>JACCHV010000022.1:0-5074970 GCA_018907245.1 Eupristina koningsbergeri | reverse complement strand
GCATGTCGATTGGCCTAATGGCTACAACAGAACGAAAGCTGCAAACATAAGCGATTGGCCCCTGTCAGATGCACAGCTCCGCGAGCTGGACATCTCTACAGCATCCAACGACAGCATGAACTGATCATGCGTGGGCGGCGGTGCAACACCTATAAAAGGCATTGCATCACCATTCTCGAGGCGATTCGATTCCGAATGCTCGTGGATCATTTTGTCTAAGAGCAAAAGGGACTTGTCGCTTGAACTCGCTTTAATGAGCATTGCAAGTACGTTCGTTTCATATGAGATGCATCTTTCCATATAGGAGGAGCATACGTAAGTGGAGTACGTACTCAGGACTTCAATGATGCAGAAGCAGAAGAGTTTATGGGGCGCATTGGGTCATTTGTGAGAATATTCATGCCGAAAGTCAAGCTTGTGTCAATCCCCTCATTTGACTGAGGCTAAGTTGCTGGGTTACAACGCCTACTCGCATGAATGGGAGTCACTGTACCGACGTGCGAAGACCTTGCAGAGAAAAGCATAGACTGACCTTCAGGAGAAGCTTACTGTCATGTCAGAAGATGCTGTCTCTGCTTGGAAAGCAAAGAATAAGTTTTTCCCCAATTGAGTCATGTGATTCCAAGTCATGACTCGGAATCCGAAAGACCTGGACTAAGACAGGATGAGAGTGATCAGGATGACGGCCATAGGGATGGAGGCGGAGTGGTGGCACAATTCTCGTGGTTGTTGTAGAGAGAAGCTGTAAAATAAATTTGCAAAAAAATAGAGGAGATATTGCTCAAAATAAAGGGGTAGACACAGTAACGAGATGCCAATACTTAAAAGGTTCAATGAGAAAATTTTTTAATAATTCGTATTCTTATTATTATTATTATTTACTATTATTTACAATACGTCTCGGCTCCAGGCCTGGGGACGAGTTGCGTTTCTTACACTGTTAATATTTCCATATTTACATTTGTTATACATTTAATTATTTAGCATTTTGGAAAGTTTTATATCGTAGGTACTTATATCTTATAGCTGTCCTTCTCTTTTTGCTATCCTTCACTTATCTCGTTTATTGTGCTGCATTTCTCTCTATCCTTTTTTCTATTTCTCTAATTTCTCTTATCATGTCTCTATCCTCTGTTCTCTCTCTGCACTTGTTCATTATCTCCCTGTTTATCCTCCTTGGCCGACCCCCTCCCTAAATTTCCTGAGCAGATTTGTTGTTTCTGTACAATCTCTTACGCAATGCGTCCAATTCCCTTCTCCTCTCTTACATAATTGGCATCTTCTTTCCACTGCATCTATCCAGTATCTGTTGGCCGCGGTTATGTTTCCGCACCTTGTTCTTGCCATAGCTCTCACCTCCTCTGTTTTACATTCCTTCCTGAGGTATTCTGGCAGTCCGTTCTCTTTGATCCGATGGTATGTTCAATTGTATCTTGTATCCTTCATTTTGCTTCTTCTTTCCTGTATTTGTCTTTCTTTATCTCTTTTTCATATCTCTGCGTAAATATTTATCCATTTATTTAGTTCTAATTTATTTATCCATATTTCTTATTCTTCTTTTCCTTTTATCTCTGCCCATTCTTTCCTATCTTCGTAACATTTCTTGATCCATCTGTATCCTTCCATTTGTTAAATTTTATTCTCGTATTTCAGTACCCTGATTTTCCATTCTCGGTTCATTTTAAATTTGTGTGATCCCTATTGCTTTCTTTTTCGTAAGGTTCTTCCATACCTTCCAAATTTCCCAGTTCTCTATATCTTTCTTCTGTGTTCCATGTACATGTGCTTTTCTGCTCGCTTCCAACCAGGAGTTTCATGAAGTGCTTTCTCCATTCTACTCTGCCTATGCTGCTCTTCTCTTTCTGCCTTCTTATGCTGCCTTTGTTTAAATATCTCTACATCTGCCCCTCATTATTCAGTTTCCTTAGCTCTTCTAGATCTTTTTTCCTTTGTTCCTGTCTTTTTCTATCACATAGTATTTTCTATTTCCTTTTTCTGATATCCCTACCTTGTGGCTTTCCCCCCTTTTCCAGTCCTTCAAATCTTTCTTCGCTCTGTTCTTCTCTCTTTTGCATTCTCTCTCGTACCATCTGTGTTCCTCTATCCTCTATGTTCTTCGTTTTACCTCTCTCTTCTGCATGCTCCCATGGATTTTGTCTTTCATTTCCTTTCAAACTTCCTCAATACCCCTGTCTCCATTTTACACTGCGTAAATTCCATCTGTTTTCTGTTTCTATTCCTTGATACTCTCCTTATTCCATATGGCTATGGCCCTGCTTTCCTCTCTCTCAGGTGTCTCCCTTTTCTTTTCCCTTATTCCTGTTAGTATCATCACCACCAAAGGTAAGTGGTCCGATTGGATCCTTCTCTCAACCCTGAAGTCCTCTGCCCTGTCTCTCACATCACTGTCCGCAATTGCTAGGTCAATCACTGTGTTACCTCTGGCGCCTATGAATATATATTCTCCCACCTCGTCTCCCTCGATTGTTCTGTTTAGAACGCAGCAACCACATCTTGTTAGTCCGTTCATCAGTTTTTACCCTTTCTTGTCTTTTTTCTTATCCTTGCTCTTGCGTTGCCTCATTTCGCCGTCTTCCGTATCCTGCATAACTTCTCCCCTCAACCCTGTTCTTACATTTAAATCTCCCATCACATACTCCTATGCATCATTTCATGGATACTATCGTTACGAATGAACCCGTCCCAAATACATATTGCACTACTAATATATATATTCGCGCCGTGAATCACGAATTTCGCGTCCCGCGCTCTCGGCACTTGCGCCTGACTCTTAGGTACTGAATTGGCTTACAGATCAGCTGCTCAGGCCGAGACCAGCGCCACCACTACCACAGCAGTGCCCTAGGGAACTATATGAGTAGGCCGCGAAAACATTATTAAAATCTGAATAAATTGTGGAAATAATTAAATATGCCTAATTATTTCACCCCCTCCGTCTCTGAACCCTGGAAGCGACTTAAAGTCACGGGCTGAGCGAAAACGATTTACCTGAGGGGTAAATCTCGTTAAAAAAAGGTTTTTTTTATATCATTAAAAAAATATTTTTTAATATTATATATAAATATTTCGTATGTATTTATTTTTTCTATAAATATTTGAAATGTACAGTGAAAAATATATGATTTCTTAGGTATTATTTTTCATTATCATTATTATTATGTCCCACTCCGATAAATATATCTAATTACAGAAATAAAAAAACTATAAAATAACATAACCACTTTCGACTTATGTACGAAAAAAACATTGTATTTACGAAAATTGACCAAGTATAAAAATTCTTATTTTCTTTAAACTTACCAAACTAACAGTAGTTGTTTTATATTTTAATGACACTATAAATTCAGTTCATTGACTAAAACGTATCTGTTTTATAAAAGCATCAATAATCTAGATCAATATTTGTAGTATCTTCAATTAAATTTGATCAAAGATAGCATACTGCAATCTATGTTTGATAAGCGTCTGAAGATTATATAAATAAACAAAACATATTATACATATATGGAAAATCATATTGTAATTGAAGAATAACAATCTTTCAGATAAAAATTTATAATAAATTGAATGACATGACATACTTACGAATTCAATGGATGAGTATTAAAAGAACCACAATAAATCCTTGCAATAAATTACTACATATATGTACATATATAATATTTGAAAGGTATAAAATATTATACGAATTGATCATCAACGAATGCAATCATTTCAATATTCACTAGCCTTATAATGAGCTGCTATTGAGTATTGCACAAATTTTTTTAATACTACGAGCGTATTCTTCCAATAATATTATTTTATGATATAACATATATGTATAAAATATTTTTTTTACATTAAGTTCCTTTACCATTTTCACATATACGTGTCGTCAAAATTAAAAAGTGGTGTTCAGCAATACAAGTTCAATATTAAATAATTTAGTCAGGTTACAAGTTAAAGAAATCGACTTATACAATTACATGGCACAAAACCACATAAGTCACACTGGCGCATTTACGCGAGTCTTGCTTTACAAAATAATAAGAAATTTCATCTGAAATCTTTGCACAACAAGATTCATACTTTGAGTGTCCACTCTGCAAGACCCTTAATGTGAATCTTCACACTATAAAAGCAAGCTGCAGCCACTCTAGTTGTCACCCTTGAGGAGTGAAAGAAAAAAAGAAGGTAACTGTAATGAATTTGACGATGATGAATGTGATGTGATACCCGAGCACAAAGGTAGACTACAAAAATCAAAATTTGACTATGTTAACTATAAAAAAATACATATAATCTGCATGATGAATATTTAAAATTTAATATATCCGATCATTAGATAAATATTGTAAAAGTTTTAAAACGTTCGCTCATAAAACGGAATTTTTAATAAATCTGCTGATGAAAGGACACATTTAATAAATCCACTTGTAAAACATTAAAAAATTAGCTCACAGAATGGATAAAAAAAAGTTACAATACGTAAAATAAAGCTGTCTCGCTTATATTACGAGAAATTTGTCACAATTGATTTTTTGTTATTGCATATGCTTCGTATAATATCTATTAATAAAACAGAATTGCTCTCTCGACGCTTCATTATGTCTATAAATGTAAAAATATCTGGTGATCAATATAAATATATTTGTAATATCAAAATCCATAATTTAGTTATTATAGGTTAAAAATTGTTTGAACTTGGAACACCTCAGGAGTTGCATAAAATATTAATTTACCCATCCCAATGATGCTATAATGCAATAATACGGTATGACAATATGTTTCAACTTGCACATATTCTTTAGAAGCATATTTAAAAAGTGGATTAATATAAAGCGAGAGCATAATATCCATTCAACAAAATACATAAACACATTTACCGGAGTTTTACCTCACACAATAACAACTTTCACACTAAAGTCTGTACACCATGAGATCTTTCAATTGCAAATGTTTTTACTACACTTAAATACTTAGTCATAGACTTATGGTAAAAGTTTACATTCCTTTTTTATAGAACATCTCAGTAGTTGTACTTTGAATAAAAATAAAAAAAGTCTAAAATATTTAAATATTCATGTGATTAGTATAGTTTAAAAATTTTATATAATATTTTATGTATTTGTGCTTAAAATAAAAATTAAATTTTATATTTATATAAATAATATATAATATTTTAGACATTTTTAATTTTCTATTATAAATATATTTATATATTTGAATAAAAAATAGTTATAAAAAATAGAAATAAAAATTAAAATAGTATTTAATATTTATTCATGTAAAAAAATATATATTTATATTCCCTTAAGTATCTTACTGGTTTATTCTTTGGGTATTGGCCAATAATGAAAATAATATAATAATACTAATAATAATATTTATATTAATTTTGTATGCAAATATAGATATAATTGCTTATATAAATTATACAAGGAAATTTTTTATAGTAAGATTAATTTAAAAATTATTAACTAGATAAAATAAATTTTATATTTATTACATAATAAAGCTATTTTCAAGTAGTTTATATCATAAATTAGTAAAATTTTATCAAGAATTTAATATAATGTTTTTAATTATTTAATTTTTTTACAAATTATTATTATTTCCAAACATTTATTTACCAAAATTATTGTGAGTGATGAAGTACAAAATTTACATAGAACATTATTTAAAATCTGTTTTAAATTGATTTATTGTGGAAAAATAAATTGAAAAATCTATTTAAAATTAATTTCTGAATAATTGTAATTATAATAATAAAAAAAATTTTATTTCTAAATTACTAAATTTGAATTAGATGTGACATACGCAAATAATCTTAACTGTCATATATATATATACATATATCTAGAGAGAGAGAGAGAGTATATAAAGTATTTAGTAGTAAAGCTGTAGTAGTTTCTTCGTTCAAACCTTGCACTAACTCAGAATAATAGACTCGCTGTGTACCATTAATGAAAATCGTGGCATAATCTAGCTTTCATTTATATTGCTAAAGCCATATTTTCCGAATTATTTAGCAATGAGGAAAACAGAAGAGACAGAAACAGGTTTTATGTTGGATTACCTTCTGCTATGGTCAGTTTAATTTTTGAATGATTTTTATTAACGTTATGACTTCTGGTAGGTGAATAGAATTGTTATTATATTTTCTTTTCATTTATTGCTTGGTTCAAATTACTTTTTAAACTTCATTTTGTTGCTGAACTTAAAATGTCGATTACTTGAAAGACTAATTATAGTTAATTATTGTTAACGTTTTGTTTATTTGTTGATTTTTTTAGTAATTGACTGTTTCATTCCCGTAAATGAATTATTGTTGCTAATAATTAAAAAATCTTCTTGTAAATCTTTTTTGTGATTATAATTTTATTTCTAGTAAAAAAGATTAAACAACAAAACTTTCTATAGCACGAATATCATTTATATCTTAGTTGTATTATTTATATCTTATTTTACATTTTTTTATTTATACATTTATTTGTTTTTTTTATCGTTTCTAATCTCATTTTTTAAATCATATTTCAATTTATATAGTATCTGTGTAAATGCTAGATATTTTTTAAATTTTTACCATGCGTCCAAAATATATTGAGAATTCGTAAGGCATAAATGCTAGCTTCTGTTTATTGTACTCTGAAAATAAAGAGGCGTGATGCATTCTCATGTTCATTACTTGCGCATCCTTTAACATGTAGACTATTTTTAAAATGTGAAGATTTTGAATTTATCATTAAATTTGTTTTTTTTTTAATTATATTGAAAAAGTTGCCTAATAAATAATTATAAATAAATTATAATTAATATTTTATTTAAAGTAGCTAAAAATAATGTTAGAAGTAATGAATCGAGTAAAATTGAATTTGTATGGTATAAAAGTACTTGAAGATATATGTATAAGAATTCGTAATGTGCAATTTAGTGCGATTCAAATTAAAATAAAATTAACATATATTCTTTTACTTTCTTTTTCAAAGTTTTGATCTGTATAGAAAAAAATTCTTTAATTGCAAATCATTCGCTTCTGATTTCAATTATATCAATATTGCATGGTATGTAATTATGAAAGTGAAGCTTTCAAAAGTGACATTTATATAGCATACATTTTAATTTTTCATCAATATTAGAAAAATAATTTAAATAAATAATATATTAAATTAATTCAATTAAATTAATAATAATTAAATTAGTAATATATTGCAATTTTTATTATAAAAACAAAATGGTAAAAGTATCATTTATTAATCATGATTAAAACTTTTTTATAATATTTTAATATCGATAATGTAATATCAAAAATATATTATATGCCTCAATAGTTAAAAAATTTAAAAGAAATATAAATATATATATTATGTATTTAAATGAGTATATCCACAATTTTTTTTAAAAGATTCAATTGTATTAATTAGTGTTCCTCGATTTATATTATATTGTTTTGATAAATGTTTTGAAAATTTGTACATAACTACAAGTTTCTATATTATCTTTATTTAACTCTACAGTTTCAATTATGTTGAAAGAAAATTAATCGATTGCATTTTAATAGGAAACTATACCTGTGTTTATCAAGCTTATTATTAATAAAGCATACGTAAATTAATACTCGAGAGATTCTCGTGAGTCAGATTTCAGAACTAGTGATTTAATTATATACCTATTGAGATTGGTAACAGTACTTTTCATTCTTAGTTTAAATTTGTAAATTGAGTTGAGTTTCTTCATCTGAACCGGATTATCTATAAAGAAGACTTAAGTTAAGCTTATGTAGATAATGTAGACTTGGTGAACACTTATATATAAATGATTCATGTAAAATCTATGTTAATGTCATTATTTATCGCACAAACTAGGGATGGGAAAACATAGTTTTCCATTTATTAAATAGAATATAATATTTACGAAGGATCTAGTCGATATAATTTTGGTTTAGTCAAACAGTTATGGATGAGAAGTTTACTAGTTTTCATATCATAGTTATTTTTAGTTTTAATTGTGAACTATATGCAAAAAATGAACTTGACATATTAAATTAAACCGAAAGAAAATTTAATATAATAAATAATAAACTGAGTATTAGAGTATATATTTTTTCATTCAAGTCATTCGTTAATTGTTTTGAGAAGATAATTATATTTTGTAATAGTATTATTTTTTTGTAATATGAATAGACTTTAAATTATAATAATTATATATAATAAAAAATATGTGTATGTATGTACATAAATATAAAAAAATATAATATATGTATATATACTGCTTTTTTGTAATATTTAATACAAATACTGAAATGTGTATTTATAGAATTTATTCACTTAAGTGCTTGATTATTCAGTATTTTGTAGTAACCGAAATATATTGTTAAATTAAATTCAGTACCTTTACGAAAATATCACAGTGTATCTATTGTACCGTTCCTTATAATAATATGTTTTACGTATTTTTCAATAGAAAGTTCGTAAATCTCAACCTCTTTGAAATAGGTGATAAATGATTTTACTTGACTTTTTTAAGAGTTTCATAGGAAGGTTTTTCCTTTTTGAATATTCTTAGTCCAATTTCTGTTGTAGTTTTCACTCCATAAGAATATGATGAATGATTTCTATACCATTTTTGTAGCATTTGTAAGTATACTCTTTAACCTTTTTCATTTTTTGTATGATGATAGTTAATAGGATGGTAAAAAATTGATTAATTAATTAAAAATATTTTATTTTCTATAATATAATTTAAATCTATACTCACTGTACTACTAGTTTAACACGAGTTTGGTCTGTTCAGCTTGTTGGTTAGTTTTTTCAGTAAAAGTATTTTTCTTTCTGCTTCCAAAATTTTTTATTCTGTTTTGATTTAGTATTCTTTAAGATTGCAAAAAGGTTTTAATACAATTGGTGCTGTTGCATCTGTTTTTTTTTGTTATCTATTAATGTTAAATTACTAGGCACTAAAATTAGGCGTAAGTTAAACTCTTTTTCCATATGTTTCATTAATTATATGAAGTTTATGATAAACTTTGATTTTTTATATGTTTGTTTTACACTTTTAATACAGTATTAGTATTCATTGATATGGATATTTTTGCTCCCTTGTATTTATATTTAGAATTTTGGGATGTCATCTAATACAGGAATACTTAATTCTATTTGGAAAATTATGCATCCACTGTTTAATAATGCATTTATTCTCGTAGAAAAAATACCATCAATATCTAGGTCTATTCTTTATTTCCTCTCAGGTCTATGAATATACCTGGTTAACTATCACTGTTCTTCATCTATTGAAAGAAAGTACTTTTTTTTTATTCATCAATTTCAGGAATAATTTTTTTTTAAAGTTTTTAATAAAATTTAATGTTATTTCCGTCCCATTTAAGTAAAATATTTGTAGAATAAATTAGAAGATGATTAAATTTCCTAAAATAATTATCACTATTTTTTTACTTATTCTATTATGGCTTCATAGCGCTTCTTCAAATGCTGTTCGTCTTATATAAATCTCTAGGGACGTTAAATTGAGCATAAATTCCATGGCGATTATAGGTGTTGGTCTGGTGATACATAGATAGGCCAACCTTTGTATTTTATTTAATACTTTTTTTTGTAGTATTTAGCTTTGTTTTCAACCATCAGACTGAAAAAGTGTATGTAATAACCGGTCTAACTATTGTTTAACTAACATATAAATCCAATATGTCATATTATGATTTAGTTCCTATGTTTTACCAAGGAGTTGTCTGCAGATATGCAGACTTATGAAGACTTTATTTTTTACATAACTTATGTATTTATTCCAGGTAAGTTTCTTATCTAGATAAACACTTAAATATTTTACTTTGTTTGATAGTTTGACTATTTTTCCTTCTATTTTCTGGATATTATATGAAAATCCATCTAAACTCTATTGATCTTAATAATCATTTCTATTAATAAATCCGATAGGTCTTATTTCTTTGGTTATTACCTATTCTTTCTAATGATTAAGATCTAATAATTTATTCAAGTAACAGAAGTTAATAACGAAATGTAACAGAATTTTGTAACCATTTTGTAATTAGCACGGTAACGTGCCACAAAACTAACATTATTCCCTGAAGGTTTACAAAGGATTAAGTAAATAGGAATGTGTAAAAAGTAGAATTTAGAATGAAACTGAAGAGAAACGGAAATTAAGAAAAGTAAAATGTAACCTAGATAATAATTAAGTAGATTACGCGAGTAATGTTAATTATGTGTCCTTCCCTTTCGGTTTAACTCGACCGCAAATAACATTATACAATGATTTAAATTCTCCAGGTTTAAAAGAAGTTTGACTCATGTATGATAATTATATTTTGATTCAGAAATAAGTACATTTTACAAAAATTTTAATCTTTAAAAAATTTATAGTTATAATAAACATATATTTTAAATAGAAATGAGTATTATTAATTCAATGTACGAGCTTTTAAATGAATAATGAAGAGGTCACATAAAACTTCATGTCTGTAGGTAAAAATAGATAGAAGTTTAATAAAATGAAAGTCAATGCGCAAGAAATTGATATCCAATTATTTTTCTTAAATAGATGTATATTGTGACTTTTAATATTAAATATAAGACTCATAAATATAAGAATGAAGTTATTTCAGTTTAATATATAAATAACGTAATAATTATTATTACTTAATACAATTTTATTATTATTTATTTTTCTATTATTTTATAAGTTTTTAATTAAATTAAAAGTTTTTAAAGCTTTTTTAAATGTTATTTTATATTTTATATTTATATTTAAAAATAAAGTAATAGAAAAATTATGCACTTAAATAAAATATAAATAAAATTAATTCTTGTTTATTAGTGAATATTCATTGATCTTTACAGCATCTATATTCACGATATTTCAATGATTGGGAATAATTTATCAATTTTTTTTTAAATATTTTTTCTTCTTTTTTTTCAATTAAATATATATGCATGTTTAAGAGAATTATTTAGACATGTAATAGTTATAAGATTGAAAAAGATTATTTATATTACAAATTCATACAAATTTATATAAACTTTAAATATTTAGATTTATTGATGAAGGTATTAATATATTTGAACTTTAAACTAGATTTAGACAAATATCGAAATAAAAGCGCTAATATATATATAAGACCGCATATTATGTATTTGATTTGTAATATGTTTACCACAAAGCACATATATCTCTTTCGAAATTGCAACAAAACCATTTCTTTGCGTGTATGTCCTCATCGAACAATTAATAAAGCCAACTATAGCTTTCCTGGTTTAGTGAAATAGATCGTGCCCACGAAAGCGTCCATCAAATAAAAGACAAAAAATAAGCTTTTTAGGAGGGGAGACAAAAAAAAAATCGCGTTAGTAAATCATTGTGAAAACTGGCTTTGATACGATAGGAAATTTTCCATCTGCTACCATCTAAGTACCGTTCTTCCTGTGTTTTCCACGAATCCTCATTTTTTCTAGAGTTCCGGGTATTTCATTTTTTTTCTAACATCAAGAAAGAATAGTACTATAGGTTAAAGTATCACGCAGCTGCTCGATTGCTTGAGATTTATTGTATAACCGTCGTCCACATCGTTCTGCAGAAGAGATATTAGCTTGAACGTTGGTTGTCTTGATGGAATGCTTATGGTATGCTTATCCCGGAAATGCATGACTGATGATTCACCTAATAGGTATCCTTATATCATGAGATATTTCAAAATAAGTCTTTATTATTATTATTATGATTCTCCACATTTCTATTATGTTATTTCCCATTTTTTTATTTCATTCTTATTGAGATATTTAATTTTTAAAAATTACATTAATTTTCACAAAAGATAACAAAATCCAGTCTATATAAATACAAAAATACTATCTCTTCTTGTAGAATAATGTGGTGTTTTTTATATTATATTTTATTATTAATTTTATTAATAGAATCATATTATCTTTTAGATTGTATTTTAATTATTTTTTATAAATAAAATTTATTTATGTCGGTAGCTAAAAAAAAGAATAATTTTCTTTGAAAAAAATTTTTGTTCCATTCACAATATAATTCATAATATGTTTTAGTAGTATAAAAAATATAATTTCAGGATAATGAAAATTTTTACTTTCTAGAACAGTATTATAATGTTATTTCGAGTGTGGAAATGAACATTTTAATTATTAATCAAAACAATAATACCAATGACGAGAGTGATAATAATTTATCCGTCATAATGTTAACAATAGTAATTAAAATACCATTACAGTAAATGTTAATTGAAATTTATTTTTGTCAATTTATTTAGTGTCATTGATTGAAGAGATTAAATTTTTTTTATAATTATATAAATAACAAATTTTTAAAATATTTTAATATTAATTATATTTTAAATAAAATGAAATTTTCCAATAGTAAAATTATTCTTTCTGTACATGAATAAAATAGTGATGTAATTAGAAAAAAATATTATATATTATTATTATATATTTGAAATAATCATGGTAATTTTGTACTATTCAAAGGGTTTTGCATCAAATCACAGTATTTTATGATAATTATATAATATATATAATTTATTGTTTTACACACATACAAATGCTTTTGTTCTAAATATTCGTTTACAGTTCAAACAAAAATATAAATACTGTTAAAAAAATAGATGAAACATTAATTTAACTGCATAAATTCAATTATTAACAAATGTAATTATTTATCTTGTTATGAACATTTATATTCAATATTACAATTTCAAATTTAGTAGAATTTAGATTATCAATTACCTTTGATATTCTTGAAGCTGATTAAACTTCACTAACTTTGAGAGTACTAAAATTCATGTAGTAGAATTATATATGAATCAAATTTAAAAAAGTTATGAAAACTATGATAAATATAAATTATTAGATTCAATAGAAGCTATAAATTAATTTCCTATATACTCTGTCTTCATATTATATAAAATTTTTTTTTTTTTTTTTTTTTTTTTTTTTTTTATATATATGTAAGATTTTATTAAAAAGTTTTTATCTTATTTATGATTTAAAAAGTGATAAATTTTAGTAAAATATAAAGATTGTATTCTAGTGGATATATTATTTGTCAGGAGTTTCATTTATTTACTCACTTGTCTCGCTAACACCTGATAAGTCACTGAGTAATTCTGGCAGTAAGTAATCATTAATTTTGTCGCGACTTAGCGTTTTCTACTGATTAGTCTGAAGTTGGAGGACGATGATTGCGTCTCACGCAACAACGCACGGATGATATACAAGCACACTAGAAAAATCAAGATAAGAATAATCATGATTTTGCTAAGTGAAAAAAGATGTAGTCACAGAAGAACCAAATACTCAAAGAAAGATCTATGAGAATAAAATGAGATTGGTTGGAAAATAAAATCTTGAGGGATAACACTTATATAACATAGGAATGCCCCTAAAGTCGTTTTTCATCCTTCAGAGTCTGAATACCCGGGGTATACATAGATCTATCTACTAAGGGAAATAAAAGGATTTCAGTTGGTGTTCTCAACTTTTCACACATTTATAGAGAACACAGGCAGCAAAACAAATAAAAAGTAAAACGTAAACAAATGAAAGGAATGAAAAGTTCGGTTGAAGGCAGCCATTGACACTTATATTCCAAAGAAAATACGCTCCAGGCACTGATTTAATACGACTCTCATATTTCTACTCGAAGACGGTACAGTCGCGCTAGTTCCATTTTCCTCGGAAACAATATTTCTGTAATGCTATTTTCTCTACCCTTCGTAAAATAGGACTCGCCATTATTATCACGCGTATATGTAAACCAAAGGGGTGGCTTCCACCACTTCGTTGGGCTTTGACTCGACCGCATACACGAAACATCCATTCATGAATCGCGCGAGAAAGCAAGCAAGAAAGCAGGCTAAATAATTATTTCCAGCAATTCTAGAGCCCACAAGTTAACCGCACAAAACCGACACGCTGCTTTCATTGAGGCTGATGCAAGCACAAGCTACTCTACTGAAATTTTTACTATCCTTCCCTCGTAGAGATTGGCGTACTGGAAAAAGAGCGGCGACGAACAAGAATATTCTTTGGAATTATAAACAAAATTTTGGCTAGATCTTGAAATTCAATCAATGCTTTTTCGTATAAAAGGAACCACGAATACGAATGTTCGATATGCTATGTTTATGAGATGTTTTTACTACATAATTTCTTACTAGCATTTATATTTCTCAATAATTGAATGCTTTTAATTATGTAATGATCCAATTATTTTCTTTTATTAAATTAAAAGTATTGTAGATTTTTTATAAGACCTCTAAGTACCATCCACATATTTTCTGGAAGTTTTATACATATATGAAAACAATTAATGTAAAACATAATCCTACTTAAGCTTTAATAAAATGTCCAAGTAATGAAAATTTATTACAATTAAAAATTAGAAAATATACATTTATATTTTTGCTATGATATAATTTATACTTTATGTAGTGTTTTTATATGAAAATAGCTTTTTTTCATATTATATATTAAGTGAGTAGCACATTTTATTATTATCTTTATTAAAATATCTGTTTATAAATATATTATTTAAAATAAATTTAAAATATACTTAAAAAATGTATCGACTTCATTTAGGATAATCATGGAATATTACATTATTAGGTTACCAATGAAATACTGATTGACATATTTAGTATTGCATTATTTTTAAGTTAATAAATATGAAAATATGGTGGCTTTTACTGTTAATATAAATAAATGAGCCAATTAACTAAAAATCACGATTTCATTTATAAAATAAATGCTATGATTTATACAAAACATTACAAAGAAACTATTTTATAAATGATTTATATTGTAATGAATCTTTAATTTTTACAAAGTATCCCATAATTATGTTTTGAAGTATAAAAATTTTTTTTTTTAGTATGCTATAATAATTTTCTTCAGGCATAGAAGGTACATGCATTTGGGTAATGAAAAAGTGAAAGTTTTCAATATCCAGAACATTAGAATATTGCCAATAAATACATTCGCAATCATATTAGAAATTCATATAGCAGCTCATATCATTCCAAAATGTGAATAGATTTTAATTGTAACTAATACGTATTATTTATTTAAAGAAATAATAGTAATCTATTGTGTATTTATTATGTATAGAAGTATTTCTTAAAAAATATAAATTTAATAGTAGATTGTAATAGTTATTTTAGGTTTTACAACGTATTAATCAAAATTAAATATAAATTTTTTTTATTTTCTTTTTTCACCGCTTTTGAAAAATTCATGGTTTATCTTTTGTTGACGGTGAAAACTCTTAAAGAATTTTAAGGATAAATGTTCGTTTATTATTATTTTTTACCATACATTGACAACTATGCTTCTGAAAATACGTAATTTACTCGTTCTAATGAAAATTGTAAATAAAAGGTGTCTTTGATAGAAATCGAATACTTTAATCTTCACAATAATGTACTTGTAGTTATTAAATGCTTTTCTAAATAAAGGAAATGATAGTTTTTATTATTTCAGTCTGAGTGAACGTAATATATTTTATCGTTTTCATTTGAAAATCACAATTTCATTTCGTGAAATAAAATTATTTTTTACTAATATATCGTTAATATTTATTAGTATATTCAGTATTTGTATGTATTTATTTTATAAATTTTTATTTAATTACGTATTCGTTTTTTTATAATTTTTTTAATATTAAATATAATTAAAAGTTTGAAATAGCAAAAACTATAAATAAAAATAAATAAAATGTAAATAAAATATGTATATTAAAGTTTATTACGTTTCAAAAAAATAAATGTAAAATATCGAATATCATATGACTTTAATTATTATTATTGTATTAAAAAAGCATGAAAAATCAAATCAAAAGCAAATTTTATTTTATAGTAAATAAAATAATTTCAAATGACACTTATCTGTTGAAAATATTGGACAAAAATTTTTAAAAAGAATTACAAAAATACATTTTATGCGAAGTTAAACACTCTGTTCTAATTCTGAATTGGTTTAAAATTACAAATAAAATTTTGTAATTCCCATACGTTAATACATGAATATTCAACAAGCAGTGTTTGTAATTCCAGAAATGCGTAATTGTAATTTTATTTAAAATTCTAGCAAAACGCCTGTAATACGCTAAAAAAAGTCTCGTTATACATGACAGAAAATTCGAGTAGAATGTTTTAACAGTGGGGCCGCATTTATGAAAGGGAGCGTTTATTCGAATGTTAGAACGTAAAACATACGATTCTTTCTTACACTTTAGCTTGGGGTACGAAACAGAAAGATGTGTTATCACAGATAGCTTGATTAAAAAACCTTTGTTGGCGAAAATGCGACGATGACGATGACGACGGCGGCGTTTTTCTTAAACAAGTACAAAAAAGTGCATTTTGCATTTAAAAGCGGCATGTATTTCTTTCTTCTCCTTTTTTTTTGCGTGGAAAAGTTTGTGTCTATCTAACTTTCTTCTGTAATTTTCCACCTTTATTCTCTTCCATCAAATTTACAAAAATCAAGAAGTGCCTTTATTATAATAGCAATATTTTTTAGCATTGTGACTTTTTAAAGTTAGATTTATATTTTACTTTACTTGTTGTCAGTTACATTATTAAGATTGAACAACTGAACTGCGTAATATATGTTACACACATATAATACAATTTTATTATTCTGATGATTTAAAGAAAGTGAACTAAAGCACTCACAACTTTTTTACAATGATGAAATTGTAGGTAATGTAAAATAAATGAGGTGAAACCTTAAATTTAAACGTAGAAATTTTGTAAATTAATAACATTTTTGTAAGCTATTTGATAAAATATTATGAGTTGACAAGAATATATGTTTCTGAAGTAATACTTCATATTTTAATATATTATAATAAATTATTAAAATTTAAATTTATTTAAATTGTATAACTTTATGTACTATATAAAATACATTCAGTAAATTGTGTATTGATAAATATTATCTTTTATCATTTATTTTTACTGCCGTTTTGATAATATAATGATTTGAAAATAAGGAAAATTTTTTTAGAAAACATTAAATTGTATTAAATTAATATATACCATAATGATAAGTTAATAATAATTATTCCAACATACACATTATCATTAATATTCTTAAATGATTACGATAAGAAAAATATTTCTAATTATGTGGAAATATATATGAGGCATTTAAAAATTATCACAGTAAGTATTTGTCTACTTATTTTACGATAATAGTAAGAATATGGAGAATCGTTATAATATTAATTATTCTGTTTCTTTTTTAATATAAGAAATCTATAAAAAAACCACATATAAGGTGTAATTAAAAATAACCATATATTAATATAATTTTAATTTTATTAAAACCAATATTACACGAATATTTACAAATGCTAATTTGATGCAAACGTCTTTTTTAAATATCACTTGATTTATTGAACTATATTAAGAACAGGCTTTTGTAAATGCAGGTTTTCGATTTAATTACGTTCATAATTTATTTTATGAAATTGAATTATAGAAATTTTCAAAAATATTATTTTAAAATAAATAGTTAAAGTAAATCTAATAATTTTATAATATAATTTTATAATTTTAAATATACATAAAGTTTTTAAATTAAAAATATGCAAATATTTAATAAAATAATTCTTCATCTATTCTTATAAATTTAATTTATTACAATTAATATAGACCCCACAATATTCTGTTGTATAATATATAATCCCACTAAAATACACTGTTAAGAGCAGGCAATAGAGCACATTTTTGGTGATTAACGACATACAGCAAACTAAATATTTGAAATATCATAAAAAAATCTGTAGCTTCTTATTTTTCAAAATATTTTTCAAAATATTAATCGAATAATTTTGTATATACAATTTAAGCAAACAATGTAATTTATTACTTTTTCTATCGTAACATCAAAATATTAAAACAGTGCTTCGATAAACAAATTTTAATTAGTAAAATTACGATTGGAAAATCGAAAATAAAGACATTTCAAAAAAATGAAAAAATTTTGATAATATTAAAAAATTTGTAGCTTCGTAATTTTTCAATCTTTTGATCTCTTTATTAGGCAATTTAAAGTACTTTGTATGCACTTTATTTTTGAAAAATTTCTTCTCTATGGAATTATTACGTTTACAAGAATTTTTGAATTTTTAATTAAATTATGTGAAAATTTTTTCTTGCCTTATCCGATTTTAGATTTAAAAGATATAAGTGTTGTACAATAGAACCTCTATTTCGCATTTTGTAAAAATTAATTAGATTATCTTAAACATGGAGATAAATATTACTGAAAATGGTCGAGCGTGCAAAATGCGATGAGTAGGTAGAACAAGATCTGCGGGCTTAAAATTTTGAATGTAGTTTTATATTAGTATCTATTTATTTGTAGATACATTTTTTGTAGTTATTTAATACATATATTTTTATTGTAATTAGATTCTTTTAGGGATCACGAAGAAAAAAAAATTATTTTTGAACGCAAAAATTAAAAAAATTAAAATAAAACACAAAAATTACATTTAAATAGTTGAGATAGTTTTATTTAAATTACTCAATAAACATATTTTTTTATAATCAGTTTAATATAATGAGTATAATTAAAAACGAAATCGTAGAATTTAATTGTCTCGAATCGATGACTTTGCTCGAATCTGATCAATATCTAAATTTAAATTTTTACTTCGTATCGATTTTTGAGAATTCTTTTTTTAGTGACTATGTGCATCTATTTGTCCCGCGAAATTTAAATTAAAAAACGATTTTCCTTATCATGATACGTGTTAGCCAGTGATACCGTCGTAGGAAAAGGAATATTAAAGAAATTAAAGAATATAGTTGAAAGAAAATAAAAGTTCCAGATGCTTGGTGAACCTGACAATATTATCTTTTACCTCTCTCTTTTTCTTTCCGTTTTTCTCTTTCTCCCTCCCTTTCTATTTCATTTCACTCACCCCATCATCTTCACACCAACATGGGTAGATCAACATCTGGAAGTGCTAAAATGAAATAAAACAAGGTTTAAACCGCCATAAATAGATATAGCGAACAAGGAAACAGTCCGAGTACGCAGATGAGCCTACTGGACAACAATAAGGATTACTGGGAAAGTACCGGCGAATAGAGAACATAATACGAAAAAGAATTTCTTGACGAGGTATTGCCGGTATAAATATTATTTTAGCGTTGCCCAAATGGGCCAATAATTACCAACCGAAAGCATCTCCCCCTCCCCTCCAAGGCCACTCATCGACCAATGCAGTTATCATGTCATCAACCGTCATACTTGATTGGGTACCAATGTTTAAATACAACAAAAATTGTAAGACAGGGGTTGGCCCCGAAACATCGTGGATCACCCACCAGATTTGGGAAGATCATGGGGATAACAACTCCTCTCACAACCTCCTTTGTAAAATACCGTTATTTGTTTGTTAATAATAATTTGTTTGAGTTCACCCGATTTCAATTTAATGAACCCCAGCCTATTAATACCTCTCACAATTAATAATTTGTATAACAATAATACATAAAATTTATCTTTTTCAATGAGATTTTGCAAAATATTTACTTGACTTAAAAAATGTGTCTATGAACTTGGAAATGATAAAGCCTTACATTATAAACTTAACTTTTGAAGTATTTACATTTACAATTATTTTAATTTTGAATAGGAAGAAATGTGCTCATAAAAGTTCTATATTTAATTTTAATACTTTATATGAATAAACCCTTATATTTTTTTTTTAAATTACAGTTGTTATTTAATTTATATTTATTACTTTATTCATTTTATATTAAATCATTCATCTTCATTCACCTGTCCAAAAAGGCAACTCGTGTCAAAATCTTTTCAAAATACCTGCATGGATTTGATATGCACCGAGTCTGCCTCCAGTAATTCTGCTTTACTATGTAGGTATTAAAATTAAAATGAGAAGAAACCCGCGAGATCATAAATTTGGTTCTATATGTGAGATAGATATGAATTCATGCACAGAAAAGGGAGTAAAATAGAAAATCTAAAGAGTAAGTAATCAGGTCCCTTGGACTAACAAAAACATGCGATAATTTCACTAGGAAACTTTAAAGAATTATTTTATCATAAATACATCCATAAAACAGCAAAAATAATGCTTTATTGTTTGTTCTATGTTTTATTTAAATAATCTATTATACAATTACTTATTATCGTTTCCCAGGTTGCATGGTTACGAGTGGACACACAGACAATCCTGACGATATCGAGTCACGTGATTACAAAAAATCACAGGATCGTCGTAACGCATAGTGGGCACCGAACTTGGTCTCTCCATATCAAGGACACCAAGGAAACCGATAGGGGATGGTACATGTGTCAAGTTAATACTGATCCAATGTCAAGTAACACAGGTTTTCTTGAAGTTGTTGGTAAGTGGATTCCACGAGAATTTGACCTTTCACTACTTTTCACTTTGAATTCCTCAAACTCAATTTTCTTTGATGAAAAATTGAACTAACTTTGTATAAGCAACATATTTACCCGGTTATTTTTGTGAAAATGTAAATGCAATAAATATTGTTTATTGTAAGTCTAATGTTTCAACAAAATTCGTAAATGACAATAAACATATGTATCATTATAAGTTTAATACTATTTTAACAAATATAAAACAAAATAATAATTTTACTAGAAAAAAAATACTTGGTTTTATATTTACGTGAAGTTTTATTCGCTATGATGAACAATGTTTTAATAGAGCGTGAATTACAAGTCGAAAACTTTAAAAAGAATTTTAAAAAATTTACCAAAAATTGTTCATTTTCAACTAAATTATAATTCCTGTATGCATTATTTTATAATATTATTAAACTTGAAATAAATATTTCGATTCAATCCAACCATGTTTTTTTAATTTGAGTAAATATGATATATATTTTTTTGATAATTATAATTATTTAATTAATTTATTTAAAATTAATGTAAAATATTATGAGAAAATAATTAATAAATTTTATGAGAATTTTATGCATAAGTAAAAAAATCCTATTATTTAAATAAGTTTGAAATTGTATACATAATCAAGTGTTAAATTTGTTTACGAGATATTAATTGACATGGAATAGTTACTACTACTATCTTTTCTAACTTCCTCATTTTTTTTCAAATACATCGATAACATAACATCTGTAATTCATTTGTACTTTAATGTTGTTAACTATTGTATTCAATTCTAGTGTCTTACAACTAAAAACTTCTTTGCCTTACTTTAATTACTTTACTAAATCATTAAAACATTACAGAGTCCTTGGGATAATGAAACTTTTTTTTTTAGTAAGAATTATAAAAATAATTAAATTATCATTATTCAGTTATTTTCTACGTATAAAAGTCTGTAATTAAATACAATTAAAAACAATTTGAAATACACGATCAAGGTCTAATTAATTTTTAATAAATACTGAGATTGAAAGAAGGAGCTGTATATCTTAAATTTAAGTAGTAATTTTATTCTAAATACTGAAACAGCTTTATCTCTTTAATTATACCATATTATACCGTTGTATGCAATAACAAATTTTCTCTCTCGCTAACTTATTCACTTAAATTCTTGAGTTTGACAGAGTCATGAATTAGTCTAATTAAGACTTTATCCCTATTAAGGAAGCAAAATATTGCAATTTATTGTATATCTCTGCATTCTTGTTACGAGTATACATTTATCGTACGACGCAGAAAGTTTTCGACATTTTTCTTTTTAAGCGCGATTCAACGCTTACACTAGATAAAATGGACTATATTATTGGGTAGACAGTAAAGTTTTCTGTATCAGCAAATATTTGCAAAACAAGTCTTCTGAGTGCAACTTAAGTTATGATTTGAATTCTTTTCATTTTGAAATTTGTAAAATTTTTGAAAGTTTATTTTACAATGTCGCTTTCTTAAAATAAATAATTATGTTACATTCTTCATTCTTATATTTATACATGAACTTTATAAAAAAAGAACAAGTGACAAAATTAATACAAATATTAGTTTATGCTTAGAAATATAATGTAATTTTAAGTAACATTTCATTTAAAATTTTAATTTCTAAGAAATAATTTTTACATACAATTGCAATTTATTTAAAATATAATAATGATAAAATTTCGTTATTGTAATCTCAAAATTTTATCTATTAGAATATTGGAAATAAATATGAAGAGATGAAAAAGTAATGATTTACATTTGTCAGTAATATTTATACAACAAAGTATTGTTTTATTATTGTCAATGAAAACTACACGTTTTCCATAACTATTAAAAATACAGTAACACTCTTAAAACCGTTTTAAATTTGAAAACATAAAGATTGCATTTTTAAAACGCTAGCATCAATATTGTACCTTTTTATCTATGAATAAAGTGGTTATTTGTCACTAAAATAATATTTTTGTACAGCATTCTGCATAAAAATATCATTTAAATTTTAACTGAACGTTCTATAAAGTGTGGTTCCCTCTGAAATTTTCAAAGCTGAAAAATATTTTCGTTCATACAAGAAGTTTTACTGTAACAAAAAAAATTTTTGTAATAACATCCGGTATTTTTGTTTAAGGATATTTTGAGAAATAATGAACTACTATACATCACTGATAAAACTTGCCTATGTATGCATTAATCCAGACTTGTATACATTGTATATCATATCTTTTTATATGAAAACAATTACATTGTTAAAATTTGTTTCGCTCATATGAAACAATATTTTATACGTAATTCATGATTATTTATATATATATTTAAAATTACATACTAATCAATAATTGAAAGATTAAATTATTATTAAAAATACTAAAAATTTTCTATAATATTAATAATTCCATAAGAATAAATAATTTATTAATAGCATTTAAGTATTGTGTGATTATTTAAATATGATAATTTATTCTTTCATTTGTTTATTTTTTAAATTATGGAAAATTCTTTATAATTTCTTTTGTATTCAGTAAATATATTTTATTTTATATCCTTAATTAAAATTTTATATATTAATTTTAATATTGCAAAAGATATTTAATATTTATATTTTAAAATATATATATTTAAAATATATTTCAAATGATATAGCTTAAAATATTTTTTAGTCGCAAGTAAAACAAAACTTCATAAAATATTAATTAGAATTTAATGGAGTGTGAAAGGAAACTATAATAATTTTTTTATAGAATCTATTAAGATATATATTTTAAGATACTATTCAGATTAAATAGAAAGTTATTAATAATATATTAAATTTTAATAAATTTAATAGGAGCATTATACAATTTTAATTAAGACTTATCATATATTTTGTGACGTACTGCTAACCAATATTTTAATACAATTCTTTAATCTTTTTATTACTTTATTTTATCACAATATATAAAATATAAATATCAATATGTATTTTTCTAAAAGATTTACCGAATCTATTCTGAACATCTTTTCATATGTAACAATGTATTTGCCAAAATGTTTATTTTTGTGGATTTATTAACTAAAAAAAATTTTTTTATTAAACTTCTTCTATATGTTTATAAAACTGCAAACTTTTATTAGTTTTTCAAATGATGACAAAAATTTTATATACCATAGACTCTTTCGTTTAGTTTATAAGCATCTAGAAGAGCATAACTTTTACAATTGTTGAGATACTCGTAGAATTCTGGAAGTTCATAGATAAAGTAAAGAATATTGTTCTTAAAAATAAAAATGAAAACTTTATTAACCACGTTAATAGATACGTTTTAACTCTTTTACTTCAAGAATAAATTGAATTAAAAAAATGTGCATCACAGAAATGTATTTAAAATGCTCTTATAAAAAAATACCATTTGGTTATACAGTATAGAAATGGATATAAAAATGATAAATGTAAATTTAGTATTCAATTATAAAAATGATTTTTATTAAATATTGATAATATATTCATTTATTTTAATATTCTTTAAGTAAATAAAATATACTTCTTTTTTAAATAATATTAAATATTACATGCATTTATTTTTTTCAGGGATTAAATTATTTCAAATTTCGTTTATTTTAAACTTATTAAATATTTTTATTAGATATTTAATAATATATTATTAAAGAAGTACGAGGAATTTTTGTTTCCATTTTAGTTAGAAATTTTTTAATATAATATGAGAATAAAAGAGAAATAATTTTCTTATCTTTGATATACAACTAAAAACAGTTTTAGTAATTTAAAAAATCCTAAATAACAAATAAATTTTAAATTTTATTCTCCAATTATAATATATTATTTATAACCATATGTATTTGAAATAAAATTAATTAATTCCAAGGAAACATAATTTAAATCAAAATATGTTTGTGAAATGAAACATTTTATAAGTTATTACTTCGACAATAAATTGATATTTTTTGTATTCATTTACAAAATTACAGTTGAGGTTAAATACTTGATATTAGAAGTTGGCTTATACATTATTTGTTGCAAATGTTTCAATTAAAATATTATTTTTATTTTATTATTTAACATGTTGTTAGATTAGAATCTATATAAAATAAAATGTAAATAATAATATTAAATTACTAATAAGCTCTAAAAAATGTGTAACCTAACACATTATTCACCAAGCTTGGTGAATTTGATATTTTGAGCGATACATAAATTTTGAGCAAGTAACCTGTAATAAAATCTTTTAAAATTTTGCATCCTTATCAATTTAAAAGTACGTTTCTTAAATTTTAACTGTGTGTAACGATTTATGAAATAAAATTCTTTTTAACTTCTGACAATGCAATGTATCCATAAAAAAAGAGAAAAAAATGTATCATTTAACTCCTTATAGTCCAGAATTATAGATAAAATCTGATGACATTACGTAGATTGAATCTGCGAATTTTAATAATCAATTAACTCGCAGGAGTATATGCAGTCGTAAATTTTGTGCTGGCAGATCAAAAGCAGGAAAGAAAGGTGCGACACCCGCAATTGAACCCTGACTACTTACGTATTACATTGTGAGTCACCTGCTGAATTCGTTTTTTTTTTCCTTTTCTATTTCGAACTCGCACCAAAGAGTGAGTGTCTCCGAGAGATAAAGAAGGAGCCCCAATGCAAATGTATGTAAAGTCTGGAAGTAAGTCATTGGTGCTCCAGAACTCACGATTACACTTCTGTAAGGCTATTAAACACCTTTCTGGCGACTTGCCCTCGACTAATAACCGCCATTTGCCGGGGGATGTGCGCGATATCTTTTTGTCCGTCTCCCTCGTTCTTTATCTATCAAAAAATTTTGCTGCCGGTATATTGCCAGCATAAAACAATGCATAAAATATAGCGGTGGCTGTGGCTTATCAGGGGGAACGTCCGTATGCGTACCGATGTGGATTACGTGAACATCCTGGATTTGTGTTACAGTCACTGAGAATTTTACGAATGCGCGTACAGACGAGGGGGGGGGGGTGGCGGGTTTCGTTGTTCCGTTGTTCTTTAGAATATTCGGAGCATCGCACATAAATTCAAAGTTACAATATTTCTGGTTTGCCTTGTCCGTTGGTGGATATTAGATAGTTAAATTTTTGTTTTTTTTTTCGCAATATTGAGCTCCTGTAATTTATGCTTTCTTTGGTAATGCGCGTAATAAATAGCCCGACATTATATCACTGCATTTAGCAGCGCGCAAGGTTATTGTATACTAAAAATAAAAGTGAAGCATAAAGCAGAATGGAAAATAATTTTCCCCGTACTCGTTAAAGAGAATTCTCAACAAATTTAAATTAAACCCGAAACAGTTTTATATATCACAGCTGTAACACGTAACTCCAAATTGATTTTTTGCTTTTAATCGTCTTCCTAACAGTTATCGGATACCAATAATAATGCAAAATTATTTCAGCAAAATATAGTAATATCAGGGGGACTTTCAAGACTGCCTTTGAGCGCCCCGTAATTCTTTAAATTTTTCCCCGTCCTCCACCCACACAAACACGCACACCACCCTCACCCACAAATATTCTTAAAAGGATAATCTACGAAAGCGGACGTACACGTAGTTTAACCTCACCGCAAGCCCTCGTTAAATTTCCCCTTTATCGCGATGGGGTTGCAGACACTTAGGCTATCGAGGTGCGAGAATAAGAGATTGTCCTACGGCGAAAGCGTGAGTGCGCCTTTCGTGCTTTTTATCCTTCCGTGTCCTCCTCCACCCCCTCCTCCTCCTCCTTTTTCACCCTGAGCTCACCTTTAGCCCGCCCCACCACCCCCACCCCCCCGCCCTTTAGCGCCGTTCGCAAGCATTTTTTTACAAAGAACCGAGGAAAAATGCTCGCTCGAATCGCTTGAATTGCTTGACTTATTGTTCATTTATAATGATATCTCAGTGCGTTCTATTTCGAATTAATAATTTAACTGTAATTAGGGATGGATTTGAGGGAGTTATTATTAGAACGGCGTTTATTAAATTTTAAATATTATATCTAAGATTTGGAAGGCGTTTTGTAAGAGGGAAACGTGATCATTGTTAAAGTTTTGCAACGACTTCTTTTATTCTTAAAAAGAGTTTTAATTATTCATTTATAGTATAGATTAGCACGCAGCAAATATGAATTTCCCTTAATATTATATAATTAATAATTGATAAGATATGTACTTTTCTGTGATAAACAACATGAATTTCATAGTGTTTTATACCTCAAAAATATAGTTTATATAGCATTTACATATTGTATAATTTACTTTTTTTTTAATCAGTATTTTTTTCTTACACATTTATGGTTTATAACTTTGGTTTATAATCTTAAACGTAAATGGTTTTTTTCATACGCATGTATACGCTATTGTGTAAGTAAGATTTTACAATTTTGCATCACTCGTGTATTATACAAAATTTCCATAATTTCACGGTCAAATTTAAATTACGATTATAAAATAAAAATTTATTGAATGTTTCCAATTTAAAATTCTTTTTTTTAAAATATTCATATACTTTTCAAATAATATTTCTTAGAACGTACAGTAAATAATTATATTGTATTTTCTAGAAATATTATTATGCTATTTCATTTAAATATTATTCATGTAAAATAAGAAATGAAGGTGTAAAGTATGAATTTTTTATAATAAATTATGCATTTTTATGTAATTAAAATAGTTAATTTATAATTTTAAATATTATCGATAAAAATTCTAATTAATGTAATAGAATTTAAAAAATTATTTTCATATATATATAATGAATTGACTATTGTTTAAAATACATTGTATTTATATTATAAATTATTAGACTATTAAAATTCTTTTACAATGGTATTTGAATAATGAAAGAATTTATAATTAAACATTATGTATGGTAATATTATAATATATTAATTAAATATGTAAATTATTGAAACCAGTATTTTTAAATATAAAATTATTAAATATTACATATAAATTTTAAAACAATTATGAATTTTGCACAAAAAGATAAATATTCTTTTTCATAATAATTTTGTTTCTGAACCAAAGATAAACAGACAAAAAATAGATAAAAATATAATTAGATTCCGAGTTTCTTACACCGTACCTCTTATCTTCATCGATCGGCACGTTATGCAGTAGTGAAAGTTACATCCTTCGCCATTTTATTAAAAAGCGTGTGAAAAATTTATGGCTTGATTTACCGGATCTATGAGTCTCAACGATTTGATGACGCTGAATACTATCAAAATTCATAAAAATAAAATAAAATAAAATATATAGATAAAATGAAAAGGTGAAAACATAGCCGCACCAAAGAAATGTTTCGATTGAAGAAAAGTTGAAGTGCATTTTTTTTTTAAAATCGAATTTAAAAATTTGTCGCGTCAACGAATCAATCTCATTACTGATTCAATAACAAGATTTCATCGTCTCTTTTCATCGCAAAAACAGTTTCAATTGTATCTATGTGTATATAAAAATACTTGAAAAATCATTTGTTTGGTATATTCAGATAGATTCTCAGTTTCGAGTGTTTTGATAAAGTTTAATTTACAACATTTTATTAGAAATATACAAATAATAAAGTCTATTAATAGTAGATATAATATTATATTTTTTGATATAATTAATATTTTTAAAATATACTTACATAGAAGTAAATTGTTTTAAAATTTGATGAATTATTCGTAATTACATAAGCATTTTTTCTTTAAATACTGAATTTCTATATTTTACGATTATTAAATATATAGTTCGTAAGTTGAGTTTATAAGTAACTCTTCTACACTAGTATTTCCAAATTTTGATTTAATATTGTTTTCAATGCAATCATATTACAATCATTTTAAAAAAATCGTATGTTTAATGCTTGATATTTTAGTTCGCAAAATAACATCGGTTTCTATTGTTTTACAAAATTTTCAAAGTAATATTAGAAACCACCAATATTAGGATTACAATTTTACTTTATTTATTTTGAATACATAAAATTATTAAAACGTTATAATCCCTATATAATATTATATAAACGTTATAAACGTTATATATACTTTACCATTCAGTAATCAAATGATATTTAATATTGTATCAATAAGAATCAATTAGTATATAAATAAAATTTTGTAAAGACAGTATTTATATTATTTTATTATTGTTTAATATTTGATTTATTGAATATGATGTAAATTTTCAAATTTTTTTTTCATATTGCAAGTGTTTTATCGATTCAAATAAATGGAAATTCGATGGTACAATGTCAAAAGAGTATGATAGGTGGAGTAGTACATCCCACCAAAATTCATTAATTTTTCTGGGTTTCATTTTGCGCATTGCGGTCTTGTATTATCGTGTTTTAGAACAACGCCTTTTCTGCTGACAATCCCTGGACACTTTTTAATTAAAGATTGATTTACTCGATCTAATTGCTCGTAGTAATTATTTACATTCACAGTTTGTCTAGGCTTCAGTAATACAAAATGAGCGATTTCTGTATTGCTATAGAAACATACAATGTCGACTACCTGAGATATACATCTGGTTTAAAAGTAGTTTTTGGAAATTCATTTTGAACAAGTTCTTAGTTTGTTGTTTTTCGATCATCATACAAACTCATTCTTTATTTTTAATGATTAAACGATAAAAATGGTTTTCTAATATGTAGTTAAAGTAATAAGTTGCATGTAGTGGATCGATTAACTTCGTTTTATTTGAACAGATTACATGAGACCCAATTACCTGCTCTGCTTACTTTACCAATCTGGTTCAAATGTTCTTGAATGGTCAACCCAGCTTGGTTTAGAGTGATCGACAGTTTTTCGATTCTCTGAAACGAATTTGATTCTACTTCCTCCCTTAATACATTCTTGCTAAAGTTGGTAGTCTATCACATTGAAACCAGTAGGAAAGATCAAAATTATCGGTTTTAAAGTTTGAAAATTTCCTTCGGTATTTATCGTGTCTTACATAAATAACTTATATAAGCGAAAAAAATATTTTTCATTTAAATAATTGTAGTAATATTTTATTATAATTTTTTGATATTTTACGTTCATTTAACTTTACAAAAAAAAAAAATTAAAATTGTATTATTTATAAATGAACATGTCACTTTAATACTAAATTATCTTTATAACAACTTTTAAGTACTATTAGTAGTAAGTAAAAGTAGTATATGCCATTTACAATTATTTGGTAAATTATAAAAAAATTCTATTAACTTTAACCATATTATACTCTGACCATTCAATAAAACGTTAAATATTATTACTTTTCAATTTTCTTTAAATTGATTAAAATGTACTATATCCTTGAAAAATTTAAAACTAATGTTAAGTGAAGCATTATTGCTAATATTTAATTATTAAATATTAAAATGTATTTAGTACGTATTCGTCGTTTTCAATTCTTTCATTCATACCATTTTCATTCCATGAAAATGCGTTTTAATAACCAGTATACTTTTACACATACAAATGTTCTCATTGAAGATTCGTTTTTAGAAAAGTTTCACTATAACTGTCATCTTTGAAATATTACAAAAATTTAGATTAGACATTCTTGTGCAAAAAAAATTAGTTTAAAACTATAAAATTTATTTCAATCTTATTATAAACACATAATCATAAATTTATAAATTATATTTCCATATTATATATATATAAACATAATATTTTGGTGCATTTTTATGAGGGTTAAATTATTTAATCTGGTACATTTACAAAATAATGTTTCAAGTACTATAATATAAATTTTGCAATACTTGTTTTCATTTTAATCGACATCATCTATCTGAAATAATATAAGTTATTATATTTGCATAATGAAATTTATGATATATTTTGTTATCTTAATAAATTTTGTGTAACCGATACATTATTTTAATTATTAAAATGAGAATTTTTGAGTTTTAATACAACATTTTAAAAAATTCTTTTGATATATATTTATTCAACAGGAAATAATTCGATATTATTATTAAATAGTGAATGCATCATATTTTAAATGAAATATTCAATCAAAATTTAATTTTTTGAAATCAATACCTTCAATTAATGGTAACAATTATTAATATTAAATCGATTTTATATTGCTGAAAATAGAAGTTACAGAATACTATTTATTATTGCTTCTATTTTTGCCTATATTCAGACTGTTTCAAATATAGAAAATGAATCTCAATTTTGTCAGCAAGATTTCATCATCTTCACATCTATTATGCTCTATCGAAATTCAATAAAAACTCCAAATCATAACTTTTAGAGAAGGTACTGAATTAGCGTCTACGCGAGTTAATATATCATAACTTTAGAATAGTTCCAGTACTTATATCAAGTCTTCGAATGCCCACTTATGCAAACTTGTATGTCTTATAGTACCACCAGATATCCTTGATTATCCCACAAGTACTGATATGATGGTTAGAGAAGGAAATAACGTAACACTTCGGTGTGCAGCCACAGGTACACCTGCACCCACGGTTACATGGCGTCGGGAAGCGGGAGGTATCATAACTCTTTCTAACTTGCAGGAGGGTAAGTTTATTATTTTTTATTTAAATTATTCTTCGGGTCATTTTTATTTATCTATAAGTTACGATAGTCCGAAAAATATTTGGAAGTATTGAATGTATCAATTCATTTTACATTATAATTTCAATTATCATTTAATAAATGTCATAAAGTTATAGTTATGATTAAAATAAAATAGTTAAATTTAAAATAAATATACATTACTTGATTTTTAAAATTGCTATTATACAAATTGAAGAATATATTATCTATTCATTCAAATCAAATTTAGGAATACTGAATACAAATGTGTCAGATATCAGAATTACATTGTAATGTATTTATTATAATGAATATTAAATTGCTCTAAAATCAAGAGGTAAGTGAGTTACACTGAATATTTATCCAAACATCCTGGAAACTCATTAAGGCAAAATGTTTGATTATAGATATGTTTGGTGCGGAAATTTCATAAAAGCCCCCTTGGGCAATTTCATATAAATAGCAAAATTCATGATAATGCAACTCCTTGTTATTACTTTAAGCTTTACTTTTCATCACTTCGATTTAAAAAATCCATAATTATGCTATTGTTTTTAAAGTACTAAAATTTTTATAAAATTATTCCTCTATCAAAAAATGTTATATTGTTAGAGGTAATAAAAGTAGTAATGCGTAAATATAAACCGTAAATTTCTTCATAGATTTTTTAAAAATATTTTTTTTTAAATACATCATAAAGAAAAAATAAGGAAATGCAGACTAAATAATAATGAAATAGTTAATTAGAAATTATGTTTTTCATTTCGATTTAAAAACTGGTAGATATTAAATTCTTAATTTTGTTTTTTAATAAGTTTAAAAACTAATAATCTAATTTTAATTCTGTACAATTTTAAAAAATTGGTTTGTTCAACCGTTACTTAAACTATAGATATTAACTATATATTTTAGTGTAGAACATAAATGCATTTATAAAAACATGAGATTCTTTCATATACCCACATTGATATTGAAATATATTTTTAATATTTATAAAAATTGTACCAAGTAAAAATAGCTTTGTTTTTTATTACATTATAATATTTAGTAGAATAAATTCTATAATTCATGAATGAATTTCATAAATCACTTTTTTAAAAACACATTTGAATTTTTGCCTATAAATTTTTGCAGTAATTACAAATAATTATGCTTTAGAAAATACTTAAAGTTGTTATAGCACGATAATTTTTTTCTAATTACTGTTAAACTGTGGAGATTTATTTTTGTACACACAGCTTAGAAATTGCTAATTTTGGAAGAATTAAAAAAACTTTGTAATTTTCGTTACATTTTTATTACCGGTATTTCATATATATTGAATTAAATTGAAGAAGTAATAATTATCCAAAATAAATGTTCTACAAGTGTGCTTAAACTTCAATTTTTATATAAATGAAAACATTGGTATAAATAAAATTAGCCAATTGATATTTTCTAAAAATTAGTTGGAAATTTAAGAAATGAATTTATAATCGAATCACAGATATATTGTACACTGGGAGTAAATGGGGATATTATGGAAAATTGGTAGCACCGTGGATAGTCGGTAAAAACTGCTGTGATTCACTCACGCAATAATGGTATAGCTGGGGTACATGGTTTTCGATTAGTACGTAATATCTCTGTTTATTGTTCTACTCTCTATGCATATACCATAAGCGCAAATAGATATAGAGCAGGAGATTAACATGTCGTCGCGGAAGTGGATCGCAGTAGTATTACTCGACGAATGGCGCTACATTTTTCCCCTTCCGTTTGCCTGTATAAATATATGATTTGTATTGGTCAACACACACAGTGGCAAGCATCGAGGGTCCGGAGTTGGAAATAACTCGTGTTAACCGCCTACACATGGGAGCATATCTGTGTATCGCATCGAATGGAGTGCCGCCGACAGTCAGCAAACGAATCGTCCTCATCGTCCACTGTACGTATATTATGAATGTATTGGTGTAGCTCATTTGCATATAAAACCAAAAAAAACTTTCTTCTATTTTTTCACGTGAACGTGCATTGTGCAAAGTTTATTTGAGATTTGAAAGACGCTTGCATTTGCGTACATAATTTCGGGGCTTTATTCTCCTTTTCTCATTTTCCGTACCGAGTTTATGGTATAATAATAGCACTTAAAAGGAAATGCAATGTTTCTACGTATAATTCCTTAAATCTTTACTCAAATTGTTTCTAAATGTGCATTCAAGCTTTTTATGCATGTGGGCAACTTCATTGTCTCGGTTTGAGGAAAAATCTTTGGCTTTCCGGACTTCCTTCACTGCTCTAATTATATTTTCGTTAATGGCTATTGTTAATGGTTTCTAAAATGTACATTAAAAAATTATTATTTTAATTTTTTCATTTATTTCAAATAAATTAAATTAACATCTTTTTACTCAAACAGTTCCACCAATGATTAGGATTGAAAATCAATTATTTGGCGCTTATATTGGACAAACTTTAATTTTGGAATGTCACAGTGAAGCATATCCCAGGCCAATTACATATTGGACTACGCCATTAAATGAAACTATAAATAATGGTAATATATAGATATATATATTTTTTTTTAATGTATTCATATATTATAAGTTGAGTACTTATAATTACATTTCACAAAAATAATACATCATCAGAATTATATATCTGCTATTTATTTTCATATAGATGATTTTTAATTTATTAATTAGCAAACAAATTATATATACAAATTTAATACTTTGTTTATTATTGAAATTATTATTTTAAAAAATGCTATATAGAGTATTACTTGATTTCATGACATACTTATCTACATTATGCACATGAAATATTTGCAAGAAATTCCATACATTATAATTTTAATTTTTAATTGAAAAAATGCTATTGTACGATAAATACTTCAATTCTAATGAAAGAATTTATTCACTTTAATACGGTGAAGAGAAAATTATAAACATTTAAGAAATCTTTTTTAATATCATTATTATAATACTTCTATACATTTTTAATGTGTACTAAATATCAAATTATATTATCTATTTTTTTTTTCAATTTCAAATATCCTCATACATACATTTACATATATACAGATATATTTTAAATAATACAAGTAGTACTTAAAATATTTGGAAATTTATATTTCCCGTTTAGATACATTTCTTTAACTATTGTGTAAATAGTTATTTTAAAAATTATATTTAATATAAATACATTATATTTAAAAATTTCTTAATATAATATCAAAATTGTTTTTAAAGATGGTCATTATAAAATCGAAGGATTTACGTCTAATTACGAGACTATGATGAAACTTACGATAAAGTCAGTTCAACCACACGATTTTGGAACTTTTCGATGCATAGCGACTAATTCCTTAGGAGAAACTGATGGTAAAATAAAATTATATAGTAAGTATATAAATTAAATTAATGATTTTATATTAAATTAATTATACAATTTCGATTGAAAAATATGTTTTAGTTAAAAGTATTAAAAAAAATTTTATTAAAAAAATAAATATTTAAGCAATAAATATTTGTAAAATATAATTAAAAAAAATCTGATGAATATACAACTTTCAATATAGTTTTGATTTACAAAATAAATTGAATTTGTTTGTTAAGATAACAATTTCTTAGTAAATTTTACAAGAAATAAGATTTGTTAAGAAAGTTTCTTAATAAGAAAACTTCTTTTTAAATACAAAATAAAACGATAGGCGGATTTAAAATCAATTGCAGATTCATTCCAGGAATTGAAACTTTACGTGAGCATGCATATGAGAACATTTAAGTTTATATTTTTTTTATTGTTTAATAAATTATTTATAAAATGTGCTGATAAAATTACAAATAATATTATTCTTAAAAGGTTATAAAATATGTGTACACAATTTTTACAAAAATATACATTATTGATATTTTATGATGAAGATATTATTCATTTTCTTTATACTTTTTTATATTCTTTTTCGTACACCCAGATCTTTAGAAACTAATATAAATTTATTGAAATGTAATAATTTGTACTTTTAAATGCATTATACTTGTTAATTATGATTTTTAAATTAATTTGTTTGACTATTAAATGCTAAAGTTAGAAATTACATACTAGTTTACTTCATAGAAATTATGTTTCCGATAACTTTACTTCATTGAAATATTCAATATAATAATACAAGCTGAATTGTATTTAAATATAAATATATGAATTTCTATTTGTATCAATAAAATAGACGTTCGTATTTATCATATTTAAGGATTTTTGTTAATATTTCAATCATTCTAAATGACTGAGAATCAATGTTAAAAAATGGCATTTAGAGTGCTTTTATGATTCTATTCATATCTTCATATTGAATTAACCTACTTCAGGGTGTTTTGCGAATCACATGGTAAAAATTTTTATTACGCAAGTAAATATAATTCACGCATAATTAAATAAAGAGTTATTTAAAATAGTTCCCCAATTATTCATCTAACATCTATTTACTTAACTCTGACGAGTGAACCGTATCGCGTGCCAGCTTTTGTTGATTACGTCATTACACGAATTCAGAGTTTCTGAGCGTACAGTGTTTGTTAAGGCTCATCAAGCTCTTCTGTCAATATAATTATAGTACCAAGCAATTGTTTTGAGATAAGCTTATGTTTATGCTCATAGCATGTAAAATATTTTAATAAGTACACAAAAAATTAAAATTGTTTTATAAAAATTTATAAATATAAATATTTATAATGAAAACTATGTTTTAATAATAACATTTTTAAACCTGTTTGCTACATAAAATTATATTTGCATTTAAATTTCAAATATTGTATTCAATGCTTTTTTTAGTCAGTTTTACAATAGATGACTCTGCAGTAATGAAAATTATTTATTTAAAAATGCTGAGAATTAACCTTCACTGTATATTTAAAATAAATTTTTAATAATTAATATAAAATAATAATATTTATAAATTTTGAATTGTATACAAATTGATGATAATATTCATACTTAATAAATAATTCAAATTTATTTATAAATAAATCCATTATTGGAAAACAAAATATCAATTTAAAATAAAAAAATAACATTAATTATTGACTTAATATGAAAGTTTATTATTATTAATAAAATGTCTGTAAAATTCTTTTATTTTTTATTAATTTGTAATATAATTCAATATAAAGTTTAGAGAATTAATTTTAATTAAAGACAATAAATTTGCATTGCGTTATGAGTATTCTTATGAATAGAATTAATTCAAAAACATGTTTTTATGCTAAATGTGTAAAATAACCATAAAATGATTTAATTAAAAAAGATTTTACTAATAAGTAAATAAATTTCTATAAATATTCTGAGAAATATTTTTAATGAATAGAACATAAAAATTAATATGTTTGATAAAGCTATTAATTTTTAAATTGTAGTAAATTTTTATTTATAATGTATTATCTTTTATGTAAAATGTAGTTAAAAGGTAAAAGATTATTTAAATGCAAATAATTTACAAATATTAAAAACTATTCATATTTTATATACATAAATGTAAAAATTAAGTTTGTATAATAGCTTCTCCAATACTTCGCTTTTACATATTAAAATGTTTATTAATTTTTTCATTATACTTATTATAGCTACTAAATATATAGTGGTATTATGTAAATTCTCAATTTTTTTTTTTTATAATCATTCAAAATTGTACTATTTTAAACTATTAAATTATTGTTAAATAAGTTGTATTTACGATGTTGATCATAGAATTTCTATTTAATATTTCAGACTTTGTTGTTGTTTTAATATGTATTAATGATTTCTACCAGAAAATTAAAAGAAGGTATAGTAGGGTACTCAAGATTCATAATTTTTTGTTTATGTGACCCATTTTATATTAAAAGGTATTAAAATCTGTAGATTATGTTTGTATTCTGAATTCATTGATATACAATAAAATTTTATTACTTTCAAGAATGCATGAATGTACGTATTAACTGCTTTTATACTAAAAACTATTGTGCCATAAAAACTAAAAAAGTTCTACATCGAAATAATCTTATCTTTTGAAATCTCTGTAACTTATTTTTATTTTTTGCAATATTCAAATCAGAAAAAATCAGTGTTGATATCAATACAATGATAAATAATAATAGAGCTACGATTAAAATTTTTTAAAATAATAAATTAATAAAAATAAACTTAATTTGTAGTATTTATTAAAAAATAAAATATGTTTATATTTAATTATTTTGGTTTAGTTTCTTATGTTTTTATTAAAAAAATTTAGGAAAATTATTATTATTTAAAATTAAAAATATTCATATATAAAAATAATCCATATTATTAGAATATTAAGCTTTTTGATAGAAGAAAATTGCTAATTTAAATTTAACATATAGTTTATTAATAACAAAAAATTATAATACATTTTTCAAAAAAATTTCTCGTAGTATGATTTTCTATATGCATTTTATAAAAATACGGTCTGCAATATCTAAATGTGTATTAACTAAAGTACTTACCTAAATTAGTCAATCGAATTATTCCATTAATGTATTTGGTATTTAATCAAATGAAAATAGTTCGTCGTAATCTACTAAATATACTGCAATAAATATATAACGGAAGTAATAATTAATTATTGAAATTTCATGATTAATGAATTATTATTTATTGAGTTATGTCATTAAATTTTTATATTAAAGTAATTATAAAAATTTTATTTGATACCATATATCTCAATTTTATTATTTTACTATAAAAATATTGTTAATATATATTTATTAAATTTACTTGAAACTGTTTTATATTTAAATAATAAATTTTATATATAAGAAGAATAAAATTTATAACTTATAAATCTTGGAAAATAAATTATAAGTAAAATATAACTATAATTTCCAAATAAATTTTTTATTAATTAATATCTATCATCTATTATGGATATATTTATAAAGTGGGATGCAATTTTAAAAGCTTTGAAAAGAAAAAATTTCAAAGTATTATAAAAATCCAAAAAAAACTACGCATTAAAAGTTTACTACTTACATTTTCCCTAAGAGAATATAAACTTAATTTTTTAATCTTATCTTTCCTTAATGAACTTTTTCAAAGCGAATGATTGAAATAGAAACGGATGTAATTCATTTTCATATAAGTGTAACATAAAAAAATGTCCAAATTAATATTAAAAAAAAAGTTTAAGTAAAATAAAATTGATAAAAAATATATAAAATTTGTTTAAAAATGCGGAAGCATGATGGTGATGGTAGTTGTATTACAGAAATGGACTATAACTAATTCGAAAACAGATGATCAAATCAGGCATTATTCTTCTCTCACAATCATGAACCTTGATGAGTGTTGATGACTTTGCACACACTAATGATCACAGGATGCACGTAATGCAAAAGTCATGTTCTCATGTGAATGGAACGAAGAAGCGGTCGAAAGTGTTTCCGGGAGGACGCGATGTAGAATGCAAATCACTTGAAGCGAACCTCTATACTTCCTTCAATCCAAATGGGCTTACGTGCGTCGGTCTAACCCTGTGAAATACGATCGTTCGCGTGCTTTTTGCCGAAGTAGGGCTGTTGCCGGGCCAGCCGTTGACTTGTACTACTCCATTTCGGCCTAAAGGCTCATATGCATAGCCCGACGCATGTGTCGGTCACGCCAAAGGAAAAACATCGCCGAGCTTTTGCTATTGAAAGCTCTCGAACGCCAACACCGGATGTTAAAAATAAATCTGTGCTGTTTTCCACGGGAAAGACTTACAAATTCCCTGACTGTGCCGGAATTTGTGACTGATATTAACGGTAGACCGCTATCTACTCTTAAAATTTAAATATTCAATGCAATCATGTTGCACACTGGTTTTATATTATCACACGGAATTTTACTCAAAACAGTGGATAACTGATAATCTTAGTAAATGTATGAACATTAAATTTAGAATATATACTCGAAAATTCAAACGAATATTTAAATGAAATTATATTATTTTTAATATTATTCACCTTTTTATCTAAGCTTATACTCTTAAAATTTAATTCAGGTAACTGTTAAATAAATTTGATTTTTTTTTAGACAATTTATAGTTAATTTATAAATCAGCGAAGAATTTATTGATCTAGTGGAAAATACCTTAAGCTTTCTAACAGGATTGATACTGTTAAGTAGAATACTAGTGTGAGGATGGTATAATTCAATAATTTACGAATAGAATAATAGTTTGGTTAAAATGAAATTGAGTTTGATGTTCAGCCGAAATATAGGTAATACAATTATAACTTTTTTGAAAACAAATCTTTTATAATTACCTCTATACTTACTTTTATTAAATATAGAAAAATTTTAAATTCAATCTATTTTCAAAAAAGTTTAAAAACTTGTAGTATTGATCTTATAGTATTTTTTCTATAAACAATAACCTTGTCAATTTAGCATAAAAGCAAACGCAGTTCAAAGTATTACAATGCTACATTTGAATTACGTATAACATCCATAAGAATTTCAAACTTTTTACGATATTTCAAAATCAAAATAAAATTTTTGATGTCTTTTATATTATTTTCTTTAGAATCGTATTTCATTTATTTATATATTTCAGCTTTCCATTTAACTGGTATAATAACCATTTTTTATTTAATACTAAAGACTGCATTTAGTATTTCATTTTGATTTTTGAATCATTAAAGGTTCATAATAGTTTATTTAACTTCAATGACTACGAATAAAATGCATGAAGGAAAAAATAATTGGCATATATTGAATTATCCAAAGAGTTATTTTTACATTAAAGCTATATTAAATAAAATATCTTTTTTATTTTAAATAAGACCTATTTTAATCTTTTATAAGTTAACTAAAAGCTGAATTTGATAATACATTTTTTATGCATGCATTTTCTAAGTTCCAATATTTTTTAGTGCTTAAGAAAGTCATCTCACGTATTGATCTTTATAAAATTAAATATTATTTAAAATTAATTTCATTTGAATCTCTCACAATAAAAGTTTTTAATATGTTGACACAGAAACTGACAATTCTATAGAATTTATGTATTGAAAGTGATTATAATAACTGTCTATTTGATATAGAAACAAAGGAAAAACTACACGTTGAGATCAATAAGCGTATATATATATATGCAAACATATATAACGTAGTCTGTGAGCTTTTGTACGAATCAACTGTATCAAATGCCTTTAATCGACTCTTCCATTCCTAAAAAGGTACTCGAAGTGCTCTCGTACATTTGTTCTTTACTATTCCAGAGAAGGTTGTACCTGTTCTCGTTTGCGGATAGTTTAATTGGACGTGAAAGTCCTCAATTAGTAACTATAGTTGCATCTCACTCTGACTAATACTCCGAGTCTCTTATTATTTTGCTTTGTATCTTTCTTCTCTATCAATGCGTGTGTAAAAAAATGAATCAAGTGTGGAAAAATATACATACTAATATACATAACCATTATTTTTTAAGTTTTTATTCGAAAATGAGTAGAATAAGTAAAGTTAAAAAAAAAATAATGAAAAGTTAAAAAAAATTATAACTAGTTCATTTTTTGGAGACGATAATAAACTTTTAAAAATTATTTATATCATCAATAGTTTAATTTTTGTACAATATACTAGTCAGCCATAATGAAGACTAAATGAAATGTTCAATACTTATTATAAATTTTACGAATGTATAAAGAAGAATAAGTGAAATGGATTTTCTTCTTAAATTCTAGCAGAAATTCAGAGTTATTAAAATTCCAAATTATCAAACTTTAAATAAATGCAGTATGTTAACGGAAAATGCTCATTTTTTCATGGCTTGAGACTCTTAATAACTTTTTAAACAAGTACGATGATCAATAAAACCTCGAATATTCTTTACTTTCAATTCATTAAACTTAAAGAAATTTTGAAAAGTAATTTAAAAAGTTTATTTTGTTGAAACAAAAATATTATAAAAATTATATCATATGTGACACTAAACTGTATTTAAAAAAAAATAATAATGAATCTAATTATTAATTTTTCATATAAATTTAAAAATATATTCAATATATTAAAAGTATATTATCTATTTAAAAGTTCAAAAATAACCCCTTATAAAATGATTTTTTTATATTTAATATAAATACTAAATTATTATTCAAATTTAATATGTCAAAAGAATTTTATCTATATATTTATGATATTAATTTTATAAATTGATAAAATTGTTAAATTCTAAAAAATATAATATCGTGACAAATTCAAATTCGATGCTGAGCCGATTTTATTTATAAATTCAAGATAATAGTGATTACTACACATATTAAATATTCTGAAACATTTATTGTTGCGTATTTAAATATCGTCAATATATATATATTATTATGTATTATTATTTCACCGCCGAGTTACTATTCCGCCGTAGCTGAGTCGTTCAAAACGTCTCAGCCTTTGCGAGGATCGGATTACTTCAATAAATGATACGATGATTAATATTCACGACTTTATATTTATTGTATGCAATCGGAAGAAAGAGTTTGTTATGTGAGTGGCTCGTGATACGTCAGTTGTACCCTAATTGCGACCGTTTATTAAATTATTATTACACTTCTCATCTTTCGTTAATTACGCGTTACTTCTTACTCGACTCGGATCGGAACCTCTTGTATGATTTTGACTAAGTTTTTATAGTCTCTCTATTGCAAGTTTTTGAATTCTCCCACTACCTGTTTAATCCACTTGTCTTCAGTATTTGTTAATTATTTCCACACCTCTTGTGAATCTGAATCAATGTTATGCCAATCAACTATTTGATAATTCTAATCGTTACCAATTTTATGCTATAATTGGCAACTTTTGAAAGGTCGGTTGCTAAATTATGTTGAATTTCGTTACGTACGTAACATATCCAGGCCTGCAATTTCGACGTCTTCGTCGAATATTAGATTTTTCCATCATTATGCAAGTATTCTTCCAGTTTCTCCGTGTTTTTATTTATTATTTTCTCTATATTATCGTCTTTAAAGTTACATGCGTAACAATATATATATATAAATCAATTATGTATTGTTATAAAAATAGAACGAAACATATATGTTATTATGACAACTAATTCATTAATAATTTAGCATAGATTAGTTAATTTATTTTACTTAAATATAAATAATTGCTAATGTTCTAAGCACATTTTTGAAAGATCATTCTAATTCAGTTTAATGTTTAGTGATTCACACGATATATTAAAAAATTTCAATAATATCGATAACTAAAAAATTTATGATAGAAATAATTTTAAATGGCAAATTCACTTCAATCTATAATAATAATATATTATTATGATAATTTTAAAACAATTTTTTAAAACAAATACTTTATATCAATTAATTATATGTAATAATTATCAATACACTAAGTTCAGAATTAATTAAGCCGTGATTAATCGAATTCATTTCATCGTATTTATTATAAAATTAAGTCTTATGAAATAAAACTTAAATAATATTTAAATAAATGAATTTAATATAAATAAGTCATTTACTATAAGTAAGTTTATAAATAGAAGCCTAGTGGTACAACAATAGATTTTAATAAAGGAATTTAATGAATACCAAACAAAAGCAGGAAAAAGATCCTAATTCGTCAGTTGGATCTTCGCTCACTAATGTACAATTTTTGTGTTCTATCAACAACCTCTTATCTTTTATTTAACTGTAACTTTTTTGCATTGATATACATATATGCACACTTTCATTTGCTTTCTCTTTATTTATCTTTTTCTATCACTATATTTATTTCTTTGTTGATTTACTATTTCTTCTGTAGAAAAGTTTTACAAAGATTCCTGATTTAAAAACATGTTAAATTTCAAAAAACAGAAGTTTCAAGATCCGCAATGTTCTTTTCCTTAGAATTGGATTGTATGAGATTTTGAATCGTATGAAGCTCGTGATACAAAACAGTTTCATGTTTGTTAATGATAGTTTAGAATTTGCACTTACTATGTATTCTATGAAAAATTCAAAAATTTAGTTATCATAAAAACACAGGGACAAATAAGTTTATCCAATAGAGCATTATACATTTTCTAAATTCCATATTACCTTGAACAAAAATAGGCGTTCAAACTAAAATTATTTAAAAACTGAAATTGAAATTAAATATCAAACCTAGTCCATTGACCTCAGCTTAAATTAGAAATAATTGTGACAATCAATAAGATTTTTCCGCACAATTAGCTTTGAATAAACATTGTAAATTGCATGTAGAAAATTTGTGAGAGTGCTAGTGATCGATATTTGATTGTGAAGGAAATATTATATCACAAGCAAATAAAATAATAGCAATTAAATTAAAGATATAATTTCTTGTTAGACAAAAATATTAATTTCGTTTTTTTTTTAATGTATTACTTGATTAAACTTATTAAATACCAATAAAAATATAATTATTAAAATTACATTTTAATATAGTGAAATTGACATTAATTTAATTTAAATTTACGTAATGAATTTCACGGTTTAGAGTAAAATAAGAGTTTATAATATATTTTATTGTCAAATCATAATTAATTAATCTGTTTTTAAAATATATAATATAGAATAGTTAGAACATCTCTCATAAAAATTTCAATTTCATATTTAATAACATTATTTTATATTTAAAAATATTTTCAATTAAAAATATTATTGTTTTTCCACATTATGTTATACAAACATTTAGATTCCAGTATAGTATTTCATATTTATTTAGTTTAATTTTTTTATCTATACATCCATTTTTATTTTACAACATGATCAAAACACCTAGATGTTCATATGAAATATCAACTGGATCATAAGAATTCGATTTATTTTTTAAAAAAATTTATTTAATGTAAAACCAATATTCCATAACTTTTATATTTTAATTAATATTTATCGCAAAAGCTAATAGAAAATAGAAACCAAGCAATAAAACAGTGAATATTCGTTTATGGCATACCAGCTAACTATGAGGTAGTTAAGAGATATATATGATGTATTTTCAAATAGAATTATTTATATAATTTAAATAAATAATTAAGTTAGCAATGGAATATTTAACTATAATGACTAATAATTCATTATTCTTCATTAATAAAGCAAATATTGTTCATAATTAACTATTAAGAATAAAATATATTACTAAACATCAAATAATGAATAACCATTTTTTTATTATACAATTTTATTGTTAAAATACAATTGAATCCCAAATTTAAAATAATATGTACGTACTAAATATATTTCATGAAGTATTCGATGTTAGTAATTAAATAATGATTTTGTTGCTACTGATAAAAACAATAACGTTATAAACAAATAAATTGTAATAAATAGTAATTTTTTTATTACTTATAATAATTATTAAGATGTATTAATAATGTTAGTTATTAAATATTCAAAAAACTTTTTTTTTAAATATTTAGAATTATATTTATATTAAGAATTACGTACATTCCAAGATGTGTAATTGAAATATACATGCTATCCTGTTTAGAATATTTTAATTACAAAAATTAAATGAAATAAAATTATTTTTAGAACTATCTTGACCAAAACAATTTACAAAATTCTAAAAGCTAATAAAATTTTTATAAAAAAAAACTTTTAGACAGATGAATAATGTATAAAAAGTTTAACAATGGTCGAATAGGTTACATCTGAAAGGAAAAAATAACCATTTAGAAAAAATGAATAAAAAGCAGAGAAAGGATATAAAAAGAAATTTGAAAAAAAATATTAATGATAAATTGATAATGATATATTTGATTAATCGTTGACTATTAAAGCAACATATTAGTATAAAAAATATATAACACAGTGTAAAATAGTTAATCTGAAACACTGATGTGATAGAAAATTCATATTCACTAATATATATTTTACGCTAAAGTGCAAATACTAGAGTTAATTTGAATAGTATTATTATTTCGTTTCTAATTTAAACATCTAAAGGTAATTATAAAGTCAATTCAATCTCGATATAGCATTATAATATTGTTTTATACAGGATTAGTTATAATATTTAATGAGTATCATTAAAAATATTATAAAAGTTGTAATAAATTATAATTTCACTTTTTAATACGAGTGCATAAGTATCTATACATGGTTCACCCATGAAGTATCGAGTTTTTTTTTTCATTTTTCGCCTATTCGTCGTAGAAATTTGGGAGAGGTCTTAAAATGTCGGCAACCTCTTTCCGCATTTGTCCCTTTTTTTTGTTTTTCGATAATTAGGTGCGGCAGGATTTAACTTCGCGCGAAGGGTGTTTTTCAAATTTTTGACACGGCGCGCTGAACCGATTAGTGGAAAACTACTACGCGAGAATGTTTTGTTCAAAGATTATAAAAAAAAATTCTTACGTTTCTTTTTTGAAAAATGATTTATTGGTGGAGTTACAAACAGTGTGAAATAAAAGTTTTAAATTCTTTAAAATAATTTCTTCCGGTATCAACACATTTTTGAAGGCGCGTTTCCCAAATTTCAAATGCATCTTCAAACTCTTTAGTTTTGTTGTTTTTCAAAAATTTTCACATTTATAACTTTTTTTGAACTATATTGTACACTGTAGATCGTGTTAAATTTAGTTTTTCAACGATTACTTTAATCATTAAAATGTTCTGAATTTTAAATTTCTAACACGCGCCGGGTGTTTCTAGCTATTCAAAAACTATTTAAGCGCCCAGATCGAGGCTCGTCGATGATTCTTTCTCGGCCCTCTTTAAAAGCTCTGTGCCATTTTTCACTTTGCGATTTTGACATGCAATTATGTCCATCCGCTTCTTGCAACATTTTATACGTTTCCTCACTGTTTTTTTTTTTAATTGCAAACAAAACTTTATCGCGTAACGCTGTTCGAGTAGTCGCTTCATTGCGCCGTGTCAAAAAACTGAAAAACACCCTTCGCGCGAAGTAAAATCCTGCCGCACCTAATTATCGAAAAAACAAAAATAAAAAGGGAAAAATGCGGAAAGAGTTTGTCGACATTTTAAGACCCCTCCCAAATTTCTACGATGAATAGAAGCAAAATAAAAAAAAAACTCGATACTTCGTGGATACACCATGTAAATAGTAATCCTAGACTATTTTAAAAATTTAAGAAAGTGGTAAAATCATCATTGCTATACTTAAATATATTTTAAATTCGGAATATCACAACATTAATTTAAAAAATAATTTTCTAATTTAAAACCTTTAAAGAGGGTTTAAAATAAATCAAAATAAGATATAATATACACATAAAAATATTACGTTACAAGGTCTACAAAATCTTAATAATAAATAGAATTTAATAACGTTTCCATTATCACTAATAGAATTTACGATAAACAAAACTTTAAATTTTATGACCAATTATTTTTAATATTCTACTCAATTCAAGGATACAAACGAATTTTGGAATAAAATTTAATAAAATAACCATTGCCATTTCAGAAACGCCAAGGCCTCCATCAGTCAGTAAAGCCAATACGAGGCGAGATTCGAAAAAGTTATGGAATCGAGAGAACAACAACAAAAATAGTGCGGTTGACATGGTGGACGGGTCACCATTTAAGGATGAAAATATAGATGACGCGGATGATTTCGATTCTGCGGCCATCCAATTCACTCCGCAGTTCGCCTCCAACTTCGTTTGCTGTATAACAACCTCGATTATTATACAAAGACTGTCTACGTAGATGTGAATATGTGAAAGCAAATATATAAACATGTGCGAATGTATATATGTACGAGTAACCCTTGCGCTTTACCAAAATGTTCACTAGAACATTCAATTAAACTTCGAAATCGTGATCGAAATTCGATTGATTGCAGGTGCATCTGAATAGTTATGAGAGAAGTCTGTAAAATTTCTAATACCTCGCCTTTATTTCTTTTGTTACTATTTATTAGAAAGTTACTCAGACATCGTATTAAAATTATGCAGTGGGCTATGAATGTATGTATATTCATAGATATAAATGAATTTTGATTTAATTAAGACTGAAGCGAAATGTTTTTATGTATATTAATATGGAAGAGTATGAATTATTTATAATATCAATACAAAAAATATTTAATAAAAAATATACAGACGGGAAGAAAGTTTCTTTATCTATTTTTTATGAACATTTAAAATTATTTTTTAATAGTCGACAGTCATTTTAAAACAACAATTATAAACTTAATTTACATGAAGTAATATCCGAAATATTCATTTATGGTTAAAATTTTTATAAATATTGGTAAAAACTATTTATACTAATTTTCAAATTGTTTTATATATTATGTGCTGATATATTTATACTTATAAAATTACTAAGTTTTTTCATGATAATAAAATATTAAATTTTGAAGGACGCAAAATATCTTGTATTTCCATATTAATTCAGTTTCCTACTATTGTGAATTATGCCATATAGTAGCTAAATATTAAGTGTTCTTTGTAAGAAAATTTATGTTATTGAATTGTAATATACTGTAATATAATATAAAATTAATTATTATTAGAGTTTCTTACTACTATCAGTCTATATAATTGAGCGATGAATTTCTTATAATAAAATAATGAAATTTAGATTAATTAATATTTTATGTACAAAACAATGAAAACAAATTCTTACTTAATATTTACTTATGATTATATAGTATTAAAATTGTGGGCTTATTTAAATATTATAATTAGTAATTCAATGTCAACATTGAATGTAAAAATATATCCAATTATTATTAAAATACAATAATTTATTTTTAGTATGTACTCGAATCAATTTCTTTTGTATAATATTAATTGAAACTAGAGGAAAACTTCTGAAAATGTAAAAGATATTTCTCTAACCATCGTAATTTTTAAAATTTTTGTTATCTATTTTAGTCATTTATCTTAATAATAAGAAAATGATACCTACTTATGAAACTGTGATCTAATACGTAAATGGTTAATAAATCCTTGTACAAATATTATTAAGTGAAAACACAATTAATAAAAATGTAAATCTTATGAAAAGATTACTCATAAAAATATCATATTTATATCCTTTAAGAATCAAAATTTCATTTGAATTTAAAAAATGTTATAGTTTAAACACATGTGTTTTATATGATAATATTTTTATTATGGATAAATGAATTATAAATTGAATAAATTGTATAATGATAATTGCCAAATGCTTTTATAAATAAACTGATAATCTATATCTCTTTATTTATAGTAGAATTAGTTGAATCTGTAAATAAATTCATAATACAATAAATAACTGCATAAAAAACGAAAGAATTAAACAAATTTTGTTTCTATTTATGTTATACATGGTCTACCAAAAAAAGTATTGACTATATTTTTTTTTTTTTTAAATCACTATTTCTCATAGCAATTTCGGGGAAATAGAAAAATCATCGAGGGAAGTTTTCCTATTTGTTCTCCCTTTTTTTTTATTATTTTCTAATTATTAGAAGCAGCAGGATTTGCATTCGTGCGAAAGATGTTTTTTAGATTTGTATATGGCGCAATGGAGCGACTGTTAATACAACTTTACGCAATAAAAATTTGTTTGGGACTCAATAAAATGTTGTCGAATCTTTTAAATGTTGAAATAGTTTTTAATAATAAAATTACATGTAAATTGCAATTAAAAAAATTTTATAATGCTTTTAAGATCACCGATTATTCTTGTTCTTAGCCCCCGAAAACAGCCTGAATCACTTTTTATGCCTAACTTGCGCCAAAAATTTTGAGTAAAAACCGTTATTTAAGGATAAGGATAATCAATAACACCCAAAACTTATCAATATTTCCATTAAATATTAAAACAGTAAAAACTTTTATGAACATTTCATCTTTTTTAAAAATCTCCACAGTATTTTTACGAAGCAGCTAACAAAATATTACCGCATAACACTATTCAATCAAACAATCTATCACGTTGTATTAAAAAACTGAACATCCTTTGCGCAAAGGAAAATTTTGCTACTTCTAATAATCAAAAAATAAAAAAAAAAGGAGGACACATTTAAAAAACTCCTCCAAAAATTTTTCGACCTCCGCTAAATCGCTATGATAAATAGTATATTCATAAAATATAAAAATTCAATACTTTTTAGGACAGACCGTGTATATATTCGAACTTAAATAAATATATTAAGTATAAATGAATGTGACACATTTCAAATTATTAGTGAAATAAATGTTAAAATAATTACTTTGTAGTTAAATCAAGTTTAAAATAAAATAATAAAATATTTTTTCACATTATGTAGATAAAATTAGTATTTTTATCGTTGATTTTAATTCATTAACGAATGTTATAAAAAATTATTTTTGTGTTTTGTTATATATTTTAATTAAGAAATATTTAATAATTCTAATATATATACTTAATATTTTATTTTATAAAACAACTATGCAAAAAAGAAAATGTATAAAATTGGAATTATTAGAAATGAAACTATAATATTAACAGTATCGACAATGGTTGTAAGGAATATATGCTAAATACAATCGATATATCTGTTATTATTATAAAATGTTATTATTTATAATAAATGTAAAATTTAGTTGTAAATAGAAAAAAAAATAATATTAGCTTAAAAATAAACATGAAACTAATTAGAGTTTCTAAAATTGTATCTTCAAATTCATTTGGTTATAAACAATATTTATTAAATTGTAGAAAAATTTTGTTTTATCTTTTTGTGACCACTCTACTTGTGTAACTTGTATATATACAAACGTATACAGAAACAGTATTAACTGTATTGAAATATTCGTTTAAATTAAATGAAAATGAATAAAATATTTTTTCGATTCTTTCAAGTGTAGTTATCGTGTACAGGGTAGAAAAAAATATGGCATAGAAATATAAAGATTTAGAATAAGCCTCAGGGATGTGTATATATGCCGTTTATATAGTGTGTAATTGATGCCTGAATGCGACCTATAATTCTGTTGGAAAATGCAAATGAAAAATGTAAATGTATACAATTTACGTCATTGTGTAATTGAAAAATAAATGTTAGTTATATATAGATTATTATTTGATAATTTGATATTTTATTATTTATCCTATAAACTGTACTACAAAAAAATTTAACTGAAACTATTTCAAAACTTAGTATCCACTGAAAATTACTGGTGTAAAAAATATCAACACCATAAATATAGTTGACTTTGATAATTATAATTCATTACTTTCTTCTATTGGCAACTATATTACTCTTTATAAAAGTTACATATAATATAATAAATAAGGAATGTGTTTAATATAATTAATTCTTAGCCTCAGTGTATTGAAATTGATTAAAATATTGAATATTTTCGATAGAAAATAAATTAATTTATAAAATATTTTAGAAATAATCGTTATTGCTTAAGTTTCAAAATATTATGGTGCTATCTTTTTATTACCCAATGATATCTCCATTATCATTATATTATATACCATCAAATCTCTGAATATTTAGTACTATGTTTTCCACTATTTTCACATTTACCGGCGGTCGATCAAATTTATGTAGACGCTTACCATCACAAATATTGATTTGAACAAGTGGTCACAAATGTTAGTTTTACTTTTGACTATTAAAGACATTGTTTCTGATTTTCTACAAAAGATAGCGCTAAGTATCTGAAATATTATTTCTGGTGCTTCGACCCGTATTTAAGTTTATAATTCAAAAATACTAAAGTTACTTTATTAAAATAATTTTTTTATTTTTGTTGTAGTAAAGTACAAAGATGTAATTTCTATAAATATTAAATAGTAATTGTTTTACGTCTTATCGTTACTTATTATATTTTTATCATAATGTTAGTTCAATAACATTTATATTTTCAAAATTTATCTCGATATACAATCAATTAAATTTCTAGTATAATTCCAGTAAATTTAAATACTGTAAACTCAGACTTAATCGATATCGAACTGGTTTAGACAAGTGTACTTTAAGCTCTTGGTCCACTTTAAAACTTTTTATCGGCTTATTTTAAAGAGAATAAAATTATATTTAAGTCATAATATTCAAATTAGTATTAAAAATTTGATTATTGGAGTTTACAATTATTCATTAATATTTTATAATACGTATACTTAATTAAAATAATATATATATATAAACAGGTTATACCAATTAAAAGTGAAATAAGAAATTATTATTGCGGTTCGAGTAATAGGACGAATATTTGAAATTCTGTAAATAAATTTTTTTGACTTTAATTTGTTTTTATAAAGTAAGTAGTAAACTTTATAAAAAATAATTATGTTTATAAAGTTACTAAATTTCTATATAATTAAATAATAAAATTTGTAATTTTTATACAATGCAATATTATAATAATAATTAAAATTTTCAAAAATATCAATTTATGATTTATTATATAATAATATATTTATAATAATCTTTTGAAACAAGAGCTTATTTTTTATTTCTTTTTCTATTTCCCCAAGATAGAAAAGCTCTTCTAATAGTTTAGTATTGTGAAATTTATATTAGTACTTATTTATTTGTTTTTTGTTCATTTGTATAGAAATCATGAAATTGTATGAGATAAAATCTTGATCGTTTATTGTTGTTGCTGTATTCATATTGTGACCAGCCACAACTGATTCAATGAGATATTTATCTTTTGACAGTTTTAGGTCATCTTCCTAACTACATCTATTATTTTATACATCAATAGTACAAAAAATCATATAAATAATGAACTTTTAACTTTTAATCGAAATTTTAATGAATATAATTATATTAGAAATAATAGATTGCTATTTAAATGAATTTTACTATATTATGTCAATTTTTCTATTCTTTTTGTTTTAGGAATTTAGTATTATATATATAATAATATATTATATTCAATTAAATAATGAATTTTATAAATTTTTATATTATGTAAAAAAATAAAAATGATTAAATTATGTAACCCTACGAAAAAATTAAATTTCAGTTTACAAAAAAAATGATTATCAGAAAAATATTGGAAACCAATAATACAAATAATTTTGTATTTTTCATTTAATTTTTTATTAATGTTACTCATTACTCTTGCAATTATAATCTATTTTTATAATAGTTGAAAAATACATATCCTTTACTTATATCAACAATATTACTCATATTATATGTATAAAAGTATTACTTATGATATTAATATAAATCAATTTAATTTTTTGCAACAGCACCTTGCAGAAATATATACGATTTATGATTAACGAATGTATAAGATACAATAAAAAATACATTTATTTTAATAATTGATTATTTATCAGAAGTAGAATTTATTCCTGTAGTAAATACAGATATTTATAAGATTATTATAGCGAATAATTAGATTATTGAATTAATAAAAATTTTTAATTTTAGAAATTTCAATAATTAATAAATTAAAAAATGTATATATATGCATACATATATAACATTTATTTTGATCGAATTTAGAAATACTTATGATTGAAACAAGTATGATTATTATACATTATGTAACTAAATTTTAATGCACTAAAAAGAAAATAAAAACAGTTTCTAATAAATTTATATTTCGTGAAGTAGAAAAAAAGAGTATTGAAAAGTTGTTAAAACGTTAAATAAAACTATAAAATTATGAGTTTCTTCAAGATCTATAAGATAAAAGTGAATCTTATTTTGAAAATATTTGAAGTTCTATACAACGAAAATGTAGATCTTTTATATTTTTATAGTCACTATCAGTAACACTAATTCTTTACATAAAATTATTATAATTACTAAAAGCATTAAAATTTTCAAAAATAGACAAATATTTTTTGATAACTAAGAAATTAATTTCGAAAAATTTATATATTGAAAATGACGATAATATTTTAAATATGTTGAAAATAATTTAGTATTGATTTATAAAACTTTAATAATTAAATGCAACTAGCATTGGTTGAAGTTTATCTTACTTATTGTATGTGTAGTAGATTTATATACATAAGCATAATATCGAAAGCTTAAGAATTTGATACAAAATGATTTATGTCTACGAATATAAATCTGCTATTACGCAAAGTATTACAACTCAGAAAGTAGAAAATTTGTTATAGAACAAACATAATATTAACATAATATTATGCATCACTTTTAGCACAAGGATTGATTTTCTTAGTTAGCTAAAGCTTTTGCTATAATAAGATGATAGCAGATAATAATGATTATAAATTTTATCAAGTCTGATAAAATAAATAACATATTAAATGCTTGTTTTCAGTAATATTTTTTTTTACTTTTTTGAGTCTATTAATTTTTGTTTGTTAGTAGTTTAAGGAAAGATCTCTAATTTTAACTTTCTTTATTAACATAATGACGATAAGAAATCTATATTAACCTTTTTTTGGCTTATCTAAATTCAGTATGTGACTATTGATATGTGTATAAATGACAATTCCCTTTATATGCGGTTAAGTTGGTACAATATTTGCTCTAACGAGTAACATTTTCAAATTTTCCCATAGTAAACGCTTCGTATGCTTTTAACTGTCTCTTTTTTATCTATTATATATCATATCTCTTGAAGAAAATAGCATTTCGATGTACGGATAAAAGTGTTATCTTATCATTTAGTCTTCAAGAGAAGTACGTCTCATAATAAAACCGTAAATTATAAAGAGAAAATATTGCTATACTTTGTATAGTATGAAGCCCAAAAAAGTGCTCAGTTACAGAATGTTTTATTTTTAATGAATTTTTACCAAAGAACGTAAAGCTAAATTTCAAATATATTTATATATATATACAAAGAGGAATACATCTGCATGAAAAAAGCCAATATCTAAAAATGGAGAAAACCGATTTTTGGAAAATCAATTTTGTGGTTTATACTTTAAATATATATCCAAAAATAACATCAAATATGGTTTTTAATAAAATGAAAATTTGAGGATCATCAAGGTTTAATTAATATTTAATACAGCAATATAAAATACATATTAAAGAAGTACTCTTATACGTTATTTATTTATGAGTTTCATTAATAGATAATTTATATGACAAAAATGGAGAATTCATGATATCTTCGTTTATAATTTGTATCAGTTAACAATATCATAGAAAAATAATAAGTCAAATATGATCTCAGAAGCAATATAGAGTCATTGAATTATATTGTAATTATTTTTCCTTGATCACAAAAGATAATGTAAAAATATGATTAAGATTTATGGGTTGGAATATGAGTTTCACACTTCATAAGTCGTGGCGAGAAAAACAATTTAGGAATGAATTGATCTAAATTTTTTCATTGCGTAGATGAGAATATAATATTATTCATTCTCATTTTTTAAATACTGCGTTAGTATATTCCAATTAAATCATAAGCGCTGTGCCATGTTTCTAACAGATGAGCACATTTACATCGACTCATTTTTTTGCGCCCTTTAATTTAGTCTTTCAATATTTAAAAATGCTTTTATGTAGGTATACAATAAAGCTCAGCATAAAAGTATATATTGTAATAAAAAAATATTACTAAAGTATCATAAAATATTCTTTGATCTTGTTTTAATCAAAGTTTAATAGAACGTGGATTGTCGTTGTACAAAAATTTATATTTTATAATTTTCATAACGCAATAAAAAGAATATAGAATATCGTATCATTTTGATAACATATTCTACAAAAAATACTAATGAATACTATTACTTTTAAAACAATCACAAATAATTTACCAGAAACATTGAAAAAGAAATGTTTTCAGTGAAAAATATATTTTACAGAAATATTTTTAATAACTTTTACAATAAAACAATATCATACATTTAAAAATTATAAAAAAAATCTATTAATTTTAAATAAATTTCATTATTTTATATTTAATTTAAAATACATTTTAGCAAGTTTGTTTTAATAATGCGCCAATTCAATATTTGAAATTATTAATTTTATGAATTTTTTTTTCAAAAACTTAACAATCCATTTATTTTTAAGTTATTTTTCAGCTTGTTGTTAAAGAAAGGAAACAATTACTACGTATTTTTTTGTAATCCTCTTAACAGTATTTCTACTGCGGGCAAGGTTTCATGCTAATTATCTTCTACAGTGTAGTTCTAGTTATATTTTTTCACACTTCTCTTTAGTATATTTTTCATAGTAAAATTAAGAGAGATAGTTGTATGCAGGAAGAGGACCAGAGAATCAGAGTTATCTAAATTAAACTAAAAATGTGAGCAAGCATAAAAGTAAATAGTTATAGTTGAATATAAAAAATTATTTTAACAAACGTAATTAAAAAAATACAGTATTCGAATAATTACAAATGTTAAAAAAATTTTAAAACAGACTCAACCAAAATAAATATTTATTAACAAATAAAATATCTTCGAAATTTATTCAACATTTTTAATATTACTTTATTTTTATATTTATATTAAATATTTTTATGTATTTTTGTCTTAGTTTTCATTACAATAATAAAGTATTATCTTCTGGTTGTTACATGATTTAAAATTTCACAATATGCAATCATATTTTTGATTGTGCTATATGTGAGTGTATTGTTGTATATAAAATTTACTTTAAAAAAATAAATTATTATAAATTGTTATAACTTATTTGCATTATACTTGTTATCTAATGTTATTAAACAGGACGGATGAATTTATGAATAAAAAGACAATATTTAATCATACAATTTATTTATTTTGATCTGTTATAACAGTTTTAAAATACGATGTGATTTAGTTGAAAAGTAAAATTCTAGTCAGATTTACTACCCAATCTTGTATTACTTTTCACTTTTTTTCTCTGGAACTATAGATTTACAAGTACCAATCACCATTACTATCATTTTAATATTTGAATATAATATACTCTACACCAATGAAATAAAAAACATTCCAGTTCCCGGGTAAAAGAAAAAGTTAATACATTATATATATAATTCATAAACTAATTGAAAATTGTACAAAAGACTTTTCTCTGATCGCTAATTCAAAAGATCCAGTAACTCACAGAATGTTTGAGAAAGTGAGATAAAGAGAAAGAAAAAGAGGGAGAAACTGAGAATAAACTACTCATAATTTTACAGACATTCTGAACGTATCTCGCTTGAAAAGTTAAAATCCATACACATGCACACACAGGGGTTGAGACGCGAGTTCGATGTTTTATTCTGCGTGTATGTCTGCATGAGTTTACAGCGCCAAAAATGCCGGCCCTCGTGTTCGCTCTTTATTCGCATAAAAATCTCATCAAAAGATGAAACTTTCATGTCTTATTATTTTTATCGATTTGGCTGGCATAAAACGTAAGACTTCTCACTTTACGAATATCTGAACGTAGAGCCAACCTCCTTGAGTTAGCTTCATTTCATAATAATATCTTTTAAGTTGAATATTATTTTATTTTGTCGATATTTAATTATTTTTTGCCTGATAAATTTATTATACTTAATCTTGCAAATATTTAACACGTGTATTAAAAGTTCCATTAAGAATGTGAGCCAATAAAAAGAACACAATGATATTTATTTTAATTGTTTATTTTTCACCATTATAAATACACAATAATAATTTTATACATATAAGTATTTCATATACATGTAATAAATTATAAATTCATAATACATGCACATATTTATATATTATAGCGTGTAATCCACAATAGAGTACGACAGGGCTAATATTTATATGTACCTACTATCATTATTTATTAATTAATCCAATGAAATTCTTTTGATGAGATTACTCGAAGTAAAAAATAAGTAGTTATAACATTAGAATAAATTATTGTTACTATAATACTTTCTGTATTATTATTCAAATAAAGTTATATAAGATGAGATAATTTAATCTTTATGATAAATGTATATATATATGCTGATTATTATAATTATTATTGTTGTTGGTTTTGCGGCTGTCGTTGCCGTTATCGGTATTGTGTTTGTTGTTGTGTGTCAATTCGATTTATATTTTGAGGTAAATTGCATTCGTTTGTTTGACATTTACCACCTTGAATTTCCACACTTATGTAGCGTACAACTATTGTCCTTTTTTGTCTTTAATAAACGTCTATTATTTTATTATTTTTTTATTTGTGCAATACGAATTTTTTTGCAATAAATAAATAATTTATCGCCGTTAAAATTACTAATAACAAAATTTATAATATAAATGTACATACACATTTATTTAATTTATGATCTGCTTCAATTTATAGTTAAAATTAATTTGAACTCATACTACTTTTTTAGAACATTTTATTTAAAACGTTGTAACAGTATTGTAGTGAATCATAGATCTTCTAAAATATGATTAAAATTTAATATACATTAAAATTTTCCATCATTAGACGATCTATCTTAGCTAGTGAAAGAAATGAATAAGTTATAAAGTATAATGTATAAAAAGGTGCATTCTCATGTACTAACAAAAGAAAAGCAAGATATTAACTTGTGAACAAGCCAAGAAACTATTAGTCTTCAACCAACTATAAATTTACGAAGAGCCGAAGCTTACAGCAGAATCTTACAACAAATATACAAATAGATCAATCTCCGTAAGAGGTTTAAAAAATAATTTACGAAAATTTTATAATAAATTAAGAACGTTTAACAATTATAGTAGTTTTAAATTTAGTTAAATCATTTCAAATAAACAAAACGATTATTTTTCATTATTAATGGAAAAAACAAATTAATAAATATAATTATACTCACTAATAACCTATTTTATGCTCCAATAAATACATTTATAAGTACAGATATCATGCCTCAAGATTAAATTAAAGGGAATAATGAATATTAACGTAGCATAAATATAAAAGATTTTATATAAATTAATGATTCGTATTACATGTAAATGAGTATATTAAATTACATTTATAAATTGCTTCTAAATTGTTACTGTAATTAAAATGAGTAACTCATTAGACCTTTTCGAGACTAAGAACAAGATTTTTACATTCTTACTCGTTTTTTATAAATTAAGACAATTAAAAAAATAATAAATAAGTAATATTAAAAAATAAAAATAGTAAATAACAATAAATTAATAATAAAATAAAAACAAAAATAAGAATTACATTGTTACATCGCACTTTGCTCCCTATCAAATTTGTTCTACTAAAGTAATTTTGGTTTACATAATCATTATGCTTATTTAATATTTTAAAAATAAGTTACATTACGTTTTTACAACTTCTTTTGTGGATTCGTAAAATACTTATTTAAATATTGATGGTTATTCAATATTATTTACTTCGGCTTTAATCATATTTATTTATGAATTATATTATAATTCATAAACGTTTTATAATAAATAATATTCGGTCGTGAAATAAAAATTTTATAATAATTGCATTTATTAAATTTTGAGAACGATATAGTATTTGAGCTGCCCTATTATTCTAAAAACAAATCAATATTTATATTTCAAAATCTATTGGATATATGATGCTAAATATAAAAATATAAAAGATATACGTAAATAAATGCAACGATTCATGGACAATTTTAAATTTTTGCCTCTATAATGAAAAATACTAAAGTAAAAATTGATTTCGAGAATTCAAAAAATAGATAAATGTATAAAACATTGTGTAACTTAAATTTATCGAACACCTATACGGATTCAAGATATCCTACAAATATATTATAAAATTCCAAGAAAAAAACAAATAAAATTTATTTGAAGAATTTTTCAAAATAATTATTTTAAAATATTTTTATTCTTTGAATGAAATTTTCAAAATAGTTAGAGAAAAAATCTGAATTGAAATGCATTTTTAAAGCGAAATATTAAATGTAGTTTAGAATCAAGTATAATTAATTGTATAATTTCCATTTTGCACATAAAATAAAATTTTAATGATCATTGTATAACAATATGTGAACGTAATTTAAGATGGATAATGTATACAGTAAAAGTAAATTAAACCAACGATCTATATCGAAAGTATTATTATGTTAGTAACAGTATTTACCACTAATGCATAATAAATGTATTTATAATTCTACTATAAATATCGACAAATCAGAACATAAACAATCTTAACAGTAACTTTCAGCAAAATAAAACTTTCTTTGCAATGAACGATACGCTCTTGAATGTTTGTACAACCATGAAATCTGTACAAATCTATGCTGGTATTTTCAGATTGACGTCGAGTTATTGTGTGTGAAAGTTAGTTATGCGCCTTTTAATTTAAATAGCATCACAAGTTTAATATTCATAGTAGTTTTAATGGAAATCGTTATTAGGTTTTCTTTTATCATGTATATTTCGAGAAAGACTCAATAGACTGGAGGTATAAAGTGGAAAATACACGTTATGGGGATAAGTTTGCGTTGGGAGAAAGCAAGATACGAAGAATGATAGAAGGAAATAGAAAAAGAAGGAGAAAGTATGATTAAAAAAAAGAGAGAGTAAGCGAGAAATTAGACGAGTAAGATGCGATACTTAGCTTAAGCCCGTTAAAGCTGTACAACGTGCTGTCAAGAAAAACAGTGCAAGTGAGACAGTCAAGGAATCAGGATGAAAAACGGGAATGACAGAGAAAAACTTATCGTAGGTACTTAAGTTTTTAAAGGTGATCGTAAACACGTGTAACGAGAGTAACGCTGATGTAAATTCGTTTTGTCTCTTTTTCCCTTCTTCAATTTACTCTCTTCTTCTTTTGACCTTTGTTTTGTCTTTGTCGCCTTTTTATTTGTCTGTGGCCATCTCCCTTTCCCTTAAGATCACTTTTTATTGTCATTTTATGCATTTTTCAAAAATTTTCTAGATTACAGACCAATGGTTTTAATTTTTTTTTTTTTTCAATGCGTATTAAAATTGATTTTCTTTTTGTATTAATTTTGTTAAAAACTTTTTTCTATAATTATTGAATAAATAAATTAATATTGATTTATTGTTTATGTTTATCTGCTTTTAATCAATTTTACAATAATATATCAGTATAAAATTCGAATACAGAAGACATTATTCATTTTAAATTAAAAAATACAAATGAAATTTATTACTTAACTATGAAAAACTGATCCAAATAATTAAAAATTATTGCTATATGAAATTATTTTAATAATAAATTCATAACAATAAATTACTATTATCTATATTTTATTTTGATATAAAATAACAACTAGTATATAAAATAAATGGTGCACTGTAATTTAAATGCTTTTATATTTGTTTCTTTCTTCCGCCGAGTTATTATATTTCTAATTTCATTATATTGAATGCTAAGAATGCTCCGATATATAGTTATATTAGATTGTATCTTTTTATTTTGAAACTATTATTTTTAAAATTGTTAAATGGAGTAGCTAAGTGAAACAAGTTCTCACAATAGTATCGAGACAGATGTATAAAATTTAAAAATGTTTATACAAAACAATATTTTATTATTGGTATTAGTTTCTTCAAATTTTCAAATATTAGCTTGTTCAATGTATCGAATAATTTTCCAGTTTAAAATAATTTTAAAAATGAAAAAATATCTTGAAAAATAGTTGGTATAATTTTTCCTTGATAAAGCTCTAATAAATTCGAAGCTTCTCGAAAAATATGTGGATAATTATATTTGCAAAATCAAAATCTCGTAATTGATGACGCGATTATTCATGCAGATTTTATTGAAATAATTAAAGTACAGAAAAAATTGGACGACTTGAATATGTAAAAGGTCAGTGGATTTTATCGTGGAGCATCTGCGCCCCTGCGGACTTTATTACAAAAAAACCGAAAATCAGAATGGTGGAAATGTGGATTCGAGGGCAGGTAACTCTGTCTGTGCATCATCATTGGTAACTGCAACGTTCGAAATCTCGGAGATACCGAACTCCCAGGCATTAGATAGAAGATAGGAATTTTATGGAAATTTCTCCTTGAGACGAGGGTGGAGTTCGGCAACCACCCGAGCCTAATGCTCTGAATAACGTCTCACGAGCTCGTCTGCAAGGTCATATAATAGACGCCTTTTCGCGCTCTCGGATGGGTTTTCGAGTTCCTGACTATTTCCAGCAACGGTGGCCCCGTAATTGATGATCTTGTTCATCTTCTCACTCTTGCCCCCTCGAGCTTTTACGGTAGACGCACGTTGCAGGTTATTACACTGGACCGCGATCTTGATTTTTCTTCACCCGCTGGAGTACAAAAGTGCACTTACCCGAGCGCTTTTCTTTCCTCGGATACGTATTTTTAATATTATTCCATCATTCTACTTCGAAACCGCATGTAACGCGCAGGCTGTGGTAAATTCGTTCCCATGTTTTTTTAAAAACTCACTTCACGGTAATTGATAAGATGAATATAAAGGATTTTGCCGCCATTCGCACGCGCTTCTCCTTGGAACACTTCAACCCTATGCTTTCACCCAATGAGACATTTTTCTTCCCTTCGAGAGATAAAAAAAAATGACTATTTTTCATGAATACTGGCTTTTGCATAAGTAAGATTATGGTTGGCATATTTTTTATGCCTCTTTCACGCATATATTATTCTTGTTATATCGCCTAATCAAGGATACCTGCTATTTTTATGATAAAGCTTCTTATTTGCAATCCCGCTCGCCTGCCTCTAATTATTTTTTATCGATCTATTCCACCATCATCCTCACAATAGTTGTTGAACATCCAGGAATGTTTAAGGCACTCTTGGAAAATGGTAGCGCCTAGTTCCTCTGTTTGAAAATTTATAGAGTACCGCCTGATGGAGACTCATGTTTTATGAATGATACCGAGGCATTGAGGGTATTTGAGAGACAGAAATAGAGTAGAGTGCTGGGAAATATTCGAGGGAAAATGAGAAAGAGTAGGAGAGAAATTGAGAGGGTTGCGCAACGTGCGGGTGGAAGTGAACGGAAGGAAATGAAGGAGAAATGGAGAAAATAGTGGAACTGAGATAAAGCCCAGTTTGAATCGGTGATGCGCCACTGCTGCTTTCTGTATGCTCACTCTGAATTGGAAAATAAATTTGGATCTTTAGAACTTTCCTATAATAATACCTCTGACCTTTTAATTGAATGTCTCCGTCATTTAAGGCTACTCTACTTGGCCACAATTTTGTAAAATAATTTTTGTCGGTGCGTGCTATTGTTATGTTTTTATTTTTCCTTTTCTTATTATATCACTTTATTATCTCCGAAATTATAATTTAAATAGTACCGAATAGGTATTTACTGCACATAAATTTAATGTTTTTTATGTAAATTTGAAAAAATATTACTTCTACTAGATTGACATTCTTATTATTATATTTTAATCATCTTGATATTTTTCACCTACACATTAAAAGAAAATTATAATCGTAATTATAATTTACAATTATTCTTTATTTATATCAAATTTATTTAAAAAATCGTTATTTTATACCATTTCTTATAAATATTTGCCACAAACTAAAATTATATTTCCCAAATGGCGTAAAAAATATTTTAAATATTTATATCTGAAATATGTTATATGAATATTTCATTTTTCTGTTTGTATTGCCTTACGACGAAAAGAGATTTAGATATTTATTAAAATTGAGTCGAATGATAATGTGTAAAATAGAAATACAGATTCATTTAATTATATAGTTAATTTTATGAAGTTCACTTAATAAATTACTCATGTATCATTTGTTATGCTTACATCAATAAGAACAGTTACTATTTTTTGCAACATTAGACTTAAAAATAATTATAATACTAAAATTTTATGTAAATAATATTGAAACTACGTAAATTGGATAGGAGAAAAAGCTTCTAGGCTCATGAATTGCAAACAATTTCTGAAATTTTGAAGTTATCGAAAAATCATAACTTCATAGAATATTTTGAAATCAAGAATTTAAAGAAATCGGAAAGAAAATTTATGATGTCAAGGCACTGACACAATAAAAAATAATAATCAATGAATTCTTTAATACTAACATTTGCAACAAAACATAATTTATAAAATGAATCCAAGATATCAAAGCCGTTGCTTTTTCAACTAGTAAATTTAAATTTATAATATTTGATCTACATTAAAACGTCTGTCTATGTAGATAAAAATATAGAGATATAACTTAAAGTTATACCACAAATTAACGGGAATAATAATTCTATAGTATACAAAAGAAATCAGAGTAACAGTTAGAATAATAATAATAATAATAATAATAATAAAAAGAAGAAGAAGAAGAAGAAGAAAAAGAAATAAATAAATATATTGTACAAAAATAAGATTTTTCAAAGGTAGATGTGGACCGTCTGGTCCTCGAATAATCAACTATGTGGAGTGGTGACAGACGCTGCCAATTGGATTTTTAGTCTGTCCAATTCATTTCGCATTAAAAAAGATTTTGTAACAAATCCATTTGTCAACGTAAGTTAATTATCATAACTATCATGTAATGAAAATTTATATTATATTATTATTGTTATTAATTGACATAGAAGTTATTATGTAAGATTATATTCTTATAAATTATTCTTACTGTCCTATTATTAAAACAAATTCGATATAAAAATTGTTGATAAAATTAAGAATTGTAATATAATAATTTTGAATTTTTAATCCATGAATAAATAATTGAATTGTATTATAAAAATACATTTAAAATTTATAATAATATTAAATTTATTATTATTTTATTATTACACTATATTTATTAAAATTTTAAATTGATTTTTATTCTTATACATTATGAAACATAACATAATATATAAATAAATAAAACATTTTAATAATATTTATTTATTCACTTTACGGCATAAAAAATCCTTTATGGATAAATATGAAAAACTTTATAATTCAATTTACTTGATACATTTATTCGAGACTAATTAGCTTGAAATAGTTTTGCACAAATCAGATTGTGTTTGGGTGTGGAATCGTCCAAATAATGTGTATATTAATTATATAATTTTATGCTCAAATTGTCAGGTCCATTGCAGATCAGTAAATTGATGCTTGTGGCGTTGTTTATCCAGTGGTAATCACCTTGAACTCCATGTCTCTCGGCGGTAAATCAAAGATTAGTTCGGAAGCGTTTCTTATGCATCGCTCTCGAGATATCGAACTTGAAATAAGATCGGTCAGGTTAAGATAAAAGCTTTCATGAATCTGCAGATTTTTTCAAGTAATAGGTTTAATAGGTAATGGGTCGATTACTTCCAAGATAGATTTCGCTAATAACAATCGAATACCTTTAACATCCAATCGTCGAGAAACGATATCGTTTTCTACGATATAGTTTCTCGATTTCAACTGGCACAGAGTAGACCTAAGAATCAATTGCTATGTTTACACTTATTAATTTGTCGTTACAGTTTGCCTAGTCAGATTAGCTACTATTTTTTTTGGTAAAATTTTCAATCAAAAACTAATCAAATCATAGAATTGAGTAGAAGCGTGACAATATACTGTTGAGTTATATTGTGCAAACAAAATCTTCTGCTAAATTACTAATTTTCTATAAACTATCCTACTATTTGGTTCTCTACAATATTATTTGCTTCCATCACAATTGGCTTTAGAAATATGCAAAGAGATGCAAGACACACATATATATATAGTTGGTAGTTGTATAGGGATAGTTGGTAGGATAACGTGGAACAAAGTTGTTCTCATTGGTATAGTACTTGAACAATACCGATGCTGCTGGACCGTTCATATTATATGTCTAAGCTCTTACACCCTTTTTAAGCTTCAAAAATAGACTTTAATATGTAGGTTCCCGATGCAATAAGCTACGAGAACCATCATAGTCCTCTGCACCAGTGTCAATATGAATGAGAATCTGACAAACCTTTCATACACTTATTAATAAACAATATACAATATTCAATAAACAAAAGGATATGCATTGAATTACAGAGGTGAATAATATTATTATTCTCATATATTTGAGATTTAAAATTTATATTACACATACATATATTAATAATATTGAATAAATATTATGAGATACAAAATTGACAGATTAATTATTAGCTATGAATATCGAAAATAAATAAATAAATATTATAAATAATATTTTATAAAAAATTTATAAGGTAAGGATATATTTAAAGTTTAAATTTTAAGTAAAATATATAATAATGAGCGCATAAACAATTATTTAAATTATTTTTTATCTGTTTTTATATTTACGTTTATACTGTAAATACAGAATAATATTTTCAATATAAATTTTTTCATTTAACTTAAGAATTCATTGAAACATGTATATGAATAATATTGTATTAAATTTGAAATAAAACAAAGTTAATATAATGTTAAAATATTTTATAAATTTTAATTTTTTTTAAATATACTGTATAAAATAATAAAGAATATTTATAACATTTTACGCATTTAAAAAATTTGATTTCCTAGGTTATAGTATTACATTCTTTATTTTATAAAACTTTTCTTTTATTTATATATTCTATATACGTCTTGAAATTTAATTTCATTTTTTTAAATTATGATGGTTAAACGAATTAAACGAAAGAAATACTTAAAAAATTTTTATGTTGGTTTAAATATGTAACCTTAAACTTGGTGATTTTATAGTTAGAAGAGTGAAATTGTAGCTGCAGTGAAATTTCTATGTGCCGAGTAAAGCACATTTGCATGATGGTTGTTGAATTTTAAAGCTTAAAATATTTTATTAACCTTAATATTAACTGTCGGAAAAACCCTCAGCATTTCCGTTTACTAGCCAAGTAAATTGTTTGTCATTTTCGAATGTTACTCTTAATACATTTAACAGATTTTCCTTTTGTTTTAATTCTCATTTGTGGAGCAAAAATCCTTTCTATATTTGTATATTCGAGGACTTTTAAGTAAGTCGAAATCTATTCGAACTCGAGACCGCGTTTCATTTGCTCACGTATATTTTATTTAAACTTTATATTATACTAAATTATAAATAAACCGCAATTGATAAGAATAGTATATTCTAGGTACCCAAGGGAAAAAAAGTGGATATTAAAAAGTATGTCAACGGAAATTCTAAGTCTAAAAAAGACAAATCTCAGTAACAGTCGAAAAGTTTTAACATTTATTTGGCTTATTAAAATAAACTCATAATTCAATCGTACAGAAAATTCTATCACATTTATTTTATTCTATTATCCCATTCGATAGTGACAGGAAGGCTTAGACACATCAAGGATACGAAGCGGAAATTGTTGGTACGGATTTATGTATCAGTGAAATAGTATCCGAATTGTATATTGTTGTAATAAATCATATATCTACAAATATAAAAGATTCTAAAATCTAAGCAGTACAGCATCAGAAGTACAAAGCTGATAACCTTCATTTATTTAATTCATATAATGTATTGTTGATAGACAATCGTTTTTGAAATTACTTTTTAAGATAGTTTTCAAAGATGTCTTACTTGTCGAGAAAAACCAGCTCGATAGGCTGTTGGAAAAATAATGAATCATTCAAAATTGAAACTAGCCTTCTCTCGTAGTTTTCAATCTACGTTCACAATCTTACAGTTCAAAATTATATTCAATGTTTTATTTGCCTTACAATATTTATATTTAGCCCATATTTTTAAAGCTAGTGGCTGAAACTTAACATTAAAATAGTTTCTTTGTTCTGTCACCTTACATCGTATTAATTTAACCTATTTACTAAAATCGAAATTAAAAAAGTTCTGCAATACAATCTAAACATATTTAAAAATTACAATTCTATTGTATAAATTATATATGGGCTCGATTTCTATTTGTTTAACAATGAATAAAACAAAAACATATCATCATCCCTCAAATTTTCATTTGTTTGATTGAACAGTATAATGATCTAACCTTTAGAAATTGTACATTTATAATTGTCATATTTTGACACCAGATCTCTTTGTATTATTCTGAAATTTCAAATTATACGATGCCCCATTAAAATCTCACCCGACGTTTATCGTGTGTGGCGCCAATACGTCGGCTGTATGCGGGGAAAAACGTATCAAGTTATATCTTTTAAACTCCATTCCTAATTGCAATTACAAAAAGCCATGCATTCGTTACTTAATTCTATAAATAACACAATATTTATTTAATAAGAATTAATTCTTATTTTTAAATTATTATTAATTTTCATCTATCATTGAACTTATAATTGTTCTTCTTAGATAAATAATTATGGATACAATCGCCTTTTCACATATATTTCAACACCTATATTTTGTATACTATTTATATAATATTTTAATATCATTAAAATAATATAATTCATTATATTAATTTGAGGAGAAATGATATAATCAAAATATTATTCAAAACGTGATTAAAACTAATGAATAATTAAATGAAAAAATTTTAATATCTATTATGTTAATTCACATGTAAATAAAATAAATATATATAGTATAAAAAATTATATAACTTAATTAATAATAATTAAATTAATAATATATATATATATATATTTGTAACAGTATGGAAAGTTAGTAATATTCCTTTCTTTCAATTCTCCTTTACTCTTCACATAAATCATGATTGCTATTGGGAATAAAAACTCTAAATATAGCGGATTAATAAAATTGATAACATAATAAAATAAAAATTACAAATTTCTTTGGTATAAAATTATCTAATAGAATTTAAAAGTTTGTAATTAGTAAAAATAGGGTATCAGTAGGTTGTCGATTTACCTAATATTTACGGTACATCTTTTCACATGTAAAATTTACGGCTCTCCCGAGTGGAAAACAGAGATTGAAAGAGATTTTTCCAGTGAAAAGAGTCGACGTAATCTCCATGAAAAAGACGTACAATAAAATGACAACCTTTAAACCTACATATATATAAATATAATTTTGCCTATTTTCAAAATTATTAAAATTTTTAGTCTCTGTGCTAGTACATTTATGGATTTAGTGTTAGATCCTTCTTAAAGGCAAACATGAATTAATTATAAGCTAATACACAACAGCATCTAAATTAAAACAAAAATAATTTTTTAGTAAGCTATTACTTTTTCACAACTTTATGTCGTTACCAGAGAGATAACACTTCATTAAAAAAAAAATTAGAGTACAAAGAGCTATCTGAGAAGTTCATTTTCAAATTCTTGTTGTAATATTTATATTCATTATTTTTTATTATACGCACTACTTGGATAAAACTTAAGTATAGATGATTTTAATTAATATCTTCATTTCACTTAAAACTCCATTTTTTGCTTTCTATTTGTTTTATTACTATAAATTCATTCGTTGTCATGGACCACCGCATTCTGTGTAAGTGGGAGATACTCTAGATCACAGAATCTAATGTTTTAATAGATCTAGTGGTCCAGACGGCTACATGTGCACGTCCAGGACATAATGTGGGTATATCGTATTTTGATAGAACAGCTCCTATTGATAAATTTTATGGCTACTTTGAACCACAACAATTCCCCACTTATTTCATGTTTAAAACTTTTGTTTTTCCACACATTTTTGTTTTCTACTACTCTGAAATAAATTCTGGGTGTGATTCGACTGGTTTGTTCGTATTACTTTCACCCGGCAACGTTTAAGAAGAACAACTTCAGCTACAATCCCAGAGGGTTATCTGCGGTAAATAGGAGAAAGAGGCGAAAGATTACGAGTTGAGTCGTGCGAGAGCTGGACATTATTCTAACAAAAAGAACTTTGCAAGTAATTTTAAGTCAATATTCTTTTGTGCTTTGGGGAGCCACATGCCAGTGATTACTGATAATTTATACGTATTATATGTTATATTAAATAAGTATATATTGTAATATTATAAAAACTTATTTGCAATTGTTTACAGGACATGTCATCATTTCTTGCAACCCATTTCTCACAAAGAATTTTGTATTTTTTGTAATTCCTTTTATATTTGATGATATATCAAGCTAGACAACTTCCTTGGAAACCACCATCTCCTCGATCTTGTATTAAACAAATTTTTACATATCTGGCATGCTGGACTTCTACCTGTGCATTGGCGATGAAGAATATCATATAAGTCAAGATTAAAGCATATAAAATGTTGTTGTAAAAGTCAAGTTTGATAAATATAAATTTTAATATTTAATAGTTTTATATCAACTCCTCGTTGTCGTTCTCTGAATATCTCATTCTTCTTTCTCCTTCTTTGTATTATTTCATTTCCACTACATTAATAAAGTTTGAATTTCCAATGATTTTTTCCACAGGGAATGCATAACGAGATATCGATGGATGAGTTTGAAAAGATTCAATGATGGCGTATACATGATACTTATACCTTCCACAAGGAATTTTTATATTTATCGAAAAAAATTTGTAATTATCTAAAAATCAATTTCAAAAAAGAATCTCTGATATATATTTCAATTTAAAAATTTAAAATTATCTTAAATATAATAAATAGAGTTTAATATATTAATACCATTTTTAAAAATATAACGATAAACACAATACTATTTGGTAGTACTAAAGGCATAGTTAAAAAGAAATTAATTTTATTTTGTATATTATGTGTATAAAAGAGTATAATTAATTAATATATTAACAAAAACATTATAAATATATATTTATTATTTAATATTCAAACTCATGAAATTATTATTTTCTAAAAAATAAAATTTTTATAATAATTAAACATGTATATTAATATAAATTTTAATAAATTGGAAATGTATATATATATATATATATTATTTTATATATATTATACATATTGAGTATATCTATATATGTATAACTATTATTTTAAAATAAAATTTATTAATAAATATGTAATTTAATTTTGAGCTTTGAATACATTAATATTGCTTTCATGATTCTAAATTTTTTGTATATTACTTTTATTAATTAAAAATATAATTTTTAAACAAATATCACTATTTTACTTGTTTATATTTAAAGTCATAAATTAATGGATTAAAATATTTTATAAAATAATTACGATGAAATATTTAAGATTAAAAATATATGATAAATGTGAATAAAATTTTTAGTAAATTAGAATGAAATTACAACAAAACTAGAATGATTTAATACACTTTTCAAAGTACCAACAGTAGTATTACTTCGAAAATAGTTTTTAATAGAAATTCTCTTTCGCAAAAAAGTTAAAGTATAAGCGTAAAATAAAAAATAAGTATTAAATATATTTTCGAAAATTTTTTTATTATCATTAGAATTAAAAAAGTAGAGATTTATCTTTTAAATATTTTAAAAATTTAAATACTTTAATTTAATGTACGTATATAGAATCATGAAATTTTTATATATTTTAAATATTTTAGGATGTTAAATTTCAAACTTTTCCATTTTTAATCATCTATTACAGGTTTTTCTGTTCTTTTGTACAAGTATTTCTATCGAAAAGAATTACTGAATTTTTCTTTGATTAGTGATAGATTAATGATCAATACTTCAATGTCACTGATCACCACATAGTTTACGGCTAAGAAATTACAAAAATACGATGAAGGACGAAGATAAAACGAAAAAGAAATTTGTACATCTGACAGGCTAAAAAGACGGCCAACGTATATGCCTATGTTAAAAAAAGTATTCAACAAAACGAAAAAAAATGGCAGGAAATAAATAACACGGGGTATGCAGATGTACGCACGCCCCCAAGATTTCGGATGCACCTGTCCCGCAATGCAGGCGCTCGCAATATACGGAAAACGTGAGATATTTTCCCCGGAAAAGCGTTAAAAGAGGACACCTGCATGACTTTCAATCCCTTCCTCCTTCCGCATTCGATTCCAGAGACGACGACCGGCATTTCCAACGGAAGCGTCACGTCGAGGTGCTTCCGATACTATAAGAGCAAAGCTGAGTGGATTCGCAAAATTGAATATGCATTTCGTACACACACACATACACACGAACACAAATTGACACATACAAGCATATTTATATAAATGCCCGTGCGTGTGTGGATATAGATAGACAGATAGAGACTTGAGTAATGTCATTCGAGCGTGTGTGCGTTTGTGTGAGTTAAACTGTGATTTTGCAACGGCTGGTGTATTACAAGATTGTGGAGATCGGGAATAACGTTAAGAAATGATGCTTCTGATGAAGGGGAATATGAAGGGCCGCTATGAGTGTGATGAGAAGTCAGATATAAATTTTAGAAGAGATATCATATAAATTATTTAGAATTATTCTATTTTTTATCGAAATTATTCCAATGTAAATGTAAGAGAAGAATCGACTATAAATTTATTTTAGTATTTTTTAAAATACTGTGTTTGAGAAATGAAAGTGTCAACGTATCTTTCTTTTGCATCCGATAATTTGGAGTAAAATACTATTTTTTAATTTTATCTTTTTGGATTAATTACCAAAAATATAAGAATTGAATAAAAACGCCTTTTATATATAATTCATCGCGAATAGCCATTAATTATTAATCTAAATAGATTTATCAGTCAATAAGTTGTACATGTATATGTATGCATGTATATGTTTGTATATAATCGAAAAAGTTTAATGAAGTCTCACATATGCACGCGTAGTAAAATTCGACGTGCTCGGACACTTTCGCATCGGAAATATTTATCTACATGCACTTCCTCGAAAATAAAGTCGATAAAAAGGGGTAGCAGAGGGTCCGGTGCGCCAAAATATCGAGTAAATCTCAAGCGAAAAATCGAGGAACATAGAGAAAAGTAGCCGCGATAGACTCGAGCAGATGATATCGAAATAATTTTTCATTTTCCCTTTTGACGTATATCCGGTGCAGCTGTGGTTGGGGAACTCTTGTGTCACGTATTCGCCGCCCTATGCCGAATTCACGAAAAGTGAGTGGTGCACATGCTCGAAGGAAAAAAATTTTTTTTGTCAGCTTGTTTATGTACCAACTGTTTCGCGTCAGATCATGCGCCCGGCAATAGATCAAGCTTTTTCTCTAATAAACTCCCCTGTCAGACGGTTCTCCATGACCTCGCATACGCGCTTAACTCCAGGGTGTCGCCTTATGTGAGCCCAGGATCCCCGTCGTCGAAAGGGGATGGCAATATAGTGGCCTCGAGGAAACGACACCTGAGAAACGAGCACGTAGTTCAAAACGAGTGTAGTTTGATACTTATACCTCCGTCTCTGTCTTTCTCCTTCTTACTTATTTACCCATGCTGATACTGGTCCGAGCTAAGGGCGCCGACTAATCCGCGGATTACTGTCAGAAAACTCAGATTTGAGTTATCTCATTTTATTTCTCCTTCAAAGGCCACCCTCTGTATCGCTGTTTTGCCAAGGTCCAGTCATTTTAACGCAATCGTGTATCTTTCTCCTGGACACAAGTCCACCAATTCCATGTATACCTTCAGAAAAATTTTACGAGGTCTTCCTGGTTACTTACCCCATTGCCTCTGTCCCTCTTTCATTTATGTTCCAAGTTTCGCGTCTTATTTTTCTCCATTGTTTAAGTTTTTTTCTTAATTGTGTAGCAAACAGTACTATTTCTTTTCTTTCGTTCAAATCTTGGTCTTTGTCGCTGTTTCGTCATTTTTCTGCTTTACTTTTTTTTTTGCAACCGTTTATATTTCTCTGTCTTAGCTTCTGTTCCTCTCTCATTTTTTACACTTTTTTTTACAATAGAATTTCTATGATCTTCTGTATTGAGCTTCCTTCTATGTGATTGCTAGGGTTTCTTCGTATAATATAAAGCCCGCGAACAACGAGCTTATGAGAAATCCCACCTGCCGCCAGAAAAGTAACGCTAGCATTATATTTTAGTTTTATTCCTTTCGTTTCTTTCGTACTTCTTTTTCTTCCCTTATCTTTCTCTATTTCTAACAATGAACAACTCTCTGAAGCTATTAAATGACTGATATCAACTTTACTTTATTCTCCTTGGATTACCTAATAAACGCATGATATACAATCTTATTTAATGAAAAACCAACTTCTAGTCTTAACTACTTACTTTTCTGTAATTTACCCTCATCGATTTATTCGATACCCCAATAACTCTTATAAAAACATCGGGATATATTGACTTAAAAACTATTCATTATGGAATTCTAATATTACAAATATTTAACTCAAACATGTTCAAAATTTTATGGTAATATTTTAATCAGTTTTTTTTAAATTATTTCTTATACAACATTTTTTTTATAGTAACTCTATAGTCATTCATCATAATTAGACACTGCATTCTAAATAACTTATATAACTCTAAGAGAAAAATAATAATTTCAATTTAGAAAATTTTAAAAGTATTCTTTTTAAACAATATTATTTAATATATCAACATTAAAATTAGCAACATTAAGTATTGTTACAATTATAGAAATTGAAATTTCCGGTACTTTAAGTGAATTTGGATCCATGTTGACCTATGGGATTTATTATTACGGCAATGTAGACCAATTATTTCTTACAGCGTAGAAGGAAATAAGACGAAAAATATCTATTCGCGTTAGTTAAAATCACAGGCTAAGTTGAAATGTGTGAACACGCTGTCTCAGTGGCTTCAGCTCGTACAAACTCTCCAGAGAAATATCTGAGAGAAAATCTATCAAGAAAATTATGAAATAATCAATTGAATAGCGGAAAACTTTAAGAAGATATTTTGTGAGTTAAAAAGCCAATCTTACAGAAATATGTTTTAATTTTTTAAACGGTTTTTAAATACACTATTTAAAATAATGACTTTTTTTAATTCTACTTTTAAATAAATTACTTATATTTTATTTTAATTTATCATAATATTGTTAAAATTGATAAAATTATACCACATATGAAATTTTATTAAATGCGTCATAAATGAAATGTAAATTATAATTAGTATTTACATTCCATAAAATTTAAGTCATTACATATACCGCTATTTTAAATTGTAAATTTTTGCACAAAAAATGTATAAATAATATTTATTCTACAGTATTTATAGTTCACAAAAATATCTATTTATATTATTATATGACTTACTTTTATAATTACTTACATACATCATAAATTAAATTATATATATTTCTTTTTATATTTTTGTAAAATGTATTATTAATTATTGATGAAAACAAAAGTTTTTTTTTGATTATTACATAATAACAGGATTCGATACATTTTAGCTTTTTCAAATATCTGTAGGTGTTATTGAATAATTGACTGGCAATCATGATAAATCTACCTTTATATATTTTAAAATAAATGTGTTATTGGAGGCTTTAAAAATAAAATTTTTTAGTATATTTACAAAATGAAGATTTTAATAAAAAGTGTATGTATCAAAAAAAATTTTGTAATTGGTGGATAAGAATTACCTTAAATAATGAATTGTTGAATTAAAATTGCTATTTCAAATGGTATGATTAGGAAATTTTTAAATAAATTAAAAATGAATTCATTAATGTAGCGTCGATTTTTTATGAAATATAAGTATGTGTAATTATTATTTCCATTAAACCATTAGTTTAAAGCTATTAAAATTTATCATTCAATTTTTTTTTTTTTTAAATTTTTAAACAACATTAATGAATGTTATTAATACTTTTATAAAACAATTAAAAATATTACTGTTACCACAATATTCATTTTTATAATTGTCTTTAAGGGATTAATCGATTAACGGAATGAAAATTACACACGCAAGAAGATTTTCAAGTAAAACAACATTTTCTCGTGTTGCAAGGAAAGCATCATCTCAATAAGTCTCCAATAGCAACGCATATCTTCACCTCTCGAGTGCATTTTTATTATCCTATTTTATAAAGCCATTCATATACTGCAATTTTATCAGCATCTTAAGGGCGGATAACATCAGTATCTTTGCATACATAAGAAATCTCGCTATCGGAAGGAATTGCAGTGCGCGAGTGTGGATACTCAATCCAAAGTTACCCGCATTATCATTCTTGTAGCAAACAGCGAAGAAGTTTGTTGCGAAGGTTCGGAGCCTGGATCTTCCCACCAACACTTTCCTTTCCTGTCTTCAAAACTACGTCCCTTCGTGCACATACACGAGCATTTACCCCCACACACATATTTCGCTTTAACATCGCCACAAAACAGGCTAATCGCGCGTGCATGCCAAGAAGAGATCAGAACGCAGGCGTCACGATCCGGGAGGGGGGGGGACGGGAGTTGCTAATTCAGTACGAGTTTCAAGCACTTAGCACACTAATCTTCCATCGAGTAAGGACGAATAAAAAAGCCAGGGGAGAAATAGTTAAACTGTGAATGGAATTGACGGAAAAAGATGAATATAGGTTGCGAGGCTCGTAGGTCAACAGTACTTGTGCTCGTGATTATTTGCCCAAACTTTCATTTAAGCGCGTTTCAGTATTTGAAACAAGAAGATTCTGTAGGATGAAAGAGGAGACTAGTTAAAATGCGATTCTAAAGTATGAATTCTCAATGATTTTTGCAGGAGTTTTTCCATTTGCTACCAACATCCCTGCATATGAATTTGTGCTTCTTTATATATAAATCTGGAAATCCTCTCCGTTCTTTTCTTTTTATATAATTCCTTCATTTTTACTTTTCCATCGTAGATTAAATCTCAAAGATCCAACTATTGCTGATGCTGTTTTCTTCAACTCGTGAAAATTCAAGGACTTTTAATTCCCAGATATCAATTTCATTTTGACCTTTACTTGGTTTTTGTTCTCATATTTCTTCCTTTTACATCTCATTGGTTTATGTTTCTTTTTAATAGCATATGAATCTTTTTTAATTATTGTTTTGAATTTTATAACAGTCTTTGATCATTTGTCTCTTATAATCATGAATTTTTTTGCAATCTTTGTGAGAGATTTAAAAGAGATTTAAGGTCTTTATAAAAACATTATTTTTATAATATGTGTATAATATGAAAATGTTCTTTCCTATACTTTATTTCATCAAATAGATATGCTTTTATGAAGTATACGTCAAAAATTTTTAAATCAATATTTTTTATTATCTTATATGAATGTTATAATATATATTTTCTTAATCATTAAAATATTAAAAATTAAAAAATAATTTTCGTTTTTAAATATCAATAATTATTTAAATTAATACTTAATTTAAATATAATTCATACATAAATACTAATTGAAAGCAACATAATTTCTACGCTTCTAACTACTGTACAAAAATATTTAAACTCATTTTCAATCCCACGAAATCTACTAGCAATTAAGAAATTAAACATTCTAAAATTAACTACTTAATATTCCAACATTGAAACATCCCGAGTGATTAAAATCAAGATAAAATCGATAATTAAAGAACAGCAAGAATACTGATATGCACTTATTTAAAAAAAAAAAAAAAAATGGATTTTACCGTAAGACTGCGAGTTACTGATTATTCGTTCATCAGCCTAAAGATCGAAAACCAATAATAAGAAAAGAGGGAAATAAAGGGACGGATAAAGAGAATAGGATGGATAAGGAGGGCGTGTGCAAGGGTTGACGATGGGGGTCTAAGGCGGCGGGAGAGGGGGGGAGGGGGTACTTTTGCAAGGATCCACCAAGTGCTTTTCCCTCGTTGCACTCTAATTGCGTACGCTCTTCTACTTGCGAACTGCTCGTTTAATTAAATCGCTCTATTAAGCCATCGAATAGATGCGCCTTCGACTGTCGTTTCTTTTTCTTTCATTCTTTACGACATTTTTTCCAACGACCGACAATTTTCCCATTTCTTTTATTCAAAAACCATTCATTTATTCTATTTCGTCTGTATACCTTTTTATGTACTGTATACTATTTACTTTTGCATGCAATATTTCTTGCGAGTCGAGCTAAATTGTTACTACTTAGTAATATTGATATTTTAAGTTTACTTCTTAAAATTTTATTGCTATATTCGATAAAACATGTTCTAATTACATTAATTATTTAAAATAAAGATAAATTCAAGGACTTCCCTTTTTCCTTTATACTTTTTTATAATATACCTTATTTATTCATATTTTACATACATATAGATATATAAAGTTATTTAATAAAAATATTCTAAAATTTTTCTAAAAATAAATAAACATTAAAGGATACAAAGTGAAATTTTGTTAAGTATTTCTAAATATTTTTCATCATTAGCGTGTTATGTTGAACTCATAAATTAATTATGTGTAAAAAAAATTTTAATGAAATTTTAGAAATTGAATTTTTTGAACAATAAGAATGAAATTTTTTTAACTATTATGAAAATTTGGTTTGGTAATAAATTTTCATTGAATATTTTTAAATAGAATTATATTATCTCAAAAGTTTTTCTAAGAATAATCCCTTAATTTTACTATGAGTATGAATAATTATTGCATATTATCGATTATACATATCATTTCTAATTAAACTATAAAAGTTTCTTGATGATTTAATTCGATTCGCAAACTTTGAATTATTTATCATTCCGATTTAAGGTTTTATTGTTGTATGTTAATTTAACTTTGTAGTTTTTGTTAATATTTATATTTAAAAGAGTTGATTAAATTAGCCTAGACAATTTGTCAATATAAAAGTTTTATGATGTATGGAAAATTGTATGGAATGACGACAATTTTGAATCAATAATGCGTATCTGTCCGCAATTCATTTTGCTCTTTCTAAAACTTAACACGATCTCCTTGCAATTTTATACAGACAGTCAGCTTTGTGCGATCTGCGTTAATTCCCACCAGTTAAACACGTACGCTTGTGCTCGATGAAAAAGCAGTCAAAAATAAAAAGAGAGAGAGAGAGAGAGAAAGCATGAGAAAGAGAAAATCGGTGTTCGAGCAGTTTCAGCTTCGTGCAGAGTTGGTCGAAAGTTTTGAGAAAGAAAAAGGGGAACTGCTCTCAGAATCCAGAAAATCCACGGAGATGGTTTCTGCTAGTCTCGGGCGATCGGAAAGTTGATGAACTATGATCGTCCATGTACCAGGATGGGACAGATTAAAGTCTTTTCGTTTTGAACTTCATTCTTACAGGCGTGCTTTTATGCTCTATAGCGTGATACTTATGGTTTAAAAGTCACCATCGTAACCTGGACAAGTCCGCGACCTGTGTAAACAAATACAAACTTTTACCTTCATGAGATTGTGTAAATTTATATCAGAAAATATTTTCTTGTAACTTAGTGTTTCGTAGAAGAATAGATCGTTGCATAATGCATGCATTCGTTTACTTCTCCGTCTATTGTTTATTTTATGTTCTGAAAGATTTATAACAAACTTCACAAAGTTTATAATAAAGTACTATCTGTATAAGTATAATTTAAAACAAATATTTAACATATATTTTAATTATTTTTTACTTTTAAATGTTACATACCATCTTTATAAGTTAAATCAATTTTAATAGAGGAAAAAGCATTTTTCCCTGGAATTTTTTAAATTTTACTCTTTACTGAAATTATATGAGAACTTTGAAAAAGATTTTTTTATAAATTAAGATAAAAATATAATTTTTTTTAAATTTAATTCTCGCTATTATTAGTAAAATATATCATTACTTTATAAATTTCATTGAAAATTTTTTTATAAAAAAAAATTGTTATTTAAAATATGTTTAATATACAAAAAAAAGTTTAAAACACTTAAATTTCATTAAATTTCATTCAATTTTTCAATAATTACAATTTTTTAAAAAATTATTTTTTATCCAAAAATTCATTGAAAAAAGAAATCATTGTTTTTTAGGGAAAAGACAAATATAATCAGTGTATAATCATTATATTTAAAACTTTGAACAAAAAAAGACCAGGTTCTCTAATAAATTACGTACAATTTATTTTATTCTTATCATCAAAAATTAATATATTTTCTTGTGTCAAACTTTCGATCTATCTAATGCTTTTGTATTTATAAAAATATTATAACAATATATAACTTATTAATCGTATTCTGTAATAATATTTTTTTCAAATCTTATCTTAAATAGAATAATTTATTTTAATTTTACTACATATGTATATAAATGAAACGTTTTATTAATCTTTTTAACTTTATGAAATTATTATTTATGAAAATCTAATCAATCTACACAAAAAAATTACGAATAAATAAAACTGATACACTTTTATTACCCCAATAATTAAGAATGATTAAATAGATTATTAACGACATTAAAGAATACAAACTTGTAAAAATATTATAGAATACATATAATTAAAATGTTAATAACTAGGACTATAATATATTCCAAAGAACAACAGTTTTTTTTTTAACATTTCTGTACTTGCTTTATTATTTAGTATATTATTAAATTTAAAAATATTATATTATTATATCATTGTTAGGTTGATTTAAAATAATGTAAATTTTGTATTAGTTAATATTATTTTATATCTATATTAATATAAATAAAAGAAGCTTCTTAATCTAATATTTCAGAAAAAAATAATAAATTAATTTATTTCGAAATGATTTTGATCTTTATAATTTCTGTGTTATCTTATAAAATTAACAGTTTGTAGTATTAAAAAAAAACAGTATTTAATTTTTTGTCAATAATTAGGAGGATAAATTTATCACATCAATCTTGACAATTATAATTTATGTGCGATTTAAAAATGTTTTCATTTATATTTTATCGCGTGGAATGTATATTTTACAAACCCGTTATTGAGTCGTGAAAACAATTATCTTCGTATTTTTATTAAATAAATACGCCATAATAGAGATTTTTCTGATAATATTTTGTTGAATTTCCTCTCATATGCTTTTAATAGACTCATAACTAAAATATCACAGACAGTTTCGGTCTTAGATCCACATAGAAAGAAACTTAACGCACCCACGTATGTATTTATATGTACACTAATCGTCGTAAAGTTTGGACGCTCTGGGGAATAGAATTCACATTTTGATGACATACATTTTGATGTTAGCATTCATATATTTATGGCGAACGACAGTAAATGATATACGAACAAAAATTAGAAGTTTCGCTGTACTTAGCTGCACATAAATTAATGTTTACAAATTTCATGACAAACAGCACGCCATAATCTCAAAAGTCTAATGGATATATCAAAAAGAAAAAGAAAATGAATAACAAGGAAAACTTACCGAAGATTTATAAATTTATTTATGAGAAATAATATTTTATTCAATATCGTATCTTAAATTTCCTTTAAACTACAATTTTTAATTCCATAATGCGAAAATGGTATTTCACTTTTTTACTCTTCATGGTATAAATTTCTCCTGATTATATAGAATAATAACTGCATAAGCAAATAAGATATGCTAAATGAATATATCTTTTACTTAAAATAACAAAGTAAAGGATTGAACGCATTTTTCCTCTTATATTACTACAGTCACATTACTCTTTGTTCTAGTTTTCCGGGTATTCGCCTTGGTCGATGATAATTTATTTAAGAGCCTCAAGTCGGAGTGCGCCTACATCAAAGGTCGTCACAAGGATCTCTAAACTCGTATCCTTGTGGCGGTGAATCGCGGGACAAAGGAGATTCAGGTTCGTGACGACGTAGACGACGGCATCAGAGGGAAAGAGAATTGCCGGGGAGATAAGGAGGGCGAAGGAGAAACGAAGAAAGGAATATCTGGATATCGTGTACATGCCGCTCGCAAGTGCTTTTTTCTTTATTTCCTGGCTTATAAGTACTAGAAAAGAATTCGACAAATAATAAATACCGAGATAAAAGTCTGTTCAGCGTTCTTTGCTTCTTTGTAATGTTGACCCAATGTTGAGTTTTAAATATTAAATCTTGAAATAGTAAAAATTTTGTAAAGGATCTGCTCATTTGTAAATCAATTTTTGAAGCCACTTAAACTTCTGGGTGAATTGGGAATGCATATTTTCATCGATAAAATTGTTATTCATAATGCAGATATTACGGAAATAAATACATTAGTTATGAATTCTGGGTCATTCATAATTTTGTATTTGAAGCCTATCTAGCAAATGGGATTACTCTTGTGACTGTAACAAGGATAATATTAAAAGATACCTATCATTTTAAGTAGAATAGGGCAACAAGTTTCTTATTACATTTTCGAGAAAGAGGCCGATGTGATTTTCTCATTGTACAAGTTTTTATAAGATACTTTTCCATTGAGAACATCACTAGATTCCGTATTGAAATTAATATATAATTTTTCTTCTACATGTCAAAATTTATAAAATACATACAATTTTAATTATTCTTTTCATGTTTATAAGTTGAATTTACATTAAGTATTTGAATCAAGAAAATGAAATTTAACTGGATTCATATAAATATCTATACATATACATGTATGTTATTTGTTCAACTGTCAAAAAAAATTTTAATTCAGCAATATTTATATTTCTAATTATTTATATTAAAATACTGTACATATTTACAAAATATCATATTTTCTAAAAAAAAAATCAGATAAAAAGTTAAGTGAATTAAATTTTTTCATCTTTGTTAAAAAATATTTAATATTATATATTAATACCTCTTAAAGAGACTACAAATTTTATTCATTACTAATTTATTCGGTAAACCATAATATTAGAAATACTTACTCCATGTGTATTAAAACTTTGTGAATATTATTTTTTAATTATTATAATAACATTAATTTGAAATCACTTTACACAAATATTTCTTTTCGAAAAATACACTTCCTAATCTTGACAAATATTCATATTTAAAATAAATATATTAGAAACAATTGTATTTCATAAAGGGTTTATTAATAACTAAGAATATAAGAATGGTCAAATCAAATTAAATAATATATTATATACTCTTAAATAGTATAATAAATTTTATTTTATTTTACCATAATATTAAATTTTTATAATTCCAAAAAAAGTCATAATATGGTAGATTGTAGAAGAAACATTGAAAATATGTTATTGATAAAATAGAATTATATAAATTCGATTTATTAAGCTTTTATCAAGAAAAATACCGTTTAAAATAAACTATATCGATATTTTGTTAAACTACTTAGTCTATATTGGTTTTGAAAATATTATCTTAGCATCGAAATAGCATGAAACTGTATTAATTTATTTATCAATTAATAATGGATGGTTCAAATATGTCATTGCTTGTACTAAAATGAATCTGAAATTATTATTCATAAAAATTTTTAGCAAAATTGAAAATTTTCTTTAAGATCGCGCTTGTTTAAACAAATTTTAATAATGTAAAATACTACAATGTTTATATATATATATATATATGATATGTAAATTAAAATTGGAAAGAATCAAAGCTCACGTATAATTTATCTGATAAATACGATCGATTAAACTGATTTCTGTGAAATATGTATAATTCTGTGTGTGCATATTTTTATTTTACGTTTTCTTAAAATTGTATAATATTATGTATAAATATTATAGGTTTAAATTATTAGTAGAAAATAAATGTTATCTTTAAATTGCATCCACCGATTCGTATACTTTATATCATATACATATTCCAAATAAACACCACCTAATTGTGCAATAAAACTTAAATATTTTCCATTCTTCACAAACATTTTATATGATCGAAAAGAAATTAATAATAATGAGACATTAAATTTATAGTAACATATCAATGGGGATCATTCGACTGCTCATGGAATTGCACTTAACGACCGATGGCTTCTTATTCATCCATAACAATGGATCCTCCGAGAGCTGAAAATTGCCACCCCCAGTCATTCATCGGAAAACGCGTATTAGGATGTGACGAAACTCGCAAAACTTCGTTATGGCGAACGATCCTCGTAAAATCTTCGGCGTCACGTTGTCGTCTTAAGCTCAGTTCACTGCTCGCGAACTTTAATTGGCAAAGAAAATGCTTTACCAAGAAACTTCCTCTCTCACCCCCTCGTCAATATCCACCCTTGGATCGCGAATGATGCACGAGATGGTGGGGAGGGGTGGAAAATTAACATGAGTTCACGATCGATTTCACTTAAAAACGATGAAGGCGAGGATGACGGTGAAATGGTTTTACAACTTCTGGTTAACGAGCAACTATGGCTGGACATCGTGTGGCTTTGTCTCTGTCTTTCTCATTAGCTGCTTCTATTGACAGATAATAAAACCATTAATTTTAAGTGAAGCTTTGAGGATGCTTTCAATTTTGTTGGCCGAATTTTGAATCGTTAAGTTACAATTTATTTCAATGCTGTTTTCCATAATGAGAGACCATTAAATTCAATCATGGCTCTAATTTAAAAATAGCTTCATTTTTTAAACACTTTAGTTGAAAATGGTGTGCAGTATTTAAGAGTAATGTACAAATTAATTATTTAAATTGACTCTCTTCGGTTTATATCGATCAAATTTTCTCTTAAAGTGCTTACTGAAAAGGCAACAAAAGTTATCTATACATTATAGTTAGTAAAAATATTAAACAATAAATTTATATGAAATAATTATAACGTTTACTTTTTATTTCATATATTTTATATAACTCTTAAAAATATTTTTTTATTACAATATTTACTAAAATTGACGTGCACTTTGATTCAAAGCTGAAACATAAACTTTTTGGTTAATTTATGTAAATAATTACAGTTTTCTGTATTTAATTAATTTTTCTGTTATATATCTATGTATCATAATAGGGTATTTTCCCATTTCAATAAATAATTTACAACCAAATTATTCTTATTTATACGGTGCACTTGGACTAGACTTACCTGTGCTGGCTATTCAAATTGTTATCCCGACCGAGTCCGAGCAAATGGGAATTCACACCTGGAAACGATAGAAAATATATATTTCATGGGAAGGCAAAAGAACTTGGAGAGGTACAGAATGTCGATAAATTGAACATACAAAACATGTGTTTATTCAAAGTTACGACTCGTAACATTCACTCGCATCCCACGTAGCAGAGCTAAATACAAATTAAAATTATAATATGAAATACTTAAAACTATTTAAAATAGATAATCGCTTTTAATTTATTGGAGTGATTTCTTCTCTCTTGGGGGCCGCCATCCTTGTTTTTCGGGGGAGAATGTCGATTGCTTTCTGAAGAACGGATGTAAACGAGGAGACTTTACTCTCACACAATTACCGTAGCTCACCCTAAGTTTATTTTGAAAATGCCAAAAATCAAGTGATAAAAAATCTTTAATTTATATTTTGCGCGTACGACAAAATCATTTGGTTTGGGTTTCCGGTACAAACCACACCTCCGCCCTCCCCGCCCCCCTACTTCCTAATTCTTGGCGCGTGCCAATCGGCCCGATGTCCTGGTGAACCGAGCGATAACGCGAAAGCTGTTACACTATATTTAAAAATTTTATCAAAATTGCGAAGACAAATACATTTTAAACCAAATATCTATATTACCATTAGATCTCAATTTAATAATTGAATTTTAAGTAATTAATATAATATGTAATTTACGTGAAACTTAAAAAACATCATAAACAAATAGATTTAAATAAAATAATGTCTTTTATTGTTATATCAATTTTAATGTAACTAAAAATTCTAGTATAAAAACGAAATAAATATTTCATATTTCATAATACTTAATAAAATATTTTCTTATATAAATATATGTATCAGTCAATTTTATAGAAAAGTATCGTGTAGAAAAAGAATTAAATATCATAAATTCAATTTCTATTAACATTACCAGGCTTGAGTTCATACCTTCAAATTCTATAATTTCGTTATTTTTAAAAAGAAGATATTATGTTTCAAAGTAACTGTAGATTGTATCGACTTCAAAATATTATTTTAAATGCTATTTATTACATATTCCATTATAAATTTCGATATTTTACTTTCATTTATAATATTATACTTCAATATGAAAATTAATATTTTATTTTATTTTTCCAATATTGTGTAATTATTTTTGTAATTAAATCTTGCAATAGATGTAATATTAATTCCTCTTTCAATCTCCATTATTATATTATAAATTATGAAAATATGCTAACAAATTTATTTTATTTATTAGGTTTAAATAATAAAATTATTTCTAGAACATTTTGTTTTATTAATTTGTATGTTATTAATTCAGTTTTAATAGACAACTGATTTTAACTTGTAGCATATTATTTTAGATTAGCTGAAATTCAAATGAGTAAGGTATAAAAATTTAACTTCAAAATTAAGATATTTCGATTTAAATAATATATTACATGATTTATCAAAAACAAGAGTTGAAAATTTTTATCGATAAAAGTTGTTTTGTTGAACATAATATTGTTATTTTTTTAACGTAAATATATTAAATATTTTATGTATTTTTACTTTGAGGAAAGTACTAGATTATTAGTATGTTAAAATTAAATTATGTGTTTTACAAGAAAAATTTTTTAAATTAACTTTCTTTCTTTTTAATTCAGTTGTTATATTAATATTTTTAAATTTTCATTTTTTAATTAACTATGTTTGAAATCTTGGTTTTTATTTCTTATATGAAGCGTACTCATAAAGGAATCTTAAAATACATCACCGTAGTTTTCTTGATCATTTATTGTGCAGTATGTTATCAATCGAATTGTAATAGATAGATTTTTTTGTCCTTAAAAGTAGTAATGTCGTATAATTATATTTTATTGAAATTCTAAATATATAAAATTGGATATATTATATATAAATTCTGTAAAAATAAAAAAAAATTTGTCATTTTATTACATATACAAATTTTTTTATATTTTATGTTTTTTTTTTAATATAAATTTTTACAATGCCTTTTTTACTTAATTTATATAAAATATACGTAGTAATTAAATTTTTTTAATATACTTTTTTATTTTTTGCCGATATGAAACCCATGTGTTTATTTGAAATTGTTTTATTTCTGTAATATCTATGCGACTAAATTAAACGACTACGTAAAATACATTTCACGGTTTTTTATTTAAAAATTTATTACTAAAAGTTTTAATTATGATTAAAACATTATTGATAAAACATTTAAGTTGCATTTATCTTTATTATCCCTTTACGTTTATGGTACTTAATTTTGATTTATAATTAACTTGTCTATCATTAATATTTTACAAATAATGATATTTTCCGAGTAGTTTGTGATGTAATTTGAGTACATTAAGCGTGAAAGACGAATGTATTAAATACAGAGATGATAATAATCGAAATATTAACGGTGTAATTTATTCATTGTCATATAACGTAATATTCTCTAAGAGCACGTAGAAGACGACACTTAGACGTTTGTTTTAGTATGGGCATATACTGAGGCAATTGTATTGTACAGATTAGTTCAAAATATTTGACAAGTTTTTGATACATATTACATTGATGAAGTGTACAATTATTTAAATTATTTAACATGAAAGCAATTTTTAGCATTATATTAATTTTAAAAATTAAAGAAACTGAAATAGAAAATTGTATGCAATAATTTTTCATTGAATACGATATTCTTCACCAAAATTCAAAAAATCTTGTAAAAAATTGTAATTTTATACGTCGGAATATTGTAGCAGATTCCAGTCAGTTTTTTTTAACGCAAAATATGGGTAGCAAGGAATTTAAAAATGATTAAATATAAATCATTGAATCCAGTATCGATTTACCATTTAAAAATGTTAGAATTTTTAAAATCTCGCTTACGCAAAGCAAGTAACGACACGTATATGTTTATTGTAAAACATGTAGTAGGGAAAAAAGAGCTGAAGTAAAGCATAGAGAAATTTTTATCTTTTCATCCGCTTTCAGAAAAGAAGCTTAACCCTGACAGCCAGTAGTGTTTTTAGATTGCGACAACCGTCTATAGAATTTTCTTACCGGAAAAGCTTTGTAAGCACGTAGGAAGTTTTGCAGTTTGTGTCCAGTGCAAGCTCCCATTGCTCGTATTCTTCAAGTTACTTTGCTTTACCAACTATAGCAGTTTTATGTGTGAGATACTGAAGCCAATACGCTGCAGATGAAGTCTTTTCATAATATATTTTACAGAATGCAATAAATAGGAAAATCTTTAAATCCCATGAATTTATCGAGCTTTTTTTAGATTTTACACGTTTTTATTAGCAAAGAAAATTACTCTTTCATATAAAGATTATTGATGATTAAAGGAACGAAGTTTTTTTATCAAAAGACATACGTGATGACCTAACAATTTTAAACATTTTCGATAAAAAACGCAATTGAAATCTGTAGAGCACGATAGTGATTGATGAACATTGACTCTCAACATTTTTCCCCCTTTTCACAACGTTTACTTCCAATCAAACATAGGATAGTTAATCATCTCGAAGTCTACAAGGCGCCAGAAAACGAGTGATCAAGTAGTACAGAATTAATTTGTCGGGCGCGACGTCGCGGTAAATTGTAACTGTTCCACTGTAGATCTCGCATAAAGAATCGAACACCAACTCACAATGGGTGCAGCCAATACATTTTTCCACTTTGGAGAAATGTATCGTAAAGTACAAATTCACGTAAGCAATTGATTTTTAATATTGATTTTTATTAAACGCAATTCTCCATGAGTGACGTCAAACTAATTCAAATTTAATTTTATTTGGTTGCTAAATGAGATTAGATGTAGAAATTTTTGGCAATTTTAATTAAAGTATTTATTATATCAGATAATTTGGTTGTATGGTTCATAGTAAGATCTAACAATAGAAAAGTGAAATAATTTGATATAAAAATATTCTAGTATAGAGTATTCTAGATATGTAGTTTATTAAAAAAAGATGGTTTTTGCAATAAAGGTACGCTTAAAATAAAATTACATTTTTCTGAATTAAAAAAATTTTATTTTGGTACTTGTATGGTTTTTAAATTACAAAATTAAATACTTGATAAATTCTTTACTGTATTGGCACATATTTGCTTAACTTAAATTAACTTTAACATATTACAAGAGAAAATTAAAAAATAAAGAAACTAGGGTTTATTTATCCAAGGTTTTAAAATATCAAAACTGTTTTTGAAAAAATAATAAGATATAGATACGCACAGCATTAAATCATTAAAAGAATTTTGTAAAAAGTTGTTATTTTATATGAAAGCAGTTTTTGACTTATGATACATTTTTATATTTTACGGAAAAAAAATAAAATATTTTGTTTTCAAAAATGAAAGACGTGAATACTGTTTATTATTTTTGTAAATTATATTATCAAATTGTGTAGATTCATATTTTAGCAGGACATTAAAACAGGCTTTAAAAAGATTTATGACATGAAGTACTTAAAGCTTAAGTTTAAATAACGAAAAAGGGAAGAAGATTATGAATACATGAAAAATAAAGTAAAAAGAATTTTCAGTCAGTCTTACTTAACATGTAATATAATTATACTGGTTTTCTTCCATTAAAATCTCAAATTATAATTTCCTTTACTTTTAATAAAAATTAATTATTATGCTTAATTATTTTATTGTTTTAGTATTAAAATTTTACGAAACACCTAAAAAATCAAAGATTGTTTAAATTTCAAAATCATATCTGCTCCAATAATATTTTTATAAAAAATTCTACTATCAAAATGTCATAAATACTATGTATAAATAAAATTCTTCAGTACAAGAATATTGTGATAGTAACTTTTTATAAAAAAACTCTCTGTTCATTACACGCACAAGAGCAATCTAAATAGAGCTTATGAAAAAATTTTCTTCAGATACCGATTTTCCCTTTTTTCCGTTACATCATTTCACTGAAGAATACACGAGGACAAGGTAAATGAACAAAAAATGTATTCCATCGTGATTAAACGATTAATAATAACTCTTGACGGAGAAAAAGTCTCTACTCCTCTTCACCGTGAGTGGAAAAACTGAGAGCGATGTGTTAACCGGGAAATTGAGGGAAAGGGCTCAATTAGCTCTCATCAAACCAAAGTGTCAAACGCATCCGTGTGCCTCTCACATCATGAGTTCCACTTCCTCTGGGAATTCAAAGAGGAAAAGAGAGAGAATATATACCCGTCAAATTTTAGCTATCAATAAATCATTTCGAGGCCACGTGCCATGGTTAACCGGACCAACAGTAACTTGTGGCTTAACCTTTTCGCTGTTTTAATTGAATAAATATGCACACACTGCAATAATGTATTGTTCTGTGCGAGTGTTTCAAACATTTGTAAGTGTTTGGATGATAAACTAAAAATAAATTTAATTCAATAATGTATTATGTTGTTTGGATAATTACAAGTGCTTTCAACAGCTCATTCGATGCCGCATAATTCGTTTACAGATGAGCACTTTCATTTGCGATTTCCAACTCATATTTCCATTTGCTCAAATTAACAATAGGAATATTTTTTTTTTTTAAATACATTTTCTGTTTAATTTAATTTATAGGAATAAGAACCTACATTGAAAATTAAATTTTATTGTTTTTAATTACTAAGTATATACATTTCATCGAAAATTCGTTACAACGTATATTTAATTAAATTATATAAGTCAAATTTAACTTGAACACATAATTGATATTGTTTATTATTCGTGGTTAAATTTTTAATAAATTATCAAATATAAATAACAGTGATTATATTTATTATTATTATATTATTTTAAAGCCAGGTGTATTTAAATTAAAATATAAAAATATTAGTTATTAGATATAATCATTTATTGAGTTATAATATATGTAAACTAAATGTTCTTGTACTGGTTATTATTTAAAGTTATAAATGGCCTGTAAATCAACATATCATTTTAACGATGAATTATTACATTATTTAGTATTTCATATTTTACACACATGTTTCATACATTCACTGTAGAAATTGATGTTTAATCTTATAATTTAATGATTTTTTAACTTTAATATTGTATAAATGATTCTCATCACTGAGTAATTATAATATATATTCGTAAACAACTTATATAAATTAATTGTATTCCCAAAATCCACTTCTAGAAAATTGCAACATTAACAGTGAATTATCGATGTCCTGAATGAAATTGCAATCAGAAATACTGCTCTCAAATATTTTTTTCAACACACTTCAATAAAATAGCAGATTTACCTTTCCTGCAAATTCATTCAAAAGAATAAATGTTCGTTGTTAAAGCAGTCGTCCCGTAGAAATAAAGAAAAAATCTGTAAGTAGACCATCTATGTAGAATCTGAACGATAAATATCCAGGCAATCGAATTGTCGAAATATAAAGACATAAATAGAAAATTTATTACAAGTAAGTATTCGTGAATACTGGAGTCTGCGAGTCTCTTCTTTCCACCAGTTCTTGCATTTCCCCACGTACATGCGTAACGCGTGTTATACAGATCGACGAAAGGGGGTGAAATCATCGCCGAACAAAGGAAAAAAAACGAAAAATGTGCGGAAAAGTGAGAGGAAAATGTAGAGGGGAGGTAGAATAGCCACACGTATCTACTCCGTTAGCAGATTCGTGGTGCATACCTATTTTAGAGACTTGGTAAAATGCCAAGATTGCCATTCGCTTGTAGGGTTTCTCGCATGCATTCCCTCTCAACTACCCCTGTGTGAATGTTCCATCTCTTTGCCAAAGAATACGTAAATCTATTGTACTGGCTGGCTGCGATGAAGATGGTGATGAGGATGGTGACACAGTCGATGATTTTGCTTGTGTTTGCGTCTCAAACATACAGCTCACACGTATACCTACACACGTAAACAGTGGTGTACGTGAGTCAAATACACGAGTCTATCGCATTCCTTCTTAATCTTTCTACACTCACTCCTACATCCTCTTCCTTATCCCCCTAGCAATCTGTACTTTAACTACTGGCTTTTCTTTTTAACTTACACTAATTTTTGCGCATTTTTCTCTTCATTCAGAGTTTTCAATTATTTTTACAAAAAATGATTGTGGGTATGTTTATACATATATATATATATATAGATATATATAGTCCCCCGATAGCATGAATTTTTTCTTGGCTCTGAGTTTCGTTTTACTCTGGAAAATTGATATTCCTCGACTTACTTTTCTAGTCTGTAATGTATTGAAATACTTTTGAGAACCATTATCAACATATTTTACTATTCAAATCAGTTTGTAAGATTTGATTTATAAAAAAATATATAAGATTTATTTAAAAATAAACATTAATATTCAATTAAAGATGGGTGCTTATCGACATTAAAAAAAATCTAAAATGATTTAAATTTTTTAACCTCAACAGTTATAAATATATATGTAAACGAGTAATGGTGCAAAAATAAAAGATAAGTTATTACAGTTTTATACATTATATAAAATATAGATATTTTGCAATTCATAAAAGCGAGATAGGTTTTATAATAAGTTAATTAATAAATCTTAAATATCAATAATAGTTTAATACTTAAGAAGCAATATTTTTTAACTAAATATTATTTTTTTTATTAAAAGATGTAATAATATATGGTTTTTTTGTAAATTGCAACTAGAAATGAAGTTTAATATTGAAAGATATAACTTGCTAAGTTATTCCCCATGAAGAACCGACGTATTGGGGCGACACACGATAAACGTCGGGTGAGATTTTAATGGGGCATCATATGATTTGAAATTTCGGAATAATACATAGATATATGATGTCGAAATATGATAATTATAAATGTACAATTTTCTAAACGTTAGACAAAGAAAAATATAACATTTCGCTAAGACATCATACAGTTCAATCAAATTAGTCAAAATTCGAAGGATAATATTTTTTTATTTTATTTAATGTTAAACAAATAGAAGTCAAGCCAACATATAATTTATAACAAATCATATTTAATCTATTCAATTGTAATATTTAAATATTTTTAGATTCTATACCGAAGCTTTTATCATTTCGATTTTAACAGTCGGTATTTTATAACCAATAGGCTAAACTAGCAATAACTTATTAATTGCGATTTATAAACAATCAAAAAAAATCCATTATTATCTAATCATTCAAAAACCCATTATTATCTAATCATTCAAAAATCCATTATTATCTAATCATCAGTAACCACAAATATTATTATTGTCTACCAATAATTCTTTGTATAAATTAAATTAACGGACAAACTCGACTTGGCACTGACTTTTCATGATCGCTGTTATTGAAAACTAACTTGTAATTTTTTTTAGAAATTATTATTTGTAAAATAATAATCACAAATCAATGATTTTCTGTATAGTATAAAATTTACTTATTTCATTTTCAATTTTTTGTTAACTTTATTGAATTATCACATTTTTTAATAATTTATAAAGATCCTTTATTAACTTATATAGATCATTCAAGTAAAAAATTGAAAGGGCTGTAGCAATAGCAAAATGATCAATAAGATGTTTATATTACCAAATGGTACATACAGAGACAAATTCGTATTCGAAAACATATTACATAATATAAATCATATTATACGTATTATTTTACTTATTTTTTTTCTTAAATTATTTATAAATTTATAAAAAAGTATTATTTAAGCGATGGGAATAATATTTAAACAAAAATAATTATTATAATCATATAAAAATGTTACTTTAATAACAAATTAATAAAACAATAAATGGTAATAAATTCTTTTTAACATGAATATATATTGTTATTATTTGTATTATTGTATATTATTTATTATTTAAATAATCTATAATCATTTTCATAATAATTTTTTGTCTTTGAGTTAAAATTTAATTTATCTTAATATTAATAAAACTACAATATTTATTGGGTATTAGATATGAATTATTATAAAAAATATATAATCTGTTAACACGAATTTCTTAATTAAAAATAATTAATTTAATTTAGTTTCCACTTATTTTTTGTACCTCTTAAATATTAGATATCCTAATGTGTTTTCTTTATCTTATCACGATTTTCTTGGATAATCTCATCTTAGATTATAGAAATGACCTGCCTCATTGAAATTGCTAAAAAAAATTAAAATCTATGGATTATAAAGCCATATGAATGAAACCATTGCATTCAAAGTTTATAAATTGAATAAAGCTTATTCATATCCGATAATAGAGCTGTGGAGCTAGTTCGTATGTCAGTCATAATGTACTTAACTATTTAGGTAAAGCCCGCAATATATTTCATGAAAGGAGCGAGTACCTTATTTTTCATTAATTCATACAACTATATTACCGGATCTTAAGTTCCGTGCCTTGTTCTCAGTAATTCCGGGTCAACGAATGTAACCAGAAGAGCTGGCGCACACGAGGAGATGAACTTGGGGTGAGGATCTGAGGAGTCACCGCGACAAAAGTCCTGATGAGGTCGTCGCTAATGAGACTCGTCCCGTGCTTCAGAAGTGGCGACGACGAGGATGAGGACGTCGAATGGAGCGTCGAAAATGAGGAACTGGGCACGATGTACCCGAATGAATAATAACGCCCATGATTAGGCAGTCCTTTCGTGTATACAGATAAATATTTCATTTCGGGGCTCCACCTCTTCCTTCTTTTTTTTCTTCTTTTTTTTTCTTTTCTTTTCTTTACTTTTTTTTTTTGTTCTCATTGCTTTGGAGGATTTGGATTGAGTGCTCGAAGGCACGCTACGACACTAGGTGATTTTGCATTCAAACGGACAGTCAATATGCGCGCGAATTTTCCTTTGCATTCTCTATGTTATTTTTTCATTTTTATTTCTCGATTTTTTTTATTCTTGTGTTAGGTATTCGAGAGTAGCTTAGTCTTCCGTATTTATTATGTCTGACCCTAGATAATTTTTTTGGCATATGACAAAAATCATTATTATTATTTTTGGAAAATTAAATAAATATCTGAATTATTGTAAATATCCAACGGATAATGAAATGAAACCAATAAACTTGTCAGGTGATTTATCAACTCCCATAAAATAAAAGAGAGTAAATTTTTTTTCTGCTCATATCTTTTTGTGTTTTATTTTTGTATCTATATATATATATTTCTTATACGATTTTATTTTCTAAGCACTATGATTTTATTATTTAATTGCCTCTAAACCTTCAAATTCCGATTTTGGTTAGTTGAAAGACTTAGCTAGATCAAAACGACAAGGTCTGATTTTATGTCGTCATGTTTTTTTTCATTTAGCGTTTTATCCATCAAAGATTTTATTTTTCTATCCGCCTCTTCTCCAACTTCTCTCTAGTCTTCTTTTATTTATTCACATTACCTTTATTTTTTTTCTTTTGCTTAAGTGCGAATTGAGCATAGACCACAAAACAATGTGAAAAATAGGGAAAAGGAATATAAAATCAGAAGCGCTCGACAAGTAAGTCGTAAATTACTATTATTATCGTTATTACCATTTTCTCTTTTCCGTCATCGACTAAATAGATTCATTAACTTTCTGAAGGTACTTCGTTCGACTTTAACATAAAGATTGTACTAATACGACGCAGTCCGTAATTTAATGAAAGCATAATTGAATTTATGAATGCCAGGAAAAAGAAATATCAACAATTATTCAGCTTATTAATTTAACATCAAACGAGATAAAATTTTAATGACCATTAATGTTTCTTGCTTCCATTTTTAATTTGCTTTTTACTGAATGAGTGTAATATAATTTGTTTACAAATATCCAAGAGAAAACTAATTTCACATCTAAAACTTACTATCAAAGTATAGTGTGTTTGTCATCAATCATTTAAAGAGATTTTGATCGACGATCTAATTAAAACCTATAATGAAAATAGTTAAATAATATTTATTTAATACATAACTTTTCAACAAAAAATAATTACACAATGAACATTCTAGAACAAAAAGTGAATGAAGAAATTAAATTATTACGCTAAATAACGATACAGGAATTAAAATTAAGATGAAAAACGGAATCAATAGCTAATCGACGGTATTTCATCAATATTTATTATTATTTTTAATATAGAATTACCAATATTAATACAATTAAATATAAGTATAAACTTGACTAAACGAATATTCGATTTGCTTCATATATATAAATTTAACTTTCTCTCTTCTAATATTTATTTTATCCAAAAACTTTAATATTATTACACTATTAAACATAATGAATTAAATTAATTAATTAAAATGAACTTTTACAATATATATTATACAATATTTTAAAGGAAAAAGTATAAATAGTTTCATCTATGAATTAGACCTTAATTTTCTGTATCGATAACAGAATGTTTGATTATTCGATGACTTATTTCTTTAATTAGCAAACTAAATATTTTATTAGCCATTGAAAAAATATAACTTAATAGATATTTCTCTTGAAAACTATTGAGCACAATATTTTTAAAAATGGATAAATTTTAATTAAAATATATTTTATTATAAGATTCTAATTTTTTTCAGATTTAGATTATTATTATAATTTATGTAAAAAAAAATTATATCAAAATAATTTTAATTTGTAAATTAATTTAAAAAAGTGATACAATTACATTAAAAATAACTTATTTCAAATGAGTAATTAAATATTATTTATTCCAATGTACAAGACATACATTCAAGGTAAGGAGATCAAAATTCACAATATTCTTTGATTATCAACAATTCCAAATACTCAGGTTATTTAATTTATTTTGTAATACGATAATTCATTAAAGTTAATAATTAAAAATTTTATATTGATACAATGGTTAATTAATTTTCATGAATATTCTTTTACACAATTTTAGGAATATTTGGTTAAAAATTTAAATCTACTGTTAATTTGTTTTAATTAATAAAATTGTTGATTAATTTTAGTATTATAAATGAAACTTTATTTAAGTAATTTTAAATTATAAAATCAAATTCCAGCTTTTTATTAATTGGTTAACTTGTACACAAATAACTCGGTAATTAGAAGTAAACTGAAATATACATTATTATGCAGTTTTGTCGAACTTAACATTTTTTTTTATAATAGAATTAATATATTCGTTTCATTTTTACGTTAAAATACATTAATTTTTTCTAATTAATGATTGATTGATTCATAAATTTTAAATTTGCCTAATTGTACGAAAATATTTTGAAAAGAAAGCAAATTATCTGGTAGTATAATAAGCAATTTATCATTTTAAATATCACTGACACTCTCCAAAATTTTGCATCCATGTGCATTCCAATAAAAGAAAATATTTAATTAAGTATATATAAAATATAGTACGTTTTATGATCATAATAACTGTCTGTTTCAGAGAATAATAAAATTTGCCACCATTGTTTAATAAAATAAGGAAAGCCCGCATTATAATTTCCTTGTATTTAATTCGTTATATATAAACTGTACTAAATTTATATTTTAAATTCTATATGAAGGCAGATAATGACAATACAAATTTTCTTAAATGTGTTACCTTAATAAATCGATAATATTTTAATAATCAACAAAGATGTATGTAAAAGTACTTAAATGTTTTTCAGTTTTTCATACATTTTAGTAATAAATATCCTATAATTTTTAATTAATAAATAAACAAAAATTTATATATGTATATGTATATACATATATATAACATAATTTTGCAATTTTCATAAATTTATGCTACTAAAAAATTTTTCAAAATTTCATTTTAAGCACTAAAAAATACATGAGAATTTTCGACACTGATTTATATATGTAATTTTTATAATCTTCAGGTATTGAAAATAACGTTGAATTAAAATTCAAATTCTTGGGTGCGTAAAAAAAATAGATTTGAAAGTCTGAATCTTAAAAAACTTTTTATTAAATTATCGGTATTAATAATCGTAATTTATTACCTATGAATTATTTAGCTCAATGTATCATTTTCGTGACGTAATGGTTCAGTTAAAATTTTTTTTAAAACCTGGATTAAATGATGAATACGGACGATCAACATCGATTATTGATTTAAAAATTTCATTAATTTTATCTAAGGTAGGACATTGTTTATATCCATAGGATATCGGAAAAGTGAATGAACAGGCCGACAACCAAAAGCGTATATCACGAGTTCAAGTGTGAATCTTTAATATACCCTCATCTTTTTCACATTTTTAACAGCTGTTTCATTTAATATTCTGAAAAAAACCTACATAGTGTGAAAACTGAATCGGATAACGCGGGCTTTCATATTAATCACATTACTCCGGCTCAAGGAATAAATAGCGAAGAAAACAAAGTGACGAATATCAGTCGCAAAGCACGTACTTATTCCAGTCCTTCAATTCCTTATCCTCACACTTGGTTCAAATCGCCCAAGTTATTTGAGTAATTCAAGTAACCCCCGATACGTGGATGCAAAGGGTTGCGGGGGTGGGTGGGAAAATTGCTATATTTATCGAATCAGCGGAAGTCATTTTCCGATAGAGGTCCATTCGGTATGAAGCGATTCCTCCACGTTCGTATTTCGATATCTCGACTATTTTTACGGCTCGCCCCGGCTCTAGCTCAGCTCGGGGATTGTGTGTTGGTTCTCGGGGGAGTGTAAATTGGTAAAAGAGGTCGACTCGCACTGAAACGGGGTTGTAGTGCTGTGCGTTATAGTGCCAACGCCTCGGCTAATTAATATATTCGCCAGAGTATCGTTCACGACTCGCTCACCCGGGTTTAGTGACGCACGTGCATGTACGTTTTATGCGCGGGAGGTGCATCTGCGTACGAATGAATGGCCACTTTCGCGAAGATAATTAATTAAAGGCTAATTAATTGCTTCTAAAAAAAAAAGAGAGAGAGAGAAAAAAATTAAAAGGAACCGTTTGCATTCGAGTAAACCGAAAATCAATTGCTTTGGCTCTGGCGCATAGCTTTAGACCTGCGCCTTTATTTTAGCTCATTGACTCGTGATAATAGTCTTTTATCAGGGGCTAATAAGGTGCTGCGGCACTTTCACGAATTATTACATCCCTTTTAATTTACGACTCCTTTTTTTATTCAGATTAATTTATCGTTAATTTAGTTTTTTAACTATGAGACTTGGGAATTAAGAGATTATTATCTTCTGTGTATTAAAAAAAATATTTTAATTATTCTTTGTTATTAAATATGTAAAATATATTACACGGAATTTTTCATTATTTTCTTGATTGCTGCTAGAAAATTTTAATACAGAAATTTATGTCCGACTAATTCGAATACACGGATTTTCATAATCCATTCATAATAATTTATGATAAATATAATTATTTGTTTTTAGCTTATTTAATAAAATAATAATTTTAAAGATTAGTGATTTTCATTCAAAGTTATTTGTTACTACTTTTAAATAAAAAAACCACTCTAAATAAGGTTTAAAAATCATAAATGATTATATTAGAAAAAATTATGAGACTAAAGTCACTTTGAATTATTTGAAATAAATTGTCATCATCTTCATAACTAAATGTAAGCGTTATAATTCTCTCTCGTTTTATAATAATTAAATAATAACTTTCTGTTATAATATAAGTAAAAGAAAAGTTTAATATTTACGTTTATCATAAATATTTATCCAATTTTTACACAAAAATTTGTTATAATTGGTTTTATCTAAAAATTAAATACAATATTTTATCAAATACCAGTATTTTAGATAAAGAATTTTATTAGTATACTAGGAATAATTATTTATAATTGTAATTGCTTAATTAATCGAATAGAATTTTTTTCCTAAATACTAAATGTATTCCAAGAAAATGAAAAAATACATTAAACATAAGTATTTATTTTTTAATTAGATATAATAATTTAAATTTTAATTCTTTAAATTATCCAAATTCTTAATTATATGCTTTTTTCTATTATTGTTTAAGTTATTCATAAAATAGTAAAACTTTTTCATACATGAAAATGAAATATACAAATATTTTTATATTTTATTAAAATCTTCATGACATCTGTAACTGAAAGCACTGATTAGCAATAACATCTTCTAAATATAAACATTATTAAAATTCTCATATATTTATATATATATATATGAGAATTGTTTCATTTACACCAATAAATTTCATACATATTGCTTTTAAAAATAAAGTATTTTAAATACAACTTTAGCCGAGGACTTTATAAAAATAAGAAATCTATAAATAATTCATTTTCATATTTTAATATTTACATCTAAATATAGTGCTTTCATAGTGACTTAGTTACATAATTTACTAAATATTAATAAAAAAAGGTATATATACCTATATATATTTGTAATTAAAGATGAAGCTTCTAAAAATAATTGAAATTTAAAAGTGCTTCGATTGGTAATTGTATTTATTTTGTTCATGACGAATGAAAGAGTATTATAAAAAGATTGTTATCAGTATGATTTATAAAAAAGAAGTTTGATTTAGTTAAATTTTTTATGAAAATTTTATGGTAAAGTTGACTTAGTCAATTATTTAACAATATTCTAAAGAAATTCTGAAGACATTTTAAGAATAAAAGGGCTAGAAATAAATTTTACTATTTTTCTTTTTATTATAGATTTTCTATATTTATTTATATCAATAAAACCATTTAATATCTCAAAATCTCTGAATTTATTGGATATATGGTCTTCACATATTTTTAATAAATTTTTCTTTTATAAGATATCGGCATTCTTCATTTAATATCTAATTTAATTTTATTTAAATTTAACTAAAAAACAATATTTAAGTTTATCTTTGACGATTTTAATAACGTATGTCAACTCTAAATAGTAGTGAATTAACATTTTTGTTTTAAAAACTATTGGTTTTGTTGATAAATAAGCTGAAATACGATTTAAAATTAATTTATCAAAATGAAAAAGAAAAAAAAATATAATTTACCAGGCGTCAAACATAATTTTAATTAATTATTGATAGAGTCGTATCGATTTTTAGTTAGAATTCATTAAGGTACTTTTGTTTATAATTTGCTAAAACGTAGAAAAATTGATGTATTATATTATCTCTTAATAAGAATAAGTCTTTTTGAATGAACTTTGTGAATTGTTTTTTCTATTTATACTGAAAATTTAACATAGAAATCAATGAATGTTGCACAGAAAAAGTGTAATTCAATTTAATATTTCAAAAAAAAAAAAATTATCTATTTTCAGCAATTAAACAATTACTCCATATTAAATATTTTTATGCAAATATTATTGTTTACGATAATTATAAATACACACAATTAAGGTAAATTATAATTTTGACAACTTTTATAGCTTTCACAATAAGCTTTCATTTGAAAAAGATGAATAATTTATCAATGAAATAAAATTTTATGCAATGGCTATAGAGAAAATTTGTCTGAATCGAGGACAATGCTCAAGCACGTCAATGGATCCTGGAGAAACAAGCAACAAGACTAAACTAATATTCACTGACGAAAATCCGAGAAAAGCCGAGTCAGTCCGCCGACACTCGCGCGGAAATCCGATGGACGAGTGACTCGGAAAATACGGTGAAGGTGCGTTTGCTCAGTGGCAGCTTTAATTCAAAGCGGAGTGTTTTCCGTGGCATAGAGAAAAGCTCCCCCGCTTCCGTTAGGTAGCCTTTAACGAGGATAGGGGATGGTGGAAAGTTTCGGTGTCGGCCACGTGCGAGTTCTGAAGCAACAAAACCGCCACAAAGAAGCCATTGTCATGAGGAGCATTTTCCAAACCTTGCAATATTTTGCTGTAGCGAATAATCCCGGGTTGGAAGAGAGCGAAGAGATGGTTTTTCCACGGTAGTCAGGATTACCGACGAAAAACTTCCCACTTGCCCTGCGAATGACACGGAGCTTTTATGCTCCGGAATATCTAAATTACACTTTCGCATAAAAGCCAACCTTTGTTTTGCCTCTCTTTTTTACGTTATATTGTATTTACAATAAATTTCTTGTTTCTCAAAATCACTTGGGTATTCAGTGTTTAATATATTTTTGAGATTTTCATGGGGGGCTACTATTTAATTAATAGCCCGTCACATCAGAATCACGTATACACAATAATTATTACAAACCCGTTAATAAAATCATTTGTATGGTTTTTAGTATTCGATTTTAACAATAAGTGATTAATTAACATGTGATATATTTCTTATTCATGTATTTTAATATTTCAAGTAAAATTTCGATCATTTTAAAATTAGTAATAGCTTGTGTAACTAAAATTGGACGAAAAGATTGTTATTATTTTCTTACATAAAACATAATTATGGTTAGCGCTAAGAATAAAGAATATTCACGGATTCTAATATAAATATGTATTGAAAATTATAATTCAAGGCCACTTAAAGATTCAGCGAGTGATTAATTTAGTTTTTGCAGGATTCGGAGGGGGAGAAAATCGCAGAAATACCTTCTTAAGATCCTCGGTAACTTTTAGCCTTTGACAAAAATGAAAAAATAAAAAGTAAAGAGAGAAAGAGGAGGGAGCCGAGAAGAAAGAAAGAAGGAAAGAGCGAATAAAAGAGTTTCACTATGCAAGGGATATCATGGCAATGCTCGGGTGAAACTCAAGTCTTAAGCATTTCTTATTTTCCTCTACACGCCGAGAAACGTGGTCTGCATCCTGCAACGCAACCCTCGTCGCTTCTTTGTTCGAGGTTTCAAGCTCGATTCTCTCGTACTTAGTTCCTCGGACCTATCCTGTCGTCGGGAAAAGGAAGAAGAACAAAAGGATAAACGCCTCTGAGACATACAACTTTTACGGGATATATAAATATAAGGGACGGCCAAAAAGCGAAAACCTTTACCTAAATGAATTTTTTTTTCTTTTTCTCTTTCTTTTTGTTGTTTTGTACTTTGTTTCTACCGGAGATGTAACTGAAAACTGCTTGTCGTACAGTTTTCGTTTCAATAATTAATTTAGAAAATGAACATAACTGTACAGAAATACAATTGCTTTTTTTAATTTAAGAAAGCATTATTTTTATTATTCGTCTATCTTTACATAATAATCTAGAGCACCAACATAGCATTAAAATCTTACGTGCAATTAACAGTATTAAAGAATTTACAAATATATTACGCGAAATTTAAGCCGATTATCTGGCACTGTTATGGAATTAATTAGCACAATACAGATAAATGTAATATGTAAAGTAGTTAACTAGTAAAAGCTACAATTAAAACCTTATGATAATCAAGATTGAAGAAGTAATAAACAGATAATATGAGATTAAAACCAATATTTCGTCGACAAAACTGATTTATTTAAACATATTTTTGAATATATAGAAGAGATAAAGTAAAAATTTTCTCATGTAATTATTGAAAAATTCCAATTACAAGTACGCTAAATAGAATATTATAAAATATATATTTTATAATATTCTAATTAACAATGTTTTTGAATTGTATAATTCTGAATTGATAGATATTATTGAATGTGACATAACGTACAATATTTAAATATAATTACCAATAATCCCAACAGTTTAAGTTGAAATTACTAAAGTGTATATCGATAATTGAAAATTTGAACCGTTAAAATTACTTATGGTTTTGACTAATATTCATACTAATGGTTATACAATATGTAATATTAAAAATTAGCATCTTTTATATCCAATAATAGAAATATGTCACTAATTTCATTATAATGTCTCGTTTATTATCTAAATAGTATATATTCTACTTAATCTTCATAATTAATTTTTTATATTAATTTGAAATAATATAAAAATTTAGGAATTTAAATTTTGTTCCATAAAGTATTATTTACATGCCTTTTATATATTATGATAAAAATTCATATCAGTAAATAAGCAAGTAAAAAATTCATTTATACGGTATGAAATAGATAAATAATAAAAAATAGAATATTTTAAAAGAATTTACATCTTCTTAATCAATCAAGCAATATTTTTACATAACTTTAGAAAATTGCCATATATAATTCATTCATAACATTTTGATACTGAGGGACTGTGTTGGTGAGTCTTCAAAAAATCCAAATGAAATCCAATACTTTTAAAATATATACTTTCTGTATTATAAAATCACTCTTTAACATCTATCCCTATAAATATGATTAAATTATTTAGAATTTTTAAAGATACAATAGTGTCGATTTGTTAAAATATGAATTTGGAGTTAAACATTTAATATAAATTTAACACTCTCTATTTTGAATGTTTTGAATCGATGAATACGAATTTATTATTTAATAAAACTGAAAATGTTAAAGTTCATCGGAGAGGATGAAATAAAATACATATATTTCAATAATTTATTTGTATAAAAATTATAAAAGTTTAAATAAAAAATTTATATTCTTATTTTATATACAATGTATTAAACATAAAAATTACAGCCCATTCTTTTATAAATATATTGTACAAACTACAAAAACAAATGTAAATTAAAATTATCCGAAATACTTCTTAATGTCAACTAATTTTCCAAAATACAAATACTTTATGTAGATAATTCCACGGTGATTGTATAATTTACTATAGAAAAAAAAGTTTTTATATTTCTAATTAATTACAAATTATTAATTCTTAATTTATGTATTTATTTAAATATATTTCTAGTATTTTATTCTAAAATGTATTTCAAAATTCTTAACTTTGCTATTATTTATAGAATATGAATTTTAATTAATGAATAATTCTGCAAACAAGTTAAATTTTACTCGAATCTAATAAATAATTTTTATCTTGTGGAAAATTTAAGTAAAAATATGTATAATTCAATAATTTACAAAAAAAATTCTGTAAAATATGTGTTTGTAAAATATTTTAATGATTGTGTACTTAAGTAAAAATGCAATTGTAACCCCATAAAATAGATGGTTTGATTAATTTACATGGTACTTTAAAAACATCTTAGTATAATTACAGGTAATTAGATTACACTTGGTGTAGTATGTGTTTAATACTTGAAGACTAGCGTTCATGAGCACAAGAACCTCTCCGACTTAAGTACCTTGATTAAATTCGGTTAATTTATTTAATTATTGATGAATGTTTAATCATTTTCTTATACGTTATTTTTATCATATTGGCTTATTATTATTCTACTTGCAATGTTTTCATTCTCTTATAGTAAAGATTGTCAATCTAAAAGATTATATTGTAATTGAGAACAACCAAAATTTTTTATATATTATAATCTTATTATATGATACTATTTATCATTGAAACCATACAGCAGTATATATGTGAAATGTACATACAAATACATGCAAGCAAATTTAAAAATGATTCAATCTTTAAACCTCTTTATCTATTTGTGTTAGAAATTTGCAATAAATTGCAATAATGAAAATAATTTTTAAGTTAATTTAAATTATCTGTTTTGAGTATTTCAATATCTGTCAAAGATTTTTTCTGTAATGATAACAGTTTTCTACTTTTCTTTGCAAATTATGTAAATTTACAATTATAATCTGATAAATAATATACATATAGTGTATTACTACTATAAATACTTACTGTTAGAAATGAATGTATTATACAAATCTAAATTAGCCAAAAAAACGTATTGGATACTTTCTACGACATTTTTCTCTACATAAATGTCTATTTTCTTCTCCTACTATCACTGAATATAAATTATATAGCCATTTGAAAAATAAATATTAATGGTACTTTAAAAAAATAATATTTTTTCTTTAATATACTGCCATTTTTTATCAGTAATTATGCTACTATTGAATTTTTTTTATTCAATTTTATTTTATTTAATTTTATTGAATACAATTGAATGAAATTTGCTTCATAGATTTTTATTTGTTGCATGTAAAGAAACAATTCTATTAATAATTAATAATTTGTTAAATTAACTCACTAGTTCATTTTCATATTCTATATTTTAATTATCTATTCTAAATTAGTATTCAGAAAAAAAATTTTAGAATAATAATTAGAAAATTAAATATTTGTAATTATAAATTTCAAAACATCAATCAACAAAATACAATTTTACCTTTTACATTATATCTAATAGAAACGAATAAATAATTATATTATGTATTAAAATAGATTTGAATTATGTGTTAAACATTAATTACAGATTTTTGGTATTTATTCAGAAATTTTAAATAATTTTAATTTAAACATATAGAAAAACAAATTTATCTAAAATATTTAAAACGAACAAATGACAGAAGACTATATTAAATATTATATTAAAAATTTAAATGTACTGTATTAATTTAAAAATACTGTTTAAACTAGAATCAATGTCAAATTATATTCTTATTATGTTATATAAAATATCAAAATTATCATTACTTTTACAAAGAGATTTACAACGCATCCTCCTATATAATGAACCAAAGGGCAAACCTAAAGAAAAATAATTATATAACCTTTTGTTCATTTTAATTAAAAATTTATATATTTACAGAATTCATACCTTCGACAAAGAATAAAATATAAAGTGTGAGTAGGATAAGTATTATTAAAAACTTCATTTTATGTCAAACATGAAAATATTCTGCGTTGTACTTCGAATTAAGTTTGGCAAATTATTTTCCTTTGTTATATTATATCTGTACTTTTAAATAACGTACATATCATTTCAATAGCATGAAATGATCTATTAATATTATATATATATAAATATCTTCAATGTATTGAATTCAAAAGTTACGTGAATTAGCAGTAAAAATGAAAATTTTATTAATTGTTATTAATAATAAATTAATAAATGCTATTAATTGTTCATATTTTATTAATTGTCTTACGTTTCGTTTATAACATCTGAGTAACATATATACTCATTTATTCTATTCATTTTATTTTAAATTTTAATTATAAAAATTAACATAAGCATATTATATAATTAATGAATATTTAATGAATTTAATATACGAAAGGGTTAAATGAAAATTAATGAAAAGAATTTCTATTCTTCAACAAAAATATTATCGTTATAAAATTTTATTATCATGGGTACTGTAAAAAACATATTATATATTAAGTCATTAGATAAATTAAATATGGAAAATTAAAAATATAATGAACTAACTGAATAAAATCATGATTTATAAAATTGAGTTGATTGTATGTATTAAAGTAGCTTGTTATAAGATAAATTGCAAAATATATAATAATTATTTATTCTTATTTTATTTATATTAGATCGTGTGATTTATAAAATTATTCGAGAAAAAAATTAATAAAATACAATGTTTATACATTATTATTAAAGGCAAAAAATTAAATCGTTCATACTAATAAAAATTTTTAAAGTACATTTTAACGACTATATTAATGTGTTTACAATATCGTTGCATCAATATTAATGTTCTGAATTTTATTTTTAACAATTATAGTCAGAAAGTTATTTTATTATAAAATATATTATTGTTTATTTAAATTATAGTATAAATTTTTAAAAGAATGGATTTTTTTCAGTAAAATAAACGTATATTATAAATCTTAATAAAAAAAGTTTGCGAAATTTAAATTTGTGCCTATATCTCTTGTCATACAAAATATTCCAATCGTAACTATTGTTGAAAATCACTATTGTTTATATAAATTATAATATAATTTAATTAATTTTGAATAGAACAATAATAAATCTAAAAGTTTTATATGATTATATTTATAAAAACCTTTAATTATGGAACATGAACAATGATTAGCAAGGATACATTGATATTTCAGGAGTTTTAAATGAGTTTTAGAGAGTAAATATTATATCATATGTTTTAAATAATTATTTGTAAATAAAATTTATTGAATATTATTTCTATATATGGTAAAATAATAGTGACTTATCATTCTAATTGTTGTTATAATTCTCAATTCTATTCTTAAGAAGTACGTATAAGAATTATAGAAACATAGTATTCGCTTAATTCTTATAAAGGATAAGATTTTATGATAGTAAAATATTGTCTATAGAATAGTTAATAATTTTTAAGAGTAAAATGAGATTTTCATTTAGCATGTATCGATATTCAGACTATAATTTTAATGAATAAATAAACATGTTAACTTGAAATTTTATATTTATAAAATAATTCAAGCTAATAATTTGAAGCATACAGATCGGATGTCAGTTGAATTTAATAATTAATTGATTAAAATCATATTTACACTATAAATTACTGATGATATTTATCGTATTATTAATTAATATAATTATCAATAAGTATTGTAACCCTTTTATTCAATAAATATAAATTACAAATGATTATAAATTATGTACGACTGACATTATATACAGTATATTTACAATGATATTAAATAAAAAAATTAAAAAAGAAATATTTTTATTTAAATTAAAAAAATCATCACAATTAGGTTTATTAATTAATGGTTAAGGTGAACATCGTATTTAATTTGTAATTTATAATAATGTATAAAAAATTACTATCGAATAATGGATAAATAAAATTTTCCAATTAATACATAGTTGGCAAACTTACTAATATTTTTACAGAATACAATGTTAACATGTAGTGTTAAATAATGTCAACAAAATTCATGGAATTTATTTATTTGTTACAGATAAAAATTGAAATGCAAATTACTTAAAATTGGGTATGAATCGCGATAATAAATGGGAGTATTCAAAACATTGTGTTAAGGCCTTACATCATTCGTAGTAATGGTAAAAGTGTAATAAAAAGTGCTTAATTATAAAAGTTGAGCAGGCCGTTATAATCACGATACGAGCAATGGAGGTCAAAGTCGTAGAGGCCTTAATTTCATTCCCCACCAAGTGGCGGTGGTGACAATTGGGCGGGGGTGGTAGCCGGAAAATTAAGCAATTGGCTGCGTGAGTATAGTCGTACACGAAGTCACCCATTGAACTACCGCCGACTGTCCGTAATCCTATTTCCGATCGTCAAAGAGTCATTGTTCGGTAAATTCATTTCCATGGAGACAAGCAAGTACCGGAGCCGCAGATAAAATTCAATCTGATGCTCGTAAGCGCACGTGCTCTTCGTTTGCAAGTTCAGTTTGCATATTGCAGTTTGTTTGTTTTATTTATTTGGAAATATCACGAAAATACTTTTTCCTCCATTTCTTTTACTCTCTATTAAATGCCCGTTTTTCTTCGTGTCGATTTGGAAACAGCGATTTTTTTTTCCCTCGGAAACGCTGTATTTGCTCGTGGACAGATATGACGTAAATGGAATTGTTTGAAATTGTACAAATTTACTTTTATAACGCCGTTTTCGCAAATTCTTAAACAGAGAGAAAAAGAGAGTGTGTGCAAGAGACAGAGAGAGAGAGAGAGAATATAATCCAGTTATACATCAAATTTAATGGGTTTCTTGGTTACTTTTTATAACAAATATAATTTTCTAGAATTTTTAGATGTTAGATTTTTATTATAATGGAATTTTTAAGGTCGTGTTATTACGGTAGTCATTAGAAATCCACATGTATTATAATTCACATATTACTCACTTTAAATTTGGTTTAATTTTGACATTTTTAAGGTTTATTTATATGGACAATATAGAAAATTATAAAATTATTTTAATATTATTAAGCATTAAAAAATTAATATATGATAAAATAAAATATAGATAGAAACAAAGAGAGTAAGAGAGAGTTGAAGAGATAATTAAATAATATTGCCTCATAAGTTTGAAATAATACGTTCACAATTTGTGATTTTCTTAGAATTGTATATATTATCTTCGAATTAGCAAAATTTCTTGCATCGAATGCATTTTTGCTGCATGTATGATGACTAATTAATATATAAATACCATCAATCTTTGAGTTTAGTTTCAAGGACGTATCTGTCATGGTAAAGTAGGTGGGAAAATCGATATAATCCTCGGAATATCTTCTTGTGTATACGTGTGGGTGTGCGTGTGTGTGTGTTTAAGAGGTAGAGTCAGATAATGGATAGATGCTTTGGATTATTGAATCTGGAGGCTTACGAGCATAATGTAAGGTTCTCATCATCGTTATTGACGTTACAAATTCGACTGATCTAGAAGCAACTACTGAACTGAACAATACATGGGATCCGATGAACAACCAGACTGGCACTTATCTTCAACTCGACTTCTAAATCTCAACATGATGCAGATGTGCGTTATTTAATTCAATTTTCTCCTGCCAAGATGCTCTTTGCTCGAGAACAAGATAAGCTCTATCTTTGTCACTGTCTTACGAAAATTCCAATTCGCACAGGGAATGCGAATGCCAAGTTTTTTTTTACGTGTTTTCTCACAATTGTTCGAGGCATAAACCAGTAATTTTATGACGTATCCAATTACTTCCAATGGAATATTTAAATGAATCACCTTAAAGAAACACATGAATTTAATTAATTATTTTTCTACAAAATATATTTGAAGAGGTTAAAAGTATATTCTATTATTGTCACTTATATTATTTACATAAATTTATTTATTTATTTATGTATTTATTTAAATTTATAATTTGCATATTCAAATATGAGTTCTTTTTTTAAAAAAACTAAAAAATATTGATGGCATATATATGATATGAATAAATTTAATTATTCTTTTAATTGATATTATTTTTCATTGATTTATTACATTAGAACATGTTGATTGAAATAGTATTATTATGAATATTTGTTTAAATATATATATATATATCTTATATATTTGAAATTATATTTAAATGATGACAGTGTAATCAATCAAATTTTATATAAATTTACAAGAAAATAACTCAATATGAAATAATATATAATATGTTCAATTTAACTTATTCAATTTAAATGTATGTAATTCAATAAAAACGTATAGTAATGATTGTATAAAATTACTTAGTTTAGAATTAAATATTCCTATTTTAATCCATTAAATGTACTCTATGTCAACATAAGTTATCGTTATAGAAAAAATTTCAAAATCTTCAATGAATTGTTTAACTTTGAAAGATTTTCGTATTAAATAGAATTTCTATGTTAAATAATATGTTAATAATACAATTTTAAATAAAACTTTATCTGAATTTTGTGTACGATTTCAAAAAAATATAGCATTCAGAATAGTTTAAAATTATTCCTGTTGTATTCAATTTTAAATACTATAGTAAAGTAAGAAATTCTAGCATAAACGATGTTCTATAAAAGTAAGTCAAAGTTCATTTTATTGACTATAAAAAACTGTAAACTTTTTTACAATACTTATTTGAGTACTATTTTTTACGTTTGCTTTTTTATAGATCTGGTATTAATCTAACATTAAATTAATTTTTAATACTAATTTGAAATACATAATCGTCAATATTTAGTATATAGTTAATAATTTAAATGATTTGATTAATATGCTAATTTTACTTTATATATGAAAAATCTATATTCTTCTCGATATCCAGAAAATATATGTATTTTATTTGGGGAACTTATTAAACAGCTTCTTTATATTATTTATATAAATTTATATGAATAATAAGTATAATAGTTTAATATTTATATATTATTATTTTTTAGATATAATAATTAATTTTTTCAAACAGTAATAATTTTTTTTAAATATTTATAAAAATATTATATAAATATAATTTTTTTTTAAATTTTTTTAATCGATCCAGGCCTCCCAATCTTGCACGTTTGGCGCATGGGATCGGGGCACCTCGTTGGTTGGTCACAAATCGAGCATAATCTAGGCATATGGCTACCTCCGTAGCATTAGACCATATCCCCAGATTGAATATGGGGTACCGGCGTGCTCGACTCCGTTTCACAAAGCGGTGATCAATTGACGAGACGGTGTCCTGCGAAGCGTATTTCTCATAGGGTGTAATTGTTGTGTCAGGGTGTGGGGTTAGGCCGTTACGCTCTAGGATAGCCTTAGGAGCCCCCATGGCTGTAATACCGCTCTCAGCCACTAGGTAGCATACTTCCAAATTCTCGATTCTTAATATGAAAAGGTTTCGTGAGGTAATATATACGAGTCCCTCATTACTTCCTTTACTCTCGCTATTTTGTTTCTATATAATACATTATGATATGTTATAAATAACAACAACGAATATTCTGGAAATTTAGTTCTTTATTTATGACATTACGCATAGAAAAATTAAAAACGGCCCGAGTTAAATTGGAGTTGTTGTCACGCGGAGGAGAAATGCGTCTTCCTCATTGAATTACATTATCGGATTAATTAGATTTACAATTTTTCTGTACTTACAGAGCCCGCACGCTATTATTATCCGCTTACGCTCCTTCGCTAGGTCGTCGAGGTTTCGGGCGAACTTACAGCCCCTCGGGATGGTCCTGGAGTAGTCTCGTGCCTCAGCCGGGGCACTCTCGGAAAAATCTTGAAGATGTGACGCCTACACCCACGTATAGCAGCTCGGGGGTTCCAAATAGGGTGGTCACTTACGCGTTCGAGGCGACGATCGCAGGAAGAACACAAGAAAATTCGGAAATCGAGAAGGGCTCTTATGCCATTCGCGGCCGGTCAAGCTCTCTGGCGCCTCAATATCTCGTTTTTTGAAAAACTACAAAACTACTCTCCCCACTTTTCCGCTCTTAAGACCCGACGGACCCTATACGCGCTAATTTGACGCCACAATTCGTCACAACATATAGCGTAGAGGTCTGTCTCGTGGGCAGATAATTTTGTCATAACATTCATAGAAGTATAGTGTTTACTTACTAATAGTTAAACTCAATTTTAGAATTCTTCAACCTTTTGGCATTAATTACTGTGCCTAATCCCCCCTTTTTGAGTCACCATCTCTCATTTTTTTGTAATATTTTTACAGTACGCCTATCGTTTTCATCCACTATGTCCTCAATCTGAGCAGGCTATCGCACCGTTAACGGGATCGAAATGTTATTTATTGCTGCCCAATCTGGCATCACCTATGTGTCAGTTCGGTAACGGTCAACGTACCGGCCATAGGCTCGGTGCACGCATCACATTCAGCATGCATACTAGTGACTGATGAGTAAGTCCCCCAACTCACGCCATTTCCCTAGCCAGTTCATCCCGTCCGTGAACATCGCACCATGAGGTTTGTAGGGCACGAAGGCCCATCCAAGCTCCCAATAGCAAAAAGTACGCCACAGGGGGTTGTATACATATTCCCCCATCTTATAATAACCGGTGGCCTTCCGGTAGTACCGGAATACCTAGATGGGATTACGAAAGCGGATGTTGACGAAGCTACGGGCCAAGTAGCTCGTGACTCCGATGCTCTCGTATGACCGCCTCAAGAATTCGGCCCTATCTGGTGAAATATATGTCTTCACCGGCGAAACCTCGTATCCAACACAAGTGTAAGAGTGAATCAATACCCGGATGAACTCTAGGTGCCTACTACTGAAGATCACATCATCACCTTGTACGTAAAAATTCGCGATAGGTACAAGTTCTCTGAATCGCGCCTTAGTGATACGTTTCACAGCCCGTGTTAATTGTTGGATTGATGGAAGTGAAAGGGTTGTTGAATAACTTTGTACACAGGTTTCAGGCAAGCCGCAACTCAATCTTTATTCACCAATAATCACAATGTCACAGGTTCACGGTGTCAGAGCGTCTGACTCACATAAATTTTTTCTCGCGCAATTAGGCCTTACCAATTGGCCCCATCCCTCGCGACTCGCTTTTCATTTGTTCTTTCTCAGAATCAAAGACCGTTAGTTCCGTTTTCTCAACTACGCAGCTTCTCGAATCTTCCGATCGCGCGATTTTCCCCCTGCGCCCGCATACACACACTACCACGCTGCCCTAGGCATAAAAAACTTCCGGCTTGCCAGCGGAAGAAAAAGCCACAACAATCTAAAACGCAGCACTCTCGAGAATCTATATAATATATTAAAACAACGGCGGTACGTCTCCGTCTCCAGAAAATTCTAGCAAAGACAAAGGATAGATTTCATGCAGCGTGAATGCGAGAGAAAGAAAGCGCGAGAGCAACGAGAGTAGTGCAAGAGAGACAGAGAGATAGGGAAGATTATAGGACTCGGCCGAGATTTACCCGCGAGAGAGAGAGAGATAGGACATGGAGACGTTCACGAGTACGCCTTCCCGTTCATATACACATATTTTCATGCACACACCAACCCCCTCCCCGCTCATACAACCGGCGAAAACTATACGTGTGTCCTTGTGGGCTTCCAGCTCTACATGGTCAAGCGCCTTGCAAAAAGCGCGCTTTTCATGACCCAAAAATGTCCATTGCGGGCGTTCCCGCATCCTGGACACACGCCTACCGGCATCAACACCCCGGTTCCGTCCCTAAAAGCCCAGAAGCTGCAGATGTTAAGAAACGTATCCATGAGGGCGGTCATCTCCACCCAGATAGCAACCCATTCTCCCACTCATACACACCCTCCCGCCATAATATCAGCTCCCAAAGCAAACAGAGAATCCCATATCGCGCCCCATACCAGATGTACGTCCATCTCTGTGATACGTCAGAGCATCGCGTGACCTACACCAGCCATGGTTGACTTTATACTTACCCAGCTTTGGTGCGTGTCGAATCCACCCTGATCGAGTGGTACCATATAGGATGATGGGTTACGCACCGCGCGTATTAGATCGTAGTCTATCTCCTCATTGCCTGCCTCTCCGGCGAACAGGGTCGAGAACGGGGAGCCATATAACCTGACTTCTAGTACATGTGATAGATAGACCATCTTTCGGTTTACACGACTTCCTGTCTTAATTACAGCACACACCTTGCCCCCCTTGCTTTCCTGCATCACATGCATCTCTTCCCTGTACGCCCGTTTCAACTCGTCGATGATGTGAGCATCAGTCGGCTTGCTATGAGCCCTGATGTTACCGCTCCCCTCAACTTTTACATTCAAATGCGGTCCTGTGCCGGCCTTTCCTTCCATCCAGGTGCTTACATACCAGGACATCGGCGAAGTAAGACATTCGTGAGCTAGGTTCTCGATGACGCTCGTGACGTCATGCACCGTGGCGCTAAAACCGCCAGCCCAGTTCCCGTGCCTATCGGCTGCGTCAAGGGCGAATATTCTGCCAGCGAAAAAAACACTCACGCGCGTACGATCGGGGACCACAAATACGATACGTTTTCCAGCAACCGGGATGTCAACTAGACAAGATGTGCGAGTAAACAACTCATCACTCTCGCCGACAGTTCGCGTAGTAGTGCCATTAGCACCCTCGATAAGCTTCGTGGAGCCAAGATCCTGTCAACGATTGACTTGAAAAACGGGTACTGGCAGGTCCCGTTAACAGAAACCAGCAAAGCCTTAATCGCATTCACAGTATCTAATAGGGAACTAATGCAGTTCACTGTCATGCCCTTTGGGCTCCACTCAGCACCCGCAGTTTTCCAAAGGCTAGTGGACCAACTCATCACCCCCGAACTAGAACCTCATGTCTTCGTTTATTTGGACGACATCATAATGGTAACCGCAGATTTCCGCCATCACCTGGAACTAGTGGAAGAAGTACTGTACCGCCTAAAAAACGCAAACTTAAAACAAAACTGGCAGAAATGCCATTTGGGCGAAAAGAACTAACCTACCTGGGTCACCGGGTCAGTGAAGAAGTTATCAAGACCGACCCAGAGAAAATCAATGCCATCTTGGCGCTCTCTCCCCCTACAAACATAAAAGAATTACGCCGCCTAAATGGAGTTGTCTCCTGGTATCGGCGTTTCGTACCGAATGTCGCGACTATCACGGCCCCACTTAACACCTTACTAAAAAAGGAAACAAAGTGGGAATGGGGAGAAGCCCAACAAAAAGCATTTGACGAACTACGAAAACAACTTAGCGAAGCCCCGGTTTTAGCTTGTCCAGATTTTGACCAACGATTCATCCTACAGACAGACGCAAGCAACGACGGACTTGGCGCTGTCCTGACGCAGGAAATAGACAATACCAAAAGGGTGATACCGTACGCAAGTACTACACTCAAACCGGCCGAACGCAACTATTCGGCTAACGAGAAATGCTTGGCAGTGAAATGGGAATTTGAAAAATGCGAGACTACCTTGAGGGGTACCATTTCACTGTCATAACGGACCATCAAGCAGGAGAGAGGAGGAAAATGACTTAATGATATGATGCAAGAAGAAAACAGTGGACAGAAAAATACTGAATGATGTCAGAGAATTAGAGAAGAGACTAGAAAGAAGAAAGTATACAGAAAAGATATAAAGAAACGACAAAAAATAAAGTAACAAGAAATACAAAGGAGAAAAAGAGAAGAATAAATAAACAGTGAGAAGCATATAGTGCAATGAAATATAAAATAATGTAAATGATATGTATATAAATGAATGTAAATGGTGTAAAAACTAACGGAACCCGTCCGTAGGCCAAGAGCCGGGATATACATGTAATAAATAAATAAAGAAGTAAATATAATCACTAATATAGATATTTTAGTGAAAATAAATTTATTTTATAAGAGATCTATTAACTACATTTTATTTTTTTAATAATTCATTTAGTATTATAGACGAATGCTCTTGTATAATTATAATATCATATTCTGAAAAAACAATCACATGTTATACAATTCTGTACATTGTTACACTCAATTAAAAATTATGAATATAAAATTCAGAGTAATTGATTGTAAAATATTTTATTCAGTATAAAATGAATAATAAATTATTGATTAATTAAACATATAACTGTTTAAATAAATTACATCATCTGGATATGAGAATTTTGTATATTATTGAAATTACTCATAATTATTAAGCGGTATATTATTTAATTTAAATCAGTCAATGCAATTGAAAAATGTGTTTAAAAAAATATACGTCACGATAAGTAACGAGATATTCGTAATTGATTGACGCAATAATTGAATTTCAATAGAAAACATTTTATCAAAGTATTTCACAATATACAGATTATAATGAAAATCAATTAAAATCTTTTGGTGAAAATAATAGAAAATAAAAAAAATACATAATTGTCATTGAGCAATTATCAGTCATTAATAATTGATATTTCTAATAAATATTTATACAACGTTAATTTATAAATTATCAATATTAAATATTAATTGTAATTTCTTGGATGAATTCATCAGCTACAATTTAAATATTGATGATCAAGTAAAATATTGTTATGAATTCATTTTTGTAATTAAAAATTCGAAGAGATAGGAAGCTGCAAATATATATTAGTCGACATATTTATTCTTTATTGAAATATACGTTTAAGAGCTTTGAAAAAGAACCTTCGAACAATCATTTTTATTTTTTCTTGGTAACGATTTATTAAAACTACATAATTACAAATCAAAGAATTTCCGTGAGCGTAAAAATACGGTGTTCGTAGACTGTATATTAATGAGCAAAATCTATAAAGATTATTGGTTAGTGAAGATTAAGCCATTGGAATTACTAGACTGAATGAGAAATCTGACTATTGATAAAATTGAGGTCTATTAATGGAAAAAATTATAAAAAATTTTTTAATGAAAGAACCAGAGAAAATAAAGAAGAATAAGTTTCCTATTTTATTTTTTGATCAAATTAAATTCCATAAAATTAAATATTGTATTTAGGCTAATATTTTCTTTTTATATAAAAATTATGAATTTAATATATTCTATAGAAAAGTAAATATTTTAATTCACTAAAAAATATTTATTTTGTATTTAATGATGATGCATGTTTATTACATATATATAAATAATGAAAATCTAATATTTTTATGTAAAATTTATTTAGAACTAAAGTTATGAATAAAAAGGATATAATTTATAAAACTTTTATACATAAATTCTATAAATAGTTCTGATAAACAAACAATCGTTTTTATTTAATATAATTTTTGGAAAGTGTTTCTATTTCAATTGTATATGAAGCTACATACGTTCAATTTCTTCATTCATCATCACACATATTAGTCTGAATTGATATATTATCCCTATGTATTGGTCAATTTTCCATTAAATTACACCTGAACATTTGATTAGCCACACCAGAGAATATACTCGATTTTACTTAAATATAATTTACTAATTCATGTGTGTGCATTATGTGGATTATGTTTAATCTATTTAGAAATTTTGTGTGTCTAAAGCAAAAAATAAATTATTTGCATGATAGATATAATATTATGGTATCATTATAGATAAAAATCTACAATTTTTTACAGTTTAAATAGAATTCTACAGATAAAATTTTTATAAATATAAAATTATAAGTGAATTGCTGATTCCTTATTTGTGAATATTAAATTGATACATGTGATAATAGTTGCATTTAGAGTAAAGATTTATGTATTTGACAAATATAATATTAAATCAGTTTGTCGTTTTACTGACTGAAAAAGATATATTTGAAATAATCATTTAATTTTCAATATTAAGATATTTAATTAAAAAGATTAATAAATACAATTTTTTTCGACAATATATCACACTAAGATGTTAGACGCTAAAGCTGTTAACCTATTGGAGTTTTCAATAAGTAAAAAACATACCATTCATTTCTCTGTTTTTGTATAAGCTAGAGTAAGAAATATATGTTACAAGAGAAATATAATAGTATTGTTAACTAGCTTATGTGAATTACACAAATTCAATATCCGGATTATAACTTAAAATTATACTGAAGTTTTTTGAATACATATGATGTGTTTCATGAAGAAGCTTTTTCTGTTTACATGTAAATGACATACACTTTTGTAATTTATTAACAATAATAATAATATAAATTAAATTAATATAATAATATGAATTATTAACGTAAGTATCTAATTGCTTAACCAACATTTCTTAATAATTGATTATTGATAATAGAATTATAAGTTGGTGATATACGATAATATTCCATTGATTTTCATGTTCAAATATTCATATTCATAAGGTATATTTATTATATCATATAATTGAATTTTTCTATTTAGTTTTGAATAATATATATCATGAAGCTATGAATAATATATATTTTCGAGCTCACGTATATGGGAATTATTTTTAACAAGATCCCCAATACGATTTTATATTTCATATATTCAATTATTTTTAATTCTTTAAAAAAGCGAGTTTTATATTAAAAAGAATATAAACAGCTGATTCAAAGCATATAAGTTAAAAAATCTAAATGTATAAAACTAAATTATTTCATCATTTATATTAAATAAAAATAACATTAAATAAGAAGTATGTGTAGATTTATTAGAATAAATTTATAATTTATTTATAAAAAATATATTAAAATATATGAAATAGAATTTAATTTATTATTAATTTTTTTAAATAATGACTGTTTTTGAAATTAATAATTACGAATTATTTAATATATATTATTATTAATATAATAAGTAAGAAATAAATATACGTTTTTATTATTAAAAATTGAATTAAAATTGTTTCTTTTAGGGAATTTTATTATTTTTTTAAATTTATGAAAATTAAAATTTTGTATAATCATATAATATTTATAGTTATATAATTATAATTTATATACATAAAATGTGGGTAAAAATAAATTAATAAATAATGTATTATGCTTCATCAAAGCATATTAATTTTGGAATAGATTAATATACGGCATTGATATTTTGAATTGATAAACTGAAAATAATTTAACAATAATTCTGTGATAAGAAAAACGCATAAATACAATGAAAGTTTAAAAAAAGAACTATATTTTTCCAAAAAACAAATTATTTAAAAGTTTTTTTTTTAACGAAAATTATTCATATTTAATAAGCATTTGATTTTTTTAATCATTGATCTTTAATTGGTCGAGTAAAATCCTGTCAGTTGAATTAATTATTAAATCCAGATATCACTCGTTTAATTTCAGATAAACTATTATGCATCATTATGTTACATTCACATGAGAAACTCACATGGACCGCAGGACTTCATTCGCCTTCTAAGTTCAATTACTTCTACTCGGTTCTTTGATCTTTCCACTTCAACCGATTGGTGGTCCTTCGTTTTCTTCGTTGATTTCTTAGTTAGTTTCTACCTATTGCTTCAACTTGCTTACCATCGGAACTTTTCTGAAAATAGTCAATCGGAAGTTTAGTCGAATTGCCTAGAAGACCACTCAAGTGTTCGATCTTCTCTTCTCGAATTATTAGTTTCACCTACTTAGCTTACTAACATGCATCTTCTATCTTTAAGCTTCTGCATATATATATATATATATATATATATATATATGTTTATTTTCGAATTCATAATTGAAATTAATAGACGTATGAATTATATCCATCATATTCAACGTCTAAAGCACATTCCAGCTTTTGTAATAAATTAAAACTACATAAAAAGGACATTATACTCATAAGATTAGTTTTCAAGATTAAAGTCAAATTATATAAATAAAGGGTTTAAAGCTTTTAAGCACACAAAATAGGATTTGTAAGCCTAAATGAATTCTGTCAACTAAGTAAATGTCTGATGTTCCAATATAATAATGACTAAAAAATAACATTTACACAATAGAAATATATAAAAAAAAAAAAAAAATAAAGTAAATACAAATAGTTTTAAATTCAAAAAAGTCAAGATATTTGAATTTTTAAAATATTATTGTATATTAAAATTTAATCTATCCATTTGTAAAAAAAGATATTAATTAATTAACATAAAAACATTTACATACCTTAGCATCATACTTTTCATTCTCAAATAATTTTTTTAATACTGTAATATGAATTTATGGTTATTTTTATTACAAAAGCTATGAATTATTTTATGCCGCTTTTAGCTTTAACATGATTAAGTATAATTTATAATATCTTTTTAATACATAAAATATAAAAACGATAAATATCGAACATCAATCTATTATTGCGACATAAAATATATCTTTTTTTTTGAAGCATGTATAGCGAAGTAAATATTCATTTTGCTCCGTTAATTCAACTGAAGGCTAATTTCAAATGAAAATTTTTAATTGCCGTAAATGAGTCCTAACTGCTTTAGGTTTAATGTTATAGTAGAGTAAATTCATGCTAATAAAAGTGTTGTAAGAAAAAAGGCAGACCAACTTAAAAGGTTGTAATGAAATTCATACAAGTCTTATTTGCCATGTTAGTCACATTTCTTGCCACGAAGACATTACTTGAGCAACAGGCAAACCTACACTGTCTGTCCGTTAAAACGAAATTAAATGAGATTCTCCTGTCGGAGAGTTTTACTGGCGATCTCTTCGCTTCTACTTCAATGTTACAGAGCTCACATAAAGTAATTTAACTTTAACTCTAGAATATAATTAATCTTTGAAAAAAAACACTTAACAATGATAGAATTATAACACTCTAATTTTTAGTACAGTTAAGTTATTCTTGAATAATTTATAAGTAAATTTGCATAATGTCACGAGCGACCATTCTCTTTGACTAATTAAATTTAAAGATGAGCTTTATTATTAAATTTTATGTATTCATTATATTTTTTAATAAAATTAAAGTATTTACAAAAAAACAAATCTATATCGATTCACAATAAATTATTTTAAGCTTATATATATATATATATATATTATACAATAAAAAGAATAAAAATATATTGAATAAATTATGAATTTAAGATTTTAAATATTGACAACGCTAAAGCTTTAATACATAAATAAATATTACATATTTATAAAATAAATACTGAAATTTCAAGAACTGCTGATAATATAATAAGATTCCCGTGCTAATTTAACAAGTCTTAGAAGTAGTAAAATCCTTTTCCAGACTTTCTAAACTTATTAGTTTTAAATCGAATCTAGTGATGATGTCATAGGCTTAATGAAGTCTTGTTAACTCGTTAATATGTGTTTTGGATTAATTCTTATCCGTATAACATATTTTAAACTACGCTATGATACAGCTTATTTTGTGGTAATACATAATTAATGAAATATTCTTAAATACGCTTTTGTATCCATTAATCAATATTAACATAGATACATATTCTTTTTATTATTGCTGGAATCAGAAATTAGAAAATGATTTTAATTTCAAACATTAATAATATATTGAGTTTGACTAAAAAATAAAATATTTTTAAATATAATATTTTTATTTTAATAAATCACTTATACAATTTGATATTTTATCTATAGGTAATATCAATTAAAGGAATAAAGAATTTAGAAAAATTACGATAAAAATTATGGAATTGTGTATAACTAATTTAAAAATATGTAAAAATATCAATCATATACTATTATATTTTAATTTGAATAAGCGTGTGAAAGCAATACGTATAAACTATACGAACTCTTTAATTAATTTATATTTGCAATATTTTGTTTTTGATTTTCGGCAATACATATAGACACACATACATTTAGCATGGAAATATAATTTTTTATCTTTTTCCAAAATTAATAATATATAAATTCATTTAAATTAAATATTACATGCTACAGTAATACTCAAATATGACATTTTTATTTTAACAAGCACAAAAATGAATTACGTCGGCATTAATATAAATATTTGATACATATTTAAATGAATGATGTGATTTTATATTCAAAATAAATAAAAAATTATCAATCCAATTATGATTTATTGAATTATATCTTTATTAAATAAATTATAAAAAGGATAATTCTTTTAAATAAAATAAATTTGTGTTGACAGAGAGAGAGAGAGAGAGAGAGAGAGAGAAAGTGATATTACATTTTAGATCCCTTTTATAGTTTAAATAAATTTTGTTAAATATTTGAATTCAAAAAATGCAATTTTATTTCTATTAAATATCTGTAATGCTTCACCCTTAAAAATAATGAATAATAAAAGATTTAGTTTTAAAGATGTATATTTTTTTGAATTTATAATGCTCTACAGAAATGTGTTTTATCCAATAATGTACGAAAATGTCTAAGAGTAAATTATATTATTTTGATGTAATATAGAAAAGTAAGTGAAGTGAAAATTTCAGGAATGCACTATCTTTGCATTTCTCGAAAACTACAGTGCATGAATCATATACGTTGTTTCAAAATTATAGAACAATTAAAGTAGCACCACACGAATTATGAACTTGGGCTAAAATAATATAAAAATAAAATTGAAGGGCATAAATTCGGGTTTTCTAAAACTCATACTCACCGAATATTAGGACAATTAGAATTTTGTTAATTACACAATAATCAGTCTTACACTCTTATACAAAATAATGTTTTTTTCACAGGAAAAAAATAATTTTGCGAGATTTACTACAATGTTAAACAATAAAAGACGAAGGAATAATAAACAAGATATAATTATAGAGTGAGGCAGCGAGATCTGGGTTTTGAAAGAATATGCGGAAAAATTTTTAAATGACATCTAGAAGTCACAGGTTGAGGAGTAATGGGCCAAGGTGTGCTACAGTTGCAGAAACTTTTAATGTACCAGGCGTGATCTTGCAAATAGCTCTCGTAAATCAATAGTTGTAAAAGAGTGAAAGAGAAATGAGAAAATACAATGGCAGGAGTGAAAGGAAGACTCTGAAATGTTACTTCAATTATTGCCTACATAATATAGAACAATAAAAACGAAGAAGGAGTAGAAGAAAAAAGGAAAGAAAAGATATCATCCCAAAAAGTAGAAAAAAAATAAATAAAAAATGAACTAGTCATAACTAACGAGCCTCTCCTTTCTTATATTTCTTTTTTCTCGTCTCTTTTTTTAGTTTCTCTTTCATTTATTTTTTTCTTCTGTTATTACTTTTTATCTTTATATTCCGTTAATAATGGTTATTAAATTTTCAAAAAAAATCATTTGCAAATAATAAGTGACGAAAATGATTGTTCACTTGATTTCTTGATACATGCGTTGAATAATAATTCATTTGCTCTTTATGTTTATTATTTATATTTATTTATACAGATACAATAGTTAAAAGTATATTGTTATAAACCTAGTAGTAAGATCAACTATTACTGTAAAACCAACAAATACAATGGTTGGTAATAAGTATACTTTAAAATATTTTTGAATTCATTTGTTCAAACTGTAAATATTCATGATTTAAGTATTTATATTTTTAATTAATCCGTACATTTTCAATAAGAATAACTTAAATTACTTTAGACTGATTCATATTTTTGCCTAAGATAGAAATTTTTCCCGCTATATAAAATAAAAAAATACTATAAAACTTTTACAATTCTCCAAAAAATAATTTAAATGAACTCATTAAATCAAGTGATTACAAATTTTTAAAAAACTTTCATAAAAATTTAAAGCTCTCCTGTAATTTTTTATTATTTTAGACTAATTAATATTAAAATAAAAAAAATTTATTATTTCTCTTATTATTAATAGCACGTGTTAATTTATTCTATAGACTACAAAACTGTTTTAATATAAATTATTAATTACTAAATTAATATTCATTTCCTAATGCAACTTAGTAAAATCTGAAATTAATATTTAAAGGTCCATCAAATTGATTTAAAATTTTATAAATAAATATCTTTGATAAATATTTATAATTATTTAATAAAGATTCAGCAGCACTAATACTTTTTAATCAATGCTTTTACATAAGCTATTCTCAAAGTATTGATTGGCTCATGCGATTTGAATTTTTATTAAATTTATTTCACTACACACAGCGTTTGCAACCGAATTCGGAATCCAAACTTTTATAAATATTCGGACTTTGAAGACATGGATGAGAGCTCGTAAAGTCGCATCAGAACGTCAATATATCATATGAACACCGACAAATCGTTGTTTCTAAGAAACATGGCCATGTACAATTCTTAAATATTGTGGAAAATATAAAGTCGGCAGGGGTGGCTGGGGGGGGGAGGTTAGTCTAAGCGCGCGTCTTAGTCTTAAAATTTCGTAATGTTCAAAACTTTCACATTCCATTTATCTTTGGACTCTGAACTCTCATGCGGGAGACGTAATGAGCCGGCAGGAGTTACGAGGTAACTTCGCCACGAAAAAGCACTATTTCCCCCCTTTTTCTTTCCCTTTCTATTACTTATTCTCTCTTTCTCTCCCACCTTCTTTCACTCTCCCCAGCTTTTCAAAGCTAAGCGTGTACTGTGGTCACGTGTTTCTCTCACTCGTTTCTCTCCGCGCGCCAAAACTTTAAAGACGTGCATGTGGCATTTCAAGATCCGATTGAAATTGTTATGCGAGGAGTTTTCTTTACCAAGATGAAACGCGATGTGAAAACAATTCTCGAATTTTTCAAAAATTCTCCGAGAACTTTTTCCCTTTCTTAATTGGTATATAAAAACTCGAACATTTTTCTAAACTTCTAGCAAGTGAAGTAAAATTTTTTTTATGCCTACCATGCCTTTGGGCTCTCGATGAGAAAAAAAGTGTTCTTACAACAAGATATTTGAGAGAAAAAACTTAAGTCCTGCATTGTATAAGTTTAGGCGGCTTTTTTTTGAATTTGTCATAATATTTGAATTCGTGTTGAATTTATTATATGGATACAATATGATTTGTGTAAATGTTATATTTCATTTTTAAGGTGAAATAGAATTATATCTTTCTGCACTAATATTAGACGATGGTGCAGAATATTTAATTCTGACAAAAATGTTGTTGCACTGGGCGATTGTATCATACGTAATAATTTAATAAATAATTTCGTAATTCATAGAAGAATTGGCGGAAAATAATTTTTAAATAATTTGTGACATTTATAATTTTTTTACTTCTTTAGAGATAAATTTTTTTGTAAAAAAATTATAATTTTAATACTATTTTTTTGGATAAAATCATCTTTACACAACATATTTTTGCAGTGCATTGATATTATATACAAATTATTAAATATTTTTTTATTATTTTATATTTGTCAATTACTTTGTATTTAAATTTATAATTCTATAATTATAAAATTTATTTATTATTTTATATTTTTGTAAAATGATATTTTGAATACCACGTATTTTGAATTGTCAATTTTTTCAGAATATATTCTTTGATTAATATTATGATTACCTTATTTTTAAACATTGTTACTAGCTTTTAATTAATTTGTAAATATTATACAGTGCATACATTATTATAACATAAAATTTTACTTGAAATTTTTAACCACAAAAATTTTAAGTATTTTATTTTATTTTATTACGTTACTGATATTTTATTTACCTGTAGCAGTTACCATAATAAATATTATTTAAATTTAAATATTTATTCTCTTATAATTTTTTAAAAAATATTCATCTTCCTAATGAGAGTAAATTATTTCTTATAATTAACATTAGATTTATTAAAAAAAATATTTAAAATGCATAAATTTATTGATAATATGTAAAATACAATACATCGCTATATGTATTTTTATTCGACAAATTAATGTTTTAAAATAATCGTTTGTTAACAAATAATCTAAAATTACTAATTTATTTCAAAGTATTTGACACGAACTAAAAAAAGTTATCTCAAATGTATGTTGTTTTTTTTGGAAAGATTTTAAAACTAATTGTTTGAATAAATTGTTTAAAAAATGGATTCAAATTTTATTTTATGTAACCACTATGATTATATTATTTTATTACTCTTAAGCTCTCTGTATTATTTATCCAATCTAATGTATTATTTAGTAAAGTACACATTCAACTTTATATCTATTTTATACTTCAATGAGCAAAGTTAAACTTAAGAAAAGTAAAATTCAATAGTATTATGATTTATTTAAAAATGCATATGCAATAAAAATAAATATTTATGTTAAAGTAAATTATAAAATTTGTTTATGGTATGCTATAAAATATTTTATTGTTAAATATTGGGTATTTTATACAACTATATGTTATCAGAAATATTTTTTATTATATATTATCTATATGCAAACATTGAAATGCTTTTTCAAACCGAAATGACATATTTACTTTCTTGTAAACTATTTTAACAAATAACAAAAAATATTTATATAATATGAATATGATCGATTAAAATATATACATATTGTAATGATCTTTTTAAGCAAAATAAAATTATCTTTATGTTGATAAGGATTTTTAGGTAGATCAGTACCGCTTATAAGCTTATAAAACAGTGAAACAAGATCGGCGCTATTATAGATAGAAACGAAACAGTAAATTATAAATTTAAAAATTAAATTAAATTAAGGTAAATTGTAAAGTTATTTTACCCATTTTTTTTCAAAATAAGAAATTTTAAAATTATTTAACATAACTGTCGAATAAAATGTAGTCTCGCTGTAATAATCTCCTGATTAACATTAAAACTCTCCACATTGATAAACATGTTGGCTATATTAGTTTAAATTATAAGTCTGGAAAAAGCGGAGAGAAAAACGGGGAGATTATAGACGATGATGGAATGGGGTAGGATGTGCGTGTTTATCGGGGAAAAAATAGGAAACCGAGACTGCGGCGCGAACGAAATAACGCTGCGCCAGCAATTGGATTTCGATAATCAGGGATTACCACGGGAAATCTTTTTACGGAAACGTATATACGAATGAACGCAAAAACAAGCCACGGCGTATGTTGGCCTCTAGACACTTTAGTGCTGCCGCCATATCCTGACAAATCATCCAGCCAGACAATAACATTTTTTTTTTTTTTTTTTTTTTTTTTTTTGTCGACCTCATAGGATTTCTCTGGACCGGCGATGAAAGGACGGCGGCGCGACCAATAAAATGCAATATTGTCAATCCAGGGCTATTCCTAACTCCAATCATAAAAGTCGGCTACATAGAGTGAGAGGGAGAAGGGTAAATTATGGGGATGAGAGGGGTAATGATACGAAATAGTAACAGAGTACACGTTATAAATATATCAAAAATCTGATGCAATTTTAGGTACATATATGTACATGTATATATAATAATGTAAATCCTTACTATAATCTTGTTTAATAATATTATGCGGAAAGTACCATGATTTGATGTTCCGACTTACTATTACCTACAACGTAATATTAAGTAAATGAAATATTAAATCAAATATAAAAAGATTTTTTAAAAGCATACGAGTTTATTATTTGGTATATTTAGAAAAGTATACATGGAATTTGTACTTAAAACATATATACAAAAAGTTTTCGTATTTTCTGTTATTCATTAATTCGATACAAATATCTGTTGATATAACTAGATATTCATAGTAGATTTTATATTTACATTGAGATAGTTTTTAAACCTTTATTCAAAGATCTTATAAACAAAGTTGTTTCAACTTTTCAAATTAAAATTTAAGCAAGATACTGTATTTACTCTGTAAATGTTAATTGAAATAAATGTTTTTATTTGATCTTGTAAGTTATAAAGTAAGTTCTGTTACAATTTTTAATCAACTAAAAAGAAAATATTCTTTAATATGAATTATAGTTCATAATTTTTTTTTTTTAAACTGTAAAATTTAATTTTAAATACAAATGTTTATATACTATCTCTATAATATATTTAAATTTATATTATAGACATTTATTTTATTTTACATAAATTTAAAAAAAAGAAAATTAAATCAAATATTAATGTATAGTACATTTTTTTAAATAAAAATTTTAAATTACTCATTTATCTTAAAACTTTGAACATACTATAATTTAAGTATAGAAAAGTATGCAATACCAATTAAAACTAATTTACCCATGAGTAGGTCTAACTCATTTATTTGCAAGTAAATTTATTCAATTACCATTTTTTTTATGATAAATAAATATTTATTTTAATCAAATTTAAATTGATGAACATTCTATGTCTGAAATATTCACAAATCTCTCTAAATTAATTTCTACCAAGATTCTATTTAAATATCCAATATTTCTTGTCTATTAAAATTTTTAATATCTAATATTAAATACTTGATATGTTTTAGGCTCAACAATATTGAATATTTGAAGATGCACAATGTTTCTTTTTATTTATGGCTCGAATAATTTTCACATTAAATCAATAATTTTTTATCATACAATATAAAATCAATAATTTATTTTTAAATATAATAATAGGAATAAAAAGTAAGAGTGATATTGACAAATTCTTAAAATTATTTTATTTTCTCAACATTCCATGACATATTTAAAGAAAAGTCTACCACTCTTTATTTACGTGTATAATCATTCAGATCTTTATAAAGGATCATATCAAGCATAAAATTTAATTCACGTATTCCTCCATGGATTTAATATGTAGTCTGAACAGTTTTCATGCAGAACATATTTCCAAAATTTAGATATTATAGATAGAAGTTATATCGATTTCATAATTCCAATAGCTTAAAGGATTTAAGGATATTGAATGCAAAAAAATAAAAATATTATTCCGATAATAAACTGAAAGTCATTAGTTAGATTTCTTATGCAATGAAATTTATATATAAATTTATTTAGTAATATATTTTTGTTTAAAATAGCTACAAATAACGTAATTTCGTATGTAATATTTTATATATAGGTACTTTACACCGTATTTAAACTTCTTATTAAATTCATTCCAACAATTCTAGAAATATTAAAAAATATACATCTCATAAAATATATATTTTAGGTTGAATCATTTACAGTCAAAATTAAAAAAGAAACGAAACATAAAGATGAATAAAGCAGAGAAACGTGGCTGAAATACATACAATCTCTCGGCAACATATATAAATTGATATTCTTGAGTGAATTAAAAAAAAAAAAAATTTTTTTTAAGGCTCAGAGTAAAAAGTAACTGTTAATCTAGAGTACAGCTAGTCAGTACATCGACGTTGAAGAATTTTCCGCTTCCATTCCCACTGGAAAAGCCAATGCAAATCCAGTCGATAAATGGCTCTAGACGCCGTCGAAAAAGGCCGACGCTTAATAGAAATTTAATTGATCCTTCGACTATGCGCGGTGGGGCGTAATTCAAATTGTAGTTTGGATATAGAACCGCGAACACTCCCACAGTTTGAAAGAACGAGGAGGTGGTTGAACGATATCGGAATAATGAATTAGAATAGAATGACTAAGCGGTTGGGGCGGAAGGAGGAAAAAGAATCTTCTCCGGCAAGAATAAGAGAGAGGGAATATTTACAAATTCACTACACTCGAAGTGAAATAAAATTGTGAGAACAGTCTGCTTAAAATTTTTCAGAAAGCTCGTACTTTTTCTTTCGCTCTTCTTGAGCTTGAGTAAAAATTTTTTTTCTTTTGATTAATCGTTGAGGGAGTTCAACCTGTTGACTTGTTAATTTTCTTTAATGTAAGTTGTATTAAATTTTTTTTTAATGCAGATAAAGTATTACAATAATTCGGATCTACATATCTTAAAAAGTATATAAAATTTAATATAATTTCTAATCCAATAAACATGAATTTATTATTACTGTAGTTACGGTTAATTAACTTTTTATATTATTTACTTCTAAATAGTGATGATTTTTTAATTTAAACTATAAAAATAGTAATAAAACAGGATGTGTTTGGAGTAAAAAATTATTCTTAATTTAAAATATAAAATGCTAAATATATCCGAGATAAAAATTTATTAAAATATAATGTTATAAATTCAATTTATACAATAATAAGAATAATTAAAGAAGTTTTATTGATTATTATTAAGTAGAACTTTTTAAAAATACTTAGGTATAATATAAGTATTACTATGTACCTATGAATAAAAAAATTTCTATATATAAAATAAACAAAAATTTAGACATTTGAAACATAAAAAAGTCTTAAAACAATTTGTAAATGAAAAAATAGTTTCGACGATTTTCTACTATATTTATATAATAAATGCAAATAAACATACATTCAATAAAATTTGTCATCGAGATTCTATGATTTTTCTCATCGAGGATTTGTAACGACAATGCTGATGTAATACTTTTCCATTCCAAAGTGATTTTCGTTGGAAATACTATCTGTTTACACTACAACAAATTCTGAAACATTGATAAAAATCAACGTTTTTTGTACTACAAAATGTTTCCAAAAAAAATTCTAAAAAAAGTTATAATACATAATCTGTTCATCTAAGCGTATATTCGTTTTATTTGGCAAGTTTTAAAAGTACATATCTACAATTTTAGCTACATTTACAAAGTTAAATTTTGTTTTAAATATTCAAATATTTCATATTGCCATATTTACCTAGCATTTGTTTCTAAAATATATAGTATAAAAAATAGTATCTTGCCTTAATTAAAAACAATTTTTTTTATAGTGATTAATTTAAATTTTATAAATTATTTTATATATTTATACCAATGATAATTAATCTACTATGTATTATGAAGTGGTTTTTATGAATGTATACTATTAGCTGTATCAAAGTTTATATAGACATTAAAATGAAAAAATTCTTTAAAACAGAAAAATAAAAGGTTTTTAAATTTTTAAATTTTTACTAATAATTACAAATAACTGCAAATAATTTTTAGTAATATTATCAATAAAACTTAATAATAATTACAATTACTAATTAATATCAAATTAAAAACAAAAATTTTTTTATAAAATATATTCGGTTGACTATTGATAAATAAAAACCTCATCACCACTTCGATACTCGCGCTGATTGTTTCAAAGCAGATAACCCTTGCGCACGTGTTTGAAATGCTCGAGTCAAGTAGAAATGGATGCAGGAGTAAGTAGTACAGCCTGCGTTTCATCCCACGTGTCTCAATTTGACCCCAGTATGCGAGAATCAGTGTTCTCTAGTTCACTCGATTGCATTCAACGATGGCTCCCGTTCATCTCCAGCATCAATAGCTGCAACTCAACTCGACTCCTCGGAATCTCGCTTAATCCTTCCAAGTACACACATACTCACCTAGAGCGAAAATCTTATCGTGCATTTTCCCAGACCGCAATACACGAGCTACTGCGTATTTTCTTGGGAAGCCGGAAGCTGAGATGGGACGACGAGATGGCTACTGGATTATTAGGAATTGTACAATTGGGATAAAAACGAAGTGGAATTAGGAGAACGCTAATGTCTACACTTGATAAAATGTAAAAGGAGCATGCTTATACTGTTCAACACACATTCGCATTAAAAGTATATATTTTTTTCATTTTAGAAAAGAAAATGTCCTTGATGAGTATAGTCGAAGAATTTTTCTTTTTTAATGCGTTTAAAGTTCTGGAATATATATATTCAGACTATTAGTGCAGTAATTATTGCGGATTAGAGATATATAAAGGAAGAAAGCAATTTTACGGTATGTTTAATAAGAAACATATTACAAATTTTTTGCAACTTCACAGAAACACACACGCACTCACACACACTGATATATATATATATATCATTCAAAAAAAAAAATTAAATAAATTCTCAAATCCATTAAAAGTTTTGTATTAAATAAAAGTGACCACAAGTTATTTTCCGTATAAATTACAAAGAGTAATTTTAATTTTATAAATTTTTTCATTTTACGTAAAACTTAGCCTATTTCAAAAAGGTTAAATTCTATACTTCTCATATATAAAATTAACCAATTAGTTTTCAATAATTTTATGCCCATACAATTCTAGAAAAAAATAAGAGTATTTATAATATTTATCAATATATCTGAAAAATGCATTCTTTTTTAGATATATACTTAGAATAAAAAAATTATTTCTTGTAAACTATTGCATTAATTAATCTACTAATTATAATAATCGAACATTTTTTTAATTTAATTATACTATCAAATACTATTGAGTGATTAATTCATCTAAATTATATTTTCGTAAACTATCGGTGTTTGCTAATTGTTTTGAGAATCATTAACACTTTTTTTTAAAAAAATAATTGTATTTTTATAAATATCAATTATATACAATTTTCATTATTAGTTATGCTTTAAATTTTGTTGATTAAATGTTCTCTTTATAATTGGTGTACATCCATTTATACAACTTTGTAGCTTTTAAAAACATTTTAACAACTGAATTAGATTATGTATTATTTTTTAATCAAATTTATTTGTGAATCAAGTTAAATTCTTCTATATAGTCATTATTGGAAATTTACTGTTGAAATGCATAACTATTTTTATTTTATAAAATATTTGTATAACATATATTTCAAAATATAATAAACTATTTATTTACTCTTTATGCTTTAAATATTGTACAATAAATATGCTCTAAATAACGAAGCTAAATTTATTGGTTTCAGAAAAATTTTTAACTAAAAAAATTAAATCAGATTTTATTTCCAAATATAATTTCATTTTTGGTATGCACGGGTTGATAAATTCTTAGCATTAATTGTCACTGAAAATTGAGCATAGGTAAAAATTTTATTTATATTTTTAGTTTTATTACGTTAAATATTCAGTTTGTTTTCAGTAAACTAATTTTGAATCTGCAATAATTATTACACTGATATGCTCAAAGTTTATATACGAGAAAACATATCCATGATAGTAATTATTTCCTTATAATGCAGTTAAATATAATTTTTTATTATGTTAAAAATAAAATTAAATAGTTTTAAATTATTAAAGATAACTATTAAAATAATTACCTTTAAATAAATCAAAATTTATTTATAATTAATAACCTTTGTATCTAACTCAAGTTTCAATTATATTTTATATAGTTATAACGTTGTATTTAAATTAAATAAATGGAAATTCATTAAACAAATTAATGCTTTGAATTTTAATTAAAACTATAATAATTAATTCTTAAATTAAATAAGTAGGTTTAAATCTAGAGAAAATGATTCGATAATATTTATAAAAATAAAGACGTACACGATTAATATGAGTTAAATGTTTTACAAATTTATAAAGTCTAATTTATTGAACCACATAGAAGAAAAAAACATAAATGTTGTTAATCAGTTTCTGCTTATTAATTATTGTAATTCGGTTACTATTTCTGTAATTTACTTACTGTATAAACTATATAAAATATAAGTGTAGAAAATAGTATAATGAGTGCGGACTTATAACACGACTCAGTGTCCTTTTGTGGATGGCGTTTTGGATTACTAGGAGTTTTAATCATTGCCAAGACTCTTTTCCAAGAAAATTGAAATACGCAAGGACCACACGCTTTACCTAGGCCCTTTACTCGAAGGGAGAGTTTGCTTGTGAATGAATGAATATTTGTAGAAGTCATGCCCTTATATACTCTCTAGAGCCCATAAAATAGGTGTATAAGGGCGTTTCACGCAAGCGCTGTGGTCAGACACCTTTTTCATAAATGCTGGTGTGTTACTGGTGAAAGTCATGTTGGCAGAAATGTATTGCACATGCGAGTTTGTGCACATGGGCTTATTTTCACGTTAACCTAATAATGAGTGTTTCTTTCAAACTTTTAATCATCTGTAGTCATTTTTCAAATGAAAATTTGCCACAGTAACAAAATTAACTAATTATTTTTAAGAATATAATCTCAATGCATATGTTAACACAAGGTTTGACGGTACCATTTTGATTTATTGCAGAAACTATTATAATATAAAGTGGACACTTAAATGATTTGCTGCGTAAACTATAATTATTTTTGGTAAATGTTATCACTAATGATTGACAAGGAATTGGTGATTTTAGCCAATACTTAAATATTGTTTGTAATAAACTAATTTTTAAATACATTTTAGGGTTGTTTAAAGTGTATTAAAGAGGAGTAATGAAACAAGAAGTTCGAATATATTTCTTGATCTTGTGTAAGCAACTCGACTAAAATTGCCTTTGTATTTTATGAAGTGATTTCTTGCAAAAATAAATTATTATTGCTGTGAGCTATTAATTCATGTATATTGGAAAGGACATAGAAAATTTCCATAACACATCATAGTAAAAGAGAGAGATAGAGAGAATAACTAATTAATAATTAACAATAATTTATTTATATCTTCTAGCCCCTTTCCGCGTTATTGCCCGGTTCAGGAGGACATTGGAAGAATCGGGATCAATCGGCATAAATCAAAAACTAGGAGGTTGGAGGAGGAAGCGTTCGACAGATCGATTTCATCGATTCCAGCATACACTTCATATCGATTATTTGAGTATCGCCCTTTCTTCTAATTATCTATATCATCTGATTTGAATCAAGAGTGATACGGCGTTAACTGTATAGTAATACCCTTCACTGGATGCATAGCTAACGATAATAGTCATGCAGACGTGACTGCAGAATTCTATGTACACGCCACCTGATAAAAGATAGTCCGGAAAAGAAAGATTCATCTCCGTAGCCGCTCGAGAAAACAGCTTCAGCAGTTGTAACATTCAAAACTAATCCGATGAGCGAGTTATTGTGACCAATCTCAAGAATTTTATAATGTAAAATTTGGTTGAACCTGCTACGAATGTCGCGAGCTGGAGTGTATAAACTTGGTGAATTGAATAAACTTTTCTTTTCTTTGTAATTGAATCGTTAACGTTTTTTTTATCCTTCGTGATCTCATCCACTTTCCTCCGAAAAGTTTGCGCATTCGTTTTCAGGTGCGAATTCCCGATAGCCTGGACTTCAGCACCTTCACGGGCATTCATAGTTGAAGGAGTAATCTGGGGCTTCCAGGACAGGTAAGATCGTATATTTCATTGGAGAACACCTAAATATTTAAAAATCATTTCATGTAAGGGAGTTACAATATATATAATGTTTATTATTATGTTTTATTTCTTTATAAATAAAATTTAGAATTACATAAATTTAAATATAATTTTATTATATTAAAAATGATATCTGTAAAAATTGTCTGCAACAAATCTATTGTTATAGTGATATCTCAAACAAAGAGTTCAAAATTTTTTGAAGGAAAAAAGAAAAAAAAAGCCTTATAACAATATATATAATACAAAACCAATAATATTTACTTGATTATAAACAATAATAATTCTAATAATCTATTACGAATTTAACAATTAATAACAATAACTAATTTTACGTAATAATAATAACTAAATTGATAATAATAATACCTACTAATACTAGAAAATAGTTATAATAATTATAATAATAATAATTGTAATATCTTAAACTTGTTAGTAATAACAATAAAAAATATAAATCAAAGCTATTGCGATAATCATAATATATAAAATAAGTTGCATAATTATAATAAATATAAATAGATAAACAAATATTAATAATAATATAAGAATTTAATAATAATTAAATTTGATAATTCAATAGCAATAAAATCTATAATGTGTATGGTAAAAAAATGTTGAAAGAAACAGTAAAAATAAAATATTATTTGTTTTTCCTGGCGCACTAATTGAGAAAATTTTAGAGTACTAAAAAGTTGTCACAGACATCAAAGTCCATAGTTCACCTCTAAGAAAGGTTTATTTGAAACTACAAAAAAGAAAGGACAAACAGTTTGGAAGATAAAAAATAGGGAAAAAGTTGAATAAGGGAAATATCTAAATAGAAAAACCTAGACAAAGAATTTTATGTTTAAACAAAGAAAACAAAGAAAGTATAATAAGAAAATAATATGCAATTTATGAAACTATTCAAAATGTAATCAAGGTATTCGCACATCGTTTTAATAAGTCAAATGATGCAATAAGATGCTCAATACTTATTTAACATACGTTTTTATTAAAAAATACTAATAACTATAAGTTCAATTAATTAAAACGAATCGCACCTATTTTATAAGTATTAAGGATAAAAATCTTATTCATAAACAATACAAAAATATGTTTGTAAAATATAAAACTCAATATTGTTCATTCGACTTAAATTCTTTGATACATAAATTCATAATTTTATATTAATAAATACACGAAATTTTTAAACGCAAATTGTAATTTGCTGTGTCGAAGCAATCTAATCAACTATATCAAATAAAAAAATGACATTAATATTGAGTTTGTAATAAATAAATACATATTATTAATTCACTCTTTAAATATTAAAATATTTGTAAATAAAATTGTGAATAAAGCTACAGGTAAACGCAATTATTATAAATTCGATAGAAAAATAAATTTTAGAAATAAAACACAATTGAAGAATTTATCATCATTTTAATGTAAGGTAGATATCAAAAATTTTCGGAAATAGGACACGTGTTTATTTAACCCACCAAACTCAAATGCAACTACTCAAAAATAAATCGTATCGTATTCGTTAAAAATTACTCGCTATTAATCAAAATTCTCATTAATAGTATAATGTACCACATTATACGCACAAATTCCACATGTAAACGATCTGTACACTCACTTATACCTATAGGAAACATATCGAACATTCCGTGCATTCTTATATATGTAATAACATTCCCAAAATTACGAGCGGTTCAATATATATTGCTTAACCAAATACAGCAATCCAATGTATATATTATGCATACGATTCCGAGCATATCGACATGTGTAATAACCGATGTAAAAGAATTGATGCACATAATACAAAAAACCATCATGAGCGTGTGCAAAACATTTACAGAAAAATAGCTGCAGCGCATGCAAGGATCCACTTATACACAGGCGCCTACAAGTATATAAGGTAATAAATTTCTAGAACAAGTAACTCATTTTCATTCTTGAGAATCAACCCCGAGTCCATCATGCACTCCCATTCAGGATACAAACAGAGAGCATACAATCAATCAATATTTGTGGAATATATATATATACATTTATGCATAGATCGAATATTAAATAAAGTTTGTTTCCTTTATTTTTCACAAAAATCTCAATAAAGTCAATAATTTCCAGAAGGACAAGGGCAAACGATGGATAGAGTTTGCTGTTAATGCAGCAGACAATTCAACTGTGAGGTCGGAGAACTTAACTACAAAAGCAAGTTTGGCTTTCTCTCTCATTGTCTATGAAAATGAAGGAACTGCTGACCGAAAGACCTGCCAGAGAAATGGTACCTTACCACGAGTCCCGATGCTCTTTTTATAGTCACGAGAAGCGTGTCGACTCTACAGTAGCGACTTCTACAGTAACGGTTGCATGCGCGGTTTAGTTGCGCAAGCATATACTCGTGAACAAAACAATAGTTCACTTATTCGACGGTTAGGGGGCACAGTTGTCGGACACAGTTGTGAGTGAGCAGGCATCCTTTGCGGACGCAGCAGTTTCTCCAAGTTTCGAGAACAAAGAAAAATTCTTGTAAATGTTCAGAATTCTTGCATATTGTGCATTCATTTAAATATATTAAAACAGAAAAATAACCGGTATGATTAATAGATTTGAAAGTTTACACAATATTACACAAAATAAATAAATATGTTGTGTTAATTTGAAAATTATTAAAATTTTTTAAAGAAAATAATCATGTATAAGTATTTATAGTTTTCTTTTTTATTTATTTGAACACAATACTTATTATATACTACAATTAATATCAGTTTCAAATGCCTTGTAAAACAGTTAAGAAGTGACCTAGATATACTGTATTAAAAAAATATTTTAAAATATTAGATACATTACATTAAATATATTTGAACTGCGATATGAGTAAAGAAGTATTATTATGATAAGAAAATAAAATTTTTAATATAAAAATAACCTCTTGGTTAAGTATATTAATAGTATGTACATACGTTTGAATAATGAAAAATAGTATAAATTGCGCTAAAAGATTTGTAAAACAGCGCAGCTTCGCGAATTTAGATTTTCGGTACGTTCATAAAAATCACGGCCATTTTTCATAAAATACTGTTGACAGAAAAATATAAATACCCTGCATCCATTAATAGTAATTCTTTGCTCTTTGTCTCGCTCTTTCTTTTTATTTTTCTCATTCTCTTTCTATCTGCATCTTTCTTATAAATAAAAAAGGTTAACGTGTGAGGCCATCCTGACAGGTCGGGTGGGTCGATGTGCGAGCTGGACCTGAGGACGCATTTGAACTCTCGTGGGATAACTTAATCATGAAATTTTGATTTGCGATGGCTGGGAGCATTTGAATGAGATTTAGTTAGATTTATATTAGCTTTATCCTTCTTAGCAGGCAGAAGGCTTTTTTCTGCCAAGAATGGAAGGTTTCTGCGAACACCTTAAGTAGGAAAAAAAGTAATGCGTGTATTTAAAAAATGAAATACAGAATTCATTATATTAATTATTAGAAAAAATGTAAAGTCGCGTAGGGAAATTAGACGAAGGAACAAAATCGGCGAGCGAACAAGCCCGAGGCTATTTTACGTGTTTAGAAATAAATTATCTGCTATACTTAATCATTTCCTCTATTATTCTTTATTCATTTTCATTTTCTCTATTATTCTTAAAAATTGTTTAAATATATTTATTTTTTTTAACAGTTTTGATGGAACGAGTTGGTATTGTGTTCAAACATTAGTAAAAATATATTGATTTTTAAAAAAAAATACTGCATGTCGCCTTATAAGGCAAGTGTCTTGGGGGTAAAAGAGCTTTTATTTTAATGATACGGTATGGATATAACGTCTATATGGACAACCGTGTACTTCTGTGAAATACCGAAATTAAAATTTGAATGTGTTGAATGATACTAAATGTCTTCGGATAAGACGGTGATAGGTTGCTGTTGATTTCTCTCTCTCTTTCTCTCTCTTATTTGGATCCTCACTTAAGCTCATGATCACTCTTTCTCTCTCTTTCTCTTTCTCTCAAAATTATACCTTCATTCATTCTACCAGTTAGTGTGCGATCTCTCAGCCTCATGTCTCACATACTTTCCCTCTAATTCCAATGCTGCCACTCACTCTTCCATGCATTCGCTCGCTTTCTCGCTAACCCTCTCACTCTTACATCTTTTATTCATTTCTTTTAGACTAGTTGCTCTCTTCACTCTTGCATGCGTTCGCCAGCGTTCTCGTTTTCTCACTCACTCTCATGTCACTTATCCATTTATTCTATTCAAACGCTCTCACTCTCACGTGTTTTATTCATTTCTTCTATTATGGGTATACACACATATACAATCTCTCTCTCTCTCTCTCTTTCATTCTTTCGAACATTCGCTGCAATAACTCTGTCACTCTCATGGCAACCAATTTTTCCATATTTTTTCCGCACACTTTTTCCAACTTTAAAATTTTCTATACTTCTTTTCGTTTCTTTTGTATTTCAGCTTGTTACATTCTACAGACGTAAAAATATTCTTACAGACATGTCTAAAGAAAAATATAATAAAAAATATAGTTTACGCACGAGTCTCAAGGTTTTATAAAAAAAACCCAGGTCGGTTGGGTCAACATGCGAGGTCAACCTGACGTTTACCGATAGGATGTCATACGATCCAGTTGCTCAATGCAAATGTACATCCACCCCGATAGGCCTCTTGGTAGATGTACCTATAAGGCATAAAGCAGAAGGAAAACATGGAAACAGACACTTCAAAAGCTAGATATAAAGGGCTAACGAAGCAAATTTATAAATGAATTTTAGCTAATATATAATGGTTGTTTTGTCCGACAGTAGTTTTTTATATCCAGGAAGTAAGATTTTTGCATAAAACTGAAATATGAGAAGAAAAGAATGTGTTCCGTACACTATTAATAAAATTCGCATAATTTAAAGGCAGTTGGAAGGAGTCTCTTGCTCTTTAAATTAAAAAACATGAAAAATTCATTATTCTAAATCTATAATTTAGCGGAAACAGCTTTTAATTTTTACGATAATTTTTAGATAATGTTTATGATTGAAGTTACCTTGGTAAATAGATTTATAATGATTTTATTATTTTTAATTTAAAAATTGCACTTATATTTTTAACTTTTGTAAATTTATACGTATGTATGTGCAGGTGTTAGTAAATAATGCTATTCGTTTTTACTAAATCATATCTCAATAGTGTTTTATATTATTTCTTAAATTATATATTTTTATTTTTACATAGAAAAAAGAGAAGATTCACTCGTAGTTTATTTTTAGAAATCAGGATTATTAGATTAATAGTACAATAAGCCAAAATAATTCTTAAAATTTATTACAAGATTACTATTAAATTTTATAGTATTATAATTATATAAGAACAATTTTTGCTGTCATTCTTTATCATAAATATTTTTATAATATATGTAGTTCACTTTTATGTATAAGTGTAACTATTATTTACTTTTTAAAAGACAAAAATAATTTTATAGTATTGTATCTTTCAAGTAAGAATAATAGATTTGAGTACTTCTAACCTAATGAAAAAAATAATTTCTAAATCAATTCTAATTATTGGATATATTAATTTACATTAAATTACTGTAATTAATTTGTTCACCTCATACGTAATATTATAACTATGTAATCATTACATTTATATATATGATAAATCTTGTTTTTCGAATAGGTTCGAACAGAAATACAACCTTTAAAAAAACATCCTCGGTTGAGGCTTAGATATATATTTAAAACTAAAAATGCAGCACATCTGGTCTAGTAATTAAATAAAATTTGATTAGATGTCAATTGTGAGTCCAGAAGAAAGTTTTTCCCAAGTCAGAAAATTGTTTAGTCTTGGTAACATTGTTATATGTGTGTATGCATATGACCAATTACATAAACGCGATTTTGTAGATTCTATAGAATGTATTAAATTTGTTTACGTCTACTTAATATTTAGAGGCAGATATTAACAAATTATAATTTTGTATCATATATTTTTCTTTCGTTAAGATTGATGACGTTTTCATTTGTCTCATATCATACACATATCATACACTAATTTTGGTAGAATGTTTTAAAAGATTCAATATTTAATGTGTTGTTTTATTACAATATTAAGAATATCGATATTGATTGAAATAATAAAAAAAAAAACAATAGCTATAATTTTGAAAATAGTTTACCAAATATATTGAATTCTGAATGTAAATATAATGGTCATTATAAATCTGCCGAGGATTATACTATATTTGTGCTAAATTATTTATAATAGTTCATTTTTTCCTTAATCTGGATGGTTATGACCATCTATTAGCGGTCTGTTACAAAAATACATTTTCTGAGATGTTGAATACACAAAGTTCAGCTTTCTAACAGTAAAAGTCAAGTATTTTATATCCTTTACAGGACGCAGAACCTATTCGTCTCTCTTATCACACGACCAATCCGTTCAACGATATAATTTAAGTTTACACGCATACCTTCACGCACAAGCTTATACAAATGCAAATATATATAATGCATGTAATTATTACGGTCAATAAAGTTCAGGGATACATAATTTTTACGAGCCGTAATGGGGCGATTATTCTGTTATTAGCAACTTTTTTGTGCATTTTCTATTTTTAAATATATTGACAAGCTTCTTTAATTTTAATGTTATTTATATAGAAAATTTACGTTGAAAGATTTGCCGTAAATAAATAAAGTACTTAAATCGATTAAATATATCGTGTTTTTAAGTATTTGATAAATTTTGTTTTTAAAATGTTTAAAAATTTACATTTGCATACAGTAATGCCTTATAACAACAATAAAGTATTCGTTTAATAACTGCTTTTCATATAATTGAAAAAGATATTCGGGCACCTCTTTTCTTCACTTAGAAACTATTTATAAAAATCTACACAAAAACTGTTATGCCAAAGTTATTGAATTATTTAATTATATTTCATGAGCATCTGCGCTCGAAATTTCATGCTCAAAATTTTGTATATAAATAATTTGCAGCTGCTGGTTTAATTTATTAAAAATTTCCATATCAAATTCTGCAAGGCCAAAACGAATATGCATTAGTACTCGAAAACTTAAGAGCAAGATAAATAGTTTGACAAGAATCACATAATTACAAGTATCAAACGTGGACTAGTGAGGCCAATGAAATTTAGATGTACAGAATTGTTGCGAATGGTGACCACTACACGATGAAATATTCTTGCAAGTAGCTTAATAACTTTGATAGCATATACTGACTGCACATAGTTGACAAAAGCGTAATATTAGCTGCTCATATAATATTTAGTAAGACCTGCGAGTCTGTTTATACAAATTTGAGTCAAAGTTCTGATCTAGAAATTAATAATCTGAAGAGAGCTTTTTGCATAATGCAAATTTTGTTCTCAAAGACAATTTATAATTATTAAGTAATTGAAAACTTTATATACAGGAATCTTTCATCATGCTATTTCTATTATTTTCTTTGTACATTTTATACTTTATATTTATAATTAAATTTGTTTCTTTCTGTAGAGACATTTTCAGGGTGTGTGTGTGTGTGAACATGCAGGTTTTTACTGTAATATTTATATATGAAAGTAAATTCTAAAAAAATATTATTAAGTAAATATAAAAAGTTTAAACTGATTTAATTCCACTACTTTATTTTATGTATAGTGGATAAAGTCATTTTACTAAAAATAAAATTGATGCTGAACTTGCACACATCGTTACCAAAGATTGATTGTATTTTAAGCAGATGACTTTTTAGAAAATCTTCCATATATTGAGTGCGATGCATCGTATACTACTTTTTCATGCATCATGCAAATTTTTATTTCTTTTATATTTAAAAATGTACTTAAATAATAAAATATTGTATAAAATTTCAATATATCTTGAATAATATATTATATTGTTAATTTTGTTTGCTTAATAAATATGGATTTCTCTGTATTTTTTGAATCTCGGGAAAAATAAATTACATCTTTCTACATATTTTTATGCAGAGTTTTTTCTATATTTTAAAAAATAAGAAAAAATCAACATGTTGATATTCTTTAACTTAGAAATGCACTAATTATTTAATAAATGGAATGTAAAATAAAGAATATCTATTGTATTAATTTCGTTAATACATTTATATTTTTTAATTATTTTAGTAAAATTTTTTCATTGAATTATTTTATACTGTAAATACTTTTATAAACTTTTTTATTTTTATACCCGAATTTAATTTTTTTTTTCTCTATGATAATGAAGCATGAATTATAATATAAAATATTCCAAATTTAATAATAATCATTTTTATTAAACAATGTAAAATAAATAAATTAAATATTGATTTATACATTTAAATTTAAGTCGTAAGAAAATCAGTTATCAATATTCCATTAAAGATCCATTCTTTATAAGTAATATAAAATTAAAATATTTAAAATTTAAAAAATCTTCTTTTTTATATGAAAATATACGTAGTTTTATAATTAAAATCTTTAATTAAATTTTTTTATTATAATATTAAAATAATTTTCATAGTTATAAAAAATATACAAATTTTAAAGTTTTTAAATAAATTAAATTAAAATAGTATATATATTGATGATTAAATATTTTATTTATTTCATAAATTACAATCATTGTCACTTTTTTAATTTTATTCTCTGTGAAACTATTAATTGTAGATAAATATAATAACGTAAAGATCTAATTCTATTAATTATAATTAGATTTTATTTTTTGTTTAAATCTGTTTTCTTATTTATAAGAAGTTTTACTTATCAATTCAATATTATAATACCATTGTGACATAATTTATAGTTTATTAAAATTGTCTTTTGTAGTTTCTACTCAAAACTATGTATTAAATATAATAAAACAAAATTAGAGAATAGACTTTTTTTAATTGATTAAACAATTTTTATTTCAAGTATATGAAATAAGGTGACCATGGATTTAGCAGCTATGCTATATTCCATCAAAAAAATGTTTATAATATACATAAATTGATCAATTATAATATCAACTCATAAAAAAAAACAAAAAAATGAATATTATAAGAATTTTTATCTTTTCATAAATATTTTACAGTTCAATTGATAAAATCGATAATATATATTCTAAATTGATTTAGTGTAATACTAATAGAGTTTCGTCGATGCAGTAAAAAAATGAACCAACAGTTGCAGTGACTCAACAAGATTACCTTTCGATAAATTTAAATGGCTTGATAGGATAACCATATTCGCGTTTAGAGGACTATATTTTACATAGCCGATGATAGAGGCAAAGTCGGTATAATTTCAAATTAATTACGTATCAGGGCATCAGAGGGAACATGCGTCAAGTAATAGGGCAATAGTTCTCACCCCATCCCAAAAGTGGCAACTAATAAACCAGCATCAATTAACAGACACGCTATCGAGCAATCGCAACCCTGGATTCCAGTTGCGGTATTATCCCTCGCTGTTTGCGAGTTTACATACGTTGTTACACCAACTCCACCTATTAATACTCTTTGCATACCTCTGCTCATTTTAATGGAAAAGTTGTGTAACGAGGAGGGGAACAAATGTAAATATTCTAATTGTACGATAAAGTAGGAGCAAGTTCTCGAGCTATGAAAGCGCGTGTAAACCTGCATCAATTAGTCACTTTTAGTAGTGTTTCGTGTTATTACGATAATTTAAATATACCCCAAAAACTGCGAGAAATTAGCCAACTGTATGAATGTGTTGGTCTAAAAATTGGTATTTATTTTATCATAATGCATTTTTAACTGTATTCTAAATTTATTTGGCTAATGATAAGTTTTTAATTAGTTCTTATGTGATATAATATTCATTAGTATAGGTTTTTAATCTTAGACCATACGTGAGATGAAATTAATAAAGTAACTATTGATTAAACTTTGCTCTTTAACTTTATTAAAACTTCTTCTTGCTAAAGTTTAAATAGAATCGAGAAAAATATGTCTAGTGTGTTTCAGTAGTTTGATCTCGCGTACTCAAAAGTGACTTCCGGCTTCTTTATGATCGTGCCTTAACAATCTTTAGTTAAGTGCTAGAATCTTAAATGCTTATTGCAACTTTTATTCACCATTCAACTCTTGACTATTCCTCTTTTTTATATTTAAGCTTTGCTCTCTTTGTTCTCAATTTTTCTGCAATATGTTGTTGATTGTTAATGATATACAGTAGTTTCATTAAACTCGATTAATAATTTAATTTATAATGATCATAATGTTGATGTAAATTTTATTAGTATTATTATATTATTTTCTGTGGTTAAGGCCGATCGTACTAATAAATAATTTACACATTTACATGTTTCAATAAGCGGAATCAGATACTAGATTATTTATTTTAGTATTATAAATAATTGATTATTTAATTATTTATTATATAGATATTAGAATTAGATACTGAAAAATGATGCACCGTACGTACCTTTATATTCATATTTTTAATTTTTCTTTTCTCAAATCCATCAACTTTAACTTTTCTCTTATAAAATATATTAATATGATCAGGGTATTGTATATTATCGCCAATTAAAATAGGAATACATGTTTCCATTTTTTTACAAATAAAGATCTTAAATAATCAAAATATAAAAATGCTTTGCAATAAATGACTTTTTAATGTTTTAATTTAATCTCATCCAAACGATTATATATGCAATAGAGTTCAGCATTAATATCCACGAATCTTTAGCGTTCAACATTTTTTTCGAATTTCTCCTGATTAAGCTACTTTTTTTTTTTTTTTTTTTTTTTTTTTTTTGTTCTGTGAGCTCCACGTTCAACCTGCTTGCTATTAGCATATGCGATTGCTCTGGAGTGTGAGAATTTCAAGGGACGCACCACTTCGTGTTGCACTCGAGGAAGTAATGCGCGATGACACGTCCGATACTGATTTCCCATTAGACCGAAGCCTCCCTGTCTGGCAAATTAGTGCCAGGGTGTGCAAGTATGGGTGTGTGAGTGTGTGTGGATATGTGTTCTCACTCAATATCGGTTAATGAGTCAACGAATTGTCACAGCGGTTGCGCTAAACGAGATTTTACGTATCGACCGGAAAGCCACGAGGTCTCAATTTTCCATGACAATTCTATTTTTCTCTTCTCCGCTTCTAGTGAATTTCGTCACCTTTTTTATTCACTGTCTCTCTTTCATTTATTTCAATTTCATTGCCCTAACGATCAAATTTAGATTTACAACTCTGGCTGGACGGTGGACATCAAACTGTGATGAATATAGAATGAATTCGTTAATTGCATTTTCGTTCCAGAGAACGAAGCTTTAGTCCACCGGCAACTACCACGAGCAGTTTTTATACGAAATAAATAAAAAAACTTTCTGTATTATAATATCTTTTTATATATTTGTTCGCATAAGGCAATGTTATCAGTTTTTAATTATTAACTCTGCTGAGATATTGCCTATCTAAATATATATATATATATACATATATATCATAACTAATAAGTATAAACTTGTCGGAAATGAAAGTTTTTATAAGTTGAATACATTTAATTTGTCTATGTAAAAATTTTATTAGTATGAAATATTTTTATTTTTTTCTGGTTAACTTTATAACTTACTTATACGTGATAGTAATTTTTTACTATATATAAATTCTGCTGAACATTTTTAATTATATAAAAAACTTTAAATTTTATTAAATTATTACGCTGAATAGTTTTCATAATTGTGAAGCCATCTGAATAAAAAGCTAAAATAAAAAAGTTGAATTATTCATTTTTAAATATCTAAAGTTATCAGAATGGATTATTATTATTTTATCAACTATTCAAATTATAAATGGCGATAGCTTTTGAAAACATCAATTACAAACATTTTTTTTATCATTAGTCGTGAATTGAAAAAACAGAGAATCTGATAATGGTTAATGGATACTAACTTTAGTATCTAAAAGAAAAAAATAAAGAAAATAGCGGAAACAGAAACTACATTTATCCAGGGTGAGTTAAGTGCAGCCAAGAATAAGAATGAATTTAAATCAACTTGATTTAAATGTGAACCAACCAAAAAAATGCATAAGATCGACTGCTCGTCACTATTCCAAAAAATAATTTAAAGTGAGATTTTATGTCTTTGCTTAAAAAAAAGAGAATGATTCAAATGTGCTAACAAGTTAATTGCTGTTATAAATGTTGTTTTGTTGACTTTTTTCAAATAATTTTCAATAGTTCAAACACGACTAAAAATAATAAAAATGCTTCGTTAGTGTAGAGCAATTTAACTGATTTTAAAATATAAAACAAAATATTGCATATATATAGCATTTGCTCAAAATCTTGTTTTTGATCATTTTTTATTATTTTGCTTATTTGTTTAAAAATATTTCTTTATATTATATATTCAAGTATTCATTTTCTTTACTAAATATATTGATACATATTGTATTGTGATGTTTACATTTCAAAAAAAATCATAATATTTCTGAAAAATTCAATAAGATTTATGTTTATATTGTATTTTGTAATCGTATTATGGATAAAAATTTGAAAAGTGTATGTTGAATAATCATATTACATGTTTTTCTATTTTCTTTATTACTATAAATTATAAATAGGAGCTTGTAGAATATTATTAAAAATTATTGAAATAATAATTTTTTACAGTGAATATAAATAATTTAAAGATTTAAAAATAGTATACCTTACGTGATATGTTTATTTTAAAATATTATAATTATCTGTGTGGATGAAAAAAATATTTTTATTTCTTGTTTTCGAATATATTTCGTTTAAAATTTTTATATTTTGTGAATTATTTTTAATTATATATTATAATTATTTTATAATTTGATTAAATTAAATTGATGAGTTAATTAAATACATAAATTTTCAGAAACAATTTTTAAATGTTGAAAAAAAAATATTTTGTCCTATTTTATATAATTAAATATATAGTTCTAACAATTCGTGTGATATTTTAAATTCAACATTAGAATTTTATAGCTTTTAATGAAAAATATTTAATTTAAGTAGTTATTTATTCAAGAATACATTAAAAATATGATTATTTAATAATAATAATAATTATTATAGCCCGATTACACAAAAGAGAATTATTAATTGGAATATTAATTTTTTTAATAAATTTAATACTACATGATTTTTAAATTATATCAAGTTAAATAAGTATAATTACAAAATTCTTATATTAATTTACTTATTCAATTATTAGATAAGGAAATAGAAAATGAGTTCATAAGAAGCTTTCCGAAGTATAATTAAATACTCAAAGGATTATGTAAGTATTATATTATTGATCAATTTAATCTTTAAAACTATAAAAAATTTCAATGGTAATTTATATTTGTTTGTAGAATTCAACATTTTTGTTCATAAAATAATCGTAAAAAGAAATAAATTATCATTAAGTATTTTATTTATAATTAATGATTTGAATTCATATAATTTATATCTATATACCCTGGTTTATAGAATGGGCAATTATTATTATATTCAAATTAATTCATAAGTAATATGTTTTAAGTTAGTCATTTATATAATTTTATTTAAAAATTCTAATACTTATTACGCTAAGTTTCTTAACATATGGTTAAGAGAAAACTTTATTTCATCCCATGTAAAATGAAACTTTACTTATAATTACTGAAGTACAATAAAGCATAACTTTGATATAAATGACAATTTTGAAAAAATGTATTGAAATAAAAACGTTATAAAAAATAAATTTTTTATAATAATTTAATTTTTATTTAACATTATCTAGTGAATTTATGTAATTCTATATATTTTTTATTTCATTAATTTATATTTTTTTCAAAAATTATATTAGACATTTGAAATATTTCTTTGTTCTAAACATTACAATTAAATATACCTACAATACAATAATGTTATAAGCTTTGTTATGAATATATTATGTAATTTAATCCTTACATAATATTATAAATGAAGTTTGAATGACTATATCACTACAAGTTTCAAACATTTTTTCATAATTTACTACACATTATACGTGACAAAGGGATATATAAAAAACCAATAAATAACATTAGTTGTCTTCTTCTTGATAAATATAAGTTTAGGAACTTCTACACGTATCGAAACGTGTACAAAGATGGATTTTGGCATGTATTTTCCTATATATAAACTAAAATAACGAAAATAAGAGATGATATTGAGGTTTTTTTTTAGCATACTGGAGCTGCTCGAGCATTGAAAAGAAATTCAGCATTAAATCTGGTAGGTCATGGCGTGACTCGCTTCTCCGTGGACTGTATTATCAAATTGTGTGTGGTAGTATTAGCAAGAGTACGAAGTAGGAAGAGAGAGAGGGGGGAGGGAGAGGGAGAGGGAGAGGGAGAGGGAGAGAGGAATGGATGGGGTTCAGATGCTTTGGAAAATGAGCGCGTTAAGGTTCGCAGAGAAGGTGAGTGAGCGAACTGCTGAGTTTGACATGGAATTGATTGAACTATGCCAGATATATGACCCAAAGAGGAAGGGTCGAGAAGGGGATATCGCCGATCACGCGACTAGTTTCACCCCCTTTCCCAATTTCTCATTCCCTCCCTCCCCCTCCCGCCACCCTCTCGCAGCTACCCCGGGGGTGTGAAAACGTGAACCGCCAATGGAACTACATTGATTCGAGAGAGCACACGAGTGGAATGCGATGGCCTCTCGGAATTTGGCCGATTCCATTGCATGTGGCCAACTAACCCTCTCTCTTTTCTTGCGCCTATACGAGTGCACTCACGTGTGATTTATTCTTTTTACAACATGTACATATAAATTGAACATTCCGATAAAAGCGCTTGATTTTAACACTTTTCTTATCTCTCGAGTGAGAGGATTTTTATAAGTTTGATAATGGTAACGGATTTGGAAAAAGTGGTTTTTTTTCAAATAATTTAACTTTTTTTACTTTTGAATTTGTCCAGAGCCTTCCCATCTTATTCGAAACTTTTTAAAGCATTCAATTTAATGGTATAATCTTTTTTTTATGTTTTTATTGAGCCGGAACAGATACTTACACGCTACAATTTAGAATAAACGATAAATTTACATTGAAAATGGTGTTTTATAACTAGAAATTCAGATGAATTCATTACCTTTTTTTAGATACTAACGCATATAACAATGAAGCATCTTACACTTTCAATTTGTGACACAATATACAGTGAATATGAGGTAAATAAACCGCACCTTAAAAGGGAAAGTGTCATGCTAAAACATGGAGATAAATTGCGTTATTGTTTATTCAAAATCATATGTATAGTCATGAATTACACATTTATGTACAATTTTTACAAATTTTACAATGTATATATATGCATTAAAATTAATAATATAATTTATGAAAAAAAACGTATTTAATATATTATACAAATAAATACAAATATTTGTTAGCGCATATCAATGAGTATTGAATATATAAATTAAGTCAAATATATTTTAAAATTTGAGTTTTAATATAAATTAGTTCATATTAATAAGTTAATATTTACATAATTCCACAAAATTAATTCAATTCACTTTGAAGTTCACTAAATAATTAAAAAGATATATTATTATTTAATTGAATAAATTTTATAACATATTATAATTAAAAAAATTTTACATGATTGCGTCTGAAATTAATTTGCTCCAAATTAATAATTATGGATTTACCTGTATAAATTAACATTTATAAATAAAACAAATAGTAATTTTATAATAGTTTAAATTATATAATACTAAATATCAAACACAAAATTAGAATGAATTAATGAAATTGAATGTACATAAAATTATTCGTGTGTATGTAAATTTATTAAAAAACTATTAAAAAGATTTAATTTATAAAAATGCTGGATATTTTCGTAAAATATTATCGTATTTTATATATTATAAAAATAAAAATGTTGTATAAGCACAAAATGTCTATTAACAAACAAATACATTTATTGCTTATGTTATAAATTAATTCTTAACTCTAGGTATCGATTGAAAATATATCAATAGTAATGAGGTGGATACTTTTTTTAAATTATAAATTCATAGAATTTACCATATAATTTTTAAGCATTTTTTAAGTTATATTAAAAATGATATTGATTGATTTATTGACAGTTAATTTATATTCTTTGTACACAATTTATAAAGTATTTTATACATATGGCATTTTTTTATATTAAAGCTTTTTTTCTTGAGATATAAAAAATGAAGAAAAAAAAATTGATTTATTTGGAAAAAAGAAATTCAAGATACTTTGGCTATAAAATAATTTAATTAAACATTTAATATAAACCAGAAGCATACTTTTAATTGATAGAATTATATCATCCATTCTAATTATAATTTAAAGAATGAAAGTTTCAATTTATTTTACATAATTAAAATGTACATGAAAGTATAGTTTGATAGTAGTTTTATAAATAAAATACTTCGATACTATAATTAGTCTTAAAATATACTTGTGGTAGAAAAGTTTGAAATAAGACAGAAACAGAATAGCTGTGATATAATCGATTTAATACAAGCTGTTAACGTAATAAAATTGTATAAATTAATATTATATAAACACAATACAAAATATTTAGAAAGCCAACAATAATACAGTAATGAAATTTAATATATTGTAATTAATCACTGAAAAAACAATTGTAATAATAATAAATTAAATTTATAGAAAATTAGATTATGAAAATCTGAATTAAAAGATTAAAATAATAAGGCTCATATAAATTTTTTTTAAATAATATTATTAAATATAAAGTAAATTCAGTTACATGTATTATTATTATATTATTTTTGTATTATAAATCCTAACTCTGCCAGGATTTTATTTCTTTCTATTCGCAACATTTATATACCATGAAATCCAATTCATTTCGATTAGACGTTTTACAATAGATAAAAGACTACTTAAAATTAATTTAAAATTGGAATGTCTCTATAAAAATACTATGCTCATGGCCAACATTAATTAATATCCTATATCAGGAGGTAAATCGGTTATTCCAATCTTCAGAGATAATGAATTCGACAAGAGCATTATGAGAATGAAATCATTAAAAGCACCTCAAACGATCTTCCTCTTGGTCACGCAAGCACAATACATCCTTTTTCCCGGATACCCGATATGTGTGTACTCAAAGACTCTCGATGATAGAAAAGCGCGACTCTCGAGGAAAAAAAGAAAATAATTTCCTTTATTTAATCCGAACTCGAGTCAAGGGGCAAAGTACTACGCGAGACCCAAGTTTGATGCGGCCATTAAACAGCGATTCCGTGCCTCCGTCGCGAATCGGGAACTTTATATTTTCGCGCGTGTGCGCCGTGAAAAAATAAAAAGAATATCGCGCGTGGCCGTAAAAGTCCGAGCAGATTGAACTTCGACTGGTGAAAATGGAGAAAGTAAAGTGCCGAGAGAGGAAACTCGAGGAATGAGAGAAAAAAAGAGGGTGGAACGTGGGCAAGAAAGGGAAGGGTTCGTTTGGTGACAACTTTACTCCTTCCATTAATCAAGTGAGTCGCTTTTGTCGAATTGGTGTAGGACTACCAACCTACACCCTCAACCTACAACCTATACCTTCATGCACAGTAGTCACGTTGTTCTCTTGCTCTTAACGCTAATACTTATCCAAGAGAGTCTCGATGCTTTCCAACAACTACCTCAGCAACACTTGGGCCAAATATTTTTCACCCTCGGTTAATCTACAAAAGACGATTTCTCTTATCGATTGTTTCTGATCATGATATCATAAGTGTAATTATTAGCCTGATTTAATTTTAATATTTTTATCGAATATAAAGCTAATATTAATCACTTTAAATATGCATACCTGGGAATTGTAGATTTTAACTTTTGTGTAAAAAAGTTCAATCTGATAAATAGCATTATCATAAATAACAGATTATTATTATTATTATTATTATTATTATTATATTCGTATACAACTATATTTCATACTTAAATTAATAAAGCCACTCTAACTTACAGAATTAAGAGAATATTAAGCATCTTTTCATTGTAATTAATAGTTTGAATTTTACATTAACTATTAATGTTTATGTTACAAGTATATATAAACTTTAATTGCAATTTAGTATATTTTTATACTAAACCATACTTTTACTATTGCGAAATTTTAATATAAAAATTTACATAAATTCATATTTTAACTTCAGGAAATTAATTAAAATGAAATTTTAGTAAATCATTGTTACTATTTTTATTATTAAAAATGCATTCAGTTATTTATGTAAAATCAATATTTATGTAAAAAAATTGTTTATGATTTTATCTTGAGCTATATACTTATAAGTTTAAAGAAATTAAATGAAACTTATTTAAAAAAATTGTAATTGTATTCGTAAATATATATAAAAAAGTTCTGTTTTATTTAAAGTATTAACTCACAACTGCTGTACAGGTTTAAGATACGTATGAGAGTTAAAAGCATGCATAGAATTTTTTTAAAAAAAATTAGTAATAGTGTTTAAGAAAAACGAATAATTAAAAAGAAAAAGTTATAAGATTGGGGATCTTAAGCATAGAAAAATAATGCGAAAGAAGAAACAAGATTTGCAATTTCTTTTAAAGAACATAATAATAGATTGAAATAACAACCAAAAATAAAACAAAAATTATTTTTTGAAGACTAAAAAGTGATAAGTAGCACTATTTTTCGTTCGGATTCAGCATAATCTCATACTTTGGTTAGATTTGTCTTTGAATAATTAATATATCATAAGCATGAAACAATAGCAGTTTATAAATAAATTTGAACATTTCTTTTTAAATAAATCCTAAAATGATAGATTTTATATTAATATAAAGCTGATAATATAAATTATATCATACTGATGTAGGACTTATATATCAATAAAATATTAATTAAAAAATTAATCGTATTTATATATATATTTATTGCAAATAGTTAAATAAATAAAATAGTATTAAAGTTTAAATAGTTATAGATTATATATTTTTTGATATACTTACCTTCTATACTTACATAATTATCTATTTGATCTGATATTCTAATTTATTTATTATATGTTTTGCTATAATTTTTTTATGTTAATAACAAAGATGAAATATGATATACATACATACATAAATATATATATAAAAAGAATCGTGGAAAATACAAATTATATCATTCATAACAAATTTAATGTTATATTATATACTTCTGAATCGTACTAAAAAATGTTAATACAAATTTTATATTCAAGACAAGATTTATGTTAAATTTCCTTTAGCAATTTTTCCAAGATTAATGATAACTTGTGCCAAATGTATTACTGCAACCAGAGACAAATATACATATGTTTATAGTGTATATCTTTATCAAGAATCGTAGTTTCAAACTAAATAAAAAGAAAAATTAGTCAGCATAATAATATTTCAAATAGTGTTATTCAACAAATGTATTTAATATTAGTTTTTTTGTTAATGTACAATGTACTGAGTAGTAGATTATTTTTATTTGGATTGTCAGCTATTTTATTAATCAATACTTCATTATTAGTAAGTACTTATATATTCGTATATAAGAATGAATAAAAAAAGTATTGTTTATAACACAATGTGTAAGCAGTTTTTTTGAAAATGAATATGAAGAAAAAAACTTCTTTTATTATTTTTATTATATATGCAGTTCTATTACACGGTTGTAGTTCACTCATGCGGTAAATGTACAAGTATAATCTTTAAAACACTTAATCAGGGGGTAGTTGCTTAAAGGCTGAAAAAATTGGAAATTCTCAAAGGCAAATGAGAAGAAAAGAACCATTAGTTTCTCTAGTGAGAAAGTGCAAGAAAATGTAGAATTTAGTTGGTTTTCTACCTTCAAACGTTAATTATTTTGCTGTGCAGAAAGTCTCGAATTTAGTAGTAAATAATTATAGTTTATATTTTTCTTCTAATATAAAATAATTAATAATTATAATAATTTAATTTAATAAATAATTTAAATTTGTAATATAAATCAATAAATATGAGTAAAAAAATGTACTTTCATGATTTTCATATTTCTCACTATACTAAATAATACAAAAATAAATTCTTTACAGTAAAATTGAACACAATATTTATTTGTTATAATTTATAATTGTACATAAGGATTAACAAGTAAATAAAGTAAATGTATAATTGAGGAAAAGTAAGTATATTACAAACATGTGCCAAAGTAATTAGTATTCGGAGAAAAGCTGGATCGGGCAATGAAAATTAGTATGCGATGGAGAGTACGTGTATGAAAGAGACAGAGTAAGAGGTGCTATTACTTGTAAATGAGCAGGATAGGACATGTTTACTTTTCCTCACTTGATATCGAGACAAAGTATAACGCAGTATTAATAACTGGATTATCGTAATTGCTGAAGTGTTGAAAGGCGTGAGTGTGTGAAAAAATATATATTTTATCTGAATTTTTTAATTGTGCATAATTAAGTGTATTTAAAAGTATTTATTTTCTTATTATGAATTCTATGTATGCGAAGCTTTTGTTCAACATATAATTATGTGCCAAAAGATAAAGTTATAGTGAATGACAAACGCGAAAAAGCATCGTTAGATATACTAATTTAACAATACTATTTTATTTCGATTTGTTAAAGTTGTTCATGTATGATTATTTCCTACGTAAAAATAAAAGTGAAAAGTGTACGATAAAAGTACAGTGACACGTGAACTGAAAAATTACATTCGGCGACAATGCAAAAAGAAGCAAAGAAAAAGGTAAAATCAACGTGTCGACATGAAGGTGAAAAAATATCGAAAAGTTTTCTCCTTCAGCTTGAAACAGTAAGAACAAAACCAAAATCGAACAACGCAGTAATCGATATAAATGAAATAATAGAGAAGAATACACTTATGAATATAGAATTGTCAGAGGAGAAAGCATCTCGAAAACGTTTGGAGTGCATTTTACAAGGAATGCAGCAAATGTCGACCACCTTAGTTTCACAATTAGAAGTCGAAAACGAAAAGAATATCGCAGACGGAAATACTACCCAAAGTATTTATAAACAACCTGAAGCTAACGAACAACGCGCACGTGGAATTTTCCAAGAAGATGTGCCACGATCTCGATTACCTTTCCTCGAGGAAGTAAAGTTATTGCCTCGCTTTTCAGGGACACACGAAACGCTACCTGTTAAACGTTGGATCGCCCGGGTGAAGGAGGCAGCGACAGTTAACGGCTGGACCAGTCTTGAAACGGTTTTTGCAGCAAAATCCGCGCTTACGGGAGCAGCGGCGATTTGGTTGAACCTTCAAGATGAAATAAAAACCATGGATGTACTTTGTCAGGAAATAACCGACGCCTTCCACGTGGACAGTAGTAAGGAAGTTGCAGGGCTTCCAACAGAAAATGTAAGAGAAGGTGAATCTCTCCTGCAGTACTGCCATCGAATGGGCGACATAACAACTAAATTGGTGCTGCGATTTATTATTGACGGAATCGAGGACGATGCTTGTAATAAGGCAATGTTATACCGCTGCGAAAAATTTGATGAATTTAAGCGACAACTCGTGGTATACGAGGCACTAAAACGAGCAAAACAGAAGAAAAGGCTAAGAAGTGCGTTTGAATCATTAACTTTGAGTTTTAAAACAGCTGATAATAGTATGGAGGATAATTGTATACCGCCAGAAGAACAGTGCTTGAAATGCAAAACATTGGATCATGTTTATCGAAATTGTCCCAATACAGGACATGTTGAATGGTGTTTTAAATGTGGAAAAGATGATCATCTGCCAAAAAATTGTATGGAGCCTTCCACGATAATAACAACACGAAACGCCTTGGATATACAAAACTTCAATACTATGGATGAACAGGGCCGAAGTTGGTATAATGTCACAATTGGAGGTATGGAAATGTATGCTAAACTCGATTTGAAATTACGAATGAATGTATTACGAGAGGACGTTTATCAACAAATAATTCGAGCTGGAAAAAAAGGCTGTTCCACGCAGTTCTTCATTAGGACAGCAATAGAAATTGACGAAATGATCACATCAGAATATAAAGTCTGTCTGGGGACGGTAATAGATGGTGGTGAGCACACTTTGGAGTATTACGTAGTACCGCAAAATTCTATTAATGAGTGGGTGCTGATCGGCAACCCCTGATTAAAATTTAATCATGCGGTGATTGAGGCAGAAGGATCCAAAACTAACTACTGATCTCGTTTGAAGTGTTAATTCCGATCTCCATATTTTTTATCAATTTTAAATATAGAATAAAAAAAAATAAAATTATCAAATATGTAAAAGAAAGTGTGCATGTGTGAAATAAATCAAGTCTTTTATTTTTATTCATTTAAATTTGTGTGTATTCTTTAGTATGTCTTTAAACTCCTCATTTACAATAATATGATGCACAATGACGGTCATGTCAATAAAGGTAACGTGCAAAAACTCATCTGCAATATTCCATTGACGGGACAGGTAGCGGTTTTTTGACTAGTCGACAACTGCCATTGACTCAGGACAGTTCCTGTTTAAAGTTCAAAAAGAGTAGGTCCATAGAATTTGAGTCAATTAAAGTCCGAGTCTAAAACTACTACATCTCTTTCCGAATCTTACCCTCACATCATCAATTTCATTTGTTCTTACTTACTTGTTCTCCTTGCCCATCCGGCGCAACAAAAATCTTCTTTGTCAACACGCCCACCGCAGAAAAACTTATAACATACCGACTTTCCCTGCACGACCAGGAACAAACTAAGACACCCTCAAAAAGCAGGCGAAGCGAAAGAGTCACCCCTTGACGTCGACCCTCCCCAACTCCAGAATGAGTTTCTAGGGGAATCCTTGGCCTCCGCTCTATACAAACGATAGTAATAATTTTGATCTTTTTATAACAATATAAAATATGGTTAGAACCTTAAATTAAGCGTTAACTTATAATAATTATAAATGATGAAGTTTAATATTAAATGAATAATTTATTTATATTTAGCAATATGTAGATGGGTATAAGAATAACTTAAAATGGAACTTACGCAAAGCAAATACAATTTATAATTGAGCTTTAAAAATGAATATTCACAAAATTGAAAAATTGCGATATAGAGTTTTATAATCCTTTCTAAAATTTTTAAAAAAAATTGCAATTTTGTTTTATAATCCTATTTAATATAGATATAACACATAATATAGATATAACATACCTTGTTACATGAAATTAAAATTTGTATGCGTTTAGTAAAAAACAAAAAAAAAACGGAATATTTTACAGCTCTCATCAAACATAATAATTGGAAATGAAATTGCATTTTTTTTTATTTTCGTAATTAAGGATAAAATTATTATTTCATTACGGAATTTTAAAAGGTTTGAATTAGAATAAAATTAGTCATTATTAATTGTAAGTAACATTATTTATGTAAAAAATTGTTTCATATTTTTTAAAATTAATTTTCAGTATAAACTTTCTGCTTATTAAATTACAAAACTAAGTATGAAACTTAATATTATTTAATAAAACACTATAAAATGACAATATTAATTTAATGAATCTTTAAAGTGAATTAAAATACTGTAATAAAAGTTTATAAAATCCTTTCTGGTGCTAAGCTATCTATTTTAAAACAAATACAATACATAATATTTAAAATCAATCATGTTTTTGACAGAATTTTTTATTCTTTTTAAGTACTTTTTATCAACAATTTTAAATAAATAAAAATATTATAATTAAACAATAAATAAATGTATTAGCACATTAATAAAGGTTAAAAGATTTAAAATCTGGCACAAATCTGATTTATACTGATCAGTTTTTTAAATTTTCTTCGTTAGAAAAAATAATTTATGTTATTATTCACTCAACCGTTGATCATGATCTTAACAAATTTTTTAGTTTCCTTATTATTCACATACAACTGCACAAACGGATCCTGTACACTTTTTCATTTTATAATATAATTTTTATTTCAAGTGATTAATTCTAATTATTATTCACTATTTATTATTAAGTTTAGTTAAATTTTGTTTCTTAAAATATATTATACTTTATTATTATTTTATATATTATAATAATAATTATTATAATAATAACTAATATTATTAACATTTTTGACCTAGTGGAGATTATTATATAAATATTAACAAGATTATTAGCTTGAAATCAATAAAGTTCAAAAATTTATTTTAAAATATTAATTTTAATTATAAAAGTCAGTATTCAAATTTAAGTGTGAATAAATTGAGAAAGTTTGATGCGTTGAATAGAGTAAATTATTAAAAAAAAGAAAATTACTTCATAAAGAAAAATTAAGATGTTGTTTCATTTAATTTACGAAATTGCGGAACCAAAAAGGGGTGAAATTGATAAATTGAAATGCTCTCGGAGTGATATTGTCGTTGTGTACAGATTTTTGGGATTATTAGGATAGGTTTGGTTAACGCGCGAGAGAATAACTGCAGCTGATATCCGATCATAATGGCCTCACAATAGTCACATCCACTTGAGACTGGCACTCAAAGAAATTGGCTGGCTGGCTCCTTGACCCTCGAATTCGTGACTTCCTCCAGATAGTTTGGAGCACTCGAGCATAAATATACCTATTTGGCTATTTCTGGAATTCCATTACCTCTTATCATTAACATATTCATTATGGCTGATATCATTGCTGGATTATGCCTCGTCGCAGTTTAACAACAAGATTTATCTCTGTTTTTAATGGGATTTATAGAATTTTATTTTACTTAATTTAATATAAAAATTAATAGATTAGTTTTAATTTAGAATTTGAAATTATTACACGCATAATAATTAATACAATTTTATATTATTAAAATTATGATTTTTCAATTTTTTGATACATGCATTCCTTCCAATATATTGATGGCAATTAATAACTATTCCCTATTTTATGTAATAAGCATAAAAATATAAAGTTACCATGCCTGAAATTTTATCAAAATATGCTATATATATATATATATATATATATATACATATATTATTAATTTCATAAATTATTTTATAGTTACTCTTTCCTACTTTTAGAATATGATGAAATGAGTTTTTTTTAAGATAATTTAAAGCTTTACATAAAGTATATTTTTTAAAATCATATTATCTTTTGCATTTTATAAGAAAGATACAAAAAAAGCAGTAAAAAAAAATTCCAATATAAATTACAATCAAAATTGCAAAATAATAATTAGTAAAAGCTTTGAAACAAAATTAAAATAAACTTGAATTAAAAAATTCAATTATAACAAAGTACCAATTCATTTCTTAAGAACGATTATTTGAAGTACTTTTAAATTGACATAAATTATTATAATCATTATTACATTTTTATGCCTTGATCTTCTATATTAATTAAGTATATATTTAAATAATATAGCTATCATTAATAAATTAACTAATTTAATAATTAAAAAACGTTTGAGCAAATCTATGCATACTTTTGAGAGAATTTTTATTACCGAACAGTTATTCACGTAATTTTATTTTGAAAGCTGTTTATAAAATCTTGTATCATTTTCAAATATACTCGAGATAAAAGTGAAAAACTAATTGTAAATCAATGTATTCATATTCTATAAATCTTAATGTTTACTTATTATTCATTGAATTCAATACACATTTTTATCGTAAAAAATTTATTTCAATATCATTACAATACAATCAAAGATCAATAGACTGCTTTTTTTAATGATATTTATTTATGAATTTTCACTGTTTTGTAAACATGAACATCTTTTGATATTAGTAATAAGAAATGTCAAGCATATTACCAAATAATGTAAACATTGCATAATGAAAAATGTAATTGTAGTTATACTTTGTACCTTGGTAAGTATGATACACAAATATCGTAAATAAAATTTTTAAGAAAATATTTTGAAATAAACCTTTTATTATATTATAATTAAAATTTTAATCCTCGATTATTATGAAACTTGATTTATTTTCATTTAAATGATATTTAAGCTTTTATGAATTATTTGGAATTCTGGTTTTCGGATTTTTGACCTAATTATACGACGAGTAGTGTAGTTTTCATAATTTTACAGTCGATAATACTTGGCTTACGAATGAGTACACATTTGACAGAGAGAACTAAATTGTATTATGAATAGAAATATTGTCACAATTGTAATTAAGTTAACGTTATTAAGTGAGTTGAGAACCTAATCTATTTATCCACGTGTACGCGCAAATGCAATTGCATACATATGTGTTTCTTGAGACGCAGGTGGAATTGCCATGGAGTGCGTTGATAAATACGTGGTGATTTCTAGACTGGAGCATATATCTGTAAGTGTGGGTGGATGTGAGCATTCGAGAAAACGAAGACACCCCAGGCGTAAAATGAAGAACGGGTAGCTTCTGTTTACTCGCGCCACCGCCAACGAGAAAACCGGTTGCACATTCCTTCTTTGCAAATGTGCGTCATTATTCGAACTTAAGCGCATACTCACATCTACACTACAAGATCGGCCACGCCTGTGTGTAACTTGCGCCAACGTGTTTGTGTATAATGTAGTGGGCGTGCGAATTGGGACTACGCGCACCTTCGCAGAATGCAGCCAAGTGCAAAATTGGATTTCCCGAAGAATAGGAGCTTCAAAAAGATGGTGGGTGTGCGCGCCCCGCATTTTCTTTAAAAAGACAAGGAAAATTCGAAATGAAACAGTCTCGAGATAATACCGACTGCAGCCAATGTTAAACACACATTTGTGTATGATTCTGAGATTTATGTGTGTATGATAACCAGCCACGTTCAAGATGGGGATAAGCCATATTTTTGTCATTTTACAAGATTATAAAGCACTGGAGACAGGTACAATAAGAATGCAAACAAATTAGAATGTCAAATAATATTTACATCTTTAATGCCATGATTCAAAATGAAAATGGTATTGATAACTATTTAAAAAAAAAAACACAAGATCTCTGATAAATGCATTTTTTTCTCTGTTAGAAAAGAAATTTATTTGTTCATTACTTAATTAGCGATATTAAATATCAAGAGTTTTCAGACGAATCATTTCTGATTGGTATCTAAATGATTGATAAACTCAAGACAATTTATAGAATTTAACTTTAATAAAATATTTTTTTTTTTTTTGAAACACTGTCAATGAAAAATGCGCGTATCAATATAAAGCCATTGCACCCTATGTATATCATCTGAGAATAATCTACAAAAGTGATCATTGAACCGTCAATTCGATAGGAGATTGTATTAATAGAATACAGAAATATATAAAAGGTAGGAAACTACAAATATTTATTAGACATAGATACTGCTATTTTTTTAAAAAATACAGAGTAAAATATTGTATTTGAAACCTTCATTAAAACCAGATTTTAAACAAGATTTTATAAATTAAATGTAATTTTTAAGCGCTTCTATATTTTACAGAATAATTTAATGTTCTAAAATTATATTTATTTTTAGTTAATAATTTGCAATAATATCCATATTTATTCATTCAAAATATTTAATCATAATGAGACTTATTTGAAATATACATCAAGATGAAATAAAAAAGATTTTATAAAGTTCATAATCATAAAATAAAACAAAAAATTTTAATAATGATGAAATTAATATGTTTGCAGTTCTCATCGAATATTTTATTTCTTTATAAAATTTGACATTTTGCATAAAATTATAATTCAGAAATCTTCTTTTATTTAAGAATAAAAACTTTACATTTTTATTCAAGAACTTTATTTTTCTAATAATACAGAATTTTATAATAAAAAACTAAATATTAAAATGAAATAATAGAATGTTTTATTCGATTTTTTCAAGATTTTACACAGTAGTGATGAATAATTTTAATTTATAATTGTATGATTATTCATCACTGTAACCTACAAATAATATTATGTATTAATATTTTTGAAATGATAAAATTAGGGGAATAAAGGACGATGGAAGAGTAAAGAAATATAATAAATGATACTTAGGCCCGCGTCCTTTCCTGTACTTGATTTAGTTTTGAATCCATGTCAGTTAAAGTAAAATTTCTTACACTGTTTACGTTCTGTCACGAGGCCGGCCGGCAGATTAGGACGTGTGACCGGATGTCTGATGGGATCGAGGCTCTCGGTACGCCAGTAGTGTAGGTTAGAGTGAGAAAGAGATAGATAGATAGTAGTGTTGTAATATACATATATATGGTTTGTGTAGAGAGTTGTAATGTGGTAGTGAGGAATGAATTAATTTTGTGCCTTTGCGAGATAAACCATAATGCCAATTGCGGAATTACCGGCATTAAGTATAATTTTTGCAAATTGAATGAAATCGTGCAACTTTGCGGCAGTATTTGAGCGACCAATGAGATTACGCGATTTCCAAAAGTACAGGACAAGGGGGAGCTTGACGATGTGTAGCCAATCAGGGAAAGGGTTACGCCAGTTCAGGTGTAAGTACATTAAAATTTTGAATTGTAAGGTAGTGTGGATTTGTAAATTTGACTTCCTTTCGAGAAGAAAGGAAAGCCATTTTTCAGTTTAATTATTACCTTTGAGTGATAAGCAGTGTAAAGCTTTTTCATGCGAAGTTTTTCAATTTCGTTGTTTTGGAGAAGTAAGTAAATATTTCTACAATAATTAACAATAATTGGAAGAAGAAATATTGTTCCATTGAAAAGAGAGAGAGAGAGAGAGAGAGAGAGAGAGAGAGAGGAATCAAAGGAATTGTAAATAAAATAATCCCAATATTAAATAATAATTTCCACCGAGCATGTGGAAAGTATAAAGCAGGTGGCTTTTCTTTTTAATATATATCCATTGTATAAATTAATGAAATCGCATAATTGTGGAAATTGGTAAGTTTTTTATATTACTATATATATAATATTATAATGTCTATATATTTAAATTATAGATGATTTTTATATGAATATAATTATTTATAAATATTTATTATAAAAGGGGTAAGTGTACGGTAGTGTTGTGTAAATTAAAATTCGAAAATTCAGTAGTGTTGACCACAGGGAGATTTGTGAGATAAGTGAAGTCATCGAATTTACGTTTCGTATAGCCGCTGAAGTAGGCGAGGCTAGACACCTGAGAATAATTTGAGGTTAACAAGCCCGACTGATTGGCCTGCGCTAGCTTAGCGTAGTATATCTGCTTAACCGGTTTAAAGGATATATAATTTTCTGTCATGTTTTTCTGAACAAAATATCTTCCCATTTCTTCGCACGTTTTCCAATGACCTTGGTCGGTGATATTTGTTATGTTTATTTTTTTTTTATCTTAATGGCAACCTTATTTTTGTTCTGTGAACGATGATTATCCAGGCTCGTGTGTTTTTACCTCCTCTCACTCGCTTCCGGTCCGTGTCCCGTTCCTCTGTCTTGTCGCGTCTTGCTGCCCATGACAGCGCCTTTAGTTTGCTGTTGGTCCCCGACGTCAGCTTACGTCCTCTCTGCTACCCGCCTCCTGCTCTACTTTCTAACCTCTCTGCTCACTGCACTTTTCTTTCCACCTTTTTTATCTCCGACTTGCCTCTGTCCACTGTGTTTTTCTTCTCGATTTATCCTTTGCTTTCTCTGCTTAATTTCAATTCACTTTCTTTCACTGCTGCTTAACTTTGCACTCTGAAAATCTCAAAAGCCGGCTATGTTTTCTAGATACACGATGTGCACTGTCCAACGGTCGCTAGCGGAAGTGTTGCTGAGGTAGTTGTTGGAAAGCATCGAGACTTTCTTGGATAAGTATTAGCGTTAAGAGCAAGAGAACAACGTGACTACCTTGGTCGGTGATATTGGATAGTATCCCGAAATCTTCTTTAAAGGAGCCAAACATTGCGTGATATGTTATTTGTTTAGCCTCCTCTTCTGTAAATTTGCCGGCAAAATTCCATCTCATGTTTGCGAATTTTTTATAAAAACAAAAGGCACCATGGCCTGAGAAGTCCATAATTTCGAGTAGATCTTGGTTTGGCCGAACGTCTAGTAATGTTGCACCGAATTTGTAAACATTTTGCAGAATGTAATGGGAGGAGGAAACATACGAGTAGCTTGTCTCGTCGTGGCTATTAGACAGATGTTTGCTAATGCTGTGATCAATGGCTTCACTTCCGAGGGTTTCTTGTCTCTGACGACACTCAGTAAACTAACTTTAGGTATATGAGCTAATGACCGTTTTGCTTCAGCATGCCATTTCGCAACATATGCCTTTTCAGCTTTGATGTATCGGAGCAAGCTGGTTAGAGGTCCTAATGATTGTGCCATGGAAGCCTTCTTCTCCGGCGGGAAGGTAACTCCTTCGCAAAGTACATGATGGGCACCGTAGTCCCATACTACTTTATGTCTATCACTTCCTCTCTGTTTCCGACTCTATAGTGCGTCATCATTCCATGACCCAATCGAAGCTCCTTCCAGCATAAACCGAATTCTGCAAAATCCATAATTAGCCCAGCGAACCCATACCAATTCTTTGTCATTCTTCTCATATTTAGCATATGGATATCTGCATAGTTGGGCAGTTTCACAAATAATCACTAGGATGTCTTCTCTCACAGCAGGTCTATCTTTCACTCTAAATGTTTTTTTTTGAAATCAGTAGATCCAATCCGGTTTTCTAGATTTCTACCTGTTCCATTATAACTCTGCCTGAGAATTGTATGTACGGTAAAGAAAATGTTGTGTATCTCACCTTCTAACCCTATGTCTAATTCTTCAATGTTTAGTTCGAAATGGTTACGTATCATTGCATGCGTATCTGCTATGAATTCTTTTGCTTTTTCACTTTATTTAGCATACTCGAATACCAGTTTGACTCCGGTTGCACAGTTGCAAGTTCAGGTTGATGAGAAAGGGCGTCGGCAATTACATTATTCTCACCTTTCGTATACCGGATTTCAAAATCCCATTAGGATAGTTCAATAGAGCCTATCTTACTAGTCGACCTGATGGATTGTTGATCCGTTGCAACCATTTCAGCGTTTGGTGATCGGTAACCACAATGAATCGGTAGCCTTCGAGGTAGTCACTCATTTTCCAGATTCGGAATAATTAAAGTAGTGAAGAAAATTTGTAAATGCCGTTCGGGAATTTTTCAAAAGAGAAATTCGAAAAATATTTTTTTCTAAACTAAAATAACCTTTCTTAATATTTATTACTCTATTTTTAATATTATATTTTTATATTTTATTGCTTATATTTCATACAATGATAAGTAAAAGAAATAAATTTTAATTTAACGTAAAAACTTTAAATGTATTTACTATATCATGAATTTAAATCAATTTTATTCAAATATTTGTTTTTGTTTTTTGCTTCAGCAATATTTATTAATTTTTAATACTATTAATTGTATTCAAATAAATTATTTATTATTTTACATACAAATATTATTAAAATAGGAATTAAAGTAATTGAATAAGAGATTATTTTTAAAATAGGATTACTTAAAAATTAATACAAAAAAAACGCAAGGGATGAAATACTGAAAAATATATATGAAATAGATTTCAAGACAACCTGTTTCGTTATAGTTATAAAAATTAATATTGCAATTAATAATGCAATTAGCTTATATGAAATAAGATAAGATTTATTTTTAAATACTTGAATTTTTTTCAAGAAAATTAAGTTAAAATCGAAATAAAATTTAATGCTTGTAAAGTACAATATTAGATTTCAGAAAAATATTACTTAAATTGTAGTATTTCCAATACATATAATATATGTATTTGTAATTATTAATTCTTTTGGAAGTTCATTGAAGAGCTGTCTTTAAAGATATGGTTTATTATAAATCATGACACATACTTTTTAGTCATTACAGTATAATTTTAACGATAAATAATGTTATATAAATAATATTATTATATTAATAATATTAATAATACTATATATAGGTAAATAACGATAAATAATAAATAATTAGGATATTTTTTATGGATATTAAGATAACATTCTCATACAATATACTGGATCTAATAAAGAATTAAGAACCAGCTTCCTTTATGCAATAGATCTTGATTATAGAAAATAAGCTAATTATTTTTGAGATAAAAAATCAATCAATTCTTTGTATATATATATATATATATATATATATATTACGATTGAAAATATTTTAATTAAATTCACAAATTTATTCTAGTATTTTATTTTTTACACTGAAAAATTTATTGCTTGCAAAAATTTACTAAAACTTTTTCAAATCAACTTACTTTACGATTGAATTGAACGATAATTATAATTTTATTTGAAAATATGTAATTATATATGTAAAATAGATTCACACGTTAGTTTTCCAATATTATAAAAAAAGACAATAACTTATAAATTAAAAAATATTTTTTATAAATTTATTGAAAATTTTTGCATTCTACATTATATATTTTAATTTAGATGCATTATCAACGAAGAAAATAAAATAATTCAATTCTGTTAATTGCAAGTAATTTGGGTATTGACAAAATATTATCCGATTTTAATGAAATTTTAAACCGAATTTTAAAGTTTGAATTAGAAATAAACATTTGTACAAATAAATATTTATGGAAATGAATTTTTTATACAAAACATAAAAAGTAATATTATATTAATCAATTTTAATGTAACCATATATAGCCTTTTTTATTATAAACTATATTAATAAGAACTGGTAATTCTATAATATTTGTTATTGATGAACTCAAAGACTAGTAGTCAATGTACCCAAATTAAAAGTAAAAGAATTAAAAATAGTCATTATAATTTTATGGTTAAGAAATTCGTATACATAATAGAATATTTTTAATTATTTAAGAGAAGAAACTTCAAGTAAAATTTATTAAGCCCTTTTAAAATATAGATTAACAGTCTCAATGAAGAATTAAATTAAAAACTCGATGTACATTGTTAATCTCAATAATGTAATACTCAATCTTAATTATAAACAGTTTTAATATTTCAACAAACACATAGATTCATATAAATTTTTTGAAAGTAGAGAAAGAATCAGTTGGGAAACGAAAATGGATGAAAAGAAGATTAAGAAAATAGGAACCGGTAAAGCTGTAGTAGCTCTGCAGGAAGGTGGAGTGGCAACTTGGAAGAATGAAAGGCCATAAAGCTTACCAAGCTAGAAGATAGAATTAGACGCAACTATAGAGAAGTCAATTACTGCATAATGTTATTTTTTATGAAAAAGTACTATTTCTAACATTTTTCTAGCAAATACGAAGAAGAAGAAATATAGTTGGAATTAGTATACTTCTAGAGAAAATAATTTTAATTATAAATTATTTGTATTAGTAAGTATCCAAACTTAAATTTTTTCTTGGGAAAAACTGAATTACGAAAAATTTGAATTACGCGATTGCATTATTTTATTGCGTTGGAGTTGTATTAACTTTTCTCTTTCTCATACATGTATTATTAGCGTGAATCTAATTCAAATATATTTACGTTTATTACTCTTCCTTTTTGCTTTAAAACTGTGCGGCACAGAGAAACGAGTTGGTTTTCTCAACCGATTGTGTTTAAAAATTAGTGACAGAAGTTACACTTGTGAATTTTAGGTTTGAAAAACATTTTATCCTCTTAACAAAGCGAGTCTCGAAAGGATTAAAACTTATACTCGAAGGGTAGGCCATGCAAAGGATAATTAAATACTAAAATTATATATCAGGATCCGTTTCCGTAAAGAGCGATATTCGAATAATTTTTTATTTATGGTTAACAAAGATATCATACAGTAATTGATGTCAAAATATTTACATGAAATATTCCCCCAATTTTTATGTTTTCATATTAATAATTAGTTATTAGCTGAAGCCCTAACAGTTAATAGTAATATGTGATATCACGGGTTCTAAATTCTTAGTTTAATGTAACTTATTACTTTAATCTAAATAAGAAACGAATATAACAAATTTGATTATCTAATATTTTAAAGCTGAATTTGATTTAAATTAGTATTCTATTCTATAAAGCTTTTTTTTAAGCTTATATTTAAACGTTTGTCTTCAAATTGCTTTGCTTATTATGGTTTTAGTCACTCACTTATTTACTTTCTCTCCCTTTTTACCTTTTATTCTGAGTATTCTATATATTTTATGTTATTAAAATATCTATATATTTTCAAAATAACATGTATTTTATAACGTATAGTAAAATAAACATATATTTCAATTTAAAGTGAAAATGTTAAGTTTATTAAATAACATTTTTTTCTTTTAAATATACATAATGCTTATTAAATGGTAATATAAATTTAAAGTAATTATCGGCATATTGGCTTAAATACATAATTAATATAATCATTATTTGTAATTATAATAATCAAAATAAATTTAAATTCTAATACTTCTAAAAAAACATATCATATTTCAGAATTGAATTTCCACTAAACTATGCGTGATATTGAGTAAATAAAAAATTTTTTTATCTCATATTTTTTCATAAATAGAATGACATTTCATTTTTAAATTTAATTGTCAATTTTTAACTCTTTATAAAAAAATACAAATAAATTAAAAAATGAAAATTATTTTATTTAAACTGGAAAAATAAGCTTATATTTATAATTAGTTTCAATATAATGTTTATTTGATTTATTAACTATACAGAAAAAACTGAATATAAATAAATATATACGAAATGGTTTTAAGTTACAAAATTATAGATTCAGTTATCGGTAAAACATTTGAAATATAATTAAATTTTTAAAAATCGAAGTAATAAGCCAAGTAAATAAAAAATTATTATTATTCAATGTTTAATATATACGTTTGTCATTAATTAAATACTAATTCTTAATTGTATAATTTACACTGTATGTAAGAAACACGATCCCCTTGTCCGACGTGTCACATTTTAGCCGAGCCCGGACTATGATTACCTTCTACCCGGAAGGACAACCTGCCTACGGTGACGACTATGAAGTGTCGGTGTAAGCGTCCGGGGAAAAGATCTTCCGATGAGGAGGTCGAGGAGGGTTCGGAAGGAACTGCCGAGAATGACGAAGGGCACAGATGTCAAATGGTCGTGGATTCAATGAAGCTACATTAAATCTAAGTGTCTCATCTTTTATTCTTCCAGATTCTGGTTGCTGCCTAGAAATTTCTGTAGCTAACATAAACAGCTGCGAATAATAATAATCAATTGTAATTTATAAATAAAAAACTTTACGAAAGAAAAAAATAAATTTTTAAGAAAAAATATATTGAAGCAAATTTCAATCAAGTATAATAAATTAAATTGTGAATAATTTTTAGAATTTATTTTTCTTGCTGTGACTTGTTATACTCTCTTTGCGAAGTTAGTATTAGTTAATTAATTATACGTAAGATGTAAAAATAATGATTAATAAACAAATATTTCAAAATGCTGTGTAAGTACACTGTTACTGTATACAGATTGTGACCAATTTTTATAGCATATTACATAGAATAGGAAAGCCGAGTTAGTTTTAATAATAAGTAAATTTGTTTAATTTTAATCGAAGATGTAGTACATGTACGTATAGTTTAAGCTTGTAAAATAATTTACTTCCAATTAACTGATAGTGCATATCTTTTATATATTTTATGCGTTGTGAAATTTATGTTTGGTGTGAACAATGAAAAATTACAGTGTGTCTAAGATTTAAATATAAGTACTTTAAAATAACGTGAAGGAATGCCAAGAATTTGAACATTGAAACGTGATAGAAAAAATATAATTTATGAAGTTGTAGTGTTTTTCTCGTAGAAAACCATCGGGTTGGGACGTCGTATAATATGCGTGGGTGGGATTTCAATGAGTTGACGTGCGAGTTGAATTTTCAGGGCGATATAAGAAGGTATCGCACCATGGAAAGGCAATTATAAACATGTAATTGCGTTTGAAAAAATCAGGGAAAGATTACGTTTCGGCTATGAAGGCCGAGCATTAAGAAATCTAATAAATTATAAGAATAAGGGTTGTTTGGTTAAAGTTGATTTAAGAGCCAAATATATTATAAACAGCGTTTTAGATTGTATGCTTCTTATTGCATTGTTAAGATTAAGTTATTTATTGTGACGAGATTATATGACGTTTTCATTCCTCAACACAGCAAAAGGTTTTTTTATGCCTTGTAGTTAAGAGGAATATTATGTTCGAATATTAATAATAAGTAATTGTAAGTATTGTTTAAAATGTAAGAAGTGGAAACGTAACTTTAAAAACTTGAGCTTAATTTTTGTTCAAGCGCTGTTCCATATCGATAATTTTCTTTGCACCTTTTAAGAATTCTTTAAACTATTTGCGAAGTACAATTTTATTTTTATTCATCGTCTTATTTATTTTGTTTCTGTGATTTAATTTTATAATATATAGATCAACGTGGAAGCAGTGGATAAATTCTGCCTCTCTGAAACACAGACTAAGAATGCAGGAAATTAATGTACAGATGTATTAATCAAAATAACAGCCAAAATCTCAAAATCTGTTCAGTGATGACTATTTGTATTACCTAGGAATTATTATTTAAACTATATATATATACGATGCATATAATAAAAATATGTTTGATTTAACAAAAAAATTTTTAAATTAAAATTCTGTTTACAAAAGCATATGTAAACAGCTTCATAGAAGATTTTTTCAAATTTATAATAAAAATAAAAATGTTTTGGAAACAAAAATTAAGTTTCGCATTCTTTCTTTCTAAGAAATAATTTTATAGAAATTCATACTGATATAGCTGATTTTGTATTGAAAGAAAAAATATTTTTCATTTTTTTACAGATAATATAATTTAATTCAACAACTATAGTTATTAAATATGTATGATCTGTTATGAATATTATATTTTATTAAATTTAATCAGTGGTTTATCGTAATAAATTATAATAATATGTAAGAATAACTTAATTTAATAATGAATAATTGGTAATATATTGTTAATAAATTATTTTTGACATTTCAAGAATATTATAAAATAGTCTATTTTGCATATTACTGTATATTTAATTATAAAATACTCTCAAACAAATATTTTCCAATTTAAATGCAGCTTTAGTAAAAGCCAATAACTGAATTATATTTATATATTTATAATTATACTAAGAAAAAGCAACTAAATTATGTCAGAATAATTTTGAATATTTTTTTGTTTATATCGAATGATATTCAAACTTGAGTTATGATGTCTACTTATTGTCCAATATATTACTTCAATTTATGAAACTATTTTGAGATATTTTAATTCAATTAATATCTATATATTTTTTAATTGTATTAATAATATTAAAAGTTTTCTCAAATTATCATATAATTTAAATAATTCATTGATTATTATATTTCAGAATTTGAAGGCATTGCAAATAAATGTTTAATATATTTAGTTGTCAAAAATATAATTTATTCATACTTTCATGTAAATATAAGTAATTATAAATAATAATTATTGTAATTTACAGTAATTCTAATATTAATTTATTTTAATTTAAAAACAGTAAGAATTATATACAAAAACAAGAGTTTCATAAAATAAATGACAATAATAATTTGTCCATTTTAGGTTGTACGTTACTACGGACCAGATTTTGATTTATTTTTATGGCTGTTCAGGAATTTAAAAGATTCTTGTTGATTCTGAAAGGACGATGTGGGTGTTGTGTAATTCATTGTAAGTTGGCTGTCACCATTCCAAATAATTTTGTACTTGAAGACCTGCAGATTCTCATGATAAATAATTATTCCAAAATTATTAATTTCATGTAAGTTTCATGTAGTCTGAATAATTCCTTCGTAAAATGGTAAAAGCGATCTTTTTATGTCTTTTTTATAAGTTTGTTTTCCTATCCTGTCTATTGCAGATTTATAACTTATAAAAATAATTTTTTGGACTTACCGACGGTGATAAGTTTCCCAAAGAGTATAGTCTCTAGAAATAAATTTTAGATTCCTTTATACTTTTATAATTTAGAATTTCAACACACAACATGAATCTTTTATTTTGTGACCTTATTAAAATTTTTTTGAGTCTTTATTTTCATTGAACATTACATATATGAAAAGTTTTATAGATAATTCATTATAATATAAGATACTGTAATATAAGATACTCTTATAGACAATTATATTTCTATGATGTGTAAACTAAAGTTTTCTTGACATTTCATATTGCGATATGTTCGAGACAGATCTTTATGAAATTTTATGTCATTATTTCTTCACTTATAGCTATTTTTGAGCACAATTATATATATATCCACAGTAACAGAGGAATCTAGGTAATTACAAAGATGCAACTAGTGAAGATTAATGAGTTTGTAGGATTTCTCTTGAGCAGCCATTTTCATTATTATGATTTACCCTCTCATGTATACAATATTATTAGAATAAAAAAAATGTATAAAAATTATAAGAATTTCATGTATATATTATAAAATTAAAAAAATATATATTAGTACCAAGAAAGCATGAAGAAAAGTTGATAATAATTAATTAAATAACTAATTTATTCTGAAATACTTTTATTTCTTTTAAATTACATATATGCTTTTTGTATTATAATCAATTTTAACATATAATTCATAAATGAAAGTGGCTCACATATATTTTTATCGATGGTACAAGTGAAAATTTCAGAATCATTTAGTGACAAACTTTTCAAAATTTGTGTCAACAAATATCGCATCTTCGGTAATATAAAACCAACTTTTTGTGATTTTATCAAAGGAGGTTGGAAAGGGATTGAAAAGGACAAGGATAAAGGGTGAATTTTTGAATATTGAGAGAGAGAGAGAGAGAGAGAGAGAGAGAGAGAAAGGAGGTTACGCATAACACATCGGGGTGGTGGGAGGATTGAGGGTGAACTCGCGGAAAATTTCTGGTTTTACGATCGAGCTCGGAAAATCGCGGTTATTGCTGACGCCGCATGGCAGAAGCGATGTGCGAGTGTTGATGCGCATGGCTGCTTGCAAAAATAATGTGACACGGACTCTGGTAACGTCAGCTGCCACACTATTCTCTATATTTCAACCCCCGATTCGTTTCAGAGTTCTATTACTCCCGAGACCCCTCTCAACCCCTTCCCGGCCTATCTCTCTCTCTCTCTCTCTCTCTCGCTTTTTGTTCTTCTTTTTATCTTCTTTTTTCCTCCTACAGGTATGCTCTCTGTGTCTTTCTAGGGTCAGCGTTACTATTCTAATCGAGCTGAGCAGCGAAAAAATCTATCATTCGAATATGGATATTCAATTACGAAGCAGCGACGAATCATTTTACCGTAGACAATCTTCTTCGTCAAAATATTATATTATTAATTCCTATTACATTATACACGCATAATAGTTTATAAGTTTTTATTTATATACATATTTTAAATATATAAAAATTTTGCTTAAGCCCTTATAAAGTGAGTTATGTCTTTATTATAAAAGCATGTTAATAGACTAAGTTTCATTCTACAAAAATTATTTTTTAATAATTGACAATGGATAAAATTAAAAGTAAATGGATTAAATTATTATTATTACAAGTCGTAAAATTTTATAAATTACCTTAATAATTATTAAGAAAAATATATATAGTATAATATTTTGAAAAAATATTAGTAGGAATTTTAATTTCATTAAAAATATTCTCATCAATATAATAAACTAAGCATAAGAAAATAAAATTAATAATTATATAGTTTAAAACATTTTTAAATTTTCGTAATTTTATGATTATTAATGTGATATATATTTTTTAACTATTAGCGAAATATACTAGTTCATAAAATTATTTTGTGGAAAGTAAAGTTTCTATTTATTTCGAATAATATTGCAATTATTTATATATAACAAAATCTTATACTACTAAATAGTAATTACTTGTAAACATGAAAGTCTAATAAAATTGAAAGCTATGAAATGCTATTAATTCTAAATAAATTTACATAAAATTCTAATGCTTATAATTATATTAATTTTTAATATAATTTTACATGAAAATTAATTTGTTTTTGCTATTCCATGATGATTTTGCTGCAAGTATCAAATAAGATGGAGTTTCTAAGAACCAAGTTCTCGTAAATCCTCTTGAAACTGGGGCGTTACTAATTCTGTCCTATCATCTACATATAAAGCTTTATTCATAGCAAGTTTCTCCTACATAAGATTTACGCTGAATAAAATACTACTTACGAAATACTTTAAAAATTTCTAAAAATCATGAATTTGGCAAAGAAATTTTTTTTGGAGTATGCCGGTATATATCATACACACTATATTTACATAAGGTGAAAAAAATACGCATCAAAGCATTTTTGATCGAAGTTTAAAATAAAAAGAAAAAGTTCAAAGTATTAATCATTTCTTAGTTAAGCATAAATTTATTTACTTAGGTACAATAAAAACGCTTAGCGATATAAAAGTATACAACGAGATTTCTTATTCCAGTGGTGCCGACAATATTGATTATATAATAGCTTTTTAATTTATTTTTTACAAGATCAATTAAAGTATAAACAATGTGTATTTCAGTATTAGAATATCATAATAATTAAACTATCTATTAGAGAAATTTAATTATTGTACAGAATTAAAAATAAATATTCCTGCTTGAATCAAAGCGTCCTATTTTCCAATTTATAGTAGTCAGAGTAACATTTCATTCAAAGTATCAGCATCAGGAACATCCACAGTGACTTTTTATTTGAAGCACTCAAAAAGCAGTAGAATTCTAGGTTGGTCAATTGTTCGCAGACGCCTATGTTTTGAGACATCCCTAAGGAGCTTTAATGGGGTTAGCTTCGACGCCCACGCATCCACTCGCCTTTACCCCATACGAGTTCCCCCAGAGTTGTCCAGGACGAAATCCCCCTCGTCCCGAGGTTTGGAAGAAAAGCAGCTTACAACCCGAGGTCATTGCTGGGCGCACAGACGAGTTGTACACGTACCATGTTCCGGGATCCCCGGGGATGAGGAGGACACTTTGGAGATTACATCTTCGTCGGCCTCTGGCACCGGCTTCGCGAATCGACTGGAAAATCCCGCAGAGATTCGATCTGTTACTTTATTTTTGCCGAATGCACAAACGCCGCCCGAGTGCGATGGGCACGTACACATCTTTGTGAGAATGTGTACCGAGTGTCCGCTGGCACTGGAAACTCTATTTTTCCGGGAAACTGTCGACACGTCCCTTTTAACTGGCGCCACTCCAGCCCGATTTCTTACCGATTTTACGCTCGTATTCGACGATAAAATTCACCTGCTAACATTTATTCGATTAGGTTTGTTGTGAAGACTCGTGCATGGATGTTGGAATATCGTTAACAAGATAAATGACAACCTCTTTTCTATTTTCCTTGTTTAGAGCTCTTGTTTCTTAACTGATAATCTAAGTTTGATATAATTTTGATGTATAAAGATTAGACAAAATCTAGAAAGATCATTCAACTGTAAATTTGCATAATAAATATTTACATTTTTTAAATAATTATTTTTTATCTAAATTATCTCTATTATTTTTAATAGGTAATTGTCAATTAAACGTATATCACATTACTTCACTTTTATTTATTTTTTTTATTTGTATTTTTATTTTTGTCAATAACAAATGCAATTTAGTAAAAAAAAATAACAATTTATTTTCTATCTTTATTAATAATAAAAATTTTTATTAACGTACGGAAAAAATTTTATTTGCCAACTTATATTTATCAAATATATTTTAAATACTAAAAATTATATTTATAAATAAAACTTTAAAATATTTTCACATAAAAGAAATAAACAATTATTTATTGCACTATAAATAAAAGAACATTAAATATATTTATTAATCTATTAATTATTATTTTATTTTATTAATAATATATGGATAAACAAATTATTCACTTACATATATGATCACAAATCTATCGAAGGTATTAATTTAAAAAGGATGGTATTTATTAAATATTAAAATTCGAATACTAGAATAAGTTAGTATTTTATCACATATCAGAAAATTAAACTATACACAGCATATATATGTATAAGTATATAAATAACTATTTTAGTTGTTCTTTGAAAAGCGAATGTACTTTTCTATTTTTATATATGTAGAATTAATAAATATTTATCAATCAATTTATGATCCACTTTAAAAGCAGAAAGTTTATAAACTTCCTCATCAAGCGCATTATGCTTTAACTTACTCTTAATTTGAAATGAACACATTCTTTTATTATATTTCAAATTTCAAAAAGTGTTCGAATTTAAATACAATTTATTATAATTATTAATAAAATTAATATCAATATAAATCATGGAAGTTACAAAGAATAAAAAAAAAAGCAATAACTAATAAAGTAATTAACTATAATACATACTATAGTTTAAAATTATTCAAATAAACATAAGATACTGTTATAATGTTTATATAATCAGGGAAATATTTCTACTATAAAGTATATTTATCACAACAAAATTTTATGCAATTTATAAAAATTTTTTTATAAATTCATAAATAATGAAATTATAATATTGTATAATAAAAAAACAAATTTCTAACTGTATTTAAACTAAAAATAATATTTTTAAATTATTAATTTGAATAAGTACTTAGTAATAATATAATTTTTTAATGAAGTGTAAATTAAAAATGACTAAATTTTCAAATTAATTTTTTATAATGTTTTTATACATCAACGTTTTTATGCATAATATTTATGAAAATTATGTAAATTATTTAAAGAAATTATGAACATTAATTTAAACAGTTACTTCTAAAATTATATTATATAGAATTTTTTTTCATTAAATTAAATTTAAAAAATAAAACTTTCTAATTTCTTATTTTTGCATTTTTTTTATTATAGAATGCAAATTTTTTTTAGATTATACAATTTTAATATAACTATGTATGATATGCATACAATATTTTTTTGAAACCAATATGGACTCTGTTGAAAAATTAGGGGAAAAAATGAATAAATCACAATTGTTAAATAAAATATTTGTTATATTTTTTTTAAGTACTAGTAAAATTAAACCAGCTTACAGTTGACAAATAAAGAATTTCATTTACATTCTACTATAAAAAAAAACGTTATAAATAATTCATAATATAAAAGTAAAAGGAAAATATTTAGTTAATTAAGTTTTTGTAATATTTTAAGTAATGATGTATGATATCATATGAAATAAAAATTGATTTGATAACTTCATTTGAAACTTGATTTATAAAGTTAAGTTTAAATTTAAGTTAAAAAGTGTAATTTAGTTTTAGAAGAAAACGAATGTATACATTTATACAAAATGTATTCTTATAAAATATTCTAAAAATGTTAATATATTTCTATAAAAATTATTGTACATATTTTTATATATTAATTTTTATCTGAATATTATTATTGTATTATTATTATTATTCTTTTATATTATTAATTATTATTATTATGAGTATTGAAGGAATAATATTTTTTAACCTTTTTTATGTTAAATAAATTTTTTTGAATTTTTCTATATTTTTAATAATATTAAAGTAATTTTATATATACGAATGATTATGATTAGTCTATGTAAATTGTTTTGATATAATAAAAACTAATTAATTCATTTTCTATAAAATGGATAAAAACAATAGATAATATATATATATATATCTTCTCGTATTTGTGATTTATTCATTGACGGTATTACATGAAACGTAATGAATGAAGCATAAAAGGGACTTTTAACAAAATTAAAAATCATAAGGAAGTTTGAAAAATGTGCAAATTGATGGTTAAATAAATATTGAGTCATTTGAGTTTTAATTATTAACAGATTATCATTATAAATGGAATATATAAATGGAATATCTCTATATTGTTAAAATAATTTTCATTTAATTTAGTTGGATTAATATTTATTAAATGTATTTCATTAGCTATAAAATTCCCAGTTTTAATATACCGTAAATTAAATGATTTTTTACTAATATCTAGCAATATATTTAATTTTATAACTATGACACATGGAACTGTAAAAGTATTAATTTATTTTTTCACTTTTCGTGACAAGTAGTTTTCTGTCGCATTTGCATTTATTAAATAAGTAGGTGAATTAAACTAGTATAATCTGCCCTTGACGTAAATAGTACTTGTTTGTACATTTTTATAAATATGATTTTTAAATTAAAAAGCGGTTTATAGGTAATGTTGTCAGAAAAAATAAATGTTGTATAATGTATATTTAAAACAATTTAATTTAATAAAAAAAAATATTTAATAAGGAAAAATAATTAAAATACAAATACAGCTTAAATTTTCTCTTTAAAAAAGATAATATAAATTTTGAATAATTCTTTTAAGAAATATTATTTTTAAATAATGAAAGAAAGTATTTCAATTGTATCAGAAAATATATAATAAGCTTATATTTACAATGTATTCTATTAAGCTAAATAGTATTCATAGAAAGTGTATTGAAATTTATAAAAGCAAATAAATTTTTGTTTTGCTGTAAGATTTTGTAAAGGTTACACTAAAAAATAAAGTCAAATAATGTTTTTAAAAAAACGGTAATACTTAATACAAATATGAATGAATACAAAATATCACATGAGTATTATTTTTTTAGAGTTTAAGCATATTACTGAGAGATATGTACAAAAGATGAATAAAATTCAGTTTCAGATGTTACATTTCAAAAATTTAAAAAAAAGGTTGGCTCACATACCAGATTATTTATGAAAAAAGTTTTATATTTCAAATTGTATTAAATTAAGAAAATTACTTAATTTAATAAATTTTTAGTAAACAAGTTTTATTAAGTAATGCATTGAACTATTTAATAAAAATGTTAAAACTACTTATAGAGAAGCACATTTTTTATTTTACGTTACATCAATTATTTTATGAATGATTTTTAAATTATATTTTATATTTATAAAATTTTCTAGCAAAATTGATAAAAAGTGTAATACTTTATAATAAATAATACGTATTATTCACTTATATATTAAAATAAAAAATCCAATTTACGATATGTATTTAAAAATAAATCTTTACTCTTTCTCCATAAAGTGAAAGTTATCCTTTCTATTAAATTAATCAATGTAATATATTATAATATTTATTAGGTTAAAAAATATGTTATATTTTATAATTATAGTTTACATTGTATAAACTTAATAATAATTAATAATATTAGCTTCACATTAATATATTGTTGATCAATTGATTTTTATTTTTATGTTACCAGAAAAATCTTAATTCAATGTGACATTATATTCGGAATGTGTAGTAACAAGTACTTTTAAAAGTTACAAATGTCATAATATTCAACTATAAAATTTGAATCGAAATAAATTTCTACGTTTTAATTGAAGTCAGGAAAGTACATTCAGCTTAAATTAATATACATAACCATATAAACCAGTATAGAAAGTCAAGCAATCATGTAGAAACTCTAGTTTAAATTTACAATTTTGTATTTTCAATATTAACTCCAAAAACTATAATTTGAGGACGAATGTAAAAAGTACAATTTCATTAGAAATTTTTCTCTACCGTTAAAATATTTTAATACGTAAACTACAATGAATAACGAATTTAGAATTTCATTGTTACGCATAAATATGATATAAATAACCGAGTCGAGTCATAGTTCGGACTCTATAAGAGGATCGGATTATACCCAAGAAAACACAAGTGATATAGTTATTGTATTGTTTATTATGGTACTTGAGAGAATGTCGAGTGTTGTAATGCCATAACTACGATAGAAGTCTTCGGTTCAATGGTTCGGTAATGAAATTAAACATCGCGTGATGTTAAACCGACGAATGTAAGATCGACCGATACTGTCACACGTGGCGAAACATTTTATCTGATCATAACTGACGAAACAGACCGAATCATCTCCATTTATCACTTTTGAGTCACTCGTCAGCTTCCCTCTCTTCATTAATTACAACTGTTGGATTGTCTAGTGACTATTATCAACGGTAAGGTCCAATATTGTCTGACTGACAGTTCTTTGTTCTCAAAGTTGAGCGAGGCTCGTATTCATCTGCATTAGGGTGTCAAGTATCCCGACTTAAATGCTGTCTTGACTCACTGTCCAATCTTTGTTAGGCGGTACTAAGTCTGCAAGGTTTACTTCTTCTTAAATTTCAAAATTAAATTTATATTTGTGAATAAATATTAGTTGATGAAATTTAGGAAAATTACTAATTAATGTATTATTACTGTCATTGAAAATATCAATTCAATACAATATCGAAAAGTGACATTCATTCTAAGTGATGTATCTTTTTTTTCAACAATTAAAAATTAAAAAAAGTAGAATGAAATGAAATTAGTTTTATAAGTAAGCACAAATGATAATTGTGCGAGATATAGAGCTTATAAATAAAAAAAGAGTTTCATCGACTAACATTAAATGGTGTGCATAAGCATGTGGAACAAGTTGCAATGGTTAATGCTGAAATTTCAAGCGCGCGATTCAGAAGTCAAATAATGAATAGAATAGTCACCGACGGAACAATGCAAAAAGGTCACATCCGACAAAAGCATTACCGAGGTACAGAGGTGAAGGTGGTCTTGTAGGTTATGTCATACTTGCCTTAGTGATGTTGTAATAGCTACGACATCCCTGGCTCCTTTTCACTCTGCAAGTTTACACAGAGACGAGCTTCAGCATATAAAGTGAAGTTTGCCGCAATTATTACAACTGAAGTAAACTCACTTCGGCTCGAGGCTTTGCACATCAACGCGGCACGTGTAGTGTAGGTGCAAAACTTGTAAGTAGTTGTGATCTGGTTTTGGTCAGGCGAACGAGCACGACTGAGAATCAAATGGACCTGGATAAATCAACACGTATGTGAAATTGCTGAGAACTGGGAAACTGGATAGTTTTGCTTGCTTCGTCAACTATCACCAGCCTTAGAATCAATAAATGCGATATTATCACTTTGAAGTGTAGCTCCGATTATAGTGCCAATCACTATCATTCCTTTCTCTCGAACCATTAGTTTAAATCTTCTCGTTTATATTCAAAACTATGCATGATTATAGTTGACTTCATTTTCAATGATGCCATAGATAGATAGTTAGATTCAGAGAAATAAAAAGAATAACGAGAGAGAGAGAGAGAGAGCATTAAAGTTAAAAGTATAGAAAATGTAACTAACTGCTTAATTTTAATATTAATCAAACACAATAGACAAGGAAACATGTAATATAATAAATATAAATATTTTATTATAATTCAAATCTCAAAAAAAAAATGTTTAAAAAATAATAATCTAATGAAATGTCATTATTTTATACTTACTTGTTTTTGTCGAAAACTTAAGACTTTTGACTGAAATATTATAAAATAAATTTTCATTGTATGAAAATAAACGCTTTACGAAAAAATAAATTAAATTATTTATAAGTAATTATATTTATGTAAAATTAACTATAAAATTACTAAACAGCAGTAGCATCTTAGAACTTTTGTTAAAGTTGAAAATTATTTATATTATACTAATAGTTAATAAGTTATTAGATAAAATAAATAAAACAAAAAAAAAATTGTAATAAAATAATATAACAATAATAATTTTACCAAATAAAACTAATAATATATTTATATAAAAAATGTTGTATAAAACATATATAGTGCAATATTAAGGTTAATAAAAATGTTAATATATATGAAAATTATGCAAAATCTATATTGATGAATAGTTCTTTAATTATTTGATATTACGAAATAAAAAATGCATAGGAATTTAGGAGTAGATAAGGTTGACCAATACTAACAAAAAATTTTCATATACTCATATATTCATTCATATTTACGTAATGTGTGTATATAATTTATATTATAATTACAACAAATCGTTATCTATTTTAATACAATTTCATAATATCGCACGCTCTACATCATTTCGAAACTATAAATGAATTTATCATTTTTTTTCGATTGCGACACCGTTTAAAAATTTTTTTTCCATTGTACTTACAGTATATGCTATTCTACAATTATGGGAAACCGAGTATTATGGAAGGTATGAGCTCTGAAAACAAATAGAGCCTGTAAACATCGCAAATTTACATACATTTGTACATGGTATAAAATGCATAAAAATAATTTTTGTCTAAGCATGAGCACCGTGCGGTAGACTTCTTGTATCAATAACAAGATTAATGGGTTTTTCACGCATATTTATTTTATTTCATTAGTTTTTTTTATTTCTTTTTTATTTTTTATAATTTATAAGTTGTATTCATTTAATTAATATCTGTAAAATATATGCGAAAAAGTTAATATTTATTTTGATAAAATAATTTATAAATTAATTAGTATCATTAATCGTACCTGATGTGGAACATTATTTTTTAAACATGCAAATCTCAGAAATATTGCACGTTGACGATTGTTTTAAGTTCCAATGGGCAGGTTTGAAGTGAAATAAAAATAATTCGGTAACTTTTTTCTTTAAGATAAATTGTGGACATATACGTTTATACCTTTGTCAAACTTATATCTGTTTTCAACAATTATACAGCACGTTTAACATACTAATATTATATATATATCAACTGTTTAATACTTGCATAAGCGTTTTTATAGTCCCATACTACACTAAAATGAGAGCATACATAAAATGCATCTCATTTGAATACGTTTAAGTTTTAATGAACTACTTTATTTAGTGGCAACAATTCTAAGATTACAATAACTGTGCTCATGTAAACAATAACTCATAGCAACTAGCTTTTCGTAAGCAATAAATATTTATTTTAAAAATAAAGCTTTTCCCCTTATTTAATTGCTCAATACAATAAATCAGTAGTAGAATCTATCTGATAAATATATGAAAATCAATACAGTCCTTGCTTATAAATTTAAAAATATATATTAGAATACTGTATACATGAAATTGAAATTAATAATATTAATAATTATATTTTATTTCAATAAACTTAATTTATATATAAATAAACTGGCATTATTATTATTAAAATAATTAGGAAATTTACTGACTAATAAAATATTACGATTGATGCACGAACAATGATTATTATTCATGACGACAAACATGACAGGAATCCGAGTTAATGCGCACACATATCTATGTATCCTATATATGTATATATCTTTACAATATTTACATAATGCTTGATGGAAACCTGCAAAATCAAATAGTACTTAATCAACAGTGTCTTTACTCAAAGCAAACCAATTAGGTTGATGGATCGTTGTATTTGCATGTATAAACGTGGTTCTAACACTTAAACTTAAGCGTTATTGTATGAATGAGGTTTCCAAATGGCTTCAGTGTAATGCGTTTTAAGTTCACCTGTTTAGTATATTCAACTATAAATAAGTATATATTTAGTGTCGCTTTTTTTATTTATTTATAATATACACAATTTATACTTTTTAACATATATAAGATGAAAATTTTTATTAAAAATGTTACGAGTTGTCTTAATTTATAGAATTTTTTTTCATCAGAAATAAAATTAGTATAAAACTGGAATTACATGATAAAGAATTTTAACTATTGATCACTTTTGATTTTTGAGTTACCTGTAGAACTTATTTGATGGTTGAATACTATATCCTTATAAATACAATATTTCATTTTATTTATATGAAAATTTATTGGTAAATGCTTGGTATTTTTACATAGAAGATAGAAATAAAAATTTTTCTTAACTAAGTTATGATTAACTAACTGATCACAACGAAATAAACGTAATTTCAGGAGAAATCTATGAAATTTGTTCATAATTCTAGTTTGGATACTATTTAAGTAATTATAAAATAAAATTTTCTTCATTTAATTTGAAAATTAATTACCATAAAATTTATATATTTAACTGAAATTTCATTTTAACTTGAATAAAATGAATTTAATTTAATATAATAAAAGCAAAATGGAATATACAACATTGGTATTTCAAATTCTAGTCCGAACAAAAATATTTAATTATAACAATATCTTTGTATATAAGAGAAAATTAAATTTCTCTTTATAATATTTTTTATTTTGAAGAATATTAATTTCATAAATTTGCCCCGCAAATAGATATTAGTATGAGAATTTAATTTAACAATCTATTCTTATAGAATCTTTAAATTTAATTTTAAATATATATTTTTGAATAATAAAAGAAGAACCAATATAATTTTGTCAATGTTTAGTTGTGTATGTAAGACAATAGATGAAAATAATTTGGTCCTAGTTTAAAGTACAAAAGTTTATCCAAAATTTATTTTTTTGTTACGTACCTAAGCTGCGATATGTTTATTTTATATAATAAAAATATCATTCAATCATAATATATTTACTCGCAATTAGTCTGAAATATTATTAAGATAATAGAACGTCATTTTTACTGAATTAAATAAAATCTAACTAAATGCACGAAGAAATAATTAATCGTTATATTATTTAAAACTTTATTTGATCATATCTAAAAAGTTGAAAAAATTTTTGTTTAACTTTTCTCATAAAAGAGTAAGTATTTTTCTACATAATATTTCCTTACCATCTGCTTTTTAGAAAATGCCTTTTTATAAATCATTCGTGTTGACATAATTTACTAGTCCAACACATTTACAAGAAACATTTTGCTTACCGCAATCTTTTTAAACTTTTAGCGCATATTTTCAAACTAACTTCATATTGTAGAGCATTTAAAGTTATAGTTATTTTTTTCTTGTCTGAGAATGGTTGTTAATTAAACATTTGATGCTTTCATTTAAGGCAAAAATTTCTTGTACACGTGCTTTTTTATGTGAACTATATTATTCATGCCTACATTAGTATCCCATATAACATAGTTGTCCTTTTGAAATATATTTATGCTTTATAATATTTTTAAAAACATCAAGCATTACCTTCAACATTTCACTGGGCATCCCACTATAAATGACACTGACACTTGCGAAGCATTCTAATCATTCAAGTACATATCTTTCATCCGCTTTGGCATATATCCTAAATACACCATGAATTAATGATACACTTAATTTCCACAACTCTTCAGTATACCCAGCGTATATAATTACTTATAATATACAATTACAGTTTCTGTACGAAAATAGTTTAACGCGTATCACTTCATCCAACATTTTTATTTTTCTTTATCTCGTCCATCTGCCACTGCTCATCTCCTCCTCTTTGTCATTCTCACGGAAGATAACGCATGCTTGTTTATTCGTAGAATTTATATCACTACGTCAGCTGGAGCACCAAACTGCATCACATACACACACGTTTTCCATTAGTCACAGTAAGAAGTTTTTGTCACTCACAATCAAGCCACCATGTATTTTTGCGCATTGGAGGATACTATCAATCTCCCTAATTTGGCTAAAATTACTTATAAAGAAGAAGCTCATGAATCCGGACCTCGATTTGAGCCTAGATAATCACCTACGGGCAACTGGTATTAGAAAATGGGAAAAGAGTACAAGTACGAGTGAGAGAGCGACTTCCGGTCCAGTCGTAGGGGCCAGACTCAAAGCTCCAGAAGATGGTAAAGCGTTTTCGGATTCTTTCTCGATGTCCTCGTCGCTTTCCCCAGGCCTCATCGAGGCCATTTCATATTCCCGTTTGTAATCTGAAAGCAAACGAACAAAACACATTTTTCGATGGTTGAATTATATATTCCATAAATTATAGAATAAGATTTAAACATGTACATATTCACACTTTATTAGACGGAGATTAATTATTTATTGTGAAAAAATTGACATATTAATTATTTTATTAAAACTTTATTAAATTTTGACATGCTGTACAATTGAACTTTTTAAAAGTTTAATTAATTTTCCGATGGAATTGTATATCAAATTATTTCTACATCAATTATAAAATTGTGCATGTCATAAACTAGTATATTTTTACTTTATAAAAAATTATAATTTTTCTTAATTTAATTTCAAAACAAGTTTATTAAAAAAAACGTAAAACTTTATTACAAATTAATTATATATTATACTAATATTAAACTATTATAATAAATTATACTATTTAATTTAAGTGTACCAATAAAAATTCAAATATGAGTTTGTGCATCCAAATATATTTTTAAATTATATTAAGCATAAGCAATTTTTAATTTATTCTTTTTGAAAAAATAATTTAATTATGTATTTATGAAATTAATTGCATAAAATTGTAGTAATAAATAATAAAATGCTTGCTATATTTTGAAACAATGAAAATGCAGTATAAATTGGTAAAGTATAAAGCACTTTAACTATTTATTGAAATTATAATTATTAAATTTATTGAAAACTTAATTATTTTTAATAACAATTTATTATTCTTAAAGTTTTAACAATTAATTTTACTAATTCAAATGTAAATAGCACATATATTATTTTAAATGTAATTTGATATTCGAAGTTCTCCTCAAAGTTTTTTGTAAAATCGACCACGGATTCGACTTTAGTAATAAAAATTAGAGGTGCAAAACTTGTTTTACGTAGATCTATTGTGCAAACTTAATTTACCGTGCACTCTATTTATTTAAGAGGTATTCCACTGTAATAGATAAAAAATAAAATTTTTTTAAATTTTCAAAGTTTTATGTCGTGTAAAATAAGCGAGGAAAAACTTTTACCGAGTTAGGTCAATCATTCAAGATTTAAAAGTCGTTATACTGAGCGTAGAATCATGACAAAAATTATTCTAAATATCTCACCAAAAATTTAAAGAACCTTCAAGTACTGACCCAAATACGAATATTTCATTTTAATTAGCAAAAGAATGCGTCGGACATATTGATAAACGAGCGATTAGGAAATACTAAACCAGAACTTCACTAAAATTAATGAACAAAGGTATCAATAATCAAGGGGTTGGTAAACCGGGTAACAGAGTTATAGGCCAAGTCCCAGAATATTATAGTTTGGTCATAAAAAGGAATTCTGGCTCCATTGAAGATATGAAAAGAGAGGTGTGGGACATATTTTATCACAAAAGTTTGACCTCCCAGAAGCCGCACCAGGACTATTGTGTGACCGAGGAAGATAGTTGGTGCATGTGGCATAAAGCTAAGGCGAATAGGACCCTGAACACTTCCATCACAATCATCCCACCCTTAACCGCTAAAGTTCTTTAAGAGATCAAGCCAATTTATAAAGATTTAACACTTGCTAATTTGTTTGAGAGGTATTTCGGAGCAGAACGTCAAAACAATGAGACATTAAACTTGTTTATTTAATCTTTCAACCGAATCATTAAGTATAAACGCTTGAAACAACTAACTCTATTATTTCGCTAAGTTTAATCTGTTTTAATAATAAAAACTGTTATGATAATTGCTGATACAATTTACGGTTTATAGTGCCACTTCAAATAAATTTTGAATAAGTTGATCAAGGCTAAATTATTTGTTATAGTAAAAAATAGCAGATGTATGAAAAGAGCGAAACTATCAGCTCGTAAAAATTCCTTTTTTATGAAATAAAGTATTTTAATGTGAGTTTTATCGCCTAATACTTGTATAAAACAGAAGTTTGTAAAATAATTTAGATATGAAAAAACTTTTTAAAACTTACACTCTTTATTTTGAAAAATATATTACAATAATTGTCTATTAAATAATATTATATGCAAAATTCATATTTTAAAAAAACTTTTTGATTTCTTTAATTTTTATATATTTTGCTAAATGATATAGTCATGTCTATCAGCTAATGACTTTTTCTTACGACCTCAACTTTGATACTTTCTAAGAACATCGATTCTTATTATATTATTATTATATATTATTATTATGTTCTTATGTCAAATTATGTTTCATAAATTAAAACAATATATATTTTTGAAAAAACTTTTTAATAAAAATATTTAAAAAAAAAAAAAATCAAAAAAGTTTTAAAATTGTGATCGTTAGAGTAGAATATCTCTTAAAGTGAAAAAGTCCATTTTGGTTAAAAGTTTATACAGGAGTGAAGACTAACGGTAATATTTGCGAAAAAAATTACGTAATTAAATTTATTACTGATTAATTATATTATTTTAGAACATGAAAACTTTCTAAAAAATTTTTCCAAAATTATATATATTGAAAATATAAATTAAATGTAATTGAATATAAAAAAATTTAATACAAATGCAAGCTTCTCTTTAAAAAGTATGAGGTATTTATAATAATAAATATGAGATTCTTTTGAAAAATTTATAACAAATCATAACAAGATATCATATACAATGCATTATTAATTCAAGAAAAATTCAATAAAGATTCTAGTATATAAAAAAATTCAATTTTATTTCATAGTTAATAAAATTAAAGAAATAAAGGACTAATTAATTGAATTTAAGCTGTAAAGTGAGATCGTCGTATAAACCCAAAATATTTTATCTTTTATTATTTATAATCAGTGTTTTATGAAATATATTATATATTCAAGATAGAAAGAAAAAATACTATTTAATAAAAAAATTTTAAGTTCATAACTATAATTATTATTTCTTAAAAAAATTTAAATATAATTTATATATACATATATCAGTATCTAATTTTTATTATGGCAATTACCATTTAGTGATTTTCCGAGTTTGTTCTGAGCAATTATTTTTAATAGAATTTCAATACGAGTCACGAATGCGAATAATAGCTTAAAAAAAGAACATTTCAAAGATATTCAAAATATCAAAGTAGTCACTGAACACATGTATTATGCTACAAACATAAAAATTTCATTTAGACATATATTTATAATTAGTATATACTAAATTAATGAATCAAATTTATGTTTCATAAAATAAAACATTTTGTTAATAGCATGACTGAATTTAATACATTTACTGAAGTTCATGTGTTACGTTGTTTTGCTTATTTTGAAAAAATTTATAATTTTTAACCCCACTTATTTTATTATTGTTTATTTGATATTATTAATTTTATTAATTATGTTATCTCATGCTTAAAATCAAATTTATCATTAAATTAACTAAAATCAATACTCAATATTTATAAAATCTAAATTATTTCGAATGTCTAAAATATAAATTTTTAATACAGTCTTTGATGAAGATATATAAAAATTTATTTAAAATATTTGTGAATGTGAAAAAAATTAGCATTTTAAAAAATATAGAAATAATGCATAAAGTTCAAAACAAATTTAAATTTTCGTTTATATTCGAATGCAGCTACAATAATTATCTACCAACTTATATCTATCAAATAAATAGTTAATATTTTTGCTGTATTATCGTTAGTTAAGATTTGGAAAAAATTATTTTCTAATAAAAAATTAAAATGTTAAATGTCTTAATCTTGATTTTACTATGCTTTTTTCTTTTTTCCTATCTAATTTATAATTTTTCAATTTGAAATTTACTCAATATGTATAAAAAAAATAAATGTAAAGTATTGATATTAAGTAGGAATGTACTATATTAATATTAAGAATACCAATATTTACTAACCTGGATCTCTCCATTCTTCAACTTCGTAGTCATTCGGCCGATTGTGCAGTTTTTTGTTTATATTTTTTCCTAAAAATAAATTAATATAAACCATTGTTTAATACTTTCTAAATTGTAAATATGATAAAATGTAAAAATTTTGAAGAGAACAATTCAAAAAATAAATTGAAATATTTAATATTGCATTATTAATTGCGATTGATATTGATTAATATATTGGAGATATAAAATTACCATTTTTCCTTATGGAATATGTAACTTGATTCGGAAACTGAGTACTTGTTGGTGGTGCAGGAATTTCTATAATTTAAATAGTACATTTAATACTTTTTATATTAATTAATTAAAATAATTTGTTTGATTTCTAAAGTAGAACAACCTATTCAAAATAGTTTAAATTTTTGTGAATATTTTTTTTAATATTTTTTTCTTTTGAACTATTATAAGGCCTAATCATTCTTTATTGCCTTTGCATAGCCTACATTTTTATTGGAATTGCCATTTATTGATGTTTCCAAAATAAGAACGCCAAATACAAATAAAATGATTCTTAAAATAAAGTAGTAATAATAAAAATATATTAACCGTGACTAAATACATTTTTTTCTTAAATTTATAAAAATGTGATACAAGATAAAATATTATGATACATAAAGTGAATATTAGTAGAAAGTTAAAATTATGACACATGTACTAAAAAAGTATTATTAAATATAAAAAATATATAAAAGTGTTTGAGATATGTATTTTTCCTATTCATAAAAATATGATAAATAAATACTGATATCACCAAAAATGAACGTATTTTTATCGCAGTCAGTAGTGAAACGGTATTTTCAATGATAAAAATGAGAGGCTATGAAATTTTTATAGAATTATAAATAAATAAAATAACTCAAATCTTTTCAATCAGTCAATAACTATTATTTCTATAAAAAATATTGTTAAAGTATAAAATAATTTTATTCGCATATAACTCATCCAAACCCTTTAATAAATATTGTTAATGAGTATAATAATATTATTTTTAACTTTTTTTTTAATTTTATTAACAAAAATAAAAATGCTTGAAATATACTTTTTTATTAAGTACTTGTAAAAGCTAAAGTACTTTAAAACTTTTGTAAATACATCGTAAAAAAATAAGAAAAAAATAAGAATTTGTTGATAATGCACAACAGCACTTTGAAAGTGAGAAAGATTAAATGGTTTTCTAAAGGAACTTAGATCTATTGTAGATGCTTAATAAGTCATCTTTCTTCTTTAAACTTAAGTAGAATTTCAGGTATTGTTCTAAAATTTATAAAAAAGTCTAAAAAAATTGTATTAATTTTATTTTTATAAAGATTTTATATGTGATTAATCTTAAATAATTGATATAAATTACAATTTAAAATTATTTTAATATTTTTGTAAAATAAAAGTTATAATTGTGTTGTAACAGAAGCAGTAATAGTAGTGTACCAATAAATTTTTATAGTGTACAGTTAAAAATTATTAGAAATATTAATTTAAAAACACTACTAAATAGCATATTTATTATTGATATGATAGTTAAATTGGAAACTTATTTACCATCTAGTTTGATGACTCCATCAGTCCCTCCTAGAGAATTTTGTGCTAAACACTTATACGATCCAAAGTCTTTGGGTCCAACATTTCTAATATTGAGCTTCATGTACTGATTGTAACCATTTTTCTCTATTAGCGCCTCGTATTTATTGCCTATAACCGAACGGGAATTGCCTGGGCAAGTAAGATCGATTCCTTAACTCATAAGACTACAGTACATGTACAAAATACACTTAAATGTAACGTAGAAATTAACGTGAATGCGATATGTAAGCCATCATTTATATAAATAATTAAATATAGTAGTTGAGTATTTGATTATTGTAATAAATCTCTGAGCATTAAAGTCAACAAGATAAATCAACTGATTTTAAATTTTTTAAAACGCAATTCACTATATCAGAAAGAAATATAAATTTACCAGGTACAATCATGTCACCATGTTCGGTGGTCCAATAATTTATTGAGTCGGGATAAGCTTCTGTGTGACACTCCAAAGTCACATCCTGTCCGATATAAGCACCCTCTAATTGATTTGGTATTGATAACATTGGTGGAACTGTTGGCAATATTATATTTATAACCGAATTTATTTAAATCTATAAGGTTACTAATGGAAATCAGGAGAACTTAATTATCATATGCTTTTATTTAAATTAAGTATTAAAAAGTAATACTTTTTATAATTAGGTTAATCGATATAAGAAACTGAAAATATGATATTACTTTTTTGGTACGATTTGTTTTTTTTTTTTAATTTAATTGGCTACAATATTCAATATTCATTAATATTTCTTCTCAATGTAATGAAATTTAAAAAGTCAATATTGCATAACTAAATTAAACACCTTTATCAAATATTTTATAAATTATTAAGTAAAAATTGAATGTATATTCATATTTACTCTCAAGTACTTATACATGGAAAATTATAGAAAAAAGTGTTAACTCTGTAGATAAATAATGAAATAAAATATTGCTTCCGTTGAGCAAAATTCAGAAAACATATTTAAATACTATTTATGTACATGTGTGACAGTTTCAGCAAATTTAATATGGGCTCATAAGCAAAATATCCATAAATACATGGTGATTACCAATTTATGTTGTTCATAGATATCAAAATTTAAAATAAAGATCATAAAGTATATTCGTAACGATATTTTCATACAAAATATCTCTTGTATGATTACCCATATAAATGTATATTTAACATTTGGAAGTGTATATGACTCATCGTATCTAATAATGGTGAATGGATATGACTGTCATCAAAAAGTTTTATTTTTTATTGAAAATGTTTCTGTATAAAATGTTTTATATGAATAATATGTATTGCTTTATACATTGGAATATTTATCATTTAATAACTCATTAAATTACACGTAAAAAATTTATTGAAATTGTTTTTATTAAAAGTAAATCAGTATTTTATTTTTAATTTTCTTAGATAAGAATAGCATTATGAATATTTACTTCTTTATAAAATTTCTTCAAAAATCAATTTCGATAAATTATGTAATAAATTTTATATTTACAATCGCAGTTCGATAGCGTAATAATGTTATACAAATATATAATTTATTTATATGTACTTCAGATAAATACAATTTAATGATAACTTAGGTTGAAGAAGTATTGTATACATCATCTTTAAAATAAAAATCTTCACTTAAATTCGAGTCTATTTAATATTTTTTTTTTTTTATATCATTAATCTGATTATTTATATATATGAGGAAAGGTTTTAACTCGTTAAAGTTTACTTTGTCATTAATTAGGTATTTCATGGCCTGTATCTTTACACGCTGGTTGGAAAGGGGTCTCTAAAACACGTCTATCAACAGAAATAGCTTAACGTCGTGACAAGGTTCGTTCATTGTGCAAGTGAAAGGTTGACGGGTTGAATGTTATCGGTTGATGATTATTACGAAATCAGAGTTTTATCATATATATGGTAAGAACGCAGAAGATGTATTGCAATAAAAAATGTATTAGAGATGGTGAATAACGAATAACTATTTTTGTGTGGATGTCATGGAATTTATTTGATGGTGAAACATTTGCACAGGACTAAGGAGTGGAGTGGTAAGGGGTACTGATTATGCTAGTTAGGTATGGATCGACTGGTTCTGGTATCTACAAACACTGCTGTTAAAAGTGGCCTGCATATGTAAGGAGTTAGCCCTGCCATTGATAATGACCAGAAACATTGCTATGACAACAGCCTGTGTTTGACTTCGAATGCTGCTGCTGACAGCGAGCTGTGTATCTCACTGATATCTAGTCAGGAAAAAGTATGTTTCACATTCCCTCGCGAGTTTTTATAGCTCTGTAGCCACGGCGGCCCGAGCGGTAAGGGCGGCATGCGCACCGCAGATGCGCGTTCATTTGCGCTCGTGTTGGGTAATAACTAGGCACTAGACCACCAGATTACGCTCGTGACGTTTGGGCTTAGCATGTTTTCCACGTGTATATAATTTTTAGTGCCTTGGAGGTTAGCAACACGGGTTAATGAAAATATATGCATTGTCATCTACAGTGTTGTAATTTATGATTCAAGTAATTCGTACATTAAAGCAAATTTTTACGATATAACAATTATTTAAATATATTGAACTGTTTATTATTCTGATTTAAAAGACTGATTATATAAGTCTCAGTTTAAAATTTATTAGATTCAATATTTTAAATGTTTTTATGGAAAATTTTTCTTTAAAGTACTAAAAATGAGGGATAAAGAAATCCTTAAATTTTAGACTTTAGTTCAAATGTATAATACTGCAAATGTATAAATTATATATGTAATACGTGCATGATATAATAAATATTTTTATATAATATATTTTATTGATTTTTAAATGTTGCACTTTATTTATAGAATTTTCACTTACAAAATTTCACATAGATTTAATACGAGGAATGAAAGCAATTTAAAGGGTTAAAAAAAAAAGTCTAGGATTCTGTAAATCTCGGTGTTGAGCGTGACTTGAATCATATAAGAGGTTAACTTTGAGAGGATCATTTGATTTTAACGAGTAGTGAAAGAGAAATAGATGGAAACTAAAACAGGAAGGAAGGAAGGAAGGAAGGAAGGAAAGAATTAAAATGGCAAGGATAAAAGAGTCATGTGATGCGGATGTTGAATAATGAGCCAAAAAAATATACGGAGAAGTTGTCGCGCCTTTGAGCAATGGATTTCTATTTATCTGGTTCGTCGCGTGGGTAAATATTTAATATATGACGTGAAGAATAATAGGTCGATTCGTATTTAGGCCAAGTGAATAATAGTAAATCCATAGTCTAATGAAGCCTGAAAAATATTGAATCAACTCACTAGTATTCCTGACACGTGTGAGTGAAAAAAATATTGAAAGAAAATGAAAAAATGTGCTACAATACAACAACATCTAGTATTACAAATAAGTTCTTTATAATTTCACTTATATTTCCTTTAAGTTTTTTCTATTTTCGTATCGATTTCTTGTCACAATTATATAATGTATAATTTTGATGCTTATAATACATAACCTACATTATTTCTATCATGAATATTCGTGACATTTATTTTATCAATATTCTTAGTTCAATATGCAAAAATGCAAGAGAAAGAAAGGACCAATTATAAATTTCTTGGTACAAGAAAAAGTAAAACAATTTTCTTTATAAAAAATTATTTCTGAGTTATATTTGCACTTTATGTACGTGCTAATCGAGAAATTAAATTTTAAATATTTTTCACTCGCATTCTATACTTCAATTAAAAAAAATAATAAGTAAAAATAATAAATAATAATAATAAAATAAAATTTAATGGCACTGTATTTAAATATATGAATCTATTTCATTTTTATTTTTATAATTATTCATTGAGTTTAAATATAAAATTGATATTGGAATTCTAATATCATATATTCAAAATTATAACAGAAATTATTGACCCCGACCTCAACTTTAATTTACTTTCAATCTTCGTTTATAAATTAAAAAAAAATCAATAAAGTAATATAAACACGTTATAACACAAAAAGAAATATAAAAGAACAGTTTATAAATATAAAAATAAATGTATAGTTAAAAATACTCGATTACTTTCTTAATAAATTGATAGTTTTCATTTGATATCCGGTATAAATATTTAATACAAAGTAAAAGTATTCAAATATCAAAAAAATTGATAAATAATTTATAAATCTTATAATTTATTTTTTACGATTAATTTTTAAATTATTTATTGACTTAATATAAAATTGTTATTAAGTTTTAATTAAACTACTGGTTATTGTATTTCAAAACGTCCTTGGCGATATTTTGTAATAAAATTATAAAAATTTTAATGTTTGATGATAATAAATGCATTCAAATATTCTATTATTATTTTTAGTATTAGTATTAATTTTTATGAATTAACCGCTAAAGAATAAAATATAGTTTAGAAACAGTTAAAAATTAAAAAATATTATTTTAAATGCAATAAATAATTCTTACTACAATTTCCGTCTATGAAAATCAGATTACATTTCAGTAAATTTTTTACAATTTTAAAATACTCCAATGTATATTTATATATTATTCGTATATTTTAATACTATTTCTATAGTAAGAGAAAGAGTTACATAAATATTGTATAAATGAAAAATTTTATTTATATAATTTTCCATTAATATAATTTCCATAACGTCAACTACCAAAAATTTTTAGTTTTTGATAAAATTAGAGTTTGAAAATATGAATCTAATCAAAACTTCATAAATATCACTATTAAATTTTATACTCACATTGCACTTTTAGTAAAACTCTCGTACTGACTCTTGGTGGGACTCCATTAGCAGCGATACACAAATATGCGCCCATGTGTAAGCGACTAATTTTCGTGATGTGAAGTACTTCACCATTGACAACGGTAACTGTTACACAAAATGAAAACAATAATAATTAATTTAAAAATTTAATTTTCTTTTTAAAACTGAATACTACACTATCTAATAATATTAAAAAAAAATTATTCTTGAAGGGTATTGAAGTATATATTGAATATGTTGTATTATTTATAACAAAGATTCAAAATAAATTTTATTCTATAATAGAAGATGGACAAGTGATATTTATCCAGTTTTATAATTTTGTATATGTATATAATATTTACATAATGAACAATTATGTAGAAATATAGGAATTAAGAATTATGTAAATTTTTTATTCTACATATAATGCCAATAAAAAATGATAATTGAAACACAAACACTTAGCGATCATGTGCTCATAACTATTTAAGCATTGTTATGATATGGAATATTAAAACACTATTACCTTAAATTATATATATTAAAATTAGTTTCGTGACTTTGCTTATGTCATCAAATATTTTATAAATGTTCGATAGATTTTATATTTTATTGCTTGTTTATTGGAAATGTAATGTATTAAGTTTTATGTTGTATTATGTTGTGCCATAAAGTGGTACTATAGAGGATGTTGTCTTCAAGACGGAGTATCGACAATTCCAAACAGTAGAAAGTAGAAGAAGAATGCAAAGTTGACATGAAAATTCTCCACTAACTATTTATCGAATGTTATCATAAAAAGAATTTTAACATTTTTAAACAAATTCAGTATAAAATAACAGTACAAAATAATATTAGTGCTAAACTTTTACACTATAAAATTTTGTATCGATATATTATTCATATTTACCATAATGTGCCTATTCCGACTAAGTAACACGCAATATTATAGACGAAGTAATATAAATTATATTATAAATATTTTATCAAGTATATTAGCTATAACTTCATATAATTACCACTTATTATAAATGTTAAATAATCAAAAATTCTAGTAAATAAATAGTTTTATTCAAAGATCGATTTTATGTAATTATAATAGTAATAGTAATAGAAAATAAACAATTGCGATAAACCAGCATGTTTTCCTAATTCTGAGTACGACATATGCAAAAACTCATAGACGAACGCAACTCACGATATGCTGAGTGGGTTATAACACATATGACTTTAAAAATCCCACTATAAGAAGAGACTTTTCCTGTTCCTGGTTTCCTGTAAAGCCTCCACGATGGCTCGCGACGTTCGATAAAATGCAGAGACTGTACTTTTCCAGAAAACCAGTTTAACGGCTTTAACTATAAAAGTAAAAGTATTCTGTATCGTAAGAAACTTCGCTTTGGATCTCAAGAATTCAACTCTAGAATATCTTAAAAGCATTTTTATTGTTATTCGAATCACGTCGAGATATTAAGGTTTTAAAATACATACTTTTTCATTGCATAGTTTATTGGTTATAAAAATTGCAGAAACTACTAGGGCTTCAAAAATCTGAGGTTAACTAAAGCGATAAAATGCAAAGAAATTTTTTGTAAGTGAAGCATCAAGCAAGATGACGGATGCGAGATCGTGAATTTTTAAAGGTAGATAGGAGACTCATTAATATCTGTAATATACTAAGATATAAGAGATTATGTGAGTTATAGTTGCAAAGATAAAATTATTGAATTTGTTTGTTATCTACATTAAAGGAGTTTAATATTACTATATGTATTACAGATATATAATAAATAAATTGCATTTAATGTTCACGTATTATATCACCTATTTATCGAAATGAAAATTGCTTAAGGAATATTAAATATATAATGTATAATTTCTCCATACCCCGTAATAATTTATATCAATATACCTTGTAATTGTAATTTAATTATATGAAACATTGTTTCCATAATTAGTAATAATTTACATAAAAAATGTATTAATTTGATGAAAATATTAGCAATCAAATATTAATATTTACAGTAAATGTAACTGTTTTAATACTCAATATAGATAGATTATTGGAAATTCGCATAACAATAAAATTGTACAGAATTGTGTAATAAAAAATTTAAATGGACATATTGATTGAAACGTCAATTTAAAAAAAAATAAGAAAATACTTAATAAAAATTAAAAAACTATTATTTTATGATGAAATATATAATGTATAATCTGGGATAGAAGCGTGAAAATGAATTCAAAATCTATTAATATATTAACTTATTTTAATTTCGATTATAATCAAAATTATAAATGATTTGCATTATTACTAATCAAAAATGTTATAAATGAAAGAGCCTATTTACTTTTCTATTTGTGCGAGATATTGTGATGAGTAATAAGTAGATAATGCATCTATCAGTCAAAGAACGTATTACTCTTAAAATTTTGTTGATCATGCCTTGAGGGTATTATAATCAATAAAAAAAATTGAAATTGCAAAATTATACCGTCATATTCGATGGCATTATCTGAATACGATAGGAAAATATGAAAGTTAAACAAATTTCCATTTTGTCAAAAGTGAACAAAAAAAGTAATAAAAAATTTAAAAGAAAAAAACATCAAAACATTTTATAGGTTACATTTGAATAGGTTAAATCAGAACTTGTTAAATAGTAAAATTCGTTACGCCGCATCCAATCGATGGAAGAACCATCTTCATCCTCATTAGTAATGTAATGCAATAAAGCACATTTTCATCGACCTGTATCCATTTGGGAAATCATGGTTATTCGACTGTTCGAAAAATCGATTTTATTCAAATTTCAGCGCGCCAGTGTCTATAGACGGTAATACACGAGCTTTTCAGGCTCGGAGCTTCGCACACACACACACAGACACACAAACGCACGAAGGGAGCTTTAATCAAGTAGTCCCAGTGGTGCTATTGCACTCCGCAGACCGCAACTTAGTCGTTCTTGTGACATGTGCACGTACAAATTCGTGGCAAAGATGAGAAAACCTATAAAGCTCGACTCTTGGCAACAAGCGAAAACAGAGATGCTGCGGCGTTTGGTGTTCTGTGCGATGTTTCTCTGGATTTCATGTTGCTGGCATGAGAGCGTAAACATGCACAGGTGACAAACATGTTCAACGAGGACTGCAAGTGTATCTCTCCCCGATAAAAAAGAAGTGCTAATAATGCGTTATTGCTTTTGGATATGGTACACGAAAATGTACGTTAAATTTTTTTATTTTAAAGGGAGTTCCGTGTTAAGATATGACAGTCGTATAAAAATTTATAGATAGTAAATAAATTCTGATTTTTAATACAATTTTCCTTTTTATGTGTGCTAAATTATTTAAAATATATATATATATATATATATATATGTTTAAAATAAAATGAGTGAATTCAGTTTCAATACATGCACGACAAGTGAATTACGTAAATAGAATAAATAATTTTAGCTGTTTGAGTATGTAAAAAGCAATATAATTATATTTTAATATATAGCACATACAATTGTCTTAATAGTGACTCACTTGTAATTAAATTATCGTATTAATAAATTATGTATATAAAATCAGAAATTATTTTTCTATACTTTCTTCTGATAACAAAATAATTAAGCAATAGCATAACAATACAACAAGTAGTGATTAAAGAAACGGATACTGTACATTTGAAAATATTATTCATCACTCAATAAACTAACAGATTGTCTAAAAATATGAAATAACGAAAAAATTTAAAGTTAATTTTAATTCTCTTTATTATCCTATAAAATAGATGATTTTGTTTTCATATATTAAAAATTATATTCTATTGATTTGTATATTTCAGAGTAAGCTAATTAGTCTTTAAAATTATAAAAAACTGAAAACTTTTTTTTTTCTTTCGTCCAGTCATATGTTTCTTCCTTTCTTTTATATATTTTTCGCACAAGATGAACGAAGCTGTGAATGTGATGACTTACCCACTATACCAGACCCTTTTAAACATATAGTTTTCTTGAGTTCACATTTCAGGTCTCTTAAGATGTCTCATTCTTCCGAGTCATTTATCTTCATAACATAACGGTATTTTATTTTACGAGTTGTATGAAAAGTGTAGGTACGAATATAAAGGTGCATAAATGATTACACGAATATCTCGATAACCAAATTTATATTAGAATTATATATAGATGAGGGGTAGATGTAGCTATTCAATATGTATGTCAGTGTAATGAAAGGTAGAAAATATAAATAAACTAACGTTCTTGCTTAAAATGCATTTAGTTTAAGAATTTTATTTTGGCTTACATTTTTAAAAAAGTTATTTTGTTATTTTTTGTTTGTAACATGTATTACATAAGCATATTCATCATATTAAATATGGTAATATTTTTTCCCAAGAATATCAGTTTTATAATTTTATAAAGAGTTAAAACATTAAGTTACGTAGATATATGATACTGTATCAATACATAATGTAATAAAATAAATTTTCGAGGTATTTATATTTATAATGTATATCAACTAATTCGAAAATAAACTCAATGATATAATGGGAATTTATAGACGTACTTAATGTAAATTCATATAAATCAGTGTGGAAATAAATTATTTTCCATTCTTACTTCGCTGTTAGCGCATTTAGAATACAAATCGAGTACGAATAAAAAATATTAAGTAATAATCTATGTCTGATTTCGTATATATTAACTAAGATAAAGGAGTAGTTTAAATATAGTTGGATATAAAGCCGTTAAATTTTGTAGTTTATTTTTATTTTTATCATGTTGCTACAAATCAATGATGTCGGACGACTACCGATGCACTTTCGCACACTTTTATTCTATAGAATGAAATCATTTGATAATCGTTAAAACTGCTTGAATTTACCAATAATCTTATAAATTCGAAAAAATTCCAATATTTTGATGGTTGCAATATAAGAGATACAAATTATAATTTAATAAATATGAATGTACATTATTATACGTCGAAGCGAAAATTACAAAAATTGAGCTTTTAAATAAATAAAATATAATGTAATCACATGACAAGTACAAATAGCTTTTGTACTAAAAATTGTAAAAACTATATTTAAAATCTTCTGTTTAACTCTTATTTTATCTGTTTTTAAAATAAAATAACATTTATTTTTGCTGAAGCGAACAGTACAATTCATAAGATATTAAATGAAATATCCAATGTTACTAAAGAAGATAAAAGATTGCCAAATATGTTTTTATATATTCAAAAAATAGTTTAAATATAGAAAATGTTATAATTAATAATTTTTTAATTTACTAATAAATTTAACTAAAAATTAAAAATTTCGTTTTTGATTAAACCGTTTTAAATAATTTAAAAGTATACAAAAGTCAATATTCTCCGATTAGATCAAACATTTTCAATCATTAAAACAATCATTTTCTAGTATAAATAAAAATATTCTCAATTTGATGTATAACAAAATTTTCAATTTTGATAAGTGTAGGAAATAAGAAAAGGTGCTATGTCAAAACAAATTACGAAATACAAAAGTAACATTGGTTTTAGTGTTGTTTTTCAGTAGATTAGATATATAGATCATATTCCCGATTTTACTTTAGATTTTTCAATTGATTTTTTCGCTCATTGAATACACTCATATTGCTTTAAAATTATTGAAATTTAATATCATGAATATATAGTAAAAGATATGTATTGTAATTAAAATAAATATATTGTTTATTCGTATAAACAGAATTAATATTAAAAAATAATTACAAATAAAATTATTATAAAAGATTTTATGGCTAATTTTACGATATCGTGTGTAATTTACGCAAAGAATAGTATATGTGTTATGTAAAACTCAAAATGATATTAAAATAATAATTGAAAACATTTTTGAAATGATCATAAAAAATCTAATTTCATTTTTTTCAGTTTAATTAGTAGTTAAATCAGAATAAATAAAAAATTTCATATAGTTTTAATGATAGATTTTAAATACCATGAACAGATTAGTAATAGTAGTACGATATATTGAATTCATAAGTATTGATTTTATCCATAAAAAAGTATGTATCTGTTATTAAGAAAAGATAAAGAAGTTTAAAATTTATATTAATTTAATTCTATAAAAATTAAGTACAAATTAATAGAAGTTGACTTGAATAATAAATTAATATAGAATACTTACACATCTAAATTTCACTAAAAATTCTAACATTGTTTCTGTAGAAAAATAATAGGACTGTGTACAATTTTCATGATATATTTTATCAATTTTCTAATTTAAATTACACAAACTATAATAACCTCAGTAACATGAATTTCCATCTATATTGCTCAACTAGAATTATTACTTAATGGATAAACAGGTCGTGGGGAACGTGTAAACTAAGAGCATCCAATACATTTCTATATTTTAGTAAAGTACTCCATATTTTGAATTAGCTCACTAAAATAGTGCAGACTTGTATGTGAAATATGAATCATGAATTATAATCAAAACTATTTGTTTAAATCATTCACACTATTAAATTACAATATTTAAAACCTAACAATAAAAATCATTGAAGTATTTGAAAATTTGTTGTTTTTTGACATAATTACATCAAACATAAATTACATATTCATACTATAAATAAATATTTAATAGTTTACTAAATTTTTTTTTATTATTCACAACAATTTTTTTTATTCTGTAATTTAAGTATAATTAATTAAGTATAATTTAAGTTAATTATATCATCACTACGTGCATCATATTCACAAATTTAGAATATTATCAATTAAAATATTTTGAATATCCAGTATTAATTGAAAAAATAATATAAGTTAAATAAATTTAAAAAATAGAAAATTATAAAAACGAAATTTTCATTTTTCATAGCTTTTAATATAATTATGAAATATATTTTTAAAACTAACGTTTGAAACTTTAATGGTATATTTATTTAAATAATTTAATCTAACTACTATGTAGAAATGTTATATAAATAAATTGAAAGCATATTAAAAGAAATTATCGTAATAAAAATCGCGAATGAAATATATTATATTGATCATGAAAACATTAATAATAACAATACTAATATTTAAAATGAATTGTGGTAATTTTTTGTAAATAATTATAATAATTTATATTAAGAAAATAATGCTTTCATTCGCTATAATTATATTTATCATAAATATTTGTTTATTGTTATTATTTTAATAAATATAATATTTTAAGAAATACTAAAATTTACAATACAACTTTGTCATAAAAATAAAATAATAAATTTGTTTGATGGTTACATTAAATATATATGTGTTCAAATAAATTTCTTTTAAAAAGAAATTTTGATTGGTTCAGCACTATTTCCCATAAAAACACTAACTTAAATTTAAAATTTATTGAATAATACTTTAAAACTTACTAAATGAATTACTTTTTATCATATGAAAGTAAATCTATAAAAATTGTCATATATAAATTATATTTGAAAAGTATTACAATTACTAAAATAAGAACTAAAATAAACGTGTATCTTATTAACGTAATGTTACTTTGTTGTAATGTTTTATAGGTTTAAAAATAATTTTTTAAAATATAACTTTTATTTCATTATTTTACAAAAGGTTCAAATCCTTAACTCCTGTAAATATTTATTTTATCATTCACGTATATTAATCAATTTTCCAAGAGTTCCAATTTATAGAGTTGGCATTTAAAAATGCATCTAATGTTTTCTGAAAGAAATAGAAAAACTCAAGAAAACAAAGAGAGATGGAAAATTGATGGCTCTGATTTATACAGCCATTTTTGGTCAGGAGTATTCAAAGATGTGCATTGTATCAGCAGTTACCAAAAAAGTTCTAGGACGACTTGGGGAGAAATCTTATCAGAGAAGCAATCCAGGACTTCAAGAATGAGTTTTGAGACATTACGAGAAATACCAATAGTAAAGAGCCACCCTGATCGTAATGCTTATGACTACAGGGACAGGACAATGAAGTTGCACTATTTGTGTTTCTTTTTCTCTACTAGACTACCTTTCCCGACTCTATGCAATACAACGTATATAGAAAACTCTGAAAGAAAATTGAATCTTTCTCTGTTTTACTTTTTCCCTCATTCCTATGATACTTAACGATGACAATCCGCTTTTCTTAAGGCAATTCAAACCATCTGCTTCTACCTCCATAACTGATGACTGCATGGGGAAAAGTGTGATGCACTTGTTGTTATTGAATTTAATTTGATATATTTTTAATGAAATTAAAGAATTAATTTTACACTTAAATACATACTGACTTACTACAATTAATGTATATAAATGATGCACAAGTTATAAGTTAGTACGCAATTAATAAAAAGAAATGAATTCGTAAGATGAATAAGAAAGGAAAATTCTGGTACGTCTATATTATTTATATTCTTAGTCTATAATATCATAGAAGTGGGCTTATTTATAAATATGTATATTTGATAATCATTTTATTAATTATAAAATTTAATAATAATTATTGAATTTATGTGTAACCATACTTTATCGATTATCAAGAAAACGAATGTATAAAAATGAAAGAAAGTCACAAAAAAAGTAATATTTTATAAATTACGAGTTAAAGTCTCGTGAATTTATATTAAATCAAACCTAAATATTCATGAAATTTTTAAATATAAAATAAAAAATTTATTACATATATTCCAATATAATAAATTTACTTATAAAGGTAATAAATACATTTTATTCAATTATAAAATGATAATAATCATATAAAGTATATTAAAATAAATAAGATATTTTAAATAAAACATTAAATTAGTGATATATATATATGATTCATCCACGCAGTTTCGAGTTTTTTTTTTTATTCTGCGCCTATTCATCGTAGAAATTTGGGAGGGGTCTTAAAATGTCTACAAACTATTTCCGCATTTTTTTTCCCTTTTTTTTTTTTTTTTCGATAATTAGGTAAGGCAGGATTTTACTTCGCGCGAAGGGTGTTTTTCAAATTTTTGACACGGCGCGCTGAAGCGATTAGTGGAAAACCACTACGCGAGAATGTTTTGTTCAAAGATTAAAAAAAAAAAAAAATTCTTATCCTTTTTTTTGAAAGATGATTTTTTGGTGGATTAATAAATAGTGTGAAATAAAAATTTTAAATTCTTCAAAATAATTTCCCCCTGCATCAACACATTTTTGAAGGCGTGTTTTCTAAATTTCAAATGCATCTTCAAACTCTTCAGCTTTGATGTTTTTAAAAATTTTTCACATTTATAAATTTTTTTGCACTATATTGTACACTGTAGATCGTGTTAAATTCAGTTTTTCCTGAATTGCTTTATCTGTTAATCAACAGTCTACATTTTAAATTTCTAACACGCACTGGGTGTTCCTAGCCATTCGAAAGCTTTTTGGGCGCCCAGATCGAGATTCATCGATGATTCTTTCTCGACCCTCTTTAAAAGCTCTGTGTCATTTTCCACTTTGCAATTTTGACATACAATTATATCCATACGCTTCTTGGAACATTTTGTACATTTCCACACTGTTTTTTTTTAATTGAAAACAAAACTTTATCGCGTAACGCTATTCGAATAGATGTTCCATCGCGTCGTGTCAAAAAACTGAAAAACATCCTTTGCGCGAAGTAAAATCCTGCCACACCTAATTATCTAAAAAACAAAAATAAAAAGGGAAAAATGTGGAAAGAGTTTGTTGACGTTTTAAGACCCCTCCCAAATTACTACGATAAATAGGCGCAAAATCAAAAAAAAACTCGATACTTCGTGGATGAGCCATGTATATTACGTAAATATCTTGTAATATTATAGTAAATAAAATTGAAATTATAAAAATAAATCAATTTCAATATTCAATAATAACTTATAATAGATATAATAGTTAATAATTTAAATGATTAATAATGAACCCAATAAATATTTTTTTTAAAATCATCTATCAAAAGATAATTCACATATTGAATGAAATAATATTTTCTTTTTCTTCTCAAATATCAAATTTTAAATAAAATTAGTTTTTCATAATCCGTTAACTTCAATAACATTCACTTATATTTTTGAGTTCGTATGTATTAACTAAATTAAACCAGATATATTTTAAATAATTTTTAAGAACAGTTTTATTTTATTCCATCTTGGTTGCTCAAATTTTTTATTCTAACGTATTTTCGGCCGAGAAGAATTTTTCAATGCTTGATTTTCGCAATGTAGAGCCACAAATCGTATTTATGGAAAAATAAAAAAAAAATATTTGTACCGACCAAGCGAATCAGTAGTCTAACCCTTTATTTTACATTTCTAAAATTTTTCAGTTTTTCCACCGATTTTATGCAAACATCTCTAGCCTATTTTATTTGTTAGCAAGATTCCAAGCATCGGCTTAATTTTCGTATTTTCATAAGTAATAATAAAGCCGAGAATACTATTAATTTTAATCCGGAAGACATGTCATGTGCCAATTTATTCTCGCTAACGTATTGAATGAAAATGTATATCTTCATGACAAGTTATCATCAAAAAACTGTAGAATTTTCTGTTTTTAATTGTACGGTACTGAAAGGTTGTACATGTTTTTATTGCAAAAATTTTTTATGGCTTATGAATCAATAAGTCTATTACAATAAACTATAATTTACATTTTTAATATAATTGAATAAAAAATACTATTTTCATAATACTATTTATAAAATGTTTAAATGTAGATTAGAAAATTCAACTTATTATCTTTAAGTATTAAAATTTTAAGTGATTAATGTCGTATTATTATATAAATATAATAAACAATTAAAAAAAAACATTAAATAACGAATTTGAAAAAGATAAAATAGATCGTATTTATTAGCACAGCAGTTTACTTAGTGATTAAAGGGTTTATTGTATAATTTATAATTTATATTTATAATTTCTTGTCTTTTATTCTTTAAAAATTGACATTTCATAAATACTTCTAAAATGAATTTATATTTCTTTTTAAGACGGAGTATAAAATTGAATACAAAATATTATTTCATGTTTTTAACTATTATAAACTTAAAGTTTTGAAACGATAATCATTAAAAATTGTATTTATATTGAAATATGGGACTCATGATATACTTTATTTATATATATATATATATATATATATATACAGTGCAGTGTATTTGTTAATAAAAAATGTCGACAATTTATCAAACTAAAGTTTATGTAGTTTATTATATCAATATTTTATTAGATTTTCTTAATACACTAGAAAGGAAATGCTTTTAAAATTTTCAAAAACATAATAAAATATATAATGTAGCATATTTCTTTAAAAATAATCATTAAAATTTTTTAAAAAACTTTTAATCTAAAATTATATGTAGTGGGTAAAGAAATTTAAATAAATAAATAAGAAAAAAGTATAGAGAAAAATCTTTTTACCAAATAGCAAATAAACCTTCTTATATATTCAAAGTTCTGAGGATTTCTATTTTACAAATTTATAAAAGTACATACTGATATTCCAGTATATTTTGTTCTCTTCACCAATTGTTACTCTTCAAAAATAAGAATTTCCTTCACAATAAAATGATATTGACTACTAAGGCACATTACACAAACAGCAAACCATTGATCTAGTTAATTTAGTTACTTTACAAGATTCTATCATAATCAAGCAATACTTCTTTCATATTCTATTTGGTTACCAACCCCCAATCAAAGTATTTTAATTCTTTTTTTAGATTTCACTCATATATTCATTCCTCTAAATTTTTATCATTGTTTAAAAATTACATTTTCTTTCCAGGATGAAATTATTTTATTACCTTCAATTTGACTACCTTTTTACAATTCAAGTTGGATAAAAAATATCAAGGGTCAGAATAACAAGTAAAACACATCTTATGAAAGAAAATACACACACGGGAACACTAATATTCGGTGAAAATCTAAAAATTCGAATGTCCAAAGACTATCAACCATGGAGTAATGGTGTTAGAAGTACCCCTTTACTCTGGAGACCAACACATCAGGTGATAATACACCAAGACTTTGGGAGTCGTCCTAAACGAGTTTTATTCAATATTACATTCGATTGTATGAATAATGTTATCATTCATGGACCTTCAATTCTATCTGCGCTCTCTTATTCTATGAAATTTTTCTCTGCACATAACTTCTTAGAACCTTTCCTTTTAAAACTACGTGCTTCGAATGTGGTTAAATAATACATTACTGAAAAATGAAATATATTCTTTATTTATACGAATAAAAATTAAAAAAAAGAAGCCTGTGCAATTTTTATGAACCGTGACTAAAAATTTATAGAATTAATACTAGGAATTTTATTTTAAAATCGTATTGACGTAGATATTTATAAGTATTTTTACTTGTATCGTATACATTATTAAAGAGTTATATCTACTTACATAATTATTTTATCTTTAAATTCAATAGTCTACTAAATTAAATTAATTACTTTAAGTACGAAATGAGTTAAATATATATTTATGATCGAATATTTCAATATCAAGTAAATTCAATAAAGAAATATTGATTTAAATATAATTAATGAATTAGAAAATTAATAAAAATATTTGAATACTTTATAATAAAATTAATTTACTTCAACAATAGTAAGTATAAAATAGAAACATATGAAGAAAAAAAACTAATTACTTTAATATTAGATACATTTTTATAATATGAATAAATATTAGTATTGAACATAATGAAAATCTGTTCCATGACAGTAGGAATATTAAAATATCTATAATAATCATAAGAATAAAATTTTCTAATACTAAAATTCGGGTTGCATCAGCACATACACTATTCTTGAAGGTACTATTCTTGAATATTTGAAGGTAACTCTTAAGATTTTGTAAGATATTGTTGATAGATTAAGCATACAGATTTTGCTGAATGTGCATGTACATAAATTCTCAGCAGTATAGCTTAGATGACATAAATATTAAAATCATAACCAAAAATTGATGTTTGAACGTCTTTATGCCTATTCCATTGTATTGAACTACAATTTAAAAAGTTTTTTACATGAGAGAAAGTAATATATTATGTTTAATTCGATATTTTTTATTTTATTAATGATCATAAACTACAATAAAAAAATAATGGCTTTCGTTAAACATCTATATAAAATAAAATTATTTTTTATATAATGTAAACTATAATGTAAAAAAGTTATTGAGATATCCAATTTTTTTTTAAAGATTAACTATTCAATTTTATTTAACACAGAATAATTTGCATTTTAACATCTCACGTTACACATACTTGTAGATAATCATTTTATCATAGGTATTATAAGCTTCATAATAATCTAATAATGATATCCATATATTTATTAATAATATATCATAAAAAAATGAATTATGATTTTTAAATCATAAATAAATTTGAAGTTGAATAAGCATTATTTTACTTTACATTATATTTGCAGATGAGTTGTTTTTATAAAATCTAATGGTATCTTTTCGAAGGATAATTAATTTAAAAAATAATCAGCAGTTTTTAAAAAATGTATTGAAATTCTACTGATTATTATTTAAAAAAAAATATTTAAAAAAAAAACAAATAATGATTAGTGTTGTATGATTTCTAGATACGCTATAAATAAATTTATGATGCTGAAAAATTGAATGAAATACATAAATAAAATGTTTATGTTAATTTTAAATAAAATAAGATAATTAGGAAAAATATTAAATAATATCAGAACCATTTAATTGTTATGTCAGTGATTTTAAATAAATAAATGTTTAGTGTTTAACTGAATATAAGCAACTATCACTGTTGAGTTCATCATCTTGTCTATAACTGTGATACACAAGCTTAAAAAATGTATATTAAAAATTAAGTATTCAAACGATATTGACTCTTAGCAATAAAACTCATCAATGATCAGCGTATTTCAAAAGAAATTTGAATTAGTAATTTAGAGAATTTGCAATATCCGAATAAATTTATTATCAGAGTAGTGACTAAAATCAATAGTTTAGAATAGATTTTATCAACTGTTAAGTAGAACTCCTATGAATTATTACCTTTGAGCAAAAATTGACTTATTTTGAATGATCAGAAAAGTGTATTAATGAAGTCCCAATGAAAATATACATGAAATATTTGTATTTAAAGAATAGAACTAAATTTTCGCATATCAGTTTGGTAGAGGCTGACAGTGACTTTGTTAAAATACTTCTCTTAATCTTCGATCTTTTCCCATCTATCGCCGCTACCCTTCACATCTTCATCCCATTATTCATGTGCATTTATGCGCCTCCACACAGCTTTACCCTACACACCGACACACGAGTTCAGGGGTAAAAAAGTATTGTCCCACGTCATGCAATCCAGAATGGACCAGTGGGTTTGGGGCTTTATTCTCCGATGTTGTCCTGCATGTGTGTGCATGGCCGAGCTTCCGGAAAATGTCATTCCCGGCTGAATAATTATGTTAGAGTGGCAAACTATTGGATCGCTCGAGTTTCGTTCCAATTTCGGGATCGAGCAATAATTGATCGTTGGAAGGACGCAGTCGTTGTACACGTAGAAACCCCGAAAATTCAAAATTTGGAGGTTCCAAATTCGCGCGCCCGACACAAGTTAGAAGTAAATTACACCCAGAAGACTGGATCATTTCTGACGCAATCAAGCGTGCGAAAGCTGCGTTTGGTTCCGGCAGAATTGATTTATGGTGGATGTTGTTTTTCCCGGCATGTTTTTCCATTCGAATAATGAGCAATAATGTTAAATGGTTGGACTGTTTAATAAAATACTGTTCTGACGTGTCTGCCATCATTTTAAAAATAATTTTCACGAGGTAAATTATAATCAGTCATCTTGCTCTGGGTATTTATTTTTTAAAAATTTCAAACATTAATTCATTAATTAGTATTTTTTGTGAGACTAATAGGTAACATGAAGTTTATAAATTCCTCAAGGATAATTAAAACTGAAATATAAATCGTTACACGAACAAAGAATATTATGGAAGATCAGCACTTTTTGGTTATATTAGTGCACTACGTACATTTACATTTAATTTTAATGCAAATTTGCTTATTTGTAATGAGATATTTCGATGAATATAAGCACTTGCCTTTAGCTGAAAACATTTCAAGTTATACCAATGCATATATAACAATTCATTAAACATTTCTAACCATTGTTATGAATATTCTAATGTTCACCTATCAGCTAATTCTACAGTACAATTAAGTTTCTATTATTTAAGAGCATACACGAGAAATTTCAGGAATATTAATTAGAGATAATATTAATTTATACTTTAGGATACAGTATAAATTAATATAACTACATACTTTGGTATACAGTTTATCTATTGAAATAAATAATTGGACAATATTTGCTATATTTATAATAAAGGATAAACCATTCTTAATTTTAAACAAAATGTAAAGTGATAAAAATTATATCTCCAATGGATAATAAATGCATAAATGCAACTTTTTTCATGTTATTTATTGAGCAATATATTTAATTTCTTTAATAGTTGTGTTTATAGTGTTTCTGTTTTTTATGTTAGAGAATATTTTTAACAACAACTCCTGCGTCACTTATACGGATCAGCTTAAATATTCTGGAGGAAAAACTTGAAAAAAGTGGCAATTTTCTTTCAACTCTGTAACCGATGCCTATGCGTTTCTTTTTATGTGAAATATCCTCGTAACATAATCGTAGCGAAAAATCCGGCACTTTGCGTTACGTCACATACGTGATGCTTGAAATTTTGTATATTATATTTTCTTTCGAAATCCCACAGGATAATGCAAACGGTGATATAATCTTCTACGTGAGTATTTTCTCAATAAGTGAGACGTATATAGAGTAATCCAAAACAATTTAATTGAAAGTTTTTAAAATGAGCAATTCCATTTCGTAATAATGTTTAATCAAAAAAACAATCATTTTTGTTGCTGAATATTTGACAAGCCAATGAACTCCTGTGAGTCAATTCACATTTCTTATTTCTACAAATTGCCTATTTCAGAAATATCATAAACGAGGGAAGGGACTCTTATTAACATATGAATTGTTACTTCCACTTTCATTGCCTCGAAAGGAATATTATAGAATTTGACGCATTTGTATTGTGCAAAGGATGTATGAAGATGTATTGAGACAACTTACCACTCTCTCCATTGTAGTTGATATTTTGTCCATCTTCTCTCTGCCACATAACGTAGGGTTCGGGGTATCCAGTTGCTTTACAAGTCAACGTCACGTTCGAGGCTTCGCGTACAACCATGTCGGTGCTGGTTTCCTTGGTAACGAAAGACGGTGGCACTGTCATCAGAAACCATGATTAAGATGAAATGACAAGAACTAGAGAAAATTGCCCTCCGAATATATGTTATGTAATCGATTTTACCCTTTTGGGGGAGGAAGTAGTCAATGGGGCAGAAGAACTTCATAGTGTTTGTAGGTTATGAATAATAAGTCTTATGCAAGCACTTTTATAAATGCATTATACTTTTTAGCAAAGTTTTAAATGCTTGATCGTAATTGAAATAGGTGTAGACATAGATTTAATGTAGAAAGATAACGTTATTATGAATTTCGAACAGCTTCGTTGTGCATATAATGTTTCTATAACATGACTACAATAAATGTACTTATGTTATTGGAACATATTTGGCAATGATAAGTAGCCTTTTATTTATAAAACTTTGATAAATTGTATTAAAAATTATGTATAAACTTTTTCGTTGTTCGTAAAAAAAATTTGAAATTTCTTAAAAAATTAACACTTACTTAAAAAGTACTAGAACTTCTTCTGCATCTACTTAATACTACATTGTTCCAAATAATATTACTATATTTGCAGAATAAATACTAATGTAAAATATTTTAAATTCCATTAGAGTAATTGATTTTATTTTATTTTTAAACCTATTCCATTATCTTAATTATATTTTCTATTCAAAATCCAATAATTATTTTTTTAAGAATAAATATTAAATAAATAGATTTAATATGCATAAAAGCCATATTATATTTAAAATATATTTATAATAAGAGATTTTTATTCTGCATCATTATTCTGCACAATTCATTTTTATAATTAAAGGATAAAGCTTATAATTATTAACAATTTTTTTCAAAAAGTCATTATAACACTTTGAAACTGTTTTTTAAATGTAATTAATAATAAGCTATCATATTCTTTTTAGTTTAATCAAAAAAATTTCAATAATTTTTTTGATTAAACTTATTGTTCATTCTTACGAAATATAATATATATTTAAAATTAATTATTATTGTGCACACAAATTTTATATAAAACTTTATCATTTTTTAAAGTATTTATATAATAAAAATTCTATTATATTTGAAATTCAAATTCAATTGTAATAAATTCAAATAAAGTTATTTTTGTAAAAATACCAATGAAGCGTTACAGTATTCGAACAAAAACATTTTGATTGCAAATTTGTACATACTTAATAAAATATATTGAATATTTTCTTATATAATTGATTGAGTAATATTTAACAAGTAACTTTTCTAAAAGTATTGTGTATTAAAATGTGCATAAATTTTATTACGAAGCTTTGCTACAATTAATATGTAATTTTTTAAATTAAAAAATAACTATTATATTTAATCTGCACTTATTTCCATGAATTAAAAGTACTTTAAAAGTTTTAACTATGTGCCAAGTTTTTTTTATATAAAATATCAATTGCATAAGCCTTATATGGCATTAAACTTACCAACAACTTGAAGATATCCTTGTCGACTTCTCATCGGATCTGTATTAATTTGACACATGTACCAACCTCGATCGATTTCTTGAACATGTTTTATATGGAGATACCAAGTCCGATGATCATTGTAGGAAAGTGATACGCGAGGATTTTGTGTAATTACATTGTGGTGGATGGATATAATCGTCTGAGTGTCCACACGAACCCACGCGACCTGATAAAAATAAACATTTTAAAAGAATACTGTTAATTAAAAATTAGTACTTTTTCTTGAATACAAAATAGTAGTATTGAATCGATTTATATAAGTCTAGAGAAATTAGGATTAATATATTTTGAGTGTTTTTGTAGCAGATAGATCGGGATACAAATAATTTTAAACGAAAGCAATTCTATCACGAAGTTTACATTTGCAACAACGATTGTTTTTATGTATAATGGTGTATTTCTTTTGAAAATAATCGAAAGACATGCCGTTACAAAATCAATCGGTTTATACATACTACATTAGAGCTTCAAAGATAATATTTTTCGAGGGGAATCTTTTATAAAATTTTCAGTACCATCCCTTTTGCAGGATGAAAAAGCGAGGAAGAAGGAAAGCTAGAGTCCCAAAGTGCCCTTACTTCAGCGTCACGATATCTCAAGTGCAATCCGTACAAAATCGACTTGCTGGCTCGGATGAAAATCGAATCCACAAGTCGCGCCCTTCCTTCCAGGGTGCGCGTGTTCCCAATATGCGATTTCCGTCCTCTCCGACCCTTAGGTACATAACCCGGATCGCGGCATTCTTGAGTATGCGGCACACGCCGAATAAGTCGCCGCGCAAATGCAAGCAGTGTAATTCCCATTTGCACCAGAAGCATGTCCGCGTTATTCCGGGAGTTCGCGGCCACCCCCACGACGTGAATTCCGTACCTCGGTCACAATTCACCCCCAGCGACGAAGATTTTCGCTCGGCTTCCCATTCGCTTCACACTTTATCGCACCTTATTTTGTTATCTACTTTTTTCTGTTTAGACCCTTTTTCCTGCCCAAGGAACTTTCCCTGGGAGCCAAACTTGATGCGCCAAACGTGTATGTCCGACGTCAACGAGCTTCACTTGTTTGCACTGGATTTGAGATAAAAAGCTCGACTTATAACGGAGACACTAGTTTTGTTGGAATTTCAATGAAAATTTTATTGCTTATCGATTTTCTTTTCAAAAGTTTGGATGGAAATTGTGTCACTGGTTACGATTGGCTACTATTAATTGTTCGGTTTCAAATGCTGATTGAGCACTTTTATAACTAAATCTATAATTTTGATCAATAAACAACCAATTTATCTTCTGCGAAATAGGAATTCTACATCAATTTTACAATGGTTGCTGAAACTGTAAATATAGGTTGAAAATTTTTTTAAATTATTTTTGTCCTTATGAATAAATAACTACTAAATCGATCATTTTTCAAACATTTATTCAATGTTATTATTCTCTTTATTAAATCACTAATTATAATGGGCACATCAGATTTATCAATTTCACAAAATCAATTTTATTTTAATTATTTTTTTTTTTTTTTTTTGTATATTCGATAGTACACTGTTTGAATAATAACATCCTAAATTGTTATGGTCACATTATAAATATTTGATGTTTTTTTGTGTAAAATTGAATTTATTTTTATAACAATGTTTTTTTAGATGATGATACTTATAACTTGATCTAATTTTGATAAAATAATTTTTTTGTTTTTTTTTATATCGTCCACTACAGGTGCAGTTATTTTACAATGCAGCACAGTACATCGTAACTCTGGAATAATATTTTAAAATAAAATTTTGTGTAAAAGTAAAGAAAGAGTAGTTAAATAGGTATTCAAAATTTATACCATTTGCTCGACTCTTACTTAGCCCAAATGCCGAAAGTCAGTGTATATTTTACGCCCGAGAACTAAAGTAAGGCCCTCAAGAAAAAGTAACCAATTGTGTTTGTTTGAAAACATTTTTACCGATCAAACGCGACAGCACATGATATATAGAAATATTTTATAATTCTAGCGCTTTTTATAGACAATCAGAACGTGCGAATTTCCTTTTTATTTATGATAAAAAGCGAGCAATGGGAATAAAGCGTGTAATGCACTACTTGTTTTACGTTACAATGCTCGCGCTAAAAAGGAAAATGGGGGTGAAAACGTCGTAAAGAAAATAGGAAATACCTTGTAATTGCGCAGGTTGTCGACGACGCAAGCCATGAGAGCATCTCGTCCCACGCTGACGGTGACATTCTGTATCGGCTCCGCCAGAATGGGAAGCTGCGAATCTGCGAATCAGGAAAAAAGTGAACTCGAGCACAACCATTAAACGCACATATATAATCGCAGCGCAGCGCTAATAAAAAAAATGCAGCCGCGACCGGGTGCGTTCGAAGAATTTAATAAAAGTTTTACGAGGGGTATAAAGCACCCTCTGGCGATTATTGATTTTACAAAGGAAAATATACAGTCGACAGATTGTAAATAAAACACACCTGAGCCGCCGCACGTTGTCGCACTGCGTAGATTCTCTCTTTCTCATCCCTTTCTGTTCTCGCTTTGGCAAGGTAACGGGACAAAAGAATAAAATGGCTAGTAAATTTTATTTACTGGCTCCGGAAAAACCATCTTAAACTTAAGCTAAGAATTCACTTTGCCACTTCAACAACATTCACTTAATCACGTGTAAGAATTCGCGGGATTGATTAAGCTGGACAACTAACGTAAAATTTTATGAGCTTTAAAGGCAATTATCACCTAATTAAGTGATGCGCTAGTAATTTTCAATAAATACATTACTTTAATAGTTTTAACAAAATTTTAATTCATTATTTTTTGCAATATTTTTGCAATTATTTTGCAAAAAGATAAAATGAAAACTTTAGTCAAACTTTAATAATTTGATATTTATATTATTAGATTTTAATTGTTATGACTAGTTTCTCATTCATATTTTGCTATTGATTTAACAAATAAAATATACAGATAATATGTAATAGTATATTATTACGTATTTAATAGTATGGAAAAAACGAAAAGATCCTAGTTTTCGTGAATAAAATCAGAATCATTTAATGTAATTCTCAAAACTATTAATATTTACACGAAAGTATCTATATTTTTTTATATATTGTAACATTGGAGTTCCAATTTTAAAATATTACAATTTTAATATATCCTTTTAGATTTCTGATAATAAATATTAATTCCGTTTAACAAAAAATAAATAGTTTATAATTTCATAATGCATTTGAAATAAAATATGTATTTATAAACTATTGAATTTTAATAACTTATTAGAAATTTATCAAAATAAAATGTACAACAGAATACGTAAAAATTTAATTCTTGCATAAATAATGAAATAATAACACGATATTTCGTATAATATATTAAATAATATTGAATATATGATGTAAAATATGTACTTTTATTATTATTACTTTAAGTATTATGCAAATTTAATTGGAATAAAAAATATGTGATAGTTCTAACGAAATTCTTAATTAAACAAGTTTTTTTTAAAAAAAAAATTGAATTATTTATATTTTCTATATAATTTTATATTTTAATTATATATTTAATTAAAAGTGTTAAAGACTGAGTGAAATAACACGTATAATTTGAATTATTTAAAACACTATTATAATAACTAATTGAATGTACAATTAAGTGTAGAATTTGCATTGTGTTAAAATTTTCACAATGAATTAACTGTCTATTACGTTTAGTTTGTCGTGGATACATTCCAAAGTTAAGTTAGGAAGAGGCAGTTCTTAATTACATTCAAAGTATTCCATACCTACGGTCTATGCAGTGTCATTTTTCTGATATGCTTTAAAAAGAATTTAGTATTCAGAGTAATATAAAATAAATTTTATCTGAAATATTGCTTGCTTTTTGATTTATCAGTGAATCATTGACATTTTTTCTATTTATAACTATTGTTTGTACCATTATTTCTTAAACATATTCAAATTTATCCAAATATTGAAAAACAATCTTTTAAATTTTTTTATATTATTTTTTTAAATAAACGATCAAAAACTGGTATTGTATTTCATCCATGAGAAAAATATTTTATATTTATGATAATCGATATCATACGATTTTTAAAAGAAGTTATTCTAAAAAAATTTTTATATTAAATAAATTTAGAAAAATTTTCGATAACAGTAATTTTCTTTTTATTGAAGATTTATAATAACTAAAATTCAAATTTATTTTTAAAAGTTCTCTTCATAACTTTAAATGAACAAATCAAGTAAAATTCTTATAAAAAGAAATTTTAATTTTACTAATTCTAGTAATCAAAGGATATTTGGTTTTTTATACATCGAAGAACAATTATGATAATTGTTTAATAATTAAAATAGATTATTCGATATCTTGGTATAATATTTGTCTAATTAAATTAATAAAACTTATTATTTATTTATTAAAAAAACCAGTAGGGATGTTAAATTTAATAATTTTATCATTTTGTTAAAATATGCATGAAACGCAAGTTGAAAAGTTTTTTTACGAGAAACATAAAATATATCATTTACGTATGTATAAATAATGGTGGCAATTATCAATAATTTCTCATTGAAGTAATTACGAATGTTAATGAAGATGGTAATTTATTATGATAATGTATTGATATCGTAATATATTTAATTTTACTTTGATTTCATTTAACTTATCCAAAGATTATACATATTCAAATAAATAAATACATATTTAATTAAATATTTATTTTAACATCAAATATTTTCACAGAGAATTGAGTTTTAATAAAATTAGGCATGAAAATTTTTTTTATGTTTGCTTAATTAATTCAATTCGTAATATTTGTTGTCCAACAACAATTGTTAAGTAAATAAATACATATTTTGTTTGGACAATTTATTAGAATACTTTGATAAACTCAAGGTACGTGTTATAAAATCAAAAAGTTTCCGTATTAAATTTAAATTTATTAAAACAGATGGTTCGTTGGTTAAATCTCATTTATATTGCAATTTTACATAATGCATTGATTTTTCTGAAACATGACAGGGAGTTGGTGTATTTGCGTATAACAAACGTACGATTAAATCTTGTTGAGTGGTTCACTCGATCCCCACGTATTTGGACCAAGCGAACGTGACTGATGCGTACATGAAACACACATATATAAACAGCTGCACAACGCACACACGTACACTTGTATATGACAAGTATGCGTTTATTTAGACGGCTTGGAGGAGAAAGGGTTAGGATAGGGTGGGAGAGAGAGAGAGAAAGAGATGGGGAAAGCGCCTAGTCTATATCTAGTGACTATATATAGGGACGTATATGTCCGAGTCTCCGGTTTTAGCAGTGCGAAACCTCCTGCAGAATATAGACTTGGACTGGAATGGCCTTCTGTAAGAGTGGGAATACGATGGATTACTACCTGCACTACGACGGTATAACGACGTCTTTAATGGATACGAATTCGGCTCCACACACATAAGCGAATGGCATTATAGTCTGTCTGTATCATACATATTTACACGCACACGATCTCCATCCTCTTCTTCTCTTATTCTTTGACACCGGAACATGTTCTAAACTAATCAAGTTACGTATCACTAACATCCTCTTCTGTCTCTATTCACTTCATTTAGTTTACGCAATTTTGCTATCCCCTTAACCACGAAACAAATACCTCGGTACTCGAAGAAGCCAAGCTATTACCATCGCTCGGTGCTATTTATTTTAATTTATACTGTCTCTTTATAAATTATGAATCAGGGCCGTTTGTTTGCCGTATAATGGTATAATACTTATTAATTAATGTTTTTTAATTTACATTATATTAGTTTATTATTTAAAGATTTTTTTGAGAAAAATATTTTATAAGAGTTATTTTTTATTTAATGTTCAATTTTAAATTGTTCCGCAGATACAATATGTAGTTCCTTTAAAAACAAATATCTTATTTATGTTCTTTTATTATTGTCCAAAAAAAATTAAAAATAAATTTTTATTATCAATATATAATGAATTGATTACTTAAAATAATATTTCATGTACAATTAAAGAGTTAAGTTAGAAATATTGAAATATACGATATCGCAATATGTTTAAATCATGGCTTTTAACATCAGAAGAATCTATGGTACAATTAATTTTATCTAGACGCCATTAAAGTTAATTGAAAAAACCGTAGAAATATTAGATTAGGTTGACTCTAAAAGAGAGTGCTGAAAGTTTACACTTTAAATCTTAATAGAATACGTAGTCAATGTTTAATTTGTAAGAAAAATAAGAGATTTTAAATTTTTAATTTGTCAATGAAATCATTCAAGTATTAAAATTATATAATCTACCCAAGTGTTTTTATTTATTTTTATTACATTTACAATTTTATACTAACAATTAGTTGTTGATACACTAACCAATATTATTATAATATGATTTGTTGTATTCTGTTAATATTTTCTAACACAATAATCTGAAAACTTAATTTCTATTTATAAAAAATTGTTCAAATTCTCGTAACTATATTTATTATATATTTTCAAAATTTTAATATGATTAATATTATAACTATATATGTATCGATGTAGTACTAAAACTTAAAATTTTAGAATTTTTTTTCTTCAATAAGGTTTTAGTATTTGCAGCTTACATAAATTTTGAAAAATCATTGTTTTTTCTTTCAAATAAGTTATACATTACCACTGAAAAAGTACTTTTAGCACTGTCCCCATAGACCATTTCATAGATTTTACATCATAACTAGAGTTATGACTCAAACAGAAAAACAGTGTTACAAATTTACACCTGCTACTGTGATGTGTCACAAGAAAATATCAGTAGGTAAAATTTAACGTAAAATGGGCTGACCATAGCACGATTTATTCCCAAGTAAATTACGGCGAACGTTTCTTGTCCTTTGTTCAGGATAACCGCGTCCATCCTCTTACGTTTCGTAATCTCCAACATTGGATGTATTTTCTCTTTCGAGTCCAAAAGCTGTGGCTGTACATTTTCTCGTCTCCCTGATTTTATATATCCATTTGTTTACTCTTCCTGGTATTTTATACTATTTTACACTATTTTTTTTGCAGTTTATCCACATTCGTTAACTCGCGCACACCTTCTCTGATCCTTGATTTACAAAGTCGATATTTCTATTTTTTAACTCATACTTAATCCCTTTTTCATACCGATAATTTAAAGAGCTTTTTAAAATAAGTGCTAAGTTCATCTTGTCCGTACAACCAAAGATTTAGAAATGAAAAATTCAACAGCGAATTGGTTCTTATTAAAGTTCTGAATTTCTTTGTGTAGATTCAATGAGTTTTTTTCTTCTTATTTTTCTTTCTATTAACTTTTCATATTAAGGTTGTGTCACATATGTTTGCACAACGAATGCGTTCTTTAGAGAGCAAGAAGAGATAAATAGAGTAATAGAGAGATATAGGGAGAGAGAGAGAAGAAAAAAGGGTTCGCTAGTCGAGGTGGCTATCATTCAATTTCTATTTCTTGGTGAAGTATACGCGAACATGATATTCGTTCTTCTTTTCATCGCTATTCTTCTTTTACCAGCTTTTCGTTCTCAATTGATAACCTTGTTGTTGTTTTAAATTTTACGCTTGAGAGGTAGAACCGAAACTCATGACCTTACGGAGACTGAAATCTATAAAAATATATTTGCGCGTAAATACAACTGCAACTGTTTTCGAACTCAGCAAACTGATTGTATTAATGTTGCCTGAGAATTTCTACAAGCAATCGAATCGAAGGAGAGAATAAAGGTTCTTGAAATAAGAGAAGATATTATTTCGTAAAACAGTGACCTCCTCCTTTTATGACACATTCTGTACAATCTAATGCAATATTTTGATTTAACATTGTTCTTTACGCTAATTCGTGAATTTTTTTTTTATTTATTTACCTAAATTTAATTATTATTTTTTACAAGTATTTTTACGTAACAATTACCTTAATGAATTGCTAAATTTTATTTATACGAAATATGAATACATGCAGTAATTAAACCAATAGAAGTATGTAACACTTTGTTGAAAGTTATCTAATTTTGATTAAAATTTAATTAATTAATATATTTATTTATTTATATTTAAATCTTGTATACTACTTCCAATTTATATTCTGCAATAAAAAATGCTTTAGAATCGATTGTTCTATTAATATGACGTGGAATGAAGGGGATAACATGTAATTAAGTGCATAATAGAAATCTAGTAATTCTATCTAGTGCCAAATGTAACTGAATATAACATCAAATCCTTACCGCAGTTAATATATTCTTACATTAGAAACCTTTTTGCAATTACAAGAAACTAATTAATATTTTAAATACTTATAATTACTTTAAAAATATTGATCTAAAGATTATTCTATATTATAATAAAAATATATAAAATTAGTAGGATCAAATTAGATTTTTCAGTGTGAAAATAAATAGACACAAAAATTATTTTCTTAAGAAGATTATTTTTGTACTAAGAATTGAAATATTTATCAAATATTGAAAAATAAAAATACTTTTCAAAAATAATAAAAATAATTTGAATTTCTAATATTCTGATGCAAAGAATATTTAAAACATTAAATAAGTAAAATATTTTTGGAAATAGATTTTCACCGATAGTATTACCCTAACCCCGTGGCATTTTGTGAAAATGAAAAGAAACAAAGGAAAGGGAATACGAAAGTCTCGTATTCGATCGTTTTCAGATCAGTTTTGGAGTTTCATCGAGCAACATCCAGCGTCTTCATACTGAAATAGCCAGAAAATGTCGATTGCTTGGTACTCCATTTCAACATTTGATGCGCAACGATTTGGTCAAAAGTTTTTCTCAATAGTCTTTTCTATCTTCGCAAAGGACGACGAAAAGTCGAATAACGAAAATAGAATGGCATGACACAAGATTGAGAGAAAGAAATAAGAGTAGGAACAACGAAGCGAGAATGCAGTAATGCTATTTTATCCGAAATGTAGACGAATGTGTACATTTATAAGATTATATAAGCGAACACATTTTATTTTGAAATCTGGAACAAACATAAAAACGAAGCGATATTCTTACATTTCAACTTTGAATAAAATCTAATTTCGGCACAAAATAATCAAGTTAATTAAAGTAAATAAAAATTGATTTTATTTATTAAAAATTTATTATTTTTATAAATCAAAGTTCTTGTGTTTTTTTGGTATAAGCAATATCCAAAGATACTCATAAATAATTGTTTTTTTGTAGGCAAGTATGCACTATATATGTGTATACCAATTTTAATATCTCGAAGTAGCTTATATGATGTATTTTATGTATTCTGACTAATATTAAAATTTAGGTAGTATTTATATCGATATTCAAAGTACTTTACTCGAATTAATTTACACGAAAAGTAGCTACCAACCAAAAATAAAATATATTTTGAATTTATCGTGAATTTAAAAAACAAAAATCTAATAAGATATAAACTAAATTTAACTTTGACATAAAATTATTATTTATTTTAACAATTTTATTTATTTTATATTTTATATATAATTTGAAGTAATATTTTATACAATTGATTTTTAAATTTTAACATGTACATATTTATTATTTAGTATTACTTCTCCAAATATAAAATTGATATAAACGCAATAAATAATAATAAACTTCTGATATATGTAATTTAAATAAATAATATTAATAATGTATAAAATTCTGTGAATCATTTTGAAAGTTAATACGAAAATATATTAATTGCAACACACCATAAGATTATAGTTATATCACTAACGCTTCTAAAATTTTAAAATAAAAAACAAGCATGAGTATTATATTATTGATCTTACCAATTTTATTATTTACTTGTGAATATAAATAATGTATGAAACATTAAATTAAAGTAGCTTTTATTGAAAAAAGCATTATAGCAATGAGAACAAGAAAAGCAATTTGTAGAGTAAAAAATGAAGAGAGAAATATTAAAATGAATTGGTGGGCAAGTGGCGTTGGTTAGTCATTTCTCCGAAACGTATCGTAAAACCGCGCATCTTATGCCTCTTCACTATCCTCCGAAAATACGGCGATTTTCCTGAAGGAGTGGAAAGTTCTTGACGGATCAAACTCAGAATCTCGTTTGAGCTTTTACTGCCGATCAGAACATCGCTTCGAAAAGTTGCAAATCGTGAGCATCAAGAAGCCATGAAAATCCAAAGTGCGAGGGAGACCATGTTATGTACTCTACGACCTCATTCAAAATCCTAAAATTTGCACTACTTGATGACCTCTTCTGCCTTTTTCTATCGCTCATGCAAATATTTATTGCGATCCTTTAGATTAACGCCTATGTATAATATATTTTTGCTGATAATTTCTTATTTTTCTTTTTTTTTTCTTTTTTATTTTTAATGATAAAAAGGAGAAAAAAACATAAAAAAGAAGATAAGACTGCAAAGAGACATAAAAAAGAGCATATGCTAAGAGGAATGAATTTCTCATGATTTTACATTGAATGCATACTTTACCCAGTCTGAATGTTTTCGGTAACGAAATTTTACTTTGAAATTTCCACTTTACATTCCAACTAATACGTATTATCGTTTAGGTAAAATCACTACCTTATAGTACACAAATATATTGCAACAATGTATATTATTTAGTAAATGAAAATTGTTGGTATTATAGAAAGATTTAATAATATTTAAAAGGAAATTAAATAACTAAATTACTCTCGACATTGTAAACAATTATGGAAATATAAACAAAATGTCATCATCTAATTTGAAAACTTTATAAATATTGTACCATTATCTCTTTATTAAACTTATAAAAATTTACAAATTATTTTTGTGTATAAAAGTTGGAGTCGAGAATGTCGTCCCTTTAATTTTTTTATGATCCTCTTTGATTTTGTAGGGGTTATAGTTCTCAAGAATTAGTCACACAATTTCAAGTTTTGTCATGGCAAATTGCTAAGAAAGTATAAGTTTTTTTTCTATACTTCAAAATTCCTCTTTTTCTATACTTCGAAATTCAAATTTTTAACTGAAAATATTATTATCAATTAATTAAAAATATTCATAATGAAATACTTATTTTATCAAATCAATCGAATGTAATATTATATATAAAATTTTAAGCATTTGAAAATATTTTAATGTGCTACTGATGTATTCAATAATTAGCGTTCTTTAAATATTAAATTTTTAAGATAAAAATGAATGAAATAATAATAAATAAATACATCCAAATATTTCTAAAATATGAAAATATTAATTAAAATAAATAAGTAGAGACTTTAATTAAAATACTAAATAACTATTTTTAAATAATTTATTAGTGAAAAAATATGTAAATTATAATTTTAAACAACTATTTAAATAATTAAAATGAAAAGAAATATTTAAATATTATTTCAAAAAATGTATAACTTTTAATTAGTTTATGACATTGAAAACCTTAAAGTAAAAAAAGAGAGAAATTCTATACACAACTTATTTAAATGAAATTAAAACATTTCTCTGTTTCGAGCACAGTACAACTATACAGTTTAATATGTTGATTATTTTCATTAAATTTTTATATTTTATTTCAAAAATTACTTTTCATTATAAATTTTAAATGATCTATACTCTTACAAAAAAAAGTTCATAATGATGAATATATCAATTAATACTAAGTTAAATTCTAACTATAAGATTTTTTATAAATATATCGTAGCTCAATAAATAAATAACTATTTTAAGATTACAAATATACTCTTAATATGGAAATTTAATTTGGTTTTATTAAGTGAAAGAATTTACTTGTAAAATAAGTTGTAGTAATTTATAAAAATACAGTTTTATAAGTAATAAACCTGTGTCTTAGTGAATATTAACATTTTAGAAAATTGATGTCTTAGTAAAATTTATGTCTTACTAAAACTTTTATTATATTCCTTAACAATTTAAAGTCATTTCATTTTGACAGGCAATTAATCCGTATTTACTACAATTTTTATTCTATTTTCTTTAAATTTGTCATTGTGTTGAAAAACTTAATATATTCTTTATACATAGTATTTTTATAAGAATTTTTAGTTCAAATAAAATTTAGTTTATTATACTAAGCATTTTCTAAGCAATTAAATTGTTGTTCATATAAAGATACTTTAATATAAGATGAAAACAGATTGTAATTTTAATTATATTTTAGCCAGCGAAATAGTATTCTATACTCGTACTAGTTTATTTATTTTCATTATTTTTCATGTTTAATTTTATTTGAAATCCAATTAATTTTAAGTAAACTAACTTTCAGAACTTTGAAAAACAACTGAATGAAATTAGTAGTTTTTTATTCAAACAAGACCACAATTACATACTATTGATTTAATTTGTAATATCTTAACTTATTCGTCATAAAAATTGTTCTTCCAATTAATCAGTTTGAATGAAAATTAAAATTTTATAAATGTAAAGGATTAGAAGTATTTATTATATTAAACGTTGTGATAAAAATTAATATTCCAATCTAAATAATTGAGATGAATTTTAAGTTTTTATTTCACAAAAATGTTTCCATACAACCTTCAAGTTTGATTAAGAATATAGATAATGAGCGAAAGGAGAACACGTTTTCACCTGGAAATCACGGAGATATTTTAAATGTTATTATGAGTGAAAATCAGAAAATCTAAGCCGAAGGAAAGCACTGGAACCATAGAATAAATAGCGGGGATGGGGATGTCCAAAAGACTTGAAACGCGTTAAATATTTTTCTCCTAATTTTTCTTGCCCGTTCCGAGGTTCTATGAAGTACTCTAGCTTATTTCCCTCTTTTTCTTTCTTTTTTCTTTTGGTACTAGTGCCACAGGGTTATAATATATAAGCCGCGGCAGTGATGGCGATGGTAACGGAAGAAGCCAAAAAGACTAATAGCTCGGCAGCTCTCGGTGAGCCTGGAAAGTTTTGCATGAAATTAACGCTGGAAAAATTACTGCTATTACAAGCTTGGCTCACGACGGTAAGAGATGGGCTGCCCGATGCAGGAAAACTCTGCTACCACCTGATAAACCAAGGGGGCGAGAAAGAGTGAGAGAGAGAGAGAGAGAGAGAGAAAGAGGAACTTAGGAAAAAGCGCAGGAGGAAAAGATAGGGAGAGAAGACAGCATGTTTGACTCTGGCAAAAAGCGAATAAGAATGTGATACTCATAAAAAGCGGAGGGAAAGCAGAACGCTGGAATAATGAGAAAACTCTTTACCAGGAAAAAACAAGAAAAGTGTGAGTACAATACGCGAGTTATAAAATTATCTCTAATTGGTGTAAATCATAAAATCAGAACAAATTGAATTAACTGCAGAAACCAGAACTTCTTTTGTAGATAATTTATTGGGAATAATTTTGCAGCATTTTAATGAATGTTTCTTGTTAATGTAAATTGAACTTTTTTCTCTCTATTAAATAATGCAATATTCTAAATAATATATTCGTTTTAAAACAGCTTCGAATTTATCAATAAAATAATATATATGTTTTCTTATTGGGAACCTCTAAAACAGACTTTATGGTTATCCTCATCAGGTTTATAGCTTGAAGTATATCGTTATAGTTGATAAAAGTCTGGCAAGTGTTCTGCACGTTGTTTTAGTACAACCTCAGCAGAAGTTTATGAAAACTTTCTAGTACTTTTACAAATATCGCGGAATACAAGTAGAAAATGAGTTATAAAGTATTTAAAATATAATTTTAATATTCAAGATATGTAAATAAATAAATATAATTTCTTGTTTATTTCATAATATGTCTATAAAAATATTAAATGAATGGACAATATTCTTTATGATTATTAAATAAATGGATGTACGTGTTAAATTTAGTCTGTGATATATGTTAAATATATATTTTACATACTAATAATTGAGATAGTTAGTATTCTCTATTACTTTATGTACTTAATAAATCTCTACTCTTCAATATTATTTGATATTGTTTGTTTTATTCAATTTAATAAAACTGTAGTAATCATTAAACTTCATAGATTCTAAATTACTTAGCATTTATTATCCCACAAAGTGATAACTTAATAACTGTAGTTGTCAAAGCATTTAAATTTTGCCCTTGAATTCATCTATTCTATTCATCATTAGTCAGGATATGAATTAAAACTTATGATATTTAAATACATAATTATAAAAAAAAGATTATTTGCATATAGAAGCTTTCTTAATTCTTTTATAAGATTATATTAAATATACCATATAAATATTTTTTCCAATATATTTAATTATAGATAAGAATTTATTTTTAATTTATTATAAATCAATTTCAATAAACATTTTCACTACTATATAAAAATTTAGTTTATGATAATATATTGAACACAAAATATCATAATAGTATTTTTGATGAAATACTATTTTAGAACTCCAAGTGATTAGAATATTTAACATATATTTTAGCAAAATTTTTTGAGCATTTTTAAATATTATAATAATCTTTCATTTATTTTTAGTTTAACATTTTCAAATTTTAACATTTTCAATTTAAACGCTAAATTAGTTAACTATGGCTTTTATACTTTCGAAAAATGTTTTGATCTTTTATTTCAATTACAGTCATTGAAAACATGTAAACAATTTTAAAAGGTTAATCTCGTAAGTACAGAGAGCTAAGCAAAATTTATTTTTTCTATCATCCCAATTTTTATTTTCCTTGAAGTACATACTGGAATCTTTATTTACTTAAAGTACATATCGAAAGCTTTATTTTTCTTAAAGTACATACGAAAATCCTTTATCTGACTGAAGTATGTTTCAAGAATTTTATTTTTCTGTTATTTAATCAAGAAGTAACTCATACACAGGCAAAAAATTAAAAAGTGAAAGAATTTTGAAAACATTTTGCGTAACATATATATGTGTCTAGTCATTAAAAGCATTCACTTATTGATTCACGTGCAAATAATGAAAGTGTTTTCCGTAAGCAAATAATCTCGAGAAAATCTGGATACTCTGGGTACTTGTTTATATGCTTACAGAGATATTTACTTAAGAATGTGCTTATCCCATTTTAGAGAACCACAAAGCCGTTGTCATTTTAAGTAGTGATAATGACTTTGATCGAGGAGGTAAAATGTTATATTTTGTTTTCTATTTTGATTATGAACTAGATATGCACCCCTTCATTCATATTCATATATGTATGTACACACATATATGATCTTGAAAAAGACGTCTGAACGTAGTGATTCATAACTAAGATGAGTCATATCTTAATGTTTGAGCATCCATGTTCAGATCAAGATATCCAATTATGCAAAGCATGATTACATTATTTGAGCCTTAATCTCTCGCAAATATATGACTCCATACTTTATAGGATCTTCTAAACTGATTGGATAGTTTCGAAAAAGTTATTCAGTAATTTAAGATTATTACAAATAATTATGAAAGTACAATATACTCAAATAATAACATTGTAAATCTTTGTGCTTCATATTTATTTAAAAAAGTTTCGATCAATGTAAATACTATTAAAAATATTCGAATCCTTCATTTACTATAATTATATTAGTTATGTAAATATAACAAAAATGATTATATATTTATAATTAAATGTTCTTAAATAGATATTTTTAATATAATTTTACAAATTTAGTTAAAACCCATTTATAATAATAAAAGAGATGAAGATTAACTTTGTAGGCATAAGTTAATTATTTTACTTATGATATAATTTTTGCAACTAATTTAAATTAAATTTAATATAGCTTCTGACTTTATTCTTTACACTTGTCCGTTTTTTGAAATGTATATTTTTAATTTAAACATAGTAATTAGTTTACATCAAGTGTCTTTTATGCTCAAATATATTTAATTGTAAATATGAAATTTTCATGCATCTTGATTCAACTGGAAATTATTAATAATTTACTTTACGATACTATTATTTTTATTATTTTATAATTATAATATCCAAATGAAAGCATAAATACAAGTAACAAATAATTCTTAAAAATTTATATTCAATATGTAAAATTGACCTCCGAATCAATATAATTTCAATTTTATATCATTCTGTAATATATATTTCTTGTTATATATTTATATTTTATTACACTTTACTGCATTTTTATGAAGCTAATCTCAATTTTATATTACTTTATTGATTACGCTAGTGTTTTTAAAAGTCATTGAGTTAATTGATAAACATAATATCTGAACTTAATTAGGCAAAGAATATTTAAATTATCAAACAAAATTTTATAAAAACACAATTAATATTTCAAAATTAAAAGTATTATTATATTATTTTTAATTGTATTCTTACCATGATCATTTCCCATTGAAACATCATGTGGTACATGATGATTAGAAATCTTTCCATGAAATTGAAAATTTCTGGATTGGCGACCTGCAACCAATAAGATTATGAAGAAAATAGATTTATTTTTTCATTATATATCTTTAATTAAAACATAGGAATTAAAACGTATTTATGTAAAATTCAGCACACCAAATACTGTATTAAATATACATATGTATATTTTAAATATTACTATATAAGAGTACATTACGAATAAATGTTTGACTAGATAAAGCTTTTAAAATCATGTGTAGAGGATTACCGTGAGTTATTCTACTGGTCAGAAAATCATCTGTTTAATTCATTTGAATAGTCAAGAAGTTAGTTTAAACAAGTATAGAATCCAAATTTCAAACAGTAAATACCAAAATAATGCTATGGTTCTTTATGTTTGAAAATGTTAATTTTATTTAATCTTCTTAATTTTAATTTTCTCATTTTGAAATCTGATGTAAGTATGGTAACATTCAGCAAAGTTCTATACATACTAAATCGTATTATTCACAACCCCATTGTTAACCTATTAAATTGAATGCATGAAGTTAAATTCACTATAGTTAAGTGTATCATTATAATATTGAGTTAGTAAAAATCTAAAGGACGTAGTAAGAAAAGCTAAAATCAAGTATTAACAAGGACTATGCGTTATGAATACTTAGAAATCTTAAATTATCTATACATGCGTATTGTCCATAAATACATTAATTGACTATCAAAACTTATCTCGAAAAGCTCTTTTCAATAGAGTATATATTAGTTCGTTAATTAATTCGTTAGAAACATATTTAAATGGAAGAACGATATTTTTGTAATTAATTAAGAATTTTATATGTAGGATCAAAAAATTTCTATTTTTTATTGATTTTTTTTTTACTTTTATCGTAGATAATGAGCTCTATACTGTAAACAATTACAGACTCTTAAAATCTTTGGTTTTGGATATTAGTCTACTCTCCCGTATTTATTCTAATGCAAAGTGTTCAACTGCAGGAACATAGAGATAATTGCTCACGAAGATGACAGAGGAGAAAATTACCCGCATTAAGGCGAGTCTGAAGATTAAGAGACGAGAAGCACCACACTTTAGTATTTTACAAAATCGATGAGGTATATAGAATGTATATAAGTGTGTATTGGAGTCTGCAGAGTTTAAATTTCAAGTTAATTGACGATAATTGAAACGGTTAACAACGAATTATAAATGTTTTATAAAACACATTATAATATTAATAAAAATTGAAAGAGTGGAAATTATTTTACCAATTTTACCGGTACTGTACTTTTAGAATACTGTAATTTTCCATGAACACAGTTTATAACATTTTTTTTTCGAAACTAAAATTTTGTGAATTTTGTAAAATATGGAATCGTCAAATAATAGAATTTAAAATTTTCTTTCTTATTTATATCATGAAACTTCAAAACTTGAATTGATTAGTTATTTTTAAAGTTTTCATTCATTTTGATTCTAAATGAGTTGAGTTTTTTAATTCACTTTATTTATTTTAATTATAATCATTAAATTAAAACTCATTTTTTTCGTGAACATCAGCACTATTAAAACAATTATAATTCAAATTTTATTAGATACTTTTAAACAATTGATAAAAGTATTTTTTTATTGTTACATTATTTTTTGGAAATTATATAAGATTTTATTGTACATGATTACTCAAATGAAGGATATTCAAAAATATCAGCAAATGAATCACTGCTGTCATTAGGTTTATATTAAAAACCATAAAATTTATTGTTGATGGATACATTAACTTTATTCCAGTCTGAATAAAAAAATTAATAATTTATTTCAATAATACATATGCGTCTAGAATGTAAACATTGCTTATAAATCGGTATTAATATTAATTATTATTAGTAAAATATACACGTTTTGGGTTTAAAGTAATCCGCTTAGTTTTTTAATTTCGAGTAATATTACAACAAATAATATTACAACAAATATAGATCTTTAAATTAATCAATATTTTATAATTTGAATATATATTCATAGAAAAGAATATATCTATTTTAAAAGAAGTCTATTTTTGATGTTTTTTCATAAATATAATTACTAGCTTTACATTATTTCATCTTTATAATGATACAAATAAATTCTTGCAAATACTTGTAAAGAATTTTTTAATGACATTGATACAATTTTTTTTTATTCTTGTGAGTGAATGAATAGAAACAAAATTTCTACAATCTACTTCTATAAATACAAGTATTTAAAAATAATTTTATGAAAATAAATTTTATTTTTTCTAAAAATATGAAATTAATGTCAAATTTTTAAAAGAATATTTTAAAGTCACTTATATCAGAGTTTATCAAATAAAAACATGATATAATCTTGGATTTTGACAGATTAATGTAATCATTAAATATTTAGTGCTCTTTATAAAAGTGAAAATTATATATTATTCATTTGTATGAACATGTACGTAACATAATTTTCATACGCGCCTACATTTACACACGTTCACATATGAATTAATAAATAATCAGTGATATTGTTGTCTCGATTATCTTAAAAATTTTATTTGTATTCTTAAATCGATTGAGTATAAATAAAAATAACTACACATACCTCAGAATCAATTGTTGTAAGTAACCAAGTTAGTATAATTCGTATTATACCCTTCTTGTTATACGCACATATTTATAAAAGAATTTTTGTTTAGTAACCAATGGTATTATTAGCAGTTCAGATGAGAATAATTTTATTACGGATTTCAAGAATATAAATCATTTTTTACAAAATAAATACATTTGTGTCACAATCATATAGCATATATAAGATATAGTTTTTAATAAATTAAAAATTTGTAGGAATGAGTTTTTTAAAAAAAAATTCTTTTTAAAAACTTTTCATATAGAGTATAAAGTTTCGACTGTTCGGTGCGTTTCATCTATAAAAGACAAACCAAATGTGTGTCCGTGAAAAAGCATCAACTTGAAGCACTAACACATGTAGACACCTCTCTCCCAGACAGTTTAAGATATTTATCTTAAAATAATAAGTAGTGCCTCATATAAATTAAAAGGTAGCTTTTTATCCATTTAGCCTTGCTCAACATGCGTAGATCGTGGTGTGTATAAATGTTTCCGTGGCTCAGCTGTATAAATGCGGTAATTGAATTTCGTCGTTGGGTGCTTCGCAAGTGCGAATATTAATACATTTTGCTCGAGGTCTCTACAGGCTCAAACATTCATACACAGATAAGTATATAAGGGTAGATAGGTGGGTGGGTGGGTATGTGTGTACACTCAAATGAAACTATCTAGGTCTCTCCTTTATGCATAATGTCGTGTTAGACGCAAAGTGAAATATGAACTTATTTTGTTCAAACTCTGGTAGAGCTTTTCATGTTTAAAATATTGCATTAAACCATCTTTCTGGATAAAAGTTCTTTTACTTGTAGTAGGTTTAGTTATTTTAAATATATCTTATAATCTATATTTTAAATTATTTCTGATAAGAAATTTATATTCGCGTTTTTATTCCTGGTTTATTTGTATTATTAGATTTATTTACTGAAACACAAATTAACGTGGTTAATGTTTCATTGGTTTATGATTTAAATATTGCTTATTTTTTATTTACGAGCTTACGAAACTTATTCAAACTATACAATAATTCCGAACCTTATAATTAATTTTTCAATTAATGATATATTTACACGTTTGCATAAATTAAAAGTCGATTTTTATATTAAAATTTAGATTTGATGATATTTGCTTGGTTAAATTTTCTAGTAGAAAAGACATCATGATTACAATTTTTTTATTTTTGTACTAAGTATGATTAAATTCTCTCCCCCTTCAGTTTTTGTACCCTAGCAAGCCAAGCGACTATTATTTTGAGTTTTTTGTTTTGTAGTACTTTCCTATACATTATTATTTCATCTGGGACTATCACAATTGAAAAAAAGTCTTTATGGTACACATAAATTTTATATTCTTCATGCTGCTCAGTTTCTTCAAACAATCAGATAAAAATCGATGGAACTTACATTTCAAATATTTTTATTGTTTTAAGATGTCTCAATAATATAGTGTCTAAAAATATTACAATAAATATTTTTTAATCACTGGAACAATTATAACAATATTATTTGTTCAATACGTTTATGTAACTTTTTATCATGTTTAAACAGTGAATTATGAAATGTATTAAATTACTAAAGCGTAGGTATATGTGTAAATGAATAGATAAAATTGTAATAATGAACGATGAAATCATTAGTAAGTAATATCCAATAGTATGAATAATACATATGTATACTATACTATTGTCTACTAAATTAATTAATCTTATTTATTGAATATAAACTATAATATTTTATTAATATAAATTTTGAGAATAATTTCGAATATTTTATAAGAAAAATATTAATTAATTTTTATTATCGACATCAAATGAAGTGTTTCAAAAGCAGACTTTTTTATTACATTTATTTTTTATGTGAGATCGTTTCTCAGGTTCATTAGCTCTAGAGTTGCAAAGTCTTGTAGCATTGTATATCTCCAACATTTTACTTAACTAGCAATTATCCCAGTAACTCGGGCTCATTAGAATGAAATACGGGCCGACGGCTTTATTATTTAGTACTAGGAGGTACCCCCTCTGAGTTTCATATTAAAATTATACGTATTTTAACCAAGTTGATGTTCTTCTGTCAGTGAGCAATAAATTCATTTATCTTACAACATTGACATCCTTTTGAGATAATAAATTTTATTAGTATGGATCAATCGAACTTTAATTTTTCTAATTTTAATTTTTTATTTATATTCATAAATGTATAAAAATATTTGAAGCTTAATCAATTTTTATACCGGTGTCAAATAATATATTTAACAGAAGACAATTATTAATGATAACTCAATATATTACTTATTTTTACCTGAACTCTTGAAAAATTCAATACTCACAAATGCTCGAGTATATAATTTTTCGAAATTGACAATAATAGAAAGATACATATTGTGTATAAAATACTTTAAAGTTCTTGAGAATGCTCATGCAAGATTTTATTTAAAAATATCAGAAATATTTGCAAAGCTGGACAAATTTTGCTTGTATCTATTGTATGAACTAGATAAAAAAGTTTGTAAATTGTAATTTGAAAACATCTTCAATCTTTTTGTTCATTCAGCTACTGCCAGATATCTCAATACACTATTCTTTATCATCACTTCGATTTATCTTTTACTTCCAAATGTATCGTGTATAGAAAAGTTTCTCAATCTATTTATCAAGGATATCTAACAGTCCAAACTACACAATCCAGAGAGTATTCATTCGATGGCATATCGACAAAAAGAATATAGCAAAATAATGTTTTTATGTAGATATTCTACTTTCAAGTCTGTGTGAATGTACCAAGAGAAATGGGAAAAAGATTTTGAAACATTGACAAATTTTCGGCGTCTTATTACTACTATACTTGTCTCTCATTTTATTTTTTTCTTACTGTCCTTCACTCCTATCGTCGATAAAACCATCTGAATCCCACTGGATTCACATTCGTCACGAATAGCTTAAACCTTTTTTCTTTTTTTTTTTTTACGCAATTGACTTTTTGAAGGGTGGTACAATAAATGTTGCATTCTGAAGTTTACCCCTACAGTCGAACATGAAATTACTCAAGAGTTAAGAGAAAAGGATGCCACAATTTCACGAAATTTTCCTCACTCCATAGAACACTCAATTATGCGAAAAATCCACGTGATAACTCACTCGATAAAACGAGGGGATAAAAGCGCGACGATTCATACAATTTGTGTTTAGTTTATGGTCGTTAAGCTGTCATAGGATTTTTTGGTAGTGCAAATCTTTTTCGTTTATATGTTATTTATCACGCCGTTATTTTTTCACCTGGTTATGTTCAGAATGACGTATTTTTATTATTCCGGAAACTAGATAGCCATTGACTCAAATTTTAAACGTTCTATTCATTCAAATTTTTTTATATTCATAAATATGGTTTAAAAGATTTATTGAAAAAAAATTTCTATTAATTTATAGGTAATTTATCCATTTAAAACTTATAAAAATAGAAAGTAAAACGTAATCTGATCATTTTTTTTTTTGCTTATTTTAAAAGAATTTTATATTTACATTATTATCTTGATTTGCATTAGTGGTATAATGTGATAATTTTAATTACATTCATTTTGTTTTACTCCGTCATATCTTTAAATTAATTTCAAGATATCTTGATAAATTTTATAATTTCATTGAGTTTCGGTGTACTTACATTTTATCATTTTTTATGTCCACGATTTTCTGAATTTTTAATTATATGAAAATCTTCCAAATATTATTTTATGATATAAATTAAAGTTATTAATTTAAAACGGTATTTTCATTATTTTTTATATTTTTTTTTATTTTTTTGGATAAATGAAAAGTTGAAGAATATTTAAAACTTTCCAAAAGATGTCTTTTTCCTTGCAATTTTTTTTATAGAAATAACTTTAAAAATACCGTATTTTACATAAAATCATATAAATTTTTATCAAATTTAGTATTTAACTAATTTTTACATTAGCATTTTTATCATTTTTATATTTCTCATGGAAAACTATTATAAAAAATTAATCAAATATGCATGAATTTCCATAAAAATTTTGGACATTTAAAATAGAAGATAAATAAAAATACGATAAAAATTTTTTGTCATAAACATTAATCAAATTTTGTTATTTACTTTTCTCAGATTAGCTTGTTATTTAGATTTTTGTATGAAGTTTGAAATTCTCGTAAAAGTTGCCAGTGCTAAAAGTTGCAAGAAACGAAGAGAAGCAACAACTTGAATGCCACCACACATATTTTACGTACGTCTGAGCGCACCATCCTATACAAACGCTCCCAAATACTTGTAAACACTGTCGGTGTGCATGTGCATGTGTAGTGTGAAGTGGGGCTGAATGTTGAGCAGTTTTAACACACACCCCGAGGGGTATTTCTGGTGGAAGTTGGCTCGTTCCGGTCTGTCGCCGTTTTTCCGATAGGCTCTTTAACTAATTCAAGTGCCGCGTGGTGGCTATGACTAAAAGAAGTAAAAAGAGAAACATAAGAGTTGAAGAGGAGAAAGAGGTACGTAAAGATGGAGATAAAAATGAGGGAAAAACTGTGAGAGTGAAACAGTGATGGAAAGGGTGATTCAGATAAAATTCCTCGAGGATTAAAATGTGAAAAGAAGGCTAAAATTATGACTTGCGTGGTCCATGTTAAATTGCTCTCTAGAGAATTTGCTTTCAGCTAAAATTACACGAAAGTCTTTTTATATTCCGCTGAAACTTCGATTTCATCAATCGTATAATTTTTATATCTCTGACAACTTTATACCGAATGCCGAACTTTGCATCTATTTATAAGTCGAGCAACAATTGTATCTTCTACTAACAAAGTTAAGCTTTTTCGAGAGCTTTATTCGTGTACAATAAAGCTTATTTAATAATTTATAACATAAAATTTCCAAATGTACCATCTGTAGGTTGTTATGTTATAGATAAACAGATAACTAAACCAAACCAAATGTAATTTAGTGTTTTATGAGAGTAACTTGGATTATAAATAATTATATAATTTGTTAAATAATGAAATTGATCCCAAGTATTCTATAATTTATCCATTTAACTTAATAATTAATATAAATGCAAAAGACAATATGACATATAAATTATTTTATATTTATATTTATTTAAAAAAATATAATATATACTGAAATATAGTATTCATACATATTTACATAAAATAAAAAATGTAATTTGCTTTTAAATTGTATTTAAAATTAATAATTAATAATTTAAAATAATTATTTTTTATTTAATATTATACCTAGTATGGTATAGTGCTCCTATTTGATTAAAGCATTAATTTTTAATCAAACGGAAAATTATGTCTCAATATTAAGAGTCCAATAATCTAAAATTTCCGTCTTATAATTCCCTTTCAGACAAATTGAATCATTCCAAAAAATAAGCTTACATTATCCTATTATTGATATTTGTATTCTTACTTTTGTCTATACAGGTACATAGAAGAACTGTGTATATTACATTAAAAATGATCAAATTAATCTAAAAAATTCCAATTCAGTGATTTTATCAAAACAACAATATCAAGATACAGAGTGATTCCCAAACACACAAAAGAGACAAATAAGAAGTGAAGTTTTCGGATAAATTCCAAAAATCATAAGAGTAGTAATGCTAAAAGTAAAAGCACGGAGTTTCTACATGCAAACATCGGGAAAGCAAACCTTTCAGGCTTTTCGGCCCTACCCCCTGTCCGCTTATTCGCGCTATTCTCTTATGACAGTATTCCGTTTCTGGCAAATGTTTCTGACTTGCATTTCTTTCAAATGAAAACTTAACACGAATGCACTACTCTTGCCGAGCGAGCAAGTTTTTAAATTAAGGTACGGGCTAACGTTGCCTTCTTCTACTTTCTCCTTATTACCTTTCTCTCTCTGTGATGTCCCTCTATTTCTCTCTCTCTCTCTCTCTCTCTCTTTATTTCTCTGTCTTTTTCTTTCATTCATACTCGCTCTCTATTACTCGCAGTCTTTTTCTTTCATTCCATTTTTCATCGAAGCTAATTGCGGCAAATCTTATTTCTTAAAAAACTAGCAAATTACCGAGCTTTCTTCATGATTTTCATGTTAAGTGAAATTGTATTTTTTTTTTTTTTTCTAATTTTTTGTCACTCAACAGTCGGAATGAAATGTAAATTAATTGATGAAAATTAGAAATTTTGAAAAACACGCTTTTAATATCCTTATGACTCTTATAGTTTAATAATTGAAAAGTTACAATGCATACTACAATATAAAGTAATTGAACCGTCATTCTGATAGTATTGTCCTTGATAAAATTAAAAAAAATTGCAATTGGTATTTAGTAATACAGGTTTTAATTTTCGGGTATTTTTATTATCGATTTCTTGGAAATACTATCAGTAATAAATATCCTAGAGCGAGTAAAAATGTTCGAAATAAAAAATCTAAAATTGATATAATTTGATAATATTAAATGACCTAATAAAATGAAGTATTTATTTAAATAAAAATACATATTTCACAATTAATTTCTTTTCTTTTGTCTTTTTTTAGATACATTATAAGGTATATATTTCCTGTACAATAATTAATTAAATATCATATCTAAATAATGAAAATCATCAGATTTTTTTAAGATCATGGCTTTGCATAAAAATAAGTATTTTTAGAAATTTTAAACACATTATTTATTTTTTTCAATATGCTAATTATTACAATTTAAATTGTATAAGTTTAGTATATTTTGAACAATTATGTATATTTAAAACGTGTTTCATTCCAAATATTCTTGTATAAATATAAAAAATCTCTGTGTTAGGCAATCACAAAAGGAATTTTGTATCTTAGAATTGAGTAGATCTTATTTTAACTCTAAAAAAATGTTGGAAGCATCAAGTAAATAGTCAGCTGGGTAAATCAGTAGAATAAAAAACAGTAAGAGAAAAAGATAAAGAGAATGAGAGGTTCAAATCGATTTTAATGCCATGGCTGACGAAAGCAGTACGTATCAACCGGAGTTATACTCAAGTCGAAAAATACGTTTCGATAAAGGTCATCTGTCTCTGTTAAAAAGGGATTGACTCTAGTGATATCAGCACACGTAGATATAGTGTCGTTGATCCATGAAAGAAAAAGAGAAAGTAAGAAAAAATATCGCGCGAGTTTGCGGAAATCGTTTGGCAAACTGAACCTAAGGGAAATAATTGTAGATTGCCATGCATTTATACACGCACGCCCATTTCTCTGTGTCTCTCTCCTGCTCCCTTTCTTTCTTTGACTCTGAAAACTATACTTTTATATAAATTTAACATTATTTATCTGTGACATATTATTTCATGAAAGAATAATTGATCTATTGTACATTGCGTACAATATAAGTAATTTATAGGTTCCATATAAAATTGTACAAAATTATATATAAGAATTATTTGTTCATTGTAAAAATTACAAAGAATTATTTTATTAACCATATAAAAATGAAAATTGTTCAAAACAAACTTTCAACTCTGATTTTTAAAAGGTAAACTAGAGACAAGTTTATATTTTATAATTTAATTTTATCTTAGTTATATTCTTCTTATTCTTGGTTTATATTTAATTGTTACTATTTTAATATTATAATATTATATTATATTTTTAAGCTCTCACACAAAGAATTTCTTCTTCTTTATAAATTAAGGTTTTAGTTCAAATAAAATAAATTTATTTTTAAAAAAAACTAAAAAAACTATTGCAATTAGTTTATGCTTAATGATTATAATTTCCAATTATATCGCTGTATTTTAATTAGATTTTTTGTAAATGTTATTAGTAAAATGAATCAAAGTTAAAAGAACTATGTTAATCATTGAAAACTTTTCAAAATGTGAATTATTACTTCGCTTATGTAAAATATATTAAAAATCTAGAAGTGGTCGATTATATTGTGATTCATTACATACAATATTACTATACATTACTAGTAGTATTAATTGGATAAAATCAGTGTAAGAACTTATTGGTAAAAGTTTGAAGGTTTGTTTGTAAACATCACTTTGGTATTATGTAGGACTAAATGTTACATTTGACTCGAATTATTTGCAACTCTAAGAATAATTTATAAGGTTTTAGTTTTATTATGTACAAATGATAAAGTTTTAATGAGTTATACTAGAAAATTGTATATAATTACGTTTGGCATTCTATTCAGTACGTATTTAAATTAAACAAAAGAATTACAGTGTAAAAGTTTCTGTATTTTAAAAACTGTCAAGTTTCTTAAAAACTCTAGTGACATTAATGACGAAATTTGATATGAATATTTTTCAAACTTTCTATGACTCGCTTCGTGCCTTCGTATGTGGCGACATTTAGAAAGCGTTTCGCAAAATAATATTCGAAATAAGGTATTGCGTGAAGAAAGATGTCAAGATGAAAAAGGGTGCTCGCATTTAAATAGGCACAAATTCGAATCTACGGGGCAATTCAATTGAGAAAAGACAAAGTACACACGTAGCACATACACATATTCTGAAATCGACCTCATGGGATTTTTCAATGTATGAGCTCATGTACTTCCCAAAGACATTTACATTTATATTGATACAAGCGGGAGTAAAAGAAGGGAAACACATTCAGTGAGAATTTGTGTACGCAATGTGATATTTAAACGTTTATCTCATCTCCCAATGTTTCTCCCTCTCACTTTTTCTTGATCATTCGTTTTTTTTATCCGTCTAATGATCTATATCTTCTTATGTAAATAAAATTCTACGTATGTGCGTCAATGAAAAGTTAAAAATAAATGCCAACTCTGGAAAAAATCATTGATGTGAATTTCGAACTTTTACTAAAAGGCCTTTGAATGAAATTGTAACATGTATACAACATGAAGAGAACCCATTTTCATGGTTTAATAAATCTCTCTGAAAACTGAAACAACTACTGAATAATACCAAATTCTATTGAAAAAAAATTCCAATAAAGCTATAATTTGTTAAAATTACAAATTAATAAATTTTTGAAAAGCAATAATTACAAAAAGGTTTTTATTACATTTATATAAAATATCAAGATTATTTTATAATTGAAGTAAAAAATTCTGATACAGTTATAAAATGTTAAAAAATCTTTTGAAATTTCCTCACATTGTGAATGAAAATAAATTCAATTTAATGTAGACTAAAAGAAAACTTTAAAATTTGATATTATGTAAATAAAATTATAATTAAATTTTAAGAATCGAGTTTTCTACCTGTTATAATTTTGAAGTACTTTATTGTTATAATTACCTTATATAAATATAATTTTAAACTTCTTTTAGTTTTGTTCACTTTCTACAATAATCTTTAATATTTAAAGTTTTCAATACATACTCTGTCGATATAGTATATCATAATACACCGTAAACTTCTGAATTATTATTGATGCCTATAATGTATCATACGCTATTAGTTAAATAAATAAATAATTCATCAATAAACCAATTAGTTTGACTGGTATCCTTTGAATTTTTTCTTATACTAAAAATTTGGTGAAATTTGATAACACTAGATAGATTAAAAGAGTTAGTATAAGAATCAATCCTTGTTTTCTTCTCAAAGGAAAAAAAAAAATAACCTTGTTTTCACTCTTTCTAATCCTAAACATATAACAAAAGAATAAACATAAAAAATATTCATCTTTATGTACGTACTTCAGTGGTAAAAGCTTAAACCTCACTTATCTGTTATTTTTTTTCTGACAATATAATACTTCTAATATGCATACTACCTGCGATTGCACCTTTTTTGAGAAAATATGCATCATCATACCGTCTCTCTCTATCTTTTTTCTCATTGTTTTTTTTCTAAGCATGTTAAAATTATTCTATATACTTTCCTCCTTACATATTTTTATACTATCTATAGTTATATTATAACATACGCTCCCAAAACTTGTAGTATAAGTGTTTTCCTCCACACTTTTATTTTCGATTGCACTTACTTTTGCTTCATTCATAACGTGCTCTTAGCCTTTTTTTCTTATTTTACCTTCTTCTTTCCTTATTTTATTTCCCTTTGACTCGGAACTTGTACTCTCTACAATGAACGATAATGTTTTCATTTGAAATAGCATTCAATGTATACAGGCAACTTATAGCGCCACAAAAAGGCGTATATGAATGAGTAGAAACAATGCAAAACTGAGGTTTGAGAAAAGAAGAAAATACGCAAACTTGCAATGATATGCATTTTTGCTATGCCTAGTTTTTTCGTGAAGAAGAAGACTATAGCTTTAACGTGTAAAATAATATCCTCGTCCCCGTAAATATTTTTCCACATTTCATTCACATTTTATGTCAGGAATTTCGTATGTTAAACATAAGCTATAAAAAATGTTGAGCTACAACTATGAAAACTTCATTTTTCTTGAGACGTAAATGTGTGATAATAACGATTCTTTAAAATATGTCGTAGATAGTATCATCTGTGATTCATCATTTATTATGCATGAAAGCAGTTTGTATAAAAATCTAATATTCAAATACACCATTTTTCACTAAATATAAAATAGAATATTACATTTAAAAATATGAGATAAAATTTAAAATAATCTTGATGTTACGTCTTTAAATTATATCTGTTCTTTATAAAAATACTTTATATTTATTAAAAACATGAACATTAAATATAAATGTTAAATATCGATATAGAAATTTAATATTTCTATTGTGTAATACTTAAAAGCTGATTAATTTGATTTATAATCTTTTACTAGTATTTCTCAAAATAATTTATAATAGTTAATGTAACTTTAATGAAATTATCGTATAATAAAATTTGATTAAGTAGAATTAAAATTATTTTATTACAAACTAAAAATAATTACTCTAAAATATCTCTACAGATGCAATAAAATTAAATGAAAATTTAAATTAAGGTTTTTTTAAAAATACAATTAATAAATAAAGATTTGATTAAATTTAATATTTAATCAGTAAAAAATATTGACAATGATTTTATCAATAGATGAATATATTTTATAAAAACATAAAACCGATTAATTATATTTTTTATATAAAAATAATTTATCTGTTGTTAAAATATATATTATGTAATTTTCTTTATAAAATCCTTTTAAATATATTAATCTTCTCAACAACATAATAATGTCATTAATATTTTATGTAATAAATTAAATATTTAATATTTAATGTTAAAAGTTCGCTCAATATAATCCTGTTCTATTTTAAGTACACAAAGGTTTGTAATAAAATACAATAAACGGAGTAGTTTGCGCTTGTGATGGACAATAAAAAAAGATAACGAGTACTTCTAACATACTGCTTCTGAAAATCTAAAATACTTATTTTTGGCAGAAAATAATATTTTATGTATATGTATATGTATATATATATGTATATATATCCCTCAATAGGGTCAACTCTATTTTTCTCAGATTTAATTTAAGCGTATGAGCTCTTGCCTGCACGTACATCGCTGTAAAAGTATACGTTGCGGATTGAAGAGCATATTTGCACATAACAATATATAGTTATACCGACGAGCTTCATTTTATTATTTTATATGAAAAAGACAGATATCAAACTACCCAACATTTGTATAAATTATTATATTGAAGCAAAATTTTTTATAGTTTTATTATAAATTTAAAAGCAGTTCTTTTTGTTATAATTTTCGTATTTAAAATTAATATGGAAATAATGTCTATTTTTAATATAAACTCATAAAGAATTAATTTTCACAAAATATTGTAAAAATAATATTACACACGTTATTGTTCTCTTTTTTTTTAAATACTTATATTTGTGATTTATTCGAATAAAAAATTGTATTTAAGTAACAAATAAACGATTAAAAATATTTTCTAAAATTATTTATGATTATGGATAAAGTAGTTCAGTTAGTTAAATTCAATTATTTTTATTAGTGAATAAAATTAAAAAATATTTTTTTAAATACAAGAATAATATGAAAGTTGTAATTTAATTCATAAAAGCAAATTTTATCAAAAATTTTTTTCATGTGATCAAAGTTAATTTTATTATTGAAGCATAACTAAGAAAATAAAAAATTAAAAAATAAATAGTTGATGTGTTTGAAGAAAACAAATTTTTACATAAAAAGTTAATGAACAATGGAATTTTTAAAAAAGAATGAATATTTTTTTATTATCAAAATTTGAATACATATAAAAATAATATAGTGAATAAGTAATTCTTTAAAATTCTTATTTATTTTAATTTTTTATAATATTACTAAATATTATTTATACAATAATTTACGTTAATAATTTTAAAATATTTATAAAAATTTCCAAACATTATTAATCTTTATCTTTAATATAGTTTATGGTTAAAAATATTTTAATGAATCTTAGTTATATTTTCATTGATATTATATTTACACTTTATAGAACTAGTTATCTTATACACATTGTTATTTTACACTCAATATCGTAAAATATGGTTTCTTATGAAAAGCTGGAATCGATAAACTATGCGAACACGTTAAGAATATTTTACATATTTGTATGCTATTTCGCAAATAGTTATGAATGAAAAAAGTAAAGTACCGACTTAGTTTATTAAATATAATATAGATAAAGTATTATAGAATCCTAATTATTCATTTATATCTCTATATTTTAAATTTATGTTTAAGTTCCAAATTGTAAATTCTCATATTCTCATAATTACCTCATAATAAATTATGATAATTTTAAAATTACATGTTACGATAATTATAGATGTATTTACAAAATTTAAGCTAAAAAATCACATAATTAAGCCTAATTATAAATTACAATGAACAAAGTTTTTCCAGTCGCGCTTAAAAGCCGCAGTTCTATTTCCGTATGGTCAGACTGTTTGAAGTCAGTCTACAAATGTAATCAGCCATGATAATTGCTCAAGGGTTAAAGTGTCTGTCATGAAGGTTGAACACTAGAGAATCAAGGATCTGATGGCACGAAACTTCACACTCTCAGCTTTGTTTGCCATCTTTGCACTTTCATTCTATTCAGAAGTAACTCTCGTCTCGGTGTTGAGCAAAATTATACACCTGTGGTCTCTCCATACGGTTTGTGCATTAATTCTTCAAAGCGGCTACTTTGGTGTGAGGCATATTTAACGAGCCGACCATGTTGTGCATTTACGAACTGTGAATATCGACGTTTGTACTTCCAATTTGTGAAAACAATTTACATGTTCTGTTGGGATTTTGTCTGGACTAATGATCCTAAAATATGTAGCTCATTATAATAACAATACTGGGGGAAATCTGTTTGTAACATAAAATCTCCATCAGATTGTATTTCTAAACTAATTCAAAATCAATAAATCATCTTGCATGACAAGGTTTAACAAGATAATTCCCGTGAATTATATACTATTATATGTTATTAAGTTTATTTCTATGCCTCTGCTCAGTCTACATGAATAAATTTAATTCATTAAAATATAAAGTGAAATTATAATATCATTCGATTATAAACAATCATACAGCATATCGTTATAAGCGTATCTGAATAAAATAGCTTATTAGATTTTCAAGATAATTATAAATTAATATTTAATTTTACTAATAGGAATGATTTAATCGGTTTTCTTTGGATAATGCACATTCTACAGTATCATTAACAATTATAAAAGTTTTAATAAACTCAAGACTTTAATAAATTATCACAAACTCTACACGACTATATATTATTCTATAATCGTGGATAACTTTAATCATATCAATTACTTTAAAAGAAAGTCTTTTTTACACAATCTGCTTTGGACACAAATCTGTCGTCATTTACAAATATTTGATGAAAAAAGATGTTGGAGTATTAAAATAAATTAAACTCACACAAGAAATATAAATAGTGTTGTATATATAAATAATATTTGCAAAAATCAGGGTATATTTATACAAAGTTTTTCAAAAAAATTTACAAGAATAAATGTGTTAAAGTTTATATAAAATTTGTGGAAGCTACACTGCTATTTTTTGTGCACTACATAAGAAGGGTACGTGGCGCAAATGGTTTTTCCAGGAGGTTGATGACGAGTAATGTCTATAAACTTTATTTTAATCCACAGAGACTTGAAAATTTTCTTCAACAGTTAAAAACAGCTTTATTTTATTATTTGTACCACAGTGCAATAATTATTGTGCCAATTAAATGAAAAAGAAATTAATTCGCAACATTAAAATACAAATATTCTTGTAAATAGAGATAATGCTTAAAATTATTTCTATATTTATTGAAAAATAAATGATGCGAAAGTCGATAAAAACATATACAATTTAAAGTACTTTAAATAATAATAAAGCGCTTTATTCCGTTTCATCTATAGAGGTCTAAACGGACTCGTATACCAAGATAGAATTTTGAAGGCATTCGATCGAGGTATTGGAAAATAATAGCAGTGCACTGTGTCCTTACTAGGTTTATATCTGTGCGAGGATAGGAACTGAACCGCCGCGGTAGGACTTCCAGCAGAAATGAAAGGCTACGAGGGAACAATACGCGCGCCTCGAGCCGGGAAAATCGTTGAGTCGGAAAATGCGACATCGCCGGAAGATTGCACTATCGCTCCCGCCACTTGTTTCTCTCACGTGTACACAAATCTGTTTCGGGTAATCTTCGCCCCGCCCCCCGCTTTTCCCCGTCGTCTGCGATATTTTTTACCGTAAAATGACAATCAAGTGGATAATTTTTTACCGCTTTTCACTCGCGTGAACTCTTTTACGCGTCTGTGGGTCGATATTCCTGATCCTGGTTCCATTCAAACTCTCCGAGGCATATAATCTTGTCTGACCGTGATCAAATTAATTCTACTTTTTATATGGCTCGCAATTTTAATAAGCTTTGTAATACAACATGCTTTATAAATATTCGAATTTTATCATTTTCGATTAAAATTACATTTCATGCTTTTTGCCAGCCATTGTTTTTAAAGAAAATATTTGCTTGAATATTTATCTGAATCGTAAATAATTCTTTTATGCATACATTTATATATTTTCTTTTTTTTTAATTTTAAATTCAATTAGTTATTCTTCAATTTTAATATTTGATTACTATTTAATACTGAAAATATTATTTAATTTAGATCTTTAATAGTATATTTAAGTGACAGTTTAATTATTATACATATTACGAATAAAGTTTTTAACTAAAATGTTGACTTTTACAGTTAATAAATAATCTTAAGATGCATAAATTTACGTATCTTTAAACAATTTTTATTATCTTAATTTTAATTTAATTTTTAACGTATTTAATCATATATTAACTATTGAAAACATTAGTATATTAATTATATAAGCATATAATAATTTTCAAATAATAATTATATATTTTTAGCCATAGAGTTTACGTTTTTTCATTATGCATTAACAAAGACAACACGATCGCATTTAGAATATTCAAAATATTTAATACATAATTAATGAATGAACAAAATTTAAAAAATAATTTTCGATAAATGTTTACTTATAAAGAGAATAAGATTGCACCATTAAATGCTATTTATTATAAATAAAAATGAAATGCATTCCAAAAAAATAAAAATAAGAATGTATTTGCACCGATGCCGCGATTTATCGGTCTGTCCCATGAATTCGTAGGAAACTTTTAAATAGAAATCAATTGATATACTGTTGTTGTATATCGAATCTGAAATGGCTCTGAAATAAACGAAAAAACGTAAAATCGCGTAGTAGAAATACAATTTCTATACACAGTAATGTAAAACGGGTTTATGTGTGTGTTCGTATTAAACCAAGTAGGTGGAAAGGAAGTCGATGCTTCTTAAGATATTATGCAATTGCCCGAACTGATGCTGGAACTATTCGAAAAAGTATCGAGCCTTAAACTTATAAACGAATGCACGTTCTCATTCATGCATAAAGATCTATGCAGTGGAAGTTAAATGCAATACTTAAAATTGATTTGTTAATAGATAGTACAAGTATTTTAGTCTAAATTACTTACTAAACGCATTTATTGGAAGAGTTGATTATTCTTGATTGCTTAAATCACTATTCGTATTAGTAAGTAATTCAATCATTAAAAGTAACAAGTAATATATTTAGTAAGAGTATTTAGTAAGACTTCAGAAAGTATCAATTGCAACAATTTACACAAAAATATATTATTTAAATAGTAAGTAATTAATTAGTTTTTCTATAGTTAATTAATCGTGAAATCCACCAAGTTTATTATTTTATCAAAATCTGCATGTAATTATTTTATAATTTCTGTTATCAGTTAATATAAATAATCATCTTATAGTTGTCATAAATATAATTTGATGTACTTTGCGAATTACCATTTCCATTTACATATTTTAGATAATTATAAAATATTCCAAAATAAAGCAGATGTATTTTAAGAACTTTAATACCACATGAATTTATTAAATTCTGTATAATTATTTTATTACAAGATTTATAAAGTTCTATACTTTTATCAAAGTATATAAACTTGTCTTAAGCATTTGAATAAATATCTAATTTTAAATTGTAATTATCATTTTGTATTGCAGAATATTTTAATCACTTTTACAATTACAAATTGTACATGGATATAAATTATTCCGAGCTTAATCGGATAATAACTTAATATTTTAAGATTGAAAGTTAAGCAGATGAACATAACAGTTTTATAAAATTAATGGAATTGAAAAGCTGCTATAATATTTTTAAAAATAGGAATTTATAAACAATGAATAATAATAAGTTTTAAAGATTTAAAGAAAAGTTCGACTAAGAATTTAATTTACATTTAATTACATTTTTTTTAAATTTATGAATCAATTTTAAGAACAATTAATCATAAAATTAAAAAGAATAATTACAACATCCACAAATTATTGGAATACCTTTATTTTACAGTCAATCATTTGAAATTATGGGAGAATAAATTTGAATTTCCAAGAGGTTATACCTAGGAATAATTAATAGCTACTTGCAATTTCGTCGTATTTTTAAATGCCATAAAGTTTAAGTTTATACAGGCATCAAACTCTTGACGATTTAGTGCCATGAAGTCTGGTTCATTCGTACTTGCAGTACTCATCTATGGGTCCGGTTGACTAGACTAGTTATTTCCCTTAAATGTGAATACGATGGAGTTCTCAGGACTAAATAGCCTCGAGGTCTCTGCGACTTATATATGAATGTATAAATTTGTAAGGGGATGTATATATATATATATGTGTGTGTATGTATATATATATACATATATATATATATATATATAGGTATAGATATATAAATACATGTATGTAGATGAATCTGCATTTCTAGAGAAGTGACTGTAGTCCCGATTTCACCTTGTATACACAGAGAATAGCCGCGAGGTAGACGTAAATCGCTCTTTTCCTAGATCCCACCATCTCTTCTCCTCGATGTCCTCATGCATAGAACATTATTTGTCGTTTCCCCCTTGTCAGTCACTGTTTGGTAAATTTCTGTATTAAAACAACTTTTATTCTCTATCAAATGATGTATTTTCAATCTACAACTAATGTTGCTAGCTATTTAATAACAATTGAAATTCTTAAAGTATTATTGTAAGGGGTATTATTAAGTATTATTACGGTTACTACAACTTGCAGTAAAATTTTATGAGAATAATTGTCACCTCATTTATTTAGCCAGGAAAATGAACTAAACTGTGATTCAAATCTTGATAACAAGGTATGGTAAAAATTATTAAATGCCTTAATGTGTTATAGCCACTATTTTCAAATCAAAAATTCAATTGTCCAATTATAGTAATAAATTGACAATATGGAGAAATAAAAGGCAATTGAAAAATTCAAATTAATGAATTTGAAAAATTTAAAAATAATAATTTCATTTTTTTTATATCAAGTGTATACATATAAAATAATAATAAGGATTTTATTGATGTTAAATAAGATTACACGTTAAAAAATTAGTATATCAGAAATGCAACTTGAAAAAATAATATAGAGAACATAGAATATGTAAACTCGAAATGCAAACAGATATTAAGAGTTATTTCTTAGGGAATATAATTTTATTCTTTACGCTGCATTTATCTTCTTTTTTTAATAGAAGTAATTCAAATTTGGATTATTTATTAATTGTTAATTGTAAATGCCATAAAATTATTTTATAATATTACTATAGTTAATATAGTTAATTATTTATTTTTTGATTTTTTTTTTAAATTTTGTATTTCCTGTTTTTAAATTTTTTATATTTTATTAATATATAAAGGTTTTGATAGCAATGAGTAAAAATTTTCTTTGTAACATCAGATTTTTTAATTACATTAACTATTTATTTTAATTTAGACCTAACAAAGATTCAAAACTTAATTAATACAAAACATGTTGCTTATAGCAAATTATAAAAGAGTTTATTACATTTAATGTTATTCCAAAGTATTCATGTCAATTTTTTTGAAGCTATTATAAATTATATTACATTTATTGATATCACAATGCATTTGTGAAAGCATTAAGTTTTGAATGGATATCTAACTTCTAATGTAGAATATAAATGAAAGTGCATATAGTTGTAAGTGTATATTATCATAGATTTTTCATTTATTTCAGAAAATTCATTTAAAATAATATATAAAAATTAATAATTGGAAAAATATAGCCATAAATCGATGTCTGCGATTCTTAATGTTGAATTTTGAAAATAAATCAAGTAACGGTTCCCCTATTTGAAGCAGAATCATAAAGTAAAAAATCATATGGTAAGAATTGCGGTTGTAACACCAGGATCAATGGGTTCTCAACAAATAGGATTATGGTTTCTGCGACAGTAACGGGAGAGACGATGAAAGATGTTAAAGTTGAAAAAAGAGAGAGTAAGTGTCCTTACGCATTGTATAATCAAGGTTGTGCACCGAAGAGTACAAACCCTACGTTAACTTCAATGAGATCTTATCTGGCAGAAAATATAGTCATTTTTTGCTGTACCGCACGATCTTTTCATTAATCCGACGACGATTTACGATTTTGGATTAACGCTCGAGGATTCTGTAACATCAGCGAGAACAATGAGACTACGGCAGTAGCTCTATCCTCTTTATCCTGGGAAAAATTCTTCTCCTAATTATCTCATTTAATTGGACTACGTGTAAATTCATTTATTCCTTTTACTTCTGCCGCACTATTTTATACTATTATTGTTAAATAAAGCCTTTCTTCTAATATATTGTAATTAGATTATGTAATAAAGCCTTGGGGAAATTAAGAATTAAATGGTAATGCTGAATGTAATTAATTTAAGTCTTCTTAATAGATAAAGCTCGGGAATGGTTTTGAATTTTCTGTAAAATCTGTATATTAAAAAGTACATCTTTCAGAAAAATTAAAATTTTAACTAGATATTGCCGTAATGTATAAAAACCCTATACTTTAAGACCTTGTTGCATGTTAATATTTTTGAAATTTTTAAAGCATATCAGATAATCAAAAACATTGGTCTGTTATTATTTAAGTGTAAAAAATGCAATAACCTCAAGAGATTTGGTGCTTAAAGTCACAATGCCATAGTTCAAAATGAATATTTTATTCAAAAATTTGGTAAGTATCCGAGAAAACTGCCAGAAGGAAATTCGGTTCAAGAATTTAAACTGAAATTTCGCCAATCCCTCCTCAAGGTAAAAAACGGCCGATCATTACCTTTGCATTTTTACTAGTCGTCTGCATGGTAATGTCACAGCGAATTTCTAGACACAACAACATATATCCATTGTCCTTAGCGAACAAAAGACGAAGAGACGTCGCTTATAACTTTCTGCTAAACTTGAAATGGTCAAACGCTTTTCTGGTATGTTACTACAATGCTAAATATTCAAACAATTTATTGACAGTACCAACCGTCGGTCATCCAACCTCTTTTTTATTTGAGTATCCTGTTATCCGTCTTATTTTTATTTCGAGCACATTACTCAGTCTGCCTACATTTTTAGCTCTTCTACTTATTTTCCTCCTTCTCCTCCTCCTCTTCCCCTCTTCCCTCCTCCTTCTTCTTCTTTATCTGTCTAATCTGTCCTTTGTACTCCTCTCTCTGAGCTTTTACCTATTTTGGATTAATGCCAGGATTCGCCACGTTTCCCTCAAATTCTATCGTTACATTTTTTCACTCTCTTTTTCTTCGTATTCTCTTTGCCTCTCAATTTTTTTTTTCTTTTTATTACTCTTTTCGCTATTTCTCACGCCAAGTACTAATTGCTTCGAGCAGAGTTCCAATGCAAAATTCTCATTATAAAGAAAATCGTGGTTTTCATTTAACTTCATAGTGAGCGATTCTGATTTTTCGTTATGACATAGTATGAAGTAAACGTTTTAAATTTAATACCCATGATTTTAAAAACTCGATACTTTTCAGATATATCGTATATATTACATTAAATACAAAAAATTTTAATGGGTATTCATATTAATGGACATTAAAAATGTTTGCAAGCTATTAAATAATTAAAAAGTTATTTAATTTCTGATGCAATATTTGTTTTATTTTGAAAATGTATATTTTACAACGTAATATTATTAAATGGTAATAATTAAATGAATATTTGTTCTTATAGACAAACTATTATGCTTAAGAAAAATAAAATCTTTTAGGCTGAAATAAAATTTGAGCAAATGTTAAAATTTAACTTTCGTAACAAACTGCATACGTTTTATTGAGAAAATGTTTTATGCTTCGTGTATAGTTTAAAATATATTTGTATTTAATATTCATTTTAGTATTATCATTTCAATCAAAACGATCAAAATATAATTTTAAATGATAAAAAAGAAAACACATTGGAATTTATTTTTTTTTAATTAAAGTAATATTTAAAATATTTTTAAGATAAATTTTAGTATAAATAAATTACGGAGTAAGCTTTAACTACATATATTAATAATAATAATAATAGTACATATAACCACTCAGATGAAAAGATTAATTAATAACTAGTAAATAATAAGAAAATCTATTTTTTTTCTCTGTGTTTCAGAATACCTAATAATGACTTGTTAATTTAATTCAATCAATACCTGAAATATAATGATATTTATCAGCAGATAAAAAAAATCTAATTACTTTAATATACAGTAAAGATAAGCTTATTTAAAAATAATGTATAAAATTATTATATAGTCAATTTTATCAGTATTCAATTTATGTAATCACTACATGTAATCCTTGTCTCAATTAGCTAAATGAAAAAATATTCATAAAGTAATGCAAATTTAATTTATTTCAGAATTTAGCTCCAGAAGAAATATATTGCCAACAGATAGGAACAACAGTGCGTGACGTTAGCTGCCAAACGAAAGAGTTAAGTCACATTAGATTTATGTACATTCTTGAAGCTGGAAAATGTGGTTTGTAAATAATTGTGACAACTACATAATGAATCACTAGGCAGTACGCACACACATTTACACATGGAAAGTTAGGTGTATGATGTGCTCGATATAAAGGTCACCGGGAAAATTTCTGAATTGAAAATGAAGTATATAGAGAAAATGCGAAGAATTGGGAAAGTGAGATTGGATAGTCGGATGGATGTATAAGAAAGGAGCTCGAAGGTAGAGTTCGAGACTCCGAGTGAGATACTTCGATTTCGGGAAAGAAAAGTGTGTAAGTGAAGAGAATTTCCAAAGGACTCCTGGAGCAAAGCCTCGTTTAGTGTTAGCGAATTCGATATAAGCGAACTTCACGAGAAGCTCGACTGAAATTCATGAAAATCCTTGCGAGAACGATTCACCTCCTTATAGAATACGGCTGATACTTTGATAGCAGAAATTTTTAAAGTAATATTTCTCGTTTCTTTTTTGGTGGCTCATACGTTATTTAAGTAAATCATTTTAATAATACAGATATTCAAAAAGGTAAGAACTCGTGAAAAGACTGAATAAATACAAAATTAGAGTAAATACGTATAATTGAGTTCCACATGTTTTATCTTTTCATATCAATGATTTATAATCCTCGACATTATAACAAGTACTTTGAACTTTAATCGGATAATTTAATCATAATATATTTTCCTAGTATAATTATAAAACGACAATATAATATTCTTATGAATCAAATAATTTCAACTATAAAACTTTAATAATAATTTCTTAGAACATCGTATAAATGAATGTATAAATTAATATGTATTCACTTGCATAAATATTTAAATATAATACATAGACATATAAAAAAAGCTTGAGTATATAAATTTTCAAGTAAATTAAATGTATGTGCAGTATTTTAGTTTTATTTTAGAAATAAGGACATGGAAATTTTATATAAACTACGTGTCTACAATAAAATACATATATTTTAGATATGATAAAATTCTTTTAAAGGTGGAAACCAGCGTCATCATATCTTAAAAACGAGAGTAAAAATGTTTGTCTACGTCAAATATAAAATTCCAAGTATGAAAAGTCTTGAATTAGTCATGAAAAGCTAACCATACACTCCTATGAAATATACTTGTACCTAATATTTATCGCTGGTTCTAACATTTTCAGCTCCATTACTCTTTTAAATATCTAATGATTTTAATATATTTTCCTTTTTTACCATACTTACATAGCAATGTGGACGTTATTCCTTGCATTAATGCCAAACAGTAGCCAACTACATGTCTCTTTCATCACATAACTATTATCAGAGGCATTTGGAACTCGGAGTACGTGATGCTGCTTCGGTTAGTGATTTGTTATGATAGTTTACACGTCGAACTCGAGACCAGCATACACATACGTTTTGCAAAGCTAATTGCTCCGGGAATCAATGAATATTTTAGAATTTGCAAGATACCGATCTATTTATGCTTCAATTTGGAATATACATAAGAGCATGAGACTGCAGCTCGCTTTTCATGATACACGTGCTCTCCTTGCACAGACACTCCCGCCTCTTTCAGTTCCTGTACTGCTATTTATTATCCATGGTAATTAGCATTAATTAGCGCAATCTGGTTGCAACGGGAGGGTTAATGCCATGTTTCAGCGGTAAGCTGACGATGGAGCCGAGTGCCATCGCGGTGAGAGCGTGGCATTTGGGGGGTGACTTGGGGGTCGAAAGGGGTGCAAGCTAAGAGGAAGATTTCGCGGCCACAGGATGGCTGAATTGTACCACCACAGTGCAGTTTCCAGGATCCTCCTGGCCGCTTTAAATCTTTCACCCCTTAATGCTTCCACCATCCTCTTCATCTTCCTCGCTCGTTTATTCGTCTGGTTCCTCGTCTTTATCTGCATTTCTCACCCTAACTTCTCCGTTTTTTAAAGCTCTTCTTCAAACTTCCTATACCCCATCACCCGAAGAATAATGGAATAACCAATCAGAAAAATGCGGTTTTTCTGTCATGTTACACAGTCAATGACTTTACCGTGCCTTTTTACGACGAGAAGATATCGCTTTTCGTTTTACCCTTCATGATGAATATGTATTATATATATATATGTGTGTGTGTGTGTGTGCGTGTGTGAAAGAAGAGGATTGTAATGGTTTATCATCATTTTGAGTAAATCGAAAATAATAAAAACTATTTTATTACTCTGTTCCATTAAAACTAGTATTTATTATAAATTTTAGTTTTTTTCTACTTAATTTTACCCGATAAAACTATTAATATATTTAATCAATGCTTTTATTTTATATAAAACATATTTCTATTAAAATTGTATACATATTCTTAACTTATAAGAGCAAGTTTTCGTATCAATATTAAGTTTTCATATATTTTATACCTTGCTTTTTGATAACACAATTTAAATTTCGTTTTCAATAAAAGACTTATATATAATCCGATACTATGAATATGTATTAGTACATTAATATATTTGTTTTGGAATATTTTAATATAAAATTTACATTCTATATGGTTTATTATAAAAATTTTATAATAAAAATGTGCAATAAAGATAAAATCTAACAAATTATTAAGTATATCTGTTATTCGAATATAATTAAAATATAAATACAATTATTAAAGAAGTATAGCGTCAGTGTAACATTTACAATTTTATTATTGGTATACTAAAACCATCACTAACGCAGAGTCTTTATTTAATGAATAATTCATTCACATACTAATTTTATCAAACTTCTTACAAGAGAAGATTATATCAATTATTACTTTCTCATTTCATGTAAACTGTATCTCATAAATGATTCACTTATATTGGTTATAACATTAATCTAATAGTAATAAATTGGAAATGGTCAGTATGGAATATCCAAATTATAATTTAAAATTTAAAATTAAAGTATTCTTAAGTAAAATATAATTCTAGAAACCAAATATCAAAAAATGAAATTTAAACAATTTTTTATATTTATAGTATATCGAAGGCAAATTTTTAATATAAGTTTGTAGAATATTTCATAAATAACCATTTTTCTCTTTATTTACTCCAGTCTAAAATATATATATATATAATTCTATTTGACAGATAAATATTTTTGACTTATATAAAAAGAGTATATGACAATATTTTTTGAAATTAATTAAGGATATTTTTAAAAAATTCTTGTTTCATCCATACATTTTTTTACAAAGTATTATAAAATTGATCTTTTGAAGTGGATAATCTAAAAATGTTTTTTATTTTTTATGTTTCTCTGTATATAGTTTTATCGGTCTGACTATTTAGTAATTGCAAAATTATTTATAAAACAAAACTACATTCGTAATTTTAAACTGTCACATAAATACAAACTACGCTTATCAAAGAAATGTTTAAAAATAATTGTAATTAATCTAAGTATAAGCTTATCGTACCTTTTAACTTTTAGAAAATAATGTAATTATTAAAAAGAAAATTATTTTTGAAATTATTTTCTAATCAATCATAATATTTTAGCATTGAAAATATATTTGATAAAAATATTGAAAAATTATTTTGAAAATCTTAAATACTTTTTAATCTCAAATACAGTAAATGATAACATTATTAAAAAGTATTTATTATAAAGTAAAAGATATACTTCAAGAAACAAAAAACTTATGTTATAAAATATCATTATTAATTTATGCCTTTACATTAATAATGTTTATTTAATATGTTAATCCTTATTTTAACAATTTATGTGTGCTAAAATTTTTTCTCAAAATATTAAAAATTATAGCGTAATTATAACAAAGTATAATTAATACTTGGTAGTAACTTATGTTTTTGAAAAGTTTATAAAGATCATATTTACGATAGCACTTATATTTTCAATTATACAGTAGCATAGATTGTGTATTTAAAAGCAGGTAAAATTTTATTCAATAATATAGAAAAATTATTTTATGAAAAGGAAATGTATAATATTTAGTAATTATAGATAACAAAAAGCTAATATGTTTAACATCTAGCACAACAATTATTATATTTTTATTTATTAATACCCTTTTTTATGTTGATCTATTTATGAAATAAAAAAATAAAACATGAAATATTTTTACTAATTTTTAACCAGCATTTTAAAATTATAGTATAAAATCTATAGTAGTTATTATAAAATAATTGTACATTTCTATGGAACAAATATCGAATTATTAACTCATAAATAAATGAGTAATACGAATTTCAGAATTCAATATTGAAAGAGTGCATTTCATTGTTACGCAGATAAGATAGATAAAAATATTGAAGAAAATACCGTTTAGTCTTATTATCCGTGTTTTTTTTTTTTTATTTGTTCTGATGGAAGGTTTGTTGGAAGGAGAGTGACCGACCATTTCTTCTCTTTTGTGGTGATATTTTACAGGAACTAAACGAGAGGTCTAGTAGTCTTTTAAACGTTTAAAACTTGAGAAGAATAAGTAGCGTAGGGAAAAACGCTGGAAGAAAAAACGCTGGAAGACAAAACGCCGAAGAAACAGAGGATGAAGTGAAGTAGTGTAGGTAATGCTGATAGTGTGCAGTAGTGGCACTAGTTCTCACACAGTGCAGGATTGCCATTTTCAGGTCTTCCTCACTGTTTCACTCCCTTAATCCCAATGCCATAAATTAAATTGGACAAAAATTCGATGTGTTGGTCGACATATATAGAGTTGCACTTTCTTCAATAAAGTTGGAAATTAGGGAAAAAAGGCACTGCTTTAAGTTGCACCATTAATCTAAGTGTTCCTACAGTTTAATTCCCCTTCATTCAAACAAATATATGTATTCGTGGAAAAAATCGATTAGAAACGGAATCTTTTTTTTTATTGCAAATCCTTAATTTTTCAAGCTCACTTATCGACGGTAAAATTAATTAATGTTTCTGAAAATTGAAAATCATATTAATTGTAATTTACGAAGATATCTGCTTTTCCTACTTGTAAATCACGTTGAATTATTTCGATTTGGGTATTAAATAAAAAAATTCATGTAATAGAATAAGTTTATTTTTATAAATCAAATTTTTTAATTTGTATACGGTATTATTTCATGTTTTCTTGCTCCTGTACTTTTAATTAATAGATAATCAATGTACACATTATTAAGTAAACTGTATTTAATTAGAAAATATGTACGTCATTTATGTTCGACGAATACATCCATCTGATACAATACTTCAAAGAAAAAACAAAAGATATATAAAACATGGTTTAATTAATAAACAATTTATTTTAATTGACGTTTTTAATACGGAAATTTTTTGTTATAATAACGAATATTAAATAGTATAGAAAATTTTAATTAATTATAATTTTTCAACTGTTTGTAGAGAAATTGATGTAACTTTAGCGTCGCTAAACTTACGACGAAGTAAAACTATCATTCATAAAAAGAGGCAATAAGCACAGGATTTTATTACAAATAAAAAACTATCCAAATTACTAATTAATTAAAATTCTTATTTAAACAAAAACTTTTATCTGATTTATATTTGTGAAACTTGAAAAGTTTTATAGTTTCATACATAAATAAACTTAAAAATGATAACACAAATAGTATCGTTAAATATAATTAAGAATTTTCAAAGACATTAGATGAATCCTCTTCATATATGAGTTTATCTTTTCCATAACTCCAATAAGTATTCATATTATAAAATATTAAATATATATGTATATTTATAATTAGAAAATAAATATAATAATAGTTATAAAAATATTTTTATGTGAATATTTAATTTTTTGTACTTTGTTTACCATTATCTTGTGCATTCCATTTGAATTTTACATTAGAAATTAATTTAAATTAATAATTAATTTATTAGTGAATAATGTTTCATATATGAAATAATCTCAATATAAAAATAATTTTCTCATTTTTACTAAATAGCAAAAAATCAATGTTTCAGGAAAACAAAAATTATTAGTAATAAAATTTCAGAAACTTTTTATTATTTGAGTAAGTATATAGGTCATTTATTTATTAAATAATATAAAAAATTAATAGAGATGTTTGGTATCGTTTAATTATTACATTATAAATCTTAAATTATTTATTTGCTTAATATGAATTTTAAGCATTTAGCATGAGTTAACTTAAAGATTATCAAATGATAGAAATATTATTATGAGCTCTAAAAGCTTGAAATAACATATTTTTTAATTTAGTAATAAAAAAATTGAAATCAATTTTAAAAGACTTTATCCTCGTTATAAAACTCATCACTCACAATGTGAAATCTTCAGTACATGATTCTTAATACAAACACAAGTTTTAGTAAAGTTAAATTACTTGACTGAAAGTTTTGCACTAAGTCTTTCATAAAAACAGTTTATTTTACATTACTCAAGAGGAAGACGATTTCTTGTACTGATAAAGTTCAAAGTAGATGTAAACATTTAATAAAATACATTTTTATACGAACCCGTAAGAATACAACTTTATTAACTTTTGTTTTTTACGCCATCGTGTGAAAACTAAAGGATATCATGGAATTATAGCGGTAAATAGCGAAATATCGACATTCGATATTTTTATGCTACTGTAGATTCTTTATTGTCAGATACTTATTCCATAAATCTAAAACTTGATTTTATTTTTGATAGACAGTATAACTTACAAAGTTATTAGAAAATATGTTAAAGTTTATAAAATATCTAAGATTTCTGAGAAATTAAAAGTATTATTTTTGCTCTGTAATGAAAACAATTAATTTTTTTACGTTTCGGTAGTAAAGTAGATATTAAAATGTACGAGGTTCAAATCAACGAATAAAAATTATGTTTAACCATTATAAATACTATGTATATATGGAATAGAATTTTATTAAGACTTTTAATATTAGTATTTTGTGAAAACTGTAAATAAAGTATTCATTGCATTTTTTATAAAAAGTACTCACCACATTTTCCGAAAGTCTATTTAACTTTGGGACATTCAATAACGTTTCTTACGGCTTCCAAAATACTATTGTCATGAGATTTTATACTTAAAGAAACGTATGATTATTGTTCTTATGAAAATTATTATTTATATATAATAAGCATGTAAAGCTTGATAAAAAACTTTTGTGGTTTTATTAGTTTATTAAATAAAATACTTAAAATAAGATTGCGTCTTATTACAACATTTTTATTAATTTCAATCTTTTTTCAAAATGCTCAAGATCTTTATATTTATAAAGTCTTCTCCTTTGTACGTTTTAATAAACATAAAAACCTTTTATTCGTAACTGTAACTAGTCAATCATAATTAAGTTAAAGCGAAGATCTTCCACTATACAAATTAGGCATATTGTACATAATACAGAATGACGTCATCGTACATAAGATGAATCATTGTATTTCTCAGAAGTTTAATAAATTTTAAAATCAATTAAGTACTCGTTTTAATGAAGAGTAAAATTAATTATTTCTTACATTATAAAATGAAATAGAATGTTTGACTACAATTATATAAAATTAAAAGTCATGATATTTAAGATACTTAATTTGAGTAATAGTTTTGCAATAAAAACTAAATTAATCTATTGAAATTTTAGTCGAGCATTTATTTATTTATTTAATGGATAATACATTAAGAATTTCATTATTTTATTATTTATTTTAATGTAAATAATAAAAGAATTGAATATTTACTTAGTCAATAATAAAATTTATTTATTTATAATTCTGAAAACACTTTTGTTCACGTGATATTATTTTTAGAGTTTCGGATATTAATTCCAGATCATAAGACTATGAAATTTAAAGTTTATTAAAATTTTAATATAATTTTATTTACTGTATATTTTAATTACTTTAAATTTTTTATTAGCATTATAAATAGTTGGTATAAAAAAGAATTATTTTACTGGTAATGTATGTATACGTTTTATTATGAATAGTTCTTATATATTTCAAAATTATATTATGATGCGACTTCAAAATATTATGAATATTATTCAATCATATTAACATTTCATACAAAATAATCATTATGTACAATAAAGTTACTCCAAATATTAAAAATTCATACAAAAATGCACACATTTATAGCTTTTCGAGTTTGTTCGAGTCTAAAGACCTAATGGAGCTTGAAAATTCATGTGCCTTGTTATCACGATAGTTCAGAGATTCGTGAAAATTCAGTCTTAAATCGGTTCCAGCACTTTTTTAATAGCGCTAAGATAAAGTGTAAATAATTGTATAAAACGAAAATATAATTTAAAAGTACTTTTGCATTTATAAATTACCGATGAACATAGATAAAAGTAGTGTAAATAATTTTTAAAATTACATGTACTACAAAAAAATGCTGTTGATTAAAGTGATAGTTAAAAGTAATATCAAATAGTATGAAACTATCTTGATGGAAACAACAAAAATTAGGGTTATAAAAAATTGTAATAAAGATAATAATGAATTGCGAAACGTAAAGCTGCCTCCGTTTTAATAAGTAATATTAAGGATAATCATTATTATTTTTGTTCATGATTAATTTCACATACTTATAAACCTACTTCAAATGTATATAAAAGTTAAGTAGGGTAAAAATTATTATACCCCGAGCGCATAACCGAACTATAATTAAGGTTCTTATTCGTACACTGCCATTTTGTAGAAAAACGTGTGGCTAAAAGTATCTCTATCACTTCTCTCGCGGTTTACCTGCATTTGTAAAGATAAAAGGATTTTCCACATGTGTACTCAATTTTAAAGTATAACGCTCGATCCAGCCATTACAACAAAAGGATTCCAACCAATTTCCAATCCATTCCAATACCGCGACTATCATGTTCAAGATTGAAATAAAATCGCAGAGAGTGGATTTGAGCTCAATTAATTATAATTCCCATACGCGGTACAGAAGTGATGCAAGATATCGAGGGGGAAGCTGAGTGGGAAGAGAAGAAGAGAAAGAGAAAGAGAGATCTCTTGTTTCCTTGGATATGTGGGGTGACTCGAGAGTACCGCTTACTCTGTATATTAATGACTTGGGCAACATGCGGGGGTGGGGTGCGGAGGAATGAATACACGTCGGTGATCACAATGTCCCATGACGAACAATAGCCCGCATCAATTCGGATGAGTCAATCAGGGACGCATCCTAATTCCTTTCGCAGCATCCATGCATATTGAGGCCTAGGCATAGATGAACGTTGACAATGACGGTTTAAAGCCCGAAACCGTGTCAATGATTAAATGCTTGTTCACCGATTCACATCTGTCATCTCTCTCTCTCTCTCTTATTCTCTCCCTCATTCCAGGTTCACCACCAGCTCATTTACACCACTTCCCTGTCATCGACTCGAGTCGGGACGTACACATCTGATTTTTTCGAGTGTATGTACATCGAGTCGTGAAATTAACAGATTTGTTCTCTTTTACCCATTACGCTACTCATTATATAAAAAGCTTTTAAGCAATATTTATAGCATCGGTTATAACAGAGTAATTGACTTTTATATCTCCAAAGTCATTACTCACTGTGTATTTGGTAAGCATACCCAAATATTAGATAAGTATAAACATCCTTTTGTATATTTTCTTTAGATTTATTCTGAATCGTTTTAATTATGATAAAGACGTTAATTATCTAGTCAATAATGGGCAGAACTTAAAATTTATATTTTTTATAAAGGAAATTTTAAATAGTTCACAAACCCTTTCTTATTTAATAAATTTTACAAAAATTCAATAATTTATTAAATCATGTGTGAATAATATTTTGTAAAATATTCAGTAAAAGTGTTACGAAAATACTTATAGATAAATTCAATTTATGTTTTAAAATTATGTCAAAGCAGTTGCAGCCGTTAGCGTCGCCAAGACATGAGAAGAATCAGTAAGATTTTCATGTTTTCACTGAAATTCACAAATACGAGGAAAGAATAAAAAAATGAAGTGCATTGATTTTAGAAAAAATTTGGATGCGATCGCTAGTAGAAATCGTGCACGAAAAACCAATATCATCCATCGTTTTCAATTACAATTTCACGTATCAATTCCAAAATTACATCATTTCACACGTGTAAATATTGGAAATTGCACAACAAATTTAAAATTTGGTGATTTAATTTGTGTGCTCTTCCGAATATGTAATGATATCAATTGCTTTTTTAATGTAATTATACCAAATAACATTAGACTTATTGGTGTTCAAACTTTTATAGAATAATCAAAATTAACAATAATAATATTATTAGCAACTATAATGATAATCAAACATAATTGATTATAATGATTTTAAAATAATTAAAATTTAAATCCATATCCTTATTAAGAACATAAATAATAAGCTAATATTCGAAAATGAGAGTCAACACACTTATGATCTTTTTATTGTTCTGACCACGCAAATACCACCGGTGAATCTGGTATAAAAAACAGTTTATATCCATAAAACTCTTTTCAAAAACTCACAAACTTTAGAAATTAGTTTTCTACAGTTTTACAGTGAAATTAATAGTTATATTTGGCAAGCTCTAAAATATCATAAAACGTACCATAGGCAATGAATAAACTTACTTGCTCTACCAAAATTTCATTAAAAAGAAATGAAATATCTGGTATTTTTCAAGTAAAAATAAATAAAATTCCATAGATTATTAAAATTATAAAAAATGCATGTATATTATAGTAATAATTTACGAAGGTTGGTATTAAATATTCTGCCTTGCTCAGAAATATTTTTTAAATCATTTCTAGAAGTTGTATTTTTAAACACATTTCAAAGGCATGTGTTTGATACAATTATTACTATCTGAGTCTAGCAGTACAATCATAAAACCTAAAATATCACAAGCTTCTCATTTGATGCATCTGTTTAACCCAGTGTAATACTGACTGCAACATTAAATCTTGGAATTTTCTGAAAGTGTTTAAAATAATGGTAGGGAATAGGTTTTAAATAGAATTGTTTGTAATTATAATTATGTAAAGTCGAAACCATTAAATCTACTTGATTTTTCTTTCTTTTTCTTAAAGCATGATATATTGTTTGAGATATTTCATGGAATTATGTATGGCTATTCGTAACAATGTAATAACGATGTGAATAATATCTCATGCGAAAATCAAATTGCGGGTAATTGGAATCTCCGCAAATTAACCAAACTTTAGGTATTCCAACATCCGATCTAATAATGCAAGATCTCCGTCGCAAACAATTCCACGGGTATCTCACTTTCTACCTAACTTCTCCAAATTCTAACGCACACAAAAACTCGCGACACGCAAACTTTCTCCCCGCTGAACCTTTTCCTCCACTTCTACGGACGCATACCCCAGAACTGACCTTCGACAATCGCCAAGGTGCAGCCGATGACGAGTATCAGTTGAATCGGGACAAGCCGAGTGCGCGGCCTCAGCGCCAGGACGACACTTTTCAGCGACATCCATCTAGGATATTGGCACACCGCGATTTAAAAGGACCAGGGCGCGCCGGGCTCTCGGTTGTGACTGCCGTCGAGCCTGGCACGAGGATGCGCGGAGGTTCTCTGACGCCAGGTTGTCGCGACGGAGGCCGAGCCGCCGCGTCCGGAAGAGCCGCATGCGCGTCCGATCTGCGCTTTCGGGGATTTCCCTTCGAAGCCTCTCGGGCCTTTGCCCTTTTCCTCCGCTGGACCATTTCTCACCAAGACCCTGGTTTGAGTTGTCACACCCGAGGGGGTCGCCGAAAAATGGATTGCGAGGAGTTTGACTTGCGCGATGTTTCTTTTCAATTTTGGGCATTTGGTTCCGTGCTCGCGTGACGTGGCCCCGGCAAAATATAGATTGCATGTTAAACTATTTAGAATGAAAGTTCAATTGGAAGAATGAGTGATTTAATTTTATTCTCCGCTTGATTCAATGAACCTCGAAATAAGGATTTGACTATTCACAAATCGGAAACTCATTCCGTAATTTCGAATCATCAATCCAGTCTGTATTCAAACTTAAACTGTCAGCCATGATTGTCGCTCTTTTTTAATGGCACATGGTAATTAATATTTATCAAGGATGCTTTCATCATTCACAAATTTGTCCATGGCACTTTAACTTATATATTATGCGCTATCGACAGCAATATCTAACGGTGCCTTGCCCGAACATAATAAATTTATGTATCGATAAGTGACAAAAAATTCGTGTGTCGCCGTACTAAATTATAAATATTTTTTCTTTACTTCATATTACATCCATTATTTTGCAAATGACATAGACCTGTATTAGAATTTTAGATAAATGAGATTTTATATTAAATATTTATTTAATAATTTAAATAAAGTAATACTGAACATTTTTTTGTAACTAAAACATTTAATAAAATGTTATTCTGTATAAAATTAATTTTTTTTTAATTACTAAAATTTCACCAATACTACATTTCGCAAGTCTACTTTTATTGTCATATTTTTTTGCATATCAGCGTAAATTTATTTACTACTAAATAAATTTACTACATTTCATTTTTTTTCAGTTTAGTGAATTATATTATTAATTTAAGCTGATATTGAATATTTACTAATACTGATATTATAATAAATAAACATAGATGAAAGTTGAAAGTTAAAAAACTTGATATTTTTCGTTAATTTTTAACGATTAAATTATATAATAAACAAGATAACAGTGACTTTAAAGTTATTTTATAAAACTAAATTATATTTAATATATATTCAATAAATCATTTTGCATAAAATCAATACATTATATACATATATTAGAATTTCACACATGTTCTCTAAAAATCTAGATTTATTTGAGTTGAATGACGTATTATTTCTTTTAATATAACAATTTATTGTTAAAAAAATTTTTATACAATATTTTGTTCCCGATAATAATTTCAACATAAATTTAAAAAATTAATAAATTGATAAATAATTAAATCAATATTTTTTGAGGTTTAATTAATTAAAAAGTAAATGGAAACATGAATTTTAAATATTTATTTATAGACATTACTGCATTACTTTTATAAGTTTAAAAATATAAATAAATATATTCCTTGTTAAAATAATATTATTAAAGTATAAATTCTTTTTTTGAATTGAATTTATAAATTTCGATCTTATTCAAATTTATTATAAAATAGTTTATATTTTCGAGATATGTTTTTCATTGCACTTTTTATATTTAACTATTTCAGTTATTACATGATCAGAAAAATATATTCAGATATTTATAACAAAAAACTGCAGTTCTTTATATTTCAAAACTTTTTTAAAGGAACATAATAGCTTTTTATAATATATTATCACAAAAGATATGAAAATACAAAAAATATACGGTTCAAAGATTATTATTATCAAAACTTATATTCATAAATGCAAAAATATTATAATGCAGTTTAAAAATAAATTGATATGCAATTGAAAAGAAATAGAAGTAATCAAAAATATAAATTTTTATAATGAATACAATAATCAGGGATTTATTATTTTCTCTAAATGATTTCAAATAATATCATGATTATTAAATGAATAATTTTTAAATTATTTCTAATATTTTAAAAAGGTATTGTCATGCTGTCTCAGCATTTATAATATATATATAATAAGATTGAAAGGAATAGTTTAACATACACAGATTGATGTAAACGTATTTTATTCCAGTTTATCAAACATTACCTAAATAAAATATTAGAAGTACATTTTTTTAACTATGCATTTTGAATGCATGATATAATGCGGACATCCGTGCATAATTTTAATAGTACCAGACTAAATCTGTAAGTGAATAATGATCAAACTTGTTTTGTATGAATGCATATTACTAATGTATAGAACAAAGAAGAACTAGTTAGTTACATGTAAAACTCAAAGAGTCTATAAATTCTAAAACTTGTTCGAACTAAAGAGCAATGATTATTATAATGGATTTACTCAATTATTGATAAAAGTTTCTTTGGATAAGTGGAAAATCACGTATTATTCGCTTCGCATGTAATCCAAAAATTTTAATAGATAATTATAAACACGCGAATACGTTGTTCTCAATCAAATTCGTGTAATAGCAATCAAATCGTTGTTCATTCCGAAATAATTTTAATGCAATATTTGTTGTGTAAAAATAAAAGGTAATTCTCTCGGGTTTTCATAATTTTGTTTTGTTTTGTTTTGTTTTGTTATTGTTCGTTTTCGTTACCTTTTTTGCTTTCTACTTAGTGTTAGGTCTTTTTCACCTTATCACGCTCAGTTAAATCTTTGTTTAAGCATCAATGCGCATTTTACTTTTTGTCAAATCTTTCAAAAGGTTAGTAAGTTTCATTTTTTTTTAATTAAAGACATAGAAGAAAATAATAAAGTCGAGAGAGCTTTTATTTATATAAGTTCATTGTCTAAATAAAACAATTCTTACAAAACGGCTCCTGAAACTGAATTGATTCTACTAAATTGTTTCTTTTTTTGATAAAATACTGTAGATAAATGTTTTATTAAAATTATGCCGCGCTTACAGTAGTAAACACATTTCAATTTCAATTGAAAAAATTTACTCGCAGGAAATTTATGCCGATTTAACAGTTATACACAGGCTGTAAACATCTTCATAAATTATAACGAGTTTAAGCTTTAATATTTAAATTAATTAATGATTTACACTTGAGAATAAAGCCGAACTCACATTGGACTGGTTTAATTATTCTACTGCGATTGAGTTACTGTAATTGGATAAGCTCGAAGCATTTGACATGATAATGAAAATAGGAGGAAATTTAATGAATGAATAAGTCTCTTAATTATTAACAGTTCATAATGCTACCCACTTCCACATTTAAATTTATTTACCTCATTATCTAATAAAATGAAACTTTGAAACAAACATTGACCAATTTTAAATTAAAAGAAAGATCAAAACAATATTTTATCCTTTGCCTGTAAAAAATAAGGTATTAAAGTGCGCTCACTCAAGCCGCGAATAAGGAAGAGTTGAGAAGAATACAAACCTCAAGGAAAATCTTTCTTTCCTCACTCCGCAAAATTTGCATCATAAATAAGTTTTAGAAAAGCGAAGGGTGGAGAAAATAGACGGGTAGGTACGAAGCAAAGGGGGAGATAAAGCAAGGGAGGATGGATAGAGATTGCGCGGCTAAGAATGCGGGGGTGGCTGCGAAATGACTCAGAGGGGGTGGGAAAGCCGAGAGAAAGCAGAACCGAAGTATATGTACATTTTCTCTGAAGGATCCAGAAGTTCATTTCCTGCTCACGAGCTAAGGCGAGAAGTAATTCGATTTTCACGAGAGCACTAAGAGGCATCCAAAGGCCTCGGCACCTGTCGGAATATATGACGATCCGCGGCCTCGCGGAGGGTTTAGTCGCGTCAGACCGGAATCCCAGGATTTCCTGGTGCCTTAGAATATTTTAACCTTAAATGTATAACTGAGCGAATAACTCATCTCGAACTCTATTTTTCCTCTTTTTAACCTCCTTTCCTTAAATAATTCATCATCTGGTGAATTGTTTTAGTTAAAGCTTCACTCAACACAATGACGATGGTAAGAGCATTCATGATCGCTCGACCGATATTCCAAATTAAATCAAGTGAACGATACGCAATGAGACGATAATAAAGTTTCTCATGAATAAAAAACGGATTTTTCATTTAAATTTTCTTTCCTTAAACAATGACAAGAACAGAATCTGTGGCTGTTGAAGTTTTAATCAACCGCATTGATATCGTTGATCTGTAGCGAATTTGATCTGTAACGTCGTTTGCATACATAATTAGATAGAAAAATTCAATGCATTTGTATAAACTCTAGTCTTTAAAATTATAAAATAAATTATTTTTCTTTTAAATTAATTTGCATTAAAGTGAGTAAATGTATGATTTACATTAATATTATTGACAATAAAATAAAATACATTGACAGTAATCAATTGTGATTACAAATTTTAAATTTACTTATACTATATTTTATATGAATCAGATTCTTGATTTTCTAATCTAATATTAACTAATATGATGAACTCATATTTTGTAATTCTCTTTTTAAAAACAAACAGTTAAATGTGAATTTAAAAATTCAATATTTAGTACAACGATTTACAATTTCAATATTATTAATATTATTTTTATAAATTTATGTAAATTGCGAAAATTGCTATTATATAACAACTATAATCTACATTCAAGTTAGTTTATTAATAATTGTTTTAGATAAGTTTAAGTTTTATTTGTATATACAATACTGATATATCAGAATCTATATTTCTGAGTATTTGGTGTAATTTGCATAAGAATTGATTGTAGAGTAACTGAAGATCATGTAAATACTAGTAGTATATAAATACAATTAATTATTATAACTGTTATAACTTGTATGAATATATATACATATATAATAGAGATACTGAATATATATATATAACAGTATCTCTATTCTAATCTTATAAAGTTAATAATATAATTGCATTTGTACAAAACACTCAGGTAACGATGACATATAAAATGAATGACAAAAAACCTAACTTCATAGAAACTGGATGATTTATTAATCTTAAGTAATTATAAATTCGCAGCTACTTAGTCTTGTATTATTATAATAAATGTCTTCAAGTCACCTTAAGCACTGGTTGATAAATTCATAATGGCTATTTCCTGGCAATCTAAATACTTGTCCACTCGCATCTCACCTGTCAACTTATTATTTAATTCATTATATCAATTTTAATTTTTCTATTTAAATTAAATGCCTCATTTAAGAGAATAATTTCATTAAAAGTGGTAAATGAAGTACCTATAAATAAATGTATACAAATAAAATATTTATTACTGCTTGATGAAGAAAGTTATTAGTGAAATTTATTCAAGTTATATAATTTAGAATATTAAATGGATTAATTAAATAGCTAAAAATTTAAATTATACAAAAATAATAATAATACCAATGAAAGGAAAAAGTATTGTAGGCAATTTTTCTTCGGTCGGTAATTTTCATTAGTCGAGTTTCTAAAAATCTCTAAATTGCTATTTGTTTAAATCGGTGAAAACCCCTGAAAGAACCTGATACTTATCACTCTCTAGAATCGACTAGCCGAGGTCGAGTGTGTAATTATAATAATCTCATTTCTTGCTATTCTACTTGTTGTAATTATTTCGAGTGTAAATAGACGGTCAATTGACAAAGCATGACCTGAGTAGTGATAGTCCAGCTATTCCCGGCTTTGACTACGTTAAAAATCTGAGAAATTGAATCACGTACGTGAAACACTTTCCACTTCCCCTCTTCCAGCTCTTTCTACCGTAAACTCGCTAATACAACATTCGTAAAATTCATCTTTTTTATTTATCCTGGAATTGCTGTGGTCCAACAATGGCTAGTGCCTTCTCTTTCGCTTCTTTTGCACCCGGAAACACATATAAAGCACTACGGCAATGACGACCATTGAAAAAGATCCGCAAGAGGATAAGTCCTTTGAAGCTCGAGTCTCCTTGATCAAAGTCCATTTCATTGATTTGATATTCGAGAAAGGAGCCGTTGTTATCGAGTAGCAAAAGTTCTCATCACGTTACTCAACAGTCAGCGCGAGTACAAAAATTCGAATTTGCTATTACACACGTAGCTGGATATAATTATGTACAAGGAAATTTTAAATACGATATCGATCGCATCTTTTTTTACCTACAGGAACTAGTAATTATTTATGAAATATAAATAGTGGTTACAAAATTAAGGTTAAAATAATTAAACATATTAATCAGACAAAAAGGAAAATAGATAATCAAATAGTACTAATAAGTTAAGTATATTATTAGAAACTATTTATAAGTACTCAAAATTTACATAATTTCAATATACCTACTCTGTTCATTATTTAAAATTATATTTAAGAAATTAATTAAATAATATTAATTTTCTTAGAAATAGACGTCATATTATATATAACAAAAAAAATATATTTTTAATGACCAAAAAATTCATAAAAATAAAATTAAACCGCAAAACATTGTTATCAAGCTTAATATGGGCTATATTGACCAAATATACTCGTAATATTTTTATGCGATATTCTACTAATCGTGTATAATTAAAAATTTAATGGCATTATTTATAAATTTTATGTTATTTTTAAATATATTTCATACAGCCGAATGACATTTTATTTCCGGTAATGTATATTATAATTCAGGTTCCAACACTATTATATCCTTTCACAATCTCTCTATTACCATTCCCTGACTATTTATAATTTATTGTATAATTATATAGAAGCAGATTCTTGTCTTAATATATTTTTATATACACCCGCTCTTATTTCTCAGACAATGACAAGTTAAATGACCACCACTGTGTTCCGAGAATTAAATGTGAGAGGGCTCATCCATTTTCTCTTTCTCTATGGGTTCGATCTGACTCTAGTTAAATTACCTCCCAAGTTCATTTCGAAATGTGGTTATCGACATTCAGTGCAATAAAAATTAAAAAAAAATTTTAATCTCTTGTTCACAAAACTAAACCGTTATGTGAGATTTATATATTGTTACTATAACATATCTTTACCTAAAATTATTATAATTATGCTACGTATTACGTATTAGAAAAATGTAATACAGTATCCAAAGTATTAATTCGCATAAAAAATAGTAATTAATATAGTTTTATCAGTTATTCAATCTTAAGTTTTGAAATTTTTAATATTTTTATGAGAGTTTATTTATTAAAAATAATGATGTATCTCGCGATTAATTAATGTATCGATTATTAATAATATTTAAAAAAATATTTAATTGGAAATACATGTTTTAGTTCATATCAAATTATATATATTTTTATTTAATGTTTTGGAGCAAAATTTCTAAAAAATATATAATTATATTATATGTGCAAAATCAATTTTTTCATTATTCTTTGTAGTACACATAAATGTAAATAAAAAACAATTAATAAATTGATCATTTTTTTTAATTGAATGCAATCAAATATTTAAAAAAATAATGAAAAAATTCTTGTTATTCTAAATATAATAATATAGTATCCTTTGTATAAAATATCACATTTTTTTTATTTTCTAAAATCTGTTGATACAACAAAACAATTTATGGCTAAGGATTTCATCAACCTGTGCTACTAAAGTAAAATATTTATGGTATTTTGATAACGGAATTTATAACGTTTGCTGACTTCATCTGTTCTAAAATATCTAATTAATAGACAAAGTTTTAAAGAATTTCAAGGTAAGTGTATCTAAATCTCACTACAACGGCCAGATTTAGAAATATGTTGAGCGTGAATAACTTGGTATTAACAACACTTTAATTCCTTTCAATCCGTATATATTTATAACTCTAATTTTCAATTTTCCTGAAAATTGGATAAAAATATGCGTTAAGCTTATCATTAATAAAAATATTCCTTTACAGCAGAGCAATTATAATGATTCTCCTCCAAGTCACTCAAAATATAAATGAGTATTAGTTATAATCTCACGCATACATCTATCTTAAATTCTCTTTGAAACTTTCATCATTCACTCCAAAGTACTGACGACGATCCCTTCACAAGAATGTTAAAATTACTTGGCACTCCGAGTGCAGACGAAATAGGTGAGACAAATGAGCAGTTAAAGGCAGGGATAAACAGGATAGAAAATGGCGAATGAGTTGCATCCCTAACTATCAAGTTGTTCCTCGGAGCCATTGCAGTGCTTCTTCACTCGAAAGAAACTCGAGAAAACAATCTCATTTTCCGAGCACTTATTTTACGCTCACTTAACCGCGTTCTCCCCTGAGCAAAGTCGCAACAGTCCCAGACGACTTTTTTTTCGCTTTTGTCGCTTTTCTTTCATTCGCGCCCTTGTCTCTTGCTGCTACAGCCCCACGAGCCGTTAAATATTTAACGTTGCGTGCGAAAATGCAATAATTTTTTGTCGAATACGTAGCTCATGCTATCCAAATATTACCGCTCATTTTCATAAAGAAAAATACGAGAGGGAGGCGAAGACAATGAAGCCGCTGTTCTTGATAATAAAAAGAGTGGTTAAATAGCTACTTGATTTCATCACCTAACTTGTAATATCCACCCCTCTGTAAATGGTTTTTAATTAATAAAAGTTTTATCTGCATTGGATTATAAAAATGCTCACGAAAGAAAGATAGTCTAGAATTAATTTAACAGTATGGAATTAAATAATTCTCTGTATTTGTTGTGTCGTGATCGGTTAAATTATTGAATTTTCTTTATTAAAAAATTTTCATTGTGACATAGTATAAAGCATTTCAAACAATAGGATACATAAAATAATTTACATTTTCATAAAAGTATTTTTTTATTCTTCCATTGTTATTGGTTTGATAAAATAGGAATAAAAATTTAGCTTATTAAATTTTTATTATTTTAAAACTGTAAAAAATACTTTTTGTATATTTATCATACAAATGTGGTATAAAATATTTTATTTATTTTGTTATCGTTTTTCTTCGAGAGTTGAAAAATTTACGTGTTATTTTCATTCTCCAACATAAATGATAATTGCTAATATCTAAGAACGAGAATATTAACGTTTCTCAAATTCTGATTTAGGTGATACCCAAGGGGCTATTTTTATCCTACCAAATACTTTAGCTTATACACAGCAATTCATTTTAATGACTCATAAGTCATTATTATTATATAATCAGAATTTTGAAATTCTTACGAAAGCAGAAGGCTTTATAAATTATCGATCAAACGTAGTAAGAGGTCATTTAAAAAGCAAGCTTATAGTGGATAATTTAATGAATATACATGTATTTAGTATATAAGTTGTTTTTCAAAATCAAAACTAAATTGGATAGACTAATATTATTAAACATTAATTAAAATTCAAAGTACAAAACTTTTAATTAAGTGGAGATTGAATAGTTAACTCATCAGTATTAACATATTTTATTCAAACAAATTGTTTTTTTTAAATTTCGTTTTTTTTTCTTTGAAACAAACTTTGTTTAAAGAAATTAGTCATTATTGTATATTGACAAATTCTACAAATTAGAGTAGTCTAGAAGATCATGGATCGTGAACTTGCTTTACAATCTAATGCAGTTTCTAGATTTTCGTCTGAATTCAAATACTGGAGGATTAATATTTACGCGTGTTAGTACTGAAGCAAAAGTAAGGGAGATAATACCAATATAGTTATAAATTACAAAGTGCACCAAACTTTCAGGATTAGACACTTTTTACACTTGGAACTACTGGATTCAGGAGACTTCAGAAAATCACATTTAATCCAAGCCCTACAATGCATTGCGTCTATATCCAATGAACAAGAGGCATAACTAGCTCGTACATGTCGATTTGATATAGATATACATTGCACGGGTACTTACTCTTTGTCCTAATAAGGTTGCTAGGGCAATATTACATTTACCTCCTACAGTATAAGCATTGACCCCTATCTTGATGTCTCGCAATGAACAATATTTTCTTATCAATACGATGAACCCATAGAGTCAGTGGTTAAGTAAAAATTGATAACGCCTATAAACATCTAAAAATGGTTTTATGTTTCTGTAAATATGTGTTTAGCATAATTGATAATTTTATATGATTAAAGATATAAAACTTAGAATTCGATTAATATGAAATTTCGTTAATGAATATTAATTTCATCTTTTAATTTTTTATAAATTTCGTCTCTTTTTCATTGGCCTAACAAAAATTTGTTTTAAACACTCTCAAGTATCATTACCTAGTTGTGAATTAAATATATGATAAGTAAATGTAGTAAATTTCGCATCTACATATAATTTAAGAAATAATATAAACCACAATAATTGTATTATTACGAAAGCCTTAATTCTATTTGTTAAAATTTTTCTATGCATTCTATAGACTCTTCAAATTGGAACTAATTAAAAACATAATGTTATTAATGAAATTATTCGTTTTCAGAAAGATGTATATAAATACTAATATATACATTTATGCCTAAATTACATTGAACATAAAAAAAGGAAATTAAAAACAAAGAATCATTTAAGTTGTATTTTTATATGAAAGATGCATTTAACAGATAAGGAGAAAAAATTAAAATATATAAAATTCGGAAAATAGTATAGGATAGAAATGTAAATTTATAATTCTATGTATTTGTACATTTTTCTACAATTATAAATCTAGAGTACTCTATATTATTATTATAAATCAAATAATTTTTAGAAATCGTGACTCTCAATCACGTAATAAATATGACAAAACAAATTGAGTTTTTCTTCGTTTTTCCATAATTTATAGAATTTAACTCACTCTGGAAGTTTATAGATGTATGCTGCTATTAAACTTTCTTTCAAACATTCTTTTTGGTTAGTTCCAAAATGAGGTGAAACCATCTAGATTTCAATCATAGTTGTGAATTGACATATACACATACGTTTTAATTTTTAACTCTATTATTTTTATTTTTTAAATAAAAACTTATAGATATGTTAAATTACAGTAAAATATATATAGCATTATTTTCATTTCAAATATAATTTAAAAAAAAACTGTATTTTTGAAATAATAAAAAATAAATAAATGGTTCTATTTATAGAAAATTTATATTATTTACAAAGTCATAAAATAATAAAAATATAATACAAAATATAAATGTAAAATACAAAAATTTTTGAAATATTTATATTACCGATTTTAAACAATAAATTATTGTTTCGAATTTAATCTAGTTTTTTAATGTATTTCTAATATCTTAGAAATATTTTTTTAGTGATTTAATAAATTTAAATAAATTTAAAAACTGACTTTCTTAATACAGCTATCAATTATCTTTGTTAGAATAATGGGCTATGAAAATTACATACAGAAATTAAAATTAACTACAATATTGCCAAAATATTGTTCATTATTTTGGTATTCCATAAAAATATTATTTTTAATTTTATATTTATATAAAATTAAAATTAAATAGACTTAAACATTAATATAAAACATGTGTATTTATAATTTTTTGCTTATGTATGAAGAGTACTTATTTCATAATTATTTTAATTACGAACTACAATTATTAAAATTATACTTTTCAAAATAAAAATATGCATGAATAAATGAAATCTTTAATTAACTTTTTACAGTTTAACTATTATTTCATTGTAGTGTTTAATTATTTGTATTGATTTGATTTTAAATAATAATATATTTAAAATTCTGATACCCTTTCTATTATTCTACATTAAGTACATAACAATATTTTAATATTATTATTATCATGCAGAATAATGACTTCAGTTGAATTTGTATAATGTGTCAAGACATATTTTCTAAATTTCATTTTGATGCATTATTCTCATCATAAATCCAAGTATTAATCGAAATAACCAAAGAATATGGATAGAGGAATAAATATGAGAACTCGTATGTATTTTGATTTTGTATCCTACTCTGGTTCGTGGATAAAATGACACAAGCTCAGCTTGCATTTGCATACACATGTACACTAGGCTAGACTGATAGAGCTCTTTCCTACTTTACATACCACATTCTCGTCCTCCGTTTACTATACGTAAATTTAACCATCTACATCTCTGTCTCCCTTATTACTTGTCTCTCTTATACTAATAATGATAACTATATCCTTGTTTTATATCTTTTTCTCGACTATGATCCATAAGGATGACCATATCCTTAACACCCTCGATCTTACTGAACTACACATTTACATGTACTTTATCTGCTTTCATCATAAAATTTTATCATAGCGATTATGTATATATAAATACAAAAGATGTAATAGTCATTCTAATCAGCATATGTTATTTTTATACTACGTAACGTATGAAAATAAATTTTATTTTTAAAATATTCTATTTCTTTCATTCAGATTTTATTATTGTTTTAAGTATTGGATAAGCATGTTACTTATCTAAACATAGATATAAATTCTCACATATATCAATTACATATGTTTCCGATTAATGCAAATTTTAAGAATATATATAGTAAATCTTTGTAAGCTAAAAATATGACTATCTTTATATCTGGAATGATGTTATGTGTTAGAATTTGCATGTAGTAGATCATATCAACGTTTCTTTGAGGTTTCTTTCAAAAATAAAATTTAATATAACATTTTTTGTAAATATTTCAATTAAATACAAAAATAAATTTATTAGAAACCACACATAAATAATATCGAAATTTTATAATTAAGATATTATTTTGCTTATCTTTTCAAATATATAATTATGATCAATATATTAATTATTCTAATTCTCTTTAAATTTATATACTATTATATCTTGAATTTTGATTGCACTTTTACTATATTTAAATTTCTAAATATTTTTAAATTTTATTTCTTTAACTTTTTATATTTATTTTTATTTTACTATTAAAGTTAACCTTTAATTCTCCAATGATCGCTTCGCAGTGATAAAGTGTGGCACAGTAATTTAGCTCAAGAGAAAAGAGTGATATAAGAAGATCTAATTGACTTACAGTGTGTCCGTCAACCCAGTATTGACTTGTACTACTTGTATTGTCTACATTATTCTTTATTTTAAGCGATGCTTTCTGATGTTTTTTCTATCTATGTATATAAAAACATCTTGATAATATATACATTTTGCAACAGGCAGTCCATATTGGATAGTAATATGGAAGATTTTACGTGTGAATCTGTAACGGAAGCTGAGATCTTCCATTGTTTGTAAATGACTATTTCAACCTCACTGTCTAAGCAATTTACACATCCTATTCACACAGAGCTTTAGCTTTAATGCAAAATTTATCCACTACTGCACATTCATTCGATTACTCCGTTCTAATCAGAGCCATGACAAAAATTGCATGTACATTCCACTTATATAAGGTTTTTCTAAATCTGCAAGAGGTATCTTTATACCGCTACTTTTCACTGTGTTACATTCCTGGACCAATAAATTAAATTTTTTAATTATTCAAACTAAATTATAGCATATGCAGTAATTAAAAATTCATTTTATTATTCCAATTATTAATAAATAAGTATGATTTAATCACGTAGAAGTATTATAAATTATACCATGTACGTTTTAATGTAGATCTCAATGGAGTTTTTTATGTCCGAGTAGAAGCAGTAAAATATCTGTAGGATGCATTCGAAAATTAAAGTAATAAATAGAAAGCAACCTACCAGGTCAGTTCCGATTGTCTCAATTATATATTAAAACTAAAAATATATATAAAATCTTAAATAAGAAATTTACAAATAAACGAATAAACGTAATTACAAAATTATAATCAAATAATTAAAAGTAATTTATTTTTTAGAATGATATAGATTGTTTAAGTAAGTTATTTGCTTAAAGAAACAAAGCATTTATAAGAAAACAATTTTTCAAAATTCTATCAACAATAATAGTTTAAACTATGAAATATATTAACTTCTTTCTTTTGCATAAATATAGAAATTTATATCTGTTTGGAAAATAATTTTAGATTCCATAGTTGAAAAGTTTTTATTCAAAAATTGTTACTATTCGGCAAATTTAAAATTGAATATTATAGAATAATCCATGTTTTTTCTTGGAAATTTTTTCAATTATCATTTGAAAACCATATTTTAATTAAAAAAAAATTTATATTTGCATATTATGATTGGCAGTAATAAATACGTGGAATGATTAAACTTCATGAATATGTTAAATATCCAATTTTATGTAAAAATAAGTTAATACTTGAATAAATCTTAATATCTTTGTTAAAAACTTTATAATTTTATTATTTCTTTCATAAATATCAATGTTATGTATGTACATTATAAACAAATATCTTTTAACATTGATTAAAATGCAATTTTGACTCTTACATAAATAAAAAAAATTTTGTAATAGGTTTAGAGCATTTTTTACGTTAAAAAAAAAAAAAAAAAAAAAAAATATTCATTAAAAGTAATTTTTTAAATTAAATTTATAAATATGTTTTTAATTATCATGAGAGAACAAAATAATTCTTTAAACGATTTACTGCAGTTTATCGTAAATTCTATCTTCAATTTACCCAAATCAAAGGTTCATTTCTCAATGCAACAAATCAATGTGAGTGTCCAGATACACCATAATCGGACAAGAATGTACACAATCAAAAGCGATATTTCATGGTTTCGTTGGCACGCCATTGGCGATAAGTCTAATACTATTAAGCTACCCCTCATAATACATCGCAATGCACACACACGTAGAATAGCCCGGCGTAATTGAAGTGCTCGACAAGTAGATAAGGTCAGAGTCCAGTGATAAACTATCCCTAACACAGCCTATGCACTTCGGCATGATTTTCCTAAATCGACTCCTTTCACTAAGTTTACCTATGGAAAGGCACTCGATGTGTATGTAGGCTGCGAGAGCGTAAGAGAGTGACACGAAATGTTCGGATGGTGTTATATGGCGTTTGCACGCGTAGACCGAGCAATTAGTTCTCAACTAATGTCATAATGTCGTCGACACCTGAGGGTGTCGAGATAGAGAGGGGGGAGGGGGAAACCGAGGGTGAAATGAAAAAGGGAGGTGGAGGACGAGTCGATGTCCCGGCAATTTTTCTCAATTAACCACGTCCTTTGGCCGTCTAACTTTACTTTCTTCTCACCTTTGCTTCTTGAGATCTTTCATCTCTGTTAGTGTTGGTGCCTTACTATCTAGGAAGGCGCGTCTTTCTAGGAGCGACAATAGAGCGGAAATGGGATCCCGTCCAATTTCGCTTCGGCTGCTCGAAAAAGACGCCATATTTTAGGTGCTTCGTGATTGCTGGATAATTGGCTCTCCACGATTTTTAAACTTGTAATGTTTTTTTTATAGCGGCACAAAACTCGCTTTATTTTTATCTTTCATTTTTTCCTTTCTTTTCTCACTTATTTACCATTCCTTTTTCTTACCACGACAATGGCTGTCTTCGCTTTGTTAGCACTCGATCTAGACACTCAAGGTACTAAATAGTTTAGATATAAGCTACGCTGTTTCAAGAAAACTTTTCTCGAGGTTTGCGGAGGGATGGGCTTTCTCAATTGTACGAGTCGTTGCTCCTTTGTACAGAACGCAAATAATTTGAAGAAGATGTGGCGAAAATGAAATAACAGAATATTGCCACTTTCATTCTTTACTTTGCTTTCATTCGGTTCTTTAAAAAAAGTTTCTTTACGATTCTACTGCTTCTCCAATATATTTAACATATTTTCGATTTTCATTGCAGAGTATAAATATTTTCTGAGGTTATAAAACATTAATAGAGAAAATATTTAATCTTGTAATTAATAAATATTTAATTTGACATACTTAAATTATTATATTAATTTTTTCTCTTCGAGTAATTTCGTTTTAAACAGGTGAACTGGATTTATAACTACATTTTAGAAAATGCAATAATTTGTTTAAGTAATTTACTTTTAATTCGTATTTCTTTATAGCCTTGTTACTTATTTATAGTGTTTTCCTTCATTATAATTTCTTTACCTTAGAAGGACTTCCGTAGCAATTGTGAATTTATCTTAAACTTATATTAAAGTTTTTATTACATAGTATGCGTATTGTTTAAAATTAAAAAATATTTCTCTAGAGAATTCATTAACAATAAGGAATTTTCATTAAAGTTCATTATGAAGTATATTTCTATTAACTTTTAATGAAAAATAAGCACAATGTTCTTAGAATGATAAAATTTACAGAAATTATAAAAAGTTATAAGTAATTAGCGTACTTGAAAAATGTTCTATTTTTCAAGACAATCTCTCAAAAATATTATATATTTATTTTTTTTATTTTATATTGGATAATTAATATATTAAACATATCGTACAAATTTAGTACGAGAAAGTATTTGTACAGCAAGTTTTTGTATAAGCATTACTTTTTGAAATTTCTCAGTTATTCACTTGCTTAAAAGATGAAATATTTCTCAAACTAAATGAAAATGCGCTGGTAATTATGCGTAAGCATAGAGATTTTTAATCCGAGAAAGTTTTTTTCGAATTGCTGCAATACTAGACATCTTGTTAAAAATACTTTGCTCTTTCGTTTGCTAGTTATTTTGAATAACACGTCTAAGAGCAAACTGAGTTTTCAAAACACGCATACATTGAACTTATATATTGTGCTATTTAAAAAAATTTAATATTTTTCTACTAATCATATAATAGCATGAATAATAAATTTATATAGTTTTATAGTAACAAGGACCGAATTTTTATGTAGAAATACGTTTCTACATAAAAATTCTCGTTTATTACATCGTTAACTTATACATGCTCCCTTATTTTCTTTTTACAATACATGAACTTTTTGAATAGCATATATTTTATTTTTGACAAGTGCATAGATATGCACACAATCTTGGTCTCCAAAATATGATCTCATTCACTATATTAAACGTCAGGTCAGTCTATAAAAATCTCTATTTTCTCCCTGAGATCATTGCGTTTTTCCTATGCATACCAAATTTTGTTACCACCAATCACAACTGTGACTATTTCATGTCTCTATGAAATGTTCGATGAATTCAAAGATTAATTAAATTAAAGCGTGTGAGTATATCAGTATACTATGTGAATATGAAAATTAATGTTTATTTATTACTCTTATTCACTTATTTAGATATAATATGTTTTTGAAGTATCATTTGAAAACGAAACTTTAATGAATATTATATTGATGAATGAGTATTGATAGAATCAATCAAAATAAAAAACCTAAAAAATAAATAAAAATAATAATAATAATAAATGATATGCCTAAAAAATCTTAGTAAGTGATTTATGATCATATAGAGCTTGATTTAAAAAGTAGCATTGTAAAATGCTTTTCGAAGAATGCAGTAAATGTCTTTACACTGTGTCATTGAATAATTACTAATTATTTCATTTACATTTCACCTTACAGGTACTAATTCTAATCAAATCAACACTGATGGAATAAAATTTTCGTAAAACATATAGATAACACGAAAAATATACGAATGACAGTTAATATCAAACACAGAAGACATCTATATTTCTAAAAATGATAGACTGTAGCAAGACAATAAATACGACTTATAAAAAATAAGGGGCTTTGTGGTAGCGATGGCACTATTACCATCTCGTACAATATCAGAAACAGAAATAACCAGGCAAATGTCGAATGGGAATTGTCCAAAGAGTAAATCAAGGATTTACAGTAAAGCAGGTCAGTACAATTACGAGAGGAAGAGAAAGAACAACGGAAGAAAATACGAATGTGGGAAACTGTTGGTGTCCCGCAATGCGGTTAAGAAGCCAAGTGTACAAAATCACGGAAAACAAAGTAGAACCTATTACTCAACCATGATTTATTAAATATATACACAACAATGTCCTATAGTTGAAAACTAATATAGCGAATGTGTATCAAAGCTTTCAGCGGATGTTATATAACTTCACAAAGTATAATAGATTTCTGCTTAAAATAATGACAGAATAAAATAAATACTAATATTATAGTTTTCTTTAAAGAGAGATGTATAAAATAGTTCCTGTGTGATAATTTTTTCTTTCTACAATAATAAAGCGTCTTGATTAATAGCATTGTTATTTTTTATTACAGAAATTTATCATTTTTAATAATTTTATTTAAATTTATACTAAATTAAAAACATGTTTTAATTGTTAATACATTAAAAATTAATTTTCATACTAATATATTTTCATAGCAATTGCAAATGAAAAAATTCAGATATTACGAGTTACCTATTTCTATATTGATATGTTTTGATTGTGATTGGGCTACCAACATAAATAAATCAACAAAGAAAAATAAAGTTTTTGTAGCAGCATGAATGACTAGTGGTTAACTTTAATAGAATAGAACAGAATTGGAATTGTCAGAAAAAATTTGCAAAAACTTTTAAAGTACTTCATTGATTTTTTATTTCATGATATAAAACCAAAAAAAAACATTAATTAATAGTTTTAAGAATATGCCTCAGAATTTTTAATTCAAAGTTATAGATTATATTATGTGTACCCAGTAATATAATATATTATAATATATTATAGTACTGATCAATATTTTTACGTTTAATTATTACTTTATTCTAAAATTCATACAATTTTCACTAATAATTAGAAAAATATTTTTGTTTTTCTTATTACCTTATCCATATTTAATTTATATTACTTATTTAACTTTTAATTTCATCCAAAAAAATTGAACTTTTTATACATTAAAGTTCTTACAATTTTTCCATAAAATTTATGCTATGTTAATCATTTCTTCATTAATAATTATTAAGTACTAATTATGAATTATTATATATACTATATTTTTATTACTTATTATGATGTTTAAAATAGTAAACATTGGAAAGTTATAATTAACTTTTTTCATCGGAATTCAAAAAAATATATTTTTTAGTGTCATATTGCTCTTACACAAAGTATTTGAATAATAATTGAATATCTTTTATACTCACGTGCAATGTAGATATTTCTTTGAAAAATAAAGATCGCTCATCATTTACTGAAAGCGCAATTTTCACTTCTATTATGAATTTCTAAGAGCTACATTGTTGAAATTCGTGCAGCCTAACTATCGACTGTTTTGAACATATAATAACACGTACTAAATATCAATAAGTCAAAAGTTAACAGCACCACTATGGATCATCGATCGATCGATCACAGTTCAATACTTTAGAGATTACTATTCACTGAAAATTTATGCTGAAAATGTGGCAAAAGGCGCTAAGACACAAAGTGGAGCTTTTCACGTGCACAGATATCTTTTCCTGATAAATTTGAGCTGTTTAGCAATTCATAGTATTCATATGTATAACCGTACAGATTCCATTAATATTAGGGACAAATTCCTCATGCGATTAGATTAGGTGGTATTAGATCCCATATTAAATTTAGCTAAAATGTTTTTAAGTTATTAATTATGCAATAAATTAATTTGTTTCTTTTTTACATTGAATATTGAAGCACTATTTATTTTTTCTTTTATAATTAGCTAAGCATACTTTTCTACAAAAACATTTTTTTTTGTAATAATTTTTCATATTATATTCGTAATTTTTTCATTTTTTTATTGGATTATTTATTAGTTAACAGTTCCATTTTTATATATAATTTCTCATAAAACATTTTTTTCTTTCGCATAATTGATTTTTTATGTATGCTAGTTTGTGTGAATTATTAAACCTTTTAGCGCGGAATTTTATAAATCGATCTGTAAACATCATATATTTATATGTGCATTTAAAAATATTTAATTTATTTTAATTTATTTTTCAGTCATATTTTATTATGGAAATTTAGAAAATACTTAAGATAATAACATCAATGTGTATATTTTTTTAGTAATGATACTAAAATTTTAAATATTATTATTTATGAGCAAATTATTGACATATGTGTAAAATTATAATACAACTTTATGTTATTAATTGTTTCATCTTCAATTACTACATTTTACTTTGACATGTATTTTTCAATATAAATGAAATCAAATAAATTGAAAGAATATTTTACTCTTATAAAATGTAACATTTTACAAAAGATTTACAGGAGAATGAAATTATAAAAGCATCATAAATTTTTAACAGATAATAATAAAACTAAATATATTCTTTTTTTCATTGAGTCGATAAAGTTAATACCCAGACTTCTGTTTATTTTCTTACATTGCATTATAGATTATTCAAAATGAAATACACATTTATAAGATAGATATATACATTTATATTTTACAGAAATCAGAGTACGTATTTACATATTTGACGTAAAACCAATTATAACGATGCAAAGAAAAAAACTGTTTCAAGTTCACTTAACCATAAAATGAAAATTCAAAGATTCTGTACTTTATAATAGCAATGGTTTCAGGAAGGTAGAAATTAGTCAAAAATAATTTATCGGGCAATAGATAAGCAAAATGATTAAACCTTTTTACTATGTAACAACAAAGAAGTTTTGGATCGAATTAACTAGGGTCGGTGACAGTAGAAATTTATGTTACGCAGTGAAATGAAAAACGGAACGAACGAAGCGTTAGCTATGGATGATAAGCCACTGATATTGTTCATCCAAGTGTGACGCTTAGATTGAACTCCTTCCTTCCTATATCTTCATAATCATTATGCAGTGAAGTCTTGGCATTATTACACTTGCACTCACAGTATCGGATTTTTTTCAGAAATGTAATTCCTGTACTAGTTTCGTAGGAAGTAGGCTGTCGATTTTCATTACCAAGAAAATAAAAATGATGTCTATTCTGCACTTAAAAATGTTGATTCTTTGATTCACTTTCTTTAATTTAAAATTTGAATTGCTTTATTATTTATTATTTATGGTGAATTAGGCAATGAATCAGGTGATAAATTGTGACAAAACTTATTTCTTAATTTTCTATAACAATTATAAAGTATATATAGTACAACAAACAATACATTTTGTAATAGGAGAAAATATAAAAACATAAATTGGAGATAGCAAAAGGAATGAAAGGAAATAAATGGAACAAGTGGAAAATAATCTGTAGGGTTTTTGAAAAATTAATATGCACTTCATAGAAAATTAATTTATATTTAATTAAATTTTGATAAAAATAGATTATATAGGGCAAAAAAAATAAGTAAAAATTTATTAAAACATTACAATATAAGTAGAATATTACAATGTATAAACCAAATACAATAGATGCCAACGTGAGCTTCTTCTATGAAAATAAATTAAGTACACGATAATGAAACGTGAATACATCAAAATTGTAAAGAAATTTCTTTTTTGTTTGCTAACATAATTATTTATGTATACATTTAGAAATTTTCGAAAAGTTGAAGTTCAAATTGTTTATACTGTAAAAATGATTAATTACATTTTTAAGAAGTATCAAAAATTCGCTTTAAAACATTATTTCCAACATAATAACGTTTAGAATAATGGAGCTTGTTACAAAAAATTAATCTATTTACTTAAATAAATATTTTTTATTTAAATAATAATTTTTCTCCTACTTTCTTTTTTTTTTTTTTTTTTTAAATGAATGGATTTTCTAAATAGATATTACATTAATATTATATCGAGTAAATATTAACTGCGTTCAGTTGGTAAATTGACATTCTGAATATATTAAATTAATAGTGTATTTATAAATCCAAAGAGGGATAAGACAGAGTTAAAAGAAATTGTTGGACAATTGAATGGATGAACGTGACAGGGGAGTTATATTTATTTCTAGAACGTAGTAACTGAGAGCAATTCTTATATCTTTTATTGTTATTGGCTGGCGGTTCCGAGATGTTGGACATTTTCTCTTCCATTCCGAATGCTAATTCACACTGGATGCTAAGTTTTTTCTACGTGACCTTAATTGATTGACGCTTCTTCTCTTTCCATTTGCGGTCAGCATCCTGAATGACAACAAACTACACCGTGTATTTATGCAACACAAATTCTGAACACTTGCTCGTCGGTCGTAACCACTTTCTGTGTGTAAATTTATGCACAGAGGATGGTATAATTTATTTTAGTGTCCGAATTCAACATCTAACTTTCTGACCACTTGAATCTGAATAACTGGCTTTTTCATTAACTTATACGATCCTGGACAAGCTGAGCCAAACTTTTCAGACTTTTTCTCAGCATTACATTCTCTACACTATATAGTGCTATCTTTGCGCCCTAGAACTCCCATAGGTGACTTGTTTTCTGAGTATAGACCTGTGAATGCGCGATAAAATGAGTGAAATAGGTAGAAGAGCACAAAGCGCTTATATTGTTACCAAAGTAAACATGTATTGTGGCGCAGACAGTTTGTGTAATGAATTATCTCTAATTTCTAATTCTATCACTTAATTTAGCTTTGTAGGGGTGTATAGGTACCAACAAAACTTCTGAATCAGATAAATTAAATAATTGGGACGACAAAATATATAATAATTTCGATAACAATAATATGTTTTGAAAATTGTTGGATAAATTAAAAGATTTTTTCTATATTTATAATTATTTACTTAATATGAAACACTAGTATTCATAAACAATTTGATATTGTAAATTTTAATTAAAAATATACGTACACCCAATAATATATTACTAATTAAAATAAATTTACTAGTATGTATTAAAATTGTATATAATAGTATTTGTTACATTAAAAAAGAAATCATATATATGATGATAAACAAAATAACTAACTCGAACTCGTTTGCCATAAATTTGAAGGCAATTTAACTTTATTATTTGATTTTATGTTCTTCAACTTCATTTTTCTGATTTATTGAAATTGTTTGAGATTTCTACGACCTGAGTATCAACAGAAAATAGTATTGTAAACTGATAAACTATAAACAAACTTTTAAAAAAAAAATAGAAATATTACTCAATATGATTGGTCGGAAAAGGAAAACGGTTTGTAGTCAACAACATTTTGCGGAATTCTTAGGGTGAACTGCATTAAGAAAGAAGACTCGCATTCCTTTCCTAAGCGTGCAACATTGCATTTTTGTAATATCGATTTGAATTTGTGCAATTCTAACTCTGAGTACTTCCTGTTAACATTATTACTATTGATATTATTACGCGTATCATGTGTGTAGATATGTGATTTTATAGTGATAAGTCAAGGGAGTCACCCGCTGTATCTTTGCCCAAGGTTCTGTTATCACAATCGAGACTCATCTCCAGGAAATTCATCTCTCGAGTCCCAGAGGAAGCACTGAATGTGCTTCACTGGACCGCAGCTTCACCGTCAGGTAAAGATTAACGCTGCCCATACCTGTTTAATCACATTGCCCTGCCTTACCTGCGTGTGAGCTATCTTTACTGTAAGTGTATTAAAGCGCATTGCGGCGCATTCAGTGATAAAAATAAAGGTACGGTTTTTCCACATTTTGAAACCGAAGCAGGCGCCATGTATTTTAGCACATAAACAATAAATAATTATTGATTGTATAATCAATTCTATACCTTTAGTAAAGAATTCTTCTTATCTAAACCTAATAAAAATATAAATAACTTTGAATTGACGTTATTTTATACTAATTTTTTGCCCACTATGCCGGTTAAAATAGTGAAATAAGAGAATAATGAATATAGTATCATATCTTTGAGTTTGATTTATATATTTCATTGAAATTTTTTTTTTTTATTAATTGTCATAAATATTTAATTTTACTGCTTGTAATATATTTTATAAACAAAAATGTATAAAATATTCGGAACTTATTATGTAATCATATAAATATAGATATCTCTTTTTTTAAGATTCATACATATCACATGTACTAGTTCAGACATAATTTCATAGCTGATGAAAAGTCCTTATTATTTAATCAACATAGTTTTTAGTTATCATACGTATTTTATCTATAATAAATTACTATTAATTTATTAATATTTTAATATGAATCTTTATTTGACTGCAAAAGATTTTGGTTTACTTTCAAATAATTTGACGTATACTATATACATCTTATCTACATAAAATCGTTTGTTGAAATTAGTTAATTAATATTAAACTATATTCGCAATAATAATTAAAAAGTTCTTTAATATCGATGTACTTTTTAAATTTAAGATTTTTTCATATTTATAACAATTATTTTATATAAACACTTATTTTTTTTATAGACACTTCGAAAAAAATATTTTATTATGAAGCAAAAATAATTAATTATTTATTTACTTATAGAATTCTGTTAATTCTACGTAGTTTACTCTAAGGGCAATATCCTTCACGTTTATATTAAAACAACAATAAATAATATTTATAAGTGATTAAAGATATATAGATATATCCTGAATCACTTTAATATATTTACATAAACGTACAGATTATTTTTGCTTCTCTACTAATTATGCATCATACAATGATTTTAATAACATTAAATTCATTATAAAAATAAAAATATAATCAGAATATTAAATAATTAAAAATATTAAATTATTTAGTAATTTAATAATTTTAATAATGAATTATTTTGTATAAGTAAATAAATATATTTTGAATAATTAAATTCACTAGCCCTAGGCGAAATTTCAAAAATCTGGTAATTGATTTTATTATTCGTTCCCATGTTTATTTATGATTCCATTAATTTTCTAATTAAAATATTTTATGATATCAAAATTGTGACTATATTAAATGTTAAAAATATTTAATTGAGAGATATTTAAATATTTAAAAAATTAAAAATTATATTAAATTATATACATAAATTTTTATTATATTCATTTAAATTATTCTTTCATTTTGAATTAATAATGATAATTGAATCATGTTCCTTTATTAAAGTTTAGATAAATTAAAAAATTTATTAATTATTATACATAAACTATTAAAAAAATCGATACAAAATCATGTGTATAATATTGTTGAAGTATAAAATATGTTATTTTCGTAATATATTACGAGTAATATAATGAAATAAAAAGTAATTAAAAATTATTAAAGCTTTAGCGAGCAATTTACATATATAACATTGTAATGCTTTACAATAACTTACTCTGTTGTTTTACATCCCTACAGTACATACGGTATATATATCCATTACCATGAATGATGGGCAGGTGTAATCGCGATGACCTTCAATTCGAGTGATTGTCTCAACTACCAATAATTGGTGATGTATGTAATAAATTCCAACAATTTTCAGTCTTTAAATCTCGACGATACCAATCTAACAATTATTAGTTTTTGTGAAGGTTTAATCGTTGGTGATAATTGTTTTTATGTATTTTTTTAAAAATATTTAAAATGGTCAGAAATTTTTATACGATGTGATATTTCGAAAACATAATATTTTATTATAAATTTTGTACTGTTTAAGATTATTTATATCCAAATTTTTATAGTTTTAACGTGTAAAACCAATCTTGCGCAAAAGTCAACATTTTTCTTTACGAAAATATTGACATAAAAGGTTAAAGTTAAAATTTTTTGGACCTAAACATATACATTAATAATTATGCTCATTCTAAAATTTATTGACTCTTTCTTCATATTTTTTCATATATATTTTATAAATGTTTTTTTAACACTTTTTTCATCTATAAAATAATCTAATGATTTTTATCATTGATTTTCTATTATTGTAATGATCAAAGTAATAATAACCATAAAAATAACAATAATAATAAAAATTATTAAACTTTATATTGTTGTATTTTTTGTGTAATTCATGTATATTATTCTGATGTTATTGATTATCAATTTCGCTCGCTACACGCAAATGTATCAGAAAATAGAATAAACGGTCACAGATAAGAGATTTAAGAAGTACTATTCATAATCGCTTACGTTTAGTATTTGAAAACGTGTTAAAGTACTGCATAAATGTCCTTTTTGCTATTTTTCTCCTGAATATAGCAATGCAAAAGATGACTTATTCATCTCTAAAGATATAGAAAGTATTTGAAAGTCACGAACAGGTCCCGTTTTATTGTAGAAATCAGTTTTAATTAAAGTTGAGGTTACGTGATTGATTTTGTAAAGTTTTATTTCAATTTTTGTTTACAATATTCGAATCTTTGAGTCGGAAGATCGCGTGGAACTTCTTTTGTTGAAGAACAAATGAAGAATGGCGTACTTTTGTACGTTTCTTTCTTTACTGAAGACGATCCTTCCCTCTTTTCCGACTTTTTACTATTTTACGGCAGCTACATGTATTTTACAAGACGGTTAACATCTGTCGTTGGCTTTTCCGAGTTTTTCTATTTTTACATCGACGCTCATAATTCGCTGGTCCGAGATCCACGAACTTCCAAGAAAACATCAAATCTATCATAAAAGACTGGCACATTTTACGGTTTGTTAGGTTGCAATAATTCTGATCACTAGGTATAAAAAACTTTCGCTTGAGAGAAAAAGCTGATATATTATAGACTATTTTTTTCTAATTGTCCCAATATATTTGCAGCTCGTCTCTGAAAATTCACCGCGTGGTCACATTGGCTTTTCCCTCATTTTCTCATCTAATTTTTAGTGCTTCTATGCACATTTTTATGCAGAATTTCCTTTCTTAAAGAGGATGCTATATCAGGTCTTTCACATCCTAGGGGAACATTGACCATCAGGATCATACAGAACTCGCTTCCTAACTTGATCCTAGATTTTTTAAAAGCGTGGTGAAGGAACGGATGCATATTTTTACCTGTAAGAGTATCCAAAAACCCAATGAATATTAAATTCATACACAATAGTTTAGTTTAGGTGTACTGATTATACAGGTAATTAGATATTGGAATATAAAGTTTAATCTTGTGACAATAATGAGAAAATTGTAGTCGCAAAAACACTTTAAACTCTAGGGTAATTTAGGTAATTTCCCCATAAAAAAAAACTGTCCAATAAATGTCATTCTCTTGCACGGAAGTCAGATGTGCGTGTTTCTTATTTATCTATTTCTCTTTTGTTCCATAATTTTAGCAATGACTAAATTTTTAAAATGTCGAAAAGTCATATATCTATATTTCTAGTGTGACAGGATAATTTGATATCTGTGAATATAAAAGTTATTAAAAAATAAGCAATAAAACTTCATAAATTCAAATCCTGTAAATGAAACACACATTGTTAATATTATGGTGTTCAGAATATCAATTCATTGCAATGTTCAAATATAATTTAAATACATTTAATTAAAATGACATCTAAACAATTGCAAATAATAATTTTTATAAATTTTATAAACTTCTTCAACAAAAATTATACAATTAATTGAATAATACTTTAGATTATTCGTTTATATTTTGATTTTCAATTATTCAAAAATAGAATTCATTTTAAATATCATCAGATAAATATTGCAAAGATTGTCCTTTAAATTATTTTAATTTAAAGAATTTATTTTATTTTCGCTATTGGAAATTATAATTTATAATTTTAATTTATTACTCTACTACTTTTATATTTATTCCCTAAACAAACGGAAGTAAAATGAAATATGTTTTTATAATGTGTGTTTAATTTTGTTTCTATTTATTTTAATCTATTTTTCATTTATTATTTACAAGATGGAGGTATTAAAAAATTGTATTAACTGATTAAACTTAATTTTAAAAAATTATGTTAAAATAATTTTCAATTATTAAAGAAATAAAATATATTTAATTTAAAAAAGATAGTAATATTAATAGTAGAATAATATCTGTCGAAAAGATGTAAATAAATTTTTAAAACAAGGATTGTGTAATTAGTGTAATTTTATTTTGTACTTTATTCAGAATTTTTATTTGCCAAAATTTAAAGATTATTTTCTATCGAAGAGCAGGCGTACTCTTTGAAAATTGAACGAAAAGTGAAGTCAATCAACTTTCGCTGATCAATTTTATTGGCCCGGAAAACCTCGTCTCCTCGCCTCATATTTATGAAATTATTAAATAATCTGTTTGTAATACGCCATACCTGTACATTTAGGAGGCCGCATATTAGATTTCAGAGTTTGTCGAACGGTGTCATAAAAGAGGAAAATTCCTTATAAATTATAAGATAAACAGCTTGAATTTTCTTAAACTACATCCCACTTTTGAAATCCATAGTTTTCGACGATCAATAATCGCCATATAACTTTGAAATATATAATTTTACTGAATTGATAAATGGGATTTAAAAAAGAGGGAATACGAAATATTGATTTTAATTTTACTTTATGTCTTGCACCCTTTGTCCCTGTTTCGATTTCAGTTTACATGGTAATCACAATTATTTTCACAATTATTTTAGTTTATTATAATATTTTTTATAATATTCTATAAAAACATCGGCTCATATATCTCGGACGTACCTGTGAAAGAACTCGTTAATAGATGAGAATTCTCACTTTATTCCAATAATATTTGTGTGAAATCTAAAAGTTTATTTTACAGAAACTGAAAAATTATTATCCTATAAATGATATTAATACTCTTTAAAAATGTTTACCATAACAGTTTAATACAGTAATTATGGAAATGCAAGCTTCATTAATAATGTGTTTTACTTAAAAAATAAAATTTATCTCTTAATTACAGTATAAACTTTTCAAATTATTTTAAATAAAAACTTGTAGTTAACGAATGAGAATTTTATCTAATTATTATTAAGATTCATGTTGATTTAATACATAATAATAATAATTTTAGAAAAAGTACTCGTTCTTGGAATAAAAAATTTTAAAAAGAAATAATCAATTTAGGACCAAAATATAAGTATTTAAAATCATGATTAAAAAAATTATTGTAATATATTTTTAACAAATAATTTTATATATTTAAAAAATAATGCACGTATATACAAAGACATCTGTGATTCTCTCAACGACCAGATATAAAGTCGAAAAACTGCTTTGCGAGCGACGTGAATATTTCGATAACACAACGTAAGCTAGACACTGCACCGACTTTTCGAATAAACTATAAAAGTAAAAGTAAGAGGCAGACTTACAAAAGAAGAGGCACACATAAAAAGAATGGTTAATGTAGGTTTAGTTTAGTGGCGGAATTTTAAAGTGAGTACGTATCGATTTTGTACAAAGTGGAAAATATGCATTAATAGAAAAAAATAATTTGTGTACTTTAAGGTAAGTAGTATAAATTAATTCAGTAGAGAATAATAATTGAAATTTTATTCAAAAATTTTAAAACAAACGGAAATTCAAGTAACAAATATACTATATACTATAAGATATATATACTATAAGATAAATAATAGCACCATTAAGGTACTAAATTGGATTAAACCAATCAAAAGTAAAGATTGCGCGATGTAGCATGAAAATAATTCCAAACAGCTAATCCACTTGAAAAATTCTAAAGTTGATAGTGAGTTTATCGACATCTACACCTAAGCCCAACAGCTTGACCCCAGAATCGTAAATCGAGGTGAATTTTATTATTAATTCGGGAAACCTCACATAAACCCTTGAAAGTTCAGACACAACAGTCACATTGTAAGAAATTCGTGGAAAAGGGCAAGTTCTCAACAACTTCCCTACGCGATAAAACGCGTCACACGCACGTCGAGCCATGAAACCGCGACTGCACATGTGCATTGCGATGAAACGTAAAATTTCAGTGGCAGATGGGATGAGCACGTGCACCTGAATCTGATAGTTCTCTGTTCTTTATATCTTTATTTCACTCTTTCACTCTATCTCTCTCTCGCCTTACAACCCCCGACAACCCCTGCGCTCCGCCAGGCAAAGTAGTCTCGAGGGGGTGGATGCCGTAGAGGGGATTTTCGCTCACAGCCAACATATTCGCATTAAGGTATAAATCTCGGCAGGCGTTCGGGGAAATTGGCATGCATGAGAATACCCTGGTATTCGATTTAATAGGGGTAAAGAGGTAGGACGCAAGTAAACGTATCCATCCCACCCCCGGTGGCCTTATCCGATCTCTAAGATGTATATCGCACGCGTTATTTCAGTTTCCCACGATTCGTTTACATCGCGGTAACCCCCTCAACCCTCCCTTGTAACCAACCCTCGGTGTGGTGCAGCCTTCATACCACATCCGTTTCCTGACGTCTATTTTCTGGCTTTTCCTGAGCAATTGCGGCTTTTCCAGAATCAACTCTTTTTTCTTCCAGTATTGTGTGCGGCTTTGATTGATCTGGTATTTGGCAATTTGACTTAACTACTGCATCGAGTTAGATTGAAATACCCTCAGGGGGTTGACTTTAAGAAGCAGTACGTAGTGATTAGGCGCAGGAACTACCAACATGAAGTAGATAATACTTTGACATATTATTTGTGGATATATTACTACGTTTATCAATAGTTTTATCAGTTTAAACGTGACTCTGTTATCCAAAGATATTATAGATAAATATTTACTGTTAAAAATTTAATTCTCCCTTGAAATATTATTTGGATTTTATGGCACAGAAATTTCTGTAACTTAATTATGTTTTATAATTATTAAATTGCGAGATGTGAAAAGTTTTTTATTGAATACACAATTATGCAAATATTTTTATAGTTTTTAAAATTTAGTTCCTATAGCATATTTAAATATTTAATTCGATCTGTAAAAAATATTTTTATTAAATTTAGATAATATGATCACATATAAAGTAATAAATTATCAGTTAACGATTAGTAATAGAATTTTCAAATATTCAATTTTCGAAAACTTTTTGGAATTATTAAAATTTATGAATATATAAAAAGTACCCCTTTATTAAAGTAATTTACTTTTACTCAATACGAATAAGTTAATCATATGAAACAAATTCAATAAAAAATAAAATTGAATTAAATACGATATAAAATATTAAATTTGTTAAAGATATTAAAAAAAACAAAGATTATTTTATTAAAGTTACAAAACATAATCTTGAGGTTTAAATATGAACGATGCTTAATCAGATTAAAAAAATATTTCAAGTTATTTTATGAGATTACAGCAATTCAAGTTCAGAATAATTCAAAATAATTTGTTTCAAAGTAAGTTTCTCTTCAAACTCCGAATTTTGTGTATGTATTACATTGATACATGATATTATTGTCGCACCCGTGCTAATTTTATCACATGAGAATCACTGGCTACATTGTGAATATAAAATAGAGTTGTCACCAGTATATCTTCTGTTCATTAAAATATTTATTCAAATTTGATAAAAGAAACATTGTTTTTAAAATAAAACCTATATTGCATATGAACTAAATTGAAGTCTTATTTTATATAGAATTTAAGAATTATTTTATGTACTGTTTAATATTACATAACACTATTTTTTTTTTAATATTACATAATTACTGGTTTTGGATTTCTTGATATTAAATACTAGCCATGTAAATCATTTATTCTTTGTAATATCAATTACAGATTTACAATTATATTTCAGATGCAACTACTTTTGTGTCACGCAGAGATTTTTTCTACTACATCATAAATATTTCTTATATGTCTCATAAAACGCTCCAATAAGTTGAATTTTGTAAAAAATTTAGGTTAGATCATAAAATTATCTTACTTATTTTTTTTGTTTGATAGTTATCAACTCTTAATACTATCATTATTTTAATAAGAAAATCTTGTATAATTTAATTTTAAATATTATATGATATAACAAAATAAATACTGGCGAAAATACTGAATAAACATATATGTAAAGATTATCCCTATATATATTGTTTTATCGTATGCCATTAAATTTTGACTATCGTTTACGATTTAGGTTAAACTTATGTGCAATTTTTTTTATTTTTTCTCTTGTATATTTTTCTCTTATAAATCAAATTTTTTTTAAATTGTCGAGAATTATTTTAATGTTGCTTATTAATGCGATAGAATATATTGTATTAAAAACTCATATTATAGAAAGCAGACATTAAAATGAAGTGTACATTATTAAAAGCTTTTTATTTTTACAATAATGTGTGCAATTTTTACTATTTCTCATTCATTCTTTCCTCTTTTTGCTCTCTTTTCATTTAAATCTAAAAATGCAAGAGCTGATGAACAACTGAAAGTATTTGTCGCCTAACTTATTTTTCCACAGGTATACTTAATGATAATGTAATTGTTTTAGTAAAAGTACCCAAAAAGAAGCAGATAAAGAAAGACAAAGGAAAAAAGTTCAATAAATGATGTACCAAGTAAAACAAAAAATACTGTTTAACTATAGTAAAAAAAAATAGATATAAAGTAAAGGGCTTAGAATACCTTTTAGTTAATCGAAGATGGTTCGCTGGTTCGAAACAATAAAAAGGTGCGAATGACAGAAGACGAGTTTTCTTACATCCGGTTTTCACTCGATACGTGTTTTTCTATTTATAGGAACGCCTAAGGTGCACGAAGTCTCGACTTCCTCTCTTCAGCAGAAAAATCAATTCTTCTTTAACTCGTCGTGGGATTTTGCTGGTCTTGTAGCAATAGTAATTCTGTACTAGAATAAAGATGGTGTAAGTAGAAGGGGGAAATGGAAGAAAAACAGTATATCTGTTACTATAAAAGAAATCAAATCCCATGTGAGAACCTTTCAATGGTTTCTGAAGAATCAGTGAGTCACTACTCGGAATCTGTACTTGTAATGACTGACCTGAGAACCTATCAGTAAGGTATACTAGGATCGATTAACGATTTTAGATATTGCAAAGTCTACTTCTTTCGAGGAATTCTGTAATGTTTATGACATACCATATATAGCGTTTACGAGAGGCCAAAAAATTTTGTCTTGTTCTTACCACATTTATCCATTGTATATTCCTTTAAAAATGTTGAAATTACTTTGACGATTTTTTAAAAGTGCTGAATAGCTATTGATTATAATTGAAATTTGTCAAGTATTGAACAAATTATCAAAAAAAGATGCTTTATGGACAGAGAAATTGTAGAATTATAGTTTTAAATCTCAATTTTGTAAAATAAATTTAAAAAGAAGAAATTTAAGAAATTACTTCCTCCATTTAGAGATATAATTTAGTATACTTGTAATATTTACTTCTATTTATTTGCTGACCTTTTTACTCCAAAACGATTTGATTTAAATTTTAAATTTTATTATAATTATGCAAAAAAAATAATACAAAAGATAAAATTTAGAGTTTTTTCAAAACAATTTAAATTTAGAGCTCTTAATTGGTTAAATAAATAATTTATTAAATGAGAACGTACTTAAATTGTATATAAATAACAAGATTAAAAAACTCATAACTTTGCGAATTTATTTGTAAATAAAAGTTCATTTATTTTTAGTTGAAACGATGAGTTTTTTTACACAAGTTTCTGCATTCTATAAAAATATTTATGTCATAATCCATAATATGTAATATTTACAAAATAAAAAATAAAAAACAAGTTACATGAAGCATAAGCATATAAATATTTTACAAGTATTCCTATCTTTAGATTGACATTATAATTGGAATGCTATAATCATATATTGTTTCTTACTTATGTCTAAATGATTTAGCGATTGATCGATAAATTATTACATATAAAAGATAAAATAAATGGCATAAATCGTTTTATGATATTTTTATATAGCATTCTTGAAAATATAATTTTTAACTACTAAGCTATTGTATTAATCTTTTAATTATTGGATTCATGGATTATACATAAACAATTAATTTGCATAATAATCGAACTATATTTGTGTTATAATTTTATGAAAGAAAATGATAAGATGGCATTATTTTAAAATAATATAAATTAAGCTAGATAAAATTAAAAAATTATTAGTAAATTTCAGTCCAATTAAAAGATAAGAGGTGACAAAAACTTCACTGCTTTATATCATCCGGACATTATATAATTTTAAAAAAGTTGCATAAAATTCTTTATCTGAAATATTTAATTTACATATTTTTTAAATTTATTGTAATATATTGATTTTAATAATATTGTGAATATTTTGTTTTGTTGTAAATGCCATAGCATAATTTATTATTGATTTTAAGCGGAATCTTAATTATGTGCTGACAACAAAATGAAAAAATTTATTTTAATTTGTAATTTATTCATACTAACTAAATATATATCAAAACATCTATAGGAAAATTGAACATAATTTTAATCATTACATTGGTAAAATACGAAAACAGTGTTCATTCGTTATTTTTACTTACTATTTCTTTAATATTTCAGGAATTGATAATTGGTTTTAAAATCAACTTTAGAAAGAGAAAATTCTAAGATTTCCCGTAAGACTAATAAAAAGAAAATTAAAAAATTTTTTAAATCACAATTTTGTATTTAATTTTGATTAAATTTAAGATGATATTTTTAAAAATAAATATCCTATAAAACTTGATATAATTTACATTCATACGAGATTGCTTTTAATACATAGTAAAAGTTAATAAAATATTATTAAATAAATTTAATTAAATTGTTTAATTTGTACGCAATTTAATTATACTTCAATGAACATTACTTCTAAGAATTTCTATTTATCTATAGATGTTATTATATTTCGTGCTATAAATATATTAATATGGTTCTTAAGTTCATTTTAAAATTGAATACATTTTTTAAATTTAAAAAAGAGTTATTATTTAAAATATTTGGTATAAATGGTTTTTTTCTTAATTTTGATTCTTTTTTATTTTATATTTTTTAAATAAAATTCGTGAAATATTGACTTAAAAATATTTTTTATAATTTAAATTAAAAATTTTATATATTACTTACATTAATAAGAATAAATTGACCAATAATGAATTACAATCAAAAACTTTTTGTTAGTTATTGTAAAATAATAAAAAATTTAATATTTATAAATATACAGGAATTTTATGCTTAAATATAGTCATAGATGTAAGAAATGTTAAAAGTTAGTCAATCGTCATGGTATCAATATGGTTTCAAATATGATGATAATTCATTTTTTACAAAGATCGATCACTTTACAAACGTTCTAAAAATACTCATCGGATGGGCATAAAATTCTGTACAAGTTAAAGTTCTCTTTTCCTTTCACTTTTTCTCTCGTTATCGTGTCAATATTGCCCTAAAATTAGATAAGGCAAAGTTAATTGAATGAAGAAATAGAGATGGTCCATTAGTATGCGACTATGATAAAAAAAGTTCGAAGTGTCGATATCTGCTAGTAGTTTCCTGGTTGCAACACAGACATCTGATGAATCGAGTCAAATCAAATATGTCATTTATATCTGATGAGCAGCGTAATGAAGTCTTTATCTGTCTGATGCTTTGAAGTTGCTGAGAAAGTAAAATTTATTTGCGAAGAAGATTTAGAAGAAGACAAAAGATGACTTCTCGTCATACTTGCAAGCTGAAAGGGAAAATGCAAAACCAGCAACATTTCTGTTTTTCTTACAAAACGCAGTGTCTGAATTTTCCTCTTTCTTATTATTGTTAAGCAGCATCGCGAGCATTATTATAATATAACTAAATTGACATTTTGAGTTCTATTAATGTCAGTTCCAAAAGAATTAAAATACATGTAATAATTTTTTCCTTTAAAAGTATATATGTAAGTAATACTGAAAGAAATAAAAATAGGAAATCATAGTCAAGAAATGCATTATAGAGCTTGCACAACTAGCAGAAAATGCCAAATTTAAGTTTATTCTACATTAATTAACAAGAGTTTGTATGCTCGTTTTCCTTGATAGATAACGAAGAAATGTATGTTCAGGCTTGAGTCAGTACTTTCTATAAACTCTACATTGTTCAATTTTTATGATGAACACGAATTATGCACTATATTTTCTCTTCCTTTATTCATTTTTTTTTTTTTTTTGACTCATTCTAACATTTTTCTCTTCACTATATTAGTCTTATCCATCTTCTCTTTGAATAAAACCACACTTTAACAAATCATATGCCAAGATATTATATCGATAAAAAATTAAAAATATTCAAAAATATTATCTCTGCTATTTTACTTCAATATTTTTATGAAAAAATATATTTTGTGTAGTTTAAACAAAAAAAAATTGAATGCGGAAAGTAGTAAAAGAAATATAATATATTTTATATTGTATAAGGAAGCCACATTCTCTTATTTTTCATTTACACTAAATATAACATATTAAATTAAAAAACAATATAAAATAAAATTTAAATAACATAGTTTAAGAATTAATTTCATGTAAAAAAATAAAAAACGAAATATAATTAAAGATACGAAAATCATTCCAAATATAAAACTAAATAAAATTTTTATAAAATCGTTTTTATCATGAACTATAAATTATGTTATAATGGATTTCATTACTATTTTTACAGTTTATTTATTAGAAATAAAAAGTAAAATATATAAAATATTTTGATTAAGAAATTATTGCGTAATATTCATTGTTATTATTATTCCAAAATTGTTTTGCTATATATTACGTATTCGTTAATGCGATGACTGTATTAAAGCAAGAGCTAATACTATTTTTCGATTTAATTACTACAGTATTGATTCCACATTTACTTCATCTTTTACATGTATTCGATAGATATTCGATTTATGATACAAAGCCATTTCAAAAAATTTTCTTCAATCTTTATCACGTGCGTTGATCATCATACTGTTATACAACGTTATCGTCTTTCGTAAAAGTGACGAACTCAAAACTAATAATACTCTTGTTGATACAAAATCCAAAATCATTAATGGCTACAAAATATTTTATATTTTACTCTATCTCAAACATACCATAAATATTTATTTCAATATATAAAACTTACATAATATATATATTTTATTGGCATACAGTATGATTTTACTATGAATATTTCAACAAAAAATTTATTACTTTTCAATTATTTGTATACTTTTGATTAAATATAGGTCAAAATTCTAATAATAAACTTCAATAACTTTTATGTCATCTTCATCGGTATAACAAAAGCCCAATGGCATATTATTTAATTAATTTTTATACAAAATTCTTTGGACGAACATGTAATTCAACTTTTACCGCTGCGAACCATAATGTGAAATTTTATTCAATAAACTTGTAAATGATTGACCTTTCATCAATTCGAATGGAATATTCTTTTATAAAAATCTACGCAATTATTCTACGTAAAATAATAGTATAATAATGTTTTCTTCAAGTTATTCAGGTATGTGTCTATCTATTTTTTTGAATAATTCATAATTTCACAAGAATTCTCTGTTAACGAAATATTTTTCAAAAGTATTTATAGAATATGTACTTGTCTTGAGCTAACAGTACTTATATTAACAGAAATATGCTTATTAATCTCAATAAATCTAAACGTTAAATACAATGGAATTTGAAATAAAATGAATAAAATGTAATTTTATTTGCATATTTTATAAGTTTGTATAAAAATGGTGTGATATAAAATTCAAAAAAAGCTCAATATCAATATTGAATATTGTTTTATCGACATAATTCAAGTTTTATTTTATTTTTATTGATTAATTGAATATGATTTAGACGGGAAGAAAACACAAATTTAATAAATAATATTCAAATAATTAGTACAAAATTATTTGTTTCCCAGTTACATATGAAGCCATCAAAAATTTATTTTCAAATTAATCAAATTTCCACTTATTGAAAAAATCAAAAAATAAGTAATTAAATGATATATATGTCATAGTATGATAGAGCGAGCAGTATTATAAATTATATTACATTTGATATTTTTTAAAATATTATAACATGAAACATTTATTAACTTATAATTTTATTTATGAGTTTTATGTAAACTTTATAATTATCTGTACATTTCATGAAGAATTCATTCATATTTCCTAATTCTTAAGTGTCGTGTTTATATTTAGATTTATAATTTGTTTGGTATATTCTATATTTTATTTATTGTATTGTGAATATTTAATGAGAAACACGCATACAATAGTTTTCCGGATACCTCAATTAGGTATATTTCGATATAGAACGAGCTTTTATTCGACCAATTTTATGGGTTACCGATATAAATTTTTTAATAATGGATTCCACGACAATATAATTCGCCCCATATTATAAATACTGTACAAAAGCGAAATTGGGATATACATAGCAATTTCCCAATGAAATTAAATCTGCTTCTGACATTTAAACTAAAGATGAAAATATTTTAAGACGAATCCGGAACAGAACCATTAAAAAATTCATAAAAAACAGAATGAAAGAGGCAGTAATTCATGATCAAGTGGGGCGAAACAGAAGATAAAGGCATATTGGTAGTAAATTATGGAGGCGCGCGCGCGAGACAGAGAACGGAATTCCTGGCTGAAATGAATAAAGCCCTCGAAAGCTCTCCTCCCTTTCACCTCCGCCACTTTCTCCTCACTGATACGACATGATTTTCGGAATATACAGGGTGACGAGGACGTTCCGGAAGAGAAAAATGGAGTTCTGAGCTCGGACTCCCTCGATAAACGAACGAGCTGTCTATTACGGTTCCGCACCGGTGCAGCGAGGTATCATCGATTTTTTTTTATTATAACAGAATCTCCTCTAAAAGGGAGCTCGTTTACATTGAACTTACGAGTAGTTACAGGCTGTTCATTCTCTTTCATGGCTTTTCAATTGTTGAATATCCCGGCGCTCGAGGATTAAAATACTTTCCGGACCGCGCAGCCATGCCGATTTTTACCCTTGGAAAATTATTACGTCGCTATAAAAATAAAAACAAACACAAAAACAGGACCGAACAATTGACGAAGGAGAAGGAAGGGATGCAAAAATCTTTTGTTTAAGTGCTCGTGCAAGAGTTGTTGTACCGACTGCGAAAATACGACCTTATACTATCAGTTAGTACAAAGCGTATGTGTCAGAAAGTACAAAGGTACATGACAAGATAATTACGAATTGCGCTTTGTTTACAATAATTATCAGAAAAATTTGCTGAAATGATATCAATATTTTTTTAATTCATTCGGCAACTTAGATATGTTATAAAAAATTTTGTTAATAAAAAAAAATATAAAAGTTATAAATACAAGTTTTCTTCTGATGGTTCTATTGATTTTCATAAAAATTGTATATACAAAGGCTTTTTGCTTTGCACCTTTTAATAGCTTTCACAGAGATATGATAAGAGAGACATTTTTAATATTTTTGCTTATATTTCAAGCATTAATATTGTTTAAATCTTGAAAAATGATCTATGAATAGATAAGCTATAATTTTTATAAACATTTTTCAACTTTCTATTTAAGCTTCATGTATAGTGAAAGGAAATTTATGATATACTTGAAGATATTGCATAAAAATCAATTCATAAATTACAAAATATTTTTAATATGATTTTAAACATATTTTAGTATAAATTTATAATTATAATATTGAAATATTATACAATTGATCGTTCATAGGCTTACCTATTTTTATTATAAAATTATAAAATAAATTATATAAATTTAAAACTATTAGATTTCAAAGATTAGACTACCAGAATAGGATGTAATACATTTTAAACTAAAAAAGTAAAATGATTTTAACTTTCATCGTGATCAACAATTTGAAGTCATATTTTTAACAAAATCAATTATTATTTCACTTAATCAATGGTAGGATTTATTCAAATATTATTTTTCCATAAGTTTAATAATTATATATATATATTTATTAAATATTAGATAATATGTAATATAAAAAATAGTATGATAATTGTATATATAAATGTTATTTAATTATTAAAATACTAGATACTACTATTATTATTGATATAATATGTAGCTTTTGCAATTTTGGATATTTAGACCGTGATTTGGAATTTAGCTATTTTTAAATATAACTATGTATCATAAATTTATAACATGTTATTAAAAATAAATTAAAAATTAAATGTAAAACACTTAAAATATTTATTTTAATCGTATATACCCTCTGTGTTTACATATAATGGTATTCAGTAATAAATATTCCTATTTCATGAAAATATTTGTAATTCAACCAATGAGTTTTCGTATTCATACTGTGATGATTAGTGTTAAAATATTCAGTTATAATTTATTAATATATATATTATTCTTCATTAATTTAATTACTTTGATACATTATGCAAAGAATTAGACTTTATTCATTTTATAAAACGTAATATTAAATTTATTTAGAGAGTTGAATTGTTTCTATAAATTTTTAAAATAATGAAAACAAATTTATAAATACTGCATTAAATTATGTTACATTAATATCAATAATAATTACATTTTAATATAAAATTGTTTTTCACATTAGTATATACCGTTGATTTAAATATATGATTATTTAATGAATTATTACCATAATATTTTTATAAAATAGTAATATTTCTCTTTATTATTAAGTTAAATATATGCGGACTTTATCAATATAGGTACTTCTCAAACAAATGCTCTAGAATATTTAACAATGAAGTCAAAAAAAATAATATGGAATTAAAACAATTAAAAATTTACAACAATTTCCTGCATATCTAAATCTAATCATTATGTTTTTATTTTAATTTTTATCGTCATGAAAAGCAAAAAAATTTTTCGGCAATTTTATAAATGTATATATTTTTCCATTTTCCATGACAATGAGTTAAAGTGCTTTGTCTTTCAGCATCAATAGGATGTAATTTCCAACAGTTTCAGATTAAGGTCTAAAAATGGCAAAACTAAAAGCACAATAGGGCATAATATTTCCAAAAATGATTATACCAATTTCAATTTCATTTCTCGCTTTGTGCAAAAAATTTATGAAAAAGATTTAAAATAAAAATAAATTTTGCTACATTAAAATGTAACGATTACTTCTCATAAATTTTGATCAAATGTATGCTTTGATAAATAGTTATAACATTTCCGAAAATAAATTTATTTTCATCGGTTTTTTCTTAATTTTATAACATATTTTTTACAAATAAATAATAAATATTTAATTTTTATTTAAATATACGTTTCAAATTTTTAGGTAACTTTTAGTTATTGGAAATAAAACATTCTCGAATATTACAATAACGAGTGACATTAATAATTTAATTCATAGAATATTCTAATATTGGTGAACCTATATTAAATATAATTATTTTAAATTAAGTAGGTAATTATTAATTTTTTAAATTATATGGGTACTATTACTATATTATATTATTACCATTTTCAATTTTAAATTTATTATAATTTGTAATTTTTTTTTCTCAATAATATATTACATAGAAATATCTACGATTAATTACAGTGAATAAACTTTTTCACTAAAATAAATTATCTATTACTAGTGGTTGAAAATTGCATTGAATTATCATTTAAATAATAATAGGCATAATGAATTTTGAATACCAAAAAAATAAATTTAGTCTGACAGATTCAAAATTTATGATAATTTTTATTAAAATATTTGGTTAATTTACTTTTTACTAAAGTACACATTTTGCCAATAAAAATATTCCCATAAATACAACGAAACATAAACATTTATCTTAATATCCAGATATTGTTTTCTGTGTCATTAATCTTCGATATTGATATCAAAATGTATCTGTTGATAAAAATAATGTTGTAATATTGTTATATAATCATAAAAATAAAAAGGAATTGTTATTTTAATAACAATTAAAAGAAATAAGTTTTATATTGATTAACAAAATATTGTCTACATATTTTCGTATATACAAAGCATAGAAGTTCTAAGTAATTTAAAAAACTATCGATCTACTTTATATTTTCAAATTTAACGGCGACCATGTAAAACTTTTCAACAAACATGTAATTACTTTTCGTAAATAATGTTTCCCCTCAAAAAAAATAGTAGGAATTTAATTTTTTAAATTGATAAACATGTGTGGCGTAAATGCATAAAAACTCAAGCGATAAAAAGTTGTATTAAAGTTACAAAATAAAAAAGCGTATAAGAAAAAGATAGAAATATTGAGGACGCAGGCTCAATGAGATCTCCAAAGAAAAAGTGGAGGCAATTCGTTTATGCACATGAAGCATTTCTGTTTCTCTGGAGGCAAGTAGAGGTAGAAAACCATCAAGATAAGTAAACGGACGCGACTGCGTAGTGCAATTCTTTAAACGCTGCAGCTGTGTTACCAACCAACCGGCGAAGATATTTCTCATGAATGTTTCAAACGAAATTGCGGATCTAATCCCTGGGTAGGACTAAATCATTCGAGATCCAGAATTTCATCTCTTTTTCTAGATCCGCTCTTATTCTGTTGTTGCCTTACAAAATTTTTCACTCGACTCGAGGATCTGGTTGCTTATAGAATCGGAATCTCTAATTATCAGTTTTAAAAATAAACTGGCGAGAGGAAATTCTGTTTCGAGTTAACTTTTATCATTTATTGAAGGCTGGAAAAAGTTACTGTCGAGGTGTGCGAGTTTGCGATGGATAAATAAAAATTATGGTTTTTAAGGTAACGATAAATGTCTATATCTGATCCCACATTGCCTATAATTCTTTTACGTGCAAATATAATCGTGGAAAATTACTACGAAGAACTTGTTTTATCGATTTCCATTTATGCTCAATATTAGAACGGCTATAATGAGGAATAAACACTATCAGGTTTTGACTAAGTAAATGCTTGTACGACTCTCATTCAAACACAAGCTTTCGCCTAACATTCACGGTTAAAACTATTAATTATAAAATTACTGTGTGTGTGCACATTATTAGGCACATGTACATAAGGTAATTTTGCAAAATCCTAAGAATGGTAATATAACACTCTAAACTCGCAGAATTGATAGGGGGAAACCGAGAAAAAAGAAGTTCTTAGCTGCGGCCCATCGCCGACTTCAAAGTCGGTAGTGTCGCCATTCCTAATAGAGTCACGCCCAGGTAGATTCGTACCTTAAGAGAGGGATAAGAAAAATAAATATCGTTTTCGTTCCGAGAATAGGAGTCGGCGGTGGCCGCAAAGCAGAATTTCAAATGAGAAAAGAGAGCAACTTAAGTAAATTTACCGCGGCATCATTTACAGAAAAATAAAATGGTTGTCGGAGCCGTCTTGACGTAAAGTCCTATGGAAGTTTGATTCTATTGAATTTTTTTGTGCTAAAAACTATGAACTTTATCGACTAATTTGTCTATAGACTTGCTACAAAATATTGAGTAATAAAATTTTGATGTCATCAATTAAGGAATGAAATATAATATTTATTATACTGATTTATAAAATAAAGAAATACTTTGATATAAGTTTTATTGAAAAATTGATTATTGTATAATCATCAATTAATAATATTTTTCATTACAAAATTCACTGAAAAATTTACATTATTTTATTTAATTGTTATAAATGCCTACGATAAGAATGGTATTTATTGGTAGTTACAATTTGGTAAGAAAATAAATTTGAAACTGTAAAAAAAAACATATGTATTATAAAAATTAATGAGCATAGACAAATTAATTAAATATTGTATAATTTAAAATAAGTTTTTACCTACATTTCAAAATTGTAATATTATAATACTTTAATAATATACACATTGTGATAATTAAAAAGGGTTAAAAAATGTAAACAAATTAACAATATATTTTTGTATAATATTGACTTAAAATTTTTACTAATTACTAATATAATTTACATCGATTGTGCATAATATTCCCTTTTACTTTTATATTTATTTATTTCACACATAAATTCGCATATAAATTATTTGACACCGAAATAGAGTAATACGAATGTATCGTATACAATTATTTTTATAAAAGAGTCAAGAATGATTTTACCGATGTTCTCTTGATTTAATTGAACTGATCGTGTTTGTACGTACGTAATCGTGAATCGTTGGCTAATCTACAAGCCTCGAGCAAAGTAGATTCCTAATAAAATTCCTACCTAAATAAATAGATTTAAGGATGAGCATCAATCTTATTAAGTGCCTTCCGATTTATAAATATGGGAGTCTTTGTTTTTCTTTCTTTTCATTTGATTTAGAAAGATTCAAACCATTCTAAGGAAGTTTTGTTTTTTAAAAATCAAAAAGATGATTATTCTGTGAAATAATTTCTTTCGCATAATAATAAATTATGTGAATCAATAAAAATTATTAAAAATAACTTATAACTGTTTTTATTCATGCACAATTCTTATTAATATTTTTCAAAAAGAAAAAAAAAAAATTATTCGATGCATAGAAAAAAAAATGTTCAATTTATAATACACATATAAAAAATATAAAATAATCGGCATATCTATGGACTAAAATATGATAAAAAAAAAATGGAAAAAATAATATTGGCACTATGTATATAGTAATCATTCATCAAAATATTGAATGCTTTCCTTTGCTGTCGAGTTAAATTTGAGTACACGTATCATCAACCTGGAGAGAATTTCCAATATATGAAGGGTCGAGGAGCTAATTGTACAATCGGTTCTTCAACGGTCGGTTATTGAACGGTGGCTCAAGTAATGGTGGGTTCTCCATTTTAATAGAGCCTCCATGTGCCATTTGGACGTAGTAGATAGCCGACGTGAATGAATGAATGAACTTGTAATTTAGTGGTAGAGTTGTTGCCTCGCAAGTTATGCTCTATCACGAGAACAAATTACAGCCCTTTTATGAATTATCGAATTTTAATGTAATTCAAGATTACTTCTGTTTATTTTTTTTTTTTTTTACGATAAAACTGTGCGAAAAAACATAACTAAATCAACGATTTTCTGATCAATTTTATACTCTTGTAGTTGATTGTTGTGGTGTAAGAATATCCCTTTTTGAATAGTTTTTGATTTGTGGATAGGTATTTATCTAAAAATTAGAAATTAAATGTAAATGAACTTTGAAAACAGGGATAATTTCGTACAAAAATTAAATCAAAGAATTATCATATAAAAAAAGTGGTTAAGCTAAACACACATACAGCCAATCACAACATATTAACTATTATGTATAAAATCGATAATTCTTATGTGAAATATGTATTGCACTGCACTTAAAATTTAAATTTGGACTGTTTATATTTAATTCATTTAAGATTTATGTAAAATCGATTTAATTGGATAATGTTACAGAAAGTTTCTATCTTTAAATTACAATTAGAAGAGGATCAGAAGAGATAATCAAATTTCCAATGTTTTAAAAGCGACACAGTAAGCTTACGTGCTTATAAAAAAAGCGAAATGAAAGAGAAAACAAACTTATAAAAACAACTCTTGGAAATTCTTTCCGCAACAATTCCCTCTTTCCTTCGTTATTTTTTTTTTTTTTTTTTTTTTTTTTTTTTTTTTGAATTTACATGTATTCCTAAAAGTTCTAACTCTTCGGCTTCGATGATCGCATACATTCAAAAGTATAAATTTAAAGCTAGTGAAATGTGATTCGTCACACGGGCTTCTGATGCCGATTTCCAAGCATTTTCCGAGGTCCCGAGTGCCGGGTGCCGGTCACACGGGATACGAAGAAACAAATGAGATCTGAAAAGCCATTGGATCCGCAGGTATACGCGCAACGCAACTTTGCATCCGAAAACTTAAGCAAAGTGAACATTCAACACTTGTATTCCCAGGAGGAAGGGCGCGACAACATACACAGGTATGGATGCGTGGGTGGATGGGTGGGTGCGACTACGGAAAATCTGCCTGCGAGCACTTAGCAATACGGCCTCCACCATAACCTCTTCCCCCAGCTTCAAACTTTTGTACGTGGATGCTGTTCTTGTTCGGAAGTGCGCTTGGCTGCATACCGATTCTCCAAGCATTTACCGGGAATGTTTTGGCCCGGGTATCTACGTATACAAGAAGTTGAACCTATTTTTTTAAAACGTTTTTTGAACTTCGTTAAGAATTAGGAAACCAGAAATGAACACTTAAGAATTTCGACCATAATATAAAACGAATGCAATTGCACCAGAATGTAATCTTCAACAAATGGCATAAAGTGCTAAGACTGTGGATACAGTTGATAGTGTATTTTTAACACAATGCCTTATATTGCGGTGACATTACGTCATTGCTATTTTAACTTGAAATATTGAACAACCATTTTAAGTGCTAAAAATATTGTCATTTTATAGAATAAAAAGGAAATTAAATTATCTCATTTAACACTATTATTTTTCTCTTTTATTACACTTGGACTGTCCAAAAATATCAGGAATAAAAATAGTCAAAAAAAATTCATTCATTGAAATACTTTTTATTTCTCTAAAGCTGCAACTGGTGTGATTGTCGTAAATGTTATGTGAATACTTTGAATTGTTGAAAACTTACAATCTTATTTGTTAAAAACAAAAACTTTTTTGCAGTATCTCATTTCACTAAGTAAAGAGATTGCATTAAATTTTCTATGTTGAATGAAATTTTATCTTTAAAAACATTGAAGATATGGAACAAAATTCCTGATAATAAAGCTTTGTCCAATTTACAAACATTTTATTGATATAAAAAAGAATTAATGTAAAAAAGCAAGCAGAGAATTAATTGAAGACTAACGAATGATTTAGACAACCATTATTACCTACGAATGTATTTACTATGAAAAAAATTAAAAATTTGTTACATCAAAGTTCGTTATTGATAATGAGAGATCTTTAAATGATTTGTATGCTTCAAACGCAATAAATTTCAATTATTTCCAATATAACTTAATAATTTGAAAACAAATGTACATCATTATAATATGTGAAACAATGATTTCTAATTTGGTTTTCGATAGCCCCTACTTTTTGGCACAAAAATACATCATTTGATACTTAAATAATTCTGTGACATTATGATATAATAAATTCTACTCATATTGTTTCATAATCAAAATATTTACGTTATTTAGCTATACTTTTTAACATAATAGTATATAAAAATAAATTCCATTCAAATATAAAAAATTCACTAAGTATTACCTTTAAATATTTTACTAGACAATTTTTAGTCACCCCTTTCTTGAAAAATAAAATTCTTATGAAATTGATGAAATTTTTGATCTTATATAGGGTATACAAATTTTTAGCATAATTCATATATAGTTATCTTCAGAAATATTTTGAACTTTTTTTTATAGTTTATTATCAACAATTTTAAATATTTAAAAACAGAATAATATTAAATTTATTTATTTATCTACGTTTAAAAGTACCTGTATTTAAATAATATTTAATTTACATAGAAATTTTATCTTCATCGCTAAAGTCTTTGTTTAAATTGTTTTATTTAAATAAATATTATTTACTTATTATGTGAGACATTTAATTCTTTTAAATTTCAGATTTTAAAAGATAAAACTAAATTATTTGATAATATTTTAAATTTACTAATGAAAAAGTGAGTATTCAATATGTGTATATCAATAAAGAAAAGTATGTGCTAAATTAAGGAGCAACGTTTAAATTTTTTAAATTTACTTAACAAATATTGGTTAAAATTTCGATTGATCGTATCTCGAATCTGACTCCGTTGACAAATGAGAGTAAAATAAGCTTAAAATAACCTCGTAATGTTGAGTCAAGTGCACTATAATAGACTAAAAGATACATGAACCGTGAAATTTCAAATATAGAACACCTGAGAAGCGACAGCCTTTGAACCGTTGCGTGAACCTTCCTAAACGAACCGCGAAAAAATACCTTGGCACGTGATCTCGCGCCCTAAGCACTTCCGTTAGAGCTTCTAACTTTTTTCTCCTACTTTTTCTCTGTCTTTCCAATTGCTCTGGTTCACGAAAAATCGACAGTACAACTTTAAAGTACGTGGAGAATCGATGCACTAGAGGAAAGAAGGAAAAGATCATGGGAGGCATCAAGAGAAACTGTTCTCAAAGATTCTCTCTTTAAATTTATTTTCCCTTTTTCTTCTATGTTTATTTTTTTGTAAAAGAGAGGGGGGAGAGTGAGAGAGAGTAAGAACTTCATGAAGCCGCTTTAAGAATAGCATCTTTTATTCATAGTAGCTACTTGCTGTATGGCTTGACGACTGCGTGAGTTGAGTTTATGCACATTCCAGTTTAAGTTCTAACAGCCCGCGGACTAGAAATCGATCTGTAGAATTTTCTTGATTAACCTATAGTATTTTGGCGTTTTTTATTTTCATCGTACAATTGTAAATGCCTGCGGTGCGGATATTGAAATATCTCTATAAGTTGCGAGATATCATTGAAAATCTACAAAGTTTTTCTTTCGCTTGTATTCATAGTTACTTAATTATAGAAATTTAAGATACATGCAAAATAATGGTACGACAATGTGTAAAGAATAATTAACTAGCTTTTCTTTTCCGTAACGATAAATTGCATCATTAGTAGTAATTCTGCATCTAAGAAAATTCAAATCTTATATCTAATATTCAACCACTTATAATATATTAAAATGATCCAGTTTTTCAGTTATAAAAATTCCAATAATTCCTTTTATATATAATATATTATATATACATATATTCAAAACATGTATTAAAAATAATTTTAATACAGAGTTTGCTGAAATTATAAAATCACCTATAATCACTGATGGTAAATAATTAATATACACAATAGTTAAAATATAGTATAAATTATTAAATAAAATATAATTTAAAAATGTATAATTATAGTATATTAATAATACATAAGTAATATCAAATGAGGCGTTTAGTATATGAAATCAACTACAAATCTAAGAGATTAGTGATTGAAATGTGGTTTGACACAGCTTCACTGAAACATGTGATACATTATTTAATATAATAATATTCAAACATTACTAATATTCAACAAATATAGATTCACCTATTATATTAAATGCAATAATGTCATCGAGATTAAATTTTAGATATGTGAATATGAGCATTAATTACTGTGCATGGATACATCCTTCGATAAAGTATTGATAACCGCAAAGCGACTCATGTACATAAAAGTCGATATTTGTTTATTCCACATGTTATTCAAATCAAAATTTTGAGGGATGACGCAAAACCATCATTACATCCTATCTATTTATTTATTATTATGCTATTATTGAAGTTTAATATAAATAGCGATTAGTTATTGTAAGAATATTGTTGATATTTATTCTTTAACACAAATAAAATAAATATTCAAGAAGCACAAACATTTTGTTTTTGTTTAAAAAAATTTTTGTTTAAAAGATGGATTGTATTACATGTACACGAAGAAGAAATATGTCAATTAATTTGAAAAAAATTGCTGTTTTGCAAATGTAGTTCACGTTTGCATATCTTGATTTAAAGCACCTATTATTCAAACGAGTTGTAAAATAAGTATTAATGCATATTTATCAATACTGTAATAAAGTTTAAAAATAATGGCAATAAATAATATCAATTACAGTATTTCAAATCCAATACGATTGAACTCTTCTTCTCATTTCCATAAATCCTTCTATAAATGTACGTATGCATTGTTCAAAAAAAGATTGCAGGTATTGAAATCCCTCGCATTTACCGAATCGAGTATTCACGCATTAAACACACTCGAGCTCTGTTTAATTGCAGTATCGATTCTCAACTTCTTTTCACGTTTTGCAAGTTTCTATCTCTCTATCTCTTTTTTTTCGTCTTCTAAATTCAACTGCTACTTGACTTGTTCGAGAATCGGATGGCTTCTCGTCATTAACGGTCTTTTGTCCAATCTCTTTCGGGTACAATTACGAGATTCGGTGCTAGGTGGATACTTTTATTCCCAATGTATATTGAAATTACACTATTACTAATTTGCGAATGGCTTTCGGAGATTACAACACATATGTTCCGCTTTCAGTGCGAATATTATAATGCAAATGAGCTTTAAATGTTTAAAACCTCAGATTTATTTATTAATTTTTATTAATTTCAAAATTAATTAAATTTGTAATATTGTATATTTTATACTCAGCTCTAATCGTACATGCTATATTACTCTTCATTTTTTGATTGATTTCTTTATAATAATTTATTCATTTTTTTTACTATAATGTGCATTAATTATCTACTAAGAGTTATCAAACATTGTTAAAATCTAAATATATAAATATATATACTCAATTGTTATTCGTATGTGCTACTTTTTGAAAAATTACGGTATTATAATAAAATGGATATACATATAGCACCCTTATAATAGATTCTATAATAATATAATTCAAAATATCAATTATCTCCAGCAGTATATACAAAGTTCTTTATTCCCTTAGAAATACGTCTAAAATACTCAACACAAATATAACAATAAACATTTTCATACACCAAACCACTATTTAAGTATAATGGCCTTAACAACGTAATTGATATTATTGCTTTATGATTCGATAACGACAGTTTGTAATTCGTCATATCTATCACCTCCCCCAGTCACTTCTAATATTTATCTCTTTAAAATTTAATAGTATTCACTTCCTGTCAACACAAAAATATTTATCAGAATAACTTATCCTATATGCATATAGAAAATATTAATAGTATGTATTAATAGGAGTGCTATAAAAAAATTTTTTTTGACAACTGCATTTTATAAATATCTGTAATAATAATGCATAATAAAAATATGTAAATTCAAAGTACTCAAATAAAGTATTTATGGTACAGCTGATAATTATTCAATATCCGACTCAGAATATATTGGCTTTCACATAAATATTTGTATAATAAAAATTCAAATTTAATTATATACTTATTTGATTTGTTTTTTTAATTAAAGCTTCTCGTGTATAAAATAAAACTTTTATAAACTTTGGATGTTAGTTTATAATTTTAACGTGGTGATAATATTTTTATTGATATTACATTTATGAATGTACATGAGTTTGGATTTATTTATAGTGTGAAAATTCATATATTTAATAATCGATATTTTGAATAATATAAAAAGGTAATCTAATAATTACATGAAACATTACATATTAATACCTTAGAAATTTTTAGTATTTGATTCTTATTTTAAAATACTCTGAATTAAATTTAAGCACTAACATAATAATAATATTTTTTTTTTATACAAATAAGTATATGTTAAATAATCAATTACCACAAATACAATTTTAATCATAATAATATAAATATAGTTTATATTATTATATTTATAAATATATAATTTATATTTATTTATTTATTTATTGATTTATTTATAAACTATATTTATATTATGATTTAAGTCAACTATACTTCATATTTGTAGTACTTGATATATCCGAGGCGAGTACGACACAAGCTTCAAAGCAAAAATTAACGATGTACATCGTAATTATAACTTTAGTTATAAATATACTCGAGAATTGACAGAATAAAAGCTCACTTTTATAATGAAAAGAAACTTGGAAATGATCATATTTAATTTAATATATAGTTGAATGAAATGTCAATCTAGCATTAAAAATTTTATAATTCATATAAATTTTAAATGAAAATCATTAAAAAAGCAATTGCATAATTAATATATTAAACATTAAAAGAATTCTTATATAATAAATATAATTAATCGAATTTATTGTCTTTCAAAAATAATTTCACATCATTAAAATAAAGGAAATTATGAGTATAATAATTAACAATATATTTCCATTTAAAAGATTTATTAACATTTTAAAACATATAATTTATTGATAATGTATTTAAAACGTAAAATATGTAATTAATTATTCAATTATAAAAGTTTTCAATAATCCTTAATTATATCCGAATATTTTATCTGGTAATTGAATAGATGTATTGTTGAAAACAACATACTTGAAATTCTTCTTAAAGGAAAATTAACCAAGATTCCTTTTTCGATGGTATTTCAATTGTGTTTATATATCTATATACAGAGTAAATTTATTGATTATGCCACACAGAATTAATGTAAATATTTTATTAAATGATGTGCTCTAATAAGTAAAATACGTACTACACAATTATGGAAAATATTTTATCATTAATTTTCAATTTAGGTCAAGGTGGTTCACTCGTCTTTCAATAAATGTGACATAATTACAATTAGTGTAATTATGAATGGATTCTTTGAAAAATTTCTGCTTTCTAATAAAAATTATATTGTTTATTTTCTTATATTTCACTTTTTCTTTCACCTTCCCTTATTGTCTTCCGTCGTCTGATTTTCTCTTGCTCTGTTTCCTTCCTATTTTTTTTTTTTTTTTTTTTTTTTATGTCGTTTTACACAAAAATGCATCTGCAGATGAAAAGTCGTAGCAAACACATGTGCAGGACTGTGTCAACTGCTTTCATGCCACGAACGAATGATAATCATGTCAAGGCTTTACAAGCATATAAAAATTGTTGGTTTTCCTGAAAGTGCGGTCAGTTGCAAAAGGTTTGCAAAATTACATCGCGCGTACAGAATACGTAACATGTCCTAAGCAAGTCCGCATTTTTTTAAACTAAATTTTATATATAATAATAATTTTTTTTTTTTTTTAATAATAAAATATTAAATGTAAAGAAAGTTATCAATTCAATTTTTCAGAGCCTTTTAAATTAGTTAAATTTACTTAGAATTTGTTAAATCATGCATGTTAGACAACTAAATCGAATTAAATTTTACATTTAAAAAATACAAAAAAATTTCTATTTTTGCATGCAAAAAATATAAAATTTTTAATATTCATGATTTTTTGAAATATTATTTCAAGTTTTATACTATATTTAATAATCTGTTTGAAATTAATTTGACTTAAAATTAGAAAATTAAAAGATAGTTTAAAATAAAATTATAGATTTGAATTATAATAGAAGTATAGTTAATGTACTATATTATAAGCATATATATTACATAAATATTTTAAACAGGTTCAATTATAATCAAATGATAACTAAAAACTTTATTCAATCAAATAGCTTATTTAAACTGAGCTTTCAAATAATAGTAATGCTGAAAAGTAAATAAATGTGGAATTTATACGTGAATTCATATAATTTTTTATATAAAATTCTGCTAAAGTATTCATTTTTCTCTATAAATTAAAATGAAAATATGTACACAGTAAAATATAATTATACATTTATATATTTAAAATTTTTGAATATTAATTTATCAAAAACAGATATTTCTATATATGTTCTAAAATAAGTTTACTCTTGTAAACAAGCTAACCAATTTCATTATTAATAAAAAATTAATAAACTACTCTAATTCAATCAATTAAAACATTGTTTTATTATATTCAGTAGTCAAACTCATGAAAATATAAAGAAAATGCTACCCTATGTTAGTACACTTAACTTTTTCCGGTAAAATACACATAAGCTTAATAAGCAGGGGAAGATTATGTAAAGGATGATAAAGCCGATAACCACGCCTATAAGGTCAACAAGTAGCTTTAATATAAATTTAATTCATGTAGACGGATAAGAGTGTAACATAAAATCATACTTAATTATAGTCTAATAAAATTTGGATTATTATAAAGAAAGCTGATAAAATTGAAAAAAAAAAATAATAATAATAAAAAGACTTTTCTCAAGATTTTCTTGCAGAACCTCATATATAATAATACGGTGGCACTGATAATTTTATATATATTTTTAAAATATCCAATTATTGATATAAATTTGGATCGATACATTTTTAGTATTGTTAAGCATTTATATAATTTATTATTGTAACCGAGCTGGATGTGTGGCGTAATCTAGATTTTTAATCATAGATCACACATCTGGAGAAATTAATAAATAGGAAATACAAACTATGAATTTAAGTTTACACATTTATCAAGAGATAAAATTGTGTAATTTATTATAGTGATTTGAACTCATTTCTTTAATAATTATTTCGATCATCTTTAACAAATGTCGAAGAGCATTAGTTCAGTGCTAAAATCATTAATGCTTTAACAATTCTTATTTCTCCGAATCAGATTTTTAATTCTCTTTTAATTAGTTATTCTCTTATCTCAGCTTTTATTCCTTTAAAATGTTTCTTTTTTAATTTTTTTTGCACTGTGTTATTGACTGTTTTGATTTCATGTTGTTTTGTTGAGCTTAATTAATAATTTTATTTCACCGGTTCTTCAAGTAGATGTGAGTTTATTACTTCAGTAATATTCTGTTTTTTGTTTTTCTTAAGATTGAACTCTTGAATCATTTCTACATTTACGCGTTTTAAAATGTAAAATCAAACGCCGAAATATATTTCGGAACGAAACATACGAAACTATACATTTTTTATATTATATAGAGAATTTAAAAAATATCATTTTCTAATTCTTTTGACGTAATATAAGAATTATTTTAACAATAATAATTACAATTACATCATTTGATTTTAAACCAATTAATGAGAATTCTAGATTATTTATAAAATTCTGTATTAGTAATTTAGGTAAGAGTTCACAAAATTCTACGATTAAAAATAAAATAAATTAATTAAATTATAACTATAATAAATGTAGCATCCATACATTTGACAGTGACAGCCAGCAAATAATTTCTGTAGCATTAACCTGACCTCAAATTTCAAATACACTTAAAACAATAATCAGTAAAGTGATCAATTCCATTTAAAAAAGCCGATAAGTCATAAAAGCAGCAGATAAAACTGCCATTCACATGAAAATGAAGGAATGAAGGTAGATGCATTAAAAATCGAAATTTTATAGGTTTATTTAAATAATGAGTCAATATATAATGATTTTCATGAGTTTATTGTAAATATATAAATATAACGTAAACATTAAAGGTACTCTTCACATACACTAGTTCCTTACTGTATACGTGATTCCAATAGATGATGGTATATGTTCTATTTTATCAAATTTATGATCGGTATTTAATTAGATAAGAAATTGTTGTATATAGGTTTTTTAAAGTTTATGAAAACTATAAACTTTTTTTAAAAAAAACGATAGTAAGTTAAAGAGATGAAAAAAAAAATAAATGTTTTGTCATGTATTACTCACTAAAAGTTGAATTTCGACACATGTACGAAAGGATTATTAACGTATTTTAAAGAAAGAAGAGCACATGCCAGTAAAGTGAAACTTTTAACCAACACTTTTTCGTTTTTTAACGACCAAATATTAAAAATCAAGGGACATAATGACGGTTGTTCTTGGATAAATTTTATCTCGGTCTTATGGTCACGACAAGAAGGAAAGAGAAAGAGAGGAAAATATGTTTGTTTGAGCGTGTCTCTGTGTGTGTGCGTGTTTGTGTGTGTGATAGGGAGAGAGAGAGAGAGAGTGTGGAAAAGGAAGTTTAAGCGATAGCTTCGCAGTCACGCGATTCACGTCAACGTACGACTTTGAACTTACCTTTACTAGAGTTGTTATAAAATCTCATTCCCTTTTTACTTCCTCCCTTTCGTAGTAAACTATCGATAGCTATTTGTACTCAGATTTAGAATAACAGATAGAATAAAAAGTGACAAAAAGAGGTAAAAGTGTTGTGTATGAATTTGCACTTTTACAACTCGACTAATTAAATCAGCATGTTTTTGCACACAGGGATGCCTTTCGTACACCGAAATGTCGCAAAACCTCTTGGTACACAGTGACGGTGTCTCTTGTTTTTCGATTTTCTGCGGAGATTCTCGTAAAAATGTTCATCGTTTTGAAGACCAAGGGTTACGCCTCTCTGCTCATGGTTCGGGCTCGATTGCACTGAAAAACCCTATCGGAAAACTATCTTTGGTAGTGTCGCTGTTTACGACAATACAGATCGGTTCTATCATTTTACACTATGTTTGTGGAATGAAATTTTTGGATGGACATTTCACTCTAGTGATAGAAAATTTAAACGAGTTGCAGTCTTTTTTGGTCGTACTGTATTTCTGACAGACAAGATATTTAAACTTGTTCCTTTAAATATTTTCTAGAGAAATACGTGAAACTAGTTAATAAGATACAATGCATTGGTCGAAAAATTTTCAGAAATTCAATTATAGTTAATACCAAGTTTCAATAAAAAACTAATAATTAAAAGGGAAATTATATCAATTTACTTATAATTTTGATATTTTTTTTTTACTTATAAATTTACTCGTTATAAATTATCTATTATAAATTGGTTACCAAAGACAACTTTTATTGCGAAATTGATTTATCGATATTATATTAGTAATTTAAATAATTACCTAACTGAAAACGAGATTATTCACATATATCAAATGCATAGTATACAGGTATTTGAGATGTACATGTTCATAAACTATGAAACTGAAGGACAACATCACTGGTATGTCTTTAATTGAACATCACATCTCTCGTTGCTGTTCAAATTCAATACAGTATTTTGAATAAATTTGCAATTTTTGTAGCTTATCTTTATGTCGATATTTTAAAAATTGCTATTATAAAAACAAACTCATTAAATTTAATGTCTTTTGCTAACGTAGAATTATGAGCCATTTTAATTATGGAACAAATTCTTGATGATATGGATTGTTCACAAATATTAATTTCATAATTGATTTAATATGTTCATCAAACTGCAGTGACTTTAAATTATATAATCCTATATATAATTAGAAACATAATATAAAAAGGAAGTATATTTTTATATTTCCTTTATTTATCATATTATACGATAATTTTCAATTGCATAAGATTTATTAAAATTCAATTGTATACAATCAAATTCTGTATAATTCATAGTAACGCAATTTTCTTATAATATAGCTGCATTCATGTTTTTTTTTTTGTTTAGGTATATTATAAAAGGTTATCACTATATGCAAAATGATTTTTTCTCTTATAAGTAACTAGAACCTTATATTTAAAAATCATATCTCACGATATCTTGTATATTTAACTCGTAAAGAGTGTTCACAATATTTTTAAAGTTTATTTAATAATATTTTAAAAATTCTTAAAATATAAGTTAGATATAGGAAGGAGAAAATAAAATTTTTAAATATTTAAGAATTTGTTGTTGTTATGAAAATAATTTAAGTTTAGGTGAGAAAAGATATTTAATGATTATTTTATCGATATTAATTCATTAAAAGAACCTTGACATAATTTACTTAGAGTACAAATAACACGTGAGTATTTTAATTAAATCCTCAGGGAAATATTTTACTTCCGTATAATATAAAAATTTACCAAGGTATCGATGTCATATCACAAGTTCTAATTATATATCTCTAAAAATAATTATTGATTACATACAGTTTAAATATTACTTTTAATTAGTAAACTTTTAATTGACATAATTTAATGCATGTTATAAAATAGAGAAGATAAGATATTATTAAAAGTCAATTATATTATAACACTCTTATTATTACATATATATATATATATATTATTTTATGAAAAATTTAATAAATGATTAAATTGCTTTTATTATACCGTTTGAGAATACATATTCCTTTATTAATGTCATCTAAAATATAAAATAGCTGCATAAAATTAATTTTGTATAAGTGCACTATAAAAAACTTTTGAAGTAATAAAATTAAACTTTTAACAATGAATAATTAATCAATTTAAAAATTTTTTTCTTTTAAAGATATACAATTATTTTAAAATGACAAAAGAGAGGCTTTGGTCACTTTTATATTGCAAGTTAACCCGAACCATTACTGCATAACATTGCATTTAACATACTTTTTATACTAAAATTTTTTATAATTACATGATATAAATAATAAATAAAAAAGTTATTTTTAAGTCATACACATAAATCATAAATCATACACATTTTATTAATAATTACTTGTAGTGTTACACTTTTTTTATCTAAAACTTTTTATGTTAGGTAAAATAATTTTTTATTTTTAAATATAAACTATTAAAATAGAATAAATTAAAAATTTTAATTATGAGCTTTAAAAAACTTTTTATAGATATATATATTATTTTTAAAACTTTATTTGTATTTATTTTTAGTAATTTTTATCATACATCATATATATTCTATTAAAATTTGAATTTGTAAGATGCCTGATTATTGTGAGAGTCTTTCACTTTTTTATAAATATTGTTTATTATCATTTTATAACATTATTTATTTTTATTTTTTGCTTATCATATTTAATCAAAATAAAGTAAATTAATAAATTTTAATAAATTTGAAACATGCATATTTCCATACATGTGTTTGCATGCGTGCAAGTACGTTTATATAGGTATATACATTTAAAAATTTTTAAATATTTTTTTTAACATAATATGTGTAATTTAATCGTTATTTTACTTTACAATATACTTTATTACATTCTGATTCAAAATATAGGATATAAAATTAAATATATATAAAAATATATATGAATTATATGCACTACATTTATAACCGAATCATATATATATGCGTATATAGCAATATATGAGATGAAATATAAATTTTATATATATAGTAAACAAAAAATAAACATAAACATTTAAAAATATAATGAATTAATGAAGCAAATCTTAGTTTGTGGAGAAATAAATATGATTTTTTAATTTAAGAAACAAAATAATTAAGATAATAAATAAATTTAAACTTTTCATATTATAGAACTATTGCATTTGTTTGACGGAACTACATTTTGCATAATATGGATTCTGTACTATTGTATATATTACTTGAAATAATTAAAAAAAAAGTCAAAGACTATAGAAATTAATATATGAGTATAAGTATACAAAGCAAATTTTACAATAGGACTTGATAGACTAACATGCATCATAACTAAATATTTGAAAATAAATTCAGTTAATTTAACAAGCTTTGTTTTGTTTTATTTTAATTTGTATCTTACGATCAGTTTTTGAAATCATTAATTTAATCAATTTTTTTTTATTACATTTGGTTATGAATTGAATTCATAACATAGATATTTATAATAAAAATTCTATATAATTATAAGAAATTTAAAGATTTTTTGTTTATGTAAAATAATTAAGATTTCTACTAGAACTGAATAGAAAGGATGGACTCAAAATTATTGAATAATTTATACATAATAAACGGTATTATGTGCATTTGCATGATCATTTAGGACAAAGTTCTATCTCTTATGGTTAATATCCTTCTAAATTCTTGAGAAAATCGCAAGATAGATAGTGCTATATTTAATGAATTTTTAAACAAAACCATTTAAGAGTTTTAATCGGATTTACGTTCAGGGAAATGTTAAAATCTTCGATCAAATTTCTACTTACAAAGTTATGAGTTTGCAATGTTCATTTAAAAAACAGAATATTGTCAATATAAAAAATTAATAATATTGCACACATATCATGATTATACGAGTATAAAAGTTTATTTATCTATAGACATGGAATATTTTTTATTCGTTTATTGTTTAAATTCACATTTTATGAAACTTTTAATAAATATAATAATTTCATATATGTAGTTGCATATTTCGATATAAAAATATTTATTTACTCATGTATTCATACATTTAAATATGAAAGGAAATAAATTTGTCCAGTAGATGTGCTTGTTGACAAATATTTTTACAAATTTCCTGCTTTGAAATTCCACACTGAATGGGAATATTTAAAATTCTTTGGATATTCTCAAATCTCTTAAATTTTTCCTTATTAAGAACTTGATATAATATTGCTTTTTTAAGATTTACGATTGCATATACACGTCATTAATTATAATATATACGTCAGAAAGATCTTGTAGAATTAAAATTAATGCCCTTCAGTTATAATGAAAGGGCAAGAAGAAAAGATGATATCCACAATGACTCGTTTTCCATTATAATGCCTCTAGCCATCGATATAAAATTTAATGGCAATTTACTCGATTTGTAATAATCGCACTTATATTCCAAATGGTCGTAACTTGGTTGTTAGCGAAAAGTGTTAGTTATATTGGGAGAAGTATAACTAAAAGCAAAGGGAAATGGACATAGAAAGAGAGAGAGAGAGAGAAGCTCGTATAGAGTTGGAAGTATTAATGCAATATATGGAATCTCATGGCACGTGGCTCGCTTGGAAATGGTTCGCTGACTCCGCGGGCTGCTTAAAGCTATTCGCATTTCGATCACATACCGACCAACGTCTCCTATATTCTTTCTCGTCTTGAGTTCCTGGCTATCCTTGTAGATTATCATCGATCCATCAAATTATCACGCAGTTTTTTTCGATCAGGAATTTGCAACAATGCAAAGTAGCCCTTTGCAAAGGAAATTATGTCTGGAAGAATGCCAGATAGAAATATTTTATATGAATTTATTTTGTAGGCAATGAACTTTGATGCAATAATAATGTTTTTTCACTTGAATTAGAGATAATTAGGAGTTTAAACATATCGTGGTAAAACAATATTTTCGATATATTATTTATCATGATATTCTGTACATATTAGTTGTGATGATATAAATAAAAATATTAATAATTATAAAAAAATATCCTTAAAGCAATATTATTATTAGCATCAAAACACAATGAATCTAGAATTATTTTTTGAGATACAGAGTAATGGATTCGTACAGTTTATGACTGATAAGATATCCAACCTCGTAAATCCTGATGCCTTTCTCATATAATAACGAAATTACCACCCAATGACACATCGCATTATTGCATCACAAATAAAAATATGATGCTACCAAATTATTATGTGTCTCATTCATAAGATCTTGTTCTGTCGAATGCTGCAGATCTTTCACAATGCAAATGATTCAGCCACAATGGTGATGGAAGCTAACATGCATGTTGTACAATAAAGTCTTTGTTATTTTTAAGAGTATCACTTCAACTTTTGTATTCAAAATTCGATGCATACATTGCTTATTCCAAAGACATATTGTACCGTTTCCTTATTACTTCAAAATGCATTTATACAATAAAATATATGTAAATATTTCTTCACACATGGAAGATACGAAGGTCAAGTAGAAAGACAAACAAGTACACTTGTATTTTTTGTGCTATAATTTTACAATACACAAGGAAAAATAAATTCAAAAAAAAAAATAGCAGAGAAAAACAGAGAATCTTGGCCTCTTCTGCACGAAACGATGGTGTCATTATAGGTTATAACGATCGCCAAGACTTGAAAAGTATTTTCTACCTTTAGACGGGTCCTTGTTATCTCAGTCGTTTGCTAGTTTCACACCGGCCCACCAATGTATGTTTTTAGCAAACGACTTGTTACGTACACAAGTAAGTACATACATAGCAGGAAATTGGCAAAAATCGTAACCAAGGTACTCAAGGAAACGATTATCTTTGGAAAACCAAAGTATAAAAGGAAGAAGACTGCGGGGGTGGAGATAGAGAAACAAAGTTATTACAAACAGAGACAGAAGAAAAAACAGACGGACAGACAGACAGACGGATAAATAGATAAAACGAGGAAGTGGAGATAGAAATAGAGAACGAAAGTTATTGCAAAGAGAGATAGAAAAAAGGAAGGGTAAGGGAAAAGCGCAAGAAAAGCTCGCGAGAGCTCGATATCGGGATAGTTTCCCATAAGGTAAGAAGAAACGACCCCGAGATAAGATATTTCCCGACCGACGACTGCTTTATTTGCGGTGGAGACAGTTAATGACGGTCTTCTGATAAATAGCTTCAGGTTAGATCATTTCGAACACTCTTCGTAGCTCTCAAGCCAACCATGATTTCCCCTTCTGAAGATAGAAAATTTGTTGACTGTCAACAGAATTGAATGAATTTAAGGAAAGCAAACTTAATGATTATTTCATCTCAGAGGTATATTTTCCCTCGTCAAAGGTACTTTGAAGACGAACCTGATTAACTAAATCACTGTATACCATTTGTAATTTCAAAGAGTATCGATATAGATCTCTCTTTTGATTGTTATATTATTTATAGCTCAAAATGAAAAGTAAATAACCAATATCTTAAAAATAAAGTCATCTTTTTAACAGTCCACCAGGAACAATTTAACGCAACCCTCACTTGTTGTAAATGCACATTCAAATCAATTAAAGAATTCTACAATATATAATAATTAATTCTCTTTTTAAAAATCAAAAATATATATAAATAAAGTTATACTCTCGTTATTGTGGGACATAAATCATGCAAATTTGGCTCGGTTTGCGTTCGACGTGATAAATATAGCAGTAGTTGGAGCGCGAATCTCGCGCTTTCGTACACGATTGATTACCGTTGCGCGGATAAATCCAAGCCGCACATTAAGCTCAGACTGTAGAGCCTTCGGCGGACTTTGCCTCGGCAATAAAACGACATCTTTCCAGATGAAAAAGACGAAATAAAATCCTTCTAAAAAACATATTTTATCTGTGTAAGAAGAAGATGAAAAAAGGGAGTAAGAAAAAGCTATCACGCTTTGGTAAGGCAAACACTTTGATTACACCTACAGAGTATCAATATTTATGCTTAAAACATTATTGAAATTGCATTATCACTTTTGAAAAAGTTGACAGATATTTAGGCATTACTAAATTTCGAATATAAATCATTATTTAATGTGGTAAATTTGTTAAAAATTTTGAAGCTTAACCAGCAGCTTCAATTTTTTAAATATATATCAGTGCATATGTGGATATTTAGAAAATTGTAAAAATTAATTGTTAGGTAATTTGAAAGTAATAAAAATTCAAAAACAATGTTTAAAATGCAATAATTGTATGTAGCGGGGTATTTTCTATTTTTGCAATTGGATATCTAATTTAGGGCACAATAGGTTAAAGATTTAAATGTAATTTTTGAATAACGAGTCCAATATATCTACTCTAAAGTAAACTTTCTACATCCCACAAAAAAAAAAATCACTAAGAATAAATTTCTGCCAATCAAATCGGAAATTGTAAATTTTATAATTGAAGTTTTATAAAATAATTATAATGCTATTCGCGGCTTAATGTTTGCGCTTCAAGTACTATTTTATGTTAAATATTTAAATTTAAACGTATAGAGTACTTTCTCAATGACAGTCCGTGAATAATGAGAAAACTGACTATGATTGTATTAAAATGAACAAACTAAAAATTATGAAAACTTATACAGTATGGCGTACTCAACTGCATCTTTTATTGAAAAATAAATGTGATTAAAAGGCTCGAAAAAATTCATTATGATGCTATCAGCATAGACTTTGGTTAAGTATCTATGTCATAAAAGCCTCTTGTAAAAAGTTCAATAGCGTCTTGAAACATAATTTACACAGTCACTCTTATAATTTTCCCATTTTCGTTTCTTGGCTTTGGCTCTCGCATTTTCACTAGGAAACTCACGCAGTACCGAGGGCATCGCTTAGTAACATTAATATTCAGTTATGAAAGTAAAGTGAAAAAGTAACGCCCCTTTTTACTTATCTTGTCGAGCTCTTTGACATTACTTCAAATCTTTTTCTTACTTATTTTCTTTTATTTCTTTTCTTATTTATAAATGGTATTTTAAGTTAATTATTATAATTAGCTATTATTCTTGACGAACAAACAGAAGTTAAGCCTTGAATATTGATTTAATTTACTCATCATATCTAAAATATGGTGCGAATTTCCCAAATGTTTTAATTATTGAGATTTTTTTAAGAATTAAATACAGTATCTCTAATTTTAATGTCATTAATTAACAGATAAATATATCATGCTGTATTCTTAATTATAAGAATGAATTTATGAAGATTTTTAAAATATAACAGCTATAAAACTGTATTGAGTAAATTATTAGCTTTCCTATTTAAAGAGTCTAGCTTTAAAAACATTGAAAATCAATATTTTAAAAATAGTTATATCCGAATTATCTAATAAAATAAGAATACACCATGTAAAGGGAAATTATTGAAAAAAAGGAGAATTATTAGTTTTCATTGCCTTTATTTGTTAACAGTCTTATTCATATCTGTTTAATCATTCGAACTAATAATGTCAATAATGTACAAATAACATATTTTAAAAATATAAAATATGTCGAGATAATGGTTCATTCATTGTCATGTAATAATGTATTTTAAAATAACTTTTGCAAGTATCAACGTAAAATCTAAAGATTAACTATCATTTGATTATAATTTATTATTTAATTATGATTCTTGTTTTAAATATGGTCCAAGACTACTTTCCTTCTAAAAATCATTGCTTATATCCGAAGTACTAATCACTTTTTAATTTGATAAACATCAGCGGTGGAAACCCACGTAACATTATTCCTAATTTAAGAACCAATGGATGAGTTATTTTTTATTTTATTTCCGTTGAAAATGAAATTGAATATTGTAATGAAAAAGATATTCATGGGGGAGATAAAGAAAGGGTCACACTCCGAGGGACTCCGGTATGTGCCAAGAATGTGTACATAGGCTGGAAGGAAAAATTAAATAAAAAATTTATTGTCTGATCAGAGACACATGAGTATACAACGCAATGGAGATAATGAAGTTTGCACTAGACTTTCCTCGCAATGAAATTATATTTATAAAGGAATACCAGCCATGTGCACGACATGAAGAACACACCCCGAGCCTCCATACGCCATAGGGTTATCGAGTCTGGTTCTTTGGTGATCCAATCATCCCCGAGACGCCGTCATGAAATTGCTTCTAAGCCCGGGTATATTCTGTTCGCGTTGCAGGGTCAATTGCTTACCAACCCTCCAACTCACCCCCGAGAAACTTTGCAGTTGCATTTTGAATCGAGACCCAGACTCTTTCCACCCTTGTGTATGAATCGAAGGCGTGAGGGTGAATGTGAAACTTATCCCTTTGCCCTCACCTGCCCTCCGGTTTTCGTGTCCGACATTTTGCACGAAACGGGCATTTTTTCTTGAATAGTATTAGATGCTATTACGTTTTATTTCTATCGCAGAGTTCCTCTGAAAAATTATTGTGGACGCGCCGATTCAACAAAATTTTAAACCAGACGAGGAGAGTGATTAACGAGTTTTGTGTTATTCATATTTTTTACTAGATGATTGATATTTTAATCCAGGATGATAGTCAAATTACAGTGACTTTTAAGCTTGTCCACGAGTTTTATTAAATGCACAACTTTATTATAAATATTTGAGTTTGTGCTACCAGTTTTTCTACCCGTACCTCACTTTGTTGATCAAACCTTCAAAGCTGAATGTAACTAGACCACAAATATTAAATTGTAAATATAAATCAAATCTTTGAGTAAATTACAAAAAGTATCCGATAAATGAAAGTGCAGTAAACACAACATTAATTTCTAAGAAAAAACTAAGAATATTTTATTTTCTCTTCTTGGTAAATACTTTGAAAAAGATCTTAATGATTATTCTTTAGCAAAGATTAATGATATCTGTACTTAATATTTAAAATAGAGAAAAAAATTCAATTTAAAATACCGAGAGTCTGCAAAAGTATAAAAATTAAAAAGTACAATATTTTTTCCCAATTCACTGATTACATAAAAGTTAATGATACTTTATCATTTATATTGTTTTTGATAGTAAACATATTTCTGCTATCAAGCCTATACCTCGGCTATAAATAATTTTATACAAGGATTTATAAGATCAATAATTTTCGACTTTTGTATTATGCGAGAGTACATTAAAGTTTACACCAGTAATAAATTTGTTTAATAATAATATTATAGCAGTTATTTTTGTGTAATATACTATTCTCGTAAAAATGTAAATATTATGGACTAGTGTTAATTTATGTACCCAAACTTTTTATATTCATTTAACTTATTACAAGAGCTAGAATGAAAATACTGTAAAATATTATATAATAGAAGCTTGTAATTGCTTTATGCAAAAAATTTATGGATTTTTATTTCAAAAAATAAAAGATGGACAATTTATAAGCACATGGAGATAACTATCCAAAACATCAAATTTTATAATTCATCTTATTTATTAAGACTAAAATTTTGTATTAATAAGATTAAATGCATTATTTAAAACCTCCTTTTTTTAACAAAAATAATAAAATTTGATAGAGTTCTTTATATAGTTTGCTTACAATTTCCTTAACTAACCAGCTTGTTATGTAATTTTTTAGCAATTGGCTAAATGTATAAACTATCTCTTTCAATAGTGTACCAACAATGACTTTGTAGTCCAAAGTTAGAAAAATAGTTCAAATAGATTCTCTTTCCACAGTTAACACTATTTTTAAAAAGAACGAGAAGAGTGCCGCGGTTTGTTTGTGTCACGTTCTAGAGAGTTCCAAGTACACTTCTTTTTTCACTCAAACTTACTGAACGAGAAGATAAACAAAGACCACTCTTTTCGTATTATCTGGGCTCTCTTTGATCAGCCTTGGAAGCTGGGCGTTTTTCCGGGTAATTATTTAATGGACGTACTCAAAAATATCTCGTATGGAAAAGGTGCTTCGTTTCTTTTCAGAATCGCTCAACTGCTATTGCTAGTTCTTCTAGTACTCCCACTTTTATTTTAGTATTCAAAGAGAAGAAGAAAGAGAGAGAGAGAGAAATATATAGAGAGCGAGAGAAAGAGAGAGAATTGAAGGAGAATGAAAGAGTAAATAGAGAAAAACTAAAATAAACGGTGAAAGGAAGATTAAGAATATACCTCCAAATGGTAAAAGAAAGAAAAAGATGGTGCGATTATTAGGCTATTTCTCTCATTTCACCTCTCACTCACTCTCTCGATTTAACTCTCTGTGTCCTTGTCACATTCTACCTATCTATCTACATTGATATCCCAATCCTTTTTTTTTAATACTGTTTACAAATAATATTTACTTAATCAATTTTTAAAAATATTTAATGTATGTGCAAAATATTTTATTACCTTAAAATTTCACCCTTCTTTATTATCTCCCTTTTAATGGCATTTGTCTATTACTATACAGTAGCACTACTGTACTAGCTAATCAAGAATTTTAACAGATTATATATCTTTTATATAAAGAAGAATTAAATAATTCCCTGAGGGAGACAGATTAATTTACTAGAAAAACCATTATTTTTCAGACAATGTTTCATAAGATTTATTGTCCTTCAATGTAAAAACGAATCATAATATCAGAACTAAATAGAGAAGAATGTAAAATGGAATTAAAAAATTTGATGAAAATTTATATTTATTAAAATATATAATAATAGTTATTAAGAAAAATATTGTAAAAATGTAAACAATATTAACTGATATAATAAAAAATTTTAAAAATATAATTAATAATGAAAAAAAATACTTATGTAAACAAAAAATTTCTAATATCTAATCTAGCCCATGTTAAAGAACATTTTTTATTTTTCAACTTTACTCAATTAAATAAGAATCATATTTTATCAAAATATTTTTTCAATGTAGGTCATGACCTTGGTAATCGGAAACAATTAATAATAGCCGGGTTCAGTTGCTTTCCAATAAAAGGTTGTACGGTAATCTATCTCGGAGATTCCCAGAACCACAATTGAGTCAATACTTTCTGCACGAGGATTAGTGGTGAACCAGTCTTTAATCTGCTCAATAAAAAATATTGGAACAATCATTTGAGAAAATGGAATGAAAGTGTTGATTCTTTATTTAACTATGTGTTCATTTGATTTCAACTTACTTAAAGAATTACAATTTAGATTCCGTGCACTTTTGTTCATATATGAGGAAAGTTTTATCGTATATTTTTGGTATAGCTAATAAAGGATGTGAATATATTCCTAATTTTACCTCAAAACTCTGTTCTGTTTCTTATCGAACTTTAAATTGTGTCGTTTTTTGCGAATTATAGAGTTCTGTCTTCAAAGTTTCTGTGTTTAGATGTAGTTCATTACAACTGTGATATAAACTATAATTTCTTTTATAAACTTTAACTTTTATTTTCCTAATTTATTAAGAAATAAGAAATTGCATTAAAGACTATTAATTTTATAAAGTGTTTAAGACCAAATACTTAGGTGTATAATAAACTTTATCATGAACAATAATAATTACAAAAAATATTGTTTTGCAATACTGATTATATCCTTCTTTTGAAAATAATATTCTTTATATGTGACTTGAAAGATGTTTCTTGAATAATCATGTTAGGATTATATCAATATTTTATTATTCATAATTTTAGTAAAATAATGTGATAATCATTAAACACATGTAACAATAATATTTATGTGAAAATTTTATTAATAATCTGAAGAAATGTACTAAATGAAAATTTTAAATTGATTTAAAACAACAAGAGACATTTTTATCTTACTTTTTCAAATATTATACTTTATATTAAATTAATTTTCAATTACAAAATATTTGATTATATTACATCTAAAAAAAATTTATACGCTAGATAAAACGTTAAAATTAAAAATAAAGAATATAAAGAATAAATACAATTTACAATCATAAACAAAAAAGTAAATATCTTTATTATCTACTACAGAAGTTCATTCTTCTTCCGGTTTATCCTTTCATGTCTCTCTGTCTCTCTCTGTCTGTCTCTCTCTCTCTCTCTCTTTCTCTCCATAAGTATTATAGCTTGATTCATCTATTCCTCTATATATTTTTTATTTTTTTATGTATTCATTATTATTTCTACATTTATTTCTTTATTCAAAGCTTAAAATAAAGTTTATAATAGTTAGTCAAAAAAAAACCTTATTTATTTGACCACATAAAAAACCTATTCAAATCTGTTGTACATCTAACAAAAATAGTAAATTTACACAGAAAAAAATTTTTGGAAAATGTATTGCTAAATTTATATAATAGGTTAATTTTTGACAGAAAATAAAAAATATAAAATTTTTCTTTTATATTTGAATTAATAATATTACAGATTAATATAAAATATAAATATATTTCTATAACTACAATGTTTATGACAGATTTTACTATTTTGCATAATTTATCTAAAATATTAATTTATTAATATAATTTTTAATCTTTTATTTTTAGAGTAAGGATACGTTATTGAATAATTATAATAATTAAAATAATAAATTTTATATTTTTCATGAATATTTATATAAAAAGTTTTTACATTTTAAAAGAAATTATTAAAATACTAATTTTTGTCGGTGTATTTAACCACATAGCTTATAGAACAAAACATATGAAATACGAAATAGTTTTTTTTTTGTAAATCTGAGTAATAATACTTGTTACTAAATGAAATAATATTTATTTATAAAAATAGAATAAATGAAATAATTAGTAAGTAAATGAAAAAATTTTATTATTTATATAAAACTTTAAAAATAAAAGTGTTAAAAAAATAACAATATTTATTACAATAATTAATAAACCAAGTAACTAATATTTTGGTATTCTTTAGCGATTTTATAAGATTTGGTATTATATAAGTTTCTTTGTACAAATACTATAACTAAATTATATCGTAATATCATTATTAAATCATAATCTATTGATTAAATAAATTTATTTTCTCTGCATATATTTTAGTATTTTTTGATTTATATTAATGCTTTTAAAAGTAATTTTAATTCGAGATAAACTTAATAGTTTAGATCTTTTAATAGCTAAAAGAAAAACACTGCATTGACGTTAGATTTATATTTTTTTAGTAAATTCTCGCAAATTTTATATATAAACTCAATTTCCATTCGCAACTATATAAAAATTTATACTTTACCTCTAATATCTAGTCTATATGTTTAAATAAAATTTTTGTTTCTTTACACCAAAATGTAATTTAGCGTTTTTTTTTTTAATTTATGAATAAATATAAAAATATGTTTCTTTCTGGACTAATTTAAATCAAATATTTCTTTTAACTTTTGAAGAATATTAGTTCCAAAAAAATTGTTAGCCATTATGACATTACTACTTGTGTTGTAAATCTCTTACTTTTTTTCTCATGGCTTCATTCAAATTTATGTATTTTAAGTATTTTTAAAAAACAATTATTAATATATTTGAAAGTATTTTATCATATTAACTTATTATTAAAATTTAAATCCACATAAATTATTTAAAAACCATAATAATATGAGTTTTACTAATTTTCTTTAAATTCCATTTTAATATTAAGAATTTTTTTACTTTAATAATGGTTTGTTTTTTAAAATTGTATATTTAAATATTTTTATAGTTAAGCTTTTTAGATGAAGTTTTGAAACTTTAAGTAAATGAGATCAAAATATTCTGAATAAATATTCAACAAAAAATTTTTTCACAAAATATGACAAAAATCGTATCTTTATTTCATTGAATATTTTCTCTAATAAAAAAAAGATTGTCAATTATTCTCTAGCCAAGTTTTTATCTGTTTGTTGCCCCTTCAGTAACCAAATTTCCACAAAATCGCTTCTATTTTCTTCGCTTCCTTACTATTATCTGAGCACTAGCGAAACTTCCTGATCCTACTTGGATCAAGTTTCATTCGACGACAAATTGCATGATTTTTCTCCAGCTTGTATACGTTCCACCAAGAAGGTGTATATATAATAATTGAGAAAAATCCTGTATATTTTACCACTCAAAATGCGTCAATAATATAAGATAAATCACTCTAAAGTATTACAGAAAATATATTAGCTTTTGCGATGTTTGTAAATTTTACAATTGAAAAAATTCTTTAATTTTATACAGATTTAAACACATAATCGATTAATGGATGCAAACATAAACTTTAAATTCATATATCAATCTCATATGACATTTTTTTATATTAAAAAGTTTTAAGCTTTTAAGTTTTCTTACTTTTATTGTTTTGCATGGAGCTTACATTGTAATGTCATTTTTTCGGTATTATAAGTAGAGTTGCTAGTAATTCCACACAATATTTTCCGTATGTATATTTTTCAGTAAATCATATTTTCAGATTAATCTGTAATACGAATTATAGCAATACGATTTATTGCATATTACATTTATTTTATGTGAATTATTGTGTATTTTTTTATAACCAAATGTATAAAATAAATTTAATAATTTGTTAATTGTAATTGTCGGAAAAATTATTGCTACCTTTATAACTACCTTTGAAGCATTGAAACTTTATGAATCAGCCGTAGATAATTATGGCAGTAAAAGAAATTATTTTCCGGGGAAAATGATGCACTAGCACATTCTAATCTGTAGAAGTTAATTCTGTTTTCTGTGTTATGAATCACAGACGAAATATTGTTCAGTGGTACATTATAGTATGAAAAAGTTTTTCGGAAACCCATTTAAGGTGTATAAATTAATGTACACTTACTTATAATGAGTCTATAATAATCTACATTATTTAGAGGCACACACTTTCGAAATTACGTATGAGAATAATCCCTCGACTCTCGTCCAACATGTAGAGTATTGAATAATGCGACGTGCATATTATTTCTAGTGTTTGTAAACTTTTCACCACCTGTATATTCCACATATTTGTGAAACTTGTGCATTTTTACAGAGATCATACATACATACAGGAAGAATAGAAATGAGGTAAAGTTAGTTACAAATCGATGTGAAAATAAACATACACTTTGCATGATTTAATTGCTGACTAAATTTATGTAACCGAACCGAAAATTTTTTAAAGAATATTTAATAATAATATATAAACTTTTCAATTGATAATAAATATTCTAACATTCTCAATTATCATAATTAAACAATTTTCGTAAGTAAGGGAAGTATAATAACAATTTATAGAATATTTTAATATAACACCTCAATTTATTCGTATACGATTTCGAAGATATAAACGTATATCAAAGATAAGATGGGAGGATAATATTAAATTGGGCTTTAGTAAAATAGGATATGACCAAGTGTATATTGGGTGGATTTGGTAGAGAATGAGGAATAGAGTGGTGTTTGGATGTCGATTAGATGATGAACTTTGGAGTTAGCTAAAACTTGTTATATAATAATAATATAAATTGCTGGATTCATCAACCCAGAGAAATTTCATATTAGATGTTTATAATATATCGCTTAAAATAGATAACCAGAAAAATGATTTAATTCATTTTATTACATCATGAATTTTAATTATTCCTAATTTTCTTCATAAAAACTTATTAAAATTTTTTTACAAATTCGATATGTATTTCTTTATGCGCGCTTTTAAACAATATATGCTATTACTGGACCAACGTATTGATGTTACAATATCCAATTACAATCTCATATTCATGATCCTATTTCTTTTGTCTAACGGATTTTTTTTATAGTTTATATCTCTTCGTGAATATTCCCATGTCAATACCAGGTTTCGTACCGCAATTTAGATTAGATTCCCGCAAAATTTTACATCTGCTTCGATAAAATAATCCAGTCTTTAACACGTAGAAGAGCCATTTCGTTTTTACCGTATTACGCATCGTAATAGCGTAAGCTTTCTGATTATGTTCGTTGGAAACTCATTACGTTTGCTTTAAATTAAAGCGGACTGAATTATAAAATCATGTCGTTATTTGTATTTTTTATTTCCGTTATCGCAATAATATCTCAAATCCTTTTGGGGTCAATTTCTTTGAATTTTGTTAGCATTACTAAAGTTCCGAATACGCTATTCACTAAACATATTTTGTTGTTTTTATTTATTCGTATAACATTATAAATTATTATATCATATAAATGCATCGATTTCATCATTCTATTTTTTATGGTTTATTAACAATTTCTTATTCAATCTGAATTAAGAAAAGATTAAACATAAAAACATGAAATTAATATTAACAAGAAAAAATTTATTTATTAAATTTTCATCAAATTATGCATCATTATTTAATAAATTATACAATAAAATTAATCTTTCAATTTATATTTAATTTGTTTAATGAATAATATTTTAATAAAATGTGTTAATTATCTATTCATTCATTAATTATTTAATTAAATCGATCAAATGTAATTTAAATACATGTACCATATTAATTAAAATGAAAATGTACCTACACTGACTTTTTAAATATTATTTTATGTATGTTGCATGCAAATAATACCTATCTAAAACTAATAACGTAAATGTAAAAAAACACCGTACCAAATGTGTCTCGATACATTTTATTTTTATATTATAATTGTAAAATTCACGTTGGAAGTTTTTAAAATTTTTCATATATTATTTTTTAAAATAAAGTAAGTAAACTATATAATTAAAAATATTTGAATTCATGATTTTTTATCTCTATGTTCATTTTTTAAAATTTTAATAATTAACTCATTCATTTGTTAATATAAAAATAAAAAATCATATTAATATCTATTATAAATTACAAAAAATAAATTACACTGCCGTATATTCAGTAAATAATTATTTATGATAAACAATACTTACATAACTTAATTACCTGCTGTGCATTTTTTAAATATTCTAAAAAAATCTTGATTTTTTATTGTTTAATAGTACTTTCAAGTCACATATAATGTATAAAATATACAAGAAAATAAATAAATATTGTTTTCTAAAAACTATTTAAATTATTCTGATATATATATATATATATATATATATATATGTATGTATATGTATACAGAAAGATTGATAATTAAATTTATTATTAAAATACAATGTGCAATATAAGAAGCAAAATAACTTTTTTAAAGAAAATATCATAATTTTATATGAATTAATATTTATTGTGAAAAATATTCTTGTAAACTTTTTTTCTCATACTGAAACCCCATGGAATCAATTTCTTTCCTCGATTAAAATTCACCGTAACGTCCCTTATGATCCTAGCGGCATCCCAAGTAACACGTTTTTCCGCACACGAGTGCAACTGCATAGTTGCACCTAAAGATCCCGAAGCATAGTAATAAGGACAAATGAAGTGGCTAAATTATACACGAGTGTCCCTATGGGGGAAATGAGCCAGTTAGCCGCCTATGCTCATGAGTTATTCATGGGACTCTATCATAGCCACTCCATCCAGATTGCAAGATTAATCGGTGTTCCTTTTCCGCGTCGACCTCCCACCTTCGACCCCTGCAACCCCAACCAATCCCCCCACGTTCTTCTTTCTTATTTGTGCCCGACTCTCCCTCCCAGACTGATATCGCCTCATTTATTCAACTCCTGGCACTCTTCGTTTTGTCGAAGCTAGACAAACAACAAATATCTCTTCAGCACAAACTGAACCCTTATTCCCCGTCACTCCGTCGATAGTTCAATATTTTTCTAGGACTGACGATCAACTTGTTCACGAGCGAGTGACGATGTCCATTACTACCTTCTTCCATTCAATTACTATTTTCAACATTTTTTAGAAATACAGTAGCCTTGTCTTTCTACCCCTGGTTCTTCTAGTTACGTGTGAATCTCAGTAGCAGCAATTTGATTCAGAATGGGAAATATAAATTCAACGCGTCAATTATTCGTATTGATTTTTTATAGGATATAGTTCTCATACATCTTTTTTAAAATACTCGAAAATAAGTTTGTTTATTTATATTTTCATAGTACAATTTACGAACGTTTGATGCAAGCTCATACGTGTGTAGATTTTTTCAATCCTTCGTTTTCTCTATTTCTTCGTTTCGTTCGGGAAACTAGTTGGCAATGGAAATTTAATTCAAACCAGTAGAGAGTTAAAATCTGAGAAAAATATATTTGTCCTATGGGAAATGTGGAGAAGCGGGGGAAAAGTAGCCTAACAGAGTCGCAGGACTTTTCTCACGTACGACGTACGTGTACGTCACTGGAATTTCGTCTCAACCTCCGTACCAATCAGTAAAATAATAATGAAGAAGTCGCGCAACTGTTTTTGTGCCGCCTGTCCTCATTGTTGCCCCTCCAAATCGCAGAAAAGGGGGAAAAGAGGGTGCGAATAGTCAGACCGAGACTTTCTCTCCTGGTAGTTAGGCATTTAGACGTGCGAGAAATAGAAGGGTAGTAGAGGCCGAGTTCAAGGGGGTACGCATAGGTAGGGAAGAAGAAAGAAGGAAAAAGGAAGAAGAAGGAAGGAAAAAGGAAGAAGGAATGAAGTTTAGAGCCCGACACGTGCGGTTGCGCATTACCTGGGAGGGATTCCCCGGATGTTTTATGGCTGATCCTAACGAGTCTCGATGGGATTCGTTGTTTCGTGGCGACATCGAATTAAAGGATACGATTAAAGCGATTCGCATTTCGTTGTCCTCTGTTTTGTCTTAATAAGGCCAATTATTTGAGGAGCTCCGGCCACAAAGGAGGACAACTTTTCCCAACTTCCATCTCCTGGGCCCAGTAATTGACATTTAAATAATACAAACGTCAGGCGCTTGCTCTTTACGTGATAACATCGGCAAGAATACTGCTAGTCGAGCTATTCCTTTGTCGAATTCGCTATCAGCTTCCAATTTTCAAAATAAATACCAGTCTTATCCTTTACAAAATTCGAAATTCTTATTTTCTATATTTTCGTTTTCAAATTGAACTTATACGTGAAATTTATTATTTTATAAAAATATCATAGAATTTTATCTTTGGTTAAAAATAAAAATGTTACTAAATTGGTTGGAAATGTCACTTATAGTTTATTTATGCGATTACATTAAATTCTATCTTAAATTTGAATATTTTATACAACTAAATTAGTAAAGTTTCATTAAATTTTGAATAATTTATATTATAAATTTGTTGTTTATTGAGCTTTGAAATGTATCTTATGTTGTTTAAATTTCACACAGAATACTTAAAAAATACTACTTTAACAACGTACATTTGTGAATAAAGTGCAACATAGAATTTTTACATATAATATACTTTTATGTAAATATTATGTAAAATCTGTTTCTATAATTAGTTTTTCTTTATAATTATATAATTTTTTTGGATAAAATATTATACTTTTACTATATATAGTATGAATTTAATATAATAATACTAATTTCAAAAAAAAATTCAAACCCAATAACCGAATAAAGAAGAAATATATATGTTTATTGAAAATTCATCGATAAGATTAAATAAACATTTTCATATACTCTAATGTTAATTTATTTTATAGGTAATAAATATAGAAAATCAAATAAAATGTCAAAATTAATATATGACACATATAAAACCTACTTTTTATTAATATTAAAATTTATGTTTTAAATTTTACTAATAAAAAATATTTATTTATGTTAACACAGTATTTCATTTTTAGTTAACGCAATTATCGAATTAAATAAATAGTTTATAATCTATAATGTTGCATTCACTATATAGAGTTAAGTAATCTTTTTAATAATATTATTATTAAAAATATGACCATATCCAATAATTTTTCGATAAAAAGATCCCTCATAAAGTTCACTCTGCAATTTCCTCGAAACATTTTTTTTTATTTTTTCGCAGTTCCACAAGACTTACGTGTTTAAAAAATCTGCACAAGCCCTGTCAAAACTTGTAGGTCAACAATTAGCCCAACTGTCTCGGAGAGGAAAATTAGATTCGCTTATGTCACATACGTCTTGGAATTGCTCGGCGTATTGAATAAATGCATGAGTCTCTATTCCCGGGTATAATATGATTCGATCAATACTCGTCATCTGTTGCACACTTTTTACCCGACGAAATGCTTATAGAGGTGCAGCCCATGACGATGAAGACGTTAAATCCCTAGGCATGACTTGCTGGCATTCGATACCGACCAAACGATTTCCAAGGAGGAAATTGAGGAGGTAGACGATCTTTTCCTCGAGCAGGAATTTACGTTCTTTCCCCTGGAACCAATGACGAATTGTGCTTTAAAGCTCTAGCAATGACGACTTTGAGACGAAGTAAACTACACGGAGCTTAATACATGAGTAGAAGTGATACTTGTGTAGTGTTGAACCTTTCTTTCCTTCCCTTTCTGTTTCTATTATTTTCATATTCGTTTTTTATTAGAGAAATATAGGCGCTGCCAAACTGAATGCATGAGTTATATAACTAGTTCTTTCGCTCTTTCCATTACTGCAATCTCTCTTTTAAGCTTATATAAACTTATTTATTTTTTCTTTTGTAATCAAAAATCTACTTGTTGAACAATAGATATTTCAGCAGAAAAATGTTCTAGAAAACTCAATATTTCTTGTTTTTTTTTTGCTCCACTTTCCAATAAATTTTTATTGTAGGTATTGATCAAATAAAAATATTGATATTTATGTATTAAAGAATAAAACTTTGAAATATGTATCGTATACACAAAGAACTTTATTATATAAACAAACACTATTTTTTATATGCAAATTATTTAAAAACTTAAATGAATTAATTGTCTATAACTAATCATCGTGAATACTCAATTTTTTAGAAATATAGATAATACTCTATATTACTTATGAAGTAGACTGTTTTTTCATATCACTAATAATGAAGATGCTTTTTAAACTAAATAACTTTTATTTTGACGTTATATAATGTTCTAAAAACTAATTTATTTATTCTATATATGATAAGTGCGTAATAAATTTGAATATTACTATAATAAATTAAAAACCAAATCAATATTAATTCAAAGTTAGTATGCATAATTTCATAAAGAAAATTAAAATCGAAATGTTTTATTTTGAATATGTTCAAAAATTGGAAATTTTTATTTTTTACTTATTCTATTCTATTTATTCTGAAAGTGTAATTAGGTATAATAATATTTGGTGTAAGAATTTAAAATAAAATGTGTATTTAAAATGATTATTCAAAAAAAAGATTTTTTATAGTATGCTAAGTAAAATAGAAATGATTTAATTTAAAATGTGATAATATATTGCACTACACAAATTTAATATTGATTGTCTTAATAATAAATTTTTACTTATTTAGATATGTAAATTAAAAATTTCTTAACATTTTATAAACAAATTTTTTTTTATTTAAAGTACTTAAAATCTTATACTATTAAAAGGATAGTATATACTGTTCAGAATTTTGTAATTGATGCAGGATGCTATGTAGTAGTTTCCCAAACTATTTGTACCAAATTTTAAAAACTTCATAAAAAGTAATTTGATCAGAAAAATTTATGTATAAAATATATTTTAAATAATAAATTATATGTGATCATTTTTTATTTGCTTACTCGCATTAAGCTTCATAGTATCGCATTGTAAAATTTATGTTATCTTAATAAGATTAATTATATTTTTATTGACAAAATATAAATCAATTACGCAATGTACTCATGTGAGGGAATATTTTTGTGAATTTTTTACACAAATATTCAAATTTTATAAATCTACATGTGAGTAAAAAATATGCTCAAAGCTGGCGAATTTAACATGATATTGCTCAGTGAATCAACATACAAACTTAAAAACTTTTTAGTCTTATTTTTATGAGAAGAATTATTATAATTTTTTTAGTGCATCTTACTTTTCAACGTTAAAGTAAGTAGTTTTAAGTTAAATCTCTACACGGTTTACGCAAATGCGACTTTAAACTACGAACCAAACAGCGCATAAGATAAGCTGACTTTCCTAAAATCTTCAAACTATGTACTAGTAAATTCACTCTTCAGACGTAACAAATACAGAGATAATTATTAATTATATCGTAACAGAAAATTGAATTATATTCGTTATTACAAAACTTCGAAAGCTTGTATAAATTACGAATGAGTTTAATGAATACATATATTGAACATTGAATGTTTTTTTATATAATTCATAGCCCTGGATTTATAATTTAATCCAAAATATTCTTATCTTATTATTACAATATTTGAAATAATTCAACAATAATAAATAAAAAGAAAATAAATAAATAAAATAAATAACAAGAAAATAAAGGAATAAATAAAAAGCAAAATTATGATTTTATTTTAAAAGAAACTACTCAAATATAAAAGTATTTATTTATTAATCGCTAAATAATTTATGTTTATAAAGTGAAAATGTTATTGCGTTTTAATATTTTTTAATACCAGGACGTTACAATGTACAATTTATATACACGATTTTTATTTATTTCAAAAGATCTAAATATTTATGTAAATGGATATTGATTATTATATATAAAATTTAATTTTAATACTAGTTGTAACTAAAAATATTTTGAATAAAATATTGTTTTTTAATTCAATGTGTTGACAATATTTTTATATGATTGGATCCTATTTAGATTTTATTTTATTACAAAAAGAAATTAATATATACAAAAAATAATTAAAATAAAATTTTTTACAAGATGAAATACTTATTATCAAGAAACAATTTTTTTTCAATATATCCATACTTCAGCTTTTAAGTACAAAATTTGTCAAAGTAACATCGACAGAAAGCAACCAAAGCGAAAACATTAATATATTAGATAAATCTATTAAAAATAACATTCAATATATTGTTTTAATCAAGATTAGTCATCTTTTGCATTATGTCAGATATTTAAATGGAGAGTCAAATAAATATTATAGTTTTTATATAGTAATAACTATAATCATTTCAGAGTAATTTTATAATATTGAATTTGATTATTGAAAAGTAATTATTGTTTTAAATCTATGTTGTATACAATTACTTAATTCACATTCACATAATTCATATATATTTGTCTTATGGGATTTAAGGTATTTTATTAAGAAAGACCTCATTATCGTAAAATGAAATTTTTGTCAAAGTATTCAATAAGGATACTTTTCATATTCTTTAGTGAAAGACCAGAAAAATGGAGGTTTGCAAAAAAGAGAGAGAAGGAGAAATAGAGTCTCTCTTCTACTATCAATGCCAAGGGTTCGTTTTTTTCGAACTACGTTTCGTAAGCTAAACGAATCAAAGGTTGATTTATAAAATAGTTCTTTCTTCTCATTTATTTGACTGAACATAACAACCACTATATCTTTATTTTACTATCAATTTTTTCTGAACCCGCTATATTATTTTTCTAGTCTTTTAAAGGATAAAAAGAATCGAAAAGAAGTTACTTTTTCAAGAAAAAAAGAAGAAAAAACAAGAATTAGCCATGTTTTTTTCCAAAATACGATGAATTTATCGAATGACTGATTGATTGATTGACGAAGCATATATTTTGACAGCTTAGGTTCAAACTGGGTGAGTAGACTCATTCATAGCCATTTGAATATTACATAAAACATTTTACAATTTTGGATATACTGACAAACGCTATTATTCTCTTGTTTGTTTTTCAAAATTAGCTTAACGAGCAACTGTAGAGCGAGTAAATTGTATCATAATTCATAGCATGTAATTAGAAAACTAATGATTTTTAAAAAATTATTCATCCCTGGAATATTATTTCACTTAATTGGTAATATAATATTTTTTTTTTATATTTACCTTTTGTAGTTTTCAAGAAAATATGAAATTGCTTTGTTTTATATAATTATAATTAAGTAACATTGTTAATAACAAAGTTTTTAGATCAGTATTTTATGTATTAATTAGTATATTTATGGATAAAGAAATATTTTCCAACTCATTTTTAAATCTGTTTTATTTACATGCATCTCATTATAATTCAATAATAATTGTTCGTCAATGAAAATTACAATAAAAAGATATAAATTTTAAAAGTAAAATGTAATTAAATCACAATATATAAAACTATTTTGTAAATTTATAAATACTTATTAGATATATAGAAAGAGGCCAAATTAAAAATATCTGTATTTACATAAATCCATAAAACAAAAAAAAAAAAAAAAAAAAAAAAAAATTCTCGGGTTTGAAAAATTGAACAATAACTGAAAATTTAACGTACTTAATATTTTATAAGAATTGCAGATATTATGAAAATAAAAAAAATATCGACGGTATTACATTGTAAAATAATGGTTTAACTGAAGTATTGGCGGTGGAAAACATGCGAATATACGCGAAGACGTTGAGTTGGAAAATTCTAGCTTCGGAAAACGGAGGGAAGAAAATCGACAAGCACCCGAGACAGCAGACATTCTAAGATGCATTGGTATGTTTTTGGAGGCATGTATGTAAGAGTGTACGCGGGATATCTAAACGTCTAAGAGATAAAACCAATCGCGTATAGTACAGCGTGTACACCCAGAAATTTATCGTCGCAGATTATCTGGCCAGAGTCCAAACACAAACACATTTCTTTCTTTGCAGAACGAATGAAAGCGTCATTCCTTTACGTATAAAATGAAAGGTAAAGAAACAAAAAGATAGCGGCGACAAGTGAGAGGGACAACGAATGAAAGAGGAAAGAAAGGACCTTCAGGTACTTGGTTTCCCTCCTCCTCATCCTCCTCCTCTTCATCCTCCTCCTCCTCTTCCTTCTGCTCTTCCTCCTTTTTCCTTATTGCTTAAGAGTTTCGTGTGCGTTTGAATCTCGCGGAAGTAGGGGATTTTCATGAAAGACGTGCATTGCTTTTTATTGTTGGATAGACCATTTGAACAACAGCCAACATGGCAAACCGAGATGTTAGCCCCACACCAGTTCACTTCAATCTTTTGTGCATCTTCTTCGTTTGAAGCTCCCTCCACTCTCTCCTCTCATTTACCGTGTTTCTATCTTCCTTTATTTACATCTGCTTTGAAAAATGTCGTCCCAGTGTAATGGATTTATAGTTGAAAGTATGAAATGGTGCTTGTGGTTGAAAAATAAAACGAATAAAAACAAGATGTAACTTTAAGAAAAAAAGAAGAAAAAACAGAGAAGATGGTAAAACACAGAGGGATGATACTTCTTCTAACAAGAAAAGACCAAAGGTATACATCGAAAATGAGTCGAGTACGGTCATAAGTTGGAAATTTCAGTGAGTAGAACAATTCTCTTGTATATATTTTAAACAATAATGATATGTGCATATAAATACATTCATCTATTAGGTTATGCGTTGATCACTTTAAGTTTCACCAACTGTTTTTGCCAAAATGTTCCAACTTTTGGAAAAGATGGATTCGCACTGTTTAACGATGCGCAAAATCCATGACAGTTTTAAGTTGCACTCTGAGAATCTACTGGGAAAGTAGCGATACGTCGTTTATAAAAGTAAAAGCCGAAAAAGACGTTTCCTAAACACACTTCACTGTTATTGCAAGAGGAAATCACTCCTCCTTCAGCCATTTTAGAATCAAAAGAAACAATCTCTTGCGATGACGTTGAAAAATTACAGTTGCGATTAAAAAAGATTCAATACGAGCGAAGTGTACGGTAAGAATAATTTCTGGTCTTAAAAAACGATTCATGCTCTTTTATCGAATTTTTTTTTATTTTCTCCAATAAATATAACAAGCATAAAATAGAATTACTAATTTTTTTCCCACTGTCAATATAATCTGCAACCTAATTAAATATACCCGCGCATTACACTATAACGTTGGGCTAGATATCTATAATGCAATACATAACAATTGAGCTCGAATTGAAATTGATATTGTACGTGATATTTCATCAATAAATAAATGTTTAATATTTAGAAAAGCCTCGCGAAAAACAGTCGTGCATAAAAAAAGTAATAAATACAAAGAGATGAAAAATAATTTAGTCAAGAAATATAGGAGATGAATCAGTTACTCTCGTTCTTTCGCCAAAACTAATTCAGGATTAGATCCTATGTTGGCAATCCATCTTACACGAGGCAAAATCATAAATTGCACCTTCATGCAAGAACCCCACCCCCTTTCACCCCCGCAAAAGTATTGGGTTGCAATAGCAACCAGACACAATTTCCGAGTGACCGGGGTGAACTGCGTAATGAATAAGCTTATGACCTGGTCAGGGCACATGTCACCTGAAAACTCCGAACACTTGTCAGTGAAGTACAACGGTTTGATTGTGGATAAATGTAGATGAATGTGGAAACGATACTATGTGCAGTGATCCGCAATATCAGTTCTGCCATAACTCACGAGCGAATTTGATTAGCAGCCGCTATTGAAATTAATACGACGAAATGTCGATATGTAATTTGCCAAAATTTTATTCTGGTCATTTAGATTTGAAGGCGGTCCCTTCAAGTTTTTCTAAACATATTCAACCATTTACACTATGAGGGCATAGTCTATTTAGTTTTTATCAATATTGGATTTGTTTAAATTGAATTGAAGAAGAATTGAATTTATCTTTTTTAATATATCGATATCTTATTTATTAGTTTTTAATATTATTCAATTACTAGTCAACTAAGATTAAATGTATGGTAATAATTCTTACTTTTGGCTCGGCGAAGTGGAATTCATTCACACTGGTTTATAAATCTAACAAAATATTCTCGTAAAGAATATTTTCATTGTGATTGATGCTTCATTTTCTAATTAAAAAAAATAACAAATGAAGAAATTCATAAGTAATTTCAACAATATTGTTTATTTCTACGTTTTATCAAACATGTATATACTATTACAATATTTAAAGCAGAAATATTCTTGTACAGATAAATAATGTTATTATTTCAATTAAATTTAAATTAAAAAAAGATGTATCTGAAGAAAGTATTGATCGTGAAAATTTATATATTATTTATTCTAAGTCAAGAACTAACAGATTTATTTTAATAATACCTACAAGAACTGGACCGAAAAACTAAAACCGGATTTTTATGCTTCCGTCTCTCGGAGATGCGCAGTGGCGCCACAAAAATCAGTTGAAACTTTTTGTGTTATACATATACGAGGATATCACTGTCTACATTTCTTATTATATTTCTTATGATGCTTACTATGAAAAAATTATTATGCATACAAAACTCATCCATAAAAACATGTATTAGTTTGAAATTGCTAAATTTATAAAATGGAATGATGAAAATTTACTACAAAAATTAAATTATACATTCACTTTTTATGTGTATTTATTGTTTTTATCTAAAACCATAAATTTACACTTCACAAGATCACACAAAATAATAAAGTATTCCCTGTATATACAAAATTTATTTCTAAATATAATTAAGTATGTAATTTTTTAAGAAAAATTATATAATAGCTAGAAGAGAAAAATCTTTTATTATGGGTAGAGAAAAATAAATAGAATATTTCTTCATTCCTCAAAGTTTTACTATAATAATCAACGTACTGTGATGATATTTGTATTTAAATTTTTAAAAGTTATATCTACTTCTAAATAAAATATTATACAGTATTTATATTTAGCGTAATTACTAAAATAATTTAATTTAAATTTTCAACACTTATAATCATAGCTAGGCAATATTATATATTTTTACTTGTACTTTAAACATAAGTAAATAATTCAATAAAAAAAACAAGTTTATTATGTATCAATTACGTTAGAGATAGAATGTCAAAATTATTTTTAAAACTATTTAAATACTACTTGAACAGATGCTTCGACACTAAATGAATTATTGAAATAATTCAACGAAATTATCGATTAACAGTAGAAATAAATTATCAAAAAGCTCTTTGAACTGTTACTTCATAGTTAGATTATATATTACCGTGTGGTATTCCAAATTATATACTTTTTTTGAAAATTGTTTTTAAACTCAAATTATTTCACATTTATAGAAGAATTTTATATAATTTATGGAGAAGATAGTTGTACTAAATAACTTAAACCTATTTGACGTCGACAAAAGAAAGAATCACCACAGGTCGCGCTACATTTATTCTTCATTCATGACTGCCTCATAATCGATTAGTTTCTATAACAGTATCTTGAAAGATTTTTGAATCATTTTTAGCGTCAACTATGGAGAAGATCGAGAAATTCCTCCTCGACATCGAGGCGCCGACAATACATAAACGCCTTGTTGAACCCATTGTATCTCGTGATCATCGACCAAAAGTGGAAATGCATGATGGGTGCAAGTAAGAGAAAACAAAAGAAATAGGTTCAATATTCAAAGCTCCAAGTTGGTAAAGAAATCAAGACTGATAATATTTTCATATTTTAGATTAATGACGTCTTAAGGTATAAACACGAATGTATACTTCACAAAAAGATGTATTTTTTTAATATTAGTTTCATGATGTATATTACACAATGCTAAATTAAAACAATAACAAATAAAAAAAAACTTATTTGTGAAATATACATATTTAAAATATCATTAAATTAATAACATATTTTTATTGAATATACTCATTAAATAATTTAATTCCTATAATTCCAAAACAGAAGATAGAAGATTAAAATTAAAAATTCATTTAAAAAATATTTTATTTTACTGAATTTTATAATATAAAACATAAATATAAATAGCAAGATGCAATTAAATAAATAGAATTACCCTAATCCAATTATAAAAATTAAAATATCTTGTAAATAAAGTTTTATCTTCCAATTCATGTTAAAAATGCGTTGAAAAGCATACAGTTAAAAGCATATATTATTCGAATTGCGATACCAATGATAATAAGTGTATCGATATCAATTTATGATCATATGTATTTTTTATTATATACAGTTTAATGTATGATTATAAAGATATGATTAATATTAAGTATATTAAAAAATTATAAAATCACCAAGAATTTTATAATATTTTAATGTCGATCCAAATCTTGTATATTGATAAAAAAAAATAAGTTTCGTAAATATATAAAAACTCATATTAAAATTTTTAATATTTTATACATTTGCATAAATTGCAATATGTTGTGTACAAAATTAACTTTTATATGTTATGATATAATAAAAAAGCTGATGAGTTATTATGAAATATTTATAATGAAATAAAGTTTAAAATTATCTTTATGTATTTCAAAATTTTCTTAATTATGATGTAAGAAAATTTTGCACATAAAGTAATATTTATTAAACTTAATCTGAATTTATCAATTTATATACATATTATACGTAATATTATTTATTACAGTATTATTTAGCATGTGTATTTGTTCCGAGTATTTCAAATTTCTATGAAAAGACTACATGCAATAATGATTTAGCAATTTGAAATTTTCATACTTCCCTCTAAACAAAGGTATTCTGAATAATTGTAAGAGTGTTAAAGCCTTAAAACTTTAAACAATCTAGGGAAATAGTCGGTTACATGTCAGAAATTTTACTTGTAATTAATACATAGCTCTATGGTTCTATCCTGATAATAATATATGCTTACAAGCAAGCTTTTAGTTAATTAAAAATTATATCACTAGTATAAAATAGGACGCTCTTATTACTACAAAAAGTAAGTAATGTGTATGCAATTAATCTTGATGATACTGCAAAGCTAAAAAATAACGTATATATATAATTATTCATTACTGAATATATTTTCTAAGAATAATGTATGGTTGTATAATGATCACTTGCATACAAAATTTATAAAAGAATTTTTTTTTAATTTACCTTAAAGTGAAAGAAATAAGCATTATATATTATAATTATATTAAAACTATGATAAACAGAACAAATTTTTAATAAACAAGACATTTTATTTATTTTATATCGTAATCGATGAACTTCTTACAACGATGCGTTCTTAAAAAATATTCGAAGCAATAAAGCACTTTTTAGGTGATAAAAAATAGCAACTAATGATATATAATGAAATTTGTAAAAAAATCAGTATATTCTTATTTTCTAAAACGTTAATTGTTGTGCAACAATTATATTTTCAAACCACAAAGAACTAAAACTGTCAGGTACATTGAACTGCAAATGCAAATAAAGTTTCACATAATTTAATTAATATTAGTATAAGTCAAAAAGTCATAATCCAATCAGGTTAAAAATTTGTACAAATAAAGTGCAAATAAATCACCTTAATTTTCAAAACATAAAGTTCAGAATATTAATACATAAAAATGTTGTAATTATTTTAATTATTTTAAAGATGTTCTAGTTTTTGAAAATTTCCTGCTCATCTATTTTTTCAATAGTTTTATATAAAGATGAATTTTCTTCGCAATTTTAATAGATTAAATCGTCAATTTTACTAAATCCTGTCTTAATACTTTGTTAAAATTAAGACTTTTCATGTTTAACAAAGAAAGGAAAAAAAGCTTTTTTTCGTTAATAAAAAGACTCTGAATACCATGAATGATGTTTTAGAAAATAAGAATCTACCGATTGTTTTACGAATTTCGATACGTATCACACTTTTTTTCATCACCACAAAGGTGCTCTATTGCTTGAACTAAAAATAAAATACTAATTTAAATATTTTAATAGTACAAAAATATGTACGAATCTAATACAATATATTGTAAATTAAATAACCATTATTAAATTTTAAATAAAAAATAAATTTATATTGAATAGATGAAATTGAATTAATTTTATTTTAATATTATTTTAATTTATTGACGCGAGCTCATTTAAATTACTTTTCTAATTAATTATTTTATGAAGCATATTAATTTGAAAAACATTAAAATATGTGTAAATATTAATTAATTAAAATTAAAAACAGAAGCGAAAATTATTTTGTTCAATTTCATTTAAATGCCAAATTATTGTATGGTTTAATTCATTATAAATAAGAAAATTCAAATCATAAAACACGTAGAAGTTTTAAATCGTTCAAAACATACTCAAATCATAATAAATGTAAATAATATATTTTATTAAAAAATCAAGTATATTATGTAATATGGTGTAATGCGATAATTATAATAAGGACAAAAATATGATTCATGAATTCTATCTTGGAATACATAAATTTAATAATTTCGAATAGATAATAAATAATAAATTGTACAATATTGAGAATACTGTTAATTTTGTGAAACTTTTATTTCAAATATATGAATAATTTTCTAATATTAAATTGCAACGTAATTTTACATGTGTCTACGTTATGCAAAATTTATAATGTATAAAAACTTTATATTATTCGAATTATGGTTAATGTAATACAGCTGTTTTTGTGAATCCTTGTAAACTCAGAAAAACAACAATTAAGATTATTTGTACATATATTACAAAGAATTTTACGTTAAATAATAACATAGAGAGAGTATTTCATTTAATATTATAAAAATAAAAGATTTAAATGAATATTGGTACCCATAATTACATAAACATTCGATAAATGTTATCATAATAATAAAAACAACAAGTACCAAAATATCAATAATAATAAGAGAATATCAACAGTAAAAGCAGTAATGGTAGTGGTGAAAATATGATGATTATGTAATGAATAAATACCTAATAAGCAAAATAACATTAGTAAAATACTCCCATTAATATTGAAATATAATAAGAATTTTGAATATTTAATTATTAGAGAAATTTAATCTAAAATCGCTTTGTAAATTAACTATTTTAATTAAAAAATATTTATTTATAATCATTAAATAAATATTAATATTTAGTTTTTTATTAAACAATAATTATCTGTTAAATATATATGTAGAACCATAAATTAAAATATTTAAGAATATGCTAGTGTTATTTTTTAAATATAAATAATTGAAAGTAAGTTCTTTTATTCAAAACTGATTACCCTTTTATATAATATTATTAAGATTTTTATAATTACGATATAATTTATTCAAAATATTCATCATATTATTTCTCAATTATTATAGAAGTAACAGGTTCATTTAGTATATAGCTCTTTAGTTTCATTTTTGAAGATTTGACTAAATGGCTCTAGCTATAACGACACAGTAATTATTATCGTCGTTCCTCTCATCATTAATTTATGTTTCATTTCTAAAATTATGTGAAAAATAAAGCAGAGTTACCATAAAATAAAAAAAAAAAAAAACATAATTGAGTAAAAGATGAGATTTGGCGAACCTGTTATTCACTCGATAAACATATTTATGTTATGATTGCATTTACAAACATCGATCAATCTATATATGAACATTTATCCTCATTTTACTTTCCAACGCAGACAGCTCAATTAAAATGGTTGAATGGAAGATATTTATTATACATAAAATTTAATTTCATAACAAAAATTAGAACAAACTTTCTCTATACAATGTTTTTTTCTTAAATTGCAATCATCTAATGCACAAAATCCAGAAAATCAATGTCAATGTGGATCCGTCAACATAATTATCAAAATTGACTGTCCTGAAATAGATTGAAAGGTTATCAAAATCGTGTATGTATAAATAAACAGGAAGTATTAGTCAAATGATGGTGAGCATCGAAAGCACACCTCCCCGAGAAATTAATTAACGAACCAATTTAACTTGAACACTCAGAGGGCGAGAGAGGTTCTTGCGCTCGAAACCGGGGAAACCGGGGGTTGTACGCCCCACAAAAGAGTTGCGTAAAATAACTCTTAAAGCTTTACCTGAATGCATGCATAAAAGCCAAGGCAGTTCCCATCAGGTTCACTGATGGGAATTCAGGCGTCCCGGATATGGTTTATCGAGAAAGAAGTTCTTGGCAAAGGTCAATTCGCTCGCTTCGGGTTCATCCCTCTCTGTATATTCGCATATACATATCCCAGTGAGATATTACATTCTCCCCACAAAGCATACGCCTTTTACATACATGCAGGATCGTAAGTTTCTTGTTTAAAATCGAAGGATAACCTTAACCCTTGTAGTCCCGGAGGCAATTCAACTTTCCGACCGTTCAAGATTCTTCATTACTTTGACTCATCTGACTGAAAGAGCAGACATAAGTCTGATACTCAAATATAGGTATACGCTTCTGCGTGGAAGAGTGCGTTTTCCCAATAGTACCAATAGTAGCAGTTTTGCTGCTGATTTTCGTAAGTCAGCCGCGCTTTTCCAGAAAATGGAGGGTAAAGTCATCCGTCAGGATTTGGAACGACGTAAAACGAGATTGGCTACAGAGGAACGTTCGGGGTGGAGTTTCCATGCTGCTACCCTCTCACTCTAACGCGTCTCGCACACGTACACTACATAGAACTTTCAAACTCGACTTTTTCACGAACAGAGAGATATATAGATTAAAGCGCACACGGCGCCAGAAATATCAGACTAAATGCAAACAAAGGGTGCCACGCGTAAGAGAGGGAAAGAGACAGAGAGAGAGAGAGAGAGAGAGAGAGAGAGAGAGAGAGGAGCTCGAACACAAATGAAGGTTATTGATGAGACTCACATTACTACAGAGGGAAAACTCAGAGGATAGAATTTGCTCTTGTTTTTTCTTGATGCCGCTTCCTATTTTAAACAAAGTTTTTCAAAATATTAGTTTATAAGAAAAGGTACTTTGTTTTATGCTTAATTCTTATTTATATGCCCGAATGAGAATTTTTCAATCACTCGCGACTTTGGATTATCTATGCATAGAAAATTTTTCTCTGTTACAACTAACGACCTATTAATAAACTATTAAATAATATTTTCTATACATAAAATAGAAATGGTATTTGAATAATAAACGCATCAAATATTTACTCCATCCTATAACTGAAGAATCGATCTTAAAATCTACAAATTGACTATATTACCGCATGTAACTTATGGTTTTTCGGCTCTAGGGGATAATGTAAAACTTTCTTTAGCTATTAGCCATGAATAATATTAAAGGCTCTGGAAGCGATGGAAAAGATTAAAAACCTTGAAAACTTGAAAATACTATTTTTTATATTTTCCTGTCAAAATACGTAGGTACATACTTATTCATCAATAAAAATGTCGAAATATATTACTGGATAAGAGTTTTATATAATTTCAATATCTTCAACTATTTCGATAAAAAACAGATTAAAACAGAAAACTCCATTTAAAAAAATTAAATTTAAGTTTTTCCATCGGGATAGGGGTAAGCTACCCCTCGAGCAACTGGCGACGATCTGGCGCTGTGCATTAACCGGATTCCCCAAAGTGACAATAGTAGTGCATGATTTGTACATAAAGCAAAGTTTGTCGCCACCCCTCCTATTATAGAAAGAAAGGTCGGTCCATTATATGTTACTGAGACGAAAATTTCACCCCGGAACAAAGTGCGTGGCGTTACAGGATATCCCTGGTCCTACCCTCCATCCCCACATTTTTTGTGACAAACACATTACAGTAAAGTACATCTTAATCATTAACATCTGCTCATGTTTACAAGTGTAAAATTGATAAGTAAACATATAATCTATTTAAACAAGACTCAAACAAAAACGATCAACAATTTGATAACGGTCTAATTTTTTAAACTTATTAAATTATTTGGAAATTATATTTCAATAATCTGTACGATAATAGTCTTTTATTGTAACTTAATATATTCAATAATAACAAATTCTGAGTAAGTAATTGAAATTATTCATTTCTGATCAGAGAATTTTTTTCACTAGAAGTTTGAAATCATACGAATGTCTCTCATTTTTTTGTACTTGTTCCATCAAAATATATGAATCCGTATGAAAAAAAATAATGTACAGAAGATACGGAAAAAAATTCATTTTAAAATTAATAAAATATTTTTTATAAGAAAAAAATGATTTCAAATAATTATGGACATAATAATCATTTTGAAAATATTAAAATTATTAATTTATGCGCTTGCATTTTAACAAAATGAATTATTTATTCATAATTTGTTTGTAAAAATATATCTTATAATTATTAATTTACAATAATAATTAAATTGATAAATTTTGAAGAATCATTACAAAAATATTATACCTACGTTTTAATAAGGTTATATGGTTTTTTAAAAATATTTGTAGTTAAAAAAAAAAACAACTCTGAACATTATTTAAAAATAAATTATAAAATTAACAAGAAATTATTCATATTTACATAAATATTATTCAGAGTACAATAAAAATAAATATAATAATTTTTATAGAAATTAATATGTATGAAAGGAATTTGAATTTTTTAACAGTTATTTATCAAAAATATATGTTCACTTTAAAAATTATTACATTTAAGCAAATATTATACAGAACCTAAATTTTTTAATATAACTTAATTTAAAAAAATAAAATCCCAATTAAATATGAATAAGTTTTTATAATTTGTAACAATTATCCAATGGTTTATTTTACTAATATCCAATATTATTTTAGCGAACCAGAAAGATGAAAAAATATTTTAGTATTTTAATATTTTCAAAATGTATTGCAAAAATAATTTTCATAACTTAAAATATATTACGAATTATCTACGTAATATTGTATGAATTCTATTTCAATAACAATTTTTTTTTATTTAATATGATTTATTTGTGCAAGCATATATATTATCATTAATTACCATATTTTAAAATTACGGAGAAAGAAATGTAAATTAAAACATTTAAAAAAAAAGTGTATTATTCCAATTCATTTTTTATTTTAATTCTATATTTTTTTTATATCGTGTTACATGCAATTAAAAAGCTCCAGAGTTAATAATGAAAATTTTTTTATTACAAGGAATAGTCATTCTCATTGTACAAATACAAAATAATTACATTCGTGTAGATTAAGCATTTTGATATGAAACTTCAAAATATGTATTACACATCGGGAATTCATCATTCAGAAAACCATATATTTTACCATAAAAAAAAAAACAAAAAAAAAGAATAAAAAATCTGCCGCTCGTCGAACTGTGAAATTGAAGAATTGAAAATCTATGTCTTCCGTGATATGTCACGTTATACTTTCAGAGGTGAAACACATGTCAAAGGTTTCAGTCACGTCGCATTCAAATGTAACTACGAGTTACCGTTACAAATATTCGCAAATAAAGCTTCGCACAAACTTAACTTATGCGTGCCCCGACCGGCATTTATACAATCACGCATCGTTATTTACATAACCGCACGTGTAGCGTAAACAGAAATTGCAACACACTGTAGGCAAACTCCGACAATTGTTCTCTGAACAACTGCCAGTTAAATTCAGAGCATTCATCATTTGAGTGCTGTCGAATGCTTATAAGAGATCGTAACTTTCATCCATTCAATAACAAATAATTAACTAACTTATTATTTGTATCACGCTTACAGTACACGACTCGGTAATTATTTTCACTTTATGTAAAAAATCTTTTTCTCTTATCTAGGACATGATGTTGAATTGTATAGTGAAAGAGCAGATGAAGGAGACGTTTTGTAACTCTAAAGTTGTTTACTCTTACTCAGACCTGTGTTACCAAATGACAGAAGACGAGAATGAATAGTTGATTATTTTTTTTCATTTCAGTTTATATTGGATTGATTGTGTCGATAATTATTTCCTCACTCTCAATCAAATTTACTCAATGAAAATATTCCAAGCTTAATAAAAACACGTTCCACAACGAAAAATAATACAAGACATAAACACTCACATTGAACTGCATTCGGAAAGATGATTTGTATGGCAACGGTCAGGTAGAAAAGGACAACAATTGTCATAATTTCGTGTGGATCTTCACTCAAGTCACGTGAACAAAACTACAAACACGCACTTGCACTACTTTACTCAGTGATAAGAGATAAAAACCACGCGTGTCAAAGTCCGACTACTGACTGGTACATCCGATTTGTACCGAGAAATCCTGTTCGCCATCGAAAGAAGAAGAGAGGCGGAAAGGATAAAAAGAGATGAGCGCCAGTGTCATCGTGGTCACGCGCATGCGTCTTAGACCTTCTGATCATACACGTGTTTGCCACCCACATCTCACGGTATGCATCATCCCCTTCACTTTACGAACAAAGCCGTTCACTCCGTGTCGAACCAATTTGTGCGCTTTCGATTTGTTTTTTTTTTTTTTTTTTTTTTTTTTTTTTTTTTTTTTCCTTTACGAGTTCGAGAGAGTACATAAATAAATCAGCAAGACGTTTTCCCTTTTGCCTTTGTGTGTCTCGAGGTGCAGTATATGTCTGTAAATAATAAATGCTTGAATAGTGTGATATCTGAGTCCTTACAATATTTATTGATTTTATCGATAAGGCATATAGTATTTATTTATTTTGATTATATTTTGAAATATATCAAAGAAAAAAATGTATTTTAATGCGTTACATATTTAGGGATTCACAATGAAATAGTTATTAATTGTTTGATTAATAAAAAAAAACAAAAATCTTTTAATATATTTTTTAAAATATCTATTTAATATTTCACACTATTGTACAGTATATTTAAAAAGTTTATTTAAAAATCCTTCAATAATTAGAAATAGTTTATCATTTAACAATTACTAACTATTAAATTTAAGTTAATGTAAACTAAAAAAAAATAGAAATTTAAATGTGTGGTAGTAGTTTAAAAAAATTGATTTTTAATATAATCTGATTCAGTATGCAATAATTTTTTACAAAAAAAAATATTTGTATATACAAATATAATCATGAAGTATCAAACGATATATTTATTCAATACTTTGCTTTTTAATTAATAAAATAGTGGAAAATAAAAAATTACAATTTTCATTTTACTTTTGTTAATTAAATATATTTTATGCACTAACAAAATGGTTCTTTACATTTTGTCCCATGTACTTCATTATATTATTACAAGATCTTACAAATATACACATACATTGTAAATCGGGTTACCTAGATAAGTAATTTATGAAAGCTAAGGTAGTATTTGATAATGAGTCTAATAATTCGATTCGCACGCCCCTCACGTATTCCGTAATCTGTATCCCAGGTACAAATGGTTCGAGATGTTGCTTCTTTAATGGTTATCTATACAAGTAGTGTGCAAACTAGGCATTGGATTTCTAGTTTCAGTAAATTCTGCGTAAACGACTCGTCCCCACTTAGACTGGAAGTGAACCACTGACAGTAAATATACGCGTGGGTGGGATCCTCGGAATAGAAATAGTAAAGAAGAAACGGGGGAAAAGGTCACCGGTCATGCCAAATAAATATTACGATAAAGTAGGGGATTCTTGACTCGGCCTACCTGGCTAAATTTCATCCTAAGTACCGAATGACAATTGCCGGAGACCTTCTACGTGCACCGATAACAAATGATATATTGTGATAGACACATGTGGAATATCGGCTTAAAATGTTCCTATATATCATTTTCATTCAGCTTCTATCATTCATTCTGAGCTATTGTTACTACTTGCAGTGGCGTTCCTTTCCAAGTTTTTCTTATTTTTTTAAGTATATGAGAATATCAGAATACAATTAGTCAAATTATTACTGAATTTTTTTTTTTAATTTGGAACGTACTTTAAAATAATGGAAAATAATTTTCATTGTTTTTGGTGATAACTGTTTTTTTTACATGTTTGCAGAGTTTCATGTCTATTGACTTTAATGTTTTAATTATAGATTAAAATGAAAAGATTTAAATAAGGCTTTATTGCATTTATTTTAGTAATGAATTCTTGAACGTGCTGAATTAAGGTCATAATTTATTTTTAGAAATGGAATTTAATTTAATGATATTTAACCTTATGATAATTCAGATGTTTGAATAAAAAGATTATTGTTTCATATAAAGCGTATATTAGAATAAATATAATAAATAAACGTAACTGTGATATGATGTAAAATGTAAATAATGTGAAGAGGTACAACTTGTAATTGCTATTTCAAATATCTTGAATCTCCTCATCGATTATAATTTTCTCGAAAACAGTATAAGCATTAATAACGTGCAAAGCTCCTTTGAACTTCAAGAGCGTTACAATTATTCCTATAATATCGCTCAAGTGGATACGAAGATGAAACACAGGATTTCATAGAGGCAATATTTTCGTCCATTTTAAGAGGAAAAAAAAACAGGGAAAATAACGACCACCAGATAAATCAAGCCTTACACTAAAAATCTCTGTATACGTATGATCAGTAGTTGATCTATTTAGCTACTTTGAATCTGCTCAAATTATATGATAAAAATATAGTGAATTAATGCATAAATTTTTTTTTTTTTTGCGCTTATTATTATTTTTATATTAAGTTTAATATCTAAAAATTATACACCGAGAATAATTTTTTTATAATTTTCTGGACCATTAATTGTACTAGAATTTATGAGACTTTAATTTTGTTCAAAAATAATACTCAGTTCCCAAAAGACGAATATTTAACAATCAGTACACATAACAATTATGTAGTATATTATCCAATCGTAATAAATGAAATTTCATGTACCATTATGGACAGACAAAAATTCTCACGATATTAGTGTAAAATGTATTGTTTATAGGGTATAACAATAGAATTGAAATAAATAGAAACCAGTAAAAAATGTACAGAAAAAAAAAGTTTAAATAGCGTTTGGTTTTGGATACAATTTAACATCATAATAAAAGATATAGAATTCTAGCATAAGATGAAATCCAAGGTTAATTATTACAAAAAATTGTTAAATTGTAAATATAGAAAAAAAGTAATTTGATCAAAATAGAGAAACAAGAAATCAATTTGAAAATACAAAACTATATACTATCTAATCGAAAAACCATTAGAGTAATTTGAAAAGATATAAGTGAAATTAAAAGATACAAATAAGTAAAAGATTACATAAAGAAAATTAAAAATTTTAGTTGTACAATGGTAATAAAAGAAATATTCGTGGTATTTCAAGAATAAATAGCTATAAAAGGAAAGAAAATATTGACTTAACATATAATGGTTAATGGGGCATAAGTTTTTGATATTTTACGAGAAAAACAAATGCATGTTATCAAAAAATTTGATGAAAAATCACAATACCATAAAATTCAAAATAATGTACATACAAAAATTTTGAAATGTAATAAAAAACGTTAAAGAAATATGCAATATATAATAGAGTAAAATAAGAGAATATTTAGAACAAGATAAATTAAGTTCCCTCAGTACAATTGATGTATCGTAAAAGCTTAGAACTATAAATAACTAATAAAATAAAATAAAAGAAGTACATTCACTAATAAAAACAATTGAAATAATTAATAGTCAACAACTAAAATTCATTAGAATAAAATATTGGAAAAATGTAAGATCTGATGGTATTTTTCTCTTCAAGTAGAATCAATTTGACGTATGACCATCAGTTTAATTTTATAAGTCGAAGAGCATTCGAGCTCGAAGGCACTCGTAATTATTTGATTTTTTTTTAGTTTTTATTCAATAAACTATTTATCTTACCCGAAAACTATATTTGATTTATATCGTCCATTCATGAGCGCCTATTATTAAATTCATAGCCTTTAAAGCAATTAATTTTTTTTTCTCTTTCCTTTTTTTTTATCCGCCTTTTAGTCTTTCTATCATTTCTCTTATATTATTCAACTAGGAAACTAAGTATTGTGCTCGATTGCAAGTAATATATTCAATATTTTTGTTCCTTTAATTCTAGATTGAATATATTGCATTCGAATATTAAAATGTACATATTTTTTATGTATAATAACTTAAAAAGTTTTCTAAATACTTAATAGTAAATTTTAATGGATTGCATTTTAATTAGGTGTTAATTAATTTTCTAAATACCTTTAAATCCTTGAATTTTCCATTGAGCTAAAAATTTATTTAAAAAGAATCTCTTGTTAAATACAGATTTAATTCATTTTGAAATTAATTGTGCCAGATGATAATACAAAGCTGACGGTAGAATGAAAGCTTTTCTATAACATTTGTCAAGTTGTCAAAATAGATTGTCTCTCAAATGTCAACATACACACATTTAGTATTAGTCGTGAAATATGTAACTGCAATGTATAACAAAAACTATAATACAACACTAAATACAAATCTCAGAAGACACCTTGATTACGTGCATAGTTACTTACATTTATGAGAATCTTCCCTTATTCTCCTATAAGCACTTGCATCTTCGAATTTCGCTTCTATTTGCCTTACTTCTGTTATGTATTATAGGGTTTGTACACATCGTTTGCATCAGCAAACAAAATTGTCTTCCAAATATGTATCTATACAGTGTAAATTTACTGCTATTAATCGATAGTCCTAATTACTTTCAATTTTGGTTAAGGAACCTTTGATTGCATTCACCCTTCATTAGATAAAATATATTTTAATTAATTACATGAATAAAAATGATTAATTATAAATTAATCAACTTTGATATAAAGAGCATTAAATTTAATGCAATTATATTCTTGATAAAAAAAGTTTTGTTGATTACATTTATAATTATATAAATTAATATAATTTTTATCAGACCTATAATAAAACTATTTAATTGAATTTTTCTTTAAATTATGTTTTTCACATTTTCTTATTTCATCATCTTCTATATTGAAATATATTTATAAATACCAATAAATTTTCTTTCCTCAAAACTGTAATTAATTTTTTTTTATTTAACTAACTTAATAAATTGATTATATTTTTAATACGATAAAATGGTATAGATATATATATATATATATGTGTATATAAATTATGCAAATTGATTTATGCAATACATGTTATTAAACAATTGTTAATAATTTGAGAGTACCGGTAAAAAAATTCTTAATATTTTAATGAATGTTTTTTTACTATAATTAGAATATTATGTATTTATAACATTAATTTTAACAGAAAATTGTTATTATTATCAAGACTATACATAATATTTTATAGTAAAATTGTGTAAACATAGCATTTTAATGTTACATACCTTTACTGTCATTGGAAATTAAACTACTTCTTATTTAGCATGTTCCAACTTTATCATTAAAAATAGTTCTGCAGGATATGAAATCGAAGTTTCTCTTATGGTTTTTATTGAAATATCGAAGAAGTAAAATGAAATGTAGGTTTGCCAAGTGCGTGACTTGAATATGAATAAGTGTCGCCAACTGTTACAATATTTACTACACTCCAATCTCAATGTTGTCGAAATGAAGAAACTATAACTTAATATGCTCTTGGAGTTGAATGAGGTATGAAAAACATGCAACTAAGCAGTTTTTTTAAGATACGGATGTAAATATATTATTAGTTTTTAATAGATTTTAGCGGTAAGGTCTGTTTATACATATGATGTTGAATAATTTTAAGGTACGCGCATTTCTAACTAGTTTGTAAAGTGTCATATTGAAAGCTGAAATTAGTCTCGAGAGCCTTGGTAAATGTGTTGGAAGCCTAGTTTGACAATTCCCTTCGGAATCACAAGTGACAATTATTTCATCTCTTGCATACTTAAACAGAAAACAATTCAACTTCGTTTAAGTTTTAATTGACAAGTGTCAATTACATTGGTTAATTATAGATATTTCGTCGATTTTATCATGTACAGCATAAAAAATGCATATATATAAACAAATAAAAAATTTAATATTTTAATTTATCTTACCAGTACAATCTAAAAATAGATTCTAAATTACGATTAAGTTTACACCAACCTTCATTAAAAAAAATGAAAAAATTATTTTTTTTTGTTAAAATTTTAATAATTTTATTATAAATAATGTTCAAAATTCTATATTTATTGAAAGAAACTGTACTTATTATGTTTTATTGAATAATATTTTTATAATAAAAATTATAACTGTAATCGTAATATAATAAATATACATTTCTTGTAGAGCTTTTGAAATAAAAAATAACAAGTAATAATAATAATTCAAAATCATCATTTTTATTCTTTATTATCTAAGATATTGCTATATGTTATACTTATTAAGTGATAAAAACTTAACTAGAATGTGAAATTGATCTTCATTAAAGTAGGCAAATGAAGAACAAAGAAAGTCGGAAGAGTTTGGAAAAATAAATAAAGGAAAATATCTTACTTCAAAATCCTTTTCTTAAAATCTTTGTGTAACAAAACACAGAATAAACTTTTTAAGTTTCAACTTGTGCGGAAATTTTTAAGAACTATCTACTGTTCATGCATTTTTTTCAAATGCAGAAATTTTATGTACTTTTGTACAAGTTAATTAAAACTATTTTTAAATAATAAAGCTTTGTATGAACAAAAAATACAATTCTGTAATTGGAAGTAATAGAAAACAAACATTTATATCAAGTCAAAAAAATAATAGTATGTTACAAAATGATGATTTACTAAAAATAGAAATACAAGAATATTTATATATTTTTTAAAATAATTTCAATAATATTATTCACTATTTATGTATTCATAAATATTAATCATAAATTTTTAATTATCAGACTATACAAATCATAAATTTAGTTTTAGTATTTACAGCTATTAGAAGTCAATAAAAATATGTTATATCAACAAATTTTAGCCAAGTAAAATATTGTATTATAAATTTTAATTATACCTCTTATATCTCATATATCCATTTATTTCATTATAATATTACAAATGTTTTTAATATTATTTAATGAAATATATCACGAGTTGTTAAATTCATACAATAACAAACAATATAAAAAAAAATGTATATAATTACTTTAATTGAACCTTTATATTGTTTCTAAACCTTTCTTAAATTTAATTAAAAAGAATTAATTATGCAATTGTTTAAGTAATATAAATATTTTATTAATATTAAATTGTATATATTTCTCGTTTTTATCAATGATCAGTACAATAGGATATTCTGAAACTCCATGAAATTATAAACTCTTTATATGTTAATTTTTTTTAGCAATTAATAATACTATAATAGCATTAGTTATATTTTTAAACACGCTATTGGAATTAAATAACAAACAAATATTTTAGGAAAGACATATATAAATTTCGATAAATATTGAAATGGACATAAAATTTAAGAATTAAAAATTATACAGCCATGGAAAATTAATTCTTCAATTATTTGTATTGTAAATTAAACCATAATGTAAATGAAGTTTATTATATTTTCAAATATAAATACTTTCGCAGGACGTACATTTTTCGAAAAAATTTTAAAAAGTTAAAAAAAATGTATATAAAACTATAATGTATAAGAAGAATAAAATAAATATCCAACTTTACATATATAAGACTAATTTTCCAAAAATATATTTTGATGAGTTTTTAAAATATGTTTATCATTGCAATTCAATAAATATTCTAATAATATATTATTGGCAATTTTTTATATTTGAATAATTTTTTAATTGTATTTATTTTTGAAAAAAAATGATTAGAGATTTCTACCTGCACTATTGTGAAAATTATATTATTTATTATTTATTTAAATGTAAGGTGAAATATTATATCCGAGGTTTCTATTTACTAAATTCTTTTTACTTTTATTAACCTCCAGGTTACATAATAATTTCTCGAAGTATATTGAATTTTACATAATGAAATTCTGTAAATTAAATGAATAAAATAATATCCTTTACAGTTAAAGTTTTTAATTAAATTCAATAATATATATGTACATTAATTTTTAATTTGATTCTATTCTCTCACGGATACAAATACAATGGGCAAAGTATTCATTGTTTAATGTATTAATAAGATTATTTTAAATATTCTATCCTATAGTAATTTATTATTAATTTATTTAATTCATACAAAAAATTTAATGATTAAATACATTTTATGATCATCAAAATTACAATGAAATTTTATTCAGAAAAATATTGAGTAAATAAGTATTTTATCGATGAATTAATAAAAAACAAGTTAGTTAATATGTATAAGATAGAAAATGTTTATACTTAGAATTTAATTTGCTAAATTCGTTAAATTAAATTTAAATACCGCTTATAAATGAAATTTTATTTTAGAGGTCCATAATAAAAAAAGTAAAACAGTCATTATTTCCGCTATTTAAAGTGTAATAAACAACTCTGTACTCTCCTTTCGGTGTCACGAAAGAGCCTCTTAAATTAACCCCCTCTGCGGCAGAAAAAGGCAGGGAAAGTCTTTTTCTCATTTTCCAAGCTATCTTTCCCCATTCCCTTCTTCTCTCGTTTTAGGTATTTTACGTATTCTCGCGGCAGGCTTCACGGATTGCGAGCCGAAGAAAGCCAGTTTAACGTCCTCGCACTCTGTATCTGATTTCAATGTGGTTCAGTTACGTGCCTCAAATCAAAAACACAAGTGCTATTTCAGCGACTTCCCTCTTTTTTCCTCCTTTTCCTTCCGTTTTTTTTACCTCTGTACATGTCGCCACCACTTCATCTTCTCTCATTTTTTTTTTTTCTTTTTCGTACACGTTAGTGCTCTCACGAACACCGTATTTATTTACCTACATACAGATAAATGTCAATAGTAATAAGATATTTTGTATTTCGGAAACTATTTTATATCGCTCAAGTACTTTTACTGCACTGTCTGTTGAATTCGATATTTATTATTTCTTCTGGCATTAAAATATCAATTTGCATAAAAAATATGTACATCCAGCACGATAATTTTGTCTGATAGTAATTATTTGTCAGTTACAGCATGCATAAAATTAATATTGCAAAAATTATATAAAGAATTAATATCGTTAAAAATTTTAGAGTACATTACTCAAAACAAAATCAATAACTTAACTCAATTTTTCAGTTTAACCAATTTAATTATTTTTAAGTGATTTAAATATTGCTGTTTTAAAAGAAAATAATAATTTTATAACTAATTTTTCATTTATATAGATTTTAAATAAAGCTCAATATACTTAATTAGAATGTTGTATTTGTATCGATTTAGACATTTATTCAACATTTATCTGACTAAAAAGGAATAAAAATATATTTTATAAAATAACTGAGGTTTCGAAAAGACATTAACATCTGATCAAGAAGAAAAATTAATTATACAATAAAAATTATTATTTAAAGTGTAATAATATTTTATTATTTACGTATTAAAAATTATAATTTGGAAAAATAAAAATGTTATTAGGTGAATTTAATTAATTATATTTTTTTGTCAAAGTGCAAAAACTTTTGTAATTTATAAACCGCTTTAAAACTACATGAAAGTAAAATGATTGTGTATAAATTCAGTTTTTGTTGATTCTATAGAGCAGTATTGAATGAGAAACTTATATTTTTTATATAACTACTTTATAAAATAAAATTTTTTAAATTTAAAATTTATTAAATAAAAAAACTTAATAAATAAAATAAAAATACTATATTAAGAATGATTAAGAAATTCAGCAATAATTTCAAGAGTATTTTAAAATATGTGTAACTAATCACCTCTAATTATACTTATTGACTATATATTTATAATTATTATATTTTAAATAAAATTGAATGCATATTACAAAATTGCATTTTCATTAGAAGTAGTTCATTTTCCCGCATACTTCTTAAATTTTATGTGGAAATATTCCGATTAAATTATAATAAATTTATTTAATGTAATAACTAAATGTAAATTTCAAAATTCTATTAGTTTGCTTCATTTTGTACACCGGCTCGGAAATACCACATAGATATTCAAAATTCTTAGCGTTTGGAAAATTTTGGAAATTTTGATTTTATTATTACAGTACATGCTAGAAACTGACAGAGCGCTTTTCCCTCTCGTCTCTTTTTCATATTCGATATTTGAAATAACTCGTTTCTCCGCTTGACTAGCCAATCCCTCGCGACTTTTCGTTTCTATGTCGAATCTGTCGCCAGACACTAACATATTCAACATTACCCATCGAACCTACATATACATCACATATATTATAAACTTTTACTTTTAAAAAGAAAAGAAAAAATGAATACAAGTGGATTTAGCGAGTAGAAAGGGAATGAAGGGTGTGTGTGCGTTCCGAGGAAAAGTAGAAGCTTTCTCGAGGACAACGACGTCGGCAAAATGTTTCTCAGCTGCAGGACGATTTTCCGAGGAAGGAAGAAAGCTTATGTTCTGTCAAGCTGTCGCTGAACGAGGATGGGCCTGCCAACTTATAGAACACGTACAATGCAGCCCAAGAATATTGCGCAACCCCTTCCCCCACCGATACACCCACATGCACATCCTATGGCATTCACCACAGCTTTTCTGTACATCCGGTTGAAAAACGGTTGCTTCGCGTTATCACGCTATCCTTATTGCACAATGCACCATTGCACAAAGTTGCATTCCCGTCTCAGAGCTCATCATTGACCTGTAGGGGGTGGTTTTGTAGGAGATGATCGCTTTTTCACGAACATTAGTGATGTTGCGTTTTTCAAAGTACGGTATTGACACGTGAATAATAGCGGAATATTTTGTAATTTGTAACTTGGATGAAAAGCAACATATTCATACTCGTTGCATATATAACGGAGAGTTTCTTGCTGGACCAAGGTAGACAAGAAATGAGGATCTAGTTGAAACTTCTGAACCTATTTCTTAGTATCGGATAATAAATCCATAGGGTTGTGATTTATTCAAATGCATTTTGAAACTTCTACACTTTGCTATTTGTGTATTATGTGCAGTTTATATATACACTGACGAGTATAATTTTTTTCTTAAAATATTCAATTGTTGATTGGAATTACAATGAGTAATATCCTTTACTATTCAACTATTCAATAAAGTTTGATTCTCAATAAAATCTACAATATCTAGTTTAATAATTAATATTATAAAATTAAATTAACCAGTTCATTGAATGGGGATAGAAGGTCTCTATGATTTTAATTAATTATTCCTCATTATGAGAATATCGGAAAATGATATTTTTAAATAATCAATTAAAAGACATATATTGAAATACAATTTTACTATTTTAAAATTAATCATTCCTAAAAGCATTAATAGAAGTGTTATGTATTATAAATTGAGTAAGTAGGTCCTGTACATTAAAATAATTAAAATTTAACTTCGATCTTTGTTTTAATATATGTTTGTATGTATTCTATTATATTCATACTGATTTTGAAATTTTAATAAAAATTTATAGCGGATATGTTATTGATGATAACCACATTACATAATTTACATAAATTATGATTGGTAGAAGATTAATTTTTATTATAAGATGCCAATATTTTTAATTTATTTTATCAATAATTAATTATGTTACATTAATTATAGATTTCGTAATTATTTTCATAGATACGAATATTTCTTATTCAGGAATCATATTTCTTAAATATACTCATTTCCCTATACCAGTATATTGTAATTTTATAATATATTAAATTATATTATATCATTTATTGTGTCACTTTATAATCATTTAAAACATTATATAAAATTATCATTTGTTAATATTTAAAAATATACGAACAATTTGTAATTTTTTTTTCATAAAATTTTTGTTTTACGTTAACGAAAATTTAGAAATATTTTATTTCTTTTATTTTGCTTAAAAAGAGTTATAATACTTATATTTAAAGTTGAAGTTGAACTTATTAGCAATTGACAAATTGATTATTTATACTATTTTCACTGAATACTAATATTTTTATTCAAAAATTATTTTTAATAATTTATATACATAAATAATTTGGGAGTATATAACATCTTTATGCGCATTTACATATCATTTTATTTATAAATAATATAATATTCAAATATATTTATACATACTTGCATGCGTCAAATATATTCGTTGACCGCTAATACATTTATTTACATAACGGTGGCTGACCACACGATGATTCTATTCACTAGCCACCTGGTGCTGCTTTCATACACAGATCATAAAGTGCCAGCTGTTGAAATGAACATCTAGTCTATTTATAGAAATAATCATATAGAATTACCTAGATTCTTTTCAGAAGCAATAAATAAAGATAATATATTTAACACTATATTGAATTTCACTCTGTTGACATGATAAATTTTCTTTAAATACTTCTCTAGCTTGCTATTTCTATATTTAATATTGAACTAAAAACATATATATATGTGATTTAATTTAAACATTAAAGAATTTTTTCAATGTTTTTTTTTTTATTCATCAATCAAACCTTACCAATACATATTAAGGATATTTCTATTAAAACGAATTTCGATTTATGTAAATACTCTATGATGTGTATTTTCTTCAATTAATATTTTGTATTATGGTTATATGTTACACTAAATTGGTAATTATTTTTTCTAATTTTATTTGGGAATCAGTACATTCTTAACACCTATCGTTTCTGTTGAAAACTTCTTTCTTCAGATGCACACAACCTAATAAATAAACCTAGAGCTCCTAAATCTCACAATCAACATTGTAGAAGCAGCTGAAGCAGCAGCCAAATCTCTCTTTCTTTTTGCTAGATATTTAACTACTCTTTCTACGGATACAGTCGACCTTATTTACGATATAAACCATTTAAGAAAACTCTGACAGAAAGTACAACTTTCGTAAAAATATCACTTAAGGGCGTGGGATAAACACTATTGTATTTTCTTACATTAAATAGAGATATTTTTTAATTATATCTACGAAAGTTATACATATAACAATAAACATTTTTTTATTTTTGCATAATCACAATTCCTGCTTCATGGTATCTGAAATATCACTCACAAAGCTAGATAGTGTTTGAAAAAACTTGAAATGGAAATTTTTCTGGCTGTTGACCAATGCTTTCTCTGAAATACCTTCTCATACAGACTTTCACAAATCTATATTTATATAGATCATCTTTTCTAATAAAATTCGTATTGTTAGCATAGCTTTTTAAATGAACGATATATTTAAATTAATCTTTAATGCTAAATGTACATGCAATTTATCTACTGGTTAATAACACATTATTTTTTTTTATTATAAACTAAACTTCTCTATTTATTCATTTTGATGTAATGTATATGAATACTAAATATACGATTTCAATAATCATTCAAAATAAAATATTAAAATGATTTTACCTTTTTTGAGTTACACTTCTAAATAAAAATATCTTTCATAAAGTAAAACTTAATACTTATGGTTTCATATACTTTCTGCATTCTTTATGATGTTTTCCAGCCTATTGAAAAATTCTTTACATAACACTCTGTAATTTTCATAGAAGAAATTATTTGAATTTTTTGAGTTAACTGAACTATTCAATAATCATAAATAAGTATATATAATTCATGTCACTTGCAATACTCAAACATTATCTTAATCTAACAACAAATATATAAGTACATATTATATATCTAAATCTAGTGATCGTTATCATAGATTCTGCTCTTCATTAATATAAATAACAAATTACAAGAAAATTACTATTTTTAACAATTTTATCTTCTTTTTTATTGTTATGTTTCTTTTCACTTACATTCAAAACTATCTATAAATTCCTAAGTTAGTTATTCTGTTCTTTAACTAGAATAGTGTTTATTTTTATTTTGAAAATTATAAAAATTTTAACACTAGAAGTAATTTTAATTCTAATATTAAAGTGTTTTTCTCATGTATTTACTTTCGTTACTTTCTTTTGCATTTGTTTACATTTAATAAAAATAAATAATGTGATAAAAATAATAAAACTGCTTTATAATTTTCATGCTATCGACATATATATATTCTCTATAAAGATCTTATCAAATACATATTTCCATAACTACGATGAAATAATATCAGTTTATAACTTAATAAACGTATATTAATCATGAAATCTTCAATCCTAATACCAGATAGCTGATCCAGATTTAATTAAATACGAGTAACAAGAAAGAATGATAACGGTCGTGAAAAACGTTATCTGGTCATCCTTTTCATGCTAGCCAACACACAGAATGTTCTCGATCAAAGTTAAATATACACCTCCCGATACATTCTTATTTGAACTTATTCGCAAAGTTAGGACGCTTTCCTTTTATTTGATTATTTTGAATTAAATTCCCTCACGGGCATGATTGACCCTTTTGAAAACTCGCCAATGAATTGAGCTTAAATATAAATTCTACGCTCGAAGATTAAATACACGTTTTGATACAAATAGTTATTAAAAAGTTATATTTTCGTTTCTACCGCACTGGAGCAATAGTAATAATAATACTAATAATGATAGCGCGCTATAAGTTTTTGAGAGCATGCAGCGTTAAGTCAAAATAGTATTTTTGTTTAGCCACATATGATGAGAAATTATTGATCGGAATTTTTCTGTTACGCTATGAATGAAGTAGCATCTTTCGTATGGATGCGATAAAAACCCGCCTGACGACGCGAGTTGAGTTTCTTGAGGATTATCAAGCGAATAAAATGGGCGAGGGAAAAAACCAAGAGATGAGAAGATGGCGCATTCGATACGAAGTGGACATGACGTTTTAACTGGATGCTCCTATCTTCTACTCACCGATCAAGTTTGCCAGCTTTAACCCGAATCCCTTCCGACCTGCTTCCGTATGTGTTGGTGCCTGTACGTGAGCCTGCAACTTGCACGCGTCGATGTAAAAAGCAATTCGAACGACGTGACGAATGAGCACCCGCGCAGGAACCAAGAAAAGACCTTCGAAGATTTACTTTCTCCGAGGCATCCTCTCTTTCACTCTTTCACTCTTTCACTCTAGTTATTCTCTTTCTTCTTATCAGGTGCGTCTGTCGATTCGTTGAAATTCTGGTTCATCAGCGGTGGAGTTGAAGCTTGCCACTAGTACTTTATTGCTTAACTTTCATATAAATTGAAAAATGAACAAAATTCTTATTTGCAGAAGAAATTATGGATTAACAATATATATCATATCTTTATGATATATGTTTTAAAATATTTCAATGTAAGGGAAGCAAATATCTTCATTATTAGCAATATGTATTAGTGAAGCCAATAATAATCATCAAAATCAACATCATCACCATTTTCATCATCAATCATATTACGAACTCTTAATAATATCATTATGTATATATTAAATGTATGAAAAAATAGATTTTCTAATCTAAGAATAAGTCCATAAATGTACATAATGAATACAAAATAAATAATTTAAAATTATAAATTTTGAAAATTCGTCTCAAATGAATATAAATATTTATGTACATTGGTGGTGAAATAGATATTTAAACTTTTATGTATAAATCTATACATGATATATATAATGTATAGAATAAAAAAATGATTTCTACTAATATAATACTTATACAACCATATAAAAATATACATTCCCTGTGAAATGCATTTTATAAAATAAAAATTGGCGCACATTAAACAGATCTAAGATATATCTAGTTTTATAACTATGCATAACATGAATAGAGATTTGCACAATTTTAGTCGGGGGTCCATTTCCATTTTAGTATAGTACTTAAAAACACAAAAGATTTCTTATTTATTTATTTAAATAAATAATTTATTTAAATAAAATAAATATAAAATTCATTTTATCTAAATCATACTTGAATATATAATAAATATATTAATAACACTAACATTGTTTATTGTAGTTTCAAAACATAAATTAGAGTTCACAAAAATTATATTATTTTTATCGTAACGCATAACTTCTTTATTATCTACATCTGAATTTTTATTATTATTAATCATTATTATTTTATTTAAAAAAAAAATTTCAGATTATTCGAGATACCGCTTTTTTATTTTTCATATTCTTTTAAGTATTATCATAATTAGTTTTATAAATATAAAGATAGAAAATATAGTTTAAGCAGTGACATCTATGAACTGTTCTGTCAACAATATATTTAGTAAGCTATAGTCGGTACAGAAATACAAAATAAATTTCTTAATCAATAAAATCATGGAACTTTATAAGAAAATTCCACAGGAAAACTCTGTCGGTATAGATGCCTGTTACACTATCAGTCCATCCCTCTTAAGGTAAGTTTTCCAAAGTAGTTTTGGAAGTTATAAGGGTTGGAAAATACTCGATCGATCAGTATGAGCTATGAAAACTGATGTTAGTATTTCCAACCGAAGATCTGATATTTATATTACAAAATTCAACAGAAGGTATAAGATATTTTATAGAAAATATATTTTCCATTATTTACTGGATATTTTTTATTATTAACTGTACTTGATAAACATGAAATCTGTAATATACATTAACAGTTTTACAACATTATTAATATACTTTAATAATTTATGTATTATAATGAGAATAAAAATACTTTCAACTTTTTCATTACTATTATGATATTATGATAATACATTTATATAATTATCAAAAACGAATTTTATTATTAATAATGCTAAATACAAAGTTTAACATTCAAATTTTATCAAGATAATTATTATAAATGATACTATTAGTTTCCATATTTCAAGCTACTTGAAAATTAGATGAAAATAATAATTGGATAATCAATCATAATTGTAACAATAATGTCGGAAAATAAAATTTGATTTAATTCGATGTTATGACATTTCTAGTATATGTTTACTATAATAAAAATTTTTTTTCTAAAATAAAAAAATATATATAATAATTAAGTAAAATGTAGGTTGGATCCATAATAATATTTTGTTTAAATAAAAATTTTGATAGACATTAAATGCAAAGACAACTTATAACCTAGCAAAATTTAGATAGACGTATTAATAAGTACATGTCAAAAAACGTATGTAATTAAAATTCTATCAGGGAAATGATTCGGATACGGTGATATAATAATTTTTATATTCTATTGATATCTAATCAATAATTTTTTTAATTAACGTATTAAATAACAGTGCTGAAATATAATGGAAGCACTAAAATATGCATGTTATCAAGAAAAAAATAGAAATAAAATAGTTCTTTCACGAAAGACAAACATTTATATTTTTTATAATTTATTTTTAACACAATTTCATAGAAATTAAAATTAGTACCTCAGTATATATAAAACACTTTAATTAATATCAATGTATGAACATATAATCAATATAACATAACGATTTTTCGGCATATATATTTATCAAGGAACAAAAGATTAGTAACATATTAACTACAAATGCTATTAAAAGGATTTAATATTTTTTAATTTTAAGCAAATAATCAATTGCTCATTTATTACATGAACCTTCTTTACACGAAATAGTTTTTATATGAAATTCCATTGTATTATATACATTAACAAGTATGAAGTATTTATTTAAGTGGTTCAAATATTAAATTTTAAATAAAATATAGAAATTTATATATAAAATTAAACAAATATAAAAATTTATAAGAATAATTTTGTCAAAAATTTTATCATGAATTTGTTATTAATTAAATTTTTTAAATATAAAATTACTGTTGAAATACAGAAAAAATTAAGAGGCTTGAAGTGATAAAATAGGTAATATATTTGTATATCTATGTATAGGTTGAATCTAACCAAATCGGTACTCATATACCACTCCAGTACCTTTGTTATCTGAAGAAGTTCAACCGTAGTTTTTTCAACTTTTTCTACTTTTAAAGCTCTTTTTGAAACGCTTAAAAACTTATATTTTTTATAGTGATGTGCAGACATTCATCCATTAAGAAGAAAGTATCCGTTTAATACAAACATTTTCATTTACGGTAAATTGTAAAAATAAATCATGTTTGATGTATTTTATAATTTGAACATTTTGTAAAGATTTATTATGGTTTTACATATAGAAATGCAAAGAATTTCGGATAACGTTACTGTCTGAAAAACAACATAGTTAATTTCAATTGTCGGGTATATTTTAGCCAAGAATTTCAATTAATGGTTTTGTAATTTATAATTCATACTGCATATAATTGTAATTGTAATATTCTTGGAGCTTAAATGAATGCTATTAATCGAATAACACTCATTAAATCCTTACATGAATTTTTAACCTCCTCTCAGAATATCTTTATAAGAAGGTTCGTACCAAATATTATATTTTATGGTTCCAATAATAACCAATGGAACTTAATGTTACTGACAATATTAAACGCCTCATAAATAATCAGATCTCAAGGAAAGATAAAAATTGTACACCCACGTGCCAATTGATGAAATGGTGTTATCGTATGGGAATTGCACTTTGACTGTTTAATGTCGATATGAGTTGGGATAGTAGGCGAGATTATAACCAGGGTGAAGGGGTCAACAATGATTCAGCACGGAAAGTTGGAAGTTAATCTGTCGACGAGGCAAAAAGAGTATAGGCACCATCGGAGAAATAACCAGGGAGGAATGGGCAGAGACTTTTTCAATTTCCACCTTTGGCTCTGTGTTACTTGTTCAGGCTTGTGCGCACTGCGATAGTTCGGGCGCCAAATGCTCTTCTTTTCTTCTTCTTCTGCACTTGAGAGATTGATTGTCGAGCGAATTTTTGAATCTGTCGCAATCGCGGTAATAAATTTCAAAACTTTACTGCGCGTTCACATGGCCCGACGCAATATAATGAATGATGATATTCGCTCGAATTTTCAATGCGATATCCATGAGTTTTACGTATTTATGCGCGCGGAAATTATTGAATTACGGATATTATGAAAAATACTTGGTCGTAACGATGCAAAACAGCCTATGAATTATAAAAGGGAGAAACAGGTGATGTATGTAGAAACATGCATTTACGAACGATAATTCTTACGGATTAACTAGTTTTAAAAGTAGAATCGTGTCGCTTGTAATGAGCGGAATTATGACGGTGCGGAATTTTGCATCATAGTTTTTTAAGCTCGTATTATGTAATTTTACACCAAGCATTCAAAAACTGTATTAATGATTAGCAATAAGTTATTGAATTATTAGATTACTCGATAACTAAAAATTTAAACCGATAATTCGAACTCGCTTCTATAATTTAAATGCTCAAACTGGTGTAATGTGAAATAACATATTTATGATAATATTCATGCAATCCACCCACTATTTCCAAGCAATCATACAATTATCATTTATTTTTTTTAAACAAATATATTAAATGATATTGCTGGAATATATACATTTAAAATTAGCTTGCATGTAGAATAAAACATTTACATATTCTTTTAGATGGAAAGATAATTTAAAAATAATTTAATATTTAAATAAAAAATTTATAATCATGCTTCCACACGTGAACAAATTATAAAAATAAATATATAAAATATAAAATATTTAAAATGTAAAGTTAATATAACTTATGATATGTAACTCCTCTACGTATGCATATATGTATATGAATATACATATATAGATATCATTACATGTGTATTATCCGCATAATATATGGTAACTATTTCGTGAGCGCTCTTTGATTTTCGTAATAATGAATATTAATAATAGTCTTAAAGATTAAATAATTATAAATATTAATACAAAATTAGAAATAATGATTTATAAATATTGTATTTATATACATTAGATTTTTATATAGTGTAATTTGTAAATTTTGCAGTAAAGTAAATGACTAGGAAAGTTTAATTAATTAACGCTAATACTCTTCCTCTAAGTCTTTGACAATATTCAATTATCTTGAACAAAATCATGATGACATGTCAACTTAAAAAATATGAAATAATATTAAGATAGCAATTTTATAAAGAATAAAGTAAATAATAATAGTTCTTCTGAATTGTGTGAATTATTAGTGAATTTGGAATATCCTAGTATTCGCCAATACTACAGTATTTACTACCGAAAAGTCATTACACAGGAATAATAAGTTCAGAAGGGACATCTCGTTCTATTTGGTACATGACTATTTCAAATAATTTGTACTAAAAACTATTATCGGAAAAGTACTAATTGTAAATCTCTAGTTATAAGCTAAATTTAGAATACACCCATGAGCACATGCGATACAACTATAATGAATGAAGAAAAAATAAATTAAATAATATATAATTACATAAAATCTAATACATAATAACTATATAATTATTAATATGGAATTTGTTTTTTCTTGGATGTTTATAACTTGTAATGCATTGATTTAATTAATGTACAAAATATATTTAATGTACAAAATGTATAAAATGAAACAACTTACAAAATTTATTTCGCAAACTATATGAAGATCATAAATACTAGTGCGTCTCCTGATAAGTTTGAATACTAACGATCTCATTTCGCACACAATAGGAGGGGGTGGATGCATCTAATATAAAATTATTTACACATGAAATCAGTACGTCCTTAGAATAGACAGAGACAGAGAGTGAAAGAGAGATAGAGAGAGAGAGAGAGAGAGAGACAGAGAGAGACAGAGATATGATAGTGAGCTGTTGCTCGTGTTATGAATTCATTTTCCATATAAGTGCATCCACTGAGCAATTAAAATGGAACACACTCTTATAGCACTTCTTAATCACCCACAGATAAATTTGATTAGAAATATTACTGTAGAGACTAAACTTCATCTAGATCAGAAATTCATCAGTAAAGCTGCATTTTTCGGTAAAAAATTACATAATCATGAGGATTGAGTGGAAGAGAAAGAATAGTAGTATACATTAAATAGCCCTTTCATAGTTTTAAATTTTTATCATGGTATATTTTTCTCTCTCTCTATATTTCTCTGTATATAGTATTTATAGTAACATACTTTTTTGACGCATTCATTTTAAAATTGTAAATTTGGCATTTAGTGGTATATCATATAGATTTTTAAAATAGAAGACTTTAAATTTTATTTGATTTCATGTACGCATAATTTATTTAAACTTATTATTATATAAAAATTAGTGTGCATACATAGAAAAATCATTAGACTTATGTAAGAATTTAAGTACAAAATCTTTTTTAATGTTAATAGTTTAATAATTTCAAGAAACATATTCTTAAACTTCTAATTAAAAATGCTTTTTAAGTCTAAATATATTTTTATAAATTCTTTTGTAATTATTCTACGAATTACGTAGAAAATTACAAGTTAACTTTTAATTTAAATCAGTATTTAATGTATGGTTCAAAATTACATTTATAAATTAGTATTTATAATTTCATAATTACTTAGAATTTAAATTATAATTCAGAAGATTATTTTTTCTAAAAATTAAACTTTGAAAATGATGTATAATTATAATTTGAGAATTTAAAATTAATTGTTTAGTGTGAAGAAATAATTTATTTGCTTAGTATAAATTATTATAATTTCTGCAAATATCAAAAAGTAAACGAACAAATAAAATATTTGTGTAATTTAAATTAAAGTGAATTATAGATAAATTATTTCTAATCAAGTCTCTAAACATTAAGTACTGCATATTAATTATAACAGAGACAAAATTAATATGAAAATTTGCAGATTAAATTCTATATTTACCATACATATGAGCTACATGCAAGGATCATTTATAAAATAGAAATATATAATTCATACATTTACATTGTACAATGAACAGTGAATATCCAGTATTTAGATTTCAACACTATTTATGAATGCCATTGTGTAAGAAAAATTTAAATAACAATTTAATAAATTCAGTTTTTACTTATGTGTAAATGCTGTAAATATTAAATAAAAAATAATAAATTTATGTGTGTGGATGGATATGTTTAATAATTTAAAAATAACGATTAATTATTATTAATAATATTTTATTATTTTAAAGAGTATGTTGGAATTGTTTATCAGGTATAAATATTAAAATATATTTCTATACATTGCAATTTTTAGTTATCTGTATAATATAAAATTGTTTTAGTTGGTAAAATTATATTTAGTTATGTAAAATAAAAAACTTTCGTAATTCATGAATAGCGTGTACTATAACAAAATTAATTATGAAAAACAAGAAGAATAATAGTAGATAAAATAGATTGATTTCGGTCCCAAAGGTGGATAGATCAATTTTATCAAAGTAAATTTTGTGGCTTGAAAATTGAAGAGATGTAATTGATGAAAAAGGATTGTTTAGTCAACGAATAAAAGCCCTAATGGAGAGGATTACAAGTAAGTAACTGAGCGATGAAGGAAAGATAAGACAGAAGTAAAGTTAAAAAATACTCTAATAAAGTTTATGTCAAAGTATGCAAAAAGCTCATTATGGATGAGACAACTGATAACAGCCGATGAATTATGCTTATTTTGTTTATAATTATTGTTTCAAAATTAAGTTGTCAATATATTAATTAATTTTACTAAATAATAAATATACTACTTGAAAATCAATACTTGCACATTTAAATATTGCATTTATTGACTCTAAATTCATTTAACGATGCGTTATTTATTCTTTGCATATTGTTTTTATGATTTTCGTCTTGTTTTTGCTCTTTTCGGTCTGATCTTCGTTAAATACCACAGCCACCATGAGAAAGTCAACAAGCAGTTGACGTGCATTAACTCAACAATCAGTAAAGCAGTACATAAGTACGTGCATTTTGGGACAACCCGCAATGGAGGACAAAAAGTAGGTCCCCATTACTAAAACAATACTACTTTCACAAATTGTATCCGATCATGTTAAATATATTTAAATTTTATTTTCGTAAAAAATGTTTCAGAGATAAATTGTGTTGTTAACTAAATTGATTATTATTTCAATATATTACGTATAATTCATATATAAAATAAAAATTCATGTAAAAGCTTCTTATTAATATTTAGATATTTAATCTTGATAATATTAATAATTAAAATACTTTTTAGATATGTATTATAATTTTTACTTTCAAAAGTAAGTAATTGTTTTAAATTTTACAAAGTTTTTTATACTCGAAGTACCTTTATACAATCAAATATAATATACAATAAAATAACTATAACACAAAGTTTCTATTATATACATATATATTCAACCAACAAAAATTTACTTGATACTTCTAAAAATAAAATACATAGACAGCTTTCTTTGGATGATTTTTCATTAAAGATTTATTATATTTAAATAAAATTCATAAATCACAAAATTATTGAATAATACAACTTATGTCGGAGATAATCCTTTAATCACGCTAAATTTAATTCACTAAGTTTAAGAGATTATAAATCAAAGCATCCGCATGCACTTTTACTATTTGCAGGTTTAAAAGCATAAGAGCTAAAACAGTTCTTAGAAGCAACATTACATCACCGTAGAAATACCAGGCCGACAAAGCTCTACATTTATAAAAGCAACTGGTATAATTATGAAATGAAGCGAAAAGTCTTGCTCAGTCGACTCCAGGGTGAGAGGTTGGGCTTGGCTGGACCTGGACTGGGCTGGACTGCGCATGACCACCATGAATGTTGGACCTCCTGCGAACAAAGCTCTTAACGCGATACTCTCGGGATAAAAGGGTTGAGGGAAACCGCAAATGCAAATTATTTTGCATAATTTAGATTCAACTTGTTCGCTTCTTCTTCCTTTCATCCACCTCCTCTCTCTCTCTCTCTCCCCTCCCCTGTCTCTCTCTTTCTCTTTGCGACAGCTCTCTTGTACTTTCGGCTGCAACAAGATTAACGATTACTTCGTGGGTACACTGGCACAATTATTTAGTTTTGGGACAAATACGGCACCCCGGACGTCTAATGCCATTTTAATAATCATGAAAACGAGGTTGAGTCAGGCTAAACAGAAAGCACATAGAAATTTACTAAGCTAGAGAAAATCTCAGATATGACATTTAAGCTTAATTTAAGACACCGCGATATGGACGAAGCTGCTCGAGATAATGAAAGAGAATTGTAATATAAAGAGAATTTTTTGAATAGCCAACCTCAATGGTGTATTTGTCTATTGTAAAATACTGTTTGCAAAAAGTGTTCTTTCCTATCTTCTTAAGAGATTCCAACGTTTCAACAACATTGACGAAATTAAAAATGGTATGATGATATTTTTGATTTTTAATTTCTATACTTTTATAACTTAAAAAAAAGGAATAAATTGATGTGTAAATTAAACGTTTTATATACCAAAATTTTAATATTTTAACATATATTTATTTAGTATTTTTGTAATTTAATTTTGATACAATCATTATATTTCATATTTTTATTATTAAATGTAAGATATTGATATTTGAAAAATTTTTTTCATTAAGTTTTAAATATTTATTTTTTAATCAATCGAGATATAAAAATGAATATAAATGCAATAATGATTTGTGATAAAAAACCACAAGTGAGATAAATAGTGAGCTAATAATTTTCGCTTTATTTTATAGCATTTACGAATCGTACAAAAGTATTATTTATTACTATTCCATTATTTACATCACATATATAAAATACTCGCAGATCAATATATCCAATCATTGTTATTTCTATGTTTTTTAAATTCAAAGGATTATTGAAAGATAAATTTTTATTGTATTAAGCGACTATATACGATTATCTCATTATTATCTTATCATTTTTAATTAAATCATCAAAAGTATCAGTTTCTTCTTTTGACAAATTCATATTTTTCGAAATGAATTCTAATTATCAAATTTTTTGATTTGATATTGTATATAAATTTATAATTATTTTTAGAGCACCAATACATTTCACAGTATCGCCAATTAGGTTATGTCATTATATCAAATCATAAAATGATATTAGTTTCAAATTGTAACATATTATAATCAAATATAATTGTTAATTAATACTATGTTACAATACTAAAATTTAGTTGTTGCAAAGCTATAAACAAAACTAAATAGTATTAAGCAGTTGAAACTTATAACTACTACATATGCATTAATCACACATCTTACTGTTTCCAACACAAATGGTTATAATATATATATATTTAAAATACAATATAGTAATCTTATTGTTTAAATTTTTATACTTGGTATAATGCATATGTTGTTACTGCTACAATAATAATAAACCCATTCAAACTTACGTATAATTAATATTACTATTCATTAATAATCAAACAGCCTAAATACATATTATATAATAAATAATAGAATTGAATGTTAGTGAAAAAAGTAAAATTTTTAAATCTGATTATATCCTAAGTGAATCACATCATCATTTTTTTACTTTTTTCTCATTTTAGAAAATGAGATGTATCAGACAGCACCTAGACATATCAAAATTGAAGAATCTATGAGGCGCCATCAGTCGCATTTAAAAAAATCAAGGCTTGGTGAATCGTTGTCTGGTTATGTCTGAAAGAAATTTGTTAAATCTTATATTTCAGGAATGTGCATGGTAAACAAATATGTAAATTTGTAAACCAAGAACAATCACAGAAGAATGAAGAGAAATGTAAGAGACGTAGTAATGGTTTCGCCAAATAACGATGGGAATTGAAAGATTGAGATATGTATTACCAGCTTTAATCAGAGATAACTCGAAGAAACTAAATAAAACAAACTCCAATTACGAGTGAGATAAATAAATCCTTGTAAAAATCTCGAACACACTACAAAATAAAATATTTTTACTGAAGAGAATTTTTATACCTAAAGTACATGAACTTCGCATAAGAATTAGTAATACACGGGGTTAAAAATCGCCTCGACGACAACGACACCCTCTATAAAAATTTTAAAACTTCATTAAAAATTATAAACACGAAAAATTATCCCGTCGTAAAAAATGAGCACGAGGAATACATGTACCCTCGGTGTTTAATCTCGGACTGACGACCTAAGGTAATATCACCGGATTTAATACATCTATTATGATACCTTGAGGGAACATTGACCAGGGTAGCTGAAATGCGATAGACGAGGCATCAAGAAAACAAAATTCACGAAAAATTTGTAAGAGATATAGTGATAAAAAGCGAGAGAATTCAAAAGTCAGAGATAATATTAAACCGACAATGTTTTGCTGTTTGTAGATAAATTTTTCATTCGTTTGGTAGTTTTCGTCTTCCTTTACAACCAGGATATTTCTTTAAATTTGTTTAAATAAAAATTAATTATAAAAATCCAAAAATTCACATGGTACTCCAGTCAAAGCAATTCGGACCGCACTTTTGGAGTACAATGTCGTCGTATAATGGACGAAAGCTCGATGTTCTGGTGGATATTTTCCTTCACCATTATCTAGACTTTCATAATATAACTCCACTGTGCATAGATCAGCACATATATGAATATTTTTGTGTGTATGCACTTGCGCCTTCATGCACAGAAATTTCTTTGACTGAAAAGAATAATGCTCTTCGATTTTCTTTTTTCTTTTTTTCTTCTCTTTTTAGGAAATGCTTACAGAATCATAATCACAATCAGTTTAGAAAATCATATAATTATAAAATTAAAGATCCTTATAGAAAAGTTTTTAATAATAACCAGATATAAATTTAAATTAATCAAAAACTATGACAAACTTTAATGTAATAAACTATTTTTCTAATGAAAAAAGATATAGTTAATAAAATTATTACAAATTAATGTAGTTAGTATCTACTGGTTTGTACCTATTTATTATGAGTATAAAAAATTACGGACTAATTATTGCATAAAATTTAACTTTAAAATATTTCCAGAGCTAATTTAATATATACTGACTCTCGAAGAACTAAATAATGTAATGAATGTGAAACTATTTTCATAAAAAGAGATTAAATTAGTGTAGACATTAATTTATAAATATATACATAAATGTACAATTTGTATGTAGATATATCTCGAGCTTAAATTTGAATGCCAATTCATGTTGTTCTTGTCTGAATCACTTGATGTCAAGCGCATGATGTGTATGAGTGTGTGTCCATGGCAGCAAGTGTAACTTGTAAATGATTTTAGACAAGGATGTATACTAAAGGATACACGTTTATGTTGCTGACATGTAGAATTTTATGAGAAATCGATTAACTTAAGTCTTATAGGTTACTTCAATAAAATATTTCGTACATTTTTTATATTCAGTCGAATTTTCTAAAACTACTATGTTTCTTTCAATACAGTCGTATTTATAGTATTTTTTGGACTGAAGCTGCCAAATGTGTTTATTTATCTAAATGTATAAATATATAAACATATATATAAATAGCCAAATAAATCTGTGTATATCATTTAAACATGATATATTGTTTGGTAAATGTAATATTACAGGACAAGATGAAAAAATAATTGAATAAAATAAGTATATGACCATCATTAAATATTACTTTATATTTAATGTATGCCACTTCAAAATAAATATTTAAAAATTAATTATGTAGTAAAATTTTCATAAAAAAATTTAATTGTATCTTTTATAGAAATTAATACAGGTAATTTATTACATTCTATAATTAATATCTTTATATAACTATCCAAATATTAGTTAAAAACAATAAATAGTTAAAAAATACTTTAATAATTTAAAGATGAAATTTTCGATTAGTAAAAAAAAATATTAATTAAGATTTTATCATAATAAAATTTTTTAATATTTACTATGTTTAGTTAAGTTTCATTAGAGATTTTTTAATTAAAAAATATATTTTATGATTACATAAATAAATTTTGATTCTCTAACATGAAAATATGTGCCCTCTAAAAATAAAAATTCCAAAAAGAAAACAAAGTTCCTTCAAATAAAAATTAATGTAATAAGTTTTTTAAAAAATTGACAAATATTTTTAATAATTTTACTTTAAATTAAAATAGAAATACATGTTCTTATAATTCATATTTCCTATATTATTTGTTTGTATCAGTTTACCATAAATTCTTTCAATTACTCCCTTGTGATCTTTACAATATATTTTTATTTCTTTAGATTTAAAATTTCCAGTATTTTAGTTCACATACAATGGAGCTTGAAATAAATGATAAATTTCAAAACTATTGCAAAAATTTAATAATATATTATTAATATACAAAATGACGCAAGGATTGAATAAATGTATATCTTCTATAATATCTCTCAGTAATCATATATTCACTAATAAAGATGAAAAAATCTACTTAATATTAAGAAAAATATATACATGCCAAATGAAAATAATATTTATCTAAATTTACTTTATAATTTCTATAATACATAAATTCTATTCATTTAATAATTTATGTAATATTATTCTTCAATAATATTTTCAAATGTAATAATAAATATTATTTATATTATATATGTTATTATTTCAACATTGTAGAATTAAAAATTATAATACAAAAGAATTATTCTTTTCTTTCTCATTTATAACTTGTTTTAATAAAAATGTATATGTTAAGGTAAATAGAATAATAAATAATAAATGAATAATAAGTATTAATTTAACCTTAAAACAATAAATGTATAATATTAAAAATTTTTTTTTATACTATATTTACATGTTATAGCTACAACATAATTTATTGTATATTAATTTCATGTATGGTAGACCATAGAAATTTCGTGTACTGAATATGCAAATGAAATTTTTGAATTCTTGATTTCCAGAAAACTTAATAGAAAAGACTTAAAAATATGTACCTGTATATATTTTTTTATTTCACAAAGGAATATTCATTTACAATTTCAGAAATACCGAATGTATTTTTGAAATAAGTTTATAAAAATTATGCAGATAACTCCTATAATTTTGTTGGAACGCAGAAAGTTACATGAATAGACATTTTTTTGAAACTTTTTACCAAATACTTGTAATTATTATTCAACTTATGATACTAGATTAAAAAAATAGTTGTTTGCAAATATTGAAAATTGTATTTTCATAAATAGTTCATAAATTATAAACATTTATTTTTTATTACACTCGTAAGATTTTAATAATCATACTATATTAATTTTGTAAATATTTCAACCGTTATTAAAATAAAATATTTAAAAAAATAATGCAAAATTTTATTCAGTAGTTTTCAGTGAAAAGTTTCATTGTAATAAATGATTACTCTTATATAATATTATACAAGTTTTCAAGTCACGAAGATTTTTCTATGTTTAGAAATTGCCGAAAATTCAATCATACTCGTATTCATGTTCGCTAACTTTTTACTTTGTATACACTTATATATAACAATAAGAAAAGAAATTTATTTATATTCTTAGATATTTTATGACATTTTATATATAAACCTTTACACATTTTTAAGAATATAGTATTATTTAAAATGTGTAAATAAAATATTGAATAATATTGAAATACACCATAAAACAGTATACTCTCGTTTGAGTTTAAATTTCCACAATTTTATACTTTTTTAACTTTTAACTAATATTAATTAATATTAAATCGATTAAATAAATATCTACCATAATGATATAGCTGCCTTAATTGATTGAATTAAAATTATAATAACTTCAATGAATTGTAAATGTAATGTATATATTCGAATTTATATTACTTTTTGTATATTCACTTAAATATTTAAATAATTATAAAACAATTTTTTTTTTAACAAATTACTTTTATATTTCGTTACAAACAGTTAAATAAGTTTTTTAGTTTTAAAAGATTTAAAGTTGAGTCTATGTACTAAATGCACAAATTAGGATGACACACGATTACCGGTTTCAGCTACAACCGGATGTAGATGAAGTTTGGAACTATGTCGACCCCATGAGAAATCCCCGAGAAATACCGAGTATGCGGAAAACATCCACTAATTACCGGATTTAAACGCTCTGTTTGCTGTCGCTTTCTCTCTGTATATTTATCTCCCTCTATTTTTAACTATCACACGAGGAATACAAAAGTCGTTGTCTTGATAGTCTGCTCTCAAATAATGAAACAGTTAGCTATTTTTTTAATTTGAAATATAAATTTACCTACGAAGCTTTTACATTTATACAATATCTCAGAAAGCAGAAAGGTCCAATTTAAAGTATGAAAATTTACATTCTCCATATAAACTATGAGTAAAAATCAACGTTTCACAATATCAGCGTAATTGTATTGCAATCACATTGGAAAGGTTATGAAATATGATTAAACGATAGAGCAAATACGAAGCTTCGTCTTAGTTTGCCATTTATTTCGAATCTTGATTTTGAATGTCCCAGGTCGACACGAACAACTTCCTTGTGTAAACTCACAAGCACTTACACACAAGGGTAGTTCTGCAGGAAGAGGTCAGTTTGCTTAAATCGGTAAACGTAATTCGTATGTAGAATTTACTCTACACTCCGAGGATCACCCTGGATAAGAACGAGGTAGATGTGGAACGCCTTGAAAGTGCGTGCTTCAACCAAGATTAGAGTGATCGACACCAATACCAACACAAGCCACACGGAGCTGCGAGCCAGAGCTAAGGTGGTACAAGAATTCCTAGCAAGTCAACTTTATCGGCAGTTCACCTTCCTTTATGTTTTTACTACCCAATTTGAATTCATCTACCCGCAATTGATTCACTGCCATTGACTGATATTTTGAATAATCCGTCACTTAATCTCGCAAATTCACAATTCTTTAGAGTATAAAATAAAAAGGTACAACCACATTAAGTATTATACTTGAAAAAAACATTTAACATGAGATTTGTACAATTGATTGCTTTTATATTGATTATTCAAAGTTAGACGAATTTCTTTTACAATTGATTTTCGTGTAATAAATATACATTATTGTTTATTATGTTTTTATTGAGATAGATTTTCTTTACTTTAATCATTATTTTTATTTTTTTTTTCTAGAAAACCTATTTTTATAATCAAATTATACATTCATAAATTATGAATAGCAATTGCTTATACGCGTATTTCTAACATTTTTAGAATGCATAGAAACTATATTTTTCTCGTTTATCACTCCCTTATCCTCTTAATCCAATTATTCAAAATTTTTCTTAAAAAATTTTATCTTCACTTATGTATTATATTCAACAATATTTTTTTCTTAATTTATTGTTATACAATATAATAATACATTAAATATGAAAATGTCCATAAAAATTTTATACTCTTTCTTCCAATTCTCGCAGAGTTTTAAATGTATATTAATTTTGTATGCATAAAATAGTTATATATATATAGTATATATAGTTATTTTGAATTATTTTTACACAAATGAACTTTTGATTTTATTATTTTAATAACTATTATGCAAATTTATATTTAGAGTCGACGTATACATTTTTCAACAATTATATTAATAAAAACAGTTAGCTTTTATAAATCAAACTTTAAAATAATAAAAAAAGTAATCAAATTTAATCGGTAATAATTTATTGGAATAACATAATACTAGATGAACTGTTAAGAAAAATGGTATATGTATAATAAATAATTTTAATAGTTTTATATATACTCTTTATTCCATTAAGATTAGAACAATATATTAAATATTATATATTTAATGATCTATAAAAATATAAATTGACTTTATGTATTACAGTACATTGAATGCAATCTCCTTTACATTAATTAAAAAAATACTACAAATAAGATTACTGCATTAAAGAACACTAAATCTGTGAAATATCTTTCAAAATTAATATTATAATATTTTGTTAAATTTTTAATAAAAAGTTATAAAATTAATGAAATTGAGACTTAGATATAAAAATTTCAACAGGAAAGAGAAATGTGTTTATAGTTCATCACTTTCAATTATAAAAATAATGGTATTAAAAAAGTGACCTTAATTATATTTTATAAAAAAATTGAGGAAAAAATTTAAAAATTTTTATTTTCGAAAAATTTGAAACTAAAATGGAAGATAACATTTATTATTGGTTAGAGAATAGAATATAAAAAAGTGAGAATGAAATATGTTGTACAATAGAAATAGCTAATATACATTGCTTTGTGCTTACAAGTATGTTGACGCCTCAAAAAACACGAACAGTTAATGTTTGCATGAAAAATTGAAGTATAATTTAAAAGAATATTTTTTTGTTTCATTTACAGTATTAAAGAAGTTTCGGATCATTTTGGAAAAGAATAAATACAATAATAGTATCAACAATTATTTTTTATACAAATTTCTACATTTATTATCAAAGTTTATATTCATACTGAAAATCTCAGAGATTAATGATAGAAAAATGATTTTTTATTATTATTAATCTTAATATTAATATGATTGATTAATTTATATAAATTAGTTGTATGTTGAACGGGTGTCTACATGTACTAAATTTATTAATTTTTTTAGTTTTTAATGAAACACTTTTAAAAAAAAGTAAAATTGTTTGGAGAATAAATAATGTTTCTGTTACCTTTTATAAATTAAAAATACTAATAGTCGCTTAATTAAAACTATGATTAAACAGTATTATATGTTTGCGATGTATGGATTCACATTTATTCAATTCAATATTTGTCTGAAGAGGTTCTAAAATTATTCATATTCATTTATATATTACTGTATTCGGAAATTTAAATATATTTTAAAATGTAAAAACCTAAAAAAACGTGAATATTGAAAATTATTTATGTAAATAAAAAACAAAGATATAAATGTAAGCTATTACATTTTATTTAAACATAGTATGATATATGTAGATAAAATAATATGAAATTTATATATCCCAATTCTATTACAAGGCATGAGTAATCTTTGACGTAATATCTTGCATCTAAACTAAGACAGCTGCCTTACATAGATTTTTCATAGCAAGACTAGGTAATAAATGAAAAACGTGTCGGTAAATAAATAAATAGAGTATACTAAGGATTATTAAGAACGTTACTTTTAAATCAATTATTTATTTTAAAAATAACTTTATATATCTGTATGTGCATTTATTACGTAACATCAATATTTTATTAAATATTCAATGAATGTGTGGATCTTGTCTAGAGAAAGCCATATAATTTCCAAAAAATAATAAATTTAAAAATTTTAATCTGCGTAAATTAAAACAAGTAGATTTACATCAAAATGTCGAAGAAATAAGTTCAATAGAAAATAATTCCAGGTCATTCGCATTCGATATTTCACGAATGAAAAGTGTTCCATTACATGTATATTTCACTCGTGAAAATTTTACATAAGATTAAGCTTGGTTATAATTCATCCAATAAAACGATAGTTTTTTTTTTTTTTTACCTTTATAACCATAAATGCAATCACTATGCATTTAATAAGTGTACACATATAATATTATATAATTTCGGTAAAAATTTTTTAACTAATTCATGGACAGAAACAAAATCAATAGAAAAATAATGCGTAAACCGAAATCTGTACATTCATAATTAATTGTATTAACATGAAATTTTTATTTCTAATATGTATATTCAATTTTAATAAATAATTTTAAAATATCATTTTGAACTCAAATTAAAATAATAGTCTTATAGATTCACAGTACGATAAGAAAGAATAAAAATATTATTAATATTTATTATTAGAGAAAGATTGTTTTATCATATTTTATTTTACTGTATGAAAATTTGATACTTTAAAACAGGATTAAACATTTAATTTTTACTTTTTTTCAAAAATGAAAAAAGGAAACATATAACTAATTAAATATGAATAAAATAACTTTAAATTAAAAAAAATATATAAAAAATTAGTTTATAACTTCATAATGTATTAAAACAAGAAAATTAGTTGCAACTATCATTGACCAATTAGAAAACGCGAGGTTGTTCTTCAGAATTAATTTATCTATATTAATCCAACATTATGACATTTGAATATATTGGTTCGTAGATCTCAAATAAAAATTTTACATTGAAAAAAAAGAACATAAGATTTCTAAAATTATTCATATTACTAAGTATTTGTATATGCTTGCAACTGAGATGAGACATCATTTATATAAATTTATATAAGCTATGAATTATAACTAGTTATAATACGGGAAAATAAAATCTTCAGGAAAGTTATTATAATAATCTTAACCGGTATATTTTGCGGTATAATAATTTCAATATTAAATTATTCTTTAAATAACTAATAAATCACCATTCTATTCATGACCACTCTAAAATTAAGTACAGTCATATAGTAGAGTGTTGCTTTTGAAAATTTTTGAAAATTTTTAAAAATTTTTTTAAAGATAGTTGATGTAAAACCTTTGAATCCCTTTCAACATAAGTAACGATATTTTGGTTTTTTATGAAATTCTATAATCATTAATATTTTTTACTATCCCATATATTGTTTAATATTTGAAGTGATAATCAAAAGTATTATTTATACTGTTACAAATATTTTTTACATTTTTTATTATCGAAAAATTGTTTAATTCAATAATTAATATGAAAAATAAAATAAAATAAAGTATAAAAAAGATTCTCATGCATAAATATATATATATGTGTTTAAATCGTACATATAATTATAGTATATACTATCGGAGACATAAATAGAACATTTTATGGGCAAAAGAGACGAAAAACTAGCTCATTTATTAGATCTCGATAAATTTTCAGAAGTTCAAGTAATGGCTTAGTTGGGCAGTATACTTATCAGAGCATACTATAAAGATAATCTACCCTTATATTTTTTTTTCAATTTGCTTTCAATTCAATATTATCTGGTGGCCAAAATGAAAGAAAATTATTTCACCTACACTTTAATACCGAATGACATTGTCACAATTTCACTGTGACTGCTCAGTGGGCATGCAATCGTACCATATCGCGAGGAGAAATCAACCGAAATAAATTGTGCAGAAATCGGATATTGCGGTACCTGCTGGTTCGACGTGACGATTTTCGACTTTGGGTTTCCGCTTTCATTACCTTTTTTTACATCAAGTACAGAGGAAATATTAATTATTTTTCAATAGTTTACTCAAAAAATATAGCTTTTACAGGATTACAAATAGGATTTGGTTTCGACAATGTAAATATTTTCTTTTTCCTTTTTTTCTTTTTATATTTTTTTACGGAGGTGTAGGAAATAGAGAAGATACATTAGAAATAAAAGGTTTATCATAAAATATGAAATTTTTGTTAAAAATAAATTAGATTGAAAATCAATATTCTACTACTCTTAACAGCAAAATAGCTTGACCAACATTAATGAAACGCATAATGCATAAATGTAGAACTTGTATACATATATGAAAAATAAATAAAAATAAATATTAATCAAATTTTATTTAATATTAAATACTTGTTTAAAAAATGAATAAAATATAAAAAAGTTAATCGTTACAATAAAGTTACTAATTCATGTACACGTGAAATTATTAAAAATATTTATTTGAATTTATTACAAATTTGATACATTTCACACAAAAAGAATTTAATTTATTTCACATATTATTTTATTATTATTATTATCATCATCATAAATATAATAATAATATTATAGTTAATATATTCATTGTACTTCAATCATTTGCTCAAAAATTTAACATTTACAATAACATTTAAAATATATCAACACTTGATAAAATGAATTTTAATTTTAAAATACAATGATACACATGAAAAAGAGATGTAAAAATTACTGGTTATTTACCAGTACTTTTTACATCATAATTTTTACTGGTATTAGGATTACGAAAATATATGCCATTCTTCTAGAATTAATCAATGTTTAAAATATATATAATAAATTTTTATCATATTAAACTTTATTGGTAAATAATATAACATATACTATCATAAAATTCTTCGTCGGTAATTACGTGTTATTTTGTAATTTTCGTGAGATTTCAGCAATTCAGATACATTTTTAACTTGGCTTTAGTAGACTTTTGTTCACGATGTGTCGTTATTTTTCGAAAATATGTGGAGAATATGTACTATAATAAAAGCTTTTTTATTTACATTTTTCATGTATGGTTATCAATTTTTTTCCTTTTTTTAAATATTAGGTGAATATAAAATTCGAAGAATATTTTAAAGTATTGGATTGTCAGAGGAACGATAATAAGCTTCATGATATTCTTGGAAAACATAACTTTAAAATAATTGGTAATACATTTAACAACAATATCATTAAGTTAAATAAAATAAAGTAATCACAATGTTAATAAATATTAAAAATTTTAAGTAATTTGACATTTATGTCCAGCCTAGGAAACCATTTCTGTATAAAAATTTATAAATATATGATTATTATGAAATTAAATCAGTTAAAATGAATATTTTTATGTGCGCTAGAAAGTAAATGTAACCAACTTATGAGCAAAAAGACTATTTAAAGAAAATTCTTTATAAATTTTACTAGAAAACTCATAAACTCCTCTGATTCTCCACATACTTTTAAATACTTTAAAAATTGAATAAAAACAGATAAAAAATTGTAAATGGTATAGTCACATTCTGAGGAATCGCAAACGAATTGGTCGTTTCATTAAATCTAAAGAAATATTATGTGTAGAAGGTCTTTCTATTCAAACATAGGAAAATCTATTTTAAAATAAGTTTACTAATTAAATTGTCTTTTTTCACACTATATATATACATATATAATACACATTTACTTTACACATAAATACAAATCTACCACTAAACTATTATATATATGTATGTAAATCAATGTATGACGAAGTGAAAAATATACTGAACTTCCAGAAATCTAGAAACAAACGCCATAGAATATCCCTGTAAAATAAAAAGAAATTTGTTATACATTCACCTTCCACGCAAATAGTTTTAATATAAATCCTATTAACTTTTTTCTATGCCATTTAATTCAAATGAAAGTCCCAATATTATTGAGGATTTATTGGTTGAATAGGCACAGTCATCGGTGTGTCATCCTATCTTTAAGTCTCTCTCCTAAAACTTTTTGCCTTGTACTCTATTTATTTATTAGCTCATTATAACTGTTAAGCCTTTATCCCGACTGAGGTAAACATAGATTAAAAAATAAGATACAATGGAAATAAAATATTTATTTTTAATTTAAATTCGTACCGTCACAATACTAAATATATTATAAAATTGAAACATTTAGAAAATTATTCACTTTAAAACCGAAAGCAAAAATTTTATGGTAAAGATTAAAATTAATGAAGATATAAATGGTATTAAAAAGTTTTTAAGCTTCTACATGCTAATTATAAAATGGATTTAAAAAAATTTTTAATTTAAATATTTTGAAAATTATTATTATATTATAAAATGATCTAGTTTTATATTTTGAATTTAAAGAAATATTGTATACATTTTACTGGTATTTTATTAAATAAGTGCAAGCTGTTTTTCTTATTCTTTTATTAAGACTCTTAAAAGTTTGTAAGTTAAATAATATTTTGAAGAAATAACAGTTTGAGAATTTTTTCAATATTTTTTTTGTGTAGATTTTGGCATTTTCATGAAAAGAAAAAGATTTTCTTTGGTACAGTTTGTTTTCATTCTACTTATAAAAAAGGGAGATTACTATGATATAAATATCTGAATACACATTTTGTTTAACTACCATTTAATTTTTAAAAATATTTTATAATATACATTTTTTTAGTCTTTGTATACTCTTTAATTAGACAAAATTAAATTGATTACACATATTAATATTATATAGTTTTTTGCCATGCAAACATATATCAAGCTTCATACATGGTCTGCCCGTAAAGTATCGAGTTTTTTTTTTTAAAGCCACTATTGGTTGTAGCGATTTGAGGTTTTAAAATGTAGCGGAAACTTTCTTCTTTTTGTCTTTTTTTTTTGTTTTTTCTATAATTAAAAGCGAAGGATGTTTTTTAGTTTTGTGACATGACGCGATGGATCACTAGAGTAACAGCGCTTAAAATATTGGCTTACGGCTTGGTAAAAATACTGTAGAGACTTTTTAATGTTAAAAAAGGTTTTTTATGGTAATGCATGCGTTGATAAATTCAAGGTATCATCGATTACACTGATCCTTAAATGACTGTTTGAACTCAAAATTTTGCGCATATTGGGCTTTAAAATCGATTCGAGGTTTTTTGGGTGCTGAGAACAGGAATAATTGGTGACCTCGTTGAAGGCCTTATGTGATTTCTCTAATGGCAATTTATATGTAATTTTTATTCTTAAAGACTTTTTTAACAATTAAAAGTCCTTACAGAATTTTATTAAGCAACAAACAAATTTTTACTGGGTGAATCTGTTCCAATATTCGAATGATAATAGAGATTTAATATTGTTTATCGAATATATATTTGTATTTTAAAATACAAATATACATATAATTATAAATAAACGAGATTATACACCTGTAATTATAAAAAACAAACGAAACCTAATACTTTATTACCCACATTCATATTAGTTTAATATTTAAAACTTAGTATTATATTACACGCGATTCTTATTGATGTGCGATTAAATAACATTTTAAAGTTTATAAAAAATTATTAATTATAATTAATTATTAATAAAAGTATTAATTTCTAGGGTTAGCATGTCTAGTCCTATGAATCAGCAATACGTACATTCTCCTGTAACAGAAAATAATAAGCAGATATGGGTTTAAAGCCGATTTGCAGTTTTGATAGCGGATCCAGTCGGTACAGTCACTATCTTCCTGAACATCTTCCCTCTCAGCTGTGCGATTTACAAGTCTATCTGGTGAAAAATGGACATTAAAAAAAATTCTCCTCAGTGAAAGGAATCAGTTGACATATTATGAATGACGAAAGCACACAGAAAATTAAAATCTATAAAAGTCTGTATAAACACATAATTTTGTTTATTTTTTATTTTTACATAGTCACGAAGAACTGTATCAATACGTAATTATGATTAATAGAAGTTAAATTTTTCAATAACTTCGATTTTTAAAACTAATATGCCAGGTTAATATGACGATATACAGAATTATATTAGATTTCAGATGTCTGAAGGAGTGACAACTTCATAAACATTTTCATTAATTGAGATTTTTAAAATTTTATAAAGCACGTTTTCACACAATTTTATGAATATTTATGATTCTTAAGTTTATTTGTAATATTCGAGTTTAAAAGGTAATAATGGTTGCTTATCATTGTAGATTACGTATCTGAGTTTTATGCTATATTCATAGCTCACCTAATACTGTTCAAATATTTGGAGTCTTTATTTATTATTACGCTCTTAAATATTATACTACCACTTATAAGATCGGTTGAATTTCCTAAATCAGTTTAAGCGATGAGTATTTAATCAGATAAAGTACAAAATATTAATGGTTTCAATTCACTGTTTCACTGAAGAAGTCAAACTTTATATTTTCTGAAATTTTACTTAAAATTGTTTACACATATATTTGCTGAAAAATAATTTACATGAAGTTTTTGTACGTTCTTTATAGATATTTCGTATGAATTTATGGCTTTGATAGAATTATTTTATTTTTTCAACGTAAATATCTTGTATGTTTACGATAGAGGTATGCAACGAGTCGGTTAAAAATATATAAAAAGAAAAACAATATAAAAGTTCATCGACTTGGAACTTTGTGCACAGCCAGCATGACTTTTATGCGTTTTCCTCGTTTATAGGAGGTAGCGATCATGGCTGGTGCAAGTTATTTTATCGGAACGTGAGCACAGGCGTTACATATTTATCTCCTCGTCGAAAGCGGCAATCAATCACTATATTGAGCCTATACATAATTCAGCGCAAAGTCAGCGTGCATTTGATACGCTTTTAAAATGCACTATACACGACAGTGTGATTTGCATTCGTGAATTGCCTTAATGGCTCAAACTTTCGAAGGCATACTTTGTTTTTCAAGAAAAATTTATTTTGGTTTACAAAATTTCGTTCCCGGGGCTGGGCTTTTTCTTCCTTTTGCGGAGGCTGCCGGTCGCTTGAATTATTCGAATGCTATCAGGCACTTAAAAATAAGAAAATAAATAAAAGATACACAGTTGATTTATTTTGAGGAAAAAATCCAGCTCTCAAGAATGACAGCTTCCGTTTTTTACTTTTACTTTTTGTTTTTTTTTCTATTTTGTTTTTGCCTTAGTTTTAATAAATAAAAAAAATTAGTAAGCTTACGTCAAAAATTCTATAAAGCCAAAACTTTGCATTAAAGTGTTTTGATATTGAACATTATGTCTAGAAAGTTTTAAATTACTTTAAGCTTTGCGAAAATTTTTTATGGGAGCTAGGAGTAGAAAAATCAATTTTCAAAATTTTTTTATAAGATGTACGATCTGGGATATACATATATATATTCTGTCAAATTTGAAATTTTACAGTAAACTATTTATTATTTTACTTATGCTAGTCATGTTTTGAGAATAATTTTCATCTGGAAATACAAGATATACACAATATTTAATCTCGTAAAATTTTTACCTTATAAGGAATAATATAAATATACATAGATTTATTAATGTCTATTAATAAAACTAATACGCTAATGATTGAATAATTTTAGATAAATATTTTTATTGGATTGACTTTGATTCAAGCAAAAAGGATATTTTTTAATTAATCTTGTGTATCAGTTTCTATGAAAAATTGATAAGAATATTTTAAATTTAGTTACGTTCGATTTTTTATGACAAATTATATTAAATTTATAAATATGAAGTGATGATGTATGTATCATCACTCTGTTAAGCATTAAGTATTGGGTAGCGATGTGATATATTTTATTTAATATGTATACGCCGACAACTTTCACTGTCTTATTCTTAGTTCAGCTACGGCTTTGGATAAGCAATTCATTTTTAATAAATGCTAAATAAAAAAAGAAATAGTATGCTTAAATTTTCAATAGGTTAAATTATTTATAGAAAACTATAGCTAAAGCATTTAGAATTTGTACATACTCATCCTATTTTTGAGTAAATTAATAAATACATGTAAAAATCAAATTCATGACGTATAATTAAACGATTGATTTAAATATTTGTCATCAAAATTTCTATACATTAAAATTTTATATATAAATTAATAAAAAAGACCCTTAATTATAAAAGAAAATATTATTACAATGTAAATTAAAAAAATTAAAATTGTTGACAAAAGTGTGTCTAATCAGATAAAACATGACAGATATAGGTCACTAATTCATTATATTTTAATTATGTGTTGTATAAGAGAAAATATTAAAAATCTTTTTACAGTTAAAATATTTTTTGCAACTTCTAAAATTATATTAAGAAAATAATATTCAAACATTCGCTATATAAAATTAATTCCATCTTAAAGAATATAAGTTTCTATTGTACTATCAAACAATAATCTAATTTGATCTAAAGTATGAGATTTATCAGTGTAACTCCAATGCTTATAATGTATTAAGAATTTTTAGTACTCAAATAAAGGTTTTTGAAATATATCATACTGGAAATGCATTTAAACAACTTCTATCAGCATTTAGAATTTTTTTGTGTTAATCAAAAAGTTGTTTATGAGACACTTGAATTGCATGAACTTAAACAGAAATTAAAAGATCAATGAATACTAATTCGTCAAAAAAAATTATTCTGGAATTTGGTAATTATTATTGCAATTAATCATCTGGTAAAATATAGTAGTAAAACTTAATTGTAAAAATTAAAAAAATCAATCTTTTTCAATCTTGACGTCAGTCATATACTTTGAAAAATTAATTTACTTTATTAGGCATAAATCTAAATGTAATTATAATATAATATCAATACTGTGATAAAATAAAATATAATTTAGACACGGAAAGTTGTACATATTATTTTACTCTGAATGTCACCATATTATATATTTAAAAATAAAAAATTTGTGGTACACAAATCTTTTTTTTATAAAAGCAGTTGATTTCAATTACTTCCAGTAAATTCTATCTTAAGTGTATGTCATTTTATAAGAGACTGCAATTTTCTAGAGTTCCAGAGATTTTTTTAAAATTTCAAATGATAAGAAAAGTCAAATTAGGTCAGGGATCTACTACAGAAGGGCTTACGAGGAAGCTTAGTGATACCGGAGGAACATAAAAAGAAAAAGAAGTGAAAAAACCATGTATAGAATCGGATTTTATTTAGACTAGCGCTACTACTAAATCCATTCTAGGCCGTTTTTAATTTCCCAGTTGCTTCAGCCATATGTTGACGCTAGTTTGCATAAACTAGTGAAAATTTAAAGTTTAGCAATTTAAATTCGAACGTCTGTCTCTTTTCTTGCGGTTTATATTGTATAATTACGTTTATATAAATACAGAGTACAATGTGCGTTTCGATATCGTATGGTTGTGGAAATTATTAATATTACTTTATTTTAAAGTATAAAAGTACATTTATACCTTTCTTGTTAATAATTTATTTGTTTATTTACAAAAAAAAAATACTTAATTTTTTACATTATTTTCATTGTGTTAATAAATACTGTAATACATCATAATATTAAAGCAAATCGATAACCTTATCCCCATCAAAAATTGGAATAAATCTACATTTTTCTAAATCGATATTCATATCAGATTGACATTATGAATAAACTTAATTGAAAACTATTGCTATACTTATAGTTTCAAATAATACTTTAATATAATTCATGAATTTAATAAAGTATTATAATCATAGAAATTTTAAATTTTGCCTAAATTTATTCTAATAATGAGAAAATAAGATTAATAAAATTGTGTAATTTTTAACATAAATTAATTTAAAAATAATTTAATAAAATTAAATAAAAAATGCTCGTGATACTGACAGCTACACCTAACTATTAATAAACATTCCTATCATACGTATTTTTCCTACAAAGACTTCTCTGTGGAGAGCATATTAAAAACTAATTTTATAAAACTGATATTACATAATACAATTTTTCAATTTTAGATTATTTATTTAATTACTTCTTTTAAAAAAACAAATTTTAAAAAAATTAGAAAATTGTTTTACAATCGATGTTTAAACATAAATATTAATAAATATTATTATTTATTAATTAAATAAAAATTACGTTCAGATAACTTTTTAAAGTAATATGAGTTCATATTTTCGAATACCGTTTACGTACTGATAATCAGTTATAAATTATGATTTTTTAAAAGTTATCTGAATGTAATTTTTATTTAATTAATAAATAATAATATTTATTAATATTTATGTTTAAACATCGATTGTAAAACAATTTTCTAATAAATAAATAATAAACTACTACTTATAAAACAAATAATTGATAAATTAATGGTATTTTAAAAAATTAATAACGAAGTCTACGGATTTATTCATTTTTTATATAGCTTTTATTATAAAAAAATATTTTTTCAAGATATTTTTTATAATTAATTGAATATTCTCAATATTATTCTGAATATGATTTAAAAATTGGATGTTTTATTAATTGTTCTTGATTTTTATTAAAAATTTTTTATAATAATTTAGTATCTTTTAAATTTTATTGATAATTTTTATATTATTTTTTTTATTATATATATTTATGAATTCTTTGAAATTTAAACTATAGTTAGTAAATATTAAATAATAAGCTTAATATTTTAGATAAATTATTTTATAATAACTGCTCTTTTCAAAAACTAAATCATACAAAGTGATATTTATATCTTTATTGTAAATACTCATATTATTACATTAAAGGTAATGTTAATTTTTCTAAATTACCAACAAATTTAAATTAAAAAGAACATAAAAATAAATCTGTTTAAAAAATTTCTCTATTAAGTTATGGCTGCGAAATAATTTAAAAAAATTCACCGTATATAACGAATATTTCTATAAAGACCAAGCAATAAAGGTCATGAACAAAAAACAGTTAGTGGTAAATATCATAATTCGTAAAAAAAATCAGCAGATTATTATTTTAATCTAATGCAGGGTTTTTTTTTTTATTAATAATTTTTATATAAACGATCGATTATTAGAAGCTGAGAAATTTTCCAAAAAGTAACATATTTTTTAATTAATTTATAAATGTGCAACTTTATTATTTTTTAGTAGTTAGAGGTATACTATTGGGAAATTAAGGCAATTAATATAAACTTTATTTGTACCAAATTTTATCTAGATGGGATTATAATTTTCGAGTAATACTAATGTTAATTAAATTATTCATAAAATTTATGGAGTTATTTCCAGCTGAATGAACATAATTTATTTTTCACGCATTTATTTTTTTCAACGGTTTTAAAAAAAAAGATAATTATTGTACAATAAATCGTGTATCTTACACTTTATCAAAATCGCTTAGATTATCTAAAAAAAATGCGGATAAAGATGACCAAAAACGGTCGAGCACTCGTAATTTGATGTGCAGTGGGGAAAATAATAAATGAGGGGTTAGTTAACATGGATTTCACTTCTATTACTATATATTATAATTCTCCGGTTTTTACTCTCCCCACTCCTAACGAGCTCGACCGTTTTTTGGTCAAATTTACCTACATTTCTTAGATAATCTAACCGATTTTGAGAAAATGTAAAATATACGAATTTTCGTGCAATAATTACATTTTACAAAACCGCTGAAAAAACTAAAATCGTTCGACGGATTTAGTTGCAAATAACTTAATAAGTTTTCACATAATTTAATTAACATTAGTATTAATCGAAAATTATAATCCCATCTAGAAAACATTTTGTACACTAAAGTGTATATTAATCACTTAAATTCCCCAATAGTATACCTCCAACTATTAAAAAATAAAAAAATTTGCCGCTTTTTGGAAATTCAGTTCTATTATATAAAACATTTCTTCACAATTTTATTAACTACAAATGTTCCATTGACACTATAATATTAAAATTACGACTTTTCACTTTATAACAAGAAAAACAAAAAAAAATATTTTTTTCGATAAAATTGTTGATAAAAAAAAACCTGAATATTATGAGTTGTATTTTAGAACACAAGAATCTAGTGATTTTTTTTACAAATTTTGATCTGTATCACTAACTACTTGTTCATGACCTATAAACTGCTCTATTGCTTAGTCTAACAACGTATTAATTAGAAATTATTATCTTGGTATTAAAAATAAGAATGTGCATATGGTATTATAAATACATCTAATTAAATGAAACCATAGGAAATACAATCTACCTTTTGTATAGAATATCTTTATAATATTTATGTTTGTTCAAAGAATAAAAATTACAAACAATAATTTAGTATAGAAATCCAAAGGCAATAAATACAAAGTAAACAAACTTTTAAAATAATCTTTTTATTTTGTTTTGTTTTGTAAAAACAATAAAAACTATTGTAAAACTGAAAAATAAGCCAATATTTAATTTCTTAATTTTACTTTATAAAAATCGCTTATGATTCAAGTTATTTTTTTTTATTTTCAATTTATAACGAAGAAATTAAATGATTCATGTGCAGGTAACCATCGACGGTTGCTATGCACCAAAAGAGCATTGTAAGCATCAATTCTGTGCCCCAAACTGGTAACACATGCACTAACGAAAGGGAATCCCCCATCACGTGTGTAGTTTATCTTTTAGAAAGTATAGTCTGGCGCTGAAAATATTCCGATAGGTACCGAAGTACAAAAAATTTATAAAGGTTCATGACAAATTTTATTCATTCAAAAATTCTGCAGGTAAAAATGATATTTTTTGACAATTTAATAGAATAAAGGTTATTTTTAAATAAAAGCAAGTGGAAATACTGATGACTAGAATTAAAACTACATATTACTTCAAATTTATAGATTGTTATGAATTCATGAATTCAAGTTTTTTAAACTAATTAGTTTATATTTTAGATTTAAATTTCGTATAAAGGTTTTATTCGTGTATACAAGAACCAAAAACGAGAATTAAAAAAAACTCTATCAATTTATCTGAAAATGCACATTTGTCTTTTGTGTTTAAAGTAATATACAGTTTGATAAAAATTCTTAATTAAGTTTTATTCACTCTTAATTCTTAATTTTATCATATAATAAATTTCTAAAAGCTTAAGAAAATCTCGACATACTAATCTTATCTGCGTTCGATAAAACTCGGCTGTATTATGTGCTCCGGAAAAAAGTAAAAATAAAAGCCGAGAAAAATACTATAGTGGAAAATATTTTATAAGCTTTCTCGGTGCGATCTGTCTTCAGGTAAATATAACCCACATAAATGCTTACGCACTTATGCTTAAACACCAGGAGAGGCGATAATGTGCTCCACGTTTTGCTGGGTGAAATCGTTGAGAATGCGCCAATGTGATTTACGGCATCACGAACAACTTTGAAGCTTCGCCGAGTATAGGCCAACTGCATTAAATTTCTAAAGCAAGTAGTAAGAGTGGGGTTTGTTCGTACGTACCTGCGTGAGTAAGAAATCCCAATGCTATGAACACCACCTGATAGTTCTATATGAATGAAAGTGTGTGCACGCGGATTCAAAGCTAAACAACGTATACTGAAGTTGTACATAAAACTTTATCGTCAGTTTATTCGGATTTACTTAAATTATCTGGCTATTTAACCCACTTAACTTATGGATTATTGTTGGATTTTAATTGAATTCTAAAATCCCCGTTTTTCCCACACCATCGAACTATATTAACGCTTTAGCATTTATATTTTGAATTTTGGTGTAATAAACAGAGTGTATTACAGTTCGGTGAAAAAATTTTAACGAGATAAAATTAAATTTATGAAATGCGCAAACCGTTTAGTTATGTTTAACTAATTTGTTTATTTTATCTATATAATAAAGAATATTTATACAATAGGATACATAATTCAATTAATAATGTAAATATAAAAATTTTAAACTAAAACGTATTATTTTATAGTTTAATAGTAAATAATTTTATATTTATTCCATTTAGTCAAAATATCAAAGAAATTTACTGATAATTATACATAAATATAAAATAATACTTATCTATTCATAGAAATCTATTCATTCATTTTTTCACTTATTCATAAATTATGAACAAATCTTACTATAGACAATTATAATTATAGCACAAAGGATGATGTGCTTTGTGCAATTATTTTTCAAATCACGCTTTGTGATCTGATGATACTTTAACATAAAACATTTGTTTACATTTTCAATAATATTATTAATTTTATCTGAAATTTATTATAGTTATTATTAATTATAATAATAAATTAAATAAATATCTTTGTTGCGATCAGTTCGCAGATCGTTTTTATAATCGACAAATTCATATTATCAGACTGTTTTATAAATGAATAACTTACTTTTTTACATTATTGCAAACATCTATTTGTTAATCAACATAGTGGTGTCTAAGTGTGCATACGTAAGTGATAGGAAATAGTTATAAATCACATTGTAATATCGATTTTTTCAAAACATATGATATTGATTTTTTAAAAGAATAAGAGTGCTCGTCACATCATACGTCAAATATCCAAGAGCACATAATCCTTAAATTACAATCTTGCAAATATTGTGTCCATCTGATATATCGATATTAATATTTGACTGTGATGCATAAAGAAAATATTTTTTAATAAGTGGAAGCTTAGATTAACTCTCTATACCTTATTTTGTAATTTATTCTCTCTTTCTCTCTTTCTCTCTTTCTCTCTCTCTTTCTCTCTCTCTTTCTCTCTCTCTTTCTCTCTCTCTCTTTCTCTCCCTCTTTCCCTCTCTCTCTCTTATAGAAAATAATTTTTCTGTAATGCGTTACAATTACTTTGTCTAGACTATTATAGTATAAGCCTTCATAAGGTCTCTGGTAATTTACTTAGATGTCCGTCACTGCATTGAAAAGCTGTTGATTATATGATTACATCGTGCTTTTCTCTTCAAAGAGATATAAATATTAAATTATGTATTTTTTCTTTTTATTTACATGTTTGTATTTCAATTTACATAATTCTAAAATGAATTTTTTTTCATCATTATTCATAAAAGTAGACGTTATTAATTTTTAAATAATTCTCAATTATATCATGGGCTATAGATTTTTCAAATCTTTCACTGATACATGTGAACACCAGACAACAAAATTTGTAAAAATAATAAAATTTTAAGATTTGATAAAAACAATATTTATATTTTTTTTGTGTCTTTATATAGAAATTAAAATTATAAAAAATTAAAGTATATTTTTGTTAAGAAAGGCTTTGACTAGGATAAGGAATCCTCTTATGGATACTTCGATTAATTTTATATCTTTCAATTATACTATTTCAATTTAGACAGATTTACACACAATAAAAATTACATCTTATAATTATTCTTAATTTATATAATATTTTTAAGAATTATATTATGTGTAGAAACCTCATAAAATAAATATGTTTTTTAAAATCAATTTATTTCATTGTTTTAATAATTTTCTGTTTTAACTATTTATACATTACTAGTAAAAGTAAATATATTATGTTTGAGAATAAAGAATATTAAATATGAAAAACACATAACCATGGTGCATATATATGAATTATTATAATTAATTTCTAATTGTGGTTTTGAAATCATTCGCAAAAATATTGTTTTAAAAAAATTAAAAAATAATTAAATGTAATTTTTCAATAAAATTAGAGAAAAATTGAAATAAAATTTCTCGTAATTCACAAGAAAATTTCATGTAATGTCATATATTCTTAGATATTAGTTTTTGTAGTCTTTTAGATATTTTCAAATATAAATTCATTCACTTAACTTTAATAGTTTGGCAAACTTGAATCTTTTTCTAGCCGTTGACATAAGAAAATCATTCCAATCTGTAACGAAAGATTTTTTGATGCCAAAATTCTAAAAACATACTTAACTCGTATAAAATAAATATGTTAGCATTCTTGGTTGGTTATGCTTTATTTCCTTAAAAAATTGAGCTTTATTTCTCTATTTTGAATTATTTTCTTCGCTTCAAGATGAAGAATAAAACGAAATGTGATTTATTGGACTAATTTCGAGAAGCAAGACAAAACAAAGGAGAAGAAAGAGAGAGAGAAGGAGAGAGAGAGAGACAGCCGAATCTCGCAAACAACTTGACTTTTACAGAGGTTGAGTAGAGAGATAGACTCGTGAAATAAAAAGGTTTATACTTTTCTTGACCTCTTTTATGCACGTCGCGGAATCAGATGCTCAGTCAGGATCACGCTTACTTAAGCGATTTAAGAAAGCCTTATCTTTTTTCATCACCGTTGCAAAACTATTTGGATTGTTACTTTTTCATGGACCTTCCCCAATTCTGTTACATGCTTTAAGCATTTAATTAATTATTCGTTTAGACAATGATTTATAGAGCGATTGCTACTTTATCCTAACTATCTGCTAAAGTTTTCTACTAATCTTAATAATTACCCATTGTAATTCGTGATAATTTCATCAAAAATAATTATAACCGCGCATTTATTTTTCACATCAATATACTGCTAAAAAATAGGTTTACTTTTATTCAACTAATTCAATTACAATATTTATGATTCAACTAATTTACTTAAGATCGTTTTTTAGTTATATAAATAAAAATGCAGTTAAAAACGACCAACATGTAAAAAGAAAAATTCATATTTTTATTAAGTTCTTACTAATTAATATCAAAAGCTAAAAAATTTATGACTTTTTTTCAACAACTGGAAATAAATAATATTTTAAGACAGAAATTATTAACGTCAAATAATTTTGTATATAATTGTAAATGAAGATGTAATTCACAAGCACACTGCATTGAAAATGGAGGAAAACTCTTATTCAATCATAAAGAATACTCGTTAAAACAAAATTTCTGCAGAATTTATAATTTGTCATGCAGTGAAAAGAATATTTCAATTTTATATGAATATTTGTAAAATATAAATAAAAAAAAAAACCCGGTTTTGTTAAATTCAAGGAGGCGTTGCTCTGAATTGTTTACTTTATACATTCTCGGCATTTCTTTGTGGTATGCAGTTCATCAAAAAGCGTCTTCATAAAATTATGCTTTAGTTGACCAGTAAAGTTGTTGGTAACAGAGTAAGTGTGGGTAATATTTACATGTATAATACATATTTTAACTTCTAACAGTTTCTTTCTGTATATATAGATATCTATGTGTGTATGTATGTATATAAATTCGGTAGAATTTGATTTAAATAAAAGAAAGAGCGACTCAATCTTATCTTTTTTTTCAATTACAATATTGTAATTAATTAATAAAATTTTAGAAACCTCTTTATCTTTTTCTTTTAATATTTCATACTAAAGTAAATAAATTCTATATTTTTTATATAAAATACTTCATTATAATACACGTTTCTTTTAAGTCGAAATGCAAACTATTAGAAGAGAAATCGTATGGTTTATGATGAATAAATTGTCTGCAATTCTATCAGTCTCTCTTCTCCAAACGTGAAATAGGAATTAATTATCTTCCTCTTTCTCAGGAATCCCAAAACAAAATTTACGTGAAATATCCTATCGTCAACTATAAAATATTTAAATTATATTTATTAATTTTTGATATTATTAAATAATTAAAAATTATATTTTAATTATAAACTATTATAACATTAAATACGTTTCATGTACGAATTTATAATATGTATGAAAATAATTAATACATACACACTTCTATGAAAATCTACTTAATTAAATTTATATTGGCCCTATTTAATCAACAAATTATTTTTTTTTCTTTTATAAATAATAAAATTATCAGTAACAAAATTTTATATAATATATTACAGTTATGATGCACATAAGTATACACGAGCTTAATTGTGATACACAGTTAGTTCTGATCATAATGTCGAATGGTATCTATTCATCTCGGTATCAAAGGATAATTTCGCTTCAGGTTCTGTACATTACATACAAAGGCCCCTTATGTTCCTTTACCCAACTGGTTCTTTTCCATATTACATATTTTTCAGAAACTGAAAGGTAATAAAAGTTTATCGGAGGTCTGCAGTTTCCCTTGTGATACCCAACTAAATGAAACTAGGAAAATTTCAAAAACAATAAAGAAATGTATCTAAATATCGAGAAATAAAAATAAAAATCAGAAATAAATTTCAAATACATGTGTGTATTTACTACTTTCCTTTTGTTACAATAATTTAAATATTGATATTTCTGTTGTATATTATTTGCATATTTAAATATCGTAAGTGATTTTTAATATTGACTTCATGCAGCATAACTTTTTTCTCACGTTTTCTGTGACATAATTTTAGTTTGCAATATATAATCTGAATTAAAATCAATTTAGCTAATGATATGATTATAACATAATTTAGTAATACTGTGCATAAGTATATATGTGTATATATATATATATGTGTGTGTGTGTATGTTAATTTGCAAAACTTTTTCAACACGCGAGTGATTTAATTACACCATTATTAATTTTATTTAATTTACCCTTTCGTTTTTAGAAATAATACTAAAACTTTTAATCTTGAATAATATACACTTAAAAATGTATAAATAGTTTTTATGTATGAACTCTGATTATATAAGTTTTAATTCAACTTTCTAACAAATTCTAGAAATATTTTTATATATTTTAAATTCGTTATAACTTCTGAAAATGCACGTCTGGTAATTATCGTGTTTTTGGAATATTTTCAATATTCAAATGAATGTCTTTAAAGCTGACATTTCTCAATTTCTCAAAGATCTCTCATCACGTATAAAAATCGTTAAAAATTTATAAAATATATTTTCCTGTTTTAAAATTTCAGTACAATAAAGAATAGTACTCATTTATACTTGTGCATATAATATACATTTAAAAAATATTAATTTTATCTAATCAATTTACAATCATTATGTTATAACTTTACTATTTTATTACATCCTGATCCAGATTCAACGACTGTCAACTATCTTCCATGAATTAAATATTAATTATTTATTTCTTTTTTTATTCATAAAAACACTTGTTTCTTTTACTGTATATACGTTAAAATTATCTTTTCTTACATCAGTGAAATGGGCCAAATGGCATTGTGTATTACTTTGAAATAAAAAACGTGAAACAAATTATTATCATTATTTTTTAGCATCGGTGGTGTGTATATATGGGTGATAGGAAATAGTCATTATTCGCGCTAAAATATCAATGATTTTAAAATATATGATATTGATTATTGAAATACATATGACTTTCATCTCAAAAGAACATATCTTGACATGAAAAACCTTTTGTTTTCGATTACGAAAGTGTATTATATCTAAATGAGATATCAAGATTATAATATATGATACAAAATATTATGAATGAGTTAACGGTAGCTACTCACGCTCTGTTTGGTTTTTCTTCTCTATTCTTATTGATATCTTATTTTTTTCTTCATTTTGTTCTCTTTCTGATAATCATGCCTTTCATAAATTCTGTTAAGTGTTGTTCCTTATTTTTTATCACGCATTTCGTCTATTACGGCTATTATTCCGGTCTTTTGTGTACTCACTGGTTTATTTTCTATCTTTCTTACTCTCAGGTCTCACCATTCCCTTCTGATCCGGACCGTCTCTATCTCGCTCTTTCACATACTCCCATGTTCAAAGTACACGATCTTTCTGTAATTTTCCGTACCCTTTTTTCTATCTTTTCGTTTTCTTTATCTCTTTAGAATTCTTCTTTTGACTTCCTACCTCACAAATGCGAACGACATGTGTACTGGAGTCACGTAAAAAAGAATTAGAATAAAAAATTGTTGTGAAAAAGGGCTAAAAGATAATTTGAAACCAATTCTCTGATGTACAAACTCAGGTTGCATAATTGACCTGGTGATTCTTAGTGGACGTTACACAATCATATTTATCGATACAAACCTAACTCATGATATATCTACGACGTTTGGGCCTAAAGGCAAAAATGATAAAAACATATCGAATACTTAATAACTTAGTGTAAAAGGCTGACGGCAGATATATATATAAATACATTTTAGTTAAATTTTATATATAATGCTTTTTTTTGCTCGACAGTAAATGGACGGTTTTTTATACTCAGGAAATAAACTGAATAGGAAAAGAGTAGATTGTGTTGTTAGCGTTAGTGTAAAATTAATATTAATGATGAAAACAATAATAATCTATTAATTACTGAGTCGGCGACGTTAAATAACTGAAAATATAATTCGCAAAAATCAAGGACAGTTACAAGGAGTTAATTACTTGTTAAATTTTAGAAAAAAATGAAATTAGTCTAAATCTATAAGCCTCAGCAAGCACCTCAAGCTTTCGACTTTTTTTTAATTCAGATACCTTATAAAATGCAAAAGAGAATTGCCATTTATTTCATTTTATTAAATATTAATAAATTTAATTTAAATTCATTTTTAGAAGTTCTTGTATTTTTAATTTCGAGAAAATATTTTTAAAATGAAATTTCAACATCATGAAAGTTATAAAAATAGGTATTGTTAAATAATAATTATTATAAAATATTATATTTAGAACTATATTAAAGTTTACACTAATATCATATAACATTAATGATTGTAAATAGAAAACATAAATTATATTGCACATGATACATTTAGATATTAGAATTAACTGGTACAATAATCTTAAAAGTTTATCTCAAAATATTAATATTTCCTAGCGTTTGAAGCAGAGATATATCATTGTTTTTATTATATTAAACATATTTTCATGAATATCCAACATTTCATAACTGAAAAACACGTATAACTGACAATTAAAGGTATTTAAAAGATAAGCTGATACGAAATAAATCATCAGTCCATACATGAAAGCGACTTATCAATATTATTACATAACAGCAGTAGAAAATTTCATCCAGTAAAAGATAATTTAACCAAAATAAGCAAATCGGACAAAAAGACTAATGCAATAGACTACGGAATATAATCAACAGCTTAGATTGCATTGCTCAATCTTCATAAAATTAAACGAAAGATGAAGTAGAGATTTTACCAATCAACAAATGTCGTCAGCGAAGCAGATATAAAGTCAATCACCAAAAAGTCATTATAACCGTCGCCCAGGGCACTTATCAATAGGCCACTGGTCAAACGAGTCTTCTCAAAAAGGATTAACGAGGATCGTCGAAAATCAATCACCATCAGTCGTTTGAGATTCGTAGAATCAGGAGGGAGCTGGACTTAGAAGTCACGTGCCTTGAACAGATAACGATCCTCGATTAGCAAGTCGAAGTATAAAAACTGCACGCACACAACTTTGACACACAAAATAGTATGGAAAATACATATATATAAACTCTACATTTGAATGCTTCTGTTATTGGCACAAACCAAAGAAAACATATTATTATGATAGATTAGAGATTATTTTCCTTTATTGATTGTTTCATTCCCTGGTTGTGATTCAGAGCGATCCATAACATACTATGATAATTAAACGCACAACGTATATTATTTCAGAAAAATTAACTACTGTACTTATAAAAAAAATCCTGATCCCAAAGAATTTAAATAATAAAGATTTTACTTCATATTTTATATAAATAATAAATTCTAAAAATAAATTATATTATTTTGACGTTATCTCATATTTTAATTTAAACTTTCTCAATTAAGTTCATTGAAAACTTTCAATCCGTTTTATGATGTGAAATATATCCTTTTTTTATTTTACAAATACTTTGAATTAAATCAAAAAAACGTTTGTTAATATATGTCGTTACTTCTAATTTATCAATCATAATATTAATCAAATCTAATATTTATTTATGATCTTTAATGGTAAGCAAAAACGAAATTATTATTATAAAATTATTAGTTTAAATAATTACTTTTATGATTTTTTGAAAAAATAATACATATATTATCGGTATATATATTTAATATGTATGTATATATATATATATATACTCACAGATTAAATTATAAGAGATGAGAAGTTAATAAAAAGTTTGCTAATGTAATACGTTTGTAATTACAGTGAATTCTCATGATAAAGGTTCTTCTGTTTTTTGAATAATTTTTTTTATAAAAATTATTGTAGAATCAATTGTGAATTTGTGAAGAATAATTTTAATTAAATATATTTAAGTAGCTGCCATTAATTTTTAATCAACTATAAGTGAAAGCTGAAAAAATTTTTCCGGATAACTTTTATTATTATTCCCTTAATGAGAAATTAGATATAAATTAAAAATGAAGATACCCATGAGAGATTATAGATTTTTAAATTTAAAAGTGAACGAACATACGAGAAAACTAATAATATTTATTTTACAAAAAAATTATGTTAATTTTGTTAGGAAATTTAAGGTCTGGTAAAGTTTGGAATAATGCATTTAAAAGTTAAAAAATAATAGTTTAATGTGTTATATGAAAGGTATATTATTATATCTAACTACTAATTAAATAAAAAATTTTATCAAAAGAGTTACCTATTTCTTTTTATTAAAGATATTTACTTTATAAAAAAATATAAATTATAATTTTTCCATTAATTATATTGTAAGTACATTACATATTATAAATAATATATGATTCTAAAATCCAATTTCATTAAATATTAATTATTTGAATTTGATTCATGAATCTCTAAATCTTAGATATGCTTACAGTTTAATTGAATAAATTAAGGATAGAAATCAGTTTGCCGAATTAAGCTTTGTGAGACTACCTTTGTTGTCGTAATTTTCATTGCTCATTTTCATCAAGATTCGAAGCTTTGTCTCCAGCTAGTTTTCCATATCCTAATAAAAGTTTAAAACTTAGTAATTTAAACAACGTCAAACTTTTTTCTAAAACCTTATCAGCAACTTTACACGAGTGTTTGTATATATAATGTCTGTAAGTAAAGTTAAACTCTAAACTATATTCATATGGTCACTCGATAGAGTGTCCGTTATAAGTACACATAACTTTTTATTGCATTTGTTCATTACCTAAATTAGATTTGGAAACAAAACAAGTTGCATATTTTCTATTTTGCAGTTTATTACATTTTAAACTAGTTTTGATACATGTGTAGATGTACATTAAAAATACTATATATCATGACTTACTACTTCTCTTAATAGTTTTCATTTGAGAACAATGCACAATCATTTATATAAAAATTATCCATATTCAATATTTTCACAATAAATTTTAATAAACTAATGTTATATAAATAACAGAAAAATTAATATTTAAAAATTTTATTCTAAAAATAAACTTATTATGAATAATGCTTATGTATATAATAAAAATGGAACATATACTAAAATATTTTAATTTAACTGTAAGATAAAATACACGTGAATATATTAATAGTAAATTAAAAGTTATTTGGAATCCTTTCATATTTAAATATTTAACTTATTCTATTAATCTTTTAATCAGAGATATTTACCATAGAAAAATAAATATAGTTAAATCAATTTAACCATTTCCAGCTTTGTAGATATTTTTCGCTAGAATGTAAGTAATTTTGAATAAACATATAATGAAATTCTTGCAATTACAAACAAAATTAGTAAATACAATTGTGAAATTAAATGCTGAAAAAAATAATTGTTTAATTTTTTTTTTATTTGTTTCCTGTATATTTTAATTTTACAAAAATTAAATAGAAATCTAATGGTCTAAGTAAGTGCTAAAAAAATGTGTATGAACATGTAAAAAAGAATTTAATGAAGATACTAAGCTGACAAAAACAATGCTAACAAGTGTCATTGTAAATGTACCTTTGTAACGGAAAACTGAGGATATCAAAGTATACACGAGTAGATAAGAAGCAGAGTTGAAGTTCCTGAATATTTCGGTTAGACTCTGATTCTTTTGTCGATATGTGTAGATGAATATCATTATTACTATTGAGGATTCGCAGTACTTTTTGTCTTTTAAATCCAGCATGTATGATTATTAAATGTATGTACGATATAAACGAAATCATACATTTAAATTGGGTTATTATTTATAATTATTCTTAATATAAAACAATTCAAAAAGATAGATTTTTTAAATTTTAGTTTGACATTTAATCTATTTTGAATCCTTTAATAAATATTCCATAACGTTTTTGGTAGCTTTTTCGAAAGCTTTCAGCATATTATGCATTCGAGTGCTTTTATACAAATGGATAATTTTTGAAACAAAAATTTATCATATTATAATATTTTTAGTATTTTTAACACTCAATAAAATTATCTTTTATATATTTTTAAAAATTTTCATATAGCTTATATATATATAATAAATAAAGAAAATTTTTACTTAATAAATATGTTATAATTTTTATTTAAATATATTTCATTAATAATATTTTATTATTCGCAATCAGTTTAATTAAGAATATATATTATATATAAATAAAATTAATGAAAATAATTCTGAAAAAATCTCGTCAATCTATAAAATTTTTAAATTTCCAAATTGTAATAAATTTTGCAAAATATTTTTGTAATCGCATATATATAAAATTTGAAGTTATAAATCAATTATAAAATCGATAGAAATGTTTTTATTCGTATATTAAAGTATAATAACGAACAATCTTTTATTTCACAATATCAATTTTTTAATACTTCATTCAATACAGAATTTTATGATTTATTATGTTTATTATCAAAAGAAATAATTATATTTAATATATTTAATACATACATTACATACTAAATAGATGTTTGTGTTATATACTCATTTTTCACATGATCTTTAGCATTTATAAAATATAACTATAATAGTGGTGTGACAGATGTGCAAGTCACTAGATCAATTTTTACTCGATGCATAGCTTAATACCATTATGAGACAAATTATAAATGACATGCTGTTGATCATATACTCGAAATGTAATCTTTATCTATCATTTAAAATATATTGTCATAAATTAATAATATTGTTATAAATGTTTTAAAGATACATGTACATACTTATATATTCTACAAATATTTAAATTGAAATTCCTCTACAATGTATGAATTATTGAAAGTTTGAATTTAAAGAATTTATAATTAATTTGTTACAATGTCGAAAAAAATTAAAATCCTTAAAATCCTTTAAGTGCCAGATTTTTATGTGTTACGTGAACATATCTATATAATTATGGTAAACATCAACTAAAACTTGATTTTCGTATTCATGGAAAGTCAAGAGGCACAGCAACCAAAAAACATATGTGCGATCATCCTCTTGACCTGCATTACAGTGAATTAGAGAAAGAAAAAAACCAGAGAAGTATAGAGAGATATAAAGTAAAATGAGAGGAGCGAGTGAGAAAGATTAGGAAAAAGGAAAAGAAAGAAAGTGGAAAAGGCACCACAACTTTTCTTGTAGCTTTAACTGAGCCAAGCCGCTGAATTATGGGGTTAATTCCGCCTCGTGAATTTGCTTCACTACTAATCCACTCAAGGGCTGATGTTACTTGTAACTATTTGTGTATGTGTGTTAAAAGCGATATTTTTAATACTATGGAGAAATTCTTGTAAACAGCACGTTGATAATATCTTTTTTATTCTCTTTTTTAAACTATTTTACTGCGAATATAAAGTATTTCTGGATCATTGAATTGATGGATCAGTTTAACCAATTTGAATATATCCCACGATACTGTAATAATATTAAACATAAAAGTTTTTTAAATAAGCTTTTTCTATTAAGTATTTTAACATTAATCATATAAATATAAATTGAAAATTTTGGTTAGTATTATTAAAAAGTTAAGCTATATAATATCCATATATTTTTGTATATCTACCATCATTTGAATCTTTTTAATTTCAAGGCATATATTATATAAAATATGATTGGCGGAGAAAGTATTTATTATATACAATTTTTTTATTTAAATAAAGAACAATTTTTGGCAATATAATCAATTCAAATCAACATTTATATTTCATATTTTAAAAAAGGAAATAATTTACAATTGAAAAAATTTGATAAAAATTACTATGGCCATGCTACATTATATGTAATATTGTGTATAAGTTATAAATGAAATAACGAAAATTATATGAATTCAAATTAGTTACATAGATTAATGATTCATAAATTTATTCTTTATATTTATAATGATACAAAAAATTTCAACATATTTAAATTCATGCTTCTAAAAATTCTTGATAAATATAACCTATGTAATATTAAAATATTCTTTAGTGTTATTATTCAAAAAATATTATTTTTCATTTAAAATTAAAATTTTATATTACATAAAATCCCCATTTATATAATTACTTAAGCTTACGAATACATTGATATCAATATACATTATGTATATTATTAATACTTATATTGATACAAATAGAATAGATTTATCAATATATCGTATCACATTCGACTCAGTTATGATAAAGTAAGAATCATCTGAAGATGCAAAAATTTCTCTGTTGCTATAACCATCATTTCAGTTTTAATAAAATTTTAAAAATAGAAAATTTGCAACTTTTAATTTTAATTTCGAAAATGTAGTCTGAAATTTCCAGAGCGTTATTTTTTACAATAATCTCAGATTGAATATCAAGTAAAATATAATTAAAAAAATAAACGGTTAAACTTAAATAAATAAATTAAATGAAGCAATTAGAGATATTGTACTAACTCCAAATTTAAATATTTTCATATAAAAAATTTTATTCTTAACTAATAAGCTTGTAAAACTCTCAGGGATTTAACTTTTAGGGGAGAAAGAATTTAGAGAATATTTTTAGGCTACTTGAATTTTCGAATTATATTTTCGGATTTATAAAATGCCAATTCATTCAAGAAAAACCCTATGTTTAAAATAATATTCGTACAACTTATAATTAAATATTTCTAATCTTTCATGAACATTACACTTTTTATATGAATATGTAATTTATACTACTTTTTAACAGATATTGATAATATTTTGTAGCGATGTCGACCGTCGTTGTTAAAGTGGCGCGAGACACTTTTTTTTAAATGGAATTGCAACGAGAATGCTAATTCTAATATTTCCAAATTAGAAGTTTTAGCAAATAAAATGAAAAATTTGGGATCACAATTGCCAAATAATTTATTACTTTCTCGAATTCTGTCAACATTGCCAAAGAAATATAATCATTTTCATAGTGCGAGGGATTCAGTTGACGAATCTAAGAAAAATTTGGACAATTTAACAGCTCGTCTCATAATTCAAGAAGTGCGTATTCAGGATTGGGAACTAAAAGATACTGAATCAGACGAAAAAATTAAGTTAGTGGTAATGCTTACAAAGAAAGATGGCAGTGCAAGAAAAATAATGATTAATCTAAAAAGCAGGGAACTGTACTAAATAAACAAACTCCTAAATGTTTCAATTGTGGAAAAATTGGACACATGAAAAAGGACTGCTTTAGATGCTATATTTGCAAAAAAGCTGGACAATCAGCTAATTATTGCTCAGAGAAAAACAAAACTGGAGCTATTGCAGAATTAGTAAAAGAATTTATAGAAAAGGTAGTTTTAAGTGCTTGTAAAAACCATAGCTCTAACGCATGGATAATTGACTAGCCACCGGGAGTGGTACAGTGATTTTGAAGAATTTAATGATGTAATTTATATAAAGTTAACTGATGATTCCACATTACCTGCATTGGGTAAAGAAAATATAGAATTAGAATGTCTCGTGAACAATTCTTGGAAACCAAGTGTTAATTTTGGAATGGAGGATTCAATAAAAGACACTTGATTTCGGCAAGACACAAACGAACACTTTATTTTACAATCAAATCACAATGTTTCACAATGGTACTATCGCATAGTACCGCGGTGTCAGCGCAACTGATTTTACCATAATTTTTCTCGCGTAATTAGGTCGCCGAACTTGGCCTCGCCCCTCGCGACTCGATTTTCATCTATTATTTCCCCGAATAAAGGGGCGGTTGATCTTATTGTTTTCAACCGTTATGAAGTCTCGAATTCCGATCGAACATATTTTCCGACCCCGCGTCCGCATACATTCACACTTCGAACATTTCCCTAGGCATAAAAAACTCCCGGCTTGCCGACGGGAGAAAAAGCCGAAACAATCTAAACTCACATCCTCATGAATTAACACAATATGCAATGTAAAAAATGACGGTACGTCTTCGTCTCCAGAAATTATAGCAAGAGCGAGAAAGGGTAACGGGTCATGCAACGCGAATGAGAGAGAGAGATAGTGAGATTGTAGGGCTCGGCCGAGTCATGCTCGCGAGGAAGAGAGAGAGAAGATGGAGACGTCCACGAGTACGTCTTCCCGAACACACACACACATTCCTACGCATCTGTACACATTCTAAAACCCACCATGCCCATTTCACACAAACGGTGGAGCTATACGTACGTCCTATGAGCCACTTTGCTCCACACATACACACGGCCAGCGCACAAAACAAAACTGCGCATTTTATAGGCCCTTTTTAATGTTTTATCAATTTGCGGGCGTCCCCGCATCCAGGACGTACGTCTATTTGGGACCAATGCCCAATTCCGTCCCTAACACCAAGAATATTTACAAAAGTTCTATATTTACGGGGAATAAAACAAAATTTATTCTCAGTAAATTATGTGACTAAACAGGGGATTGATTTCTGCATAACTGGATTTGGCAAGAAATGTCAACTTACTCAAAATGATAAAATTATAGCCAATGGTATCGAAATAGGAAATTTATACAAACTTGATATGCGTGTGCTCATACCAAGGCTGAATAATGTATTATTGAGTAGAGATATGATGTTCAAACCAGAAACATTGATACAAAATCAGGTAGAAGTAAAAAATAAAAGGAGTAAACACATAGAAGATGCAAATGAAAATGATACAATTCAAACTGATGATAAAGAAAAACATAAATCAATACAATGTGAAGAATCTGTACGGTTCACTACTCAGACCGTTTTCGAACCGTCGTTTTAGAGATGGTCCGAGTAATTGATAAATTGAACACTTGTGTAATGCACTGACACGGAATAAGGACTAGTGTATATAAGGAGGGAGGGGTTATTCGGGAGAATAATCACTTCGTAAAATGGAAGTTATTTTATTTAAAAATGTCTTTATTTTATCAAATGCCCAGTTTATTTCACACAAATTAAATCGGTGCGATACGCGATTTTGAGAGCGGGAAGTTAAACGATGGGCTCAATAACGGTGCAAGTACGACTAAGACAAAAACAAAAGCAAGCCTCCAGGTGATGAGGTCCTCATATTTATATCCGTGCCTCGTTTTTCCCCCTCTTCTAAAATCGCGATCACTTACAAATTTTACAAATTCGAGATTTTCCAGCTACTCCGTTACCCGGCTCGGCGGGGGCAATGGCCGCGGGGCGCAGTGGTCGCATGTGCTCGAACCCCGCTCTTGGCCACTTAGCGATTCAGGTCGAAGCAGCTGTCGCGCCTCTAATTTTAGTTTTATATTACCTAGGCATAAAAAACCTCCGCGGACCGACGGAGGGAAAAAAGCCATACAATCTAAGAATACATTTGTCTTATGCCTACTCTTAAGCTTAATCTCCGATTTTTTCGCACGTATTTTGCCGCTCGCAAATATTTGTCTAATTACAGTTGCCCCGTCGCCGTCGAAACTCGGGTCTGTCTAACTCACCCATTTATTGGCCGTTGAGGTACGCGCGTCCACGTACCTTCTATTACTTATAAATCTATCGAGACTGGGCGAACTATATTGTCTCCCGGCCCCGCTGGGCTTACTTCCCATTCGGCCTTCATAAACCCAGGTCTCGGCCACATGGGTAGAGCTCATACGGCTTATGACGACTCGCCGGACAGGGTCGACGGGCGGGGCGTCCCACCCTCATCCGAAATTCCTGGTCCACCTTTTTTACAACTTGTATTTGAGGAAATTTTAAGTTTATTTACAATTTTTACACATTGAGTGAGATAAATTAAAAGGATACATATTAACTTTTTCTTCGCTCTTTATACGTAACGGGGTTGCGCCTCCGAACAAATCATGTTGGTTGGAACTCTTGCGCGTTTTCCATAGGTAGTTACATTGACCAATCAACTTTGAGTTTATAAATAATTAAAGAAAAACCCGACATTAGGAATTTTCGATGAAAACGTCATTTAAATTACATTCATACATTATTTCGTAGAAATGAAACGATTTCGCATTATAGATATTAAAGGATTAAAGGATTAGTCGGCTAACCTATCATAAACGGTCGAGACCACGACGCGACGGCTCCTAATATTATTATTGCACCATTCCACATTAACACACAACAGAATCTAATGACAATATAAGAGAGTTAAGAAATAGAAACACTCTGAAATGAACAGAATTTTATGGATTTCCCGTAATGTTTTCTGCAAAATGTCTACATGTAAATTTTAACGAAGCAATGAATTCAATTCAAAGTGAAGAATGGTACAAACCCATGTTGGGAGAAATAAATTTTATAAAAGAAAGCAATACATGGATACTTGTAGACAAACCGGAACATGAAAAAGTTATTAATAATCGCTGGGTATACATAAAGAAATTTAATTTTGATTCTACCGAATGATATAAAGCAAAATTAGTGCTAAAAGGATATAATGATGGGACACAACGAGTGTGTAAACTATTGAAAGGATTATATGGATTAAAACAAGTACCAAGGTGTTGGACTGAGCGTTTTACTAAATATATCAAAACATTAGGATTCAATCAATGTAAATCGAATCCTTGTTTATACAATTATCATATTAATATATACAATAAAGTTTTATGGAGAGTTTATTAAAGTAGATTGAATGAAAATTTTATTGTATGCGGCTTATACAAAGGGAGTTTGTTAGAGAGCTGACCACTAGAGGGCGTACACTATCTTAATGAGAAAAATCTACTAAAGGTTATAAGTACAGGGCCCTTTGTTTAAGGTGAAGAGAGAAGTGTCAGGCAGAAGAAAAATCTTTTAAAGACTTCTCACCGGTGGGAGTGTCGGAGTCACCTGAGGGGCGTTACCCCGACGATATACGGTGGAAAGTTAAGTTTTATTAGTTTAAAGATAAGCCTGTCGTGCCAGATTCGATCGAAGGCCTGGCGGAAATCAAGAAGTAGAAGGGGGTATCCCGCTTACGATTAAGCCTATCCGCGACCAGCTCGGTGATTCTAAGGAGTTGATGAGTGGAGTTATGCCTTGTTCGAAACCCGAATTGAAACTGAGGCAGGATAATTTCTTCAGTAAACCGCAGTATTCTAGCTGCAATAACAGCCTCTGCGATTTTACTGACGAAAGAGAGAAGACTAATGGGACGATGATTTGACGGATTTATCAAATCAGAGCCTTTTTTGGGGATGCAGACAACTGTTGCAGTTTTCATGATTGTGGAAAGTGCTGCAATCTGATGATTGAGTTGATGATGTTGGTGAGAAGCACCAAGAATATATGGGGGAGGATTTTAAGGGCCCCGTTTGTGATATCGTCGGGACCGGGGGCTTTTCTGTTTGACACATCCTTAATAATTCGCGAGATTTCCGATGGGGAGGCCGGGGAGAAGTTACCGGAGGGTGAGTTGAAATCTTTCACCAGTAGCGAAATGCTATGGTGTTCATCGATGATACAGGGCCCTAAAAGTCAACGTTCCCTTTTGGGTAGGGGAAAGACCCTGAGAAGGCTGTCCGTACAATATGTTGGTCTTTCAGGGGTCAGAGGGAAAATCCGGCTTGGCTTTCCGTCCAATACGTGGACCTTGCCGGGAGGGGTATAAGGGGTTATTTCAGGCTTTCCGTACAATACGTCGGCCTGTGGGTAGAGGGTGAGGGGTAATCAGGCTTTCCGTACAATACGTCGGCCTGGGAAGAGAAGCGTGGCTTTCCGTACAATACGTAAGCCTGGGGAGAGAAGCGTGGCTTTCCGTACATTACGTAGTTTGCACGTACGCCACATAATATATTATAAATAATGACAACGAATTTTTAGAAATTTAGTCCTTTTATTTACAACATTCAGTATAAAAAATTTAATGCGGTCCTAATCAAGTTGAAAATTGTAGTCGCGCGGAGGAGAAATTCGTCATCCTCGTAGAATTTCAGTACTAATCATCGGATTGATTAAGTTTGCATTTTTGCTGTACTTACAAAGCTCGCACGCTATCGCTACCGGTCTACGCTCTCCGCTCTTGCACGAGGTCACCAAGGTTTCGCGCAAACTTACAGTCCCTCGAGATGGTCCAGGAGTATTCTCGTGCCTCAGCCGGGGCACTCTCGGAGAATCCTCGAAGATGTTGTAGCTTCACACACTCGTACCAGCCCGGAGATTTCAAAAAGGGGTGATCATTTACACGACCGAGACGATGATCGCAAAAAGCGAGAAAAATCCAGATGTCGAGGAGGGCTCCTATGCCATTCGCGGCCGGTCAAGCTCTCTCCCCTTCAATATTTCGTTTTTTGAAAAGCTACAAAAACTATTTCCCCCACTTTTTTTTTTTTTTTTTTGTTTAAGGCGAAGAGAGAAATGCCAGACAGTAGAAAAATCTTTTAAAGACATCCCACCGGTGGGAGTGTCGGAGTCACCTGAGGGGCGTTACCGACTAAAAAACTTAACTGTCTTAGATAGAAAAAGCAAGAGAGAAGGGGGAGAAGAGGTGGCATACCAACTACGAGAATTTTAACCGTCAGACAGAAGAGATGTAAAGTTATAGAGGGGGAAGAGAGTGAGGACTAAGAGAAGACAATGAAAAGAGAAAAAAGTAATAGCTAAGAAAGTGGAGGGAGCCCTGATCCAGCGAGACGAGATATTAGTTTAAACTAAGAAGGAGAGATTTTTTATCATATTAGAGGGAAAGTAGTCTGACGAGACGGCTCCGTTTGCCCTTCACGGATGAAGGGCAAGTCGAGCTCTCGTCGAAAGAAGAATAGTTTGGGATAAGCGGCAGCCAGTCTGCCAGGGATTCGGAACGGCGTCAGGGGGGAATAGTCAATGATAACATGTGATTTAACAAAATAAATATCCACAGCCGTGGTGTTTATTGCTGGTTCATCTTTAACATACAACCAAAATAATATTTATTATTTATTATGTCGAATTCTCGACTCGAGGTAATGCGCAAGGTTACTGCGGTGGGGATTTACAACAATAATAAAAGGGGTCGAGCGTAGGTCAATGCTATTTACCATATGACCTTTATCGCAAATGATTAACAAACAAAACACGTTACAATATTCTAATCGAGCAATTGTAATAATTGCTTTACAATCCGTTTTCGCGGAGGTAATTGTTAATTCGTGTGGGGAGCAAACGATATTATGCACGCGCAATCAAATCATTATTGATTCGCACCGTGCATTTCATGAGCAATATCCCGTGACATCAATAGTACGGGATATGCGAGGACGCGCTAACAACCGAACGTACTTCTGTAAGAATTATTACAGATTAATATATGTTGCTCACCATTTTGGAGCAAATGATAAGAGAAACAATCAGAAAAGGGGAAAGGGGAAAGCAATCAATTAGTGTTGTCTCTTAGCATATTCTGCCCAACATATGGAGCACTGCTTACAAGAGAACAACGAATAAGAAAGGGAAAGTAAATATTGAACAATTAATTTATTGTTCATGAATACGAGGATTTGCAAGACAGATTTGCAAAAATTTAACGTTGCACACGACGGAATAGTATGCAGACCCCGACAAGGGTATTCGGCGGGACGAGCAAAACATAAACAAGTTTGCTCGCCAAGATCAAGTGCGGCTAGGTACAATATTGCGATTACGCAATATTGCTCTCTAGGGTTTCGCAGAAGACCTTCCAAACTGTGACGGGAGATTAAGGATTGGGCCGACACGATAGCGTGTGCAACCCGGGTGTTTTTTGTCGCCAAGATAGCGTGACGACGGAAGTGTTGGAAAAAGGTTTGCTGACACGATAGCGTGTGCAGCAGCAGGATTTTCGAGGAGAGGAGTGTTAGGGTAGAGAGCCGGAAAGGTTCTGCTCTCGAGTCGAGCGCTCTGAGGTGCCAAATCACCTCGGTCCGCTCGGCGCTGGAGCTGCGCAACCGCTGTTGTGCCGTAAAACGCGATCGCGGATCCGTCGCGGCGCGGTAGTGGGAGGGGCCTAACAACTGTTGAATTCCCTGGAAGGGGTAAGAACCTTCCAGAGAATTCTAGCAACGGCTTTCCCGTTTCTGGATATTTCCAAGAAACAAGAAACTCGTTGCACTTCCCTCCCGCTGGGAAAAAGCGTCTAAGCGCCGTCACTGACCCATCTGGCCGGTCCGCAGTGGCGCATCCTTCCATCGTGGTGGAACCGCAGCCGCCTCATCCAATTCGAGTACCTTACTGTGTACTCCCTCCTACCCCGAGGGACCCGGACGATGTAACCGTCGGGTAGGCGTACCCGCACGGTTTCCGGGTCTAGTTCTCTCGGGGAGCACACAGACGTAAAATGGTTGCTCTCAGGACGGTCCTGGATGTGGAGGCTGGACGGCCTCGTTCCTGGGATCCTCCTGCGCTGATGGTGGTGGTGAGGGGACCTCTGGTGGTGCGGCGGCGGTGACAGCTGCGGATGGTGGTGGTGGTGTCTCTGCGGCTGCGGACGGTGGTGCAGATGATTCTGCGGCTACAGGCGGGTCAGCTGCTGGTGGTGGAGCTGGCGGTGGTGACGGCGATGGCCGTCGCACCCATGTCCGCCCGATCGGTCGGATGGGCCGTGTCGGGCGGCGCACGGGTGCGGGGGAGCGTTCGAGCGGGTTCAACCTTCGGGATGGCATGGCATGAGAATGATTCTCGTCGTCGCTCAAGCATACCGGACGAGCTAACTTACCCCCACCCGAGACACCGGCGGCTAATCTCTGGAGTGGGGGTAAACGGCGGTTCGGCGATAGTGGGGATTTTGGGATTTGGAAATTGGAAAGGGTAAATGATGTAGTGTCAGTTGTTGCGGCGGACGTACCTGCTGCAGATAATCCTGCCCTAATAGCAGGTCTTCTCGTTGGTGAGTTATCACCACTGCATTCAGGTGGACTAAATGTCCCGCCGATCTCCACGTCATCTCCAGTGTTCCGGTGCTGTATACCGGTCCGGTGGGCATGTTGATCCGCCTCCCGTCCCGCCGGTATACTATCCCCGCTCTTATGAGCCGGAGAGCTGTTCTTACATTCGCTGTTGACGTAGTGAGCATCGGGCAGCCGTAGACTCGAACGACCTCGTCTGCGATATGTACTTCGCGTCTCATTTTGAGATAATGAAACGCTCTCGGCTGGGTCATCCATTATATACCCATGATGACGTTTCAAATCTCGAACGTGGGCGATGGTGGGGCCTCTTCTTTCTCCTCGAAGCTCAAAGATGACTGGGGAGATTTGACGTACGACGATGAGGGGGTCTTCATATTTCGGGGCCAACTTAGAGTTTATTTTATCCATATTATTAGATAACACTCTCACTCGTCGCATAACAAACTCCCCCACATTCGGATGCCACAAACTACGGGTTTTGTCATAGTGAACCCTCTGCTTGACGAATGCCTGCGCTAAATTGACCTTTGCTAATTGTCGCGCTTCCTGTAAATGCATTAGTCGTTCAGGGTCACTATGCCGTACTTGTCCACTAAACTGAGCGGGTACAGAGAGTTCTCGGCCAGTGTTTAAGTAAGCGGGGGAGTATCCAGTGGCGGACGAAACAGCCGTGTTGTAAGCAAATGCTGTTTCGCCTAAATAAACATCCCAAGCGTGATGTTTATCTCCGGTCCGTTGGGCCAACATCGTCTTGATGACTTTGTTGGCTCTTTCCACTGGGTTGCACTGCGCAGCGTAGGGCGGGGTGCGACGGTGTTCGATACCGCACTTCTGTACGTATGCGGTAAATTCTTTCCCTATGAACTGTCGACCATTATCCGTGACGACAGTCTTGGGGCATCCATGTCGAAGAACTATTTGTTTTAGTCCTTCGGTAATTGCCGCGCTGGTTGCGGTACGAAGTGCAAGCAACTCCACCCATTTGGTGAACCGATCTTGTGTCACCAGGAGCCAGATGTTCTGCCTTTTCGACCGAGGTTGTGGGCCCACTAGATCCATAGAAATTTCTGTCCATGGTTCTGGTAGTGGGAGGGGCCTAACAACCGTTGAAATCCCTGGAAGGGGTAAGAATCTTCCAGAGAAATCTAGCAACGGCTTTCCCGTTTCTGGAAATTTCCAAGAAACGAGAAACTCGTTGCAGTAGGAAAAGGAAGCCGTTTCCCTAATGAGAGGGTTCGCGTGTTCTGTCATCGCCAGCCTAAGGTTCGACGCGAGGGTTCTGGCGAATGTTTCAATTGTGGGAATCCCGGACTCCTTGCGAATTTATAGATTTCGTACGAACCACGGGTAGCGAAGGAAAGCCCGTAGGATCCTATTATAAGTTGCTTGTAGCCTATATAGGGTACTGGATGTACCCCAAATAGGGAGCGCGTAAGCTACGATACCGTAAATGAATGCCTTGAAGGCTCGCAGTTTGAGATGCCCCGGAAGAAGTGGGCTCTGGTAAAACCGGATTAGCTGACATTGGGCAGTGATGATCTTGTCCCTAACCGCGTTCGTTTGTTGAGTCCACCTTAGCCTCTTATCAAGGATGACTTCCAAATATTTGACTGTTGTGGATCACGGGATGATTTGATTATCCAGCTTGATGCAGGGGTGGGAGAGACGACGCCTAGTAAAGAGGAGAGCTTTCGACTTCTTAGCGTTGACCACTATCCGCCATGCATCGAACCATCGAAGGAGTGATGGGAACATTCTGTTCATGCGAGCCGTGGATCTAGCCTTGAAGTCGTAGGTATCGAGAATGGAAAGATCATCCGCGTATTGAGCGATTATCATGGGATCAAGGTTGGGGATATCGTGTATATAAATATTAAAAAGAAACGGGCCGAGTTTGGATCCTTGCGGGACCCCCGACGCAACCGAGACCGGATCGGAGAAAGACGCGTTGCATCTGAACTTGAAGGAACGATCAGATAAGTAGGACCGAATTACCCCGACGATATATGGAGGAAAGTTAAGTTTAATTAATTGAAAAATGAGCTCGTCGTGCCAAACTTGATCGAAGGCCTGGCGGAGATCTAGCAGTAAGAGAGGGGTATCCCGTTTACGATTAAACCTATCCGCGACCAGCTCGGTGATTCTAAGGAGAAAGGTAACTTTTCGCTTTCGAACGCCGGCTTTTATACACGAGTCGGCCCACAAGACCCGTGTATAAGCGCTTGGAACCTCTGAGCATGCGCTGCCGAATGCCCAGCATGCCAAACTGCCTGACGGGTTGTCTATGCGTTCTAACCATTTGAGCGCCTGGTGATCGGTGATAACAGTAAAATGGTAACTCTCCAGGTAATCGCGCATCTTTCAGATGCCTCATTTTACTCTCACTCTTTTTCGGTGGCTCAGTAGTTGCGTTCATGTGGTTCGAGGGTACGACTGCCATAGGCTATTACTCGTTCGGCACCGTTCAGCCTCTTTTGTTAGGACAGTGCCGAGCCCGTCGTCGCTTGAGGTTTAGTTCTACCTTCCAGCCGGTAGGCGTCGTTAGTGGTGGTTAGGACCAGTTCGCGGCGAGCGCAAACGCCCCACGACTTAACTTTCGAGTCCCGGCAAGAGGTTAGGCAACATGTGGTTTCCGAAAATATTTTATTTTCACCACATCGTTGCAATTTTTATGAATTATAATTGCACAAACATATTAAATTGTCAATATAATTAGCACATTATTGCAATATCATTACAACAAAATATTTTAATTTTATAAATTATATTTTTTAAGACAGTATTTTTAAATAAAAAATTCAGTACTTATGATAAAATACTTGCTTAATATAAACAATCTTCTCAAACTATTAAATATTTAAAAAATTATTTTAAATTTAATAATTTTAAAATATTCTAGTGGGAATTTATGAAAATTTAAACAAAAGATAGCTGTTAACTTAAAACCTTTTGTGGATGAATATTTTAATTGTTAAACAAAATCTAATCAAATGTTTATTTAAAATTATTTATTCAGTTTAGAGTATTATACGATTGCTCGCATAAACTCAAAAATAATACAATAATATAACGAAAATCATCGTGAAACGCGTGATTTAAGACATAATATAAATAAGTGCTTTAATAATTGTCAGTTTTCACATGGTCGGACGAGATAACACTTTGATGGTGAGAGCGAACCTCACTTTTAGACGCAGAGACAGAAGGTCTGATTAAAATACGAATGGTTTTATCACGACACCGAACTCTTGCAGCATTCTGTTTTGTCTTATAAAAGGTCCATTTCTGGACAAACGTAGTAACTGATAAAATTACAATAAAATGATACGCATGTAATAAATATAAATATGTTTCAATACATACATACTTAAATATAGCCACACACGCACACATAATCATATATATATATGCGTGTGTGTGTGTGTGTGTAACATTTTGCGTGAACAAGTATAAGAAAAGGTTATGAAGCGTATTACTTTTCGACATCGATTCCATCTGAACGTTACGATTTATGGAAATATTGAACTACACAAAGAAGTCTTGAATTTTTCATGAAATATATGGTTATTGAAGATTATAGACAGTTGAATGTTAAGATTTATTTTATTGCTTCGGCAGGAAACTGGCCAATGTATGAATAGGGTAGAATGACAAGTCAATTAAGATACCTGAATTTGTCTTCATTTAATATACCACATAGAATTTGAAATATACATGAACTATTGATATTATCAATAATTTTAAATAGCTATAATACTTTGATACAAAATTTAATCAAGTTTCACGAAAAATAATTTAATAAATATAATAAAGAATAGTTTAGTTTTAACAAGAAAATATTACAAGAAATAAATAATTATAAAATTACGATCATTACGAAAAAATTATATTGTAGATTTAAAATTATGAATTTATTTAAATACTTTTAATATTTCTCTATAATTTAACTGTTTTACTATACATTTTTAACATCCTTGAAAATAAAAAAAAACATTTTTAGGAAAATAATTTCTTATCAAAATATTTATTTTCACTGAAACAAATAGAATTGTTTTTTAAATTTTAATTATAAATACTAATTATATTTTATTATATTTTCCATAGTATTAGTAACATATACTTTTTATTTAATTTTATATTTTTAAATTACAAATAAACATTTTCTAAATTTGTACAATAGATATATGAATAATTTTACCTTACATCTTCGAGTCTATTACATTTATGAATGCTCTCTTATTTTTTCACATATTACTTGATAATTTAACTAAATCATATTTCACTCTAATATAGGATATTTCATGTTTTAACAGCAATACATAGTGATTTAATGGAATTTCTATTCCCAGATTCTATAACCTATTTTAATTTTTTTTTATTTCAAGATACACCATTTTTTAAATATTGATTAAAAAAAAATATTTAAAGATGTAGATATTCTATTTTAACTAAATATTTATGAAATACTATTATAATAAAGTTATCACAATATTTTTTATTTTTTTTTTGGATTTTTTCAATTTTAATTCATAGAATATTTTTTTATAATTTTTTAATATTATTTGTTGGTTTAACAAACTTTGAAATATTGACAATGAAGAGTGAATTAAAATAAAATTTTATTTATAATAATTGCTTCACTATGATTTTTTAAGTTACATAACTTCAAAGCTATTATTTATTTTAAAATATGAATATATACATTTTTTGATTAAGTTAATTTATTTGAGCGTAAAGAAATTATTTAATGAAAATTTTGTAAGTTCTTACAGTTTTAAAGTAATATTCTTTACAAATATTACAGTTTCTATAAATCTCTGTATTTTCCAATCACTTCTTTTATCTGATCTTTTTTTATTTTTAACCCCCTCTTTTACTCTTTTCCTTTGCCAATCTTTTGCTTTCACTTTCAATTTTTCTTTCTATTTAGGGGAAGGGGGGATAAATATGAAACAGCAGATGGGCGAACTCTCAAATCAAGCGGTGAAGAAGCTCACTCTTTTAAAAATGACAAATTCTTCAAGAAAATCGAAAAGTCCTTGCTCTCAAACCAAAACGACACAAGATCAAGAAAAATCGATATTAAATGATACCACGTTTTGCACGGCCGATCGCTGGGAACTTTTTCGCACTTTTACACATTTCATTAATAACAAAAAATGTTCAACAGTAAAGAGAATATAAGTAAGACTAATTTATAAAACTAGAGTTTGAAGATATATACTTGTAATAAAATAAAACTTTATCTCGTAACGTTATTCTTATGATTTATAAATACATTATTTCCTCATTTACATATTCTTTGTAAAATACATATAAATAAGCTCATTCAGCTTACCTTACCATTAAGAATTTCTATTCAAATTTTCGATCGATTTAATATAAAGTTATTATCTTTTCAAGTATATATAAAAATTATTATACGGATGTTAAACTAATATTTATTTGTAATTTAGATCTACAGTGTAATTTTGAAACATTAAATTTTATTCTATATAGTAGTACAGAAATAAAATAAAAATCATAAATGTAATGTACTTAATATTGTTATTTTTTTATTCTTTACTTTGTTTGACAATAATCTTAATATTCATGGGGTTTTTATTTAAATCAGAAAAAAAATCTTTTTTGTTATAATTTATTGCATATTATTTTGTCCATTATATGCAACAGTATTTTTAAAATAATTTGATTTTGAATGTATTTAAAAAATTGATAATTTTTATGTCACAGCGTAGTTTTAAAAATATTAAAAATCATAAATTTCCAATTCGAGAGAAAAGAAAAGTGCAAATTTGTAGTTTTTAAAATATAGATTAAATAACAACATCCATAACAAAGGAGTGATAGCAGGTTTTGGAAAATCTGTATGCTATAAAACTATTCGTAAGTACCATAAAGTATAATAAACGTTACTATGTGTAGTGATACCCATGTGATTTTGTGAATTTACAAAGCTCTCGAAATATTAAAGAGGAGAGAAATGTGAAGGGTGTTCCCTGAATAGAGAAAAGGGAAGTCATAAGAAAGAAAGAGAGGGCGCACGTATATTCTCGCGTGCACAAGAAAAGGAGCAACAAAAAGATATGCATGCTCAAAACCATTGGTGGTAGCCCATTTGAACTTTCGAAAAAGCCCGAGGTCATTCCTGCTTAAGACGTCGACACAAGGTTGAGACTTCGAGAACCAAGGAAGTAAAATTGCTTTGATGATAGTCTTGGTCCCCATTGCGTGGCCTACGCCACTAGCCCTTATCTCCGACCCTCGGTGCTAACGGGAATCTTCAATCTGGCTTTTCGGCTTTCCATCTCTCTTGTACAACTATTAGACTTTCAGAAGCTCGGTTAATCATTAGACTCACAGCATGATCCTGAAGTGAGTTTGCATACACATCGTGGGCAAATACTCAGAGCTCGTATTTCTCGACTGGCTTTGTTATTTCGGAGAATCACTTCAAGAAATTGTCGGCAATTCATCCTCTATCATTTCTATTTGAATTAATTATTGATTGCAGGTTGATCATAGTGATTTTGACGACTCTGCCTTTCGCAGACGGAGTGTGAATGAGCAAAGCAAAATTAACAAGTGCGCAATAGGAAATAGTGACTCAAAACAAAATTATTGAGAATCTTTTGAACTGAATTTACGATTCGATTTAAGGAACTAATGCAATTAGTCATTTTACTATAATATTCTTAAGTAGTGTTATCTATTTAATCCAGAGGAGTAATCTCTATAGTTTTATAAGTTTGTTTAACCCGTTTTGGAAACTGTAGTTTATGTTTAGTTACTATTTTTTATTTCTGAGTCAATGTAACTTATATGCAAATTTTATTGTAATAAAGTTTTATATGTATTTTCTTTATTGCAACTGAGCTATATAATTAAAAGTAAGTTTTATAGAAGTTGATTTCATAATTATCTTTGGATAACTTATAATGAAGAATCATTTCTTTGAAATAAATCTAGATAAAACTACTTAAGAATTACATATTTAAATTGATTATAATACATTTAAATATATAATACTCTTGCATTAATGTGTGAAATTTGAACAAAAAAATTTTATATTCAATAATGGAAATAAATGAAATAAATGATTAATATAATTTTTTTAATTGAAAAAAGCCCAAAATTGATTTTTAAATACATGATATTAAGATATATATTTTTTATTTTAATCTAAAAAGTATTATAAACCCGTGGTAATAATAGTACACAACATTATTTGCATATAGAAAAGCTTTGAAAATATTCATTATGATGCTTACTAATAATAAATTAAAAATATATCTGAGTAAATGCTTCTAAGGAGTGCCCATGAATTTAATTACTTTTACTGATTTCTTTAGAACTTTAAACAAATATAAATTAGCTAAATTAATTAAAATAGAAGAAAATAAAAGAATATTAGAAGTTAGAATCGAATAAAAAAAGAGACCATAATAAATAGAAAAGAAGTAGTAACTAATTTAAGTGCATTTTTATTTAATTTAAGTTCTCAGACTTAAATCGGACATATGAATTGAACTAATAAAATGATTAGATTTATAAAAAAAAATAAATATTAACCAATGAAAATTGATAACGTGTAAGAAAATATTTTTATTTACTTTAAAATTTTTGTTTAATAAAATAGTCTTGCAATGCTATTCTAGGCTATGAATAATTGGGTAATCGCATACATATGATTAACGGGTTGGTATACATAATACAAGTGATATTCATTTTTGGGTTTTAATTTTATCTTAAATGTTATCTCTCTCCAGAAATGTATCATTATAATCGAGGAATACCCTACAGAATTATAAAAAATATGAAATATTAAACATTACAATTTTGTACTTGTCTTGAACGTAATCGCAATGAAAGGTATTGTTCAATTTTAAAATTCAGTTATTTAGTGTGTCTAAAATTTATTTTTTTAAATTTTTTTCTTTTTTTGGATTAGATTTTCAACACTCGTATATTTTTGTTCAAACAGATATTAATAAAAAATTTGTTAGAAAATAAAAATAAAATTTAAAATTTATATTGTTCTATATTTGTCTATTATTATATAACTATTGATAATTTAATATTTTTTAAATGACTGAAATAATTTTTTATAATTGTTTAATAAGGTTATAAAAAAGGAAATAATAAATAATTTTTATGACTGTTATTCATAAATAATTAAATGATATTATTAAAATTTTCTATAATATATTAATACCATAATTGAGATTTTACATATATTTATTTTTAAGAACTTTGAAAAATAATAAAATCGAGAAAAACAAATTTATGATTACAAATATTGTTTAAAATTATAGTAATGACATAAAAATTGTTTGTAAATTTTAATAAAATTAGCTCTACTATTGAGTTTTTAAATAAGTTTTATGTTCATATACATGAAACGGAGGTACTTGAGATTGTAAAAAGTTAAGAATCTTTCAAGGCCAACTTTCTACTAAACCGGTCGTAGAGAACCAGATCACGTGGATTGATTTAATAAATGAATGATACGTATTATGAATTTTAGTAGGCTATACTGTAGTTCAAACACTGGACCTCACACACCAAACGGTTTCCGTGGTGTAGTGGTTATCACATCCGTCTAACACACGGAAGGTCCCCGGTTCGATCCCGGGCGGAAACATTTTTTTTTTTTTTTTTTTTAAACAAATATTGCGTGATCCATTTATTATTAAATATTAATGTATACTCATCGATAATTTTTAATTTTTTTTAATGTTTAATTGGCATATTTTGTTTTTTCATTACAGGTTTTATCTTTGAATACTATGTAACAGATGAGTTGAAAAGTTCGTAGGCTGATACAAAAAATCATAAAAATCGAATGATCTGTATAATTATTTTTAATACCAACTTCCAAAATACAGATGTATGATCTTGACAGCTATCAGATAATTGTTTTGTGAGATGTAGCATTTTGAATAAAGCAATTTTTGTTCAATCAAGACAATGTAGCGTGTCACAACTCAATGAAATAGATGGCAAAATTGCTTGAATTAGACTACGAATTGCTTTCCCATCCACTGTATTCGATGCACATAGCCCTCAATTACTTTTTCCTGTTTGAATACCTCTAAATAATTCTGTTTAAAAAATATTCAGTACTGATGAATAGGTAATTGCTGAAACTGATACCTATTTTGATACTAAAGATAAATCATACTATAAAATGGTATCGAAAAGTTTTAGGACCACTATTAGCATTGTGTAATACTATTAGGCAACTCTATTGAATAATAGTATTGAATTTTATCAAAAAATGTTTTTTACGATATCAGTCTTAAACTTTTCACTCCAAATATTCTCTTACAATATACACACACACTAACTACAATATTATGTAATAATTAGTATATGTATATTTATGTATATATATTATATAATATATAACATTATATATGTACATATATATTATAATTGTTATTTTATATTGTAATATATTCTTGAATTCTTATGTAAAGTATCCATTGCATTATAATGGATCTTATCTAAAGGTACATCGAATAAATTGCGCACACGTATAAATTTACTATGTACAATGGTTCTTCTCTTGCTTCTCATTTAAAAATAAAATAATTATAGAATTTCAGTTACACATTAACGTATTCTATTCATATTATCTCTATTATTGTGCTTTCTCAGATTTATTTATATTGTTGATTAATCTACTTGAATCTTTATGCATTTTTTTATTTCTGGTACAATTTTTTTTTGTATCATATTCAATGGAATCTACATAACATGCTGTTTGTAAACAACAAAGCACTTCATTACTATATTTAGATTACGTTTATTAATCAATATATAATTTTAACAAATATAAAAACAATCAATTAAATTATATATCTATATCTCCCGCTTCATTCATAATAACTAATATAACTAATAATAATAATAATAATAATAATAATATCTTTAAAAAGGTCAGGAAATATATAAATCATGATTTTTTCTGGTATCATCAGAGAATTGAGAAGGGCGAAACAAATGACACATTGAGACTACTCACGAATTTATCCAAAGTCTCAGGAATAAACGTCTTCGTCAAAAAATTCGTTTCTTTTCTATGGTTTTCTTGAAGAAAATTTTACATCCATTACTTAGAATAAAAGGAAGGGAACTTTTACCATTTTCTTCATGACATAAAAAGGCTTTTCTTATATATCTGCATACATGATGAAGAACTTCGACATGTGCTTCGAACAATGCTCTTCAATAAACATTTGAGCCAATTTTTTAAAAACATTATATATATATATATATATATATATATATATTAGACAATTAACAAATGTTTGAAGTTCAACAGTAATTTATATTTCCACGATAAAAGATTTTTCTATCTTCTTCATAATTCTAGAGAGAAGAAATATTAAATAATTATTGCATCATTAAATCTTATTATACATCCAATATATATCCTACCTTCCATACTAGAATTCTCTTTATTTTATTTCATTCATGTGAGTAACAAACACCTTCCATTCACGAAATATTGGTTTAGTACCTTAAAATTATTTGCGCTTTTTTGACGAACTCTGTTGCACTCATTTTATCCAAAATCTTTTGCTCTTGAACCTTTTTTTAATTGTATTTCTCTTTTTTATATGTATACATAATATATTTATCGAGCTTAATTAGGCTCGTAAATTTAAGTCGGTATGTTATTCGGCTTAAAATTCAGAAAAGTAATGTTGAAAAACAAACGACTAATAGATGGAGAAGGCTAACTTAACCCAATCGCTGTATTGATATATATTGAACAAGTGCAAGTTGTCACGACACGAAAAATCGTGCAAAAATAGAGAAGTTTAATTGCATTATTAACCATAGAATTATAATTTATCATTGGTTGTTTCAATTGCAATATCATGATTTTCAAAAATACACATTATATTTCATATCTTATGAAAAATTATGTAATAAATGTATTTACTATTTTATTTTTAATACATTGGCGATCATTTTCAAGGCATTTTTAGTTCGCGAGTTAAAAAAAAAATGGTTTGAAAAATGAAAAAATGAGTTTAGTATTTAACGTTATTATTAAATTAAAATCATTTTCTATTGTTTTAAACATTAATCAATGAGTTATACTTATTATCGTATACTATTATTTATAGTATAAATTTTTATTCATTACTTTCACAAATAGAATAATTTATCGAAACTAGTATATTTTATTTTCTTTAATGATTTAACAGAAAATAAATTATATGTCCTTGCCTTTTGGGATTACTGAAATAGTGGTTTGAAGGTTAAGTAAGAAAATTTTTAAATCATAATTCTAACACCCTAAAAATACCGTAACTTTAATTTTCAAGAAAGTCAAACTGAATTCTGTATGAAATTTTTGAATTCACTTTAGGAAATGAGTTCAGAAATATAAAAAACAAATAAATTAATAAGTAGATTAGAAAGAGTACATCTTTTTTATTTCTTATAAGAATTTGAAAATTTTAATTGAGTTTTTAACTTTGAAAAATTGCTATTATTGCTTCAGATTGGTTACCTTCCAATAGTTATCAAAGGACAAATGAAAAAAATTAGATAGTTCTAAGATAATTTTACAATTTATGTTATATTTTATATTTTAAACAGACGTAGGAATAAGGAGAACATTATATATGATGTGTATTGTGTAATCGTCAATACCCGAAGATACGGAATTCATAAAAATAAATGTACTCTATAAGTATTCATTTTCCATCCAGTATAATTAAGTAGAACACATAATTCAATACTCTTATTGAATTGTATATAGTTAAAAAATAACTTATTGATTATCGGATTAATGAAAGTAAGTTTACGCGATACGAAGATTGGCCATTATTAATTTACTCTTGAACGTTTGGTCGGTCGGACTCTTCACAAGTTGACATTTCTCATTCGTACATGCTCATACACTGGATAAAAAAATTGAAAAATAAATTCACTCTGGATGGTGCCCGGAGTGAAAGAACGAGTGTGCGGGTGGGACGGAGAGTGAGAGAAAGAGGAGGAGGGTCGGGGTGGGAGGGTCAGGGTGACGGCTGAGGGAGGGGGGGGGAGGGGGGTTATTGCCTGGCAAAACACAGGCCGTATAGTGCTAAACTCGTTGGCTACGTTACCCTTTAGCACGAAACTCAGCGCGCATCTGCCCTTCGACGACACGGGCCGACGATATAATATTTTACGGCGAGATCGTGAGCATCCTTTATATTGGTTTGCTTACGAGATAACGTCGGTCGAACAATGCTGTGTCATTACAATGCATCCCTAACACTCCCACGAAATCAATACAAATTTTCCGATTTAAATGAATAAATGTGCACCGGCCAATTTTGTCGAGTCCGATCAATAAGCAAGAATTTTTAATTACATTACGGCTTGTCGTCCAAGGCAAAGTATAGTTTTATTTTTGAAAAATATTCACAGGTTGTTGATGGACGAGGTGTAGCAGAGGCTCTCATCGATTCAATTTTAATAACGTATTTCAGTCTTTGGAAAAAAGATTCCATTAAATATTAAATAAGATAATTGCATTTGAGGGATCCTCGCAGGGTGTCTTGCAATATCTGGAGTGTGATAAATAAATTCAAAAATATAGTATTTTGAGGTGATGGCGTAATATTTTTAAATGATTCTAACTTTTGATTATAAAATGCATTCGCAAGAGTAGAGATACAAGACTATGGAAATATTATCCATAATATAATTATGTTTTCAATACTACCAATACATCCGTAAAGGGTGCTTTAAATTCAATTAATTTAAAATGAAGAGTGATTCATTAAATATATTTTATATTATACCATTAATATAACTGATTAATTTAAGTTACATAACAAAATTTACTGAGCTACTGCTACGATCAATTTGAATCCTATATGTGTAATAACATGAAAATATATAATAAAATTCAAGGGAAAAATAATATTAAAAAATAATATCTATATTAATTGTTCACTGAAAATTTATTGATAAATAAATTTAGTGGAAATTTCTGTGATAATAAATGTTCTTTAGAAGAATATTAAAAATAATCTTAAAATAAAAACAAAAGATTATTTACATTTACTTTCTGTATTTTATTTTCTTTTCAATTAAAAAAGAAATTTCATTGATTATTTTAACTTTGATGAAAATAAAGTTCGTAATAAACTCAAAAACTATGTTAAACTTGAATCTTTTGTTGCACGCTCCACTGAAATAATACTTTTAATTTTAGGATGTAATAATTGGTGGAAATGCTTACTCTTCCTTTTTTTCTGAAACTTTTACACTGCTTATCAATTTGTATCATGTCACATATTTTTAATAATTCCAAAGTATAATAAAAATTATCAAATTAAAACTTTATAACTGCGTAAAAATATAATTTATTCGTAATATTTTATATAATATTTGAAAAAGTATATCAAATTAAGATGATCCTCTCATTTACTAACTATTATTTATAAAGATTATATATTTTAATTTAAAAAATAATTTATTTTATCAAAAAAATTTTAATAAAAAACAAATATTTGAACTTTTGATTTTTGTATATTTTATTATTAAAAGTTGTTGTTTCCATGAGCAATGTTTTATTTATTTTGTTCTTCGGATGATTACTGTTAAACTGAGTATTGATATATTTGCATTAAAAATAAATACAGAATGACTATTTTTAAAATATAAAACATTCATCCGACTAATTTTTGAAAATTATTTTTTTTTAAGTAATTATTAGAGCTTGACAATATTTAAAAATAATGTGTACCCAATTAAAAATTTATTTGCTCCGTGAAAAAATTAAAAAACTGTTCGTTTGAGAATAAATATTTTGAGAATAAAAGTATGCAAATCGTATGATGCAATAATATATATAGTTTATTTAGACGCAAATAAGTTTAATCAAGAAATAAAAGAAATATTTCTGATAATTATCGAAAAAATAAATTTGAATACGGTTGTAGCATGATGTGCCGATTATTGATAAATCGAACTTGACATTTCAATTCAGGTTTTTTCCAACTAATAATAGAAATACGATTGAAACATTATTAAAGGGAGATTATTGCACTCGAATGACTTTGAGAAAAAGGAAAATTTGCGTCTTATCGGGTGGGTTGATGCTGTCGGCGTGGTCGTTTGGAGGAAAGACTGTTCGCGTGTAAAGCAGTTACCGTTTTTATTTTCGTCCTAAAGCTCTTCCCCCATCATCTTACTTGGGCTTCCTTACTTCGGAATTTTATTACCTCGCCCATTATCCTGCCGCGAATGTGCACACGTGCCAGGTACTGTCACGGCCCACGGTATACACAAGATTTTATTGCGCGTTTACGACCTAACATAATTGTTATTTCATTTCACTATGCTCTCTTAGTCCGCTGCGGTTCTTCTGAGCTTTAATCTCCCGCACTAACCCACCTTTGTGGCTTCAAAATCAAAAAGCATCAAATATTCCATTAAAGCTCACACCAATCCCCTAATAAGATAGCATTTACCCGTAGCTGAGCCCTGCTTTCCAGCACCTCAGGCTCCCACAGATTTTAAGGATGCAACATTTGTTGCGAGTCCTTATTCATGTATTTTTAATCCTAGGTATATTCGTATTTGAATGTGTAGCTATGGATGATCGCTTGCTCGTTCATGTATCTGAATGTATTTGGTTGCCTCTGTAAATATATATTTATGGGAATTATTTTTGAAAATCATGTGATATCAGTGTTTGAAGTTGAAAAGTTCACTGTTTTATATCAAAACATCTAGTAAACAAGTATGTTTTTTGTACGCAGTTTATGGTTAAATGCTTATCTGAAACTTTAATATTATTGTGCTTGAATTAAGTAAAAGTTTTGTTTTTTTTTCTCTATCCATTATACTCAGGATTGAATATATTTTCATAAATAAAATCGAAATAAAAGAAAAAAAGTGGAGAATTGTAGATAAAATTGGTGCACTAGGATTCGTTAATTTAGGTTTCTGTATCAAAATTTAGGTTTGTACTGTTGAACATGACAAGAGCTAGTCACCTTATGCAGATGTACATATAAGCTCGAAATACCTCAAGATAAATACTGTTAAGGTCTATAATTGAAAACAAACATGAATACAAACACCAAAGGTCCGAAAGATACATAAAAAGGATTATTTACAAAAAAGTATGAATTATTTTAGCTAGAATGTATTACCTATTTTCTTCTGAAGTTAATCGGACTTTTTCATGTCTATTTATAAGGCTCTCTATAAAAGCTGAAATCGAAAAAAGGCAAGTGTATGTAGGATTATGGCCACCGATAAGCAAACAACAAAATAAATTCCATGCAGATGGACTACGCAGCAACCAAACTCAATAGACAAAAAACAAAGGAATTAATATTTGGGAAAATTATAGGAAATTCGAAATTTTTTAGTCTCTTAAGGGATTTCAAATAAAATGAGTTACAGTCTATTTTGATGCTCTTAAAATAAGTACATTGTTCTCCTAAGTATGTATTAAGGACTAATTTATTTTTGAACTTAAAAGCCATTGTTTTTTTTAGAAATAACTTTTCATTTTTTTTTAGTTTAAGCAAAAAAATAATTTATAACTTTCCACATATATTTTTTTACTATTATTTTACTTATTAATGTAAGCCAATGTATACAAAAGTATTATGGTAAGTTATAATAACATTATCCCACCATACTATAAAGACATAAATAAAGTTAATTGTATCAACAAATTATGTTACGAAATGGTACATACCGTTTGTTATTTAAAATGCTTTAATAATATTTTAACACTTTCTTGTTTCGCATGATAAAGTATATATGTATATATTATATTAGTATTCAGCAAACGCAGAAAGTAAACAGTAATCAAAATATAATGATACAGTGGAAATTTACATTTTCCAACAATTATTACCACTTGTAATTATTGTACAATCTTGATAAAATATAAATTTTAAATTCCAATATATTAATATTTACAATACAATTATACTCCTAAAATATTTGCAATAATTTTTGTGATTGAATTGATTAACAATTTTCAAATTTATTATATATAAATTATTTAGTAAATTAGTTTTTAAGCTTTATTAAATTTTAAGTTAAAATATCATTGATTTGAAATACCGCTCATGTTATTATAAAATTAAACAGTTTCTATACTTTGAATAGGGTACAATTTGAATGAAAACATAAGAATTTATTGTTAAATTAATTTGTCAGAGTTTCGACAAGGGAGTCTTCGTCCTTATCAAGATAATAAATGTACACAGGAAAAGCTTTTATTCTACAACATGTGATCATCGCTACGTCTTATTACAAAATGTAACACGTCAAACTAATAATTATTAAACTAAAACTAATAATAATAATGCATAATAATTAGAATTTAATTCATTTTTAAATATTATTATTACACTTTAATTTGGATAAATATTTTTCATTTATTATTCAATTACAAAAATAAAGAGTTATAATTTTTTTTTTTTTTTAAATCGTAAATATTTTTCTCTTTACATAAAAAAATAATTATTAGAAAACAAAATTAGTTTATCCACATTTAACAAGAAACTACATCAGTGTTATATTGACACAATCATAGTTTTATTTAACATTTCATAAACATTTTTTTCATCATCAACAATTTTCCTTCGTCGTATAATTTAGAGTAATCAGGAAATCTCGCACAAAATATTAGTTAAATTTTTATTGACGATGAATAATAGAATAATCTAGTTGATTATCTTTATGACCAGTTGAAAGAAAAGATCTAGAGGCATAATTATTCTGTTTGTAATTATCAGGAGAGTCAGTGGAAACCACAATATTTCCACGAAGTGAACTTGGGTAATAGCAGCACGGGGACGAATAACGTTTGAGTTCTATTTATGAAGTTGTATGGTAAAACATTACGTACGTGGTAACCGGTTGTTCAGGTGTTCGCTGTGATAATAAGTCTTGGAGGGTATAGAAAATGTACCAGTCGTAAGGTAAAAAGGATGTATTTTGAAAAAATTTTGTTTGTTGGCAACCCGAAATTGGTGAGTTTTTTCCAGTAATAATCTGTAATTACATAAAAATATTTCCATTTGCCTCGTATAAATTTGATTCCATCTACTAAGATCCCCTTTCACAGGAGTAGTTCATAAATATTTAATTACTTATTTTCCATTATGGCATTCATTTATTTTTATTATTTTATATTTTCACGGAAAATGCTACGAGAAACAAATCATTTTCTAATGGCTTCTAAAAAATATTTATTTCATATCATTCTTTGCACACAGCTCACTTAATTTTACAAATCTGCATTATGTTCGGAAAACGTGATACAATTCAGTATTACAATATTGAATGGAAAAAGAAATTAATAAAGTATTTTATGAGTTTAAACAATGATGTAGCAATATTTTACTGTTAATTCTCGTTGAATTTTTATAGCTGTTAATTTATCATTTTGCAGTAAGTACTAAATTTGAAGAAAAAAAAGTCTTAAAATAAATTTCGAACATTTTTATAACATTTAAAAAATATTTCATAATATCATCATACAACAAATCCAAATTTGCAATCAATCTAAAATATACATTTAATTCCTTTATGGAACGCATAGAGAGATAGCAAAAGCAACAATAGAAGTGCTGGAGCAATAATAGTCCGGAACAACAAGAAAAGCATAGCGGAGAAAAGGATGGGAGGAAAGATATTTGCGCTGCCGAATTTACGGCGGAAGAGCTTTTAAAGTCCTTTAATCGGCGTCGCCGAAGCATTTCCAACATTGGGATACGATGGAAGTACAGAAGTTCGTGACATTGTAGGGAGGAAAAGACTTTTATCTATAAAAGAGGTGCAAATTCTAGATAACCCATTCACCGAAAAGATCCTTTGAGTCAAGTACGAGGTGCAAAAATTTGCGAGACAAAATAGCTGACGCGCACCTCTAACATGATTGTTCACTTTTTCTTATACTTTCATATTCTCTCCGTCTTTTAATTTGTTTTTCTCTCTCACCTCTCGCTATTTCTACTTTCCTCCCTCGCCTTCTTTCACTTTCTCCTTTCCTCTTACTATGGTTTCCTATCTCTCTCGTACTCTCGTCGATAAAATACCGCCGTGGGCGCGTTGCGGCAAATGAAAGTTATTTACGACGCGGCTGGGTTACGATGGTTTAGCTTAATACGTTGAGCATGCGTTCCATAAAATTCGAAATAAAAGCATGTAACTTTCTTTCTCACTTCGAGATGACCCGCCATTGGAAAAATTCGTGTTCTTTTAATTTATTAAATTATTATATTAATAAACTATTAAATTATTCTTTCTTTTTTCAGCATTTGTCAATAAAGAATTGAGTTTGCATTTTAAGTATGAATGAGAATTGATGATCAATGGATTTTATATTCACCGTGCTGAAAAGTCGTTACCAAATACCATATTTATTAACATTTCCGTAATTTGATAAATATTTAAGTTCGAATTATAAAATTTAACGAATAATTTGTTTAATATATAAGATATTAAGTAAACATTATACATTTATTCACTTTCGCACTTCGAAAATTATGACTTCAAACATCTAAATTATCTAAAATCCCTTAGTAAATAAATTTTATATTTTCACACAATGTTTTATTGAATAATAATATTATTTTGTAATAAATAGAAAAATTAGTGGAAATAACGAAAATTAAATGTACTTTAGAATATTAAAAATTTTCAGAAATCAAGTTTTTGACTACGCTTTCAAAGTTTGTGATATGAAGTATTATTTTTTAACTGTGTATAAAAACATAAACAAAAAAATAAGCACTAAGTCATAATGAGAAATCTGGTATCTGAAAAAGGCTGAGAATAAAAGTTACAGAACTTCATGGTACTCCTTTGTCCAACAATGTTAATGCTACCTAAAAACTTTAAACGCAGTTTTTTCTTTTGTAATAAAGAGACATTACAAAAGTTTCGAGAATGAATAAAATAATTAGGATTAAATATCTCGACTGTTTACGAATAATAGTATTTCATAGGTTAATGGAGTTTTTTTTTTTACTTTCTTTAAAATTATTTTTTTCATTGATCAAATCACCGAGACTTGCACAATTTCTGATTTTAATCACATTACAACTATTTAATTATAAATTTACACTGCAGAATTGAGATTGACGTATGTATGTGTGTGCGTGTGTATTTTACAAACGTATATATTAAATTACATGTATATATTAAACAAGATTTATCTTGGGAAATTAAATTTCCTGAGTAAATAGGTAAATATTTCACGTCTCTCTATATAGGTAAAATGTGCGAAAACACGAGTTATCACTAATTTAATAATTCAATTACTAATTTTAAAAAATATATTTCGCGCCAGTTAGAGTGGATAATTTGGCATTAAAGTGTCAGAGACAGTTAAAAGTTAGGTTCGCGTGCTTTATCAGCATCGCTTCAGAGTCTGATAATTTCCTCTTTATACCACTTTATCTCAATAGTGAACTCGAAGTAACTGATCGATTGCACGGTGTGCAGTAACACATGCACCGTCCACGTAAGTGGGCTCGAGCATTTACTCAAGGACTCGGATACTTCAACCGACCACATCATTGATCTTCTTTTATCAAAAACTTATAATTATTTCTACTTTACAGAATTTAAGACATACTTGACAATTTTAGTATCCTTTCAAAGATATCCATTTTACACTGGTGTGCGAAAAATCATTGAAAAAAATGTATAATATTCGATAATTTTAACAGGTGCTTCGTGCCTTACATTTTGTGTTTTGAAGTTGAGAAATTTTTTAATAATAAAATTCTTGTGAGACGGCAATAATCGTATTGGCATTATTTCTTATGTTATGTTTGCATTGAAAAGAACATATCTGAAATGTTTTTTATAGAATTTTTAAAATAAAAGCATGTTAATTTATAGTAATGTTTAAAATTTCTCGAAAGTATATGCTGCATAAAATTTTACAACCTTTTTTAAGTCTAAAATCAATATCTTTCTGTAAAAAGACATTCATTTTTTTTCATATTCGCAGTTACTTCTGGTGTAAATAACCCATATAAATTATTTCTAAAAATAACTTTTCATTATAAAAATCTGTTTATTATTAATAAATATAATTTATACATGTATGGATATCATAACTTTTAAATAGATATTTTTTTCTCTTTATAGTCAAAAATTTGTATGATCGGAATTATATTAATATTTTAAATCTGATATAAAGTAATTATATATTCTATGATATTATAGATCAATGATAAATAGAAAAAGATGATAAACGCCGTAAACAATATACTGCAATTCTAAAGTTATTTTCTTCTTTTGAGTATTGCAACCATTATCGTAAAATAACGGCCATACTAAACAATAACATTTATTTCATTTTACAAAAATAAGATTTTTATATTTTTTTTAACATTCAAGTTAGTTTTAATTCTATTTCGTAATTACTAATAAATTCTTTTATAATAATTTTTCTATAAAAGAAGTAAATCACAAAAATTTGGTTAAAATAAGAATATTGCACCACATAAAATAGCTTATATATAAATATTTCAATAACATATAATATTTAAATTATGATTTGTCATTCATTCACCATCATTTGGTAATATATCGTGGTGTCTCTAGTTAAATATTCGAAATACTTGCAAACGATGTCTGTCGAAAGCTCGAAAAGCTCGTCAGTTTATCTGAAGAACTCGAATAGAAGACAAATAACGTACGATTGGTACACAATGTCAGCGATACAGATAGAGAAGAAGGCAGGCCAATGTGCTCACGTAGTCACATACAAGAACGTGTCCACTTATACAAATACACAGGTAAGGGGTGAAAGAGTTTTGTAAAAGCGATAAGCATGAGATACATAAAATGTGCTTAGATAAGCAGAAGATAAATAAGAATGAAGAAGAGCTCGGAGTGCGGAAATTGCGTCTAGAAGTTGGTCCGATGAAAATAAAGCTCAAAATCCTCTCGGGAGACCGGAATCATACCTTTTCGTTGACTAATCGAAGCATTGACTCGCACGGGGTTAAACCACCCCTCGTTCGTGGCGCCACCGTCGCCCAAGGGTGTAACGAGAAACACGGTGGGCGCGAGTAACACCTCAGGGTGGAATTTGCGACAATCTGTGAAGGAACGTCTACGTTTTCGGGTACAGCACCGTATTTCTCAGACCATTCGAAATAGCGTGCTACATTTATCCACGGACGTTACTTGAAAAATTACAGTTCCCCGGAAAATAAATAATCCTGGAAGCGGGGCTGTTGATGTCGCGCTCACAGAGCCCTGCGATGGAAAACGATAGAAAACTCTCGGCGGGGGTGGAGGGCGACGCTTGGGAATGCGATTGCGGGGGTGAAAAAGAGAAAGAGGGTCTTTCGAGAAATAATTGCAGGATGATAAAGTGTCGCACCGTTGCCGTAGCCGAGGTTCGCCGAGGAAAATGCGAGTCTGGCTATTTAGCGAAGAGGCCACTTTGAGAGATACGAAAATCATTAGCTCGGCAATTTATGATGCTGTTTATTGAGTCTTGCATCATCTTTTGTCTATTTTCTCTTATTCGATTTTAAATAGCTTCGAAATATCGGAGATTGTAATAACGTATATAAGCCGAGTATCGCCAGGCAGAAAAGAAATGGCCTAAAATACTTTTCAGTCTCGAACAGCGGTGAATATTCGATGTCCGTCCTTTTCTTTATTACTTATCAGATGGTTTTTCCAAATGATTTTCTATTCGAGTGGTATTATAATTCAAGAATGTGGATTTAGGATGATTCATCTGTCTGACATTAATCAAATCCCATTCAAACACTAAGGTTACAATCAATTTTACTGTCTTATTACCATTCAGAAAGAGAATAAAGAAGCACATAAATTTGTAACCAATCATTTTAATATTAATATATTTTTAAAATTACATTTCTGCACAAATAATATATTTTCATGTAAAAATATAAAAAATTACAAAAGAATCTTTGTTTTCGTAAGAAATTTTGACATCAATACGCACTAAATAATCCGAGTAACTGCTTAAGTAAATATGAGAAATTATTAGGTACACTAGTTAGCAAATATAAAATAAGGACTGAACTTCCAAAATGGCTTGTTTTTATAAAAAATATATTTGCATTTATAGAATTCAGAATACGTTACCATAAATTTAATGAAATTATATTTAATAAGTTACAAAAGTTCCTTTATTATTAATCAGTACAAACAAATTCATTGAGTAAAATGTGAATATAAAAACGTTTTTTTCGACCCTAAATTATTAAAATAATGATAAAATTAGATTTATTTAATTAATATTTTGACTTAAATTCATTTTTCATATAATTTATTAAAATAATATAAAAATTGAAGGATTTAAATTATTTATTAATAGAAAATACGAAATTAAATCTCTTTTATACTTTCTTCGGTCAGAATATGAGGTTGGTTTATAAATGATGTTTGTAATATGATAAAAGTCTTAACTTTATCGATGAAATTAAATTAATTATACATATTTATCTGATTTAGTTTTTGGTTCTATGTAAATTTATGTTAAGAGATTAAAAAAGCAAAACAGGGATCCCGTAATCTACTGGTTATTATAGCATTAAGGGATTAAAGATTAAATATCGATTAAATAGATTTTACACTTTGTTTTACCATTCATTTCTTACGGATGGCATAAATTGATAATCCTTTAATGAAAGAAAGTACTTTAAGTAATATTCAAATTTTCTACACACATCATTTTACTAATTAAATGTTATTTTAAGTCTAAAAAATGGATTAGAGTTTGGAAATGTTATGGAAATCACAACCCATTGTAGTGATAAAATACGACAGCAGGTAAAAATTTCCATGTGCTATGGTAGAATTAGCAAGTCGTTACACAACCTCATCAAGGGAAGAGAAACTGAATTCAGTTTGGCTGGTTAGCTTCTAATTTAGCGTAGTAATTATTCGATAATTATAACCTCGCGTTCCGGCGACATTGGTTGATGAGGTAAACCATTACACACACTGTATCCAAGCCATATTAGCAATTGTCTTACAGGATTGTTTACCCCGCGTCATGCAAGTATTAGCAATGTCTTGTGGTACGATTCGCTATCGCGCAATTATTATAAATTATCCCGAGGCGAGGAGTGTCACTCGCCCTGGGCATCGACGGACTATCCCCAAATTGGCAAAAACTCGAAAAACCGACAGACATACCTGCTCGGGCGCAAATTAATTGGAGTTGCATGGACAGAGCGGGGCCAAACGAGATGGAATGAGGGGTGTCATCGTGTTCCTGGGCACCCATACACGCATGTTTGCGGAATTACGCGCGTAGCTTGACGATGAAGTGATTAACGGTGCAATTTGGCAGGACAACGATTATAGCGTAAGTCTCGCGATAACAACAATCTCGGCGACCAGCAAATGAGCTTCTATCAATATCGTTACCGGCATAATATTTGCTTCATAAATTAATAAATTTGATTTCCCAACCAACTAATGAACCAATATTACGTAATTGCAAAATTACAAAAAAAAAAAGTGACAATAATGAGATTTCTATTATCTAAATGGCTTTTTTAAATGGATAACAATTTGATACGCGAAGATAATATTTTTCCACTTATTTTTAAAATATAAATTACTCTATAAATTTGTATTTACATTGTCGACAAAATATACTTAATTTAATTTGTTTAATAAATAAACATTATCAAGTAAATTCAAAATAATTGTTTTAATTATTGTTTGGGTATTTGAGAAAATCTCAAGTACAGTTTCATCTATTAATCAGTATTATTAAGATGTATCATTGTATTACCAATAAATTTTAGATTTGTGTTAAAAAATATTGATTAATTGACAATTAATTTTTTATTGACACATAACTTTAATATTATGAGTTAAATACCCAGCATGCTTCGTAATATTAATACCTTAAATTTGAAACTCAATAGTTAAAATAATATTAAAAATATCTGGATTTTTATGCAATCATTTACTGTATTACATTATAATACTATATAAAGTATTGATGCTATAATAATGGAAAAGTCAAATTATCTTTATTGCTGTATAATTTAATGTAGTGGACTTTGTAATATAAATTTTAATATAAATAATAAGGCTCGTAACGTATACTTTTTGGCAAGAAATCGTATTCATTGTCATGGATGAACCTATTAATTTCAACAGCCAATATATAAAGCAATATACAAGAGGCTTGCACAACATTCAATGGTGCAATAAACATTCTACAAAAAAAAGCTACAATGTACATTCAACTTATTCAACGAAAATTGATGATATGTTCTGTCGGTACAGTAATCGATTTAGCATAAAAGATGTTTTAATTTATTGGTGCCTTTTAAGCAAAACTCAATAATACAAAATTTTTGAACAAAATGTGCACGGCAACAGTTAATTTATAATTTATACGAGACTTATAATTTTATTAAAATTGGCTAAATTGCTAATACTAATTTGCATTTGTACTTCTGCAGAATCATATATATATATATTTAATAAATTACTGGAAAACTTAAGTTTTCAGGGGATAATCGAATTAAGTAGTGTAACAATGAGCAAACTTTGTATCTTAACTCGAGCTTGCTGAAAAGAAGCTTTTCTGATAATTATTTGTTATTAGAGTGATAAATTGAGTGCAAAGGATGTATTCAGACAGGTTATGACTAAAAAAGCAAGTATAAATAAAAAGTTGGAAATGAATGTCTTTGTTATGCATTTAAAATATAGCAAGCGCAGAATGCAGTTTTTGTTCTTTGCTTTTACTTCATTAGAAATCGGCCACTTAAAGTAGTAGCAAGCGTAAGTGGACAGAAAGAATTAAAAATCACGATAAATGAAAAAGTAAAAAAATTCAGGAAGGTCAAAGCGAAAAAGGTGAAGGTAGACAAGGAAGAAACGAACGCCACTTGGAAATTCTCACTTTACTGTTACCTTCCGCATACTTGAATAACAGCACACGATTATCCATAGAATCATGTGACCGATTTCCTGTTCGCTAATATTTGCTGAATCTAAAGTTTCACCCGTTCCTCGCTCTAACTCTTTCTCGAAAGGTACATTTCCAAAAAATTAGCCCTCTGTGCTTCTAATGGGAATTATCAATCCTAACCGACTCGTTTCTCTTTCGACTGTGCGTTGACGTAGACATGACCGAATTAATATTCTTTCGACCACTTATACTGCGACTTTGTGTCATTTTATTTTTTATTCCGTAAAACTCTTGGATTAAATAACTGCTCCAACTCATTGAACTCTTTCACTTCATCTCTTTTACATTTTCCATCTCTCTTTCTCATTTCTTTCTCTCACTGTCGCTGCTATAATTATGAAATTTTAAATCTTATGAATAACTAGTCGATTAAGTGAGCACTTCACAAGAGGAAAATAAAGAAAAATTCATTAAACTGAAATTTTTACTTTATTTTCGTTTTTTTTTTGAAACAATAAATGGCTTTGCCATTTTTTATCTATGTTACTTAAAAATAATTTAAAAGAAAGCACGATAAATATATCAATGGTGTCAAATGGATTTGTTGTTTTCAATATAAATGAGTGATTGCTAAGTTATTTAAGAAGCTTTTAACTTACTATTTATTCAAAGCTAATTATTTCACGGAATTTAAATTTTTATTTATATCATTGAATCCAAATCTTTTGTTCAATATTTATTATATTCACTGTATTTTATTTTCAATGAATTGAGATACCAAGCATTTATGTTATTTAAAAATATTTACAAAAATAACATTTTTTAACAAAATTAATTTTAATTCATTGTGACTTAATTAATTCATATTAAAGTTAGTAAATAAAAATAAATTACATTTGCATAATTTACATTACGGTAGAAATATTCTTAGTGGGATGTGCATGTGCTGTAAGAACTTGATTTAAAATTTTTATTGCATATCTAGATCAATTTGATACGATAATTATACTTTTTCTCTTTTTATTTCTCATTCTGTTTTTGTGTATCACAAATCCCTTGAGCATAAAAATGAATGATAGGAACACGTATATTGAATTGCTTTATTTTCATTATTAATTTAATTGGCTTGCATTATCAATCATTACATATTTATTAGTATTGTTAAATTTATCAGCCTCCACGAAACAATATTTAGTTGCAAAATTTATTCAAAGTACTGATTTTGCTAATAAATTTTTTTTATTTAATAATATAAGACAATAAAATTTGCTTATAATGGAATTTTTTTAATTTTAACCCGACAATTTCATTATCTGCATAGTATTGTATAAATAGAGCATACATTATAAAAATATTTTCTCTTAAAATAGTTATGAATTTTTCCAATATAAATTTTGTAAAAATTCTTTATAAAAGTATTATAGAAATAATTAACTTTTACCATTGAAATTAAAAAAAAACATGTTTTAAATAGTATGTATGAATGATTCTCAATATTTCTATAATCAATAAATTAACTAGATATTATAAAAGTTTATACATTTGTTTCAGTGAGAGAATTCTGACAAATTTAAAGTTTAAAGAAAATTTGTCATGTAACTGTCACATACGATTTTTATGAATAGCGTCATTTTCTACATAAATTTTATTTACGGACAAGAATTTACTTTTACATAAAATCATAATACATTGATCATCCGCATAATGTATACATTTTTAATATTTTAAAACTTTTTATTCAGTTAATAATGTATTATACGTTTTATCAATCGATCTGAATTCAATATATAAGAATTAGTATCATATTTATTCGATTTTTACATCATTTTCAAATTCTATATAACAAAATTTAAAAAAAAAAAAAACAGATAAAGGAAAAACGAAAAAAAAATTTGTTTAAAGAGTTTTAGAAATATAGAAATTGAGTGTGTCATAAATATGTATTGACGCTGGAGATAGACATACACATTGGTATGACAATTTGAAAAAAGTTTAAAACAGCCCATATTTTAACGTCAAAAGAAGAAAAGGATAGAACAGGATACAGAGTAATAGACAGAGAGAGAGAGAGAGAGAGAGAGAGAGAGAGAGAAGATGAGCAATGAAAACATAGGATTCGCACCTTTCGATCATATATGACGTATATGTTTTACGCTCAACAAACTTTAATCGAACAAGTTTTAAATATTTTAATAATCATATTCGACATGAATGAGCCCTTCATTTGATGGATGAATAAGCCATATAAAAAACTGAAATAAATATATTTAACAGTAATATGCTAATTAAATCTTTTTACATAAAATGTCAAAATAACGTTCTATTACAGGCAATCAGAATTGATTATTGTGTAAAAATCTATTGTAGCTTTATAGACATGAACATATTTAATAGTTGTTATTTGAAGGAATAAAATTAATCTGATTAATATGATTGATAGTATACACAATAATTAATATTTTTAAAAAATGTTAGTTTCTAACAGTAATTTTTATATAATATTTCAAATTTCTCAATGACTCATTTAACTGAAGCATTACGAACAAAAACCAATAATTGTTAACACTTTAAACTCTTCAAGTAATGTTTCAAAGAAGGAACTTTAGATTAGTAAAACGTTAACGATCAAGGCAGTAACTTTTCAACTCCTCTTACAACTTGAAAAGAAAATGACATTCGCAAAGATGAAAAGTGAAGAACAAAAACTACTGAAATTTCAGTAAATCATCCGAAGGAGATCAATTTTTTTATATATATTTTTATATATATTTTTAGAATTAGGTTTATGTTATATATAGAATAAATATCGAAATCATAAAATTATTTGATTATTAGTTTGCATTTGTTTTATTAGAGATACTTAATATAACATTAATTTGAGTTTTAATTTGAAAAACAATGTTAACAGCTTAAAATTAAAAAATATTGCTTTTAAAATGTTATTTTTATGTACATTATATTACATAATAAAATTATTTTATTTATATAAGTCACAATAACAGTTCTACGTCAATTAAAATAATTTAAAATTAAACTATTAATTTATTGCATACATATAAATAACAGTTTGCACAAAGTGTACGCGATGCTATGTATTTTAATATTTGTAAACAAAATAATTTATTGCTCCAATTTATTTACATATTGTATATATTGTATAAATTTTTAAATACAAACTGCCAAAGAACATTATACAAAGATAAATAATAATAAGAATTTTTATATTTTTTAAAACATAACATATTTATTTTCATAAAATGGGAATATTTTTTAAAATCATTTTTACATGTGTCATTTTCACAAAGTTTTAAGTAATTATACCCCAGTTTATAAATTAATATCTCTTGTACAGTATTTATAAAAATTTATTTTGCAGGTACAATTTTTGGTTTAAACAATTGAATATTTTAAAATTATTAGGAATTCGATAGTTAAAGATATATATATATATATATATAATTTAATTATAATTTTGGGTATAAAATTAAATTTATAATATTACGCGTGTTATTTTTAGCCGTGAATAAATCAGGTTATGCATAAAATTGAACATCAAAACTGAAATTGGTATATGATTTCAAATTACTAATAAAAGAGTTACATTAATATTCCATTTAGGTGATAAAAAAAGGTTTTAATTACTCTAATTTTCAATAACGAAAATACTCTCCCAATAGAAATATCTGTGTGTATGTGTGTACAGAGGCATTAAATGAAATTAACGATATTGATATAAGCTTCATTGATATAAGTGTGATTAAATCACTGGCATAACTTCTTGTAAATATAAATTAGCTCAAAGCGCATAAATTTTATAGACAATATAGTGCTCAAGTACGATGCGCATTAAAATTTTAAATATAATTGTAAAAGTTATAGCTAATGAAACTAACTAGTACAGATGAAAGCAATCCTCTCGATCCCATGCATCAGAGCTGCAATTTCTAGCCTGCAAATACTTACATAAAATATAAAGTGTTCCTAATTTTGTCAGCGGGGCACTTTACGTTATTACAATCCTTAAGGAAGACAGGGTTGAAGAAGACGTTTATTAGAACTTCGAAAGAGGACCAACCCCCACCCCCCACCCCCACCCCCAGCCCACCCCCCGAGTTACTCGCCGACGTAAACAGAAATTAATTGAAAGTGTTCGCCAAAACGCTTCCTTTGTAACTTAGTAGCGCTTAAGCATACTTATATACATCCTGAGTTTTTGTTCGCAAATTACTTAAACGTCAATTTACCGCCCAAGCACGAATTACTATTCTATTACCGCACAACTGTCGACTCTAGTTTGCAACTCGCTATGTCCTGCTCCCAGAGCACATCGTGTTTTTTGTAGACTTAGCACGACGAAAATTTTAATTACTGTATTTTCCGACGGTGTGAGTATTTCGAACTTTTTGAATATATTACTACGAGTGTGGTGCAAATTAACAGCACACATTTGTATTATTTTCAAAAACGAAATTCTTATTTATCAACAATTATATCGCTTTCTGCAAAATGAAATTGCGAAATTTATACAATACGTTGGAAATTTCAACTGATGCAGTAACTTGTTTTTCGCAGATAATTTCCAGTGCTCAAAGTTATATTAAATTCAAAATTTTATTCGAATAAATAGACAATGATTTCAAGCGAAATTGAATCAAATTGAATGCACAACATTAGAGCTTTTTAACAGATTTTAAGAAACTAATAACTGTGTTCAAAAGTATATTTACATTAAATTGCATTAAAATAGATTTCGTATTAATTGCCAAATAAATTATATACTTCATCAAATTCACAGATTTATTTCAGATGAGCAAATATAGATTACTCGGTATAATTATGTATCATTTATATATTGAGGATTCACGCCAAAATAAAAACAATTCCTCTGATCGTGAAAAAATACAGAATATCTTGTAAAAAGAACGTTAAAGAAGCAAAGCACGAAACAAGAAAAGTGAAAATAAGCAAACAATAAAAAGCAGTAAAATATAGGAGTATCAAAGGAAAGAGTGAGAAAGATAGTATACAAGAGAGTGTCGGACAGAAAAAGAAAAAGAAGTTTATGATTTGGCAGAAAAAGCTGTTGGAGGGGAGGAGCTAAGTTTCAGATTTCCCAAACTCCGTACTGTTAATTGGTTTACTTGGTACTATCGTGAGCCAAAGAACTTTCCCAGTGTGAGAAGATAGGTATTTCGTCGAGTGGAAATTGTTTTAGGATGGGGATGAGTTCATTTTATATTTATTTCTTTTTTTTCTTCCACTCACTCCTTCCTTCGACATAGCTTAAAGAAAAACTGAGCTTCACGCATCGAATGTTAGGACGTTTGAATACTTTTATACTGAAAAGAAAATTCTATTTTTTTTGCTCACATTACAGTTTTCCGCGCTTACCTTTAGTGATCCTATGCTATTGTACAAAATAAAAAAAATATGTCAAAATGATATCCTTTAAGGTACGAAACGAAATTTGGATCTTCTGCAAAATCTATAATACACATCATCTTGTATAACATATTTCCCGGATAATCAGTACAACATAAGAATATGGATTTTGTATTATTTTAAAAAATTATTGTTATGAACTATTGTTAAAATTTTATATTGGAGCAATAAAACTTTTAAAAGAATTAAAGAACAGAAGAATTTAAAACAATTCTTCTATTAGATCAAGCAGTGGAGCATTTTTTAGGTCATGAAAGAAGCAGCTAGTGATAAATTTCAAAATTTGTAAAAAAATCAGTAGATTTTTATTTTCTAAAATGATATTCATTATATTCAGGGGTTTTTTTTATTATTAATTTTATCGAAAAAATGCATTTTTAAAAATTTTTTTTGGTATACAATAAAAAGTTATTATTTTAATACTATTGTATCAATGGAGCTAATAAAATTGTGAAGAAAATTAATTTTTATAAAAACCGATCGCAAAATAAGAGGTGGAGAAATTTTCAAAAAACCTGCCCAATTTTTAAATTAATTAAGAAATGTGTAACTTTTCTATTTTGTAATATTTAGAATTTTAATTTTGGGAAATTGAAGTTATTAAAATTTACATTAGTTTTACAAAAATTTAGCTTCATATTATTATTACTTTTCGAGTAATATTAATGTTAATCAAATTATGCAAAAATTTACAAAATTTTTTCCAGCTTAATTTACGATTTTAGTTTTTTCTACGGTTTTAAAAACTATATTTATTGCACAACAAATAGTGTATCTTGAATTTTTTAATCATTTAGGTTATCCAAAAAATGCGGATAAAGTTGACCAAAAACGGCCGAGCGCACTCAATTTGATGAGGAGTGGGGAGAAGAAAAAATGAGGGGTTAATTAGCGTGGATTACACTTCTATTACTATATATTACAATTCCCCGGTTTTTAATCTCCCCACTCCTACGATGTTCGGTTGTTTTTGGCCATTTTTATCAGAATTTTTTAGAGAATCTCAATGATGTTTATATAAAAATAAGATACAGGATTTATTATGCAACAATTATATTGTTTGAAAGCGTTGAAAAAACTAGAATCTACCAGCGCAATTAATTGCAAATAACTTCGTAAAATTTCGCTTAATTTATTAATTAACAATAATATTACTCGAAAAGTAATAATAATATGAAGCTAAAATTTTGTAGAAATAAAGTACATATTAATAACTTTAAATTCCAAAAAGTATACTTCCAACTATTTAAAAATAAAAAAGTTACAAATTTTTTTAAACATTAATTTAACAGTTTTGTTGGTTTTTAAAAAATTTTTCCGCTTCAGATTTTTCGATCGATTTAAATAAAAATAAATTTTCTTTACGATTTTATGAGCGACGAATTGTAGATTAATACCATAGTATTAAAAGTAAGACTTTATTTTATAATAAAAAAAATTTTTAAAAATGGATTTTTTCCTTAAAATTGTTAGTAAAAAAACCCTTGAATATCACAAGTGGTATTTTAGAAAATAAGAATCACTTATTTTTTTACCAATTTCGATATGTATCACTAGCTGCTTTTTTCATGACCTAAAAATTGCTGCATTACATGGTCTATATTATTTTATCACACTCACAAGAGTGTAAACATGAGATAGATTGCAATAATGTTTAAAATTAAATGTACATAGAGCAGTTATGGATAATAATAATATCTGAACTTTTGCACATTAAAATAAACAATAATACGTTCAATTATTAAGAGAATACCAAACATGTAAATCGATTATGTAAACAGCCACTATGAATTATTATCAAGGAATGTACTACTATATTTATTTTTTTAAATAAGTTTCTCTATTGACATGATGTCATAAAAGTTTTCGTCGTCCAAATGAATATCCGATAAATTATAACAAATTGAACGTGCACGTAAGATTTTGTAATATGTGTCATATTTTTTTTTAATCTATATTCTATTATAATTTTGTTAAAAAATATTTTTTTTTTAAATAATAGAACTTGATAAGCTCAAATAACCGATTTCATTTAAGGTTTGTAGCAACATCAACATCAGTATTTATTATCAACCCTGAAGACCATCCTTTGTATTAAAGAAATATATAACAGTATAAAGTGTAAACATTATTTCGGTTCCTTTGTTTCCTATTGATTAATGATACGTATTTAAAAATTGTAATATGATAAGATCATTTTTCTTTCAATTGGACATGAAATTTGTTATAAGTAATTAAACATCATACATAATACTGATATCATATATTTTTTAATTCAACCGATTTATAACGATGCTATACGTGATATCTATTTAATATCAAAATAAGGTATAAATTATACATGAATGAAAAAAAGTTTTCTTCATTGGAAAACTTTTTTAATATAACTGAATAAAATAATAATTAAAAGTCTTTGAAAATCTTGATCTTAATATATGTAGAACTTGTGATATATATCAGTATAGATGAGCAATATAAAAATTTGGACATTTTAAGAAAACTTATTTATCATTTTCTGATTTTATAGCTTATACTTTAATAATTATATTTAATATCAAATAAAGAAAAATTAAATGGATAAAAAAAGAAATTAGATTATGGGAATAAATTTTAGGAATAAATGCGAATCTTAAGTGAATGCAGCGATTCAAAACGTGATCTTATTACTTTACACTGGCAATCTATCAAGTGTAATGCTTGAGTAGCCCGAGTTGTTGAAAAGTTCGATTAAAATGACAGTCGTATATATAGTTTGGGGCTGGAAGCTACTAGATTCCCTCGAAATTCGATTCGTAATGCTGTTCTCCTGTAATTTATTACTCCGCACGACAGAATCGCGTTATGTCGGGTTATCCAGGCGTAACCACGGACCGATAGTACATACACCTGGATAATTTTATTTGAAAATTTAACGGCACGCGACCAATTCAAAAGTACACAGTGTTTATCCACTGATTCCTACGCACATATGCCCGCCAATATTTTACGACTCACCCCCTCATGCAAAGTACATCGGTACACGCCCGTTGCAAATTTGCCTCTTTACATAAGATTTATAACCCGGGGGTAGTATATTAAAAGTGGGCTCCATTGAGAGTCTCTGTGATTTCGCATCTGAACGAGTCGCGACGCCGGAAAAATGCATCATGCATTTTGCGGGGGAAAGCGCATTTCGTTATCGCAAAAATTATCAGAGGACAAGTGAAGGTATGAAGAAGACGGCGAACGAAATTTAACTTGCTCGGAGGAAATCAATATTCAGGGAGGAAGTGAGGAAAATAAAAATAAGTCGCGAGTAAACGAAAAAGTAGAAATGCAATTTCAAGCAGCGAAGGGAGAGGAAAAACTAGTCAGGGACCTAAAAATATTGATACTTTAACTAAGGAGAAAACTTCGGTCGTTCTCTCTAGGGGTATTCGCGTGTACTTTGGTTGGTATTGACAGTTCTCTGTCTGTCTGTTATCTCTCTTTCTCTTTTTCTCTCCCTCTTCCTCTGTCCCGTACTATACTTCTATCTGTGTCTTTCCTTCTTTTTATTTCTTTTTAAAGCTACCGAAACGCAAACCGGTAAATCCATGCGTAAATGTATCCCATAGCCGCATTATCGCATTTTACTTATAAAACATTTTCTCACAACTTCCTGTTTCCCTTTTTTCTTTTTTCTATCTCAGTTTGCATCCGATTTTTTTTACTGTATCTCGTGCTCAATCTTCTTCGAATCAAAACTTTATCATCAATTGTATAAAAAATTATTTTCAAGGGATAAAATTACGAACACAAATAACAGTTGTAGGCATTAATCTTCTTTTTATACATTCTCGGATATTATTTCAATGTAATAGTCACATGACGTCTTATTAAAAATATGAGATTGAAAAAACTGCTTAAATTTATGGAAAACTGTCTCGTTAATCTTGTGTTTCGAAGCGAACGAAAAACACACTCTAAATGTCTTGTGCGACATTAAATTTCTGAAAAATAATGAGCCGCCTGTTTGTCCGCTTCATTACTTACGTTTAACTTAAGTTATATTATTGAAATTATTTCAACATTATATATTGATAAAAATATATATTTTTTTAAATGAAGATTAAATATTAAAATATAAATAACACAATAATACAAAATAATCCCCTTTTGGAATAAATTTTGAAGTTCTATAGCTTTTTTGTAGATATAAGTTCTATTAATTCTATAAATTATCAACAATATGTTACCCAAGATCCATTATCTAGTATACTGTATAAATTGAACTTAATTTATTAATATTTTTTTAATAAAATTTATTGGGAATATATAGCGTATAATAAATAAAAAAAACTATTTATACTTAAAGAAATTTATATGAATTATAAATAATAAATATTTACTGATTAACTTAAACTAATTAAATCTAGTTTTATAATAATAATATTCACACCTCAAAATCATTATATTTTAAATTTATTTCTATTATATTGAAATAAAAATAATATTTAAATCAGTCATATTTTTCAAAGAATACTTCTTTACTGAAATATATTTAAAGGAAAGGTATAATTTTCAGGAAAATAAAAAATATTTTTAAAAAAAGTCAAGTAAGTGAATACAGGATCAAAATTACCATAAACATACACGCTCATAATAATATACATTAAAGTATATGTGTCAGTAGTAATAAACAGTATATTTTTAAATAGATATTTATCATATTAAAAGAAATGTATAAATAATATATATAAATAAAAAATAAATATATATACATATATATATTATCATTTTCAAATTCGTTAAAATTATAAATTTGATAAAATAATAAATTATATTTTATAATTTCTGTGCTTATTTTTACCATTTTGAGATGATACTCATTATGCGTACAATAAAAAATGGTCCAAAACATGTAAATAACAATATTATTTTAATTTTTTTTATTTTTTATGAATTTCAATATAGTGTATAATGAAATTTTACATTTGATGACACGTAATTTTAGTAAAGTTTAATTTCTATATTCTATTGATTACTAGTATAAATTATTGATATTACTAAATAAGCTTATACCGTCAAAATGAAGTTAATATAAATCTCATTTTGAACTTTATTTTATTTGAAATTTATTTTATACTTACATACAAAATTAAATGGAATTGGAATCGGCTTTGACCTAAATTATTGATAAGCTGTAAATAAATGCAACCTATAAATAGATGTTTCATTATTTTCAATTACTTCCATTTCGTTCCACCGCTCGTGATTAAGGTCTAGGTAAGCAAAAAAATTTCTTGATGAGAGTAATGGTCAAGTCCTGAAAGCCCGTAATAATCGTTTCCTGCGATCGGCGGAAGCCTCTCGTCCTTCTGTTGGCAATGCCGAGGAGGGCCGAGGGCGAACGCAATTGTCCTTTCCTCGTCTTTCATCCCCGTAAGTGCGGTCCACGTAGTAGCTGTGATAATTGTAGGAAAAGGTGAAAATAAAAACGACAAATTTGGCCGGGCATCCTCGTGGTGTTCGGGCGAGATAGTCGATGTAGCCCGGAGAAAAAAGAGATATATCAACTACGAGGGGCATCCCTTTGGATGGTGACTACGTCGAGACGATTGGGGCAACTTCCTTCGTGGCTCCCAACGTCCTCCTGGCGTGAGTGAACTTTTTTTACTGGCGTCGGAAACTTTTCCTATTTTCGTACATCATGGGACTCTTTTCTTCCAGGTCCTTTGCTCTAATTGTGTAACATTTTCTTTTTTGTCTATTTTTTTTTTTTTTTTGTACTTTCCAGAACTATAGTATTTTTGATAGCGTGTGTCTTTGAAAAAACCTCAAATTCCGAAGGTCAGTCGAAAAAACCAACACAGTTTTAATTTGATAATGTTTTATGTACTTCTGAATACAGTTGTTTTTATTATTTTTTTTTTTAAATTAAATGTATTTACATTAATCAAAATATAAATGAGTTGTAATTACTACTATATTATCTTTTATTTACCTGAATTTAAAAAAATTATTAAATATTTCTCAACTCTAAGTATAATAAATAGTTTGTAAATATTTTTTTCAATTCTATTTGTTTATATATTCTACCATAAATATTCAAAGTCTCAGTGTTATTATATTTACCATATCAAAGTAAATATATTTAGAAAAAAGTATTGAATTTCTTCCCATTTTGAGATTATCATATGGTAATAGAAATTCATGACTTTTAGCAATCAAGAAAAATTATTTCAAAATATATAGTAAATACGTATGCTATTATATTAATTCTGTTAAAATTAAAAAATATATATTTATTGAATCTCAATCATATTTTAATGAAAATTATTTTTTTACACAAAAAATATTTTTTGTTTATTTATATTTTATTGTACTTCTTAAGATATATATATATATATTGTACAATATTTAAAAAGATAACCGCCGTAAAACAATTGTCGATAAAAAAACTCATCATGATAAAAGCTTATACCTCTTTTGTTTTACAAAATTTCAAACTTTTTTACTTTCAATACTTAAAATCTTCAAAAGCTGGTATAATTGCTAAAACGGAAAGGGGAAAAATGAATATTCTTTTCGCAAAAATTTTTCTTTATTTCATTTTCTAGATTTTTCACACTGAATAATTCATACCACTATGACCGCGGTTACACATATCCCCGAATAAGCATCCAGTTAAAAATCATCGAGATTCGAGTGTTTGATATCAAGAACTATGCGCTATTTCCCGGACTCCATCTGGAATATTCAATTTTTCATGTTCGACGAGTTTTCGAGCAGTGAAAAGCCAAATCAGATGTTTGCTAGCCGCAGCTTCCCACATCTCCAGAGAAAGTAGATCAGACCAAAGTATCTATAGATCGAATCGATGCGACAGCATTACGAATCACAATTCGACGCGACTTTGCGAGATATCGGCCTCATTTATATAGTAAATAAATCTCAAGGAAGATCAAGATGCTTGAAAGAATTCGTGGAGCTTATGACGATCGGAAGAAGCAGTTGAAAAAGACCAAGCGAAAAGTCCCGCAAGGTGGATGCTGCGAGTAAGTAGTAAAGACCATGTATAGGCAGGCGGCTAAGTTATCGCATTCGACATCCGAGTGCAGAACGGGCATCTCTCCAAGAAATGACGTATTAATAGCTGCAAGAGCCATTCATTCTTAAAAACAATGTTCTGCCCGTTTAAATCACTAGGTTCGCGTACAGAAGTGTGCGAGAGAGATAGGGAGAGAGACAAAGAGAGAAAGAAAGAGAGAGAAGTGGACTGCGGAGTTTCAATTGGCCAGGTTAGAATTCTGCAATTCCTTTCACTCTCTTTTTCTCTTTATCCTTGCGTATTATTCACGTTTTTATCTGGAATTGAGTTAGTAAACAATGGCTTACGATTGCGTCTGACGTATGAATGTTTACCTGGACGGTTGACTCTTTGCCCAAGAAGCTATTTCTAAAGAAATTCGATAAAAACTAGCTCACTCAATATATTGGAGTAATGAAGCGAATTATAGTGATCTATATATAGATATATGATATCTGTCAATACGTCTAGTATTACACATTTTTATAAAAATTTTTCTATTTGTAATTGCACATACAGTTTTATTAGAGCGTTTATATCAGGAAATCATTTTACAATATAGACAGAGTATTTGTTAGTATCCCGCATATTTCACTTTTTATCGAGAAAAATACTTAAAATTCATAAAATAGTAAGTTATACAGTTTTTAATAAAAATGATATTCGTATATATCGGTATAGAGTAAATCATTGACGTAATTTATTATAATTATGAGATAGAAAACCAAAAACAGTATCGGTACAGCAATAATTACTGTCATAAATGATAACGATTAATGGTGGATCATAAAAAATTTCAGTATAATATGAGGCATTTTTATGATTGCTATAGCTCTATGAAAATATGTCATCATCACAAAATTAATTTCTACATGATCGAAACTTACTTACTAAAGTAATTATAAATAATTCTTTTAGCATTACTAAATTTTAATTATAAAAATTTCAGACATTTAGTTACTATTAAACAGCAAATTATTTGTATCATTTGAATTTGAATTATCTGTAGAAATATTCAAATGTAATACTGTAAATTGTAATTTAATTTGCTATTTACTGAGTTAAGTATTTAATTATTTTAAATCGATAATTGCTAAAAGAATGAGTAAAAATGAATAGTTAATTAATTCAAATACAAAAACTCAATATTTGTTATTACTATATTCTTTATGAATTTAAAAAAATCTTAAAATAAATAAATGATAAATATAATATACAATTAATAATTAATCAAAATATCATAAGTTCTTGTTATCAAATTTGATACAGTATAGTTCAAGGTAATATTTATTGTTATTTAATGATGGATTTATAAATTTTATATGTACATCTATACATATCAAATATAGCAGATAGTTTTTATTATTGAAAAAGTTAATGATATTAAAATTTGAAAAAAATTCAAATTCCAATTAAACTAAAAATAATAATATTTTTCATTATCTTTAATGCAACTCCAAATATTTTATTTTATTATCAAAATTATTTTTTGATTTGTATTAGGATATATAAATAAAATATATAAAGTTACCTTTAATCACTTGTTCACAGTTTTATTGAGAATTTCTAGAATATTAATATTGAATGTAAATTAATAATTTCCTATTATAATAATGTAAATTATTATCTCTAACTGAAACAAATTCAATCTATGGTAATAATGTTTATCTGGATTAAGATTCAAGAATTATGTATATAAGCATATTTTATGTATATATATATATATATATATATATGGATACTTAGATATGAAAATAGTAATTTATGCGACTAATAATAAAAAATATTTAAAGATTTTTAAACATATGGTTTTGTTAGCATTCAATTATAATGCATGGAAAAATGTATAACTACTAAAATACGTGATAATAAATAGATAATATTTCCTTTGATTGAAGATTTAATGATAATTAAACAAGCAATGATTTATTAGTTATAATTTATATAAATATAATAGAATTTAAATTATTAAAAATATGTTTCTATAAGCAGGTGCTTCAATTAGAAACAATTGTCATCACTATTAATAGACATTAATTGTTAATTTCTCTTACGAGGAACGAAGATGGAAACATTGAGGATGAAATATAAAACGAAATAAATTAACGATTATATTACTCGATAAAATCATGTTTCGGTAAAGATCAATGCTTTATGCTACGAGAACGAATAATCGAGATTATTAAGAAAGATTGTTAATGACACCTGTTTATTAGAAGGATATTGCTGACTTAGCTGATTATGCGTACATGTAAATTTGCATCACAGCATAGTTAAAATTAAGCATAATCGAAATCTATTGATGATTGATTCACCTGAATATTCAAACTGAAATGGTAAAATTAACTATTTCACTGACTAACTTGAAAATGAGCAATTGTGTGCATAAATAAACAAATGCTTTTTTTTCTATTATATTTTCAAATTATTAACGCTCGAATGAATGAAATAATACTAAGTAATTATAAGCTTGCGCTACTCTTTTTATTAGTAAATTATTTAAACAATAATTTAATGATTAAATTTGATATTTATTTAAGCCCTACACATTTTTTGCGTAAACAGTAGTAAGGAATAAAGGCTTATTTTTTGAATAATTTTTTTTTTAGGTCAATTTTTTATGTGTCCGCAATATTCTATCGCTCTCCTTTGAACATCGTAAATGTTAATATTAAAAATCTGGAAGTATCACAAGTTAACCATGAGAAATTGTCACAATGGAATGGCGGTCCATTAAACGCACTTAGGCGAAAGTCAAGTAGACAGATAAAAAGGGAGAGTGTAGATGGTTGAGGGGGAGGGAGCAGGAGCAGGAGGAGGAGGAGGAGGAGGAGGAAGAGAGCGAGGGAGAGAGACGGATGCAGGTGAGACCTCTCGCTCGTGTTACAGACTCAATTGCTGCCAAGTGGACAGCGTCCAAGCGTAACGCTGTCACTTTATGTTATCCAATCAAGTGTAGCGACGTAAAAGTAGCTGATGCAGCTACGGTACATCGTACGTGAGGTCATGTTCTTCGGCCAACTTCAGACCACTCTCTTGTAATATATACTTAACTTTTCGCGACCTCTTCCCCGAGGCATGTTTAGTATAAAGCGACGATTTTCAATTTTGACCCTTTGAGCGCAGACGTGAGTCCCGGCGTTTTCGTCTTTTTTTTTTTAACTTTTTTTCTTTTTTTTTAGCGCGTGAATTATTTACGAGCACATCTAAAACTCTGCATTATTTTCAATTAGGCGAATAATTATGCAGTTAGAGCACGGCGGTGAAACGTCTAATAAACTGGATAAATTCATTATTCATCAAAGCCTAGGACTTATTGTGGGAATTGCAGTTGATCAATAGTAATGGTTGCCTAATGATCAACAGTCGTATTTACTTTTATTCATTCTTCGATGTGTGCGCCACAAAATATATTAGATATTATTGATAAGTTGAAAATAAGCGAGTTCAATCTTCTAGACGATTTCGTATCGTACAAGTTCTCTAGAAAAATAAATACTTCATAAAACTATTAACATTCATAAATTCTCCATGGATTATTCCTTCTTGTTTTTGAATTTTTTATGTTTTCCAAGCATATAAATACAGTCCAAAGTATGGCCATCAAAAGCGATTTTCAAGGTTTCAAAAACTTTTATACCTTATGTAGTAAATATTCAGGCATACGCTATTCTTTTACTTAAAATAATTTTATGAATATTTATTATAATGAAAACTTATTAAATTTCTTGAAAGAATAACTCTTAAAATACAATCAAGAATCAAAATTTTCCATTAAAGTATAGAATTTCAATTACATCATCTATTATAAAGTAAATGATGTAGATTATTCAAGTATTTTCTAATTTTCATACTGTGTCAATAAACTTAATACAATATTAAATGCTACTTTTAATATACAAATACTTATAGACATACTTTATCCAATTATAAGTAAAGTACAATATAATGTACAAAAAAATATAATATCCTAAATATACTGACAAATCTAATCATGATGCTAATAAGTAAAAAATTTTCTTATAAATATTTATTGACTATTTAATATTAAAAAAAGTAATTTCATATAGTAAATCGCAATCAAATTTTTGTTTTATTCAACATTATGTTTTCTGGAATTACGTAGATTGTATTTATTGCTTTAAAAAGTATAATGAACGCTAATTTGTATATATGTTGCCAATGAAAAAAATCTCTTGAAACAGATTAATTTCATAAATATGATGAAAATTGTTTGTTTGATAAAAATTATTAAATTAAAAAATTTAAATTCAATGTTCAATCAAATTTCCGGCACGAGTATAAAAATAAAAACTTTTTCCCCACTCCGAGAAAAAATTCGAATACACTAGAAATTCATTTTTAAGAGCATAAACTTCGAGAAAACCCCTCTTGGTGAATAACCCTGTAGATTAGCTTCCTGGAATTTCCTTATTTGTTACAAGTTTGTTACTGACGATGCTACTTTAGAATGCCGGATCTCTATCCGAATTTTGCAAATTCGGCTCACGAATGTGACATGAAGATTTTACGAGCATTGCGACGCCGAGCTCGTGTTTTCTCTTTTCCTCTTTCTTCTTCTCTTTTTGCACATCCAGTGCACTCTCCTTGTGCCTACCATTCGTTTTCCTTTGCATTCTTACGAGCTTATGCGAAGTCCATGAAGTTTCAATTTTCCGAAAACCCATGTGAATTGAACTTTGCGAGCCAACGATAGTTATGACCATCGTAACGAGAGCGTTGAAATGAAAGGCAGAAATTGTATCGTTTTAAACCATCCCTGGCCTCTTCAAATATCCATTTAAAGATCCTTGATCATGGTTTTTACTACTGAAATATTACAATTTACTCAATAAATATAATGCATGGTAGGTAAAAATTAGTACAAAATAAGGAAATTCTCATTATTAAAGCAGGCGGTCATTAAACACACATTAGGATTCTAGCATACGTTTTATAACACGAGTTACAAAAATCTGGAATATAATTAATGGTATAAATAATTCCATGCAATATTTATATTTTCACACTTGCCGAAATGTTTTATATTATTCTTTTATTTCCCACACGAAGCCATGATTAATTACGGAAATATTAAATACATATTTGAAATTAAAATTAAAATTCCAAAATATAGGGTATCTGTAAGTATGAAATGAAAATCAGGATGGATAATAAAATTATTTCGGAATTATTTTTACACATCAAATAAAATAAAATATCTACCAAAATAAAGAATTAGTAATTATTTTAAATGTAATTTTTGACATAATATACATTCAAAACTGTTTAAATCCATGACACTCTCTACCTACATAATAATATTCGGATGGTCAATAAATATATTTTAAAATCTGATGGAAAATTTTAAATAATACAATTTTATCAAGTAATTTAGTATTTATTTACACAGCTATTGAAAATAAAAATTTTCATTATATATATAAATTACTCTTAAATTTTTTAATCATTCAATTCAAGCAACAGTAAACATTTATAAAATAAAAAATTTGTTATTTACTTATTGTTATGTATAGTTACCAAACACTATAAATATTTGCTCATTCTCAAACATTGCTTTGCTAATTCTTTATTTAGCGAAAAATTATTTATTTATTTCATTTATAATTTTAAAAAAAATTTGCAAAAGCAAAATCTTCTTTTTATTTGTCATTTATAATGTAAAATGAAAAATAAAAATGTTCTCAAACTAGCATTTATAGTGTTTTCTGTGTGTACTTGTGCATACTAAATTTTACGAGTTGACGATGGTTACGACCAGTATTACGACTCTATTAGAATAAGGAGAGACTGTATCGTTTAAAGCTACACGTATCATGTTCAAATATCTACTTTAAAAGACTAAATTATCTGAATATATAATCACTTTTATCGATGCCTTATGTACATATATACATATATATATATATATATATATATATATATATCATACATATATATATTATATTTTTAACCAGAAATACATTAGAATATAATTTGAAATATTCATTATTTACGCATTAAATTTTATTTTAAATATAAAACTTATTTTGAAATGATATTTTAATATATTTTGATTCAATAGCATTCAGTATTATATTAGAATCATACATTTGGACTTAGCAATTTAGGATTATTACGTGTAATATTTCATATTTTTATACAAAATATTACATATTATAATACATATTACAAAGTATTTACATATTTATGTCAGAAGTAAAGATACGAAGTGACTTCTACCGACATTATATATATGACGAGGGTATATGTATATAATAAGAGGGTATATAAACGTAGCATTGTGAAATGTATGTTTTTAGTCTTAAGACTGCCTGAAACACTAACGACCTGCTGAATAATATTTAATTTAGTTATGTTCTAATAATTTTCATTTTTAAATAACTTTGTTAAAATAAAAACCGGAAAATCTGGTTGTATACAATAATACTAAAATGAAATTAAATACAATAAAATTCTTGGTTTACATTTCATACTGCCTTGTAAGTTTTCCTAGTTCTTTGCTTCATCAGTCCAAAGATTTGAGGTTCCTAAGCTTTTTGGTAAGAATATATATCATATAATATTAAGGGTAGAAATAGGTTCAACGGCTGACCAATTGTACAAGATAAAAAACAAGTTAGGATAAGGAATACCGAATATCATGGAATATAGCGAGCACAATCGAATATCCATTTTGGCGCTTGTGCCAAATTACTTTACTATCGTCAAGTTTACATAACTATTTTCGCATCTCCAGTAACATACACAGGTTTACATGCCTCTTGAAAATCACCAGAATACTCCACTTTGCTGCTTAATTACATTGTCATACCAATAAATCGTTGAGTCATTGAATCATTAAGTTGCCCACAGAGTTTCAGAGTGTTCGCAAAGATATTCCATGTTTATTAGTCAAATAGAGGTTGTGACACCAAACTTACTGTTTTAATGGCATTCGAACAGAAAATTTTTTTGATAAATGGGAATCGATTTAATTGGAGAAATCTGCAAACAGAAAATTAGAAAAGTTTTACTCTTCAATAGGTTTAAAAATGATTATATTGCCGCGTTATTTAAGTAATTTATTAAACGCATAAGCATTGGATTGTAAATTGACATTAAATATATAATATCTTGTCAAATAAGTTTTTTAATTTCGGTATGAATAACTTATTTTACTTGTTTTTCAGTACACAATATCAATCTTCTTTCATCAGAAATCTATTTATGACATTTTAATGATTGTAAGCACATTTTCTATTGTGCACATAATAAATGATTTCATGGATTTTTATTATTTATGAAAATTTACTCCTGATAATAAAAAATGTATTATAAATTACTTTCACACCCTCATCTAAAAAGATTAATATAAATTTATCGTTTTTATGTTATAACATTGCGTATTCTTAAATTCCTACATTTTTATATAATTTTATCAATTTTATAGTATTTATTATAAAAATTTCATTAATAAAATTTAAATAATTTTTTGTTGCTTCGCATGGTATCCGTAATTCATAAAATATTACATTAGAGTAAATTTTTACATTTTGATAATGGCTATAGAATTAATTACAAGTAAATTACATATAGTACTGAGAAGAAGTATATATAATTTTATATGCCATAACTAAATTAATTATTAGCTCAAGTTCTTGAGATAATGAAGTTATTCTTTAACATCATACAATTAAGTATACTATGTTATATATTGTAAAAATAGGGAAACAAATTTTAATACGCCATTTTATAGTAAATTGAAATACAAATGAAGAGAATTTAAAAAATATGAAATTCAATATTTACGAAAAATCAATACGACAAATCTCAATTTTCAATACTTATAGTAATATTTTGAATCGTAAAAATAATATTGTAACATACTAAATTACGTAGTATTTCACAGATAAGAAATTATAGAAAATTGAGGATAAACACGAACTGTGAATTTTAATAATAGATTATGAGAATTGATTTTACTTTGTATCCATATTCCAAAAAAATTATTTTGTAAAAGCGTTCACCTATCATTATGAGGTGAAAAATAATCTTTTCAAGGATATTTTAGACATATCACGGTGGAATAAAATTCATGTCATTCCAATGATTAATATTTTTAAATTAATTAACATAGAAAAAGATAAATATAATTCGCTTCGTAAATTACTTAAATTAAGTAATTATATAAAATAATTGCTCATTTGTATTAAAAATTTTTTTTGAAATATTACGATTTGTCGATCATGTATCTTAGAATATATATATGTGTTAGTTCTTTGTTATATATTTATGCTTTATTTGCCAGAATAACGAGAAAATATTTTAAGCTAAAACTAACAATTAAAGCAAAGCTCGCAAGATTAAAGGTATACACACTAGGCATACTGTTGGTTATCTGCAACATGATCATAACGGGTACAATAATTTTGTACATAATCTCATTTGAGTTATATTAATGTTGATGTACCATTGTTGCATATGCGGAAACTTAAAAGGAAAACTATGAAATATAATCTAATTTCTTTAATACACATTATTATGTCTAAATTATTATTTTTTAAATTATAGTAATTTTTTAGTACATTTTAATATGACCTGGTTATAAAATGAGATAAGATAGCACTACTTTAATGGCAAAGGTAATATCCTTAATATTTTATTATGATAACATTTTGAGGTATTTATTTTTTTCTCTTAAAGAAAGAACAAATATAGCAATGATTCCATTGTTCTAAAATTGTACAAAGCACGAAATGACATTGGAATCAAAAAATATAACCGATTATCAAAATTTCCCGTATGCTTGGCGTTCCTACCATTTTAAATTAGTGTTGCATTTTTTTGGCGACTTGGGGAAGAAACTGCAGTCTTGAAGATGACGTGTTCCGGTGAAAGTATGCGCATTCCTCAATTTAGTCAACAGTTTTGAGCGCAAAGGAAATGAAACTGTTGCAGCAAAATAACACTGCAGCGAACTGGCGCCGGCTTTGTTCAAAGGCATTCACAAATACCAGCAAACTCGTATTGCTATTTTTCGAGGTGAGCATAAAACTTAATTCATTTATTTCAATGCGTGCCGATTCCGTTTTTTTTTTACTTTTCCCCTGCTCTCTTTATTTATACGTCTTCCTTATCCGCCCCGACAACTGTTTTTGTCTTTTTCCTCAAGTTTTTTGACAATAAAGCTCGCTGTCCGTCGTACTTTCCTGGTAAGTTTATATAAATGAGCGCTAAAACATGGGTCAACTAAGGTTTGATAGACTTTGTACTGATCCTTTTCTTACTTTTTAATACAAAACATCTTTGGTAAGTCACTCTCTTATCATACGAAACTTCTACATTGAAAATAAATTCTTAGATTTTAGTTTGTACTTTTTGTGTTGAACAATTCTTTTCAAATACACAAATTTCAGCTTTTGTAATATGATGTTAATATAAGAACTTAAGCTAGTGCTTCTTTAAATTTTAATTATCTATAAAAATTAATATTTGTTACTTCTTTACGTTGAAAAGACTTTAATAAAGAAAATTCAGAAGCATAAAAAGTACATTCGTATTTCAATTTTTTATCAATTATTTTATCGAACCGTTATAGTAACAGATGAACCCAAAAAAATAAAGAACTGTCTCAAGGGTTCTAATCAATTTAATTTTTTTTGACAATTGCCTGCAAAATTTATAAAAAATATTTTTTTAAATTTTTTTCTATATTTCAGCAAGTATTATGAAATAAAAATACATATTTGTCTATATGAAAATTGAATTTATTTATTTAAGCTATTGTATGAATAGTATTCACTATTTTTTTTGTTATTTTTCTCGACAAATTAAACACTGACCAGTTTCATTAATATGACAAATTTTATGTTTGTGTAATAATCTAATCTAAATTGACTGAATTGCTTATTTGACACAGTTTTTAAAAAATTTAAAACATATATTTAAAAATATTTATATTATTTCAAAGATAATCTAAATTATACATTAATTAAAACAAAAATGGAATGATATTTTTAATTCTAAAATGTTTTCTAAAATACAATATAATTCAAATCACCTTAATTAGTATATCATAACGATGAAAAAATATTATTTTTTTTGCTTTAATATAATTATTTCAATGTTTTGTTGTCCATATTTGTATATTTTACTACAAATTCTATTTCTTAAGACTTAAAAATGATGTATGATGTAATTAAGTTTGTCAGAATATATATAACTTAATAAAGAATTATTGTATCTTATTTACTAAAGTATTACACTAATCTATGAAAAATTGTATTATATAGTCATGTAATAACATTCAGTCACTATCATAAAAATTACATGAAAGCAGTCAAAATAAAATATTTTTTATAAAGTTTCGCATTTTTTTTACATTTATAATTTAATTAGACTATATTTTCAATATTATTTTTGTAATTTTTTTTTTTCATCAAATAAATGAAACAAAATAATACGGAGACCAAAATAAAATTTTATAATTAATAATGATATATGATTTAAAATTTCAAATAATTTAATTTGAAACATAATTTATATGAATTACAGACGAAACTCTATGAATATGTTTTTAAAATTGAACAATGTAATAATTTTTATTGTTCATTATTATAATATTTATTACTTTTATAATATTTTAATAAAATTATAATTAAAAAAGTTATGTAATAATTAAATTAATTCATTACTTAATAAATTTATTTTTCATAAATACAATTATAGATTTGAAAATGGCATAAATCTTCTTTAAATACTCTGTTTTCGTAAATTAGTAAAAAAATATATCATATTTTAAATCATGCAATAATTTTTCAAAATTTAAAAAGAAATTTGAAGCAGTGAATAAATTTTAATTAAAAAATATTGAAAAAATCTAATTTTTTTAATAGTTTAATTGGAAAGAAAAATCAATTAAATTTACCCTGTTTTTTGCTCTTTGGACCAAGAGTAAAGTTTTCAACCCTCAAGCACGCTGACAAATTTAACTCTCAACCCTCTCTGACAAATAAAATTAGCTTTTCTATCTTTGAATATAGGCACTAAAAGTAGAGAACTTACATCTAATCGACATTAAATTTTCCGTGTGAAATTGCCTATTAATTGGGTACATAAAATAATTTAAAAGAAATAAAACAAAAAAAAATATTTTCAATTATATTATTTTAATTTATATTTTTTTTATTAGTATTATATGTTTATATTGGCATTGAGTTGTACAACTAAATTTAGCTACATTGAATAAAATAAAATGATTAAGTTGTGAAACATTTTTAGATTATAAAATAGGAATTTACTGCGATTGATAAATGCAAATGACCTATTAAATTTGCCTAATTTCGATTCAAAGATGCATATGTACTGAGAATAAGCTAAACTAACGACAAATCTTTTATTGATTTCAAATATGGTAAAACATTTAATCTGATTATTTCTCAATAATTTCAGAGTTCGTAGAGATTTAAATTTATTTTATAAATCATGAAAAAGTTTTCGTGATTTTTTTTTCTAAACGACAAGTACGTCAACTTTTTTTTAAAGGCGTTGTTTAAATATTACTTTTATAAATAAATAGAATAACGTCTATTTGAACTACTGTTATGTATGTTTCAATAAACGCTTAACAAACTCTTAAACGTCATGTTTTGAAAGTCATAACACAAACACAATCCAATTCAAATTTTAGATAAACAACCTTGACCAAGAAACAGAATTAAAATATTAATAAAGATAGCATAACGAAAATATATCACAAAAGTAAAGAATGAAAGTATAGAATAAAAGTATAAAGCCATCAGTTAAAATAAGAACAAATAAAATTTTTATGATATACAAATTACAAAAAAACTATATTAATTTGTTCATAAATTTATCAAACTATTTCTTTTTTAGAATTTTCAATTAAAAATAATTTATCGAAGAAAAAAGAAAATATATTTCTTTATTTTTAGAGAAAATTATAAATTTATCTTTTAATTCTCAATTTTTGTAAACACTGAAAAGGAAAAGTTAAAAATGATATTGTAATTTTATGTAGAAATTGTATATATTAAAAATCGGTGGTTTAAAAAAGAGAATAAATGTGGGAAACTGCACAATAGTAAAATAGAAAAACAAAGCGAAAACGGTTATTTTTAGTATAAAGAATGACCCGGAACTTTTTCATTGTAGACTTCGACTGACCGTTAATATATAATTCATTATAAAATTCTTAAAACTATTTGAAATTCGTACTTCTTTATTATACATGTATATTCAATAAAAATAGCCAGTGCAGTAATTATGTGCAAAAAACGTAAAAATGAATGGACTCAATCGAAAAGAATAAAATATAAAATAAAAAAGGAACATAAAAAATTTTTTTCCCATCGAGATGTCTATGTGCATGAAAAAATCGCACTTTGATTCAGGGCTTTGAGGCCGTGACCTCAAATTTTCCTCCTCTAAGCCGTCATAAAGACGCAATATCATGGTTCAGTCAAAAACAGTCCTATTCGTAAACGCGAAAACTTTTTATTAGAGTATTTGTGCGAAGGTTGTGAGAGAGAAGATATTGAAATACGCGTTTCAAGAGTCCAAGAGTGTTGTAATGGAGCGGTGCTGGACATCCAGGAAAGGTCGTTGCCCAGCCAAAGTGAATGGACTAGACTGGACTGGAAGAATGAGAGGATGGAAAACGCCTATTAGCCCCCAGACCTTCTCGTGACGTATATAATTACGCTACAGTTTTTTCGTATTATTTAGAAGAAAATAAATTTTTGTTAATTGTAACTGCCTTTGCAGCCTTCTGAATCTTATTGAACATAAACTTTATGTTCACTTGTATAAATATGTTATTATAATTATTTGACGTTTTTCATTTTATATTTCAAAAATTTAATTACTTTGTGCCTCATATGATTCTTATCTTATGAAATTTTTTAATTACAACTTATACTACTTACTGGTACCTTTAAGTTTTAACTAACATATATATATATATACATTACAATTAGAAAAATTTAAATAAAATATATAAGATTTAAATTTTTTAAAAACAATAAATTAGTCACACCTGTATTTATTAAATTTACTAAAATTTTATGATTTTTATTATTTGATTTTTCTGAAATTGATAAGACAATTTATACTAACCTCTCTGTATTTTAAAATTATAATGTAAGCATTTTTTGGAATGAGAATAGAATGAAATTACATGTGCATGTTGTTCAGTAGTATTTATGTAGAAAAAATATAAAGTAAATCTGTTCAAAGCTTAAAATTAAAACTAGAATAATATCTTTAACAATGTTAATCTAAGCTAGTATTAGTATATATATTGAAAATCAACTCAATCAATAATGAAAATAATTTACTATAAACATAAAAAATATTATTATAATAAATAAACTCCAAGTAATTAGTAATTAAATTTTATAACCGCTTCTAAATACTCATAAATGGTAAAATATTTAATAATTGTGGTAATTTATAGTAATTTTATAGATATCATATTAGTATATATTGAAATTTTCAATATTTTGATAATAAAATGATAAATATATTTGAAAATTTATTTTTATTCAAGTTACATTCTATATGATTAAAATAATAAGAACTAAAAGAAATTTATGTATGAGATATAGAAAATTTTGTATATGTTAAAATGCAAAATTCATTTAATATTTACATTTACTCAAATTGTAGACCCAATGAATGCATAATTCAGAAGGTAGTTTATAATAACATGTTTTTGCATAACATTTTTTTTTCTAAAAGAACAAATATTTTATAGAAATACTTTATTTCATTACTATATTTTATAAAATTACAAAATTCAAATTTAATACTAATAAATTTCACTGATAAGAAATCTATTATTGTACAACATTATGTAATTATAATAAAATTATATTTGTGATACTGCATTTGAAATATTTATAGAGATATAAATACATGTTATTTCTGTTTCTACTCTACAATTTCATATAGCATAGTTTTAAATAACACTATTAAATTCTATTTTTAATTTCACCCAGCATTCTTCAAATTTTACAATAAACAAAAGTTAATATACACAACTAAAAGAAACATTTATTTTACAATTTAAAAAGTTTTTAATGTATTAAAAATTTTATCATTGGAATTATTTTGTTTATTTCAATCTTGATAGTGTGGTATGATATGGTAAAATATGGCCAAAAATTGATTTTATTTTTGTAACATTCATATTTTGAATTAACAATACATGAATATTTTTTAATATTGTAGTCATGGCATAGTTAAAAAGTTATTCATAAAATAAAAAATTTTATCGAATAATAATTATTTCACTAATTACACGTTTTTTATTTTGAAATATAAAATTACAATTTTTATTCAATTGTAAATAAAATTGTGAAGTAATAATTTAAATAAGATTTAGTACTAAATATTTTTATATTTTTTTTTACTATTTATTGATAATATTCTACATATATTATTTTTTACTATTAAAATAAAAATAGAATAAGTAGAATAAAAAATTCATCACATATTCATTTAAAGCGATAAATGAAAATGTAGTTGTAAATTTCATGTAAACTTTCATTTTTTCTATGTTTAGGATTATTAATTTTACAACTGGGAATATTAATATATCTAAATAAATTAAAAAAAAAAAAACTATAATATGGTACATATCATAGTTCTTGTATTAAGTCTAAATTATTCTAAAGTAACGCATGTATAACAATATGGATCAATATTTTTTATTTTATATTTCAATAAGGATATGAGTTCTGAAATATATTTAATTACAGTTATATAATTAAAATATATAGTGTAAGTAATTAAATAGCATTTAAATTTTTTTTTTTATAATTTAGTAAGTCATAATTATATAAATATCAGTTATATTTGTTCATGAAAATCTTAATAATATTTTCATGAGTTGAAATTATGAAGCAACGAATATGAATTATTGAAACGCATATCCACAAATAGAATATCTAATTAAACAACATATAAATTGTAAATTTAATTACAATTTCTAAGAATAATTATTTATTTATAATCAAATAATTTAATATGCGCAATTTCGTGAATTTGATTCATATGAGGTTTAATACAATAGTAGGAAAATCAGAACAGCAGAAGTTAAGGCGTCAAAAGTCACTCGCATTCATATGTGAAACTTAGAGCGAAATACAGTAAGAGCTTCAAACTAGGAAAAGCACCGAACTTAGTTTAAACATGGATAAAGTAAAAGGAGATGAACTGGTAGATCGAATTCCAGACCTTTCCATATTCATCTTGAACAGCCACTGAGATCAGGCACATGCATGGAGATTATCTTATGATAGTAGTTCAAAATGACTCCCAAAAGTAGCAAACGAGAAATTTTCATTTAATTGAAATCATACTAGAAGCACAATTGCATTCCCTTATCATGAAAATAGTTTGGATTCGAAAAAAAATTATCTAAGACCAAGATAGAGAGAACTTTGGCTTTTGTGATAAGGTGTTCACATTTGAGAAATTGAAACATTATTATGAATATACAAGAAAAAATAAATGACTCTCAAAATCAGATTAGAAGATCAGATTAGAATATCAGTTTTTGCTTCATAAGGAAAGAAAAAAATCTTCTCATTTGGACTTTCCTTATAATAGTACATAAATATATGAACACATATAATTTTAATCGATGAAATTCTATTATTACTCAAACTTGAGTATTGAGTAAATTGCAAAAAGTGAAAATAACATTCCATTCAATTTTATTGATATCATAGATTCAAGGCATATCATTTTTCTTATTCGATAAGTATCTTCGAGTCAAGTAACACAATGTGTTTTCCTTTTATACTATATTCGAGAAAAAATGTTTAGAAGAATCTGAAACTCAACAATCTTTGGAGTCTACTGCAAACTTCCCAATGGAGTTATAAACTGAGTAAACCGGTATTCTCTGATCGTAAAAACTTGAATTTTTTATATGCACCACAATATACTGTAAGAAATACCACAAGTGAAAATCAATCAATATAATAAGTGCAGGCCGAGAAAAATACATACTAACAAGAAGTACTAAGATTGATTGCCATCCTATTACAAATTATTAAAATTTAGAAAATGATCAGACCTATCATTAAAATGAAGATATGAGTTACACAATATTTGCATAGAATATCTAATATTTGATATGAAAATTATTATAAAAATTTTAAATTAATATGTATTTTAATACTCTAAATAGTATGGAATTTATTATTTTTTTAGCTTTACATTTTTAATTTCTTTATTGTTTTTAAATAGTAATCTTTGACATTAAAATATATTACTAAAAGAATCTAAAATAATCAATGCTAATTAATTAGAATAAATATTAACTTTATGAATTGTTTTCCTTAAAAAGAATTATTTTCAATAAATATAACTTCCTTAATATTATATTCTATAATACTTTCGAGTAATTTTTTTATTAACAAATGAAATTTTTTCTTAATTATACATATATTTGTATATAATAGCTTGAGACTTATACATATTGGTTTACAGTCTTTCTTGATTTAATTAATTGATCCGTAGTTCCCGTATAATGACATTATTTATATAAGTTGTATTCGTATTTTAATATGATATACTCTTGGTAAAATAAAAGAGAAATATATAACAATTACATTAAAACTGAACTTGGATTTTAATTAAAATTAAATATTTAATCCTTTAATTTAAAAATATTGAACAAAAATAATATTATTAACTTTGATATATTTATATTTCTGTTTAGTTTAAGATCAAGTATGCATTGACGGTGGTTATAAGAAGGATGTATTTTTATTTTCAACGTCGTTACAAAGTCGAAAATCAAAGTACGTGTTTGCCAAACGAATACCTACGGAGTAATAAAAAAATGTAATAATTTTGTTAAATAACTGGACTTCAATTAAATTTTTATTTCTTGAAGCAAATCACACCTGCATACGCAAAATAGCCTAGGAGGTAGTTGTACGTGATCTAATCGAAAAATCCGTCTCGTCGCGTGCAGATCCTTAATAATTATATTTTCGAGTACCTTTTCGAATATACTTTCTGCAAAATAATCATGATACGGTATCTCGGGTATATAACTAGTGTAATACTGTTCTCCAACTGACATTTGCAATTCGCATACCTTTAAATAAGCAATTCTCTCCTTTTATTTCTCTCATATGAATTAATTTATATCAAACTAAACTTTTAGAGCAAATGGCAATGTTTGGTGTAGAAGGATTACTTAGCTCTTGGTTACTTGCAAATAGAGAAATTGACTTCCTCAACCACTCTATCGTTTTCTTATTTTGCTGTAGCCATCAAAAAGGACCAAGCCTGTTATTTTCATCCATCATTGTCTTCACGTCGGAAATGTGGGTTACTAATGCAGTGGGAAAGATGTAGTCCTCACTGCAGATGGTTTCTTGTGAAAATACATTGGCACTTGAGTTCCGAATAAACCTGTGTGCTTAAGTTGATTCGACGAACTGAATAGGATCCATTGTAGCTTATATAAGCGCATGATGCGAATTTTAGTTCGAACACTTTCCTGATGTTCAAATAAGAAATAAGCAGTGTCATAAATGGATTATCACGTAGTTCTTTGAGATCTACTAAGAAAAATCGACGTGAATACTGTGTCGGAAAGTCTTATTACCTATGGAAAATCTCAGTCTTTTGATCATTATATGAACAATTTTAAACAATTACTACTGTTAATATAAACTTTTTTTTATTTGTTTCAATATTCATTTAATTATTTAAGTACAATGAAAAATATTTCACATTGTATTAAAAGATTTTGTTAATCTAAAATTTATTTCTTTTAAATATTCTTTTTATTTAAAATTATTACGCTTTTCATTTTATACTAAGAAAACTAAAATATACTTTAATATTTGTTTTTTATTTTAAATCTAATTATTGAATATTAATTATACATACATTTTTTATTGTTATTTTTAGAACTATTATACATTTATATATATTTTCTTTATTAACTATGTGTACTTCTATTAGTAATAAGTGAATAAATATTACATTAATTAAATATAAATGAAAAGGAAAGAGGTGATTTAATGATAATTTAATGTTTAATAAATAATCAATTTTACATGACGTTTTTCAAAAAATAAGTTTATTTTAACTTTAAAATTACACAGGCATAAAAAAATCTCTCGTACTCCCAAAAGAAAAATCCCTTTGATAATTAGTTAATTTTATAGTTACATGTACACATGAATTTGTTAATTGCAGTCTGTCATAAAAAATCCACCATTCGTATGTAACAAGCCATTATTGCGAATCTTCTCAATTTTGTATGTCCTAGGTACAACTGAAATTTCCAAGATTGAATAACATGATATCAAGCTGATTGCATGATCAGATCAGAACTTCATGTGCCCGCATCTAAACAAAGATACACACCGGTAAGTCTGAATGTGACAAAACCAGATACACACGTTAAGGACTTCGATGATAGACCGAACACCGAGGGAAAACGTATTTTCAGTTTTTCAGACAGTGAGTTTCATTCCGCGAGTTTAGGATCCGGCTACACTTTATCGTTCTTATTGTGACGAATTTTCTTTCGGTTAAAAGAAGAAGAATTAAAAGAAAAAGTTCTGATAAATTTTGTTATTTATTCTATTACATAAGTTTAATAATTACACAAGTTTCTAAAATACACTATTCTGTTGATACTTGATGTCTCATTATAAGTTTGTATATAAAAAAGTTATAAGGGTAAATATCACTATTTTATGAAATAATAAACAAGATTAACAATAAATGGAAGTATTGAAATAGTTCTAGATAATATTAAAAAATATATCAATTATAATTAAATTAAAAAAAAATTTATCTAATTAATAATGTATGTTAGGGACGGAACTGGGCACCAGGCCCAGTAGGCGCACATCCCAAGTACATCACAATGAAGCATTTCAGATGCTCTTCGGAGGGCAATCGATTGACACATCGGCTTCTCACTCGATGCCTGAAAATCTGACGAATGATATGTATCCGAGAGGAAAACTGGAAAATCGACTTCATACATCCTAACTATCCACCTTTGAACACCCGATCGTTAACTACAACGCCGAGGTGTTCCCTACACATCTGAGAATACCTCATCACGCGGTATCCTGACGATCCCCTGACACGACCATCATTGCACACCCTATTTTCCATCCCTGATCGAATAATAAATTAGGGAATAATAAAATTATTTATTCTGTTACAGATAGATAATCACTTAATAATTCAAGGAGGAATGGCAAAAGGTGAATTCACCGAAGATTTCTGCCTCATCCGCCAGCAGAAAACGGTGACGGGCTCGGCGGTTGAACCATTCAAAGACGTGCAGATACGGCCTATTCCCGTCTTAGTAAAAGAGGGATAGAAGCTCATTAGTTGTGTTGAAGGTAGGTGTTTTTCTCCAGATAAAAGAGGGATAGTGAGAGATATAATTAAAGTGTTCTTTTTTTTGTTGAGATGCCAGGCAAGCCGGTGAAAATTAGATTTGACACGGTGCCCTTTTTGCTCGAACTAGAGGATAAAACCGGAGGAAGAATTCGTACCGGAAATGACCCGGTGATGGTGTTCTCCGAGGTAGACCTCGGGATGAATACTCTAGCCATCGACCTACCAGAAAAAATCGAGCTAGTGGCGACCAAGCCAGTGCACTTGGCGAGAGTTCTTCAAACATTCTAGATGTATCTGGTTCCACTGGATTATTGGTCTTGTACCATTATCTTCTGCTAGTCTAATGATGTCTTTAAAAATTGATTTTTCTGATGCACTTATAGGAATTATTATACTGTCGGAATTGTTATTAACAGCATTTATAAGAGTATAGTTTAAAATATCATGTATAAAGAGGTGCTGGTGGTGTAATAAAATTTAAGTGAACAGATTTTGCAAAATGTGCTGCTGTCGAAGTTTTTGGGCTCTCTTAATTTTAATGAATTTTTAATCTTTTGTGTCTCATCCATTTGCTCTTTCAATTTTGAGTTTGAATCGTTCTTTTATACTTGCAGTATCCAGAAATTTTGGAACCTTCGAACTCACAGAGACCCGTCAAATATTCTAAGATTTATTATGGTCAACATGGATATTTATCAATCCTACTATTCGTCTTTGGGAAGACGATGACAAATAGTTTAAACATATGTTTTTGCCTTAATATTTTAAAGTATATCTTTTTTTTTGCTTTCTATAAGTTTATTCATAATAAGCATACTTTAGATTATAAAAAATATTAAAAAAATAAATTGAAAGTTATATTAAAATACAAATAGAACGCATATAAATAACAATAAAATTTGTAATACTTGATATAAAGAAGATACAATGAATAAGTCAGAACATTAACAATAATTTCAGCATAAGTAGGTCCAAATAAATATTCAATATTAATATAAGGCAATTTCATTGAAGTTAAATAATTATAAAGACAAATAGCCCTGTAAATATACGAACTGTCACAATATCTATTTTCATAAAAAAATGTTTCCAAAGACGACTAATAGAATTGTTAAATATCGATGTTGACAATAGCAAACGTTGGAATATCTTACCAGTTGGTAGGAATTCGAGATAACTGGATTCTTAGATACTTCAAGCAGATTAAAAATTAAAAAGTGATTTGTACAGCAGCGTATCTTGCAAAACCTGTTTACTCAAATTTTATTACACCACCAGCAACTCCTTATACATAACATCTCAAAATTTACCCCCGTAAATACTGTTAATAATAATTCCGACAATATAATAATTCCTATAGCAATAGCATCAGAAAGAAAACGTTTTAAAGACATCATTAGACTAGAAGAAGGTAATGGTACAAGACCAAGAATCCAGGGGAATCAGACACATTTAGAATGTTTGACGAACTCGAGTCCTGTTAATTATTCGAATAACATCAGCATACTGATACCAACACACAGAATATGATTGTGGTTTTATTACAATAATTTTAGCTATTAAACTTAATCATACTTTCTGAAAAATAGAGGATTTTTAAATGTTTAAATATTGGAGAGTAGTTTGCGTATTAAACTTTATACAATCCATTACGGAGATTTCGAATTTAACGTTGCCATCAACGTACTTGTTCATTCATTATGAGCGAGCTTTCCGCTACCAATTCCGCAGCAAGGACTCCTACTGAAGGGGACATCCCTCTCAGTGGAAAGAGATCTTCTGGTTCATCTATGAACCGAAAACGCAAACAAGGACATGGTTCTGCACAACGTAGAGCCGATGATTACAGGCGTAAGAGAAATGACGAGTTTCTAAACTCTAAAGATGCTACTCGCGGTCGAGCTGCTCTCGATCGAAAGTGGCTGAATCTGACCGAAGAGATTAAGGTTGAATCGTTTCAACCTTTTCAATCCACGAAGTGGATTTCAATATCTACACGTGGCGTGGGCGCAATCGTATCTATCTCCTATAGTACTATTTATGCAACTGCACCTCAGAAAGTCGGTCAATTATGTACTCTTTCTCAAGCGTACAGAGCCTCACTGGCTCAGATTTCCTTACGTTTAAGTAATCAAGAGTTGCACCGACGAACTACGTCGCTGCAAATTCCTGAACGGACCGATCCTTTCGTTCCTGAAGAACTCGCTTCCACTATTCAAGCGAACACTCGCTGTTTTAGTGGAGTCGCTTCACTTGCTAGTGGAATCGGCTGGTTTGAGCACAACCACGACATATATCAAACATATGTCATGGATGCTCTCGATGATGACCGTCTCATCGACAGGACAGCCTTTTCCATCACTGCGCTGAACTTCCGGCAAGTTGTCGAAGCACAGTCTTTATCTCATGATATTGACCAGTGTACTTGGTTTAGAGATGCGAATACCATCCCTGGTGCCATCTTTGATGCCAACGACAACATTATCAACGTTGATGCGTTGGTTCCTGCTGGCTGGCCTACTCGTAGTCTGCTCAATGCAGATTTTGAAGCGCTCAATGCACTTCTAAATTTTGCTGCTACTAAACGTCCACGTTTAGTTGGTAACATGGTATTTGAGGGAGGAACCACCCCTATCAGCTTGGTTTCCCGAGCTGTTGAAGGTGCTGAAACTCCTGGCAAGATCGTCACCACCACTGTCCCATTACGGAGATTTCTTTTTATCGTTTCACATGTATTTAGATATATAATTTCTTCATTAGTAGTAGTTATTTTACTTATATATATAAATATTTTTGTTTTTTTATGATAAAAATGTACTCTTATTTATTATATTTGAACTAATTATGATAACTATCGTCTTAAAGTTTCTAATTAAAGTTTTTAATCTACTATATACCATATAATTATACTATATGCTAGAAAAACTCTATATCATTGAATGGAAGCAATAGGAAAAATAATATAACTACTGCTATCCCAACAATAAGTAGGTTCATTTAAATAAATTTGAAATCCAGGTGAGGTGCGGTATGACTAAAACTAACTTATTCAATCATGTTTTTCGCCGACGTTTCGACAAGGTATCTCTTGTCTTTTTCGAGGCTAATTTTATGTCACAAGAATGAATTAATATTGTATGACGTAAATTAGTCACATTCTAAACTGTGATGTTGCGACTAATACTGTACGAAATATTACTATCTGATAATTTACAAAAGAAAATAACTCTAGCAAATCTTTTTATATCAAACATAGAATAGTACGTAATAGCTTCAGGTGATAAAAGTGTATCTTTTGATAATTTCTTAAAAAGCTAAAGCAAGAGATGCTCTATATATGTTACATCAGCAATAATTTCACTTAAATTTTTCTATTTGACAGCTTCCGCCTAGCGGCTGAATATCGTACTATGCTTTCGCTTCGTAGTGATTTATGTATACTTTGTGCTTGAATTGTAATGTCACTAATATTTTGCAAGGTTTGTATTTATATTACATGTATGTGTATTAATATCAATACATTTCATAGAAAGATAGTACCAATAAAATTACAAAAGGTGCAAAATTAAGCTTTATATAAACAGTTTTATTAAAATGCATATGATTACTGAACATTATTCAGCAATAATAATAAATATATCGTATACAATTTCAAATAAAAATGATATACTAAAAGTGCAATAATATTACCAATAGTAACGTTAACATTATGTAAAATCATGACTTTACCTATTTTTAAAATGAATATATTTATAGTACAAGATATTAGTAATGAATAGCATATTACTAGAAATAAATAATACGTAAAATTGATTTCTCTACAATTTGTTCATAGTAACATGTATATATTTTAAAATGGAAATAACGCGGTGTCAAATAATCCGATATACATAAGTTGTAAAAAGAGAGTTAACAAATGTAAATATATATATATTTATGCATAAATGAGAATGCATAAAAAAATTATATTTGATTACACATTTTATGGAAAAAATAAATTTTTAAACAGTGTAATAAAAAATAGAAAAATTTTATTATATTTTTATTTAAAAAATGTACTTACTTTATACTATATTAAAGTAATAATATCCATAATACATATAAATGCAGAAGAGCATTCAATTGCTAACAAACTTGTTTATTATTTTAGAATCTTTAGTGTATTGTGCTCAAATAATATATTATAGAACTTCATTCAAATATCGTTTCTAAATATAGAATTAAAAACTTTTTGAAAAAATTAAAAATTGAAAATTAATAAATAAACATGATATAATTATACTATGAGTTTGTATTAATTAAATGTTTGTAAAATATTTTAATAATTACGTAAATAATAGTTAAAATGTAGTGTTCATTAATTGCATGAATTATCGCAGATAAACTTATTCAAAAAACAATCTCAAAACATTAATTTTTTGAAAAAATAATTTTTTAAAATTATGTATATAATATAAAATAATGTATTTCATTTACAAATACTAATAATTAGTAAGCTTTAAAAAAAATTATATTTTGAAGGACAACGACAATATATATTCATTAATATAAAGAATAAAATGATGTTTTTTAAGTGATTAAAGAAATTAAATTGATATTCATTATGGTATTTAATGAGTCTACAGAACTCTAAATCATAATTTTCAATTAATTAAAAGGAAGTATAAAATAATGTAAACTAAAAACATCATTTAAAAAATCATAAAATATTAAGAACAATATAAATACTGTAGATCAGTGTTATATTAGAAACTTAATTTGATAATTGTTATACTAGGTACGTACATGAGATATACAATAAAAGATAACTTTCCATTTTTTCGAGCTTTTTAAGTAGCGAAAGCAATAAATCAATTAACAATATGAATGATATAGTAATAAGAAAAAAATTGAAAGATATAAACATTAATAAGAAGTATAAAGAGCTTAACGAAAGCCCACATATTTTACCAGTTTTTTTATTTTTTTTTATAAAATATGGTAAATAATTTTTCAATAATCTAAAATCTAAAATTACTATTTTTTTTATTTTTTTAATAATTATAATTTATACAATGTTTATATATGAAACTTTTTGAAATTTTAAAAATAATACTTATTTGCGTAGATCTTTTATGCTTACAAATGAAATTTGTTTCTATATAGAAAGTTCCAACAAATTTAAACTTTCTCAATTGCAGTCTCATTATCACTGATGATCGAATACATATATTTCAAAAGTCGAAACTTAATTATTTTCTTCAAAGAAATAAAAATACGTGATAAAGCTTAACATTGAAGATTTATAAAAATTTATTAGTTTTTATAATTTTTCTTATAAATAAATTTTATCTTTAATAAATCATCCTTTATATTTTTTTATACTGTATAGTATAAATAATATAAAGAGAATTAATAGAATTATCTTTGTGCACAAAATTAATAAAATACATTAATTTAATTTATTTTTATAACTAACTGTAAATATAATGAAATGTTAGTAAGAAGTATCATATAACTTAAAATAGTTGGTACCAATGATTCTCATATTTTAATCTAGATTCTTAGTAGTATGAAACGTCAATATTCTATAAATTGAACGCTCATAAAATTATTATCCTTAGGCTTCTTTTTTCCTTCTTACTATTTTTTTACTCCTTTTTTCTTTTGTCTTTTATTTTCTATATTTTTTCTATTTTTCTTTTATCTGATTTTTTATTTATTTATCATGTACATCATAATATTATAAAACACTAAAATTTACAACTGTTTAAAGATATCTTCAATTCTATTTTTTATTACAAAATAATCCTACTTTAGATTAAAGATAATTAAGTTATTTAAAAAAAATATACTAATTCTAATTATATATTATATTAACCTCTTCTTAATCATGCAGAAATTAAACTAGTCAACTTCTGTTGATTTAATTTTCTTTTACATTGTAAAACTTGTAAAATTTACAACATCATAAATTGCAAGGTAATTAAAATATTTTTTATAATTTTATGATAATTACAATTCTAAAATTAAAATGTATCTTTAATACATTTTTCTTCAATAATTCTTGACTAACTGTTAAATAGTATTACTTTATATATCACCTCAAATATTCCATTGTATTTATTATTTATATAACGGCTGAAATCAATAAACATTAAATAAAATAATATTACTTTTAAAAAACATCCTATATTTTCATTCGAGAAACAAATTCAAATATAAAAAATTAATATAACGTAAGATAATTATTTCCAATATAATATTCGATATTAATCTAAATAAATACAAAATATATTTTTGTTAGAATTAAATTGTCTAATAAATGAATAATTATTTATCCTATTTGCTCTAGCACTTTCAATCTTTTTGCCTTTCCTTCTTGCTTTCTGCTTCTCTATTTTCTTCTCTTTCTCTCAGTTTTCTCTCTATCTCATCCTCTGGTTGAAGTACTTTTTCTTTGACTGCAGGCTTTTCTCTTGTAAGTTCTTGTATATATATATATATATATGTAACCACCTGCAGCTGTTGCTGTTTATGCAATTTCGTCGTGCTTTCATTATTATTTTGCGTACAAAACTGATTGGCTTAGGTTTTTATGCATAGAGAAATGTTGGTGGTTGTTCGTTTTGCACAAGTATATCCTCATTGAGATATATAGAAGTTTATGCAAAATACAGTAACGTAGTTTTTGGTGCTTGAATATCCGTAACACAAAGAACTACTGGAATCATTCGTATGTATTTATCTTATTATTATTATTATTATTATTATTATTATTATTATTTTGTAATTATAAATAATATTTGATTACATTAAATTAATAATTATTTATATATAAACATTTGCTATAATACATAGTAAAATCGTTTATGACTTTTATCCTAATCAATATCTACAGTTATTTTTTTGATAAATATAATTTTAAACTATTAATAATCCAAAATAAATGTTATGTCCAATCGATTTAAAATAATTTAATAGAAAAATACTCAAAATTCTTATAAATTAACTTAATGTTTTTTCATGGTTCAAAAACAATTTTTTACAACGCTGTAATATTTTATATATGTATTTTAAAGCAATAAATTTTTTTTGTAGCATTAATTATACAGATTTCCATGGTCAATAAAAAATTATTTTTACATTACAAATCGATGTCGAGCATACAATTATTTACCATCATTACTAAACTCACCTACTTTTAATAAAATATAAGTATAAAATAAATTTTCGAAATACTTTAAAGTATGTAATAATCCATTTTGTCTAACTTCTTTTAACTTTCTTAAATTTTATTCGTTTGCTTTTTTATATTTAGAAAATAAAAAAAATTTGAAGTATAATATTATAGCTTTTTTAATCCATTATTACTATAGGTAATTTGTAAAATATAAATTTAAGCAATATCATATTTATTAATGTTTATACAATATCAATTTAGATTTAGATTTAATTATTAAAAATTTATTAAAAAAAATTTTTTTTACCTTGAATTTTATTTAGCTATTTCTTCTATACAACACTTGATATGATTTGCACAGATATTTTACTTTTAGTTAAAAAAAAAAAATTTATTGAATTTGATTTATTAAATGTGTTATTACCATTTCTTTTGTTGATGAATGCATTATATGAATGAACGATAGTGTATCAACTTTCAGACTATTTTTTTTACAAATCAATCTTTAAGAATGATTGATTTATTTCCTTCATAATTAGTCAAAAATAAAATTAACAACTAAAAATCTGAGAATGAATTGCAGATTCACAAATCACTGCATTGTATCCAAGTTTAAACTGACTGATAACATTCTTTTGAAGTGGTGTTCATTAAAACTTTTAGATCTGATATTGTTATACGAGAATCTTTATTCAATTTTTATTTTATTTTTATTATTTTCAATTCTTATATTTAAATTTGAGTATTTAGGATGTCAATTTTTAACAACTATATCACTCTTAATAGTAATATTAAACTTCGAAACTTATTTATATTTTTCTAAATTTCTGACAGTTCAATTATAACAAAATAATTAATTAGCTTGAAAGATAATGCTAAAATTTCTAATTACTCATTTTGCAATATGTAAGAAAATAAAAAACTGATTAAAAACAAAATTATAAAGGATCGCATTTTCAGTATATTTTTAATCCGAGGGAACTAGCCACTTCGGAGTATTTTGAGAATTGGAAATAAAACAGAATATTTGATACGCTGTTATTCTTGCTCAATGGGAAAGAAAAGAGTGTGTTAATATAAATTTAGTCAAGTCAATAATTCAATCTTTGCCTCGCTTCTCAAAACTAATACCCATTGAATTGACGCGGATCAACCGTGGAACTAGACACGAGACCCGACACGCGGAAAATTAAGAAAAGGCCCCCTACACGTGATCCAGCCAATGGAAATCAATAAAACGGTCTCGGTTTTCCATAATTTCCGTATTTGTAGATTCTGAGTCCTTTGTTCACCCGAGATTCTCCTTCGGTTCTAGGCACAAGGATGCCACGTCACTTTAGTCCGCATTGACCCCTGACCCGACTTCTTCATCCTTTCAAGTTTCCAAGTTTACGCGAATCCATAATTACTGCTTTTGAAGTGATGAATATCGGTTTACACGCTCTCGCGTATTGCATTCTGGATTTTCAGGGGTAAGGCGGAAGTCAATGGGGTCGACGTACATCGATAGCGTAGGCAACAATTTTATAAGTTTCCAGTTTTTCTTGTTTATTACTTGATTAGTTTTGTTTTAAATTTTTAACGCAAATATAAGGGAATATTATTAGTTTTAAATTAGTTTAGAATATCTTTTGCTCTTAATCTATTATTATATAGTTTATTTATCATTTTATTTTCAATACATGTTTTACATTTCATAAATTCAGATTCAAGTTTATTTGATATACCTTAATTGATGTCAATTGAAGTATTTAAATAGCTAAATTCACACGACCTATCCGTTTATGCTATTTCTTTTTCAATGTTATATTATTATTACATTTAATAATATATGCACAATTTTCATTAAAATTAATGGTATTTTTTATCTTAAATATATTACTTTTCTTAAATGATATAGCTATTAATTTATTATTATTATCAATAATTTTATTTTTATTACTTGTTGAAATAAGTGTATTATTTTGTTTTAATTTTTCATAACTTATTAAATTTCCACTCTTTTCTTTTGAAAAATGTACATTATTCATTATAAGTTCATTTTCTTATTAAATTCATAAAATAATATATACCTACGACAGTTCCAATTTTTGTTGCTTGAAGTGATTTAGGGTAGTATGTCGACCACCCCGGATTCCTTTTCTAAATAAAAAATCATACCATATTATCAAAGATTTCAAAATATCACCCTTTCCGTCCCATTCTGAATATTTTAAATAATTATTACTTTGAAAAGTTTAAACTTTTCGAACGTCCCTGAATTAAAAGTCGTTTAAATCTCAATAATGAATCATTTTAAAACAAACAATTTTCATCTTATGTTTGCTATTACATTTTATCAACATCAAGCGCCTTGTACAGTTTTTCATATATTTTAATATAGATAAGTTTCTTAACACAATATTCACTATAATTAACAATTCAATATAATTAGAAATCTAATTTAAATTCTATAAAACGCAGTATTCATTATAATGATAAACTCGGTATAAAATAATTAAATTTAATTTGATTAAAGTTATTTAAACAACACAATACAAGCAAATATTATTTTACGTTTTCTTAATTCTATTCGTATTGTTAATAATAAGTAAGCTTAGAATCTAACATAACAATTTTAATAATAAGCAAAAAATAATAATAATAATATTTAATTAGTATTCTCATAAAATTTAAATAATCTATTTGAACGAATAAATGATAAACATAAAAATAAATGTAAGAAAGCCTGAATTGACACTTAGTCAGCAAAACTTAGATGAAAACAAATGATTCACACGTGATTAACATGCAAACTAGATCGTAGTCTAACAGGACATATAACGTACTGACTGTAAATGGAACTAAAACTCAATCTTTGTATATATATTACCTTCATTTATGCGTAACTTCCTGATGTATTAGACTGTCACTTGACCGATAGTACTTATGGCTAAGTACTACTCAAACTTACACTATTTATATGCAATTTATATATATCAGTGCAGGTATCGTATCCATGTAACGCTGTAAACTATGCAACGTTTACAAAATTCTTGATTATGTCAACAAGATACGTGGTATTTTGAAAATCATTAATTTTGTGCCTAGAGATTTTTTAATTTTTCTTTTGTCACATTTAATTTTGATCTGCTGTCTACTGATAAACTACATTCGTGTTATTTACGATATTGATCTAATATAACTAAATGCATTATTATCATTAACATTTCTGAATAAAATAATTCCATGAAATTGTATTTTACTTTCATGAAAGATGTATACGTTTCAGAAATAGATATTATAAGTACACGAAACAGTAGATGGCATTGGTCTACCCTCATTACAATACAGATATAAAAGTATTTTTTGATATAGTTGTAACTTTTGTATTTGTTTTTTTTTGTATATTTGAATAATATATATACTTACAAAAAATTACAAGTTCTTTATATTAAAATGTTTCGCCCATGCAAATCATAAGAGTATTATACAATTATTATATCATATAATTATGAAAAGTGAATGAAATTAATCAAAATCTTTTTACATGTGGACTTTTTTAATTTTTAGTTTCAATTGCATATATGAGCGTGTATTTATATATTATCACATGATAATAAATTATTGTTAAGCAACCATTTGCAATGACGCTGCAAAATTATGTATCCGCGTTTAACTTAAAGCGCATCAAATGAGTGTATGCAAGTAGCGATAATAGATACACCGGTAAACAGCTGTATGGAGATGATAATAGAAAACAAAGGGCTATCGATGATTCTTTCATCACAAAACTATGGAAACTATGTATCAACAATTAATAGATGAAGATTTATTTTAGGTTGAGATTCGATAGAAAGGTAGTTATCGAGGTAATTAAAGTGATGAGCGCGAAATCATAATGGAATTTAGAATTAACCGACGAACCAATGGATAATTCATATTGTGAGTAATCTGTAGAATTGGAAATTTACTGAACCACTGATGAACCGCATTAATTTAAGAATATAAACAATCTATAACTCAATTCGTGATGTTGTTAATAATCGAATCATGTACGTTTTGAATCACCAAACCTATTCTATCCTCTAAAGTATTACATGGCCAAATCCTTCAGTAATTATCTTTCGTTCATACATAAATATGTAATGAATAAAATATAATAATTATTGGTTCCATTTACTAACAAATTTTTGGAATACCTATTAGTTTCAATCTTGCCCATTTCTCTAATAGATATTATATATATTATGGTATTATATTATATATTATGGTGATAGAAGTTACGAGAGGGGAAGCTTCAAACAATTTAAAAATTCAATATAATAAGATCCGTCTATATTAATATAGATCAATGCACGGCATTATTTGATGTATGAAACACAATTAATAAGATATTATATAATATGTCTAGTGATGATTTTCTAACCTCAAAAAAACATTAACTCTGAAAAAGAATAAAATAAAGTAACATACTGAAAGTAGATAATAATATATAGAATTTTTTATAGAATGTATACAATAGAAAATATTTTTTCATATAGTTTAATATAATTTTCGTATTGAGCGTATTTTTTTTATGTATTTTATGTATTTAGTGAATACTTAGCCTGGTAAACGTGAATATTTTCTTTGCGGAAAATCAGCGCGTAGGATTGTCGTAGGATGCGTCTCTCGAAGAATTTTAATGAGGCGTCGAATCGGCGCTTTTACGTCACGCACGGTTGTATTTTATTAATTTAACACGTGCGTTTTCAAGTTGATTGTTTAAAAAGAATGTTTTCCTCCCTTTTAAGCCTACATTTTCATGTGCACTAGCCTGGAATGGAGGGAAATCGAAGTATTACCCGAAATAACAATAATAAATGAATAAAAAATGTCACTCGTGAGGTTATATTGATGTTTGAAGAAAAACAAAAAAATATTTATATTTGTATATAAGTGTATTTGTGTACATGTAAATGTGTAAATTTTTTAGGTGAAATATAAAATATAGAAAAAATATATATTGTGAGAAAAAAATGGAGTAAACAAATACAATCAATATATGGATATGTATATATGTATATTTTAAAGTCTTACTTTATTTGTAAAGTGTTGATAGTGGATGGTTACAATAAAAAAAATATGAATTCTTCCAACTAGTAGTCGTCGTGATGGTTAATAAATTTTAAATATATATGGATAATGACTTGGAGAGAAAAGTCAAGTAGTGGGCAGAATCTTTTTCGTATTGGTAATAACATTCAAAAAAACTGATTTGGACTGAAAAAATTGAAATTTGACTACCCTTCACTTGATTTTTCCTCCCTTATACTTTTTTTTAACACAGAGTTTATAGGCAGAGTTTATATAGTTAGGAAATCTTATAGTTTTTCTACGAAAATCGCAATGAATTTTCTATTTTTTTAATGTAGCAAAAATTAATTAATTAATTCAAGTTATAATTATATGATTATTTTGCCCATAACTTTGTTTACAAGTGTATTTTTCGCATTTAAAATATGTTATTTTTTACCAAGTTTATTTAATATAATTTAATTATTAATATAATTTCAATAAAAAGGTTGTGTTTTTATTTGGTGTAAGCGAGTGGATGTGCTTAATTCAGTTTTTTATAATTTTAGTTTATAAGTTTTGTGTCATTATTAGTGTAAAATAATGAATTTCTATAACAAAGGATGTGCTTTCACTGAAGAATTTTATATATTTTCTTATAACTTAAACTTGTTTTAATAATCCTGATAAGTAGGATGATTTCAATTAGTTATTGTAGAGTAGGTGCAATAGTTTTTATTAGTGAAAATTATGTTTATTAATTATTATAAATAAAAATATGTATAGATAATTGTAGATGTTATTACTTCATCATTTTACGCATACAAATGATGTGCGAGGGCTGTGAAATCATTTTAAAAGGGATTGTTTTAATTTTTATTAATTTTTTAATATACTTTTCTTTGTTTTAGTTTGCATGCTTAGGAATTTCTCTTGTCTACCTTTCTCCCAGTTTTTTTTATATTGAGTTATATAGCTCTTTTTTTTGTACATAGATTTTTTGGCTATACGTTTTACAGGTCAACTTTTGACTTTTCCAGCTTGTGACATTTTTTAGCCTTTTAAAATTTTTTCAAGTAGTGTGTGAGAGAAAGAAAATAAAAATTTCACTTTGAATTTTCATTCTCACAAAAAAAATATTATTGGGCTTAGTATTTATAATTAATTTCAATATCACTGAATATAATTATTATATTTAATTAAATTTTAATATATTTACTTGTATTTATTAGGTTTTCTTCTATTTATTATACTTACGTTATACTTTATTTATTTATATCTAACTGTCAATTCTTATTAAATAATTTTATCATCATAACTTTTGAAGGATTTTTGTTAGTTTTATGATTTTTATTTATTATGTATAATTATTATTTATTATTTTTATTTATTATTGTTAATATATATTATTATAATTAATTATTATTTTTGTTATGTATAATTGGAAACTGTTTTATTTTTTCTCTTGGTATACATCACTTAAGGATAACCTGATAACTTATACAAATTAATATGTATGTAAAATAATGAAGTGATGTTTTTTTTACTAAAGTAAAATATTAAATTGAAATAAAATGAAATGTAGTGTATTCTCACGTGTTCCTGTGTGTGGATGAAGTATGATGAATTGAAATGATTAATAAATTATTATACATTGTTGACATTCTGTCACCGTGAGGCCGGCCGGCAGGTTATGAAGAGTGATCGGATGTCTTGTCCAATTGAGGTGCTTCCTATTTACCGAAGTGTGTATAATAGAGTGAGAGAGATAGGTGTATGATTGTGTAGAAATATACATATACTCGAGATGCAGGGATATCGTGTATGTAATGGTGATAAATTTATTATTGTCGTACTGATAATGTCGATATAGGAATTACCGACAAGAAATTAGGTTTTTCGAAATTGTGTGAAAATGCGCGATTCTACGGTGATTTTCCAATAGTCAGTAGAAGATTTCAAAAGCACAGGACGAAAGAGAATTTGACGTCGATTAAACCAATCACGAGACAGAATACTCATGCAAGTTTAAAGTATATGTACTATTAATTTTGAAATTTAAAGTAGTGTTGCGTGGAAAATTGGATTTCTTTCGAGAAAAAAGAAAGTAATTTTTCAGTTTGATAATAGTTTTCGTTAGGTCTACTGCTTTGTAAATCGAATATCTATTTATTCAAATCTATTTATCTTAAATGGAAAAATATTGATATTAAAATATATAAAGTATATTTTGGAAATAAACAACTATCAAAATAGCTGGGTGAGAAAGTTCTACAAAAGTAGTATACATATATTACAAAATTAAGAAATTCTGAGGATATTAGGGTTGACCTTTTTTTCATTCTTGTATTCATTATATTTTTGTATAATAACATTACTATATATCTACTGGAATAAGTTAAGAGAGTTTATTATTCATAGAATTCAAGAAATTATATCTATTGCTGTAGGTATAAGAATTTTTATATGTATATATATATATATTGCCATATGTGTAAAGTGATTTTTCTTGATAAAATTTGTAACAACGTGTTAGTTACTGCAGTCAATTTTAATTATCAAGTAATGTTGACCGGGGTAAAAGTTCGTCGTCTCAACGGCGAATATCAATAATGCAATTCGGTCCCAAGATAAATAATTAATTAATAATAATAATTAAGTGTTATGCTTGAGAAAATTAATAATAGAATTTTAAGAAATATTATGTGAATTTTAAGAAGTATAGTTTCATAGATCGTTCATTTTCTTTAATTGGAAATTTACTGTGTGCGTAGTTAATTGTTTATTCTAATTTTTTAATGATAGTTTTATCATTTTTATTCATTATAAATTTTTGTCGTTATTAATAATATAGAATTGTTATTATTATTGAAGTATAGAAAAAATTTTTTTCTGATATATATATTTTTTTTTGTGTAAGAGGACAATAATTACGTTTACATGTTTTAAGGATTCTAAATTCGTTTTTTTTCATATATATATTTATTCTAATAAATTTCTTTGTTTCACCTGTCACCGTAATAGTCCGATCCAAAAAGGTATCCTGTCAATGCAAAATAATTACGAGCATGTAATTATCGAGAAGGTGGGCTCTCTAATAGTTCAGACTGTCTTTTTGTCCTTAGTCAGCAGGAAATAATGATTTTGTAACGTATAAATAAAGGAATTGTCTACCAAACTAAAATTTTGTTCAGTATTTAATATTTTAATCTGTTAGATCCTTCTCTCCATTTTTTATTGTTTTCAAATTACTTTTAATGTGTTTCTATCCTCTCTCTGTATATAACAAAAGTAATAGTCAACTTGAGTAAATTATTCCAAGAAATAATTAAAATAATAAATATAAGTTCACGTAGTGCAATATAAAATTGAATAACTATTCTTATAAATAAATATAGGGTTGACTAACTGTCATCAGGACACTGATCAGCAATATTTTAATCATATGCAAATGCTGGATATCCAAGAGATAAGTGGAACTGACTATACACAGAGATCAGTATCGTTGAATAAGACAAAAACTTCTGGCAATATTGTTATACAGATTTACAAAATATGCATATTTGAGGTGATTATAATGCTGCTAAAAATATTATTGCCGTGCTGCCATAAGATGCCCGATAAGTATAGAATATGTACTTATCAATTGAAACAATAAATTTCCGTTCTTGCGTGTTATTGAATATTATGATTGGTAGTTTTTCAGTAAGCAATTAAAATTGATAACGAAGCGCGCAAAGAAAAAGGAGCTTACTTTAGTGAAAAAACCAATAATAGATTTTTAAACAAACGGGAATCCATGTAAGAAAATTAATTATTACTTCTAGAATAAAGTAGTGATATGAATTTGGTAAGAGTTTTCTTCATGAAGAAGAAAATTCCCTCATTCTAGTAGTATTGTTACTAGACTAACAATATATCTCTTGAGTATTATGATATTATAGAATATCGTGAGAAGTGTTTTTATGTATCGCAAGTGAAGTGGAAGTTTCTCTTTTGGCGATTGCAAATTGGATAAATAAAATAGCAGTAAGTGTTTGAAACATCTATATATCAAAATATCTGTTATCTAATCGAATATAATACAATTTATTATAATTGTAATAATTCATTGAAGTATTGAAAAAGCAGAGAAAAATAAATAGAGATTTATATAATATATCATACTGAGAATTATTTATTTAATTTATGCATAATAATTAATAACCTTCAAAACTAAAGAAAACCTGAAATAATAGAGAAAAATTATTTTAACAAAGAATGTATCAGTAAAAGTAAAATGAACTTCAATAAAATAATAGAAATATATAATAATATAAATATCAAATAAGCCTACGCAGTCAAAATCAAGTCTGCTCGTAAAATATTGTTAAATAAAGGTATTGTTGACAAAATGTAACCACGAGGCTGGTTGGTACCATCTTAATCATATGCAAATGCTGGACATCGAAGAGATGTAAGCGGCGCTGATTATACACATATATCGGTATTATAGGGTGAGATAGAAAATAGATGATAATGCAATTATGTATAGATATTGCAAATTTATAACCGACGACTATGTATCAGTGGTGTAATTAATATTTGTATACTGCTGCAAGATGGCCGGTAAATATAGATCTTATACTTATCGACTAAGTTGAGAATTTTCCTTTCATGCACGTAATCAAATATTCTAATTGGTGGCTTTCTGGTAACCAATCAGAATTGTAGATTATGATGCGCGAAATGGAAAAGAAGCTCCTTGGTAGTAATGGAACTAATATTTAATTTTAAATATAAGGAAATATAAGTAAGTGAAATGTATTATTGGTTCAGGGATTTAAATTTAAAAAAGGCGTCTTAGAATTTTACAGAAAACAAGTTTTTCCAGATATCCCCTCTAATCAAGTTGCACCACCGATGTTGAGGGCAACTAGAGCAATTAAGACTTTTCAAACTACATCGCAAGAGATAAACCAGTTTCTATGTATATTGATGATTATTCGTTATCATTATTGAAATTTAAATTTAAAGGCTGAAGTTTGGAAATTAATAAATAATAATATAATTCATGTGTATATATCTCGTATTGCTATAATTGTGAGCAGTGAATGAGATAATATTTATATTCTTTCACAATATAGCAATATTTATTAGATGTTAAGTAAGTAATTCATAACAGAATCTATCGCTACTATAATAATTATTATTTAAAAGAAGGGAAAGAAAGACACCAGAGGAAAATCAACAATGAATAAAAGAACCTTATACTCTTTCTTTATTAAATCTATTACTATAAAAATACATTATTATGTTTAAGTAAAGGGCTGATTAAAATAACTAACTTACTTGCCGAAACGTCGACTATACTACAATAATAAATTCTTATTTTTTGATACTGAAGAGAAACAAGAAAAGAATCTCCTGATTCATTTTTATCATAAAAGAGAAGGAAAACCCCACCACTGCCCATGTATAAGACCTTACAACATATATTGATAGACTATTAAAAAGTCTACAAATTTTATTTTGTTCTGAACAAAGAGACTCGTTATACAAAAAAAAGAATTATATGTAAAAAGTTATATATAAAATTGTATGTAAAACATTAAAATACATAAAAATACTCTTAAACAGTAAGAGAACATATGTACGAACTGCCACAAACTCGTCTCTCCGCTGAGGAGCTCTGGCAGTTTCCGCAAGTCCGAAATAAGATTATCTGGTATGATATTTTTGTTCCCGAACCGGACTTCCAGTGCTCGCATAATCGCATTCGCATCATCACCCATCGCGAGTGATGCATTTAAGACCTCGCGTGCTTCCCCTTGCAGTGCCTGAAGTAATCGCGAAATGTTTTCTTCGTCATCGCAACCCCGCACTCTTGTGGTTCGTTCAAACGCTTGTTTGAACGTCAACCAGTCTCCTGGTTCACCTGAAAAATGGGGTAAACTTTCCGCTCTCCGTGGTCCTCTGCTGGTCGACGGCTCCCTAATCGCTTCCAACGTGCGCTCGATTGCTTTAATCAGCCCCGAATTGGCTTCGCTTACATTAATTGAATCATTAACACTCACCGTCGGTGTGCTGTATCTTAACGCCACTGTCTCTCTCTCTCACCCGCCACGTTTTCGCTTGCGCCGCCAAATGGTATTGTTGTCGTCGTCAACTGCTGGGACGCTGATTGCAGATCAGAAATTCGCCCGAAGGCTGCTGTTGAACTTGGTTGGAGAGCAGCCTGCAGAACCTGAGGATCTGGAACCGCTCTGGTCGATTGAGGAGGCATCGTGGTCGGGAATAACGACGGCAGCTGCGTCGTAGATCCTTGACACGTGTACACCTGCGTCGTCGGCGGGGTTGAGTTGCTGACTTCAGCTACTGAGTAGGGCGCTTGCCCCGCTGACTCGGGCTGCGCCAAGTGCATCGGCGATGTCCCGGTATCTTTCATCCCGGTAGGCCTCGTTTTACCGTTTTTGGAGCCTCGTGACCGCTTCTCTGCCGGTCCCTCACTTCCACGTCTGAAGGAGCTGTTCCTAGTTTTCCTCTGTCCCATTATTCGTGTGAATGTAAGCAGATGAATCTCAAACAAATTTTAATTAAATTAGAAAATGTTCTATTTGTACATCCACTAAGCCTCAAAATTTATAACGTCCTTAAAACAATAATTTCGCGTAAGAGCAATGTTACGCGTTCGGAAATTAGTTCGTTTTACCCGAGAAGTAATAAATCAGAATTGTTTCGTTTTACACGAGAAGTAAGTAAGAAACACCGTTGACTTGACCAATTAAATTTACGTACAACACGGAAAATTTACAAATAATCCTATACACGCACACTCAACCTTTTCAAAATACCGAACTATCCTTCAACAAAGAAAAAATTTTTAAATTATCTTGAAATCTACGAAATTATTAATCTCAACAATTAAATTTGTTTATAACAAATTATAAAATTTTATCAATCGACTTATTTTATTAATATATGTAAATCATTAACTTCTACTTATCGTTCGATGTAATTGCAGATCAATGCGTCAAGGAACGATACAACCTTCTACCACCAGCTCTCGTTGATCAATTTGCAGCTTCCTTGTCCAAAATCTTCTCTTTTCCAAAAATCCTTTTCTCGGCGATGAGTCCCGGGTTTCGGCACCATGTAAATTGTTGGATTGATGGAAGTGAAAGGGTTGTTGAATAACTTTGAACACAGGTTTCAGGCAAGCCGCAACTCAATCTTTATTCACCAATAAGCACAATGTCACAGGTTCACGGTGTAAAAGCATCTGACTCACACAAAATTTTTTCTCGCGCAATTAGGCCTTACCAATTGGCCCCGGCCCTCGCGACTCGCTTTTCATTTGTTCTTTCTCAGAATCAAAAGACGGTTAGTTCCGTTTTCTCAACTTCGCAGCTTCTCGAATCTTCCGATCGCGCAATTTTCCCCTCGCGTCCGCGAACACACACTTCACACGCTGCCCTAGGCATAAAAAACTTCCGGCTTGCCGGCGGAAAAAAAGCCACAACAATCTAAAACGCAGCACTCTCAAGAATCTATATAATATATTAAAACAACGGCGGTACGTCTCCGTCTCCTGAAAATTCTAGCAAAGACAAAGGATAGATTTCATGCAGCGTGAATGCGAGAGAAAGAAAGCGCGAGAGCAACGAGAGTAGTGCAAGAGAGACAGAGAGATAGGGAAGATTATAAGACTCGGCCGAGATTTACCCGCGAGAGAGAGAGAGAGATAGGACATGGAGACGTCCACGAGTACGCTTTCCCGCTCATATACACATATTTTCATGCACACACCAACCCCCTCCCCGCTCATACAACCGGCGAAAACTACACGTGCATCCTTGTGGGCTTCCAGCCTTACATGGTCAAGCGCCTTGCAAAAAGCGCGCTTTTCATGACCCAAAAATGTCCATTGCGGGCATCCCCGCATCCTGGACACACGCCTACCGGGATCAACATCCCGGTTCCGTCCCTAACAACATACAAAATCTAAATAGTTGTAACGTATCCCGCGTTAAGGCTCAGTCCCAGGTCGCAGATCCACACCGTCATACGACCCACCCCCTCTCGCAAACCAAGCCGGAATTTATAGGAGAACCTATATTATTAGAATAGAATAAGACCAATAGAATGTACGCAGATTTTAGATTTTTCTGTATATTGCGAGCGGGCCCGACGCGTGCGTAACGTGTGTATTGGAGATTAAATAAAAGTAATCGATAATTATTTCGTCTACGAAGTTCTTTTGCATGCCCTGTTATTTCGGTTCCTAGTCCCATCGTGTACTATTTTTCGCGCTCGTTTTCAGCAGGAGAACAAGAAAGCCCCGATAGTCCGAATCCCGCCGCCTCCGCGGGCAACGTTTTAGAACAATTTGCGTAGCTGAGCGGCCGTTTCAGATAAGCGTACCTGAGGTAAGGAAAGTGTGAGATAATTCATAAAAAGTAATATAAAAATTTATTGTAACGGGAAAGACCATTACTTAGTAGATGTCATTATATGTACATCCATAGTAATAGGATGAACAATATTAACATCATCACGTAGCTCATGACGTAGTAGAATAATATAAATTATGTATATGAAGAGAAGGAAAAAGGAATCAGTTATAGTTTTTTATAATCGCACAAAACTGTTAAAAAAGAATAAGAGATGTATACAAATAATGGAGGTAAGGTTCTGGATAATTTAAAAAAGGATAAAGAAAATCTAAAAATTAAGGACAGAGCGAGAATTAGTATAAAAAAAAATAGTAATCATAGTAGAGTATGTCAGATTAGTGGTCAGTTGACTTTCAGGAAAAGTCAACCTCGGCTAGCAATCGCAAACAACCACGGAAGTAAACAGAGATTCTAATCAAAGAAAACCAGCAAAAATGGTCGATTCCAACGTGTATTACAAAAAGGTTTTTTATTAGGCCAAAATTATGTATATCTGTTGCAAAAATGAAGGATCAGACCCAGTTTAGATTACTGGTCAAAGTAAAAACATGAAAGTGACGTAAAAATCAATTATTAAACGATAACGTAAGAAAGAAAAAATAAAACTCACTGAATGAAACAGAAATTCTTATACATGTTCACAATATTTATGAATGTATCTGGCTATTTAAGTTCGAGTATCTCCCGGGATATCTTATTTATGCAATAAATTTGGTACATGAAAGCAAAACTTGCAGTTTCGTAAGAAAACTGTGCAAGTAAAATATATAGGACAACTGTTTTATGAAATTTTACACCATCGAAATAAGCAAAAAACAAAAATTATTTTTTAAAATATGAAACTATTTTAGGTAATTAAATGAAAGAGTACGATTCCTTTATCGGTTCTCTACTTATTGACTAGGTATACAATTTTCATAAAAGATTATTCGACGCCCTCTGACGACTATCTCGACAAGTACTGTTTAAACATTAAATCTTGAATAGAAATTCACATTTCAATCACAAAAATGGATTTATACTCTTTACTATAAAATTATGTCCATGTAACGTTATTAATTAAACACATATATTCTTGAAACTCCATTTCTTTAACATTTTTCTATTATACTTTAAACAACAATGATTATCTCTGAATAAATCGATTAAAAATCAACAAAAAATGCCGAGGAATATAAATTTATAAATGTTTTTTAGGTGTCAAATTTATTTGATTTTAAATTATAATTCATGAAGCTTCTAAGAGAAAAATATAATAAATCTAAAGCTAAATCAAGAATGTTATAAACAATTCAAATATATATATAAATAAACAAATACTTATATAAATACTGTTACAAGTATATTAGTTGTGTAAGTATCAAGTTTTCACGCCTTAGAGCAGGGGAACATTATCAATTCTCTAATGTTAGTTAATAAGAACAATTTTTTATAAAGTTGCAGTATTTATAAATACCACTGATTATTCAAATTAATACGCAATAATCAGTAAACTTGTACTTATTTGTATATGTACTTATAATGTTTAAATAACAAAGTGGTTCCCATAAAGTGTAAAGATTGTAAAAACTAATTTTTTGAATAATAAATCTTATTTCCTCATAAAATGTCCATATTTGTTAATTAAACCGTTAGAACCATTCAAATGAGTTGTCGCTCTATATTAAAAATTTTGTTGATTTTTAGGTAGGAAATAGAATGATGAAAAACTAGGAGAGGAAATAGAAGGAAGAAAAATAGAAAAAGAGCTTAACAGTCTATCTGATCACTGGAAGAGCATTGCTAGCTCGGTTACGATCCGTTTTCTCTGTCTCGCTCCCACCTTCTCTGTACCCCTTAACAGTGTGATCGTAAAACAGAAAACAGGAGTAGCATGAGAAACAGACGCTTTATGACTGTCGAAATTGAGCAATGCGCCACGCAATCGCCATTAAAAACTGACTCTTTTGCAGAAATATACACTTTTATCAAGCTACCGATCACCTAACTCTTTTCATGGTCAATAAATATAAAGCCTTTTTGGTTTTCATGTCTCACGTAGTGTCATTCAAATTAAGTATCTTCACGTTAATTAAATTATTAAAAATTGTTTAATTACAATTCAATTTTTGAATGTAATTGAATTGAATTGTATTGATATACAATTTTTAACAAAAATTTAAAGAAAAATAGACATATATATATATATATATATATTCTTTTTTCTTGTATAACTGTTTGTTAAGAAATAAAATGTAATTATTAGAGAAAGATTCAATATCTTCTGCAAGAAAAAGTCTGTAATATACTTTTTGAACTTAAAATAATATTCTTGAAAGTTTGAGGTAACTGATAACTACATTATTTACAGCTTTATTAATTTGAAAAAAATGACTTATGGATTTTTTTTATAACATCTTCGATATTAATATTAATTATATATATTTATCATTAAGATAGCATAATATATTTATGCGAATATTTAGATAATTAAACATGAATATTATATTGCGATACTAATCAAATGAATAGACAAGAATGACATGAGTATATGTTTAGTTTAGTATCTTAATCAATCTTGATAAATATTTCAATAAATAACACATTGATCATTTATACCACACGCTACTTTCATTTTATAAAAACTACTTTATAATAATGTTTCAGATGCAATTACCTGCTAATTAAAAATTATAAATATTTTCAACTTTTCGTATATAATTTTTTAAAAATTTTCTTAATTGAATAATTTTTTTTTTACTTTATGGAAATTATTTATAAATTATGTTTAAAAAATTTATTTTTCGTTTCAAAAATATTATAATATAATTTATTAAAAACCTTTCCAAAGCAAGTATAAATCATATGCCCTAATAAATTTAGTGCATGTGTCAAAATTGAACATTGCTAAAATACTAATTTATAATTAAAACTACTTTTTACTACTAATTAAAATTAATTGATATACGTAATTTTTATAGGAAGCATTGACATTAAGACTGCAATTGATAAGTTACGCTGCGTATTATGCTTCTTAACAATGTCAAGCGTTAATAAGTCACGCATAGTGTACCTACGGGTTGTACCAACACAATAACAGAGTAAAATCATCAAAGTCCGGTATTACAGTAACAGTCATTAGCGGCGATAGTAGCTTTGATCATTCAAGCTACTAAATGATGAGAGAATAATAACGCTATTTCAATGCAAAGTGCAACAGAATTTCGTACCGTCAAAAGCGTCACTGATGACGATAAAATGTGCAGATATACTAATTATATTCACGATAATAATAAGTCGTCGTCTGTATCATTACAATATCACACTCACTCTCATTTGCGTTTCACAACGGCTCTACATAATTTGAGATTTCACTGAAATTTCAGTTTGAAATTGGAATTTTCGATACTGTCACTTAATATAGATTGGTTTAATTTTATATAAAATTCAATGAATTGAGTTAAAACTATTAATTATTAATTATTATGCTGAATTTCATTTATATTAATAACCATTTATACTTAAAAAAGATCCTTAAAAAATTTAAAAACTTAAAAAATTGTGATTTTATAAAAATTTACACGATCAATTAGTTGATATTAAAAAGTATTAATTTATTTATGCTTTTTTTTGATATAATATAATTTAAATCTACAAAATTAACTGAAAAATAAAACGTAAACAAAAAAATAAGAGAACAATATTCATTTTCCTTAGGGATAAAACATTTTTTTTAGTGTAATTTCTTAATATGAAATCATGATTAATAAATAATGGTATTTTGTTGTCTTGCATTTAGATTACCTATAATAAAATTTTCCTATAATAAAATATTACATCAATTATATTTTATATTATGAAGTGAAGAAATGAAAATATAAATTCTCTTTCACTTTTTAACTCTAACGAAAATAATTGAGTTTATAATAAATCAATAAAAGTAAAATAACATCCTAATAAAAAATTTTTAATTTTATATTAAAATGTCAGGAATTATAATAAGTTCTGTCAAAAAATGAAATAAATTTTAATATTTATAAAATTTTTTGAAAATTCAATGAGAATTAACAAATAAAACGTACAAATAATTTTATTTTGCAGAAAATACTAACAACTATTATATTTTAATACTAACATGTTACTTCTTAAAAAAAGTTATAGAAAATTTTCAAAAATTCTACTTTTTAAATATATATTTTTTAAATATCATTAAAAAAAAATTTATTCATTGCCGATTCACAAAACATTTTCATTGTAGGAGTGATTGTTAAATATTAAAATGTAATATTTATTTGAATAATACTTATTGATTGAAAGGTGATGTTAAAAATTCAAAGTATGTGTTCAATTGATCGAGTAAACTATTATGTAAATATTTTTTAAAAAATATGAAGTACTTTATAATGTAAACAAATTAATTAATGACAATTTATGAACTTGATGTATCCTTTTTTGTGAGCATTGAATCAATAATCGGTATTTATATTAATTTATCTTCTTGAAAAACATGTGCTACTAAATGGATTATTCTGAAGGAAAAATAAGCCGAAAATCATGGAGTGCGAATATTTGAACAAGAGAGAATAATAGAGAATAATGTGCAAAAATGATACACTGTCGTGAACTTTCTTGACGTTGGGCCATCTTGGTTCTTTGAAGGGAAGTTGTATCTGATGTAATGTGAAGTTGTGTTGTTCACACAATAGAGATAGAGAGTCAAGCATCGATGAGTAATGATGATAGTAAACACTGCCAAGAAAAGAAAGATGAAAAGAGAATGGGCAAGTTTGTATTTCAGTACAAAAGAATATGTCATGCTTTTTTTTTTTTTTTTTTTTTTTTTTGTGAAATAATTTCTCCAAAACTACAACACTAATCTCAGAGAAACAAGTGTACATTAGTTTTCAAAAGGTAGATCAGCTTCGTTGACATAAGCTTTGTTTCCATGTATGAATTTTATTAATTTATTTTAATGTTTTTAATCTCATGATTTGTTCGCCGCATTTGTTCGTTTTATGAAAACATTTTTAACATGAATAATAATACCACCTTTGCGGGTATATCAAGTTCACCATTTGACATAGAAGTTGAACAGTCGGTTTGGAATGCGTGAAGTACGCGGTTGGGATGTTAAAAACGATAAGATGCACGATAAAACTGAATGTAAGATGTACTCCATTTTTTCTCAAGATGCACAGGAGTGAAAATTGGAAGCTCTGCACCTGAACTGTTACCGTAAATCAAGACACGCTTGTTTCGCGAAAATATATATGTCCCATGGAAAATATATTTCTTCTTTTTTTAAAAAAAAAGATTTATTAATTTTAAAAATTACTATTCTACTATTTTGATATATATAGTAATTTATTTATTACACGAAAGTTTGTCTTAAAAATTTTAAGGAATAACTGCATTTGCTATCTTTCATTTATTTGTCATTTACTTATCAAAATATCAAATATTTTATAAAATATTTTAAAAATATCACTTACTTGTCTAGAAAATTTTTGAGATACACACGATTTTACATAATACTTGACTTACAGAGAAATATCAGAGTTCTAAGATTAAAAATCTTGTCAAAGAACACAATATTTGAATATATTCGTAAAATATTCAATAAAAGTAGAACATTCAGTATTCTCTTAACCAATAAAAATTAAAATAAATTTATGAACAAGATTTACTGAATATCTCTATATTTAGTTCCGTACATTTTAATTAAATTCTTTTATATGAAAAGTGAGTATAATCATAATTTAATTTGAACATTATTATAATTTTAATATTATAATTTATATTTAATAAATTCAAATGATTATTTTAATAATACTTATTTTATATTTTTTATAAACACTAAATTAAAAATTTACAGTTTCACTCGTAAATCTTAAGTTTTCTTATGATTTTAAGTAATGTCGTATATTAATAAGTATATTAATATGTTAATAACTGAAATACGTTATTTTTTGAAGAGAAAATGGGTTTTATTTAATTATACATATAAGTTTGTAAATGTAGTAATAACTATCCTAATTAAGCTATTTTTGTTATAGCTATTTATTTAATGGTTTATAAAGTTTTTAGTCATTTATTAGAAGTTCATTCAATGTATGATTATACACTTTATTATTTAATATCTATTGTTATGAATATTTTTAAGTTTTTAATATTGAAGATTAAATAAAATTTGTTTATCTATAATTTGTTAAATACGATAAATTAAATGAAAGGTTTTAAATTAAAATTTTTAGTTTGATATGTATAAAAGAAACCAAAAATATCAACAGAAAGTTTAAATTCTATAAAATATTTTTTGCAGTGTCAGCAAAGCAATTACAGGCGCTCTAAGATCTTTAATCTTGTACCAAAGACGATAAAAATATGATTTAATAAGAATAAGTAATACAACTAAAAAACTGGATTAAATTAAAATAAACCATTATAAACAATATTTAATAATTATAATTAATTATAAACGAATATTTCAAATATGTAATTTTTTAATGATTCAAAAAAAAATTTTAGATGTATTTTTAAGTATTTTTTTAGAATTCAAAATAGAAAAGAAAATTATTGAACAAATACCTCTTTTAAAATAACAAATAATGATATCGCATGTAATTTTAATAAAATTCTAATGAGTGCATTTTTAATTTACAAAAATCTCAAGTTTCAAGATGAATGATAATCGTGCTCTTTGAAAATTGAATATTCGAATGGAATAGTTAAAAAAAAAAGAACAGCTTATTTTGTAAGAAAATATTATTCGATGATTGTTCGTTTAAGCAAAAATTTGAAATGGATAATAAAAGAACAACCAAAGTGTTTTCCGATGAATCACCGAGCAATATTGATTTATTTTATTTTTATGGATCTGTAGACACAAAGTCGTACAAACACTTAATCAAAATTCTTTTATGGACTCTCAAAATCGATATTATTCATTCGCCCCGGGTAAGTAAGTAGTAATAAAAAAAATAAAAACAAAAAGTAAATATTAATTGCGAAGATTCTTAATCTATAGAGTGAATCGCCGGTTTTCGGACAATAGCGGCGCGATAAAATTCCTTTTTGTTTCGGGGCTGCAGTTCGCATAAAAGTGACGCAATGCTCTCGCGCTCCTCGCCTTCCTGATTCTTGAAATACGAAACAAATCACAGCGAAACATTCATCCACACTCGAAATCAATTTTTCGTCTTCCATTGCTCGAATCGCGCGCTTCCTTCCTCCTTCGGCTATTGTTGGCCCGCTTCTATTATACGCGGAGGGCTGTGTGGGTGCCGGGGGAGGGAGGGAGGGAGGGAGGGAGCGACCCCCGCAACCACCCCCATCCAGGGGGATGTAAGCCTAGTGGGATGTAGTGGCATAGACGGTGCATCGCAGTTCCTGACTAGTCCGCGTCTATTTGAAGTCCCGGCACCGCTAAGCCACGCCCGCATGCGAAAGAATAAAGCTGTTCACTTTGAATACGTGTGCGCGGAACACCCCGGCACACCTACGCCACACACGCACGACCGCCGCCCCCGCCATTGTGTAGGTGAGCGCTATTGACAAAATGAATGATGGTTATATGGCGCCAGCGACGTATTCCACTCCACCCCCTTATCCGCTATAAATCGTCTCTCCTCGCATTCGCAAGCTAACGCTGGCGGAGCGTGTGCCCCGAAGCGTTAGTTTCCTTCCGTCATATCTGATTCTCCCACCCCCCCCACCCCCTCGACCTCACCCGCACCTTCCCTCGCGACCTAACCACCCCTTCGCCGCCCTTAACAACTCTCGCCCTTCTCCCTTAATTCCATCACCTTCTATCACTTTTTAGGACGTTTCTCTACTTCAGCCACCGCTGACTCTTCTTTATGTAATTCCTATTTTTGTTTATTTCTTTTATGTGTACCGCCGCGGTCTATCTTGCCGCTTCCTTCTTCTTCTTCCCAGCCCCCTCCCACTCTTTGCTCCGTCTCTAGCCAGAATACACGAAACATTAATTTTCTTGATTTCTTTTTCTATTCATCTCACCTCATTCATTTTTTTTTTTTTAGCTCTTCCGCATCACAGTCTTTATGTTATCCTGTGTTGATGAGTACTCTTTTTTTGGCCGCTGCAAAAAAAAGTATACGAAAGCAACTCGCTAGATTTATACTCGATTTCAAGGAAATGTTCCTGAATTAATTGCATAGTCTTGTGATTACTAATAATTATGTCATAATTATGTCAAAATTGCTTTACTTCAACTCAACAATTTTATTTATAATTTACGATATTTTATCACACTGGAATTAAATGCAAAATTTAATATGAATTATATTTATAACAAAAAGCTAAGAAAATTTAAGAAGACTTATTTATAATTTTTAAGCATTTAACAATTTATTGTAACAATTTTGAAAGCTTTGAATTTATTAATATTGTATTATTTATCATATCAGACTGTATTGTGTATTATTTAGTTTGAATTACATTATAAAGTAAATGCAAATAATTTATAGAGACAAGTACAAATAGTAATATGTAATTGGTTCATTTATCTAATTGTTATAAAAATTCATAGTTGATGACATTTGTAAATGTAACTCATCTTTTAAAATTTTATACAACATATTACTGTTTAAAAATGTTGATATATTTTCAAATTTTTTATAAACTTACATTATTTATATCTAAATTGGATAATTATAACATTATTAAAGTTATAATGTTTCGCAAGATTTTAAACACTCAATATTTATAAATAATTCCTTTACAAATCAGGTTTTTTAAATATTAGCTGTAGTTGTAGTAAACTTAAATGAAAACTCAAATAATTCAATCGTGTTTTCACGACTATAGAAAAATATTAGAATAATGATTTTTTTATTGCCTCTACCATTTCCTACTTGTTAAATCATTATTTCTGATAAAATAGCAAATATAAAATTGAGAATAATAGAGCACTTTCAAACAACCTACATATAATCTCATTTTATATTCAGGCTTTAGAAGTGTTTCATTGAAATCTATACTTTTATTTATAGAGTTCATGATCCAAGACGTTGCGATAACAAACACATTCTTCATTCTTTGAGTATGATAAATTATTAAAATCCTTTTAGTTAATTTTTATACATATTTAGAATCAAATCTCAGGAAATGATATACTGCAATTCATTTTTTATTATTTAACAAATTTTTCATCATTTTTAAAAGTATATGATCGGCTAAAAATTGCAATTTAATTGAATATTGTAAGAGTGGCGAGACAAGATTTTTATAGATAGTAGGGGTATTGTTATGGAATTAATTTTTGCATACTAAACATGTAATACGTATTTATAAATATGTAAATTTGGATATTGTGGCTGATAGTTGTTGATAAAATATTCCTTTGAACAATAGCCAGTGATAAGCATGTTTTCATTTTAATGGTTTTCTTCTACCAGAATCCTATATACAATGTAAAAATTTAACTATTCATGTGGTTAAAATTTTGTTTACAATTGTTTAATTATATGCTATGAATTGTATATACATGTACAAAATTGCTCGTTTGATTTCATAAACAAATATTTTTTCCAATTCAGTTAATTAATACAAATTTGTATTATAAATTTAAATTCATATTATTTTAACTTATATTTATTATTTTATCAACCAATTTTTATCACAAAATAAAAAAATTTTTTTAATAATTCTATATTTAATTTTATACTGTAATTTTAATGAAACTGTTTTTATTATATATTTTGTCGTAAAGCCTTATTCCTTGTAATATTGAGCTATTTAAAAATAAAAAATGAATAAAGGCAAAAGATTCGAAGTAGTAATGGTGAATCTGTTCGGTTGGGGTCATTCAATAGCATTTCAGTTTACCAATCTTACTGCTCCTTAGGATACTGGATTCTTTGATGAAGGCATTAGCTTTAGCAAAATAAGATTTTGCGGGCTTTAAGACAGTCCAAATGAAAGAAACAGCGATGCTGAACCTGGAACTTTGCAAAAGCAGATACGATTGATCGGTTCTTTTCGATGTAAATACAAAATTCAGGGTGGAAGATGAATGGGGGGAGGAAAGTAAAGTATATAACTCCCGAGTGATTGCGTATTGGAAAATGAGTGCGAGTCGTGAAAAGCGTCAGAGACGACGACGTTTTCACACTTGCGTCGTATAATTTCCCGCTTAAGCGACTATATGCGATTCTAGAGGAGCAGCGGAAGTGGATGGAACAAGATGGAAGGCGAGAGGAAAAAGCCAGAGATAACGAGTGAGTGTATAATATGGGTGGGGAGAAAAATACCTCAGGCGCTTTCCACGACTTGACGATGTGTGTACACAAACGGTCATTTCTTTGTATGTTTCTCCCACTTAAAAAGAACTTACACTTTCGTAATTATTTATCCTGCTTTGGCTTGCTATGATTTTCGGCGACTCTTTTCTGTAAAAGGATATTTTGAAACAGAAAACTCATTAACGAAACTACTTTGCGAAGTCATTAACATATCAACTTTAAATTTTCAAACAACTTGTTTTGTTCCAATTATGACTTTTCAAATAAGGAATTATTTTAGCTGCAATGTTGATTCAATGTACCGCAAATGAATATTTAACTTAGAGTTGAAATAATCTAAAATACTGTAATTTTCAATTTTATCACACTGTTACTGTTAAATTAAATTAAAAAATTAAATTTTATTTTTAATTTATTAAAGTTTAGTGTAATATAGAATTCAATTTTTATATTTTTTAACATTTAGCAAAAATTATTTATATTTATTATTTATTAGGTGATTAAGTAAGTAGATAATACGTCAGTATATAATTGAATATTATGTGTAAAATGAATGAATAACGGATATATATATATATATATATATATATTTTTTAATTGTTTTAGTCTAATTAGACTAAATAATTACACGAATATTTAAAAGTGCAATATTTCCGTATTTTTAAGTTAAATTTCTTCATCGAATTTCAATAATCTTGAAAAATAAAAGCTTTAAACGTACATAACTGCGAATTGTAAATAGAAACTAGATATAATAATAAAGATGAAACACTATGTCATCAAGAATTGAGACGATGACTACAAGGACGTACAAATAGAAATATTACAATTCTGAAAAATTATTAACGAAAGATGACGAAACCAAGCAGAAAACTTTATCAACAAATTATTGCTAATATGTATCAGATAATATAAAGAAAAAAAGGAAATAGAACAAGGAATTTTTGTAAATCAGGCGATTTGCTAAATTCATGCATCTACGAACTAATATTAATAATTATAATATAGGATATAAAGAATAAAATATAGGTTCTATAAAATGCGCAGGAAAATACTAAAAGATTATTATTACTTTTCGACTTTGTAGAATTTAAAATCAAGTCATTATCGAGTATTGAGGATTCGCTAAGCCTAAACGAAATCAGGAGTCGTGATAGTCTCCTGCCAATTTATCCATATTAATAAATTGCTTATTAATCAATAATCGCTACGAAACTTATAAAGAAAGTAATATAAATTATATTCATCTAAAGTAATTGTAATTCGTTCTGCAATAGTTGTATTTTATATATGTGTTCTTACTGATTTTCTTAAAACCACAAGTCCAAATGGTAATTTCATAGATATATTAAATGAAGAAACGATAATTTTTATGTAGAAACATTACTAAATATGAATTTGTACGCCTACGACATATTACGACGTAACAAAAAATACATTTAAATTTAAACAATTTAAAATTCAAGATAAATTTGATTTAAATTGTAAAAGTGCATTTATTAATATCAAACTAAAAAAATTGTTTATTTAATCACTGATAACGAATATAAAGTATTTAATATCTTTTAATAATATATTAATTATAAATAATATAATGTATATGATAATATTCTAAATACTCTTGCTTTTTTATTTAAGCTTTAATTTATATTTATTTAATTATTTAGATGTTACAATATTATAATATTGAATATATGTAATAAAATTTTGAATAATTTATAATCTTTTTCAGATTCATAATTTTCCTACGCCTGAGTAAATTTATTATAATGATATATATTTATTGACAAAAAGTGTTTCAGTTATTTCTAATATTTCTAATATTCCTAATTAAAATTCGTAAATTAATAAATATTTATTTTGGAAAGAGAAATTTTTAAAGAAAAAACATTAATGATAAATAGAATATTCGATTAATAAAATAGACAAACTGTAGTTAAAATAACCATGTTTTCATCTTGTATTTTAAATAATTACATTAAATAGAATTTTATTTTTTATTTGATTCTATTTTCGAAATTGATAATTTTGATTGTACTTAATAAATTCGATAAACTTCTGCTGTTAATTGAATTAAATTTGCAATAATGATATTTTCAAACGTTATATTTTTTTAAAATTATCGTTAACAAATATATAATTAGGTCAAATATATAATGTGATTAAGGAAAATCGTTGAAGCTAATGACGTCAATAGCTTCGTCAACTAACAAATATAGCTAATAAAAATATAGACATAAAGCAAAACTTAATATAATAAAAAATTTGCAATAAAAATATTTAAATTCATTACGTAAACAAATATGATTATTTATTATTGTATTGTACAGTAAAAAAAATATTTTCCGATTTTATATTTTCAATATCAAAGCGAATTGTGACAAAGTTATATAAGAATAAATAAAATAATAATTTGTTTATTTATTTATTTACTTATTCATTTATTTTATTCAATAGAATATGAGATGAAAAGTAGAAACAAATTATAATATTAAATTTTTTTTTTGAATTTCCAATACTGTTATAGCTTAAGAGATTGCAAGAACTCCCTAGAGAAAATGATCTAATACATTTAGATGATACCTACATACGAAATGAATAAAAAGTAATTTTTTAAATGAAATGTGCACTTTCATTGTACTAATAAAAGCATAGTATATAATAACAAATTTTAAACTTATTTGATGAAATTTAATGTAAACATTCAATAAGATTTTTCAACTGATTTTTCAAATAATATTAAAAATCATAATTTATAATTTATATAAAATTAAAAAATAGAGTAAAAAATATATTAACTTAACATGAAATTTAATATTTTAGTCTATTATCGAAAATCCCTTGATAAAAGCATGAAAGATTTTGAATGCAGTCGTATGTATCAATCAATAATATCTGATCAACAATAATTGGAAAAAGTACACTGCAATTTTTTATTTATCCCATTTTTTTATATATATAGAAATTTGTCTTATATGATTTTTAATTCATGTAGAAAATATTTAGTAAATAAACAATAGTGCGACATTATTAGTTATTATTAAATACGAATTATTAAAATACATGAAAATTATAACTTCAAACATAAATACAAAAGTTAAAAATACAATAAGTATTTTATTACTCTATTCATTAAAATTATATAATTTATGTAATAAAATCATAAATATATTTTTTCATTTGTATTGCATTATAAAATAGAATGTAATTCCACAGCATATACATATTTATGTACTTCAGAATATTTATATATTACTTTAATAATATTTCTATTTTTAAATTCATACATGATTAAATTTCTAAACTTAATGTATAAATTTAAGAATTTTACAGTATAATAATTTTCATTTCTTTAAAAAACATATAAAGAAATGAATCATTTTAATAAACTTTGTGTATGAAATATATTGTTCATTGATCAGAATATAACCTTTTTATTTTATGCAAAAACTGTGTAATTTGAAAATTAAAAAGAAAAACATTTTAATTTATAAAAATTCTCTATTTATTTTCAATAAAAATATTGTAAAGATATAATTATGCAGTTATTGCACACATAAGTTGGATATTTGTTAAAATCATATTAACTTATGAAATATAAATAATTCAATTCTTTTAAAAATAATGTATTTTTATAGTTTTATTAGATTAAATTTATAAAATTAAACTCTTAATTTTATTAAATACATAATAGACTATAAAATTGTATGATTAGAAAGTTTATATATAGGAAGTTTCGTAAAATTAATGATAACCTCGAGGGATAAACAGCAAAATACATGTAAGAAAATTTCTGTAAAGTTTACGTATAATAGAATCACATATTGTAAAATTTGAATATATCAGAAAAATCATTATAATTTAATTACAACAACTAAGTTATAATTATCCACCGTAACCGCCAAATTGATTGATAGTATAAATTTTTTGAAAATTATTTAAACAAATTGATGGCTTAATATTGTAAGACTATAATCCTCGCATACTACTTTTATTACCATTTATTGCGCCTCGACCAATTCCTTTAGAAATATTCTTCTTAAAGTACACTCATAATTCAATTATTGACAGACCATCAATTGAATAGTAAAAGAGTCATTCGACATAAACGGTTAAAGCAAAGTTGCGGGAATATATATTTTTCAAATGAAATATTTGTAGGAAGATTTCGACTGGTCTTGTAGTTTTGTAACAAAACGATCAGTTGTACCAAATCCTGAGCAACACTTTGTATCCTTAAGAATACGGTTCTCTTAGGAAAGTTTTATTTTGTCTGCGGGGGTACTAAGAGCAAATCCTGTCTGCTCCAGCCTCTTTATATTATAGCCCATTTCTACTAGAAGTCAGTATGCGTCTGTTTTCGTACACAAACGTTATTTCACTTTTCCTCTTGTAACAACTTGCTATCTAGCTCTTATGAACGTTAAATTTCGTCTTTTAGCCAAGGGAACTTATATTACGTGAAAACATACGGAAAAGAATCTTTTGAAAGTTAAGAAACTTATGAGAGCCCAGTTAGCTGTATTAAACTTTTTTGGTATCTATTATAAAAACTTGGGAATGTACAACGAATTGAAGAAAAATCATGATACTACTTTAATAATAATTTTTAATGAAATAGTCATGGAATGGATTGGTATTATTAGATAACACATTTTGTAAATATTTTAGGGGGTCTATATATAACTCAAAAGTAATTTATTATTATTAATATAAATTTTGATTATTTGTACATGTTAAATTTATGGTTTTCAAGTTGCATTAATAATGGATGTACACATTATGTATCGTTTTTAGTGTGAATCACGCTGACTAGAAACATTAATTCAAAACATCTTTTTAAAATAATTAGAATATAAAATAAAGTAAGTTATTATATATGTAAATAATAATTTCCTTTTTTAGAAATCATAAATTTCATCCAAATCATTGAATAGTGTAAGTATTAATTTCAAACTTTGATGTATAATATTATGTATTATATATTATTTTAAAAATATTTACGTTACTTTTTCTTATTAATTTCAAAAGTAATTTTCTTTTTTAAAGAATAATATAGAATTAATAAATAATTAGTACATATAAAAATATATATAAAAATGTTAAAAAAAGAAAATTAAAAATACGATTAACCGAAGAAAAATAGACTGGGGGAAAGGGAAACTGAAGATTATGTACCTTCGAAAATAGTATAGTATTTCTAATTAAAAAATATATATATAATTTGTTAAATTTCCGACAATGATATTTTATCAGCAATAGAAAGTAATTACATCCACGGATATGAATGCTTTAATCAAATATCAATCAAACATTTTCAAAATTATTCTTTTAATAATAGAACTGTCAGAAAATTTTCCACAATAAAACATCAGCAAAATAAAAAGTTTTTTATAAAATGAAAAGAAAAGTGAAGAATTAATTAATTAAAATATATCATAAATTTAATTAAAATAAAAATTAAATTAAAATAAATATTAAATTAAATTGAATGAAAAGAATTTAAATTTTTTAATATGTACTTTAAGCTGTTAAACATAATGAAATACAAAATAACGTTTACATTATTATGTTTTATTTACTTTTATATTCATTTTATTTAAAAATTATTAAGAATTATAGTACTTATAACATAAATATATCAAGTGATAATATAGATATTTATGAATTCCAAGATATTTATTATTATTAAGATATTTATTTTAGAACAATAAGAATGAACATTATATTTTCATTAAATAAAAAGCTTTTAAATTATAACTTTTTTCATTATTATGCAATTTATTCTCTAAAAATTTCATTTTATATGTTAATAATATTCATTTCGTACTATATTATTCAAAAAGTTCAAAGAACTTGTAATTTTTATAGAAATAATGAAGTAATAAACACTTTTAATAGAGTTAAATGATGGAATAATTAATATTTACTTACTAATTACTAAAAATACATTAAAAATCCATTTTCGACCAGAAATTTGTGTTTAATATGTCCATATCATACTAAAAATTAAAAAAACACTGTTGATTATATTAATGACAGAAGCGAAGCGAACTCGAATCATCCTTAGTATAAAATTATATTTAATTACTTATGATATATTTAATAGTATTCATAATATATCTATAAAAAGCGAATTAATGATTGAAAATCTTTAAGAATATAAGTTAGTACCATAATCAAATAGAAATTTTAAACTAATTCTAAATGCATCTATAAATCTTAGAATATTTAAAATTTCAAACTTATTATATACAGCGATGAATCATAATTAAAAAACTAATTCAATTTAATTTAAACTTTTTTGTATAAATAAGAAAAAATATACAAAGATTATATAATGTCTATTATATTACGATAGATATTATTACTATTTAATAGTAACTTATATGGAAATAATAATTTTATTTTCGATGTTTTTTGAAGTAAAGAATAATTATAAAGATTGGATTTTACAATAAAATAAAATTTTAAATTGGTATAAATTGAAGATTATAAATACATAAAGCTGCAAGACATAGTAATGTACTATTATTATACCTCCAAATTATAATTCCTTATTAACGCTAGAGAAAATCTTTTCAATAATATTGTAAGCAATATATTTATTATATAAAAATTAAAAGAAATTGTATCAATAGTTAAAATACTCCGCTTTAAATATATGGTTAAATATTCAATTGAACAATGATTTAGACAAATAATTTAAAAACGATAATAAATAATATAAATAAAATTTAGACCAACAATTTAGACTTTTCATTAAAACTAACACATTTATGGAATAGAAAAGAATTCATTTATTTATTATTATTTAACATATTTAAAAAATTCTTAATATTGGTTTCTATCCTTTGAATTACCATTTATCCATACTTTTGTTATTCGAAGAATTAAATTAATAATTATTTACTATTCTACAATTGACAGTGTTTTACATACATTTCAAAATGATATTCATTATTAAATATTAGTATTTTAGAATCTTGGTAATGTTCTGTTTTTAACTATATCTTTTTAAGGAACTAAACTATTTTACAATGATAAAAGATTAATTTGGAAAAATAGCAAATGAGCAAATTTCAAATTTGTATATCTTCGCATAAAATAATATTAAAGTTAAGTAGTTATTTTACCACATAACTTGATTAAATTTGTGAAATTAAATCATTTTTTAAATTATCAGTATTGCTTTATATATTTAAAAAAAAATTATAAATTTAATTTTTTTTTACTTATTTTATGAAATATAATTAAAAGTGAGTTGAATGTAGAATCTAAATGATGTATAAATTTATGAATACATAAGAATTCTTGTTGCATAAAATTCAAATTTTTGAGATCAACATATCCAGAATTGATTAAACAATTTCATAATATAAATTAAGAAATCTAAAATTGAGTTAATACACGTTTATTTTATTTTTAATAATATCATCAAAATTTAATCTTTTACTTTGTGAATTCCTTGTGTATATAACTGCTTTAAAAGGATTGTCTAATAGTAATAATAAATGAACTGAGAATGGTAATCCGATCAAAAACAAAAAACCTTACGATCACTTTAATTTCAGAATAAGTAGTAAAGACAACGAGTGTTCAGTCAAGATGGTACTTTGGAAGTAAAGGGAGTTCACATTGGCATCTCACAAGGCACGAGGTATGTGTTCATTTTGGTAGAGCTGTGAGTTTGTTTTTCGAAATCGGTCGTTAGGTCGCTTACTTACTTTCTATTCGCGCTATTTCTTTCACCGGAAACCGGACGGTGGTTGATTCTCCTTCCTTCGAGATGCGACCCTACACTCAAACGCCACTATAAGAGTAGCTACGTTCGTGGCAAAGTACTCAAACAAGAAGAGCATATAACTATAATCACAGTCATACATATATTGGTGTTCCAGTCGTTTAGCTTCCTCTCTCTCTTTCTCTCTATGTTTCTGCCCTTCTTTCGTCGAGTGAGCATATATGTGTACGTTTTGCTATCTCCAAGTCTTCTGTTCCTCGACGTACCGCTGCTCGCTTGTGCGAAATGCTGTAACTCCGACGAAATCATTAAACCGAACGACGTAGTTGTACAATTGGAATTCCTCTAGCCGTATTATTCTGTCTAATGCACCGGCCTCTATAACGTGCCAGTCATACAAAGGATCTCGGGTATAAGATTGCACACATGCAAGTGGTACAGCGCAGGCTGGGCCAGTCACACACCCTCCTCCTCCTCCTCACCCCTACACCCTCGATGCGCCGCGGGTAATGTTACACCATTCGGCGGATGTTAAAAGATACTTCTTTCACAATGGATGAAAGTCGATCTCGTTTTAACCACTTTGAAGCTGCATTTAAGAAGAAAAATACTGGCATACATCCGATGTGCAATGATACAGAGGCAAGAGAGACGAGCGACGACGAATGTTTGGCTATAAAAAGCTTATTGGCTTGCGAATATGCTTTTTATTAGAATATTTAGAAACGAATTTTTTGATTATACTCGCCTCCATTGAGTACATTATTTTCTTGGTTATTTCAGATATATTTTACGAATGCTTTTCTCGTGCTGTACGGACGGGATAAAATAAATGTTTCTTCCTTTTCTTTTATTTTTATCATAAAATATGCCTCATTCCCATACATTTTTCTTACCGAAACTCTTCTAATTCAGACAAAATTACATTTTTTTTTTTTTTAATAAGCGTCAATTAGAAAAATAAAGAAATAGCACAATCTAATTTTTTTTATGTATTTCAACAAAAAAAAAAATAAACATGTAGAACGTGTCAAATAATAAAATAAAATAAAATTGTACAATACGTGAAATAAATATATTATATTTTTTAATTCTTTATACTGAAGATTAGTTTATCTAAGCAAGAATTATAATTTATACATTATCCGTTCAAATTGAATAATTAATCATAATCAGTTAGAGATATTATATATTTAACTGTAGAGCCTACGGATGTAAATACATGTTCTGATTAATTATGATATTTATAATACCATATAATTAAATTTATACGTTAAAATGTATATAGAAGTTACTAGCTTCAATATAAATTTCAATCTACACTAAAGTCTAAGAAAAGATTTGTAACAGACCATTTGCGAGGTCATCATAGTACTAAAATTGTAATTCTATTAGTCTGCTTGAAATTATAATTTGAATGAAAAAATAATTCTTATGCAGCTTAAGCAATGTATGTGTTTATATTAAGGGTAGATTTTTATCGAAACGAGTAAAAATAGTTTCAATAGTAAGCTTTGATTTTTTATTTTTTACGGAAAACCATCCCTCATAGGTAAACACTTGGAAGTACGAGGTATTATGTGTCATAGATATCTATCTATCTTTGTTAAGTAAGAGAATTCTGAAGCGCTTATTTAACTGAAGGGTAGCTTTAAGTCACATGTTAAAGAAAGTAATACAACAAGAGCCTAAGAATTGCATAATGACTCTAAATACAAAATTCGTAAGTAATATTTTAACGTCCTACCACAACCTATCTATTACGGAGACTTGACTGAACAGTGTTTTCCAAGAGAATTAAGGGAGAGAAATTGCCACTGGGACAAAGTTAATGGGGAGGTAGGTAAGGTCGTGTATCGCGGCGTCGAGTAGTTACATGTTGGTGAAAAAACATCGGGTTGCAGCAAGAAAAGTGCTAGAGACAAAAAATGAACACGAAGAAAGAAAGGGAAATATCAAGTGAATAGTCAGGCACAGAAAAGCAGGCAGATGAGGCAAGGCACTAAATAAGCAAAGATGAGATGGATAGATAAATAGATTGATAAAAAGTAGAATGGCTAGAAGAAGGAAGGCAACAACTGTGCAATGGAGGTGTACGCAACGGAACGAGGTCATAAGTCTCAGGGGGGAGGGGGAGGGAATTTGTATCTGCATTTTAGCGCAATGCATAATCCGAGGCGAACTGCGCCTCATTTCCAGTGACTGGATTAAATAAAAGTCGCGTTAGTCTGTCTCTTTCCCTTCTTTTCACTCCTTTGGCAATGCGGCAGAAAGCTCCAGTTCTTAACTACGTCCAGTCCTGAGTATAGACCACGCCCGCGGTAATCGCGACTACAAGAGAGAGCGAGAGGGGGGAGGGGGAAGTGCTTATGTGGGTGTCAGAGAGAGATCGAGATCTCTGCCGGTTCTTCCTTCGCACTGCGCATTATATTAAAGTACATTACGCGATTCCATCCTGCATCTATAAAGTAAGTTTAATTAAGCTGCATATTTTTATGCTTTAAGCGTAATTCGAAAATGGCAAGAAAATTTACGCTCTCAGAGTTAAAGTCTGATTAAGCGTGAGAATCAGGGTTTGCCGATTTACCGTTTCCTTGATTGTTGTTATGAAGGAATTCATTGGATTTTATAGACTAGTCATTTGAATTTCCTGTTAATTCTCCTGCATTTGTAAGCATAAATTTTTTAATTTTGTAAAACATATAAAATAAATCTGTAATATTTGAAAATTAATTAACGACCATTAAGTTAAAAAGCAACATTCAAGGAATAAAATAAAATTTTTCAGCTTAGTATTCAAATTTGATAATGAATAATAATTTACAGCTTCGCAGAATATTAAATATAATTTTTATTAACGTAATTACATTATAATATAAATGCTTTGTCGAAAATTTATTATAAATAAAGTCACGGGTATTTTATAATTTTAGTTTATCATAAAGGACATAACTTTAAATATATTTTCTCCTCTTTTAAATATACTTACTACGTAATGGTAAAATAAACCTCTATTTTTAAAACAAAACTACCATGTTTTAGGGATAAGTTGATAGACTACCTTTTTCTTTGTTTCGCACTTACCATACGCTCGTTGCTCTTTTTTGTTTTTCATTTTTTCCACTAAATATTGAAAGTTGGTGTAAAAAAAAGTGAAAATACACAGTTTGGCATGTGAAGTAAAGTATAGAAGAAAATGAGGGCAGAGCTCAACTTGCGTTGGGTGGATGAAGAACTTAAATGAAGTTGGTACTACGAGGTTATTTGCTACTCCATTTTTGTTAGAGTGCTTATGGTATTTCGACTCATCAGCATCCAAAATTTTCTTTTCCTCCCTTTTTTCCTTGTATCTTTCCGATTACAGCCCCATCACATCTTTCTTTCCAAGCGAATCTGTCGCTCTTTCAATGATCGGTGAGTTCTAACATTTTAGTTAAGATCGCTCATTGTGGAATTCAAGACCATTAAGAACTTTGCCATTCATCTTTTTTGAAGGATTGTTTCCTCATTTTAGAGAAGGAGAAGGAGAGAGTGTGAGGTCCATGAAAAGATAAAGTACCGTGGGACGCAAGGATAATTCCAACTCTAAATGAATCTTACCTCGGAACGGCTCGCTGCCCTTCGTCTCCGCCTTCCACTGATTTCTTAATGAAATTTATAAAGCGTATAAATTTCAAAAACAAATTTAATCTTTTAGTTTTGAATTTACTTATTTTCGCAAATCTTAGCAACTGCCGACTGCTTCGCGACAATTTCTTGAGAATTTTCCAGTAGTTATTCTCATTTAGACTTTTCTCGCGCTATACTCCAATGTATGAGGAAACTTTTGTTTTCATATCTCCAGACCTTGGCTTTTTGATAAATCTTGACGTTTATCATCCAGTATATTTATGTAAATGCTTTAAAATACGTATCTCTGTAGATCTTCCATGCTTCATAGACAAAAACTGCTCCGTAAGATTGCTGCCAAGTACCGAATAATAGAAATTAGAACCTTTGCAAATGGTCATTCGAATATATATGAATTTTTTCATTACTGAATGATGATCATAGTATTATTTTTATCCAAGTTTATCTTCCATAACAGATTGATGATCAAAAAATGGTTACATACCAGAATAATCAGGTCATTCTTTTATAAACTACAATTATAACCACACAGCACTTAACATGGCAGGTTGCATAAAATAAATTTTAGATTAATATAATTTAAGATGAAATCAACCAACATAATTTATAATAATGAAGATACTGCTAAGTAAGTCTATAAAAGTAGTATGCTAAGATTAATTTTCGTAAAATTTAATGTTTTCACAAGGTAGTTTATTAAAATATTTAAATAGCAATATCTCATATATATGATCTCTCATATTTTCGGCTTTATAAATTTTGCACAAATAATATTTCAGATTTACGTATTAAAAGTAAATTTTACCAAACTAATCTTAAGTTTTAAATATTAAAATACGACTAAATGAAGAATTACACTACTAAAACTTTAAAACTATACATAATACAACAAATGTATATTCGAAATAGGTAAAAATTATTTTCCTGAAATTTTTTATTTCAAAATACAAATTATCGAGACCGGTAAAGTCTATAAATTTTGTATTAATTACGCTTAAGCTTATCAATTTTCATAATTAAATAAAATAGTTATACATTATATTGTGAAATACATGAATAAGTAAACGTTATTCATGAATCTTTTATAAAGTATTGAATCATACAATAAATATGGTAAAACTATTCTATTTTTGTGTTATAAAATTTCCATAGAATCTCCAAAATATCATAGATAGGAAATGATTTATTGTTTAAATTATGTTTCATACAATTTAATGATTGTTGTTGTAACGTCTAATTTATATGTTCTGATGTATTAACCATTGATTATTGTATTTATTTGCAAATGACTGTATTCAGTATCAAATTACTGCAACTACTACTCATTTACAATTGGCCATTTAATATTGGCAGTAACGCTTTTGTACTTTACCTCCATACAAATCTCAGAAGTTAAAGCTGTTCTGTGTGTGACATGTAAACACTTTTTAAAAGTTCATTAGTAAAAATTTAAGTTTTATGAAAAGAATAAGTAAGGCTGTAAGTGAAATTTGCTGTATTTCAAAAGAAACTTATTACTTTATTTGAAAGAACGAAGGTAAGAGCAAGCACTTTCATAAAATCTATAAACTAATAAAAAATTCCCAACAATATATAATATCGTATGTTATTAAAAAATATATGATATTATTATGTATGATAAAATGTACAATATTATTAATATATTATTGAATATAAAGTTTAAAAAAAATTTAATCAAGAATTTAAATATAATATTACATTCAATAAAATTATTCAGGTGGTAATTAGTTTATATTACTACAATAGAGGATATATATTAAAATTATAATTTAATAATATTATAATAATAATAGTATATAAGTTATTTTTTACACAGGGAATACTCAATTATTTATATTCTATACCTTCATAAATATGTATGTAACAAAAGCAATTTAAAAAATTATTTTAGTTTTCAAAAATTTTATATTATAAATGTTAAAAAAGTATTTTAGACACTATTTTAATAAATGCATAAATTAATTCTGTTAAGATAAAAAATAATGTCAGAAATAGATTAGCAATATTTTATTCCATAGATAGTGTAAATATAAATTTTAAAGAAAAATAAAGATTATAAGTTGATTGCTGCAAGATATTAAAAAATTTCTACTTAAATAAAATACAAATATTTCAAAGTAGTTCACATACATTCTTAAGGTCTCGATTATTAATCTGTAAAATCTATTTATATCACATTTTAAAATAATTATTTAAAATTGCAAAGAAAATATTCAAAATAATTGGAAAAAAAATAACTTGTTCGAATTTATAGTTTTACTTTTTTTTTTAAACTTACCTTGAAAATACCAATAACAAATATTGTATACATAAGAATAAAATAAAAAAAAAAACAATTTTTAAAATATGTATTAAACATTCTACTAAATACCAAAAGCAGGAATAAATGTTAAGAATGGGTAATTTTTCTTTATATAAATATTAATAACAAAAGTAAATTTCTAAATAGAATAATTGTATTTATAAAATGTACTAAAACGTATATAAATCTCCTAAAATATTATCAAAGTGACTTTTTAATTTTTAAAAATAATTATTAAAGGAAAATTAAGTATATTAAAGTACTCGTGGATATTATTAGACTCAGATGATACATCTTCATATTTACATATGTGTATTCGCAGCAGCTCTATAATTTTCCAAAATTCAGTGTTGATTGCATAGCTGAGAGCATAAATAGCTTATTGAGTGCAAGTATATACTTAAGATTTTATCGAGCATAAAATTTAAATGAATGATTTAATTCTGCATATTTTTTTAAATAGCTAAAGTGAAACAATTTTTGTTTTAATACTTGTATTTATATATCTAATGTATATATCGTTTTACAGCGAGATACAGGAAGAGAGAAAGAGATAGAAATAAAGATGGGAAGAGGAAAATTGAAGTGAAGTAGCTTAGTCGTGTGAAGTCCAGTTACTGAACAAGCTACCTGAATTTCCGGAAAATTTATGGTTAAACGTCAAGTTTTAGGACAGTATTATCTGAACCACGATACGGATTACGTCGTCCGGTATCACAATTTCACTAGACTCCAAGTGAGCCTTACGTAAAGCAAAACCGCTTTCCAGCTTTAATAATCTAAACTAGTCGAATATTCAAAGTTGCTAATGATGTAAAATTAACTCTCACTGCTTTGACATTTCACTAGCTATTAATTAAATTGATTTATATAACATTTAAGCTGATTTTCAATGTAAACGATTTAACGCCTTCATCCCTACGTATCATAATAATCAATTAAAAAATATTACCGTAACGGAATCTGGGCTAATGATTTGTATGATTGAAGGTTGAGCTATATCTTTCGCAAATTCAAGTATTGATTTCATATCTGTATTTTTCACGATAATGGTTTTTTAATACGATCCTGAAAATTTAAAGAAAGTGCTAATTACAACGAATGAGCATAATATATTGCTGAATCTTAAATTACGATATAATTTGATAAACTTATTAATAGATAAGTGAAACATTAAATTTTCCTAAGTAATTATTTTTGGTGAATGTAATCAATTATGCAATTAAGGAAATCCAGATTTATTGAGTTCTGTTTTATTTAAATAATCAGTTAAGGCACTGGATTAAAATCAGCATTTAAAATAGTAATTTTTTAATTACAAAAGAAAGATACACAAACACAGAGATATATATGTTGTAAATATCGAGAGTAAGTTCTTACGAAAGGTCTAATTTCAACTAAAAATAAAAGGCGACATTATTTAGCGCATTGGGATGTGCAGCTACAACTTGCATACATTAAATTGTAATTAAAGTACATCCTGAATTAGAACGTGAAGATAAGGATAATGTGGTATAAAAAGGGATCCACTATAAGAAAAACCGCCTGTCAAAAAATGGTAAAAGTATAATTCAAAAACTTCTACAAGGTTAAATAATTTATTATTATTTTTAAGATTCCTAATGAAATTTTAATATTTGTTAAGGGTTTATTATTACTCGTCCTCGAATGGTTTACAATTTAAAGTCTCAAGATCGAAAGAGCCATGTGAATTCGATTAAAAGTTAATCACCCTATATGACACCAGCATTCATCGTAAGCTGCTTAAAATTTAAAATAGACGTTGCAGTAAACTCGAGTTTCTTATCGATAACGCCCATCATTAAATGTTACGGCGATTACGATTATGCCTCACAGACAAGATATGAGAATTTGTATTAGCCGAGAGAAGGCACACGATGGCGTCTCCGAAAACGGCAACTCGAAAAGGCACTCTAAGAGAGACGGCTAAGCCAAAAGTTTCAAGGATTATCCAACGAGCAGGGGACTAGTCTCTCAGAGTAGGTCGAACTTTCCTCAATGTGAACATATTGCCGGGGACATTGGAAAATAATGACTGAAACGAGGACAAGAAGGACCTATTGGTGCTGATGGCTCTAGAAATATTACCCAACGCCGGGTACTTGAAAACATCCGGCCTCGGAAAAACACGTGACTGACTTGCACGGAAATTCTTTTTTAATCCTTGCTCTTTTTCGGGAAAATCGAGTATTTGTTGGGAATGGATGGTCTCGGTTTAATATCAAAAACTAATATTTTGACTGCGTGGCTAGTCATCGATTATAATCCAAGTCGAATATTTTCCCGAAGATTCACTGCATTCTAATATTGGAGAAGCAAACAGGATGCAATTCAAACATATTAGAAATGCTTAAATATATAATGAATAATGGGTAAAAAATTTTTGTACGAGGAACCCTGACCCATAACTATCTCTAACTTTAATTTATACTTGTGTAAATACGAAAAAATTACATATCGTGTTAAGAGAGGGATAATGTTTTTTTTATTTTTTATCTTAGAGTAAAATTTTAATATTCAAGAATGGAATTCTTATGTATAATTAAAATAAAATAGAAATTAAATTCTTATAAATAGTTTCATTATTTATTCAATTGTTCTTTTGATAAACGGAAATTAAAAACGCAATTTAAACATGAATCATTAATAAAGACCAAGAAATCTTTAGTTAAAAATGCATTTATTCATCGAAAAAATCAGAATTTCTTCTATTTTCCTCAAAGCATCTTGTTAGCATAACTTAAATTTACATAAATGATAAAAATAGAAAAGTATTGAATCAAGCGAGTTAATTATCCTTCTTGAGGTTTCATTCACTTATATCCTGAGAAAGACCTCGCAAAGAGTAAATATTCCTCATCTCATTTAAATCTTTTAATTAAAAAGAATAAAGATGTCGGCAAACGTATTGAATGTAGGGTGAGAGAATGAGATGTTACTTTGCTTAACAATAGCAAATAATCCAATTGTAAATTTGATAAATTCTGCGTGATACAATTCTCGGCTCGACGTCCAACAACAAAAACATCTTGATTTATCATCCGATAGCACTAGGTCTCCTCCACGAATACCTAATACGAAATCTTCCGTATGGAAGAAAAACAGTGCAGTCGAAACTCCTCCAATTAATAACTCGGCAAAATACACAGATCGCGTTTAACTCTTATTCGCGCGCCCTTCGCTTATGCAAAGTCAAAGTCTCGCGTGAGGGCAGTTTGCCATCTTGCACTTTATCCGATGAGCCACCCACCCACGACCACCCACGCATCGATAACCCTAACCCCCGAGAGCATCCCCGGGAAGGGTGCGCTGGTGTTGCCGAAACTCGCGACGGTAATTACCAGGACTACCCGGCGCTTCCCAGGAGTTCTTGGAAAGAAAAACAATTAAGTCACCTCGCATCCTAATCTAGTTTTCTATGCGATCCTCTGATGAGGAAGTACCACTGGATTCACGTGAAATACGATAAGTCGACAACTCACCAAGTTTTGAGAGCCGCCTTAGGCTTCTTGTGATATATAACACTTTGTGTATGTTTGCATGTCTATACATATGTGCATGCATACAGATTGGTGAATCTTATATTTGTACCTAATTACGTTTGGTAATTCACGCAGAATGCAATTTAATAGCTTATCCGCTGCGCGTTAATGCGAACATATAATTTTAGTTCCTTTTGCTTGAATCGTCGGTATGTATGATGTAGATTGAATGCGAAGTCATGTTGTATAATGTTAAAATGGATTGACTAATTTGTGAAATGCAGCGCTTTGCTCGTAAAATTTGAAAGGTTATATGAATGAATTTGATCAAACTGAATGGCCGTTAAATTGTCTGTTACAGCTGCGAAATAATCGTGTGATTTGGTCTTGCAAATTAATTAGAAAACTGACCGCTTATTTATTTACTGCACGTTTCGTATTGACATTATATCTTTTTTACATCGCTTCCAGTGTCCTTCTGAAACTAATCAAATTCAAAACACGCGTAAATTTCTTGAGAAAGTCTTTTAACAATGAATACAATCAAACCCTAACTGATTTTGAAGTCAAACGACACAGGTTACATACAACTATATTTTAAATTCACCATTTCCGTTTTACAACCTTGAAAAATGATATATTATACTAACATTTTAATGCAGCCTTTTTAATTACAATTTATGATAACTTCAGTTGTAATTTTTCTTTTAAAAATTATTATATTTTATGTGATGCATCGTTAATATTTGTATAAATTATTATTAAAAACGTATAAAAAGACAATTAAAACTGAATTATAATAATTTCACCACTATTAACATTGATAATTTATGCAAATTTCGGACATTTATATATATATGTATATAATATTTTTGTTAACTAGAAAATTACGGAATTTAATTCGACTCTCTTAATGAATATGAAAAAAGTTTTTTTTTAAAAGAATAAATGAATTTAAAATTCATAAAATTAAAATATAACACTTAAAATCATAAAATAAACTTATATGCAAACAACTGCATTAACACTTAATAATTTACTTCAAATTAATTTGATATACAGAACATTTGCGTTAATAAATTAAATAATATTTTACATCTGAGAAAAAACCTGCGCATGAATACAATCAAAATCTAAATTCACAATTTTTTTTTTTTTTCATTATCCACCTTAGCACCTCTGCGTGTTATCTATCGAAATCACCCGCGAAATTTAAATGTGAAAATGATCTCTCTTACGATGGAATTCTAAACTTATGCTTTAATTAAAGCATTTGTATTTTACAAATTATTTATCTGTCATGAAAACCTGTTTGCTGTACATCGAAAAAAGGTCCAATATTTAAAAAATTCTTTAATTTTACAATTATTTTTATTTATGTATACATGAACTGTTCTACATTAAGCGTTATATTTAATTTGAATAATTTATATAAATATTTACAATATTAAATTTCTCATTTGATCCCTATTTTATTTTATCCATTCTATATTAAATCATTCGCGCCAGCACCTCGTCAAACACCTGCACGAATTCGATATATGGCAAAGTCAACCTCCATCTTATCCGACTGTAGCAATGCTAATAAGCTACGTAGTTATAAAAATTAAAATTAGATGAAACTCATGACATATCAAATTTAACTCAAAGCACGAGATAGAATCAGTTGCATGCTTAAAAGAGTGAGAAAAACAGAAAAAAGAATGCGGTTGTAGCTCGGATCGGTTCAATGAACTAACACGCACATGCACGATCATTTTACTAAAAATCTATAAGTGATAAATTTATCATTAAGAAATCTGTAATAATGCTTAAACTATACTTTATAATAAAACTATGCTTTAGTCTTTTATCATATTAAAATTAATGTTTCATGTATTTTTAAAAAAATCTATTTGAAAGGTAAGAAAATTCATTATTATATTATTATAAAAAATCCAAAACTTTTTTTTTAATAAATACTTGTAATAAAAAAAACTTGTATATGCTAATATACATAAGCATATTAACATATTAATGCAATAAATCAAAGCTTTATAACTATAAAATTGATCTCTAATTAAAAGTCCTCTTGAACTTTAAGCCTCATCGATTTTAGTATTAGGTTAAATTAATGTATCTATATATCTCAGATTATGGATAAAGATAACATACTTTTTTGCAAAATAAATTTTAAACTCATTCAAGTTCATTTATATTTTGCTATAAATATATAGTTAGTGAATTAGATTTTTTAATAATTACACAACAATATTAGCCGTGGATATAGAAAATGGATACTGTAATGTAAGTACAAGTTTATTATAATGAAAATGCATTATGTTCTCTTATAATATACTTCCACTATGTTTTTTATAATACTTTGAAAGTATTAACAGTATCATGTGGTCAGTATTAAATACTTATCATTAATAAAGATTATAAGAGATTAAACGTTAAACATTATATTTATTGTGAATAATTTGACATAAATGAATAAAAATTATGTATAATTTTATTAAATAATCTGGAGCTAAAGTAATATTTGTAGAATCATAATGACGACTCAAAGATAGAATACTTAGGTTTCTGCAAATATAACACTCTATACCTAGTTTGCTTTGTAAATGTAGAGAATATTCAAAGCTAAATCTTAATTAACTCATGCAAATTTTTGCTCTAATTTATTCTTAGAATGGTATCTTTTTTAAAAATAAACGTTTAAGAAATATGTTTAATAAATAATTTAAACATCCATGTGAAAAGATCAAAATCTCGACGCAAACATAACAGCGGGATAAATACCTGTCAAAGAATGAGGAAGAAGGTGAAACGAAACGAGTGAGAGTCTGATCTCTTTGAAATTCTAGTTAATTCCGTTATAACGACGTATCCGGCATTGACGCACTTTTACATATCTGCATCCATAACTTGTGTGTGTGTGTGTGTGTGTGTGTTCATCGCATTTGGCTGTTTGTGTGTTTGTGCATACGAGGTACTCGTGAGGGATGCGTCGCAGAAATTTATCCGAACGTACCGCAAATTATTCGAGCGTCATTTCTGCTGCGGCACTCTCATCTATTACCTTCGATCCTGATTAACTCCCCCGCATGTTATCCATTGCATTCTCTTGAATTATGATATGCCGCCGAGATATACACAAGTTTGCTGATGTCGCGCAATACCGATACTAAACAGATGATTACAAACATCTCTACGCCGCTCCCATGGCAGATCTTATCAGCCTAATGGAAAACTGTTTTACATTATCCTCAATTTATAAAATTTATAATTTAATGAATATATTGTTACAAACTCAAATTAATTGAACGTATTAATAGATTACTTTTTTTTATCACTTTTAATTTTTCTTGCCGACTCAAAATATTTACTCTGGAAAAAATGTATTTAATTATAATGATTATATTTAGTAAGGAGTTTTATTTAAAATTTTGCTATATTTAAAATGAAAATTTTATATATTGAATTTTTCTTTTTTTACAATTCAACTAATTTTTTGTTATTCATTAACTTGTACTTTTTAAAAGGGATCGGAAATTTATAAAACTATAGATAGAAAATATTCGTTTTTTATAAAAATTTTATTAAATTAAAAGTAACAGCAATTTTTTTAAATTACTGATATTACTTTTTATATAAAAAAGAAGAAATTAACTTCAATTTTCGAATAGGAATTTTTTTATTATTCCTGAACTGTAATATCTCGCGTGTCACTGTGAATTATCACTAATTAACACACGTACAAATGCATTTTCTGATAAATAATACTTTTCGATAATAGAGTTGTAAAATATAGACTTATTAGTATATTGCGATTACACCAAATCCAGAACGATCAGAATTGTTCGTGAATCTTGCCTTAACAGATTGGAGGAAATTGAGTTCCCCTTCGACAATTAGGAAGGTCGTTTTGTGGTCTAAGATCTATATAACTCACGTAAGTTTTCGCGTTAAATCATGAAAGCTTCTGACATGAATTGCGATAACGGCCAGACTTTGTCCACTTAAAGTAAGGACATTCGGAAAATGTGCGAACAATTGCATTACATATGCATTGCTTTTAATTTTTGACTCATTTCATTAATAATTTGTAATTTAAAAAAAAAAGAAAATTGATAGGACGGCTTCTATTTAATCCTATCCCTTACTTTCTGCAATAAAGACTACATAATTGTAGTGTTTTTTGAGTACTGCTTGTTTAAACAACAACGTTATTAGAAATACAAATGGTGATAAAATTCTTTTTAATGAAACTTACAATTTGAGGAGAACTCCGCAAGCAAAAACAACTAGTGGGTATAAATAGATTAAACGTTAATTATAAGTCGCAGCTGCAGGTATTGTAAGCAAGATTGTGAATATACTGAATACGGAGCTAAATACTGCTTTACTAAGCCACAGGAAACATTTTCCTTTCCATCTTCATTACGGTGAATTAGAAAATTTATATCTACGGTTATAATTACTTTTCATGGTTTTATATTTTATCACCTAAAATCATTATCTTATCCTTTTATACATCAAATTCACTGGAAAAATCCGTTGTTAAAAAAAAGAGTTTTTCTTAAATGCTTGTTATAGTTTGTACAATTATTCATATGAATTTTTTTTTTTTAAGTTATCATATTAAATAAATTTTGCATTGACATGCAGATACATGAAATTTGTATCTGTATTTGATTAGGTGTACATAATCAAATGGGAATAGCATGAGGTTCTGTCATCTGTTGGCCAAGGATTTATACTGATATGCACCGAGGAGATGGGAATAGTGTAAGATTAGTTTATAAGTAAGTCTTCCATATTTCCTCTGAATGTGTAAAACAGGATCCATCTGCGGAGATTTGCTGATGAATCTACTAGACCGACAAGAGATGAAACATGTACACAGATAATATCAAATCGATCTTTATTCAATCCCTCGCATATTTTATAAAAGAATAAATTATTAAAAATTTAATTGTTAATTTTTAAAATGTAATTTTTATTTATACAAAGGTATGAAACAAAGTATAAATGCATACCAATTATATTTGTATAAAATATAATTTTATTTTACTAGAATTGTACTTGTTTAATTTAATGAATTACTTCTATTCATTATTATCTTTGGTATTATAATAAAAAGTATTATGATAATAAACATTTTGAGCTCTAAATTTGCATTCATTTGGATTTTTATTCAATGGTTTCTTTTCTAGATGTAGAAATTGCATGTAATTATTTTACTTAAGATTTTAATGTTAAATTTTTTTTTGAGTTTTACCTTAATCTATAAATAACTTTTAAGATAAAATTTCATGACGATGAATATAAATAATATAAAGCTTAAATAAATATGAAATGTCATTTTACATCGGGTTCTTCAATATTATTACTAACTGTACATTTTAAAAAAGTACTAAAAATAAAATTAAATGTAAATAGCAATTTAAAAGAAAGCTAATTCAATGCTTCTGAAAGGTAAGGTTTTTAATAGATAAAATTTGTATTTAATTAAAAAACACAATGAATGTATTTACAAGCAATTTCGATAAAGTACTAAAAATAAAAAGGCCCCTCTTGTGGTAATGTAAAATATTTTTGTAATTAAGAATTTCTTTTATACCAATGAGTACACACTTTAGTACTTGGCTAAATTGTAAAGCCGTAGCTTTACGCTAATATCTTGTTTCAAAAGAGGAGTACATACAAAACTAGTTCCTGAGGTTTTCAGTTCAGTATCAGTATTCATTTATGAAATCGATCGTACATCCGAGTCATATAAGGGCTATCGTAATTGTCCATAGCTAATGGCGGATGTTCGCATAAAAAAATTCAATGATCGTACGTAAAAACTAAAGTAGCGTTCATTGTTAAAATACCAGTTAATGGAGCGATGTCAATTTTTTTCTAGTGGTATTTCATTTTGCAAGTAAAACCAACATTCAACATCGCCATGAGTTCTCTTTGTGCAAACGGTTTCGAAAAGCTAATAATTTTTTTTTTTTTTTGTGGTATATGGATTTCTTAAAAAGAAGTTTCATTTTGTACAGATATAATCCACGTACGATTTATTCAGTGTTTTGTAATTAAAGTTTTTTAATTAAAATTAGTAACAGTATTCGTATTGCTATATCCAGTTTACCAAGAGACCAAACTTCTTCTATCAACTGAATACATTAATCAGAGCTCAGAGCATTCTCTTGGAGAATGTAACTGCTAAAATCGATGCGGAATTCATCTGACTTCAATTGGTTTTCTTTATAACAGCTCACCCATGTAATATCGAGGTTAGAAATGTAGTTTCTTCTGCATTCCTCCAATATGCAAATAAGCTGATATTTAATAAACAACATTATGATCAATGAATGCGGTTTACCGAAAATTACAAAGATATTGGGTTCTGCAGAAATTTATTGAAATTATCTGTCATTTAATTGTGGTAGCAATACTGTACAGAATAATATTGGACGTTTAATTTCTTAAAACGCGATATCAAAGACGGCACGAGTCCTAAAATTTCATTCTTCATTAAAAATCAATCCCAAAGAGTTCGTCCTGAGCATACCAAAATATAAAAAGAAAACGTAAGGAGATTAAATTACACACAATCCGCTTTGATTTACCTTTCAGAGTGACGCTATTGAGTTGAAACTAAAGGATGGGCTTCAAGAGGTGCAAAGTTTACTTTGGAGGGATTCGTTCTGTTATCGAAACTATCGAAAGTGAATCGATACTTTGGAGCGGTCGGTGCTCTTTGCATGTGGATGGATATGCCAAGGCAACACACCTTCGGCAGTCCTCAAGTATCCTTTACATTCCTCATTCGGAGTTCGTATGTATGAGTCCTTGGTATCACCTTAACTCTGCCAAATGACAAAAACTCGGGGCACAGATATCGATGAAATGTAAAAAGGGGTAGATAATACTGACCCCCTCATACAACTCACGTATCACCTTACCTTGATCAAATTGCCACTCTTTTCTAGCTTATAAGGGGCGTTTACAAGAAAATGAAGGAAAAAGAAAAAGAGAAATAGAGGGAAAACAGAGGGCAAAACTGGTGTAGAAATAAGAAAGGAGAGGGTAAACGATTTACAGGAGATTCGTTTTTTTCCTCTGTGAACCTTGAATCATGAGAAATATCAAGATAAGATAATGTCTTAACATGCCAACGGAGAATCAAAGTATAAAACCATAGATAGTATGTTTGCTGTTTGATTACAAAAATCTTGCTTTCCTTCTTCAAAAGCTGATGGACTAATCTCAAGAATGTAGCAAAAATACGATTTGCTCTTTTTGCACAAGTTGATGTAAACATCAATTATTCATGTAAACGTCTTTTAATTTATTTAGTTTTAAATTTGGAAATTGTATAAAATTTACATCAAATCATTATATATAATAATCATATATTATATATTCCTACAAATTCAAGAATACAGTTTATTTGCGTTATCTATTTTCTTTTTTTTTCTGTTTTTCTCTAAGATCAATTTTATTTGATCTTGAATATCTAAATTAGAATTTAAAAAAATATTTGGGACGGAAATTTTCTATAATATACTTTATAATCAGAATAGTATTTTATTATTTTAACAAGGTTGATATATTTTTATATATTATTTAAGTGTAGAATATAAATTTTTATAAACTATAGTTAATCTTTCGTTTTTATTTAATTTTCATTATTAAATTTAAATGTTTATTTCTTTCTACTTTCATCGATTATTTATTATAATTTCGGATCTTATATTTATAAACTATTTTTTTTTAAATTAAAACGTTTATCTTTATTATAACATATTCTAATAAATCAGAATTTCCAGTATAATATTCAATTATGATATATTATATTGTTATAATATATATAATGTACATTGTAGAAATTGAGCAAAGTTCAGTTTTTTATTTAAAACATTTTTATTTAATAAAAAATAAAACATAATCATTAACATACTCAATTTTTAATTATTTAATTAGAAATTTTCATTGGTAGACACAACTATTATCTCAACTATTTTAAATGTATAAAATATTAATTTATTTATATTTAAATATTAGAAATTTGGAATTTTAGTAAATATATTAGTATAGTTAAATAAAAGAATATTTATAAAATCTTATTATTAAAACTATTTAGATTTATTTCAGAATATCCAGCAGAATTTTTCTTAATTAACATTACGCATATTTATAATAACTGTACTTTTAATATTTTTTACGTATATCTAACATTTATTATTTTTAGCAAAACTATTACAATATTTAAAATAAATAGTATGTTTTTTTTATTTTATGTTAACTGTAATAATGAAAATGAATTTAATACAGTTATATTATTAAAATAACATAAACGTTAGAATAACCTTATATTGTTCATTACATGTATGTACACTCTTAATTTTAATTTTTATTTATAGTATTGCATGAATATGCAATTATTCTTATATATAGAAAACAATATATATAAAATATAATGTCAAATGTTAATTATTAGAATTCTCTATATCATTATACTTATATATATCTCATGTATGCTGACCCACAATAGGATAATTCGGTTATGGGCTGCTTCTGACATGACGACCAACTAGCGTGACAGTAATACCCAAGAGCTGAAAATGGGTGCAGTCGTATTATAGTTAAAAAATTTAAATTTTATTCATTATTAATTATTAAATACCATTGATGCTTATTGAACATTATGCGTATAGAATTTGATAGAACATAATTTTTATACAAATGATTACTAATTAATTTGATTCTGTAATTCGGACGACCATCGGTGTATTTTATTTTAATTTTATAGATTTCTAATATATTATTTATGTGATTTTGAATTACCCCTATTTTGTACATATATTTATTATTAAGAATAATATATTTAATATATGTAATATTTTTATTAGAAACATTTAGATTATTATAAACAATTAGTTTAGTTGTTAAGGTAAGTAAAAATTCTATACATAACAATTTTCGAAATGTTAAAAACCTTAGTGTTTTTTACATTTTTTTTATAAAATTAAAGTTTGTTTTATATTCAAAATATAATATCTGCTTGATTGAAAAAAATAATTGTTACTTTATTGAATAATATTGTTATATATAGCATTAAAATATCATTAATTTGTATTATGTTAAGGGTCACCGATTATGGTCGACCATAAATTTGAATTTAGCTAAATAGATTTGCATATAGATTATTAATAGAATATGAATTTTATTGATCGATTGTAACTATTATTTACATTCATGTAACTAAAACAGTTTCTCACTTTCAAATCAGATTCAAAAATTACCTACAAAGGGATTTGAGAGAAAACTTCAAAGAACAACCCTTAGAGAATTTATCTCTGATTCAGGAAAATCTCGATTTCTTTCCAAAAGTCTTTTTTTCATTAAATAAAAAAAAAGGAGGAATAAATTTCTCACATGGCTGAAACGTAGTTTTTAATTAGTAAAAAAAAAAATTTTCATTGTAAACAGCTAAAAATGAATATCAAATTGTACTGTTTAATTCAAGTTTTATATTAAAATTGTCTCTAAATTAAGAAATTAAACACACTCTCAATTTATTACTGCAAACTAAATTAACTGGCTCCAATATATCTTGAGCTTATAAAAAGAAAAATTAATATCAATAGAAATTAATTTGATAGATTTAATTATTATTCGAATATTTATTTAGTACCATTAGACTTTAGAATAAATAATATTTTTTCAATGTTTCTTACAACATAGTCTGTAAACATTATCCAAATATTATGATTTTGATAGAACATAATTAAGTTTTCAAAAATATTTTTTTAATAAAAGTTATATATATTAACTTTTATGCAAAATAAAATGGAGTAATATTATACAAAAGAGTTATATTAACTAAATGAGTTAAACATATAAAACGTAAAATGTATGGATAAAGTAAATTGAGCATTTGGAAATAGCGTCGATAGAAATGCATTACATTATATAAAATTATTTATTATATAACGATTCTTTCCATTTATATGTGCAACTGAACCAAGTTCACAGTGATAAATTACATTATCTAGTAGCTTTAAAAGTATATTTAAATATTAAAGTCTGGCAGCATGACTACATGAAACATTCAGTAATATACTAATTCCTGAAAACATAAATCTCACTATAACCGGTAGAGATTTGCGTATAAGACATAAGAAGAATTTTTGAAATTGTAGATTATATTACGTCTCCCACAAGCGAGTATATAATTTCCAGTCTATATAAATTATTTCAATAAAATATTCAGCGAATTTGTGTAAGCCCCGGTACCAGTCGCTAATTCAAAGGAATTACAAAATTTCATATAATAACTAGCATTTTCGGAAATGTAAATTTTTCAAGACCGTTCGCTGCTCAAGTATTTAATTAGCGTGGAACAAAGCGAAAAATAAAAGTATCCTTACGTAGCGGTGCCTCTGCATTATAAAGGAAATTACGAATACTGATGGTACTTCAAACTCAGCATCCCTCGTGCGATGAGAAACATCCCCCTTTCCCCTCTTCGTAACGTTGGCATTTAAATCTGTTGTTCATTCGTAGAACACTCGGTGTATTATCATAGGTAGCGGCGTCTCCCAACCAAGAACAAGACGCTTTCATTTGCGCTTTGTTCGCGCTCTTGTTTGTGTGCGTGCGTGTGGTCATACGTGAGCGCGTTTACGGCAAGTGCACACGTGTGCGTACGAAATGAAAACCGGGAAACGCTCCCCTGCATTTGTATTCTTCAGCCAGTTCCTTTGACTCCCGCTCAGCGACTTTTCATTCCTGAAATTACTCAAAAATTGCAAATTATGGGCCAGGGTCTCGTGGCGGTTCTCAAACGTAATGAGTGTCCGGCCGCCGAGGAGGAAAAAGAAGAAAAAGAAAAGCGCCCCTACCAAGAACAAGAAGAAGAAGAAGAAGAAGAAGAAGCTGCAAAAATAGAAGTTTCGCAGAGGGAGGGGGTTGGCACAAAGCTCGGCTCTTCTGGCTTCGAAATTCATTAACGAGCCTTCGCTCTCCTTGCACTTCGTCCTTATCGCACACTCTAATCCTGACGGAGCACCTTGAGCTCGTCGTTTTTTCCACCCACGCAGATATGTATATGCTCGGGGGTTGGGGGAGGGGGGTTGGCCTCCCTCCCACCCACTCATTTGCGCGCGCGCGCGCACCCCCGAGGAACAAATACACATGACCGCAACAAATCTACACGCCACTAAAATCTTCTTCGCCATCAGCCAACCCTTACACTTGACGGTTCGGTTAATGGTAATTTTATAGATTTACTCGCGGCGGATACACGCCACCGTTGCAACCCCGCTAATTTACTCAAGCCACTGAGACGGCAATAACGAGGAGGCGCTGTAGCCTAGGGGTGGGAACCAAGGGTGGTATATACTTTATACAAAGGTTCTTGTGCGAGGACTGGATTATATTGTACTAGCCTGTCATCGTTACTCTTAAAATTAAGAAGCTCATTATCACTCCCTTAATTAATTTCAACTTAAATGGATGCATCGTATTTTTTCTCCTGTAATATCGGTCGACTCCTCCGGCTATGAAGAATTAATTATTGATTATTTAAGGAACGCTTATCTTACATATTTGATCATATATTTACGCTTTTCACGCTTATTATTATTTGCTCTGTACCTCAAAATTAGATATTCATTTATTTTCTTTAAATTTAATTGCTTTTGGAATATTGACAAATTATAAGAACGTTCCTTTTACTGATTATAAAATATCAAAATTTTCCAAACACTCGCGTGATTTTTTCTGAAACTATTGTCTCGAAATCCACCTCGTTAATTTTAATTAAAGTATATTTTATTCTATTGTGATGTGTGCTTATAAAAACCAATGAATTTATCTCTTTGTGGTTACTAAAATTACTCTAAATATTTTAAAAATATTAGAAAATTCAATAAGCTTGACTATTAGATGGAAGAAAATAATTAAATTATATATTTGGATCAAGCTTCTAAATCATTTGAAATAATTTATCGCATTAGAAGCTATGCATGCTAACTGTGCATATGAAATTAAAAAATTAATACAGCTTATAAATTTAAAATTGAAAATAATTCATGATTAACATAATTGTCAAAAATATAATAAGCTTAATATTTTTGTTTGTTAATCAGAATATGTTATTGGTATTACTTCATGTTAAATAATATATTAATTCTTTTCATTCCTTCTTAAATTATTATTCAAATAATGTATTAAATATTGTTCAAAAATTATTGAATGAAAAAAATATTTCACGTTAATTTAAAGTATTTATAGAATTTCCTTTAATGTTTTATATATGAAAGAGTAATAAGAAGATGCTGAATCGAATTAGTAAACTAATAAACTCATAATAAAATGTAATTATTTTGGTTTATTGAATAGGATGCCAGTTAGACTTTTGATTATAGAATATATGATGACATTCGAATGAACAATTGAGCTACGTTTTATTAATCCAAAAAATCAATAAAATTTAATCTAAAATTGTTATAATTATATATGAATAGCATTAACATTTTTTTTTTTAACCAAAGTACAAGTATTAAAGTAATAATTAAAATTTTTTTTAGTGTAATTTTTAAAATATTTGAATACATTATGCATATAAAAAATGTATTAATTTGTAGAATTAGTATTTTACATTTAGAACGTAGATTTTATGAGACGTGAGATTAAAATTTCGAGTAAATCGCACTTTAATGAATTTATTGCATAGAATTTTATAAAACATAATATAAATATGTCAGGATTCTTTTTCCAAGTACCGATTTTATTCAATTTCAGTATCAAAAGATGGACTTACTTTTATTTTATTTATAACGTTTTATCGACTGTGAAAAGCAGTGCATAATGTAAAAAGTAAAAATAATTTTCCTCTTTAGAGTTGACTATGTGTCAAATTAATAAACGCGTTTGATGAAGATGTAATCCAGGGTTGCGCTTTTAGATATCTATAATGCGCTCCAAAGAAATGCTTTATCTATAAATCTAAATAAAATGAAATTTATTGTAGTACATATTTCAAATTAAACCAAAGACTCGTATTAAAATAATACAACTTTATTGTACTTTATGATGCATTAAAAAATACTTCGTCCATATTTATTATATAATTTAAGTTTCGAGTACGAGCTCTTGGAGAGCCGTTAAAGAACGTTATTTATATATAAATAAGGGATCTATAAAATATAAATGTAATTTAATTGATGTTGGTATATGTAGTACGTGTCTACTTCAAAGTCCGCCAGAGCTCCCAAGGCCAAAAAGAAAAAAGCGTCTAGTCCATCATTGAATAAAACTCCACCATCGGGATTAATGAAGATTCAAGAGAAGAAGAAAAGGATGTTGGTTTAACAAAGGCAATCAGCAGATTTCGGCATGTGGGGCAGAAGTTGGGCAGATTTGATCTTTGGCAATCGAAAGCAGTTAGCACTACATGCGGAGGCCACGATGTCTTTCAAAATCCCAGCGGTTGTTCTCCAAAGAACCCATAATCCAAAGCTATATATAACCCTTCGCGATCCTCCCCTTTCTTTCCACCCCCGCACGTCCAGAAAGTTCCGGCACTTCCTTTACACCCGAAGGCAATATCGCGCACGTAAATCTGCATTCACCGCCTGATCGTGGTCATTCTCTTTCTCCGAGCCCATAACTGACTCGTCAGGTGGCTATCCAGCTTACGTACACAAGTGTAAACTGACAGCTTAATGGAGGATCATTTGGATCGAGTTCTACAGATCGACCCTCGTGCCTCGTTTATCCAACAAATTGGCACTCTTTCGATCTTACTCTCCATTTCGGGAAAGTTTGTGACTCCTAACGCGGCGTAAGTACCCTTTTTTTCAAATTCTCGACCAACTGCCGATATTATGCAATAAAGAATGGGCGCCGAGATAAATGTGGGTATTATTCTTTTTTTTATCTGGATAATATCGTACTTTTTATATAGCATTATGTACATGTACATAAACTATTGTTCGGTGTAGTTAGACATATATTTGTCAGGATGTTGTGTCAGCTTAGTATTATTATAAAAGAATAATAAAGTTTCTTTAGTGAAAAAATTAAGAGCTGTAATAAAGTTGATGTCAAAATAAAGGTCCAATATCGAGACCAATAGATTTTAATAATGATGATACTCAAAGATTATTCAGCAATCAGATTCAGTTGAAAGAAATATGGAAATGCATAAAAAAGTAATAATTTTTTATGAAATTGTGATAATCGAAAAATAAAGAAATTAATAAATATATAACTTTATTTATAAACGGTACTTGGAGAACCTAATTTCATTAATACGTAGAAAAATAAATATGAAATTTACTTTTTAGCTTCGGTTTTAAAAAGAAAATTCAATAAAATATGCATTTATATACATGCTTAAGCCATATTGAAAATTATTTATAAACTTCAAATTATTAATTTAAAATTCCGTTTACTAATATACATATATTTTCCAATTTTTATTATTCAAAAATTGATAAAAACTTTTTCTATTTCATTTTTAATAACTTTATGCTTTGACTAAATCTATCTAAACCTGCTTCGGCATAGCATTCATTGCAAAACTCTAATATTTTTTTTATACTTTTTTTATTCCAAACATGAAACACATTTCTATATGTTAATGTAAGCTAGTAGAATTGCGATTATATATGTACAATAAAAATTAATTCTTGGTATCATATTTAAATAGATTGATTTGAATTATATCATTATTGAAATGAGAAAAGTTCATTCAAAAGAATATATGCATAAACTTGTCGATCATAAAATGTAGCTCGTATTACCATAGTAAAATTCGACAATATGCATTATTCTGCATATAGTTAAATCACTCATTTTTTATTGAGATGAATAATGGAATTTTAGTGAATTTATAAAATTTTTTGACAATTTACGCGATCATTTAAAGTTGTCTTTATCGACTTTTTTATTTTATAGAGTAAGTGCACAAGTGTATACTTACGGTATTGCTAAATCCATAGAAATAATGCTGTTGTTATAGCTTAATGCTGAGTTTCATTATTAAGAATTAAACTAACAGTAATATATACAAGTGCTTACGTAATCGTTTGCCCAAAGTTAGCAAATAGATAGATTTATGTGCATGTGCGTTCATTATTATATCCAGTTCATTATGCATTGTGCTTATTAAAAAATTTTACTTTTTTTTTTTTTTTTTTGTAAACGACTTTCAATCTTCCGCAGATAAATATACGTTGTACTATATATTCTAAAAATATAATTCTCATTAATATAAGATGGATAAAGTATTTTGTAATTTAAGAACACTTGACCCGTATGAGTCGACTCTCATACACGAAAATGTTGGAACCTAACCTCAACTAAAAGCCCGTAGAATGAGGGAGTGACTAAAAGAAAGAGAGAGGAACAGGGATGGATAGACAAAATAGAAAGAATAAAGCATTATAAAAAATTCTCAAAGCTTCTCACGACACCTCATACACGATACCATAATGAAGAAATCTAAAATATAAGTCGTATCGCGGGCCATGGCTTCCCGGATTTCCAGTTTTCCGGACACGTAAACTCGCGGTTGTTGCATGTGTGCGAATTTGTTTTTCTTCCGATCTTCCTTCTCCCTTCTAACCATTCGTTTGACCCTTGGCAGAATCATCTAGCACTTGAGGAAAGTCTCCTCTCTATTCCGACAACGGCTCCTTATTTTCTCCAGGCGCTTTCACTGTACCCATTACCTTTGTTCTTTTCCACTCGCACGCCTTCCTCCACCTCTTATATCTCCTTTACTCATTCGTTTTCGCGAAAAATTCCACTTTCTCTCCTCCCCTGTACGTCTTCCGGTTTCAAGATCCCGCTTCCTCCGCGCAACCCTTACGCGGTACTTTCTCCCTAGTGCTTTCACGGTTGGATACCTGCGGACACACGGAGAAAGAGAGAGAAAGTTGAGCTGCTTTGGAGTCAGAGCAGTACTCGACCTCAACAACCCAACAATATGTGCGGAAGATTACCTTATTTGTTACGTCCATCTAACAAGCCACAAACACCGGAGAAAAGATAGGAGGAGGACACCCCAGGGAAAGCTGCGAGCGACGGAATAAATGAGGGCATCCGCTAGCCAAAACGACGCATGAATCTTTTATAGAGATATTTTGAGAAAAGGAGGGTGTCGATTTCTATGTGGATTTCTCGGCTATTACACTTTTTCAGCTGTGATTCGCACGCGATTCCCACCCACGCAATCACTCCAGTTGTCAAAACTATTCTTCAACGACAATATTTAATGTGGAACCCCGTGCACGACTCTCCTTTGAATTATTATTTCCGCAATTTAAGTTACAGACGCACTTTTAGCTTTAATATTATTTCGCGATAAAAGCAGTTTTTAAATTGCAGACCACGTTGAGTGTATTTTTTTGTTTTTATATTAATTACGGAATGAGTGAATGTTTTTAAAGATCTCTTTAATTTTATTTACCATGCTCAGACGAGTCACTCCTAATTTCTTCCGCCTTGAAATACAAAGCAGGTATTCACTTATTTTTATTTACAAAACTCGAGTTTGTAGAAATGCTTCTTTCTACGGAAAATTAACCTAATGACATCATAACTATTTAATCGAGTGATATAATTTTTCCTTTTCTTTGTAATCTAAATTTATCATTGCGATGCCTGCTATTCATTCCGGAAATGAAGCGACAGTATTTTCGTTATGGAGTTGGGCGTTTTTTCAACATAAGAAATTGTAAACACGGCAATAAACCATGTTTTACGATTTATCATAATGATGATTTCAGTGGTAATGGTATTATATTTCCCGGTTTTAAGGGAATCATTGCTTTCACTCCGACACCTTTTGCTTTTAAATATTTACCCATAATTTAACGCGGCTGGTTCATGCTTTTTAATTAACGGACGAAGCGATCTCTAATCTCCAGGTGGCATTCGTGATTATTCGGGGACGCACACCCCCAACGCACGGAATGTGCGTGGCGCACATAATATTCACTCCAACCCACCCCTAAGAAACGATGCGCCCCCGCACTTTCCACCCGCACAAACACACATAATATGACCACGATGTGCGATCGTACGTACTTTCGAGCTTTGCGCTCTGGTTAATCACATTAATGGACAAAAAGAGCTTATCGAGTCATGCGATGTTCGAGCTTTGAGAATTCACCCCGTGTGCGTGCATGCGTGTGCGTATACATAAACATGTTCTCGTGGCTGTCACGCGATTTAATACACGAGCATTGCGCCGCCCTCGATGTAAGGGTGCAAAGAGGAAAAATGTCGACTTGAACGGTTTATTACGTTGGGTTTCCCTTCCCCCTCCCACCCAACAGGTCGCACCCAGTTTTTTCTGTATTTCTATCACCTAATACGTTGATATACTCCGAATGAGATTCTTTATGTCGATCAATAAGCTTTCCTTTTTGCAGTCGGCTATTTTCTAAAAAACGTAAATTCTGGTCCGAAAATACTTATCAATAACCATTGATATTAATCGTTGACAAGGGATATTATAACAATATCTCAGTTTGTGCTATTGAACTCGTGTTAATTGATCTAAATACGCACGCTTAGTAGAAATAATTTGAAAGATTAAATTACGGTAATGAACTATTAATTTTGATATTTAGTGGTTAGCAATGATCATTCAATGATTTAATTAAGAATAGAATATAGAAGCACTATTATAAGCAATTATTTGAAATTCAGAAATTATATTAATTGATTTTCTTTTTTAATTCCGAGAAGCTAATTATCGTCGCCTTACTAATTATTACAGTAATTGCGATTCGCCTATTGATAATTTCATATACCAATTCCAATTCATTAGAGTATTCTTTTAATTGGTTAACAATTAATTTTAATTACCATTGGGCTGCTTATGCATAAAAATGTTAAAAAATAAATAAAATAAATAATTAATTATAATGACATATTTGATTCGAGAATATATATAATAGCAAAGCAGAAGCAGCTTATTTGCTCAAAATTACGCAGAATCCGCAAGACATTATTTGCGTAAAAGGGAAAACCAATACTTTTGCAGATAAATGTGAGTGTGTAGATCTCGCATATTCCTTGAAATATTATTGTTCTACATACGCCCTTTTACTGACACACCCACACGAATAAATGCACAGATGCCATCGAGAACTTTGACGCTCTACTTTTCTTATTTTTTCATCTCTTTATTTCTAATTTACCTCTCATCTCACTTCTTCCTTCTCTCTAAATTTTCTCTTTGCCTCCCTGCATACGTCGAATCAACTGTATTATTTAAATTAACCCAAACTTCTCTCACTAGTTTATCTTACACCCTTTGACATACCATGTTTTTCTGTCGCTCAACATGAATAGTTAGCCTTACTATAAAAACAGACCAAATTAACCGCAAACATAAATGGACAAAGAGACGAAGTCAGAATCGGATATTTAGAGAAGGAACGAATCGTAAAGAAAAAATAAACTAAGAATAGGATTAGAGTGAGAAATCTACATAAAATCACAAGTATTTCCGGAATATATCGTTTGCTCTTTTGACTTTTGACTACCAGGAACGTGAACTTAAAGGAGTCTCGTTCGCATTCCAATTTCTAAGGAGCCTTGCATTTGAAATCTTGAAACATTTTTCATCATTGACTAAATGACTGGTGTTGCCCCCATGTACGAACTCTGGCAAAGTGCACGCATTTGGGTGACGATTATAATTCGCTCGCATAAGCAATAATGCGCTTAAGCAGCCGCAAATCCAATAATTTCACTGAGCAAAAGGTTCCTTTATAACGGCTTTTCTCGACTCTCTCTCTCTCTCTCTTACCCGACATCTTTTTCATTCTTTCTCACGAGAGCGTAACTAACTTGTTCGAGTTTTCAGCACTGATTTCGATTTTAGTTCAAACAAGGGCACTAGATCTCTGTCTCTCTGTGCACTATTTTCCAAACCTTACATTTTCTGCTTTTACTATGATTTTCATAGTATGTGATAATCTAATTAAGAAACCAATGTCGCATTATTGCATTTGGTATATATAGTCTTGTAAAAATGAAACCAACGAATTGACAGAATTTTCTGCAAAATTATGAGAAAATACTAGTGGATATATTTCAATTATCAAATTTGATGATGTTATAATTTTTACTCTTTTTTATTTTGAAATTATATTTAATATGATTTGGGTTTTGTTTGTGTAGTTATATATATATCGTATTTTTAATAAATTAAATTTAATAATCTAATAATAGAAGATCGCAAATATTTTTTTTTATTAAAATTTATAAAAAGATCATGAATGTTTGAAAAAATTGAAACTTTATATAATAATTTTATATTTGTATATTAAAATTATTATTTCAATATTATGATACGAATTCTATAAATTATTAAGCATGATATTTAATCAACAGAATTCAAGGAAGCTGAATCAATAATTTTATATTTAATTTCATAATTGAATTTCACTTTTCAATTTTATCCTTATATTATTAAATTTTTTATGCAATAATGAACTAAAATGTATGAAATGTTAAAAATTATGTAATTCTCACCATAATTGTATAAACTATAATTTTACAACCATTTATGAAATAAAAGTATATTTATCACAATTATTTTTCAATTAGGAATTTTCAATACCTGTTAAATTTCATAAAATTGAGTTTTATAAGTGTATTATAATTGTGAATTGACTTGGAAACTATTAAACTACAATAACAATCTATCGACTTGTCTCCTACACTAAAACTACGGTAGATATATTTAACTCATTTTACATTTGATCTAGGAAAAATGTTATCAATACTTAATGGAGTTCGGAAAAGGCAAGTTCCTCATTGCTTGACTTCCGAAACAAAACTTTGGAGCACGCAACTTTTCCCCCTTCTCATCCTGACTATCACTAACAGAGTTCAAAGAAACCTATACCACCAACCATTGTATGAACTTTGACGAAGAGCGATTGGCAGTGAAACATTAACATCCTCATTAATCCTTTCATACACGAACTTGCTTCTAATTAACCCTAGTATAAATCATTTGGTCCAATGGAGGTCAATGGTTTCGCACCTTTTCCAGGAGGTCATATCGTGTAACCGGAGCTCTTGGATGCAAATGTTATGGAACTGAAGGACGCTAAGAAGTATATGACAACGGCAAATACATGAGATCCCGACCCGCTGGATCTGTAGGGTATAAATGTTTGGTATGCCAGAATGTTTCAATGTCCAAATGCTTCAGAACTGCACATAAATTCCAAGAGCCCGAGCTGTGCGCGATTTGGATTCAGAAATCAATATGTTACATCTGCGCGATGACTCGTAATTTACAATTGTATCTAGGTATTATAAACCACAGTCAGTTACACAAATATGGGTGCATTAGATCACTCAAATTTACGACATCTTAATGACAATTTGCGTGCAATCATAGTGTTTTCCTTCTTCCACTAAAATTACAACTGCACTAGTTAATTGGATTTGAACAATTGACTTATGTGGAAATACTTTGCATCATTCACGCTCCGTAGAGCCTTATGCAATGCTTTTGTATTGTAATGAAGTTATATTTTTAAATTCGCTATAAATTTTTCATTAAGGATACAAATCTAATATAACACAACACTTCTTAAACATAACTACGTGACACTAAACATAATTTGTAATATAATTTTTGTATCACACGATATTTTCTCCTCATATTTTATTTAGGATACACCCTGCATTATTATCGTAAAAATTTAAGTATTCTACTGGCAAACATTTATTTAAATATTAATATTAATAAAAATTATACCTGTAAAAATACGCTTTAAAAATGTACATTGTTTCATTACATTTTAATGAAGGCTATTATAAAAAAGAGCACAAATTATAACTTGCCAAAGGAATTTTAATAAATGGTATAGTAAATATTTAATTTGAAGAAAAAAGTGAAAATAAGAAGTTTTTAACGTGTTAAAAATATCGTATTTGCTCTTCTATAATGGTAACTTTATTTGAATTCTCTCTTTACATATTATAAATTTAAAAAATTGTCTTTAAAATGCTTTGAAACTTTCTAATTTATAGCAAACAGTAGAATTGTATAAATTCAAAAAATTGAAATATTGAATTTTTATTTTAGCAATTTCTACAATATTAGCTAATAAATTAAATAAATTATGAGATAATCTGAAAATTAAATGGTATCTTATTAACAACAAATTTATTCATGACTTTATAATTTACCACATCCTTTCGTTAAAAATGGTTAATTATTGCTAATTAAAATAATGTTTTATTATCATAATTTTACAATCAAAAATATTAAACTAAATAATAGAGGTATATGGAAATATACTTAATCAATGAGCAATAATATAGGAGAATAATTAAATTTTATTTATTTCATACATGCATGAATATAATAAAATTTGATACATATTTATTCATAAATCTTTGAACAACTGCAGTTGATTTGATTAATAAACAATATTTTTATTGTAATTATTATTTGTTTGAATTTTAAATTGTATTTGAGTATTTAATATCATAAATGTTATTCTCTTGAATGATATTTAAAAACAAAAATGAAATAGTCGATTGTATTGGCTGTTATAAATCTAGTTTTATAGGGATATGCAATTGTCCATTATCAACCTAATGGAATAGGGTGTACAGTAAATATTGCATATAAAATTAAATTTATTGGAGAGAGAAGTGTTAGCTGTGAATAAATCAACGTATTTGGTTACTAATCTGATATTAGAATGAGGATGTATGTGGCGCAACAGACAAAAACTGCATGTGTAACAACACAAGAAAAATAACGTGCGAATCGAATTTCGCTCATAATAGTAATAACAGTTGCAACAGCCGTGGCAACGTTATCAGCAACAACATCAGCAACACTGGCAGCAACAGCATTAACACCAAAAACTTCAGCACCACGAGAAGCTTTCTCAAAAGGCAAAAGACCGGTGCACCAATTTCCCGTGCTCATAGAGAATCGGTTTATTGACTAGTTACGTCCTCATCGCTTGCGAGGAAAGTGTTCTCCTGCTCGAGGCGGAGGCCCCAAGGGCAATAAATATAACCATAAACTCCTGACCGTAAAAGCCAGAGCCACCGACGGTGCCGCGTTGCGGTGCGCCCGAACTCCTTGCGCCCCCGCACTCCCACCGTCTTCCTTCGCACCTTCATTGGCACGTACCCTAAGAAGATATACGGCGCGAAACCGTACGAGCCGCCTTACGACACGCGGATACCCTTCCCACGAACGAAAAAACAAAAATAGCAATAATAAGATGTAGATGCGATGGGGGTAGCTCAGGGTGGCTGGGGGTGGAATAATGATGGAAATCCGGGGCTACGGTAATGAAATGCTCGATTCAAAATTTTGAAATTTTAAAATTTTCATTTTGAGAGGTTGGGAGTCGTCTTGATAAATTAAAAAACCTCCGAGGGTGACTTGAAAGACTAGTACTTGTTTTAACGGTTCTTTCAAAGTTCTTATTGCAAACAACCTTTTTATGTTTCGCTATTTGTAAACTGAATTTAATTTTCAGCTTAATATGAATTCTGAGTAGCCTCCCGATAAAAAGTACTTCCAACTTTTGAAAAATGAAACATGTAAATTAAAATATTTAAATTTTAATATACTTGCACTTAAATGCATACAAATATTTAAAGTTATATAAACAACCTATTATCATATATAAACAATTTCGTTTATATATAATGATACTGCGTTCTTATACTGCGACGGCCTGAAAATGCCGCGTCGAGTGGAAAAGCTATTTGAAAACTCATAGACCTTCTGTAATTTCTAATCACAAATGTGTTGTTGATCTTTTTCTAGAGCGAATTGCCCAAAAGCTCAAAAGATATAAACTGATATTTATTGCAATTGCTCCTTCTTGAAAAATAATATTATCATCGACGATTCCAACACACAAGCACAAAATAAATAGGAGGAAGGTAAGAAGGCGAGACACGATCAACATCAATTCTTGGGAGGAATAATCTACTAAATCCACATATCAAGAACCAGACAACGGGGATCAAATCCTGGGCTTCCTGGGCTAAGATACGATGTGTCCAGAGTGCGAGTACAGATGGGTATTATAAACCATTCATACATTCTAGGGGTATCTTTTACTCTTGGGTTCTAAAAATGAATATTTGTAATAAACTCACTTTCCTTGCCAAAGTCTCGGGGTCGTCGACCGGATCAATCTGTTATAATCACATTATGTAAAGCTATATAAAACAATAACGTATCTACTTCGTGATTACTTTTATTGAGTACGTTCCGTACCTATTTCATATTTATTACAATTGTATTTTTTATGAATACTTCATTTCCAAAATTTTACATTATACATACTATTGCAGATGATAAATCATACGATTTACAATATAATAATTTTCAGTGACATAAAATTTATGGTTCTATAAAGTAAGATAGTCTTTTTTTCTATTTCTTTTTCATCGTAATTAGTACACAGAAATCTTTTTATGTATTATATCTTTATACATTATATTTATATTTATGCATAGATATTATACATATATTATTTAAATTTAAATTAATTTAAATACTTCAAAAAAGTCATTTTTAAACCTTTTTATATATCGTATTTCTTGTTATGATGTATAATTTTTATGATAAATATTTTTTATGGCCCTAATTTTTTACATAGAATTGAGAATTTATTATTATTTTCAAAAATATATTATATATTTTTAATCTTGATAATTCTTGCTAATTACTTTTCTGAAAAACCATTTTTATCTTATATTGATTCAATCACTATTTATTTCACAACCTGTCTATGAAGCATAATATTTCGTACAAAACTTAAATATGATTTATAGACAAATCCTTATGTATTTTAATAAATTTTTGCAAACATTAAGTTTATAAATTAATAATTTATTTTTAGTTACTAGTAAATTTTAAATTATATAAAAATTAGCAATTTTTTAAGACATAATTTATTTTATAATTTTTGACAAAATTTATATAAATATTATGTCTAGTAACTTGCGAACTTTACAGACGTATTTTGATAGTCTTTAATATTATATTAATATTACTATAAGCATCTGGAGTTTAAAAAAGATTATTGTATTTTTTGATTAAAATTTTTAAGAGTTACATTCTGATGATTATAGATTTTTTCGAGGTTTGTTCTTGGAAGAACTATTAGGTTTTAATTGGCCTATGTACAAACATTAGGAACACCTGATTGAGAAAAATGTGACACTCGAGGGAAAAATATCGAGTAGTAGAAGCAAAGATTCTTGTACTTATTATAATTCAGATTCTGAAAATTTGCGCAAAATGTACCATCTGGTGAATTAGATTATAATAATGAATTGAATAAAGAACTTTAATATAGACTTGGCGGTTGTATCTTTTTATAACAAACGGTAATTCAAAACGTATTCATACATTTATCCATTAATAATATAAATATGTTGATCTATAAAACTACCGTATATTTAGTTTGTCAATTTCAAAAATAAAATTATTTAAGTAAATGAAAATATTTATATTTCATACCAAACCATTATCCTTATTTTATAATCCGTATTTTAAGCTCTCACAACTTTATCACGTTTATTCTTTAGAAAAAGTTTTTTCATAGACTCAATCTTTCCCTCTCTCTCTCTTTTTCTTGTTAAAATATTACAATTACTAACATTCTTACCAGTTATAATAACTTTTATATACAATAATATGCTTAAATACTTTGTATATTGAAAATTTTAAAAAATCGTTCAATTTGTTATTATTTGTTGTTTCATATACTAATTCTATTTTCTACTATACTACATCTTTTACTGCTATCTTTAATATTCTTTATGTATTTCTTTTATTCCTTTTTGAATTTTATTATACTTTGATTTAAGTTCCATCTATTTCACTACTATTTATGCATTTATATAAGCTCTAAACCTATAAAATATAAAACCAGTTAGAAACGTATGTGAGTTTTAGTTGCTTTAAATCTTTTGCTAAATTTATTTGCATAGTACAATAGTTTCATTTCTAATCTTAACTACTTAAATTTTAGTCTTCTTTCTTACCACAATTGAAACAAATAATATTGTTCTTTTTTATTCATAAAAATTGTACTAGTTATATCTTTTATTAATCATAAATATAAATGAAATATTATTGTTTAATCCTTAATTTTTGTACATTATTAATAATTACATTCAAAGGATTTTTTTAGTACTTTAAGAATACTGAAAAATATATTTTTTAAATTATTAGTAATATAATTGATTAATTCCAGTATAAATACAAGTGTGTAATACTTACATGTTGTTTTTAAAAAATATATACCGAATACAAAAGTAAAATTTAATTTTAAACTTAGATAAAAAAAAATGATAAATACATTTAAACTAATTAAGTTAAACTTAAATAAGATGAGATAACGATAATTTTATTTTACAAGACAATTTATTTTTTTGTAAGATATTCAAATCAAAAGCCGTCGGAGACACGAAGTGCTTTCTCAGGCTTATAGATTTATACTAACTAATTTTCTTTTTTATAAAATTCAAGCAAGGGACTACCTCTAACTGCATTTAAATTTCGCGAATTACATATTTTAAGTGGTCGTTGTCCGCTACTCGGTTATTAGCTGATAACAATCATTTTTATAATTAAAATTAATTTTATTTTAATGTCGCATGGCATACATTCTCTTCTTTTTCTATTTCAGTTTTCCCAGAAAGCTTACTTCCTGAGCATAAAAAAGTACCCATTTACTGTTGAGTGGAAGAAAGCATTACATATTAACTAAAATTCATTCATACATTTGCGTGGCTAGCTCTTTACATCTAGATTTCAGGCTTTCGATGTATATGTTCTCATTTTTTTCCTTCTGTTCCATAGCTCACAAGTACGTTTACATAGAGAACTTTTTAAATAAAATATACAATAAAGTTTGCATCGAGAAACTCAATCGTATGAAGTCTCACTAATAATTACGAGGCCTTGTATGTCAGCCCAGATTATATGAGTTCTGTTTATGAAACCTTGGGACTAGTACACAACTGTGTTTTCTATTACAATTTCTTTATATATGACTGAATGCATATTTCGAGGTAGCAAAGAAAAGGAAAGAGGTAAAGAAAACGTAAAAGTTAATGCACGTGCGGGTAAAATATAGAAGGATCGGTTGCCATTAAAGTAAAAGAGATAGTGAGTAAAGCGCCGAAAGGGCGAAAGATAGAGTATCTAGATTAGAAATTATGAATAAACGACATGAGTGTAAGAGAGATAGCCAACAAATAATACGCAAGAAAATACGTGAAAACTGAGACCATTAGAATTAACGGAAATGTGTATAAAACGGAAGAATGAATGGCGGAGAGCAGTTTAACTAAAAGAATGAATGAAAGCATAATTGAGAGAGAAAGATAGAGAGTGAGACATTATGAAGGTGAGAGAGAAATTAGAATCAAACTATCTTCATTACAATTAAAAACATTTCGTATTATTCATAAATTAATATATTCTTATACTCATAAAATAATAATCACGCATATACAGTATATCCATGTTTATAATTTAAAAAAAAAGCTTGTTTACCTCAAAAAATTAAACTCACCAAGCGACAACCTCTCTTATTATTTTCAAAAACCAATAATGTATGTTTTGAAAAATCAATATTTTCGCGCGGTTTACATTATTTTCTATCGCTTACATATACACATACACATCAATGACGTAACTACTTTTTTTTAAAATATTTGAAATACAATATTAAAAATTTTTAAAAGTAAATTTATGATTTTTATATACAATATTACCTTACTTATATAAGTACTGCAATTTATATATTTAACATTTATAGTATGTCTTTGGTTGTTTATCTTTATACACGCAATTTTACTTTCGATTTAATGGTTACATCCGTTTTTATAACATGATAGGGATTTGTAAAAATGGAACACCATAATTTACAATTAGAATACAAGAATAAAGTTTTATTGTAATTAGATTTTTATAATTAGATAAAAATATATTAGAAACATTTAAAAACATTATACATTTCCATACGGAATAAATAAAAGTTTAAAATATTTACACCAATATACAAATTTAAGAATATATTTACTTTTTATTTATTTAATAATCAGTTTAATAAATTTTAATTACGAAATCTTTTTTTAACACTTTTTGAATCTTTTTACGAAACACTTTTTAATCATTCTAAACAATGTTCTGTATACAAAATATTTTTTCTAGTACTTTTGGATATAAATTTGCATTAAAATTATATATTTTAGTGGATAATTAGTATACTCTATTTTTATATTCAATTTTGTATATTATAAAATTAAACAATAAAATTAATAATATTAATAAATTCAAAGAGATAATTAGAATTAGTTTTATTTTTTTGAGATTATATATTTAATATTCAAAATATTTTTTTAAAAATGTATCTCTGTGAATTACATATCATGTAAAATTTGGTGCTATTTAAAAATTCATAATTTTATATAAAAAAGCGTTTCATAAAAATTCGTTAAAATTTATTTTACATGTGTGTGAACAATTTTCGAAAACATATTTTTTTCTAAAAGTTTTTGTTTTTATTTAAATGAAAATATTTTTCACAAATTATATTAATTTGCTCTAGAATGTTTACTTTCTTTTCAAAATATTTTAATTAATAAACCCAGTATGGAATTTTTTAATTGAACTTTATATCATTTTTTAAATCAATTTATAGTCTTGATTTTGAAGATATTTAGTGTATCATAAACAATTTAAATTTTTCCCTTTTACCAAAGAAGAATGAAAAGAATCTCATCTACATCAACGGCATTTAAAAAAAATTTAAGAATTTGATTATAATAATATAATTATTGTATTAATTTAATATTAGTATTTAATATGTTAACTGAAACTTATTACTTTCATAAAATTATATAATTTTGAAAACAGTAGAAATTCTAAATATTTGAAGATAACTATTTACAATATATATTAATCAAAATATGTATTTAAAAATTCTTTAATTTTAAACATACATATTGCAATTAATTTTGTATTAAATTAGTTGGTAATTCATAATGTACTTCAAGAAAAATTTCAATATATAAGTACGTAAATATTATTTTATAGATTTTAATTTCGATTTCTAAGCATAAAAATATCAATTTTAAGTAACGCATATTTATTTAACTGAAACTGTAATTTTTATTTCTATTCGTTACTTTATAGTGCTGAAGATTATTATAGTCTTATAAAAAACCATAAAACCACACTCACTGTGCAGTTTCATTAAACTGTATCAAATTTCATGTGCAATGTATGTTTTTCCCTTGTTAGATTTCATTAAAGCACTTTCGAAATTAGATTACGTGGTATTTTCTTAGCCAGAAATATATGGATTCAGTTAAGAAATTAAAATTCAAATAATTAAAAATCTGTTATGAAATTATTAAAATTCAAGGTAAATGAAACTTTGATTAAACGATCACTTTTATGTTTCTGTTTAATGTTATTCAATATAGAATAATAGTTTTTTATAATAATTAATAATATATATTAATATATTTGATTAAAATATTAAATTTATAATATAATATAAACGTATTTCAATAAATAGAAAAAGAATATGTAAAAACCACAATCAAATTTATAAATACAAAATTTTTGAGTTATTTTTAATCTAAATGTTTTATTTTTTCATGATATGTCTCATGTTGTGTAAACAAATAAATATTATGGGTAACTTTGATAACAAAATTGCAGTAAAAGATTACAATAACAATTTATATTTAATAATATTCATTTAAATTTTAAGGTTTTATAATGAGCAAAATTTTAAAAGATGTTAGTTATATATTAAACTAGATACTATACATTCAAACAAACAATTTATATTAAAAAAAAAGTCACAACAAGATTCCAAAGTAATTGTATTACGTAAAGATTTTTTAACTAGTATTTGAAGACTTATAGGGGAAACTGTCAATAGTAATGTAGTTGAAACTTCGCGTAAACACTTGAAAAAGGTTTGGGCGCAAATGTTTCGTTCGGCATTTCGATTTAAGACTATCGGAAAAGCGGTACATGTTTGCCGGAAGGTTGCTTGGCATAAATACCAGGTGTATAAGTTGCGATGCAGTTTAATGCCAGATATTTATTAGACTATAAGTTACTTTAGCAATCTACTTAACGATTTCCGGCGAATCTGAGAAAGTAACCGGAGACATTTTGAGGTTGCAGTTAAATGATATTTTTTACGCAAACTATACTTACAATTTCTTCTATAAAGCGATTGATAAAATATTTATTTTTATAAGGTTTTAAGATCTTGAGATTCATTTTTGGTTTAAACTTTGAGAATATCGATGAAAGAAATTTTGCATATACGAAAAAAAAGTAAGTTATACAACTAATTTAGTTGATTCAGAGTTATCATCCTATCAAAAATTCGACGATAAAGCATATGAAATAAAACTGCTTATTATATTATTCTACAATAGAATATATACTTAAATCTAAAAATACTTTTCTTTAAAATATAAGAAAACAATATACTAGGGACGTTTCTTCTGCAACGACTATGTTAAGATAAGTAGTAAAGTCAAACTGTAAAAATACAGCATTTAACTGATGCTCTGGAAATTTTGAGAAATTTAAAAATTACAGCAAATTACAAGATAAAATGAATCTTTCTTTAGTTTCACATGGCAATTATGATTTTTATTAATGAATGTTTTTTACAAATGAAAATGAATTAAATTTTTTTGTATTGAATAAATAATCACATACTTAGAAAGACAAATATCTCGTAAAAATGCTTGTAAATATTTATTTCAAATATAAATAATGTAAAAGCAATTATTTATATATTAGATTGAAATTCTGATGATATTATTAAAAGTCGATTATAATACAAAATTGAAATGTTATCGACTATTCATATTACATTATTTTATGAAATCATGTCCTGTTTATCGTCGTATTTAATAAAAGAGTAAAATGCATGAAACGAAATTAAAATTTATACGAAAATTTTATATAAAATAGTACATAAATATATTTGAGTACAGTATTAGCTGGAATAGTATTACTATTTCTTACAATAGTATTATACATCATTTTATATCTTTCTAAATAAATAGTATATTTTATATTTTATATAAATATTACAATATGAAACATTTAACAAAAAATAATGTATTGTCAAATAGTAGATGTAAATAAATAATCTCAAGTAAATATTCATTAATCAAAATATATCTCCAAAAAAACTAAAAAAATATTATTGTTATTGTAGTAAAATCAAATTAGAAAAAAGAATACATAAACTTTTATAGACAAAATTCATTACTCAATATTAAGTATTTGCAGTAAAATTTATTTTTATATTTAAAACAACAAAAATGACTGAATTAGTCATTAGATACTTCTTAAAAATATTTTTCAATTATGATACAAAATTTAAAATTATATTTCTATAGAAAACAGATATAATTTTGGTTGTAGTAAAAATGGTAACATCGGTATTTTAAAACATAATATAAATAAGATAAATTTTTTTATTTTTTTTTTGTTATGTAAATACTTATCAAATATATTTAGTTTATATTTAATTATTATAAAATAAAGAAAAAAAGTTTTATACTGTACGCGTACCAGATTAATGATGTACAAATGTATATAAAATAAAATTCCAAAAAATAGTTTTGATATCAGCTAAAAAATCTAAAGATTTTGTAAATTTTTATACTACGAACAGTATCACATAAAAATAATTTCCTTAATCACGTATTTTATCTGATTCATATCAATATTTCTTACTCTAAAGTTTTTCACCTTTTATATAAAAACTCATTAGCTTCGTCCCTGTCGAGTTTAATTGTTTGAAAAGCGATTCTTTACAATCGTATATTCTCAGCAAGCTGGAAAATTGTTAACCATCTTTATCTATTTTTCCTGCCTTTCTTTCTTTTTCGAACTTGAGATTGATCGTGAGTGGAGTGAATGAATTGTTCTGTTGCCTCCGATACACACTTGATCCTGAAATTATACTTTTGTAAATATCCTGTATAATTGGGGAGGAAAGAATATGGGTGGGAAGTAATTGATTGATATTAAAATGGGTAATAATAATTATTAATTGAGTTAGTACATTTTCATAATTATGTAACTCTAAAACAAAGTATAAAGTTGGGGCGTATTAGGAATCCCAATTACAAGCTCGAATACTCGTTCACAATGATATTAACTTGTATCGAATGTTTTGCTCGGGGTCGTCACTCTCATTACTCATAAAATTAATAGTAACATATGGGGTGGTGAGAGCCAATACTCTGAAAGCGTTTTAGAAGTCTCGGGGAAATTTGGTAAATGGAGAATTCGAAAGGTGGTATTTACTACATCTGCTTACCCGTGCGTGCTCTCCCACATTCAAGAGTACCAACTCTCCGGGCGCAACCACTCATCCCCACACACACAAACAACGGAAAGGGGAAACTGGAAAATAGCGTCTACTGAGCAGCGGCTTTGGATGAGTTTCCGCATGGCTTAAATGAGTTTGACGCAACGAATGTTAAATAAAGCGGAATTTCCTGAAATCGCATATTTCATTGCCATTTCGTCCAGTAACTCTAATTCAATTCGACGCTCAAAAATGCAAACGAATAAAACGGGGCTGCTACATCTCCGATAAATTGTAAATCTCGGGGAACTGTAAATGTTGCGCAATGTCTTCCCTCCCCCCCCTATTTATTATTTTGATTGCCGATGACTTCTTTTTTAAGATAATTGTATTTTACAATGTCTCTAGGTGATCCATACGTTGGTTCGTGTCCCTGTATTTTTATGCGAGATTCGAATCGAGGTTTGTTAAATAAACGTATATTTCTTTTCCTGAATTTATACTGAATAAAGTATTACACTGTACATAAATTTTTTAATGCCCCTTTTTATTTGTCTTGTTTTATAAGCTTTTACTTTTAACTAACAAAAATTGTTACATGTTGTGCAAAATAAGTAAAAATATTGTAGAATGCAACTGACATAAATTTTCGGAACCATACATGAAAATAAAGTTAAGTTTCAATAGACTGAACTACTTATTACTAAAAATAAAATGTGACTCAATAATTTTATAAATCCAGTAACCTACATATTTTCCTCACATATATTTTTTTCCAAAATATTCTTTTATATATATATATTCATGTTGTTTCTTTATTTAAGAAACTTTTTGAAATCAAAATTTATACAATATTTTAGTAAAAATCTTGAAATTTAATCAAATTATAATTGAACGATATAAAAATATTAAAAAAAAATTTAGTAAATTTTTTTTGAAGAATACTTTGATTTGTTTTAAATAGATATTGTAATACCAAAATAAAAAGATTGGAAGGTATTTTTTCATAAATTAATAGAAAATATACGATGTAATATTAACATAATTTTATTTTTTTGGATAATGAAAATTTTTATCAGTGACGAATTTGTTTTATGGTCATCACTATGTATATGTCTAATATAATTATATAGCTGTTTTCGCACAGATAATGAAAATAGATTTCCGCATTTATTTATGTATTTATTATTATTTAATTACTTTCATTTGAATCAATTGAAACAAAAATAATTATTCGAAAAAAAATAATTTTTTTTCTTTAAAGTTAAGTAGACATACTAGTAGAATTCAATTGTAAAGCTTTTACTTCAAAATGAACGAAGTTCTTAGTAAGAAAACTGCTAATATTCCTTCCGTGCTTTTGAAAAAAATTACGTTGGAGGAAAACGGCGTGTATATTACAAATAAAAAAAAATAATATAATCGTACAAAAAGTTATAAAAAACAAAATAAAGTACGTTTCACTTAATAAGTTTTACAAGTATTTTAAAATATTTTATACAATTTTTATTTATATTGTTATAATTTATATTTGATGATTTTTGACTGGTGCTGCTGTACTATAAACTTCATATTAACACAGTATCTTATTCTGGTTAATATAGTATTTCATTAGCTAATTTAACTTAGAATGGTCCAGTGAGCATCTATGAAATTTTTTATTAATTCTCTTTTGACTAAATTAAATGATCTCACACAAAAAAATAAAATAGAACAATTCATATAATATTAAAACTGAAGAATCTAGTAACATATAAAGCAAATTTTAAAACACGACTTATTTAATTTTGATATTTGTATTTAAAACTTTTATTCGTGAATAAATATAATAAATATAGGGAATTGATTAAAATTAAATTAAATTAAATTACAATAAATTTCAATTTTCTATTAAAAATTATTGATTGTACAATATAATAATATAACAAAAATGTTATTACACAGTATAAAAAACTAATTTAAATTTAATTAAATTAATATTAATAAAGTTTTTAACATAGAAAATTTATCTCTGTATTTTGTACAAAATTAATTTTAAAGAAAATTTTATAATTAAAAGTATTGTGTAGTTTGAGATTTACTTCCATTCAGTTATTGACATTATTTTGTATAAATACAATAGAATATTTGAATTTAAAGTATATACAATATACATTGCAATCAAAATGACTTTCTTTTTCAAAATACCTTAAATTCCAGCGCGTTTACTCTATACTCATAATATCACAATTTCTTGAATTCTGCATTTTTGTCAATCATTTTTATCAACTTCGCATTTTCTGATATTCCATAATTTTAAACCACTGAATTTTTTCTATTGTATTATTGTGTTTTCATTAAATAATTTTCAAATAACAGTATTGTTTTTGATTAAATTTTCTCTTTTATGAATAAATAATGGTATTACTTCATTATTAATATAAAGTTATTTGAAAAATTTTTAAGTACCTTATTCTTTTATTCTTAAATGTTCAATCGTACCATATATTATCTATTTTTTCTTATCTTACAGTAATCGGCCAAATATAATTCTGTAATATGAATTGATATATAGAAATTTCTGAATAACTTAAATTATCATTTAATAAATTTTATTCATATAATAAATTCAAGACGTTTGTGAATATAATACGAAATCAAATGAATCACGTCATTTACACCCGTGCTTAATTTTCTAATTTTTCTTGGAGAATTTTCAATATTAAATTTCTCATCATTTATTTTTAAGATATTACTTTTAATTATGAGATATTCCTTAATATATGAAAACAATATTCTTTAATTTGTAAAAAATTAAATGTAAAGTAAACATGATTTGCAAATTACCAAGTAATAGCGAAATTTGGAAATCAGACGCTAAATCGTGTTATAATCAAAATGGAGTTCCGTTTTGTAAATCTGTATTAGTTTAATTGGATTAGTTTCAATAAATACCATTTGCATCGTAAAATAACTAGACTAATATTGTAATATACGAAGATATATCTTTTGGTTTGATCAATAGAAATTATTTCAGCATGTATATTAGTTACGTTAATGATAAAATCACAGAAGAATTGATATTATAGTGCAATTTTTAAGAGATGTTTTACATGCAGAAAAGTTAAGAAAATATTTTCATGAAAAAATTTTACGAAGTGAGAGAGAAATATACGAGTTACGGAAATTAGATTTTTCCACAGTATGGCACATCTGATGAGAATATATTTTCGATAGAACTGTTTTCATAACATAAGAGAAATTTACGGATAAAAAAACAAAAAAAAACAGCAATCAATGGAAGATTGCTTCACAAGTTCTTTCTCTTTCATTTTTTTTTTTCATCCTCGCATAAAGTTCAACGTGAAAATCACGGTTGCAGAAGATGGAATCAACGATGCTGTAATCGTTCCTCAATCAATGTGATCGTCGGGAGTTTCAGCGTTTAAACTTCGGTAATGAACTAGACTCGGAAAGCAGTAGTCAATCGTCCAAAGAAAGCTCTATGTGCTTGGAAATTCATCACTATTCACAAGATAATACTGTCGCGAAGTAACATTTGTCGGTTCTCAGTTGGCAACGATTGACTGTGTAGTGTCCCATTTTTCTGATACACTCGACTCATAGGGGCTTGGAACAATTCGCTGGTTTTTCATTATTACGATCTTCTATCAGTATTTTTGTGTGTATTGTTTTCACTAACTTTTGGATTTACTAATCGAATAACCTCAAGTTACTTGTTAAAAAAACAAATATTGGAAGAATAGAATAAGGTAATTTGCAACCGCAATACGTACAAGCTATCAGTTGCTACAACAAATTTTATATTTGAAAATATAAGATTATCTGTATTTGAATTGAAAATGAAACTTTATATTGCTACCACGTTTAGGTTATTTATTTTAGAAAGTTCTATAGTGTTAGAAATTACGTTTAACAAATGTATTTTGTTTAAATTAGCTGCTCTTAATTTTATCAATAACTACCAGGGTACTGTAAACCCAATATATTGGAATAAGAAGACTTCTCGAAAACTATTTCCAATACAATATTTTAAACTAAATGTGCCATAAAACACGTGCTCCTCCATAAACCAGATGTAGCAAAAGCTTGGATTATTAAAAATACCACAATTTCGATATCTTAATCTATAAACTCTCGAGTAATCGCATTAGCATATAACATACGATAGATTGCTAGTGATGTAGTTCAACCATCACACTCAAAGGGAAAATACAGAGAATCGTTGAAAGGTTTCCTCGACTAATGGTATGAAGTGGCTACCCGAACTCGCGATCACATTCCCAGAAGCGTCGAAATGTTATGTAATAGCAAAGAGAGGTAGGTGATGATAGTAATCCAGTATTGACCTTCGGTTGGAAACCGTAATAATAATAATATTTCTCCGGGTGATCTGGTATTCCATAAAAGCAATCGCCTTACCGCCGACTCGCAAATAGTGCAAGTGGCTGGGAATCCTTGGAGCAAAAAAGGCAAATAACATGGGACTTTGTTTGAATATATGTAATTTTGAGATAAAAATCGAAAAACTTTATGTGATGAATTGCCCGTTTGTTATTAACTTTTCGTATTTTGTCAAGTCGGTGAATTTTCAGAAAAGGTTTCTTTTTACTTATGTTTTTTTTATATAAATTTATAATCGATAAAGGGAGAATTTACGAGGGGAATTCATTTCGCTGTAAAAATTCATAATGCAGCGAATTTTTTTTTAAATTCGGTATTGCATAAATTGTGCTCGAAATTATACATTCATAATATTACGTAAACATTTAAAACTTGGGCGATTACAACAAGTTTAAGATACTTACATTTTAAATTAGGAATCGAGTTAATGCGAATTTGTGGTAAATTTGTGAATGAACTGCGAGCGATTTGTGCTGCCATAAAACGACATTTATTTGAGTAGATATAGCGATCTATGCTTTCAAGTGCACCCCGAAGACCTTTTGAACTGAGGCTCTAACGATCAGCATTCTTGAATAGACAGGTCGCTTCGGGTATTGTACAAGTCTCAAGTCAAAGTTCATCCGTAACTAGTTAGTCAATGCATACATTAACTTACAGAACCTTAACCATACAAAAAAATTTCACTTCATATATTTATGAAAATTCAATAGTATGCTCTTGTGTGTAATACTATTATTACAACGCTCGCTAAAGTTAATTAATCACTTTATGGTACTTTTTATCACTGTGTGCTCCGGTTACTTACAACGTACTTAGCCATAAATATTATAAAAAAAAAACTGTGGCTCTAAAATTGTAGAAATGTGTACGTATAAGGAGTTTTCAAGAATTGAAAAAAATTCCTAAGAGGATATCGTACATATTTTCATATATATATATATTTGAGAAAATAATAATCATAATCTTTCTTTTAACAACAAATACTCAGTTTATTTAGATAAAATTAAAACAATCGAATTATAATTACTATAAATGTATACCACTTAAACTATGTATATAACAGAGTACATACCCAAATAATTACACTATAACAAAAAATACTACACCCAACAAAGAAAGTATATCAAAGAGGATCAAATGAAATGATTAATTAATTATTCTGAAAATATAAAAATAAATGAAGTGACAGAAAAAACATTTTTATAAAAATGAAACAAATAATAAGAGATAAATGAAATTAAAAAATTAGATGTTTAAAAAAAAGAAAAATGTTGACAGATATCTTCGATCGGATGTTGAATATTTTCATTAATATTCATCAATAAAAAATAACGTGTATTTTAATGAAGTTGCTTTGATCGAAAGTTGGAAAACACATTTTGTCGAAGAACATTTTTTTATTAATGGCAATATTTCTAATGAAATGTTTGAAGCCGCGTGGAGATGCAAATTGAAAATTGAAAGTAAAACGAGTAAGCGGATATAACCAGAAAAGGCAAAAAATCTGACAAAAGAGAAAACGTAAAACTGTTGAGGTAAAAAAAAGCAAGGAAAGGAGGGAAAAAAGTCACAGAGCTAGAAAGAGAGACAAGTCGGGGGATAAAAAGAAAGGCAGAACACTTGGTGTCTTGCTCGGAGGGATTTGGCACTTTGACGAGTTCCACCCCCCTTTTTCTGTTCTGATGTGCGCTGCAGCTCATCGGATGCGCGTCTGGCATCTCCCCGTTGTCTGCACCGAATGAATTTCAGAAGTGAAACACAGAGGAAAAATAGGGAGGCTAGGGGTTGGCAAATTTTCGGATGCTGCGTGTATGCAGAACCAGTGAGTGAGTCCACGCGATTGAAATCGTTCCGACATTGTCAGTTCACCAACTCACTCGCTCTCTCGCTTCTTTTACCGGCGCTGTTAGCCAGAGGAATGACCCCGTTTCCGACCCGACACCCGACTAATTGCAACTTTCGGACTTGTCCACGAGACTCACCCCCTACCCACCCCTCCGTGTGACTCCGGGGGTGAGTCTCTCTGCGGCCTTTAATGAGCGACTGCTACTGCTTCTGTCATGACTACTTTTTAAAGCTGTACCAACAGTAAAGGGCCAAATAAATAAGTAAGGGACGTAAAAAAATCGGGGATAGAGATGTCAAAGAGCGCATAATTGAAAAATTGTATCTTGCCACATGTTCTCTCGGTGTTCGGCTGCATGGAAATAATTTTTTAATACACCAGATGGAAAAGTTTTTAAATATAAAAATTTTCGCGAATGAGTAAAATTTTTTTGTATTCCACAATTTTTATTTCCAGGCGAGCACTAAAAGTATAATTAATTTACTGACAATCGGTAATCTTGCTATTTTTTATTTATGCACGCATTGTATTCTGTACTCGTGATTCTGCTGGTATAATAATCAGCCGAGCGCGAGTGATTTTAATTAAAATTTTAAACAAATCGCATAAACTCGAATCTTAATTTTCGAAATATTGATCGAAATTTAAAAAAATCTATCTGCTTCAGTTTCGACGAATGCACGCAAATAAATATTTTTTAAAACTAAACCATTCTCACGTGTTACCTTCACTAACGAAGTTCGTTTCTCTTCTTCATAAATGACAGTTAGAGTAACTTCGAACTAATTGTTCCACTCTCGTTTGCTCATTCACGCGTCCTTATATAACTCGTGTGATGACAAATGAGACATCTCGTTGTCCTCTTTACTTGGCATTTATTGACATTGTTTTCATCCAAAATTCCAAGCCTTTGTATAATTTTTTTGAAATCATTCTTTTTATCATCTTCAAATAGTTTTTAATCTTACATTTTACAACTAGGACTGTAGTAATCATTGAATAATACCTGCCACTTCTTAAATCATGTGAAATTTCTTTAAAATTTTTTCGAAATTATTACTTCTAATAAATCAATAATTGTTCAAAAAAAAACTTGGTAATATGTGTTGAATGAGATTATTTCTTGAATGTGACATCAAAGCAAATGAATTTATAATACGAATAATACAATATTTTTCGTTAATGACTAGAATATATGGTTATTTATATCAAATAGAATAAAAAAAAAATATGAAAATCATACAATGTAAAGTATCCATGAAAAATCGTGTTCATACAGCAAATACTAAAAAAAGTGAATATAACACGGAACTTGACTCTATGAGCTTGAAAATGTCGAAATAATTGAACTCTGGTAAGGCTATTCTTATCTTTACTTATATTCATTCTCTCTCACTTTTTTTTCTTCTCTTTTTCTATTTTATTCTTAATTCTCCTGCAAAAACCTCTGACTCTTTTTCTTTAGTTCCTTCAACTGCCATTTCCTACACTGTAGACTTTCATATTACGATTGAATGACAAGATTCAGAATTCCCGTAGATAATTCGTCTACCAAAGTTGAACAAGTATCATAACGCTTCTCACTAAATTTGTCTAAAAATTTTTTATCTTCACAAGTAAAATTCTCTACATAATTTTCATATAAGATTCAATATATTCCACATTATTTCTCTAAGCAATGAAATAACTAATTAAGTTATTATTAAATAAAATAAAAAGAATTTAAATTAGTACAAAATTATGACAATATTTATTATCAATGTAAAATAAAAGATATTACTATTAATCATCTTTTCAAAACAATTTATTTACTTATTATATGTAGTAATGAATCTCATGCGGATAAAATAATGTGAAACTAAAATATATTCTAGTATGTTATAAAATTTAAATATCAATATAATATAAAAACATTTATATTTATCAACTATTCGATAAAATTTTTTAACTTTTCTTTATATTTAAACAATCTGTAGGGACAAAATATTTCAATAACAAACATATTTTTGATTTTACGTGCTCACAATGTTTTGATAGAAATTCCTTTCATTTTTAGAAAATCATAACGAATATATACAATGTATTGTCATAACCTCGAGAATACTTTTTTATTTGTATTTTTTTTTAATTTAATCAAAAATCTAACAAAAAATTACGTATAATTTGCTTGGTATTTTTTGAAAAATTAAATTATTGTTACTTTTCTTATTAAATATATTTTTACGAATGGATACTTAGACATCAATTCTTTGTTTTCAAGTGTCTATAGCATTTTCTGTTCAAAAAATAATATTTTGTAGATATTTTAATATTTGAAATAATTAAAAATTAAATTTACAAATTGTTCTTATAATTAATATATTATTGTTCTATAAAATGTACAAAAAACAAAATTAATATAAATAAAAAAGAAAGTATTTTATAATAGAAAAACAACTATTATTATTTATTAAAAATAGTTTTTTTTTGCAATGAAGTTATGCACAGAATGATATAATATGAGCACAAACGGAAAATTATTCAGAAATGAAATAGCTTATCTGTATAAAAAGGTTTTTGTGCATTGTAATGAATTGACACAACAACCCATTCATAACATCTTTATTGAATTATGGAAATTGGAATATTTATAATTATGATGAAATATTATTTACTTCGAACGGATTTGGAGTTACATCAGCTGGAATCAATTCATGTATAATAGCGAGCATTTAACCAATTAAGGAATGGGATTGTGCGGAAACCGAAATACTTGAGGTATCGTAGTTAAAGGATAAAGAGGTCTTAAGTTAAAGCAATTTTGTCTCAATCTGTACATTAAATGTACTTATCTCTTCAAAACCCACAATTTGTTCGTTAATTACTCGCTTCAAATTAATTTACTAATTTATTGAACATAAATTAACTCACAAAATTATTATGTAGATGTATTGTACTATAGAAAATAACTAAAATTGTATCATTTCACGTTTCAATAGAAAATTGTCAATTTTTAATCTATAATATCCTTAATTAACCTAAATTAAAATATATTTTGAATTACATGAATATATGAATATAAACTACTAAATGGACGTAAATTTAAAAGTATTAATGATAAAATTGTTTATAAATTACATGTAACCAAAAGAGTGGTAATATAGTTTCTAATATTAATGTGTTACGAAAAATAATTTATCGTTTATCGCATACTTGTCCTAAGTTATTCAATATAAGAATAATTATCATAATTAATAATAACCTGCTTTAATATAAAATTATAATGTACAATAGTAAAGAATTCCCAAATTTTATTTATTCTATCTGCACAAAGGAAATATCATATGATCAAGCGAAACTATAAGCAAATCTATAATATATTACTTTTAGAGTCAAGCTTTCCTTATTAAAGTATACAATGAAGAAAATTCTCTTATGTACTCTTACCTAATTATATTATATATTGAACTTTTCTAATATCTTAATGTGTCTTAATATAATGGTTTTAAATTAATCAGTTAAGTAATAATAATGAACATTATAAATTAGTAAATATACCATAATAATTTCAGCTTAATACGTATTAATTAGTATGAAATTTTAATTATCTTCTTTAATGTTATTCATATCAAAATTATTATGATAAGAAATATCTTATAACGTTTTATTATACATTAAATTTTGTAGACTTCAAACAAGTCACAAGCCTATTGTTAAAAAATATGAAATAATGATTCAACAAAAATTTTCACTCAATAGTAATTTCAAGAATTCTATTTTTTATTCTACATGAATATATATTAAAAATTTTTTTTTTTTAATTTAGTAAATTTATTAATAAGGAGTTTTTTATAAATATTATTTTTTATTTTATAATATCAAATTTTTCAAAATATTATAGAGGAAGAAATTCACGTACCAATGTAAAAGAATATCCATTGTATTGTTGAATAGCTGTCGACAAATGCGTAAGGATTTGGTAAAAATACAGTGTGTAACGCTATTCAATCATTAAAATCTGTTGTATATTTTAAAATATCTTATTTCAACGTGGAAAGCTTGTAATTTATTTTGTAGAAAACTATTATTTAGACTTGTATGTTAAAATTTTTGTATGATACACGTAAATAATTTTGTAATTTATATGTAAATGTTTTATTTTTTAATTGTTTCGGTAAGTTGAATTAAAATTAATTCTAAAATTACAATAAATCTCTATCGAAGTCATATAATCGAATATAATTTCTATCTCTATATAATCGAATAGAATTTAATAATAAATAGTTAATAAATAGAAGCAATTCAAATGAAAATAAATCATCGTTTGTTTTTGAAATGCGAACACGAAAATTACCGATTAAAGTCCTTGGATGCATTTTAACTGAGAGAAGATCGACGATACAAATGTTCAACGTGCATTCAAATACCAGGATATTAGCAAATGCAATGTAACCTAATAGATACAAATGTATTCTCATAGTTATTCGTACACGAAGGAAGATATGATAGATATGTTCACATGCAAGTCGGTGCAAAGGAAAAAGACAACGACAAAGAGGTGCATACATTGTGAATTGCGCTAGAAAAGCAGAAACCAAGTTAAACACTAGTATGATATATGAGACAAACGCAAACAGAGCATATGATACAAATAATTTAGATGCTGCGCGAATGTAAAATGTACGTAACAAAATACGAACGAGATGATGTAACACGAGCCCCTAAATAAATGCAAATAACCTTGCACAAGGAATTATTGAGATTTGCCGGAGCATCGATGGTTTTTATATTTTTAATTTGCAAAGCGCAACCGATGGCAGTGAAATTATGGATAACTCATTTTCTTTGGGTCTTGAATGAAATTTTCGACTCTATTTCTAGTTTGCGTAGACAAACTTCTAAAATACCATTATATATTTATGAAAGTTTTATTAATATCAAGTCGCTATAATTCTGGTTCTCATATGGAATTTGGAAAAGAAAAATTATTAAATTTGAAAAGTTTGTTTTAAATAAAATTTGACTTGAAAAAATATCTCTGGAATTAAATTAAATTTATTCTTGATTATTATATTAGTTTCCGAGTCTGTGGGTTATTAGAGTGCCTATCGATTCGAGGCATCCATCAATGATTGAGGCTACTTGGCCATTAAAAATTATTCCCCTCCATTGAAAGTCAAATATTACCCTCATCATCATTATTTCAAGCTTTGCTTTGCAATTTAGAAAATTTTTGAACACTCCCATAAATCGCACCATTGCGCAGGAAGGCGAAATCGTATCGAATCAAAGTTTTATTTGTCGGACAGGGAGGCGCTGTGCCAGAGAAAACAAGGTATCGCATCGAAGATTTTGTTGGGACTGTTCAAAAGGTGATAAAGGAAAAATCTATGAATCGCTCCAGTGCCGGGAAAACTTGATCGACCCCTGCAACAACACGCTTCCTAATGAACTATTGTGGCCCGCGGCTGAGAAACACCAGCCGAACCCCGATCCACTTCTTCGGATGTGATTTCACTTGAACAAATTTCATTTCTCCTGCTGCTCCTTCGCTTTATCCTTCTCTAGCACTTTTTTCCTCGTCGGGCGCCTCCTCTCTTTTATCAATACCTTCATAGAAACAAACTGTCGGAGAGCAGCTTTCAAAGTTTGCTACAGTGTGTTACCTTCTCGCCGACGTCGACTTATACGCATCCTTACAAAAAAGATTGAGGAGTGGAAAAGTAGGGTGTGGCGGAGCTCGAGGAAGAGAGAGACCGAGGTAGTGTGCAAGAGGGTAAGCTGGATTTTTCCGTCGAAATAGCGAAAAATGAAGAATCCAGGAGCATATGACACGGAGAAATAGAGGACAACGTGAAACCAGGAAAGAAGGAAAAAAGTCTGTATAAGGAGAGAGGGTGTGAGAGAGAAGGGGAGTTGGGTCAGAAGTTATTGAATATCAAAGTTTCAAAATTCCGCAGTGCCAGCGAAGTTCACTTGAAAACATAACTTATAAGTAACTTCCAGTAAGGGACGAGTGAGAGGAATGGTGAGGGTGAAATATACAGAACACGAGAGAGCGTGGAAAAGTGAGAAAAAGAGAGCAAAAATTGGAATGTCGGAAGTTGCTGTGCACGAGAAGTAGAAGAAGAAATGGTCAGTCTTTGGAGCCGCGAAAAGGCGCGGAAGAAGAAGACGAAGTGCGGATTCTGGAGACGTGGACCAAGCGTCTCCCTTTAATACGGAAGTTAGGGTGGCACATTTTAGGAAGGACTAAGTTTGGGAACAGTCCAAAATACTAAAAGAAACAAGATTTTGAAAAATATCTCGGCGGCTCTTGGGAGAAGGGGAAGCATATGTTAGACTAGGGGACAGAAAAAATTTATAAATGTGTGCAGAAAATGCGAGTCTCGTTCGTGGTGAAAATGAGAGAAAGGAGCCGTGAAAGCAAGGAGTGAGACACATAAACAAGGAGCAGATGGACTCTTGAGAACTTACTCACAATCGAACTAACGAACCACGTGACCGCAGCAGCAAATGAACAAGGAAAAGGAAATGGAATGGAATTGACACCGATACCCGAGTAAGAAATAAAAGCAAAACCTGAAGGTGTTAATTCGCTACATTGATTATGTACATTTAATAATCGAATTCCACTGATCCCAATTTAAAAATATATACCTATATATATATATATATATATATATACATAGATGTCTAAAAAAAATCTTATATCTTTTGTATAAACAAGACCATGTAATTAGGCAAGCAATGTTAAAGCATTCATATCACGTGCAAAGTAAATATGCATGTGTACTTGCAATGTAGATATATATATATATGTAATAATAACTTGATTTTCTTTTTCACAAATTTAAGTACAAATTGTTTCATTTTTAAATTAATTTTGATTTTTAAACAAATTTTAACTGGGGATTTTTAGGAATATCAAAACTAAAATATTACTCCGAGTTGTACACCATTCTATAGAATAAATATTCTGTATTGAATATCATAAAATAACAACAATAAAATAATATATATTAGATTTGATAATAACTTATTAATTCGCAACTTGAGTTTTTCATAAATTCCAAAGTTATAAATTCAATTAAAAGAGAAACAAATTAATATTAATGTGAATAAAGATAACTTAAATATAAATATAACATTTATAATTTACAATAAAATTCAATTATTAAGTTATTTTTTGACACGAGAACAATATAATAAATGAAATAAAAGTCAAAAACTATTATTACATTGAAAATAAATATATATATATATATAAGCCACATGTAATGATTTGAAATAACTATTATTGATTTAATCATAAGCAAATTTGAAGAATCCATAAATTTGAACTGAAATTTATTGATGATATTAGAATACGAATGGATTATTCGGAATTAGGGGAAATTCGGATGCATCAAAATATCTTTGCAATCATCCACTTTAGTAAAGAGCATATAAATTCCCTGTATCCTTACAGTCTGAAGTATAAAACAAATACGTACACATGATCACACAGACACTCACACCTCCACTCAATGCCAACTCATCTCACCCCTCCATTTGTGATTCGCACAGTATACTCTTTATGGGGATAAAGTATCGTGCGACCACGATAACAGTAATAAATTGAATGCTAATTGACACTCGACGCCTGCTCTCCGACTCGTTGTTGCCATTGTATTTCATCCATTCAACTTTCATCACACTGGACAAACAGGGTGAACCTCTAGCTCCACCCCCGCCTAGATCGGCCACGAGAGCATCACCCTGTACACATGTGCGAAGGTATAAATTCGCGGATAAATACGCGGGTCAGGCAGTTTACGCGATACAGCAGGAATGGAAGAAGGGGTTGGGGTGGTTTGGAGGGTGAAAGCCCCACCCCCGTCATCTCCACGTATCTCAATCGATACTCACATGCAAACCCACGAGTTAGAGGAAGATATTGTATTTGTTTACCGGAGGGGTTGGAAGGCCTTGGGCTTTTATTCGAAGACAACTGCGGCTCTTGCACCTCCTCGGCGAAAATAATTCTCCCGACCTTACTTGTAGAAGTCGTTTCATTGAGTTGGATTGATCTTTCGAGGGAAAAAACGAACCCTTACCTAATTAAACCGAGAGCAAGCTAAATTAAATACTTGAATGTTTCAAGTATGTCATTATCCAGGAGTTTGATACATCATTGTTGTTTCACTACACTGGCTTTTCCGTAAGATATTTCATTATATCTGTTTAATAACAGCCCTTGGGTTTAAATTTATTCAAACTTAAATAATAATCCCGTCCCGATAAGACTTGTTAAAAAAAAGTAGTACAAGTCTAGTTTCAATATTCGCTCGTATGCATATATTTCGTAATTTATTAAAAATTCATTTACATAAAATGATATTGAAAAATGCATCTCAATAAATTAAAATAAAATAAAATTTCAACATAATTCTTAAATATACAGTGCGTGGGGGAGGCGAGGGGGGAAATAATGTGAATCGAGGGATCACGTACAGCATAACCTGTATTGATAATACAAAGAGCTCGAGTATTGCGTCTGATTTCCGAACGCTTTATGAAAATAGGTTCTGCCTTAAAAAATATTCAAATTTATGTTTTGTTTTTTGATAAAAGCAAACTCACATAAATTGTAAAAAACAAAAAAAAAAAACAAAAAAAAAATCGAAAAATCGGCAGAAACACATGGATTTTGGCTGAATACGCACACCTAGACCACGGGGAACACATCGAAAGTGATAACAGTAACAAGACTGGCTCTGAAGCGCGGACTTCAAAACTTCTGCTATATGTCCTCGTGCATTTGACATTTTTCAGAAAGCGGTGAACAGCGAAACAAGATAATTAATTTAAAAATCAAAGCACGCCTGACTGTTTGAACGGTATGCACATATGAACGTCAAATAGCAGCTCGACTCTGACGTGATTTTTCAAGTGTAAAGAGAGAAACTGAAGGCGTACCATACATCAATAAATCTTCTGTGAATCTAACTGGTATTTGATTGCGGTTTGCATCTCGTGGGGTAAAATTGATTTGTTGTTATTTATTTATAATTTAGCTATGTGAATGCCGAGTATTAATACTTGTTTTTTGTTTACTTCATTAGGGAAATTATTGGATTGCTTGGTTTTTTAATATGCATCTCCATTAGCCCCTGATACTGTAAAGAAAAAATAATTCTTCCAATTTTTACCAAGCTTTTAAAAAAATTATATTTTTAGATTATAAGAAGTCTACCATAATATAAATAAAATTTAAACCGTCCTCCTTTTAGTACTATGTAATGTAAAATTATTTTACAGTCTTGTAAAAATGCTTAGTTTTTAAGTATAAAATATTAAACTTCAATTATTATTATTGAATCTTAATTATTAATTACATTAAGTTTATGGATCTTGTCTTAGTCTTGTATAAAAAATAAATTTCAATTACAAAAAAAAAATCTTGAATATGTTATTAAATTAGAAGACTGGTATTAATTAGAAGAATGTTAAAAACAAAATGTGAATCTAATCATTGTAATAATACATAAGGTATTTAAAATAATTTGAATTTATATTAATAATTTAAAAAAAATATTGTTCATTAATATAATATAATATTAAAAGGATATGAATTTTATTGATTTACTCAAATTTTGCATTATTTTTATATCTAAAAATGTAACATATAATTTATTTACCTGTTCAAATAAAATCAAATTCTATATCCCTATAAGAATGTTTACATTTTCGGATTTTTGAAAGTAAAAATCATTACAATACGAAAGTGTTTATATTTCGAAAATGTTAAAGTAATATAAAAGATATAATATAAAAAAATTGTTTGTTCATCAAATATTGGAAATGTTCCAATATGTAATAAGTAATGAATAAACAATTTGTCTTAACTAAAACTGATTCAGTATATCTATTTCTGATATTAAACAGGAAATACACATGCACACCCACTCAAATACAATAAAAATAAGCGGGACATACAAAAATACATTTTACATCCAATTAACTTGTATAAATCTTTACATTTATAATATTGAAAGAATAATAAAAGTTATAAAGTATTAAAATATTTTCAATCAAATATATAAATATTTATCTAGAAGCTTATCGTTTATATTTTGTAGGAACAAAAAATTGAACACAATTTTAAGTACCTATTATTTATCCACGGATTATAATGCAAATGAGGGAGCAAATTAAATCAGTTTTTTTTTTGCATTGAAATGTGCCTAGTATATTGTCAGTTTATTAAAATAATGCGATCCGTATTTACAGTTGTACGAGTGAAACAGTTGACAACAGTTGCAATGGCATAGATTTCAGACAAAGTTTCCGGGGGGTATTTCGTTGGTATAGAGAGGTTTGCATCGGTCGTATGTGATTTTCACACGAGGACTGTCACGGCTTTCAGGCTTTTCCGCGGTCATCGAAACCAATCATCAGGCCATTAACACTTTGACGCCTTCACTTCCACCCTATACCCCGTATCCCTTATCTTCAATACAGTTTACCCTTCTATTTCCACTAAATTTACATAACTACTCACCCATTTCTAGAAAACATTTCCCTTTGAAAAACATTTTCCCTCTCTCTCTCTCTCTTCTATTTAATACTAAATTGAAACATAAATAACACCTTTATCAATAATCCACTGTTCAACTGATTATTATAAAGAATTCTTGAAAATTACAAATAAAAACTAAATATCTAATATTATATATATATATATTATTATTATTATTATTATTATTATTATTATTATATTATATATTATATATACAGTATTGATATTATATTTTAAATATATATGTTTTCATATATTTAGCAATAGATCTTTATTTACACACACACACACACAGATAATTAATTTCCAGTTTCTTAAAAATAAATACTTTATGCTTTTAAACATATTTTTATATCCATAATAAATAGAATGAGTTGATATAATTTAAAAAAAAACAATTATTCAAGCTTAAAATATTTATTTCGTATTATTAACTAGATAGTAGTGTACATTATTATTTCAAGATTGATGATAATAAAATTATTTATTTATTAAAAATAAAGTTCTTTTGTATTTAAAAATAAAGTATGTTTAAATTATTTAAATGTAATATCCAAGTAGCTTACGAAATCATTAAATACTAAACTGATTAGATTAATCATTTCAGTTTTACTCAAAAAATTAAAATAATATGTTGAAAACATTATGGAACGGAATAATAGATATGAGATCAAGTATATTGCATAGATCTCGAGTGAAAATACCCATGTAAAATACAATAACCACATACATTTACATACACAATTTATAATTTTTAATACCAAATATGGCGACAAGCAATCACTATCAGTTCATTGAATAAATATACATCAATATGCAAATTATGTACTGTAATACGATTTTGTTTAAATTTCAATATTATCACATTAAGTTTCACAACATGATTTTATTAATCAGATTTTTATACATATTTTCGAAGCAAAATCAAAGAAATTATTTTAATAACTTAAAAGAAATATACTTTTAAAATGCATAAAATGAAAATGTATCTTTCTTTTTAATGGTATTGACAATAATCCATTTTTCAAATATACTCTCATATCAAAAATAAATGAAGTAAAGTACTAATGTATCATGTTGAATATAGTTTTCTTCATAAATATTTTTTATTTATGTTTACAAAGTTATTTATTTAAACTATTTATATACTTAGAATAATTTACAAAACACTTCATATTAAATATATAGTTTGAAATAAACTAAAATTTTATTTTGAAACTAAAAATTAAATTAAAAATGTACAATTATATTAAAAAATATAAAAGTTGTCACATTGAGCAACAATACATGTTTTATTAAATGTTTTATATTCTTTCAATTTGCTGATTTACTAACTTTTGTTAGTAACAACTTCAATTTATTTGAGTCAATTTTGAAAACTAGATATAAACCAGATATAAAAATCCATTGACTTTAAAATATAGAATTTGTAAAAATGAAAATTTGCAGTGGACAAAGTTGACCAAAACTATATATATAGTGGATTTGGTTCCCAGAGTTTTATATGAAAATCCCTTATTCTATACATTTTATTTAAAATATATTTTTTTTATACAACAGTATTTACTATATATAGGGTTTGATATTATTTATTTTATCACTAGATGGAAAGTACTCTTAAATATCATTTTTTTATCGTATAAAATAATAATTTTATAAGATTTATTAATGATTTACCTGTAAAAGCGCAATTTTCAATAATGCACTTGTGTCTCTTTTTCTCTACTTCTCTCTCTCTCTCCCTCTCTCTATCTATCTATCTATCTATCTCTGTCTCTCTTCGATTCGAGGATGCAAATAACTAGCCGAGTTCTGAATCCGGAAAGAGAAATTAATGCAAGGAATATCCACTCGATCATTGCTTCCTGTATCTGGTAGGCGGAAGGAAGCGAGCAAAAGTCCCGATAACGGCGAAAACTTAGCTTTGCAGTGTCTCTTAGACTATATTAATTCACATGTACATATATTTAGGAATCGTACACATATTTACAGCCGAATACATAGAAGCTCTTTTGGGCGTGTTTGTGTACTTGGAAAGAGAGGCGAAGAACCCTGTAAGTACACAGATAGAGAGAGAAAGAGAGAGAGAGAAAGAGAGAGAGAGAGAGAGAGAGAGAGAGAGACAGAAAGCAGGAGAGGACGTATATAATGTGAGAGGCGATCGGGTGAGAAGTCGAGGGAACACTGAGCTATTAACTATCAATTTGCACTTTCGAGCGAACGTTCACGCCCCTCCTGAACTAGTTTCGAATTAGATGCTTTCTCACTCTCTTTTTCTCACTCATACATACGCGCTTCCACTGGAACTCTAGCACTAAGTGAACTAAAACTGATGCAGAAACGTTTGGTTACTGTTGGTACCACCACATCCTCTCTGTCACACTGTTACTTTTGTGCTCTCTGTCGCTCTCTCTCTCTCTCTCTCTATCGTTATTTCACTTGATTGCTAGCGCGTTCGATTTGGCATTCCAGTTCACAAGCCTTTCCACAGTTTCGATTGTAATGAGTACCAATGCTCTTGAAGGCATTCGTATTATATACATGAGAGTATATAACAAACCAGATGAATCATATGTACACAAATGCATGTGTATATATATGCATACATATATATATATATTTACCTAAGTTTTATTTTTGAACGCACCTCTAACAAAAGTTGATCGCTATCGCGAGCCCTTCATCATTTTCCTAAACCGTGAAAAATATAACGCACCCATTAATAACGAAAATTTTTTGGGAAAAATAAAAACAGCGTAAAAATCAAAAATTGTAAAGAGTACGAATATCAAAACATTTACATTGACTCCACTGAACGTAAATATCAAATCAAATCATTTATAACTAAACAATACATCCAACCTTATCGCAATAGTCCAATTAGGAATGACATTTTAAATATTTTAGTGATTCCTCTATTTCATGTGACACTTGTAATTAAATTATTAATGTATGTAAACATACTTGATGGGTTTATATATTTATATATTCAAAAATGGTTTAAAAATGAAAATAAAATAGAAATTCTTACAATTCGTCAGTACTGGAAGATTTTACTATTAACAGTCGATATTAGTTCACGTTGATGCTTTCATAGGTGACTAGAAATTAAATGTGATTTGTAGGTGCTAAGTGAACTTATTCTACTTCTTATAAGTTATTATAATAACTCCGAGTTATTTGGTTAAAGATAAAATGAAAAAGTGGGTATGTCTGTACAGACTGCAAGTATATAATATTGAGGTTACTGGGGGAAAAGAAAATCTAGTCGCAAGATGCGTAACACATTCTGATTCGGATAGGAAGATGGATGTGGGATAGATTAAGGGTAAAGTGATTGTGCGACGGTGATAACTGCAGCAGCGACCGACAATTCTTGAATTTCGACATTAGAAAGAGAAATACTGGGCCAAAGTAAATAACAGAGGACGGAAGTTCACCAAATGCTGGAATATGACGTGGGGAAAAAAAGGAATGATTAAGTAGACTCTAAAGTACCCTACAAAGAAGGAACTGCGATGGTTCTACTTCAACTAAATCCATGAGGACTTCGACTCGCATCCGTATATTGGTTTAATCGTTTGGCCTTCAAGTTAACTTTCCCTTTTTTGCAAAAACCTCTCGAGAGACATTAGGTTCGGAGAAAGAAGTACAAAGTTTCATCCGACGTCCCGAGACACGACGGCGAGTTATACGTACTCGTGTTTCTTTTCTCCTTCTTTCGCAACTTAGTATCTCTATCTCATGTAAAAAGAATTTTATTTTGAGCAGAAACTGTTATCTTGCTAATAGAAAAAGTTTGCACATCTAAAAAACTTCTCTTATACTTCTAGAATTAATGCACTAATTGATTTTACTACCATTAAAATAATGTCTAAAACAACTGTTATTTTCGGAGCTACAACAATGTTTTGTAAAATAGTTATAGAACAATTTTATATAAATTAAAAATAGTTTCTCTATACACTTGTTTTTTTACAGCAATAAAAATAAGTTGCACTGGCAATTCTTAAGAAAATATCTACAAATGAAAATTATAAATCTTGTATAAAAAAAAATGAATTATGTTTTTAATGCTAATATCTATTTTAAACCCTTCTGTAAATTATAATAATTTATTTAATGGCATATTTCTTCCGATTTCTTCCCACAAAAATTCAGGACAATTATCAAAATCAACATATTTAAATGTAAATTCTGTCTAACATTTTGCATGATAAAAAATTCTTTTTTAAAAAAAAATCGTCATTTCAAATTTAAACAAGTGTTTTTATTTTTATTTATTTTTTAAAAATGTATAAATAATATTAAATTACAATTAAATTTAATACTATTTGCATAAATAATTTTTACGAAGGAAATCAGAGATTAGTTTTCACGCTACAGAAGAATATTGAATTTATAGTAAAATTTATAGTGTATAATAAAAATATAATAAAGTATGCAATTAGTATTTACGCAAGGCAAACTTTATATTAATTATTTTTCTAATTTTTACAAAATAAATTTTTACAGATATTTTCTGTGAAATTTTTGAGTGACTAACGAAAAGCAGTGCAGTAAAATATTATTAAGACTTTTAAAGGTTTAAAAAAATCTAATGAAAACTATAAAATCTTACAGTAAATCAGTAATTTAAAAGAAAAAATTTTAAAATTTATTTCAGTCTTCATAAAAGCGAAAAGTTTTAAAAATAAAATGTAAGATACGAAAAATAAAAACAATAATATCAAATAAAGAAAGAAAATAAATAAATGAAAAATATAAAATTTAGTAAAATATATTATAAATCTATTTATATATAATATAACAAATGGACGAAATCAAATGATTAAATTAAAGGAAGATAATGTTGTGTAAAAAATGTAATGAATAAAGATTTCCGAAATCTATATTCCAATTTCTTATATATATAAGTTAATGTAGCGTTTCTGGATAATATCGCTAAATAAAAAAAAAATGTAAATAAATATCACTCTATCTCATATAATATATATATAGAAATATTTTCAGAATACGGATACACATCCCATCAATAAAGATAAATCTCAAACCGATAAACGTAATTAAATTTATAACTCTAATTAAAAATTAATAAAAAGATATTATTACACTTATATTAAAAGAAACTAAGCATTTATAATAAAACAAAAAGAAATAATATCAGAAAAATAGATGAAATAATGTAAGAAATAATGATTTTAATTAATTGAAAGGTTAGAAAATGTTCTAATGATAAAAAATGGCTTGATGGTATAATATAAAAAATAGGAAGTTTTCAAATAATTTTTAATGAACTACAGTTATTATCAAAAAGATCGTAGTTACAATAAAATTTATAAAATAAATCTTTCAGGAATCAAAATATATAAAAGAAGTTGAAAGAACTAAAAAAGCGAAATGATTTATTGCAAGTTTGTAGTTCATTACGAAGAATAAAACAACAAAAAATAGAAATACAATAAAATCCACAACAAATGGATATTTAAAAAACACATTTAAACAAACATTATAAGTTATAACTGATGGAGAAATAAAAATTTTTTTTGTTAAACAGGAATATTATTAATAATTTCATTATAAAGATTATCGCATATGAGGAAGTAGATTCAGGTCTCACTGATGTTGATTCTTTTTTCAGCTCGGGCGATTGTGACTCTTCCATGGGGCTTAAGTCGTTGAGAAGGATTTTCTTCGCATTAGGCACAAGGTAAACTGTATCATCGTAGGAAAAACTAGGCGCTATTGGGAGGATTTAAAAGCGAGAAAAAGAGGAAAAAGAAGAGGAGGACGATTCTATTGGTTCAGCTCGACTTCCCTGGAGAGATTCAAGGATGAACATCAAATCTACGAGAAACTAAAATCTCAGGGGATTCAGTGATTGAGCCGCAACACATGCTAAAGTACATGAGGGGGGGGGGGAATGCAACCGGAATCACCATCGGCATTGTTGACAGAATCATTATCATGCAAGGTGCAGTCGAGATACCGGCGATACCGACCGATTCTATATTTGGTATTTGGCCATGATTTCAGAAAGACGATCTTCTCATCTCGATGCAGCTCTGACTCACCGAGACGGCTGAACGACTATTTTATGTACACCTTTATGCAAATACTTTCTTAATATCAAATCCATTTATTCCTTGTATACAAATGTAGTGTAATGTTCTGATTGAGATTCCCATTTCTTGAAGCAGTCGGTTAGCAATTGTATCTGATTAGTTTGAAATGTTTATAAAGTAACCAATATATACATTTTAAATTATACGTAATATAAGATTTAACATAATTATTGCAGTGTGAAGATTAAAAATGGTCGATAAAAATTTATTATTGGTACAAAGTTAGGATTGATATGAGAAGCACGATCGAACGCTGGTATTTGGAAAGTCTGAAACAATATTGGGTAACAACGTCACTAAATCCTTAAACCGTTGTCACGACGTGTCTTATTGATTATTCCTGATAAGAAATTTATAACATAAAAAATAAATAAATAAATGAAGTGGATATCATTAGATTTATTTCATACCTAATATCTTTTGAAAAATTTTTAGCAACTATTTCATTCTGTCAAATCATAAAGTTGTAGAAACATTTAAAGCTTTTTATATTCCAAATATTCTTACATTACATTAGTTATGGAGTTAGGAAGCTTTGGTTTTATTTTGTCGCTTTATCAAACAGTGAAGATTTATATTTTGTGGAATTATTAAGAATATATATAGATATAATCATGTAATATGAAGTGAACATTAATATAAAATTAAGATAAAATGTAGATTATGTCGATATACCAAATCGAATTCAAGTGGAAAATTTATAAATTTACATGGCTACTTATATATTATACCACGAACATAATCATGAAATATATGACATTGAATTCGATAATAACTTAATTTCAACCTTATTAATAATATGCAGAGACATTTAATAAAAGACAAAATTAACATGTTCTTTACAAAATATCAGAATAAGCATCTATCGTAAAGTGGAGCCCATGATTCCAAGTTTAAGTGTTATGTAACTTAAAATAATAAAATCTTAGATCTACGTGAGAGAAATTTTTTATAAAATTAAGTTATCTTTAAATGGGTCATAATTTTTAACAGACAAATTATTAGCATTCATCATACATCAACTATTGAGTTTACTATTTTTTTTAGAATTTTCGTTATTTAAGAAATTTTAAGAGATTCTACATGTAGTTCGTTGAAATTTATTTTTTTATGCATTCAAATTTATTATTTAATTATGACATGTATTATTAATTCGACAAATCTAATAAATATTTATTGCTTTAATATTCTATCTTAAGAAATAAAATCTAGTAGATCAAATAAAGAGGAATTTTTACATTATTTACATACATAATGAATAATTATATAAAAAATTTCATTCAATAATTAAATCCAGTATATAAATATACTGTTTTGTATTGAATTACTTTTTTATACAGATTATTTTATGAAATGATTACACTATAATTAATGATTTTTAATATATTTTATAAAAAAAATAATAATTCAATTTTTTATTAGTGAAAGGTACATTAATGCATAAAATTATAGGTCTAGGACTTGTAATGCCATGTAACATAATATTCTTAATAATCTGATTTATATCCATCATAATTTTAAACACATAATTTATATTTGAATAAATTGTTAGTGATATATACATATATAGTAAGAAAAATGATTTACTATTATTATTATTAATTTCTGAATAATGTAAGAGGCATGTCTGACCCTAATAAATGTATATTAATAATCGAGCCTTCCAGTACTTCGAAATTTAATTATTTTAGCGTACAGTAACTCTCAATAATTTATAAATTAAAATTATAAAAGTTTTAATTTTCAAAGTATTTAAGTATTTGGTAAAATAATTCTTTGGAAATATAATTTCATCAAGATTTAATTAAACGTCGTAGAAATTAAATATGTAATACGTATGTAATTTCACAATTTACATATATTCCGTATGATTTATTAAATCACGTAGTTTTTAATTTGCAGAAACAGTAAAATGAAAATTTTACTCTAACAATCTTCTACAGAACGTATATTTGAATACTTAAAGATTATAAATAGATTTTACATTGCTTTTTACTTCATTAATTATAATCGTATGTAGATATATGCCCAGAAAATTCTATTTTGTTAATGGTAGCTATAATATTTCTACAGCGCGTTTTAAGCTGTTCATTAATTTATATATTTGAAATTTGTGTCCCTTTTAAAAGTTGGTTATTAGTATTATTAATAATGAGTTATAAATGCAGAATTAACATCAATTCATTTAAAATATTTCCTGCCTTCACAATTCAGTTATATTTTGCGCACTTACACTTGTAAGTTAATTCTTATTTCATTGTTTATTCATCTAGGGACGCAAATTCACTTCCCGTTTGCGTGTATACGCAGCGCAATTCAATTTTTGCGAACTTTGATGTTAAATTATCGTATAAGTTCCTTTATAAATAGTAATGCGAAACGCACGACATACATTAGAATTTATGCAAATTTTTTTTTCATTCTTTCGAGGCAGTTTTTTAATCTCTGGGGTGTTCTAAGCAGAGGAATGTACTGAAGCGTCATTAGCGTTGTGGTCATTAGGACTTTTAGCGGAGTTATACAGAACGGGTGTGCCATCCTCCAACATGCAACTCGGCAAACGTTGTGACAATTAACTTTGATTACTTAAAGTGAGATCTTGATAAGAAACCGTAAACGAGTATACACCCTACTTTGAAACTATTTCTGTTTTGGATGGCATTTACAAAATCGAGGCCCTTTGTCTCTAAATTGCAAATATGGTCAATTTTAATTCAATTACATACGTCGTTACCCGGTATGTATCCAAGCCATTTCTATAATTATTTTCATGGTTCCTTCTGAGGCTTTAAAATGTAGGAAGAAAGATTTAACGTTTAATACAAGTCAGATTTGCCGTTTTCATTGTTCCTCAAGGAATGCCTTGCTTCGCGTATATCTTCAATGCAATGATAATTATTTATAATCTTCGAGAGTCTTCTGAGTTTCTTCTAAGACCTCTATTGTATAACTTCTATTATTTTCGTTAATTTTCGGGGCGTCGGCCATGCCCAAAATATGTTACTGTTAGCAGACGAGTTTATATTCCTGAGCTAGTCTGCGACAGGTATAATATCCGCAACTATCAGCATTGTGAATTCTCAGACTTTATAGTATTAACAGGTATATTACTCTCATTGTACTGAAATCCTGCTCTTATGCTACTTTTCATACTTTAGTGCTTTGGTCCAACCTCCTGTTTCGTATAACATGACACACACTCGGTAGTATGCATAAATAAATGTTAGTTATAAACCAGCGGATCCCAGAGATTAACTATTTTATTTTGGAAATAAATTTAGTATTAGATTTTTTTTACTGCTCGTTATATTAATTATGAAAAATGTGATTGATAAAATATTTGAATGTGAACTACATTTTGAAAAGATTTTTATCCGGTACTTTGTTTGGAGGTTTATTTTGTAATGTGTACAATATTATATAAATTGCTATTTGTCTCCGTAATCATATAATTTTGATAAATTTTCGTAAAACGCATTGCACTCAAATTATAAATAGTGGTGTTCGAAAAGCTATAATAAAGAGTATTCTTGAAAGAGTAAACGAATTATATAATCTAAAATAAGCTATCATAATATAAATTTATAATATACTGTTATCCTCGCCATTTTACAGAGAATGTAAAATGTGAATTGTAAATATGATATTAAGAAATTTATGCTAATTCAAATTAAAATAAATATATCACTATTATCTATTATACATCAATAAATTTGAATGTATTATTAATAGATAATTATGGAAAAGCTCATTTCTTCATTATCCAAAGTAACTGACTTAAATTAAATAAAAAATTTATAAAATTCAATTTTTTATTAAATTTTTGTTAAATACATAATTTTATTATAAAATTAAAAATACTAATATATGGAACTGTTTTGCATTTCATTGATGGAAATTTCAAACAATTATTAAAATATCAAGAAAATCTAACAATTTACAATAATTCAGAAATATAACATTAAGAATAATAGTAGTTATTTAGGTTACAAAATATTTTGAAATTTTCAAAAAAAGTTTTATAATATCTTATTTAATACATACTTCGTAAGCATTTGAGAGCCATATCTACATAATCAAACTTGCAAAAGCAGTGGAGAAATTCGTCAGAGAATTTACAGTTACATAATGATATTTTATAAACCATATTAATAATATGCTGCTATAAAAGTTGAATTAATAATTATTATTATTATTATTCTTCAATAAACTCCACTAATTTGAGTAAACTTCAAATATTTATGTATGTGTGTATGCATTTATGTACATGTATATATATTGTTCATTCAGACATTGAATCTAATTATTGTTCTCGAATTTATTAACGTAATAGTTTCTGCTCAGCTCTGAAGTTAATATTGTATGTTTTCTGTGTCTTTCATCGTATTTTGTAATTATAATATCAACGGCAATAAAAACTTATATATTACTTTTAGATAATAATTTTATTTGAAAAATATAAGCGCTACATTATTTGTATTATTAAATTGTTATAATAAAACAATACATGAAAACTTTAACTTTCTAATTATATTAAGAAATTATATTTTATATATAAAAAAAGGAACCACTATTTTAATAAAAAAATTAATAAATAAAAATAGCAATAAATAATTAAATAAATAATAATTAAATAATATGTTTATAAGGCAATATTTAACACAATTAATCGGTAAAAAAGTTAATAACTGAATCTAATACCTTTACAAACATTTATCCAAAGTAAAGCCTTAAAAGCGTTTATAATAAATATAGAATAGAAAATTTGAAGTATTAAGTTAAATAATTATTTTAAATTGATAGGTATAAGTATGCAATTAGCAGTTTTATTACATTTACACAATTTATATTTTTTAATGAATTAATATTTCAGAGTTTATTGTAAAATAAAAACAATGGAAAATTCAGGAATTATAAGAAATATTATATACAAAAATTAAATATCAAATCGGAGAATAAAGAAATGTACATTTTATAAACCATTAAAATTGATGCATTTCTTTCTAGACCGAACACAAAATTCAGCTTTTTGATCTAATGAATGTTCAATTATTATTAATACAGTAAGAAATAATTCATGCGCTGCGTTTCTATCGAATGCTAATACTTATTTATAATTTATTTCTAAAAATCTTATGTTCCTTCAAATAATTAATTGAATTTACCAATAATCTGATAGTTTGTTAGGTTGATTATAAATAATATAAAATATTCATAACTTAAATTTTATCAAAAATAGTTTTTATCATGTTTTTTAAATTCATGACTTCCGATACTTGTGAATTTTTTACTGTAGAATTTGTGAACAAACTTTTAATATATAAATTATAAAATAAAATACATGAAAAATATGAGGTTTCAGGTAATTTCGGAATTTTTTATTATAATTAAAAATATTATCTGATAATTTACATGTATATTCATTGGTACCTAAAACTAAAATAAAAACTGTAAATTTCTTTATACTATTACCAACTATTGATTTGTGCGTCACAAGTGGATTTTTTTATTTTTTTAATGGGAAATTTACTATCATATCGAACTTTATTTTAAAAAGAAGTAGTAAATTATTATGAGATTTATATTTACATTTTACATGTCAACATCAATAACTTATATTTAGTTCCATTTTCTACATTTTTTAAAAGGTAAGAGTACACTTATAATGATTTACTATATGAATTCTATTTTTGTTAAGGTAAAGATATTAATAAAAACTATAGTGTTTAATATTTTTAAAAAATTTTGCAACATAAATATAAACCATTTATTTTTACCCTGAACTCGGTAGTAAAATATTATTTATATAAGTTGTAAATTTATTTTTTTTTCTTGATATTCTTAAAAAACTTGTTTGTTGTACATTGTTTTTTTAATAATATTTAATTTGTTATAAAAATGAGATTTTTATATTTTGAGTTTTGTATACTTAAGCAATATTATTTTTCTTTCAAATGATATTTTTATTAAAATATTAAACACATAATACTTTGATATATCTCGAATTGCAGAATTTTTTTAGACTATTTGCAAAATATAAATATTGAAACGAATACAAAAAAGTAGTAGATTTGAAAATCAATATTGTGTAAATTACATATACATTTTAAGGAGACAGAAATTTCCATAACAATAATAGATTGTAAAGTGTTAGTCGTCCTCAGAAGTAACAACGTTTTTAAATTTTAATGTTATTGTATAAAATATAAGTTTTCGATTCATATTATGTTTAATTTTTGAATTTATATATTGAGTCGTAAAAAAATATTGCCTATCTAGAGGTATTATATGCATAATAGAGAAAAAAAGGCTACAATTCTTGACTTCATATATAATATGTTGAAAACGCTGTATAAATTACTCTCTGTTTCATAAAAATTTTTAAACTGTAAGTATTTATTTCATACATTGTTAAATAATAAGTATATATAGGTAAAGTATAAAGCTAAAATGTATTGATAATTAGATCGTCAATAGGTAAATTAAAATAGCAATCATTTTTTCATCATTTTACAATAGTACTACAATAAAAGTTTGGGCAACTTAATATTACGTCAAATCAATAAATTATGATTGAGATACCAATTTCATTCAACACAATAAGTTATTTTTTTCAAAGTAGATCAAAAGTATTTTAAGTAAATGTTGTTTACTTGCGATGATAAATGTTTCACCCCGACTCAAATTTTTCACATCAAAATAAAATTCAATATTTTGCGCGTATTTCGCACTATAGATAACAACGACTTGTATTTGCCGAGCATTTGTTGGAAGTTTTGTCGGCTAATGCTTGCATCGACTGTCAAACTTTCCACCTAGGACTAATCGAACACGTTTGTACGTCGTACGTGCGGTGCTTTCGTCTATTACACCCATTTTCAGCTTAATTCCCTTTGAATTTTCCTCTAATATTCAAAGCGCATGTCGTATTTGTGTCATGCGATTGCGAATTTTAAATTTTGGAAAATCCAAAGTATAACTTTCACTGCCTCGTTTTAAACTCGACATTTAATTGCAATTGATTAATTAATATTGGAATAAATTTATAATTAAATCCTGATACGTCAATGTTCCAATTTTGAAAAGTGAAGTCTCTCATAAATGCATATATTGAATTGAGTGCTTTACAAATTATGTATTCATAATGCGAATACCTGAACTATTGTTATAACAAACATATTGTTATGTTCATTCGTATTTTGAGAATAGTATTTTTTGTAAAAAATATTTTGTATTGGAAGGTGAATTAAATTGATTTTATTTGTATTGATCTATGTATTTATATATTATTTTGACTCTTAAAGAAAGATGAATAGAAATGACATAACATGTAATATTGAAAATATCTTGCTTTTAAAGTATTATTCATATGGAATTTAACTTGATTCCTACATTTCTTTAAAATAAATATACCTATAAATGTACATTAAATTGTATTTAATTTAAATTTAATTAAAATAATCGTAGAACTGACTTTTTTTGGTTATGTTTCAATACAATTAACTAATTTTATTAATAATAACTTTAAATTAATAATAATTTTAAGTATATTTACATCTTTTGCAATTAAATTTATCTATCATTAGTTGAAATAATTAAATAAAATTCGGAATTATTTTCGTAAGAATAATTGTACATGAGATAGTACCTATTATCGATACTACTGGTCAAAATTTAATTTATTTTTATTTAATTGCGTTTTTTGTACAAAAAATAAATATTTATCTGAATAAATTTTAGAAATAGTTACATTAATTATAATTATAAATCACCAAAGGCTGATTCGATTCACTTTAAATCATAATATTCATTTATTTTAGTATTATTTTCAATTTCAGAGAAACTGTTATTACTTTTATTGAATAAAAGTAAATTTGGCCAATATTTCGATCCATGCATTATTAATTAAGATCTGAATTTTCATATCGCCGGAGACGGAAAATATCAATTTAAAATAAAATATATGAATATTGAAAAAGATCTCTTCCTTAAAAGTAATAATATGCAATGAAGGGATTAAGACGAAGACAAATGAGACTAAAATCTATGTCTCTTCTCCGCAATCGATCGCAGATAAATCGAGCGTATTGTCACTTACTTTCGTCCTCATTCTCTCCCTTTATATAAAGACGACAGCGATTTTTACGGTCGATAAAATATGTCCGCTCTTTTCCAAAAGCTTCCTCACGGATTCGAAGGAACAAATGGTCTGTGTCAGTTCTGACTGACACGCTCGTTTGAAAATTTTTTTTCCAGCTCCTGTTGGAAAACGTCGAGAGCTCCGAAAGCTGAGAGCTTGCGCGTAGCTAGGACTTTGCGCAAAGTTTCCTTTACCTCTTTGTAAATACATAGAGAGAGAGAGGGAGAGAGAGAGAGAGAGAGGGAGGGAGGGAGGGAGGAAGCGAGAGCAATACTTCCATATATAAAGTAAATAGGTACAAATGATAAAAAAACTAAAGAAAGAAAGCTAAAGAGAATGACAGTATGAGGACGAGTACACTCTTTGTATATACAAAACGTTGGAGGAAAAATATTAAGTTTAAGTAAAAGAGGTTGGCATCGCAACGAACTTACACGGGAATACCTAATACACGTTCAATAAGCAAAGAAGTCGGAAAAACTAAAAAGTGAAAATAAAGTAATAGGAAGAGAAGAGTCGGCATTCAAAGGAATCTCACTCTGGAGCCACGAACACGGGTTCGATCACAAATGGAATCTGCAGATTACTGAAAGGAGCGTGCGTCGTGTATGAATAGTTCCATCTGCGGCATGAATATACAGCAATGAGTAAATGGGGGCGGGGAAAAGGAGAAAAGAGTCGGAGAAAAACGAGGACGAGCAGAAAGTTTGTGGGAGAAAAGTGTCTTTTTCTGCGATGCGGGTAATATTTTAGTGTTCTCCGTCCCTTTATAGCTACCACGGTCGTCGACGACTACAGCGATGACGTCGACGACGAGGCAAACGAAACTTTTCGTTAAAACCTCCCCCCGAACAGTTGCGATCCACCCCCGCAAACTCGCGGGACTTTAATGCTTTTTAGAAGAAACGGGTGTTCGCTCGGGGTGAGCGGCGGCGCAGACACACACGAGAGCAACTACTCGGAGGCTCATGCCAGTCCTTCACCCCCGAACAAGGGGGATCCTATCGAACAATGTACAAAGGGTGTTTACGTGTCTCTCCGGCTCTCTGGACCATCCGCGCTGCTTTAATTTTCTTTCGTTTCGCTCGCTCCTACAATGACGTGGACCTTCACAGCGCCAGAACATCGATCAAGAACTAGAAGAATAACATTTACAGATACGGATGATAAATGATAGCGCGAAAATATACGCGTATTTATTTTTGTATTCGGAAGAGTTTCCGTCTCGGAGATGTTCTTTTCTCCTCCTCGAGATGTAGACGTAAATGACGAGCGGCGCACTTTGGTAGTTAATGTCTCGGATGGCTGGAACGGCATCCCGAGTTCTTCAGCTCAATTATTCTTTCCGACCGACTCTTCCAATTTATTATTACTATCCATAATGCTTGCAGATGAGCGAGCACTGCGAGACACAAAGATACTGAGTGCATCCCTCCCTCCCCCCCGCCCCCTTAATGCTAATTAGTTCTACTTCATCGTAGCCCGCAAGAATTTATAATTGAAGCTGCAATCTTGGACTCTGTTGATGCCATTGTATCAATACTCGTCGGGATGCATTCGAGCCGTATTTTATTGTTTCAACAATAAAATCACTGAAATTGTTCTTTCGATTACTTTTGATTAGGACAGGGCGTATACAGCATCCACATTCACTGGACGAATCTTCCAAGATAGCAGATGTATCAAGGACTGAATGACGGATAGGCCATAAATCACCACCAAACTTTCATGAGAAAGTGTGAATTTCAATAAGTTATCCCATTATCTAGAGAATTTTTAAGTCGATTTAAATACTCTATTACTTTTTCTTTCTCCGAGCTCGATTTACCATTCGTGCCACCAACTGATAATTCCAATCGCTAATTTATCCTTATCAACATTCACAATACTATGATTATAACAGTTGGAATAAAAATTGAAAGAATTTTATCTCTAAATTCATTGAAAGCGAAGTTATTCTGAAGATCGTTTATCGAAACTAGTTTGAAGCACACCCACCCACACATGCTGTAGGCGAGCTTTTGCACTTCTGTGTACTTACCGGCAGTCGTATAGAAATAAGCTCGCCCTAAAAGCACCTAAAGTATGCACAAATATTCACACACCAACATCTTTACTTGCCGTGCGAAAGAGCCATTGCATCTGCAAAGATGCTAAGGGTTGAGGGGGGGAGGGTAGGGTTACAGTCACAACCCTCGAAAAACTCGCAAAAGTATCGAAGGAATTTGCAAAGGAGAGATGTTATAAGTATGGAGAGTTTTACACGGGCATGTGAGTGTGTGTGTGGGTTTCTATATAAAAGGCATATACGCCACAAACGCAAGAACTTTGGAAAGTTCGATATACGATTCCGGAATCTTTATTGAAGATCCTCCACTAGAACTCGGTATAGTTTTACGAAGGTAATCGATTGGCTCTTTAGTTTTCTTGATCGCGATTCTTTTCGACTTTTTGGACCAAGTAATATCTACAACTGTATACTGGGACCAAAAGTTAAACTCGTGGTAGATATTTTAGCCGAAGCAAAGCTGGAATACGAGTTGAATGAAACGCGAAACCGATACCGGCGAACTATGTTATTTTGATGGGGTATATAGATCTCTGTTTAATTTTTACTATTTGCCATTTTCAATTCTACTTTATTATGTACATTGAATGAAAGTTGTCCAAGGATCATCAAATGCTCTTTGTTTTTGTCTGGATATTTTTCGAAACCCATCGGATAAAAAGAGGATAATTTTTTGTTTTGTATAACGAATCTCGTAGGTGGAGAATTATATTTATGTACATATTTTTCCTTTTCCAGTTTTACTTTTTAGTTTTTTATGTTAATTACTCAAATAAAAAATAAAACTTTATTTGGTCAAAGAGTAAGATTTATATGAAGTATATTTTAAAGTAAATATTTCAGTATCTTTTTATACTAAAACTACTTACACATATATACATATATATATATATAATAATAATAAAAATATACTGCACTCAAAAGTAAAAGACTTAGAAGAATTTCAACAAAATTAAGGAGTCACGCAATTATACATGTAAACTGCAATTGCTTGTTCTATATTCACATGAATATGTAGTTGGAATCAACTGTAACAAGGAAGTAACTGTAAACGCGCAAATATGCAGTCACAAAAACCCTAAAGTTCGTATATCCTTATACTAAAATATAAAATAAAAAAAATAAGAAATTTTTATTCATAATATAAAATATATTTTCTGCCTTGGACTAATATTGATTAAGAAATTATTTCATATTTGTTAACACTGCAAACAAAAATTTTAAGTTTTTATAACCAACTTTCTTATCATCATGTTGCTCAACTATCATTTATCTTATTTGAGACTTTGAGTTTATCTTATACACATATGCATATATATATATTTAGCGAAATTTTATAAAGCAGAGCATACTTTATTACTGTTAATTATTAGCGATACTTTATTACAGAATATATATTGTTACTGTTTATGAACAAAAATAATTGAAGTCTTTTATAAATGTAAAGGATAATAACAATTTTTGTATTACTTATTATATATATATATATATTGTTATTAATACTTTGTGAACAATACCATATACTTTCAAGATTAATAAATATTTATGTATATGTAAATTAGTTTCATATTTCTCTCTACATTTTTCTTATTACTTATTAGTAGCTGAATAAGTAATTTATAAAAGTTTGATGTTTTAAACATTTTTCTTTTCTTATTAATAATTATAATATAGTATTACTCGTTTAATACATTATTACTATAATTATTATTACTGGCTTTAAAACTCATTTTAATATCTTGTCGACTAATTTTTACTTTTCTACGTTGTAATTGATATAAAAAATGTCCTTTAGATATTTTTTTACATGTTTCAAATTTTTCAAATATATTCGCTTAAAGATAATCTTTTAATGATGATTTTTGCAGATAAATGACTGATTAAAACAGACAGGCATAAATAATAAAATGTTGTTCTATTTGGTACAGAAAAATATCTTTTAAAATTATATTTTACATATTTTATATTTTTACGAAATTGAGTCCTGCATTCACAAGTACTAAAAAATGCTTTTTATTATTATTTTGTTCTTTTTTAATGCTATTTTCATTTTGCAAATAAAAAATTAGCTTATTTCCCTTAAAATAAATTTGAAATTAAAAATTATTAACTCTGCCTCGAGATTATTAAAAAGAAAATAACGTGGAGAGAAAATGGATAAAAGGTGTTCTAGGAAATATTCATTTTTACTTTGTAATAGTTTTACTCAAGGGTCTTTTATTGTTCTAAATAAAAAAATTTTTGAAAAAAAACTTTTAAAACTTTGATGGTATTCTTTAATAAAATATGTTTAAAAATGGCAATCCACAATCGATATAATCAATGGAATATTTACCCGTACACATAATTGAAATTGTAGTTTCAATTTGAATTTCTAATCTTGCTTTACACGCTCACATATAACTATAAAACTGTTAATATTCAGCAGAATCCTGTTTAGGCCAACTTTCAATTTAGTTTCAACTTTTTTCCCACACATCGACCCTCTTAATTTCCTTGTGAAAAAAATTAAATTTTTACAAAGTTCCCTCGGAAGCCCGAACACCCAAATTTTTCATCCTCTTTGCGTGAGAGCGCGGAAAAAAGGAAATTCGCTCCAAGTTGGCTCTAAAGACAGGCCATTATAAAAAATCGCATAAGTGCAGAGAACCATGCGATACATCACGCGTCTCGCAGAGCGTAAAATACGTAGGTGAGCGTCGAGTACACGACCCGGAGTAAGAAAACTTCAAGGGCGCAAGTGACCTGTGACGATCTTTTCTTTCACCGGGAGTCGGTCTTTGTGCGGGGAGTCGCCAGGCTGCGAAACTTTTGATATTTGAGCGGAATACGGTCAGGTCGTGAGTTCGCGAGGAAGGCGAGGACAAGACCCTCGGGGCGTTAAGTACTCGAGGTGTCGAATGTCACTCTCCAGAGAGCGTTTAACTTATTATGTATTCACACCTCGAGCCACGCGTGATTTACGTCCGTCTTCTTCCCCCCAGGAACTCGCCGACTTTCTTGAAATTTCAGAGCCGCCCGGCTCTGGATTAAATCGTGCTTTTAATTAATAATAGTATTTACACAAATACTCGATATTCCGCTGGGCTAATTGTCTCGCATGTAGATTTCGCAAGCATTAACATAGTCGATCAATTCCTATTCCATCTAGCGCGAGTGGCCAATTGAAATTTTGGTTCAGCCGTCACTTAATGTATGTCACTGCAAATACAGAGACTCAAATAATTGAATTACTGTTTCAGCTCTCTCGAATAAAAATGATTATCATCGCTGAAATATCACTTTAATACAAAATACTCGATTTAATCTCTAAAACAAAAAAACAAGCTTTTACGATTCGTTATTATAACGGCTGGCGTTATAATAATGAATTAATAAAACATGCCACTCTGATAAATAATAAAAATGAATTTTCGTTATTGCGCAACATATTCACTCTCAATTGTGTAAAATGTTTGTATGGCCAATTACCAACATAAACTTTACAAATTTATAATAATACTGTAAGTAAAATTCAATTATATTTTATTGTATTTTCTAACACTAATTTTTGTACACTCATTTTTAGTTTGAATTTATGCTTTGACATATCAATTCAGTATGCATACCCATTCTGAATTAGTGGATCAACAATTTCTAATATGAATTTATGAAATATAAAAGGTCACTATAGGTAAAATAAATTTCGAAAAAGTGCTTTCTAGAATAAAAAAGTCAATGTAAAATACATGTATTATAAAACCAACGCTATCAGTGTCAAAAAAGAAAGGTATATAGCCTTTTTTAGTTAAATATTTATCCTATATATCTGAAGCTAAAAATAAATATCTTAAAGAATACTTTTTTCTTCATAATGAACTTAGTTGTTTATTTATTATTAAAGTAAGAGCTATTATTAAAATCAAAAGCAGTTTGTATAAAAAAATAATTTCAAAATATTTTATTATAATTGGTATTGTATACAATTAATATTATATACAAACAATATTATATACAATTAATAATTATTATTTTTATTATATCAGATTTATCAAAGTTTGAAGTAAAAATATTATAGCGAATATCACTAAAGAATGTCAAAAAATTTAACAATATCAGTATAGGAGTGTAATATTTATTCTAGAAAATCTGCATAACTTTCATAAATATTATTTTTTATTACTTTCGATTATAGGAATATTATAATAAATTAAAATAATTTTATTTTAAAATATTTTTTAATATTTTTGTAATATAAATAGCTTTCAAAAAAAGAAAAATCTAAAAATCTGCCTCTAATATGAATATCGAATAATAAATTATAAGAAAAATGTTTAAAGAATGTCAATTTAAACAAAACATATTTTTTGAAAAAAAAATATTTGTGATTTTTAAATTTTGTACTAGAGCATGAAATAATTTCAAAGACCTGCTCTGAAAAAATCGAAAAATTATTTCAATAAAATGAAATTATAAAATTTGTACCACATACAAATTGAACAGTTTCATCTACTTATAAAAATAATAGAATTATTATGAAATTTTAAAACAAAATTTATTGGTAACATTTAAAAGAAGATTGGTTTCTTGGAAAAATAATATGCTTACATGTTTTTAAGTAATAAAAGTATATTAAGGTAAAATAACTAAAAGTCATATTTGCCATACTAACAAAACAATCTATTCATCGATATGATTTACATGTACCGGAGTCCGTTTGAATTTTAATCGATCCTTAGTAAGTTACATTGAAATAGGTACACTTGTAATTTAAGTGTATAGTATTACTATTAAATATCCTGTATACAGTTAAACCGATCAGATAAATTTAGAGCTGTAATTAAATACATATTCGGTTTTTATATGAAAATATTTGAAAATCTAGATATTTGTGATGAATACAATGAAATGTCGACAATGCTAGTATTTTCTGCATGTAAATTCTATAAAATTTCAATTTTAGTTTTTAATATCCTATGAAAATATGCGCTTTTATCTTGTATCTAAAAATACTGAATTGTTGTTATTTTCAATTTAATGTCTTAATTAATAATACGCGTGCCGTTTTTTTAATGAAATAATAAAAATTATTGATCTAGTCATAATAGTTATGCAAAAATATTATTTAGATCAACTATATAATAATATTTTAATTATCCAAATGCATTTATTAAATTTTTTAATTTTTATTTAAATAAAAAAAATTTAAAATATGAAAAAATATTTTTAAAATCTAATTTTTTATATATGTTGAAATATTTCTTGTTTTAAGAAATAATTCTCTTGATTGTTTAAAAGTTACAGAGCTATAAAATAAATTCATACTTGTCTATTTTTATTGAAAACTGTAAAATTTAATATTTTTTTAACAATAATAAATCACTGAAACTTTATAAAGGACATAGATAGCAGATTTTTTAATTTTTTTAAATATTATGGCAAAAAAGTTAAATTTTAAAAACTTTGAAATACTCATACTATACCGAAGACTCAGTTTTTTAAAGTTTAGGAATGAGTAGATTTTGAAAAGCTCCATAAGTTTGTAATTGTAAGTTTTACGCCGGGTCTTCAACCTTTTTCTATAAATAATTTTTTTTTTCTTTATTTTTCTAAAAATTAAGTTTCGCAATACATTATCTTTCTTGCGAACAGTCATTCAATTGTAGTTTAAGTTAAACAGTTGATAAAAGTTAAATGGAAACTGGTACAAATAGGAATGGCACTACAAGCGGTAATAACCATAAAGTAATTTGGCGAAAATCATGAAACCCACGCAGCAGAATGCGATTTTTCCTCGGAATACTTTTTAGCGGGATAAAATTTAAACTGTGGAACTTTGGGGCCGGATGACACGCAGATAAGAGGTGGGAGACTGCGGGGGCGATAAACGAAAGGTGAAAGAAAATGCTTTGAGAGGTAAAGTTAACGCATAGAGCTTACTTCATATACATATTGAAGGGGAAACAAAACGAGAGGGAATGAGACGAGATTGGCAACGTCTACAGATTCCCTCTTTTTGCTGTACCAAGGCGTCTAACGTCTATCTACATCCCTTTTGGTCGGATAAATAAAAGGGATACAAAGGAACGGTAGTAGCAATAGTGGAAAAGGGAGGGGGGGATTTTCTGGTGGAAAAAATATCTGCTCTCGACGTTTCTCCTGTGGATCTTGCAAAATGTACAAACACAAAACTATGTGTGCTCCTTTGTCTAGTCGACCGGAAATATTTCGTTCTTCTGGCACATGTGCCCACTCTCTGAAAACTCTCTTATAGATAACTTTACTATTTTTTCTCGTATTGTTTACTTTAAATCTACAACAAATAGCCACATCCAAATAATCAGACCGCCATTTATATAAAGTAACGAGAGAACTAAAATTTTTGCCCATCCAACTATTATAAAGCAGTTTATTTTTGTTTACTTTCGAATTACACATTGTTATCTTCAAAATTATTTTTTTGTTTGTTTTAATAAATTCTAATATTATTTTGTATCTTTCTTTTTTAAAAAAAATTCACAGAATAAATAAACCACTGAATGGGTGATAGAATTGACAATTACTTACAATTAATTTATGTATCAAAAGATTAAAACACCCCGTGCTCTTTATATATAATTACATTGAATATTATCTGCAGTCTAAAAAATTCATGGAAATATATTTTATTGATAACTTACCCTGTACGAAGTTGAATAGTAGTTCAGAATCTTATCCAACTTTAAATTTATAATTTGTAATATACAATTCTACAGTCCTACATTTTTATATTATCAAATAAATTTTAATTGAGTAAGAATCAATAGTTTTATTGTATCGAGATAAATATGTAATAGTTAAATCGTAGCGTAAAATAATTGTCACATTTCAATGACCTACAATAAGAATTATTGTAGGTCATGGGATAACATCGATAAGTTTAGCGTTCGTGTGCGCCCCCCAGATGAAAGTGTATAATAACTAAATCCGAATTTGCCATGCTTTTTCCTTCGGTGAAATTGAGGAAATGGGGGAAAACCGAGGAAAACCGAGACTGTTTGCACGAGACATTCGCGTGCGATGGATATTAGGGACACATGTCCTTTTAACGGATAAACCGTGAAAATTATTTCACACGTACGCGTCCCACGAAAGCCAAAGGGATTTCATCTGTAACCGCACGGCCGCGTTATATATCCGAAAGACACGAACCATTTATTTTCCCTGAAGAAATATTTCGGAAAAATAGAGAAGAAGCTTCGAGCTAATAAATATACTCTCACTGACATGTGTACCAACAGTATATGATTTTTTTGTTATTTTTCCATCTTAATGGAAAAATGATGTAGTACCCTTTTCAATTGTAAAGAAAGTTTTTCAACAAATTTTAAACTGTTGCTTAAATTATTTTTGTCCGAGTTTTTCTGTACGTTCTATAAACAATATTATTTGCACTTAATTTTCTGTACGTGAAAATTCATAAAAGCTAAAAAATATCAGGATTTAAATTTAAAATATCAAACATAGTAGAAAGGTTTCACAAATCAAAGGTATTGCATCGGTTGCTCAAAACTTGAAATTTTAGTAGAGGATCCTTTAATATCTCTAGCATTAATTCAATTTCAAACTTAAATTTTCGATTAATTAAATGTAAAATGTATGTTAAAATATTTGTAAATAAGGATTAAGTCCTGCTTCATCCCAAAAAACTTTTTGGCATTCGATACAAAGTCAGCGATTTCTTTAAATTCTCCGAAAATACTTGCACATATCTCAACTGATGGCGTGACAACACTTGCTTAAACTTATCAAGTAAAGAGTAGATAAGTCAATTTGAAAAGCACAATTCTTTGACGTCTGAGTTTAAAGCGTGCATTAAGAGAAAATTGTTTTTGCAAGGAAAATTGCAGCCACGCCACTCAGTTTTACGCCTTACTTTTTTTTTTAGCCATACAACAGGCGCGAGATATTTCATTGCAATGTTAGCTGACGAAGTCAAGCAAAGACAAAGCACGAGGAAAAAGAAATTCCGTCCCACACGAGGTCGATTAGTCGAAGAAGTCCTGTCGACCCTCCTCTCCCTCCTCCCCATCCCCGTCAACCCGTCCCGTAAAACTTGATCAGGCTATTTCAGGATGTCATGCGGTATGCGGGTGACCGCATTACCTACTCTGCCAAACGTGGGATCCCAAACAGAGGACAAGCCGTAATAATACAAGAGAACAGGTATTGCAGTGTTTGAAGTGCCTAAGAGCAGTCCAATTGCTTTATACTTTTCCATTTGTCTTAGCTCGAGAGAGATAATATTTCTCGGAATCGGGGTTGAGTGCGAGGACTGCCAAGACAATAGACGAATTCCGCTCTTTGTGCATTTATCCGCATCAAGGGACTTGCATAATGTGCCGCAATGCAAATCTCCGAATGAATAACGATTACTATCAAATCGTTCACGAGTATTGAAATCACGAGGAACTAATTTAATTTAATTCCTTATTTATCGTCCGGGACACACGTGCGGAATTATCCTCTAGTGCGAAATCTAATTCATGAGCAATCTTCCGAAATGCATAAACAAAATTATAAATCAGAAAAGTTAAAATCGAGTGTCTGTTCATTAAAACCGAGGTAGATTTGCCTCTTCCCCCCCCCTTCACTTTCACACTCTCTCTCACTCTCTCGAGGATATTAAAACGCGCAAAATCTAAAAGGATATCTGCTTTCTATATACAAACAGAAGCGGATGCGTAAAGAAAAAGAAGCATCGGATCCACGTGTGCGGAATATATTCAAATTTGTTCCCCTCGGCCTTTCTTTACTTCCTCCAGCTTTGGCTCCGTAAATGCTTGACTTCTTTTACCCTGCCCTTTCATTATTTTTTCCCTTTTTTTCGTTCTTCGACGAAGAGCGGCTCATTTGGTTTTGGAGGCTGATGGCGTAACGACTCTCCGCTCCATCCACAGCTTCACTCGGATATAATATGAGATCCTGAGACCGATATTTATGTGAAGATCTTTTATGCACTGGCAAAACACGCGTATGGACCCTCGGACAGATCCTTCATTTTCTCTCGCGTATCTTCCGGGGAACACCCGAGACGTCGAGGAGGAATATATCGCCTCGGATGCTGTGTCAGTTCTTCATCAAAACCGCGGAATATACCATGAAAGAATAATTTTCTCCGGCATTTCCCGATACCCCCTTTCTCATTTACTTTATAAAGCGCACCGCAGATTTTCCCGATAGCTGTCTGCCAGTCCCTATCACTTAGAATCTCAAAAAATGTTCCGTCTAACATTCAATGCACGCCCAACTCCATTTGATTTTTATTAACGTCGAAAATTTAGATTTTGCCGATAAATAAAATAACTGTAATAACTGTAAACTTGACCATTAACAAGAATAATGCGGATCACATATAATAAATGGAGATATTTATAAAAAAACAAATATATTTCCAATTTATTTTAATGAATAACACCGTCCTAATTCAATTACGACTAAATCATTTTCTATGTCAATAATCTAAGTAAAATTTATATTTCCAGTAGCTCACAAAGCTACCACCACATGAGATTGACACTAATAGAATTAACCTAATGAGTCTGTCTTTTACAAATCATTGCAATGACTATGATTGCAAACAGACCGACAGAATCTACATTTATAAACAAATATTTTTCCATTTAACTCTTTATTTTCATTACACTATTCACAATAAATTGAAATTAATCTTTTCTTTAAAATATTTCTCAAGAAATTTATATCAATACCTTTATAATTTATTGCCAGGCTTTCAATGATATTCAAGCATATCATAAAAATTTCTTTTCAAAGTAATTGATAGTAAGTCAGGGAATCTATAACAATTCAAAGTAATTTTTTAAGGTAAATTGAATTATTTTATATTATAATTCAAACAAATTCTTCAAACTTTTGAATCTGAAAGAAAAATACTCACGAAGAATCGATAAAATCTCACTTGAATATGCCAAGCATATTTAACATCATTATTTAAAATACAAAAATTACATTTGCTACTATTATTTTGCATTGATTTGTCAAAATGTTTAATTTTCTGTTTTTCTCGAATAACTTATGGACTTTATTAAATTCATTTAAATTAGCATAAGGAATCTTAAATGCATAATTGTAGAAATTTTTAGTTGCGTACTAATTGACTCATACGCTTTATTCAAAGTATAAATTTTCTGTGAATCCAAATTGCAAGTTTCATGAATTTATTGTAATATATGCCTGACAGCTTAACCATCACACGTGTACTCTATAATAGGAAAATTTTAATTAGTAATTTTAATCATAGCCTAAACTAATAATGAATTAATTCATTTAATCAACACTATTAAAAACACTTTTAGATAATACACCGTTACGTCTTCTTTTACATGCTTTTATTGAAAAACTTTTTAATAAATTAGCGTAATTTAACTGTTATGGAAGAATTTTATGCAGAATATATTATTATTGTTGTTGATGTTGTTTTTATTATCATTACTATTTTTAATACCTTCATCATCATTATTATCATTACCACTATATATTATATATTACTATGTATATACATATTACTAGTTTTTATTAAAAATATTTTCCAATATTAATATTTACGCATTTAATTATTAATAAGAATATATCATGTTAAATTTACCTTATAAATTTAAATGAATTTTTTATGAAGAACTTATAGAATCTGTTGTTTTCATCAAATGCCCTCCGTACTCGGCACAACATCTCATGATGTTTAGTTTAAATTCATATCATGTCGGTTTATGTATTTATATATCATTCTTAGTAATACTACATTTTATAATTGAGTGTATTCATACTATTCATTTGCTCTGTTACATTGTTGGTCAGATGATTATTTATTTTATAACAAATGTTTACTATGTGATAATTAAAAACAAGTTTTCATTATCTAAAAGCTTTTAAATTTATATCTGATAAGAAAAGGATATTTTCAATTTTTCATGCCAGTAATAAGTAAAATAAAAATTAAAATACTATGAATTGCTAAATATGTTCGATAAAGTAAAAAACAATTAATCATAATTTCATAATTTGAAATTGTACATGAATTATTATTATATGTTGTAGAAAATTTGAAATATACAGTGTATTCATAGAGTCAAATGATAAATATGTATATTTTGAAAGCAATATATATATGTATATATATCAATTATGTCAACAAAATAATTAATACATTAATTGAAATTTCAGGATATTTCATATATATTTTTTAAGTCATTATTTATATATAGAACATTATTATTTAAAAGAAAACTCTTTACAAAATATATAATAAAATAAATTCATAAAATAATCTACAAAGTATTTATAAATGATCGTAAATTTTTTTTTTTTTTATTTTCATTCATATATTTAGTAAAATAATGAATATTTTATGTATCGATCAGTATTCTAAATGAGTCAATTACTTTATTTATCGTAAGAAACATATGCATGAATAGATAGATTAAGAAAATATTTTCTTCGAATCATTTCACTTTTATGAAATTTTTTTCAAATAAGTCACATTATATTTCCATTTGCTTATATTAAATTTCGGCACCTTCAGGTAACAACATTTACAAGTGATAAAATTTGAGAATATATTTAATTTGTTAAAGTAAGTAAATATTAAAATATTTTACTTTATAAACACATTTATAAATAATAAACATTGTTAAAAATATTTCTGATATAAAATCACAAATATATTAAATAATATGAAAAAATATTGATAAAAGTCGAAAAATGTAAGAGCTGTTCTTTAGATAACGACATTTTAGTCTAGTATTTTTGTCAATTATTTTAGAAAAAACACTGTGGTAAAGTAAATCATAAAAGTATTTGAACTTTTCACTTAGAATTTAAAAAATTTATACTCGGAAAAATATACTATTTTAATAATCTGTGGTTTCATAATTTGCCATATAAAATATTTTCATAAATTTAAATAAACAAAATAAAAAACTGGAATTCTTATCGAAATTTTTATTTATTTATATTTTGTAATATCGTTTAAAATTATTTTTATACTTTTTTGTGAATTTTAGTGACTTGCAAATAGTTTTTCTAAGTAAAAGAAATATTATGTAATTTATTTATGTAATTATATAGATTTATAACAATTTATTTCATCAAAAATGTTACAGGAATCTAGGTGAATTAAATATAGAATTTAAATTATCGATTCATATCAAACAATTTGACACGAGAACTGTCAACACCTCATACCATAAATACCCTAAAGGATTTAAGATATTGGGTTTTTCAAAATATATAGCATAATGATTTTAATGTTGGAAATATATCATTAATATAATTGAACCTTTTGGGAAAGGGTTTGATTTATACCTTTTTTTTGTTTTTTGTTTGTGGTGGGGTAGTGGACTCCAATAAACTGCTATTTTAATAATGAAAATTCTAATTTATGAAGACGAAATACGTTTTGTCAAATACATCGGTTGGAGCATAGAGGTATCTTAACCAGTGCAAATATACAAAGCTCGTCAAATTCTTGAAATACCTCATTAATTCTATGAGATAGCGTCTACGGCATAATTAGAAGCGAGCCTGGAGAATTTAAAGGAGATCGCAAGCATATCAGTTGGCTTCTAAGGACACCAATGGAATTAGTATTGACCTCGACTCCTTGGTACTCACTTTAGATCCTCACCTCGCACCTCAATTCTCGACGGCTGCGGATTCTCGTGGACCAGATGTTGTCACGTGCATATATCCACTCGGCTCCAGTCCCCGGATGCTGGAGCTGGTGTCTTACCCATTCTGGACGTGATCCGGTGACTTCTTACCCGGTGACAATAAGCTCCAAAATTTGGTTGGTGGCGCACCGCACGTCTTTTATCCATCTTCCCATTTCTTACACTCGACCTTAGCCATCCGTGTCTTTTTTCATCTCCCGATCAGATTTGATTCGGGCTCGAGTTCGTCGAACGGAATCTCGCCCTCTCTCTCTCTCTCTCTCTCGGACGAGTGCCGCGCCCGGTTCATTCGCCGAGCACAGAGGATTCACTCTATAGCTCAATGGCTTTTTCTCCCGTGATTTATGTGCGGAATTTTATTAATATGAATGCCCCCATTTGGATATATTCCTAGTAGCTACTATCTTTTTTGCCCGCGCGATCGAGCCACAGTCGCTCGGTTATTCGTGCTCGCGCGCTAAATTAATATCGCTGATAACTTTTTACGATTTTTTACGCCTCATTATTCCAATTAAAGGGCCGTATATCGAGGTGGAGGCAATGGAGCGAGACCGAGGATAAGAGGCTCGTCGACGGGAATGGGTATTTATTATGGGAAATAATGGCTCGGCCAGTCGTCACGGGTCAAGTTCACGAGATTATCGAACTGATCGTCAAATATACTCGTATCGATGCCGCAACAAGCCCTGCGATCTCCCGCCCACGCGAACCGCCGACGAGGAGGAGCTTCTTTTTGTGTAGTCACGTTAAAATTCCAATAGCCACTATTACGTGTGCACACACACACACACCCACTCGCTCTCTCTCTCTCTCTCTCTCTCGGTGTGTTGCCCACCGGTCAGCTAGTGCTCCTTGTATGATTAATCACTGGTGAGCAGCAGGCGATCGCGCGCCATCACGTATGCGATACTATAGTGCGTGTGCAGAAAAATAAAAATTACACATCGAAGGAGGAGGAAAAGGGAGTGCGGCGAGGAAAATAAGAGCGAAAGAGGATTAGAGGGAATGGGAGTGTACGCGAGGTATCCCCATGTGCATGTGTGAGACTATGGCATTTCATCACGCAATCTACGGATGCCTGATATCCGTGTTTAATCATTATAAGAACAGTCGGAAAAATAATTCCCTTACATTTCCCTCTTGGTTAAATCAAATTTTATTTGAACCGCTGTGTTTTGACTCTGCGATGTGGAGGAAATGCGAGATGCTCTCTTCGATAGGAGAATGGAATAATGTCAAATATATGAAATTAATGGGTAACAAAAGTACAGGCGTTTAATAAAAGATTTTTATAAGAATCGATCTGTGCTTTTTGGATTTGCAAGCAATTTATTTTGTTTGCTATTGTGCCATATATGAATATTGTATTACCCAGTAAACTGCTGAGCACTGTCTTCCTTCTTATAAATAAATCTTTCTCTACAATTCATATACAGTTCATATAAAAATAATAACAATTTCTTAAAACAAAATAATAATACGGCCATTATTTTATTAACATATTAAATGAGAACTATTGAAATTAAAATGCATTCTTTAATAAAATGTAGTATTATTTTAACAAAACGTTTTAAAATTTATACAAACAATCGCATTTCTTTTAAAATTTATTGCTTCATACACGTAGTAAGTTAATACTTAATTGAAAAATTTACATATTATATTCTACATTAAAAAATGTATAAAATTATTCACAATGGAGAAACAGGTAAATAACATAATTAAAAAGCTGAAAAAAAGTTAGCTCAGGAATTTTTCGAAAGAATTTAAAAAAATAATAGACACAGTGAATTAAAATTAAAATATTATATTAAGAATGACATTTTTAATTCCATAAGATATTTTAATACATTTTTTATTTCCAATGATTTATGATATAAAAATTTTTTAGAAAAATAATTATTAAATTAAATTAATTATTGTAGTTCTAAAAATATTAATACAGATAATTAAAAAAATTATTCTTATACTAATATAAAGTGTTTCAATTGATAGTAAATAAATATTGTTTATTTAAAAACTTAGAGAATGTCAATACATATCAAAACTTTCACATAGAGAAAAATATATTATTATGACATCAAAGAATTTTTTTTCCAATGGTATTATGGTTTTCAATCCGAAACAAAATATAAATAAATATCAAATATTCTTTACATTATGTAAAAAAATTGGCATTAAAAAATTTTAGAATTAGAATTTTTTTAAAAAATAGATGGGTTTAAATAGAATTAAAATGTATATATATATATATATTTAAATTTTGAAAACATTATTGATATTGTATATTTTTATATTACTACTTAGGTTTGTTGTTTTATTGTAATTATTAATGATTCTTTTAAATAGTTGTTATATAATTATGACAAGTTGAAAATATTGTATATTCATGTGTATGAAATTACTCGAAGATAGAAACAATCAATTTTCAATATTTAATTAAAAATGCGTCAACTAAATATTCAACATAAATTAAATATTTTTTACCTTTTATCAAATATATGAAATATGAAAAACTTTTTATAGAGTATAAAAAAAAATTATGAAATATAAAATTAAAATGAAAAAATACATGTTAAAAAAATATGTTGAAAACCTTTCCAAATCCAATATATTTGAACTAATTAGAATTGAATATTACCCTCTTATATTTTAAAAATTATTAAAAATAAACAAGTAATGAATTTTTCAATTAGATTTCAAATATCATATTTTAAAAAATGAATAAAATATAGTTGATAATACATTTTATTAGGACATAAGAAATATTATCAAAAAGTAGAGAGATTAAATCCACGAATAATAAACTAACTTTTACTATAATTTATCCGTAATATTCTCCGTATTCTATAATGTCGTAAAATAAAGAACTAAATATGGAATTGTAATACTTAGTTATTTAACAATTTAATAATCAATTAAGTGTAAATACTATATATTTACAATTTAGGGCACCTGTTATAATTAATTTAATCTGTTGGAACATATAAAGTTTAGGACAAATAAATATAACAGAATATGAAGGAAACGTTATAATGTAAAACTTATTTCGATACATTAAAATGTATAATTTCAATAGCACATCAATAAATATAATATTCATAATATTTGTATTCCTTTAACAGCACGTATATAGTAAATTTTTTTTTAAGAAATTAAAATTAATTAAAATTGTTGATTTTAGAATTCTCAGTGAAATACATATAATTCGTCAATGATACTCTAATAAATACATTACAATGAAATTAAAAAAGAAATATTATTAAATATTGATACTACAGGTTTAAAAAAAAATTGTTTTTTTTTTTATCAAATGTTTCTAATTAAGAGATTGCTAGTTAAAAAAATAAAATGAAAATTCCATTTTAATATAATACGAATCGTTTTTTTAATTTCGTATTCAATTTAGAGTAAACAATTTTTTTATTGAATAATAGAGGCTAATAGTAATTTAAAGTGAAATTTATTTTGAATATTAAAAATGAAATATTATTTACGTTTCAATTTATTAAAAAAAATATAAAATTTTAATATTCTGAGAAGAATTATAATATAGAACAAAGAAAAATTTAAATATATGAATTGCCATTAGATTAAACATAAAAATATTCACCTTTTTTAAGTACTTTTAATAAGAATAATAAATGTAAAGTACTTTAAAAAATAATAATAATAATACAAAAATAAAATACGCGCAAAAACTAAACTGTGTATATACTGTTATTTGTTTGCTCTCATATATAAAAATTTGAAATAATAGCTAATATCAAATAATTTATTGATCAAAATTTAATAATAAATGGAATCAATTGAAGATTTATATAGAAAAAAATAAAATTAAAAATATATAAAATAAACAAATCTACATTCATAAAGAGTTTTGTGGAAAGTATATATAAAAATGGGAGAATAAGAAGAAGAAAAAAACACGACACGAGCTTTTAGTTCAAAATCAATATGAAATCTTAAAATAAAGATTTTCGAAAGCAACTAGAACTCGATTAAGTACCGTGAATAGATTTAGTTCAAAGTAGAGAAGGGTAGTAATGTTTTAGTGATAAACTTTTGAACTTTTGAGTTTCGGATACTAGTTAAATAACAATTAAACCCTTCTAGAAAATTTTACTTACTGCGGAAGTTCATAAAAGAAAGTTAACAGATAACGATATATTCCTAATTGACGCGCAATTCGCTGAATCTGATTTAAAAGTTTGCATCAAGTGTTTTATTAATAATTTCGTTTTGATGGACAAAGATACACATAATCGAGTCGGTACTAAATCATTTTACATGAATGGCATTCCTAAACAATTTTACAACCATTCTTGCATGTGCGACAGCTCGTTGACTAAGTACTGAACCAGTATTGCAGAGAGATTATAGCGATGGACAAAAAGTAATTCGCGTTGTGAAGTTTAATTCCAAAACGATAGCTCAAGCACATACTCCTACGAGATCAGAGAGATTTACAGAGCACTCATCGTGCTATTTTAATTAATTACAATTTAATTGAAATGATTAGACAAAGAGTTACTTTATTGATATTTGAATGTCTGTTTAATTATAAAAGTATTTCATTTGGTAGACTCGCAAGTATATTGGATGTTTTAAATGTCTTACGAAGGGGACGAAGTAGTGGGCGGAGAGGTGGAGGAAAGGAGGGACACTAGATTCGAGGAGCATAAATTATAATTTCAAGTTCTCGTTTGGATAATATGATTTCCACAAAACAAAAATATTTGTTTGTAAATAAGGTTGGATTTAATTTTCAGGGAGACTTGTAGTCGATACTTTTGCGCTCAACTTTCAAAACACAATTGGGATTTTGTTGGACAAACTGAATAATCACGTTATTCATAGCACGATTTTTCATAAAAAAGAATTGGCATTCTTATTCGATTATTGTTTCTTTCGACCTGCATTAAAATCCGGAGAAAATGGAAAGTAGTCGGTATTCCTATACCGGAGGAACATGAATAACCGAGAATCAGTTTAGCCGTGGCTCTGTTTTACTCTCTGCCCTGGTCTGCTCTCCAGTGCGGTTCACATTTTTATAATCTATTCTCAATAAAGAGGAAGAAAAATAAAATGAGAGACAAAGGATGGGAAAGGAACGATAGGATGCAATAGTCATGACCGCGGAGTATATACACATACAGGGAAAAAGGAAGGATATAACTTACGTCGACAGGTTCGCGAGCACTTATTTTACGTCGACCAGTCGCTCCTCCGACCCCGCAAACCATTTTCCAGCGCGGGTTTTCCGGTGTCCAGAAAATAGCTGCTGCTTCGTTCCTCTCTTCTTCTTTGTTCCTCTCATTCTTCTTCCTCCACGCACCCTCTCATCCTCCGGCCCTACATATCGCCCCCCTCTCTCTCTCTCTCTCTCTCTCTCTCTCTCTGTCTCTCTCTCTTCCTCATCCTCTTCTTCTTCTGAATAAAAACCTGCACTAGGAAAGAAGAAACAAGTCCGCACGATAATTCAGCGCGAGAGCAAGTACTACCCCCTTTGCGAGCAACCCTGCATACGAGTTCACCTGGCACATGAATTTCTCTGCCAACGAGTTTGCCGAGCGATTCTCCACTAGCTTTTCTTTCCTTTTCCTCTCTCTCTCTCTCTCTCTCTCTCTCTTTATCGCTCTGTCTTTGTCATTTTTTTGGTTCCCTCTGGAGGTGCACGAGGCACGTTTGGTCGCTTTTTAAAACCTTGAACAGGCCGACCAATTTGTTTCCCTGTGTATTATATTTCTCCTTTCTTCGTTTTTTTTTCCTTATTCTTACGCTCAACCCACCTTGTTACAAACCTACCGACAAAATATGGCAATAGTATATCTTTGCGCTATGCATGTCTATGACAACATTTCTTATTTTACAGAATCTTTGAGAAATTCATTCTAACGCTCATTTTTTCTTACTCCATTCAAAATCCTCTTCGTATTGATCTTGATATTATGCTAATTAAGTAGATTCATTTGCTTTATTAATTTTCTCCTTTAACTTGATCTCTGATTTTTTCATGTTCATGAATTTACTATTAGTAGAACTTCAATAGCTCTCTAATATCGAGAATCAGAATTTTAAAAAAATGTGCTAAAATTTTAAGTGACTTTGTAATACGTAGTTAAAGACTTATAAAACTGTTGTATTTTATAATCGTAAAAAAAAATTTTACATACTATCTGGGTATTTTTAAATAAATTACATTGCGTTATTTTTATTTAAATTTAAAACTTTTACTATTTTCTCTATCTGTAAAAAAATGTTTATAAATGTATTCTTAATGTATTATTTTACATAAAAAATAACATAAAATTTATGGTCTATAATACAATTGAAGTAATAATTATTTAAAAGGAATAAAACTTTTTTTTTATGTAAATTGATACATAGAAATGAAATGAATGTTAATTCATAATTTTTTTACATTATAAACAATAGTTTAGTAAGCTTCCATTCAGGTTAGATATTATAACTGAATATTGGAATTTTAATGATCATTAAAAAAGAGTAGTACTAATAACTAAGTTCAATTATATTAAATTAATAATATGCAATTTAAATTATATTAATAACAGTTACTTGATTCAAAATATAAAAGGAAACGAATTTAAATTTTTTAATATTATATTGGATTGATATAATTAGTGGTCTAATATATTTTAAATATTATTTATCATTACATTATTAGAAAAAATAGTCGAAAAAGGAAATCGATGCCTCAAAAATATTTCTTTTTATTTAGAGAATTAATAAAATTCATTTATTCCTCAAACAATATTGAGTTTACATAATAATAGTATATTTCGAAAATTTTGTTTTATTTCTGAATAAAAAAAATTTATCCGTGATCAAAAATTTTAATTTCAAGCAAATTTCAAACAAAATATTTAAACTTCCTTTCATTCGTATATGTTAAATATAAATAAATACAATTTAAAAAAAAACCTTATCTGAATTATATTGTAAATAAAATTAAAAAATATTTATTTAACATACAGATTTAGTGAACATATTTAATTAAAAAAATATAAATATAATTGATTCTTTTGATATAGAATTTAGGTATGTATATATGTATATTGCAAATAATTTTCAAAAAAGATATAATATGAAAGTTATTAAGTTAATATGAATATTGTATATTTCGTATTTATTTAAATCGTAATAAATATAAAGAAACCTTTTTTAAATCATAAACTTGAGTATCCTGTCTATGATAAAATATTAATAAGAATAAGAAAAGATTCCTAAAATAATAAATTTATAAGTCACATGTATAGAAACTTAGAAAATTAATGTTACATTGGTTGTGAATGAATTTTTTTAGCATCCTTTTTAATAATTTTCTTTTGATACTCAGAAATATAGTATATTGCAATATAAAATAGGAATATAAAAAAAATCGATAGAGGAAAGACCATAAAAAACAGGAACCTCTACCAAGAATCAAAATAACGATGGACAAAATAAAGAAAAGTAGTAGTAAAAAAAGAATATTGAATTTTAAAAAATATTTATTGAAAAATACTTAATTTCATTAATGCATACAGTGAATCATTAGCAATTTTAATTATTATATTAAAGAAAATAAGAAGTTCTCGGTTTATGTGCTAATACAGAAAGTGTTTAGTTTTATATGCTACTAATTAATAAGGTATATTGATTGCAATGCGCAATTAAGTGAACAAGTGGTGCAAGATGAATATATAAAACATCTATTAGTTTTAAAAAATATTCTCCGATAAAGAAAAAGTTAGAAATCTCACAATATCACTCAACAGATAAGTAAATTCTAGATAAAAAGGAATTAAAATTTTTTTCTAAAATATTTAAAATAGGGTTATGAAGAACAATTTTTAGTTAAAACGGAAAAATATAAAAATTAGTATTAGTGAGATTTATCCAGAGGGGAATAATTAAGTCTCGAAAATAATAGATTTAAGAATAAAGATTGGTCATATAAAAAATCAATGAAAGAAATACCAGAGACTGCTAATATAAAAACTGTAGATAAATGATATAAATAATTTCTTTTATTCTCAAGTGCTATAATGTAAAAAATATATTTATTATAACAATATAAGATGAAATAATATATTATGATAAAAATAAAAATACTCGTGTCTTGATTCATTATCTTAAATTTTGTATGCATTACAAAAATTATAGTTTTTATGTTCCTTTACATTCATTTTACTTGAAAGAATAATTACACTCTTGTAAAATATTAAGATAATAAAAGTTCATGTGTATATGTTTTTCACTACAGAAATAAAATCGAGTGGAATATCTATAAATTTTTTTTTTTTTATTTTAGAACACTGTAAGATATCAATAATTTACATAAAAATAATATGTTACTTTAAGTAGTATATACTTAAAAGAGCTTTAATCGTAATTATGATCAAATATTTGAATAAATACAATTATTACATTTATAATTTATTCAACTAATTTGTTTATCAAACTCATATTCTTTATTCTTATTGATTACTTTAAGTCATTAGTTTTTTGTACAAATATCAATTTGTATATCTAAAATGCTACAATGGACTTGGAATGTACTCAAGTAAATTAAACTATGAATTATCATTAAAAATATTTTTAAGTAAATTTAATAATTTATATTCAATTTTATATATAGAACTTATTTATATAAAAAAGAGTGATTATTAATGTTATTCTTATAACTATATATCCATTGCATTTAATTAAATTATTAATTTTATGAAAATTCAAATAATATAAAATTACAAAATATAGTATCATATATTCGATGGAGATTACTAATATTCATTTTATATGGAACCTAAAATAAAACTTAGAAACATGATAATAAAAATTCAAAATTTGAATATTTAAATGCTTTTGACAACATTTTTAATCTAAATTATAGTAAATTTAATATACATGTGCCAATTTCTGAATCCGCTGTTGATGATTAAATTCTAAGACTATTCCTTGTATTCTGTGAAGTAACATTTGAAATATGTGTAGTCTAGGTACAGTTTTTGAAAATTAGATATGGCAACAGTTACGGTATCCATTAAATTTATTTTATAAAATAAGGTCTTCAAAAAAATAAAAAAAAATTTTTGAATTTATGTATTTAAATTAAATTTCTTTATTACTATATACATGCATAAACTATGCTATACCAAAAAATTTAATATATTTTCTAAAGCATATGTTATTATATTAAAATGTTAAAAGTAAACTCGAAAGTTCCAAATGTATTATAACATATAATTTAGTATATTTATATAAGAAAACAGTAATGACGAGGTACCAATATAATATATCACAGTTTTATAACTCTATTTATCTATTCGGTTGTTCTTAATTTATATATACTTGCTTTCTAGTATTACAAGTTTAGATATGGTATTATATTCGATATTGACATCATAAAACCACACAGAAGTTTACTTACTTAGTCCTCTCCATTAGAATCCTGTTAAATATAGAGATAGTGTACGACTAAATAATATGCTTAAATATTCAAAGCTATGGAGTATTATACCTAATCCACATCCTAGGATATATTATACACACATACTATGTCATTTTTTTACCTAATATCAAAATTTATAAAACTATATATAATAGTATATTTGGACAAGAAATACAGTATTTTACTATTTCCGAAGTACAATAAACTGTAATATATTCGCAATGCAGTTACTAATCGCACATGAGAGTTTAGCTCTGACATTATTAGCATTAACAATGCTAATTCCATTAGTTTTTATTGTAAATATGATAGTACCATATCGATAAATATCGTGCAAATGTATCTATTTTTTTATAGGAAGGTTTTATTACTCACTGATTGAATTTTCGAATTATGATTTATATCGAACATAAACAAAAACTGAAGTTTGATAATACATAAATAAAATTGTTCAAAACATTGTAAGAAATTATTTATCGTTTTTAAATTCAAAACAACTATATTGAAAACATACTACATATTTTGTTTTTAAATATTACGATATTTTGAACTAGTAAATATATTATATATATAAAATAAGAACATATTTACGAAATTTTCTTTTGTATTTTTGTTTAATATTTTTTTGCACAGTAATTTTCTGAAATAAAATATTCTTAATAAGAAAAACATCCACCACTGAAATCTTCTTGATTCAGTTTCTTTCAAAATGTATACTTTAGGATTGTAAACAAATGTATATACATCAAGTTCAGTCTGGAGTTGGCGACTTTTTTGCTTAATATTATTCGCACATTGTCAATGTGAGGGCGTACAGAATAAAAAAAGCATAAAAGTTCATAAAGAATAAGAAGGGAACAAGTTCTTGTCTCTTTAATTCATTTTCCGCGTACATACATTATAATGTTAAAAGAATATTGTGAGTTCAGATTAAACAAACACATACGTATGCCTACGCATAAAGATGCCTATAAATAGACACAAGAATAAAAAAAAAAGAGGAGGGAAAAAACAGTTTGTTATATGGGTTAATAGTATTTGAAAGAGCTGTAAAAACCAGTGGAGACAGAAAGAGAAATAGAAAAATAGAAAAAAGGAAAATGTCGTGCTGACCTCCGCAGGCTCCGGAATCCCCTTATTTCTTCCTCGTTTTTTAACTTTCAAGTATATTTCGGTCCACTCTCTCTCTCTCTCTCTCTCTCTCTCTATCTCCATAAGCACATTTTCGGTTCGCTGCCGGTCGATGGGGGTGCAACGGAGAGGCGGTAACGCGCGGACGTTTGGAGCCAGAGAAATCCTCGGGTGCAGGAGCAGTAAGGAGTCACCCGGAGGATGGAAGACTGTTTGGACCTCCACGTGGTCGGCGATGCGGACAAACGACCGGGGCGGGGTTGGGGAGGGAAAAAGGAACGACGAGGGGTAGTAACGACTGATGTCTTCGCGATATTTCAGCGCGGAGAGAAGACCCTCTTTCGCTGCTTCCGGAATCCAGAAATCATGGGGCGAAAGGATGCTGTGTGGACCAAAGAAGTGCCGGCGGTGGCGGCAGCCACGAATAAAAGCACCAGCAGCCACCGAGCGAAGACCAAAAGAAGAGGAAGAGAGAGAGAGAGAGGGCGAAGAGTGAATCAGAGAGGGAGGGGAGGGAGGACAAGAAATAAGCCAAGTAAATACCCACTATTTCTTTCTCGTTCGCTTCCCTTCCTCTCTAGCACTTATATATATTTGTGTATGGGGAATATGGATGTGTGGGTGTGCATGATTATGCGGCTGCCACATAGACTGCAGAAAAGCAACGAATGGAAAAGAAGGACAGAATTCATGTAAATTGGAATCGTACTAAGCGTAAGTTTTCTCCCTTTCACGTATGTTTTCTTTTTTTTTGTATTAAACACGTTTATCAGGAGTTAGTCTCAACATCTCAAAATTACTTTATTAATTACCTATGTTATATTTCGTTTGTACTTTCATAGCGAAGAAATAGATAGGTTTTCATTATTAATTCAGTTGGACAATAGTTAAAAAATATTTCTTTTGCAAAAAAATCTATCTCGATGATTCCTTACGTATTTGGAGGTGATTTCAATTTCTTTATATAGGATTATTAATAATTGGACCTAGAGTCCAACACGGATTTTTCGTCGTGGGAACTCCCAAGATAGATAAACAAATTTTAAATTGAATAAGTTATTAAAGGCAAAGGTATCTATGAGTAGCTAGAGACCAAAACTTGTACTGAAAATCTTTTTATAGAGAAAGAAATGTAACCTTTAATGCTAAGTAAGTCTTCGTAATTTACTTACGAAATTAATGTAACTTTAGCCTATAGATTCTAATTATAAATCCAACTTTAACTTTTTACAAACTCGGTTGAAATTTTTGTAGAATATTCATATTTTTTTATTCAAAAATATCCATATTTTTTATTTACATTATCTATGTGCTTTTATTTGTTACGGTTCCATTTTAGCAGCACTTTGAGAATTATAATTCTTTTGATACAATTTTTAAGAACTTTTTAAATATTTTAATGGTAAATAAAAATTTGTCACAACATAACATATACTGAAACGAATTCATCTCACTTATAAAATACAGTTTTTAACTAATTAGCTTGTTAACAAAAAACAAATTGATAAATTAATTCGGCACACAAATTAGTTCATTCAGATAAAAACAAAACAGTAGAGAGAAAAATTTTCAAAAAGACTGATTTATTCGAATTAGTAGTTTGAATATTATATTTTCATAATATTTTCATCCAAAAAAAAAGGAAAATAATGAAACGAGTGTGATTTAAAAATCGTTGATAAACAATGCTTATTGAGTTTAAACAAAGCATTATACGAAAAATATTGAAACCTCATTGACTATCGAAAATTTCGTATTTTGTTATGCGTTTGTGTGTGCGGCTGGAATAAAATACAGTGATATCATCCCTACGTGCGTAATTAAAAAAAATGTTTTCACAGACTCTCCACAGTGGCACTCGGCACTCTCGGTTGATTTATCGTTTTCCCATCCACCGCTGCTCTTTACTCATAATTGGACTCCATTTCTTTTTTTTCTCCTTTACAGTTGGTTCAATGCTCCGTCTTCCTTATTTACCCCCTTTCTCATCATTTTCTTTTTAACGTTCTGTACATTAGTGCATAATCACGCAACTTTGAATCTTTTTTACGGTTTTAACATTTTCATGTATTTTCATCAAGGCATTAATATTATTTCGATTATTATTATTTCTTTATCCGGAGAAATATAGCAAATGTATAGATTATAAAGTACAAGCAAATGAGTGATACATTGCATATTTATCACTTGTAGTCAACTTTAATTACTGTAATAGCAAGGATACACAATTTTTAAAATAAACATGAGTTAAATTATTTTACAAATTAAAAATAAAAAGTACACAATAATTTATATTTATTTCGCTGCTCTAAATAAATATAAACGATATTCTTTTTTAGAGGTATTTCAGAGTTTCTGTCTTCTAGAATAAGTCAAATATAAAACATTATTAAATACATAATAATAATATTTAAAAAAATAAATATTAATCATAATGTATTGTTGTACGAACATTTTATTATAAAAAAGGGCTTTTAAGTCATTTTACTTATTCAATTTTATAATTCTTATTTCATGCTTATTATACTTTTAAATAATCACTTGAAAATATTATTAAGAAATTTATATTTTAGCATTTATTTTTTTATTTAATCTTTTACCTAAAAAAGAATTATAAATAAATAAATAATGAAATAGTATGAAAACGCATTATTTATTTACAATTAGTATTTTCCTGTATTTTTATTTTTTATACTATACTTTAATATTTTATGATACACAGAATTTACTTTTTTATCTATTTAACGAATTTTGAAATGCTTTCATGATATATAGTGAATATATTTGAATGTATGATCAGGAAAAAAAAAAACTTACGAATAATCACAACATTTCTATGATATGAAAGAATTGTTATAAAAATATTTAGCATTAAAGATACCAACTTTTAAATTTCAGAGTTTTTTTATCCCAATAGTAAATTTTTGCATCACCAATTGAACACATTTCAGCGCTGTCCAAAACTTTCTTTTATATTGAATGGAAAAATTTGAGTCGCAATAAAAATGCTCGAAAACTTGTACGAGTGGATCGTTTTCTCGCTAACAATAAAATTTTAAGAAGCTAGCGTATCAGTCTTTTTAATTTTCAAAATTAAAGATAGTATTTACTAAATTAAATTTCTAATACAGTTTCAAAGCAATAATATATAGGATTATTGTGTTTAAAAATTAGTAACAGTTTTAGTTTAAACTGATTTTGTAATCTTTAATTTTATGTAAATTTTTAAGAAAATCAGTTTTAAGGTTTAATTTGTATTTAAATAAAGCAATGTTGTAATACTATTGATTAATTTACAATTTTAATTTATTTATGTATATTTATATTTATAAAATATAAAAATATAATATACAGTTAATATTTTTATTTTAAAATAGTAGGGAGCAGTAATTTTTATATTTAAATTTTAAACGTAACTTTAAATGACATTTACATTATTTTGTATTATCAACTGAATATTTTATATTAATTTAAAAAAAACTATTATAATTGAATTTTGAATGAAATTATAACTAGAAATTTGAAATCAAGATAATGTATAATGAATAAATTGTATTTTTTTTTTATGTATTTGCATGTACTACATCCAATAATGTTATTAAAAAAATATTAATGTAACATGAATATAATATTATTACTTATTTTCATTATTTATTAAAACATGAAACATTAATTTTTAATTTTAAATGCTAAGCTTATGTAACTAATTATAGAAGTAGATTGTAATTACATTAATTTGTAGACAAAACATAAAGCATATTATATATGTAGCAAAGTAGTTTTTTGACGGTTTGAGATCTCAAATATTAAATTCCATAGGAATTTCTTGCAGACTCAGCACATTTAGCATAAAATTGCGATTAATTTAACATTATCTAACATAGTAACCTCTTTTTCATTATATGAAAATATATAAATGAATACTTACATTACATACTTAAAGTTATGAAATACAAAGTGATAGTTTGAACAATTCAGCTCAGGTTGAATACAGAATTAATCAAACCCGAATTCATACATAAAATTTTTTTATACAATTAAATATAATGATAATAAGACAATAAATTTGTTATTGTTAATCATGCACATCAATAACAATTTATTTGATTTAATAAGTAATACCAAAGTTAAAACTGTATAATTTATAAAAAAATTTGGATGGTGTTCAAGAATTTTATTTAAAGTTTTTAGATTAGAATACAATATTATTATTAAATATATTTTATTGTAAAACCTATATTGCTTAAAATGATCTATAAAAATTTGTTTCTACTTAAAAATCACTCGATCAATGCTCAATACTTTATTAATATGTCTGGCTAATATATAATATAATTAAATTATTGCCAATAACTCAATAAATATAAGATTTCGTGAAGATGAAAACTTAAAATTTTATTATTATATCAAGTTTTTCTTTTTGTATAAGTAGACAAATTAAGTTATAATACTATCGTACAGTGCTCGCATTAAAAATATTAGTTAAAGAGGTTTCTTGAGAATCATAGAAATGAATAATATAGTTATGAATGCAATAAATATTAAAATTAATATGCATGATTTTGAAATCTTTAGAAAAATATACCATATTGAGATTGAAACATAGAGGATAATAATAACTATATGGGTACTAGTGAAAATCAAATGAAATGCTTCTAACTCAATGAGTCATCAATCCGTTAGGTATCGAGTTTATCATCACACTATTTTCGAATGTAAAGACAGAATTATTTTGACAGGGGTTAAGCCCGCGAAATTTGGCTTACACCTACAGCCCCCCAGCCTCCAACAATCACGTATCGGTAAAAATGATTTTGAGAGCTAGCGATGATGTTGATAAAATTTACGACCTCGGGGTCCCTCGAAACTATAATTATTACGTTGGGAGAGAGAATGAGTGCGGGGGTGGAGATAAAGGAGGAGAAAAAGAGTGGTTGCCGGATCGTCGTCGCCAGCGCCTTGGACGGGAGAGGGAGCGAGAGAAAAAGAAAGGGAGAAAGAGAGAGAGAGAGAAGAGGTCCCATCCCAATGCGTCTGGGTGGGGTGGGGCGTCGCGGCGGCGAAGGGTCGGGGGTGGGGGTCCCGGCGCACGACGAAGGCATGCGCGATAAGCGTCCCGGCGCTTCGGAACTTGGGATATTCGGCGGTTCGCGCGCGCGGCGACGCTCAGTCTCTCCGGCCCTCGCAATCCACCCGCGATCGCACATCCACCCACGCCATATTACCTTGTCAACAGTGCTCAGGAAGACCCCGAGTGAGGTGCGCCTTTACGACCCCCATCGATCTCTCTCTCTCTCTCTCTTTCTCTTTCTATTTGCCTTCTCGCCTTCTCGCTCTCTGTCCTTTTCTTTTTCTCTGTTTTTCTCTCCGTTTGTCCGTCTGTCGCACCTACGGGAAACCGTGCACCAAGAGAGACCGTTCTCCACGGACTTTGAATTTTCGCGCCCGGAGTGCAAGGGAGTAAGAACCATAAGAGAAGGAGGAGGAGGAGGAGGAGGAGGAAGAGGAAGAGCGGGAAGGAAGCTGTCGAGTGCGCGTACGGCAGTCGTTTGGTGGGCCTCGTGCGGTGAGCATCTGCCCGAGCGTGCAGCATCCGCCTCCCCATCCCATCTGGACCACCGAGCCGTTAATCAACCCGACCGCACTGGCTAAATGTTGTTCCGGGGCGTAATGACTGTCCGATAGCGATGTTCGCCGAGTTATCGGTGCGCCACCGACGCCTCCGTTGTTGTACATCCTCCGCTTGACGGTCCAGCTCCGCGTTGAAATTACTGTGCCCTCGAGGAAATTCCTCGCGTCACGTGCACCGGGGAGGAAAAGTGAGGAAAAATACGAGGGAGCCTCGTTGCTTAAAAATGCCTTGCCACGTGTGGCTGGGGCTGACTTTAATGGTCCTGCTGATAACGGGTAAGTGTTTTTTATTGGACCACTGCCACTGAACGTTAATGTTACGTGATTTCGCTTTTTTTCTATTTTGCGGAAATTTTATTGAGATTGCGGGGGGCCGGTGGTAAAGCCGTTGGCCTCGAGTTTATAGCCCGAATAAGCAGGGACAAGATCCCTGCGGCCGAATTACTGTTACCAAAGTTTTGATGTCTGTATCATAAGTTGTACGTACGCCTGGAGACCAATACATAGATAATGTGCGGAGGTTCGGAAGCTCTCGCTCTTTAATAAGAACAACACGGGTGAAAGTTTATTTATTTATTTACGTTTCTCAACGCTCAATCTTTTCCTAATTCAGATTTATTCCATTTAAATCCCGGCGAATCTGCTGCAAATGCTAAGACTAGCCTCGAGATCAAATTTTTTTGCGCGTATCTATTTATCTCCTTTCACGGTTGCACAGAAGGGCTCTTTGTTCCTCGCGAGAGAGACCGCAGAAGCTCCGAAAATGGAGAAAAAAAGATAAAAGTACGCGAGCGCGTGTGTCGCAAATAAACCTCGGAGATCAATTCTGGAATTCGCGAAACCGCTTGGCAATCATTAGAAATTGCGGCACCAACAATTTCTTTTCTCTTATTTTCTACATTATTATATGCAGATTGCATTTTCTTATTATAAAAACAATGTCATTTCGAGTCTCGGTAATCTCATGGAGGAGTAAAAGTAAAAAGGACAATGTTATGTGAAAGAAAAGATTGGCTCCGGAAAAGTAGTTTAATACACATTTTAAAATGTCAGCCTTTTTCATTAACATTTTTAATCACGTTTCATATTTGTTTTTGACATTAAGTACTTTTTTAATTCTTTAAAGTGAATAAAAATTCAGCATTTTCCGGCAATTTAAACATGAAGATGTTAAACATCGGTCGAGTAAATTTTTCAACTGTTAAAAAATTAAATGGGAGGATTTGTACACTCCGAATGGAATTTTCTTCTGATACTTAAAAACAAATGCGAAGCTTCCTCGTTGTTTTTTCATCTGAGTGACATTATATCTCAATAGTAAGGAAGCTTTGATAATTCGCGAATTTTCGTAAACATAATAATGGTTAAAGGCAAGTACGACAGAAGGAGTAGCAAGAAAAAGGAATAACCGGAGCTTCGGATTTTTCTTTGTTCCCTTGTAAAATGAAAAGCGAATGAAATTCTGGCTCGGTTAAGTAAGAAAAGAACCCGAAAGAAAAACTTGCGTCAAGGATAAGTGAATAAGTAAATTTCAGACTAAAATAGAAAGTAACGAAAAGATAAAAAAGAGGAGCCACGTGCTGCGACCAAGAAGAGATTATAACTTATTTGCCAAGTTTAATAATATGAAACTACACTTAAAATACTTACGGCACATATTTCTCTCTGGATAATATACCTCCTCATGCGAAATTAAACTATTTCACAATGTAAAAGAGTCGTTGTGCGTGAAATTCCCATTTCTTTAAAAACACATTCACACGCACGCACAATCAAAGAAAACTCGGGAAATCGTTCGAGCATAAAAGTGGGCTCGTTCGTCACGTACGAGCATCGCATTAACATTTTTATTACTGCTAATGAGAAATTTTAATTTGATGCAACAATTGAATAATTTGTGGAGATACGTAAATGCATCGCTGACGTGTGCATTTGGCGAAAAGAGAGTCGCAAACACTAAAACAGTCCACTTATGCGTCTCCATTACAATCCTCGAGATTGGGATGACTTACGGAGCGCGCAATTTCAGCTTTTGCGAACAGAGAAAAGAGCCTAGCTCGTTTTCATTACAGGTAATTCTAATTGCGAGCTATCTACTTGCCACCTCAGTCCTATCCATTTCTCCAGCCATTCCTCTCTCTCTCTCTCTAAGTCCCGGGGTGAGTTTGCGCGCTCTTCTTCCCTTTTGACGCCGCTTGATTACAAGTTGGAGGTGTGGACGAACAATCTCATTTGAATTCGTCCCTCTTCGACTTCCACTTTCCCAGCAACAGACTCCGCAGATCTGGGCACCCGAAGGTCTAGATGAACTGTGAAACGTACCATTTTCCAATTTCCTTGGCGCCTCTATTACACTGCATTTTCACTTTTGCATACAAATACAATTCTCCGTATGTACGTCGCCCCTGATTATGCGCCTATTTTTTCTCGGATAATTTTAAATTCCTTCCAAGTACATTACAGTGCCAGGTGAAAATAATGCAATTACGGCCGAGCAAAACCCATTTGAGTCATCGCTTTGGCCTATTGTTTTTTTTTTTATTTTTACTCAAATGGCTGTTCTAAGTGTGTCCCATTCAATGATCTATTGAATCACCTGCAGCCGAGGACTCGGCAATTCGTATACAATTCCATTGAAAATTTATCAAAACAATATATATGGACCCGATAAAAATTACTAAAATCTAAAACTAAAGACAAAAAGAATTGCCTGCACGTGAATAATGAATTAAATCAATTTCCTACCATATTTTTTTTTCAAAATTAATATTCAATATTATTATACTGTAAATGAATTATTATATCTCAAAATGGATTTTGTTTTTGAATAATTTACATTTTTCATTTGAAAAAATAAGTTCAAGACTTTCATTTGTTATTAAACTATACGATAATCAGTTATTTACATGTATAGTTTGATTTATGTATTAATACTGGATAAAATGTTATAAATTATTCAAAATTTTTTTTTAAGTATAAGAAGAACTTTTTAATTATTTATTCATAGCTATTCGTATGATTATTTTAATATTTAATTAATTTAAAATTGAGAATATTTTCAAATTTAATGACTAGAAGATTGTTAAAATTGATGATTATTAAAACGTCTATATATTATATATTCTTAATTAAAATTTCATTGAATTTTTTTATTGATCTGATTGTTTGTTTAATTTAATTTATATCTTTCGGAGCAAAATTATTTTTTTTTCGTTTTTTCTTATATATATATATTAAAAATTTGTGAAATAATATGTATTTTTATCTTTTAAAAATTGAAAGTATTTTTTAACCCAATGATATTCGATAGAGTTCTTTTACGGGAATCAAAGTATGAAAATCTGCTTTCACAGACCTTGTAATTAAAAATTTTTGTATTATTTTAAAGGAGTACTTTTTATCAGTCAAATTGTAAAAGTGCATTAAAATAATGTTCAATATCAGGTAACTCTGATCATTACGGCATGTTATTATACGGTCAAATTACAAATTACATCGAAATTCAACTCCATAAAAATAAAGTCCAAAACTAATATTATTACATTTTTATATTTAGAAAGAAAAACTTGCAGGAACATTTTAAAAAAATAATACAATGTGTAATTGGTTTACCAGAGAAATTAAAACGTAGCTTTAAAAAGCATCATACTGCAAAAGTAAAAACATTGTACCGTGTTATTTTTTAAAAGAGTATGAAAGGCAACGAAGATAGGAAAAAAGATATAAACGCTCCTAAATGTTATAATTAAAAAGATAAATGTGCAAAGTAGATGTATCTCATAATTTTAAAGTTTAGTCGAAAAAGTTTTTTTCCAAATCTAGAATCCAATAGAAGCGTGCAGCTCCTCCTTTTGAGCGCAATAACGAAAATGTTTCGGAAGCTCTCGCGATGTCACCTGTACACCCCCGCGCACGCACCCACACACAAATACAAGTGTAGTGCATGTCAGGCGCGAATAGCCCGGCATTAAATGTAGGTACAATCTCGCATTAAACTCGTGTTTACACGAGCAAGGGGTTAGGCCTAGAACGCCTTTGAATGCGTTTATACGTATCTAGTGTTGATAGAGCCGTGAAATGTCGGCTCATATATATTTATATGCGTGTTTTGGATGCGCGATTGTCTCTCTGTGTGCGTGCGTGCGTGCGTGTGTTTTGGTGTTAGGGAGGGAGGACATACGTGTTTCGCAGGTGTGGGTGTGCATTGATGTCGTACATTGACTTTTGACTGCTGTGGTTTGGTTGCAACGACCACAAATATAATCTCACGGACGCGAGACCGAACGGTACCGGTATTGGCGTTTGTGACGGTAACTTGCACCACATTTGCAACCCTCTTACAAACTTCAGAAAGTCTAATAGCTACACTCATCCTGTTGAACGCTAATATAGTGCTTTGCTCATCCTCCACTTTTATTATTCACGATGCTTTATTACTCTCACTCAAACTTTCCAATAAATTTCTCTATTTTTGTTTATAATAACAGGCTCGATATGTTGTTACACTTCGCGCTCTCGTTATTTTTTTCTAACTATATCGTTCGCTCGTAACGGCAACTTCGTGTGTACTTTCGATTAATTTTACACGAGCTTACAAGTCATATTTTTCAAATGTGTAAATGAATTCTTTTTGTTCTTGTTAATCAGATTTTTAAAACAAGCTCTGCGTGAATAATTTCATCATGAGATTTTAAATTAACAACTAATATATAATCTATCGCATAATAAATATTTTACATTATTGAACATTTTTTTATGATTCAACGATAATACTATGATATGTCTTAAATAATTGAAATAAAAAGAGCAAGTTTTTTGTACTAACATTTGAAATTAATCTGATGTGAGCTACCTAAGATTTACTTGGGATTTAATTTTAAAGAGATAACCTTGACGTTAAAAATTATTTTGCCCTATTATAACGAATCAAATTTATATAATTCTTAAGTCGATCAAATGTATTATTCTGCTTTTGTTCTTCTTGAAGAATATAAGAGCCTATTGCAATATATTTTTATCGACGCGTACCATGATATTACTATGAATAAAGAAGATTAATAAGATATTTCATAACAATAATAAACACATATTTAAGTAACAAATGTAATTATTATAAAAATAATATTCTTGAAGAATGACTACAATACACAAAAATATATTGCTTATGTTTAATATAATTAATGAGAATGCGTTCGGCTGTAAACTTATGTGTGAATATTGCACATAATATAGATATAATTAAATATTATAATTTTTAAATAATATATAATATTGATATTTTAATATTTTACTTGTTATATCTATAAGTATTATAATCTTTAGTAATAACAAACTAAAAGTTAAATTTAATTTTATAAAGTTACAAACTCTGCTGAATAATATACTTTATAATTATCTTATAATCTTGCCTATAAAATTTAAACTTTATTTATTAATATAAAAGTTACGTAATAAATTTAAATTATAATGAATAATATAAAATTTCGACCATAGATTTACAAATAATAAAAGTGCTATATAAAGAACCAAATAATAACCGAAGTTTGTAATGCCGAGATTATAAACTGTGAAACTGTTAAATTACTGAATAACGATTTTATATATATTATCATAATTATATAATTTATAATTTTACGGATGCATAAATTTTATATCCAAATTTTCGCAATTTATAATCTTGTAGTTTGAGAAAATATAGAATTTTGCTGTTTTGTACGTTTACACACAAGTAATACGCCGTTACATTCAGTCAACCACAGTCCAACGCACGAAATATTTGCTTTAGAAATAAATAATATTTACAACTTATAATATTTCACAATAAAAGGGAAACACTTCCCCCTCTCAAATTTTGTATGTCATTACAAGAATAAGCGAATAACGAGGATAAATCATGTGGCGAAAGAATCAAATCAATCAACCTACTTGAGACTGTCGGCCACACGACCCAAAATCCATCCTAATTAAACCGGAAAAATCGGAGGAAAACATTGACAAATGACGAATCAGCTCCGGTGGAACTTATGAACTCACGAGTGGCACTTTTCGCTCCATACGCCGAAAACGCCGTTATTAAACGACCTGGTACTCGCAGCCTCCCAGACAGGAGCAAGAATAATGCATTATGTTTCCATAATTACCGACTTCCTCGCTTTGAGCACGCGTGGACCTCCAGCCTCCGACACAATATGCACGACGCGTACTCGGTTGCGGATTAACGGAAGGATATGTACCCAACCACCCCCGCAACCCTCGGATTTGACAGTGTTGTCACGAAGATCCGCCTGCGTGCCAATGTACACAACGCCCGACAATTCATTCGGGGGGTGAAAACTGTGCGAATTCGGCTTTTCCGGAAAAACGCGGAGTTCGTGCACGAGCAGTAGACGTCGATGAAATCGTTTAATGGCGTATCGACAAATAACGAGTGACACCCGACAGCCTTTGATAAGCGTGATATTTGCAAGGATAAACTTTGCACCTGAATGTTTATTACCTGCGCTAGCTCTCAAGATAATTCGAAAATTAAAACGACAAGCTGACTCTCGGTATGAAATTGCACTCAATCTTCTATTTTTATGGTTTTTTGAATTGTCGCTCGTGCATCCCCTTTGGCAGATTGTCCTTCGGTATTGATTTCTCTTTTGTGGAGCATCGCTTATTTTCTGCAACCGCTCTCACTAATTAACATAATTTCCCTTAATAAGCCGAGTTTTTATAAATTTAGCACAAATTTTTGAATTTTCATTTTTGCATTTATTGCATTTTTATCGTTATTATAAAAGAGCTTTCCGAAACGTACGTTGATAAAAATCAATTTTTATGCATTACTTAGGAAACACTTGTTCAACTCGAATACTGAACTTTATCAGATCGAGGATGAATGCAGTTCTCGATATCTGGAATCTTCATCTGTGCGGCTTAGTAAAAATCTTGCTCGAGTTTTGTCAGGTTTAAGCAGCCAAACCAGACTTTTAAATTAATGAAAGCGCAGATATAAGAATTTCTGGATCACGAGATTTCCAGGGTAAATATGTCGCCCGGACTTCATGAAATGAGACAAAAAATCACTTAAATCGTACTTAGCAATACATTAGCCGCGGGTTTACATTGTATCAAAAAGAAATATGGTCGAGCATCGCTGTCAAAGTGACGTACAATGCAAACAGCCTCATTTAGAATCAACACCGACTCCGAGCCAAGTTTTCCCGGTTGCGTGAGTGTGTGCGTGGGTGCGTGTGCGTGTGCCGAGCAGCGTGACGAGCGTCTGTAATTCCATATTATTTTATCAGAGTCGAATGCAACTACACAGATTGAAATAAAGCCCAGTGGCATTGTCAATGGGAAAGGAAGAAACTCCATAGCTTACGCCAAGTCTAAGGCGCTATTCTCCGATTTCCATTACACCGTAATGCGTGCATATCTGGTTTTGTCATATCCCGTCGTTACTTGGTTGTGGATTTTATTTCTTGACGTGCTCGAGCGATGTACCCAAGGGTATGAAAGGACGGGGATGGATGGATAAAAGTATTATACTGTTTTGCAAGGTAGTTCCGGTTTTTGCTTTAAAGCCGCATGATCTGCATATTTTTATACATATAAAGCTGTAAAAAATGCAACACGCAGCTGGAGCGCCGCTACAAAGGTGGTAATTGATAAAAAATGATGGCGAGCTTTTTTTTGTCTCTACCGAGCGCATACCTTTAACGTAATCAGGGCCACGGGCCTCTTTGTGATGCGAAAAAAAGGAATTTGCGCAATTTCACTTTGATTCGCTTTGTCGTCTGAATGCCTTTTCTGCATCAATACGCCGAGCTGCTTCATCTTGCAATTGATTTCCCAGTTCTTGATCGAGTACTGAGAGGAATAAGAAAAACGGAAAAAGCTTCGCGGGAGATTTGCCAGTTTGCGGTTCGGGCTTGTATCGATGTTCGATAAAACGCCTCTGGTGTTGGAGGCGAAAAAGTAAGTACCTCTCGTTTTTCGTCCTCTGCTTTTCCATCGTTCCTCTTCGTCTGTTACACGCTGGCATTCATGTATCTTTCTTGTTGTCCTTAATCTTATCAATACATTCCCATGGAGCTTCTACACTGTCATCACGCACGACCTTAAAAATGTTTTCTCGTGCTGCCCTGTAGACCTTCGCCAGGGAGTGCACAGTAATCAAATATTCTTCGGCTTGGTCCATCAATTCCGCAAGCTGCGTCAATTTCTTCGAATATCCATCGAGAGGAAATGACATTTTTTTTCGTCATGCTGGTTAGATTCACATCCGGAATCTTAAGAGACATTACAGAGAGAGGATTACAAGACATTAAGAATAATGTGAGTTGAGCAAATTGTAGATTGTATTAATTCCATTCAGAGTTATATTTCTCGACTTTTGCGCTCTTCGGTTACATTAACATTACAATGAATATTTCAATTCAACATTATTAAATAATGACTTTTATTTTTTAAATTATTTATATGAAGGAGAAATTTATCAATTTCAATAAATTTATTGTAATTCATTCAAATTCATTTATCGTCAGAAATACAGAAAAATATATTATATTTTTCATATGAATTTTACATTTAAATATTATCGGGCAATGAAGATTAAATTTGTTGCAATTATATATATTTATTTTTAAATTTTTGTAATTACAAATACAAAAATATTTAATAAAATCAGCAATATTATGTGTATTTTTAATTATAAAATATATTTTTTTAGAGTATTAAATTTCGTCCAGTTTAAAGTTACTTGAAATTAAGTTACACTAAATCAATTAAAACAGCAAAAAAAATTTTATGTTAAAAAACTAGACTCCTGTATGTAAATGTACACTTCAAATCATTTACCACTGTGCGTAAAACATTTAAAAAAAAAAAAATATTTTTACAGAGTATTTGATATATATATTGAAATGATGTTAGTAAACTAATTGTATATATTTGCAAAATCAATTAATGTAAAGTGTTAATTTCTATACCAGCTTTTTAATAAAAGGTAATAGAAAAAATTAAATTATGGTGAAAAATTAGTTATTTCTGCTGTATAACTATAATAATTATAAATAGAAATAAAATCAATTTTGGTTTATTCTTATATTCTATAAATGATAACAACACATGTATTTAATATTTTACAACGAAAGTCTTATTTTTTTCTTTTCCTGTTTCTAAAAAATATATTTAGAAAGTATTTTTAATTTTATTGAGTCAGTAAATTAAGAAAAAAAATGAAATAGATCTTAGAGCATATATAAAAAACGAATAAAATGCTGGAAAATAATAATTTTAATAAAAACGAAAGCTCTACATTGAAATATCCGTGAAAAACTGTATTTTAAAACTTGGTTTTCTGGATGGAAATAATATTTTAATGACTTACTAATTTTATGTATCCAAATTTTTTCTCAAATTCAATAAAAATATAAATGTGCAGAAAATAGATTTTTTTAAAGTTAGTTAATATTTCATTATTTTTATTTAAAATTTATTTGCTATTTCAGAAATATTTTATGGTTCAATCAACAAAATGATTACTCTGCATTGTCACAGTGGAGTAAATTAAAAATCGTTATTTCAAATTAAATGTTATCTGCAATGTCGTATCAGCTTTGAAGTAATTTTGCACAAAATAATAAAAATAGGATTTAAAAGCTTTTGTCAAAGAAAAAAATATAAGTTTGGAAAATGATAACCCAAAAAAGGAGCATAAACCCCGGTGAAACGAGACCCCGGCAAAGATACGGAGAGAGAGAGAGAGGGGGAGTGAGAAAGACAGAGACAGAGAGAAATGAAAAAAAAACTGACGGAACGTAGTTAATGAACATAATTCAGGTACTCGTACATTTCCGCTCAACATATTTTTTACGCGAAGAAAGTAAGAAGAAAATTCGTAAATCAGGGCTCCGCGTTGGTCGTGTGGAGTAGTAGTAAGGTAATGGGTGAGCAGAATCCGGGAGCAGAGAGGAGAAAAGCCACGCAATACACGCGCAAAACATCTCGTCGCGATCAACACACACGCACACGCGCGCGCGTATCCGGCAACAGCGACCACAGAATTCACATATGCGGCTGGCAGCCCCTAACGAGGTGCACGGGTTTACACATTTGCACAGGCATTCTTGCACACGTCCACCCCCACCCCCACCCCCCACCCCCGCTCCCTATCTTTATTCTTTCCCCGTCGTTGCCGCGACCTTCCACCCCATCCCCTCGTGGTCACACATGTGGATCCGTGTACATTTTCCCTATCGCGGCCAACGCGTTCGCATCGACACGGAGTCGAAGCGCGTAACAATGCGGTTACGGGGCGAGGGGGACGGGGCGAGGGGGGAAATCAAAGAGAAACAGTGGTGCGTTATTAGAACAGTCGCTCGTAACGGTCCGACGCCCTCGGCCAACGAAAATGGGTCCTGAGCGTAAAATAAGCAAACGTGGAATCCGGGAAAACCGCGCAAGGATAAACCCCCAGGGGTGAGGGGTGACGCATATGAGAAGAGACGAGGGAGAGGGACAGATGGATAAAAAGGAATAGGTGATACTGAACGTCTCGTAAATTTTCGCCTACGCCCAAACTTTTCTCTTCCATTTCGAAGTAAAGTTTTGCTTACGTATATCAAACTTCGGCAAAGTATTCAAATTTCACAAGCTCAACGTATAATTGCGTTTCATATATTCACGCTTTTTTCGTGCGCCAAATAATTTATTACCTCATTATCTCGGATCTTTTTTTTATTTTAACGCAAACTGCTGTTGATAACGCAAACGGCTATACATTCGGGGTGTCTTCCATATGAAAGTCGCGGAAACAATAAAATTCTTTATGTAAAATGTTAATAGGTATAATATGCACAATAACAACGCGTATACACTATTGTAATAAAAGCATTTCATACAAACGTAATCAAGAAAGAAGCTACTCATAAATATTTTATGCATATTTCCCTTTTTACGTATCGGCCTTTTATTATTAATCTTATCGTTTTTTTCATATTACTATAAATATGCGACTTTGGCGTATTTACGACTAAGCCAATTTCAAAACAGATTCGTATCATTTGCAGAAGCTTACAGCCTCCGATCATTACAGGAATCCCATAACCATTCATTAAAAACACGCGAACTCGCATTGGCGATTAAAATTCTCTAATGCAGTGCACGTGTTGCATTGAAAAATCAAGATGCAGACCGAAAAAAAATTGGTTTATTACTTATAAATGTATATATTTGGACAAGAAAGGAGACGCAGACGCGAAGTAAAAGGATGGAGATTAAGGAGAGAAAGTAGGGAAAGAGACGGCGGGAAAGTGGGAACGACAGATAATTTTAGAAGAGATCGTCGAGCCCGCAGGTCGACTCTCAAAAAAGGAAGAAAAGTACGCTAAGCGCTCAAACATGTTTAATAATATACACGGCAAATGAGTGAGCGAGCGCTCTTCGGGTTGGCAAGTGCCGAACGGATTGCAATAATAAACGATCTACCTTTTTGCTTTCTTCCCCCTCACCCCCTCACCCTCTCGCGCCCAACCCCCTCAACCCCGCTCATTTCGCATTTCTCTTTTCGGAGCTTTTCGAAATACGTCAGAATGTATATGCTGGGCGCCCCTATAGGGTTCTTGTCACAGGAGAATCAGCCGGGAAATTTATGAGACGGCTTAAGTTTGTCGGAAAACTTATTTATCCGACTCCTCAGAGATGGATACTGAAGCATCGTTTATCGCTCGGCTGCGCTGTACAGCTTATGCCCCTCCGTGAAAAATCTCATTTTAAGAGGTTCTATCGCTCCTTTAATGTCACCCAACACGTGGAAATCCGTGAACTGCGAAAGCTGCGGAGGCAAGGTCAAAGTGAAGAGTGTGAAAGCGTCATTCGCTCGCCCTTACACACTCTTCCCGCTATTAACAATAACTTAATAATCTCGTTTGTAGTCTGAATTGCAGCTCAACATTTGAATCAAAGTGTTGCCTACGATAATTGCGAGAGTCAAAACACGCACACATATGCACACGTACTCTTTCAGAAACACCGTGGGGCTATTTCAGTTCAGCTTTACACGGTTATTCCACGCATGGTAAATGGTTGTGATATTTGCATCTCCCCTCTCTCTTTTCATTCCATTCCGTCTGTCTGCTTCTCCATCCTTCTAGCTTCCCCCCTCGCTCTCTCTCTCTCTCTCTCCCTTCTCAATCACTCTTTTGCACCCTCGTTATTTTGGTCACTTTAACCTCTTCTTTGAAGAGGCTCGTGATCCACATGTGCTTCGCGATACATCAGCAAGTTGAATGAATAAACAATCTTCGCTTGGTTAGCTCTTGCACTTTGTGACTGACCAAATCAGCAACCTGTCCGTTTGACAGTTCCCTGCTCGTGTAAGAAAATTAAAAAGAGACACTCGTGTGCCCTGTCAATAATTTTTTAATCCAACTGACAAGTGAATTGATCTAATTATGTTTTGATTTTCAAATTTATTCCAGCATGTAAAAGTACAAGATTTCACCAGTATTTTTAATCTATTACTAATTTTAATCTTTTTTCAAACATTAATGTGTTATAAATAGCTTTGAAACTATTCTGTTAATACCAACGTAATTATTCATTCGTTTTTAATATAATTCATCGATAAAATGATAAAATTACATACTCGTAAGTTCCGAATTTTAATATTCATTTGAAGCTATATTTATACCCTCTACTTAAAGTATTTAATACATCTTCAATGGACGATATCTGTTTTTATTACGAATTCACTATGAATTTAATATTAAAAAGTTGCTTTATAAAAAGAAAATAATTAAAGCCAACAAAACGGGTGTACCACCCTTTAATCCTCACGCACGAGTTCCTAATCCCGTAGTATTAATCCAGATAATCGCGTGATTTGTAATATAGTACAAAGAATGGAAATAATGGATTGACAAAGAAATAAAAATAGTTCGCTGGGTAAAAACAAACGAGAAGGAGATAGAATGACCATCGAGTTAGCAGTGGATGGGAGGAGGCGTGGAAGGCAGAAGTAGACAGGGTATAAACATATATATACACATGCATACATATACATAGTACTCGACAAGAGCTCTTCACTCTCTTTTTTCAAATACAAGTGTTTTTTGAGCTTTTAAGTGATTTCCTGTGCAGCTTTAGACACTAAATTACTTTATAACTTTAATAAAGAATATTTAATATATTTTTGTTTCACTCTGACTCTTGTTGGATTCCCGCGAGTGAATGTCATATCTAAGAAATTAAAAACAATACTTTCCATTATTATTTATTAACGTATAATTATATAATACAATGAAATTTTATAACAGCTATGAGCAGTTTTAAACTAGTCACTTTGCTTATGCCATCATGTAAGAAAATGAATTTGAGCGAGTACTCGACTTTCTTAAATATTTAGTACAAGATTATATATACTGCAGCTACAATAACAGAATACACAGTAAACTTCATTAACTAAATAATTCCATTTTGTAAAAGGATAACATATACTTGTGTACGTTTATGTACAGTTCGGTACATTTAAAATTTAATTTACGAAAATGTACATATTTTTCATAATTCCAATAATTTAAATGGAATAATAAAATGTTTATTTAATTGAAATATGATTATTTTTTAAATAAATATAAAATTCTGTTCGGTGTATTTATCTCAATGGTATATATAATTTTTAGAAGGTAAACTTTAATAAGGAAATTAAATTTTTATTTAATATACTAAATGAAAAATACGAAGATGATTTGTTTTGAATAATAAAATTTTGAATTATTAAAATTCCATTTTTAAGTAAATAATAATTTATGGAATATATTTAACTTAATTTCATGTATTATTCTTATTGGGTAGCCTTCAATTGTATAGTTAATTCTTTTCTTATTACTCTTAAAAAAAAAAAATACTTAATTAGTAGTGTATTTAACAAATAAATACAAGTTCATTGATATGACATTCTACAATTTGTATTTAAATTAAAAAAGAAACTAAACAGTAATCTAATAATGAAAGATTTATACGTATTTTAAAATTAATTGATCATAGCAATCTGTTCTCTGCACTTAAAGAAAAGTCGAGAGTACAATTATCCAAGCAGTTAGAGTAGGTATAATTTACTACAGTGAAAACACAAATGTAAAGCAATCAACTCCAACATGACAATTCCAATCCACTCATGAATGTTGATATTATATTGTAATAAAAACTGAACGTATATTTTTAGATCAATAAAATAACAATTTATGAACTAAGAATTGGAATTATATTTTATGTTCGTTATATACTATGTCTGAACACATGTGCTGAATCATATGTACGTTTGATGGAACGAACGAGTTAATACTCTAGTCAATATAAAATTTTTATCTGTAGAATAAATATGTAAATAATCGTTAAATGATGATATTAAAATTAAATTTGGAATACAACAGTTATTCTCGATATACGAAATCTATAAAAATACTAAAATTATAATTTTTAATACACTGAATTCAAATTTAATTTGTTTATACAATAAAATCAATTTTTAAATTCTACATTAATATAACGATATTACTTAAAATAATATAAATTTCAATAAAATAAAATTCAATATATATCTATTGAATTGGCAGAGAAATAAAATTGTACGAAATTTTAATTTTAGTATATTGTGAATTGAAACTAGTTTAAGAGTACAAGAAACTTTTAGAGTTTTGCTGAAGTATACTATTGCGTATCGTAATAAAAAAGTGAGTTAATTCTGGCAATACTTGAATAGAAATACTTTAAATTAAAATAAACTTAGAAGTTAAAATTTATGCTAGTTGTATCAATATACATTAAATTATTAAATAAATATTATGAATTCAATTAATTGCTTAGTTAAAAAATTAAAAAAATAACATTTATATATATTTCTTTATTAACACTATAAAGTATTTGAATTATATATATCATTTATTAAAAAAGATCTTTTTAAAATTTATTTTATTTCTTTAATAAACTGAAGTAATAATAATAGTAATAATAATACCATAAAAATAATATAATTATTTTTTACATCTCCGGTAAAATCTTTAAGAAAAATCACAAACGAATCGTAAAGCCTGAACCACTACGATAGTAAAAGACCTTCTGTATCTATAGACTTATTAATATAACTTTAAAGATATCTTTAAAAGTCATTGCCTAAAAATAAAAATTAAAAATATAGTGCATTCATAAACTATTTTCTTAATATACTACAGAGGAATGATTAGAATCTTTGATTTTTTAATTTATTATTTATAAGAAAATATCTCAATCACAAGCGATAACGTTTATGATTTAATATTTTAAAAAATAATATTTTCTGTAGATTTAAATAAGAATAGAATTTTGTTTTTGATAAAAAAGAAAAAAAAATTACAAGTACAAAAGCATATGACTGTGAAGATTTTCTTATCTAATAAAAAATGGAAAAACTAGCAAATGAGGTAAAAAAAAAATTTATAATCCAAAATAAGAATATGTTCATTAAATGCAATATTATGAAATATTTTTTAGTATTAGATAGTAAAAATCAATAAAATGTCTTATTATTTTAATAATAATATTTAGAATATTGTGCTTTTTAATAACTTATAATAGAAAGGATAAACGTGGCTTATATATTGAATTTCAAATTTTATAAAAAGAATAAAAAAATATTCGGGATAACAATAGATTTTTCAGTGTATCATTCATGTCTAGTACATTTTAATTACATTTAATTATGAAATACGAAATTTTGACAGCGGTACTATTAGTTAATTTTATGCATTTTTATCATTATTTTAATTCAAGCATCCAAATAAAATATGAATATGCAAAGAAAAAATATTAGCATCTTGAATGGAAATCAAATTTGTACTCTCCCTTTGGCATTATTTTCATTAGGCTTTAACTGCAAGGTGACTTGTGACCTTTAGTATTCAACATGATAATTATTTTATTAACAATTATTTCAATTACTCTATAGAAATTATTTGAATAATTTATTCAAACCATGAATCAATTTTCATTTCACTTTTTAATTACAACAAATTATAAAAGTGTAGGTAAGACATGAATAATCCTCGGATTACCATGTAATTTCCCCCCTTATTTTTTGTTAATTTAAAATTTTCATTATTGCAAAATAAATGAAATCGTATTGCTAAAAATTTTTCGAAACCTTAAATCACAGTAGATCTATAAAAAGTTTAAAAGTAGAATGCTCAGGGACGTACACAGGAGCCACACAGATAGATTTACTTGTTCGTATATACAAAGCCATTAATATGCGGATATGCAAAGTGATATGTAAATAGATGCGAGCTTCGCACCCGTTCATTGTTTAAATTACCGAATACTTTCATGGATTTTACGATTTAAGTTGATTAAAGCGAGATGAAAAAATGGGACATAAAATGAACAGAATCAGCTCCTGGACTCGTGCGAGGGTACGTCGAACTCTCCGCATTGACATGATTAATAACCGTCTATTCAGTGGGTGGGTGTACTTTGCACGAGAAGCCAGCAGCAAGTGGAAAGAGAAAGAAATGTCGGGGTGCGAGACCAAGAGAGAGAGAGAGAGAGAGAGAGAGAGAGAGAAATAGAGTCGGTGTAACCTACATTGGGTGTGTAACCTATACGTTGATTCATGGCTCCAGGATACTCATCTAATTCGGAAAAGAGAATTATCGTTAACGAAAGGGGGTGGCTGAAAGGAAGGAAGGAAGCAGAAAAAAAGAACCAAACTTCATTCAGAGTCAATGGTCCTCCTCCAACGGGTCGCCTACAACCCGCTTTAAGTTTGCATAAATTTCCCGCATCACGCGACGGGCACGAGTTCTCGAAGAGTATTTTAAGCCATTACCCTTTCCCCAACCAGGGAGCTCACCCCCGACAGGCTCCACCCCCGCAAGGAACTCTCGGCTCGCCGTATTTCCGAAACTAAGGCTCGGAGGGGTCGGGGGGAGGCACGACGATCGCGTAATTGATTTCTCGTGCACCTCGCCTATATAAGAAGAAGTTATAGGTTTTTTGTCGGGGCTATCGATCAGTCGCTCTACGAGGATCGAGGATTAAGAAGGCGGGGGAGGAGGAGGAGAAAGGCGCGAGTGCGCCTGAAGGTGTTTTTCAGCGAAACGGTAATGATTCGTCGACTTGCTCAAGAAGAACGAGAAATATACATAGATCGACGGCTGGATGGATGGCTGGATGGATGGATGGATAGATAGATGGAGCGATAGATAGATAGATAGATATGTAGATAGTTAGATAGCCAGATGGCCAGAGAGATAGCTGTATGGATAGGCCAACGACTGCAAGAGTGAATGCAATGGGAGAAGTAGGAGAAAAAAATATAAATTAAAGAGGCTGCAAAAGGAGGAAATACGGAATCGTCCGGATCTCAGTCGGATCTTAAATTGCACTGCTACAGCTTCGGATAGCTTTGTAGTTTTTCATTTCATTTCTTTTTTGTTTTTTTTTCTTTTTTCCTGTATTCTTCACACTTTGCCTTTAATAGGTTTGTTCAAGCATTTGCACTCCTTGATATTGTCGTAGTAACCACCGACACTAGCATACCTTGAATATTATTGCACGCGCCCACACGTTAGACAAAGTATGTAAAGTATGCAAATATCCTTGGAATGAAACTTGAAAAGCCACTAGTAGCAAGCCTTGGTAAATGGAAATTGAGGGAAAGAACGTGTCATACATGCATACGTGTTTGTGTGTCTGCGCGTAAGCAGTAGTAGTGGGCAGGATACAAAAAATGATCCTGCATCAATGTACGTGCACCGTTCCTCACCGAATACCATATATAATTTGTGAGAAAGGGGCTGACACTCGCCCTACCACCACCACCACCACCACCACCATTGACCACAACATCAGTCCCAGGAAGTTAGAACCTGCACCCTTGTTTCGAGTACTGTAAATCCAATTTGGACAATATTGGGCGGTTCCTGGTGCCGCTTCATTCATTAACCCTTATTAAGCTGCATTATGCAAAAATGATTGAAGAAGGAAGAGGCTGAGGCTGAGGTGGACCAGTAGTGGAATGTCCCGGGGGTAGAAACCAAAAACTAAGCGCAACTCCGTTACGCGGTAGAAGCAGAGCTCAAGAGCAATTCGACAACGTAATGTTCTTGTTCTTTATTAAATAAACTGAGCGTCGACTGATGATTATCTGTGGCTGTGGAAACAAATGAAATAGAGATAGAGGCATAATGAGTGAATAAGTAAGAAAGAGAAGTCGTTGGATTTTACGCTACCTAACATTGTTTTAGAATGCATTAGCTACTTTGTATGTTAAAATTGTACCGTGTGTAGGGCTTAGCAGTAATTACTTGCTCTAGAAATATCTTTAAAACTATTCTAAAATTTTTAATTTAAATTGGTGTCGTTTATTTTATATTATAAAAAAATATTTATTCGAAATATTAATGAACATAATTAATAAATATTTATAATATAATGTGTTTTTAATTACAAATCAATTATTTTAAATATTCAAAGCTATATTGTAAAAATCGTTTTTTTATAAAGTGTTATAAAAAATAATAATAAATTATAAATTTTCTATGAATAATAAATTACTAATTCATAGCGAGCTTTTAATATTTTCAAGTATTTTTATCAATTCGGAAAATTAATTTATATTTCTGTAGACTTTTTTTTTTTTTTACTGATACGTTCGATATAAATTTCAAAGCATCTCCTGTCACTCAATACTGATGATCTTATCACTGTATTTTCGCGGAGCTATTAGATAAAATTCGGTTTCATTTATGTATTACGATCCATAAATTGAATAAAATTTTCTTTTATACATGTATATTTGACATAAAAATAAAATTGCACAAATCAAAACGATTTTTAACACTCTCAAAGCGCGCCTTTGATTCCACGATGCATGGAATTTCTTTGTATTTACTTCTTTTGAAATGATTTAAATTCCCTATAAATGTAAATGCAAATAACTACGTGTTAGAGCTGATGTAAAACAAATTCAATATTGTTGTAAACTTTAAAAAAACATATTTAAATAATTTTAAGTTAAAAATACTTTAAATGAAGAGCACGCATACAATTTAATTTAAATAAATCCAATTATTATAAACCAACGAAGTAAATATTTATGTAAATAATTATCGTAAGTTCTGATTATTATATAATTTATTTTATAGTACAGTTGATTAATAAAGTTTTGCACTGATAAATTGCAACAATCGAACAACAACAACAACAATAATAATAATAATAATAATAACAAGCGCGTATTTTTATTAAATAAAGCTTTTGAAAAAAGTTTGCTTATAATTAATACTAAAACAGAAAACAAAGGCTTACTATTTTCGAATGGACATTGTCTGTAATTCCGAATGTAACATGTCGCATTTTAATGATTTAATTCACTTATAATTATCAAAAACAAAAAGTCTTGTTCAATACATTGCGATTTAGCTGTGCATTTATATGTACCAGAAATTATCTCTTCCGGTCAGTTCTACTTGCGATAAATCTTTTCATCGGTATTTTATCAAATATTTGATATATTACGATAGTGAGCGAGCCCTCCCACGTACATCTCTATGCACCCACACACTCGGACACACTCACACTCGCGAGCATTTACGTGCAAATAGCGTGCAGGGATCGAGGGACGAGCGACCTGCGGGAGAGAGACAGACCTAGCGACGAATAAGAGTGAAGGATGGAAGGGGAATGAAAACGGACTGCCCTCGATTCCACTTGCATTCCGTAAATCGCATTTAGTTCGCAGAAATAGACAATAGTTTGATGTCGGTTCGAAAAATTCTCATAGCCCGGCGATGTAGGAATGCCATGCATTCGGCAATCCAAAGGCTCGGGGCGTCGAACTGATAGCTGCCGCTCCTGCGGTCGACCCGCAAAGAGCGTGACCAGGAGAAAAGGAAAAATGAGCCGGAGAACGAGATGCAAAATCCCATCCCTCAAAGGGAGAGATTGTGGGTTCTTTTGCAAAAAAAAAAAAAAAAAATAGAAAAAAAAAAGAAATTTAAAAGAACCGGGTAAATACAAGTTGGGAACAAATCCTGATTACTATGACAATCACGTATTAACTACTCCCTTTCCCTGGTGTGTTGATTCACCCTTGAAGCTGACCCTGTCCCATTCCCTCTTGACCATTGCTCTCTCGATCTTTGGTTTTGTACTCCACCCTTTCCTTTCCCTCCCCCTCCTGCCCTTACCCGTGCTTGCGGGTATAAAGTACCAAAGTTTTAAGCTTTATTTAAGACGAGAAAAACCTTTGTACTCCTACTCCCTGCATTTCAATTAGAGAAATTCGCTGATTCTCGTCTCTGCGATATCAGTTTATTGTTACAAATTAGATGATACCCATTGGTACAAGTACGGTTAGGGTCGACTATTTAAATGCTAGTTTAACAACAGGACATTGAGTACTTTAACGGAACACCCACATCTCCTGTTAAAATAGAAAGCTCCCTGCCCTAGGCTAACGTCCTTATATCACGTATGAATTATTTTTAACCCCGAGCATACTTCTGAAATAGTATTTCCAGATTCTGCGGCATAAAAACGAAAATATAAAAAGGAGAAAACATCAATACTCAAAAATAAAAATGTAAGCTACTTTACTTTTTTCCTGTGCATTATTTTTTTTTTAGAATTCTGAAAACGATACGCAAGAAAATATTTTTAAGAATTAAGTCTACCTACTCCATTATACATTGAAATATTAAAGTTATCAACATATTATTTTTTGTTTTTAACAAACTTTTTAATGATATTGTTTTAACAAATATATATTTTCAATTATATTTTTGTAAATCTGAACAATCGCTTTTTATTATTTTAAAACATTTTTATGTATTGGGCAAAACTTTTTAAAATTTAAAATTTATAATTGTGTCCTAGACCAAAATTTTAAAAAATTTTTTAAAAATAAATACTTTTTCTCTACATAAAACCTTTATTTTAGATACATATTTCAATTACTTGAAATATCTTTAGTAAATATTAATAAATATTATCGAATAAAATTTTTTCTTTGATGAGAAATATATATACGAATTAATCTTTATATTTTAACAAAATAATATCAAAGAAAATTTTACACGAATATATAAAAAAACTAATGTTATCTTTCATTAAATTTTTTAATTAAATTATACAATACAAACTAATTCATAAAATTTGCAATATACAATAATTTACGTGAATATTATGTATGCATGTATCAAAGCAATATTTTTTTTACATTATTTATTTCATAAGACATTTAGAAATTTTTTTCCAAATATAACTAAAAATTATTATCCTTATATTTTTACTGAAATGATACATACATTCGGAATACTCAAAGAGATCTTATAATTTTTAAAATTCGGATTAATGCTAAAAATTATTACAACGTCAATATATACTTATTTTTAGACATTTCATAAATTTTTAACTTTATGAAAAAGTATCTAGATAATTTGCTAGAACTAAATTCTCGCTCACATCTTCATTTATATAAAATGTCAATATTAAAGATCGATTTTCTTGAAATGAAAAAATGGATTGAATTATTCACAGGTACCGAAAACATTTTAACAGATCTTACTTTTAATATTAAAATTTTTAATTTACTTACAATCTTTGGTAAACGGTAGGTTATGTTCGCACATTGTGAACTTTTTTTTTGTCTGATCGTGATGAGAAAGTAACTAATATTGTCGAGCTGGGGAAAACGGTATTTTCATTCCGATACCATCCGGCTCAATAAAGTTACTCTTTTATGACTACAAATTTAAACTTAAGAGCCAGCTACTGTCTTAGTGATTTTTCTTAGTGAAAAAATTGATATTATCCCCAAAGTCCTTTGTAAATTTTTATATTTTTTTTTTTTAAACAAAAAGTTATCAAAAAATTTTAATTAAATTTTTCACCGTCTTCATGTGTAATTGTTCTAGTTCATTTTTTCATTAGATTAGCCACTATTTTGTAAATTAAGTTATATTTTAATGTTCTTATTTAATTATTAGTCATTTTTTTAATTTAATCAATCGATCTTTTATTTAATCAATCAATCTTTTATTTTTGTTTTTCTTTATTTTGTAAAATGGAATATGTGAGTCAAAATATTAATGAAGATATACAAGAAACCTTTAATAATAATAGTGTTGTTAATAAATGAATAAAATTATAAAAATTAAAAATAAAAACTTTATTTAAGACATATATTACTAAAAAGGATGTTAGATGATCTGATTTAATAATAATTTTTTAATTGTACATCATAATCTAAAATTATTAAAAGGAGAAAATAAAAGAATTTTTTACAGTAGTAGCTAATGAAAAGGAACAATGAAGTATATAAACAAGAAAAACTTACAAAAATCAAATTAGATCCATGAAAAATATCGGTAGCCTACATAAATCATTTTTAAGTGTCATAAATCATTTTTAAATAGCTACGAGGGTGTGAAAGAGGAAACGCGTTTCAGGAAAACTTGGACTTTTGAACAAACGAAAATGAAACCAAATTGAAGACTCGTGTTGTGTTCCATATACAAATTCAAATTTTAAATAAATATTCTAAAATAATGGTTTTTATGAAAATTCTAATTTGGATCAAATTGAAATGACAAAGATATCTCCAAACAACATTTATAATCTTAATGAAAGAATTACATACATATATAATTTATTCTATTTATATTATATAATAAAGGATTAAATTTCTAAAAATTCTATATTTAAGAATATTACGAATTTATACGTACTTACACATTTTTGTCGCGATAGTAATTCATCACAAGAAAATTATTATTTAAAAAAAAAGTATTACTTATTAGTTTTAATGTAAAGTTGTTAATATAGTTGGATACCAAATAAATCATATTCAACCGAAGATTGGATATGGAATGATCTAATTCAAACATATAGATATAACATCAATGTCATGTAATGCTAATAAGAGAATCCATCGATTTATTTACATCAATTTAAAATTATTGTTTAATATCTTTAAAAATTATCTTTCAGTCGTCTATAAAATTTATAGAGCATATAAAAGCGTTAAATGCAGTTTCGATCAATGAGTTTCAAATGCTATTGCCATAGATAAGACAATGCCATTTATCGATGCTGATTTCTCAAAGGAATCTTTTTTAAAACAAAAAATATTGATAAAGTGTGTGTTTAATTAAAATATATCATGTTGAAATAAAAATAATTCACGAAAATTTATAATGAAAGCATCTAGAGAAATAATATTTATCATTTTTATTTTTATAAGTTGAAAAATTCTCGAATAAATAATATGTGAGAAACGGTGATACATAAATTCAATTACAAAAGTGTCCATCTGATGTAGAATTTCTCTTTATAAACTCGAAAATAATGTATGAATTAAATGAAAGATCATATATTATTCGGTATTTTATTAGACATAAAGTCTATCCAAATATTTCGTTCACTTATAAAATTCCCATAAATATTTACCAAATGACTACATCAAAGATATATTTACAGTTATTACGCAATGAAATATTAAATATTAATTGTTTTATATATTTCTGTTCACCTTTTATTTGGAACGAAGCAGTTATAATTATGTAATATACAAAACTCGTAAAAAACCAAGTTATAAATCTATTTTGCAATTATTACATAACAAATCGTTCGCTGAGCTTATAAGATTTTATAATTGATCTCGGCGACGCTTGACAACTTTCATATACGAAAACAACTCGACTGTTTTTTCAGTTCACTCTAATAAAAACGGGTTCATTTATATCTTCTCTGACGTATCAAACAATTCCTCTCGTATATTTGAGTGCTCATCTTCCTTTTCTCTATTATCTTTTCCCTTTCCCCCTCCGCCGAGAGTCCTGGAGCCGTGAGGACGAGTTTGCGTCGACTGGCAAAAGGCGCAGAAGGTTGTCAAAGGGTAAGATTACCGGACAACAACCACAAGTGCCTCTGACGAGAAACGAAGGTTATCATCAGTACCAATTGTTTTTTCTACCATTTGACTGAAATGTAAATTCGTCCGATATCGAGACAAGAAGTAGAACGAAACACGATATTGGTGAAAGGGCGAAGGGTTGGCTATTGGTTATCCGGTTGATCCTCAGTCACTCGATTTCGACTTCTTCACGAGTTTTCACTCGACTCTGGCCTCTTTTGAACCACAAGACTCCTTTATCCCTTTGTTCTCATTTTCGAGCTTTCCGCTGTGTCCCTTTATTTTCTTTTTGCTTTTATTTTTTACCAGATTGAGTTTATAAAGTCACTTTCTGTAAAGAAATCGATGATTTAATTCTGCACAGTGCTCGCTGACTGAGGCATCGATTCGGGTTTGAAAAGAATAAGTATTTTGCTTTAACAACAATATAAATATCGTGCGCTATTTTAATACATTGTAATACAAGTATTGGAAAAGTATTTTATTGTAACTCATAAATTGCACGGTGATTATTACGGAAAAATGCCTAGTTGCTCAGGTAAATGCATTGGATATATTCAAGTTAATAAAATCGCATGCAAAAGGAAACCATTCCTAGATTTGCCCTTTAAAGCTTATTTCTGTCTCTAGATGCTATCTTTATTTTTCAATTTTTTTTTTTTTTAATTTTTTTTTCGATCGTTTGTCTCTATCTCGAATGCAATAAGCCAACTAAGCGAATAGACTTTTTATTAAAACTCGATGCAGGTAAAGTGAAATAGGCTGAAAAGCAGAGTGATTATGCGAGATAAAAGCGCAGATGCCGGAATGGAAAGTAATACGAGTATCATGCGACGAGTGATTCTTCCCCCCCCTCCGCCGCCCCCACCACGCCAAACGTGTACCATACAATGTCGTGTTATGCGGTGAACTTTATGTTATTCGAATAAATCGACAATGTTTCCTCAACAAACTCCCTAAGCTCCATTCATCAAGTAGCCTCTTCTCTTTGTCTATTTCCTTTTGCCCCCTTTCCTGTCACTCTGTTTTTCTCCCGCTCCTCCTTCAATTATACGCGTTAGCTTAAATATTTTCTCCGACTTTTCTAATTAAATCTCCTCCGAAAAGAGATGCTCCGAGGCGTCACTATTTTTAAATCAGACGTGAAGAAAAACAACGTTACGGCACTCTGGGGAGAAATAGAATGGAATAGTGAAACAGAGGACTGAAAGACGCACCGAAGGGTTTCCCCCCTCCGATTATTATGAGACGGCAACTCGTCTCGTTCGGAAGCTGAGCCACCGTATCAGTGGAAAATTGGACCCGTGAACTCCTTCGGTGGACAAACAATATAAAATCAATTGCCTGGCAAGCCTTTCTGGTCATTTTCCTCATTCGTTTCCCCGTAAAAACAGAGATCCGAGAATTATCAAAGGGATTATATCGACGTTTCATATACATTCGCGCTTTTATACCAGACGTGTAATGATTAAATTTAATAAAAGAACAACTACTAAAACATATCTGAAAATAAAATTCTGGATGCATATTCATGACGACGCATTACCTTCCATTTGAATTTCTAAAATCTTTTTTAATATTTTATCTCAGAGATTATAGTGCACCACCTACTCCTGTAAGCATATTTACAATGCATTTCATAAATTTTACAAATTTGTTATATACATTTAAATATAATTGGATTTCGATTACTCATTTGCATTTCAAAAGCAGTATATAATTTGTTAAGTACATTGATATATTCTGTCCACTAAATAACAGTCATTCCATGTATAAATACCAATTGAACTATGTTTATATTGTATTTTACACATTTTTATCTTACAAATATATGTGTGCAATTAATTTCAATTATTCAAATTAATTTTAATACCGTATATTTCTTATTGAATGATTTTTAATGTCATTATAAATAAATCTATTGATTTATTAACCAACTGATTTATTTACAGTTAAAATCACAAAATCAGTAGAATTATTTACAACTTTCCCGATATAATAACAATTATTACGTAAACTAATAATAATAATAATAATAGTAAATAATAATAATAATAATAATAGTGTAAAAATTATAAAGAACATTTGTATATATTTATACGAATATCTCGAATGTATTGTTTCAATTTTAATGCAATATAATTAATTCAATAATAATTTATAATTTTCCAGTGGACTTATTTTATTAAAAATTTACTTTAGCGAATAAAATATGAAATTCTGTATACCAAACAAAATTGATTTTATTATATAGGTTTAACTAAGAAAATTCATGAAATTCAGAAAAATTCATTAATTAAATATTCCTTGTCTATTATTACAATTTACTTTCATTGTGAAATTTAACTCAATGCATACATTAGAACTTAAAAGCTTTTTTATAATTTGAAAATATACGAGAAGGAATTGTATACATCAAATTACATATATTTATAATACGCCCACAAGAATATTCATAATATGCGAATATTATCAAATTTTAATAAATTTATTGGCAAAGCATTGTTCTTAAAATTGAAAATTTGATAAATTAATTTAAATAATATTTCGATGAAAGGATTTATTCGTGTTCGTAATATTTTTAAATGTAGCATAAAAATATATAAAATTAAATTGGTGACGGGCTTGCATGTTATCTGCATAAAAGAAGAATGAAAATTCGATTATTACATTGAATGCTAATTTTTTGTTGACAGAAACAAAAGAAAATAAATTTCAATTTAATAAAAAGAATACATTAGGATTTTGGCTTTATAATGAAAATAAATACTACAGATATTTATATATAGTGTGTATATTTAAAAATATTGACAATTAATTTTTGACAAATATCCTTAAGGTAAAATGTTATTCCTATATTAAATGAATTATCTTTAAGTTTTAAGCATGAAAAAGTATATTTGTCATACGAACACCTGAATAAATAGCATTTACAATTAAGTGTTAATTATCTAGCTTGTAATATTCGGTAAAGTAAATAACTTTATTTTTACAATTATTTACTTATTCGAGCAGTTACCCAATAATCATTTTCAATTACAAGACATAGTATTCTGGGGTCGTAAATACAGTTTTACCGTAAAAATACAGTATTAATTTTGTCAATTGATTAAATTAAAGAGCATTATTACAGAGAAGATTGATTGACGTACTTAAAACTCTGATTAAGTGTGGCTGCAATGAGAAATTACGATTGATAGGCTCTTAACTTGTAACACGGCTTTAAGTTCCATTTCACACGACGTGGAGCCATATTTTCAATTTCAAATGGATAAAATAAAGGCATCACCGCGCGCGAACTCAATTGAATGTTATTAAATATAAGAAAGGAGAGGATGGAGAAGCGTAACAAGCAGCGAAGGAGTTACGGCGAGGAATTGTGAAGTCGCGATCAGTGGCGGCGGCGGCGACGGTGGATGGGGGGAGGGAGTTGGGGGAGGGGCGAGGATAAAGTTTCCCCGGAGCGAACGAGCGAGCTCCACTTTCCCGTTCCGCCACGCGCACGACTTCCTGTGCGTGTGTGTGCGGATGGGTTTGCGTGGGTGGTAAGGCCCAGGGCACGGAGGGCCGGAGGGAGGGGTGGGGGAACACGTGCACCCCGACCGCAGCAGCTGAGCGGGGCATCGCCTCGGTTCTCGCCTCGTAAATCCTCGGGCTCCACCCCACCCCCGCCCTAATGAATCTCGAGCCCAAAAGTCGGGGCTCCTCTCCTCGCAGCTTGTCTCTCGCACGCACACACGGACGGGCACGCGTGCATCTGCCGTACGACGCCCTTGTGTGGGTGCGAGTGCATCCAGGGGGGATGCACGCGCGATCCAAGGATACGTAAATAGAATTGGCGTGCGGGTGGCGGGGCTCTAATTTGTCGACGATGGATAATCGGGGATGAGGAAAGATGCGGATGGGGGGAATGGGAGAGTGGCATTAAGTGCTGGCGATAAAACCAATATAACGTCTTGTTCTCGAGGGTCGGGGCTGTTTTCCTTTCTCGATCCTCCAAAAGGCTTCCCCGAGCTCGTGGATAATGGATTTTTTTTTTTTTTCTTTTTTTTAACACACTTCTTTCTGGCGTAAGGCTAGTTGCGTCCTCGATCCTCGAGTTGGTCCTTCGTTTTCTCCCTCTCTCGCTCTTATTATTCCAGCTAATTACAATAAGGAAAACCCACTCGTGCTTTGTCGGCCATTGTTCGGCTCTCGATAAATATGCGATCGTAATGAAAAATGACATAACCTTGATAAGTACCGATATACTGTGTACGTGCTCTGATTTAGCCACCCCATTTACATTTGAAATTCATTTGGTGCTCACTCACTCACTCCATTTTCTTCCGATCAATTAATTGCCGCAATAAATTCTATTGAGCATTTTTAATGATATACGGAGGAAAAATGCGCCGGGTGGGGGAGAATATAATAAGAGTTCAAGGAAAATTGTGTCGCAGCGGAGATCGCATTATGAAAATAAAACTTTCAACAAAATATAATAAATGAAATTGGTAAATGATATAATTGTCTGAAAATTAATTATTTCACTACTAAATCAGCTTATACGAGCGTGCAATACATGGATGGTGAATAAATTCAATAACTTTTATACGAATTACCTTGAAATATTTAATGAAATATATTTTTGCTCATATGAAAGTAATTATCGATATGTAAATTAGGGTAGATGAGTAAATATAATTAACGTAAACTATTACACAAAATATTAATTTATAAATATTTCATTTTTCAATCAATGACTTTTATTCGAGTGTAATGCATCAAACATGTTTATTTAAGCACATAAAATTCAATTCACTTTAATTTTAAATTAATCATTTATCATAACTAGAAATAATTTATTAATTTTTAATACACAGATATCGTCATTATGACTTTTGAATTTAAAACTTTCCATTTAAATCAATCGATAATTTTTAACACTAATTAACTGCATTTATCATTCTGCTTTTAATTTAAAAAAACTATATTTCACAATTATAATAGAGTCTGACATATCCTACAACTCAAAGTAGGAATCATTTAACAAAGTGTCTTATAAAAAATGTTTCAATTGACTAATGGATGTGCAAAAAGTTAGAAAAGGTATTTTAATTGATGGTTAAAAAAATCACAAAAATCTCAAATCTCCTAGGACATACTTATACATATATATATATATTTAATTGAATTTGGTTTTATCGGCTATAAAACTATCATTGATCCTTAAAGAAAAAAACAAAAGTGTTAGTAGCATTCATAATGAGTTTGAATGAAAAGTTATTTCTTTAAAAACTAATAAAGAAAAAAGATAAAATAAGATTGGTTTTAATAAAGATAACTTATATATAGTAAATTTACCGTTAAAAATTAAGATTATTTCTATACTGTGCTACAAAAAAAATTCTTATTTTTATAATATATATTTAAAAGCTTATTAGTATTAAAATTAAAATTACGAAGATAAATTATTATAATAATTTTACTTTAAAAATATTTTTTTTATATCTCAGATATTATATTAAAATATATTTTCTATTCTTTATAATAATTTAAAATAACATATTAACAAATAAACTATTCCTTAGCTTTTCAATATTTAATTGTAGATTTTGTAGATGTTCTTAAATGCGACTTTTTAAATGTAAAATTATATGAATAAATAAATTGATTAAATTTGTTGACTTGAAAATTTTTATAATTCTTATTACACTTTTAAAATCTATTTAATTTAAGTTATACACGTGATATAAAAATAAAATTGCTCATTACAGAAAATAGAAATGAATTATGGTTCAAATTTTCATATTAGTGAACCATTTTTCAATTCAATTACGTTGCACGTCATAAAATATCACGTCTATGACATTACAGTATTAGTCTTTTCAAGATAGAATAGACTACTTTAATGCCAAGATCAATACACTAACACACACGCACAGCTAGGCACACGTATATAAAAAATGATCATGTTAAAAAAAATTAAATTAAAATTTTTTGAAATAAAATCGAATGATATTTATTTTTACTCGATCTTTAGAAAATATTTTTATATCTTACACCTGTACTTGTAAAAGCTGCATATTGATTATTCAATAATGTGACTTTACTAAATACTTACATTATATTATATTGACAGATTATTAATTAACCAGTATTGAGTCAATTTCATATAAATTGAAAAATGCACGGTTATGATCTCTAAAATTTGAAGATGACATCCTAATAAATTTACAGTCTACAAATGAAAAATAATTAAGAGAATGAATATCTATATTATAAACTGAAGTCTTCTAGCCAATTACTATTTGACAAAATATAGATTTCATTTCGTTCCGAAATATGTCTACGGAGTCATTAACAAAAAACCTTTCAAAACATCTGCGCTGCTATTCTCCATTTAACTTCCATTTTAATTAAAGCACTGGAAATACCTTTGTAAAAATGATGATGCATTATAGATAATTGAAAGTCCTTTATCATAAACGTATAATGCGTTGAATACAACCAAAGTCATTAGAAGTGACAATTCTGTTACACGTCCATTAACCTTTGTAATGTAGCCATGGAAAATCGAAGGAGTTAAGATGGATGCCCGTTGCGGCTGTAGCTCCACAACTTCCGAGTTGGTCATTACTTGTTACACAGTTACGACAATCGGAAGAGGGGCTACGGTTATAGCTGAAACTCACTCAAACCACCCCCTTCGAAGGGGGTGAATTTGCATCCCACCAGCACAATATCACTCACAGTTTCGTGCAACAATTTAATCGCTCAAAAGTCCGAGTTTGCCATTCGGTGCCCGGAGGCACAGCGTTTTTATCGTCGGTACGCCGTCCCCGAGTCTTAATTGCATATGAATATGCGTCTGGTCCAGGAGCCCAGATGCTGCGGTGCCGCGCCAGCAGACGCTCCGAGTATGTATCTATCGGTCACGCTCACTCCTCGGACATCGACATCCGAAAGCTAAGCGTGAATCAAGTTTAAATTAAATTGCTCCTTCGGCGCACATGGCTGCTGGCTGCTGTTGCCATTACTCTTTTCTGGTCCAGCAGGAGAAAGGATGCGGTCGGTGCGAGCGAGAGAGGGAGAGTGAGTGGCAGAGGGTGAGGGGCGGGGGAGGGAGAGCCATCAGCGCCTACGTGCAAGGAGATACAATAATTACCAAGTTGGAGGAGCGTTAGTGTCGACGGCTTGAGGAAGCTGCCAAGACCGATTGGCGCAAAATACCATCGTAATCTCGATTAGATTAGCTCGGTGACGAGGATGCCCGGGGTTTCCTTCTCCAGGTCCCGATCGAAGCCGAGACTCGAGTGCCGATGTATCTTCCGAATTTTTACTTGCTGCACCGCCTGTCCACAGATAAAACCCTATTCCAAGCCCCACCCCTAACCCCTTTTTGCGTTGCGCATATCCATTTTCCATTAAAATGTTAATTTTCAACTGCTGCAGACAAAGTTATCTTCCTCTTGCCTTTGTTTCCATTTTTACCGTCCTTTCTATATATGCATTTATGTTAATTCGCGGGCGGGATTAAGGTCTTAGCCCATGCATTGCCACTTAAGATAATGAATATCCGAATAATGCTTTAATTGTAATCAAATGTAATCTCTATTGACCCTTGAAATCTCTTCCTTTTTATAATTTATCTTCAATTTACAAAAGCTTCTGATATTGTTTATACAATCATAATCGCAAGTAATCTTTTAGCCAACCCATGAATTTGAAAGCAACCGGTAATCAACTAATGAAATTCATTAAATAATGTTTTCCTTGTTTCCACTGCAATCGATTCAAATTTAAAAACGTCGCAACTTCAGATTATACAAAAGAACGAGATTAACCAGCTTAAAGTGAATGTTGAAGAACTGCACTCCATGGATGCACTTACCATTCAATATTAATGTTTGTAACCTGTCGATAGCAGAAGTATAATATAAAGTAAATAATGTGTTTGGGAATTTTTTAAAAATTTTTCAACAGAAACAATTCATCTGAAACTAATTCCAAAAGATTATTTTTGAGAGACTGAAATTTATGATTGCAACAAATTTTTTTGGAAACTAGAATTTGTTTAAAATTATAGATTGTTTATTTATAAAAGTTGAAAAATACATCTCATTTTTTAACGTCATATAAATTACGTGCAGTTTCTATATAACGCTAACTTCAAAGTCGCAAAACAATGTAATTTAAAACTTCATTCATCCATCGACAAGTAATTATGAAAATAAATGTAGATGCTATTATAACACGGTCTTGGTTATTATTTCGAATGATTAAGGACAAATAAACCAGCTCACTCTGATGTACTCAAATAAAATGCCATCGCCAGTTTTGCAACTTTTTTTAGCGGTGATGGTTGTTTTTTTTTTTAATTTAAGACTACGAATCATGCGAAAGAACCGTAAATATCAAATTACCGGGCGTAAACTTGTGGATACTACTGTTCATCGTATTTCGTTTATAAATCGATGTACACAGGTGGTATTCAGATGAGCGACAGCTATTTCATTCGAGAATCACGAAACTAATATTCTCTTTACATTTTCCTACAAATGCATAAAATGATAATGACAGAAGTTATTGAAAAATATCATACATCGTTATTAAAAATTGCATTTCATTAAAGTATTTAAATAAATTTACTTAAATTAAAAAAAATTATATTATACAACTTTTTCTAATTGCTTTAGAGTAGTTTAGTTTGTTTATTCTATTCAAAACACAATAGCGAATACGAAAATATAGAATGTTTTTATGCGCACGAAAATTAAAATACATTTGTTAATTTAAAAAAATGCAAATATATAATTAACAAGTTATAATTATAATATAACTAAATTTATTAATTACCAGCTTAATAAGTAGAAATTAAACACATTAACATATTTCCTTTATAATTGAAAAAGTTAACAAATTAACTAATTAATAATTTAATTGAGTCTGTTGCGAGTTTGATATCATTAGACCAACATAAATTTAAAAGGATATTTGATATCTCTACGAATTATAAATCAACAATAGTTATGGAAAATACAATTATTATTTGCCTTCGTGATCTCGTATTTAAGTTAACTCTAAATTTTCATAAGCTGGCCGCTCACGCAAGCAGATTTTCATCCTAATCTGCAAACTTGTTCTCCACCTGTAATACAATGGTATCCTTTACAAATCGGCCCCTAAACCCAACATTCTTTATATTTAATACAGATAATGTTACATCTGTATATCTGACGTTTCTCATTAATACCTGCGCGTTGCAATTTATTTTATCACTGTGGAAAATACATATCACTTCACGAAGTCTCCTTTCATGAAAATTCTACAAGAGCCAAGCTTAATATTGGAAATTTTGTCATTGGTAAATGCAAATGAAATAAAAGTTGTGCAAATACAACCGACTCAATTTAAACCATAAAAAAAAAATATATATATATACAAAAAGTATAAATATAGATGTTTAGCTCCATTGGCTTTTTTCTCTTTGTAGTTAAGATATATTGTACGAAATTTTGCATTTGAAGGGATTTGTTTAGAGCTTTCGATTTTATTATTTGCTCATATCAACTTTAAATTGATAGTAGGAGAGAGAGAGAGAGAAAGTTTGAACAATTATCGCCTCGTTTCTGCAGAGTAACTTTTGTTACACTGCAAGTTTATCGCAGGCAAAATTTCCGAAAGGCCGAGGTGTCAGCCGCGCGATTCAGTATGACACAAGATTAAGCGAAAAACGATGAAAAGTCCGAAATGAAAAATCGCCGATCAGAATTAAAGAATACACAAATAAGCGGAGACGGTCGGAGGGTGTGGCTCACACGTGGCCCAACACGCGTTTTTAACACACTTACAATGTATTTAATAAGTGTACGTATGTCGTGGGTGGTTACGCGTGCGCAGATGCCACGTGACTAAGCGCCCGAAGAAAGTGTATTACGGAGAAGCGACGGGAGTTTTAACACGCATACCGCGCGCCCAATCGTGACTTACTCCTTCACCCACACGCCCAAGGACCCACGCACACGGACACGGGCGTGGGTGGAGGTGGACGGGCATGTCGTGTAAAGATTAATGACGAGATGAGTCGTAAAAATTGTCAGCATAAATCGTTAACATCATGACAACTTTATTTACCACTTCGGCAGTACTCACTTTACGGAATATTAATTAACACCTCAGCTTTGATATGCGAGCTTGAGCCGGATCCTGTCCCGACGGATTTTTTAGCGATGATCAACGACATTTAGATGCAAGCTGCGCCTTGAATTCACAATTGCCAGGCGAAAAAAAACTCGACGGTTCTTTTCTCCCGTCTATTTCGGGGATTTACCCCCCCCCCTTCCTCTCTTCCCTCACCACAAAATCTCCCCACATCGCCCTCCTTAACCCCCCGACGAGATTGCATTATGAATAATGATCCCGGCGAATGCACATGCACTTCTCGGTAATTCCTCATTCATCCGTTTCAAAGCGGCTATCCGGTGGCGGCGGCGGCGGCGGCGGTGGCGGTGGTGCCGAGCATTTAAAACAGTTTTCCTAATTAAAGTATGCAAAGATCGCCGCGGTGCGTAAACAAAAATAAACCCCGACAATTAGCGGGAAAGGTGACCGAGGGCGCGCTGCAAAAAGGGCCCCGCCATTAGGGTATTAAAATTTAATCATTTCGTTCTGGTTGCGCGGGGGAGGGGGCGGCTCGCGCTGAACTATGAACCATTATTAAACACGAACGCGTCGTATAAATCGCACATCCACGTACCTTATGGAGCGTCACCGAAATGCTGGCGTGAACCGTAATCAATTTAATGCATCGTTTATCTTGCGTGTGTACTGCAAACTCAAAAGTCATTTAAAACGAAGCCACTTCTTGTCAGCATGCCATACTTTCGTTTAAGCTAATCATTTTCATTTACCAAATCGCATTTGGAGGTGGAAATGATGTGGGACGCCCGCGCATTCGAGATGAACAACAATGGAAAACTAATATTGGATTAAAAATTACGCTAAGCGGCGAAATGCTTATCCCGGGGGTTGATGGATGTTCACTGGCTCTAAGCAATAATTCATTGGACAGTCGGGTTGCGAATCTCCCGGATTTTTCTGACCGAAAAATAATTATCGATCTCGGTGAAATATTAACAATTAACAATTGTTCGAGTAAAAAATGGCTATTAGATCGGAATCTTTATGTGCAAATTCGGATTTCGAGCTGCTGGATAATGGCAGTTCCACTACGCTCTGCCCAATTAATAAAACAAAATGTCAAAAATTAAAAATTAAAATTACTTCCTTTTACGTCCTTTGATAATTCGTATCCATTATCTAGTGGCGTTTTACAAGATCATTAGGTAATCGCTTTTAATATTATCTTCAACTTTGGCTATTACGTAATTTTTTATGGGAAAAACTAAAAAACGAAGGGTCAAAAAACTTTTAATAAACATTTTTTTAATCTGGGATTTCTTTTGCCATTTCAACGTTGGAATTTTAGTCCTTTACCAATGTATTTATTATTATCATAAAAAAGTAAATGCATAAAAAAGACTTGTAATCCTGTAATCTAAACTTTGTTAAAAATTTAAAATTTGATTGAAGTGCAAAAATAAATTTTAAATATGATAAAAAATATGACGCTCGTATTTTTCAATAAAATTCATTTAAAAGAACATTCTCCAAAAATCCAAATGACTTTTAAATATATTTTCCATACATTAACCTTGTTAATTCCAATTGTCAATTTCTCTTCAAAATATCTGAAACTTATTCAAGTACACAATACCAGCGACTGCATCTCTTTGTTCCGATGTAAACTGAAATGATTAATTTCGCTCGAGCATAGCCTAAGAAGTGATGCTGCCTGATAGCAATTTTAAACTCTGGCAATTTTTCCTGCTGATACACTGTTGGTTGTCCGCTCACGCGAAAATTCTCGGAAAGCGCAATCTTGCATTTGGCATCAATCATGGGATTTAACGGCGGCAACAGCTATTCGATATTGACAAAAGTCAATATGGCTCCGATATTGTTCGAGTAATAAAACACAGAGTACGAGGAGGTTCGGTTTCACCGAGGACAACAAGCTACTAGATTCCAAGACATTCTTGCTAACAAAATTCCTTCAAAAATGTTCATGATCTGCCCGTATATTATTAGAGGACGAGAAATGTATTTATAGATAGGGGTAGAGAAGAGGAAAACGGGGATAGACAGAGGGGGGAAATGATTAAACGGCATCGAAAATAGAACCAATTTAAATACAATTTAAGAATTTACTCTTGTGATTGAATATTTTTTAAATATTATTAAAAAAAACTCATACTTTACACATGTAAACAGCTAGCTTATTTTATGTTAAAATGTTAAATGACTTCAAAACAAAACGAAAATTTGTTCGGAAAATTCAAACAAAGGTATTACTTGAGTTTTTTTCGAAATTTGTAGAATATTTGATAAAAATAATACGCGTTTTATCACAAGGCTTACAAGTTTTTGAAATTGATCAAGTATTCTATGTCTTTTAATTTATTGCATTTAAGTGACTTTGCTTGGGAAATGTAGTACCCATGGCTTTTATAGTAACCAGAACGAGTTGAAAGTATGCAAAAGATAAATAATAAATCCAATAAAAACTTTTATGGCATAAATTTCAATATTAGCATGAAATATGCATGTAATTCTAGTTTACAAAGAAAATTTGTAAAAAATTTATTACGCAATTCATTTTATTTATCATTGCTGTAAATAATAATTAAGCTCTAAAGTCACCTTGATAATAATTATTTAAAGATTATAATAAAATGTATCGGGAAGCATTATCCTCTTCCAAATACTTAATATCTCTAATTGCAAATTTTAATCATTGTTATACTCTGTCCTTTGCTATGTTGACAGACAAGTTTATCAGGTCTTGCATTTGCTATTCCGCCATCTCTCTCTCTCTCTCTCTCTCTCTCTCTCTTGTACCTTACATATTACTGCTCAGTCTCTGTCGATTTTCAATCAAACGCTGGGACATTTTTATTCTTGAATAGATACACTTGGAAAGAGTCTTATCGTCGTTATTGAATCGTAGAACGATGAGTGCTCCAGTTTCCCCTCGAGTTGCCACAGTATCTGGCTCCAACTTTCCTGTTTTCGTCTCTAGTTTTCCCGTAATTCGCATTCGCTCACCCACCTTTCGTTTTGAAAATCCGCACACCGAATCTCGTAAGATCGATTTGGTCACTGATTCATCGTCCTTCATCGCCCGTCATCTTTTTTTAAGTACGTACTTATTTCATTGGATCTTTTCAATCCATTTATCGGTAACTTAGTACGAACCGAGTCCACGGCTACTCGCTTTTCAACAGATGTTTCATTGCTTTCCTCTTCGCTTTCTCTTCCATAATTTTATCCTGTGTGTCCATGCAGTCATACATATACATATTCGTACACATATATATTCCTAATCATACACCATACCTTCTCTTCTATCTTGTTTTATTTCAAAAATGAAATACCTATATATTCGAAATCGGAAAGAGCACACGATGCTCACTGCAACATAAAAAAATATTTTTTCAGAAAGTACTAAAATCATACATTTTAACAAGCTTTAACAAAATTTCATTTTATAATTTAATAAAAGTTCCATATCAAATTTTTTCAATTGAATAATACGCGAAGAAACTTCTAATTGACACTTTTCTAAATCAAATATTGAATAATAAATGTTCATTGTGATTAAATATATGCAAAATAAAATATTTTAAATAATATTTTAACAAAAAATACACACAAAAGTGTTTAATTATCTAAAAGATCTTTTCTTTATTTAATTTACATATTTTTATCCATTCAAAAGCAAGTTTACATAAAAAATAAAGATTATATAAATTTTCCGAGTTAAAATTTTTTGCTATTAAACAAATCTAAATAAATATCATTACAGTATATTGTAATGAATAAACATTGATATTAAAAAAACTTAAAAACGGATCTTTATTTATGTTAAATTAGTACACTTCTATTAGCTCTGATGTAACTTTTATATAAATTGAGCGATTTCTTCAGAATTTCAGTTTGTCTTTATTGATCGCTGTAGTTTTTATTATTTGTTTTTCAGAAAGTTGAATAATTTTCTATGGAGAAAAATTAAATAAAAAATATATGTTATAAATTATCGATTTTATTAAAATAATAAAAAGTTGCCAATGGATGTTTACATAATAAACAACTTTTAATAGTTGTCACACAAGTTTTTTTAAAAAAATATAACATTTGAACGTATAAAATGGTTTAATGTTTTAACAGTATTGAATTTGATCCGTGAAAAAAGTTTAGATAATAAAAAGAAAATGTAGAGTTAAAAATAATTAAATTAAAGAACAAAAAAATATCTGAGGTCTAAAAATATATAAAATATTAAAAATGTTCTTCACTAAATAAAATAGTATTATCAAATTAGTCTGAGATAAGATTTTAAATTGAAATTGAAATTTAATTTTAATAATAATTAGAAAGAAATATTTTTCTAAATATATATTCTGAATTGAAATGACTTTAACTAAAACTGCATTTATTAAACAAATATCTAAATCTAAAACTAATATCGATAATTGAACTTACTAGTTAGATGACTGCCAGAAACTGAAAATCGTTGTTTTCATGTCAGAATTTGAGACTAAGATTGGAAACCAAAGTAGCATTAGCAAATTCGAAATTTCCAAAGCACCAATCTAAAATTTGTCGATCTATTAAAGATAGATGTATTATTGTAAAATTATAGTTAATGAATAATTTAATAATGTATTAATTAATAACTTATTTATTTAATACTTTCTAGTCAAAAAATTATTCATAAAGTAAGTATTTTCGAAAACTTTTTTCAAAAACCTTTCATAATCAATTAACTATAATTTAGTGTCAGATTAATTACTGTTATACACTGCTATATTACAATATATTATTAAAATATTCTTATTAAATATTGTCTTCTTAAAACATCATAAAAATATAGAGTACTTAATAATAAAAAGTGTGAGAATATTTATACAATTTAATATTAATCTATCGAATACCTCATAAATTCTAATCATCCAATTATATAATTGTAATAAATTTTACAAAAACTATAATTTAAAATTTTTAATCTGTTTGTCAGGTTTTATTATAAACTTTATCTTTTTCTTTTTTTTAAATATTGTCAATAATTTTAAAAATAAATGTAATCATCATTGTCTCAATGATTTTACAATTACAAGAATTGTCTGCAATACCGATGAAAGAATGTCAAAATAGAAAATTTTTATTTTTCTAATTTTTAAATTTAATATCGATAAGTATCTTCTATTTGTACATAAAACTAGTTGAGTATAAAAATTTAAATACATTAAAAAATAAGTTTAAAAGTAATATTGAATCTTAATGCAAATAAAATAATCTTATAAAAGTAAAATACTTAGACAAAATCAAACATTATTGATAATTTAATGAAGGTAAAATAAAGTTAAGTAATTGATTTAATACAGAATTGAGTTTTATGAGCTGCAATTGAAATAAAAGTAAAAATGAATTATAGTGAAGTTACAGATACACAATGTACGTAATTTGTTATACAAATGATAAATATTTTATGTACCCAATCTATTTGAGATACTATTAATTTTACTGCACTAAAATGTATTTAATCAGATATTTTGGATTATAATAACCATTAATGTACATCCATTTTGCTTTACTGTTCATTCCTCAGGGTGGATCTTGAACGATGGTGATCAGATTTAGTAAATCCTGTGAGTGATTGATATTGCGGGACAATACTGAATAATTCATGCCCATTGCGTTAATCATCTACTTAAACAGCAATGCTGAGATAAAAAGGCTTTAACGTTGTAAATATAATTCCTTGTAATACTTAGACCTGAATTAATCAGATTTGTAAAATGTTCACGTGACTGGTATTCGATAAATTTTTCTTTTGTGCAATGGAAATTTATGTAATTATTGAAGTTCATCACGTCGTATTAAATTAAATATTAATCTTGACGAATATTTTTATTGGATCATGTCCTATCGATACTGTTTTCAATAATGCTAAAAATATTTTTTAAAATATTCTTGATTATATCTCTGAAGTAACATTAAATCACATATTTAATCTTTTTCCAACGTGAAAACTACTCGTCCTCGTCGCTCACCATTACACTCTTAGACTCATTTATTGTTGGAAAGATCAAGTGTAAGCATTTTACTTGTCGACCTCAATACGGTTCACTTCAAATTCTAAGACAACTTATAATAAAACACTTTGAACCGTAACACTGTCTCATTTATTATTTACATAAGACAATAAGAATAAGGATTCTGGGTAAGCCAGATGAACTTTCTTATTCAACAATATCAGTAGTAATATTTCAAAAAATTTAATAAAAATTTATTTAAATTTTTTACAATAACTTTTAGATACTTTGTTCAATTATCTATATATTACCCTGATTATAAATGTAAATAAATAATTCGTTCTGTTAAAAATGATTTTATAAATCTTTATCGGAATTATAATGTAATACTGTAATGTATAAGTTTCATAGAAAGATTTTAAATATTATATTTTTACTCGCAATATTAATATAAAGATTACATTTAATATTAATAACATCTCTAATATGAATGCCTGCTTGAATTTATTTTTTAACAAATTTACAGTAAAATATATTAAAGATAAAGAATTAATAAAGAAATAAAATATTTACGATACGCTATTTTTCTTTATTAGCATAAATTAGATATAGTAGAAATTATTAAACCAAACAGTTTTATATCAGTAAAATACTATGATAAAGTGCTGGTTGGAGAGCTGCGAATTTTTTTTTAGAAATAATGTCCACAAATTATTTTTCACTAAGTAAAAGTTTTTATTCATATATAGCATTAATTTAATATGCTCATTTTTTAGTAAAAAAATTTTTATACTATTTTTTTAAATAATAAATAATATAATCATTATAAACACGGACAATGTTAAGTACTTCATAAGATACAAAAATTTATCATTTTTAAAATATTTGACGTTAAAACTTTTATGCTGGTCAACATAAAAATGTTAGATTTTTGGAATTTCTATATTAATTTTTGTTAAACGTGTTAAAATTTATTATTGTAAAAAACTTTGCTCATAAAATAATTCATTGTTTCGTTATTTTCTTTCTTTTTTTCTTTTTTGTAGATATTTTTTAGGGATCTTTTTTCCCGCTTTTATTACGTTAATATATACTTTAAATTAAAATTAAAAATATGAAAATCAAATATTTGTACAAAATTATAAATTTCAACCGTATAAATTCGTAATTAAATAATGTAATCAAATATTTGAGCATAATCTAACTAGATTTATCGAATAAGCTAAATTATGTAAAATAAAGCAATTTTTTTAATTGTAAGATTTTTTTTTTAATTTCAATAACAAGTATTTTTAATTGAATTTTAAGTTTTACTGATATTAATACGAACGTTATAATAGATCTACAGTCGTATTCGTATCGTATGCCCACGGGATTTCTAACTCAAACCTTACCAACTATATTAATATTGTAATTTCAAAACATATATGCAATGTTTTTGACAGGTAATAATAGTTGTAAATAAGAAATTTAACAATTTGTACACTTCCTTAAGATAAAATGAATCTATAAAATAATATTTTTAAATTCAATGTATTTGAAAGAAATTTGTAAGAAATTGTGTATTTAAATCAACTATAATTATTTAGAGTTTATGTAAATATTATGAATGAAAACATGCCGCATTTCACTTTGAGGATTTTTAACAAATTACTGAAAAATTTTTTTGAATGAAATCATTTGATCTATTTATAATCTTTAGTTTATTGATTTTATTGAGAAATATTAATATAATATTTAATAAATGTTAATAAATCATGTTAGAAAATTGTTTCAATTATTTGAATAAAGTCATGAGTTTTATGACTTAATTTTACAATTTTCCAATACAAAAGTTTGATGTAATTTACCAAAATTGAGTGAAAATATTTTATTGAAGATGTTAATTTTCTATATATTTGAACACATAAGAAATAAATAAAGAATGCATTGTATGAAGGAATAAAGTGAACTAGATTAGAAATTAGTTATAAAAGTAAAATTGAACTAAATATTACTTAAAATTATTGATACAATTATATAAAGTATAGCGTAAAATTTTTATTTGAATACAGAGTACTTTTTGTTATGCATGTCTTTATCTGCTCATCTAATAATATTCTTTAATATTTTTACTACTATGCTATTTGAAAACTTATCTAAAAGTTTTTTTTTCCAGACTCCTTCATACAATAAACAGACAGACTATTTTTTTATTAAGCAATACATTTAAGGTAAAGAAAACTTTAGTATGGCTCATTTTGAAAGATGAAAAATTGCAGCAATAAAGATAAATTTTCTGATGAAGTAAACTTGAGGAGGTAGTGAGTCAGATTTAGTTTAACGGATCGTCGCTTCCGTTTCATCCGTGGACGAATCCACCGCGATTCTCTCTATCTCTATAGAAAATTTACTATTACAAAAAGAGAAAAAATCATCTCAAGAGATCAACATGAAAAGCGCGATACATAACTCCTCGGAAAATTCTCTCACTTGCCTAGTATCTTCACATGTTTAAAATTTTTTCTCGCGTGATTCCTTTTTTGTCAATCTTGTTTTCACTCCTCCTCATAACACTTTTTATTCTCATTCCTCAAGTTCCACTCTGTCTCTCTCTTTTTTTAGCGCCTCGTGAGCACTTTTCCAATATAGAAAATAGACTCTGAGGGGCGTGGCTGAACAGTTTGCGATACTTCGTGGGGAAGAGAAATCGTCGTTCCGTAACGAGCCACAGCATCCCCTTGTACATACATACCTTCTCTCATTCTCCATCTCTCTCTCTCTCTCTCTCTCTCTCTCTCTCTCTCTCTCTCTCTCTCGTCCTGTGTATACACGTATATGTACTTGGCCTCTTTATGTATATGTATGTAACGTTATTGCTCTCTCTCTCTCTCTCTCTCTCTCTCTCTCTCTCTCTCCCTCTCCCTCTCTCTCTACCTCTCTGAATAATATAAGTGGAAAATTATAAATGAAAAAAGACGCAGGAATGCAGGGTAGGGGAACATTCTCGTCGAATGAGTAAGACGGAGAACATGTCTTTCGCGAAATGCTAAAGTGTATAAAAAAACGAGAAAATACGAGGGAATCGTTTCGTTTTCTCTATCTCGCATCTTACCTTTCATCTTTCATCTTTCATCTGTCTTTTAACCGCGCACTAGACTGAGCATAGACACGAAGTTGAGAAAGCAATTCGCTGTCTGTCTCTTGGTCTATCTCTCTCACTTTATCTATGCTCACCGTGTCCTCTGGCTTTTAAACGGCTGTCATCCCCGTGAAGAATCTTGAGGGGCCGTTACAATATTGTACTTTCTCGTGCTCAACTCGGCCGGTTATGTTTGCTTGACGCATGCCGGAGACTCACGCCCTCAAAGGGTCAAACGTCATCGCTGTGACGTCTTCTCGATCAGGTTCTCCCTCTCCTTCTACGAATCTCCAGCCTCTCTCCTTCGCCCACTCGCCCACGGTACTGAATGTATAAATAACCCCGCTCCAGGCCTATTATTGCATTCGGAGTCCGGGTGTGCGGGGACGAGGGTAAGGGCGCCGGGGAAGGCCAGTGTACCGGGCGAGAAGTAATGGCTCGGTGTCATCGACACGATTCTCGATGTACACGCGAGATAAACGCCTTCCTTCGACGCTCGCCTCCTCGATCTCGAACGCAGCTTCCGAAAGGGGCCGCTGAATCGCTGAATTGCTGAATATTCAAAGATATCCCGGCGCAAATGGAGACTCGAGGTTTTGCCGAGGCACACAAATTCCTTGTCCGGGCTGCCAAAAACACTAATGCACCACATCTACGTGCACCATTAAGCGTATTTGTGGGACTTGCTCGAGTATTTGTAGTCGACAATTAATTTCGGCTCTTAAATGAATCCAACTATTTTTCCATTTTGAGTCATTGAATTGTGCTTCACTCGAAATGCGTATTAAAGGCCACCGTTGCCCATATATTTTAATTTTAAATTATCGAAAAATGGTTTCATCGCAATATTTATTTTACCCTATTACTCCAGAGATTGTTTAATTAAAAATTATTAAAATACACTTCATGCGGAATGTTTATTCGAGGCTATTAATTACGTATGAAGTTATTCCTCTTTGATTTTTCTCATTTTGAAAAACTTTTTTTCTTTAATAGAACCTATTTAGTTTACTGTATATAAAGGTATGCCACATAATATTTAGAAAGCTTCAGTTACACGTATAAAATTCAAACAAAATTTATATCGTATATCATGAATTCATATCTAATTTCATAAATTCAATTTATAATTTTTTACATTCTAACTATGAATGAATCGCCATATATCCTATGTTAATTATTTAAATTTCATTTTACTTTGTTTACTAGAATTTTCATTATTAATAAAAAATTAATTTATAATTTAATAATCTAAATTGGAAAGCTGTATAAATACTTCTCTATGATTTCGAGTAGGTAGACTGAAGTAAATTTTTATTAAACAAGAAAAAAAGTAAAAAAATTTTTTAATTCAAAAGTCACATACTTTGATGATATATGTTGTTAGCTTTTTCAGCGCTAGCATTATTAATTTCGTACTAAGTTATATTACAATTATAATTATAAAATTTAATTATGGTCTATATAATTTACTGAATTAAAAGTGAAACGTATACATATCATATCATCTTACGAATTTATATAATTAACATTCAGATGATAATAATGCATGATTTCATATCAATTAAAATATTTATACATAATATTATTGCGCAAATAAATTATTAAATATAACAATATATTAAAAATTCTCATAATATTTAATAAATAAAATTAAATTACAATCTGTATTTGTTTTTTATGCAATTTGGTTTGCTTTTTAGTGCCAAGAGACTTGTAAATAAAATATAACTACTTGATATTACATATTTTACCGCGTCACGATTATCCAAACTTTTAAGTTTTATTTTATTTAAGTTTTATTATCTAATATGTACTCTATTTCTTGCTCTGGTAATTCAATTAATAAACCGTACAATTTTGTATTATAAAGCTATTTTTAATATTAAAACTATATTAAAAACGTACTAATTAAATTTTCTTTAATATATTTTATAAAATGTATTGTTTATCATATTATTTCGGACCATGGAAATGCCGTTTATGTTCTTTATATTTTTTGACAAGTAAAGCTGCACAAAAGCAAAATTTTCATTTTGAAAAGTATAGAAAGTTGTTATTGAAAGTTTTATAAACATACGCTTGTATAAATATAAAGTTTAAAGCTTATTTAAGTAAATGAATTATGTTAATGTTGACTTATGACTAGTATAAGTGCTTCAAACGACCATCGGCACACAATAAATGTAACATTAAAAACGTTTTTTGACCAAGGTTTTCTTAATAATATCCATAAAAATGCGAGGCGGTGCATTTTTGTATGAAAACTGTAAAAGTCGATCCTAAAAACTCGATTGCGAAGATCAGCATTCAGGGCAATTAAAAAAATTTCCCTCCAAGTTGGGGAATAAATGTCCTATTAACATGATTGAATTATGGTCGCAGGGATTCGCACTGCAGGCCATTTGGACGAAATATGAATTATTGTTATTGCGTAAGAATGACGTATGTTCATAGAGGTTGAACCGATAAAGCTTGAGTATTTGTTTAGGCGATTGAAAGCCCGATAAGCCGTCAGATCCAGAGAATTGCAAAGAAAATAGCTCGGCGGAAAGGGCCAATTTGTCCGCAGGAAACGTTGATTTTGATCGATACGTTGAAAAAAGGAAATTGTTTCTTATCATCTGTTTTCGCTTGGTCAAATATGATGTATTGCAGCGAGGAATTTCTAAAGTATTGGCGCCGAGATCCTCATCTTTGTCTTTGCCTCTCCCTCTCTCTCTCTCTCGGTCTCTCTCGCTCTCGGAGTGTTTCCGAGTAAAAGACTCGTCATCGGGCCACTATCCTACCAAATCGTCGAGAAGAACGGTTTCCTAATGTGATCAGCTGTGCTGTGTGTCACAGTGCCATTTTTCTCGAGCGGCAAATTGCGGGTCACGTAATACCCAAACGCCGGGGGCAAACTCCACCGGAGCTCGGGCTTTTCTCCTCCATCTTGCCTCATCTTTTCCAGTTTCCTCCTCTCTCTCTCTCTCTCTCTCTCTCTCTTTCTCTCGTGCTTGGCCCTTACGAGGCCTACATTTCTTGCACTCGACGCATATGACAGGGGGATCATGTGCTTACGAGCTCACGACGTTACACACCCGCCTTGCAATTTGTAGTCCATTCTCCGCTGCGTCAGTTACATTTATTATTCGGAAATTTTTCACGTGAACTCCCCTCTAACGAGATTAAATAAAGAACTAAAAGTTCTCGTGTTGAATGTATTTTGAGCGAATGATGGGCCATTTCACTCTCAAAGTATAATTGCTAATGAAAAATTCAGTCGATGTGCATCCTTTAACCTTTGAGTACCGCTTTTACTGCTTTTACTGGCTCTCTCGCGCCGCTCCGATCGACCTCGACCTTCATTAGGAGTAAAAGAAGTCCAACGATGAATTGAGGATCCATAAACGTGTTTTTAGGGCCTGCTTTTATTAGTTTAGCAGCGCCCGTAATTAACGACGCCTTCGAATTCAAAGCAACGAGATCCGATCCGATCACTCAGTTAGCTCAAAGCTTTATGGTATTCCTGGAACTACTCATACTAGAGACGTACTGGTGATTCGATCCAGCACTAATAACGAGATGCTATTATTTCAGAGCATAAATATATTTTCAGATGGGCTATATTTTCCTACTGCAGGTATCGATTATCGGTGAGCAAAAACTTTGCTGAAAATTCAATCGACTACAGGGAATTTTATTACTATTGACAAAAGTTGAGTATTAGGGATATTACTTGTAGCCAATGTCACTGGGGAAAAAGACTAATATAATAAATCTAACTTGGGAAATTATTCTATTTTGTAAACACTGATCTTGATCAAATCGATTTAAACAAATTCTCCTCTTATTTAGGAGTCTATGTAACTAAAATAGTACATTAATAGATCAGGGATATCAAGGGATTATCCAGGCACTAGATATATATTACAATAGATTTATTTTCATTAGTGGTGCAAACTAATTTAACTGTTTAGAAACAAACTAAAAATACACCACTGTTTATAAAAATTTCATCCTATAGGTATTAATGAAAAGAAGCAAATAAAGTATTTATATAACCGTAAATTTGCTTTAATTAAGAAAGCATTTAACTACCATAAAACAAACGATGATAATGTTGGTAATATTGATAAATTATTTAACGAGGTACAAAATTTAAGCGACCAATTAAGTTGCTTCTGAAATATTAAATAAAATACTGAGCAAAAGTGTTTCAGCCAAACAGAGGTTAAAAATTACATTTTTTACAGGTCTAAATTAATAAATCAAATATTTCATTATATACACATAATTTTAATCACGTCAATTGCGTTGTTCATTACTAATTGGATAACTATTACACACACACACACACACACACACACACACACACAATGTAATAAAATATTTAATTTGAATAAAAATTCAATTGATTAAACATAATATTTTACTTAATTAATTAAATGAAATATTTGTCATCCACTTTCAAAGTTCTACTTATATTAAAAAAAAAAAGAAAATTCGAAAGACCATTAAAATAAAATCTATAAATTATTATTACTATAATATTTATAATATCATTTTAATTTAAATAAAAGTAGTGTTTTATTAAAAAAAATTATGTAAAATGCAAATGTATCATACAAATAGACTAAAAATTTATTTTTAAAATACTTGCATGTACCTACTCTATGAGCTTATCAAAATTCATATTAGTACAAAAAATGAGTACACTTGAGTTTAAAAGTTTAAAAAATGCATGTAATATAAAATATACTTTCGTCCTTTTTTATATCAAAAATGTTTATTTCTACTATTACTAAACTGGCGAACGAAATAAATTTGAACGCGTCTTCGTAAGATATTATTAATGATGTATGAATTTTCTGTACGAAGCTGTTCCATAAATTCTTAAAGAAACTCTATACCAATATTGAAGACAATCAATTATATACTTTCTAGAAAATTAAAAATATAATACCATAGGACAAGTATCAAAATTATGTAACTGACATATTAAAAAATAATTAAAGATTTGATACATGAAATTTATTAAGCTCTATAAATATTGAAAATAAAATATTTTTAATATCTTTTATTAAGCGGAAAATTCGATAAATACCTTTCAATTTTTTTTTAAATTTTAACATATTTTATGTAAATTGGCTAAATTAAACGGATTTATAATACTATAAGTAAATACTTCCATAAAATTTGAAGTACGTTTTTTATTTAAATGTAAAAATAAAATAGAGTTTACCTTCTGCTTAAAAATACGAATTAAATAGAGTGTGTAAAAAAGTACATTTTTATTCATTATATCTTATATTAAAAAACGCTAACGTTCCTTCGTGGATTATCGGGACTTTATGCGAATATTAATTTTAAAAAATCTGGGAATGCCAAATATGAAAATGTAATTTCAACCCTGAAAAAATGTCAAATTCCTTCTACCTCATCTGCCATAAAAATGAACTGTACATATTCTAAGCATGACATAATGATTTACATTCAGCATATGTAAGTTGTTGTACCTGGCATGAGACAAAGACCCTCGAAATATCTTTGACCGTACTGACCGTACCGTGACATAAGGTATACCCGACCCTTTCCTGCCTAAACCTTTTTCTTTCATTGCAGTGTATTGTCAATTACTGAATGTGTAGCGTAACGCCATGTCGTCAGCGTAAACGCTAGTCAGGTTTTACTGTCGTTAAATTGTTTTTCTACGCACGTACTACCCGGGGAAATGTTGTCTCTTTCATCTTCTCAGCGAAGGTAGAGAGTCGCGCAGAATAATGAAAGAGTAAAAACAGGCGTAATTCAGCCAGTGGAGGAGGCCAAGAGTATGTATGTGGGTGTGGGTGTGCGTGTGCAGATGGGTAGGTGTGTATAACTTCTCCTGACTTTTGAATATAAAAATTATATTTCTTATCAATGTTATTATAAGGGGGGAGGGTGAAAAAAGAATCAGAAGCGCATGTCAAAACTTTAAACTGACATTCCTTGTTTTATTTTAACTTTATTTTAAGTTGAAAATTGGAATTTCATAAATTCATTCATTTTTAACTATACATTACTCATCTTCAATTTCTTAAAGGTATAAAATTGTATATTTTTAAAATAAATGTCCAAACTCAATTATGCATTACTACTTTCTTTTTTACAGCTTTAAATCATTCTAACGAAAATTAATAGTTAAAAGGTGCTATGATACCTATAAATATGTCAGAACAAAAACTAAATGAATCGGTTGATCGACTACTTACTTGTAAAACAGTTTTTATAAAAGTGTACATTACAAACAAAACTTATTTTAACAAAAAACAACTTGTTTTTTGATAGTCTAGCTGACACAATTCTAATTTTACTTTATCATAGCATGGTTTTCGCATCCATTCTTTAAACTCAATGCACTTTAAACAAATTATGCCACAGTTATTTTGACCATATCAGTTTAAATGATATATTCTAAAACACCAGTCCCTTTGTATTCACAAACAACACTATACACTCGTAGTTATTCTATTCGAGAATTCAATTTTTAACGCAAATAGTTTTGCATTCATTTTGTCATCTTGCGTATTCAAATGGGACTATAATGACGCGCATCTGAAAATGTACTTCATCAGATAGGAGACAAAACATCTTCCCCCGAATGTAATTGAAATCCATGACCCGGAGACCGGAAACCCTCGTTGTTAATTACAAAGTTTGGTACAAGCCTTATTGAAAACTATTCAGACGTTATAACGTTGTCAGAATAAACTTTCGTTAACGACGGTGTGGCGGCAGGTAGACCCTGGATGTAACGAACAACAGGCACCATCGAACCAACGAAATTCGCAAAAATCCTTTCTACTCACACTCACGTCAATACTGGCCTTGCAAAATTATCATCGGCGCACCCAACCTCCAGATCCAGGAATAAGACGGCGAAAGAGAAACAGGAAACCCGATTTCCTTTTTACGGAGGTCGGCGGGCGCTTCCATGAATACGATTGGAGATGGTGCTCGTCGTCTGGGATGATCCGTCCGGACTATGAATGACAATCCCGTCACCGGAGCCTCGAAAATACGGAAACGTGCTCGACGGCTCTTACCAGCCTGATCCTATTGACGCTGCATTACCCACGGATAATTATTCGGGTATCGATCATCTCTGTGTCTCGTATAATTCACATCCCGGACTTTATTACCGCCCACGGTCCTTAAAACTTGAAGCGCGCGCGTGTTTGCGCGTCTCATCAACTTCATGTAATTATGAGACAAGTGATCTCTCCATTTCTCTTTCTCAACCCTCATCCCTTCCTTTGTCTATCACGATATTCCTCTCACTTTCTCCCTCCCTCCCTCTCCCTTTCTCTCTCTCTCTCTCTTCGTTTCTCTGTTCCGCATTAATCTTGTTATATGCTATAATCTTTTAAGCCGTACTTTATTATTTATGTACACTACACGCTATTTCCCTTCGTATAAAAATAAAGATACACTCTTCGTTCTTCCTGAATTTTTAACGCATTCGACAAATTTTATAGAGTGCAAACAATTTTATAAATATTGTCAAATTCAGCTCTGCATTCGCTTTGAAAAATGAAATCGAGGGAATAAACTAATAATTAATTCGAATTTTAACAGGATGTTGTTTTAATTATTTCGATATTATGCGAATGCTATAATTTACCTCTCTAGGGGGCATCCGAAACTATTGATTTCATATTATAATCATTATAAATTCTGAACCCCCATATTTTACTGCATCAATAAAACTAAAAGACCTTAAACCAATAACAAGTATTACTATCCAATTAATTATAAGATCCTATTAAACTTTCAGTTCCAGATTCATTCTCAAAAAGCAAAATTTCGAAAACCAATTATAATGAACAACGATGAACACTTTTGTAGGTTTTTTTTTCAATTACATTACAATTAAAATATGATTTGTTACTTTTTTATATATTTATTTTTTGGATTGTTTATAGCTAAAATTATCCTGAAAATTAATGGAAAACTGGGTTTCATAGCTTTCGGAGTAATGAAGATTTTCATAAATGTGTAATGATGTAGTTTGCAAATGTAGGTCATGTGCATTATTTAAATCTTCTCAAGTGATTAGAACGGCTAAAAATCATTGAAGTAAACGTAATTATTTTTAATGATTGAAATAAACAATGTCATCATTATTCCCAATTTCTGTTTTATCTTTTTACATAGTTGGATGTTCATAAATCGACTGGTATGGCACTACCACAAAATATTACAAGCAATCTCCTATTTAAATATCTTTTTTTTTAAATAATATAAAGAAAGAGTAGGAACTGTTATTTTTTTTTAACGGAAACAGTATAAATGCTTTAAAAGAGATATGATAAACTTAAATTTTTCCACAGCGTGGTCGTATATATTACTGTGTGAGTTTTGTATTTTGCTCTATTGTTTTCGGGTAACGTATGTAACAATGAAAACAGTGAACAATTTACGTAGGTTTCTTTTGAATAAGCTGCGTATTTTCCCTTTTACCGGACGTTCCACCCCTGTAAACATTTCACTGTAGCCAAAAATTTGAATGTAGACTCGAAGAAAAATCTGAGAGAAGAAACTGAAATGTTGGTCATGTTCAGATTTATTTTTTTCATCACAGGTATTGTGTTCCCTTGCGTATAAGGAAACTGAACCAGAGTATTTATCCACTCGTTTTGATTATCTTATCTGTAACATTTCACTTTATTTCTATTGTTATTTTCTTTATTATTTCGATTATATTTCATGTCGTAAAGACCAATTCTTTCCTATTAGTGCTTCCATTCCTTTTTTTTTTTAATTATTATTGAATTTTTTCTATGAAAACTCTATTCAAGTTTTGAATTTCATAAACATTATAATAAAAATATATTTACTTAATTTTTTTCTTATTAATAATGTTTCATTAAAAAATACGAGAAGTAATATAATTTTTCTAAAATTTAAAAATTTTAGTTAATTTAATTAATAAATTCGTATGTTTGTTAATTGCACCAACGCGATATCCGTATATTTTTCAAAACTCTGTATGAAAATAATTATTTATAACGGCATAGTAGTTAATTTAAACAATGGAGTTATGAAATTATAACAATTGGCAACATATACGTATAAGGTGGTTATTGTAATTAAATACTTGAAAAGAATTAAATTAAAAATACAATTATTATTCTTTATATTTTTATGACTTATAATTTATAATCCCTGGATTATAATTTTAAAAAAATTTTAATTGTTTAATTATGAAATTTCTAGTAATTTTCATTTCAAATTTTTAAAAATTTTGACGCGTAAATATACTCAACTGAAGTAGATAAATGGAATTACTAGATGCAAATAAATTTTTGTTAATATAAATGTATGAAGTTTTATGCTATTTCCACATATGAAGCGATAGCAAGAGAAAGATCAAGACATAAAAAATGAACAGGAGGGTAAGACAGAACGAAATGAGAGATGTGCATAGGGAGTACCGAAGGGCGACAGAGAGAGAGAGAGAGAGAGAGAGATTGAGAATAAACTCAGACTTCACGTTGTAACTGCGGGAAACATCACGACCCTTTAAATTCACTTGGATAATTTCTGTCGGTCGACGAAAGGTGCGACCGAATGATGCGATGGGGTTGTAATTAGAGGAAAAGCATCTCCGACTTTGCTGTTGCAACGGAAGGAAGGTTTTACCTTCAGCGAAGCAACTTTCTCTATTCTTCTCTTTGTCACTCTTTTGCTCTTTCCCTCTTTTCCACCCTCATTTCCTCTATCCTTCTTGCTTCCGTGTATTTCTTCCGACTTTCATGCGCACTTATATCACTTGGGAATATCATCAGCCTGTCTCTCTTCTTCCCATTCCCTAAGACTGTTACCTCAACCACTGCTCGCTAAATGCATTTCTGCTCTCCTTCTTTCTTCCCATCATTTTCTTATTTTTTCCTTCTTTCTTGCTACAGCTCCTTAAGTCCTGAATAAAATGGCCATAGACAAGTTTCCGCAGGATATCTCTTCGACCTCTATTATTGTGGTATTATATTTAATCATATTTCTGTCAGGATACTCGTTTTTTTTAAAGAAGCTATATTCGTTGAAAGTTTAATAAATAAGAAGTTAAAAATAATTTTATTATGTCACCTATGGGTAAATTCGTGTCATTTTATATTTTCTTAGTGAATAGAGAATGTGTCTTTTCTCACCTATACAATTTCTCTTAAAAAGTTTTAACACAATTTTTTTTATATCTTCGTAAATAAAATTAGAACTTATATTTTTGCTCTCCTAACATTTAAAACTTATCGTTTCATTGGCTGTAAATTTCATAAAAGTAATAAGAATAATTTTGTTACTAATGCTTATTAATAAGAAAATGATTTACTCTTGTCACCTATAATAGTCCAATACAATTAAATTAAAATATTAATTTAAAATTTTTATACTTTTAAAAATTAAAAAAACTGATTCATTTTATATACGTCATAAATTATACTTTATTTCGAAGAACAAGTCTTCTTTTCCCTAAACCTACATTCCATATGTATTATTGTAAATATTTTCACATTAAAACATGATCTATGTGCAAACTCATTAGGTTAAACTACAATTTTATGAATTGATTGCACCCTATGTAATTAAAATAAGATAATAGCTCGCAACTGTAACATATGAATTGTAAAAATAGGTATAATTCATTTTAAAACATGCAGTAATAAATTTAAAGTTTTAATTTCAAATTTATTCTTTGATAATTAGTTAGTAAAAATTGTATTTTTATGAAATTATATGTCAAAATGAAACAACTTTTAAAAGATTATGCAGTATGTTATTTATAATCACAGGTGAATGTTTATGAAGAAATTTATTACAGAAAAAAATTAATCAATTTCGTTAAAAAAAATATAAAAATACAATTTTCAAATGTAATGTCAATAGAATTTATGATATAAATCAGTATTTTTGATTGCATAAGTAATTTTAAATAACTTTGTTTATATTTAATAAGATTAATTTTTAATTTTTTTTATTAATTAATAATTATTATTATTAATAATTAATTAATAATAGTTTGTTTATAATTTTACGTCACAAAATGTAATGAAATATAAATATTTAATGTATTAGTTTTATAATAAAAATATAATATATATATATAATATTAAATATTTGAAGAGAAAAATTTTTATGGATTTAAGGCATAATTTAAATAAAATTCAAATATTTATTCTGAAATTAATTTTTAACGTTTCCATAAGGCAAAACAAACCCTTATCAAGTATGTTGTTTAATAAACACCCTTGATAAGAATAAATTATTCAACTTGATTATTGTGTTCTTGAATCTTGTAATAAAATATAAGTAATTGAATTTATTTCTTATAACTTATTATAACTGTTAATTACTTCTCGGTTTTTTATAATATCTAAAATGATGATGTGGGTTTGGGGGCGTGATGTCACTTTTTCGATAAGTTATCAGAGTACTTGAAGTTCTTAAATAATAATTCATTTTTCCTCAGATACATATTATTTTGTATTAAAAATATTATCTTTAGATTTTGATAATATACTTATTAATTTTTACAGTATTTAAATTTTGTGGCTTGTTACGCTTTTCGGAGACTAAGAGCGAGGTTTTTCCATTGTTAGTCGTACTCATACTTTACGGCTTACATAATCCCTCAATCCACTTTATCTTAGTAATGTAATTTTGATTTTTCATAATTGTTGTGATAATTTAATATATGAAAATTAAGTTTTATTATGTTCTTCTTTATACAGGTTACTGTTTTTGATCTATATAATACTTTTATTTTAATATTTAGTTTATTTAGATGATTTCAAAGTTTCTATCAATCACTAAGTTCTATTTTATAAATTAAAATTTTCGTATATTTCTCCATAGAATTTAGTAATTTAATGATGAGTTTAAGTAATTTTTTTTATTTTAATAGATACCATTATTAATTCTAATAATTATTAAAATATCTTTATCGATTTTTTTGATTTTATTGAATGTTCTTTATTTAGTTAACTTTCTTCTTTGGCTTAAAAAATATTATATCATTGTATATTTATTATTGAATTTATTATAAGAATAATTTTTTGAGAGCCCAAAAATATTTTAATTTGTAAATACAAAAATTTATTGTATCCTTAAGATTAAATAAGCGATTTATAAACAATTAATAATCAAAATATGGAAAAGGTAAATTATATTCAATTAAAAAAAATAAAATACAATAAATTTATTTTTAAAGATATGTCTAAATTATTCATTGATATAAATTTCAATTGAATAAAATGGAAATATTTTTAAAAGGGTATTCATTCTTTAATACTTTAAATTTGCAATAAATGTACTCATCAATATTAAAATTGAAGAAAGGTAAAAAAAGTTAATAAAGCTTGCATAAAAATACGTTACCTAAATTTGTATAAATCTTGCATTTTTATTTTATCTGCATTTTACGTAAGTCCTGAAGCTTTTATGTTTTAATTTTGACTATAAATTAATGCATAATAACATATGACGTTTTTGAGACTCATAAATTTCCAGTTTTCATCGTTATAACAAAACAAAAATCGTTTGTAAAATTGTACATGAAGATTTCCTTACTTTTTTGTATTTTTAGATTGTAGATTACCATTTATCAAATTATTATGCATACGAAAATATCTTGTTAATATGTATAAATCCTTGTAATACCGATGAATAAACTTTTCAAAAAATTTTTCCAAATTGCAATTAATATATAGAAATTTAGGTTACGGTTTCAGAAAGTGGCAGAAAATGTAGGTATGTGAAGAATAAAAAATAAATATATGCATGTGTATTTATCGAAAGCATAATATTGTCGGAAAAGCAAATAGTGAGTGTCAAACTTTCAAGTCGCGATGTTTAAAATGACGATTCACTTTATCCGGGCGCACTCCAGGAATTTGAAGAAAGCATTATACAACTCCAGAAAAACGTCTTCGATTTAAAAGGTGAAATAGTTTGGGAGCCAGGGGTTCCCCAAAGCCATGTCACTTATTTCCCCAGGCGCTAACGCAAAATTTTCGCTCGACCTATAACGGAATCAAATATAGTGCAATTGCCGCATTGGTAAGATCATTCTCCCTTCGACATTCAAATTACTTCCTCCAAGCGACGGTAGGCGGCCTGCAGTAGTCCCAAAGAAAAACAAAACTCCGTCGGCACCGCCACAGCGACGCCGTAAAATGAATGGAGAATTTTTGTGCTCTGTGCGCGAACTGGAACGGAAGTACTTCGCGTTCTGAATTTTTATTATAGTATTTTTGAAATAAATTGGCCGTGACAACACTGGTGTAGAGATCGAGGGCGGCCAACGAATTTTTGAACAACGGGAGCCTTTATTTTTTTCGCTACTCAAGGACGATACATTCGTTATTGAGATTCATGGGATTTTATCGATTTCTACTAAGCAATAGCCCTACAAATTTAATGTAAAAGTTTTAACTAGCAATAAACGCACTCTACTGAATCCCGATACCGCTATTACGCAAACTTTAAACTTCAACACAATTAAAAACTTAATTTCACCGTTACACGAAAAAAACATAATTCTTGTAAGCGAAATGCTTACACAACTAATGATTTTAGGTATTTATCATCCGAAAGTGTATTGTTTGCCGGCCATGACGTAACTCGAATATCGATTAAGCCATAACAAGACTCGACTGCATTATGATTGTGGAACCATTTTTCCAATGGGAGAACCCCTGCAGTGTACGTCCCAATGAATCGGACCAGCAACTTCAATATTAATGAAGCCGCTATTCGTGTGTTTAAAATTTACATAACATGTTATTGACAATTTCTTTGCCGAATGAAATACTACAAATATTTCGATTAAACGCACAAATTGTTATTAGGCGCGGCTCTCCTCGTCCGCCCACCCTCCCTCATTGAAATTTTACTCCCTATTAAATTAATTACACCAATAAAAAATGGATGGATTTATTATTTATGCGGCACATCTTGGGCCAATTACGTAATTTCGTTTTACGATAGGGCCATTACACAATGATACGGGGCTTAGCGCACGCGAGCCGAAAATTTATTTAAAGCCAGTCGGATGTCGGGTTCGACGCCCAGAGACATTAAGTGTAGCTCTCCGGCATTTGGAAATCAAAAGTGCACCCGGAAAACAATGACGAGCGCCCGAAAACACCCCGAGAACTCGGTGTCAGCTATATATCACGCGGCTTCGAGGCTTCCAACTCCTTCCGTTTTTCCTCGAGGATGTCGACTGGAGCTCCTTGCGCAGATGTAAATAGCGCGTCTATCTCTCGGCCAATTGAGCACAATGGCGAGATAAATATAACGGGTTTCTCCTGCACACCCTCACCCTACGCGTGTGCATGTAGGTGCAGGCAGTAAAGCACGGAGAGGACGGCCAGATCTCTCGCGAGACGCGGACCCATTGTTCCCTTTTAATCGGAATATTCAACGCCCTTAGTTCCGACGTGCTTGCGCGCAGAGCAACGAGCGCCTCCTTCCTCCATTCTCTGTCTCCCCGGGTTCGCACCACCGCCACCCCTCGGAGCTGCCCCTCCCCCTCGTAAATTCACCCTGCTAGCTCGCACGCGCCCCAACCCCTGTCGTTGCCTCCTTTATATATCTACGGGTGCCCGCGCGGGGGAGGCCGACGCGATGACTGTTGCGCTCCATGACTTTCACCCCCCTCCCCTTCCCAACCGTGCCCTACCACCCCGAACTTGCCCGCTTTTTAACTCGCCCCGTTAATTGCTAGGCTGTGTTTACAAAATGTCATTAAGGGGTTGGGGGAAGTAAACGACCACACGATGCTTTTCGATTAGTCCGCGTACGCGTGTCGAGACAATATCGCGCGTTCCTGATCTTCCGATTCGAATCCTTCCTGAGCGTAATCGAATGTTTACCCAGTAGACGATCGTGTGGAATGAGTCCATTTCGATCGAATGCCGTTGCTGCTCTGCTCCAAGTGCATGTGTATTTTCCCAGGTGAAGAGACCCTCAAGCACTCCGATTCCCGAGATGTTTCATTCATGAAAAAACAGAACAGCCGCGTTGTCCCTTTTCGAGACAAATTCATACACGCAATTTGTCTCATTTCTCTTTCGAAGTCGCGAATTGCATGTAACGACATGAAATTACATTTACGCACCTCCTGTGGCGAACAGCAATTTCATTTTGTCATTTTAATCATGGCTGCGCAACAGCTAAATAATTGATCGCACTTTTAAATAATCTTACAAATGATGTTTTAATTAGCGAGCAGAATTTGGTCCGATTCATAATATCGTTCCGTGCACATTATCAATTACCGAAAATGTCGAATTGGATCCCATTTATTCTTAACTAGAGTATTTTTTAGCTGAATTAAATTTCAATGGGCACACTGCAACTGCAATTATAATCGTAAATTGCGTGATTTAAAAAAGATGTGAAAATTATAAATTTCATTGTCAGTTATTTCAGTTACAAACGCACGATTATGTTTTTGATAAAAATCACTTTTTCAGTATTTAATGCGATATTTTTTTACTTTTATGAATAAAGCGAAGGTTGCATTTTTTGTTGAAATGGTTTTTTTTTTTTAATCAATTATAATTTCGAAAATAAAAATGACACACCCTTCCTTTTTGTATTGTAAATTGAATACTCTAGCATTTTTGATAAAAAATAAAGTCAAATGAAATTATATTATCAAATAATTTTATTTGACTTGAAGGAAATCATTCATAAAATTTTTAGTGTCAATGATCAAAAAAAGTTATTGTTATTTTACATAAAAAAATATTAATTTAACAAACAAGACCATTCACCTATTGATTAAAGCTTTTAATTTTAAAGTAAATCGAATAGATAAATAATTCACTGTAAATATATGTTTAAATTTAAATATAAAATAATTTATCAAGTAATATTACTAAATCAAAATATATATAGAAGACAAGTATTTATTTTATGAATCTTTCGTATTATTACAGCTGTAAACACATACATATTCAAATATTAAAAAAGAAAGCCGAATGAAATACAAGAATTATCTTATAGGGACTATTATACCCTTTTGAAAAAAAAATTATCAACCATTTTGAAAATTCACATAAATTAAAACTATATATAAAAGCTTTGTATTTTTTTTTTTTTTTTAACATTTTTCTAAACAAAAACCACTGTTTTTTCAAGACAAAAAACATTGAAAACAAATATAATGATGATTACTGTTACAGTTACATGTAAATTTGTGTCGAATCTATTTCACCGATAAATATGTGTAAAAATCAATTCTCGATTCGATTTCAAGTGTTTGTATGCAAAATGAAATTTTGAAAACTTGCACTAGAGTCAGATTTCGAAATTACGGGATAGTGGACACGATTTTTTAAAATATTGGATAAATTTACTTGCGTACCTATTTTTTAAAACTGTGCATGCGTTTATATTTTTAATTTTATCCTCTCACCCAATCACCATATTTTCAATTTTTATTTAAAAATTTGTCTAAAGTAATGTTGTAAATCGTATCAAACTATCATTACATTGAATAAACAAATGAAATTACAATTTAATAATGAATACATTCATGCAGAGAAAAGAACTTTCAACATTGAAAAACATGCATTGGGCATTTTAATTTCGTAAATTTCGGGAAACAATAGAAAATTGGAATATTCCGACTGAATGATTTTTATGCACATTAATTAAAGTTGTAGTACAGATATAAAAAGCTCCTGTTCACATTGTGCTTTTTTAATGGAAGCACCAGAAAATACACACATACGCAAAGGGGATAATAATCCGAAAATAGAATTTTTTACTTTGACATTTGACAATAGGGAGCTTGTCCAAGTAAGTAAAAGGCCAGGAAGAAAAGTGTATAAGTTTCTATTGTTGAAGAACGAGCGATCTTCTGCAAAAGCGCGGGGGCGGCTATATGAAAGTCATTATATCGAGCCAACCAGGAGAAGAGCCGGTTTCTAGTGCAGCTCTCCTAAGCTTCCTGACTCTGCGTTAGCGTAATCGCGAAACTTCCCAGCTTTTTGCCCAGCATCTCTCCTTGGCCCTCACCCTTTGTCCCCGGATCAGCTTCCTCCTCCGTTCCGGAGTTGCCCCGAGTTCCGCAGATGGCTTTCGTCTGCAAAAAGTGCTCGCAGAGAAAGTTGCGATTACCAGCAAGTACGAGCGACCAACGAGTTTGAGCGTCCAGGAAAAATAAAATCGTACCAATCCAGCCCCTTTGTTTTCCGGGGGTGAAAGTTTTCACGCAACGCCACGCGCTATTACATATTCTTTAAATAGGTGAAATCCCATTCGTGGGAAATTGAGATCTTTTGGAAACAGTTTTTAGCTGGCTCTTGAGAGCATTTTGTTTGGTTTACGAAGTTATAGCGGAGTAGACGGGTAGGAAGGGCGGGAGGGGGGAGGGTGTAGCAAACTATTTTCTCAGTAAATAAATGAGGAAAGCCGGTGCCGTTCCTTTTCCCTTGAGTTCGTTACGGTAGCATTTACGCGGCTGCCAGTGCGGTACTGCAAAGAGGAGATTGGAAGTAAGTGCTAGAGCTCGGAAATGCACAAGCGTTTAGAAGAGCTCAATTAAGGAACCAAATGAATAGAACAAGCACGCGAAAGTGCTCGGAAGTACGGCGAGCGAGGGTGAGGGGTGGGTTGGGGTGCACGGGGGTGAACTCATGAAAAATGCCTTACCGCGACAATGTCTTAAGACGGACGGGAAAAGGATATCTACAAGCTTTGCCAGCTAAAAACTTTTTTGACTTCCCTTTCTTTTCCGCTTCTCTCTCTCTCTCTCTTTCTCTCTCTCCTCTGCCCAAAATAAAACACAAATGAGGGAAGTAATTCGCGAATAATGTCGCCCATTCGTACTCTAAATTAAATCTCGAGAGCTCCAATTGCCGTCAGACTAATGCACTTGTATGTTTATTAGTCTCCTTCGAAAATAACCGACCGGTCAATTATTATTCCTTATTTCAAATGGGAGCGAATAGATTCTCGATAATGTCACCTCAAACACCCCAAACTCCAATATCACTCTAATGTTCGATCCTACTTCGTCCCCTCATTTTATTTAATTTTAAAAAGGACAATCGAATATGTTGGATGCATTTAAAATCAGTTGGGAGGTGAAAAGAAAAAATACATACAAAGCAGAGTCACCATGCAGGAGATGAGGAAAGGGGTGGTTTTCCCACCCCCGTCACCTTCTTTGTGCACCGAGCCAATAAAAGTCTCTTTCATGCTACTGTATTCTCCTCTTTTTTCACGATCAAATGAAATGGTGTGCTTGCGAAGTGTGGGATAAAAGATCTTTGATTTTAAAAGATCTTATATTATCGAAGTCTTTGTAAAATTCATCTTTATTTAATAAAACGCGTTTCTCAATAAAACTCAGAAACAAAAATAAAAAAAACGCATTCGTATATAATTTTTTTAGAACTTTTCAAGCTTTATTCTGCAATTTTTTATGGGCTCGTAATATTTTTTTGAAAATCGCTATTAAATTATTTTACATTATTTTAAAAAAAATCTGATATCTAGGCTCTAACTATTATGAAAAAGCTATTCGCTTCAAGTATTCATAAAAAGATCTTTCATATAGTTTGTTTTTAAACGACAGTAACGCATCCCTAAGATCATTAAATTTCATGTGTACCATGTGTACTGATGTGCAAACCAGTCACTTTTAGGTGTTCATTTTTTTTTTGCGGTATTATTTCATATTTGATACATTCATAGTCCAGAGTAATTAATTTCAATTTTCACTGTAATTCATTATAATTTCATTTTGTTATGTAATTTGCCATGTAAAATGTACGTACATAAACGATTAATATACTTTGTCTTAGATATTCCATAATTTTGGTTCATAATGGCTCGTTTTGTTTTGATTGGCATTTTAGCCAATAATTTAAGCATGATTTTTTAAAGGAAATTACCATTAAAATATTTTAACCTGTTAATAATGGTGGCTTCAAAGCTATCATGAAAGGAAATAAATGTATAATTATTAAAAATAATACTTAACACATTTATCAAATAGCTCAAAGCTAATCAAAAGAAAATAATTTATTATATTTAAGTTGCATAAAATACAAATATAAATCATTCTAATATTAGAATTACATTATTAGAGATCTTAAACCATATTCCCAAAAGTCTTATTACTACTTTTTCCCCTTCTATTATACGATGTTCTTAGGTATTCTTTCTTTACATTTTCTCTTGCAATAATACTTTATCTACACATACGCGCGAGTGCGCGACTTCACCCAGACATACAGGGTAACCACACACATTGAAACACACGTATTTATAGACAATTCTTATAAAACGTATAAGTTCGAAACTTTTAAGCGACACTCTCGAATAGTATGTAGATCTTATGGAAAGCTGTAACCGGAAATGGATGTCATTCGGTGGAAGCTTCATCACTGAGCCACTTCTTACGAGAGCAGAAAATCGCTACTTTGATGTTGCACACTACTGCAATAATAATTCACTTGAATAGAAAAATCGATCTTGGTCCTCAAGCAAGTAATTTCACAATTATTAAGTCCGCCATGCAACAGTCATTTTTTTCCTTGCTGTTTGCTCTCAAAATTTTAGCCTCTACCACTGAAAATATTTCGCTTTATACGTATTTCCTGATACAGGACCACTTGATTTATTACAGCTTCTCTCCTCCCACCCACTTTTAGATTACGTAGCTCTGAATGAAGGACCATGCACGAAGTGAACACCGTCAGTTCTTTATGGGATTGCCAATGTCACCCAGTAATTGAATATCGCCAGTTTTTCCCCATACATTTATTTTGCAAACGTGTAATCAGCGTATTCTATCGTTCTATCCTCTCTTCTTTTTTTTTCTCGAATGAAAAACACTAGATAATGATTTCTACAAGCATAAATTTTAAAATTTTAAGCTTTTATTTTTAAATCACAATATGCAGAGGGAAATATTCTCATTTACATGTTTTTTTTTCTTCTTACAAAGTAAAGATTTAATACTGGAGCTTTGGACATGCAAAAAGTTATTTATTGCGGAACGTGCATTGTATAGTAGGATTATTTTATAAATGTGCTTTTTACCATTCAAGATTCTTAGAAAAAAGTAACCCCACGATTGAATAATCAGCATTAAATAAATATTAACATTGCTTTATTATTTAAATAATAAACTAATATATTAGTATAATATTTGTATAAAAAATAAATTCGTACAAATGTTTTTTTTTAAACTTGTATCATTATTATCAATATTGTATTTTCAAAATTAATGGATTGATTTATTTTATTTAAATAATAGTGACCATATATTTAAACAGAAATTAGAAAAAATCTACGATTTGACTTCCATTGTTTTTCTTAATGAATTATAAAATATTGATAAATAAACTTGGAACTATATTTTTGTATCGATTTAAAACTGACCATGGAATATATCTATATTTTCCAGTAAATCTATAATACCTTCAGTTCTATTCATATTGTAAAATAGAGATTTATTATTTACTTTTCGTAATAGTTTCCTGAGAATTAATATAAAAATCAATATACTGATGAAAAACATAAAACTACATATATATATACCAAAAATGGGAGGCGATAACCAAGTTTTTATGACCTCCTTGAATAGGGAAAGCAGATCTAGTTAAAGATAGAAAAATTACATACGTTTTCTTATCTTAACTATATTTGTAAAATATAGAAATCAACTTGTTTCGGAAATACAGAATACTAAAATTTATAAATTGGACCGTTTGAATTAAATATTTACTTAACATTTTATAAAATGTATTATATTTTTTTCTAATTGTAACTCTAATGTTCATTTCTCCAATCTCACTTCTACATCCTTTCCATTTCTTCTTTAAAATGAGAAACCAATAGTTTGAAATACCATAGAATAAATTTTGTTGAGTTGGTAAAATATAAAAACTAATAATAAATGAATGTAACACATCTTTTCTATCGCGTTACTCGCATTCGTCCTTTTACATAAATTCATTTAATATATTTGCCACGCTCCCCCTCCCCCCATCCAAATTATAGGATGGCTTGACGCATCTTTTCCCTTTCCCTCCAAATTACAGCCCTCGAAATCCTTATATCTTATCTCCTCCATCATCTTATCGTCTGGACTCCACTTCGATTTATTCATTGGATTCCCATATGTCTGTCGTCTTATCTCAAATTTCTCTTGTATTTATATTTGACTTCTATTCTACTTTACTTATGTCATTAAACATACACTATATTTTCTCGATCTGTAAATTCTACGATTCATTTATTATTACAAACCATATTCTGTCTTCATTCTATATAATTAATTTCCCTTATTCGATGGAACATTAGTATTGTCGGTTTAAAAGAAATTAATTAATCAACTCTTTTCTTTTTCATTTTCATTGAATTTATATATATATATTTATATATTATATGTTTTATATATTTTATATTTTACGTATTTATTTATGTACGAAAGTTATGTACTGTACTCAATTTTGGGAAAGGTATTAGAACCAATCTTGTGAATAGAGTGCAACAAGAAATTCTATGAGAATTGATAGCTATTCATTGAGGAATATGATTACTACATATTTTGTTCAATTTAAAACAAAATTATAGAAATAAATATCATTATTACTCTTTAATTTTGTACGATTTTCAATTAATTTTTTGAGAGACAGCAAAATGCAAAAAGTTTAATTATACATATAGTTAAAAAAATTTAATTAAATATCTTTAGTTTATGTATTGTCTTGTTTCTTATATTGTTCAACATTAAATTCAATTTATTCTAGTGCATTGTTCAACATTAAATTCACTTTATTTTAGTACAATTAATTTAAATATTTGTCTACAGAATTTTTTACATAAAGCATTACAATAAATATGATAAAATTAAATACTAAAGTTAATAGAAATTTTGTAAATTTTAAATACAGAAATGAACTGACAATCTTATTGTATTTGGGAAAATTATCTTGAAAATTAAGATGTTTGAGAAAAAAGCATTTAAATAATGCAAAATATTAAAGTTTTTTATTTATTTTTTATACAAAGATGAGAATTTTGTACCAATTTTAAAAATTATTTATTTTTATACATTTAAATTTTCTTGTATCCAATTGCATAAATCGTATAATTTTTATAAAAATTTTTTATACTCGGATTAATTATTTATTATATTTTGATTTATTTTATTTTAATATACCTTGCAAATGAATATTCCATTGCTAATATTAATATTTAAAAGTATTTTAGGAAAATGAATTTATGATAATTAAATGAAATTCTTTTTTAGTATAATAGTCCTGGTACACTCATAAATTAATATAATAGAAAAATGAGCTGAAACTATTCCTTTCGTTGAATATTTTGCAACATGCTTTAACTCAATTTATCCATTAAAATCTGACCCAAAAACAAAAAACAAAAAATTGTAAGGACATTAGAAATTAACGAAAAATGTTAAGTAATATTTAGTAAATAATTAAATCGAGTATTATAAGAAACCTTTAATTAAATAATAAAAGCAAGTCAAGTAATGAATTGATTTTTGAAAATTTCTCAGCATGCTCTAAAATTCTGCACTAGACCGTGAAACTTTTCTGTATTTAATAAAAATATTTTCAGCGTAATTAATAATATGATTATTTGAAAGCTTATTTAAAAAAAAAGAAAGAAAAAAAGAAAAGTTATTTAGAATTGAACAGGATCATTTAAAATCGATATAGTTTTTTAATTAAACTTTATATAAAGCTTTCTTTTCATAACTCAAGAAGCTCAATCATCGTGAGCGAAACATACGGAAGAGGAAGAATCGATCGAAAAAAAAAAATTTCCTTTACAAAGTATTAAGCGGTCGGCCATTTACAATGATTGAACCAGTGTCTGTGACTGGCTGAAAGTAAATTCCGTTAATTAGGCTGCTTTGCTAAAGTAATTAGCGGGAGGGTAATATTACGCTGAACTAACACGGCCATTAGCCCCCAACCGCTTTCGACGGCCACTCCTGCATCCCTTGTTTATAAATCCGAACGGAAAAGAGCTACGAAGCATACACGCGTAAAAAAAGAATGGCTCGGGGTGAAAAATGGCGCATCACTTTGCGACTCTGCCGCAGCCTCCGACAGCCCATCTCCTAACACTGTTTGCAGGTGTGCGTCTGTCTGCACCCACCCCTGCTAACGGGTGGGTTGAACAAAAGGCTCGCGGAAAACACAAGTGCGAGGGGGTGGATCCCTACAGGTGTGCGTAAATGCTTTCGCAGTTTTCCGCGAGTCACGGCCGTCAAAGAGGTTCGCGGAAAAGTTGCAAAGCGCTTTCCAGGATTTCTCTTTCCTCGGAAATGAAAAGGGACAGATATATGGGGTAGTTTTTCCAATTTAACGCATCCAGTTCACGTGAATCGCTCCGATCTTCTTCTTCTTCCATTTTCTCGCTCTTGCAGCCCCGTCTTCTGGTATACCGTCTGTTGCATTCATTCTTAGCTTTCTCAGTTTTTCTACACTTTTGCTTTATTGTTTTTCTAGAATTTACTTGATTCTTTACATGCACTTACATGCGATGTACATAGGATGAATACAAACTTCTGTGATGTATATGCATATAAGTTTAATATGACAATAGTTCGCAAGATTGAAGAAAGTACTTTGAGAAGCAACACCCAAAGAGTGAAAGATAAATATCGATGTCATATAATACGAGAATCGTCATTTTTTAGCAACAATCAATAAGCGAAAGTTGGCAATGGCAACTACTGCTGTCTTACTATTACTTCAAAATTACTTACTTTTGAAACTGTAACTTCGACATTTGGCTCGAGTTTCAGTATATTAATTTTGTGCCATCTATATGTATTTTGTACGGAGAGAAAAAGGTAATGTTTATTTTTTCAAATTTTACATAAATTTATATACAATATAAATGTTAAAAATTTCTATGATTTTTTAAAAAGAAAAACGCTAAATATATTTACCACTAGATAATATTTAAATTATAATTATTAAATATGCGTTCTCAATTCTCAGTTTCTAGTTTTATTCAAAAATCCTTACCAAAAATAATAGCAAAAATGAACACAAGATTAATATTTAAAACATGGATATACATAAATAATATCTACATCTCAGAATCGATTTTATAGTTTCTGTTCACATTCGTAAGTTTTAATTTTTTTTTTTCGTTTTATTTTGGTTGTACGACAGTGTAACAGTCGCAGAAATCTAAAAACTCTAAATAAATCATGTAAATGAATGTACATTTGAATGTTAAACTATTCAAATTCAAACGAAAATTGAACAAAATAACATTATAAGTATAAAAATATACGGTGGTATATTAGAAATGATAAATTACTTCATGATATAATAACAAAATTGTACTTTAACAAATTTTTATATAAATATGTAATATAGCGATCACTTAAAGATTCCAGAATATAATGACATTTCTCGACATTTATTCATCACTGCTTTGATATATCTTCTCCGATAATTATTGATTCATTCATTTATTAACTACTAACAAATTTATCAACTATTGCACAAATGTTTATTAATTATATAGTTTTTATTTATATTATAATTTTTTTATATTTAAAATATTTTGCATTTTATAGTTGCCTGTTTCACTTGGGCCGTTAAAACTTATTGTTTGAAAATATAAATAATAAAGAATATTTATGACATTTAACAAAAATGTAAACAATGGTATGGTGTATTTCATTTATAAGTGTCTCTATAAAATTACATTTTTTAAAATTTTATTTTTCTAATATCGTGCATTAAAATGATATATTTGATGAATTCATGGAACGAAAAAGTAATTATTTAAAACAAGACAGAATCCATTTATTTAATAAAACTAGTGTAAACAGTGATTTTAATATCTATATCCAACAGTTTCCAGAACAACAGACACAGTAAATTACTGAAAGCCCGAAAGTAAATTCAGGCTTTATTTTTCTGCGGCACCTGATATACATAAAATGCATCAATAATGCAAATTGTTGAATAATAAACATTAAAAATGTATGAAAATAAGTACTGGTGTTATTAAAAACTCATTATAATCCAGGTGAATGTGCTAAAATCAATGCGGCGATGTAGCTCCTTATTAAAACAACGGGTAGGCTCTTCTTGGTTAGTTATCGGCATTCCTCGGCTATTAATTTTTCGCGAGTCTCACGAAAACCGCAAGAAGGAACTTTATGACCTCCCCCTCCCCCTCGCCCCCAAGCAACCCCTAGGTCCGTGCCCGGCATACCACCTGAGTTCTACATCATCCCCCAAGCTGTTCTTCCTCCCCCCCTATAACTAAGCTACTTCGGTAGTCTCGAACCGACATATAAAAGAGGTGCATTTTATGTAGGTCAGACATTCATTCCTCCGGCTTCCAGTGCGAATCATCAATGTTGACGCCTCGGATGCTTTTCACTGAATCCTCGGGAAATACTAGTATTATTACACCCCTGCTCTTCCACCCATTTAATCGAACGAAATGATTAGTTCGTCTTTGAACAGCGTGTAGGAGATGAAAAGAAGCTATCCGACACGGAAAACTCGGAATGGCGCACGAAATGGTTTTCGTGCCATCATGATATTGCGATGATATAATTAATAGTTATTGAAATGCTTACTAATTGAACGTTCATTTTGTTATTCTAGATCGCATGCACTTTTATCTCGTGCAATAGTCGGTCATTAGCCAACTAATACTCTCATTTTGTATATGCCCGTTTAACAGCAAATTCAATGGACATAATTCAATGCCAAGAATTTTCTTGAGCAGAACAAAGCTTACTTGGAATTACTAAAACATTTTCTTTGTTCCAGCTATGTGCACTTTAAAAATCTATGCGATCCTTTAAAAATTATAAATGTAATTTTTGTCGTATTTCTCCATACAGAAATCTTGTGATCGAGTTAAAATCATGCCCCATTACTTTTATGAGAATCGCGATGGGATTTTTTACTAATAGTCTTTAAATAGACAGCATTCATATACTTAATATTTGAAAAAATAATTGTAGCTTGTGCACGTATTAGATATGCGTTTTCTGTATTTTTTTTTTTTTTTAGATTAATCAGAAAAACATTTATTTCTTAGAATTATACATAATAATTATTAAATTATGGTTTTGTTTAATTGGTCCAAATTTTCAGTGGAATTGTAATAAATTGTATTATTGTGTAGTTTAGTACTTCGTGTAATACGAATTATTGTATCTAATTATTAACTGTGTTACGGCAATAAATATATAACATCTTTAAAATAGTATTATATAAATTATTTCATTACAGTTAATTTCATTAAGACAATTAAACCCACTGTAATTATACTCAAATATTATATACGTTTTGAGGACACTTGTGAAATATGCAATGACATTATTTCATTTATTTATTAATAAACATCAATTATTGATTTATCAATCATTAATTTTATAACGTTTATTGAAATTTATTCTTACAAATATGACGTTTTAACTAAGTATTTCAATTTTTAAGCCTTAATAAAAAAATTTTTATTTATCTCTTTCATTTTTAAATTACTTTTATAAATAATTTTATAAAATTATTTGCAAGTTTTTTACTGCAAACACGGGGTCGAATTAAAAAATAAAAAAAATCTTTGATTAAATAAATTCCGTATATTAAATTTAATTTAATAAAATAATCAAACATCTCAAAACACTTTTTAGATATCGTGGTAAATTGTTACTTTAGTAGGCGACTTAGGTTACTAGTTTAATCAAGTTCAAGGATTAACACAAGTTTTGATACTTTAATGTACCATCCGAAATTGATGCGATAATTGGAGCTATATTAAATTGTAAATTATTGTGCAATGACCGAATTACGTAAAATAACAATGTAGATATTACATTGAAGAGGACACTTAACAGAAGTAATAATCATAGAATAATCGCAATTCCATTTAAGTTGGAATGGATTGATTCCTCCAAACAGCAAAACGAAATGATTATAAAGGTTGATGATAAAAGATGCAAAGACACTTTTATGGAGAAAATTACAAAGTAGATAATAATAATTAATGTTTAAAAACTTTCTTGATATAAAATGACACAGATTTATGATGGTAATGCATAGGCTTCAAAATCACGCATCTATGTAAGATGCAAAAATATTATCTTTGTACGTTATATCTACAATAATAAATGACTTCAGAACCATTTAACTTCAGATAAAAAACAATAAAAATTAAAATACGCAAAAAATTTATGTGCCCGATAAATACATAAAAATGAAAAGGATTCACGTTAAAATTTAAAAAGATAAAATACGAAATGTATTTTAAAAATAGAAAATACTTAATTAATACCTAATTGTAATATTTATTCAAAATATTTTATCTAAAATATAATTTAATAAGAAAAAAATTTTTGTTTAATTGATTTAAAATTTAAATAAAATTTTTACGTTTTATAACGAAACTTATTCTAATGTACCAAATTTCATAAAATCCTACTTAAGCCTTTTAATTATCAATGTTCTTCCTTTACTCTCCATCGATATTGACTTTACTAATTACTTTTAAACATTCATTTAAAGATGTAAGTTTTACAACTACTTAAATTGAATTTGTGATAGTCCTTTATATATATATATATATGTGTGTGTGTGTGTAATGGTATTTTTTTAATTGCTCTGAAAAGAAGTCGTATAAAATATAAAAAAAATTTTTAAAAAAAATTCATTTATATTCATTAATACAATTGAAATACTTATATATATATATTAGAAAATATATTATATTATTTAATAATAAGAATATATACAATCAACTATACATAAATTTTATTTATGAAACTAATGATTAGTATTGATTTCAAAAAATATTTCTATACATAAACATTCTTTTTTATAAAATAGAAAATATATTGGTTTAATATTTAATTCTTTGCAACAATTATTATTTTAAAAATGAATTTAAAAAAATAAAATTTACTTAAAACATCATACATAAAAGTAGTTGCTTTAGTTTTTTTGCATAATTATTAATTAAATATGGTAAATATAAAGGAAGAATTTTATATTACGTATATATAAATTAAAAACTATCCTAGAATTGCACGTGCTAAATCTATTTTTTATTTGTTTGTTTAGGTGCAAGATGCTTAAAAAATGTAAGACTAGACGTTATTCCGGAGGCTGTGGAACGTGGACACGAAGCAATTTTGCAATGTTCGTACGACCTGGAACAAGCGCCTCTTTATTCTGTCAAGTGGTACCGTGGTAGTTTCGAATTCTACAGATTTTCCCCCAATGAAACTCCTCGCACTAGAAAATTTAATTTTACGTGGATCAATGTAGATGTGAGTATTTATAATTGAAAGCAACACTTTACGAGCTTTAATTAATAAGCTAATAATGTATTGCGAAGCGAAATTCAATTTATTTAGCAATTCGGGCAGTGGTTGTTAGTAAGTACTAATATGTGTAAATGAATGTTTGAATAATGGTTAAAGTATTATGATTTAATTAAAATTATCAAAATATAAACAATTTAATAAATAAACTGAGAGCAGTTAACAACATTTTGTTAATAACTCTGTTACATCAAACTTCAATCCTGCTCATTTATCGATACGTACATTTGTATGAAAGTTAAAAAGTTGGATTAATGTATTTAACATTAAATTACATATCATCGACACATCCATCAATATTACTCGATTAAAAGAATCTCTATTAGAGAAGCTGTATCCCCCATCCTTTGTAATGCACATAAAAGATTAATTAGTTATTACTTTTCAACAATTACATGTCCAGTACAATGGACAGTGCATAAAAATTAATAAATGCATATTATTTCATTAATTTTTTTTTTTGGACACGGGCTGAAGCTAGAAAACAACCACCTTGGATCTCTCTGTTTATTATTAGGAAGACAAATATAGACGCGTCCAATAACCATGTGTTTATTGAAGATATGTTTGTCATGTTATTTCATGAGGTTATATAAGCGATGTGCAAATGAATCTCAACGTTTATCGTCAACTCCACGCTCACCTGCTACAAAATGATAAACATACCCACATTCTTTGCTCTTCACTTTTTTAATCATGGGCAACAATTTGATAAACAAAGACATTTTTTTAATTAGGTTTAATTAAGGTGATGGGTTAATTGGAGATAGGTATGACGATTATTCAGCTCATATAAATATTTTCATAGTGTGAGAATGGTAAATGCAGGATACGATAATAAAAGCATATTTAAAATTTATATTTTTTAATTTATAAAATTTTTAAAATAATTATTTTTTAATAAAAATTTTCTTTGACTTTCAATTTTATGTAATTTATTTAATTGTTACTAGTAATATATTTTTTTTACCATACCTTTCATACTTTTGTTAACAAAGAGTCTAATATTGTAAAAATAATTGTGTTAGTTACAGTGATGTTTAAGATTACACTTTTTTTACGTAAGACAATATTATAAGAGAAAAAACTGTTTATCAAAAAACTAAATATAAAATAATTTTTTATAAATTCAAAAATCAAGAATAAAATACATTTTTTCATATAAATTCACTATTAACTTTTATAAAAAAAAAATCATTATTAAATATGAATTATAATTTAATTAAAGTTAAAATAATTAAACTTTATTCAATTATTTTCCTTAAAGTGTTCTACTTTAATATTGTGTTATTCAATATGATCCACTATAGTATGTAATTAGATACATTATTTAATTGCCTATGATGTGAAATACTTAACTTCTCACTAATATGTGTTGAAATTCAGATATATTAATATATTTAATATCAATACACTCAAATGTACTTATATATTTTTAATTATTTATTAAAACTCTATATTAACGCATTTTAAATAAAAGATTATTTTAGAAAAGATAGCATTTTAACATTTCATTTAATATTTAAAAATATATTCAATTCTATGTACTAATTGGGAGAATATTGCTGGCTATATTGATATTATTTCCAACAATTATAAAATAATTAAAACAATCCTATAATTAATACTATTATAATATTAATTGAATTCCATACAATTAAAATAATAATATTGTTTAAAAATAATTAATATTCACACTCTCAATTAATTATTATATTATTCTCATAAATTATACCATAGAAATTGAAAATATTAAATAATAATATTAAAGAATCCGTTTAAAATTTTTGATCTTTTATATTAATTTTTTGATTAAAATATGTCCTTTATTCAACATATACAATGCGGTGAAATATTTAAAGTAATTTAATTAAAATTTTCTTTTTATATTTTATTTAGATAAACAATTCAAGCGAGAGTCAAGTGATGATACGAAACGTGGATTTTCCTCTGAGTGGAAATTTCAGTTGTGAAGTAACTACAGATGCGCCAACTTTTTTAACGGCAAGCAGCTCGAAAACACTCACCGTTGTCTGTAAGTATATAAAATTTTTATACGCAAACTTTTGTACTTACGCAAATTAATTGATTTAAAATTAAATAGGCAAAAATAATGAAAAAAATTCTGATTTGTTTGAATTTTAATTATATATAAAATTCTTGGTCGAATTATTTTATGCTGCGACAGCGAAATCTTATGCATAACATTAAAAGTGTATTTCTGTAACAACCAAGACATGAATTTCACATTTGAAACTAATAGAAAACAATCCATGAACAAGCATCTCAATGTAGGTATCCTCGTGACATTCGAATGATATAATACAAAACAGACTGAAAGTTTTCTCATGGTATCTTTTTCCAATGAAACTTGCTCTAGAGTTTTCGTATGATACCCTATAAAAACATGCATCAACAATCATCTGCAATTCATACCTTCGAGAGAAAAAAAAAGAAATAAAGTTGTTCGCTACATCAATTTTTTATCTTAATATATTTAAATAAATTTTTAAATAATATATGTACAAGAGCATCATGATATTTTAAAAGTTCTTTTAATTAAAAAGACATCGTCTTGAAATTCAAAACACTCAATTTTCAAAAATATAGTTTGAGTAATAATGAATAATTGTAAAAATATTAGTAAATATTTCTGAACATAAATTTTGAAGAGACAAGAATAAAAATAATAATTTAAGAATTGATGAAAAATTTAGAGCAAGTTGCACACATAGCAAGCTATAACACTGTTAAAAAATGAAAAATATCTAAAATCAAGACCACTCTAAAGTTTAGATATAGACTTATATCTATTAAATATAAAGTGAAAAAGCAATGGAGCAAAGTTTTGTAGTATTAAATTTTCTACCGTCTGCCCTTATTTCTCATTTTCACTTTCATTTTTTCCTGTGACCCTCACTTTCGCCGCCTTCCCGATTAAATCACCTGTGCGTGAAAATTGGATGAGTTACCACCAGAGCAAACTGGAAAATGATATGATTATTATGCCTACGAAGCACAAACGTCATGCTCGAAGTTCGGATGGTTTCAAGGGTTTGCTTTACCCCTAGAATTATTATTATGTTTCAGCTATACCCAAAAGTAAGCCTGTTGTCCTATCAGAACACACACGCTATGAGCCTGGGGAGATTCTAAACGCAAATTGTAGTACAGCATCCTCGAAACCGCCAGCCAGGCTCACCTTCACCCTGAACGACGTACAGGTTAGTACAAACATTCTACTTTATATCGACTCGATTCTCTTTCGAAAAATGGTGTTTACCTTATCTCCGGCAATTTCAATATTTTATTTAGATATTTTCTTTTATCCTCTAATTTCAAAGCATCGATTTAAAGAAATGGGTTTAACGAAAGATTATATTCCGAGGGAAATTGCTCGATGATAAAATGTTGATTCGAGACTATTCCACGGTTTGTATCCACGATACGTAGTACAAATTTATCAAAGTCCTGAAAAATCCTGAGCAGATAACATAATTAAGACTTTACATTCATACGAGATACACTACGGCTTTATGCGTATTGAACATTTTAAATTCATGAGAAATTTAAGGAAATTGTTATTATTATAAAACTTGCTAAATCAAATTTTATAAAAATACCAGAAATACTTGGACATTGCAATATTTTTACAGACGATGAGTATTTCTCTTACATCGAGACCACTTATTAGAAAAAACTTTAAGCATAACTTTGATATTCAGAGTGGACAAACAGTATTGGCTTATATCTTCCACTTATCCATAAAAATATATTCACGAAATAAGGATATTCTGTTTGCAAAGCTGTCAAATACAAATAACCTGGGGATGTAGGTACAGTCGTGCGTGCGGAAAGATTTTGATCAAACCTTCTGAATAGCCCGAGTCTGCAATGAAAATGGACATTTTCGGTTCTTCCTCTGAGCCAGAAACAACACTGGCGGTATGAGGGTTTAGTGTAAATATTTCAGACTGTCAAGCGTGGGTGGAGCCATTGGGTGAATGAACGGATAAGCATAATACAGTGCGAGGATGTAGGGTTGTATATAGATAAGTGACTGCCCCCCCTCCTCCTCCTCCTCCTACACCCCCCTTATCCTTTCTACTTTCGCCGAGCAAACTCTGTTTACCTTTAACGAGCAAAAAATAAGGCAAATATGGATTACGGCATGTCGATAGGTACTGATCTACTAATTTCCCATTTATACTCATATCAGTTCCAAGTTTCTTTCAAAGTGGATCGCATATACGGAGGAGCTCCTTGCTTCTTTCACCAACACGATTCTGAAATATTCCCATGTGTACGCGGTTCAATGGTTATTGAAACATGTGTTGTTTATTCCGAAACTTCTTCAATTTATAAATACACCTCTGCAGAAATTTAAAAATAATATGAATCAACGAGTTATGCATTAGGATGCGTAAATCACAATTGACTGCGTGTGTTAAGATTTAAAATAAATATTTTGAAAATAATAAACACAATTTTTTTTATAAATTTTCAATTAATTTAATGGTGGTACTTTTTTTAAAAATATTCTTTGTATTGACTGCTGTAGGTATAAAGTTATAACCAAAAATTACTCACTTTACTCAAATTTTATTTACCTGGATAAAATGCAATTTATGTTAAAATTGAAATGATGAATTTTTAAGTTTATTTTGTAAACAACTTTTTATGGATATTCTTAAAATTTTTTTTTTTTTTTTTTTACATTTTTATAAATATTTTGAAAAAAATTACATTACTAAAATTGATTAATTGAGGGAAACAACGACTATTAAAATTTTATAAAATCATTGGTGTATAAAAAATTATGTTTACACATTTGTATGCGCTTTGAATTCTATCAATAACACTTGAAAGTAATAGAAAACGCAGGAATAAAATGAAACTTTTGATTATAAAAGATAATCTATGGAGTCGTAAAGATGCATTGATTATTTAAGAATAAAAATTTAAATTAAGTTGAGTATCCATAAAAAGCTTTAAAATCGAAACAAACCGATATGAAACAATTGTCTTTTCTTTTTTTTTTTTTTTTATTTCCATCTATGTTAAATATAATTAAAGAGAAGCTCTCAATATCGAAATTTTTATCAGGAACAAATTCAATCTTTTAATTAAAGATAAAATAAATAAAAAAAGAAATAAAATGCCGATAGGTACAATTTGGTAATTTTAAAACAAATACTTTATATGTATAATATTTTATTAATACATTATATCTCGGTACATGTACGCATAAAGATATACCCGAAGGAAAATATGAGAAAATCCCGTGTTTTTATTTCATCATAAATGGAAAAGCTAAGGTAAAACCTTATATTTTCCGTAAACACCTTAAATATATAAATAATGGACTGAAATAAAAATTGACTCTGCACGTATAGATGGAAAAAAATCTTTTATGAAAGCTGTTGGCATATCTATATCTCGGAGGAAAGGGAAACGCAATTTTCCCATATAGAGGAATAGACGCGCAGAAGTGTAATTAGTCTCGTGAACATGTTAATGGTGCAGGTCGAGGCTCACACAACGGCGCACGATGTTTTACGAGGAAACTGCGTATACTACCAATAGACCATATAAATCTAGTTAGTATGAAAATATCCACAACATATTTTATAGTTACATTGAATAAAGTAAGAGTTTCCAGTTGGTAAGAGCATCTCATTAGACCGGGAGTAAGTTTTATTTAATAATGTTTTAGGAATTACAAACCATCGACTTTTATTTATGGGCAGAATTCACGGAAAATGCAACCGTAACATTAGCGGACACATTCATTTGTATTTAAATGACTGGAATTATTTTAATGGCAGGTATGCTTTTTTTGTATTCTCGAATTCGCTTCAATTCTATCAGATTTTTCTCGTGTGCTACTCTTTGTGCGCGATATTTCGGTATTAATACACAGCACTGGTTTTGATTTTATTTAATAAAGAACACAACAAACAACAAAAAGAAAAATAAGGCATTTTCGGAGCATCGATTCGACCTGGAAATACGTGTTTTGTCGTTAGTATTTCGATGTCGCCATGCATCAAAAGGTTATGCGTTCCCTACGATCCCTTTATAAGGTTTTGCTAGAAATCAAGTTAGCTACTCGTTAAATTTACGATGGGGAATGCGCATGCACACCTGCGTGTTTATGGGGGTGAGTATTACCCTCTGCACCACTGCCGCCTACAAATACCTTCCCCAGAGGTGCACAAGTACTTGTTAAGTATGAAAATTAGTAAGATGCGTACTTGCTCACTACTGCACTGCATGGACCTCAATTTTTAGCTACGAAAATTAATTGTTCTCAACGTAGAGCAATTAATATTTTAATCCCATTTATTATGCATTCAACGCCACGTTCTTTGTCCATTTAATTTAAATAAATAGATTCAACAAGACTTATTATTTTCGTGGTAATGAGTTTTAAATCAGTATAATTAATGATTAATTAAAAAATAATTATCTACTCATTAAATTTCTTCAAATGAAAGAAAATGATTGTTATTTTTAACAATTTTATTCAATTAATAATATACACTGTTTTTAAATCGTAATAAAAATTTTTATTACTATTGAAAATTGAAAACTTGAAAATTGAATTCCATTGAATGACAATATATTTCCATAGAAAGTTATTGAAAAAAAATATTATGTAACTTAATATTGTAAAACGAAAAGAAATAATTGGTTTAAACATAATTTAATAAAATAGTCGTTTCATAAAACTTTCTCTTCGCGTGGAAAGTTTCAGTAGCATCTGGCGAATCTAAGATTATTATAACTTTAGATTGGTCAGTAATATGTTACGATGAAAAATTAAAAATAGTTTGTTACAGTATTTTTTCACAGGGCTAAATTCTATCGAGCTATTAATAATCGATCATGTTAAAAAAATAAAAAAATATTCACCATTTTGTATGCTGTATACTAGAAATCGCTAATTAATAAATAAATCTGTAGCAATAATGAATTACCATCTCTTATCAATTTTTAGAAATTGATTTTTATTGTTGTTCACAATACAAAATTTATCTGATTCAAATTTAAAAAAAAAAGAAAAAAGATTAAATATTTAAGTAGCCTCGCCTCTCAATCGTAATATTTTAACAAAATTCCTTATTCGCCAATTTATTCATGAATTGCTCGTCAAATAAAATAATTCAGTATTCTCATCTGCTAATAAAGAATTATTACAGTATCTCATTCTTTTCTCGTTCCAATTTAAAGAATTGATTTCTTTGAAAAACAAGATCAAATTAATGCAATAAATCCCGTGAAAAGGTAATAATTTTCTCGGGAAGAAGAAACATAATAGATTGTTTTGGCAAGGCTCAATCTTTTCCCTCGACTAAATCCCATGTATGACGATGGGAAGCAAAAAAAAAAAAAAAAAAAAAAAAAATTAGACGGTGAGCAGCTGCGTTGCGGTGTGATGGGTGTAAAAAAAAGTTATTGGCTCGTAACCGATGCATCGCTCAAGTAGGAAAAAATTACAGTACAACACCAGCACTCGGTCTTCTCCTCCTCCTTGCACACGAAGAATAAAGGTATTATAATGTTATAACCTACCGAGTCCTCCTACGTTTTCAGAGTAATTATTATTCTTAGAATTCTTCGCTCTCGTATTAAATGCGAAATTTTTAGAATAACATTATAACGCTGATTATTATTTTATGTTGTGGGGGCTGCGAGGGCGGTAGCTCTCGTATGATTAACTCGAAAATTTCAATGCGCCATTCATTAAATTAAGGACTAGTGTAAACATTGGCAAATTTCTTCTTCTTTTTTGTTTTTTTTTTTTGTGTATTTATAATTTTTGGCGAATAATGATGAGCTCTATTTAAAATTGATACCTACTGGAAAAACATTATAAATAAGGGAAATCTTGTTCGCGAGATAAGAAACATCTTCCTTTCCTAAATGTTTTACACGCTTCGTAAGAACTTGTGATAAGCATAATAAAAACTATGTACAGAGAGATGCATAATCAGCATTCTTATAGTAGACAATTTTGAACAGAGTATTATTTTCGTAGTTAGTGGACGTGTATAATTAAATGCATCGGATTTTGAAGGATTCGCATAATCCAATGCAGATTAAAGCTACAGCTATCTCATGCCTGCAGGTGCAGTATAACATAGAAATTGAAGTGGCGGAACAACATAAAAGAAAATGAGTCGAAAAAAGGAAAATCTTGTTAAAATTGTATGCAAGAAATAATATACCAGCCGTATTGAAATCTGTTGTCAGTGGATCTATTTGCATAGTTTTTTTTAATACTGTACTTTGTTTTATTAAATATTAAATCTAGAGTATGGAAAATTACATTAATTATAAAATTCGATTCAATAAAAAAATAATATAAATTCAGTCTTTTACGTGTCAATTTATTTTTTTATTCGTAAATTGTACTATTAAAAATACATTTGATAAGAATATAACAGCACTATTTTCTCACGAATAATATACGTGGAACAGGTATTAAATTCATTCGGCTTCAATTTTTTAAAAATAAAAAATATCTTTTATATGACAATAATTTAATCATAATTTTTTTTCAAAAAAATATAAACAATGAAAATTGGTTAAATAATAATATAACGTTTTTGATTAATCAATTAGTAATAAAATTGTATAGTTTTAAAATTACTATAACAATACTCGATTAAATATTACCTTTATTTTGTTTCTACAACTTTTTCTTTGGTATATTTAATTTAATTATGAATTTTTAATCCACTAATATGCCTATCACCCTTTTAGTATAAATATATTTGAAATTTTTGATCTTTTGGTAATTATTCAGAAATAAAAAGGATTAAAATATTTCCATTTTTAATAAAATTCATTTATAACAAATAAAAACTACTAATATTTATACATTTTTATTTTATGATCTTATGAAAGGTCTTTTACAAAAGCCTAAATTATAAATAAATTTTAATTTATAAAATTTATAAATACATTATTTTTAAATCTGATAAACGGTTCCATCGAATACACTATTTTTTAAATAAACTTTTGTTTCTGCTCGAATGAACGATTTTTTTTTTTTAAATAACATTTAATACAATTATTTAGAAATACATTTTATATGGCTATGACACAATAAATTTTGAAAAGGAATCAATTAATTTATAAATTGTTGAAAATAATGACTTTTTCATTAATAAAATAAAATAAAATAAATCTTTTTCGTAAAATACAAATGTTTGCATTTGAAAATCTGCTATCAATTTCAGTCGAATTTCGTACGCTACGTTATAAACTGCAAAAAAACTTTATGCATCGGAGAACTAAAGTTTAATATGCATATTTTGGTTAATTCAAGCCGAATATACCAAACCTGAATGCAATATTTCAAAACACAGCAACGCATAATAGAGTTTTAAATTTCAACAAAAATTGTTAGGAAAAAAGATCGATTCAAATGAAGGCTTCCGTTTAATTGTCAAGCCCGACAATGGACCAATTAAAATCCATGCACGGGGTGTTTCGCAGCATCCGATATCTTTTGCCTCGAAGGAAGTTCTGGAAATACCCATAACAATGAAATAAGGAGAGAGATCTTGTAGCGAGTCAACCACATTTGCCTCCGTCAGGTAGTGCTCCGGAGCTCCATTCATTAAGTCTCGAAACGGTCGCACAGCCTCCGACTACAGAGTCGCCCATGTAGACGTGTACACGACAACCCGTTTGTTCTGTCCTGAAACTCGAGATGTCTTCCCAGAATAACATGGCGCCGGTAGGCAATAAACTTATCGTCTACTAGCGACACAACGAGATACTCATTTTGCAATCCCTTTGCCATTACGATGGCTAACATATTATTCATTCTGTTTATTGTCACTTCATTTCACGGTTCACTGCTGATGCTAAAGGGTAATTCTTTACACACACTTGTGCAAGTCCTCACCACTACTTATCGTGTAATTTTATTTATTCGTATCAATATACATAGTCGGGATACTGAACCAACCAGAGTAATTGTCACTTTGGATTCCGTCTTACTGAAGTTCGCTAAACTAATCGTCTTCGTGTACCTAATAATTATATCCTAATTCCCGAAGAAAATGGAGTTCGCAGTTTATAATTGACTGGCAATGGTCCATTCTACAAATTAGGCAGACTTTAATCATGAATTATTAGTGTAGATGTAAATGTTTATGGTTCCATTAGCAATATTTATCTCTGGCGAATGCCTTGCTTTTTTTACTTTTAAATTCTATAAAAGAAATTGGAAATATCGATGAAATATTCGTTTCTTACAACTCGACAACGAAACCCGACACTCGCATCCAAATTGAACGGACCAATTATTCTTTGGAAGTAATCGAATATAAATAGCTTAAATGTGCATCGCCGTTAAAGAAATATCCTCCACAGATTCAATATTTATATTCATAATTGAACGAATGCATTTAAACGGAATACTAATCAAGAATTTGTAATTAAATTTTGTTATGCTTGGTCTTAAGTTAAAACAAGGAAATGTTGATGAATGCCGGGGGACTATAATGATAACGCATAGCATGATCAAAGCAAATCGATGCGATATAGGTCACATATTCAGGATGTATCACGGTTTTCTGTCGACTAGGCAGACCTTATCATGGGTGACACAGTGATTTCAGCATAGATGAACTACTCGTTTATTGTATACTGGCTTTACTCTTAGCTAATACACGCATTCACTGAAATATGCTTATGCGGGTGCAGCAAGATACCCACAAATTTGATACTTTTTCATCAAAGCTTTGATACAAAAGCCTTATCAGCAAAAAAAGCTGGAACTTTAAAATATTCTTTATCTGGAGCTTTCACTCAACTTTATTATCTTTAGTTTTATTTGTTTAAATTTCCAGATGTGAGTTTGCTTTTTCGTATGCGTGCAGTGGAAGCTGTAAAAAATAATTAATATAATTTGATTAAATTGCGAGTTGTTTTGAAAAAGTGGAAATAATGAGTTGATTTTGAGGAGTGGGGCATGTTGTTTGAGATTAATTTGATTTGAAATATCCTGGATATTTTTTACATTTTTACGATTTTGAAGGTAAATTTTTTTCGGAATTCAACTGAAAAATGAATGAAAGAGATAGATCTGCAACTATTTATCCTTTATCGTGACAAATAGAATCAGGGAATCAATAAAATATAAAAGAAATTCAAAATTTTACATCCGTAACGTTTATGTCGTTTACTACAAAATCATGAGGGATTTATATTCAATAATAGATTTGAAAACAGATTAAAGCGACTTATTGTGACATCCACGTTTAACAATAAGATTAAATGTACGAAACATCTGACCGATAAATGCCATTCGATTCTGTTTAACAGCTTGTTGTAAATGCAGATAAATGCATTGTTTATGTTTATTATCGGGGTAAGGGATAAGAAGTTGCGACGGTGAGTAAGAGAAAGAGAGAGAGAGAGAGAGAGAGGGAGGGAAAGAGAGAGACGACAAATAAGAGCGAGTACCGCATAACAGAGCACATTTCGCTTAATGTCTAGTTCACATTTCCCTGTTTCCTCTCGTATCTGTCTATCACTTCGTCTCACTTCCTCAGGGGCTAAAAGCATCTCGCCATCAGGAGCACTTGACCGATCTATATCTATACCATCGGTTCTGGTTTTCTTTAAGTACATCCCATTCGTAGCCTCTGTCAACGCGAAATGCCAAGTCGATGCGACAAAATGCCTCTACCTCTCCCTCTTCCTCCCCCCTCTCTCGCTCATCTTTGTGTCTGTCTCTTTCTCCTCTTCCCTAGCACTTTCTCCTGCAACGTGCAACGAGCCATAACAGGACTACTTACGTCCAACCGAATTTCATTTTAACTTAGTGTCCTATGTGTGCCCCCCTCTTTCCTCCTTTTCTTATATACCCATTTTCCTTTATTTTTCGCCTCTTTCCTATTACACTTCATCGTCCTATTTTCCTCTCTTCCTCTTTTTCTTTATTTCAGTGTATTCCGTTCTTTATAAACTCGTTAAATTTTTTAAAAGCACTCGGAGAATTTCACTCGAATACTTTCTTGCATCAGTTGCAAACTTTAATCAAAATAATTAACGATTAAACTTTCTTATAGCATCTTTCACTTCCATTCTCAAAATATTATTAATGTATAAACCTTCTTTTTCATTCCTATATTGTATTGAAACCGAAATTCTTAAATACAAATATACTTGTGGATAATTTCGTTGCATGCTCCAAATAATTCGAAACTATGAATTTTGAATTAATCAAGTTTATTGTATCATTAATACATTTTGTATTTTCATTTCTAAAATTTGTAGACATTATGAAATTTCCTCAAATAAGCAAAAGAAAAGTGATGAAGCTTGACATGTCTATAATTATATTTAATTATTATAGTCTTGACGAATATTTAGTCATTTCGAAGGTAGAAGTAAATATCAAATTTCATTTAACAGGCAATTCAGAAATTACATTTTTAATTTAATTCAAAATATACAATGAAACAATGAATATTTTAATTAAATTGTTATGGCCGTGTTCAATTAAATAATAGTGTAATCTTATAAGATGTAATAGGTTAATTTTTTTACTGTTATAATTAATTGAGATAAATAAATTATTATATATTGTATAAAAACATCAAAATGATTTATTTAATTTGTGTTGCTCAAACAATATTATAACGAACATTACAACTTTTATAAAATTCAATAATTATAAAATACATAAGATTTTAATAAAATTTTATTTTCGACGCATCATAATTTATTGAATTTATTAAACATATTTGTAAATTAATTTTTTATTATACTTTTATTACTTTTGTAATACTATTATTAAAATAATACATATTTAATTAATTAATTATGAAATAAAATTTATCAGTTTTCATTTCATAATTATGTTTTAACAGACTATCTGACTAATTGTTAAAATCAAATTTAAAACAACCAACACCTTACACTTTTTAATTAAAATTCTAATTTATATATATATATATTGCCTATCATGCATATATAAAGTAAATTAGTAATTTATCTATGATTAATAATACGGGAGTAATTATTATTGTAGTTTGTTAATATTATATGTATTTTTAATCCCAATAGTGAGCCATTCAGGTAATATTGTATAAATCGTCATCAAAATTTTATGTAATTAATATAATTGATATTAATTAATAGATAGCTAAATAAATTACCATAACATTACCATGAATATTTCCTCTAATTATATACAAATATTACGATATGTATGAAATTTGAAGATTTTGGATGTTCCGAATTATCAAGTACATTACATCTTATTTTGTTAAAATTACGTTGGTTCGCTACTAATCTAAAAGTTTTTGAGAAAGATTTATATATTCTCGGTATAAGTCTCTTTTTTACTTATCATACTACATATTTACTGAAGATGAAAAAAAGTTTTTACATAACAATTTCAGTTTGAATGTTGAAATAATCTAAAGAATACTCCATGCAAGCAATAATTCTTTCGTTTTTGAGAAGAAAGTGCTTGTAAAAAAATGTTTAACGAACCTAAGAGCTAATTAAAATGCAAAAACGTGAGAAACGTCTTTCTCTGTCTAATAGTCCTCTTCTTTTTTTCTTTTTTTTTTTTTTTGCCTTCTCACTATCATTCTTTTTAGTCTCATGGCCCTTTAATCACGATTACGATAAATAGACAGCTGAAAAAGCATTCATTTACTAACGCAGCAACCAAAAGATGTAGCTAAAGTACACGAAGGCATCGAACCGTAATTAAATCTAAAAACGTATCTGTCTGTGGAAAATTTGATCAAAATGCAATTAAATCAGTTTTTCCGGGACGCTCAGTCGCTCTTTTCCCATTTAGCAGGAATATCGTTAGGTAAAACTCACCGATGACCGACTGTTCATGTGTTGATGTAACGATGCGAAAGTATATAAATCCACGTTGTAAAGATAAAGATAATATTTTGCGGAAGCTAAAAAGTGTGGAGGTGCAAGACTTTCTGTTGCGCATCTCAAGTATAAAACTCGACTACAAGAACGATATAGAAGATCGCTTAAGCGCTATTGTCATGACCAATGACGTGGAATTCCTCAGCGTATCGAGGAAACGAAGCGTTACCGGATTTACTATTTTCCTCGTATATACGAGTAACTTACTGCTTATCGTTTTTATCATCCTCAACCCAATACAGCCTACTGTATACCGAGCGAAAAAATCAAGGAAATGTTATGATGTCTAAAAGTGACTTTCACGAGGACCTTTTACTGCATTAGCATATCAATGCATTATGCATTAAGCCTGTATTTATTACGTGTTAAATGCAATCAACCAAAAATAGAAAGTAATCTTTATTGTTTTCGAGTAAATCCCAGCGATGAAACTATTACAGGTTTATACTTGTTGTCAAGCTACTATCTGTCATGTTACATATAAAGTTAATGGAATAAAGGTAAAACGAATATAAAAAAAATTCGTAGTTTAAAGGTAAGCATTTTTAAATTCCGGAAAAGTAAAATAATTCTCGTACTTATTTACTTCAGTTATTATTTTATCTTTATATTTATATTTTAAAAAGTCAAAAAGGAGAAAAAAAATAATTAGTAGAAAAATAAATAATGGCTACTTTATCAAGCTGTATTCTCTTCTGGTAATAATGTCATTTTTCATTTTTAATGCTCCATTATTGCACTACTTGCTGGGAAAATTTTTCAGACACACTAGTGACATCTGAATATAGTACTGAAGACGGGTAATAGGGACGTCATTGAGCATCGTTTAAACTTTTTAAAAAAAAGAAAAAAGTTGGTATATCTCGACATCTTACTAACAAGCGTTAAATCCTATTTGTGAAAAGTAAAGAAATTTTCCCATTTATTTTATTGTCTTACCCACTCACCGGTTTTCCCTGAAAATCTTTAAATATAAATAGATGACGTCAAGAACGTTCAGTGCACGTAAAATAATGTGTCACTCAATTTCTCAGCCACGCTTTGATCAATACTTTATCTTCCCGATATTCCAAACTATTTATAAAACAATAAAAATTTGGGCGCACATCACCGTAAAATGTAGGCGAACCTCAATTGATGCAATCGGTTCGAATGTACAGCGCATACTTGGCATAACTCCACTTTTAAAATGAATTTCTGTAACCATAGGTGCCCATTCATCAAAGACGAGGGAGAACGCACAAGAGCCAAAGAGAGGGAGAGAGAGAGAGAGAGAGAAGGAGGGTTATCGTTGCGACAATGAAAGCTGATCTCGGTACTCGGGTACTCGGGTACTCGGGTACTCGGAGTCCAACGAGTAAAACGATCGTTTCTCTCGTGTGTGTCTTGTGCAATCAGTCTCACAGGGGAGTCTCATAGTCGTCGAGTTGATCGGGCGATCGGTTCTGTATAAAGCTTAATCGACAGTATTTTGCAGTCAGAGCTTGGAAAAACGTGTGTGCACTCTGGAGCAAGATTCGAATTGCCCGAAAGCTCCCAAAGAGGGAATAGTTCCATTGGTTGCCCGACCATCATCCCCTCGAATACGACGGGGTATTAAGAACGCGAATACAAAATTCACATTAATCGCGAGGGTGAATCGATGGATTAAGAATCATATTATTGTTCGAGATATCAAAGTAGGTCGATTCAGTTTGATCAGTAACGTTCGTTCTCAAAATGCATTTACAATGCCACGGTTATTCGATTTTATTGATGGATTTATATTTCGTACAGAACTTCATAAGAAACACGATGAATATTTGCTTAATTAGTTGGATATTTGATTATGAGGAAATATTATACAAGGAACAAGAACGTTCGATCCTGCGGAAAATATTGATAACAAAACTCAGTTTCGTATTTATTTTATAAATATAAAGATCATTTATAACGATGATTAAAACAAATTATTATGATTATCGATTTCTTTTTTACCTTATCTTTATAAAGAACATAAATGTATATATAAAAAGTTCACTGTAAAGCAACTTTGGTTGAGTTAAAATTTTTTGAATAATCTAAAATTTGAGGCATCATGAATATTATATTTCATTATAAATACATTTAAACCTATGGAATTTCTATAATGAAAAAATTGACAAAATTTTTCGGATTTCTTTGTGAAACATGTTTAAAATATAATGCACCAATAAAGTCTTCGCTATCGTAAAGGAAAATTTATTGTATTCACTGTATCTATTTTACAATATTTGTGGCAGCGATAGTAGCCAAATTATCACAGATGTCTTCTTTTTAAATATGATGTACGTTTGCTAAAATATAAAATACTGCACAAAAGTGGTATGCATTTTAAATCAAAATAAAATACGTAAGCTACAATTCATATTTAAATACTTTATGGTTATAAATATATAAGGTTTTACATTTACAATTTAAAGCCATAACCGCCAACAGAACAAAGGCAATGATTGCAATTCTGAATTAACAATAACCAGACCACGGAAACAGACACCAAAACGAAGAAGCCCTTATAAATTAGTTGATAATCAAAATGGTCTCCGCAACAACAACAAAAAAAAAAAAAAAAAAAACCGCTCCGAAATAATCTCGGCCCTCGCGCGATCATAAGCATCAACTCGCTGAAAAGACTGCTTTTCTCCTCGAAGAAAATTCAAAGCAATCCCAGAGATACACACGATTTGAATTGCAGTTTGACTTGTAGCACGGGAAAGGCGAGGGCGTCGAGGTGGAGGTCGTAGTGCATGGATATAAACATCGAGTGCGGGGGAGGAATTCGCATCGAGCTCGTGTTTCCGGTTTGACTCTATAATTTATTGCAATGCACTGTGCTATAACAGTCCCTGGAAATATAAGCGACGCAGCGCCAACGAAAACGCTTCGTGACGTATCGGAAAACATATTTACTCAAATAAATCTCGCTGGTGCTATTTGCACTCACACACGCACACGTACGAGGGCCATGCCCATACCCGTCGCACATGAACAAACGAACACACGTGCACCATTAAAGAATACACGTGCGATTACGGGGGCGGAAGACTCGAGCCTCGTCTTAAGGTGTCGCTCGCTCGGAAGAGTTGCAGCGAGTCGAGGAGTCGACTGATCTTATCGGAAAAATTGAAAGTGAGCGCCGATGTAATTGTAACCGGAAATTTTCATCTGACTTATAAAGAAGACAAGGTTGACGCTGCTTCGAAAATTCGTTTATGGGATTCCGCCTTTACCTCAAAATCAAGTGAAAATATCTCTTGAGAAAACTCCTCGCCATGCAAATGTAAATTTTTTTAATGCAGATGTTACATTTGCAAATGTAAATTAAAATTTATTTAAATTGATGGTATATATTCATGATTTAATTTGTGTACGTCGTATACTTAAATAGATCCACGAATTTATTTAATTTCCTTTGAATTTTTCTATTTGTAAAAGTAGAATTTTCTTGTGCTGGAAGAATACAGGCTTTAAATGAATATTAAGAGCAATTAATAATGAAAATAGTGTATTTTCATCCTTTGTAAGCTTCCTTAATTATCTTATATTTTTTACCTAAATAACTTTGGAGATATAAAAAAGATAGTAAAAAATTGTGTATGAGAAATTTATTTCATAAATTTTATTAATAAGTCTATACTTAGTTTTGCTGTGTAGTCTGAAAAAAAAGATAATAAAAATGAAAGTAATTACTCGGAAAGTAAAAACGTTTAACCAAGGTACTTGATAAAAGGTGATGATAAGTTGAAAGATGAAGACAGTGACTACCATATTTTTAGATTAGCAACAATTTTGATGACTGGCTTATATTTCATTCTTTTGTTCTTCTAGTTCCTTTTTTTTTTAACTCGATCATTCTTCAAGCTGACCAGGATATATGTTTAGTGTGGAATTTTCAAGAATAGTGTGGTGGAAATCTCGAATCTAATAAATTCCCAGTGATTTACAAAGCTCATGTGTAGAGGAGAAATAAGAAGAGAAAGGCCAGTTCGCGCAGTGTTTTGCGGGGGCAAAACTCTTAACAATTCTTATACTCCTTCCTTCGGTAACATTTGTTTCTTTAAATGTGCTACAAAATAGATATCTCGCGATAAAATATACGAAAGAGTACTATTTCATACACGAAATCGAATATTTATGGGATCGTTCTTGTTTACCTATAAAAATTCCGCAATGAGTTACGCGTTTCTGCTCTGCTTTTGGAATAAAGCGATGAAATAGTACTTTTATCAGGCAGTAACCACCAGTGCGACCGTTTTAATTTCGCCCGCAACGATTACTCGGAAAACGTCGATTGAATCCGTAAATAAACTTCGGTAAATCATAATTAAGCTTTTCCAAATCCATTTTCCTAATTATACAACGGGACAAGTACTTCCGGAGCTGCGAGAGAAACTTTGGGAGCGAACTAATACCGTTCCGATTTCGATACTTCTTGCTTACCGAAGCACGATCCGGGGCTTGGGACTTTGTCGCCGTGAGGGTGGCAGTGCCGATGCAGTTGTGCCACTGCACTGATGGCGATAGGGGATTGCACTAAGCAGTCGAAAGTGTTCGAGCGGAAAGCCCGCATTACTTAGGCTCGTGTAGACTGACTCACTGTTGCTCCTGATGCTGATGCTGATGTTTAAAGGACGTCATTCACTCTCTGCGAACTATGCAAAGCTTCGATCTTACTCAGAACTGCACAAACGAATCAGACATTACGTTCTCCTTTGAACTTCACTTCACAAGGACACTTCACGCAAGGAGCGATATTAAGCTGTTGCTTTGAGTTCGCTGTATTCATCAAAATTGTGTGGAACTTGATAAACTATCAATTCATTTTGGCTTTGATCGTTGATTTTCCAGCACCATAACCGTTGCACAGATTACATGATACGTTGAAAATTATTAAATCCCGCCACACGAAATTTCAACCCTGTAGTGACTCGGTTGGGAATAATTTGGTTCTTAAAATTTATGGTTTACAAGGCCATAACGTGCAACATTGAAAATTGACACATCCATATCGATTGGGCAAGAAAAGTTAAAATATAGCAGTGACGTTATTTTTGTTGGTTGGTTTTCGCCTATACTCTTTGCTCGAGGTGATGTGTATTAAAACGAATTGAAATTTATAAATATGTATAAATTTTGATATCTTTATTTTTCGTGTACGTCTATTTGAGCGATTTTGTTTAGACCAAAATGGGAAAAATTCTTTTAGCTCTCATTTTCCCTCTGCTCGCGCTCATATATATTAGAATGAATTGAAATTTATAAATATATATGCATAAATATATATAAGTTTTGAAATCTTTATTTTTCAAATCCGTCTAGTTAGACGCTTTTATTTAGACTGAAATGTAGAGAATTCTTTTAAACCTCTTTTTTTTCGCCCGGGTGGGATCATAAACCACACATGTTCAAAAAATGCGAAACCATACAATAACATTTCCCCCTTTTTATGCTTAACACAATTTTTACTATTTTAAGCTGTTTCAAATCACCATAGTTGATCTATTATTTTATTTAACAACATTTTTAAACATCGATCTGTAGCAACAGTTTCCCTCTATAATAATTTTTATTTTTTTTGTTTTTTTTGTTTTGTTTCTTTTTCTTTTCACTGACTAATAGACGATAAAATATCATTTGATTCGTTTTACAAGTTAAACATCGAAATTTGTAGTAACACTCATAGTATCATGTCGATAATAAATCTAAAAAAAAGAATAGCCTATTATGTAGCTCAAGTGTAATTCACAGCGCCTTCTCGATTGAACTTTTTAATCAGTGTGAACTCGCATTGATCAAATATCAATTTTCCCCACTTTTAAATTAATAATTAATCAGGGAAATGACTGTGGATGGTAAGTGACTATTGAATGAGTCCGAATCAATACAAATGAAACTGCCAAAATGGTAATGGTGATAGAATTGAACTTGCGGTGAAACATCGTATGCATGGCGGCAAATAATACGACGTTAGTATCAAACGAGATGGGAGGAATTGTTCGGGTTGGCCGATTCAAATCGTTTCAGTCGATGCTGATTTCATTTGTCTCATGTTCAGGGCGTACACGCTATAATTGCTCCGCGGTTACTGTAATGTCACTGAAATTTACGTCGAATCTATGTTGGACATATTCTCCGTTTAAGCTTATCTCAGATAAAGTAGACAATAGCTATAATAAAAACTTTTAATGGATATTTTTATCTCAAGTTTTACTACTCGAATATCGTTATTTCCTCGATTTATGAATGATAAAACATATTCTTTAAATATCGTGATTGTTTATACTCTAATTACCCGCTAGAAATGACGATAAAATTTCTAATGAGCAGTAAAGATTGTAAACAATTTAAAATATTCTTTTTTATTGGTAAGTGAAAAGATAGTTTTCTAAAATTTATTGCAAATAATCTTTATGAATAATTTCATCTATTAAATAGAATTCTTCAAAAATTGTTTCTATGAAATTGATGCATGCAATGAAACTCTGAAACTATCCTGAATAGTCAATTCAATAGAATTATCTTAATTGAACAAAATAAAATCATACTTTTGCACATAACCAATATTTCATTATCTTCGTCGAACGGTAAAATATGGATATATAGTATGCAATAGATATTTGTACGAACCTAAATTTATGTCCAATACATGATTGTATTAGCATATCGATAAATAAAATAAAGAAAGTATAAGATTTATAAATTAAACATATTTCAAATTCCAATCAAACTCTTTTACAAGAGCGTGTATGAGGCTGATTCATTTCATTTCTAGATTGAGTCAATGTTCCAAATTACAAATGTTCCAATGTTCGTATGCAAATTTCTTAAATTCGGTAGGTGCGCGGTGATTTAGATTTACAAGTTTATTTCTGTAGATTCATGCAGTATATTGACGACATGTAGTTGCTAACTGTACTTGTAATGATAGCCTTAACACTTTCAGTATACAATTGTTAATTATCTCAACATAAAGTATGAAAAGTCTATTATTCTTCTGTTTCATTTTACTAATACACACTTTGAATAAGTAAGTAATGGATAGTAGGAACAATTTTTTAAGAGTACAGATTAATGAGCACGATAAATCCTCATATTCAATATTTCTACAAATGAGTATAATGAAACACATTATTTTTATATTAGTTTTGATAAATTGCAGGCAGTAGCGTGAAAAGCAACAGCCTTAATAAAAGCGGAAAATATTGGAATAGTTTTCTGAGTTATTAGTTGTCTGGAAAAGAGTAAATTAACGGATCATCTCTTTAAACTTCCAAGAAAATGCTAGAATTTTTATCTATTATTTCAAATGCACTTGATTTGATTAATTTTATTAAAATTTTTATACATTGTTTGTTCCCGTTATTTCTACTGATATAAGTAAAAAGATAGTGAACGGAAAAATCACAAGTATGAGGAGTACAAGATGAAGGGAAAAACAAAGAGAAAGGTAAGACATAAAGAAGAAAAGAAAGGAAGGAAGAAAAATGAAGTCGAGAAATATTAGAAGAGGTAGGGTGAACGAAGACGGAATAAGAAGCAGAGTGAGAGAGAGGGAGAGAGAGAGAGAAGAGAAGAGGTATTCTGAAGAGTCTCATAACTCGGAAACGAGGGGCACTCCAGTCGTCCCGAAAGCTACTCTTTCCCCTCTACGTACCATCTCACCTGGGCTTATGCAGACGCGATTATTCTTTTTTCCCTCGTACACCCACTCTTTCCACAATTTTATCTCACTCGGTGCCTCCGGTCCTCGAGGCTTTTTTATAAGTCGTTCTATAATTTTAACCCTCTACATCCCCTTTGCAAACCATTGCAGCATCTCTTTTATTCCATTGTCTATTACCTGTGTTTCTCTCACTTCCTCGAAAATTCTTTACAAGGACAAAATATTTTCCTCCAGCGTTACCGTTTATACGACAGCTGGTCTAAACGTACGTAACAGCCATGTATCCGCTGACATTACCACCTATTTTCCTTCCCTGACTCCGTCTTCCTTTGTTCTTCCGCCCTCGCGACTCTTTTCCGCGAGAAAAGCGCGCGGATTCGACAATCCGGAGGCAAATGAACCAACTCACTCCGACATCAGCATCACGTAGGTGTACACACATGCCGTCTCCTAAACTTACTACACACACGCACGCACCTGCACGTACACCACGTCCTTCGTATGAATGCAATGAGCGCCACGGGACGCGTTATATATTGCGCCCCACGATATTGCTGGGCGATATTTTTTTTGAAAATACACACTCGAATACCCCCACGTGACTGTAGCTCGAATTAACTGCTTACCCCCTCGCAGATCCAATATTCCCTCCGGACCAACATTAAGTTTCCCGGTAAATGAAAAGTGGGAGCTTAGGTTTTCATATTGGGCACAGTCTTGGCCAACAACATTTTTCAGATACTTCATATCGATAAACGTTTTTATTAATAGACTTTACTTTCCTCCTTTATCCCAAAATGAAATAAGTACTAAAAATTTTAAATTGAAAATCGCTACGAGAGATGAAAGGGAAAAATAACGTATTTTACACTGCAGTAAAAAATATTTTACGAATGAGATTCACTGATATCCGTAATGGCTGGGGTATAATTAAAATACCTAATTCAAATTCAAAGTTTCTGCTAAAATTCGAGAATTTTTTATTCAATGTGTACATACTTTTTATGCGTCGACTGCGTGCAGAGTATGAATACAAGCATTAAAAAATTTATTACTTAATGCAGTCGGCATTATAATGATAAGATATGAAAATTATTATAATTAAACTATGGAATTTTTTTTAAATAATAAAACACGAATGGTGCGCTGTGGATAATGAATAACTCTATAAAAAAAATTTCAAAAAGGAAACATTGCGCATTGTATAATAAAGCATTGATTTAAATATTGATATTGATAATTCATTTCTGTGTTGTGCTTTAGAGCAAACATCCTATAAAGCAGTGGATATTTCATTAAACATTTCTCTTTAGTTTATTTTCATCCAATTAGGAACTCAAATCGTTATGTACCCAGATATAAAAAGCATCGTAGCGTTCCCCATTAGGGAAAATAGAAACACGTTTATTCATAAATGATGTCTATTGTGCTATAAATTCATGTTTATTTTAGTCACAGTACTTTTTAGAGGTAAAAGTGCTTTAAAGAAAATTAAAGAGATGAATTTACAGTGGCTGTTCCGAGATATTACCCTTTGAGGACAGCTGGAGTAATAATAAATCTGGTTCGTAATACCAATGAAAGTCGATATCCTGACACGACAACAGGTGTTAATTTTACTACGAAATTCTGTTTCGTAGATTAGAATCCACGTAATATCTCAAAAACAATAATCTCTTATGGAAATATAATATTTCAATGCTGCAATCTCGCTGCATTCTCTATAGCTAACAATATTACATGCGAATGAATATTTACATTAAAAATATCAAGTTATCGCATTATTTTGTAAACTGCAATATTTGCGAGATTTCGAGGTTATCATAAGTATCTTAACCAAATATCCAATGTATCTGTTGTATTCGGAAATAATAACAATTTTATTTTTCATTTCAATAAAATACAACTAAAATAATTTACATTTTAATTGTTAAAATACAAATAGTGGACAAAAGAGATATTACCAAACGTTACATATTCAGTAAGGAAAGATCAAATCAGCTAAAATAAATTCATAGTTTAATAAATTTAAAGTCAAATATAATTTAAATTATAAATCAGGTTTCCAATCTGCGGTAGACTTTAAATTTTCAGTACAAATAGAATAAATATTGGCAGCTCAAGATTAGAGAATAGATATTGGCAGAACAAAAGTTCGATGCAACTATTAATAAGAAAAATTATCATTTGTTTTATAAAAATTCTGTTATTTAGATTCTTTCCCACGAGCACACAAACTCTATTAAACAATTATGCGTGGAAATTTGCAGTAAACTTGATTTTCTCTCTTTATACATTTCATTTGCGATATGAGTTAATTGTTTTTTGTATCGTAAGATTAGACCTTATCGCCGGGCATAAAAAATCCGCGAAAGTGAATTTTGCATCAAATTGAAAATTTAACTACTTATGAACATTAATTCCGAAATTCTCATTAAGATTTGAACTTGAATAAAAGCGGATAAATTTAATTGGATAATGCTTTATGGGATCCGAAGATTAATCTTAATTAAAAAAAAATCAAACCTCCATTATTTTAAATTAACAAAAAGTAAAACGAATAGCGACACAAGGAGCTACAATTGCAACTGTTCCTCGTAAATCCAAAAGATACACTGCGTAAGTTTTTATAACTTTTAAAGTCTGGAAATGCTCCTTGAACAAAGAAAGATCGTCCTCCACCAGAAACACGCGACCGAGCCAATAAACTACATCGGAAAGCGATTTGTCGGGCAAGATCGCGGGCCATCGACACATAACCTCGCTTTTCAATTGTGTGCAAAAGCACTCCTTCCGATCGGTCGCAATGTTCGCGCGGAAGGCACCCGGGTGTCCCACTCCCGTATGCATGCATCTGACCAGGACGAGCGTAACTCATATTTGAAGTGATTTATCGGCTCCGGGTCGGAGAGGCGGTGAGCACGCGAAGTCGGAGTCTCGCCGCCTAATCGATCAGTAATGCGTAGTTTGGGCATTTGGATCACTTCATCGACGAGATCATCTCCGAGTATTTTTCTTTGTGGCCTTGTCCAATGGGGCATTAACGGACTCCCGTGAATGCAAACATTCCTTTAAAACGTCCACTTGTGTACAGTCGCATTACACTCTATCACTTGCTTGTTTGCTCCCTTTTTTCTCTCCACGACTTCCCTTCCTCTCCAGACATCTGATTCACGAATCTTTTCCTCTTACGAGCTTTAATTTCAAGCCAATACTACTTCTTTTCCCATCTCTATTATTCGCTTCCGCTCTACTCGGAAAGAAGTAAAAGTACGAACGAAATAATCTCGGACTTTTGTAAAAGCATGCTTGTCTGTAAAATAAGTGGAAATCTAAAATTTATATAAAAATATAAATTCTGTAAGGATACATCATTATGGTAATACTTAACTTGAACGCAGATCGAATAAGAGTTGTTTGGTTTTTCCATTTTATTTATTTTTTATGCGCAAAGGGAGTATTTGAAAATTGTCTATTCAGAAATTTATAATGCCATTAAAATCCAGTGCCTTAGACAGCAAGTGTATTTATAGTTTTTAAGTAGAGCGTTGTTGCATTAGGTCAGACATGAGTTTCGAAAACATGAAGATAAATTTTTGCTAAGTGAATTCATGAACGTTATCATTCTTTATTAATTCGCAATACAGTGAACAACAAAATTTGTAAAAAAAAATTGAAATTTCGATTAATTTTAAAGCAGTCAAATTTATTAACTCGCTATACTATTACACTTTCTCATGCTAATTAAGGCAGTGACTCACGATAAAATAATGACAACAATTTTCGTAAATTCAAACTATCATCCTTTTGTTCCAAAACTTTAACAATATTCAAGTGAACTTAGTATTTTTCTGCATTTAACTTTCTCTTTGTTCATAAGAAATTAGGTGTCGCAACTAAGAAATGTTATCTGATTTCAGATGTGTATATCTGGAATATTAAAGATATTTATCATTGTTAGCTACAATAGACCATGCTTTATTAAAATACTTTCGTTTTAAGCGTATAAATTTACCAACTTGCATTAGTTCAGAATTAAATTAGCATAAGAGACAAAATTGTAGGACAGGCACAAAAAGGCACTTGGTATTGTTGGTGAATGAATTATTTCGCAATGGCACCTTGAGTGTTGCATTAGAATTGCAAAATAAAAAATCGGGGAAAAACTGCAGCTGAAAAATATTGTAATTTGTAAAAGCTCGATCGAAATCCGGTGTAATCACGGAGGTGATTGAACCAGAATCTGTAATCGAAGCACAAATTTTTCTCCTCAATTCTCAATCTGTCGGTATTGGAGTTTATACGGACGAGCCACTCGCGCGATCGTGTGCTCGCTTTAATCGTAGGGATACCAGATGAAATGGCGTCGCGGGAGAGGTTTTAAATACCTCGAAACGGCCCGTGGCGCTCGCAGCATCCGAAAAATTGCACCTCCGAGGTAAAAAAGCCGGAAAAACAGTAAAATAAAAAACGTCCAAAATCCCGAGAGATAAAACGTCGGCGGCAGTGGCGGTGGCGGCGGATTCGAAACTAGAAAAAGGCGAAAAGAGCTTAGCGCTTGAAATTTGCATGCATACAGGATCTTCGAAGATCGTCGATTTGGAGTTTGTAGCGAGGCGCAGCCCCCCCCCTCCCGTTTTAGATAGCGTCGCCCCGCTGTCGAACTCCGGTAATTCCGAGGGATTTTGTTCCAAGTTGCTCCTTCAACTTCTCTTTACCTCCGGCCCCGACCCCTGAACTCGTTAATTTGTGGATGTGGGAGTATCAGCGCTAAGCGCGGTCGCGTTCGAATAATCTACGAGTCAGCTCGATTCTTATCTCAATTATTTTGCGATGCTGCTTATTAAGCTCGTTACATCCTCCAGCACGTCTGTGCGTTCACGAGATGCTGCTCTTTCATCGGAAATTCTGCCAAAGTGGAAGATGAGTGTGCCGGATTCCAGCCTCATTTGCAGCGGCACGATAAAAAATCCCAACAACTTTATAGCGCAAACTCCCTTGAGAAATACCATATTTATATTGTAACTATTATTTCGAAATACATGCTTTGTTTGAATTGTAAATAGACGCTCGAGCAATATCAAAGTTCCACAAGTTATCGATTTCAAAGAGTAAACATTCATAATGTAGAGAAGAAATGAGCAGAAAAAAAAGGGACACAATATTAATGGTGCAAAGTAACACTTGGAAATACTTTGCTGCAACGGTATTTTTTACTCGAGAATTTTGGGAGCGACACGTTAAAGTGGATTTACTTGAGCGTTAAGTTCGCGGAAGTCAGTTCGCATTTTGAAAAAAGTTTACTGGAAACAGAACGGGACGGCCGCGTTCATTAAAAAGGAACTCATGGAAGTAATTAATTTACCCAAGATTAGCAAAATTAAACGAGATAACGAAATGAGTGGAGCGACATAAAACTAATGATTGAACTCCGAATTAAGCGGAGTATTATTTTTCGGAAGGCCGGGAGATATTCTTTTTAAAAGCAGCGGTTGCCAGGAGGAATTTGCGGCCGGAGCCATTTGCCCGGATTATTTCACGTGGCGACCATAATGTTTATGCCGAGGCAAATACGGATCCTACATCATCTGCCCATCCGAGTACGGGCGCATCCTCCCTCTGCGGTCCAGATCGCGTTCGTCTTTGTCACCTTGGATGAGTTGGGAGCGAGAGTGCATCTTGTCGCGTTGCTCCTGGGACGTCGCGTCGTGTAGCTCGTAAACTGGATCGTTCGTCGACAATCGCCTGCCTTGCGGCGTTCCGCGCCTTCCCCCCTCCCCCCATCCCAGCAATCCAGCAGGAAGGGAGCTCGTCGCTTGGGTTCCGCCTCCCTCTCGCTCTTTTGCACGGAGACAGTGAGCCCCGTAATCCCCAGGGCGATTTCCTCCGCGGCTGCGGCACTGCGACTGCCTGCCTCCTCTGCTCTTTGTCTCGAAAATTTTCCATCTCTCCATGGTCCTGTCTCTTCCAGAAGGATAAATGCAGCTCAAAGACAATTCGAAGGCGCCTCGGAGGTGTTCCTTATGTACATCTCCGTCGCACCCGGGGCTCTTCCTCTCGCTTCCTTTTTCGTGCGAGAGTGACGCGACACTACGAGTGAACATCAGCTCGGAATACCTTCGACTGTCGCTTAATCGCACGTGTAAGAAGTCGAATTTTCCTTTTTCTCTTCTCCGACTCCCTAGTGACCAATGCAGTACGATAGACATAAGTCCATTTTCGTCTCTTTCCGCTTTTTCGATCGAACCTCTCCACGTTCTTATCTCCGACAATTACTATAAAATTCGACAATTACCACATTCCATTTCATTTTTTCCCAAATTTATTGATACTATTTAATTAATTGCTTGAAAAGTACTTGAAACTTTCATTATGTTCACTCAACTAAATGTAAAAGCCACTTTCGTTACTTATTTTTTAATAAAAATCATTATTATCCCGTAAAAAAATATATTTTTCCGATCACACACGTTTTCCTCTACGTGTACGTTTCAATTGCTTTTTTCTATTTCTTGATATTTGAGATTCCGATACAACTTCAAGAGAGAAAATTAAATCACCAACTATTTTAAATGTAAATTTTATTTATTATATTCAATATTTTTCCGTGCTTATTTTTTAAATATATTCCAAAACTGTGATAACACCTACTACAAAATTAAAAAAAGTAATTTTCAATAAAATTCACATTTATATTCTATAATAATTAATATTGAAACAGAAAACATAGTTTATGCTTAAGCTTTTCATATTTTATCATGATATAAAATATTAACAATAATATTTTTTAAAAAATTGTCAACAAGATACTTGCTAAAGAATTACATATAAAATTTTTAACTTAATGTACGGAACAAAAATTTATTTATATATTCGTTATAACAGGAGATTTACAATAGCGTAATGCGATCTCTATCATAATAATATATACATGAAGTATGTAAAATCGTACATTATTTTTATGAAATTTCCATTATTTTCTTTTCAACTGTATAAAATTGCAATTTTCATAAAATGTTTGATATTTTAGATTTATACCTTATAATATATGTGACACTTGAATTTAATATATTTATAGACTTTATTATTTTATAGAAATTTGTATATATTTAATCACTTTAACTTTGACGAATATATTTATAAAATTATACAAAAGAACACATTATAAACAGCCATTATCTTAAAAAAAAAAGTAATTGTTAAGTACCAAATGTATGTAAACATTGTAACAGGGTAAACGTGTTTGATTTAAATATATTATAGCACTCAAATAAAATATATTTGCCCTCGTACTATGTTTGCATACGTTTGGTAACTAACAATTTCTTTTTTTAAGATGTTTATACAGCATATTTACCAGAAATTTATTTGCTCTGTTACAACACATAGATAATTTTTTTTGTATAAATTAAAACCATTTTAATATTTCTTATAATTTTTTTCATTTCTATGACTCAAAATAAAGTATTATGTTACAAAATTCATTTATTGATAATACAAAGAGAATAAAATGCAAAGAGACAAAAGACTAACTGCATTAACCTTGTCTCGCAAAAACAAAAGGATCGACTCTCATTCGAATAAAACCGTGTGTCACTTCTTTTCGAATCTTTTTACAGGGGATTGTAATCACTAACTTTATTTAATATTATAAATATATCATTCTACTTTTTTTCCTATTCTTCAAACTCCAAATCAAATACTATAGAAAATGGTAATATTTTATTTTGCATAATCTGTTTGTTTGGCTTAACCTCTCGTTTAATAATTATTTCATAATAACTCGTAATGAGTCTTACAATTTTTTAAGTACATTTGACATATTTATGTTTATGTGATTTATTAAATTTTAGTTTAATTTTCAGAAAAACAACTCGTTGACTTTAAAATTTTTTGAATAAATGTTGTAGTTTACATAATACGTTGAGCTTATGTTGAAATAAAAGATTTGAATACAAAAAAATATTCTAATCTTATAAGCACAATACTTACAACGTTTTTATAATATAAATATCACAACAATTTTAAATTTATTAAACTTGATAAATAATAATTAAATGGTATTCTTAGAAATTTTAAATCAATTAAATTAAAATTTTTTTTCGAATATAAATTTTTTTTATCCTAAGCAGAAATAAAATAAATGATTTTTCTAAAAGACTATATACGTATCAATAAATTATATAAAACTTTATCAATAAAAATAAAAAACCAAATGGAAAAATAGACCAACATATAATTTAGATGCGTACCCAAAAAAATATATACAAGAAATGCAATGCTACTTGCCGAACTTGGTTTTTTAAATCAATAGTATCGTTTCGACTAAAGGAAAAAGTAATAAATTTTTACTTTGGAAAGGTTTACTCGATTACGGGTCAAAGTAGTAAACATTGACTTGTACTATAAAAGATTACTTTTTAAGCTGTTAAGTATTTACGCTAAATACATCGATAACTCCAACAAATATATTATAGTAAGCTTTGATGATATTGAAAATTTTCTATTAGGATCAACGTTAAACGTCAGATAGTTTTCTAGATAAAACAAAATGAAATTCATATTCTGATACCGATTTATTTCACACTAATACCTAAGCTAATTGAACTTGTTTTTTTCCATTAGATATCAAACGCAGTAATAAAATTATTTTTTATTCGATTTAAAACCCATACACTGAGACTACAGTTCGTTTGCAAAAGTGAAAATTAATGTTGCCCATTTTCCAATATGAATTTTAATTATTTAGTTTGATGTTGGTTTCAATATGTCGTGGTGAATTATTTCAAAATCAACCGACTTTCTCCCTGGCGTTTCATGGCAGCTGAAAAACTGGATCTGCTGTGATTGAGCTTTGTTGTCTAATGCTAAGTTCGTACCTTCAGCATCCAACTTGAATAATTTTTATGTATGCTTGCATAGTCAAAGTACATCCATCACCTAATGCATTAACATAAGCGAAGATGATGCAAGCACGAATACTGCGGTTTTGACAATGTGGCAACTTCAAAGCACCGACCCCCTCCCCCGCTCCCCTCCCCCCGCCACCACCACATACACCAACCCCCGACCGAAGGAAAGTGTATCCACTGTGTCTTCCTAAGCCGGAAGGAAAAGTGTACATTGGCACTTTATCATGCTTTTGTTTGTTCACATTTCCCGAAAAGGTTTTTTATTTGCGATCCCAAAAGAAAGGTCGTTTAATACGCGAATAAAGTACGTATGAAGTAATAAATTTCAAAGAAATACATTTAAAATTTTCTTAACTGCATACATTCGTGAATCCCTTTAATGAATTCCTTTGCTTACACTTTTGCAATCAATCCTTCGAAATCCATACACAGTGCGGATAAAACTTTTTTTTTAATTAATCCATCTTAAATAAAAGCTTTGTGCAGCATTGTTAAAAGCTCAAGAAAGTTAATTCCCTTTATATTGAAGCTTGTATAAACTTAAATGAATTAACTAAATTCTCTAAAATAAAAAAATCTCTTTTACAATGGGTACACGAAATAACAAAAAAAATGCTGGAAAAACGTTCGAAATCCCGAGTTTTAGGTTGTATCAGTCAAAATATCCAATGTAATATTTTGATGAAAATAGTTAAAACAGCACTAAAAACAAAAACTAATTTTAGTGTTAACTGTTGAAAATATACGGAAAAGGCAGTAAAAGTAATAGGATTTCACTTCTGAGCAAGTAAATTGAATGACTAGTTTTATGAAAGTAGAAAGGGCTCCATGCTGTTTAAGACATGAAACAAAAGGGCCAAAAAACGTAAAGTCTGCAATCGCGAAGGGAAAGTTGACATGGACTACAACGGATTTTTTTGCGTCCGACCTCTGTCTAATTGGACTCCTCGGAAATAAAGTCTTTGATAGCTGTTTGCAGTCCCGCAGAATAAACGACTCGGCAACGTATCCTCCCATATAAAATGCGTAAAACCGCTTCACGCCCACGCCGAGCGCGATTTCTGTAATTTTTTTTTGTTTTTCTTCTTCTTCTTTTCTTTTTTCTTCTTTTTTTCTTCTCTTTTGCTTCGATCCTCCCACGCACGCGCGTACACCCCTGGCCACTTGGCCACCCTTGGATGACGCCTGTACTCCTTACGCGTGCGGATCGCTGCAGACTGTTTGGCAAGCAAAATTTTAAACCCTCTCAAATTACCTGTCCGTTAAAAAAAAGAACTCTCTCCTTCTCTCTCACTCGCACTCTTTAATCTGCCGCCTCGCCTTTATCTCACCCTCGGCTCTTCGCTCATCTTAATCCCGTCTATGCCGCCATACACTCACGTACGTTATTACAACGTTGCACTTAATTGGAAAAACAAAATTTGCCTGCAGTTTCGGAGATAAAAAATAAATAAATAATAATTATTTTTTGTTTATTCTTGTGTTTCACTGTGCATTTTGGAAAAGCAATTTAAGAACTTTTATCTTTCTGCAATTAAAAAACATGGTTTTGAAGGTAAGGAAAGCGGTGTAAAAGAGAGTTATAAATAAATTAATGTAATTAAATATTTACCGAAAGGAAAGCAATTTTCCGCATTTAAAAAGCATGTTTATGAAACGCAATCCGAATAAAATCTACTCTTCTGGTAAAATTATAAGAAACGTCAATAAAATAAGTTTCAGTGGAAAATGCATAAAACCCACATTTCAAGGAAAGTCCATTAATCCCATGTGCACGCATAAGCATTCAAAAATTTTCAATTTAAAAGGCTATCCCACTTGAAATGCATTTTCCTCAAACACGCGTATACACGAATACTTTTCATTAAAAATTACCGTATTCCGGGCAATCGCTCAGACGGCTAAACTACTCTGCTTTTAAAACGCCACTTAATATGGAGGAACGTTATCAGTACATCTGCAAACATTATGCAAATGGCCGGGAATCGAAAGTCTCGAATGAATTAGCATTCGGCTGTTCTTTCCGCGAATTAGTCGAAAAACTCATCTGCATCCGGAGTCTATTAGTTGATTGCGCTTAAACAAGGGAGGTGTGATAACCGCAGCTCGTTTAGCAAGTTTCCACCCGGCACGAAGATGCCCTAATGGGCTTATTTATCTAGGGGTGTATCGCGTATCCGAAGAGAAATTCCCGAGTCTTTTGCGCACGATTAACGAGGCAATTTTCATTTTTGGTCAGAGGATAACGCGCTCTCGTAAAATTATCATGGCTATGGTTATAACGGACGGGATCGACATGCCGGCGGCGGCGATGCCCTGGCAATAGACTGTAACATAAAATTTTATGCGGAAAACCGCGGATGATCGTAACGCTGAGTTTCCCAAATAATCCGGAACGATATCAGGGCGCGCATGTAAATTGTTTTTCCAACTACTTACTCGGGGCACATATTTTGCGTCTTTGAATGTCAGCCGGAAAATATTCGGATGCACGGATTATTGGCATTCGCTTTCCTTACAAACATCTCCTCGTAAATTGCAAAAGTCCAAAGTGCTGCGAAACGACGTTTAATAATAGTTGCACTTTGTTATTTCAAGTATGTGGGATCCTTTTTTCATAAAAATGACGATCCCATCAGTACTTTTTCGGGAAATATATTGTTTGTTGAATTTGGCTAAATAAAAAGTCAATTGTATTTTGAATGCTTAACAAGTGAATTGAAACTTTTTGTCAAAGGGTTGGGTAACAAGGAATTTATTGAACATTTTAGATCAAATAATCATACTGATAGGATAAAAATATTTCCGTTTATAAATTCTTGATTAAAAAGATTCACTCAAAAGTTTCCATTTGGCAACAATTAGTGATATTGGTGTTCCCTATAACTGTATCTAAATTAAACAAATTTTACGAAATTAATCAAAAAATTCTCTACGAATTTGATAAATTCTTTTGGAAAATTTAATATCTATATTTTTTTCTTCATAATTTTTTTAAAATAATGTAATCCAGTTAAAAAGATAAGGCTACCTTGAACTCGCATCACCCTTTCTCGAGATTAAATTAAGATAAATTCCAAAAAAAATGTACAAGGCTGGTTTAATATTCATAACTTCACTAAAATATATCTTATGCTAATATTAGATAAAAAACTTTAAACAGAAAGATACCAAGCCAGCTTCATATTAACTTTCTATTGTCATTAAACGATATTTTAATTGAATTAAAAAATGTATTAAGATCTTTCAAAAAGAATTCAGTGTCAAGATGCTTTAATCTTCTCCAGCTGAAATTAATCTTATAAAATTGTAATTAAGAATACAAATATTTGAAAAGTGAACCGTAGTTCTCATTTTGTGAATTTTTATTTTAATTTATGCAAATTTCAGCATTGAACAAAAAAGTTGATATATTACTCTAGGAAGGTACAAAAATGTTAAAAATGAAAAATCTGAAAAAATTAAGTTCTCGTCATTCTTCAGTATTAGAATTATTTTCCATTCGAGCGTTTCAAAGTTGTAATTTATAAAAATGTATGGTTTGCATAATTGCTTAGTTTGTGTTACTGTATTTACATGGAAAGAAACAATATTACCATATAAATTTATTCCATAGGGGAAGTAAATAAAATTCATTTGTTAAAATATAAGCTAAGCAGTCCGTTATGAAAGTAATTCTGGGTCTCCGTATTCTTGTTACATAATCAAGACACTAGGATGGAAATTTACATTAAATTCCCGTTCTATTATTCCGCAAATTGAATAAGAATTTTACAAACAGGAACAAAGCACCTTTTTACGGGGAATTGAACAATACCTGACGATGGATAGCGAAAAATTGAGTGACAATTATAATATTATCACAGTGTGCCCTCGTTAATGTTCAGATGAAAAAATATATATAAAAAGGGAAACTACGCGAGCTTCGGGATTCTTTGTTTTACGGTACTTTCACCTCAGCAGGGCTCGCATTCATACAAAAGATGTTAATGGAGAGTGCAGAATATCCGTCTCTCCTTCATTTTCACTCTATTTCTCCATCGTCTCTTATCTCTCTCTCTCTCCCCACTTTCTTTTTTTCCTCGACTTTTCATCGAAGCGGAATTAAAGTTTTCGCTTTTGTGTTCCTCGGGAAAAGGGCGCGAATCGCTTGCCGCGATTCCAGCTGAATGAATTTCGTTAAAAGCAGATTTACATTTGCACTCAGACGACGTCCGTCTTGCCTACAGCAGACTCAGACTCCTGGTCCACATCCGTTTTCACAGGGCTCGGCTGTTCACCAGCTCCACTTCATCTATAGATATTATCCCTTTCTCTTCTTTATTTTTTATAAAAAAAAAAAAAAAAATTTCTTTTCCTTCAACCTGCCTCAATTTCTATAAAATTTCGAAGAAGTTGATTTATGTAAAAGTCGAGATTATAAGTTGTGCATTAACTAGAGACAAGGTACTATCACAGAATTATACTAAATGGTCGCCGAAAGATCGAAACGTTTCAATTCTCACACTTTTAATTCTTCTATGCAGCTAGACTTTCTCATTAATATTCAATCGGGTATTAACGAATGATAACAAGAAAGTCAAGTGAGATTTCACTTTTTTTAATACCATGTTCTATGGCATTGTACAATATCTGCTTTATTAAAAAAGAAATCTTATACTGCAGAATGGATATTTGCAATATCTCAAGTGACTGTTGAATATCAGATTACGATAATCAATAAATTTATATTAATTTTGTGCGATCTCGATTGCGCTTATCATTTTATTCGTTCAAACATTATATGTATATGTACACATTGATACTTTGCCATTCAATCATTGATTCTTAAATACTTCTTATAAATACTTTTTCTTTTATATATAATTGAGTAATTAATTCTTTAGTCATTGATTAAATTTTCATTTGCAACTGAACTAAATTTTATAAATTTAATTACGTAATTGAATAATGGCTTTTTCAAAGTGACAAGTATAAAATAATGAGGGGGAGAGAAAAAAGAGCAGATGAAAATTTTATAAAGTCAAATTGTTATGAGTAGTGAATATGACAAAACGATATATCCCAAACTTTTTCACATTATGTAAAACTAAGATGCTAAATATTTGTTGTAACAATTAAACACGATTACTCCGTGCAGCTATTCTTTTTGATATAGTTGAAAATTATTGCGTTTATCTTCGTTTTAAATAATTATACAATGGAAGTTCGTATTTTGCTTAAACAGTGTTATCAGTGAAGAATGTTCATATCGTCACAATAAGTTAACTATGTTTAGTAGTTGAATATAAAGAAAGATATTGTTTACATATTAACATTTCCATAACTATCTTAAGTTTAATAATATTCATGTTATTCAGCACTAAAAGTTAAACAAGAAACACTTAAAGTGTCAGTTCATAATAGATATATAATAAAGTTTCTCACTAAATTTAAACCAAATATTGTTAATACTTGTACAACTAAAACTGCATTACATAGGACGCTCGAAATGAGCATACTGTAAAATTTCCTCTCCTTTTTATAATTCGAGTCAAATTTTCTCCATAATAGTACTTGGTAAGGTATAACGCAATAAAGTGGGGTGCATAAAAGTAATGTTAAATATTGTTTAATATTTAATTTTCGAAGAAACAAAATTACTAACTGTGACGTACACGAAATAATGAAAACGCTTTAGGTCACTGCTGTCAAGTGTGATCTAGAAGAAAATAAAAGTTCCATATAAATTTTTCCACACATATCCGGGTTAATCCACTAGAGAAAATTCTCAATGCAATTTTGATCAAATTTTAAATTCTATTATAACGTGAGGGACAAGTTGAGCATTGATACGGACCTCCTTATAATCGCTTTAATATCATTCTCGCCAACTTGACGAATGGTCCAAGAGCAGACAGTAACGTAATGTCGGTTCAATTTTCTTCTTCCAGGTGGGTCCAGAGATGATCCCAAAACAGATCCAAGAGAAGCACGAGTACAACAGCATCTCGAACGAGAGAGTCGTCGATTTCCGGCAGTTGACCGAGCTCAGCCTCCACCTGCAGCCATTTCATTACGTGAACGGGCAATTGAACCTGCGCTGCACCGCCAAGATCCCAGGAATTTACGAGCAGACGAGCGACGCTGTCCAGCTCGGCTCAGCTTTACGGGAACCTGTGCCCGAGAGAGGTGAGTAAGACGTTGCGCAACCCTTCGACCGCAAATCCCTCCCGCCCTTACCGCACCAACATCTCACCCCCGAATCGCTTCCTTCTGGGCTCGACGTTCTGCACCAACTCATTCATCCACCGACCCTTTGTGTGGATCTTTTCGCTACGAGAGTTAGTCAATAGCCGCATTGTACACGCTGTTTTCGAGCTGTGGAATTCTCAGTGCCATAGAAATCTGTCTCGTTACTCTGTTCTTACACTATTAAGCCACAGAACGTACTCTTGTTCCCTTTGCTGGATGTCACATTCTTTGTTAGGAATTAAAAAAAGAAAGAAAGGTGTGTAAGTTGCATAATGAGGACCCTTAAAGTCCTTTTTCCTTGTAAATCTTTGACACGACCTAATAAATCTACCTGAAACCATAACGATACGTGACATAAATGAATCAATTAGCGATATTCACATATTTTAGACCAACCAGATCCGACTTCTTTTCTCTGAATTCAGAATTTAAAATGTAACATCTCGGATTGATTAAACGGAATTCAAGGAGCAGAAAATGAATTCATTTCTAACACGCCCGGTAATATATGATTTCCATTATTGAAGCAACGCATCTGCTCGAGTGCGAGGATTTCCCTTTTTTCCCTTTCCGGAATAAGCGAAAATATTTTTGCATTTCAGCAAGACTGCCGGGAATAAGGTCACTGGAAAATTTACTCGGTCGATTAGGCCAGGACGCGCGGCTCTCGTCGTCCGGGATTACCGGCGCTCTGCGGCGGCAATTTTTGGGATTCCGGAAGCTTTATCGCGCATATGGACCAGAACAAGTGGATGCTGTGCAGCCTCCGAGACTGCGAGATTGGGAGCTTAGCGCGATAATTTGTCGTACCATCGGCTCCACTTACGTTTCTTTATAGGGGGAGCGAGCGCATTATTATTATGATGGAAATCACTTAGATAAATAAGAATGTAGAAGTTGTTGTTGGAGCGTGATCTGATCGGCTTTAGTCGGTGTATAACTTAGTAAAACGTGTTGGATTATGTAGTTGTTAAAGTGATTATGATGTAGACTTGTTGTCGGACAAATAAATCTGAGCTTTAATTATACCTAATTTTCGTAATTGATCAACGGCTATTCAACTCTATTAATTGTATCGTTCAATCAAATACAAAACACTCTATTGATGTTGTATATGTGTTTTATTTGATTCTATATTTATTTCGTGTAGTGTGTGTTTCTTCATAATTCTCTGATTGATTATAAACTTTTAAAATATTTAACATCAAATTATATATATATGCCTTAAGAAACAAAAGGTATTTAAATACAAACAATGTATAAATTTACCATTAATGGATGCTTCAGGGGCTATTTAAGAATTTAAAGTATTTTTTAAAGTAGAAATTTCAAACATAATAAACAAATAATACGGTAAAAATTTGAAATATAATTACATTCATTCTTCTCAAAAAATATAAGAATTTGAATATGTTAAACCGAACATTAAACAGTTCAACTTCCATTACAAATTATTCGCTAGAAAAAAAATTAAAAGTACACATTTAACGATAAATAGAATTACACTATTTACATTTTTTGTTTGAAATATAATATTAATACAATAATTAATAATAAATATTTAAAAGAAATAAAGCATTTATATTCATTTACTTTTTAAATAATATAATTGCACTGTTTTAATTTTATTTATTATTGGTTTTATAAATGAATATATAATTTGCTGCTTTAATATTTAACTTTCGTAAATAAAATGCTAAAATATTTTAGTACTTTAACTTTAACGTATAATTTTTGGTATAATTTTTCTATTTTTAAGTACAAACTGAATATATTGCTCTCATGGTGTACTAAATCTGGGTTAAGAATTACAATTCAACTAAACACTGGAATTCCCCTGATATTCTGTGCAATTGCTTGTTACCACTCCTTTCTTATCTCCAGTTTGTAAAATATTTTAATGCCAATGAACATGCAATGGTATATTGAATTTTTAAAAGTAATCAACATTTTATAAACAAATGTTTTCAATACATATATTTTCAACCACAATTTATTATATTTAAATTTCGTGTTTTAATAATATGTTTGGTAAATTATTTCTCTAATCATGTGCCCAAATTTCTTCATTATTTTATGAAAATATTCTACAATTCAAAATATTTTATCCTACTCTCTCAATATTCGAGTTGTAAATCTAACTATTAACATGTTTCCTTAAATCATTAAAATCTTTGTTAAAATGAACGAATCGATAAATTTCAATACAAACTTCACAATTGGTTGATTTCTGATGATTTGCACAACTATACGTCAATCTTTATAGAGCATAACTTTAAATTTTACAGTAAATCCTGTTTGGAGAATAGAGGGATTCGGATGGATTAGAGTAGATTTCACTTTTCGCCCAGGAATCGCAAGTCGCCTATATACCGATGCACACGAATTGCAAATATTAGCGTTTAATGACGTAGTATTCGCTTTTATCAAATCCTTGCAGCAAAGAGCGAACGCGAGATGAATTTGTGAGCACAAGCTACTCCTTCAATAGTTTAAAGTTCAAACTGCACCCTTTCAATTTATAATCTTCATCTTTAGAAATTTGAGCAAATCGCTGAATCGTCAAGGCTAAAATTTGCAAAAAAAGAAGACTCCATATGTTTATTACAAAATTACATTAGATAAGTTAAAATTAAGAACAAAAATTTTCCAATTTAACTTGTGTAATCTAATATTTAACTAAACATAAATCTTTAGAACTTAAATTGAAATTCATGATGATTTAAATTCGATAGAGTTTAGATTCTACATTTATATACAATTAGTTTATTTATGAAATTATATTTATCCATATATTATCAACGTAAATAAACATTTTATATTCATGTAAAAAATATTGTATATATTATATTTAATATAAGCAGTACATAGTTTATTTTAAATTGAATTAGAAGATTCGAGTACAGTATTCATAAAATTTAAAAACTTGTTTCTCTTCCTAAAATTTCCAAACCTTTCGTAAATATATATTAGATTTGTTCAATTTAAAATTAAAATTAAAATTAAAATTCCATTTTTTTTTATCTTTTTTTTGTAATAAAAAACACCATAAATTTTACAATAAAATTAATAACACTGATATTACGTGTAAAAAAGTCATCTCTTTATATACAAATTTAATAAAGTCTAAGATTATAGTATACACGAGGCCCATAAAAGTTTCATTAAATTTTTTATTTTATCAAAACACAGAAATGTTTTTTTAATATTAGTTTATTTATTTGATATTAATTTTACTTAATATTTTTAAAAAAATTTTGTTGTAACTGACAATTTTAAACTGTTTACAGTGAAAAATATGTATCAAATATTAAAATGTTTATTTGTTTTTTCTTGTTACTAAATCGGAACAGTAGAAATACAGAATTCGAAATTTATGTAAATATATTATTTAAATATTAATATAATTAATCTATAAATACCACATACATAAAAATTTATTTCACTTTTCTGTATAATGTCAATTAAAAAATAAACATTATGAAATTTCTAATTATTTTACAATTGAAAGCTTAATCATTTTTAATAACTTTGTTATATTATTTATTAATTTTTGAAGTGCTATCATTTTCACGAAACAATATTATTTAAATATTTATCAAACTTTATACATGCATTGTTCTTGAGTAATTTAATACTAAAATTTCTATCTAATTTTCTAATAATAATAGTAGTATTTGAATAATAATATGAAAGTACATGTATAAACATTTTGTATTCCTATTCTATATTCATATCATAATCAAAAATTAAATTTATTCAATATTATAAAAAAATAATATTTTTAATTAAATTTATTTGAATTTTTCGATAGAATTCTTAAATGATTATTATAAAATATTTCAAACATAATTTTTTAAATTTAACAAAAAAATTTTAAAAATTTTTAATACTTGTATGAAATAATAATTAAATAATAATACATGAGAAATACTTCTATATCTATTAAATATAAATTAATATTTTTGTATAATATTTAATACTTTTATAGTTATAATATTTTAACTATTTAGATTATTTTGCTTGCAAATACTTAGAAATTTTAATTATAATTTTTTTTTTTAAAAAATCAGAATATAGACTTATCTAAATTTTATATTTAAAAAAAATACAATACAATAATTTGTGTATAATATTTCAATATTTTAAAAATAAATTGTTATGTAAAATGAATATAATAGCTATAATCATTATATTTATTGATGAATCAAAAATTTCACTCTAGATAAGGCAACATAATATAATTTTTATTCGTTATATATACCTTTATTATACATACCTTTTTTATTTTAAATTTGGATATATCACTATGAATATATATTTTTTAAATTGAATTATAATTTCAAAAGAAAGTAAAATAAATTCTGATAAATTTACTGACTATATATATTTAAAATAATATTTACATTAATTGCAGTAATTCGATTAATATATAATATATGCAGATTGATTAAAATTTTTTATATCGTAGGAATATGTAAATGCACACACATAAAAATTTTATTCCTATTACGCATTTAAAACAAATAAAATGATTCTTAAAAAATTATCGTTTAACAATTATGCAAAAAAAAAAAAATTATACTGTTAATTTCAATAATATATGTAAATCTTAAATTATTATAAACTGGTGATAAAATTGATTAGCGAACGCTTTCTTATATGTATTCTATACATATAATCAGTATTACTTTCATTAGTTTTTATTCATTATTATTTATTAATTATGTATTATTTCATAATAATTACTAATTTTTCTACTATTTAAAATTATAATTTAAAAATTTTCATTTATTATTTTTAATTAATAAAAATTTACCTTTATTTGAAAATTATTATTTACAAAAATAATAAAAGAATATAGGAATAAATTTTCCCTATATAAATGAACATATGTTTTTTAAAATAAAAAGTATTATTTATTATTTTTCATAATACAATATTAAATTAAAAAACATCCAATTTCTTTAAAAAAAATATTTATTCAATTATGTATAATCTGTCAAATAATTATTCAAAAACTGTTAATATTTTTTTGCTTAAGTTGAAATATCTTGTATAACTTATGTTTCCGTGTTAAATTTTGTAGATATAAAATTTAAATATAATCATTATTAAACAAAAATAATGCTTAAGAAGGTTTACCCTAAAGTGAAAGTAGTACGAAAACTGAGTTTAATAAGTTCTATTATAATGAACCCTTACTAGATTTATAAAATTAACTGAAAACTAAGTTTGAAACTTTTTATAAGATTTACATGGAATAATTTATAAATAAGAGTAAACATTGTCTGAAATTGTCTTAAAGAATACTTTAATGTTTGTTTAGAAGATTATTTATAATAGTTATCTGTGTCAGTGTTAAATTCTATTTCTTTATGTAATCCAAAATAGCTTTTGTAATTTTAGATATTTAAAGCTATAATAAAACTGTATGGAATTATGAAATAGTAAATTTAATGTACAAAATTTAACGTGATTTATCCGCAATAATATTAAAACCAATACAATTCTACAGATTAGTATAAATTTTCTATTACCTGACTATATTCCGTATTAGCATTTAATGAAATTCTAAATTATCATTGTTATTGTTGATTACGTCGAATGAAATCTTTGTATTGTCATTATTTTAAACATAATACTAATATTGATTTTGACTATTTTGTGCGATTGAAAACAAAATTGAGAAATGAGCAACGTCAATCTCATATTCATCAAGGTAACTCGTTTAAACCTCCTAATCGATGTATTCAATATCTATTCAAAATAGATTCATTATCGACTACCTAGTATATATGAAAATAACTGGTTATTGAAATATGTTAACGAAGTAATTATTATCAAAGTATGTTATAATATCTGTATAGAAGCAATAAGTTATTCACGCCTGCGAACCAATTTTCATTAAATCAAAAAGTTGCTCCAGAGATAGAATCTCGCGAATTTAAAACAGGTGCATCTGCATTCCGATTAGCCCTAACTTTTAAGCTTTTTTCGTGCGAACACGCCGTTCCGAAGTTTAAATATCGACTGGCAGATAAAACTAAAATTGCACTTTCTTTGCCGGTGTGCGGGCGCGTTTCATGACAAATTCCACTCATTTACAAGGGACCTTTGTGTTTCTCCCTCGAATCCACCCACACGTGCATGTATTTATGTAGGTGTTTATATAGGTTACGCATCCGTGTCGGTTGCAATCGTAACGAGTCTCGTTATCAGACCTTTGCATAGCTGATTATTCGGCGAAGTCGTTTCGCGCGTAAACTACTTCGCAATGGGGCGAAGTTCCAACGGAATCCAGAATCGAGAATCTCCAGCATCTCAGGGCGCGTCACGCTTATCGACTCCCATCGTCTCCTCCCGCAGCATCCAAACTCACTCCAAGATACGAGCGAATCGCAATAGTTGGAAAATTGCGAATGGAAATTGCCCCTTACGTCGCTTGAGGAATTTTGTGCCGGGCAAGAGCCAACGTTATGGATGTTTCTATAGCTTTTCGAGACTCACATGAGTGCGAGGTGAATTGCGCTTTTCATTTGTTGTTCAATTTCACGGAAAGCCCTATCAATTCACTCGTGTCATTGCTCGTGAATCGCACGCATTGATAATTTAATTTGTCCTTTTTTAATATTCATGGTAACCAGTCGCTATTTCTGTTTGTTCTAAAATTTGTTTTCGGTTTCACGGGCCGTACGCTTAGGTTTAAATCAATTAGTTGATTAACATTGAAATAATTAATAATTACACGTTAGATAAGATTTATTTTTGTAAATTAGCGAGTATCTTAATTAATTAATTAGTGATAAATTCTTAAGATTCCGAATTGTATAATTGCTTTTTGACAATTTTACACTACGATACGTGTCGCCTTTGATGTTTAACAAAGTTTTTAATTATATTACCAAGTACGAAAATTCGTACTTTTTCTATCATGGAATAACTCATCTATTTATTAATTATAACGATAGAATTAGGGATATAAATAGTCATTAATCTTATTAATTCTCCTCAAACGAAAATTAAATTATAAACTGCAAATTGTAAATTCTAATTTTATTTCTATGGTAGCAGCATAATAAATTTCTCAATGAATAATATCAAGATAATTAATTGTTTTAAATTGATATTAAAAGTAGTAATTTGAAGTTATTTGATTTTAAGATAAAATCCCTTATTCTTAATTTTTAATAAAATCGTTTCAGAAAATCTTCTTAGAAATTAGTATATTAACGTTGGCTCTCTCATTTGCAATTATTGAATTAGAGATTTAATAATTTAAATAAATTAGATTTTCATTATTTCATTAGTATAACGCATGATTACCTTCCTCCACGAGCATAATTACCCCAGAAGCGGTAAAAAAACATAAAAACGATAAAAGAAATTTCTATCGCGAGCAATATTAATTTGGAGGGAACGAAAAATAAATAGCCTTATGGTATATTCGAATTTGTACGAAAATATCTTACAAATGTTATTATTATACTAATTGCCAGCGTGAACTAGGTGCCTTTTTATCTTAGGTTTTTTCCCCAGAGTTAACAATCCTCGACCGCGAGGTCACGGAAGGATCCTGAAACGAGTTTCCCTTCCTCACGTGCGAGCCGAGAAGAGAGGAGCAATAATTTCACCGTCTCTGTGGCGATTTTTCTGGCCCGTAGAATTTTAGGAGTAGCCGCTCTCGTAAACATACATGGTCCAGACTCTCCGGAATCATACGTTTCCCTCGCTATATATCGTTCATAACACCTTCTTTCCTCCTAAACTCGTGTATCTCTCTCTCTCTCTCTCTCTCTATCATCACGAACACACACGTAACCGGGGGCTTTGTGTGCTCATGTTCGACTGTCTGCAAAGAACAAAAGTAATGTTTCACAGGGGCGTACAACATCAATAGGTTTTTAACACATTTCTTTTTCCACGTCGTCCACGAATCTGACACATAAAGAAGCACGATGGTTGTAACGATACGAATTATGAAGCTAAAAATAAAATTAAATGTTTTAAATTTACTGCCTTTTAAAAAAATACACCATGAATTCTTCGGGGCTAAATTATATCTGTCAGTTTTAGTAACTTTCCCATCCTAAAGTTCCATTTGAGCAAATATTTGCAGTTTGTATTTGGAGTATAATTAAACAATTTTTAATGAATATTATAAATTCTGGTTCTTTTTCGTGATTGTTTAACAAAAATTATCATACAGGTTTATTTTTAAATGTGTTTAATGAAAATCAAAATAGACATTTATTTAATATAAATACTCAATATACTAAATACTATTGGTTCAAAAAATGAGTATTTTTCAATTTCATTTAAACTAATGTTTCAATTCGCGTGCAAATTTAAACTATCTAACCTAATCTCTAAATTATTATTATTATTATAGACTATAGTCGAATCTTCTATTAAATGTATAAAAACTTTATCGTGAAAAGAGAAATATTAACAAATTGTAGTCGTTTAAAGCATCAAACGGATATTCAAACTAAATTAATCGATATTTCTAAAAATTATTCGAAAAATGGGCAGTTTAGAGTATTGCCTAACAACGTTGAAAAGCTTTTACTAGCAATTGTGCTTGTACAAGTAGAGATGGGTAGAGATAACTAAAACCAAGGGAGCGAGAGAGGAAGACGTGAGTTCGAACAACTTTAATTTAGATTTTGCTTAACTTTTGCCTCTCACATTCGCTCTCTTTTGTTGAACGTTCAACCTTTATTTCCACTCTCCCTTTTTTACCTTCGTCTCCTCTCTGTCGTTCATGTTTGCAGGATGAAAGTTCAAATAGCTCGAAGGTAACACGTAGACATGTTCCATGAGCTAGACTCATGTAGTACAAATGTATTTCCCTTAAGTACGCCGTAAATGAACGCGAACTAAGAATATTTTAATTAGATTCCAGTTATATCCTATTTTTTTATTAAAAAATTAGAACAGTAACCCAATAAAAGCTCATTTTTACTTTGCCAAGGAAAAATTCTGCACGGAATTGTAATCTTAAATTTAATGGCTTATTATATTAGTTATCATTTAAAATTACAAGAGAATAAACTTCATTTCATCTTTGATTCATAAAAGAGAGTACGCCGAGTTTATATAGGTTTTGCACTGAATAGGTTTTGCACAACAATAAAGTATTTCATAGTAGGAAACTCCTTTATTTATACATAAACCAGAATGGGATTGAAATCTCATAATAGATTTTTTTTAGCTTATTACAACATTCGTAATATTTATTTTTCGTTTTTTATGGGTGAATTTACCAAAAATTCCTTATATTTCAATTTACAAATAATCTATAAAAGGTAGAAATTGCTTTCTCGTAAGTCTATAACTAGTGACTTACAAGACAGATTGCCCTTTATTCAAGTACGAATTGAACATAGCTCTTTCGAGGAAAAAATGTTTTTTTTCTTACGCCAGAAGTAGTATTTCAAACGAGAAAGTAGAATTGCTTTTCATTTTAAGCCGGGCACGACTTGTATGTGTTAATAGCTTATCCAATTTATTGTTTCGTCTTTCTAATTTTCCTTTGCAATACATAGAAGCTGAAAAGTTTTTTATTAACATAAGCAGTAATTTATCTCATAAATTCCTTTGAGTAACATAAAAAGATCGACATCCACTTCAAATGGACAATGCGAGAATTTTTACAATATCCCTAATGAACAGCTGAAGCTCTCATCCTCCTAATTAAATTAACCTGTGAAAATAACAAACTCCTCTAAAAGATTGTAGAGAATCTGTTCCTATAAATTCATATTAAAAAAGCGATGACGGCACGTCTCCTTTGAGCTTCCAATGATTTTTTTAATCAACCAGAGTGCCACAGAGCACAGCAGAAACTCAGCATTAAATTTGACTTAATATTGTGATGCGACGGCGAGAACGCGTAGCCCCACCCCCAACCTCCGAACCTCCCTCCCGACCCCTTTATGAAATTAAGCATAATAGATACGTAGATCACGACGGCTGCTGCGATCTCATGAATTTTCATCCACCATGTTGCAGTGACATCCGAGAACGCCAGCGACAAATGCCACAGGATCGGTGGTTTGACGATCCTTGGCTTGGTTATGCTGCACTTGCACTTCAGATAGTCAGGATACGCCGTCTCGTCCTGGTATGCTAATACAGTGTACGTCCACTATCTCTCCTCCACGTGTCCCGGGGCCAGGATCGCATAAGGACCTGGACACGAGGCGTCAGGACAAATTAGTGGAATCACCTGGTGGGAAACGACTCGCAATCACAGCATCGAAATGGAAAGGAGTAATAAATAAGAATCGTTACATTCGCCTTGACACGTGCGCCCTTTCACGCACTCACACACACCTACACACATAAACCCCACATAATACACGCCCACACGCACGCTCACGTCACCTGCACCTGCGGACACACACGACACACCCTGCAATAATAGACTCTACTAAATGAAGATATGTGACTTTAAGTGATTTTTTTAAATTAAGCATACACTATATATATACACGTACAGACACATGATACACATATAAATAAATAAATCACACGTACAATGTTTAAAGAAGATAAAGTATAAGAACTAATATCGTACTTTTACTCAATGGTAAAACAAAAGGTGTGTCATGGAAAACCATGAGTTGTGTTAAATATATGTAATGAACCTATTGTTAAATGATTGTTACTTTGACATATGTGACGGGGTTATTATTAATTATTAACAGGTCTTATGTAAATGATGATTGCAACGAGAAAATGCAGGTACGACCGAAAATTACGTTTACGAAAATTAAAAACATAAAAAAAAAAAATTACAAATCAAAACTGGGCGAAGAAATTTATTTAAGTTTTGACGATGATTTTCTAATCAGATTACGTATGTATACGGTAATTCGTAATCAAACGTTAAAAAAAAAAATAGTATGTTAACTGTAAAAAAAAGATGTAAATGTAATTTCATAGTTAATAGTGCAGGTCAAATGATACATAAAATAGCGCGTGAAAAGTTATCCGAAGAGCATTAAAATCGTGAAGAAGAACCGATAAATGTTGAGATTTACCGAAAAGTCGTTGCATTGGCATTTTCGAGGGTAGCTATCAAAAAGCGATGAGTGTTAATATAAAACCATCATTATAAAAAGCCGGAATAAGAACACAAAATTTAAAGGAAAAAAAATTATGCTGAAAAGTAACTAAAAGAAATACATGATGTGAAGTGACCTACCAATGGCTGAATTAATCGCGTTAAAAGCACCGCGAAATTGGAAATTTCGCATAACACGATCCTACGCTAAAGAAAATCGAGAATCAAAAGAAGAAGACGGCAAAAAAACTAGAACAACAACTGCTACTTCCAATTTTTATCCTTTTTCCCTTCCGGTTCGTGTTGGCACTGGACACTAAAATGTAAAAAAAACGGGTGGATGGATGGGAAGGGGGGATCTAGATTTTCGTGACATGTATAAGATGAACTATCCTCCTTACTTTACCAAACTCTATTGATCAAAGAGCAGTCGTCTGATAAATTTGTTTAAAAAGAGCTTTCAAATATTATCTGTTCTTAAAAATCAACTTTCCGAGAGAGTCGAGATCGTCGCGAGTCGTTACAACTCGATCCATAACTCAAAGGAGCGAGATACATTAGGTAATTAACTTTGAAAGTTTAACATTCTATTATTCTAATCTTTTAATTCGCATCTGCCGTGAATGGCGAGCGGCTAAATTTGCCTCAAACTCGCGAAGGAAGATCATTCGCAGTCGAAAGCGTTCATCTTCACGATTAAAGTGGGCGCGTGTCCGGGAAAGCCGCGGGCCGTCACGGTGAAAATTGCCCGGCCCGATAAGGAGCTCGTTGCACGCCCCCGCGCACACATTTCCCGCGGATATGCGTACAGGGGGGATGGCGGGGGCGGAGGGGGGGAGGAGGGAAAGTGGGTGAAATGGAAAATTTGTCGAGATCGATACTGCTGATTGAAAGCAGATAGCCGAATTGGCGCTGGGCACGAATGCGCCGTTTTTCATTCTCTTTCTATTTCCACGAAATGGCCGATAAAACCCGCGCTATCGTCTCCATATGGATATCGCCGGGTATTGCCGCACTTGTATAAGTAATGCGCTGCCAACTGTTCTGCTTCCCGATGTGTGCATGTGCCCGATTTGGCTCCATTTAAAATGGCAAAATAAAACTGGGTAGGAAGTATCGCGAACAGATATCCGACCGTCTTTCTCTCTCTCTCTCTCTCTCTCTCTCTCTCTCTCTCTCGCTCTCTTTCTTTCCCTCCAATACCAGACTCTTATTATTTGCTCCTGATAATGCTCATTCCTGCAAATTCATCAACCGTGTACCCTCGAAATATTTTATAAAGTAACGGTCTCAAATGCTCGAATAAATCCTTAATTTGAAACAGACTACGAATGATCTCTCCTAGTACAAATATAGTGAAATCTCTTATTATTTTCCTTTTTTAACAATGCAAGTGTGACGAATAATACTTGTATGGGCTAGTACGTAGTGCCGATGAGCAATGACATTCCAACAATTGAAACAAAAATGTCGCGGAAGAAAATGTTGGTGAGATGCTTTCACCGCTGATGGTCTAGAAACAACCTTGAACTTTGATAAATCATAAGATCTTTTAGTTACTTTTTTGCCAAACGATAAACGGTCAGAGTAAAATTTTACATGTGGTTTTTCGAAACTGCATTGGCAAAATTTATAACTAAGTCATTCATTTAATACCAACAGTTTCATTATTACGAAATATAATATAAGTGATTTGATCTGAGAGTCAATAACTAAACAAAGACTATAAGTATCAATTATAACTTAAAAAAAATTGCGGGAAAAAGTTGTAAAAAGTATTAAAAGAGGTTTAAAAATGAATGATGTAAAAATACCGTAAACTGCTAATGAGTGAACTATTTTTATTTAAAAAATTAACGGCATATTATTAAAATATATTGTAGGTATAATCAAACTATGTCTGTTAAAAAAAATCTACCTGTATTTGTTTGTTATATATTTTCTCCTCTAAAAGACACATTTGCCTATACTCGAGATAATTCATTTACCGGAATAATTCTGCGGGTCGAGCTTAAATATAATGTATATATAAATATATAAAAAATAAAGCAAATATGTGAATTGGTGATGCGAAATCAACCGTGAAAATCCGAGAGTTTGAATGGAAATCATTATTTTTATTTTTGGTAAAAAAGTGAATTTAGTCTTTAAAATTTACTTTAATTGAATGTCAGAAAAATGTTATGGAATGTTACAAATAAAAATATAATATAAATATTGCAAACGTGTTAGATAGATTATTCGATTTGTTCTTTTTTCTAAGCTTTTAATATTTTAATTAAGATGATAAAATTCCTGCCAATATTTTTAGTGCATTTATAGCTTGAAGTTTTCTACTTTAGGAAACTGAATAATGTTGCACCTTAGTAGTATTCAAATAAAAATTCTTGTATAAATTTTTTATTTAAGTTATTAGAGTGTATGAAAATGCAATCTGCGTTCCATTACCCAGGGTAATAACTGTAATAAATAAGATACGTATGAGTCTTACTCATCTATATTTTTTTTTTTTTTTTTTATTCGCTCTAACTTATAAAGTTATTGTAAAGTATCGTCACAATGCGCGAAATATATTATGTATAAAGGTAAAAGCATTGGTGCATTTATTCCTGTTAATATTGATTTAAATTGAGTTTTTCTTTCTAGTAATATTGACATAACTTTGCGAATCAAATAAACGTACGTAACAGACAATTGATGAGAATTAGCCATAAAATATACATGGTAAACATTTAAATTGCAAAAAATAATGAGTAACATAAGTTGTAAATTAAATTAGAAGGCGACATAATCACACCGATACCATAGCTAATTTTGTTGATGTCAATTGTCATAATTAACGCAAGGAAAGAAAATCAAAAATACAGTGAATAAGAATGACTGGGAAGAAAATGTTAAAGGTTGTAGTGAGTATGCGTGGAGAATATGTGAAGATATCGTTACTATAATAAAATGTAAATATAATTTTGTTTGTACGCATGAGATTTAAAGCTGTAGTAATAAAAATTGAATTTCTGTGCTCATATATAACGACTACAATTGCATAAAATACGTACATTATACGTATAATATTCATTACCAACCTGGAGATCCTTTGTTTCGTGAAGATCAAGTATCTGCTGGAGCAATTATTAGAACAGACGTACCTCAAATATGGACCACAAAGTCAATTATGGATTTCGGTACAAAGAGAGTGGAATTAATTCACCCAGCTGATGATATATTGTCGAAAAAGACTAAATGATGAAAGTAAAAGGTCTTTCGTAAATAATTTATCAAACTTTAATATGGGTTTATGTGATCACATAAAAAAGAAATGAATGGAAAAAGGTAAAAATTCATTTCTGCTGAAAAATGTGTTTTTAAAGTTTTAACAAGTTTTGAAACAAGAACTACTTAGTTTAATCGTCATAAAAGCAAAAACATAAATTACTGAAATGAACTATTTTTATAAATAAATAGAAAAATTTTGTAAATTCAAATTCAAATGCTTAAGATGTTTAAATTTCCATCAAAAGCGAGAAAACTTTTTTACTTCTATTGAGCATTTAATGCATATAATAAATTAAAGCCTTGAAAAAGTGTAATAAAGTTATAGGAATAACGCTCAATATCTTGTCTAAGTTTTAAACTACTTGTTTTTTGTATGTTATACTTTACGAGATATAAATTGAAAAATTAAATTAGAGATCGAAATTTCATCATCACATAAATATTATTAATATACTTGTAATACTTTACCACTACTTTATATCAATAATGAACAATTACGAACAAATTTAATTAATTATAAATAATTTTAAATTAATTATCCCGAGGACGTCAAGCATACACAAAGTTTTATAAAACTTTACGTAGTTAGCGGTCATCTGAAACAAACTTTAAATGATATTTGCAATTTTCACCCTCCATTTTTAAGACTTTAAAGGAATAAAAAAAAAAATCGTATTCACCAGAGAAGTTTTATCCATCTCAATAAGGTCTTCGATATCATCATTTTTTTATTTTTACTTAACTTTAGCAATTGTTTAATTAAAACATTATTATTTTTATGCTGTATAATTATAGTTACATTCTATAATGTTAGCCCTAAAAATATTATAATTATATTAGCATTTCTAATCAGCCATATTTCAATTCATTAAATAAATTTGAATTTATTGTTAATTAGTCACTTTGGTAAAGTAAACAACTTAACAATTTATTTAAACTGCAGATAAACCGTATCGTGAAGTACTGCAAATAAGATAGCAATCACTTGTAAAAATATTAAAGCCATCCCCGGTAACAAATAACAGACTTACAGAATTATTGTAAAATAAAATAATAAATCTATTCACAACCTATTTCATTCTTCCAGTATATTTCTCATCTTATAAACTGCGTTCCATAATTTTCTTAAGCTTATGAAACTGCATCTGACTTTTACCGGGGGTAAGTGTAAATTTTGTGCGTGTGCCCCAGGAGTTTCAAGAAACGAAACTCCAAGTCACGGAATAGACATGAAAGAGATTCAGTGAGGCTGTGCGTGAGTTTTAACTCGCATACATTTGCTCTTTTTGTGGAAGAATAAATCATAAAATTTTTACAAAAATCACCTTAACCCGAGATTATTTCTATAAAATATTAATAAGAAGTATGGATATAATGCAGTTGAAATGATGGAGTTTTTATTTTAGGGAAATATTTTCATGATCTCTTAATCAGAGATAGATAATAATTTAAATTTTAAAACAGATATGTGGAATGGCAAGTTAAAACATCATTTAATTTATTTTTAAAACTAGTTACACTTTGCTTCTCTCTACATTTTCTTTCCTTTTTTTTATTGTAATTTCTATAACACCACTGAACTTTCAAGCCATTATTAATGCATAAATTAAAAGTTATAAAGCAAAATTATTTTTTGAATTGAAAATAAAAAAAAAAATTTTTTAGTGGATATTAAAAAATGAATGTTTAAGTACAACATTTCATTTTTCAACAACAGATTATCAAGAGTTTTTAAGGTATTGAAGCATGCATTATATAGAATATTTCACAGTTTATATAAAATTATTGAGCAATAAATATGGTCATAATGTCTAGTTGTTTAGAACTTTTAACAAAATTTGGTAATTGTTTGAAATATATACAATAAACTTTTATTGAAACGTATTCTTGAGCATTGTTTCCAACTTCATAAATTCACGCTTATAATTGTAAAATAAATAATAAAATTAAATTGTAACAAACGTGAATCCGCGTCAGAGAAATCCAAAGAGTAATAAAAATGCATAGTTGATAATGGAAAGTTGAATGATTCCAAATCTAAGCAATTAAATTAAATACCAACAAACTTTGGGAGCTCCGGCAACATCTGGAAAAGGTACAAATAACTTTTGTCATAATACACCGCCGGGATAAAAAACTTGGGCATGTAGTGCCATAATATAATTACGTGGATAGACGTAAAATGACTGGTTCGCAACGAACTCAGTCTGCTAAAGTGGCAAACGAGGATTAATTCCAATATAACAGTGCTTTTGGCTTGTTTCGCTTTGCACCGTCCCCGTCGTCATGGCAAGTGGTTCTAAATAAACTTTGTTGTGCGATACATGTCCATCGAGATAACGACGCCGTTTGCTCCGTTCAGTAATTTGTGAGAGTGAAAGGGGTGAGCGAGAGAGCGAGAGAGAGAGAGAGAGAGCGAGTGTCGGTGCGTGGGTGGATGGGTGAGCTCCTCTTCCATCGGCGCCGCCTCCCTTCCCCTCGTTGCAAAACTTCCTCCAACCACTACAATAGTTCTTCTTCGCTCATATTCGCCATTTCCCTGTATCTTCGTCACGTTCTCCTCTCCAATACAACCGTCTAATGCCACGGCAAATGCGTCTCTTCATCTCCCGTTCATAGACATTCGGTGCAGCATCCTGAGCACATTATGCCTGTGGATCGAGTTTCCTCGGAACCTTCATTTATTTCTATCAGACTCGGTTAACTAAGGATTCTAAACAGACGAGCATTCGAACTGACGAATAAGCCGAATGATAATAGAGGAAATTTTAAAAAAACACGTAGCCACCTGACAATTAAACCTTCGGTTTCTCTTCCTGAAAAAATATTTTATCATTTTGTTTCTTTCGTTTTTTATTAATCTTGGTCGAATCTACAGTAGCTCTATAATTTATATTAATAATTTACCATTCGTTCGATCACCAAAAACAGACATTTCCATTTATTATTTAATAACATTTTAACTATCTGTAATAATAATAATTTTTTTAAGAATTAACTTTCCATTGTATTATCCCATCTAAATACAATATTTATATTATGAAATTGTGAATAAAATTTAAACAAGAAGCATGTCAATTGCAATTTCTGAAACAGAAACCAATTATAGCATACTAACGTAATAAAGTAAATATGAAAAAAGCAACTTGTATATTTTGATGGTAAGCTAAAAATTCTTTGTTGTTTTCATATAAATGTCTGAAGCATTGATAAAAGTCTTTATAAATATAGATTTTTTACGCACGTATAATATTCTTCAATTAATTGTAAAATAATTTCATACTTTGATATTCCTAAAATTACATTGAATTATTTTAATTTTCACATTTCAATTTAAACTACACAAGTTTTTTTTTAAAGCAGTAAATAATTCAATTTTTTGGAATTTCTATTTCGTTTATTTTCTCTGTAATCAATGTGATCTCTAAGGCTAAGTGAATATTTTAGAAATTTGAAATATTCCATCGGTTTTTGAACAAACTTGAACAAACATTATATGTGCCAAAATTCGTATCTAATTGGAATTCATGTGATTTGCTTGTCAACGTCACAGTTTCATATATGTGACAGATTGAAACAGTATTTGCTTCAGTGATATTCTGCAATGATCAAAATTCTTATGCTCCTTCAGTATATTTAATTTGAATGACCTGAATGTACATTTGTTATACACATAAATTAGTGGAACAATGTGAAGTGATATACGGTTTTAGTCATGACTGCATGTGTCAATATGAAGATACATTACAACTTGTATTTTGTACTTAATATTGCACACACACGTGTACACATTTCAATTTATGCTTATTATACGGAAATAAATTTATTTATTTTTTATTTTTTTAAATATTCCTATGAAATTAAATCAACTTATATTAAAATAATTCTTACAATTCTTATTTACTATATATAAATACAATGATTTTGATATTGCAAAATTAAATTTTTTATTTATCAGGTTACGGCCGAAATGAAATTATTTGTAAATTGATGAAACCATGTGGTAATTTATTGATCATAAAAATGTTTAATTATAATGCAAACAATACAAATTTATATATGTAACAGCATTGGTCGTAAAATGTAAACATTTGAGCTTCACAGTTGTAACAGACATATATCAACTTTATGTACGTATGTGATAACAATAGCTTTTTCAAATATTATGATTTCTAAATCTTGGTTTACTCAGAAGACCATAAATACTAATGCGTTTAATCGTTAGTAAATATCGTATTCCAATAAATTCTAATTAAATACATGACTGGAAAGCATTTGTAATCATGTATAACAATAAAAACAGTTATGAGCTTAAAGCCCTTTACTTTTTCAATTTTTTCCAAAGTAATTTAAAAATAAGACTTTATATTAAATTTTTAAAATTCAAATGGTAAACTACAGTTTAATCACTCTATATATCAAATATTCTATCAATACATTAAAAATGTATAATATTAAATTAGTTAATAATTATAAATTAAATAATCTATCGAATCGCTTGCAGATAAATATTAATGTACATATTTTACAATTAAGTTCGCTTTAAGTAATTAATCAAGAGAATTTTATATTAAGTGATACATCATGTTAGAATATACACCACTTTTAAAATCTTTTGTATCGTGTTATATAAAACATAGTAATCTGAAATGCATATATAATCGACTTATTAAATTTATAATTCAAATCAGGTTAATATTTCTTTATTGGTAGTACTAAATTAAAAATGTATGAATAAAACAATCCGTTTATTATAAAGACCTGCAATTCCACTTTTTTATTGCGCAGAAAATATTTTAATAATTGCTCAAGAGGTAAATGGAGTATTGATTTAATATTTCATAGATGTCAAGACTTAATAAGACGAAAATTAGTGCTCTCACAAATCTTCATTCAACCGTTTTAAATCATGATATATTTTTCTTGAATTCTTAAGAAACTTAATGCAGATATTCAATTCTTCTTGGACTATTTATGTAAAATTCCTTACGCAATTTACATATGAAAACTCTTAAAAAAACTTGGTATAATAATAAAACTTTTTTTAAATTAAAAAAAAAAAAAAAATTAAATTTAATTTCCGAAACGATTTTATATTATTTGAATAAGAAGCAAAAGAATCTTTGAAAAGTTGTGAGCTCATAAAAAGTAAGGCGTTATAACTACATAAATTTTTCTATGTATTTCAAGCCAGGTCCCCCTCCCCCCCTGCCCACCGATTTTGCAATAGTAAAATGAGCCATGAGCAGGTGCGACACCTGCCGCCGTTTCTATTGGCCAGTGGAGATCATTCGAAAATGTGTTTCTTCCAAGGGTTCGTTCACTTCTTTATCGCCCTTTCCTTAAATTCACTATTTCATAGCTCACCCTAAAATCACAAAGGCTGGCACATATAAAATCCCTGTTATTTCGGCAATATGTTATAATTCTTTGAATATATTTAATTTTAGATTGTACGCCTTAAATATATGAGCTTGCTTTCAATTATTTTTGAAAGTTAAACGCTGTGATCAGCAATATCGTATTTATGGATATGAAAATCAGGATCCGTAAATTTTTTATTTATATTGTCATAATTTATATACTTTACGCTTAAATACTTGTGTAACGTTATTTTATTTGTTTTCGACATGTTATTAAAATTTTTTTTTAAATTTTCACGTTTTCGCGCTCAATATGAATGTATTTTTTCAAAAGCCTATAAATTTTTACAGTCCAATACTGTATTGAAAAACCATTTTTAATCAATCGTTGTTTAAAAATTTCTTACAACTTAAATTCAATTTTCAGATCTATTATAAATTACTGAATTCGATATTTAAAAAGATATATTGAATTTGCATATTCATAGTAATAGATATCTTTTTCAATATTATTAAATATTTATTCCTGTAACGATCTACTATTTGAAATTTTCACTAAAGGAAAAATTCGTATTTTTCTTGTATATTTGCTCATACTTTTTAACATTTCTTTAATTAATTTAGCAATAAGAAATATTGTAAAATTCTTGAAATATCAATTCAAGTTAATAAATGTTTTAAACTTATAATTACTTAAAATTGCAAAATAAGGAAAAAAATACTTTTTTGTTGAATATAACAAAACTTTACCAAGTTTGATATATTATATACTAAACTAAAATTCTACTAAGTTTTAGAAAGATAAAAACAATTTTAGAAGATAAACGTTCATTAAACATACTTTCATTACATTTAATATGGAATATCAGTTAACAGTTTATAAAAAATATTTTATTTATTTTAATTAAGAACTACACTGTAATTAAAAAATATATGTAAAAAATTTCTCATTTAATAAAGGCAATGTAATTAAATATATATACAGTAATATCATAACTTTATTTTAATAAATAACGTTTATTAATATTTAACGTAATTAGAAAGTGATCCTTTCTAATTTGAATTATAATCTTTACAGAAAATTATTGAAAATTTACTTTAAAGAGAATTAATTGAGTTAAGTAATATTGAAATCTTTAAAATCTGTGTATAAAATATAAAGTATGCACAAAATTTATACTCTTCGTTGCTTTTTCAAAAAAACCTAAATAATTATATTTACAAATTTATTATATTTTTTAAAAAATATATTTATCTAAAAATAGAGATATTTCTCACAACCCATCTATCACTATGAACTTATTTTCTTTAAGTTGAAATGAGCAAAAGAAAAGAAAGATTTATGTTGTTGTTCCTTCATGAACCTCGTTAACAGTCTTGTGCTTTTCCTGAGAAAAGAGGATTGTTCAAGAACCAACAGAGTAAAACAGTTCTAGTCTATAAACTTTCTTGGACCCAAATTTTGAACACTTTTGTGCTGAGATGCTGTGTCAATTCTGGACCCCAAAACTCTATTCCCTTGCTGCAATCGGGTTTGGAGCGGATAAACCAGGATAATAGCCAAAATACGAAGTCACGGCAGGAGCAAAGGTATACCAAGATTAACAAGTTCTCAGTCCAGAAGCCAGATTATATTTGATACATAATAGATTTTAATTAAATTTTAAAGAAATGCCTTTTGAAATATTAATACGTAGTCAAATATTTTATTATTATCATTCGCATTAAAGGTTGCAAAGAGTGAAAAAATACTATCTAAATGCGTTTTGATTGCAACATTGATAGTTTTATGAGTTATATTTGATCGACGTAAGCGACAGAACTATACATGTATATCTAAAAGTAATGTTACTCTCTAATAGCCTTTAAAAAATCGACTGAAAAGCTTGAGCACTTTTTTATTAAAGAAACTTGCATTTTCATGATTTTCTTCAAAATCGCAAACACGACCTTTAGCGATATACTATAAAATCGGGTCTTTTTAAATTTTACGAGAAAATCATTCTATCAAATCAAATTTTATGCACCACATAATATTTGAGTAATAAAATTCATTGCGCAAGACGTTCTGGAAGTGCAACCTTTCTAACTATAATATTTAGATAAAAGCTGAAAGGTGCAAATATAAGCTTTAGAAGAAAAAGTGTAAAATGATTCGTTGAAGAACTTATTCTGTAAATGGGATCAATCAAAAAAATTCAATGGAGAAACATAAAATGATAAGGTCTGCAAATAACTTTCACGTTGATAAATAAAATATAGTTTTCCCTCCATGATGTATTTTTTCATTAACAAAACAGTCATAATTAAATTTTGGTGTAATAAATTTTTTCATTTACTTGATCGATTTTGTTAGGATTATCTATTTAACTTATATTTTATTGAGTTTAATTTAAAATATTCATTTCGGCATTTAGTATTACTTAGACCTTTTTACACCACGTATTATTTGAAATTGTTGAATAATTAATTATTAAAAGGAAAATCTAATTATACTTTTATTTTTATTGTTACTAATTTTATGAAGGATATTTTTTTTATTATGATGGATATTGAAAATTTTCCTATATATCCTTGGAAGCATGCAAAAAGGATTTCGCTGTACTTGACAAAACAATAAGTTTTCAATAATAATTAAAAAAAAAAGTAAGGGTCATAAAAGACATTTATTATATACAGAAAATCTATAAAGTAGGTTTTGTGATTAAAAGTATAAAAGAATTTTAATTTAGAAAAATAATGTAATTTGGTTTGAGTAAAGAAACAAAATTAATTATAGTCTAGTTAAAATAAGGGCCTTGATAACCTAATACTTAACATTTTTTCCGATGTGATTGCTATGAAAATAAGTAATTGATCACTACAATCGATATTAAATATATAATACAAAATTTCGACGAATAAAATCCATATTTTCAATATCTTTATTTATAAAGTGAATGAATTTGTATCAATGCTGGTAAAAATTTATGTTTTAAAAAAATACTTTTAAATTAAATAACAGTATTTTATTTCTCGACGAGAATCGTTGATTAATTATCGAATATCAAGTGTTCATAAATAAATAAATAATATATATATATATATATTTATATATACATTATACGTTGTTCATTTATACATTTTTTACATTAAATCTTGAATTGTACCTCACATCTTCCCTTCTGGTTTTAAAAAACATTAATAGAACTATTGAGTTTTTCATAGAATTTCTTGCGAGATGGAAAGCAAAAATTGCTAAGAAGCCAAGTCAACGGAAAATACAATTCCCCTCGCCGGGAAAACCCCTAGCGTGCATTGGAGTTGTGATTCTTGAGGATAATACATACGAATGATTACACGAACTGGAAATTTAGCGAGAAATTTCAAGTGAGGATACACATGTCCCATAAAAATTCGCAGCTCAAAGAATAAAGCAGGGCGCTCTTTATCTTTCCCCTCTCAGTGTCGCCAAACCGTTATATTTTCATTTCCTTTTACGGCTCCTGAATTTACGATAAAATAAAGCTGTGTGGGAGAAAAGAATACATCGGAACAGCTTTAAGGATCCGCCTTATTCATTCGCAAGCGCACTTCCTTCCGCTCACCGCAGACTCGGGGGGTGGTTTTTGCGGGGGGTGCGTTTACGAGGCCCTAAGCACGTAGGGGTGCAGCCTGAGCGAGCGTTGGCCCGATAACGAAATAGACGAGCCCATACCAGTCCCGGCACTTCATGGTGGAAGTTCACAGGGGGTTGGGAAACCCTGAAACCACGACTTTGCCCGAGGCGCTTTCGCTCCTTGGATTTTCCTTGACTGCGGCGTCACTTGTTCTGCCCCTTGCTTGTTCCGACGTCCCTTCAACCCCTTCGCCACCCCCTACACCCACGCACAACAGGGGAGCATAAGTACTTTGCTTTTGATCTCGGGGCTGGGAGGCACGCGGGAACACTATTAATTCTAGGGGTCGGAGCTTGATCGACGCTTTATATTTGCAATTAATCGGCTTGTTCTGGACCGAAGACGACTTCTGTCCTCCCCTTGGTACTTCCTCTGCTTACACTCCTCAATTCTACCCTGTAATTTACGTGTACAGTACAAGACTTGTACCCTGTGTCGACAGGAGGATCGACCTATTGACTTTGAAACCCGAGGCGCAATAAATGTTGTATTCGCTATTGTGAACTCGAGCTTTAAACCGGAAAAGTGGAACACTCGTAATGGAAAGCCACTTCCAAAGCACTGGAAAGGGCGAGGAGGACGTAAAGAAGATGTCGAAACTTCCAAAGTACAATCAATATAGAATAATTATTCGAGGCATTTGGCGATACAAATAGCCCAGGTGCTAACGAGTAAATATACTTAAGGCAAGTTTATTGTAAGCATTTTGGTTGATTCTGCAATAAGTGTACATAACAATACGACTAACGAGTGAGGCACGTGATCCTTGAAAAACGGATCTTAATCAAGCTATGAGACGTGCTTCGATCTCGTTAAACATTAAACTTTTAACACTCGCCACATTCATCCACATCCAGATATAAGTAGATATTGTAAAAAATAGAAGTATTTTTTTAAGTTTTTATACTTGAAGCTTATTATTCTAAATGTGCTTACAAGAAATTGTTAACAAGAAAATGGAATTCAGTGGGGTTTGGTTGAATGTAAGTTATATTTATATCTATTTTATGTGTGATTATTGGCTAAAATTGTAAATGTAATACGCAGTTAAATACACAATTGTCAAGATATTTTCTTATCCTGTTCAAGTTATGTAATAAAAAAATGTTTTTACATTGTTGCAGCATCTAACTTTATAATAATCCTTGAAGTATTTATTAAAATTTACCTAAATTATTAAATTAAATTTTATGTATTAAATAAATAATGTGTCATGCAATTATTAAAGATGTTAATATTGTGGCAATTTCTTATTAAATAATCTATAAGATTTTATCGTATATATATGTTCCAACTTATAATTAAGTATATATCGACTTCAAAAGTTTAGTAATTTTAACCAAACGTACATATTATGAGACTGCTTATGACAATAATGTTTTATATTATATCAATTAATAATAAAAATAATCTTATAATACCTATAAGCTTATTTGAAACCATAACATATGACCTACTAATTTTTATAATTTTTCATTTTATTGAAGTAAATAATGATATAATTAATTAATAAATTCTTTGAGCTTATCGATAATTACATTGGATGAAAAAAATACATTTTTATATAACAAGATTCTTGTTTATGAGCCCTTACCTTCTCGGATATAACGAATATAATAAAAGCTTATCTTATTAAGGAAGAACTAACCAAATAATAGAGTTGATCTTAAAGACAATATTTAAGTACTTCTTCTTGCCCAATTTTTGTGATAATTTCAAAACAAAATGATTATTTATTTATTGTAGAAACTCTAAATTTAAACTATGAAAAATTAAATGAAGTATAGATTTAAGAATCACTTTAAAAAGAATATAAGTAATACGAGACAAATAATATTAATAATACCCAAAGCCCAGAAAAGTGATGACTAGTATTCAGATATATTTTATCTAACAAGATTGTAACAGATTTCAATTTGAAACATTTTGTATAAACGTTTTATCCCATGGGTGGTAACACGATCCTCTTGGCGTTGATACCTCTGGAAAAACTCAAAAAGCAAAAAAACCTATAGTACCACAGTAAATGAGTTGCACTTTTGCTACCACATATATCAGAAGTTTTACTCCCAACTGTAAAAGATATTTGTGAAGCTGAGGTAGAGAAGACTGATAACTATTTTAACAATTCTTTTTACTTATTTCAAAAAAAATTTATGTAGTAAAGCAAATACATTTTATTCTCTATATAAATATGATTAGTAAATACAAATTTTTATCGAAACATAGAAAAAATTGTATAAAAAAATTTCTCTCTTTATTATTTATTTGAAATAACTTTTTATAGTACATGAGACTATAAATAGCTTGCAATAAAAATAAATTCTCGAAAAAATTACAAACTTGCTAAATATTCAAAAACAGTTTTCTGTTAAAATTCATATTCACTGCGTAGTTCATTATTAATGATAGTTAAGAAATTAAAAATTAATATTTGTTGTAGGTAAAAAATAAATTGAATTAAATGTCTTTGTCTTGAACTTAGATGTATGAAATGGAAAAAAACTTATTATAATACACGGATGTCCGTAGGAGTAAATTAAATATTTTTTTGAAATTTAAATCCCAAGAGATTATATTTCTTACATATATCATTTATACGTGTAACAGTATTCTAGTTTTAAATTGAGAATATGTTTAGATAAAAGTAAAAGGATAAAGGAATAAGTTGGATAAAGATATTGGGTATGTAAAGTTACAATAAATGTGGATAAGTGTAGATTACAACTTGGTGCACATAAAGTTAAATAGTAAAAATTCAAAAAGTATTAGATAAAATCAAAGTAATAAGAGTAACAAACCCAAAAAAAAAATAAATTTATGACTATTAGATATTATAAATTACGAAATAAAAATTAGAAGATATTGGGAAGCACTAAAAATACATTAAACTCCTATTACATATATTTTCCAAGATTAAAAATACTATACATAAATTTTTTCTAACTATATAATATAAAAAAAGAAAATTTAGAAATTTAATTTAATTAAATGTAGATAATTGAATTGAACACTCCATAAAAATAATATAAATGTAATATTTATAATATAACTGGTATCAACGAGTCAATCAATACTCCTGTATTAATCATTGCTTGAGTAACTAGCAGCTGAAATGTTAGATGGCGCGTACATAATTTTGTCGTATGTTTTATCTTACAATAAAAAATCTTTGTGCAAATATAATTATTATATCATTAAGAACAAAATAAAATGAATTGCTGATATAAAATTATAAACCCTGAAAAGTTCTTATATAAATATTTATACATCACTATTTGTTTCATGCATTGAATATAACAGTAAATAGTTGGTATCGTGTATAAATAATTACATACATTCAATTAATTTTATTCAATAATTTTATGAACAAATATAATTTTACTCACATGAATAATAAAATGTAGTTCAAACGATACAACTAGAAACTAGAATTATCAAAATATTATTAATTTAAAGCTATAAATTTTAAATCTTTTAAAACAATACAGAATTTTAAAATACGAATGAAAAACTTGACTATTATAAATCAGAATATTTGCAAAAGAGTGATTAAATTTTTCTACTTATAAAAAAGAATGTACTATACTGATATCAGAGTTTAACCAGGTTGGAGATGACCAAAGTGCATATACATCTTCATGAATATATAAATATTTTGACTATCTTATCATACAGACTTTAATTGTATTTTACTGAATGAAGTCTGCACGTAAAAGGTTAAATTCTTTTTAGTGGTTTTAAAATTTTACTCTATTCACAATGGTGTAGCTTTCAAAGGTTTATCTTTCAAGTAAAATTTCTTATTTCTTGAGCATTTTTGAATTTAAAAAAAAAAAAAAAAAAAAAAAAAAAATACGCAAACTAAGTTTTTAACGTTTTCAAAAAAAAAATTTATTTAAAGTTTATAATAAAAAAGTTGATTGTAATAAATTTCTTTGAAAAATTCATAGTTGGCAAAAAAATTTTCATCCCAAATAAATAGCAACAAGTTTTATTGAAAATATTGAAAATTTTTATCCTTATCACTTTGACAAATCAGGAATGCAATTTGATAGAAAAAAATTCTAGAAATTTTTCGAACCTTTGCCATTACTAAATATTTATTTTCGCTATTTCTCATGGTTTTATTATTATACCTGGATATTCTAATTCGTCCTTTTTTGCGCACATCTCAGTGAATAATATTTAATCGTGTGTTAAAAACTGGAACTTTTAAAAACTTAAGAATTGTTCAAACTCTCTAGATAATGATGAAGATGAAAAGAAATTGAATTTCAAGGATAAAGAAAAAGTACTGCTTTAAAAGCTCAAATAATTAAAATAAATGAAATTTACAAGTCTGCGTTCGCGCCTAAATAGAGGAATTTTTCTGCTAAACAAACAGTTGGTATATAGCGCATATATAAGAGTAAAACCTCAAGAAGTTGCGGCTTGACTTACGTGCTAAAGTAAATCCGTGCGCAGCAAACTGAGAAAGCAGTTCCTTCCCTCTCGCTCGCTCTCATGGCCAGGCTTGTATTAGCGAACGTCTCATTTTTGCTCTCGAGTCTGTTTGTAGAATCTTCATCCTTCTTGGCGTAAACGCACACAGACGGTAATGAGAGCCGCCCTACCTTGCGGCACATCGGGAAAGACTTCAAAATATCCTGCTGAGCTAGAAACAACAGATGGAAAGCCTCTCCCAGTATATCTATTATCTATGCTTTTCTCTCTCTCCCTCTCTCTCTCTCTCTCTCTCTCTCTCCAATTTTCGTCCTAGCTCGCGCTAGCTCCGAGCACACAAAGGTTAAAAAACTTGTTATTGTTCCTCGAAGGCTTTGGGCATAGGTGCGATCTTTTCTTCGAGTGACGTCGCTTCTTTACTTAACAACCTACCGAGTTCGCTACTGTTAACCGCATTCGAAATGAGGAAGTCAAAAATATATACGCCAGTAGGTTATACGTTAAAGTTCAGAGAGGCGGTATTAAATAACGTAAAAAAGCATTTTTTAAAAAAATTTTCATTCTATTACAAATGCATTCCCAAAACAAGGATTATAAAGTACTTGGAGTAATTCTTGGGTAAGGGTAATAAAATTCAAATTGTACTATATGCTGTCAACTTATCGATGTCCCAGTTATTTAAGCCTTTTAGATTGAAGAATCAAGTACGAAGTCTATAATGCTAAGACTCTACATAGCTACTTAAATTTTACACTGCATTAAACTTGTTTCTTCATTTTACTACCATAATATTACATATGCTTATCGGGAGACGAAATCTTTAGTATCCCCAATTGTTGATCTACAATTGCAATAAAAGTCAATCGTGAGTAGAACTGATGCATTCTAAATTCCAACTGAATTATTTTTGAGGGATTTTAATGCTTTTATCTTAGAAATATATAAATTGATAATAAATATTGATCGTTTTATACTCTATACACATGTTTAATTTTTTATTCTAATGGAGAAAATTCATTGGCCTCATAACTTATTTAACTGACTGTCAATCGAATAAAGCAAACAATTAAAGCACCTGCGAGAACAATTAATTGTATTTATTTAATTAAAATGCCAAATTAGTCATTTATAAAAAAAGGATCGCTACTCCAATAATGGATATAACTTTAATCCGTTAATTTATCATGAATGTTAAATTCAGTAAATTGTTTTAAAATTCTCGCTTTAGATTTTGAAAGAAAGCTATAATTATATCGATGAAAAGATAAGTCAGGCTCTTTGTAGTTTTACTACTAAAAGTGTTCTTATAATATAGCAAAAATTGATTCTGGGTCGTAACTTACTTTTTATCAAATCGATATTTAAAATTGCATTCAAATCTTTCTTTGAAAACAATGAATTTATAGATATATTTGATTGAAATAAGATACTAATGCTTTATTTTTCATTCTTCTATTAATCTATCTCTCTATTTTTCACATTATATTTCTATCTGTCTCCATTTCCATTTCTTTCCCTTTCTCTCTCTCTCTCTCTCTCTCATCTCCATATCTCGGTTATATCCTGTCCATTGTTTCTTTAATACTATTTATTTTTATCTTTCTGTTTCAGTCTATCTTTATGCATCTGACTTTCTTTTTGCTAACCCTTCTCAAACTCTTTACATCTTTTAATTTTTAGTACGTTTTCACTTTTTTGATGAGTAATTGTGCTGTAGGTTAATTATTATAATTATATTTTAAAAAATTTAAGTATATAATATTTCTAAAAACTAAAGTATTTTAATATTTTCTACATTCTCTTTAGTAACGATATTTAAAATTTCATAAAGATTATCCTTTTTTCTTAAAAAAAAAATGGACAACATTTTTAAATCAGTTTTCATTTTTCAGCCCAAAATCTTTGATTAGATATGTTTCCGTTTTCATTGGAGGATGAATGCGATCTACGTTAACCTAAACGATGATATTTTTCTCTTTTTCGATTCTGATTGCTATGATACGTTCGCAATTCTGAATCGGCCAGAATAGCTATAACTATTTATGTTGTCATGAAACTCTATCGTTTGTGAATAAAGTTTTAATGAAAGTTGATATGAGATTTTTTAAAATAGTTGCACACAAAATTTTCTTCGAGCTCTTATATTATTCGAATTCTAAACTCTGAAAGTTTGAAAAAATTGCGATTGAGAATTGTCAATTTTTATAAAACTTTATCCGCGAGTCACAATCTAATAAAAATAAAACAGGCATTATTTTTCAGCTGCTTTATAAAACTTCGAGGCATTAGTTTTAACAACACAATTGATATGCACTGAATTTATAAAGAAAATTTGACAAAAGTGGAACGGAGAACTAAATTTGTCCTGATTGAAATTACATTATGTGCTTTAACTTTTACATTATAGTTTCAAAGACATTTAAGCTGAAAATATAATTCAAATTAATCTTAAAAATATTCATGATAAAACGCTGTGACTAAATTCCACTTTTCATATTATTAAGGAGCTCGAATAGTTTTCATATTGTTCAAACCATTTGTAGAGCTCAAGTATTTCCGACGTTTTCTATGCAGAGAACATCCATCTAGGCTAACTTGATGCAATAATTTATTGTTGTATTGAACGTTCGCTGAAGATCTGCAGCAAAAGACTATAAGCAGCTACGACAGGAAAACTCTGCCTGCGAATTGGAATTTTTACGATGGAGTTTTGAGAGAAAGAAAGCCGGACAAGAATTCGAAAACTTTAGATCTACTTATCATTGAAGATGGTAAAGCAACGGACAGATCTATTTGAAATCTCGTTGGAAAGAAATCATTCTGTTTGTTAGATGCTGCGATTTTTCATCAATCATCAAAAAGTCTTGTATGCAAGTAGAATTCGAGTTCATCATATTCGGGGTTTACTCGCTACCCCATCACGTAATTCACATGCGACATAACCTCGCGAAGATCGTGTTTCAAGATTTTCAAGATGTACACAATTTCCTTTTCTGGGTCCAGAATCTATCCTCCGGGAACTGTATAAAACGCAACTCTTACGAACTCAACAATTGCAGATGAGCAAACCGCTTTAATGGATAATAGCAGAAAACCACGGCTCTCGTGTAAATAAAAAATCTTCTGTATTGGCATCATACAGTTTTTCATTACAGCACTGTAATTATTACTAATTGGATTTTAGCATTTGTATGCAAACAAAAATTTTCTTGTTCCTTCGAAATATGATATTAAAAATTAAAAACAAGCCATAAAATAAAGAAAATTAGAATTACAATTGCTTATGTTCTGTTTTCCGCTAATTCTCTTCCTTAATAATTAAATAAAAAAAAAAATTATACATCGAACATTTTATAAGTAATGTATTGTATAATAAAAGCACTAAAGTTAAGTTGCTAAAATTTTTAACTTATTTTATTTTTTATAATTATATACGCATCCATTATGAGAAATTTTTATTAATGTTTTTAATGAGAGATATAGTCTACTCTACATTTAAACGAAAAAATAGTAAAAAAAATTTTTATTATATATATTTGGATATCATTAAGTGTTTTATATTAAAATTAATTTTACTCTAAGTATTCATTCATTAGCCACTTTGAATATAATTTGTTACATTGCAGTCACATAATTTCCCTTCTCTATTTGTATACTTGTCACGTAAGTCCACATCGCGTTTTAAAATAATTTTTTTTTTACTAAATTATGTTTAAATTACAATTTTTTATATACAAGTACTTTGTATATTTATTAAAGCATATTTTCTAGACAAATATCAATAATCTATGTGCACACAATTATCAAAAAACTTATCAAAAAGTTACATTTATTCTTTAAAATTATTTAATAAAGAAAGCTTATTTAATATAAATTGTTAAAGCAGATAAATGTAGTAATTTAATAATAATAATGGTAATAATAATAATACCGAGAATGTTATAAAATTGATTTCATTTGTTCCACATACATATATTTCATAGATTATAGAGTTGAGAAAACTAAAAATTGTACAATTGAAGCTGTGTTACTAATAAATTGTAAAAGTGAAATTTCAAGATTTATGTTTAAAAATAAAGTTTCAATAACAAGAAATATAATATTTTTTATAAATAATTCGAACAAAAATAATTTATATCTAGTCTTGACTTACCTATATAATGTAGAAATATAATTAATAATTTAAATAAATTAAACTAATCTTTCATCTCAAATATCTGACATTTCATTAATACAATATTAATTATGATTAATTAACTAAGAAAGTATGAAAAAATAATAATACATTCAATTCATGCATTATATTATTCATAAAAAATTTTTATAATTTATTAATCACACTACTGAATCAAGTTTCACAAAATAAGAATATTAAATTAAATTGAGCAATAGAATATTAATAAAATATAACAAATTGTTGTTTATATGAAATTATTATTTCTATATTACTAGACTAAATACAATAATATTATAAATATATATATACATTATTCATTAAATACGTGACGAACAAAAACACATGTATAATGTACAAAATTTGAAAATCCAAATATTTATTAGTCTCTCATAGAAACCACGTTTCAGTGATAAAGTACATTTTTCAACTTCAATGATTTTTCGAAAGTTATTCTTTAATTTTAGTTTAAAAATTTTTGTAAAACGTTATTAAACTTTCATTAAAAAATGGGTCATAAAGAACTAAAAAAATATGAAATTTTAATTTTTAAAATCACAAATTTTTTATTATAAAATTCGTAGTTGTTATAAATTTTCAATTACTACTTTTACATCAAACTATAAGAGACATAATAAAACCATTTTCTAATCTTCTATTTTTAATGATTTTTCAAGAATGTTTTATTTGATATAAATAATTACATAAAAAATTGTTCAATATAAAAGTAAAATATTTAAATTATTCGAAATAAATTAATCAAATAAAGTTTAATAATATGGTTATAATAAATTTATTTTGTAGAGCTCTTACTTACATGTAGCATTAAATATTATAAATTAAAAATTTTAAATAAAAAATTTATATCTATATTAAAAATAAAACTAAGTATTTTAGCCAACAGCTTCAAAAAATATTAAATTTAAATATATTAATCGACTTCTTAACATATTTTAACATATTTAAATTCATGATCTTACTTGAATATTTGCTTTAATTCAATTAAGAAGTAAAAAATTAAAGAAATTGTAAGAATAAAATTGTCATGTAAACTTTACATAGTATTAATCCATTACTTTTTATAATTTGAAGGTATAATAAGTTTTTTCTTAATATTTTTGTATTTTATTAATTTTTAATCCTTTCTAAAAATCGATTTACATTGGAAAAATGATATTAAAGGAATTTATTTCAAATAAAAATTACTCGAATAAATTATTAATTTAAATAACAAAAGTACGTATATATAAAAAGTTTTAATTTTTTATTTAATTTAATTTTACGTTTTTATTTAATTTTGTAAAACAATGTCAATTTAGTTTTATAAAATTTAACAATGATAAAGCTGGTTAAAAAGTTACTTTTACGTGTTATATTAAAGAGAAATAATACCAACTAACATGTTTGAGGATATATCCAATTAATTGAAAGTCATTTGAATTTATTTCATTAATGATAGTTTAATGAAGCTATTGGGTATAGAACAAAATTTATAATTTTATGTATTTGTAATAAATTGAATAGAAATTATTTAAAAGATTATGTATGAAAAGTATGATTCATGTGATACAATGAACATAACATTGTCCCCATATTCTAGTTAAATCATAATTAATCATATTATTAAAATAAATAAAAGTAACGCTCTTATAATTTTTATTAGAAATCAAATATAGAAAAATTTATTTGTACTTCAAAATTCAACGATAATGTGTACTTCAATTTTAAATTATAAATTATTTTATGATATTTTGAATATTTATAATTATTGATAAACAGTATGATAAAAAAAGTATGATTCATATTATACAATGAACATAACATTTTAGAAATTTTTTAATTAAAAAACTATATACTAATTTTTAATTTTATCCCATCATCTGTGGATTAATCTTTGTATGAACTTTATAATTTCTTGCGTAGAATATTCCTTTTCTTTCCAAGTAATCAATATTAAATAATAAATTCACTTAAATTACAGGACAATATTTATTACCGAAAACGCCCTTAAATTTATTTCAAAACTTTTTTCCATATTCAAAATGCAGGAGAAAATATACCATAAAGATTTGAAAGTAAACGTGTAAAAAGCAATCCTTCATAATAAATTAATATTTAAAAAATGTATTCAAATTTTTAAATGATTTTAAAATGAAAGTTACTCGGCATTAATTTATACAGTCAATAATTACTGAAACAAAAGTTTGCACGAAACATTTTTTTCGCGTATAAAGTATTGTTCGTAGAATGATGGTAATAATAATGGTAATAACATTCAAATAACTAAAAAATTGATTAATATGGAAAATGTATCGACAATACTGTCAACTTTTAAATTCAAAACTCACAAAGTTCGTAACAGATAGGTTTCCTAATTACTGAACTATACGAGTCCATTTTCGAGGAATATGCATTTATTCAGAAATTATTATTCGTGAAAGGGATTCAATTAATGATGCGGATTATAAATAAAAGTGCAACGTCAGTCGAGAGTCAATCTTTGTTGCTCCTGCTTTATGAGAAAATACATTTGCAAACAATGATAACCCGGTATCATGGCAGGCAGCAATAAAACATCGATCCTAATCATCCGAATGTCTGTGCACATTTTCAACACATGCTCTCACCAAAATAATTCACCAAATATCAATGGCCGACGCTTCTACCTATCGTTATTAGGACCAAGCAAAGACGTCGAGTGCTTGCGACTACTTGCTCTCAGGCCAATAGCGATATAGTCATCTGGCAATATAAAGCTCTTACTGGTCCATGAGCCCCTCTCGCTCGGTTGCAGATAGAGAAAACGAATCGTCGAATCACATCTCATCGCGCATCCGGGTCAGCTGTATAATGCACAGGCTATGCAGTGAAAGAGAGAGAGAGAGAGAGGGAAGAGGTATAATAGAAAACGCAATAAGTAGGAAACACGTCCAGCTCGAGATGCACCACTACATGCTCTGCGAATGTGTGCGAGAAGAGGGAGGGAAAGCGCGTGGAGGATTATTTTGTGGCGTCATTCGTCATGGATTATACTTCCGTCGCAATTTCCACCCTCTGAGCGCGTCAGCACTTGGGGTCTCCCTCTATTTTCCGCTGTGTCGCAATCGCCTTATCTCCCTCGGCCTCTCCGTCTCTGCCGTCTCTATCTATTCTCATCTGAGCCTCAGCCACCGCAGCCTCCGCAGCCTCCGTATCCGGTTACGGCTGATTCGCGTCGTGGCGCCTCCTCTTCTCACGAGATTAAGTGCTCTTGCTCCACGCTATTCTCCGGGTTATTGTTAATCTGTCGAATTACTCAGCGAGTTCTTTTGCATGCGCGTGTGTGCGCCTGCACTCAGGGTGCCCGACCATGTATTTACCAGAAGCGCAAGAAAAATGTGAATGACAAAAAGAACGAGAAATAAAGAGGTCCAGACCAATCGGGAAGGAGGAGAGGAGGAGAGAGAGAGAGATTTAAATATCATGTTATACATATATGCATGGAGGGCGAGATGCCAGCCCGAGCGAAGACCATTGCCGTGCATCTTCCGCACTTCCGCATCCGGCGATTCATCAGTCAAATATGACAACTGATGCTGACTGATGTTCCTTTCACCTAAGCATCGACTTCGCATCCATCGTCATACTTTTTACTTTGATGGAGCAATAATGGGGGAAAAAACTACAATTGATAACTTGGCACGGGGGAGCACAAAGTCTTTGGCTGTGAGTGTGTTTATGAAAAAAGAGATCTCGAATCTATGACGAGACTTTGATTTCCTCCTGTTTTTTAGCAATACCGATAAATATTACTTTTTTTCTTTTTTCTTTCTTTTTTTTCCCCTTTTTTAATCCCAATTCTAAGAATAAATACGACTCTTAGTAGAGAGCGTTTGAGTAATAAATAATTTTTTATTCGGCGCAATGAAACTCGAAATTTGTAATTTTTTTCCTATTTACAAATGTGGCTGTGGAAAAGTTATCGATTCGGCACAAACTTTTTAGCAATAGTTGAGCAAGAGTGAACTCTAAGTGTATTATTTTGTGTAAAAAAATTTAGGATTTAATGAAAAATTGAATAAATACTCACGCTTCTGTATAAACTGAAGAGCTTACAAAGTAAAAAAATAAAAGTTTACATGTTTTGTATAAATTTCAATATTTTAACTCTTTTCGCCGAAATCTACAAAGCAGATTATAATAAGAAGATTCTTCTCATTTTTTATTATAATGCATTGAAAACCAGATTTGAAAATTAAAAGTGTTTTTCAATATAGCAAAAGTATCTGTACCAACAATTATTTATGCAATAAAAATTAATTTTATTTAAAAAAAAAATGCTCTTAACACGATTATAATTTAGCATATTTATATTACAATTTTTTTTAATTTAACTTTATTAATTAGCCATTAAATTATAAAGCGTGAGTCATAAATAATATTTTTTTTCGTAACACGATAAATTAGATTTTTAAAATATAAAAATACAGAAAACTTGTGCAATTAGTAACTTTTATAAATTTTGAAAATGAAATTGACTTTTAATTCTATATAGTTACTATAATGAATTTTCAGTACTATATATTTTATAATATTTTGTATTAATTTTTATTCTATTAATATGATTAATTCATGATAATTATTTGAGACATGTTTAAAGATACAAATTCAAGAAAAAATCCAATTTTTGTAACGAAATAAAGTAATTTACTTTAATCGAACAGATGGAGCTTAACTTTTCCTGTTAATAAAATTTTTTCAAATCATTTACTATTAACACAACTTCTAACTAATTAAATATCCTTAATGAGTAAAAGAAATTTAATAATTTAATACAAAAATTTTAATATTACGTACATCTAATTAGAAGATTTGAATGAATATAAACATAAAAAATTAATGAAATTAAATTACGTTACTTAAACATGAAACTTCTTATTTTTTTTAATGGTATAATGTTTTTCACGGTTAAGTAGTCAACTATATATAAGTTAATTACGTCAGAGAGAGAGAGAGAGAGAGAGAGAGAGAGAGAGAGAGAGAGAGAGGAATAATTATATATTTTTGAGAAAAAATATAAATCGATACATTCATTAACTAGTCGTCTTCGACATGAAAGTGATGTATATATAATTAAGCACTCAATGTAACGAAATTAGATGAAATCGATCTTGAAGAGTTAACGAGGAATAAATTTACATTCAAGTCTCCTATAAAAAAAATTACGAGAAAAAGTTATGACGCAGCTACGTTGCAGATAATGTACAAACCATAAAAAATTGATCACTTTTATTGAAATGGAATGAAAACGAAATTTATTGTCCCCGAAATAATCAACGTGGCAAACTGGAAATAAAATAAAACCCTGTGCGCGTATGTTTGGATAAAGAGGAGATTAAGGCCAAAGTTAAAAAGTTAATAACATGCGAGAATACTTTCCCTCGTAACACGCACACAGACACCATGAAAAAATATCACCATGAAAAAATAGCTGACCGAGAGTCTCGCTCATCCTCTTTTACGTACTCGCTCCCTTCAGCCACCCTCGCAGCATCCGGTGCGTCAGCGGATTATTTACTGCAGACATAATAATGAATTTGGCGTGCCCACGCGGTCCGCCAATTACGGTAATCGATATTTAATGTTTACGATCCAGGGATCTAGGCGTCGATGAAATTGTAAACTTTGATCCGACAAAGGTTGCCCATCCGCCCCCGCCCCGCCGCCCCCCACCCGCGCTCCAATATAAACGTCCTTGCGCGTAATTTATTGTCTTCAACGCTTTTCATACAGACGCTCTTAATGTCTTCTTAATAAGAGCGCGACGAGCGTTGCTTGAAACAACGGAAAAGCGGGAACGAGCAACTAGAAGGAAAAGCGCCGCGCGGCCTCGTAAAAGCTCGTCCGGGAAAACCGTTCGCATTATAAACGTGCAGCCGCACATGAGATATTAAAAAGATGCAATAAAGTTGTGGAGCACGTAAGAGCACGAGTGCGACGGCTCAATAACGCACCGGACCCGGAAAATGGAAAATTGGGGCTATTTATCAAGTGCGATCGAGGTTGCGTTTCAGCGCACTTTGAGGTTGACTTTAATTTTATCTAGAAAATCAATGGAAACGAGCGCGGCTCGTTCGGCGGCAGCAGCGTCGCTCGTTAAAACCCGGTGCACCCTGTGGTCTGACCAACAGTAGCAACCGAACGTCCACCCTCGGATCAACCCCCGATCACCCCCGGAATTGCACATTATACGTAACCGGTCGAAATGAAGGGAACAACCGCCGACGCATTTTGCGGTGTGTTTCCGAATTAACTGCAGCGTGACTTTATTCGGCTTTTATTTTTCAGGGGTGCAATCCGATTTCATGCGTGTAACCACGCTCGGCAAGGATCCGATCACACGGATCGAATTCTTTATTTCGACACCCCGTGGTAATCCGGTTTTACAGCGCCACTCACTTACACACACATTCCTTTGATTCTCGGCGAATTAATTTTTGGCAATTTTACATTGTAGGGGTGCGTGTTTACGCGGGCAACACGACGGCCATTATTCTCGAGGGCCGAGTGTGATGGATAATGCCAATTACAAAGAAGAGCTTTGTTGACTGGAACCGAAATCACGAAAATAATAAGCGACGCCGTAAAAGAAAATTAACGAATAGGAGAAAAAAAGATCTCACTCTGTTAATATTATTCATTGTGCGGCCATCCACCATAAATTATCTCGGGCCGCGCGAGGATATCCTATTTCAGTATATCATCAGACAAGAGGGTGTTTTTCCGAGTGAGGAATTCGCAAAAATAAGCCATTATGCGCGGGAATTTATGGACTCGATCCTTTCAAGAATTTGTAATCGAACATAAAAATTACCGCGTTATCCAGTGCAAATGAACAATTATGGATAGCGCCGGGAGCTGAGTTATGCACGTGGTGGACGTCCTAACAGAATAGCAAGTATGTGGGCAAACTGAGCATTAAGAAGATAAATGCAAGAGATAAAGACAAAAGAAAGTGGAATCACACGTGTGATTTCTATGCGAAAGAGGGTAAATCGCTCTCGCAAATGGCGTCTACAGGGCCCCTCCTCCTCTCGCCCTCCCCCACCCCTCCCCCGGCCGAACCCCCGGTGCGGCTTGGCCTGTCCAAGTGCGGGAAAGCCGAGCGACAACTGCGGCTCGCGCCGTATGGGAAAGGACGGAGATGGAGTGGAGAATCGGGAGGCGACCATCGCTCTTGCCGCGGTTTTCCGGAATCCTCGGGAGTCTATCTCGCGAGTTCATCTCACCGGAGCCAAAGAGATCCAACTTTAGAGCCCCAGCCTCCCGGTCCTTATCGCCAGTATCTCGTGGCCCCCGTCAAAAGCTTTGCGCGACACGCGTCGCCCGATTCAGCGATACGGAACTTTTCAACTGTTACAGAGTGAGAGGGAGGGATTCGAAAGTCATGTGTTGCGGTGGATGGGAGAGAGGCCTCCTACCGTTTTGCGAGAGTGCGACAGACTGCCAGTCTCTGTTCTTCTCACTCGGCCATTGTGCAGATTCGCTCCTATTGTTTCTCGCTCGGTTGTTAGTTGTTCTCCTACCTTTTTGAACATTAAAGACTTTGGTAATAGCCCCGGAATATGAACCTCATTTTTTGTTCTATACTGATATTCATAAAGCGCCCGTGGAGAATCTAAGGCGATTTGTTGTCCAATTTTTATTTTTCGAAATGAGCTGCTTACGACGGTTATTATGTTGTAGCTGCCGGTGTTCTGTTTTTATGTTACTGCATTAAACTGCTTTAATGAACGGCTTTAATAAATTTATAGAACTTTCGTCGCGTTTATTGATTTTGCAACAGATTTCCAGCTTACAAGTATTGATACATCGAAATCCGTCGTAATGAAAGATTATTAATATTTTCTGCCAATAAAGTCAGAGTGAAACGATGCCCGTAGATTAAAATTTCAAAATTATTTACTTCAAGAATACAGGCATAAAGTTTAGTACCAGCTGCTTTAACAAAATATATATATTTTTCAAAATGATCGACTAGTTTCAACTTTAGAAAATTAGATGCTTAAATGACCGTATGAGTTTCTGTTGCCAATATAAATGTGCACGTGACGAGATTCTACACCGAATTGAATTGCCGTCCGATACCTGCGATGTGTCGGAAAGTTTTCGTTATCGGCTGTGTTATGGTTTTCCTTGCCGTCATACTAAAAACTGATAACGTATTTTTGCCGAAATGAAGAGGTTGCAAATTTGGGATTTTCTCTGGTTCAATGGCAGGCAACTTCCCTTACATTGACTCCACTCTAAAAAGATAAAGCCAATATATAAAAAAATGAATTTAAATATTTAATGCACGTAAAGTTGTTGTATTCGAGCTTAAAGAATATGTGCTATTAACAACAAATTTAATATAAACTTACAAATTTGACTTTATGAGTGTGAAATTTTTCAGTTCAAATATTCTAGTAAATTGAAATAAAATAAGTTTAAAGTTTAGAATATCAACATATTTATTAAAGATATAATGCATAAATTTATCAAAAAAAAGTGATAAATCGCAAACAATCTTTTTCAAGTTTCTAATAAGGATCTGCCTATTTTCATTTTTTGTCTCTTCTATACTTCATTACATAATAATAAACACATTAAATTTATTTATGATTTATGCACATTCATGCTTATTTATCGTTATATACAAAACTCGTGTGAATTCAAATTTTTATAAATAGAAGCAAAATTATTCCATCTTTTTTTATGTCATGAATAATTTCGCATTTTTAAAAAAACTTTAAAGTATTGTAATAAAACAAAGGTAAACCATGCGTATATCGTAAAAAAAATAATTTAAGATTATCAGTTGTAAAAAATGATGTTTCATGTTACAATTAAATTTACATCATTTCGAAGCGTCAAACATATCAAAGAAATATATTAAAGTGATAATTTCGCTACTCTAGTTGATATTATTTTGACTTTGTATTATTAGAATTTTACTTTTATATCGATAAAATTACTTTTAGTAAGATAAGACAATTTTTAATTAAATTTTTAGGTGGTTGTTTTAATTAAAACTGAAAAATTAGATAAAATTAGAAAAAAATAATAATGGATACATACGATTTCAATAAAGGTAAATATTAATACATTAAATAATATTAATAATTGAAAAGTGTTTTATTTAATATAAAAATATTATTGTAATAGATTTGACATAAATGTTTTAATTTATTTTTCCCATGGTAAAGTAAATCATGATATTCCGTATATTCAATTTAAATTCAATGCTTACTCTAATCAATTAATACTTTGACAAAATATTCTATTTGAATCGGAAAATTTTATTTGGGACATAATATTTGTAAATAATTGAAAATGCGCAGAATTAAAAAATATAATTAAAACTTGTGTTCGTTGTATTTAAAAAAAAAAAAAAATGGTATCGTCCCTGCAATAATTGGCAAAGTGATTAAAAATGTATTGCAACCGTAAGATATGAAAAGACTGAACAATAACAAGTAAGGATACTCGGATCGAGGCCAATCCGTTGAATACGTAGAAAAACTGATTTGAAAATTGAAAGAACACGTACATAAAAATGTTTTTGCGTTGATGCAATAACTGCGCGCGGTTTGATTGATGGGCGCAATAAGTCCAAGCATCTACATCTGAAAGAAAAACTGGAAATTCCATTTTCCACGAAACACGCATGATACACAGCAGACGCACGTATGCGCCAGGATGCCCTCCAGCATCCTCCCAGCCTCGTCCAGTGTCTTCCCTCCTTTAAATCTCGAGTCTGGACCAGCAGCATCTCCTCTCGTGCCTCGCGAGACTGCAACTGCTCAGCGCCTCGCAAAGAAAGTCCTGATTATTGATCGCCGGGCTTTTTTAAGGTTCCTTGGCACCAAAATCCTTCTTCCCAGACTTGCACGTCCGACAGAAAGTGGAGTGGTCGTTATAGGCTAGAGCCGAAGATCAGACGGGGAACTTATTGATTGGTAGTAGTTGCGCTCCCACGCCAGCCTGTTCTCTGTTGCACGTGTCTCTGGAAAAGTTTGGCCGTAAACTCGAGCCAGATTATGGACCGAGGGAGAGGCTGGGGTTCACGGGTGGAGTGGGTCCGCGAAACACCGGTCCCCTCCCCACCCCTCCCTCTCGTTTTTATGTAAGCTCACCTCGACATTGTGCTCGATACACTTTTTTATTTATCGCCACCCGCCGTCAGACCGGCTTATGGGATGCTGCGGTACAGAATTTCGCAGGAGCGCCTGCATCACTCGATGACGTGCAAATCACCCGGAATATTGCCGGTGGGAACCTCTGCAAAATGACTTTTAGCCGGTAGTTCAGCGGTTCAGCTCGGCGGATCCATTTCCGCGAGCTCCTATTCACTTAAAACTGAACCGAGACTCCAGTAAATCTTTTCAAAATAAACTCACCGACTGTGGCAAGTCGAACAAGGAACCGAAATTGTAAGAAAATCTCCCACCACACCCATGCATTCAGAATGCCAACTTAGTTTTGGTTAATTTTAATGAGTTTAAAACTTTTCTTTTTATACGGGATCGCAATCTTATTCGCCTCGCCCCCTCCCGATATAAAATCAATTCTAAATTCGTATTAACCCAGTGAAATTGTTTGTTTAACCACCCTTACAAATTTATAAATTCATGGACGTCAAAGTTGTTTCCAGTAATTGATCGCGACAAAAAAATCAAATAAATAATCTCACGTTGTATAACCCAAAAAATATTTTTAAATATAGATTTCCATATCAAACATAATTAAACGTGTAGTTGAGTGAACATATCCTCTGCGTGTAAAATGATGTGGCAGATAGTAAATTTCAACAAACTATCTTTACTTGTACTGAAATGTAGAACGAGTTTAAATATGAATTACCAAAGAGTACACAAACAATGATTTATTATTTTACATATTATTTATTAAGGAATAAATGTAAATTAAAATTATACTTTCCTTTTAAAAGTTATTTTTTCCTAAAATTTTTCGTCAATTTATTGAAATTAAGTATTGTATTACACTCAAAAATTTAAAGTAAAATTAAATTTGTAATTATAAAAACTAATAAAAGGTTTACTGATTTATATCATATGTTATTATTTCTTTACAAGTTAATTAAATATTGTGTGAAAAAAGTAATTGTTTTTAGAGTGTTAAAAACCTGTATTATATTGGTAGTGTAGCTTCAACGGTAGGCTTCATTTATTAAATTAATTATTAAATGTTACTTTACTACAATTTTCTTAAATTTACTTTAAAAGTTCTTTAATAAAAGTTTTGTTTTTAACCGTGTAATAAATCAGTTGCTATATTATTAATTTCTGGCTATAAACAAACAATTACAAAAGTTGCAAAATTTAAATAACACAAAGTTCTTTCAATTCGTTTAATTACAAGTTTTGAAAAATCATATGGTAATCAAACGTTGCTCCTCGCTTATTCAAATTGCTTAAAGCATTTCAGTATATGTAAATTAATCCTATTGATTGGGCAATATAATCCTATTCTAATTCTTGTTAATATAACAATTTGTTGATCGCAAAATAATACATAATGCAAATTCTGTAATAGTAAAATATTTTGTCTAAAACCAAAATCTAGAAAGCTTAAAACATAGAGCCATAAACTTGACACAACTTATTTGGAGTTTTATTAGATAAAGTGAAACTTTTTCAAACTATCATTTGAAAGCCCTCAAATAAAAGTAGTCAGTATTTTACTTTTAGAAATATTTGTTTTATATATCTGGAATATCGAATATCTTATAAACCTTTAAATTTAAAAATACCCTTTTGTTTAAATTTCCTTAACATATTTGAGTATTCCACATATAAAAACCATTTAAAAGCTATTTATAGCTAAGAAGCTATAAACCAGAGTACCGATTTGTTTTAATTTTGAATTTATTCATTACATTTTTTTAATTTAAAGCCTGTGAAATATAATGCACCATGAAACTAATCCAAATACAATAATAAAGTAAAATATAATGCATTCATTCTATAAAGGACTATTTCCACGTGTAAATTCGCCGAAAATACAAATCTATAAAGAAATTATACTCTTTAAAATGTGTGAAAAACAGAATGGTGCCATGAAAAAATAAAATCGAATAAAGATAATATAAAAAAAGATTAGTCAAAAGTGCTAATCTTGAAATATAGCTAGATTTCATTAAGCAATATATTTTTATATTTATTTTTATTAAGGTGACAAATAAAACTAATGCATGAATAAATTTGGAATTTATTAGAATTAGTTTTATATTCGTTTATTCAATCTTCAAAATGACTAAATTTGTTGAGACATAATCTTATCTCAGCAATTTTTATCAATCAGTCAATATAGTTAAATGGAATATAATTCAAGCAAGCTTCGAACGAAAATTAAATTAAAGAAATATGAGCAGCGTCATTTTTCCCTGTAAACATAATTTAGGTACAATGAAAAACAGAGCAAAAAAGATAAAAGCTATGGTTTCACAGACGCAAGGTTGAATTCAAAATTTCAAAGAAGTTCACGTCCCCTATAAGAGTTTTTACGTTTTCCTTCGGTACACCTGCAGACGCGTGTGTGCCAAAAAAAAAAAAAAAAAAAACAAAAAAAAACAAAACATGTATTGTCCCGAAAACGTTTTAGTGCAATGTCGAGAAGACAGGGAGATGCGTGTGAGGGAATAAGTTCCTCGGGAAACTCCATGTGACAAAAGAAAACCATTCGTCTCCTGGAAACCAAATGGCCTCATAGAAATGAATTTATTGAAACCCTATGAATCAACTTACCTATATATTATACATCAAAACATTAATAAAATAAAAGGTTTTTTAAAGGTAGAAGAGTTCTTTGATGAAAATTGAACACGATATTAGATTCATTTTTAATATTAAAACCTTTGTGGAGAGCTTTTTATGGGTGCAAAGAAAAAAAGTAATTAGTTTTAAACATCCACGATTTCGTTTAAACAACTACCAATAAATATTTTAATTAATTTGTGGGTGTAGCCATATTTAGTGGATGGAAATTAAAACAAAAGTTTAATTTTTAATGGGAAGAAAACGCTCAATTATTATCATATTTATCTGTTAATGATACACGCGTACAAAGTTTAAAAAAAGAAAAAATAAATAAACAGTATGAATAAAAATAATTTTTATATTAAATATTATTGATAATATTAGGTAAATTTTAATTTATAAAAATAATTGATTAAACTATTAATTACTTATTATACATTGTACACAATTTCTTATTTTCTACATTTTACTTTATTTTTCTATTTTAACGTTATGTTAATATTGCTTAAATATTATAAATATTAATTTTTTTGATTAATCAATTTTCTGTATATTTGAAACATACAAATTATTATTTTATATCAAATCTTTAGCTAACGAAGAAACTTTTATTATACAATTTGAATATGCTTGAATATTACAGGATAAATGAATGATTGGAAGAATTAGAATATATTCAATATTCACGTAAACTTTATTTGCAACTTATTCTCTGCTGGATGACGTCTATACAAATATAGTTTTAAAACTATCCATTTATCTCTATGTCAATCGTAGCCAGCCATTTGTAAATTCTAACATTTTATCATTTTATCCGTCATTAATGATGGTTCCCTTGGCGCATCCTCGACCCCAAAAAATGCAATAAACTTAGACAATATGTACTCTTATTTAATATTTCTAAATTAAAAGTGAAATAGTAGCTGGCAAAGCGATTTGCTAAATCATGATGAGCATTTCATGATGAAAACAACTGTTGTGTTTCTACGTTAAAAATGAACTATATTTAAAAGTTTTTTCATTATTACTTATATTTATTGTAAACTTTAATGGTTAGAACTTAATGCATTTTATTAATATGATTTTCTCAAATTTCTACAGGAATGAAGTGAAATTAAAAGGTTAAGATCATATATTAACTAATAAATAAATATTCAAATTTAATCCGACTTATTTATACCAATATTTTTGTATATGAAGCAATGGTAAAAACTGTTTTTCAGAGATTTTTTTGATTTTGTTTTTATTTTTTTCAATATTATATATATAATTGAATATTCATTAAAATAATTATCAATTTGAATTCAATAATCAAAGGTGTGAAATAAAATATCAATCAATAATATATATGTATATATATTCTTTAAATGTTAAGAAATTGAAAATTATCGAATACGTTTAAATTTTTTATAATTTGATGTAACTTAAAAAATAATCAATGAAAATCCGTAAACAGTTTATTAATATTACAAAAATGAAATAGTTATCAAAATACAAAATCACCACGAAATAATTAAAATAATGTTAGCTATTACTATTAATAAAGAACTGAAAAGTCTATAATTAGAAAAGGTAATAAAATTTTCAATTGCACATGCTATCAAAAAATTATTTATTTAATATAACTCATTAAGAAAAATCAAGTTTCAATTTTAATGACATTATAAGGTAAGAAAACCTGAACAATATATATTCTCAGTATATTCAAAATCCTTTTTTTTTATTTATCTTCAAAGTACATTTATTTATCTCAAATTAAAAATAAATCTTATTTATTTTAAGTTGCAATAACTTCCAGATTAATAAAATTAAATTTAAATAATCCAGAAATCATAAAAAATTTAATAAAAATAAAAATTGTAATTACGAATAAATTGAAACATTTTTTTAAAAAAAACTTATGTACCTGATTACACATAAATATTTTTTAAACTTCAGTATTCTTTATTACAAATTAAAATATTTAAAAATTTAAAAAAAGAATTGAAAACTGTCAAAAAATTTCGTATACTAAAAATTTACTTGCAGTGCCATCTACCGGTACAATAGCACACATCATCAAATCGTTATTTTTTAAACCGTTAAATATATTTTTTTAACATTCATAACTAAAAAATGCTAAATAAAAATATTAAATTAATCAGTTTCAAACGGTATATATTAATAAATTATAATTCATCATGAAAATTCATTCACTTTGTATTGTAATTCAGTTTTCCGAACTTTGGATCCTTTGTTGACATCCCTTATATTTACTCAATTCTATTGGTTCTAACGTAAATAAAATAAGTGTATGTATACAGAACTGAAGGTATGCAAAGTTTATATTATTTAAAAACAATATATCTGAACTGAACATTATTTTTCTTTATTCTTTCTATTATTTCTTCCGCAAAATAAAAGAAACAATAATACATTCATCAAAGTGTGTGAAAGAATACCTGAGCTAATGGGGAGAGAAAAAGAGTGAGTCCCTGTTTTCTCTGTTTCTTTCTATCCCTTCATAATCTTTTGTTTACGTTAGTTACCAATTAGTTGCGTGCGTGGGTGGTTGGAAATTAATCCTAAAGCATGGGGTAACTTCAATTATGTAGGCGTCATGTCTTCCCGCGTTGTGTTGTTTATACTTTCTAACCGATTATTTGTACATTTTTTTATGTAACTAATTTTTTTGTACACAAATTTTGATAAAAAATTTTCCAGTAATTATTATCAGATTTGCATTTTTAATATTTATGCTATTATTATTATAGATATTTTTTAAATTTATTTAAATGTGTGTGGAGTGTATTTAACCTCAAAAATTGAATTATCCATAATGAAATGTTTTGTAAGGATATTTTTCACCTATTTTATAAATTAATATATCTATTTGAAACTTATCTATGGTAAAGGTATATATGATAGACCAATAATATATTTGCGGTTTCTAGAATTTTATAATATGGAAAAGGGATTATATAGATGATGAGTGACTCCGATGATACTGATAATTTGCTATTGATTCCTCCAGATTTGTTTGTTATTTCTTCATTAGACTCAGATAATCATTCAGATTATTCAAGTTACTCAAAAAGTAAATCTAGTGTTGTATCTGAACTTGTACAGCATATGCAAACATTAGAATATAGAATTTTAGCAATTGAATCAAAGGAAAACTCCAATAATTCTTTAAACAATAATCAGTTGCTTTTAGATTCTGTTATGAATTATAAACAAAAATTTCCAAGAACTAAATTCTCTGTAAGTCAAAATTCCAACATACAGAAAACTCCTACTAAATCTTTTAAATGTGCATCATTACCAACAACTCCTAGTATTCAACAATTAAATCGTACTAATGAAATACCTATAACTAAATCATATGGAAATTTTAAAAATAACATTCCTACAAATTTTTATACCCATAACAGGCATGATAGTTTTAAATGTTCTTCGGAATCTGTACTTTCACAATATGGTTCTCCAAAAAAAAATGTATTGCATGTTGGTAATGGGTTGTCTAAAAAACCATCTCTAACACAATTATCTTCATTAAATTTTTGTGAAAATAATATGAATACTAATCCGTATAGTTCTTTACCTTTATTAAATACCATTAGTGCATCAGAAGAACGTTTGATTTCAGAAAATAAACAAATTAAAGATATGAGTGTGTCTGAAGTTGACGAATTTCTTCAAGACTATGAGAAGCTTTATCATAGAAGAAATGATAATCATAATGGACCACAACTACAATCAGATTCAAAACATTTACCTAATAGAAATTATGGGTTAGAAAAAGATAATCGAGATAAAAGAAAGATAATGGAACATCAGAAATTTAAATTCAGTACCCATGATTATCAATCAGACTGTGAACGAAGAAGGGAAGTTACAGATTGTTCGGTGTTAAATGATACTTCTATTGCTTCTTTTGATACAGAACAATTTTTGGAAACTTTCAAACCGGAGTCACCTATGTATGCTCATGAATCAAATGATTGTATTAAAATTAATATAGGAGAGGAAATGAACTTTGAAGAAAATGAGAAATTCAGCATTTTAAAAAAAAAAGAAAATTATATATCTAGTAATACAGATTTTTCTGTTGATATTAAAAAACCTGATGTTCAACAATACTATGATACAAATTTAGTTTCTAAGTTTACTGACGAGTTTACAAAGTCTCAAACCATTTCTTCTATATCTGCTCCACAAATAAATCAAAATATTTCAAACAGTAACAGCTGTCCAAATATTTTTAAAACTCCGAGTAATATGTCTATTTCAAACACTGTAGAATCTTTGAATAAGAAACCACAATATTCAAATAATGAAAGCAATGGTGTGCAGTCCCATGAATTAAATGGTATTAATCTTGTGAATTCCATAGACTCAAGCAATCATAGACCACAGGGTCTTTTAACTCTTTCAGATTTCTGGAATAATGATTCTAGTAAGTCATTGGAAGAACAATTAAAAATTAAATTAGAAGAAGAACGATTTAGACGAGAGGTATTATTCCATTTTATTTATATCTATCTTATTGAATAATTTTATTTTATATATTTATATTTATATATTGTTAAAAAAAATTTAGCATTGTGAACAACTAATTCAAAATCTACAAAAGAAATTACTTGAACAACAAGAAAAAATAGCAGTTGCAGTTCGATTAGATAATGAAAAAAATTCTATTATTTGTCAATTTCAAGCATCATGGAAAAAAACGAAACAAAAAATATGTGACTTGGAATCAGAAAAAGAAAATTTTGAAAAATTAATAAAAAGTATATCAGAAAAACATCAATCAGAAATTAACAATTGTCATGAACAAATTAAAAAATATAAAGAAGAACTATCAAAAGCTTTAAATTTGGCTACAGGATATAAGGAAAAAAGTGATTCTCTAATTCAAGAAAAAGTAGATTTATTAAAAGATCATACTAAAGAATTACAAGATTACAAATCACATGTACAACAAGCTGAAACCAGATATGAAGAAATAAAAGTGGAATATCAAAAATTATTGGACAAAAACAAACAAACCGATGACACATTAAAAATTGTTCAACAAGATTTAAATAAAGAGCTATTAAAGAGTAGTGAAGTTAGAAATGAAATGGCAGTTATACATAAAGCATTAGATTCTTGTGAAACAGAATTAATCATTTTGCGTCAAGAAAAGGAAAATTTACAACTTAAATTAAAAGAAGAAGCGAGTAGAAATACTATTCTAGAGCAGGCAAAAGCTTCTATAATTATAGATTTAAATGAAGCAAAACAATCGGAGGTATTTACATTGTTTTTATAAAAATTAAATAGATAATAAATTTTTATATTAACTTTTTTTCAGAAATCAGCAAAAAATGAAGTTAAATTACTAACAGATCAGCAAGAAAAATTAAGAGCTGAACTTCGAGATGTGTATCAAAAACAAGTTGATGAAGTTGTCAAAGCTAAACTTGAAGAATTTCAGACACAATTGGATTCAGCAGAAATGATTTTCCAAAACGAAATAGAAACTAAACAATTAGCTATAGCTGAGTGTGCAGCACGAAAAATAAAAAGTGTTATTGATAAGTAAGGTTTTATTTTTTTATAAGTGAGAATAAATTGAAAAATTTATTAATACAATAATCATGAACATATTTTTATATTAATCGATCACATTGATGAAAAAATAAATAATTATAAATTATGTTTTAAGGCACAAACTAGAAATAAGTTTGGTTGAAGAAAAACACAGAGAGGAGAAAAAGTTGTATGAAATAAAAGTAGCTCAAGCAACTCAAAAAGCTGCTATGCTAGATGCTCAATTAAACAGCTATCGTAAGAGTAAAAATCAATTGGTTGAACAATTACATTCCATGTTGCAAAAACAATGGCAACAAGCTCTATTGATTATTTCAGGTAAACGAAATATTATTAACATATCTTAATATTGAAAATAACGAGCATATTAATTCTTTAGGGGGTAACGGAGAAAGTATGCAATCTATCCAAAAAATTAGCGTTGATAAACTATTTTCAATTCCAAATGACGCAAATCTTGAATTAATTCCTAATCACTGTAGCACATTACAATCAGAACCAATGAAACTTGATTCTCAAAAGGGTTTAAATTTACAAAACATGCAAATACAAGAGCGTCACAATGAAAGTTTTGTTACTTTAAACTCACATAATGAAACTCCAATAAGTAGCAGAAAAGAATCAAAAAGTGATCTCAGAAAGTATATAAAAATGGTATGTAATTTATAACTAAATTATTTAATTAAAACTAGAAAATTATATTATTAAAATAATTCAATAATTTAATTTCAGATATTAGACATGCAGTTAAAAGAAGAACAATCAAAACCAAAATTTTTTAGAGATAGTCCCATTGCCCAAAAAGAAAATTCAGAAAAACAATCTTCAGCAAAAGATAACACATCGAATGAAGGAAGTTCCTCATGGCAACCTGAGGTTTGATGACAAAATAATTAATAATATTATAATATTTTATCATTTCTTTACAACATTTTATTTTCGTTTAGATTTCTGTTCATGATACCAGTGAATATTTAACTGTTCAACAAAAATTTAGTTCCAAAAGTGATAAACAGAAACCTCCATGGAAATGATCCTATATAAACTATAAATATGACAATGATACTGGTGTAGATGAAGTTGATGGTGTAAATTGAGAAATATTTTTGATATAACAATAGATTTTTAAAATAGTTTTAACATTTTTATACTTGTGAGAGTTTGTACTAAATACTACTACAATAAAATAGATATTTATATGTATATAAGTAGGTGTTCAAATGTACGTATTTGTTTCTGTGTGATATGTGTATAATTTATGATATTTCATCACTTAATTTAGTTAATGCTATTTATTTCAATATAATCAATATTACAAATATAAGAAATATAATACAAAATTAATTTCAAAACCTACGCGTTGAGCTAAATAAAAATCGTATGTTTTTATACAATGAATATTGTACTATTATTGATTGTAAATTTTTAATAACTGTTATAGAAATATAGTTACAATTATATGAAATATCTTATATTTGAATAACTAATTTTTATATACAATTACTAATTAAAAATTTGAGAAACAAATAGAATAAAAAGTATTTTATAATCTATTATAAAAAATTAGAAATATTTCATCATAATATTATATGAAATTTAATTGATGAAATTTTTAAAAATTACTAACATGAATTGTAATTTTATTAGTTTATAAATAGTGTTAAACTAATAATAATAAATATTAAATTTCACCGTTTAACCAGATATATTATATTAAAAATAAATTTTTTATTTTTTATATAAATTAAATATAATAGATAAATTTTGATGAAAGTGCGATTAATCGACTATAATATAATATGATAATTTTGTATAATGTTATAATATCTTCAGTACATAATATTTATGTAAATGTTCTTATTGTAACTCAACGGAATATAAAACATTATATAAACACATTCATAATTGTATGAATATAATTATCTGTTGCGTATTAATTGAGGTAATTCTTTATTATTTATTTTGAGATAGAAAATTAAAAATACATGTAATAAAATATTTTGATACATTCAAAGTATAGTACAAAAATTCGAAAAAAGAAATGATCAAAGATACTTAATAAAATTTATTATTTTTGAAACTTAAAAAGATATTGATATCAGATAATTATACAAAGTTATTTGAATATTTATATTAAATAATATATTGCAAAGTTTTTATCAAATATATATAAAGATATATTTAATGCGTGCAATATATTTAACATTTAGCTAATACAAAAAAACCTAATATACAATATATAATTTCATGTAAAGCATAGAGTTAATAAATTTTTTAAAACTAAATGTATAAAATAAATAATGCAATAAATCAAATAATTAATTATTAATATAATAATATGTGCACCAATTTAATATAATAATTTTCTATATGAAAATTTTTATAATTCTTAAAAATATTTTTTTAATATTTTTACTAAATTATTTGAAATTTATGCAGTAAATTTATATAATTTTTTCTTAATACTTTTATAAATGTATTTGATTTATTTGCAAACTTAAAAATTAATATAGAATTCATTCGAAAAACTTTTTTAGCAAATGTCATATTTGTTTATTATTATAAATTAATATTAATCAGAAAACTAATATTTGACGTTTATTATTTTTGTATCTTATTCATTTTTATTTTAAATATTCAGTAGAATTAAAAATTTATAATTTAAAAAATTATTTGTATTAATGTTAACAAATAAAATATGTTATGCATAATCTATATATATATTTATAATAAAACAAATATTTGTAATAATAAATTTTTATTTATAATACCTAAATTCATGTTTACATTTTATCTTTATATTGTAGAAATATAAAGATATATAATAAATAACAATTATAATTTATTTAGTGAATGAGTATTAAATCAACTATAAAAAAGTTTAATAAAATTTTTTGATAAATTTAATCATGTTTGTATATATATATGTACTTATGTGTTTAATAAGATGAATAAATGATAATAAATTATATAAATTTCGTAATTGTAAAGAGAATCTATTCTCCTCGTTATAGTGTCGAAGTGGAAAATGAAGTTCTGAATATCGATAACTCCAAGTAGAGTAGATAAAGAACGTATAACCGAATAAAAAAAAATACAAAAGAATCCGTTCTTATTATTATGAATATGAAAATCTTTTCCAATAATATTGTGGAAGTATTTAAATATATATTTTTTCCATATGTTTGTTATATATATAGGATATTAATACCCAAGTTGACCGCTAGAGGGCCCACAATTAAACACTATCAAAAAATAAGACCGGTAATGTAAATAAATAGTCACATATAATCCGTTCCTAAGAAGACAGATATTTTGTTTGAATACGTTGTGTCGATTAATTTCCATATTAGTTATTTAGTTATCATTCAAATACTTAAAGTCATCTTTCGATAATCGCATGTCGGGTATTAATGATCTTTATGCATTTTATTTTCAAATACCAGTATAACAATCTAATAATATTTCAATAAACATCGACATCCTGTACATTACGTGAACCAATTGGATAACAATTTATCCTATATTGATTTTCTACAAGTGTAGTGGAACGAATTACTAAGGCGGAACGTGTAATGAGATTAAATTAGTCCCCAACCGCTCTTTTACATAAAGTAAGACGTAATTCTTGTCTGTATATATTTCGATCTGCTCTAGAAGCTTCCGATTCAATGACTGGAGTTTCTATGCAGAAAGTTCAGTGCTTTAATGTTGGCTTACTTATTGGTGATGATCTATTTTTGAAAAAATCATATAATTTCATATTATTTAACAATTAATTTGGAACGGGTAATTTTAACATTAAAATAAATAATTAGTTTCTTTATTTTATTTTTTAAGTACATCCACTTATGGTATTTGATGTGAACACCTTTAATACCCCTTACCTATCCCTGCTGTTCAGATTGCTATCTCTGATGCTAGTGATAATCAGGTAGAGGACAAAGTCTGAACAATCGAGAATAAGACACCTAAAAACGGTCCTGAAAAGGGTCTTCAGGTGCAGACGGAAGAGAAGCACAAGGACGATATATAATAAACGTTTTATTAATTTTCACACAAATGCATTTATTCTATCTTACGAATTTACAAGAAATGTATGCGACGCTTTCTTAAAATTACAAAGGTTAGCTAAACAAAAAGTCTGGACGACATATTGATTTTACTCGTCAATTCTGCAGACTAGTTGTTCCTGACCTTGGGATGTAGACTCCTGTCGCTGTTGCTTCTTGCTCGGGCTAGCAATGGATCTGGGGGACACGATCACTGCACACACTGTTATACTACCACTTCTAACACCTATGTCACATACAAAGATCTTGATTTTCGCATTTTTCTAACAAAAGATTAGAAATTACGATATCTACTCATAAACAATATGTTTATTATGACACTCGTAACGGAACTTGCTAAATGCTACTACGTGCAAGGATTTTACTTAATAGTGACTAGTATGGATTTAAATTAGAAGTTTTTCAATCTTTCGCAATTCAATTTATGATCTGATTGAGATATTGAGTTATAGAATTTTGAACAACACCCTCCATATAGATATGTTAAATGTGAAAAGGTTCCTTATGAGTGAAGGTTGATAAAAAACACACGTTTTTATAAATGATTGAGATATTATTGACTTGGAAGAATTACGCATTTCTTTCTATAAATATTTAGGTACTCTTCTAAACTGATCGCTCGAGAGGTGGAGTTTTTCAAAACACTTCTAAGCATCAGAATTTAATTCGAAAATAATCTTCGCTTTTTCATTAATCTTTCTTAAATGATAATATTTGATCTTAAAGCATTTAACGCACCCATGAAGGCCATGGTTAATCGCTGCTACCTTATAAAATAAAAGTCAACGAAGTGATGAAATATACTATTCGAGCATGTTTCTCGTTAATAAGTTAATGAATGTATGTAAAATATAAAATTTTATTAATTACATGCTCATTAATTTGGAAGACATTAGGACGATAAATAAGGAAAGTTCAAGCTCTTTTATTTTTATAACTGCAAATGATAGCTTTATTTAATCTGTTTAATCGGCACAAAAACTCATTTTCCGGAAATATTGAAGCAATTTATTCTACCTACTCCTATTGTTATTTTTTTTTCCTACTTTTATTAGCATATCACCTTGAGAATCCCGGCAACGGACAATTTAAAATTATTTAATAATTTATCCCGTATTTTCGCCTACACAACTAAGTGCACTAGCTCGGGAATATACGAATCAGCGAGAGCGAGTTTTATTCAATAAATCCGATTTTTAATTAAAAAAAAGGTCTCAAGTTGTAAATTATCATGCAAAGAAATAAAAGAATCAAGGACTTTGTTTATAAATTGAGGATTGCGAAAAAAAATTTATTTAAGATTTTATAAAGATTTAATTTATTGAAAATTACTTTTTCGCTGACTTGTTTACGGAGCTACCGATCTCAGCCCTACGGATTTTCGCAATTGGTCGAATAGATCGTGAGGAATTACAATCATAGTAATCAGCAACAGGTCGAATAGATCCAGAGGATTCACAATCGCAATAGAGTTCACAACTTTCGACGAATAGTTAGAAAACTGGAAACGAACAAAGTGATCTCGAAAATTCTCCGGTTTTATACCTTTTCGAAGATAAGGGATGCATTCATTCCTTCGCTTATTTCTGTCTTTCACTTGCTTTTCTGCGTAGGGCTGAGATATACATATATATAAATAATGGTCATCACACCTGGAATACAGGTATGTTCTTACCTATGACGGCGGCTCAAAGGCGTGTTAATTAACAAGTCAGAATTATTATGGAATAACAAACTATCGCTTTTTATTCCTCGAATCATACACACTTTTGAATCTCGCTCGCTACGGGGCCCGCGTATTATATTTTACAATAATTTTTCAAACTTCTTACTTATAAGTTCTAGATTTAAACTAAAAACCGCAACACTTCCTTGTTTTTGATCAGGGTGTCTTCGTTGTTAATTTGTAGACCGAATTTTAATGTAATAAAGTATTTCTTTATGGTTCGTATCTACTTGTCCCGTATATCGTTTAAACGCGAAAGAGTGATTGTGTATAGTAGGTGTATATAAAAAAGTGAAAACAGTAATTTGGTGTACAAGACAAGATGGTTTATTCAATGGTGATTTTGCTTATTATTTTTTTTCATATTTGAGTCATCCATATTGTTAAAGCTAATGCTCGTTGGCCTTTCTTAATCAAAGGCGGAAGAGGAAGGGCGGTGAGGGGATAAAGAAAACTCGTGAACTCAGGGTGGTTTCTTAAATCGTTTCCCAATTTATTTCAAACTCTTACAAACCTGGCTAAAAAACCTCCGCGTGGGAGGAAAAGCCGCCTCGGAGCCGGGCTGATCTCCGGTGTTTGCCGCTGCAGGAGAAGCCGCTTCAAGCGTCCGCGTCTCCCAAATGATTCCCCAGCTGCAAGTCGGCTTCTCGGGACCTCGTCTCCGCTGACCCGGACTCCGGATTACTCAGGTGCGCCGCATAGTAATACTCTTACACACCTGCACCCGCGATACGCCAAAATTTACAATCGATTCGCCGCTTATAATCTGTATGTATTAATAGGTTGCTGGGTCGGGAGCAAGCTTCACAGCGTTCACCTCGCCGCACGAAAACCAAGTGTCCTCCGCAAATTTTCTTCGACCGCGTCGGGGGTTTTCATCAGGCCTTCGCCCCGTAAAGCCATAAACCTGGGCCCTTTCGTCGGCCCAAGTTGCACGCCAGCGCGGACAACTGTCCCTCACTCACCCTGCGAGGGACTCGGGCTGCATTTATTGCGGCTAAATCACCGAGTGCCGAACACACATATAGACTCACAGATACCTGTATCCCTTTCGTTTGTAATTGCTTTTCGGAACTCGTGTAAATTCTACGCGGAATTTTATATAAGTCCCTCGCAGTCCTGACCTGACCATCGGCAAATGAGCCGATTGTAAATCATGCCGTTAACTATTCGTCCCCTAATCTCGGTAATTTCAGAAAGGAAAGGGCGGCTGGGTTAGGGTTTCCGTGTCGCATTTTTCCGACGCGGCGACACTGAGTTTTCGAACTTGTATTCGTCAACAACGTTTGTATAAAACTCGTGCGTTTTTAAGTGAAATTGAATTTTGGTGTGTATTCTTTTCTTCGTTTTTGCATAAACTTTGTCAAAAAAGCAGCTCATATTACGTATGCGAGATTTGAATTCGCGGATTCGCGTGTTGCGAACGAGTGAGATTCTGTAAATTCTCTGTTTACAGAAGATCATCTATTGATATCCTCGGCGGATTCACTTGCAGCGGTGTTGAATCCCCGCCTCTCCTGCTCATTCAAGGAATTGTTGCGGTCAGCGGCGCAGCCTACGCGGAGGTTGCAAATGTGCGAGGAACTCGCGGACGGCTTTTCCTCCCACTGGGAGTTTTTTTAGCCGAAATAAACATTAAACAATAAATTTTATTTGATTTGTTGCGGGTTCAAAAAATCTTCGTTCATTTCATTTCAACTTCACCTTTTTTCCCATTTGATTTAATAAATAATTTTTATTGTATTTTAATTATTCTATCCAGAACAATTGCATTGTGTTATTATTGCTATTGTATTACTAGATACTGGAAGGGTGACATACAGGTAAAACAATGTAATATTTAATTTGACTATTTACAAGAATCTTAAGCCAATATTCAGTGCAGGTTCCAACCAGTATCGATTAGTTTTCCTTAGCTGGATGAATTACCCATTGTAAAATCAGCAGTGGATTTTCCAACTATATTTACAACTTTATTATTGTTACTAACTATAAATAAGAGCACTTAATATAATAAGAAATGGATTTCAGCGAACGTTCTGTATCGGCAATATTGCAATACTGCCTCCAGCATGTCGTCGCGCGATCTTGTGGTGACTATTTTGATGTTAACTATTGTTTTATTTATTTTCTTTAAAATTATCATAGGTAGCATAATGAACCGCCTTACCCAGGACGGAAAAAGCGATATAATCTAAATCTCGACCTTGCTGCTTTCGACACGCATAGCCCGAATTCGGCCCCGAGAACCAGAAGGGTTTTTGCCTTTAACTTGTAAAACATACTTTTTAAACTTTAATGAATGTATACGAGCCTATGCTCACTTATCTCTCTTAATTTGAGAGTGAACCTCGTTAGAACTTAGCTGAAACGAAAGAGTGAGGCTTCAAAATAAAACTATAAGAAAAGAGGTTTCTTTAAATAATGTACTACAATTATATTTAAACTATAAACCAACCTGGCTAAAAAACCTCCACGTGGGAGGAAAACCCGCCTTGAAGTCGGGCTTGCTATCCAGTGCGCGTTACCGGAGGGAAAGCCGCCTTTTTCTTAGATGAGGTAGTGTGGGTCACCGCCGCTTCGAGTGACTCCGCAGGTGAACGACGGACGCCACCGCTTCCAGCATCCGTACCTCACCTTGATGATTTGAACCTCAATTAGGCTTTCCCAGCTCCTCGTCTCCGCTGGCCCAAGCTCCGGATTACTTGGGTGCACTGCCCAATAATACACCTGCGTCCATACACAATCGCGATTCGTTGTAAGTATTGGGATCAGATCGCCGTGTACAAAATCCAGTTTGAATCGCACGTCGCGTCGAAAAAATGCTTCGAAGGTATCGCGTTCCAATCTCGAAAGCAGGTGACGCACAAATTTTCCATGAGATCTTTCATATTTTGTTTTAAACTCTCACCTCGTAAATCATAAGTTTTGACTTTTCCGTCGAATCAGGTTGCCCGACCACGTGGACATCTGTCCCTAAATCTAAGCTGCGAGGGACTCGTCTCGGATTTATTGCACTGCTATGTTGCAGAGTCTCGAACAGTGCATATTCAGAAAAATTTTTTTTTTGAATATGGTTAATCTAAAATATGGAATTTGTTAGTATTATTAATACAACTATTTATATTATTAAATTTATGAGTTTTTAGATGTTTTTTGGTGTTGTTTCCGACGGATAATGTTTATTTACCGATGCCAGTAAATCTATAAAGTTTAAGTTTTATGTTAATGTTTTATGATAATTTATAAAATAAAATAAGAACAAAAGTTTATCTCCCAGACAAATTTATTCACGCAAAATACAAACGGAAGATATTACAAATATAAATATACTCTGTAAGTTTTGTAATAATATGAACATATTATTTGTTGAGGATTCAAGGGAGAAGCGGGGTTATCGCATTAAAAATTAAATTCACAATTTTGTTTGAACAATTTATTTAGAGCTCACAATCGTTAGATGCTTATACGACGGCGAACAAGAAGCAACTCTTCACTCCCCTCGCAGGAAAAACATTCTCCGGAAAGATTTTCAAGCCGCCCACGGTCTCCAGGTACCGTTGTAAAAAACATATGCGAGAAAATCTGCGACTCAGCTGTTAGATTTTCGGATTATTTTACGCTCAGGTAGACCGGTAGGTTTCCCTGCGAATTTTTCCCGTCGGAACCAAAAAATTATACCTTTTTTCTATACTACACACAATAAACGCGGTCTCAGTCCGCAACATTATTACTAACCTGAAAAATAAATAATAAAAATTAATTATATTACAATGAATTAAATGGTTTTAATTATATAAATATTAAATATTGTTATTAATTTTATAATGATATTTGTTGCTGTGTTGTATACTCACGAATATGATGAGTGTCATGAAGTGTTATATTTAATCAAATAATATTTTATTCATTGTTGACAAACTGTCAACATGCGCCCATATTTTACTTTAATTTAATACAATAGCGGAAGTCTTGCTAGCATAGACGGCGCTTAGGTCGTTGAATTGGAGTGAGATAGAGATAGACGCGAATATGTATTTTGATATATGTATATATTAAAATACATAAGTAAAGTGATATGAGTGTTGTAGAAATTATAATTGTTGTGCCGCCACGAGATGACCGATAAGTGTAGTTTCTATACTTATCGGTCAAACAATAATTTTCTTTTGTATGTGAATTGAGAATTTTGATTGGTTATTTTAATATTAACCAATTGAAATTTAAATCATAACAGGTACAAGGGACAAGGTACTTGTTGGATGTAATGCGACTAATGTTGAATTTTCTGATTTAAATTAGATTCGGTAAATTTAAATATTGGTTTAATTTTAATTTAAAAATTAAAATAGTGATGTGAAGAGGTGAAACTTTCTTTCCGAAAAAAAATGAAAATTCAGTTGAAATTTGTTATTCATTATAACAACATACAGTTTAATATTGTTATTCATAATAATAAAATATAGTAGTTGTGAATAATTTAATATATTTGGTTTTAATACTATTGATATTATTATTTGATATTTCATTATATCATTGTGGATTGAAGTGCAGAGATAAAAGAAATAAACAAAAAAACAGATTATTAAAATTATTGTTATTACTAAAAGGGATATTATTATTTTCAAGGAGAAAAATATTGAAATAAATAGTATATAATATATATATTAATTAATTTGTTAAATAATACCAATTGAATTTATTAATTATATATTTAAATAAATTATACATAAAATACTACTATATGAGGTAAGATTTTATATATTTAATTTAATATTCATTTAAATATTATTTATATTATTTGTTGGATTGTATTAAAAAGAGTTATTAGAGATTCACCCGAGATCTTATATTTTGACGCTCGATTTAATTGATTTCAAAATTAATTTCAATAAATTTACTGTATTACAGTTTAATAAAGAAATATAATTGCTAGCCGAAGTTTTTCAAAGAAACGCCAGAATGATCGGTTTGAGATATCGCTCAGTCGACGATTGATTTCAAAAAATCTCAAAATTATTCTACTGCACTCCGTAATAAGCATTCTCTCTTCCACTGTAGAATTTTAAAAACAATACAAAATTCTTTTCTTAACAAATTTTTTTGAAATTACGGCGCATTACATTTGATACTTATAAACTACGAGGTATAAAAAACTTTTCACTGGGTGTTGAAAGGAAAAAGCCGTATTGTATAACTAGAATAATAGCAATACAATATTATAAACTTTTACGTACAAATCGCATATTATATTCGTCTAAAGTTTCTTTTTTATTTTGGTTTCACTGAATTTATTTTACCGTAATTAGCTTACGCGATTATAATTTACGAGTCACTTAATTCTCGGCTTTCTTCGCCGAACATTATCGTTTCTCCAATTTTTTCAAGGCAATTGTACGTCTAAAATTGCCTTGTCCTGCGACACGATATCTTTTATATCGCGTAGGGGATTTCGATTTTCAAACGAATTTCTCTTGATATCCCATCGTGGCATATCATACGATGCCCCAATATACCGGATTTATACGAAAAAAACACTCAGACTCATAAATTATCATTTTGTCAATCTATACGGTACTATTGCCTTTCAGCGCTCGAAAATCGGATAGTCCTCCACTTAATTTTCCTGTAACATAAGGCATTTTTTCAACACACAACACTCAATTGTTGTGCTATTTATTACACCAAATATTATTTAATTGTCGCTATTATTAGATCTTTAGGGCATAAATAATACTTAAATATATTGCTTAAATAATAAAATATAAACACAAAACGATATATAAATTACATAAAAAACTTATACGCATTATTATATATTTTGTTTCCGACGGGTGGTTTATCTTACCGTCCCTCAATGATCTATAAGTTTGATTATATTATTTTAATTTAGGAATGAAATAAAATAAAATGAAATGCAAAAAATGTTCTTTTCAGACAATTTTTATTGTATAAATATAAAACCAAATAATACTGTATGAATATAATATGTTAATGAAATAAAGTATGCAAGTTATTAGAAGTTTTTTGAGTCGACAGCGAGAGTGATCTTTGCCAGCAAGCGATCAGTCGATAATTCACTCGCAAGAATTTTAAAAATGACAAACTCCCTTCGCAGAGATCGCTCTTCCTTCCACTTTACAATTTTTTCAACAATAAATAATAAATATTTCTTAAATTACTACGTTTACATTCGATACCTATGACTACGTGGCGTAAAAAACCTTTCGCTGGGTGTCGAAAGGAAAAAGCCTAAATATACAAATATAAATTTTAACGCACGGCGTACATATTTATTCGATTAATTTAATATTTTATTTTAGTTTCGTATGGCTTGTATTACACTAATCGTTCCACGCGCATATAATTTGTGAGTCCTTTAATGTTCGGCTTTCTCCGAACATTATCTTCTCTTGAATTTTTCTTACAGGGCAATTTTACGTCTACAATTGCCCTTTCTTGTGACACGATACCTTTTGTATCGCGTCGGGATTTCGACATTCAAAACATATTTTTCGAAATCCCACTGACACATATCGTATGCCGCCCCAATGCGCCGGATTTCCTCAAGAAAAACACTTGAAATCACAAATTATCGCCTTTCAGCGCTCGAACTTCGGCGGTTCTTAGCTTAATTTTTTTTGTTACCGCACATGGTATTTTTACGCACAACACCCTTTTGTACCCTAATTCGCTACGCCTAGTTATTTTATTTTCGCTCTTAATCTTATCGTGTAAATAATATTTAACATAACCCCGAAGATAACACACATAAATTACGAGAAATATTATACGCCTTATTGCTCGTATTTTATCACGTTCAAAAACTAAATATACAATTGAAAGTGTAAAATTATAGAAATATGGATAGTTTTTTACGGGCTAAAACTTTAAGTATTTTAACGTGTATCGAAATTTGAGTTATCTTTTAAATATATCCATCAATAAAGTACATGCACTTTTACTTATATTATTTGTTAGTTTATTTCTAAAATATATTGTACTTTAAACGAATATTATTTTTTATACACTGTTATAATGTTCTATCGTATTGAATTTAACTTATATCTTTTTTTTTTTTTATTATTTTTTTTTTGATACAAAAAAAATTGTATACGAAGTAAATATAATGTATAATGTTTTAATTTATTTTTCTAATCAGCTTATTTAATAGTAATACGTAATTTTATTATATTACGAAATATATATTCAATGGAAATAATTAACGTAGTACTACGATTATAAGAGATTTTATTTCGCTCACATATTTTGTTTTATATCTTACTAACAAGTGTGTTTTTCAATCAAATAATCGGGGTAATTATGTCTTTGGAGAATAGATTTTACCTTTTAGATTATTTAAGAAAAACTAATTAGATAATAATATATAGAAAAAATTGGTTAAATAAGAAATGGCTTTATCTATTAAATTGTAAACAATATTACTTTTTTGTGAGAGTGTGTGATTGGATATGAAATAAAGTATCCTGTTAAGCTGTGTCGATTTCCAATTCAAAGGTCAAGAAAATCATTAACATTATTGTTTTCTATTTTATGCGTATATTGCAAACAACCATTATATTTGTTTCAAGTATTCAAAAGAACACCTAAATATTTTTTTTTGAACACAACAATTTGTATCGTCTACATATTTATAATAAAATATGCAATACAATTGTGATTATTTTTTTTGTGAATTTAAGCATTCAGACTCTAATGAGAACAGTTTTCCATCACTATGTCTACAAAAAAAGGTTGATCAGCTAAAATATTGATCAGCTCCAATTTTTATATTTTTTATTTATATTATCGATAAATTGGAAATCCGCTTTAGTTCCTCGTCGAGGTAATGCGGATCACCTCCGCCTCTGGTGAATCCGCGAGTGGAATTGAACACCGCCATCTCAAGAATTCGACACTCATCACTACGCTACAAATTGATGAAAGGAGTCGGAGTAGTTCCGCCTCCCCTTGATAATACATACCTCGCCGCAGCACAAGGAACCGGGTTAATTTTACAAACACGCCACTATACACCAAAATACAACCAGAGATTCGAATTGAATCTCTTACAATCACGTCGAAAAATATTCAAAGATTTTATAAGTTCGAAAAGCAGTCAAGGGTAATTCGAAGAAGAGTGTCTCCGCATCTGTCGAATTGTCGCCAAATTTACCTCGCAAAACCTAGGAATATCATAATTTCTTCATTGACCATTTTCGGGGGGAAAGGGGTCAATTGAACCGCGTGCGATGCAATTGCACCTCCTAATTATCCTGCGAGAAACTTGACCTGGATTTTCTTGCACGGAAACCCAGGTGAGTTGCAAACAATCACAATAACTGAAACTATATTTCCAAACCGAATCTTCTCTTCCACATCTCACAATTTTAAAAAATAACGCATTATTTTATAATTTGCTTAATTTATTACTTAAAACTAAAAACGCTTGAACATAATACTTTTATAAATGACGAGGCATAAAAACCTTATGATAGGTGCATGAATGAAAAAGACATCTGGTATCTTACAATAATCAACTTTTTAAACATATCCGTAAACAATATACTTTTTCAATTTAATGCACTATTAGATTATAATATGATCCTAAATCAACTTAAACTAAATCACTTTTAAAGTTATGATTTTTGAATTCTCTTAACGTTCGGCCTTCAGCGCCGAAACATTATCTTTTCCCGATTTTGTATTGTTTTAAACAATGACGCTATACCTCCTTGTATCTCATTGAGATTACAACTTACTACTCGACCCATTGTAATCTTACCGACAGATATCGGTTTTCTACAGGATAAACTATACAAAGGCACGAATTACTCAAAACTCACAAATTTCAACGTCTGAATATTGCGGATTTCTTCATGCTCTTTAATTCATTTATCTTACTTGTTCTTATACTTCATTTTATAAATATAATTTATAACTTACAAAATATAAAAGATACGCATTACTATTATTCATTTGTAACTAAATATTCTTACAAGTTACTCAATAAATACTGCATACTACATACACTATTAAAATAAAATGAATCAAATCACTGTTACATTCAATCCACCTTTATTTATAATTTTATATATCTCACTCATGGTTGGTCACAGTAATTTTAGGAATTTTTTATTTGACGTATAGATGAGTTTTGATAGTTAATAACAATACATTTTACTGTATACAATTGAAGAATGAGAACGGTTCATATGTTGGCTGATGTTCAATAGAATGAGGTCTTTTTACTTACAGCTAAATAAAAATTTGTTTCGAACATTAATTTTGTAACTATGTTTATTCAAAGTTTTGAGATGTTGTATGGTGTTACATCCGTCTTATTATATTGTAAAAAGAATAATATAATAGATCTTTTTTGGAACCGAGTGCAGTATACTAATTTAAAAAGTTTGAAATTATATCCTCCATTTCTGAATTAATGAGTGAAGTTAATGTCTTTCTTGGATGTAATGGGCTCTTTGTAATAATTTTTCGAATACCAGAGTTTTCTCACTAGTCGGGGTAGTACTTAGGTGACATACCAAAATGGATGGACCCTAAAGGATCTCAAGGCCGATTAACAATTTCCGTGGTTACTAAATTATTTATCCATATTTTATAATATAACTAATACGATAAAAATATTATTACCACCAATAAATGAACACATCTTGCCGGTTTATAATTTTAATAGACAGCTCACAAACTCTTCTCGTTCTCGTTTTCTTATAGAGTCTATCAATAATTTCAAGTAATTTGCCTCGTGAGGGTGAATTGTCAAACTAATATTGATTCAGGATGAATCGGTGAAATCAATCCACTCTATCGCATATATCATTTCAGTACTATGTATTATCGCAATGATTGGTACACCCAAAGTGCTAATAGTACTAGATGCAAATGATCAATATTAATGAGGATCATAATTAACAATTAATATAGAAGTTTTATAATACGTATAATGTTTCTCGGCTAATTTTTCGGCTAATGTTTTCTCGAATCTCATTTTTCAAATCAGTGAAATATTAAGATAAGATAACGTCATCTCAATATTTTTTAAACTGATCAAATCAATTTTTTGTTTGGAAATTCTGTAAGTTGGGCCTTACACGTGCTAGTAAATCCTTTACCTTTTTCTGTTAATATAATAAATTCAGATTGTTTGGTGCGCTAAATATGACAACCGAAAAGCTTTTAATAATCATTGAAGATATAATTTGATATTTATATTACTATAAATTTTTTTTTTGGGCTTGATTTTTTCTTCTCGAATAAATTCCAAATATACATATTTCCGATTTAATTATCTTTATCCTCCTCGATGTTAATAGTAGAATACTAAATTTATACTTTTGGAGGTATTGTACATCCCTAAATATTAATTATAATTATTATTGTCTCTAAGGTCCTCTAGAAAGCACCCTTTCGCATTACAAATATTATATTTTAATTTTCAAACTGTATTGTGGATATTTTATTTTTTTAGAAAAAGGTGAAATGCTACTTTTTTATTTCGATCGCATGTTTTAATTGAAGAAGAAATGTGAAAAAAAGAAGTCCATAAAATTTCGTCATTGATAACATGTATTCATAAAATACAATCTTTTCTAGATTTAGACCATCGAAACTAATCATTCTAAAACTTAAATAAATCTTATAAATTTAATTTGTAACAAAATGATATACACATCATTAATAATATTAACTGAATCAACTTTATATTTTTTGATATTATTATATTTAATTACCTATACTTTTTTAATATTTGTTACTTATATTATATTATAATCCTGTATAAACTCTTAAATTTATTTTATTACATATTATATTTCATTACTTTCATCAATGTATTTACTGAATTATGAATTACAAATGCATCACTGCAGCATCATGGAAAAATAATTACATATGTGCAATTGAAGTTTAAGCTGCAGAATATGTAATGAATCATCGTATGAATTACACTTCAAAGCGCAAAATTAAAGATTAAATTAACAAACTTTACTTAATAGTAAAAATCAATGTAACATATGCATTCAAACATAGATAAAAATTTTTAGAATTATCGATTGACTTTTTGTTTTTTCAAATCAAAGAAAAAGCTTTTCTATGTTAGATTAGATTATTAAATATATAAATGGAAGTTTAAAGAGTGGTGACGCTCTAATAATAATTAATAACGTTCAAATCTCGATAATGTAAAAATAATTGAATATCAGATGGTTATCACATCAAATTTCCATTAAATAAAATTTTAATTATTTAAATTAATTAAAAGTCGAATTTAGAGATGAAAAGTATTACTTATAAGCAGGAAAATTAATTTAATAGTAAATCGTCATTAAGAATTAATCACAGAAATATTTTCGGACTTTATTAATAGAACGCAAAATAAATTATATTAATCTATATATTTTTTTTATTTTAATAAATTTCATCACAATATTATATCGGTTGCAGTATCGTTTCTATTGGATACTGTAATAGTCTATTGTGGTAAGTCCGTAGGGTTGTAAAACTATTTCAGGCGAATCCATAACTTTTACAATACCCTTAACAACTCATAAAAAAATTCTCGATCTGTAATATCATTTCACATTTGACGCTATATTTATCAAATTAATCTGATACATATATATGTGAATTATTTCATATTTATATTTGTGAGTGAACTATTTGCTGTTTAGATCTTCTTATTATCTGAAGATATGATAAAATCCATAGAGTTACATCTCTGTAGACTTAAAATTATAATAAAAAATCACTGCATTTGCGAACTTTAGAAAGTCGAATGCACAGAGTTTCAACAAATTTTTAAAATAATATACATTCTACTTTAAGCGAGATTATGCATACCGTATATCCTTTTATTAGATAAATGAACATTATAAAGATAAAAAGAATTAAAACTTTTTTTGGTTTTCCGAATAATGAAGCTTTTTTTCATAATTTTGACTTTCTAAGCTGGGTAGAACTTTCCAAACCTCCGATCTACGGCTTCTCTTTAGACTTACTTTGATTCGTTCAGTGGAAGCTGGTAAAAGTTTATAATTCAAATAATACATAGCAAATGTTGTTATTAAAAGTCGATACTCTTGTTATATAAAATTTGCTTTTGCTTTACTTAATTTGAGTATTTTAATTTTTAACTAATTATTAAATTTAAATAAAAAATACATTCTGAATAACATTTTAATGTTTACTAAATGATTAGTTTTTAATAATATATACATTATTATTATTGATTAATAAATTTTCATACTTAATTATTATGAAAAACATTTTTTTAAAAATTAATTAAAATGTAAACTTATCTAATTTTTAAATAACAAACATTTTGATAAAAAATTTAATATTTATAATAAACTTATTATAAAATTGTAAAATTGTAAAATGACAAATTTTTAGATCAATTATAAAAAATAATTTTGAATTTTTGAATTAATACTTATAATAATTACATAGTTACATATTTTTAAATAATAATTAAACTATACAATATCTTTTGAGTAAATAAAACACATAAACAGCTTCATGAATTAATTAAATAAATAATAATTCTTAGAATTTTACGTTTATTTCCGTTATAAAATTAGTATTATTTAAAGAGAATTCTATTCTAATAATGACAGATACATTTCTTTTCATATTATCATGACAATACTATTAAAGTTAAAATGTAAAAATAAATTTTATCTGTACAATGTATATACACACGTGTAAAAATAAATACAAACTATAAGTATACATTTAATAAAATAATTTTACGTAAAACAATTTAAAAATTCTTTATTTTTGAAAGTAATCGACTATTTATTGTTAAATGCTATCCTTTTATTCTAGAACAAACAATTTATTTATGAGAAAAATCTTATGTACGGTGGTAAGAAGATATATTTCTGAAAAGATTTCCATTTTTATGAAAAGATGATATTAAATCATGACTTATTTTTATCTTATTTTCCTTTCACAAGATTTTTTTTTGAAAAGAAGAAAAATAAGCATGGCGTAAAGAAATGTTTTCAATGCAACATAAAGAAGATACACATTTTTACCGCTAAATATTTACAACAATGCTTTTGAATAATATTTAAAAAAAAATCATCTTATTATTAGAAAATCTTATTATTATTTACTTATGTTAATAAAAAAATGTAAATCGGCGTAAACGAAATAATTCTCGCCTCCACATGCATGCAATTTAAGATATTTTAGAGTTGAAATTGCGAAAGGTATCTTGCTTTTAGAAGGAGTCACAAATTATTTGGATAACTAGAATAAATGCCCTCTAAATATAAAATAGAAGTGGTATAGAATTGGTATTCGAGTGCTCGGTATTCCATCATTAAACACAATTAAACAATGAAGTACTTCCGAATCCGAAAATACGTCACCAGATCTCTCAAGGCACTGGGAGTCGTCGGTCCTATTTTCGTTCGCCCCTCGTCGCTTCTCGCGAAATTATCTTCCCATACATCACACTCCGTATTTTCATACGCAATCACATCCCTACATAATTGATAAAATTTATCGCGTACGAGCGAGTTCGCCAAGTCGCGAACGCGCGATTCTCCAGCGATTCGCACGCAAGTGGCTGGACCGAAACCGGGAGCTTGATTCGTCATGTTTTTGTTCGGCGGTAAATTTATCCCGCACGCTTTTCCGAGATAAAGATTGTCGGGAAAGTCAGCTCGGTCCTAAACGATGGGCACAAAGGACGGAGTGGCGTTTCATCGGGGATTTTGGTGGTTCAGGTTCAGGCGACCCGGAGAAGAGGCTGATATCTGCTGCTATAAGCGGATCGGAAACGGGTTGCCGAATGAAAATGAAAGTGCACGGGCTCGGAAGAATGCAAAGGGAGGAGCGCGAGCGGAGATAGTTCATAAACTCCAGCTCGGTGTGTGCGTGAGTGCGTTCGTGTGCACACCTACGCACACGGGTACGGGGAGATGGCGTGGTGATGGTGCCGACGAGTGCGGGTCCGACGCGATAGTCGCGGCTCGCACACGCCCGCGCAAGCATGGCTCCTCCGAGGACGAGGGGCATCCTCTGGGGGATCGCCGTCGGCCTCGCGCTCGCCGAGGGTTTCGCCTGGAAGCGCCACGAGGACAAGACCAAGTGCCCCAAGGTCAAAGGCATAAGGAACTTCGACATCTCCCAGGTATATACATCTCCCTCTCGCTTCTGTTCGTTTTTACTGCCGTTTAATGTACTCGAGCGAGTACTGGTCTCCTTATGGAAGGGACGGCTTTTTTAATTTTGCTTCTCGCCTTTTTGAACTTTTTTGCCCTTTTGCCGTTTGTCGCGCTCAAGGTGCCGCGGTGAACTCTCAAATTACTTTTTTGCTATTTTGACAGTGGCGGTCGTTTTAGTAGTCCGTTTTTTGCGGCGGGACTTTCACTTTGAGGGCTCCTTCTAAGTGTAAATTTCTAAAACACCACAATTTGAGCGGAATTGCGGTACCGTATGATCATCGAGTAAAGCACGAGAGTATAGAGTTTCATAAGTTAAAAATTACAGGCAGAGAAATGATTCCTTGAAATCCCGTTACTTTATTCGAATAACATCGTCTATGAGTCGAGAGCACAAGCATATCTTGCCTCTTAATATTCGAGTATGAATATTATTTTGAAAATCGCAACGCTTCGGAGCTAATTGGAAACACATTTTGAACGTGTCTTTAGAATTGCCCAATTTGCCCGAGTAATATTTCGTGAATTTTAAAGCACGATTAATTGATGAACCACCTTTCGATTGGTCGGCTTTTCGTTTTGGAATTATTGAAAGGAATTTTCTTTTATCTGCGATCGGAGAGATATTTTTATTTAATTCGACAATGTTGCACGAAACTTTAGTAGCGTAACTAATAACCAGTTTTATTTACGATTATTGATAAAACTTGTTTGGAGCTTGTACATATATTTTATAATGTCGGCAGAAAGTATAAAAATATTTATTAAATAATAAAAGTGCCCACTTTATATACATTAGTGTGCGCATAAAATTTATGAGTATCGGTAAATTACAATTTTTTATAACTATAAAAATGGCAATAACAATAATTAGTATTAAGCTGTGTCAAAGAATCAAAATAAGAACATCGACTAAAGATTCGACTAAAGAATTTACTTTAACGTAAAACGGAAACAATAAAAATACAAGTATATATTAAATTAGGATAATTTATATGTGTAAATAATAAATATATAAATTTATATTTTCAATATTTATTTTTGCAACGCAATTACGTGTGGCATTATAATAAAAGAATGAAGCCTCGGTAAATTCTTGATTTCGGATAAAAAAACCTGTTTTACAAATGTAATTTAAACGTACATCCTTGACTGTGATTTTTATTACGAAACTATCGTTGGGTATTTTATTCAGGACTTTTGAAATTTATATAATTTACGCTTCTTGTAATTCCTTATGCTCTTAAAGAGTATTATATTTTTAGAACGAAGCTTTAAAATTAGCGGTAGTATTCTTAGAAAATAAAAGAAAAAAGATTCGCATTTATAAATTAGACTGCTTAGACACAGAGACACCCCCGGAAGTCCAATTATTTCAGTTTGAAGGTTTGAAATTATTCAATTAATAATCGCTCGTGTCTTAATAAGCAGCTTTGTTTCTTTAAATAACTTAATAAACTTTATTTATAAATTGATGATAAAACTTGAAAATATTATTTATGCCCCAAAACTATGTAGTTACTTCAAAGTTTTTAAAACCGGATGCGTAAATTTATGTCATTAATAGTTTTGTTAGAAAAAAAAAAAAATGTTTGCGTTTATAATCGAATTTCCTGAGATAAAATTAGATTGTAGTGCGTCACTCCTATGCTTCATTCATAGATAAGTGTTTTGTTTAATGAAATCTCTACAAATACCCGGAGCTGAGCGCAAATGCGATTAAAAAAGAAATTATTCTTTTCAATAGCGTTAACGTATTTGACTCGAGCAAAAATCAAAATCCGTTTACTCTTTTACAAAATCTCAATTGTTAGTTAAACATGTTACAATTGTCTCCTTTGAAAGTTAATTACAAGGGTCTCGCTCTAATCTTCATTCAATAAAGCAATCATCGTTACAGCGTAAAGATAATCGCTTCTCCCCTCCCCCTCCCCGCCCCCAACACGTGTTCCCCATTTACCAGCCAACACTCAATCATTAATGCACTTAATTACAATTTGTTGCAGTTCCTGGGCATCTGGTACATAGTGCAATATTACGCGAGCTCGGAGGAGGCCATCTCCTACAGATGCATGCGAGCCGAGTTATCCCTGCTCTCGGAAAACGCCGAGGTCACCATGAATTTCACCTACAGCTTCACCGATGATCCAATTAACGAGCAGCTCGTCGGGAACATCACCTGGAAGATTCCATCCCCGGAATTACCCGCACATTGGATACACGCCGAGCTTCCCTGTAGGTCTCGGGTCCGGGTCCAAGTAAATAAATATTAACTCTTGATTCACCGCTGAACGCGACAGAATGTTTTATTCCCTTCGAAATTGCATTTGAATATTTTAGGGAGGAACGTGTCGCAGCATTTTAAATTGTTCAAATGTTGTAAGCCGTATTTTTTAAGTAATCGTACTCCTGACAATGCACTATTTTTCAACATTAAAAGGAATTTAAATGCCTTATTCATGAGCATAAATGTACGACCAGTAATTAATATGGGCATCGAGATAAATTCAACTCCCACTTCTTCCCATTAAAGAAAAAAAAAAGAGAAAAAAAGAAAAATACCGCAGTAAATTAAATAGAAAAGTGCATTAGGAGAAATTGAGTCGTAGGCGTTTACTTCAAAAATAAAAAGCACGTGTAATGTTGTTGGAGGCTGCGCGGTCTAACGGTAAAGGAAGAGTTAATATTAAATTTATAATTCAATTATTATTTTTAATGCCGTTAGGATACTCACATAAATTTCTCTTTACATGATTCGCGCATTTCAATCTGGAAAAAGACGAGGGAATTTACAATACGTACGTACTCGACTCGGACTATAAGTCGTGGGCGTTGCTCATGCATTGTGCCGAGAAGAGCAAAAGTCCTCGTTATCTTTCCAGCTTTATTATGAGTCGAGAGTCCAGCCTCGGAAATAACGTCATATCTTATCTGCGAGAGAAACTTCCTAGGTAATTTCTTATCTTGTTTCTGTTGTTCACTGCTCCTTTTTCCCTCTTTTCCCTCTTTCAGCCGGACAGCACTTCACCTAATGATCGTTTCCATTGTTTGCAGATACGACATTGATCTTGAGTACATGTTCCCCATGGATCAGAATAATTGCACAACTCTGGACCCGTATAACAACTCTTTTATTCCCCCTACAATTTTAGCCGCTAAAAGAAACTACATGATGCGAAGACATCCTCTTAAAAGGAAGCACAAAGCGAGGATTATGTGACATTAAGCATGACAAGTGGTTGTAAAATCCCTAAGGGCTGTGTGAAATGTTTGTTAATAATTTAGTGTTAATTACGTTTTATCTTATCAAAATACGACAAGCTCAAATATTTCGTACTGTTGTTGTTAGTAATAATCCTTTTATAAATACAAATTTTTAATGCTTTTGGCTACGAGTATTTTTAAAATTAATAATTAAACTTTTGATAAAAAAAAACTTTTTTGTACTACTCTATTATAAAATAAAATTTTTTATTAAACACGTTGCTTGATATAAAAATTGTCTGAAAATAAAACAAACTCAATGTTGAAAAGCAAAGGGGAAGAGAATGAAAAGAGGTTTCTTTAATTTGGGCTAGTTTTATTAATTCAATTAACAACGTCTTTATAATACTCTTCGTCTGTTTCTCTCATTTATAATCACATAATCATACTGAACTATTATTGTTTTTTTAGACCCGTCACCATTCCACATGTTATCTTAAACAATTTCACGAATGTACACTTCCAGCTGAACGAAAGATCTTTACACAGTCTTTATCAATCATTCATATCTCTCATTTCTGCAATTCATTATCATAATCATAAATTGTTATTTTATTACATTCAATCGCATCCTTACTCAATGCACACTTACTTGATTTTATATTATCATTGGATATGGCAGCTTTAACTTATAAGCAAAATATTGTAAAATCATTCAGCTGTTTAAAACAATTTTTATTTTATTTTATTTCTTTTTTTTTTTTATTTATTTCTTTTTTTTTGCACAAGGCGCTACTCACGCAATTCTCGCACATATACTTAACATAACGGTGAGCTCCAAAATGCACACAATTTTTCTCCGATTACGTAAATCGTTCAACGATTCAAAAATTTCGGATATCATGCGCATTTTAATATGCAATCAGAAAAAATTCTTTTACATAAACATTTATTTTATTTGTAGTAAGATTATAAGGGATATTTTAAAAATTAATAAAGAAATACTTTAATAAACGCGCTTTGTAAAATTACAAATAGATAAATTATATTAATGAAACACGATAATGTAGGATAGATTAAGGCTAAATATAGATTATGATTAATTAATACAATTAAAAAGCATAGTTATTAATTTAGCACTGATAAAAAAAAAAAATATTTCGAATTTTTGCCACACCCAACCAGGATCTCTTCGTGCGTGTGGTCCCAACCTCTCATTTTTTCAAATTTTATTACTGTGCCCGCACATCTAATACACATTCAGTCCGACATGCAATAACGGGTTTGAATTTTTAACGTTTCATTTAAAATCTCTAATAATTTAGTAAGTTTTCAGAGATACTTAAATCATATAAATAAATAATGGATTTTTTACGCAATGGTAAACATTTTTTTGTTGTTTTTGCCAGGTCACTCATTTAGTATTTTAACTAATTCTCATTCTAATTATTTTTCAACTTTAATTTCTTTCATATATTTATAATTGCTCTAATTATGTAACATGTAAATTAACTAACTATTCACATAATTTTTAAAAAGGATTTCTACTGAAGAGGATTTAAAAATTTTCGTCGTATGCTTATGTAATTTCACGTTTATAGTAAATTAATAATCCGTGATGTACCTGATTTTGTTCTGAAATATTTATCATCTCGTGTTTATTTAAACCAATCAGTCAGTGTGCGTTTTTACCTTACATTAACATATATTGAATTGCAAGAACAATTTTTGGTAGCTATTGACTTAGTATTTTCTTGAATTTAATATATTACAGAAAAATTTGGCTAATGTAAAAAAGTCTTAAATACTCATAAATAGATTCAATTCTGTACAAAACATTATATAACAATATTCAAATAAAAGGTTTAATGTTTTTAAAAATATTAAATACTGTTGACTCATAGAAACAACTTCAATCTTTTTAATCATTAAGTTCACAATAAAAGTTGTAAAGATTAAAGATAATTAAATGCTTGGATACAGCTACTAAGCAACCATTCAAGTGATATATTTAATAATAACTTTATGATATATGGAAATTCAATGATTCAGTTCCGTTTTATCAAAAAAATTTGAAATAAAATAAGAAGCAATTAATTATAATTGAAATCATTTTTTCAAATTTAATTGTATAGATAGTAACGATTGTGTATCTGTAATGTGTATTGGAGTGTTATGAAATTTTTATCTAAATAGGTAATGTTTCTACACTTCTAAAATTATAATATTTATCGACTGTCATTGAATTTTTTCAAAATTCATCCAATGACAAACAGCTTTTTCTTATTGTGCTAGGGATCTAACGTTTGTGATAAAAGGGTAATTTATGCGTTACAAATACATTAGATTTAGGAATTGTAACGCGAAGTAGTAGTCATAATTTAATAATTCGTTTTAAATTTTCGTTTATTATACATTCATTCGGAAGTTGCTGTTTCTCTTGAATCAACGAACTTATGAGATCGTTTTTTCAAACTAAATATGAATACATTAGCTTTTTAATTTATAATGAGAAGAAAATTTTTAGCTACTTTATTATTTTCTTATGAAGCGCAGAGAAATATACAGCTTTGACTAATGGTGTTCCGAAAAATCGCTTCGGTGTATTGTATACATTATAATTAGAGGATTCCGGCGAAAACGCGGAGAAGATCCAGAAGAATTAAATATCCTTCTATTTCCTTCTTTTGTATCGAGAAAAAGTTCCTTCTGTGATCCTCGGTAAATGCAAAACCACAAATGCAAATCACAAGGTTTTTTTTGGCGTTGCACAGACACACCGATTGTTCAATCGTTGAGTATATAATAACTAATTATTTATTTATTTATTTATGAACACGCACTCGCAATCACTCAAATCGTTCATTATTATTGCCACTTCTGGGTAATAATACTTTTGTTTGATTGGTCTAGTATAATATATAATATTTGTATTATATCGATTGCTCTTTTTTATGTTATCCACTAATCTTTCTCCATATTACTTTCCTTATATATGTATATATATATATATATATATATATATATATGTATGTACATATGTATACATATACATATATATTTATAGAACTTTTTTCACTCATTTTTGTGATTCTGTAAGTTATGTATTTATTATTGGTTTCAATGACTATTTTGCCCGAGAAGATCCATTGCAATCAGTAGTGTAGACTGTGCGGGTCGGGGATGTCCGCTGTCAGTAGACCCAGGAAACCGGAACCCATTGTGGTGTCGTGTGAAACCGTTCTATGGCATCTTCTAGTTGAGCAATTGTTTCATCAATATCATTATTAACAATTGTTAGATCGAAAAAGTGACCGTACGCTTGCTTTAACATGTCTGATTCCTTGGCCAAGCGTTCAAGGCTTCCATCATACTAAAAAATTTATGAATCAAGTTAGGGTTTTTTCGATTTTTTTTTTATTTTTATCGTCTGAATACTCACATCCGCAAGATTCTGTAAAGCTGGAGCGGCTATGAATACAACATAAGGAGCAAATTCAGCTGTGCGAAGCACCTTTAGAGAATGTGGCTCGATATCGAGGATGGCCAACCTTCCTTCCTCAAGAATTTTCCTGATTGTTTCGATTTTTGTTCCATACATTGCATCTTCGTGAGTACCTGTAACATTTACAGTTATTTTTTGCTTCGAAAGAAAAATCTTTTTGAAATGCAATTCAATACTAACCATATTCCAGATATTCATTTGCAGCGATATCCACCATCATTTCTTCGTGAGACACAAAGTAATAATTCCTTCCATTTTCTTCGTCATTACGGGGAGGTCTCGTTGTATCTAAAAATCGTTTTCAAATATTTTATGAAAGGTGCTTTAAAAAATATCATAAATATTTTAAATATAAGACTACTTACGTGGTATGGGATACGCATATTTGTCGGGATGTTTAGCTATAATTGTATTTTTTATATGCCTTCTACCAACACCATGAGCACCGAGTAGAACCAAAGTTTTACGTTGAAAAGCAGAATCTATAAATAAATTAAATTTACATTAATTTTTATGCAATTCTGTACATTAAAACTAGTAGTTTTAAATAGTAACTTACAAGGTAGCTTTACGACCTCTTCATAGATAACCAAATCTAATTGGTCAAATACAGCATTATGTTTTGCAAGATATTTGTCCTTATATTGCTTTTTCTTGCGTCCAAAAATAGAGCAATTAACTGAAAATTTCACAAATTTAATCAAATATTTATTTATCACATATTGTATTTATATGATAATATTTTAAAGCAAACAATTCTCCAAATAAGAATTGATAATAAGTATTAGAAGATTGTGTTTCCATGTTTTTGTTTAAATGTTAGATTAGGTTGAGTGCCTAAGAAAAGAATTCATACTTTTATCAACTACAAGCTACCGTGAACAAATTTGAGCAAACTATTTTAGTGCTATTTAGCGTTTTTGTTTTTACAAAGATTTATTTAAAATAGAGAAAAAATCTATATTTATTTCATTTTATGTTAAATTACTAAATTTAGATTATATATAAGGAAGACTAAATTAATATATAATTATAGTTTTCTATTTGTGCATTTGTTTCACTTATAGATTTTCTGAGAAATCGAGAGTATTATATATTAATTAACATTAGATTCATTAAATTTATTTCTGTTATTCTGATTTAAATACTACTCAAATATAGTTGATGAAATAAAGATCAGTAATTAAACAAAATTTCACTAAGTAATTTTTATAAAAAAATAACTGTACGATTATTTTTAATAATTAATTTTCATTATATTATTTTAATTATAGATAAATTATCATATTACAGGATCAAATTTTATATTTACAAATGGTTAATTATGAACTAATATAATTTGAGATAGGTAAAGTTGAGGTGAAATTGAGATAAGTTCGTTGCAACTTTAGCTTTTTAAAAATATTAATTAATAAAAATTGTATGTAATTTTATAAATTCTTATTGATACAATATAAATTAAAAGTTGTTCCTAAGAGAAAATTGAATAGAAAAGGAAAAAGTATCATTCATAAAATTTAAATAATTTATTATTATTGCAAAAACTATAAAGGATAACTGTTGTAATATATTTTAATTTTTTTTTTTAATACTCTGTTAGTACTTTAGCAGCAAGAACTAAAAAACTAATGAAAATTATTTTTTTATTTTTTTATGTCTTTTCTATTACTTTATTTACATATTTAAAAATTAAAATTATCTTAAATTCAAAATTATGTGACAGTAATATAAGTATATGTACTTTAATTGGAAGTAAAAAAATAATGGAACGAAATAAATTAATAAATAATTCATAAAATTAGACAGTAATACAAAAAAAAATAAATAAATAAGATTACGAAAATTAAATCCTAATATTTTTTAATATATTTACAACTACGTGAAGATTTTCAACAACTTTTCAGAAGTTTTAATTGGGTTATTTTTATTTTTAGAATTCAAAAAATTGCATTGGTTATTATATAATGTAGGTAAGAAAAAACTATAATTTTAAAGAAGAGTGTATATTTATATATAAAAAATTAATTTTGAATAGTCATAAAGAAAAATTGTAAAGAAAAAACCATGTACGTTTACGTTACATAGTTTCCTATGCACGAGGCTGTGTCCTTTATATAGTTATACGTATAATATAATTTAATTATAAATTATATTATATTATAAATTCTTCTACAAGTTAATTTGAATATTTTACATAATTTTACTACCTGTATTTTCTATGATAAAAATGACGCGGTTTATTTTAATATTTATGTTACTTTTTAGCATCTATAACGATTGAAGTTCCAGCAGGTCACAGCGTCCAGTGAAGAAAATTGACATAATTCTTACGAACTGTTATAAATTAATAATAAATTTGTTTATTCTTACTTATTATTTTAAAAGCAGAAACTATTAATAATAATAAAACTACAATAATTTAAAAAAAAAAAAACATGCGTCAATTTATAAAATTTGTTGTACATGAGTGCTTTATCAAATTTTTTTGTACTTGTATTTATAAAATGAAGCATTTCTATACGAACTAAATCATAGATTTATACGGCAGACTAGAGAAATGGTATAGCGATTGAAAAATAAATCAGAAAAGTTTTTATTCATGCTTAAATTCTATTTATTTTTTTTTATTTTTTTACTTATTTTTTTTTTTTTTTTTTTTGGAAAAAGCTATATTGTTCTAGTAAATCTATGGTAACTAATGGTTTTTATTTAATAGGCAAAGGCATACGTAAATGTATAAAGATGTTTGGTATAAGATTAAATGTATTATCTACTACTATCGGTAACTGAAAAATAACTTGGTAAATAAAATAATTAAAAATAATATAAAAAATTTGAATTTTATTTAGAAAAGAGCAGCCTAAAATAGAATAGATAAGGTTCGTGCTACATACCATAAGAGTACGAATGAAGAATAATATGATAAATAAATTAGATTAGAAAAATTCCCATAATAATCATTTGACCGTTATAATTTTTTAATAAACGTATTTTTTTTTTTTTTTTTTTTTTTTTTTTTTTGAAAATGCATAAGAAACGTTTGTGCAATAAATAGTAGAACAATAATTTACTGTATTTGTCATATATTTGGTGAATGTATAAATGCTTATATCTATAAAGTTGCATTTCCTTATCATGCTGTTCTACGGTAATTCGTATGTATACAAGTATATATGTATATACGGGAATAATACATATATGTATATGTATATAGTCTACATGAATCGTAAAATTTCTACAGCTGCAGGCGGAAGTGTCGTACCTGTCGAGCCGTCACATCCTTCGGTGTGAGACGAACAGCCTCCCTCTCCATCAGCGTCTACAGCCCGGCACAAAATACAATAATATCACGTGACTGAAGCTAATTATTTTTATGCGCAGACTTTAAACGCGATAGATCCCCCGCCGATTTCAATTTACTTCAAAACTGTGTAATCGAGTTCGTGTGCTACTCTTACCCAATGGGACGCGCTATTCAAGTCTACTTTCAAGTTGGTATCGAGCCAAGATTATTTTTACGACTACTTGTACATTTTATTACTATTGGTATTAACAACTTTAGTTTCAAATTTTTCATGGTGGAAGGAAATCACGAATACTATGTAAACAATATCTATGTATGGTAAAAAAATTAATGGGGGTGACAGACAGTTGGTTGGTACAGACCCATGACACGAACCTGTCTAATACGACAAGAACCATGCTTCACGACAATTATTATTTCCTACAGCAAACACTCAGGGTATTTACAATTAATAACGACTCATTTTACATAAATGAAGGCAAACATGTTTTGACTTCTGAAAAATAAATATCGAAATTTAGACAGGTAGCCTATGGCACATGGCACATACACACACAATTTTTTATGTTTACTCTTCCATTAAAAGATATGGCTTTGATTCGGCATAAATACCAGCAAATGAAATTAAATAAATGGTGTTAATCGATATTGCCGATCTGCTGGAACGGGCAATTTAACCTCGTAAAAATAGATTAGATCCTTGGCCACTTGTTACGTATTTTCATTTAAAAAATCAATACTAAAAAACTAAATCCCTGTATCAACTATGAATGTGGAACAAGTCCGTTAGGGTATAACGAGTTGGACCGATGCGTAAAAAGTTACCTTGTTCCTGTTTATTTTTTTCCATCGCTAGGCAAGCTATTCGCCACTCTTGAAGCTCTGGGGATGGAATGAGTCCGGCGGATCCTCCGACCTGATCCTTTCGTGCTTGCCACCAGTGGTGATCATCTTTGCTAATGATTTGTAAAATGTCCCCGATCTTAAACGAAATTCCAGCCTGTGCACAAGGTATTAATTCATCTTCCAAAGGATCGTAGTCGAACTGTGCGCGAACAAATATCTGAAATGATAATAAATTGCATTAGGCGGGTGAAATTGAAAAATTAAGTGACATAAAATTGACGAACATAGCTTTGTATTTAAGAGTTTTAAATTGATTTTAACATTTACATAGTCAATTTCAAATAGGAAGTTAATGGAACAGAAGTAACGTATAAACTGTGTAATGTCTCTCGTTATTTTACAAGCAACATGGTTTGCTTATTGCATTTTAACGACTAGTTGATCATGAAATAGATCATACATTTTAATTTTTGTTTCTTTAATGAAATTTAAGTAGCGTTACCCGTAATTTATCGAGAGTTTTTTTTAACATTAAAGTGCTAATTTGTGATGATGTGATAAGTTATATATATATATATATGTATATGATTTGTGTTACTAAAACTAGAAAATACATAAACTCAAAACACATAAACATTAGCAGTACTTTGCGAATAAGCTGTGGAATATTAAAACAGGCACAAATATATATGGATAATTTGTATTCTAGTAAACAATTGTCATATTAATACTTGCAAGCACATCGTTAAGATTTACTGTAACGCATTCGTTCGTGTAAATGTCAAAATACATGCTAATCTTTGTTTACTCGGAAAATAAAGTTAACAAGTGTGGCCAATTAAAACAAAAATAGAATTAACAAATGTAAATAAAATTAAAGGAAAAGTGTAATAGGTGTTAAGATAGCAGTGAGATGAACGGGATAGCGGAGAGAAAAGTGACATAACGAAGGATAAAACCTAGTTAATGGGTAAGAGCGTGTTGTTATATCAACAATGGATTTTAAAATTGCTTTGTTTGATGATATAGCCTAACTTGCCGATCAATTGAATATGTAAAAACAATTGTTACAGGAAAACAAGGATAAAGAGAAAACGCATAGCCTTCTAACTACAGCAGTCCAATCACACCAGATCAAGTGGTGGTACTTACTAACACTGGCAGAGGCCTAATCCTGAACAACTAGAGTGTTGAAGAAACAGAAAAAAGGAAAACGATTATTAATTCGTTTAGATGCTTCTAGATTAAAAAAAAAATAAAAATAAACAATCGTGGATTAAAAATATCAGCGCACAACACAATAAGTCAAATTAGCGCTCGTTAATCACGCTTTCCATTTCAAAACTTTATGATATGATTTGCGTTCCGAGACGCATGCAAATGCAACGCTAATATGAATAAATAAAACTAAGGTATATTTTTTATAGCTGTTATGTTGATTCGCGAATTCAATGAAGCAATATCGATCGTACTGAATAGCAACGCTATGATATAAAATGCATAAAACTATGAATAAATAAACTATGACGTTACTTTTTGTCATTTAGTGTTTTCTCTTTAACTTGATGTGTATCAGAGTATCTCCTTTATTAGATTTACTTTGATTTAATGTACATTATTACCATCGGTAATAATTTTATCACGTAAGGTTTCATGCATATTATTTCACGTCACAATAATCAATTGTTACATACTCAACGGAAATGAAATGCACACCTGGTTTTATATAATACATATATAATGTACATAATTTGAATATTACGAGTTAATTTATAGAATCAATAATATTATCAAATCTAGATTTGTATTTACACAAGTATACTTTATTAATTAACAATAACAATTGAACACTGAAAATCTCTTAAAATTGTGAAATGGTGTGTTAATATTTAATTTTAAGGAAAAGCGTGCACTAGACAATACGATCTACAAATTCCGAGGATAATAAAATAAAAATCAATGGTGATTGTTAACACAATAGAAATTACTCAAAACAAAAAAAAAAAAAAAAAAAAAAAAAAAAAAAAAAAAGAAAAGAAAAAATGAAATATAAAGTTTCCGCATAATGTTTGCCAGCTGTTTTTCAGCATGAGGCCGTATCTCAATGTACATGTGCAATTCTTTGGAATTTCGGAAACTTTAAACTTCACCGACAGTATGAGAAATGCAGCGAGTGAATTTTTAATGCGAACGTCAGTTCGTTTTATCGAGTTAAGCGCTGCATTTATCAGTAGGAGTAATCGTCTATTGAATGATAAATATATTGTCAATGGTGATAGTAAATGGTGAAACAGTTTTCTACATAGTTAGTAACAGGTACGCTATTGACAACTCGTCTGGTGGACTGACTGCTGCTATTGTCGCACGTCCTGTTGCATTCTTTATCATGCGGACGAAATATGTGCTTTTGATCAAAGTTTCCGAGATACGCCGTTTCTCTTGTCTCTTGAATCTCGAAAGCACGTGTCGTCACGAAGACTTACGTATCGCGATGATTGTGCGATGGTTGTGATAAGGAAAAATCAGAATTAGAAACACAGAAACATAACATTACCCAAAATATCCCGGCATACTGCAACAATACGATTGAATGAGGTCTTGATGGAGGTGGATTTGAATCGGGAATAACAAATGATCTCGATATTAAAACAAGGAGAAATTAAATCTATATGCAGAAACTTATAAGAATAATAATAACAATAATAATAACAATAATAATAATAACAATAATAATAATAATAATAACAATAATAATGTCACAAAGATTAATAATCATCAGTAATAATAATAATAATAAGAAAATCGCATGGCTTTGATTCGTGTTGTCTTCAAATTTTTAAAATTTATATTAAAATTGATTTTTTTTTCATTACTTTTTACAAACTTGTTACTTCAGAGAAGATTAAAATATTTAATTTAGTTAATTTATTTATCTTAGTCATGCACAGCCATAACCGTGCAGGAAAATACGAAAATAACGTGATGTCAATAAAAAGTACTAAATGCAAATATGTTTAAATGAAAATTATTTTTGGAGATCTTGTATTGGTATCAGTGAAATATAGCATATCAATTAGTACTATTATTATTGCAAATGAAAAAGGGTTAGTTGTAGGCGATACGTCTTGACAAAGTATTTTTTAGCAGTTCATGCTTTATTCATCTTCATACAATACGTTATCGCAAAAACACTGCTGTAGATCGCTCGCGACTCTTTTTATGTAATAAAATTTAAAATACGTGATTAAATTAATTGAAAAGTAGATTTAAAGAATTCATTTTTCGCTTAATTTGAAGATAACATACAATATCGTTGTTTATCTTGCATTACAAATATAATAAAACACAAATAATATAATTATTGTTATAATATAAGTATCATTAACATGTAGGAATATTTCAATCATATTATTTAATAATCTGTTTTTCCTTTTTTCATAAATTTAAATAATTAAATTAGTTCTCGTGAAAACCCATGTTCTTTTATTTACTGTACTCTTATTATAATCATACATTCTTAAAGTGTTTCATGACTTGTTAAGACATTACAATATTGAATAAATCTGATTATAAAAGGTAGCAATTTTTTAATAAGAACAAACAAGTTCGCATATAATATTAAGCTGACTTACAATAATTGGAATAAATTTCAGTAATTAATTATGTAAGCATAGTTACATTTAATTTATATTTATTTATAACATTCACATATTTCTGATGCACAACTATATAAATACTTCACATCATAATATATATTGAATATTATTTTTCTGTTTTCTGCAAATACTTTTACACCTCCATAATCGCAAAATTTGGGATATTTCGGGACGTAATAACAAGATTCACATAAAACTTCGTAATATCTTAAAGATATATTGATAATATATACAAGTAAATATAAATAACTATGTAACACGTATTGTAATTCATAAATTATTTCGTTATTTTATTACATAAATATATTTATATAGATATTACTTTGGTAGAATTAAATTGTATATGATATTATTTATCATATTTTAAATAAAGAAAGGGAATCGAAACTGCATTTCGTTTACCCTGTTTCCTTATATATAAGAAAAATTTAATTAGAAAATATAATTAACTTATACCCTCAACTGCATGGGTTATTTTATTTTAAAAAATAAATAAATTACTCAGTGTTCACATACGTAGCACATATTAAAATAATATTGTAATGTATCATTTAAATTTTTTATTTTTAAAAATGTTCAATAATATAAATTTGTTGACTATTTAAATTATTATTAATATACTTTTGTATTAAAAAAAAAAAGTACATTGAAAAGACTTTATTAAAATTATGATGATTATACAAGATAAATAACGAATTCAGTGTAAAAAAAATTTTTAATTAAAAATAAGTTTATTTATTTAATTTGACAGATTAAAATATAATTTTTAAAATAATTCCCTTCTTTACTATATATTAATATAAATCTTATTTATGTTTTTATTCATTTTATTCTAAAATTATTGTCTATTTCAAATAATACGAATGCAAATATGTAAATTTTATTGAAAAATGAAATTATAATTAAATCAAACTACTTCAATTGTACTCTTATTAATCAAATATAAGCTTAATCGATTTTTAATATAATTTAGTTAAAAATAGATTACAAAGAATGTTCAGTCAAGTTTAAGAAAATAGATTTTTTTAAAATTATTATATCGAAACAAAGAGTACGTTTATAAAACATTTATAATAATTTTATAAAAGAAAAACAAGACCTATATAATTTATTTTCGAAAATAATATATTTAAATTTAGTACACGTATTATATCTGTTAATGAGAAATTTGGAAAATTGAAAATGCATCGTTTAATCTACGAGATGATTAAATTGAAATAAAGAGAAAAATATGCATCAGTAATGAGAGAAAGTTTTAATTTGCTATTTAATTAGTTAATTTGACACATTACATTATTTTTTTATATTGCAAAATTATGTGAATTATTTAACCTACTGATAATTCAGTAAACCATTTTAATAGTCTAATAAAATGCGCAGTAGCAAACGACAGAAAGCAAAATTAGATTTAAGATAAATTACCGGTCATGCAGGCGAGGGTTTTAACGTAAATGTAACAAATGCTTGGCCTCTTTATTAAATTAAATTTTTATTAATCATGTATGTACGTATATATAAATACACATACATAAAATGTATAAGTGAAAGGTCCAATCAATTCGAAATAAATCCCAATGCATTTGTTACACCAGTTAACTTTGGCACAGCCTCTTACACAATTAAGTCACGAACTAATACAACTCAGTATTAAATCCTTACTAGAAAATTTTATGTTGCGCAGGATTAATTGAAATTGTACCAAGTATTACACGAAATCAATCGGTAAATCAATTAATTTCTTAGCTAAGTAATTAGCTGGTAACGTTATATTAATAACTTCATCCACATGTAGTAGTGATTTATTTACCGTTCGATTTCGAAAATTACCAAGATATATTCAGTATAAGAAACAGACAACCAACGAGCAGAGGCGTGCTTTTTTATGTAATCCTATGAAAAGGAACAAAATTTTTTATACCATGCACTCTCTTCGTACATTGTACAATTGAAGCAACGTTCTATATTATAGGCTCATCTTTAACGATGTGATGGTCAACTGTATATATTGGTTAATATCCAAGGATTATGAATATACGGATGAAAGTGTGTGGATGTGTGCTAGTGCATTTATTTATTGTAAAGTAAATGACTGCGAGTTGGGATTTCAAAATTTTGAATTAACAATTTAAGTTCAAAGGTATAATTGTCGTGGATTCGTATGAAACTTTAATTTACAAATCGATATATTAATCTACTGTAATATTGATAAATCTGGAAATAATTGGTTTAAAATTTTTTTTGGATACCCTATATTTTCCAACAAACGTTGGAGTAAATATACTTTTTAAAATTTGGAAAATAAAATTGCTTCAACAATTACATCGTTTGCACGGTATGACTTTTAATTCGACATTATATTACATAAAAAATTAATTTTTTTTTTGTAATTTAATCTCCTTTGCTCATATTCGTAAAATAATACGTGTTTTAATGTTTCATTTTTAATAGATGCACATATACAGTGCGTGAATTTGTAAATGCATCGAATACTAGCGTTCGCTAGAAAATATGTGAATAGTACCAATCATACATAACAAGTGAATATCATTAAAGGTTTCAATTATAAAAGATAAATATAATAATATGACGAAATACATTATCATTTCAGTGCATGTCATTTTCTGAAATATAAAATGAAAAGACTTTAATCGAAAAATTTGTTCTTCTGGCAACAAGAGCTAAAAATGGGTATTAATGTATCTATTTTCAATTTCGTATAGTTATACAATTTTTTTAATAGAAAAGAGTGGTAAATTTTTATTTTATATTGATTATATTGAATACATTATATTCTTAATTAGGACTTTTTGTTAATGTAAGATAGGTATAGTATGATCTCCGTGGTGAAGGTTGATATTGCAATCCCTTTAATTTCGTTTAAAATCCGTTTTTTAATTAAAGTCAACCGACCCACTTTTGCAAAGTTCGTAAATCAAAGCTCCGATTATTTGTAATGGCTAATAACCCTTCAACATATAGGTTGATTATAGCTTATTGCTCGAATTGAAAAAAAATTAAGAAACCTTTAGATCCGAGTTCGAGTAGTAGTAACTTGTAATAACTTGGGAGCAAATTGAATACAAAAAGGAACACGAAATCCCACAACTAACGAATGTGCACGTTCATTAATTAAGAAACAGGCTTATCAACTTCGATGAAATATTACTTTTACTCTCATATTTCACTACATCCATTTTTTATAAAAACACTATCCTCCATTAGGTAATTAAACATTTATGAAATTATATTTGTTCAGGAATAATAACTTTCGGCAGAATTAATTCCTTTAACAAACTATCTACATATTTGTTTTTTTTTTTTTATTGCAACTTGAGATTATAAATTACGTCAAAGAATTTATTCTCTATGCATGCGTAGAGTCATTCACATAAATCTATCAAATTGTTTTAGGTGTCCACCATTGTAATTTTGTGTACGTCGGTGGTAGGCCTAGTGCTATTAGCTAGTATATATATGTATATATATATATATATATATATATTTGTATATATATATATATATATATATAAGTAAAGAGCGAGAGAGCGAGAGAAAGATTATTAGGAATAATTGAATAACTTAATCTACATATTAGGTTGACTTGACCATTTAATTATAAATATTTATAGTAACTTCCTTGTTAAAGAAAATGAATTTTTGAAAAATCTAGCCAAGTTGATTTTGGAAAGCCTTTCATCTAATTTCATACATGTGAAAGCAGGTCTGGATTGAAGCAAAGTACTTTTAACTCCAACAAGTCACTATAAACTAGATTTATTTTCCATTAAAGCTTTTTCTAATACTGTGGGATATTTTCAATTTTTGGTAAATCATGAGCAGCATCCAATTTAGCCTTTAGATTTTCGCGAGCGAAGGACAGATAATGGATTCAAACGACGCCGAGGCGTATTTTCCGTGGACGAGATGCCCATTTTAAGTTTCGGAGCTTTTTGACCTTTGGCGGTCTTTATATCTTTGGGAGTCTGCGTTTTAACAGATTTCGAATTATTCGCCGGAGCACTGGGGATTGTTGTTACGGAAGTGGATGCGGTTGCAGTTGTGATTTTGGTGGTGATAGTTGTGGTGTGAGATTGGGAATAGGCTTGGTTTGTGGGGCTTACTTGTACCTCGCAGGGAGGCGGTGCACTCCTATAAGATGGTACAATCTGAAATGTTACTGGTCCACGAGCTTCCCGCTGCAACATAAAACATTTTATTTTCAGTGGTGCGATAAATTTTATGGACGATAATGAATCGGTATTATATTCACGTAACTCATTATCATAAGCAACATGCTCGCTTTTACAAGGATATTTATATCCGCGTTTTACTTTTTTTTCTTTTCTTTTCTTCTCTTTTCTTTTTTTTATAGTTAATAGGGTATAAGTTGGGGATAAATAGAGTACGCAATTTACTATACATATATCTAAGATATAAAAACCCTGTGTAATTCGAACAAAGAATGACTAAATTGTGAAATAGCTTATTTTCCTTTCCACTCGGTGGAGATTATATCTGCGGGAGAGATAAGGAATTTGAGTAATATGAAAACTTAAAATGTAATCTCATTCTGTGGTATGACGCGAATTCGTATTATGTCCTGTTGAAGAGTTTTGAATATAAAAACATCGCTTAAAATTTCAAAATTCTATTGAATATAAAACTCGATATTCAACGAAAAATGCGAATAAACATTATAAATAAATATGCAAATAATCCTCAACTTGTCAGCCTATTATTTTCTTTATTAAATATTTACGTTATGATAATCAATACGGAAAATTTATTTTTCTTTCATTCCAAATAATGCATGAAAATTATGACTGTTTTCAACACTAAAATAAATTAATTGATAATAATATTTTATGCAACTGGAATTTTAAATTAAAGAACTACTTTATATTTCAAAGTTTTCAAATATTACATCTTTTTTTACTGTTATATTTATGTTTACTGTTACAGTTACTGTTACTTTACAATCTTTATGCCTCATTGATAAAAGTTTAATAATTTAGAAACAACATTTCATTCAAGTATAATGTAAAAAATAATTATATCAATAATTTAATAAAAAATTCTAATGGTGTAAAAAATAAATAATTTTCATGAAATATTATAACTACGAGCGCATTGCTTTTTTTTAATCTTCAGGTTATATTTACGCACGTTCGTAATGGACTACATTAATTTAGTTATACAGATATGTATCTAATAAATTTATATGAAATATTATTTTTTAACGTCGCAAAAAAATAAATTTTCTACTTAATATTTGACATTAAAAGTTCCATTAAAAAAAAAAACAAAAAAAAAAATTATCGATATTACTAATTTAAATGCTTTTTTAATGTGTCATTATCTAATGATTAAATGATAATAAAAATTATAAAAAATATTAAAATTTGTTGAATAATAAATTTTTTGTAATACACTTTAAAATGTTTTCTCATATAATGCAACACTCTTTAATTTAATATAACATTAATTAACCGATAATTTTATAAATAAATTCTCTCTTAAAAATTATTCAATTATGTTTGTGTAATACACGTTACTTTCAATTATAAGTAAATAAGGAATTTTCATAAGTTTATTTTACTGTTTAATCTTTTTTTTAGTGTAACTTTTAATATTAATATTTAAGTAATGTATATTTTTATTACTTTAAAATATATATACCAAATAAATATAAGATATATATACAATATAATAAATAAATAAATATACGACTATATATCATAAATTTACGTTGAATAATGTTGATGAAAAAAAAATATCATTATTAATTAAAATATAATAATAATTATCAACTTACAAGAATCTTCTGTAAGGCGTTCACTGATTGATTAGCTACCGCAATTCCATTTATTTCTCTAATTTCGTCACCGACATGCAAAGTTGCTTGTCTATGAATCATTCCACCATGCATTATTCTTGCAACAATGCATTTTCCATCTTCATTCATTTTAAGTGTTATCCCCTAAAATATTTAATATTTGAATATAATTATGTATTTAAAATTCAATGCTTAAAACATTTTACAAACACATATTTGAAAAAGTTAGCAAAAGCTACTTCTATAGAGCTTCTATAAGACTAAATTATTTTATTATTTGATATAATCTTTAGAATCGCGATATTAAATACCTTATCGCTGTTCTAAATCATATATATAAACTACGGTCTGGGTACTAAATTTCAAACTCAAATAATTAAAAGCTAATAATTAAAACTTTATGTAAGTAAATTAATTACAGTTTTATTCTGGTTTAGGATAAAATTATGATTTAAGAAGTTATGGAATGCAAAAGAGAAATAAAACTCAAAAGTCTTTAAGGTAATTAATAGTTAATGAAGTTTCTAAATACTTAATAAGTAATTTACATAGTAAACGAATGCTATTTAACACAAAGATCTGTTTTTTGTTTTGTTTTAATGTTCATGCTAATAAAAATCGTAGTCAAGTGCAAAAGGGTAAATAATGGGAGGAATATATATGTATATATATAGATGCACTTATTTCATTACCATCGGTTCATCGGTATTTTTTTGAAACTGGACCATCCTAACTCGTGTGACATTTTCGAGTTCAAGGTCGCCATTTTGACCCTCAATATCATCGGTTCCATTGAGGTACGGAAATAAAATAGGAGGTGGTGTTGCTCTTTTTGCATCTTCTCCATAAACCTCTTGTCCAGTAACATCTTGGGCTTGGAGTAAAGCCTGAAATATGGACAATGTACATCAATATTTTTCCAACAAAAATTGAACATGTAGCACTGTTATCATTTATCATTTAAATTTACATATAATTAACGAGGAAGCCGTGAACAGATAATTTATTACTAAAACATAAACATTTTGAAATGGATAGGAGAGCCAAATTTCAGGTTAGAGGAGATTTTCAGTCGAGTGTAGAATGTTGTAATTTGAATTTTCGTTAATAAAGCATGTTCGATATATTTCACTACAAAATGTTAAAACCACGGTAGATTGAATTTTATTTAATTTTCAATATTGTAATAGTATTATCATAATGAACTTTATTTTTAATCAATACTTTTAATTATAAATCATGTTATAATGGAAGATTATGTAAATTACTCATTCTTTACAGAACGTGCTACACAAAATTTAAAATTCATTCAATGTTTCAGATTAATTTTTAGTTGAGTAGCATAAAAATTAAATTAAGCGATAAATACCTCTGTATACGTAATTCCGAATTTTAAAAGCCAGATCCTACAGTGCGGAAGATTTATTGTTCTGATATCGCAAAGCAAAATATTGAGGGCATTTAACGCGGTCAAACTTGTCACCCCAACGCCAACGTTACTCGACACCCCTATTTCCACTGCCATTTATTCGAATAAATTCTAATTTCCGTGGAAAACTTTGAAAAATTTACTACAAATACTTTTAATTTATATTTTGAAAAATTAGAAAAGAAGACAATTTTTCAATGCCTAAATAAGTACGAAATTTATAGTTACCAGACCATATATCACTTGCCTCATGTGTTGTTAGATGAATTTTGAATTATGTTCCGAGGCAAAGTATAAAAATATTGTGGAAAATTCTTAATATTAATATACGTATTACGGCCATCAATATAATTAAAATACACTTTACGTAATTGTTTTAAGATATTCTTACGAATTTTAATTCATTTACTTTTGTTAATTTTTAGAGTCTCTCTCTCTCTGTGTAAGTCATTTATATTTATTTAATGAGATTATTAATGATATTTCGACAACTCCATCTAATTAACTTCCAGATTTTTCTAATATCTAATTTTACATCTAATAGTACAATTACTGTATTAAAATTGTGTTTACTAAATTTTGAGCTTTGTCCCGAATATAATTACAAACTAAATTACGCAAGTGGAGCATGAAGCCATATGTGGTTTAACATGCTACAAAATTATGCAAACTTATGCATTATATGTAAAATATTTCGAGCTTATTAGGCATAGCAACAATTACGCATTTCTATTAATAGAAAACTTTTTTTTTCTCCGAGTGTTTGATACCGATTTATGTAGATTTGTAAATGCATATATTTCTACAGATACCTTATAGATGCATATTGGTTTAAAAGAGAAAAAAATGAAATTTTACTCTTTTTAATAATTGAAATTTACGATTTCTAAGTATTTTTTACGTGAGTTTTATGAATAGTTTTTTAGGTTAAATATGAAAGTAGTTATTTTTATGAATAACTTTGCTGCACTATAAACAAAGAGGGAAAAATTTATATTTTCCTTTAATATTTTTGATTTTTATAAATAATATTCCCCAAAAAAAAAAAAAATTTACGTTTCTAAACAAAAAGACTTTATTCATTACTTTAATGCACATTGATCAAACGAACACCTTACATTTTTTTTGGCATATGAAAAGGAATTTGAAAACGGAAATACTAGAGTAAATTCTTTTGAATTTGATGAAAACAGATAGTAAGCAATAAATTTGACAATCTTGGCACAAGCACAAAATTTACAAAAAGAATTTACATTCATCGAATTTCTCCAAAAGTACCATCATCTAGGTTGCAATAAATAATCCTACCGTTACAAGTTTTTACATAACCAAATTTTTATCTTCTAATGTGATTATTAAACAAAAAGAAAAGAAGTCGTTAAAAACAATTTATTTATCGCAATCACACGCAATGATTAATTAAAACAATATTTTTATTTGCACAATAGGCTTTTGCTATTTTGTCCACGCTTTTCTTGAGTCCGTTATTATTAGCCAGTGCAGCGTTACATCCATGTATAATAGAGCGAAATTATATTTGAAACAGCAACAAAGTCATTATCAATATTCAAATTATGAGCTTACATAACAAAGCATTTCTTCATGCGGCATCAACAAATTCGCCTCAATATAATCTCCGAGACAAACAACAAAATCGATGGGGCTTTGATCCACCGGCGGACAACAGGAGCGATAAGAGATGAAAATTCCTGATTGCACGTTCTAATGATTTCACACTTATCTCGAGGATGATAATCATTTTGGTAAACCACTGTTACATCATTAACAACTAATTGGTATTCCGAGGATAAATTGGAGTGAGCGAGTACCGCACGAGTTAGCCGTTGGTCGAGGACTGACGAGCGCCTGTTATGCACATAATAATTCACTCCATTTTCTCCCAGTTTCGCATCACCTGGATTTCTCCATACTCAATGCAATTCACACGTAACCCGATGCTCTTTATCGAAGTGTTCCATTGTATCCGTTGAAATGTGGAGTGCTTATTTGATCTTTCACGAGAAATAAATGAGCTAATTTTTATTCCATAAATAGACCTTTGGATATTGGTAAATATCGTAATTTTCAACGGAAAAATTGCATTGAACAACTGTGAATGTGCACGTTAAAAAAAAAAAAAAATAAGAAATTAAGGCTTCCAGTTATAATTAATTTACTCGTTCTATCGCAAAAATCGATCGAACCGCTTATTTAAATGTCTAATGAATTCAGATAAAATTTTATAAATAAAAAACAAATTGTTGTCGTTAAAATAACTTGATAATATTATTTGCTATCTATCAATGGAATTGTGTACCATTTTTGCCCGATTTTATATCTACATTGATCGTTCAATATATTTTTTACAGAGATTGCCTGCAAGTTAACTGCAAAAATTAAATCAGTAAATGTATAGATGAAAAAGCGAACTACATAATGAATGTTTTCCTAAAATATTTATTTATTTTCGAAATCCACCAATAAAACGACTTATAAATTATTCAAAGTTACTCATGCTTTACTAATTTTTTTATAATATTATAAAAAACTTCAGACATATTATTTTTTTAGGGATCAATATTTTATTTTATAAAAAATTGATAAATTTTAAAAAATATTGTTACGTAGAGAAACGATATTTTTTAATTAATTTAAAATATTATTATGAGAGAGGAAAATCAAGTAAGAGAAAAGGGGAATAATAAATATTTTTATATAAGAACGGTGAATTTATTCAGTTTTTCTCGAATAAGCACAAATTAATATTTTTCTCTACAATCTTCTCCCTATAATTATTATTTATCTCTCTCTCTCGCTCTGTCTTCTCTTCTCTGTTTCTGGCATGTCAGTTTATATAAGAAACTGATAAAATTGTTTAAGATAGCAATGATCGATTTTTTCTTTTCCATAGCAAGGAAAAAGTTTTTTTATGTCAGATTATTAAAATTGTAAATATCAGGCGACAGAGTGTAAACCATCCTGTTTATAATTAAGTATTAAATAGCTTGAGATATATTTTACTTTATATATACGCGTGGAAAGGAAAAAAAACACTGTGAAAAATAAAAATTGTTTCATAATTTAATATTCTTGTGCTTTGGTCCTGATATGACTTTGAAGTAACTATTACATCACCAACAAATTGTCTTACATGAATAATTAACTGATTTATTTTATTGCAATAATTATTATTGTTTCTTTCTCGAGATTCAGAAGATTCACATACAGTGATATTATGAGTACGGATTGTATAATTGTTTCCATTCGTTACAATTATAATTAATGTTTTGAAATATTTCAAAATTCATAACTGTTAAATCCATTGTTATTCTAAGGATTAACCCTTTTCTTCTCTGCTTTTCATCTTTTATATATATTAGTCTTTGTAGATGAGTTATTATATAATTATATTGTCATTTATTCAACTTAAAGAATCGAAAATAGTTCTTTAGAACAAAGCACATAAGATTGTAATAGAGAAATCTTAACTTATAATTTCATTTACTTATAATTAGTTAATTATGTTCGTAAACGAAAAATATATTATTAGTATAAAAGTAAACGCAGACAATGAAGTCAATTACCATACGTTAATTGCTTAAACATTGAAAAACGGATAAAACTTTGATAACATAAAAGATTGTTCAGAGAAAAAAAAGTGAGAAAAGTTAAATTGTCGTATGAGCGCTATACAAACAATTTTGCTGTATAAACATGAGAGCGATAGTTTCATCTTCAATTTTTTAAAAGTTTTTATTCTATTTGAGTGATGGTTATTTGTTTACATTATATGCAAAACGTACTATTACTCAATGTAGATATATTGTATTACTTATTTTGATAATTAATAAAGATAAAATTTATAGATAAATTTACATTAAAATACATACAAAATAAATAATTAATTAATTAAAAAGAATGAGGTGTTGTTAGTAGATTTAATATTATTTATGTATATAATAGAATATATATATATATATATATTATGTATAAATATTGTAAGCTACTTATGTAAATACACATCAAATATTTATTGAAACATTATAAAGACAATACAATATTTAATCGATATTAATACAAATATGATTAATTCAATAAATAATCAAAAATTCTCGATTTACATAGCATATCAATAATAAATAGCTTATATTATTGGAATAATGATGATAAAAAAAAGTAGACAATAAATATAATAATAAAACAAAAAATAATATAATAGATATAAAATAATAATAATGAACATAGTTGAATTTATTAATAGAATAAGATAAAAAAATTAATAAAAAATATTGAACTTTCCATTATTGTAACCTAATTTTTTTGATGTTAATATTTTTTTACAAGTTTGTATCATATGTTTTATAATAATATATATATATATATATATTTTATAATAATGCTTTTTGGATAAGTTTCTATTTATATTAAAATAAATTCACAATCATTATTTTTATACGACTCTTTAATTGAAGATTGTGTAACTTATTTAATGTACAAGAATTAAAATTAAATTAATTTTTTTTATTTACGATCAATTATAATTTAAATCAATTATAATATAAGAAAAATGAGATGAATTTTATTCTATTATAAAATAATTATATTGTACTTAAATTTCTTCTATTTTATAATAATTATAATAAATAAAAGTAGTTTTTTTATAATATAAATGTATACATATAAAAATATCGTTATCGATTATAATTATGTATATCTATGTTTTTCGAGGTTACGTGTATTTTATAAATTTTAGAGCTGAGCAATGGGAATAAAACAGAATCAGACGCAAAAAATTAATTTATTTTTAATACGCTTATACACTTAAATCAGAGAATATACAATGCTGAACAATGTTTTGTTAACTTGCATTTTCATTTCTAGACAAAAGCTTCAATTATTTATTATAAATATAAGATGAACAAGTAAGATATCAATTGCATGAAATTTTCTACAGGTATTATTTGATATATCTACAGCATGATACAGAGCGTAAATAAAATTATGTATTTTAAAAATAATTTTCGAAACTTTTATTTTCTATCCGACTTATTCACTGATATTATCTAGATTAATTTTTTTTCTCAACGGGGGAATCTCTTTCTATCCTCGATTTTCGTCAGGTAGGGCCGTAAACCGCACATGCGGAAAAATTTACTCGGAAGATGTGCGCCAATGAGGTAAATCGGAGGTTCGATATTATTCTTTTTTACCTTTTTATAATTTTTCACTATTTTCACCGATTAACCCCTTTCTTTTATTAACAAGGTTTCTAACATCGACTTACGTTAAGTGTTTTTGTCAATAATAGTAGTAGTAATACTTTTAGAATCTTGAAACTGATCCAATAAAGCAGGAGAAAACTGTTGATGTTTAGTTAGTTCACTTAATTAAAAAAACATTTTTATTTATTTTTTATTTTTTTTGTAAATTAAAGTAAAATAAAAAAGCTTTTCTTAAAAATTATGAGTAACTGTAATTTTAATGCAAATATTTAACTTTTATCCCTGACAAAAATATATTTATATCTTATTCCATAAATTATATTATTTTATTTTTGATTAACTTTACGTTTAGAGTTTCAAGTATGAAAGATATACTTACTGCTTAAATTATCTGTACATATCACACATTATATTACGAAAGCGTTTTATACTTTTATTATGCTAATAAAACATAGAATTTGTTCCATTATTTGATGCAATTAAAAGCCGTATAAATGTAAAATAATTACAAATAATTAAATCTAATAAAAAAAAAATTACGTATATATTAAGAAAATTAAAAGACATTAAATATGCTTGACATTTTAAAAAATGTTTAAAAAAAAATTTATAAAATTACTAGTTTGTTATAAGAAAACGTGTAAGAATTTTTTAAAAATGTACTAATTAGTTAGTATTTAATTAAAGCCTTTTGATATAGTTAAGTTCTCTAATTCTATTCATTATAATGTTGAATTGCATCTAGAAAGATTAAGTATTATAAATAAAAATAATTTATTTATGCATATTTAATGAACAAACATTTATTAGATAGTAAATATGTACGTATACATTTAATAAGAAATAATTAAATTTATATTAAAATTAAAATTGCAGAATATTTTTTAAAAATAACTAGAGTTAATTTGAATTAATTCTTTAATTCTAATTATAATCTTCTATATAAAATTATTTTTCATTTTTTTTTGCTTTTTAAAAATTCATTCAATTTACTTGAAAAAATACTTAAATCAAAATTTATGATACTTATAAAAGTTCATTAATTATGTCTTTTTCATCCGATGAAAAGTTGAAGTATTTGTTATAAGCTACAAAAGTTTATAAGAAAATATCAACAACTAGAGTTGATAACCTATATTGCTAAAAGTACTCATCTTAAAATTTAGTTACTCATTTTTAAAATATCAATAATATCGAGAAGTTCAGAACTACTTAATGAGAGTCTACGCTCCTTTTTGAAAATTTATAAACTTCTATTTAAGTAGTGTTACTGAAAAAAAGAAGAATCGAATGTCATTCAGTGTAACTCAAAAATTTTTGGTATAATTATTTAATAAAATATATTTTTTACATATTTCTTTAGTTCAATTATTATATATATATAGATCATTTGTTTGTAAATCAGTTTTTTCTTTATAATTTATTATTCCTCTCCGGCTAATTATATATTAAAACGTTTTTTAGAAAAAATCTTTTTGTTAGTGAACTTAATGTTTACTGAAGTATAAACTTTTTCAGAATAATTATTCAAAACTATTTATATTAATTTTATTTTTAAACAAGAAGTTTTCAAATTTTATTATAAATTATGCAAAAAAATAAAATTATTAAAAATTAAATAATGAAATTATTTATGATAATATTTTAAAATATGTAGAAGATTTCAAATTGGAGAGATTTATAAATAGATGTGAATTCAATGATTAATAGTTAGCAAAATATGATTACTTGCATTTTATTAAAATGCATTTTCAATGAAAGTGTCATTGAGATTTGCCATAAGTAACTGTAATACGAAAGTTGGAAGATTGATTCGATATCAGTAAAGCGACTTGATCAAAGTAGGGCGATTTTCTGCATCATTTGCAATATACATACTTAATCGAAGTTTTTGATCTAAAACTTAATATAACTCTTTAATTGAATTTTTTGAATGTAAAATTTCAATATCACATGCCATGAAATAGATAATTTTCGACAAGCTCATATATATTTTTTTTTTATTACAATTAATGAAATTGAATTTAATATACTAAAGTATTTTATCTCCGGAAATTCAGATAAAATCAATGTTTTTATATTTTAATCTCAGCTGACAAAATAAATATAATGATAAAATATTCTTGAAAAAATCTAAATATTTAATTATCAAGAGATATTGAATATTATTTATACGTGACGGAAGATAAATATTGCATTACTATTATAAAATATTATAAAATATATTGAAATATATATATACATGTTATCAAATATAAATGCACAGGATTTACAGGTATATTTCAAATTTTATCAAATTTAAAATGTAAAAGTAATATTCAAAAAAATTTTCTAAATTTAAAAATAAGTTTAAATTTGAAAAAATTTGAATATTATGATTTTTTGATATGCAGCAGTTTAAAATCTTTAAAAATTTTAAAGTTCAAAAACTCTTAAAATTTATAAAAGTTTATAATTTTCATGAATTTTTATCGTAATTAAATACAGTTCTTCTGCAAGTCAGAAATTTATATTTTATAAATTATACGGTAAATCTACATCACTGAAAATTTTCTTATATCCACTGATATTTGATTAGATTAGCTGAATAAGAAAGGGTTGGGAATTATAATTTAAGTTACTGCAGGTTGAAGGGATCATTCAGGTTCAAAACAAAAAAGATGAGTTATCTCAATAATATTAGAAATATTAATTCAAGCAAATTATACTTAATCATACACATTATTAGAAAGAAAATAAAAAAACTTGTTTTGAGAAATTACTTCTGATTTGATTTCATGCATGCTCAAAAAATTTTTTTATGTCACAATTTTTATTCTGAACAAGCACAAGAATTAATTATAAAATTTAAATATTAATAAAAAGGTTGCATAAATAAATTCTATATTTACATATAGACAGTACCTAACTTAAGTTTATACTAACATTATTTTCAACAGCACAGAAGAAAATTAAAGAAATTTTTATACGTAATTTACAAGAACTTATTATATTTACGATTAAATATTTTAATTTTGTCTATGCTTATTTTTTATTTATACATTGAGTTAAGTTCAATACAAAGAACGTATTAAATGAAAAATAAGAAATATATATGTATATATATATATGTATAAATTGAACAGTGTTCCACTAAATATATATTTGAGTCTTTGTAATAACAATTTTTGATTGCCCTTTGTATACCTCAATAAACTGGACTGTAGTGGATAAACATCATAAAATAAAACCTTTGAATTTCATTTAAATTAATGAAATAAAGACTAAAGGATAAATTACATTTTAATAATGATTTGGCAATTATTTACATCTCTTTAATGTATGCGGGCCATCCGTTCAAAGTATGTCGAAAGTTACAAATATGTTGACTAAATTGAAAAGTGGGTACATCATGAAACTACTTTGTACATAAATAATGACTATTTTTAAAAAAGTCCAATACAATACTGTTATTGATTCAGTCACTGTTTTCACCATATTTTTCTTATCAATTAAAGCTTATTCGACAGTTCAGGTATTTTGAAAATACGTTAATGTCTATTATTGACAAAAAGGATTACCATGTTCTAATTTTCTTTTCATACTCTTATTTTTAAAGTTTTAAGTATATTTTCATTTTAAAAGTATTAATAATGAAAAGAAATATGCCAAGAGTAAGTCAATATATCCAATAATTATAATATTAAAAAGACATCGTAAAATTTTATATGAAAAATTAATATATACGCGTATGTGTGTACAATTGATTCATAAAAATTAAAAATTTATTGAAAATATTGAAATTTACGTTGTATATGATAAAAATACAATCGTTACAATTTACTTCTAAAAATTTGTCCTTGACATCTTGTCAATTTTCATAAATTGTCACGCACTTATCCGAGTATATACGAACCTTGAATTGAATATTACAATTAAAAATAATGAAATGACTATAAATAAATTATCTTAAAATGTAATTTTCAATGCAAATTAATTTCTCTAATTTATTTACACGAAATGTAATCATAAATGAATATTTTGATTGATTTTATTGAAGTTGTTCTTATTTTATTTATAATGACCTATATTACAGAAATCAAATTTAATGGGAATGAACCAGTTAAAGTAATGTTATAGCAGAACACAAGCAATACAAATCACGCAATAAAAATGGTTTATTTAAATAGTCTGTCATACTTGAAATTTTCTTTGAGGAATATTTTTTAAAAATAAATTCCTTGGCACTCAGAATGCATGAAGGTAATTAAGTTTTTAAGGGAAATTAAATTTCTTGGCTGATTATGTGTCAGAAATTAAATTTACATCGATATTATTAGGAGTACCTGGCAGCAGGTATATTATTATCCTGCAGGGATATCTTAAGACTTCGGTTATCATTTAATCCCCAATAAACGCTCTGGTTTGCAGTTTAATTCGCATGCTTGTTTCAACTACAGTGGAATGTACTTAGATCATCTCGAGGGGACTTGAGGAATGACACACTTGGGATACGATCGCACTTTGACATGGTTTCACAAAACACTAAACTTTTTAGTGGGAAAATTGGAATTTACAGCGCTCTAACACATCCCTCAATCCATGGAGTATTTTATTTATTTACTGGAAAAAGAACTAAGGAAAGTCCAAGATCCGTATCTTATTTAAAAATGGAGAAGAATTAGGGAGATTAAATAAAGCAGATTAATTTATAATATATTGTGCTGGGGGAGCATTATATTATCATTATATTATAAATAAATAATAAAAGTTGAATATGTGTTTAATTAATGCGCCCGGAAAGGTATTGTATTATTCACGTTAAATCCTCAAAGTATTCACAGGAACTTTAATATGCATTTTAGTTTAAATATATAAAAATACATTGTTAAAAATTTCAACTTCCAAATTAGCTTAAACGAAATATCGAATGTAATATTTGCATATCGCATTTTGGTATCGGCAAATCTAAAGTTGATGCAATAATAATTGAATTATAACAACAATAGCCTATCGATAGATTTAGCTTGGCAATATGGTCAATAGATAACTCGTAGAAAAATGGATCAAGTGCTCGGACATGAAATATTTAATTGCTCCTTTGTTTTTGTTCACATTTAAATAAAGTGTCCATCGGGCTCGCGAACTCTTTGAAATTGCAATACGTCAAAATAGGTCAGTCGACTCAGCTCTTGTAAAACACAAAGAGGCAAACTCGTCTGTGTACCCACGATGTGATTTCTGGTACAATACTCCCTCGTTTGTGTGCGAGTGTGTGTATGCAAAGGACATATGCCCGCGTGGTCTACATACTCGATAGCCGTTATATAAGTGTATTTCTCGATTGAAAAAGTCCTGTTTGAAGGCTTGTACTACATGCAAATTTACAAAATTCCCCGGCCGACGTGTCGGTCACACAGAAACTCACGCATAAAAAATCCTATATCTGAAGAGTATTTTTTTTAATTAATTGGATGCTTATTATAGTTGACAGCCTAAAACCGCGTGAATTCCGTACGCAGCCTCATTTACAAAAACCATTATTCGAAGGAAAATGTTATCGAGTACTATTTTTTTTTGGTCGAATTGTTTGCGAACAAGAAATTGAATGGATATATATTTATTTTTTCTTTCATTTAAGCACAACATATTTTTGCAATATGTTTTTATTAATATACTGATATTATAATTTAATTAAAAATTTCCCAACAGTAAAAGCACACTAGTTCTAATTAATATTTTAATTATATGTTTATTTTAAAAAATTAAAAATATGCTTCAATTTTTATGGCTTTAATTGAAGCTCAGTTTAAAGTTTATAATATTGTTAAACGAGAAATTGAATGATAAAATAATTTGAGGTATTGTTTCAAGCAAATTTAAAATATTTTTGTAAAGTATAAAATATTTAATTTAATGTCATTATTTTATTGTATAGCTGGTCGTTTAAAATATAGGGTCTTATTAATTTTAAGTGATCCCTTAAAAATTAATAAGACTTTCCCTTTTTTGCACTCTGGAAAATTCATTAAAAATATTTCATTTTAGCCCACCTTTCACAAGTCCAATTTAATCTTCCTTAGCATCTTTACTTTAGCCTACATAAAAATCTTTCATAATTTTCTAATTTTCTTGTTAAGAAAAAATATTACAAATACTTTCACCAAGTATACGCAGGAATAACTCTGCAGAAAATGCCCTGCAAATGAAATATCTATGAGTCATAAAGGGATAGAACCGCGCGGCTTACCTTGTTTTTATTGCAAATTAAATCCAAATTCAGATGAATCTTCAAAGGACCTGATTGTGTTCCAGGGAACCGCAATATGCACAACTAATTCGATATAATGAACGTCTTCCCCGGATCAGGTGTAGAGGAAATTTTAAAGTACCACCAGATCAATAATTAAAGTTAAGCTACATGGATCTTTGATCGACGGCAGCTGCCCAGAGTCAATATACCGTGTGCGCCCAATGCTCAAAGCCGATAAAATAATTGAAAAGAGCCGGGTTTTGCAATGCTCTTCACCCAAAAGTATATATACGATGGTATATCAAATTTAAAACATACAAACAGGATTTCATCGACGCCATCAGATATTAAATTTACTTCCAGGCTTCATATTTTAAATGTGGGGCAGGCTTCGCTTGCGGCAACGAGCATCTTAATCGGCTTTTTGTTATGGGTGAAATCTATTTCCATATACCTATATCTATATTTATATATGTATGGGTGTGTGTGTGTGTGTGTGGGTGAGTGGGTGGGTGTCTGTGTGTACACATGAACGCCCACCCACCCCACACATCCACACATATACACACACATTGTATATATATATATATATATACAAGTGGTGTGGAAAATTTTTAAAGCTCAGTGATGGTAATTCGCGGATTTTTAAAAAGTCCTTTTCTATGTTAATACTATTTTTCTTAATGGTTCGAGAATTTAAAAGCAGAATATTTTTATCATTTTTTAATATTTTTCTTTTTGTAGTTGGTCGTTGATAAAATCTTCTTTGATAATTTCATTTCTTTTTAGGTCAGTGTGTAATATACGAGGTCAGAAATTAAAATTTATTTACATATTTTTTTAAAGGAATAATAAAGAAATAACACAAATATTATTTGTTTTTTTTTCATTATAAAATATCGAAAAAATTTTTAAATTTGCTTTGCTGTTATTATCAATTATGATCGAATTGAATCATATGGATTATATTGGGAGTACACTCGTATTTTGACTAATTATACAACTTTTGATATACACTTATAATTACATTTTTTTTTAAGAGTTACTATAAATAACTTTCAAATATTTAATTTAAAAACTCGCGTTTATTCATTTTAAAACGTAGCTCTGGAAAATAATTTGCTACGAATTTTTTTAATAATAATAATTTTTAAGCAATATTAAATACAATATTTTTCTAAATATGAGTTTTGATGATTTTCAAAATATTCTATTACATGACGAATAGCTAAATTTCCTAGAGTACGCTTTTAAAATATTATGTTTAGACATCTAGTTTCTTTGATAATAAATTTTCGCGGTTTCATAAGGAAGACAACAAAACTCTTTAAATAATGTTGTTTGGTTTTGCTATACAGGTTACAAAATATTAAGATAATGCGCAAAAGAAACTAATTCTATTAGGACAACATATGTTTCTTCTGCCATTGTACACTATAACAAATTGAACTCATTTTTTAAAATGTTTCAAAAGATATCTTTGTGAAAAATGTTACTGGTTTTAAAGATCTGTTATTTAATTTCCTGGATCAAATACTCAGTTTAGTCTTACTTAAAAACTAATCGGTCGTATGAGAAATGTAGAAATGATACTTTAATTATCAGAAAAATTCTAAATGAAATATCTTTATGAGTAAGTTTATTACAATTTTGGTGCAACTTTATTGCAAGTTTGAACAATATCATATTCATTTACAAATATTTTTACTTTTATATTTGTCTATACTATTATATCAATTTAATTTACTAATTTTATATTTATATTTACTTATAATTTTGCTGAACTGTATTTATTAATTTCACTTCAAAAGAAAGTTTATTGGAGCACAGAGAAATAAATGTTAATATTTCTATACAAATTTAAATTTATATTATTTGCATAAATACAAAATAATTCACAAGACAATTAAAATACCTTTTGCTAGATAAATATATTCATTACTGTTTCAATATTTTATTTGATATTGTCTTCTGACTAACAAATAAGACTAACAAATTTCCTCAAAATGTTAAACATTAGAGTATCAAATTTTTCGTTTACCCGGTCATAATTGGTAACCCCATATCTTTATCACAATTACAATAGAGCAATATGACTCTTTATCTAAGGAACTATCACGTTGATTTAAAAACAATACACAAATATATAAATAATTGATATTAAAAAAATGTTAACTTATCACTTTTTTTAATAAAATTATTATTCGTGTATATATAACTAAAATTAATAAATATAAAAAAATTTTTTTGTTCAAATAATCACAAAATCAAAAAAGTAAAAATATCTTTTGAATGGCAATATTAAAAAATAAATAATATTTTACATATAAATGTATATTTATTGATTTATATGTATAATTTTTATTTCAATAGTTTTTGTGGCTTAAGCATATTAATTTTCAATATTATTATTTATTCAGAAATATTATTTTATCATTTTAATTTAGTATATATTTTTTGCATCTTTAAATATTTTAAATATTTCGTTTTAAAAATTAGTATAAAATTTATTTCATGTGAAATTTTTGAAAATAAATTCTGTGTACAATTTTTGTTGCACAGATAATAATATTTCGTTACAAGAAAAAAAGAAATTATAAGATAATACAGACTAATTACACGTTTTCTTTTTGAGATAAAATATTTTTTTAATTATTACACCGTATTGTATAGAAGATGAATGATATTGTCTTTCGTATTATCAATAATTATTCATATACTTTTTAAGATCAAATGAAAAATACTATTCATTCTTTTGTGAACAAATAATTATGCACGTATCCATATTATTATTATCATTATTATTGTATGCTTTTGGAGCAAAAGTAGGTAATTATTTATAATTAACTTTAATTTTTTGAATAAAATATCTAGAACAAAAATTTTGAAATTCAAAAGAGCACCTAATAAAATAATAAATAATTCGAATTACATTTTAGTTTCAGAAAGTACTTTCGTAAATCAAAAAAGCTTGTAAATTTTTTTTTGAATTTCATTTAAAATAATTTTAAATGAAAGTTGAATATTTATAACTCCAATTTATTTTGTTCAATTTAAATGTAAGGTATCTCACGATAATTTTGATTTTCCTGTTTTCATTTTGATCAATAGTTTTAATATTGCCATTTAAATGAATTTTCAATTTTTGTGTATATTGTTTGTTATTTTGACATAAATAAACAATCTTGTTGATTTTTTGATTTTTATAGTACTCTCATATTTTTTCACATAAAATAACAGTTATAATTTACTGCACTATAAAATGTAAAACCATAAAAATATAAGTTGCATACATAAGTTGACTGTACTTCAGATAATTCCTTACCAGGCATTTCAAATGTGATCGTTGCGTATAGGTCAATGTTACAAGTACTTAAAACCGTATTAAAAAATCATAAATATGAATTTAATGGCATAAAAGTACAAAAGTCGCGAAAATTTTGATAAAAACTTAAGAAATACATCCTGTAATATTCGAGTTAGATGCCAAGTCTACCAATAATCAAGGTGATTTTGGCGAAAATTCGAGAGTTAAATCTCAATGGCAAGGCATTAATTCAAAATTTTGATCATAAAATTGTAGAATATAAAAATTATGTTGTAGTATATTTTAAACAGTCAAGTTTGTCTTATAGATAGGGATGAAACGATAAATTTAGTTAAAAATTATGGAACAGAAATTTTTTTATGTTAAATTAAAAATAATTATAACAATAAAATACAGTCTGTTAAGGCACCTAAAAATATAAATTTATTCCGTAATTATAAAAATTTGAACTATCTTAATTTCTTTTTATCAGCTTATTGTTTTACAAAAAGAATAAGCGGGAACTTATTCGTAATTATTCATAAACAATTTACAATATTCACCAATTCAATTTGTATAAATTAAAAAAACTGTTGGGTGTCTTATTATTTTGCATGAAAAGTGAATTTCAGAAATTTTCTTTATATATCTATCTGACCATGGAGCGTGTGCACTTCATGGTTATATTACTTTTTTCAACAATGCAAAGCAGTCTTTTGAAAAAAGTAAAGTCATTTCCACTGTTTGTTCAAAAAGCTCATCTTTTTTATGATCAAATATTTTGAGTATTGTAATATAAAAGTATTTATTTTTTGAAGAATATATTAAGTTAAATTGCGTAAAATATATTAAATAAAATTATATAAAATCATATTTTTAATAACTATTTTCCATTATTTATTTTATTTAATATATTTTTGTTTACTGAAAGAAATTTTTAATAGAAATTTCAAGTCTTCTCTAGTTAATAGTCAAAACAAAAAGAAAATCCAGAGCAAACTTATTGAAAACGACATTTTATATTGTGTATAGATTATTGATACCAAAAGTTGAAGCCATTGAAAATTTTATATTTAGTTTGCGTCGGATGTAAAAAACATTTAATAAATAAAAAACAGCTTAAGCGGCTAAAATAACAATTTTCACGCAAAAGCATGTTTTTAATTGTTTTATAATTTTAGTTTTTCGGATTGTTAAAACTTTCGTTATTATTTTTATAAAAGATTGGTTCACGTGCGTATCGAAGCGATCTACTTATTCAAGAGCAAACACACACACACACACACACACACACGGGGATCCATTGTTATTTGCCGAAAAATCTTCATCGTCCGTTCAACAATATCTTTGAAAATGGAAGTGATTATTTTTTCAGGCTAGTTGATGATGGTGTTTCTCCCCCTCCCCTTCCCTCTTTTCTTTTTTATCTTCGCTCTATCTCTTTTGCCCTTGTTTGCTCTATTACCACACAAAATGTTCCGCGTGCATTGGCTGCACGCTTTTCCTCTCAAAAGCTGTACTCCTAGGCTTCGAGTAATTCTCGTTGTTTCTCTTTCCCTCCTCGTTCTCAGTTTACTCTTCTAGCCCACATTTACATCCCACCCTGTTCCTCCGATTTCGGTATGATAGAACGAGTGTAGTCTGGTAGCAAGTCTTGAAGAGGTTTTTCCGGAAAATCCAGACTGTTTGAGATATCGTGCAAGGCTAACCCCTTGTGAAGTATGTGGAGTGTGGTAGACCCCAGACTCGCCGAATGAATTTTGAAGTGAATATTGCGAAAAAGTCTATGCACACATGCATAAAGACAGCGTATTAGGGGAAAAAAAAGAAGGGGAAATATATGCCCAGTGGCTCGTCATACGAGCTTAATATAGTGAGGAACGTGTAATTAGGCACGTCGAGATAATATTTCTGGGTGAACAATTCTTTTAAGACGGGGTAAGAGAAAATATCTCGAAATATTTTGTTACAGTGGCTATATTTCATTTTTGTAAATGGCGTTTTTACTCTCTTCGCGAATGGTCTTGCGACGAAAAACTTGGAGAAGCCTGGGAATTTTCAAAAAAATTCTTCAAATAGGCTCGATATAAATATAAAATAATAAATGTACTGGGATATAAAATAGTGCGCCGAGGCACATGGCTCAAAACGCGAGAAAAATTTATAAAATTAAAAAATTTTTGCAAAGGAAAGCTGAAAGAAAAAGTGGAAATTTTTGTAGTACGTAAGAAGGAATTGTAAATTGAAAAGTGGAGTTCGATATCGCGTAGAACTACTCACATTTCCTCCGAGTTCTTTCGTTATTTTTTAAAATAATTCCTAGTCTGCATCAAATTTTCCTACATGATTTTATTTATTTTTTTTCCTTTCACTCCTTATTTTCCTTCATTTTAGCGACGAACATTAATAATTCATTTTAATCTAGCAAATTAATAATTTTATATTCATAATTTAATAAAATGGAAATTCTTTTTTAATTTTTTTTTTAAACTTTATATTTGCTTATTATTTAAATATCTTTATGTATTTTGTATGTTACTTTTTGTCTTTTAAAATTCATTTCCGATCAAACAATGATAATTTAACCTATTTTATGCATTTTTATATTAAAGTATCTTACAGGATTTTTAAAAGAAAATTTTATTCCACATTCAACAGTATGAATAGGAATGTATGACAATTTTTAAATACAACACGGAAATATTAAATATATTATTCGTATATAATCACTAAAATCTCGGGTCCATTATATTTCTTTTATTAACTCATTTAACATAATTCGTTAACAAATTAAAATTTATCTTTGTGCATAATTTTTTGTATATTATTCAAATAAATTCGTATTGTGCTTCAGTTTATATTATACATATCCTCAAATAATATCAATATAATGGACAATTAGTATTAATTAGTGACACATTAGATAATGTATTAAGTTTTATTCCAATTGCATTATCATGGAAGATAGTTTGATAAACGGTTAGCATTATCAATTCGCAATTATAAATAATAAAATACGAATATTAATCCAGCATTAATAAATAATGAAGATAATTTATTGTAAAATTTATAATGTATTTAAAAATATTTCAATACAAATACTTTTTAAATAGAATATTATATGTAATTGAATTAAATATATATATATATATGTAATTAAAATCAGGTCAAAATTATTTTAAAATAATATCAACGATATAAAATTCATAATGATTAAATAAAAAATATACTAAAATCAGTAAATCTATAATATTTATAAGTTTATAAAAAAATATTTTTATAATGATTAAAAGAGAAAGTATCGGTATGTTAATACTATAAAAAAGCATCGTAAAAATATATGTAATATTTTTGTTATGCTGCCTTGTTTAATATACATATTAAAAAATACTCCAATAATTAATTATATAGGATTTGAGTTACTGTATCTTAGAAAATATTGTAATAATTATGCAATATAAATAAATGAAAATTGTTGCAAAGCAATTTGAAAATTCTTATTTATAATTTTATTTTAGTAATTGAGATTCATCAAACGATAAATAAAGAAATATTTTTTTGTAAACATGATTTTTCTTTCATAATAATTTAAAACTGTTTTTAACTAAGGACACACAAATGAAAATTGTTAAGTAAATATACTGAAAACAATATTATTATTGAGTAGTCTTTGGAATCAAATTTTCATTTTGCATTTTAAATGTACACTTGATGATTGTAATATTATATTATAAGATGTAAACATTGTATATTTAAAATGTAAAAAATATCTGAGTAAAAAATAATATAATTTTAAAGCAAGCAGAAAAATATAAAATAATAATAATAATAACAGTCAAAAATACGAATACAAAAAGAATATTTAACAATTGTTCTATTGTATTATGAATACGATATATGTTAAATATAATTTTAAAGCTTTTAATGTCAATTTTATCGTAAAATGACTAATCTATAATATTGTTGTTAATATATTTATAAAACGAAGTCCGTAATAGTAGTGAGTCACGTACGACTATTTATGGAATTGATTATTAATTTTAAATTTGTATTTTCAACTCTATTTTTGTGCAACTTCCAATTTTTAATAGCTGTTTAATTATTCTCATGTCCTGATTATTCTGATTATTTTTTAAAATTTGATTAAAAAAAAAAAAAAAATCAATTTTTCACGTGTGTTTTGTATAGACGATTCAAAGTTATTGAGGTGAAAACGGGAGTTAATAGAAATTGTGGGCTAATAGTTGAATAATTTATTTTTAAAGACAAATTCAAAAATCTGTAAGGGAATCCGGGATTTTAAGAGTCTTCAAAATTCAAAGTAGTCAGTAAGAAATCTAAATGAAAGTGTCCGAAGTTCCCAAGCTTCTCTTTTGAATTCCGTCGTTCCAACCGTTTTATTACCCTCTCCCCTCCCGATTCACTTTACATTTTCAAGCTCATTTTTATACATTCTTTATGACTGAGAGACAGCACAATTTATTATTTAATATTGAGACTCTCATTGTGATACAAGTGGTGAGACAATTGCAATTACTTAATTTTTGAGTTGGACAGAGACGATTATTGTCTGGCGCAGGATGACTCATGGTGTGGACATATTTTCTGGCCCAGGAGGATGGGGTAGAAGATACACGGATGGTGGGTGAAAGGGGAAGGGATTTGAGGTTGAGGTAAGAATCCAGACCCGGGGGACCTGGGGCGCGTACCCCGTAAGTTTTTGCCTATTTTTAGCCGAACTACCCCGCCCACCGCCCGTCGTCGCTTCGGCGGATTTCACCGTCGGCCCGGTTGTCTAGGGTGGCAGGGGGGATCAGCTCGTGCACCGCGAACATCCTCTCGGTACACACGCCTCCTTGTTATCCGTAAAAAATTGTTTGGCAATTAATTCGAACAATGAATTGTATGTTAAAAATCAGATACTATGTATTTCCTGAACTTTTTATTGTAATGATATTCTGCACGTTGTTTTAATTTTAAGGTACATAAAAAAACTAATTAATCAGTGGTAATTAAATGAAAGTTAAATGTATTATTGTCTCGGATTTGAAATGGAAAAGGCTTTTAATCCATTGAATTGACACTCTTATTAACGAAATTGTGCAGTCGAATTGTATAAACTCACTGAAGTGTAGCCTAAGGCTTATATTACCGAAATTGAGTGCATCATATGTATGCACTATTTTACTCTTAATGTAAAAAGTAAGTGTGACGTTGCCTATTATATTACCTTTTTATGCTTTTACTTGAAAGAACATTCATCGAAGTCGTGAAAACAAGGGTTAGAAGTCATATCGACAACATATAAGAATGTATAACTGAAGTGTTCGTTTCGTTTTCCAACTCCTTTATTTTCTCAATGATAATATAAATTTAATTAAAAGCATAATTTCTCTTCATTGAAATTATGAAGCATTTTGAAACAGCATAATTTAAATTTAATTAAAGTGCTACAAATTGAACGGTAAAAAAGATATATTTTCCATAACAATCTTAACTACAAACTCGGCTTTTTTATATTTTGGACAAATTGCAATAGAAATATTTAAAAAATAATTAAAACATTATTTTAGGAATGTGACGTTGATTTATTAAACCAAAAAATTTTCTAAAAGATGTATCATTACATTTTTCATTATATTAATGTATCCTTTAATAAATCTGTGAGTAAAAAAAATGAAAAAAAATTAAAATTTGGATAAGATATTTTAAATATGTGATATTCTTTTAATGAAATGGAATATTTTTAAATAAATGATAACATCATTATTTATCCATATGTAACTTTTATAAATTTTTCTACATTTAGCAAAATAATATTTTTAATTTCTACATTTCAAAGTAAATATTAAATGTTACATACTCATTTTGATGAAAACCTACGCGTTAAATATTCAGAAACACTTTTTAAACGTAAATCATTGAATTTCAGATAATTTTATTCATTAATTTTTTTTTAATTGCTTAACGAGAATATAAAATTGCTCGATGCTACGTATTTCAAAGCGTCGATGTTGCGTTAAACAAAGTATGTATTACAGGAATGCAAATTCGCTTAAATTACTTTTCAACTGGTGCACGCATTTGAAACTAGAATACATATTTAGAATTTATCTCGGCTCCGCAATTTTCCATCCCAATAAAATTTGTATAATTTGTTGCAATTGTAATACCGTGTTATCTCCTTAACGTGGAATAATAAAGAAACACCGTGTTTTTAGTTGTTATGACAATTTGGTTTCCGTGCCACCTTCGACAAGTGCAAAGAGTAAAGTACGTAATGTCGCTGAACTTGTCACGTACGGCCAAGGCAAAGTGGATGAGCGAAGTAGGTCGTGACTCTGGAAAAGCAAATAAGCCAGAGGAGGGAAACACCAACACTTTTCCCCCTGGAATATATGCAGGAGATTGTCACTGCTGATGGCCAATTCATTGCTCATACCAAAAAATCCTCTTTACTCTTTTGCTCAGTCATTCGGTGCATATGCAGTGGTAATTCAATTACATTAATAAATGGAAAGAAATGTGCTTTTTCCGTTGAAAGGACTGATATTTACTGTAGATATCCGTCTTCTGCAATTCTCAAGCCACAGAACCGATAAGTTATTTCTGGGTTGTCCTTTCATTTTTATCATAGCAAACCAAAACATACTGATAGGACTCAAGCAGATAAGATCCTCTCAGATATAGTAGGTCACTCAATTTTCAGTTGCAGTAACGTTTGGCTGTATTCCAATCATTTCCTCTATGTGTGGAATTCTGGTATTGAGAGCGGTCGCTGAATTCGTTAATATTTTCTCAATATTTCTCCCGATCTTAACGACACAATCCATAAACTGTTCTTATTCAGTCGCGCAATTTAAATTATAGTTACTGGCGAGTGGGAGGATGGGGAGGAGGATGAGGATGAGGAGGAGGAGGAGGAGGAGGAGGAAGAGAAAGGGATAACCCCAGCAAAAGTTTTACTTTGGAATAAAAAGAGACGTTTATATTGTAATTTTTCGCAACAGTTTTTGAGTTTGCGTGCAAAAACGGAACTGGCCGAAGAATATAATTAACCCACGTGAAAAGTATTGAAAATTTAAATTCAAGTTGTTATTTTTAATTTAAAAAGTTTTTGCACAACTTTGGCAAAATACTCTGTAAAATTCTTCCCACCAACTGCGCCCCTGTCAGATTTAATATTGAGCAAATTTTTCAAGAACTTGTACAGCCATTATGATTAATAAAAACTTGTTGCGTTAATTAATTCTCATTCCCGAAATATCACAATGGAAATTACAACGGTAAAAACCGACGGCAACCTAATGTGTTTCCTCCCTTTCCCGTCCACCCTTCGCCGGGCATTCCACCATAACGGGGGTGGGAACGGAGGATGAGGGGGAGGAGGAGGAGGTGGAAATATCTGAAAAAACCGAATGTAACGACGTGGCGCCGAGGAATATAGGCCAACTATCGGAAGAGTATCGGTTCGCTCTTTTTCCTTCGATCAAACAGCTCGCACTTTTATTCAGCCCGTGTCCCTTTCATTTATACGTCAGCCCGGGAAGCGCGACGAATTCGAACGAACGAGTATTTTCAGCGACATCAGAGACACAGAAGAAGCGAGATACCGCCGGAACCTGTTTCATGCAAGAGAAACGAGGAACCATTGTCTAGGGGTTGATAGGGGGGTTGGGGGGTTGGGCGGGGTGAGGGTCGTCCGGGCCGCTCGATGACTGCGAGCTGCGGAAGCGGCATCGGAAGGATGCGTAAAAATTGGAAAGGAAAAAAGGCGGAGGACAGGAGCCGTAGGGTAGACGGGAAAGAGCACACGTACAAAGCTTCTGAGAATGGCAGCTATTCGGGGGTGTGGGTGGAAAAAAAAAAGAAAAGGGGATCGAGGCGTCGAGAGTGCCATGAAACAAGGGCTATGGGGTTGAAAGACGTGACGGCGGCAACCCTCTTGATACACATATTTATTATTTCTCCACCCACGCGCCGGCCCGAGATACAGATACACATTTTCCCGGCTGTGCCGAAATTGCTCGAAAGCCATTCGTGTAAGCTCTTTTCTCTCGCCCAGGGATATATCTAGCATGAAAAACCGATCTTATCCCGTCATTAAAAACAAAAAGAACGAGGGAAAAACCCGGGGAGCCAGTGGAAATATGCGTACGTGTGTCTGCGCACTTGAGGGAAAGTGGAGAAAGAGCTGAAGAGCGCGCCGGGATAAAGGGAGATCGAAGCGAACGAAATGGATGAGCGGGCGTGCAGCCCTTGCAGTTTTCCGGGCTGCAAAAAAGAGAAACGTGATAAGGCAAGGGAAGAAAAGCAGAATCTCAACGTAATTGTTCAAGTTGAGGATCGTCAGGTAATGCGAGTCAAGTCTGTTTTTCCGGTCTTACCTCCTTGCTCGCTCATTTTTTCCGCACGCGTGGTCTTTCATCTAAAAGTAATGAGTAAAGTTGGTGAGTGGCACTACGAGCGCGAGATGCGATCCAGCATCCGAGATAAAGACGGAGATGGGCAAGACGCAGAATCCGTCGGAGACACGAGCCCCCATGCAGGCCCGAGTTGGCGCACGTCCAAGTAACTCCAAGCGATTGGCTGGTCGGATCCTGGGGAGGGCTTGGAAGGGATGCTGCTGGGTTGGTTATCCCGAGACTTTCATGATGTAGACCGAAGCTTAGCCGAGGAAGTGGGTTGCATTAGAGTGTCGGGATATTTGCCTACTGAATGCACGTAGGTGTGCTCACACACGGAGAGCTCGATAATAGTGCCACGTCACCGATCCCCTGGAACTAATCGCTCTCCCGGCGAAAGCTCGCGTGCTCGTAATAAATGATTGCTTGCGTGCGGTGCGAAGGTGTCGGAAGCAGCCAACTCCCGGAGCATCCGGAGTTGCGGGCCAGCCTGGGGGGAGGCGCCGTAACGACCTGGAGGACTCCGCGCCATCACAGACCGGTTGCCACCTGGTGAATTATGAGCTCCGGCCCGCGCAGCCTCGTTAATATGCCGGACGAGATAACCATCTCCATGACTCGATTGTTCATTGATGATGCTGCCCTGGACCAAATCGACCGCGGCCTTTTCGCATTTCCTTATTCGATTGTTTTGTGCTGTGCTCGCGCGAGCCCCTCGATTTTATTGATGAATGGGACCGCGGCCAATTACTCGTCGACTCTCGGTTTTACAACAAAAGAAATTTAATTTATTTAAGAGCGGATAAATCTAAATTCGAGAGCGCAACACCAGTTTGGGAAGCGCGCCGCGTAATTTTATGTCCGCTGATTTATGTTTCAATAAACCATAAAGATTAATTTGTTTTAATTTACTTTATTTACAGTGAACTTGGGTAATATCTCCAGCATCCAGCGTCCACGATTTACGCATTTAATTTAATCAATATTCAATTGTATGTAATATATTTTATCGATTAGCTAAGATTGATTCAAGTCGTAAGGAAGAGCACTAGCCGGTGGTAGAAAGTCAAATAAAATTTATACAAAGTCATTACAACTTTGGAAACACGCAATAAACAAGAAGATTATACATACATAAAGTTACATAAATGCGTAAGTGCAAAACTGCATGTAAAACACAACATTAAACTAACTGATAAACAAATTCCAATGTGTAACACGAGTAACTTTCCCAAAAGAATCTAACTTGTCTATTCTTGCATTAATAATGAATTTCTACTGTATTTTTTAAATTAAACAAGAAAAAAAAAATAACAACAAGTACAGTATTCAATTTTAATTATAAAATGCTCTGAATGCATAAAAGCTAACTATTTTGATGTATTCAAATAATATTTATACACTGTGGTATAAACTTGTTTTCTACAATTTCCTCAGATAAGTTGTTTATTGATGTTACTCAAAGCTCTTCATAAATTTAAATTATCTGCATATTTCAAGTAAAAATCAGGTTTTAATAGTAAAATTAATCATTTATTATACATTATAATATCAGAAACTTCTCGAAAACAAGCAACATTATATTAATACGATAAACCTAAAACTTTTGAGCAACCTATTAGCCAAACTTTTTATGTCGTCGTACCACGTTAGACGTTAGATTAACATACTTAAACCATGACGTTCTCTCTTAATTTTATGTACATAAAAAGTATATTATTATCCTGAATCAATAAATGTTACATACAATTATTTTTATCATTAATAAGTTCTTCACTATAATGGTTAGATCATAAAAAACTTTTAAATAATATTAATCACGGAGAAAAATTAATATTAAAGTTTTGAAATAGATTGAATTCCTTCGATTATAGTAATTCTTATTTGGATAATATAAATACAATGAAACAAGTATTATACTTCATAAATTTAATGTGGATTATTAATAAAAACGATAATATAACGCTCTGTAGTTTAATATAGCTTCAATATATCAACAGCATTCAAAGTAATTTCATTAATTATAATATAAATGCTGTGCTAAAATGTTTTTTGAAAATTAAAAATGGTGTTCCATTTAATTGAACTGTCTACTACATATATTACTTATTGATAAATTTGGAAGAATATAGCTTTAATATCATTTAGAAGGAATCTATTGATGTCAGTAGCTTGTATACGAAAACGCTCATGAGTGACATCCACAATTAATTTCTTCTCAGACTAAATGAACAACATTTTCTGAAAATCATAATATCAAATGGTATACACTAAATTAAAAAATAAAAAGAATTTTTAAAAAAACAGGTTATAAAGATTAATCTTGCCCATCACTGAATAAATATACATATTTATTCAGTACACTGACTACTATACTTCATTTATTACGTAACATTACTTAATTAAGTTAAACATTATTTAATTTATTAACTACCTTTAATTTCCATTACTAATTATTTTAATATCTTTTGAAATGTTAAATAAGATTCTCCATTTCACAGACATTCATGGAAACAAATGATTTTACTTAAAATTTGTTAGATCAAGTTTCTAACAAGTTTAACAAGTTTGACAAATAAACAAAAAGCATAAAATAGTTTAATAAATGTTCTATTTTAAAAGAAATATTGAAAGTTTTACAAATAAACATCTCTTTCACAGATAAAAATTTTTGGAAATATGACAAATTGAAAACATGAACCATAAATTCTTTATCAACTGAGTAATCATTTTTATTCAATCTAACGAATCACAATTTTTATTTATACTTTTAACCAGTGAACAAATTTAATTCTTTATTTAACATTTATTTCGTTAGTATTACAACAGATAATGAATAATTAAATAAATAATTTAAAAAGATTTTTAATAATATGTTACACAAAAATTAATTTAATTATGATTTATGTTATTTTAATATACTATAATTATTTTTTTAAATTTTTATAGATAAATTTATTAACGGAACACTCTATAATCAGGTAACGAAATAACATTAAAACAATGTTTTCATCTTATGCACCAATAACTAAAAGCGAATTGATTTTGTAACTACGTATGTATATGTATAATATAGTATAATTATTACTGGAATATTCGTTAAAAATCAAATTTATATTATGCTATAAATTCTACTAAAAATAAATATAAAACTTAAAACAAAGTATGAACGATAGATACTAAAACAAATTTGATAAGCTTATTTTTCTTCAAGATTGGAATTATGCCAGTGCTATAAAACTAGTTATAAAAAAATAAAAAAAAAAAAAAAAAAAAAAAAAAAAATAAAACAGGAAAGCTGATTGAGGTCGATTGAGGCACGAACATGATAAAATTGATGAATCAAAAGTATTGCCAATTTAGAGTAAAATCAGTGAATATGCAGAGCACTGACAAATAAAAATTAGACAGAACTAAATAAAAATATATGAAATAAAGAACAATATAAACAAATTATTAAATTAACAAACCAACAAAGTATGTAGTTAGAATTTAAAATATTTATACACCAAACTAAACTTTACACGTTATTGAAACAAAAAAATAAAACTAAAATAATATATAGTATAAAAGAGTAAATGCCCGGTAAAGTTTGAAAATAATTATTTTTCCATTTTTCATTTTATATCAGTGATTTTCATAAAAGTATAGCAATAATATTTTTTAGGTATATTATATTTTGATAGCGTGCAGAAATAAATGATGTATGCGCAGTCATAAACAGCTTTTGTGGAATTTCTTACTCGGAAAATAACATGTTATATATTTTTTTGTCAAAATGTACTCTGATCATGAATTAATTTAATGTAGAAACATTATAAAAATTTATAATGTTATGTCAGACATTTCCGTCATAATGTACTGCCATATTATTTATTTAAGAGTTTTCCTTTATATTTTTGAAAACACATTATTTTTATTAAACTTAAGATGTTTCTCAGTTTTTAAACAGAACATATTATATCGCCTGAAATTTATATTCTTTGAAATTTGATTAGTGACTAAGTGATGAGGGAACTTTCATTTTGAATAGAGAATGAGCAATGAAAAACTTTAAGACATTATCTTAATCTTGGGAAATGAGAAAATAATTTTAGTCTTCAGAAACGTAGGATACGTTCGATTTCCTTTCTCCGGACCTTGCGATTAACGTAAAATAGATTCAATGAAAATACGTAAGAGTTACTTGTCTTGAAAGCTTCCTCACTTTCACGAAATTGCAGTCTGAGTAGGTGAATGACTCGAAACTACCCTAATCATTTGTTATTATAGGCTACTAAATTAAGGATACGTATACATTTAACTAAAGTCAATCGAGCAAACACTAATATAGATAAGTTTCAAACTAAAATAAATGAGTGTACGTAGTAAAAACAATATTAAGTTTGATATTTTGAAGATTGAACATTTAGTATTTAGAAGTACATTGAAATTTCCATTATATAAATCATACTTTATTATACTTAATTTATATTAATTGATTTTAGTGAGATTTTCGGTAAAATTAAGATTATGATATAAATATGCCAATCAATGGTAGAAAGTATATAGTCAGTAATAGAGAATTATGGGCACATATTCCCATAAATTATACTTTAAATACTAATTACTGTACATATAAATTTCAAACTACCAGAGTATTTTGTCATTTGGATCGGATATTTTTGACTAAAAATCATGTAGATTTTATTAAAACTAGCAAATTATGTTATTAGTTTAATTAGTAATGCTTTCAGAGGAGATATAGTTTTGCATCATCAATTTATTAAAATGCTCAATGGAAAAAGCTTACATATGCTAATATGCTTGAAGTGTCATACTTCAAGAGACATTACGACCGAAACGTTTTTAGGGCAGCGAAACTATCACGTTTCGGTTATCAATTGTTTTAAAGATGCAGATAAGTGTAATCTGGTAGATAATATAAAATAATTTATTGAAATAAAAAAGCCATTATAAATAAATATCGTAAAATGTAGTTCTATTTAGTAACGTTCATTTCAAAAGCAATTTAATACACTTTATTCCTTAAGATTATAACTCAAAATGTAATGGGTTGTATAAAATACTTATTGCAGCAAGACTCCAGTTTATCTCTTGATTTTACATGACTATAGTTGTTGTTTGAATTTTTGAAACATTAAGATAAATATTTGAATTATAAAGAAAGTAAAAAATTCAGCGATTTCCACCCAGTAAAATATAAACTCAAATTAAATATAAAAGAGCCAGTGGCGCATATTGAATAAACATGATAGAATTCTTTAATTGATAAGGTTTATGATCAAATTTAAGTATACATAATTTATTTTAATATTTTAAGAATGATGTTGGAAAATGGAAAAGTTTGAATAAAATACACTCAGTTCAGATCAAATCGTAAAAAATTTTGCCACGCATTCAAAAGTTCTAAATGTGTAAGAGGATTGACGGCGAGACCATAAAAAATTCAGGTACTATAGTTTTTCACTGTTGTAGCTTATTATTGAGTTTATGTAAAGGGTATATTATTTTTTAGAGATGAATGAAAGAGGGAAAAATTCCTGTTATGAATGAATTTATCTGGTTTATTTCAGTGGGACAATAAGAAGATATTTTACGGTCGCGTTTTCATATTAGTCGCGAGCTTAAAATAACATTCATTACCGATAATAAATTTAAAAGTAAAATTTATCAATAATTATCAAAGATTGTTTAACGGTAGAAATATATATTTCTCGGGCTATCGCGAATTTGTTTCCACTAGATATCCTCGAATTGGAAAAATAAACGAATTTCATTTAATTCAGCATAACGGTGGAAAAATTTTTTCGAGCGAGTGACTATGATATTCAGAATAAATGTAGCGATCGTCGAAATGAGAATGAAGATAAAAGAACAACTAAAAAAGAGATGTTGAGGAAATGGAACGAGAGTTGCGAATTGTACCGGGCATTGGAGATTGAACGTTAACCGGGTTGTCGGTAAGTTAATGGGATTGTCAGCTTCTTGGTGAGATAGTTTGGCCTAATGAAGCCCCTGATGAAAAGATGGCATGTGAAGGGTCCTGTTCGCGAATGTGTCCGTGTTTAATGGGTTACTCGGGTCACACCTCGTAATATCGCCAATGAGCGTTTGGCGAGATGCGGGCACTTTCCTTGGCGATAAATAATACGGCCGAATAAAACATTCTAAATTGTTGCTAATTCGGAATTTATGGAGGGTATAATCCCAACTCGGAAAACATGTCACGACTCGCACGCGCTTTATTGGATAAAAATTAAAATTATAAATAATTTCACGCTGTGAAACGACTCGTTACTCATGCAAAATCGAATGATCCTTAAAAGTACGGATGCTACAAATTATCTTGCATCGATCACATCCTTTTAATAAATACGACGTCAAAATTGGAATTACTGTAGCGTGATACTTTTTTTCTTTTTCTTTTTTTTCCTTTTTTTTTTTTGCATTCTTTTGGACTGCGATGATGCATAAATTCCAAATATTTTGTCATCAATTTGAAAATTTTATGCGTAACATTATTTTCTTCTTGATAAAGTACGTGCCGTATTTTCCATAGGTTTCCGTTCGAGTACCATAACCTTGCACACACGAATAAAAGACTCAGACTTTCATGCTGCGTTCGTTCAAACTTCATAAATTTTGATACTGAACATTTTATGATACGTGGGAAGCTCAAACAAACTTCGAACTATAACCCGAACTTTTAACTTCTGTATGCTTTATTATTCTTCCCAAAATCTCAACTGATCCTAGATTTTAATAAGAATAAAGGAAATTTGTTTTAATCACTCTATTCAGACTCGTGACTCAGTGCTTTCCTATGTAAGCTCAATTTTTTTCGTAAACATGTTTACATAAATACCTCATTAATTAGGAATTACATTTAAATACGTTTTGGAATATTTAATATTACAAATGCCTCCTCGGTTAAATTAACATAAAAGTTTCTTTAATTTCAAGTTACATTTTCTAATTATCATTCTTTGTAAAAAAGAAAAAGATAATAATGTACAATTAAAATTTAAATATAAAAACATAAAAGTAGGAAGAAGTTTTCTTTGATATCACCTTGATTATTAATTTAATTAAAGATCTGAATTTAGATTAAGAAAGTTCAACATGTGTGGTTTCAACGTAGTTTAATGAAAAAAGTACATTTAAAATGTTGGTATTGAAGTTTTAATTTTTATATAAAAATACACCTGGCAATGATTCATCAATATGCTAGACATGAATCTTCCGTACTTTCTTACAACTATTCTTTTGCTACAATTGCAGAAATATATTCCTTGATATAAAACATGTATTGAAGTAATTTACTTTCAAGTGCAAAAACTAAATTTTAAATTCCTTTCAAACAATATTTATAGTTGATATATAATTTTCCTGTGTTTTTTCTATCAATATATTTCATTAAAAGTTTCAAAGTTTAAATATAATTGTAATTATAACTTTTTGTTGTTATTAAACATTTATAGAATTTCTTTTATTTTATATAAAATTTATAAAAACTATGTTCGTTATAATTAGAAATTTTTTATGGACAAAAAAATAATAAAATATCGCTGGTAAACGTTCATTTTTCATTTCAAATTTATTTTCTATACAACAATATATATTGTGTTTTATGAAATTGCGGAATCGTATTGTTCTTTAAATATGTATAAAATGAATATTTTTATGATAATTACAATAGTAAAAATCAACTCAAATATAAAACGTATTGTATAGTAAAACGTTAGCGAATGAAATAAAGTATCTTGTTCTATAAAATTTTAGTAAGAATTATAAATTCAACATGATATTTTTATATTGTTTTGTCAAAGTAATTTAAAACAATTATTTACTTCACTTTTGTATATCGTCGTACTTACTTAATATCAAAGTTACATTACTATTATAGTTTCCCGCGTTATTTATGATATGAAATGTTTGATCAACTCATTTTCATGATTATGTTTAAACAAAATTTATTTCCCTTGTATTATAAAACCACAATTAAATTTTTCATTTCCATTAAAAATTTGTGTCATTTTTATTAAACATTATTTAACTATCATTTTTTATGATTAAAAATAATCCATGCTTCATCGATACACATAGAACATTTTTTATTGGAAAAATCAATTACAAGCATTTAATTATTGAATATTTATTCGGTTAAATAAAAAAAATATATTCATTACGATAATTGTATGCATACTCACAAAAATTTACGGAATACAGGATGTTTAATAGTATCAAACGATGGAACTCACCTGAAACAAAAAAGATAAAAAAATAAAAATAAAAAATGTTAACCACAGAGCTAAAAATCGTATTTGGAATAGAGTAATAATTTCATTATAGTATATATATATATATATATAGGGGTATTCATATAAGTAAATATAAAATGTACAATTAGAAGTTTGAAATACTTGTGAAACTGCAAAACAATAAAGTAGAATGGAATTAAAATTTGGCGTTGCTTACCATTCAACCTAAATGATTGTATTCTCTTAATTACGGAATAAAAATCTGGTTTTAAAAAAGTTCATCGGAGGTAAAGAAGAATAAAGGATGGCGAACAACAGAAGATATTAGAAAGAAAAATTATTTCCAAGTTCTGGGCTTGTATACACATTCAAACTAGGAATTCCGCATTGCGGACAGTTGAGATGAATTCATACATGAACCACATACTGGGTGTTCCGTTACTTTATTGTTCATGCAATTAACTTTTCCAAACATTTATGTAAAAAAATCTGTAACGAACCTTTTACGTCAACTTCGCTAAGCTTTAAAAACTTTTGTTCCGAGTGCACAAACGCCGATGCCATCTTTATGTTTTTCGGAAAAACGAAACGGGATATTTATGTTGGATTTATATTTTATATTTCTAATCATTTTGTTTGATGTTAAACAGTATTTCATCGTATAATGAATTTAAATTATTATTGTAAAATCAACTATATTCGAAATTCAATATACCATGAGGTTGCATTAACTTTTCTATTGATTAAAATTTTACTTCGACGATTCTCCATTGATCATAAATAACGGATATTAAACATTTAGCGATGCAAATTCAAATTATAGTATTGCAAACATTTTAGTAAATTTGTTGATTCAAGTGGGTAAATTAAATGGATTTGTAATTACATATATTTTAGAAATAACTGAATTTCAAATATTGATTGTAAAGCACCGTTCATTATAAATAATTTAATAAACAAAATATTATTGAGGAAAATTCGGTAAGCAATCATTTTCCGACAAATAACTCATACATATTACAAATGAGCTATAGTCAATATGTTATTGGGTATTCTCAAAGGATTAGAAAAAAGAAAAGAATAGCCCAAAGGTAAATCTGAAAAGACTTATTGTGGTTTTATTGGGGTCAGGTAAGATAGAGATGGTGTAAAAAGTAATTGTTAGGAATGGTCCTGCGCGTGCAGTGGATTTTCTGATAAATGAAGATTTTTGGCTAAGGGAATATAAAAAGAAAAGTAAAGTTGGCACATCATGGTTCAGAAATTACAGTTCACTTGCAAAGTTTTGGCCTTTATTGTAGCCAAGCCTTAAAATAAGAATTTTAACAGCTTCGCTTTCAGAGGGAATATTATTTTTATCAAATCCTGTTCCTCAAATGTTTTAGATATTCATATGGGAGGAACCTGTAGTACCCTAAGTTTTGAAGTTACGCTTATTGAATAACTTTTATTATATTGATTTAATAAACTTTCGTAATTAATTGCGCTCAATTTCAAATTAATTTCCAATTATACCTTTGATTCAATACAATTGAAATCGTGATAACTCAATTAGTTATTTATCAAAGTTTATTTACCTATAATTCTTAGCCAACATATCTATTTCTTCCCGCTCTTCCATATGTTGATACGCATTTAATTGTTGCTCTAACTCTCCCGCTTTAAATGATTAACATATTTAAATTTTTCTGGCACGTAATTTACATATATATAGTATGAATGATCAGCAACTTGTTAACCTCAGGGAAGCACGTATTTTTGTACATTCTGCATTAATATGAATTCATAACTGTTGCACGTTTTAAATGTGCCGAGAATACTTTAATATTTTTTACTTAGCCGATATTTTTAATTACCTTTAAAATCACACGCCATTTATTCAGGCAACAAAATATTTCCACTTACAACTGAATGCACTTGTGAATGTGTGCGTGTACAGTAAAATCTTTATGACGGGAAGAAATATGAAAGCAAGCAGTTCCCTCATACATCCGTGTATGATAAGTGTCCCAGACACATTGGAGCTAAGCTTTCAAACTATATTAAAGCCATTCCAGATTCTTAAAGAAAAGTATTCAAAGTGAACTTCGATCATATGACTATTCCGCTTTCCGGACCCTTAAAGAGTAAAGAAGCTGTGAATATAGTCGGGAACCGAACGGATGGAGAAAATTAGAGAATATGAGAATGGCAGATGGAGTGAGAAAATTGTTGAGAGGGTTTGTTAGAGTGAGAGGCGGGGGGAGGGGGCGGGAGGGATAGAATCGTTAAACAATAGATTCACTAATACAATAGATTGAGCTAATATTTTCCTCGATTAAAATCAATTTGAAATCACGAGAGCTCAAATACGGCATTTAAGACCCTTCGCACCTACACTAATGATCACAAAAATTTACTCCAATTTCCCTCTAATGACGGGGAAAAAAATAAAGGAATAACCGTGCTTTTACTTAAAAGGTTGCTAAAAATAATACGTACAACAATAATCTGCCGAGAGAAAGTGAAAGAATGATGTTATTGATCGACCTTGCCATTCAAGAGATTCTTGGATAAGCAAAGGCATGCTTCCTTTAATATGTTACTGAATGACAGCTGAACAACCATCGAGATTTATGTCATAGTAAGATAAATTTAATGAAAACCACTGAATTGACTACTAAAATATAGACTCCGAAAGATGCGGTTTTTGTGCTCGCCGATTTATAAAATTTATAATTTATTTTTAGTCTATTTACGTGCCTTTATTTATGAGTTTTTAAAACTGTTGCCTCTCCGTAATGCACATTTTATACTTTCATGGAAAGTTATTGAATTTTTCGGACCTTATTTATAGTTTGCGCGAACAACGCTATCATGCTGAAAAATTTATGCTTCAAGTAGAAAAGTACATATTAATATAAATTTTTACTAAAAAGTTAATGATAAGATTAGAATTTTCACAAGAGAATTATATTCGACTAAATTTTTTTTATAGATCATATTTTTACTTTTATAACAAAACTGACGTGACTGATATAACCCAGAGATATCTCGCTAGAATAAGGAATTAATATTTGTGCAAGATTTGATTATGATAAGCAAATATTTTTCAGGGAAAAAATTTTCCAAGGGAATATTTGAGAAGAATATTTGGAATAATGGAATAAATATTTCAGAGTTGCAGGTATCGGTGAGTATTATTAGAGTACAATTGAATCGCGAATCTGGTTTTGCGAACCGCAAATTCAAATTCAACCGGTATCGACGTTTATAACAATTTAATTATAGTTCCAAACTTTGCATGTTTGCACCAGGTCAACTATGGTTACATCCTTAATCTTACTTATATTGAATTAATAATCTTGATAGTACATTTCTTGAAAATGACTTTATTGTTTCTTGTTTAATGGTGTTTTGCATAGAATGGTTTGAACTTCTACATAGTTTTAAAACTAATATATCATTGCATATTGGATGTTTGTTATAAAATATATTCGTATTCACACGAATGCATTATCTTGGAGTTCAAATTCAGAAAATTCTTCTTAATATCAAGGTAAAATTTTCCTGCAATCACTAATAATACGAAAAATAAAAAAAAAAAAAAATAAAAAAAATTTTAATTAAAAATTGTTTTGGTATTATTTGTTATTTGTATTATTTGATCAATATTCAAACATAAATCAGAATTTTCCATATGTCAATTAATAATAATTAAAAAAAAACAAATATTAATATTTACATAAAATATATATAATATATTACATATTACGTATATATATATATATTTGCAGGAAAAAATATGATGTAACGTAAAAATCATGAAATGGATAATTTATCAATAATAAATTTTCATCGATTATTTGCAATTGCAGTAAGATATCAATTTTTTTTAACAGTACTTCCTTTAAACAAATCTTCTGAGCTCGTAAATGCACACTATTCTTTTATAGGGTGATATTCTTACGTTTCATATCTTCCGATATACTACGCTTTATTGGACATGAGACTTGGCTTCATATTATTTTATGTCATAATTTTTTTAACACTTTTTAAATAATAAATATTTGTCGCTAAAAATTATAAAAGTTATAATATAATAAAATATGAAGTTTTCATTGATTTATCTATCTGGATAGATTCTAACTATTATAATTTTTATTAGGTCTGATGAAATTATATAACTCATTTATTTGACATTTCTTTTTATTTTCATTACCACAATATTTTTTATTTTTTTAATCTAAAATACGAATCTGACGTTTAAAATTTTTTTGACAATATAATCAAAAAATATATTTCACATTTTTTTAAATATGATATTTTGAGAAATATTTAAATTTATTTTTGAAATAGTGCTACGTAAATAGTTTAAGTTGGATTAAAATAAAAAATTAAAAAAAATTTTGCCTTAATCACTTAATCTTATTTCATAATCGTTCGATCAAAAAAACTTTTTTTAATCTATATAAAATTTAAATCAATCATAATGGCAACTAGGTTAAGTCTCAAATGATTATGAAATTTATTTTTTTTACTTTTCAATAAGAAATATACTAAAATGTATCTAAGCGGATTAATCGAGATAAAATTGTACATTTGCGAATTACTAGAATGTGCAGCACTATGATGAAAACAAAATAAGTACTGGCTCGTTAATTACACAAGCATTCACGCACACACACACACACACACATAAAAAATGCAAAAAATAAGTGTGAAGAATGAATGAGTAAAAAAAGTAACTTAGAGTTTTAAATATCATGAAAAAACGTGCAACGAGAAAAATATAACCCTTCTACCTTTGTTTCCGTTATTTCGTTTAAGGTTTGCACAGGTATAGATGTTGGATGTCGGCCAATTCTATAGTTTGTATTATACGGGTACGAATGCTTTTATAAAAGTATATATTATGCAAATCCAAGTAAAAGTTACATTGTCCATGAGTCGCACTTTACTCGTAAATGTATCGGTGACTTTTGCCCTTTTTAATACTTTCGATTTTTAATAAATAAACTCGTTTATCAATATCGAAAGGGACATTCATCTTTTCTTTACAGGTGTAAATAATTAATGGTTCGGAGGAGTCAAAAATCGCTTCCACCACCTTGCAGAAAGCTTTTCGGACAATATAAACTGCCCTTGCGCCAGAAATTCACCATTTCACAGGTCGCCCTTGACAAGTCCAATTGCACCATAGATTGAATCATGGCATCATATTTTTTATCCGAAATCCGTTTTGTAAATAACACTCAATAATGATCTAAAAGTCGAGGGAATATTAATAAATCGACTTTGTGTCAAAGTCGAACACGGTCCGTTAATTCGAATGGTGATCCTCTCAGTTTGCGAAACAGGAGTAACGATTTTCTGTCGATGAACACCATGTCCTCGGGAAGTGTCAGAAGTGACGGTGCCTGAAGCAAAGTCGATTCTCCGGGTTGTGCACTTTATGTTATCCATGAAAGCTAGACGTTTTCTCTAATTAATACTATAGCGCAATTTAATGACTCCATTAGTCCTCTGATGGAATATGATCCGGCTAAATTACGTCATACCGCGTTGGCTCTTCCTTAGGGACACGAGTAACAATCCTGCGTCGTTCAGTGCCAACGAAACTACATAATAACAGAGCTTGCATTTCTGAAGCAGTCGCGCCTTTTACAGCGAGGGCCACGGCCAGTGTTTCAGTGCATTTTCAGCGAAATAATTATTCAGCCCCTGGGAGAATTAATACGCCAAGAAATTAACGTGTTATACTGCCAAAAAATGCCTACTATTTTTTACGGTCAGTTTATGAGCTCGTTTTCCCCGCTGCATCTAATTTGACGTATAATCTTTCATGTCACGTGCACTTGTTCTTTGCTGTTTTCGCGCTGAAAATAAAAAATCTATCTTGAATAATCAGCAGCGACGCGCTACGGGAGATTAAGACAACTGCTTCTGAATACCATGAAGCTCGATAAAAAAAAAAAAAAAAAAAAAAAGAGAGGAGGAGAAGAAAAAAACTAGATTAATTATACGGCAGAGTACTTAACACTGGGTACTTAAAACTTTCATTTATTCTTTTAAAAACATGTGAATACCTATCACTTTTATAATGTTATCGCGGATAATGAAAAAAGAAGGCACACAAGTAAACTCAATCAGATTCCTTTAATTGCGCGAATATTTTTTTTGTAAATGGTAAAAAAATAACGGCATTGTCTTCGTCTTTATCAAGTAGTAAATTCGCACTGACAGAATAACGTTTCTCTAGGAAACCTACTTTATAAAATTCTCTTAGAAGGATAACGTTCTTAAATATCATTTGTAATACTGTGTAATAATATTATTCTAAATTAGGATTTAATAAAAAAAAACAAAAAGAAAAAAAAAATCAGATATTAATCTCATTATTTTGCGTCTTATCAAATGATTGGTATGATACACAAATGGTTAAAATCATTAATACAATCTAAGAAATTATTTTACATCCAGATAAAAATTATTATTAATTTAATTATTATAAAATCAAATTAAGTAGCTTTAGTGGTTCAAAAAAGATAACAATCAAACATTTGTAAAAAGTTTAAATGGAACTTATACTTGAAATTCCAAGTAAAATCATTGAGTGCTCTTGAATACTTTACTTAATATTAATAAAAAAAATTTTTCACTCTCATTATTACAGTAAAAGTTATTTTACTTTTTCTAGTTTCCAGCGGATAATTTCGTTTCTGAAGTTACAGTTTTTCTCTTTAAAGCTACAGAGAGTAATATAGTACTTTGATTAACTTGCACGTGTATAACCGTGCAAATATTATAACGCGTTCTAATTAAATTATTCATATCGAATCTACTTTATATAATAAATGCTGATAAAAGTAAAAATTCGCGGTAGATTTAATATTATAGATAAAAAGAACCTTATTGATTTCAAATACGAATTACATTAGTTTTAACGAAATCGATATTATGAATAGGGCGGTGCTAATAATCTTAATTTTCCTAATCTCAGCATCTTTATGAGTTTTTTTCCCCCGACCTTTCTTCTTATTTCAAGTTAATTCCAAGTTGCACGTTAATAATTTTCTTTTAATTCAGTGTCTAAATTGCGCAAAAGAACTTCTCATTTAAATAAGCATTATTTACATGCCTATGTATAACCGTAAATTAGTTACGGGTACTATTAACTTTGAGTAGATACAAACACGTAGTTAACATTTCCTTTTAAACTTTGAATACAGTGCTAAAAAGTATATGGAGGTGCAAAGTTTCATGCGATCTGATTTAAATCCATACTCTCTTGTAAACAGAAGTGTAAGTTCTGATTCGTTCCCGGGCGCATCTCTAGACAATATAATTTTCTCATGTGCCACTTCCGTTACGAGTTTTAGCCGCAAAGGAAATCTGATACTCACGCTTTAACTTGTGACTTTTCATCCAACGTGTTTGCGTAGCCCATAGAATGTAACTTTGCAATACCGAGTGAATACAATTGGAAATCTAAGTTACCGGAGCTAATATTGTATGCAAGGATCGATTTTCCAAAACAATAAAGGGTCCGCCAATAAAGGGTTTGGTTCCAAAAATCGGGAAGAACTCCCGGGTAATTCTCGAATTCGCATTCCGGGTATTGTTGGCTTGATATTAAAACCATTAGAAACATACCACGAGATTCATGCATATTGTAGATCTGACTCCTCTATAGGGCAGACAGCTTGTTTTAGGTGTGAACCAAATATATACAATTGCGGAAGGACTCGGACGAGTGAAACAACGACCCGCATTGTTTTGAATAATGAAGGTACCCATGTCGCAATCTTGGATTGTCTCTGATTTTGAATTCACGCCAAATTGCAGTCTCCTCCAAGTATTTTAAAAATTTTTCAGGCTATAAATTTTACATCGGGAATAACTAGTGTATGCCTCAGTGAAGATAGTGCTCCTCGCGATTTTATACAGCAATAACAAATTTTATAGTTTTACGGTAATCCATTTTTTTCAGTTCATTAAGAGAGCCATTCATAAATGTTTAAACTCACCCCCCCCTCCCAACATTTTTATCCCCGTGCAATACTTGCTTTGCTCTGGAAACGCAGTTGATTTAAGTTCGCATAAATACCACTTTTATTCTACAGCGCCAGCCATAAGTTCTCCCGGTTTTAGATCCGGTAATGAGTGGAGGAGAGATAGTGTCATTGTTCGTGGTACTATTATATTGTGAGCAATTTCGCTCAGAATGATTTCGGTATCGCGTTGTAGAACCTGCATATAATTTAAAGGTAAAACCGTGAAGGGCACGTGTGTGCACGAGTTTCCACGTGTGGGTGCATCATGCGTTATTTGATGGATGGGCGTCGGTAAAAGAGCCCGAATTTCTGAACCACCAGCAGCTGCATTTTCGATGGACGGAAAATGTTGGGTGGACGAGTGAAATTAAGAAAATCAATATAATCTTCTCCGATTGTCGGAATATTTGCCTTTTTATTTAGTGCTTCGCTATAAGAAGTAAAAGTTTCGAGAATTTTATGTCGGAAATCAACTGCCTGACTTTAATTTCTCGTTTGCCATTTACAAAAATTTACTTAGCAAGTAAAATTTTATTACTCATTAACTAAATAGGATATAAACAATATACATAAATAACAACATTTTGAATTTTGCAAAATTGCCCCATCAATCATCCATTTTATTGTTTAATAAATTTTAGGTAATTTGAATTAATTTAAAGATTTTGACAATTATTGTTATTATTATTATTATTATTATAGATAATATATCTGCTACAATAAACGCTACGATAAAAAATCTATTTTTAAAATTATATTTGCGTGCAGAATATTTCTACCTCTGGGAGGAAATGATGTTGGAGAGTAAATTAGAATATAAAAAGGAACTAAATCTACAAGATTTTAAGAAACTAAGTGATTTTACGTAAAAAAGACTATTTGGTTGAGAACAAGAACAAATATGAAGTAGAGTAAATTGAATAGAATCCATTTGTAGCGTCTTTCGTTTTATTTGCGCAAATAAATGTATTTTTTCTCCTTAATGAAAGGTGATACCAAAGTATATTTTATAAGGAATTTTTTAGAAAAACCCATGGGAATTTAAAGATGAAGTATCTGAAATAAAACTCAAATAAAAAGTAATTATTAAGGAAATAACCATCCAGTTGAAACTCATTCAGCATATAGAATGGAATTGTCGAGATAATATTCAATTTGATAAGCTAGAATTCACGGAAGATTCAACCGGATGTAGTTAGTCCTAAATACCAGATGCGCAATCAAGAAATGGATTTATTAATGTGTTTGACTATTCCCCAACGAATCGATGCCAGATCCGCAACTATTTTATTAGAAAGGTGCATTCTCTCAATAAGGCTGTCTGCTTTGATATTCAATCAGCAATGTCGACCGGAATGGGCAAAACATCGGTTTCGGCCACAATACGGTCCAGGATGGGATTATTAGCGATTATCGAGGAGACCATGCAGAATTATCAAAGGCGCTTATCAGTAATCTCGGAATTCGTACCTGATGCGCGTGGCAATCGGGGTTGTGCAACCTGAACCGATAGGGACTGTGGACAGGGCAGCTGAACCTGTAGAGACTCTCCGGTGGATGGACCACCGGATGGGTGTGCGGCCCGAAGATGACGCTGTCCAGGGGTAGCGGTCGAGCCGGGCAGTCCAGGGATCTGCAAGAGTGCGCGATTGGGCGGTGCGCCTGGTCCAGGGGCCGACATCCGACCATGACTGGCCGTCGCGGGGGTTCGTGCACGTGGTGCTCGAGGATTCGACACCCGTGGGCGTGCACCCCGTGGCAGTGGTCGTGGTGGAACTGCCCCGGGTACTCGATCAACCGGCACGGCTCGTTGCGAACACTGCCCGCGGTGTTGGGTGGCAGTGGATCCGCGGACGATCTCAGCTGCTCCGTCGACCGGATCGACTCGACGGATCGCGATTGCTGGGACGCGCGTGGGTCCAGCCCGGGCTGTCTCAGGACCGAGTCGATCGACCTCATCGAGTCCACGGAGCGCAGGCTCTCGGCCGAGCGCATGCAGTTGTGGTGGTCCACGGGCCTCATCGGCGAGGGGTCGGTCGATCTGCATTGCCGATCCCAGCACCTGGTCATCGGCGGTCCAGCGGCCACGTGGCCGGGCGGGCCCCAGCCACCGTAGACGTCCATGGTGTCCTCTCACTCCTGGGCCCTATCCGGTGCCATGACCGAGAGCCTCGCTCGGGACCTGGGGACTCGCGACCGGGCACTACTCGCGTTCCCGGAGGACTTTTAACCAAGAGCCGAGAGTCGACTCGGGGACCGTCGCGAACGGGGAACCGCGGCTCCAGGGCTCCGCGGACGACGCATCGCGATGCCGCGCTCTCGAGCACTGAGTCTCGTTTTCCCGATGCCGCGCACTCGGTCTACGCAAGCCAACCAACCAACGCGACACCCTCTCCGCGAGGGTTGTTTCCGCATGCGCCTGCCTCACCCCCTAGACCGCAGCGTTCCTTCGACAACGCCACCGACGCCACCGCCACCCCGACTCTGCGCAACTTCGGATGTTCGGCTCTCCGTACCCCTCCGGCACGTGTCCTGTCTACCCTCGGATGCCTACCTCAAAACCTCCGATTCGATGCCTTTTTCTTTTGGCCGAGCTTTCTCGAGAGCTCCGTTGCCGCCTTTTAAGTCTCCGCACCTCGAGAAAGCTCGCGTTTGCTTTTCCTTCTCCTCCCCTTTAACCTCTCATTCCCCGACTCCACTTTTTCCTCATTCCAACTCATTGTCTGCGGTAAAACGCAAACTTTATCAAAATGAATTATGCCGCGCCTTGGGAGCAGTTACAGTTCCACGTGTTTGCCACGTCTTGCCGGAGATGCAAGAAGAAGAACGACGTGAAGTTACTGCGGAGTAACTGCGTAATTTGGGGCTGATGTACGTCTGTGAATGAGGGAAGATGAGGACAAGGACAAGCATAGAATATTCATGATGTCCGTAGTGGATTATTGGATCAGCGAGAAACAAAGGATCGATTTTTCACGGAGCCGTTCTGCAAATGAGCAAAGGGAAAGCTGAAAGACAGAAAGAGCGGGTATTTTCACTTAAGGAAATTTACATCCCACTAGTTAATGGGAAACTATATATAACTCATCTTTAGGCATTGCTCCCTAAGCATACCAAATACGTGGGAGTGATACCGAATGCCACTCTGTCCGCCAAGTTGGCCTTTGCTCAACTGCTTTCTAAGTATTTCCTCCTTCGGCGACTCTTGAACATGGAACCTCTTGCAAACAACAAGTTATGATTTTCTGACAGTTATCGCAACATCGCAAAAAGGATTGCCTAAACTTCTCGTGCAATATAGGTGGTATTGCTTTCATCCATGTGCAAACGTCAGCTTGGATAAATATGTTGTATCTCATTATTAAGTTTTCTGATGTGTATTCGTATCAGCATTCGGATTGCACGTTATCGTGGATTGCATGAGTGATCATATTTCCTAATTAGACCTTTGAGCTTTTTTTTTTAGCTGTAAAACAGTTGCAGTTCTACTTTTATCGGTTAAATTTTTTAAATCATTCGCTTTTTCCATTCTGACTTTTTCCAAGAGAAGTTTTTTAAAATCCGGAGCATTAATACTAGCACATTCGCAAGTTTAAATTGCTAGTGACACTGACAAGAAATGTAATATTTTCTGAGTGTATTTTCTAGTGTATATCATCTGCGTACATCATAAAAGTAATTATGTTTTAATGTCTTCTAACCGAGCAAAAGGAAGGAGATACTTTGATCGACACATTAAAAATAATTTCTTAAAACTTGTATGACGTTAAAAATAATTGTATTCACAATTATAATGTAAGACTTCAATAACTTTCACATACTACTATTTTCATTATGAATCTCAAAAGATTATGCAGAATCAGTAAAATCGTTATTTATAATATCATAAGTATATAAACAATCATTTTTATTAATCGAATCTCATAAGTTACATTAAATTTTTCTCGATTTTAATACTATTTATTATGGAATATACTTTGGAAAGAAGTTTTGAAATTGTTGTTACGATACACCCCTTTTGCATATCAATAAGTCAAGAATTTATGGTATAATTTAATGCTTTACAAGTAGAGTAAATTTTACGATGCCTATTTAATCATTATGTGCTTAGTTTACTAATAAAGAAATTATTACAAACGAATTATAATTCTTTTTCTTTATAAATTTATTTCAAATTCATTAATTTTAATTCCTTATTGATCAAAAACTTTTAATTTTTATAAACTTTTTCTTTGCATAAAGAATGAATGATTATGCTTTTACATTTAACTAATTAAAAGTGTGTGATACTATATCTATGAATACGAATTCAAGCTTTTTACAATATTCCTAAAGGAAGTAGAAAAAAATTTTTTCTCATTTTTTTTTAATAATGTATTGCAAAAAAAAAATCAATAAAAATTGAATTTATGAAATCAACTTTTTAAAAACAATTTTCGTATTTTATTTAAAATTATATTAATTAAAAAAAGGAAATTACTTAAAATTCATTTAAAGAATATAAAAAATGGTTAAAGTTAGTTTTTACTAGGTCGTTTATAGATACAAACAATTCTCTCTCCACACTTACATGCTTTTGTATCTAGAAAATTATAATTCATTTTTAAAAGCACAAAAAAATTCGTATTCCCGAGTTGATTGAAATCTGAACTACGATGTATTCGTAGAAATTATTTAAAACGAAATAAGGATAAAAATTTTTTAAATACTTGCATATAAATACATATATTATTTATACACACACTCTCATGTGTTTGAATTTATGTAAAGTTCATTATTATTCTTGCTAAGCTGTCCCTTTGATTCAATATTCGTTTCACGTTTTTTGGCATGGATCATTTTACACAATTTTTATTATTATATAAATACAGCTTTTTATAACATATAAAATAATGAATGTAACATCTGCACTGACATAGTTAGGTTAATTTTACGATCAAATTCTTTTTATTAAATACCAAAAGTCCAATGGATAAATCAATGGTTTATTATTTATATTATTTAAATAATTGTTCAATAACGAGTTGTGGACAATGTGCTTAAATTTTATTATTCATAATCACTTTAGTAAAAATTAGAATTTATTGTTATTAACTCTTACTACTTGCGTTTTTCGTTTCTACTAATTTCTCACATTATATTTCCAGCAAATAATCTTGGCATTATAATTACAAAGAGTGAAGAGAGCTACGAAAATTAAATACGCGCAACAGGTTAATTTTGTTGAAATAAAATTTCTATATAATATTTGAAAAATAAATGTTTTATATTTTTATTTTTAATAATTACTATTTTAAATGTATTTTAAACAATTTTGATAATATTATTTGAGAAATATTAAGCAAAATTATAATTAATTAAGTTTATTTAATAAATGTTTCTATTAGATAAAGTAAAAATAAAAAATATTATACATTCTTTTATACTGCACACGGTAAACAATATCGTTTGCTTTAGAAATATATTTTATTTAATTTTTCAACTGTAATTTTATATTATTATTTTTTAAGTTATTATTTCAATATTATTTATATCAATAATGCACATAAATTGTTGTCTCTGTATTGTATGCACATATTTCAGTGCGCATGAAATTTAAAATTGCAATTAAAATGTAGTTAGAGTTTTCATATAAATTAGAGTATTTGTTAAAATTTTAATAATAAAAAAATATTTTTTAAAATCAAACCATGGTTATTTTTTATTAATACATACTTTTATTTCTTGTATTTATAAACTTCACATATCAGCAGCTTGTCAAAGTTATAACGTGTTATTGATTTAACAAACAAAATAACATTCACATTATACACGAGTAATTCTTACGAATAAAATAATGTTAACAGTTTAAAAAGACATGACATCGCTGATTCTGTCTTTCATAGGTTCCGATGTTTAGAAGTTATCAAGCGAAGGGTGGCGTGGAAATCAATAATGTTTCCAAACTTCGTTAGCCTTATTCATTTATCTTAGTAAATCTCGAAAAGGCCAATGTAATCGGTTTTCAAACGAGATAAATGTTTTGAGCATAATAAAGTTGAATATATCTAAACCGTAAGTCAATGTCATTTAATTCATAACTAATTATTTAAAAAAAAAAGACTTTTTGATAATTTTCCACCAGACACCCCAATAAACTATATAACAATCAATAAACTAGGCTATGTATTAGCTGGGGATCCATTGGTTTCAATCAAGCCTTACTGTAACTATTACTTATTGTTCTGGATAATAAGCAGTGGGAATTCGAGCGACATTAATTATTAAAAAGTGTCATCGGGCTAATCTTTATTACGATTCGGCTAAATTATTTTCGCCTTCAAATTAACGTTAAAACAAGAAAGTTCCTAGATTCAGGTGGAATTGTAGACCGACACTAGCATGTGCACTCGTCCAAATCATCATTTCTTGCTTGAGTGGTAATACACTTTAAGCCAGAATAAGCACCGTAAGCAGCATTACTTTCCTTCTACAGCTTAACTGCTATTTAATATCAAACTTGCACAAATAAATTTGGACTTTTTAGAAATAACTGTCATAACGCGTAATCATTATATGCGACGCAAATATACTCTAAAAATCCTTCTTAAAAGGATTTCACTGCTTATTAACAGCATCTCTCCAAAAAAGCAAAATCGATAAGAAAAATATATTTTTCTTGACCTCCCTGCACTCGAAAATACAGTATTTATGATTTTCAAAAATTTATGACTATTTTTGCTTAATATTGAATAAAGTATATATAAAGCGGTTTAACTATATCGATTAAAAGAGAAAAATGGGGGGAAAAAAGATTTCATTTAATCTTCAAAAATTTTGAGAAATTATTCATAGGTAGCATATTGAAATATTGAAATAGAATAATGCAATATATTCTAATTAATTTAGGGAATCCTGAATCAAAAACTGTTTCAACGATTCTAGTGAAACTTTTTGCTTTCTTAAACTTCCTATCACACTGTACACAGACCTGAATAAAACATTTTATATCGCAAAGTTACCACGAACTTGGTGGAAAAATAGATGACAAGGAAAAATAGATACAGTAAATACACATAGTAATTGTATTAATGTACTTTCTAAAACAAAAGAGAATTTATTAAATATTGAAGTTTATAATACTTTATTATAAAACACAACTTTATACAGTGTTAATTTAAATAAATGAGATTTTACATTAATATTTACTTAATATTCTGTACTTGTTAAATTATAATTGCTATATTATACATTTAAATAAAAATAAAACCAAATATATTTCAAATTAATTATCGTATTGAAGTATTTAATATTTGTAATTATTAAAAGTTTTACCTACAATTACAACATATTTTCTAACAATAACAATTAAAATGTTATATAGAAGATAATAAAAATCCACAAAAAATGTTATTCGTATATTTATCAATTATTTGTATTTCATTGTTGATTAAATTTCTAAAACGAATAATGGAGACAGCTGGGTAAATTATTTTCAAAATGCTATATTTTGTATTAAGTATTCTTGTATTCTTTTTATTAGCAAAAATATAATGATTAACCTTTGAAGATGTATTAATATTTAAAAATATATAAATCGATGAAAATGGATTATTGTAACGTAATTACTAATTATTTATTCACTTTAATATCGGATACAATTTTTTTTTTTTTTAAATTCTCTTAAATTTAACTAAATATTGACCTAAGTACAAGTACTTTTCATAAATACTTTCTAGAATTATAATAAAATTCTATATTCTTCCAATAACAAATAAATTAGTGGAAAATAAATATTCATATTTTTCTCGATTAAAGAAATAAAAGACATGTATATGTCCTTCAAACTTGTGAGGATTCACGGAATTTATATTTTGAAAATCTTATTTTTACATATTTAATACAAAAAATGAATCACTTCTTTTAAACTTATTTGTTTGAATTTTATTGAATATTCAGAATGATAAAAAATGGTATATAATGATTTTTGTTTTGTTTGTTAATAAATTTTTATGATTTTTCTTGAATTTCGAAACTTTAAAATTGTACAACTTTTTGTTTCAATGCCCACAAATATTTATTTGATTTTTCTGAATTTAAAGTTTTTATTTGAACATTAACAATAAAATTTAATTAAACATTTTAATAATTTTAAAAACAAGAACTGTTCTTAATATTGAAAAAGAAAAAAATTTAATTATAATTGCAATAAAAAATATAAAAATGCATATAAACATATATTGTTGATTCAAAATTAAATTTATAAAACACTTTTTATTTAAATTTAATTTCATTGTTAGTAAATAAATGGATTTATTATACTGTGTATGAATGTATGAGAAAAGGTTTTTTAAAATTTTCAATATAAATGATTTAATATTAATATAATAATAATTAATACATGTTAATTTTTAATATTTGAATATTAAATTGATTATTTTTATATTAAAAAATTTAAGTTGTTATTCAAAAGGACTGGAAGTGTTTTATTTTATCAACATGTAGAGAAAGAGAACAGTATTTTTACTATTTCAAAAAGTTTAATTTAATTTAATAAAAAAAATTAGTACGAATTCTTATATTAATATACCTATATTAATAATTACAATTTATAATTTTATGATTATTTTATTATTTTTATTTTGTATATGTTTGATATTACATGATGAACTTTAGAAAAAATTATAGTTGGCAAACTTTTCAAAAGCTTTAATAATTATAATATTTTGATATATTGATTTTTTATAAAAAATTTTAAAGCTTTTACTTCAATAAAAATAAAATTTTAAATATAAATTATATTTAAACTTTATGTTTACTTATTATAAATTATTTACTAAAATACTATTTCAATAATTTATGCAGAAAAATAAATAATCTTTATTTTATATTATATTAATATTATTAATTTTTTTTTGGCTTCCCATCAATTTTATTAAAATAATAAAAAAGTATGTCAATAAGGATTTAGTTGAGAAAATATTTTATTTTAACTTTCAAAATTATTGAATAATTAAAAAAAGATGTGTTTAAATGCTTAAATAAGTGAAAAATTCCTTTGCAAAATATTTTCATTCTGCATGAAATACAGAAAAAATATATATGCTTATAAATATACCTAATGATAAATGTGTTTTTCGTATTGTACATTTTATTATAAAAACTGAACGTATTTTTTAATGGAATATGCAATCAAATTCCTCGTAGATTATTTAAGCTTAAGGAATAGAATTTGAACATTAAACACACAAACATATATTAATTAAAATTTTAATTAAATAATTCATGAATAAGATGTTTAATCTTTTGCAAGCAACAAACTGATTCAGCTTCATATGGTTATTTAAATTGATATAAATCAATGAATTTTGATGCTGCTCTAATAGAAATAGTATAATATAAGATAATGTTATGCGTAATGATTTGAATAATCATTGAATTTACGCGATATTAAAATTATTTAGTGAATAATAATTATAAAATCAATAATTTTTAAATTAAAAAGAAGCATAACATATACTTATATGGCTTTTCTATATTTACATGTGTATTAAAAATTATGAGGTTTATTAAAAGTTTCCTGCAATATTATTTATAAATTTTAATTTATATTGTACTTAATGTAACATTCAGTAAAATTCTCTTAAATCTACAAATTAAAATTAATATTTTTAATATTTGAATAGCATCATAACTCACAGAAATGACAAAAGTGTTTAAAATATTTTAAATGTTACAGAAATTCTGATAAAATATTAAAAATGTTATTCAATCAGTGAAATTTTCTAGTTATTTTATTAGATATCTTTATAATAAAACTAAATGATTGTGCTGAATTATTAAGTACACATTGAAATTAATATATTTGAAAAACTGTAAAAAAATTAATATAATATTTTATAAATTAAGATTGACGTTTAATTATATCAAATGTAAACACTAACAGAATAATAATTAAATAATGAATATTCATAAAATTTTATATACGTATAAATAATTTAATTATAGATTTTTTACCTCAACATTAAATAAATGATGTTGTAGTTAATTTAAAACTCTAGAATCTTCAGTGAAAAAGTATGATTATGAGTGATGAATGAATATTAATATTCTGTTTAATAGTTTTAATATAATAAGCAAACATTATATGATGGTTAAAATTTATCAAATGCAAATATTAAAAATATTCCTCAAAATTATCTGTCAAAATAGTATACATTTTCGTTTAACTGAAAATGGAATCTTGAATTTTGTTAATTTCCATTAGTACAATTTAAAAATTAATTCTGCAAATAAATTGCTAAAAGTTCAAAATAGAAAACATGAAAATAGAGTGTTTTAAAATAGGATATATTAAATAAAAAAATAAATTTTACATGGAAAGTATACGCTCGCTTGTATTGGTTTGACCTAATTTTATTATTTCTACTTAATTCCACAATCTTAATGGCAATATAATTAAATATACATTGCTGTTTTCTTTGATAATGGCAATGTAAATAGACTTACTCAAAAGACGTTTGAGTAAATATGTTTGTTTTATTTGTGAATGGTAATGAGTTAAATAGTATTAGTGTATTAATTAATAAATAAATAAATAAAAAAAAAAAAAAAAAAAGAAAAAAAAGCGCTAGGTAAATATAAAAACCATAAGCAATTATGATATTTTAATGTGTTACACTGAAAATGAGTTTTAACATGAAATCTTTGAGGGAACTTGTCGGGACTATTGTGCTCTGGTTTGAATTCAGAACATCATTGTGTACTGCTCGTGTTAATATACCTAGGGTATATTAGATCTAGGTACAACAGCGAGGAGATGAATGCAAACCATCAGCACTCAATCGCACCCGGGGGACACTAAATTCAGACAAGAGCCCAAACCGCTGGATTACCTGCTGGAGATTCCGTCGACGATACTCTCTGATCTGGGCGAGATAGTATCTGTACACGTAGGAGGGCAGGGCGTTCCTGGTCTCCTCGCCGATCCACAGCTGGGGGTGCGGTGGTAGTTCGACATTGTGGGCGTCGGTTCGCGGCCGACGTAGCCCCGAGAGTCGCCGGGCCGGGCCGCAGGCCCCATCCTGGCAACAAGTCGACGTCGACGAGGACGGGCCCGCCCCGGCCGCGGGCGAGTTCATGGCCAGGGTGGCATCGGGGCGGCGGATCCCCGGGGATGGCCTCAATTGGAAATCAAATTTTCACGTCAAAGCCCCATGCGAGACGCCCGCACTTCCTCCTCCTCCTCCTCCTCCTCCTCCACCGGATCCTTCAGATCCCTTGCACAGACACGCGGGAGGGATGTGATCGTTAAGACCCGGGGCACAAAGCCGATAACCAGGTCGTCGACTGTCGATGCCAGCTAATCTAGAGCAAATTTCTCAGCGGGGACTCGACTGCGGAGGTGATTTAGTGAGGACTGCGGTTGTAAACTTTGTTCACGTGACGATTGCAGCACCGAACTGCGGGAGCCCGTCTCGGCTTTTTGCGAATTCTCCACGCCTGTAAATATTGGATTAGCGAGCGTGTAATTGAATGGTGTATTTGCAAACAAGTAGCGCGGTTTCTGTTTCTAGTCTGAAACTAAGGAGAGCCGGGATTCCCCGTGTGTAACTTGGGCTCGAGGCGGTGAAAAATGGACGGAGGAAGGATTCTGACGTGGCACAAAATGCTGGATTATAGTTTAATTATTGCCCTTGATCCGGTAGATTGTTATCGCTGTCGAGAGCGTCAGTTAAACTGAGATTAATGGTATCTCGATAACTCGGGCGCTCTTTAAACCTTCAATATTCATAGGGCGACGAGTTGAGATATTTAAAATATTAAGCAAGTCGCTTTTCATTAAATGGCGCTTCTTTTAAGCGCAATCAGCTCCTCTGCAAATTTTAAAGAACGTCTAGAAAAAGTAGATTTAATTATGAATGTTAGTCGCGAGTATTGGGTCAACATTTTTTAGAATCTCAACGTTATTATATTTGTCCTCTACATTAAAACTTGTGTAAATTAAATTTTGATTTTCCAACCCGCTCCTGCATAATATATTCTCAATATTAAACACATTTAAAGAATGGAAACGCGGGAGGAGTGGGAAAAAAATTCATGCATTTATTATTAAAAGAAATTTATAATTCCCGAGGGAATATTTTATCAAAGGCTTCTTTAAATTATTGTGCAAAACAGAAAAGTATAACGCGCGCGGGAGTTTGACATATATTCAGCGCTTATATTTCGTGGATGTGGGTCTCTTAGCATGACTTATTTATGACAATCGTGCCCTAAATTAAAATCCTAGAAGGATATTCAATTTTTCAAAAGTCAGACACCGCCATATTTCAAAACTTAAAGTCCGTTTGAAAAAATATGAGTTAGGAGTGCTGACAGTTGGAAGAATCACTTTGGCAAAGTTCAGGGGAGGAGCGAGAAGCTGCGCCAAACTCAAAAAACCGCCACGTGGTCTGGAGAAATACTCCAAAGAGATTTTGAGATTGACTGGCACGCCGTGTAACCATCGTGTCTTCCGGTGCTCAGCAATGCTGGGCTTCCCCAGCCATTTGTACAGACGTGTCAAACCGCTAAGTATGTGAGTAACTCGAGAAAACCCGAGATAGGCGAAGAGACTGTGCGTGGGGTTGAATATAAAACAGCCCGATAAAATAGAGACAACTTTGGCTGTTTGAGTGAGCATCAAGTACGTGAGTCCACCGACAGTCTCGGATCCGAGTGTTCGGATGGTGGATTCGCGGGTAAAAAGAAGGGAAAATGACGAGAGAAGTTGCACTTTAAAATTTCATGGCTATTCCTTTCACACGTTGAATGACTGTAAATCGAGTGCGATACGGCAAAGGCTCGAGAGAAACTAAAAAGTTCTTGTACAGGGGAAATAGAATACGCCCATGCATGTGGCCATGAATATAGGATCTAGACAGAATAGTTCTTCTTCGGTAAACTCGGGCGCATTCTTTAAACATGTATGCGCTCCTTTCAACACAGATTAAGAGCCAATTCAACCTACGAGCACAATATTCCAATTAACATTTATTCTCATAAAACAATTAAAACATTCGGCAGAATTCGCCAAGTAGCATAATTTGGTTTAAAATAATTAACATTAAACTGTGCCCCTCTCTCTCTCTCTCTCTCTCTCTCTCTCTCTCTCTATCCATGATACGCGGTGCGCCCCATTATTCATCGATTAGTTGTAGATTTATTTTTAACCCTTTTTTGGTGGGAAATTTAACATTTAAATATTATTTTCGTTAGCTTTATAAATACGTATAAGCTTTGTTTACACTGATAATAATCTTGAATATTTAATTAAATTCTATTAACTCTGTATATAGGAAAACATTGTTTAAATTTTAATTAATTTCATTATAATAATAATAGACCCGTTCAATTTTTCAACGTGCAGTCGTAGTATGCTAATTCCAATCGATTTTATGTGACACCAAAAATTAGATTACATAAACTATCTAAATATGTTACGTTTGATACTAATTAAATGAAATCCTTAAATTTAATATAGATTCATTTTTCATTTTTATTTTATGATATATTTAGAATTAAAATTTAGATACAATTAAATTTAATAAACTTTTTTCTGATTTAGACTTAGAGTAATATTAATAAACTATTCGAGAGAACCAAACGAACAATGAGAATTATTAGTTTGAAACTACCTCGGATACTTTCAAAATATATTAATTTATATAATAACGTCTATCATGTAGTTTTTAGAAAAAAAAAATTAATACTTCTATGCTTTAAAACAGAATTTAAATTTATAATTCAAGAAAATTTTTATTTGAAGCTAAAATAAGTTCGGAATATATTCATTGTTTTGTAAAAAATGCACATCGTAGTTATTGAAGTAATGTTTATTTATAAATATTTATATATATAAAATTTTAAGCTTAATTTTTAATACATTTCTATTCACATTGTAAAATTAAAATGCAAATGCAAGTTAATGAAAATCATGAATTGAAAAGAAATTGTTTGATCAACTAAAAGAAAAGAAGGATAAATACAAAGTTTTTAATTACTATTAAAATTAAAGTGTTGATGTAAATTCTAAATTGAAAATAAAATAAAAATTATGCAATAAAAAAAGGTTAATATTGTTACTGAAATAGTTACTTTATGACATCTTATTTCATAATTTTTCATTATATAGTATATAAATTTATCACAATAACCATTTATTCTAATATTAAAATGAAAATTACTAAGGTATCATACTAATAAAAAATAAATTTAACGAAAATTATACAATTTTGCATAATAAAAAACTCTAATAAAAGAGATAACTAATAAATTAAAAAATTTCTTTGATATAAATGTATATTAATTTTCATTAAAATATGCATTGAGAAATGTCTTTAAACTTATATTATTTCGAATAATTTTTCTATTCTCATGGTTCATGAATTTTTATATAACTATATAATTAGAAAATACAATCTCATATATACATATTTAAGCATTATAAATTCATCTACATATAATAAGAAAATCTAAAGTTTACTAAATGTATATTTTATGAATTCTACATATATATATATATGTATATATATATACTTTTGAATTCATTTAAATATTTTACATTATATTAATAGGTAGATGATGCAGAATGATTCACCTCATATATCAACCACTAGAAAGCCGAAATTCATTCAAAACACGTTAAATAAAACAAGAAAATGGAAACGTATGAATCTGAAAATCGACAATTCCTTGAAGAATGAGAGAGACTCAATTCGAAATGTCGAATCGAATACGACCAAAAGTAGCAACGGCGAGAAAGAAAACTAAGAAGGATTTTCAACCAACTCGTGAAACTTCCGATCAACTAAAGTTAAAAATAGATGAAGGGATTTTCAAAATCGTTTCTAGAACTTATTGAACCTAATACTATTGATCGATAAGAGAATTGGATGATAGATATGAGTTGAAGAAATCAAGACGAGATTTTAAAATAAGATGATGACCAACTGAAAATATAAAATAGATTTTAAAACACGATAGCAGTATTATTACAAATAAACACTTTAGGTGATGAATTAATAAGCGACAAATAGTTTATTGAGATATGAATATTCCATTTTCCGATTCTCATGTTTGATTTGACATAAATTAATATCACAAGTTGTATGAATTAGAATCAAACATTTAATAAAATAAAAATAGCATACACATGAAATACAAACCAATGACTAGTTTTAATTAATAAACTACGTGTAATATTTTAAAATTTTAAATAAATTTTAAAAGAATTTATTAGAATAAATATAATTATAAGTTAATTGAATATTTTCTTAATTGGAAAATTCCTCAACCATTGAATACTAAATTTATGAAATAAGTTATGTGGTTTTCATAAGAAATGTGATTAAATCAAGTATATCATTATATCTAAATTTTTTAAATGTAATCTACTTTAGTTTTACCTTATGAACATACTTTAAAATATGTATGATTCTGAAATTTCTCCACGGTGATATAATACATTCATATTAATTCAGAAATTCCAAAATTTGATCCAGACTAAACGTACATTCATTTTACATATCCTGTTATTATTCGATAATTAGATTCATATTATAACTAGAATATTAGAGCGTATAGCATCAATTTAACATATTTCATAGTCTGTTATATATAACTTTTAATTTGAACTGTTCTAATTCAATCACTAAAACAATCTCTTCATCGGAAAACTTTTTTTTCAGCGTTTGAATTCAATTTGCAAACTGTCCACAAACTTCAACACGAAAGAAAAGTTTCATTGTTCGTTACACTTACCAAGATGTTAAGTCTACTAAAGTATAATTCAACATAAAATATTTTATATTTACGTGAAGATTTGGTGAACCGAGTTTAGACACGAAACTACTTAGACACCCATACCAATCTTCGTGTAACATTTCAAATAAGCCACCTTATGGTTAGTCATATGCCCTACATATATATGTGCATGCATAACACTTGAAGCAAGTAGACTATCCCGGAAAAAGTATTTTCTTCTCTTGCAGCGTTCAACCGTGTCAATATGTATCCTTGAGTTTTCAATTTTCTATTTTGGTATCGTCATAAGCCTCGTTAGATTTTCTATTCAAAATTTCGACGTGCATATTCCAGGATTGGCAGCTTATCAACAAAAACAATATGCTTTCTTGCTTACCACCCTTATTGACTTTTTTACGCCGTATTAAACCCTTTTTCATCTACCCCGATTTAAAATTGTTTTATCGAAATTATTAAATGATTGCTTTTAATGAAGGATAGTCACCGATTATGCTAATACCTTGAATTTCTGAAACGATTTCTGCATAAAATATCTCAGCGTTAAAATACGCTTTAGTACATATGGCGTAATACAGTATAACACCGTGAACTGATTTTAAATTTCCCAATGAAATACTTTTCAAGTTATACTAAATCACTCTTGAAATAAACCTTGGCCATATTACGTATGAATCTTGGATAAACATAATAGAACGAAGAAAATTGTACTCACACCATAATACTTGGTTTTTAACACTATTTTAACGAAGAATTCCATGATAAAATACATTGCATTGGCTTTTGACTAAGGTAATTAATAATTCACATTTTGAAATAATTTTAATTCGTATCTTCTATTCTGGTAATCAAAATGTATGTCATTTTTCATGCCAAATATAAGCGTGAAATATTTAAATACAGACCCTTTTTTCTCATTTACCTCATGAAATAATTTATTTAATCAATTATTATGTATAGTTAATTGAATTATTGAGTAGAGAATTAATAATTACTCATGCATTTTTAAAATGATGTAAATATTGTAAGACCGTCTTCGATTAAATTGACAGAAGCCGGGTATAAAAATAAAGATCCGATCGTGCTTTACAAGTGAATCAGTAGTTGTATTAATAAAAATCAAACCGCAACATGCATCTCTTTCGTATCGAAACAATACAGCTCCTAAAAAATGAAATAAAACGCTGCTTTTTTATTCAATAAGCAAAATTTTTGAAAAAACATCCCACATAAAATAAAAAGTTTTCCAAAAATGCGATTAAATTTGAATAAAAAAAGAAACACAAAAGAACGCTTTACGAGTTACCTGTACAACATATAAAGTTAGGAAATAATAAAATGTTGGAAACAAATGCAAGCTTGAATAAAGAGACGAAAAATGAAATACAAAATATCTTAGTGACTCTACTTTATGACGAAACATTGAAACGAAAGTATAAAATACGAAAAACATATCCAAAAGGAAGAGCGGATTAAGGAAGCTTCGACTCCTGTATTAACACTTTTTACAACGAGTAATAGTGCCGTTGATAGCGACGAGTGTGTACAATATCAGCGGTTGTATTGGTGAAAGAAAAATCTGTCGAGATCTAGAAACTTCCCTTCATGTTCAAATGCTCTTTAGAGCACTCGACATGATGGCAAAAAGAAAAGAGGGAAATAAATAGAGAGGCACGATACAGAGGCTTAGATAAAGATATAAGGATAAGAGAGAAACAAAATAAAGTGCTGAGGCCGGAGAAAGGAAGTTAAAATGCTGGCGGTGAGCGTATTTTCATGCTCGGATGCAAACAAAGAGCCTCGACGACAAAATGCGCGCCCCCGCTCTCGGAGGAGGGCGCAAGGAGTAATACAAGCCCGTCGAAGGCCTGGGGGTCCTCTACGAGGACACTTCTAATTTGGCCCCTCGCCCAACAGGATGGAGAGGTCGTGTAGGTGCACCCACATGCATCCTCCAGCGTAAATACTCCTGTTTTTCTCCCGGCAAGTATCTCTACGAGATTATTAGTGGAGTAGCTCCTTATTAGACGCGGCACTTGTCTGACTAGTTTAACTAATACTTCCCTCTCGCCTGCGCAGATAATGGCTCACCGCCGGGGTTTCAGCGTGTACAACAAAGTGGACAGCAATCTAGCTTAGCCGTTGTTTAGCCAATTCTCTTTCTGCCGAGGTATCAGTCCATTATGCATCTCTCCACCTGACCTCAATTCCCCCATATTGTGCTTACTACTCGCCAACCCCTCCACTCTCTTTGCTGCGTAGCAGTAGAATTGGGGTGCTTCTTAATTGTTCGGAGCATTTCCAATCACGAAAAATCCGATAGCTTAGGGGCTGCTCTCCTCCCTTTTCCTCGAGGGTGGACGTCTCGAAATTCATAAATATGCGATATCTGGGCATCTCTCTTTAAATCTTACGGCCCCTCCCTTTTCGCTCTTCCGTATTAAATTCTTACTCCCCGCTTTATTTTACCGAGTTTAAAATGCCGAGATATCAAGCGAATTCTTGGAGTTGTAAAACTAATCTCTTTAAGATTTCACAAACACTTTTCCGTTTCTATTTTCTTTCTTCATTTGTCTGGTCTCAGTTTCCTCCCCCTGTTTCGCACCCTTGATCTTTTCCCTAATCTCTTGGTGCGCCTATAAATTCAGGCCTGCTGTTCCACCACTCCTCAAAGCAGTTCATCGGAAAATCCCAGATACGCAGCTCACCAAGGGGAACAAAAAGAGAGGAGGAGACGGTAAAAGTGTGGAAAAGAAGGTTGGTGATGGATACTGTCATACCGCAACTACTGCCAGTGGTCCTGGCTTCAATTTTTAGGATCGATAACCTATCATTCTTGCGTTTCTCTTAAAATATACAAAGAAAACTTGTTTATTTAACGATATTCGATACTTCTCAAACTTATAAAATAATTGGCAGCATGTTTTTCAGATATACAACGGCATCATGTGATTGACGTTCAACTTTCATCAACTTTAAAACAAAACAAAAAAACATTCTCTAGCGAAACATCATTCTTTCACGAAATCATATTTTATGGGTTTATCGATGCAGTGAGCGTTAAATTTTTTCAATAATTAGATATCTTTATAGTTTTAAAGCGATTTTTATGTTTCAAAACATTGAAAATAAAAAAAACAAAATATATGATAATAATCATGAATAGCAACATATGCATTTTGTGAAAAATAGATTTTTCTACATTTAGCGTCAGTAATAGATTAGAAAAATTAAAAATTAAAATAGATAGATTTAAAGCTGATATTGCGGCTTATACAAATATATGCATTACTCGTTCTATTCACAGATGTTTCACTTGATGCTAGTGAAGCATTTTTAAAAAAAATTTTTTCGAATTCCGACTTTGTAAATGTTATATAAAAACCAATAATAGTCATGAATTTAAGATTTATTGCGATAGTTATTATATTCAATGTGATGATAAAATTCACTAAACGTCAATATCAGTAGTAAGCTATAATATAAATGATACGAAGTAATGGACAGGAATACGTAAATATTTTTTAATAGCTAAAATACAATATTTTAATTTCGTAGAATAGCATTTCAATCTTATAAATCGTCAATATATATTTCTTACTACAATCATAAAATCTCAATATTGAAAAAACTCAAAAATCTTAAAAATATATTTAAAAAAAAAAGAAGAAAATTCTATTTAAACGATTTATTAAAAACTATTAAAAAAAATTTGTTTATCAAAAATATAATAAAAAATTACTGAATATATTATTAATCTAATAGCTTTAGCAAATAAAACGTTAAAGTATGAATGGTATTTCTATAAAATTTTTTAGCCGTACGAAATTTAAATTCATTATTTAAAAATTGATTATTTTTGTTTAAATATTACAGTTCGCTTATTTTTGCCTTTTATTCTGAAACTAGTTTTTTAAAATTGCAATATTAGTTTTTACTATTTCAACTTTTCAACTTCAACAAATGTATCTTTTTATTTGAAAAACTAAAGATAAAACTCACTAATTGAAATAAAAAATGAAAATTCTCTTAAATTTACAAAGCTTTAAAAAATTGAATGAAATAGCTATAAAGTGGTAAAGTGTAGATTATTATGTTATATATACATGTTTTATTGCGTAAAATATGCAGAGTAAATATCATTTAAAAAAAAATAAATATTTTATTTATTATGAATCCAATGAATAAATATTATTTATTTCAAACGATAATTTACAATAATAGTAATTAAATGGTAAAATAATACATTAGGACTCTGTAAAAAAAATAAAATAAAAATTCATGTGAACTCCTATAACTATCGGTTTGGTTTATACTAGTTTTAAATGCATATAGTGATAAGTGTCGCAGTATAGTGAAAGAAAGCTAACTCAGGACTTTTTAGAAACCTTATAAGGAAAAAGATCTATAAATGTATTCCAGGCAAACTTGGATCGAAAAAGCAGAGAATCTATTGGTTTTTGAGGTTAACAGAAGCTGATATCATAGTAACATTTGCCAAATGCATGCAAATATTAAGCAGGAGTACGAAATGAGAAGGCCTACAGATATGTAGACAAATAGAATAAAAAAGAGATATAAAATAAGTAATGAAAAAGGAAGTTTAAAATAAAAATTCATTGAATAACCTTGCATATAGTTATTTAAAATTCAATTTAAGAGTTGTTAACATGAATCAACAAAATATCTATAAATTTAACTAAATTTAATTGATAAAAATCACGGATAAAGTTTAATACAAAAAGAAGCATAAATAAATATTTATGGGTAACATGTGTAGGGGATTTAAAGTTTAATAACGATAAAAATCTAATAACGAAATTCTTAGAGAACGTAACAAAAAGCTGGTAGTGATAATCTAACAAAACCATCAACCTTACAAAAAACTATTCACTGCTGTGAGAAACTACAAAGTTATAAGTAGTATATTAGATTTTAATAGAATGCTATTATTTCAAATTTTTGATGTATAAAAAATTAAATTATTAATAGTAGTTAATTCAGCTTCAAAATTACATTCCGCATTAATTAATGAACCACTTAATTTTCTCTTTCCAGGTATAATTAAACAGGTATTCGGATTATTTGAATTATTTTAAATATTTGGACACAATTTCGTACATCTAATGATAGTGCATAAATTAGTTTTGGTTAAATTTTACTTCAATTTGTTGACTAATGCTTCTTATTTTTAATTAACGTACCGAATTATGAATTTATTTTTTTATATTTAAATTTAAACTTGAATAAAAATTATATTACGAATTTAATGAACATGTTTTTAATAGATGATAAATTATGTATTCTTTCTCTAGTTCGACAAATGAATTTCTTTTTTATAATAAATACTTTTTATTAGGTTTTATTTACAGTCAATGCATAATATACAGTAATTTATTAAAATCATCATTATGATGAAACTTTGATTAACGTACTTAAATCTTAAAATTGCATAAAACGTAATAGCATTTTTTTATAAATATGTACTAGAAATTGAATTCTGTATCAAAAATATATATACATATTGTACAAAAATCGATAAAATTGGGTTTTAATAGAAGAATTGAATTTCAACGAGTAAGTAATACTCATGTACATGTATAAAGTCAAATCAAAATATAACTTATTCAATTTCACAAATTTAATAGATAGTAGCATTTCATTCAAAACTTATTATATATTTAAAAATTCTAGTGTTATACTATTTCTCATTATAGAAATAATTCATGATTTTCAAATAGCAATCAGTTCTAATATAAAAGAATATTATAAAAATTTTTCTTATGCATTATTCTTATGTTTAATAATAATAATTTCATAAAATTCAAAGTTACATATAAATCAGAACTATATAATAATTTTTAAATAATATCTAAATTACTTTACTATATAATGGAAATAAATGATAAAAATAATAGGAATAAGATTTTAATCATAATTTTAAATAGTTTCTAAAGCTGAAAGAAATTATTATGAAATTTATTTTATTAAACTGTTATAAAATATTGTCACAATTTAAACTGATTTTTCCTATAATATATTAATTAAATTTTCTGTAACGTAAAAAATTTTTTGTATTTACGCCATTTTTTATATAGTGCAAAATTTATAAATAAGCGGTATGATTTTGTTGAAAACCTTTTTAATTACTTATTTCAATCATAATCATAATATTTACTAAATCTAATGATAAAAATTTTTACTGAATTAGTAAACATTTGCAGCAAAAATAAATATAAAATCAGCGTCTTTTGCTTTTATATTTTTGTAAGATTTATTTTCACGTATATATATATATCCATACAATAAATATATAAATTATATTTATTTGCATAAATTTTTCATTTATAAGGAATTAATGAAGAACATATCTTTTTATCGTAAGGTAGTAATTAAGATTTGCGATGGTTTCTTAGAAAATATCGAAAAATTTTATTAAAAAATAAATTAAGTTAAATAATATTTTTTCAAAGAATTCACCAAATTTTATTAAAAGTATACGATGAATAACTCCGTTGTATTAAACAAAAAATTTAAAAAATGTTTTTTAAAATATTTTATATTATTTATAAAGTGTATTCGGTATTCTAAAATAGATCTATAATTTATTCACATTTTTATTAAGATCACACAAAGTCAGACAAAGTCGCGACATAAAATTCCTTATAATTCTTCTACATGTATCTTAAATAAAAATTTCATCATTTTAAAAAATAATTAAGTATAATCAAAGAAAAAGTATGCTTTATATTGACTTTAAAGTCTGTAATTTGATGATAATTCGTTAAAAAAAGCAAATTACTAAGAAAAAGGGAAAAAGAAGCGTAAAATAAAGAGGGAAACTGCAAATTAAAAGTGTTGACGGTGAAAATGTTAGTAAAGCAATCTTTATAATTCTGTTGAATGTAAATATGCGACTTCAATGAACAATCAAGTTTTTAACCACTTGGAGTTAAATTTCCAAGAAAATAAGTAAAAAATAAGAAATATTAAATAAACGGATACCATCGTTACTATTGTACATATAATTTAACACGCATGTAATAAAAGTTAATGTTAAACCACTAAACTCACTTTGAATTTTAATACAAAATTGCCGTAAATGATATTCTACCGTTTTATTACTTTTATGATTATAAAATTAATTTAAGACTACAAATTAGTGAACTAATTGCACAAATCTAAAAAGAAATAGTAAAAATGGTTTTAATACATTTTGAATAAAGTATATCTTTGCAATTTCACCTTAAAAGTATCATTTTATGCATCAATAAAAGGCTACTCAATGCAAGTTGGAAGCCAAAATATATGCCAAGAAAATTCTAGGTTGAAATTTGGCAACATCATTGCAAATAAAGGTCACGGCAGCGATAAACGGTCGCTCCATTAATTATAAATTGAGAAGTTGGATGTCAAAATAACTTTGAAAATTTAGTAAATATTTAAAAAGGATATTAATGAAGTATTAATTTCTCTTTTGTTCTAAGAAATTTAACTTATATAGGTTGGAGCGCCCTTCCTAACAATATATAACTCTCATATTTTCTTCGCAGAATATTATAGAAATTTGAACACAAAATGTTAAATTAATATATAGAAGGCTATTTTGATAAAATATGTGTAGTGGGTAATCGAAAAGACGTAAAGGAAACTTGATGTTTTTATAGATACTGTTCTTTACCTCAAGCAAATAAATTTTAGTAAAGCCTTGGGGAAATAACTAAAAATGCTTTAAAGAGTTAAAGATATTTACGTCTATGTCACCAAAGAGATTTATGCTAAAATAATTTTAAAAAGTAACAAGGTAGAGAGAAAGAAACATGTAAGAGAAGTGTTTTGAAAGCTCAACACATTAAGTCAAATATTATTTTTCATAATAACTTGTTCTTTTCAAAAAAGAAATTATTTCAGCAAAAAACTTTACATTAAATATTCAGTGTGTAATTCAGAGTGCTGGAATCAAAGACAGAAAGAAAAAGTAATTTTTATTGCCTCATATATTTTTGCATATAACTGTAACATGAAAAAAGAATCAATTTTCTAATTAATACTGTAATTGAGAGCAATCTTAATAATATGAGGGAAAACTAAAAATACTTGCATATTTCATTTTTCTTTTTCTTTTTGAATAACTGAAAATTATTAAGAAGACATTTTAACGATTATTAATAAAGATTGATTAAAAATACTATTAACATAATTACTCAGAAGTAGTTTTTCAGCTACCCAATACAAAGAAATATATATATATATATATTTATCATTAACATAATACAGGAAACAGAGTCAAACAATTCTTGATTAAATTTGGTATTTTGATATTCATAACTGACTGATCGTCAATCTTCTTCATTAAGTTTTCTTTATTAAAAAAAAAGTTCCATTTATTTAACAAAATTACTTTGGTTAAAAAAAAAAAAGTGAATAGAAATCAGTAGAATCTACACAATGCAAACTGGGGAAAAATTAATGGATTTAGTATCAGTAAAATAATTAAAGAGTCAGGTTAATAAATTATTGGACTGGAATATTTCTTATAATGAACCAAAATAGTATTAAACGTCATTTTTACGACTGATGATATAATACGGTTGATGGCCTTAAATGAATAAAGTGATTAATACGAACAATTCGTACTAGAAATTCATTTTTGTATGTCACAGCGTAAAATATTTTTTGACTAATGTCACAAACTATTAATATCTTTATATAGATAATTTTTCATCAAAAGATATAAGAAAGATACGGCTGCATCGGTCTTTTTGTACATATCGAATCGAAGACCTAGACTGAATAAAATTTGCAAAGAGCTTCGTTCCGAATATTCTATACAAAAGAAATAAAGAAATATAAGTTTAAGCTTCAAGAAGTTTGTGGGACCAGTGTTCCCTTTTAAAAAACTAATAGTTTGAAAATATTTAAAATAAAGTATGTTAAAATGGAAATAAGGAGAAACATAATACAGGTCAGCACTTTTGCATTGCTAGGGAGGATGAAAAAGTTAACTTGAACTATTCCAAAAAGTTAATATACAAATAAATATTTCAAGCTCTTTAAGATTTACTAATCCCAAAGCATTTTTCTCTAAAAATTATTTTTTATCATTGTTTTTTTTAGAAATTATTTATAAAGCATACGATTTTTATTATTTTCACTATATAATATAAAATTCTTTTGCTATGATATCTTCAAAATACAAAAATAAATTTTATTAAAAAATTTATCTTAAAATTAAAAAATATTATTTTAATTTATTTATAAAATATTGGAAAATATATAATAAGTAATGTTTATATTTTTAAAACCAAAGGGATATTGGATTTAGTTATAATATAATAATAAAAAATAATATTAAAAATATAAAGGAATTGTAGGTCATCAAATTAAAAAGTAGTATTTATTTTACAAAGCAATTGATTAATAATATAAATTTAAATCTTAAACTACGTCGTTATGAGATAACTTATTACGCAATAATACTATCATATTTATAAATTAATTTAATTTACTTAAATAGATATGTAATAAAAGTACAACATACAATAATAGTGAATATGAGAATTACCCTGTTGATTAAATTGTGTTTTTGTCTAATTTTTGAAAAAAAAAACAGAAACAAACAAATTTAAAATTCAAAAATTGTTCAAGCTACCAACATATTCTAAATCTTTAGCAATGTAAATGCACTTACTATAATGGCTTATTAATTCAGACGAATACAAAGTAACGATAACGAAGAGATACTGAATAAACAATAGTATTTATTGGATAAATTTCAGAATTTAAAATAAGACAAATATCATTGTAATTGGTGTTTTCGAGTAAAAGTGATTTGATATTGAAGTGTCTGAATCCTCTAAAGAAGTTAAGGGAATCCCAATATTGAAATAATCCTGAGAAGAACTATCTTCATTAAGTATCTTTTTTTAATTCTTTATTTCTCTTTACTCTTATTCTGCTATCATCCCTTGCATTGTGCGAAGCCCAGTTTCCAAAGCCGCATACATAATGTATCAGTGCATATGTTCATGCATATGTATACATATGTTTACAAATACGATTTATGCAATGGCACAATATTAGATTTCAATTATATATTAGATATCTCGCATATTCAGTTTTGAATGTGCGAGAATAAATGCAGTATGTCACTGTCATTCTCTTTTTCGTTATCTCCTTTTTATTTATCGCCATCGTATCTTTATTCTCATTATCTTTCGCACTCGTCAATACTGAACTAGGCATCACTCAAAGGATTTAGGGGGTTAGATACGTCTTAATTAAAAACAAAAACAAAAACAAAAACAAACAAACAAGCAAAAAATCAATGTTTGTTATCAATTTTAAAATGGGCAGCGTAGGTAAACACAATGCAAATCACTCTGAAGCCGAGAATATTGCTCATTGTGTTACATCAGTGTTGGACGAAGCTTCCTACTCATTATTTTACGAAGAACGATGGCACAAAAAGGCACACAAGGGTACCAGAAGTTTTTCAGATACATCTAAAGAAACTTTGCAAAAAGGGCCATTGTTTTAGGGAAGCAAGAGCTCACTGATGAACAGCTTTTTATCTCGCGATACGTAAGATCGACATTCGCCAACAAGAAACTTGTGATCATCTACGGTCATGGAAATGCATGGCACTATATACGTCTGTTATTAGCAGTAAAAACTCGAATGTACCGGTATAGGCTATAGGGTTTACTCGTGAGTTTGCGCACTGGACCTTTTGGCGCCGAAGTGTGTGCCCCACGTTTCCGGGGAGCAGATGCATGCAAGTTTGTTAAGCCAAGGATTCTCTTTGGAATTGAAGCGGAAATTCTCGGGAGGTTTGCTGTAAGAATGAGATCTTTGGACCAGTAACCTTGTTCACCACATGCTACCACACGGACCACCGTAAGGACGCGTGCAGGATTGGGTGCGCATGGATGCAACGGAGCAATTACCACAGTCGTCCACGCGAGGAGAGGACGAAGATCGAGACGTCGGGGATCGACCGCGAGCCGACCGCGACCAAGACGTCGAGCACGAAGTACGTTCGACGGCGCACTAGCACGTCGGCGCCCTGGCCATCGCGCGGTGCGACATTGTTCCCCCGGCGCGGAGGCTGTGCTCCAGCTCAACCCTTCCCTGCCTCTGCCATTAAATCTCGAGAGCATGAGTGGGACGGAAGCTGCGGGAGGAGGGAGAGAGAAAGATCCACTCAGTCCCGCTCCCACTCGCGCTAGTCATCAGCTCCTCTATTTTGCTGCTGCTGCTGCTGCTGCTGTTGCTCCAGAATCGCATCTCGTGGCAGCACCAGCAGCATCCGAGCAAAGCTGTTTTCATAACGGCCTGGATACTGGGGCAGGAAGTGGATCGTTGTAGCGAGAAAAGTCTCGACGAGGGTAGAGTGAGTGCTCGGGCACAAATTCACCGGCTCGAGGAAATGCGGCTTTTTTAAAAACACAAAATAAATTAAGGGGGCAGAGTCAAAAGAAAGATGCCCGAGAGCGTGTAATGCCGACTTTTGACCCGACACGGATATTCACTTTGCAGCCATTTTAAAGGGGAAAAATTAGAGAGAGAAAGGCGAATTTTCACTTGCGAGCGTAACTGTTTCCCTCTTTTAGCGTTGCCTCTAAATATTGATTTTAATACTTGAATTATGAGAATACAATGTAATAAATTTGCGGACAGGATAGCACGCTCAAACGGTCCGCAAACAGAATGTGCAAGCTTTCTCGGCATATTTTCATATCCTCTACACCTAAAACGGATATTACAGCTAATCCTAAGTAACGAGGGAAATTGAGACTTTCTTTAATCATACTTCTGCGAATTCCACACACCTTTGCACATTTGAAAATGAAGAATTAAGCCGAAATTCACGCGCGTAACCGTGATATTAAAAACTTTATACTCTGCGCTTTTTTTGTTCCCTTTAATGTTCTATGTTCTATGAAAAAAGTTAAATCGGAAAATTTTAGTTTATTTAAAAAAAATGTTTTTACAGCTCAACATATACTGTTTTTCTTTGCATAAGATTACTGTGAAAACTACTAATGTACTCATTAATCAACTGCTTATCCAGCTATGGTGCACACACATTTATTTTACAAACATTCGGACCGTGAAAAATGATAACCAGATACATTCACCAACAGAAACACAGGAATTATGGTTCTTTATTTTCTCGCATTGTATCATAAATTTCGAAACTTTGGTAGAGTTGGATAAAGACAAACAATAACTTTTTCATATTTGAGCGCATCTTTGATTATAAAGGAAAGCGTGTTTCTAAGTTCCCCACTAATTGTGAGCTTTGCTTCAGAAATGTGATGAAATGGAGCGAGTATGATAAATTAATGTACAGTAGCAAAATGCACAGACTCTACATCATTAGATATTCTGGAATTCTAGTTAGCAAAACCTCCAGGGGAGATTCTTTGCTGATAAAAGCAGTAAGCGCGAAGAGGGAGAAAAAAAAAGATGAAAAATAGGTAAAAGTCGAAAAAGCAAGTCGAGATTTGGAAATGAACAAAAGAAAGATAATCTAGTGGATGCAAATAAAAAGATAAAGATAGAAATAATTGTGGACAATGGGCCGTCTACTACATGCTCTGATGGTCGGAAAAAATTAATAAGTACGTCAGCTCATGGATGGATTCATTTGCCGCAAACTCATCCCTAACGATTCATCTTTTCTACTTTTATCATTTTCATATACTTTTGGATATTCAACTGTCTTTCGCGACTATAATGAAATACATATTTTGTCTCCTCAGAATTTTTTAATGAGAATTTTAATGATTGACCTACTTTTTTGCGACCTGCTTATAGTATTATTGATCGAGTATCGTAAAACATTTCAATAAATTAATTGTTAATAAACAATAAAAAGAGTTGTTTAACTTATTCGAAACGTTCAAAGTGTACTCCACATTACTAATTGTACTTTAACGGATGATAAAGTTGGTCGCTAATAAAACACAAAAAATTTTTAGTACTCTTGTGGAAAAGTTTTTAAAAATATCGTACGCAATAATTACAAAAAATTAAAGGACTTTCTCAAGTTTCTTATTTTATCGCATATTGATTCAATGTAGTTACGATAAAAATAACAATAAACCTATATTTGATAAAAAACAAAAATAAATGCTTAAAATTATTTAAGAAATAACTTTAATTTTAAAAAATAATTCAAATGAAATTTCAGGTATAAAAATAAAATTGCACACGAACTTGTTTCATTGTCTGGTATAAACCCAATTTGCCAGTAAATTCATCCACTTTTCTCGTTCGACATAAATTTCAACTTTGAGTCAAAGTTTGTTCAACAAAAGCGCTCGCAATAGTTGCTTTACATTATCCAATAGATTAAGACGACTAAATTTCAATGAGCATCAATCATTACGGATTGTAATTGTTGAAAGGCTCTTACCTTAAAATGTGGTTGCACAAGTAGTTCTTGAAGTTCTCGAATATCGCTTCGGTCTATATTTCTCGAGGATGACCTCTCGGCGGCTCTAAGAAGCTCCTCGACTTCGTGAGCTCTTTGAACTGCATCGGTTTCAGGTGCTCGACAAGGCGATGGGAGCAGTGTTACAATTCTATCGTAAATCTATAATTCAAACATTAAAATTAAAGTTTGCCTTGAGCTTTTATCCAACGAACGTGATAAACAACTGTTCTCGTTAAAGAAAGCAGTTTTAAAGAAAATCCCGTTACGGCGAAAAAGATGCAACAGATCAGGTAACGTTAATTACCGAGTTCAATTTATTTAATGAGCATGAAATTGAAAATTTTTTCCATTAAAATGGCAAACAATTAATATCTCTAATATTAATCTAAAAAAGATAACAAGGAATATTGACTTACAATTTGCGGTATAATTTGCATACTGGAGATAATTAAAAAATATTTCAATTCTAGAATTTTATTAACGTGAACTTTAGCAGCATATAAAAAGAAATTTATGTCACAAATAAATGATTAGTCGGACATAAAAAAACTCACCAGCATAATGACTACTCCTGATAAAATTCCGATGAGCACAGTCTCCAACAACTATTAGCTAATAAAATCGTGTCTTGTTATTTATTAGGCGTCGCCGGCGAACGAGTCTAGATTGGATAATCAAGCTCGACGTTTATTACCGGCGGCGGCGGCGGCATCCGGTCTCAGGTAGTCAAAAAAAATATTATGAGCATAGCGAAAGAGATAAAGAAGAAAAAGATGACAATTAGAAATAAGAAGACCGGTGCTCTTCGCCTCACGTACGTGCGAGATTGCATCTCAATAATATCTAGTGTCATTGGTGTAGAACGAGCTTAACCGGAGTTTTTTCTCTAATTTAATTTCAGTTAAATTTCGTGATCTTTTTCACTCCCTCGTATTTCTCCAGCAAATCGCTCGACTCTTATTCCCCGCGTTTACGCCCTACGAATTTTCCCTCATTTCCCTCTTTCTCTCTCTCTCTCTTCTTCCTTCTCTCTTTCTCGCTTGTTCAATCTCTCTCTTTTAAAACGCCATCTTCAATCAGCGTGAATTTCCAGCAACTTTTCAGCAAGTGAGCTAAACGCAGAGGAGCCTCAGTCTTTTACTGCAATGCGACCGCAAGATAGCGCGCTTGAATACAGTGGCTCTCACTTGGTTGAAAAGCACGAAAAACCGTTGGGGTGCTTTTGAAGATGCAATGGGGGATGAATGAGAGAAACGAGGCTCGCAGCGCCGCGACTCGCTTTCGACTGTTACTAACTGTGTTTTATCAGCCAAGCTGCTGCTCGACTAGTTTTTTTTCTGATAACAGAGCGCAGAATCTACCCCTCCATCCGAGGGTTAGTGAGATCGATGTAAACTTGCAATTCTGTCTCTGCCTACTTTACCGATTGTAAGTCTATTTGCAAAGGAATTCATCTTACTTTTTAAAACTCGTAACGGAATTGACTTTATAAACTTTACTGATTATAAGCCAATATTAAAAAAAAAATTGTACTTTTTGCATTAATTTTATGCGCTAACAATCAAAATAACAAGTTTAAAATGAAATTTGAAGATTTGGAGTAAATATTTATATTTTATACCGTCAAATATCAATGAAACTGTACTAATTTTTTAATGAATCTAAACATTATTATCATTAAATATTAACATTTATTTTTTATTTACTAATGAATCACAAGCAGTTTATTTATTATTCAATGTTGCATATACATTCAAACAAATTTGATGAAAAAATAAGAAATTTCAATGCCAATAAATTAAATGCTCAGAAGTCTGAAAGCATAAATAAATAATATTCTTACTTCTAATAATTTTCGGAGTCTTTTGTCATCGACCACTGCAAGAATTTCCGATTTACTAAATCTACTACTTTCTTGGAGAACTTCGATATCATCTAAGGAGTCTAAGATTTCGGGAACTGTTCCTGCAAAAATTAAAACTTTTTACTATTACAATATCACGTACAGATTGTTATTTTCGGAGGACTTTAAAGTGATTAAAAAGTGGTTGAAGAACAATTTAAAAGAGTGCCGGATAAATGTCAAATGAACTTTAGAAAATAGTTGTACGAGGAAAGTCAGTTATTAGACGTGACCTATAATTTCATCTGACCTATTTACGTACCCATAGTTATGACCTCTTCGTCGCCAATCTCATAATAACTATCGCCGTTTGTTTCAGAGTATGCGTTATGCCATTTCGAGGAAGATACAGCAATTTTCACAGCGGCTTTTAATTTTCGTCTGGCATTGAACTTATTCAATTCCTCGATCGCCTCGTCCATGTGCCGTTTATCGCGATCCTGTGAATGAAAATATTAGCCACTTTAAAATTACGCATTCAGCCCGGCAGATGAGTCCATTCTCTTCCATTGACCGACGATTTTTTCGGGGGCGCACGTAGCCTCGACATTGTCAGTTTTCCTCTCCTTTTCCAATTACCGACAGTTTACGAGTCATACATATTTATCAGTCTTAGATAGCCGAGTGGGCTGAAGGGGGGAGGAGGAGGAGGAGGAGGAGGAGCGGGGGAGGATGAGTGTATTGAAGTTTATTCAGTTTATTCATTTTATTCCCATTAACCGCTCGAGTTTTGCCTTGGGCAATCGATAACCCACTTGCACGTGCATCGCATGGAATGGATACGCGGAGGTCCTCATCTCCCCCGGTTCACCTGCTAAATGCCCTACCTTTTGAAATGTGAGCACGAATTTGGAGTGCGCCACGTTCCTCTTGGCACAAGTTCCCACCCCCACCCCTCCCCCGCCTAATAATAATACATTCATAAGCCCAGGATGAGATCGACACTCGGTTGCTGCGGGTGCCTGCATATTGTAAGCCGTTAAGTGTAACGGAAAATAGGATAGAGGACTGTTCGCCCGGTGTAATAATGTGACGAGCTTTAACTTTCGTTTATGCATTCTCCGGTTGTTTTATCGGGTTTCCTTGTCGAGGAATGGAGGAGAGAGAGGTTAGTATCAATGTCAAGGGACTTACTCGTATCCATCTATGGTTGAGCACTTCCTGAATGGTAATCCTGTGATTCACATCTGTGGTTAACATGCGCTGAACGAGGTCCTTCGCCGAGTCTGTAACTTGATCCCACACGTACGTATCCATCTGGAAAAATTAATTTACTCTCTAGTTCTCTGCGTTTATTGAATTATTTAAATTGCTTGTTAATTTAAACCTGATCGCTCATGCGTCTCAGTGCAATACGCCGGATTAAATTATCATTATAAATGGTAAAATAGCCAATGTTATTCGTCTACAAATAATGTCCAGCTTTAATTTTATTCACTTATTAAAACACTCGCACGTATGAATTCTTTATGTATGAATAGAAATTTTGCTAGGGAAAGTGTAAACTCGATAATTGAAATTGCTTCAAGAATCGATATAGCAGGCAAGTACTGTAGACGCTACCTGTAATTTGCCCCGACATATTGACTCCCGAAGCCGCTCTCGGGAACCAGCGAACGGAAGTGTTCCCGTAAGGAGTACATGAAGGAGCACACCAGCTGACCAGACATCACCTGGTTTTCCGTATTGTCTCCGTAATATCACTTCCGGCGCCATAAAATGCGGACATCCGATGCGACCTGCAGCGATGGAGAATAAAATTTTATTACAGTAATAAAACTAGACAAATTTATATTTCTTTATTAAAAATCATCCTTTATTCCTTTACGTATATATCCAATCTAGAATAAACTATTATTTATTCATATTTGGAAAAACAAATAAATGTAGATTTATTTTACAAGGATGGCTCATTTAAGTAAGTGTGAAATAAAAAAAAGCCTTTCGCTCCACTAAGATTTAATACCCCTTAATTGAATTAAATACATATATGAAATAAAGGACTGTGTTATATGTGCAATTGTCTACAATTTGATGCTCGACAAACATCAACTTTTGTAGAAATAAAATGTTTTATACCAATCCTGCAATAATACGACGTGCTGTATGTAAGCAATTTGGTTATAATGCGATTTTATACTACTGACATGCTTACTTTACAAAGTCCGAACTTTTTTATTCCGGAATTTATAATGTACGAAAATTTATTCAAATATTCGTGTCAAAAGCTTAATAATGCATTCGATTTTGATTACATGCATAAAGGTAGGACAGTGGAAAAATTATAAAGTAATATTCAGATTTTTGACAGAAAAAAAAGTTATTTTAAACAAATGTAATTATAATAGGTATTTAACCGTATATATACATAATTTATCACGATTCTATTGATTTTATTTTATGTCAAATTTATATAAATGTGATTGAGATATTTAACATATACTGATATCGGAATAATATAATTTACAAACACATACATTCATTCGCTGTACTTTTATATATTTACACACAACACATCCTCGTTTACTATCAACGTTTTATATCGACACAATGCAGTAATTTTTTATATAAGACAGATATACAGTAGACATACATTTATGACAAAATCTAGAAAATCTACCGTAACGGACGATGAAGACAAGGACAAAATATGTGGTCTAAAATGGTCAAACGAGACTCAAGACTCGCTACGATCTTCTGCTATCTACTTCCCTAAGGAACAATAATATTAAAAGCGAAACAACGGGTTATTTAGGTCATAAGCGAAATTCTTTCCACCTTAAAAACGACACAACGTCGACATCACTTTACTTCACAAACAATTTGCACTGTTTAATATTTTACATGGTGACTAACGGTCGTGAAGCTTATTCAATTATTATAAAAGCTAATTCAAGATAAGAATGTTTCTATATTTAAATTAAACACAATTTTTAGGTACTATGATACAGACATTTTTTACATTATTTTATTTGAATCAAATTTCAAAAGATACGTATTTTACAAGATAAAAAAAATATATATGTGTGTATGTGTGTGTGCGTGGGTGTATGTAGCATGAAAAAGAATTAATGCGGTCAGAATAGAAAAAGAAGAATTGCAATTGAAAACCCAGAGTGGAAAAAAGTACCAGCATCAAGCTGCACTTTCATGATAAGCGACCACTATCATGATAGAGTGCTGGAGTGGAACCTCCAAGAAAATGGTATTCCCACTCTCAGGTAAAAATAAAATGATAAAAATTGCACATTCTAATCTCGCATTTTTTACTCATTCAAAGTTATGATGGAACAGGCATATGGAAAAATACCGATGTAGTCTTCTGCGTCACTCATAAGCGAATCCTCTGCATCAGTGAGGTCCTCAAAAGGAAAACTGCAACTTGATGATGTTAATCCTATCAAAAGAACAAATTTAGGAAAACAGGTCGTATGCATCTTGACGTCTGCGTCTGCCATTATTAATGTTATACTACTTTTGTAAACAAGCCTACCTGTCTTTAAGTATTACTTTCCTGGCACGTTATTAATGTAATTTTGTACATGTCTAATAATTGCAATAAAAATATTCATTAAAATTTATGAAATGCATTCGAACAATTAAAAATATTCAAACAAAAATTGTTTTACCAAAACAAGAAATTATTTATTTTTTTAAACATTTTATTTCATTCTACTTATTTTATACATAAAAAACACTTTTTGATAGTTTTGCTTTAAGTAACATCGGTAGAATTAAAAAGACACATAAATAATAAAATATATTTGAGTAAAAGAAGGTTTCAAAAAACAGTCACGTGAAAAGGGATTTTGTGCAATGTACGCATTATTATTCCAAGCACAAAAGCGATATCGTGTAAGTACTAATGCATTACAATAACATAAAAGTATGTTTGGTGATGTTATACCAAATCCTAACAATTACAAAATGTAAGTAATGCATGTTCAGAATTTAAGTGATGTGTGTGATACAAATGATTTAAGTGATAAAAGCAAGAGTGAATATGTTGTGTCAAAAAACAGGGATCCTGGAGAAAAAAAATGATGAATCCAAGTTTTAGGTCACGCTTACCCTCAGTGTCGACCTTCAAGTAGACTTGCCCCTTTGGGCTCAGATATGGCCGATACTCGGTTGTGTAAAATTCTGTATTCATTGAAATTAAATTTAGAAATGTCGAAGATTCTTCCTTTCTTATATCAAAATGTTTATCTCTTAAAACACTTACGATTATTTATTTACTTTTAATTTATAAATAGTATTTATTCTGATTTTCTTTAAAACTCTAATCATTTAAAACCGAAACTTTAATCTTCAGTAAAAATTTAAATTTTAATTAAAAGTTCTCAAATTTAAATTTTATAAATTTCTTATTTTACTGAAATATTTAAGTATTATACGTCAACACATACTACATCACACGCTTGAATTTTGTATTAATGTACCATTTTCAAAGTTTTTAGATTTAAATTGTAAATTTTTATATAAAATTTTAATATTATGGTATAAAATTTATATGGTATAAAATCAATAATAAACTTTTAAAAATATTTGCAATACTTTTCTTTTCTTTATTTTAATTTAAATAAATTATTAAATTTTTAAAGTAAATTTTTATTTTAATATCCAGTAATACATTATAAAACAACCAAATAATTATTTTAATATTAATTTAATAATTTTCTTATTAATAATATTTTATAATTACATTTTTACGGAAATATATCATATATGTATTGATTTTCATTGTGTAATGTTATTTATTATAATACACAATAAATTTGATATTACCTTGCATTATAGAATATAAATATGTATTTTGACTTTGCTTTAATAATGCATGTATATGTATTTTTAAAATTTACAGATTTTATGTATATTTTTATTAGAGATATGAATAACTATTATTTTTTTTTTAAAAAATTGTATACATCAACAAAAATTTAATTACAAACAACTTAAAATTCATGTTTACAATATGTACTAATGTTTTTCAAGCAAACAAATATATAAATTTTAAATAATTTATTTAAGTATTGATTTTTAAAATACTTCACATTTGACTATACGTTGTATTTTACATTAAAAATTAAATTTCTTTAAATTTTTTACGATGTTTTATTTAAAAAATATTAATCTAATCTCATTAATATCCCTGAAATTTATAATCATTAATTAAAAAATATCATTCACAACACATAGATTCGTATTTAATTTTTAAGGTTTACTTATAAATATAAGGATTTTTTATATTATCTATTCATTAAATTTTAGTATAATTTCTTAAAATTACCAATCAGATTAAATATGTTAATTTATTATGATTTTACGAAGCGTTTAATGAATGAGTCTTAATGTTTGATATTTATTTTTTAGCTATAAACAATTGAGATACATTAAGTATTAATGATAACAAATTAATTATTCATTAACACAAATTTATTGATTATAAAATTCGTAAAAGAGTTAAAAATTTATAAAAAGAAAACATTAAAATATTGTGCTTTAAAGGAGATGTAACAAATAAAGTTTAGATGTAAATATTATTTTTTGGAAAAAAAATCGAGTGATATGGATAGTGAAAAGATAGGAATGAAATGTATATTTATATTATTTTATTTAATTTTATTTTAATGTTATATTTACTAATGGAAAAATAACATCTGAAAAATAATATTATAACATTCTATTTTTGACATTAATGTAATGAAGCTTTACCATTTACTAAATATTTCAATATTTTAAATTTTAAGAAATACTCAATAATATAAATTTAAAATATTGATTTATAATACATTATGTTATTAACTTTTGAAAAATTTATAAATACTTTTTTTATTAATTAATAGATTTTATGAATAAAAACAAGCTTTTTTTCTTATGGACAAGCAAAAATGTAATGTTATTGTAATAATGATCGTAATAAGGATGAGAACTTTTTTCATAATGGAAAATAAATGAATAACAACAATGCATTACAGAGCGAAAAAAAATAATATTTGCACTGATTAAAAATTTCGAAATAATCGACAAGCTATTTACGTGTGTAAAACATGAATTTATTTATAAAATGCACGAGCAAATACTGCAAAGAGCGTCTAAAAAATTGAAACTCTAGGTGAAAATTCATTTAGTGACTGAGTCATCAGTTTGACAGACATAAACTTGACTACAACTGACTGACTCATAGTGCTTCTTGCTCTAATGCACATAACACTATTTCAGACAAGTGGCAAATATATATGAACCCGTTGCTTTTGTGATTTAATTAGGAGACAGTGTATATCAAGAGTTCATTCGAAAATAGTACGACGTCGGCTGCGTTGTTACTACAACAATAACCACATACATGTGTCTCAAAATTTTAGAGCCTAAAATGAATTTTACCTCGCACTCGTCATTCCTATCATTTTATGCTTATAAATAAACTATTTAACATTGGTAAATATACTTTAGTCTTGTGATTTTCAAATGAAATGAGAAATAAGGAAAAATTTCACGTATGGTGATTACTTTTTACCAACTTTTTACGAATCTAGTTCCAAACTAAAATTCGATATCGCGAAATGAACACATAGAAATGACTTTTCTTCGATGAGAAAACACATAATGAAATTTCATTGGCATTTCAATCAAAATAGAATAGTTTATTATTCAATTTCCGTTCATTGGAATGTTGAAAATTAATGGAAATACTGCGTGTAAAATTTAAATTATTCAAATTCTATGTAAATACTATAAATCATTCCTTTGGAATATCTGTGCTGCGCCAAGACACTAAATACTGAATTAATTACATTTGATAATTCGCAAAAAAATAGATGAAAGATCTTGGCTCGGTCATTATTTATCGCTACCTTAATGAGAACATGTACAATAGATAAGAGGAAGGATTGTAAAGAATTCGTAATATCAGGATCGCGATACATTATGTCAACTGTCTAGTGTAGTACACCGTTTGATGTAAATAATCAGTTGGGTCGCACCAAATGTTTCCTCACATCACTAGCTTGGGAGAAACAAGAGAACACGCAGGATCAGGAGAGACAGATGAGTTGGCATAAAGTTTCGAAATGTACCAGAGCTCCGCCGTAAGTTTCCATTTGGAATCGCACGTAAACACATGGGAAACATGAATGCGAGAGGGTCGAGGATGGTGGGAGGGGTTGCATCCCTCTTGAACCAGCCCTGTAAGCTTCGAAAGAAAAGCTCTTCCATTCTGACCCGATGCTCGGGCGACCAATGGGAACTCGGCGGGAGGCTGCAGCGCAACTTTGGTACTCCTGGATCCCTGCATTCACGAGGACTGCCTGAGGGCTGGAGGGAGGGGGGAAACGTCGTGCCACGTTTCCAAGAGATGCAGGAGAGAGTAACACGTCACTAATAAACCCGGTGGGTAATAACAAAAAGGGAACAAGAGATAAAGATAAAGGCAAAGAATCGAGGATAAAGAAAGATAAGAGGGAGCCCAGAGATAATGAAGACTGCTGGAGGTGTGCGAGAATAATGGACTAGAGCAAACTCAAGTGGCTTACGTACCGACGCCGTTGGTCTGCGTCGAGGGCAGTTGTACCGCGACCCCGAACCCGCGGAGCTTCACCGGGGCAGAGTTTTCCTTCCCGGCGAGGTGGGCGCACTCCGGGTTCAAGTCCCGGTGGATTATCTCGTTCTCGTGGCAGTAGCGCAGAGCTTCCAGGATCTGACGCATGTAATGGCTGAAATTCAAATCGACAACCGATTCAGTCACTTGTCTAGTTGTAATTTAACTTTAACCCGATAGCAACATTCTCGCATTGCATTGCCCTAGTTTTGTTTTATTTTGGCTGGCGTGCTTGAGATAATTTGATCGCTGCTCGACATTTTTAGACAAGCCATCTTGAATAATCTTTATTTACAATCGCTAAAGAGGAATTTCATTAAAATTGGCTTTAATGTACAGTAATGAAGTATTTCTCGGATTTTGTGTTACAAAGAGATGTAGAATTCTTTGAATGCAAACTTATTCATAATTTAGATGATTTATTTACTTATACAAATGCAGTGTTTTAATTGTTCTCAAAATTATTTTAAATCGAAATTAATTAAGAGTCGAGTTCAACTTTAGATATCGGGAAAGTTTTTAATTATTAATTTCTCTGTTTACTTTCGTTTCTCTCGCAAGTTTAAGGGTAATTAAGAGCGCAAACTTTCATTTTTCAGTATCGCCAAATACCTTTAAACTTCCATCACAAACTACTTTCTGAAAGCATGAATGTTCTATTTTCCGACAATTGAGTAAAATACTTCCAAGCAAAGTTAAAGGAAAAATTGAATTTTCTTTACCGCAAAAAATGGTAGGTTTATTTATTAGTTTTATAATTATTTAACTTAATTAAACACGTCAATAAACTTCATTAGTAGTTTCTTGAATTATTATCAATCAACACAGTCGGTTTAGTAGTAAATTTCAAAATTGCAGTTTCAAACAACAAGAATCCATTAGAATGATGTAATATATTGTACAATTGATTTTACGTTAACACTAACCTAACGACAGCTTCGCTATAAGCAAATCCAGCATTGGAACGCCTTACAACTTCAAAACATAAATCGGATCCATCCATGCTAGAAAACAAATAATTATATATTTTAATGTGCTTAATTATTATATTATTATGATAAGTTTGCTCATTTTGAAATGGTACTGTTGAATTAAATATAATTACACATAAAATACTGCTTTAATTTTGTGCAATAACTTACTATTCGAAAACCATATACAGCATTCCTTCGGAGCTGTAAGTCTCTAACAATTCCACAATGTGCGGATGCTTTAACATGTGACATATTGTAGCCTCTCTTTTCAAATCTGAAATAATAAATGGAGAGATTTTCGGATTGTTACAGAGTGAAAGACTGTTTATGGTGATTAAATTTTTAGTCGTGATGTTACAATCGTTACAATTAACCGGATTTAGTCACCGTATTTCTTCATTGAATTATATTTAACGAGATAAAATTTAATATTAAATCTAAAGAGATTTAATTTAATATTTAGTACACTTGAATATAAATTGTCATAAGACGGATTTAATTAAAGGCTTCTTCCTGGACTGTTTAATGAAATATTTTTGAAAGGACATAACATGCAATTAAAAAACTTTTAATTTTAGTGCATTTTAAAAACTGCAACTTGCAATTAAAAAAGTTTCAACAAACAGTGAAACGCATGGCTGCCGCTACAATTTCGACAAAAAAAGCTAATTTCGCGCATTGATTTATACTCCAGCTCCTCAGTTCCTAAAAATTTATAAAAAATCGTCCATTATTCCGAGTGATGCATCGGCGGAGAAATTACGAGAGCAAAAAACCAAAGGGCTGGGATTTTGCACAGTTCGTATTTATGGGTTCATCACGTCGTCGGCTTAATTCCAGAGCCTAGCTGAGCGCGAAATAGCTGATTTTGCTCGCATTTTTCCCGACGATAAGGCCTTGACAATAGACTGGCATTGGTACGGGCACAGCCCGACTCGCGACCCCCCATGGGATAGAACAACGAGCACTCCTCCGGCTAAAGCTCACAATGGCCCCCGAGTTCGTGTGTAAATTCACCGGGTTGAAACCGAGAGGCCCCTGCTTTCCTTTCCCTCCTCCTCCTCCTCCTCCACCCCCCTGCCCGCCGCCAAACCCCAACCCCCAACCCCCCACGTGCCAACGTGCAAGCGACAAAATTAATGGCGACTCGGGAATTATAATCCTCCTAACTTTGAGGCTGAAATAGCACCGGCACTGGAAGTGGTGCTTCCGTTGTTGAAAAAAACACTAGCGCTAATAGCGGAACCCCTAAAAATAGCGATAATGGGGATGTTTATTTACCCGCTGTGCTCAGCCCCGGACTCGACGTGAACTTCGCCACGTCCACGATTTTTACGGCGAAGGTCTGTCCGGTTTGCCTGTGGATACATTTCCGCACCACGCTGAATGGCCCCCTGGAACACACACAAACAAACATTAATTATTAGCCATTATCCAGTATCGGTCTTGGCGTTTATTTCAGTATCGCTTCAGATTATTAATTGTTTAATATCAATTTGGTTAAACTCCAATATTGTTTAATAGTTGTTCGGAATTCTTATTTTCGAGCCAACTGTTCACATCCCGTTAATAATCAGATAAAATAAATTGTAACGTTTATGCTGGCGACTCTCACGCTATCTATAGCCAACTTTAAAGCTGTTTCAACATGATTATAAGAAAGTTTGCACCCATCTACATGTAAATGCGCGTACGCAAAAGTATACAAAAGCACAAATGTACACAAAATGAATTATGACTTATAGTTAGGGGTATCGAATAAATAAATTCGTTTACTTTGTAAATATATAATAACTATTATCATCACAAGATTTCGCTAATACATCATTTTCTAACATAATATTGAACTTAAAGTTTACAGGCCTTTATGAGATTCACTGCTTAATAAATGCTTATCAATGGGATCAGAACTGTCTTTAATTTAATATACTCTTTAAATAAGTAACAATAACTTAATTTAATAAAACTGAATTATGAGATCTAACGATGATAAACGAATGTATATATTTGATGAAATAAATTGCTTGATTCAGTCATACATTTTGATTCTATCGTCATTTCAATTTATTGTGGAAAATAAGTATTATCATTTTTATTACAAAAAATACAATTGTTACAATGAATTTTTAATAAAAGTTTTTACACAAATAAAAGAATTTGTTGAATTAAAGCGATCCAAAGCGTTCTTTTTTTCAATTTAAATGCAAATTGATGCAATGCCATAATTTTGTTGTATATATCATGACTATTTGTATAATGTTAATGAACTTTTCAACTTGCTGTATGCGGAAGCAAAATTAACGAAACACACGTACGTGTTTCCATCAACTAATCACTAGAACAACTTCCAGCAACTCGAAAGTGATTTCTGGTGTTCCATTGTGCAGATCAAGTTAGACTGATTTATATCTAAGAAAAATGGAAAAAATGCTGATTGCTAACGGATTTAGCATTATGTCTCAGTACAATGAGAAACTAAGTTTAATTTATACGTTGGAGAAAAAGGGTTATACTGATAACCCACTATCTTACAAGCAATAAAGTACGTACCGTGGCCACTTGTTGCATTAGCAAAAATGTAACAGTTGGGGAAAGTACTGAATCAAATTCATACATTTCTTTTTTCTTTTTCTATTTACATATGTTTAAAAATAATTTCATAATTTACATGCATGAAAGCAATGATAGAGATGTGAATAGAAAAAAGACCATATTTATAATGTTGAAATAAGAAATTGTATGTTGTTTCGCATTGATTACGCATTCTTGAATTTATTACGAACATGTATCTCATAATTTGAAAATATTCAGAGTACAGTTGACGATTCCTTTAAATTGAAAATGATGTAATATTTTAATGTGTTATACAATATTAGAGTTTACATAATATTTACAAAGACCCGTGCATGCTTTTGAAAATTATTATTACTTGAAAATAAGCAGTTTATTCCATTATGAATGTAAATTTAAAACGTGTAGATTTATATAGATACATGTGTGTGTGTGTTTGTGCATGTATACACTTTACGTAATATAAAAAACATCTTTGAGTTCCTGAGTCAATTAATTTCATATCTGTTCAAAGAAACAGTTTTTAATCCCATGTTTTTAAATACCATTTTACATGTATAAACAGATTATTATAAATAAATTTATTTCAATATATATTTAATTGAGTACAAACTAATTAATATTTAAATATAATAGGTTTTAAATGTTCCACTTTCATATCAAAACGCGCACAAAATTATGTAAATAGATAAATAACTGTATATATTAAATAAGATCCACTGCATTATTACTTTAATTAATACCTATTTTATTTAATAGAGGTATTAAAATTTATTTCAAATAATATTTCAATATCTTTAAAATTATGAAATAATTATTCACAAATATTTAAATCATTTAGTTGATGGTAATTGGTTTGATTTTTAATATTAATTGAATACATTCAAAATCAAGTCTTCCGTTTTTTAAATTTTTTATTTCAGAATATATATATATATATATATTTTAAGAAAATTATTTCGAAAAAATTAATTAATCATAAATATATTATATAAATTATATTCAATCTATGAATTTTATAATGTTTAATTATGGATATACTAGCTTCAAGTCCATATTCCTTAATATAAATTGTCTACTAAAAATTAATGTAATATAGACATCTTGCACAAATATTTTTTAATAATTAGATTTTTTTAAGTTAATTATAAATATTTTTAAAGTACTTCTATGCATGAACACTTTAAAGCTTTTCTGCTTCCAAAATAAAAATATTCGTAATTTCTATTAAATCTAAAAATACACTTTATTTGTTATAAAAGCTTTTTACTCTTTTGAATTTAGTCAAAAGTTAGTATATGAAAGTTATAAATTCAATATAGATACAAAATATTATTTCTTCATATAAAATTTATTCATTTATACTAGATGCATTGAACTAAATTTTTATAATTCTAGATTACTTTTAATAACTTGAACTCATTCGATTCGCATACTAACATCTATCTGTTGTTAAAAAATCTATTAAATTTAAAAGTATACTAATTTAAAATTCTAATATTCATAATAAATTTATTTGATAATATTATTTAAATAATGGATTATTAATGGCAAGCATTAAATTCATTTTAAATTGATTTTGTTAAAAATTACAATATTATGTATAAAATTTCTTTAGAAAAAGAACATCAGGACAAAAGAATTCCATTTAATTTTAGTTAAAAATTCACACAACTTTAATACAAAGTTTTAAAATTGTATTATTTCTTCATCAAAATCAATATATTAAATTCTTCATCTCAGTTATCTAAAAGTCATCTACAAAAAATATAAAAAAATGTCTAGATCGTGTCATTAATAATAAATTAGGCGAAATCCTATATATAGGCATGAATATATATTCCATCACGTATTAAATAATCGTGATAAGTATGTCTCTATCGTCGGTGAAAATCATAACTCGCAGTTATGGATAGAGGCTATAGTGTTCAGATATATCGGGGGTGAATTTAACTTCAACTAAAATGCAATAGCGGAAAACCGATAAGCACAAAGTGCAGGTAATGATCTTGTATTGCTTAACTCAAGTTATCTAAATGAGTGATATCAAGTTCGATCACTCAATATTTCATAGGCAAATATTTATGTTTTGATAAGATTTTTAAAATACTTTATACGACAAAATAAAATGTGAAAGGATTTTTCTGATAAAACATATTTTTAATAAATTCTTAGATGGATATAATATGAAATTTTTATGAAAGAAATATGAAACTACATTTATTAATTTAAGTATATTATGATAAAAAATCCATCTTCACTGCATTATATTTAAACTTAAATTTACGTAAATATAATATATAATTAAAAGTACGAATAGAATAATTGTTGCATAAAATTAAAAAATTTATAAAGGAGACAATATTATGACTTCAAAAGATTTGAATTGTTACATCTCATTATTTTCCATTATTTTATAAAAATATGGTAAAATGAAAAAAATTATTCAAGATGTATTTATTACGCTTAAAAAATTTAATGAAATATTAATATAAAATAATAAAATATTTTCATATAAAGTGAAATAGTATTTTTAAATATTCATGTAAATCAATGTTAGCGTCATAAAATATAAATAATCTATAAGATAGCTCTATGTATTTTTAGCAATTAACATTTACAACTAATTTTTATTGTTACATTTACCAATATTAAAAACTTGAGTTTTGTATAAAAAAAAAATATTATTTTAGTTCTTTCAACTTCTCTTAAAACAGAACGCTAAAATTTTCTCATAAATAAATTACTTTTGAATCCTTTCCAGACATTAAAATTCAAATCATCTTACGCACACAAGAATTCATAGAATTACTTTAATATAAGAGTTTAATGTTGAAAAATTGAAAAAGAACAATAAGAAATGCATATTAAAATAAAATCTCTGTAAAACACTTCTACTATAAAAAATATAAATACAGCTTATGCAATTCTCAATCAGATCAAAAAAAGTTTCGAAGTGTAATAAAAACCATAAAACATTGACAATAATATTGATCAACATTAATCTTACAATCTACAAATATTATTTTGAAATAATTAGATTTTTACAGCTATCATTTTAATTTTTACTTTGTATTTTATATTCAAATATTTTACTGTATTTAAACAAGAGAATTAAAACTCCTTTAATTGGAATAGCTTAAGTTCTATATAACGCAGATTATATAGGTTTACTAAAGGTAATAATAAATCGTAATTGAAACTTGAAATCTTTTGTTAATAACATAAAAAAGAAAAAATAGCAACAAGTTAAGAATGATTTATTAATAAGCTACATTTGTATTGATCTCTATATGAAAATTACCAAAACAGAAATAAATATAAACATCATTAAATAATAATATACTCATAAAAATGCCAAAAACATGTTATAAAGTTAATATATATATAACTTCAAGAATTCAGAATGAAAAATATAGTGCATAAAATAATATAGCAATAATTATATCACAAATGTTATCATTTAATCACTTTTACTAACATAATTAATTATGCAAATTCAGACAAACAATAAAAGTGAATGTAACCATAAAACACAATATTGTATTTAAATTAAATAAATAAAAGATAAAAAATAATATCAGTACAAAAAACAATTTTACCTTAAAATAAAATTAACGTAAATTTATAAATAAAAATTATGAACAGCTACTTTAAATAAATGTGAAATAGAAATATAAAAAATGTTATTATGAAAATGATCAATTTAATTAAATTAATAATATTACCAAGATTTTAATAATATGAAGATAACACAAATGTTATATCTCTTAAAAATCGAGTTCAATTAACGCAGTCTATTTTAAATTAAAAAAGAACATCAAAAGATAAACTATTGAATACTGAATATATTTCAATGATAGAAATATGAAGAGATTAAAAATATATAGAAAGTAGTACATTGAATAAGTAAAGTAGTTATAGAATTATTTGAAGATTCTTTTTATTAACTCCTACAGTAAAAACGTACATTTTAAAATAATTAATTACTTTGAATTTAAATATAAATGAATAAAAAAGTTACATATATGTATGAATTTGTAGAAAATTTAATAATATATTATTTATTTTTATGATTCACATATAAAAATAAAGAAATTAGACCATTTTCATGAAAATATATACGAAAATTTAGGTCATTACCTTAACTAAATCAATATTACTTAACCTTATTTATCTACCTAAAAATTGTTGTGTTTCGTCAGATTTTCAAAGTATATATAGCTAAAAAAAAGTAATAAAAAATTATTTTTGATATGTTCTTTAATACATTAACAGTCATGTACAACAAATTAAAGAGTTTATTTTCATTACGAAAATAAAAAGAAAATATTGGATAAAAAATATTTTGTTTTTTGTTATTAAACTTCTTCAGATTTATTAATATGTATTACTACATTTAAAAAAATTATTATTATTATTGTACTATAATATTTGCTATTATTTATTTTATCATAAAGTAGATAATGAATGTAATGATCTTTGTTTTATGAAAGTATTACAATAAAAATATTTAATACAACTATATTAATTTATTCCGGCTTATTTTGATAATACACACTTTATAATTGATTTAATATGTAGATTGAAATACGTTATTCTAATTGTGTTTCAACAAAATAACTACTATGCATATTAATCAAAATTGACTGTACGGATTAAGCGATACAGTCTAATGATAATCGACATCAAGAATTATAAACTAATTTCGTAGTCGTATAATGTATATGTTTTTGACAGATTATTATGAATAATTAGGGTGTCGATATAATTTAAATACTCTGTATAAAACTAATTTAAAAAAACGCCTAAAAATATATAGCACTGTAAAATTTATAAAATCACAATCAATGTATAATTTTACGTACAATATTTAAGTAGGTACGAGGTAGAGTATATAAATTATAAAAAAAAAATTTTACTAGATTGTATAAGGATTTTTATGTTTCTGAGAATTGCAAATGTGGGGACAACATTCCCCTAACACTTCGAGACTTTTAGTAGCCGCCATCTCACTCTTGGCTCAGTCCAAGACCATGCAAGTGTGCTGGAAATACTATCAGGCCACTTGTGCTGACTTTGCAGAACAGATCCCTGACCTTATCCCTATATTACGAACATGTGCCATCAACTCCATTCACGTAACAGTGGAAAACCTGACTTGTCAATAAGTGTTATGTGAAAACTTGGGCATGTACTTAGCTTGTACTTTTAGAGAGCTTTTACACCACTTTAAAAGCTGTAATTCTCGTAGCAAAGACAAAAAGCCATTAGATATTTTTAGTATGCGACCACAGACTTTTAATAATGTTAATCCTCTAGTTCTCCGACCCATTATCTTTAATGTGATAGTACTGTATTTTTTTGGAATAAATAAATTCGAAGGCAGGAAATTCCTGGGGTTTTCATTCCTAAACCCAAAAATAGTTACTTTGAGTCAAAGAATGGGGATTCCTTAACAGTATTTTAAGGCACTTCCCCCGCATCATTAAAGACGCTTGACAGCTGTGAATCATTGCGTTATTCACATAAAAATCCAAGTAAGGTATATTTTAAAAATGGATATTGCATCAATGTCGCGTATCGTGATTTCCGATAGTCCGATTGGTTTTTTTCGGATTATCTTGTCATGAGTTATATCTAAATTCAGCTGTCACGGCAAATTCAATAGTCGATTCGTCAGATAGATTCCCGACTATATCGCTTCTGCTAATTTTTATTTATTCTTATATATTCATTTTTAATGTTTATGAAATATTCACATCTTTATATTCTACGATAAAACATCGTAGATGTTTATACACGAGACGCCAATTTACGAATTTCAAAGTAATGACGAGCGAGCCCACCCAAAGTGAAATAATGGACTTAATGAGTAACCTAAATAAGTTCGTTTAAAAAAAGGTGAGCAAGTTAGGTACTTATAATTTTCAATAATAACGTTAATTTTTTATGTTGTCTTAATGATTTGTTCTGTGTAACGCTACCAATGATGAATAAATTAACAGTAAATTATTTTAATATTGTTTTGGTTTAAAAACAGAAAGTAACGGTAATAAGTTAAAAGTGGTTTCTCTTCCAAACAAAAAGATTCATTGACAAAATGTTGACGTTGAATTCAACGAATACTTAAGCCGATTATTATCTTGGATCGATTCAAACGGAAAACAGAGTATTTTTAGAAATATTATCACCAGCTTTTTGGATAAACTGAATTCGATCAATATGGGCGAATAGACATCTATTTTCCCTATATTTATCTAAGCGGATTAAACTTACCACCTCCCTGAAATAATACTACAAGTGATAAGCATATCTTTTGACAACAAGGTCGTGGAAGTTGTAAGGACTAACGGAAACAAGTTCCATCGTAAAGGCACGCGGTTCAGCGGATAAAACTCCGATAAGGGTCCTTCGTGCAATCACGGCTACGATTCTGAAGAGGCAAGTTCTTACACAGAGAATAAAAGAATTCCTAAAAGAACAAAAAATAAGATTTTATTTATTTATCTTTTTAATAAAAAAAAAGCTTTCAAGGTAACAATGTTGTCCAGCATTTATTTTCCGACTCTCTTACATCTTCACCCCTCCCCGTCTAGTTAAACATTTCGAATCATTTATTTCTGACAAAAAAGTCTTGTAAGAATGAACTTTATCTTGTCGGGACATGTAATGATACAACATTCAACAATCTAGATAATTAAAAGTTAAATTAGAAAAAAAAACAGATCTAATACCATTAGAATTCCTGTTGTGTATTTCGAGCAATTAAATTCCTGTCAAAACCATAAAAGTACCGTTATAAAGTATAACCTTGCTTCCTTGTTCCTATTTTGGGTAGTGCTTAATTGAGCAGCCTCTAACGGTCAATTTGGGAGTTAATGCTCGCCATATATGACTATCATGTACAATAAAGTTTTCAGCTAAGCACTTCAACAATATTGCCAAAAGATTTTCACGTCCATATAATTTATTACGTAATCTATAAACTCATATTGATAATAAAATGGATATATTTAATAATTGTTTATTTCCATTTAAGCAAAACATTTACTAATTTATGAGACAGCAATAAATAATATTTTATGATAAAAAATAATTTGTTATCATTCAATGTCAAGCAAATAAAAACAATATTTTCTTTTTAAAAGAATTTCTATTTTTCGAATTGTTTTCCTATTATAACGCAACATTATAATTTTTTATTCATTTGTTTATTTTTTTTTTCCAAATATAACTAATTACTATTTTATGTTTTTCTAGAAAAGTATTCTTTCTACGTACAATTAATATTACATTTTTAATGATTTTTGAATTTCTAAATAAAATATAATCTTAGTCAAAGGATAGGATGTACGATAAAATTATTAAACATAAATGTACAGACATTTTATGGATGTAAAAATGAAAAAAAAGGAATTAAAAGAGGTTGAAGCTTTTTTAAATCGTGAAGCTTTGTAAATACAGCATTTTAAAAATACGGTTTATGCTTGTTGTGTTTATGTATGTATCTATATATACACCTACATGTGCACAAAGAATCTATGAAAAGAGTGGCCCGCTACGAAATCCAAATATAGACGAATGAAATTGATGCTCTGTCATGAGGAACGTTAGTATCTTCAAACTTGACAGATAATTAAATATCATTTGATGTTTTGAAGGAATAAATGAATTCCAAAGTCCATAAAACTAACAAGTTCGTAAAATTTATTTCTTAAGATGCACTCAACGAACATTTAACATTAGAATAATTAATTTCTGACATGGATTTTCAAAATATATATTAAATGCTAATTTTAATACTAAGGTAATTGTTGATTTATTTTAAAGAAATTATTTAAAGTGGATGACTAAAATAAAGTTAATAAAGTTAATTAAGTAAAACAGTTATGAGGAAAATTAAGGAAATGTTTAGAACTACACATTTATCGCAAAAATATTTCATTGACGAATAATAGATGTGTCATGCAGAAAACTTTTATGGTATAGAATTTACATAAAGAACTTAAAACTGAACTTAAATGATAGAATAAAAAACTAATAAATGCTTTTATTAAATTGTTCTTAACTTTAACGATTTATAAAAGCAAATTTATACCGACAAACAATTGTAACATAATAAATAAAAGTTGTATTCATACATATAGCTATTTAAGTATAATAATTAATTATTATTGAATACTTTTAAAATATAATCAGCAAGGATATTAAATTTTCAAGAACAATTTTTTCTTATTATATACTACCACATGTATACAAATACATATGTATTTATACAGTTCCTTATAACAACCAAAGTGTAAAATGAAATATCATTATTAAATTAATGTAATAAACTGCTCTTCAATTACGCCTATTATTAATACCATATGACCAATAAATATATGACATTTCAATTTATATTTGACATTCCTTCAAATATAGCTCGACATAAAAATTAATTCGATTTTTCTATTAAAAAATTTTTTTTATTGTTTCAAAATCTTTTTAAAAGGATATAAATCTATATTTTAGAAGTATCAGATAATAGAAACTTTCATTTTACAGTCAGCTTCTATTTTATTTGACGTCATATTGAAATCGAATTTCGATTTATGTGTATCTATGCCCGTTTTTTATAAATTATGGTTTACAAAAACTTTAACAATTCGAAATTTTACTATGTTGACATCGATAATTAATAAATTTTCGAAATAAAATTAACCTTTTCATTTAAAGATTTAATTATATATTTATGAGTTATTATTTTTAAATTTATTACGCCAACTGAAGTACATCATATATTATTTTAAGTAGCGTATATTAATAATTTTATGAATTGTAACAACAAGCATGAAATTAAAATAATATTGCATATGGAACCTAGAAAAGTTGATACAACAAGTACATGAGGTAAGTATACACTAAACTCATAATAGCTATAATGTTCTGCAGTAATTTTAGAATTATATATAAAATAATTTAGCTTTTAGATATAATAATAACATAAAAAATACGTTAATCTATAAGTTGTTTATTTATTTACAATAGTATAATGATATTTCATCGTAGGTAACTTGATTAATATTTAATATTAAACTATTATATAAATGATTATAAATAAATAAGATTTTAATTGGATGGTTTACATTAATAAGTACGATGATGTTGAAGAAAATCTGATTTAAATATTTACGTCTTTTAATAGAAAATGCAGCTATCGTCGCATAATTAAATAAAACAAACTAATCAATTCATTTAACCATTAATTGGTTAAATATAAAGATACAATCGCTAAATTATGCTTACTAACTTGTTTAAAAAAAAACTATTTCAGAGAATATTATATTATTGTATATACATATACAGTTATATATATATATATTATGCGCCCTAGGCTATAAGTTTTGTTGAAAATACCAGTAATTTTGAGAGTGGTTCGAGAAGTTAAATTCACAATAATACTTTTATGAGCAACCTTTGATATCGTGATTAAAATCAGAGTATTTGAAAATTAAAGGGTGATCTGATAATAAATATATTAATGACATTTCAGTTTCTCGTTGACAATTAACAGCTTTTAAAAGATTTTATTTTCATAACAACTTTGGTGAATCTGCTTTATTCATCAATTTATGATCCACTTCTTGATAGCTTATTTCAAATCAAAAATTTGATGATGCACTTGTATCAAATCATATTTTTGATGATTACATTTTTTATTGCTTTCTTCAAAATCAATAAATGTTTAACATGAATTTGTAATTACATTGGAAACAATCGATTTAAAATGAATTAATTAAAATTGCTATTTTTCAAAATAAAATGAGAAAAAGTACAATTATTTAAAATACAATTATTAATTATTATTTGTAAAATAAGGAATTATCATTTATTTTAGAGTATCTCACATAAAAAATGAAGTAAGAATGTTGAAAGTGCATTAAAAACAACTGTAGATACGTTACCAAATAATTCTATAGAACAAATCAAATTCCTGTTAATGTGAGTTCAACACGCATGTGTTTGCTTAGAATACAATTTTCTCAAATTTAAAACAAGATTATATGAATGATTGAGCAAATTGAGTTCCCAAAACATTGTACTCTTGCAGCTCCACATTCTAGTTATACCTTCGTCAAAAATATTTTATATAGAAATGTTCAAAAGAGAAATAAAAAAAAAATATTTTAAAAACGAGATATTCTTAAGCATTACAAATAATTAGAAACATCATCAGTTAACGAAAACTTGAAATATTTTTAAAATGTACTTTTTTGGCACATAATGGATAACCCATTATTTCTATCGGAAAATTCAGTATAATCAAAAAATTTTCGTGCATGTTAAAGTATTATTAGTGTTTTTTATCTAACACACTTCTAAATATTTTATTACAATTATTATTTACTTTATGTTTCAAATATTTAAGTTATGAATGTTGAAATAAAAAAAAAAAAAATATATACTGATGAAATTAATTTCTTAGATAAAAAAAATAATTTTATTTGAAAAATTTTTTTACTAAGAAACAGTACAAAACTTAATCACTAAGAAGTGAATAATATTTTTTATAAATTTAATATATATTAATTAAATGAACACTGTTTGATTGTTCTATTAGTTTCAAAATTTTAAAATAAAAACATACTTTAAATAAACATATAATTTATTTTATTGATATAAAAGTGACTACTCAATGTATTATAAGTACACGAATAAATATTTCTCATCATGTAATTAAAGTATTAACCTTTGACCTATTTATATTGAAATATAAATAGATCAAATAGGTATTTACAATTAATTTTTTAATTAAAAACTGCATATTTAATAAGAATTTAAAGATAAATAAAAAAAGGTTTCTTTTATTCATGAGCTCATATTAAAAATTATATATTTTTTATTCAATTATACTGTGCATCTATTATGTGTATTTATGTATAATACATAAACTAGATATAATATCAATAGAACATTAAATTATATACATATTCAAATATTTCATTGAATCCGGTATAATTTAAGCCAAAATAAAATATAATTAAATATAAATACTGTTAATTGATATTATTATAATGAGTGTTGAATTAACGTCAAATTTATGGAATATTAGAAATAAAAAATTTTTAAAGAAATAAATGTATTTTACAAATACTAGTACATAGTTACTTTGTATAATTCTATTTTAAATATTAATAAAAGAATAAATTTAAATGAATAAAGTGTTCATAGCAACATCGATTAACTCACAATATCAATTTAAATGATTCAATAAATTCCATTGAAGTGGAAAGCATACACTGTAATATTTAAATACATGGACTATTATTTATGGCATCCATTATTCAAAAATAATGGATAAATTAAGGATAACAGATTTTGTAATAACAAATGTGTTTTTATAATGAGCCGTTAATATCTTCACATAAATAAATACGCGAAGACAATAGAACAAGATTAAATTAAATTATATTTAATTATTTTTAAATTATTATTTTAATAAATTATTTTTAAAACCATTACGTATTTTGAGGATATTATGTAGAATAAATAATAATAAATTCGAAAGGCAAAAATGATTAATATGGAAATATCAGAGAATGAAAACAACCCCATTATTGTTCTATCACTTTCATACCCTCAGAAGCCTGAAAAAGCTATGAAAAATCAATAGAATAGTATACTGATATATTAACACATACATTAAAATGTTTGCATTGATAAATAGTAAGTCTTAAATAAAATTTTAATTACATGACTTTTTTAATGGTATTATAAATTTAATTACAGTTGCACAATGATTATCATTTAATTTTTAACTGTATAAATTGTACTACAATGAGCTAATGAACATAAGCTATAATTATTCTATACCCTTATTAAAAACTTTTAAGTGGGTAATATAATAAAATTTGTAATTAAATTATTTATATAAAAACAATTCAATTAAAAGGTCTTTAATATAAATTTAAAAAAATGCATAGATTTTTTAAAAATATTATATTAAAATTAATGCCTATTTTAAATTTCAATTTTAAAAACTAAACATTTTTAACTACAATATGCGATGTTCAATAAAATAAACTAACTTACTAAATTTAAAATGAACAAAAATTTATTTTAAAATTGATTTAAATAATTCTTATTAATAATTAATATTAATAATTATAATATATTAAATAAGAAATATATGTTGTTTGTGAATAAATTTAAACCTTTCAAAGTTTTGCTGCATGTCTTATAAAAGTTTTATAACAAAAACAGTCTTTTGTTTAGAAGGTCGTTAACAAGCAGCCGACTTTTATGGTTGAATTTTATTGGCAAAGGGTCTCATCTGTCGCCAGAATATTCTGATCTTTGGAACTTCATTTATGAACCTTATCAGACCTTTGGGTAATTAAAATTGCGAATTGAATTTCAAAATATTGTTTACATTATTATTTGCATATTTTTATCAATGTAAGTTTTATTTTCCAAATTTTTGTAGTTAAAAAAACAATACGAACTTGTATTTTTAATGTATCAAAGTTTTGCAAATTTTCTTTTAAAAAGATGTAAGAAGTGCAAATTTTTTTTTTTTAAAAAAATTCTTTAACAAAGTTTTTGTAACAAATGTTTGGTTGTTAGTCATTCTGAATTTCATTACTATTATTAAATATTACTCACAATATATTGCAGCTTATAAAATGAAAAAATTTAACTTTACAATATTTAAAAAAACTAAATTTTAATTGGGTTTCATATTAAAATAAACTTTCTGCTTAGAAACATCAAGTTTTGATCAACAGAAACAAATTTTATATTTATATTAAAATGTAACAATATTTATATACAAACAAATTCAATTCATAACTATAAATGAATTTAAAATCCGTAAGGCTGAGTGTATAACGTAACAAATGAAAATAATAAATATAAGTATTAATAAGTTATGTACTTTTCCAATATCAATATTTCTATATAAGTTTCAACAAATGTAATTTTTATTAAAAAATAAGTTTATTTTGCAATTTTAATTATATATATATATATATATCACTAAATGTAAATTAAATTTTAAACACTTTTTTAAAATTAAAAATTATTTTTTTTTAATAATATTTTTAGTGTAAAATACAGTAATAAAATATTTATTTATTAATTATCACCACTTTATGATAAAATTAAACAGTTATTTTCGGCAATAGAAATTCATAAAAAAAGTTTATCAATATAAATTAAAATTTTTAATGTCAAAATATTTGTAAACAATGAGTATTAATGTATACAATTTACTACTCATATTGCGAAATAAATAAGTCATAAATAATCTGCAGCAATAAATTTTTTTTAACAAATTCAACTGTCAAATCTATAATCTTTGAAATTGATTTTCTTTTAAATGTATTATAAATTTATAATAAATTTTAGTCGAAACAATTAAAATAATTTGGTTAAATTTTGTTAATAATTTTTTGCGTAAATAAAAATTAAATTTTCAACGTTATTTATGTTATTATTTTACAACATTACTATTACACATATATAAATTAAAAATTATTTTTGAATAATTATAAATAATATATTATTTAATTGTATATCTTAATTTACGTTTTGTTAATCAAAAGTTAAATACTTCTAATATTTTGCTAATTAATTAAATACATCTTCTTTTTTATTTTTTGAAGAAATTAAATACGACCAATTTAATAAAACATTTAAACTATTATAAAAAGTTTGATTTTTAATTAAACATACATTTTTTATCCCAATATAATTCATATCACTTTAATAATAAAATTAAAATTAATTTAATAAATAAAGTAAGCAATGAAAATTTTTGAATAGAATACTTGAATGTTCCTTAATGAAAATTTTTACCTTATGATATATTAAGTAGGTTCAATATTTCAACTAATTCAATAGAAAATTAAAATTTACTTATTCTGTAACTAAATAATAAATTTATTAAAAATGTGAAATATTTGTGAAATAAACTCTTATCTTATAAACAATATTAAATCATTAACTTTTGATTTTATAATAGAGAACCGATTAAAATTCGGAAATCAAATAGTATTAAAATTTTCTAATGCAAGGTATTTAAAATTTATCCATATAATAAAGTGAAGTATTATTATTATCATAACATGTATTTTGCTAAATTAATTTAGGTTTTAAATGTTTAATATAAATTATTTTACTTTTGCAATTACAAATATTTTATAAATTGAAATTAAATAAATACATCAAATTTATAAATAAAAGTATCATAATTTGATATAACTATAAATATTTTATTAATATTTCAATACAAATTTGTTGTAAAATTATTGAAACTGTAAAAAATGATATAAAAATACATAGAACCATTAATAATATATTATATAAATTAATTAGAAAAAATAAAATTTAAAACGAAAGTTTAAATTGTCAATGAATATTAATACATTGCACATATACATTAATTACAAACTTTATAATTTTTTCATCTATTTTGTACAATTAATAATTGTAATTAAAAATTAATTACAATTAGTACTGATGATGTGCATAATTTACAGTTAAAAATATTTAATTTGTATTTAAAATATTATAATTAATGTTTTTTACAGTAATTTCATATATTGATTTTATCATTAATAATAAGTTAAAAAATTTATTAGTATATCGTGCAATAACTATTAATCAAAATATATGAAAAATATATCGCATTAGTTACTAAATTTTTATTAAAATACATATTTAATATAACAATTAAAAACTTTTTTTATTTAAACACTATTTACAATTTTTTCTGTATTTAAATTATGTCTTTATACATAATACATAATAAATTTAAGCAAATACATAAGTAAATACCAATTATCATTGTTTATGTTTCATTCATTAATAAGTAGTATTTTTAAATAGAAAGACATAGATTAATTTCTTGATGTCTATGTATAAAAGTACAATTATCTTCTCTTCTTTTGCATATGTATACGAGTTGTCAAATATGCATACGAATTATCAAATATGCATGAATACAAGAGCAAAAATAAAATTTATTTATGTTGGTTAAAATTAGCTTATTATTTTGAAATAAGTTATATTATATATGTACATATGCTATAAATTAATTAATTTATACATAAAATTGAAATGATAATATAATAAGATATTTATAATATTGATATTTATACATGAACATACTCAGATTTTATAAAAGTATTTTATTTTGTAGATTATACCCATTTATTTTCTTGATTGACAATTTAAATTGTTATATATAATAAATCGAACTATAATATAATGCTTGTTTTCATATGTATCTATAATAAAAATCGATTGGAATTTAACCGATTTGAACAAATTTAATAATAATTTTTATTTGAACAATCAGTTCTCTGATTATAGGATTAAATTATATCATAACTAAAAGTAAATCAAACTTTCCGTATGAATTTTTGAATAAATTTGCAGTTGGATGTTTTTCATTCAAACCCGAACTTTAAAAATATAACATTAATTAAATAAGTTAATTAATTGTAAGTTAATTACTAAAAAAAAAAATTATCATTTTAATAAATATATTTTTATTCACATGAAAAATTTGTAATAATAATTTTATTTTATCTTATGCATATTTACCAATGTTTCATTTATAAAGCACTAAAACTTTTGGATTTGAATATGAAAAATGAATACTTAATATTTTTTTGGGTTCTTCAATGTTATGAAAATTTTTAATAGTATTTAATAATATTACTGAAATAATTACATTAAATTTTAAATAATATGACTGTGTTTTTCATATTCTAATTATTTTTTTTTATATACATTATTGATTCATTTACATAATTCTTTATCAATTTTAAGTTTACTCAATAGTAATATCCAATTAATAATAGAAAAAAAAGATTTGAATGCCAACTGCATTTACTTATATTGTTTTTTGTTATAATATAAATTCCTTTCATTTAAAATCAAATCAAGAATACATTTTACGTGATTAAATTTATAACTACGTTTATTTTTAAATTCATCTAAAAAATGTTCATAGTACTAAAAATATTATATTATTTTTTATGAAATTTTTTAAATAATAATAATAATAAAACAAAAAATAACAATAATAAAAATATTGACAATAACAATATAAAATCTACCAATATAAAATATATGAATATAGTTAGACAATATTTTTTATTAAGTGTGTACAAATATTAAATCAATAAATATGAATTAAAATAAAAAAATTGTTATCGGATTAAAAAATATTTTTAAAATATTCAGCACTGTAATTTTGTAACTACAGAATTCAGTTGATGCCAAGAATTTTTTGGACCGTATTTTAATACCAATCATGAAGAGAATTATTCGATAGGTAATTGTGTTAAGATTATGCATAAATCACACATCAATATTAAAATTTATACCGCATTCAATAATAAATTCATATGTATGATATAAAGAGTACAGAATAAAATAATAAAAATTACATATTATTTCATAAATATTCTTTTTTATAATTTTCTTTATAGTTTGATTGTTAATGCACTAATTTTTAAAATTTTCTTTTTACACTTTATATTTGTTTGGATAAAAATTTAGAATTTGAGTCATAAATAAAGAATGAATGTGATTCACAATAAACTCGTAAAAATGAAAATGGTTAGTGCTTTTCAAAAAATATTGGGTATAATCTTTATATTTTGTCTATAAAGTATTTATTTATCATATTCTCAATATGAAATGATTTTCATAATGCAATTCATAAACTGTGATAAAATTTGAATGTTTCAAAATAAAAATAATTTGTATTAATGATTATTAAAACATTATATAACTATAAACAAAAATTTTTTAAAATTTTATATTTATTGTGATCATACAGTTAATTTTCTTTAAATAACTCTTCTGGCAGTTATTTTTATTAATTACGAAATATTATTATATAAATCTTTTGATAGTGTTCAAATAGAACAATATTAATTTTTAAATCTTGTGATTCAAAACATTATAAAGAATAATAAAAAAAAGTTTGATAGTATAAATTAAAGAGAATATCGATTACGATTTTTACATCAAAAAGAATAAATAAATAAATACATAAATCAATGAATAAATAAATAAGTTTAGGAAAATATTTTTTACCAGAAAGTATGAATTCTAAGTAATTTGTTATCGTACATGACTATAAATTTAAAAAAAAATTCTGATATTGATCTAAATTTAATCAGATGCACATATATAAAATAAAACAATATATCTCTGAATATATTTTATGTACTTTGCTTACAAAAATTATTAATATTAATTTCAATATACCTTAGACAAACATACAAAATTGCGGAATTGACACAGCAGTAATACTATACAGCAAAATCGTTTTTTTATAAAGTTATACAATATTAAACTGCAATAAAATTCTGTGTTGATGTTTTTCTAATTTAAAAGAAGAGAAAACAAAGCACGAATAAAATATAAAATAACAATACTGAATTTATTGCTATATATGCTACACGAATAACTCATCTTTGCCTCCCAAAAATGTTGAAACGTTTAGTACTTTGAAATATCCCACACTATGACTCAATCTGAGTCATACTTCCAGTACAGTTCTATTCAATAGATTAACTGCACTATTAATTGCCTCAGCTCATAAAAACAAGGGTAAATTATACTTTTAATAAATCATTAATTTATCCACTTTTACAATCATCTGATTTTAGGGCATTACTAAGCCGTTATTTTCTGAAATGTAATGAACATTTATTGTTTGAATACGGCATTTATTACTAATTTCACAATATAATTAGCTTGAAATGCTGTATTTCAAAGCACATGACATTTTTCTATATTTCATGAAATTACTTTCAATCCATGCTACAAAGTAATTTTAAGTTTTCCGATTTTTTATGTTTTCCTTAATAAAAACAAATTTTTAAAAACTCTGAAAATCATTTTTTAAAATAAAAAATATTTTTTGCGTGAACGATTTATATTTCATTGGTTCGTAAACTTCAGCTTGAATTATTTCTCTTGCTTAACATGGTTTAAAATTTCATGGATCGATGGATTTTACCATAAGCGCAATCTCAACCACCCATTCATTTATGTTATAATCAAAACATTCATTGATGTTTGTGTTTTTTCCTCTATTTTTAAAAATGCAATTTATTAATTGAATAAGTCAGGCACTTAAATTATAGAAATGATTATTACTTTAATTTTCTTAAAACACTTTTCTCATTATCATAAAAAATATTATCTGATGCTTTTTATAACAAATTTAAACCATTGACATGCAAAGCTAGAATTAATAAAAATTAATTTTGTTTTAAAGTCGACACGCATAATAAATTAGAATTGCAACTTATTTACATGTAGTCTGAATTAGTATAATGTATCATTCGCCATATCATAACTATTTCATATTCTTATTTCAAATGGTTTCTGAAATTTTAAGGATGTTTAACCAAAGTTTCCGTTGATTTGTTATACGGTTTGATTCACCAAACTCAATCATTTAAAACTTTCGTGACGCTTCCGCCTACGAATTCTACGTGACATTCTATTATATGTCACTCATTCTGGTATCTTGAACAAAGATTCTTCTGTATCGTGTATAATAGTTTCGACTATGCTTAAAACAATTCGTATTCAAATGACAGCTTGATCCGCATTTCAAACATTAAATACGCCCTTTTGTCTCTTGGACTGCTTTTACAAAATTATAAAAACATATATATAACTTCACCTGCAATCACTTTATCAAATTATTTCTGCTTAATGGCACCACTTTTATATTTAATGTATTTTGCATTAAAAGTTACAAGTGATTCTTTTATCTGCAATCTTGTTCGGTAGAACTTGGATTTCTTGTGATTCGTGTTTCAGTTAGATTCTCTAATGTCTACTTGCTGGCATTGACAGAATCTCTCACAGTGTGAACAGAATGGAATTTTTTGGTGGAATCAATAGAATGCACATCACTATTATTGATTCTGTTGCATTGGTTCCGAGAATTTTCATTTTTATTCATAATTTTTCCATTTTTGACAAATTTTACGATTTGCGAGAATTTTGGAACTTTCGTTACATCGAGATTATGTATCGGAAAAATTTTTCTGTATAATCAATATACTATATTTCCATTTGCAATTACATTTAAAGCTTAAATTTTTCTACATAAAATTCACTGTTTCAGAAAATAGAAAATTCGGAGGATTTTTTTCCACTGTAATCGCTATTATTTTCTATGTAGTTTCATATAATTTCATATATAATTTTAGTAAACTTTCACAATTTGTAGATATTTTTGCTAGATGTATTACTTTCCTTGACATACTTGAAAAATGTTGAGGATCTTACTCCAATATTCTTGGAAAACCAATCCTAATTGCTTCCATCCAATTTTCTTGCTACAGAGTTTTTAATTTTCACTCTTTAAAATTCCATGATTATATTATTCCTTCATTATATCTTTTAATCAATGCTTATCTCATTTACTATATTTTAATGGACTACAGTGTACTGTAACTTGCATAACCTGTTGAATTTTATTTCTTTCAATTTAATGAAAATGAAAAATAAACGAAGAATAAAAAACATCAAACGTAATTCGTTTTTTAATAAGAAGCATTTCCTTTGAATGCTTGTACAATGTGTACATATCTATAAAATTCTAGAATTTTCGTACTTATTTATTTTTCACATAATAACATTGCATACATCGTTTCATAAATCTTTGTAAGATAATCAATATTAATAATGATAATTGATTAATATTTAAAAAAAAAGATTAAATACATTTTTTCCTAACCGTATTTCAAATAAATGTCAAGCTGTATTAATAATTTAAATAATAATTTATCATTTATGTATTCAAATTTGTTATCAGTCACGTAATATTAATTGTAAAAAAAGAAAATAGAAACTTTTTAAAATAAAAATCACATGGCAGATGAAATAAAAAATATTTGTCAAATATAGAAATAGTCATATTTAGATCATGTAATTTATAATTAACTAAATAAATATCTAATTGCTTTGAATTTAAATAAAAATTGCAGTTAAAAACGTTTTTACTAATCACTTAGAAAATTAAACGAATACTTTATTTCACTGAAGTATAATTATAAAAAAATTATTTACGAGCGACTCCGAATTTTATAATAAAATTTATTGCCAGAAAAATTTATTTCATATATTCCTCGTCTTATTTTAAAATATGCGCATGATTTATTACATTTGCGAAATCTTAAATGAAAAGATGAACACGAAGGCGTTTGTACAGTGAATTAAGACGTGCCAATAGAAGAGTATACACACTGAATGTGCATAGTTGGCAGTATTGGAATGATCTGAACAATGTGTAAGATCAACCAGCCACACATAGTGAATGTAGATACTGCAAATCTCAATATGGCGATATTAGCTCTTTCCTTCACGCAAACACGCACACATAAACACACAGAGAGGCAGACAAGCGCACATAGTGCATGCTATGATACACACACACACACACACACACACGCACACACAAGGAAACTGTACAGCCTCGACAATGTACACACGGCTCTCGTCGCTTGTGCATTATTGAATGCCTATAGTTTGTCAGTCCGGCAATATCGCCGTGGATTTAGGGTCAGAATGAGAAATTGAACTCCGCAGATGTAATTGTTAGGTGAGTGTCCGAAATAAATAACCATGATTGCTCTGTGTACGTGGGACTAGGTGTGCATGTGTATCCCCAGACTGCAATTTGCCGAGACTTTGTCGAAGTTTTTCGTCTAGTGCGCACCACCTTCCACTACTGAAATACTGCTGACAGGTCATTTTTCTCCTACACTCACCGATTTCAGGAGGCTGTAAGAGCCTTTGCTCTTGCTTCAGTTTTGTTGGGGTTGCTTTAAAACTCGTTACGAGCAAAATTTTAATGAGTTCGACTATCCAAGAAACTTGTGTTCATTTTTTTTAATTTGTAAGCCTTCAAATTCTTTTAATTTATTATCTACAATAATTATCATTGCAAGTTGACAACGTTATAAAGATACCAAATTATCGATAACGTGATTGATGATTTCATGTTTTTTAAGAGAATATTCTGCAATAGGAAGAAGTTATCTATCTGCACGTAGATATATTGCTCCCAAAAGATTGCAAGAGTACTCGAAAGACAGCCAATATTACTTTGAATAATCATTCAGTGCAAAAGATGAAGGCCTTATTATTCCTCTTGTTTACAACTTTATCCATCGAGGCAAAACGCGTTCCACGTAGGTATTACGATTTACACAATTATATAATATTCTATTAAGATTAATCGATGCATTATGTAGTTGTACTTGTTATTTCAATAGAATTAAAATTTAATATTTTTCAGAAAGACAAGATGAATTTCCAAGCCTTCGAGAAAGTTTGAAACGACCAGGAAGTCCAATGGAAATTGATAGTACAGGGCCACTCTATCGACCTAAACTTCCTCCATATGGTAAATGATTTTATTCCATTATTAATAAATTTAATCGAAATTGAGTTGTGTAATTTACATCGTCACTTTAAATAGTATTACTTTTAATATATCACCGATAGACCATGGTGATTACAAATATCCAAAATCTCCAAAATCTCCAAAAATAGATGGACACAGAAAAATATCAATAGAGGAGGAAGAACGTAGACAAATGTCATCAGGCTCAACTTCTCCAGGTGATATTTAATATTTCCCGTTTATATGAAATTCATTCACCTTAACGTTATTTAATTTACATCATTAATTATTTAATTTGAATGCCTTAATTAATAGTAAATTTAATATTTTAGCAAGACACTGTGACATTTCAATAGATTACGGTAAAGGAGATTTACAAGAACCACAACCTCTACTGCTCACAAATAGGGCACAGCCAGAATTTCTTTTGCCAAATGAAAAACAACTTCTGATAATTCCAGCAAATACTTCTATCCTGCTTGCTTGCCCCGGGAGAAATAATAGTCTAGAAAATCTGGGAGAGAAAAAATACATAAAAGCCATGTGCTTACATAATAAACAATTTTTAGTAAATCGTAACATTTACGAATTTAAAACTTTTAAATGTAAGTTCCTGCCCAAAGAAGCAATTAAAAGAACTTCCAAGTGTCTGAAAAATCATCAAATTTACTCCTTTAGTTTCATGATAGGAAAAGTCATGATACCTTTGTTAGAAATTTGTCGAGATGAACATACTTTTAGAACTTATTATTCAATAGCATATCTAAACAAAGAAATAGATGGCTATCAACATCATTTTCCAAGACCTTATTGGAAGTACAAACCTTTTTACCCAGGGTATAACATGAATTATATATACAAGAAGGAATCTCAACTCCAGTCGATGGAGCTATTGCTCGGCTCCAAGGAATTGGCAAACAAGTACATACGCCACGACGATAAACTGTTTTTGAATAGGGGACATTTAGTCGCCAAGGCAGATTTTATCTACGGATCCCAACAGAAATCTACATTTTGGCATATGAATACAGCTGTTCAATGGTCGTCTTTTAATTCCGGTAATTGGATGATTCTCGAGAATAACGTGAGAACCTTGGCAGGCACTCGTAAAATGAACTTGATCATTTACACAGGAGTCCATGGAATCACGAACTTGACTGATGTCAATGGCAATCAACAGCCCATGTATTTGCACGTCAATGAAACTCACAAGGCATTTGAAGTTCCCAGATTTTTTTGGAAAATCATTCATGATCCAGATACAAATCTCGCCACAGCTTTCGTAGGCGTCAATGAACCCTTTGCAAAAACTATCACCGATGATATGTTTCTCTGTCCGGATATTAGCGGTGATAAGGCCTTTTCTTGGCTTACCTGGAGGCCCAAGGACATCATTCGAGGAGTATCTTACGCTTGTGCTGTAGGAGAATTAAAAAAGGCAGTGCCAACTGTTCCTCACATAGGAGAAACTGGGATATTGGTTTAGCTAATTTATGAACATTTTTTAAATTAAATATTAATCGCAAATATATTTAATCTTACGCATAAACAATATTTAATGAACAATCATCGAAACAGCAATTTATCGAATGATGCTATCAAATTGTATTTTATTTTTACTCAGAGATTGGTAATAAATCTGATTGAACGAAAACTTTTATCAGAAAACAATTGACCGACTCGTTCTGTATTATAAATCCATTTTCATTTTCACCTGCAATTCGACTACATGTACTCGTCTACCCAATTGCTTATTTTTTATATCTGAATCAACACTGATGTAAAACAAGAATAGCCATAAATAATTTGAATAAAACTTTCATGATTATAGACTAGAATCTTCGTTAATTAATTATAAATAGCTAATACGGTTTAAGTATTGATAACCGTGTTCAAGTTTCTCTCTTTTTTTCTTTTTTTTCTTCATTTATTATTAATGAATACAGGTAATTAGCGTTATCATTAATATCAAGATTCCTGGCTAAAGAATTTTCAATGAAATAGAGATTAATTGCAATAAAAAGTGAAATTAATCGTCAGTCACATCAAAGGATTGGCAGAAGCTTCTGTAACAATATTTATCATCATTTTTTTGACCGTAAACATTTGCCAAGTTTTGCGAGCGTGACAAAATTTGAATGGAATAAATCTGTGTAAACTAAATCTTCTTCATCAATGTCGCGATATAATTTGTTCAATATTTACAAACTCTGTAAAATGAATCTTTCGGAGTATCGATCGAAGGAGTCGGCTCGAAAAGCGGAAGGTAATTTGTATTATGCATACGCTCATTAGCTCTCGACATTAAAGAAAACAATAAGGCTTTTGTCAAAAGGCTTTCCAAAAGTGCTGTCAGTCCAATTTTCCGGACGTCTGGCCTTTTTCCAAGTTGCACGAGAGAATCATGTTTGGTCATCTCTCGTCTCTCCTCCAGAACCGACGCGTTTCGTTTACAAGAGCCGAGCTTACAAAGCTCCCTAAATCTTCGTTGGCTCTTACGCTTCTGCCGAAGGCAAAAGCTCTCAAGTCCTTGACATTGATGAGGTGCGGGTGCAAGTTCGAGAAAAAAAAGGCAAGGGGGACCGTTTGCGCGGGGGAGGGAAAACCTTGTACCATTTTCACGGCGACGCGTTCGCACTTTGAAAATATTCGGTATGCAGGCTCAGAGGTCGGTGTCACAACAGTCGGTCGCGTGTGTCAACGCAACGGGAGAAGGAGGAAGGTAAGGGGATACCGCGGAAGAAGAATCTCGTTTCGAGCGCGTAAATGACACGTCGCTCGGAGGGTGGGGGAGGGGCGGAGGAGGGGGCGAGGCGATTCCCCGTCGGAGATTCAATCTTGGCATCCCCGCAGCTTCTTCCACTTGGACCTGGACCCGGAGATATGCAACGTGACCTTCCCGCAGACCGCAAGCCGACACTCGATCGCGCTCGTGACTCGCCCCCCCCCCGTCGATCTCCCACCCGCCCTCTGCCCCCCACCACGCCGCCCCCGCACGCCCGAGGCGGGCGACGCAGCCGTCACGCACGCACACATGCCCACGCACACTCGCACTCTCTCTCACGCGCGCACGCCTGACGCCTCGGAGGAGGGTCGAGGGAGGGGGGGACGTGGCACGCACACGCGGGCACTTCGCCTCCGGCTGTCGGTCGCTCGATGCGACTGGGAATCGACGCGAACTTCTCGTATGTCTGTCGGTTACTCACTTGCCAATGACTTCGCAGAGCTCGTAGACGTCGTCGAAGAGGACGTCGTCGTCCGCCATGGCCGCCTCCTCGATCGCGGGCCTCCCGGGCCCCTCTGGATCCACGGTCTGCACGGTCAGTGGCGCTCCGCGCGCGAGGATGATGTCGGCGTGCGCCTCGCCCCGGCGCACGGCGGCCCGCCCGAGGAAGCCGCACCGCGTTCTCGAGTCGCGGACTATCCGGGAGCTCCGATCGCCGAGGAGTCACTGCGTCGTCTGCGTCCTCGCCTCGGTGGTGGTGAGGAGCGCGCGCAGGCGGTGACGGACGGTCGCTCCCGAGCGACACTGGCGGTCTGGTTGCATACAGCACGGCGCCGCCGACGGCCGTCTGCGGAGGCCGAGGAGCGGACGAGCCCTCGACTGGGGACTAGACCCGCGACCGAGCGCGTGAGAGAGAGAGAGGGCGAGAAGGAGCGAGAGGAGAGCGGCCCTTCTGCGCCGAATCGGCGGGCGCGCGCGCTCCCTCTAGCCTCGGAGCAGGCGACTAGACAGCGCTGCGGACAACGGCGCCGCGGGTGGACGAGAATCGGGCGGGTGTGGCGCTCCACGGGTGCCTCCTGCGACAGTCCACCCCACCCTGGAGCCGGAGCCGGAACTGTTCTCGGGGAAGACCACCCTCGCAGCCTCCGAGCGGACGGCGATCGCTGTGGCGGTCCGTTACCGGCGCCCACCCGCCAGCTCGATAGGAGGGACTTGCGCCCGATTTAAATGAAACTTCCACCCCTCCTCCTCCTCCTCCTCCCCCGCCCGAGCAATAAAGCACCTCGGCGTCACCCTCGACGTCTGCACGCACGCGGATCGATCGGTGATTGACGCGCTTAATGGCTAAAACACCTCGCACCTTTTTTTGTCCAGGTGTCGCAGGCTCGCGGCGGAATAATCCCGACTGGCCTTGGGTTTGGAAAGTGGATCGGGATTCGAGGTTCGGACACGTTTTAATTACTGTCTTCGTTAACGAGCTGATGCGCCTTCATTAATTCTGCAAAAGGTCTGCTTTTAATACGATATTGATTAGCTCGAGGTGTCTCGACAGAAATAAGCTTGTAAACATTCGGAAGATCCTCAAATCCGGAGAAAAATGAATGGCCAAAAGAGCGAGAATAACCTGAATGGAATTATATTTTAAACTTCTCTCTCGTGCAAATACTTCTAATTTGTGTTAAGTTTTCCCTTCGTCCCTTCTGTCAGTCGGAAATGACCACAACCCCTCTAAAATCTACTTAGCTACAGCCGTCACTTTTCGTTATGCTAAATGAATACAATCAAGTCTAATACTGAATATTCAAGCCCTAATTAGAACCAAATTGGCTTTTTTGATGTACTTTTGATTCCTGCACTATTTAAAATCTGTACAATTAAACTTCATTAGACTTCATTATTGTTTCATTTCAAGTGTTTAACGTACAATGTATGTTCGAAAATAATACTATGCTTTTTTCAAGAACCACTAGAATATTGGAGAATGTAATTATCTTACAAATGAAAAATAATTAAACACAAGACACGATAAAATTTCTATGGCAATTAACAAAGTAATGAATAAATAAAAAAATAATTTTATTTTTTATCGTACAAATTATAAAATATGATTAAATTCACAATGAAATACGCGAATTTTGTAATAGACTTTTTATCGAGTAGCATATTTTTTTAACGGGCTATAGTTATTATATATTAAGAATTAATTTTTTTAATGACCATTGCCAAATACATAAAAACAAAATAAAAGAACAACTTAAAGATTCATGTCTAAGATTTAATTAGTAGCTAGCTGATTATTAATTATCAATGCATTTATGAGAAAATGTAGAGAATATATCAATTATAAAAATCGAGTTGTGACACATTGAATAAACTTAAACTGATATATCAATGCCATTAAAAATTTGAACAATACGAGACAATATTCATCGATGATAATTTTGTGAAAATTTTATTACTGAATGATTACTTGTAATTTATGAACCAGGATACAAAGTGAAAAAACTAAAATAATTTATCCCAAAACTTGTTGTGAGAGCCATACAAACCGTTGGAAATATTATACATACAACAAAATACGTGTAATGAATGTTCAAAAATCCATATATAAATACATTTCACTTTTACATTTCTTTTTTCATGGCAAATATGTTTCGTGCGCAAAATACAGCAGACTTGTAAAATACTAATGCGTTTGAGGGTTTTGAGCGTAGCATTTATCTATATGTTTTTATTACGATTCATAAGAAACGTATTTCCTACTTTACCAATAAATTTGTCTTTAATGGGCTTATATAAAAAATAATATCATTTCGTAATATATTTTCTAGATATAAACTTATCTTAAAAATCCAATTATTTTAATTTATTAACAGAGCCTTATTATGGGGTAACATTCAATGTGCAATCTTAGAAAACAGATCTTTTACTGACCTGAGAAACAAGTTTTGGTGCTATACATCATTGAGTTTGCTATACTCGTCTCCAACATATATCTCATGTAGTTCTTAATAAATTTTATTATCTCTAACTTTAAAGTACTTAGAAACTTTTTCAATATTTCACAATAGCAACAAATAATCGTATTTAAAAAAACAGCAGTATTAATATTCATGTATAATAAGAGAATAATGTGTTGTTTAATGTCATATAGTAAAGGTTGATGACAAATTTCAATTAATTATTTACATATATTTTCCATCGACTATATAATTTAAATTTTTTAAATATTAAAGTTTATTTCGTAAGCTATTTAAGCAATATCCAAATACTTCCTTTTACTTTTCTCCATTTTATATCCATACGTTGCGAGAAAATCTGGAAATGCTAGGAAAAGAACAATAGTGCATAGTTCTGTAAATTAAATTTTTAATAACTAATTCTTAATAATTCCGTAAATTTAAAGTCTTTATAAAATTAATTAATATGTAACCAACAGTTAATATGTAATAATTCTGTACAATTAAAAATTTTAATTAAAAATATTTTGTGTCATTAAAATATTGCGTTAAATACAACATTTATTCATTCATTAAAAAAAAATAATTTGTAATATAGCGAATAAACTTTTTGTGTATTCCAGGTTTATTTGAAGCATGTTGATGCAGGTTAAATTCACATAATTGTTTACTAGTTTGAAAGATAAATTCAAGATATAAAGTACAAATATCAAAATATTTAATTTGTACATAAACAATTTTAAATACTTACGTTTAAAATTACACAAAATTTAATTATTAAGTAAAAAGTAATTTAAACTACTGTACATATATATATATTAAAACATATTATTTTAATTTTTTATAAAATTATAATTTTGTACAGATTTTTATTTTATAACAGAGTGTTATTTTCATAATTTTCCTTTCATAAAAGCAGGATACAGCTATAAAAGTAAAATGTAAGTAGAAAGAGAATGAGTTGAAGTTTTTCTTAAATTCTATTCTTCAAATATCAAATGTATACATTTGCGTAAAAAGTATAATTATTTATAATTTTTAAAGTTTACTTAAATTTTCAGTTCTTTTAAGCTCAAATTAAATTTGTTTTGGAATTAATAATTTAAATAATATTGTTTAAAAATCGTAACTAAATGTAATAATTACATAATTTTTTAAAGTAAAATTTTCAAGAAAATGCAAATAAAATTATTATTCATAAAATTTTTATTCTTAAAATATTCATTTTTATAGATGTAATGTAAAAAAAAATGTTAATAGGATAAATTTAGACTATATAGATAAGTACAAAAATATATCTGAAACTTTAGCTTGAAACGATAAAAAAATTAACGTTCAAAGACTACTTTGTATCTTTAAATTAAGAGTCTCTCATCACAACAAAAATGTAAAAAGAAAACATGAAAATTTAATAAAACTGTTATATATAATTAAAATCTGCACTATGTGTATTATTTTTCGTTTGATTTCATGCAATTATGGTCTGATAACTGTGATATATAATACGTATTAAATTTCATTGCACTAAAAATGAAATATGCAATATTTTATACACTATCATATTATGAATTAAATTACGTATTAAAATTATTATATTTTTTAAAGAAATTTAATATTTTAAAAAAAATAAATTATAATTTTTTACTGAGAAATAATATTAAATGTATTAAATATATTCAAACTATAAAAAAAAACATTATTCAAAAAGGTAATAAATTTTTTAATTACAAAAATAAATGGAAATTTTATTATGTTATAAATATTTTTTTATAAAATATAAGATTTCATAAAAATTTAAAGATACAGTTCTCTAGTGAGATAATCTTCATTGTTGATCACATCAATTTGAATAAATGAAAAATGAATTTTTACAATAATATTAATTCCTAATGTTGTTAACTTTATTTTATTACATAGTTTTTATGGAATGTATAACTTAATATGTAAATTAATTCTAAAAATTTAATTAATACTATTAGGAAAAATATAAGTTCAAAGTATAATTAGCTTATCTTTTGTCATTATTTTATTTTTTTTTTATTTTTATATTTCAGTAATTTGATTAAGTATAAATATATAAAATAAAAATATCATATATGAATAAATATATCCAGAAAATTATTCATTCAAATAATGTACAGACTACAAAAGAATCTAAAATAACAGTTTCAAGATTAATTTCATTAAATATAAAACAACCGTAATTCGAGTTCACATTGATTTCATTGAAAAACAGTCTTTGTTATTTTAAACGCTTAACGATAGAATGTAAAATCATTTAGCGATAAATTATAGAGTGGGTGTTACCAATTTACAATGATTAAATTTAATCAAGTTGTATGTTAATATTATATGTTATTTGTTTGTAGATCCAAAATTTAATCTAAAGGATTGTTTCGATTTCGAATAATAAAGTAACCCAGTGTGAACAGATTATTCCAAGTCACTCAATAGATATATATGTATAGATAAAGTTATAAATAATGTAACGACAAAATATTCATAGTAAATATCTATATTGAAGATTAATATGGAACTGTTCGAAATAGCAGGGTAAATTGATAAAAAAGAACATGTGAATTTGATATAAATCCCTAAGAGTCACATATAATATGGAAGAATCACCAGAATATATTATTAGAAAACGTCTACGGGAAGTAAATTTTTTATCAGAAAAATATTGTGCTACAATGATTCTAAGCGTTTGCTATTTGTATTTATGATTTTGGATTTTCATAAATAATGAAATACACTTGATGTTAAAGATTTATCACGAGAAATATTATTTATTTAAAAGTTTTTAATATCAGAAAAGATTTAATAGAGTAGCGAGACTCTTGAAATTAATAAAACACAGTAAGATGTTAATAATAACAATCGCGTGCATCTTTATTTACTCGCATAGTTTATTAGAGTACAATTCAACGGTAAATTTAATTTCGGCATTTCTCTTAAATAAATCATGATTGCATTCCTCGCGCATCGCGTATCATCGCAAAACTATTAAAAAGAGAGCTCGTGGCACCCTTTTTAGAACAAAAAATGCGCAAGTAGTCGTTCAGAGATGAAATTGTATTATTGCAAAAGCATGACTCGTTGGTCGGGGAGAATCCTTAAACTCATTTTTTGTCGGGAATTTTTTCCCGCAGGAAATGTTTTCTCAATGCGCAGCTTTTAGGGCTCGGAAAAAGAGCAAAAGTGCAAGGGAGCACGAGGTGTTCGCGCAGTATTTTGTACAGTATCAGGGAAAAACAAATAAATTATACACTTTCATTGGAGCTTTTCCTTCCCTGCCCTTTAGCCTCTTTATTTCTTTAGCGCACCATTTTTCCTCGGAGCTCAAGTATTCAATGCAGGAGTTCTTTCGTACTTGCAGGCCTCTGTGTGGCCTTGTGTATATTTATATTTGTGTATTTGTGTATTTGTGTGTGTATTTGTGTGTGGGTGCTGCGTGAGAGGGGTCGCCCCGAGGGAGGAAAAAGAAACGAAGGAGAAAGCGAGTGCCACAACTGGGGTGGTAGGGGGTGAGTTGGGGGTGGGCAAAGAAGAGACGGAGCACGATGAAGTATAAGACTCCTTCACCCGGCCGAACAGCAGTATTTTCCCCTGAAAAGACCGAAACCTCGATCGATAATTCATGGTATTCATACATGGTGTTACCGGGTTCGAGTAGCGTGATCGAATTTAAGGCGCCTTAGATTGTTCCCATTAGCGTGATAAGTTCATTGGTTACCCTTGTTTAGGCTCACGAACCGAATGCGGATAAATAAAAAATGAAAAAACTTTGCTTTTCCTGGAGGCTTTAACCCTTTTCTAATTACTTCTTCAAACTCGTTTGGTAAAGTGTGCGCTTGTGTGCTTTATCATTTATTAAAGATGGCCTGCAAATCATTTTGAATTCATAAATCAATAAAACCTCCCGAGTGTTTTCAACACAAAACTTTATTTTTTTACTTGGCAGTTTTTGCCAAATACATTAAAATGAAATTTTACTTTGAATTCGCAGCTCGTGCAGCGGCAGAAATATCAAATTTAAAAATTTGAAAATATACATTTTGTAAATTGGAGTCGTTACAAAGTAAACAAAATACTTTGGTTAACTCGGAACGATTTCGTGAATATTTTATATCGTAAATGGATATTTTCCGTATTTATACACCTGGAAAGACATTATGTTCTCGATTTTTTTTTTGTTTTTTTTTTTTATTTTTTTTTTAAGGAATATATAGGTAACTCAGTGTTGCGTCCTTTCTCTTTGCATTGTCAACTTCTTAAAAGTCTTTCCACAGGATATGAGCAGACTCGTGAAACTGGCGCTGAAAGACTTTTAAGTATCTTGCGAAAAAATATCTCTGGCACAGAGCGGCTGCTTCATAAAACTTTCTTTAATACCGGAGAATCACGATCTACGATATTACGCATTGAATACATTTTAAATCTGACGAAATGACGCTCTAAATGCTGATAAAATAAAAAGTCAACTTCTAAAATTACCTTCTACTTCATGTATGACAATCCGTCAATGGAATCTTCGAGATTTTGTTCTCGTCCTAAGACCGCTAAAACCAATGCAATTTGACTTTTTCCCCATGATTGGTAGAGTATATAAGTGTCTATAGCTGTGTGCTCCATTTCTTCCTCCAGATAAAGTAAGTGCTTGTGATTAATACCTTTTAGTACCACTAATCTTTCTCTGTAAAAGAGACAATTACTTTTTTTAGCCAAGAGATATTCAAGATAATTATGTAAAGAGATGCTTTTAGCATTTCTCAAATATTGGACTGTTCGTAATTAATTTTTGCCGAATACTCACCCGCTGTCTTCCCAGTCCTCCCAATATCCCGAATTGGCTCTGCTCGAATCTATTTTATTAAACAATCCCAGAAATGCACGGGTAACCTGCAAGAATATCTCCATAAGTAACCTTCCTCAAAACCCTCGACATACCTTTTAATTATTCCTATTTTATCACCGATGTCGCAATTTTCCCTTTGTTCATGTAAATTCCAGCATTTACAATGCAGTAAATTATATATTTGGACGGTCCTTCAGTTTTCTTTTTCGGTTCGCCCTTTTTGACTTTTTTTTTCAATGGTTTCTTTTTCTTTTTGCAAACCTCATTACTAAAACATAAATATTTGTGCATTTACTTTTTGCGCTAGTCAAACAGCTCAATTTTTACACCTTTACAAATAATATCTTTAACGTGTATTTTAAAATAATATATTACACAGGTTTACATCTTGAATATCTGTTTTTTTTATTTTTATAACCTTCGTGCGATAATTTTAATATTTTGTTCATGTTTTTCCTTACACCATATGCATAAATAGTTTAGTCTTTTTCGACCATAATCTTTTACGAGATATAGTCATTGTACAAATTTTAATTTATATAAATTTTAAACTTAAAAACTTAATAAATTTTATAATATTATTATTAATAAAAAAAAAGGTACGTCACACGTATGTTAAAAAAAAAAATCGAAATACTGATGCTAGAAGAAATTTTTATAAAATATGCATCACACGATAGAACATTCTTTGGTAGAATTGAATGAAAATAGATTTAGAAACATTTATGATAGCCCTTATAAATAAATAACAGAGTAAATAATAAGAGAGTAGCTCCAACAAAAAAACTCACATGATAAATAAATTTTGAAATTGCAATATTTACCGCAATTCGGAATGTCAATTAAAAATCAATTTTATGTTATCGAGGTTACACAAGGATATCAAAGTGCATATTTAAGTCTGCAGATATTGGAATGTTGTACCGATAGAACATCTGGTTGCTCAATCGGTAAAATACTCCCTCAGTACGATAACACGTTATATCCCTTTCAATCAATCAACTGCAGATAAAAGTTTATCGCGCGACTCGCTCGTAGTTCGCGTTCCCGTCGCTAAATAAATACGCGGCGCTCCGCGAGACTATGAAAACATCAACAAAATATCTTTTATATCAAGTACGCCGGGATGATAAGCGGCAATTTCAGACATCAAACAGCTCTGTATTATCTATAACATGTATGTAGTGTTTTCCTTTAGATATCTTGTGAGGTTTAGGTTAGGATGGCTAAATTTATAATTAAGATTTTTCCTTGACAAACCACAATGATATGTAATTGCTGCGCGATTTGCGTGCATAAGCGGTTTTGGTGCTCGTGAGCAGCGATTTTGTGAATGTTTCAGGTGTTTTCGCGGATTGACACAACAATATGAAAATACGCGGAGTGTTCGCGTGGTAATTGTTGGATTGTTTTCGAAGAGCGTTTTTTCAATAGTTTGACGAGCAAGACTGATTTCTTCATGACAATCCTGAAGATGAGATTAAATTAATCGCTGAAGAATAAACGGATAAAAAGACGGGAAAATGGCAAATATCGAGGCAGGTACAATCCGTCAATTGGGCGAAAATACCAGCTGGAGGAAAAATATTATTTCCCAACTGCACGACAGGAATAGAACTCAAACACAATGTTTCTTCGATCTAATTAGTTTACGTAAGTTATAAATAGAAAATAATTCAGATAGTTGGCCGTGAAAATGGTTTTACTCACGTGTAAGCAACGTTGATTTATTGACTAAAATATTTGAAATGCGAAATTGTTTATTGAAATACTTTTTATAATAAACAATAAATACGTGTGTTGTTATCTTATATTCACGTTTACAGATAATCGTTTGTTCGACAATGCCAATACATTACGAGGAGAAAATTTACAGTTGTCCATAGCAAATGATAAATTGCGATGCGAAGTAACTAGTGGCATTCCAGGATCTGGTGCTAATGCTGCACTGGAAGCAAAATTATTAGCACAGGCTGATGAATTGACTATGCTGCATAGAAGAAGGGGTGAACATACACAACAAATAGTAGATTTGAATAATAAATTACAGGACGTAATGAAAGACCTTCAAGCAAAAGAATCAAGGTACAATGAAATGTTTTGTTGAGGTTATTTTTATAATTTTATTTATTTATAAGGATATTTTTTATTATGGAACAATAAACTTTTTTTCAGTTTGGCTGAATGTTTGGACGCTAATACTAGTTTAAATGCAGAAATCATAAGATGCAATTCAAGAGAAAGAGAATTAGAAAATGTTAATCAAATGCTGAAAGATGAACATCAAGCTCTACAACTTGCTTTTGCTTCGCTTGAGGATAAATTAAGAAAAGCACAAGTAAATTGATTGTTTTTATACTTATGAATATATTTTTTAATTTTTCATCTATTTATAATATTATTTAGGAAGAAAATCGACAGTTGGTAGATCGTCTAATAAAATACAAAGCAAAGGATGCTGAGAAAATGAATGAAGAAAATGATAACTTTTTAAAGTAAGCAAAGAAAAATTTTATTATTTAAGTTCATAGTGTCCTTTCAATGTGTTCTGTGTTACATACCAAAATTTGCGCTTTTAACCAATTAACAAATACATTTAACATTTCATTTTCTATAGTAAATTAAGCATTTGAAAAATAATAAAGTAATTTAATTTTAGAAATATTTAAGTAGGTATTAAGATTTTTAGTAAAGTATAAAAAGTTATTTAATATTGAATGGAATATCAGGTAAATATATATGTAATATGTATGGAAAATTGTACATTTATATTATATTTATTGGTGATCTTAAAATGAATTTGCATGATTCTGCTTTAGTATTTCGGTTTATTTTAGATTATAAATAATTATATAACTTTGCTTCACTCCATCATTTGCTTCTTAACACACATAAATAAACTAACTCTTAAATATTAGTATTTTTTACTTATCATATATTTTTTTCAGTATTTCTATAATCTTTTTCTTTAATTTTGTTATACATTTCATTTGTTAAGGCCGTTGTTTCCTCTGTTCAAATATTTCATAGTGTTAAAAAATATATAGGTATCTATTAGAATTTATAAAATTCACTGAATTTTCATCCACCACAATCAGTTTTTGTAGTGCTTGTTACATAGCTACTTCACTTCGCTTGACATTTTCGTTTCAGTGAGAGTTTTACCAGCCCGACAGCCTTTTTGATGCAAACCATTTCAAAGATTGGGTAAGTTACAAAAACGCAAAGAAAATTGTTATCAAAAAAAAACCGTTACTTCCTAACACCAAATTGCTTTTGGGCTGGTAGCAAACATGAAGCTACACTTCAAATATGTATTATTAAAATAGATAACAAAAATTTATGCTTACTACGAATGAAGGACAATTGCTTTGTATATTTTAACTTGAAATGTTTAGATAAGTTGTTTAGATAGTATAAAACAGATGAAATAACGGATAAATATAGTTTATTGCAAAATTTTTACTGAGTTTAACATATTTGCATGGATACTTTTTAAAAATATTTTATATTAATAGTAACAAAATATGATTTTTATTTTGAACAAGTGTATTATTACAAAATATGCATGAAAATTAATGTTTGCAGTAACAAAATTTTGCTTTTTTATTTACAGGAAACCGTTATTTTTTTCTTTCATATGAAAACTACCAATTATTGAAAAGGTGCAAAATTTATCTTTGTATTTTAAATTACAGAAAAAGACAAGCCAAAATGCAAAAAGAATTAGAAGATGCAGCAAGAGATACTAGACCTGCTAGTCCTGATCGTGTTAATGTAAAGGAAGGAACAGTCAATCTAGCAATGTCGGTGCCCACAAAAGTCTCCATCAAATTTGTACGTTGATGTCTACATAAAAGACTTGTTACTTACACAATGTTCTAAGCAATTTTCACATAAAATCAGTCACTGAAAGTGCGTGAATTGTTCATCTTGAATTTAAGCATCGTACTGCCAAACGATTCGTAGTACGAAAATCGTAATACGAAACCATTTTGATACTCATTTACTAACAAAAATTAACACAACTGATATCATTCGATTTCAGTTCAAAACAAATTTAAATTTTATACTATAAATTTATTGTCGGTGAAGCAATTTAAAAATAATTCACAACAAAAGGCTTTAAATTTTCTAGTTAATACATTACATTGTTTCATTTATCGTTAATATTATAAAGTATTTATTTCGCTATTATAATTATTTATAAAATTGCGTAAATTCATAGGTCATAAGTTTACATCAAGTTGTTATTTAATTTCAAATATTATTACGTGATTCTTAAGATTTCTAAAAACAACGAAATTTATACAAAAATGATTTTATTTCTTTTATTTATTATTAAGAACAATTATTTATTGATTTATAGTATTCAATAGAAACGTTTCATAAAAGAATTATTGTTTAAAAATTATATTTGTATTACTATAGTTATTTAATATATATTTTTCGAAAGATGCATAAAAATAATATTTTATTTTATACATTTAAAATAGATTAAAATTAGAGTAAAATATTTAATTATAAATCAGACATACCTGATTTAAAAAACGTTTTGAAACGTATTTTTGTTCCTTATATGTATTTTATAATTTGTATTATCTATTTACATATTTATTCTAAAATATTAATATTTAATGCCAAAAGAGATTTAAGTTATAAATTTTTGGAGTTTAAAATTAATTATTAAATTTGAAAACTGTTGAGTAATTATTTTTGTGAAATAAATCTTTTTTAAAATACAATTGAAGATTATCGTAATATTAATAATATTTATAATACAATATTAAATTCACATATTTACATTGTAAGTGGGAAATCGGTATAATCAAAATCTTTTTATATTATTCAAATATAATATATGAATCAAAACTGTTAGTCATGAAATCTGAATAAACTAAAAAAGTTTTCATGATTTAAATATAAAAAGATATTTTGAACTTTGTAATAAATTCATACGTAATTTAAGAAAGTATAATTATTTTTAATAATGATATTGATAATAATATTGCAAAACAGAATTAATTACATATTTTTTATATGTATATAGTGAAAATATTTATAAAAGTATTTAAAATATATATTTAAAACATTTGACAGGATTCTTCCTTTTAAAAAAGAGAGAGAAAATTAAATTAAAAATGAAATAAGTATTAAAATATACAAATTATTATAAATAAATAATAAAATGCTAGCAATAAACTAAAAAATAAATTATTAAAAATTATTCTACATTAAATTCAAACAGTATTATATGCAAATATTTTTCCTTAAAAACAATTAAAGCTATACATTTTTTTTAAAATTAAATTGTAAACTACATTGCAAGTAGTTATTTATATCTATTTTAAATCTATTTTAAATTAATAACAAAATTTAATGATTTTTATTTAAATTACATGACAATTGTAATATAATACAATTTATTATATGGTGATAAAATGCTAAATTTAGCGTGATATTTAATAATGAATAGTTTTTAAGATGCTAAGAGTTTTATACTAATTAATATCTATATACAAATTATATATTTATGATAATTTTTGAAAAGAAATATAAAAATTATAACTTTGCTAAATTTGACAAATTCAACTAATTTTAAATCGAAAAATCTAACTATTTTATCAAATTAAATTTGTATTCAAAACACACTTGCTATTAAAACTTTTCTATGCTTAAAGATTTCTGATGAAATTGTTTACTGAACCTTAGATTCGAATATAGATAATAAGTCGTAATGCGTTGTAAATTTGATGGAGATATATAGTATAAAATCAGTTTCACATTTTATGTAAATATGTTGTGTTTTTTTAGGCTTGATAAACATTTTATCTTTTGATTATTATTTAAAGATTATGCTTTACAAGTTTTAAGTAATTCAGAAATTGTATGCTGAATTTGTCTTTAAAAATTAATAAGGTTTATAAAACGTTATTGAATAATTTATTTTAAAATAAAATAAAAATATAAAATATTTTAGTTTTATAATATTATAATATCATTATCAATACATATAATTACTATCACTAACGTTGTATATAAATATTATTTATGAAATGCATATTTTCACATTCTATAAGACTATACTGACAAAACAATATCGAATGCGATGTTATTTATCTATAAATTTCCATGAATATATCATTATCTTTTTCATAACAATTCATTCTGAGTTGGTTTTAAGTTTAGGAACGAAGTTTGATAATCAGAGATTGACAGTGAGTTATGATCAGATTAATTAAGACAGTTGTTACATAGATAAGACTGAAGAACAAACAATAACCATTCATAAAAAAAATGCGGTTTCAAAAGATTTCATATTTATAACTGAAAGTCTTAATGCAACAGAATATATTGCAGTAAACAAAATTAGGATTTTAAAATAGATCATTTTTTTACAAAAACAATATTTGAATTATTAAAATAATTCAAAAAATGAAAAAAAAAAAAAAATTAAAACCTTGAGTTTAGTAGTTTATTAGTTAAATATTTATAGATTTTTTAAAATAAAGGTGTCATAATATTTTCATTATTTAATTTTTATATATTGTTACAATTTATTTTATTGTTTGGGTAAATATTAATTTTATTAAAAAAGATGTTTTCTTTTAATGAATTCTGTAATTTTTATTCATTTATTTTACAACAAAATATTAATTTTTAATGCTGAAATACATCTTGTTTGGTTAAAACAAAATGTGTACAATCTAATTTATAATGTATTATAAATTACAGAAAATATTGATTATTATTTGAAGGTTAAAATAGTTTTAAAGTTAGTGTTTATTCCATTCATCATTCTATTGATAAAGTATACAAGTGTTTTTAGCGTTGAATAACAATTGGGTCGTCGAAATATTTGTAAGTGGAAATTATTATTATCTTTGTAAACACGAATTTGACATGAAGGTTGTAATAAACTTAGATCTTTAATGTTTGCTTATGTTATCAAATCTAGAGTACGTTACTAAATAAATAATTCAAAATTTTTAATTCTTTGTAAAAAGTTTCATTAATAAATATTTCGATATAGTTTTGTCAGTGAAATAGTTTTCAAATTTATTATTAATTCATCATTGTACATAAAAATTAATATTCATTATTATCATTATTATAATTAAAAATATCTAATTGTACCCTCATTATATTAAAATAATAATCTCAATTTATTCATCCATAACTTAAATAATAACAATATAATTTTTGTTATGTTGGTAAACACAAATGGTTGCATTACTTACATTTTGGTCGCTAAAATTTATATTACAAGTTTAATGCTAAAATGGAGATTTGAATAAGTAATGATGGCATTATTGACGTTCTTATCGGGTATATGTTACGTTGAAAGCCAATAATTTGTAAATTTATAATTTAAAAGATGACTTGTGCACAGATAAAATAGAGTTTCTTATTGGCTCGAAGCAGTAGCTAATTTAGTTTGAATATCTTGGAGAGCGGGCACTTTTTAAATTTCTCGACAAGTGAAGTGACTTTATATCTTAAATCTCTTTTACCAGTAAGCATTGCATTCATGCCGAATAAATATTTAAAGTTGTAATCTAGATAATGCACACCTGTTTTGCAAAATGAGTATGATATCGACGGCTTCGGATAGACGGCGGCGTATCGGTTTTTAGCGAGAATCGATCGCGAGTTCCTGGCATTTCACGCATTAACTGCATATCTTTTCAACGCACACCCTCGCAAATGAAATATATAAACGCCGATTCGCAATTCAAAGTTTAAATTTGGCGCTCGAGTGGTGCGCGCATTCTAATGCACCGAGCTCCGTCCATCAACGCGATGAGTTTTTTCGACTTTGGCTCTGAAGAGTGAAAGCGCCGAATCGCATAAGGATTTTAATCTGCATGAGTAGTCAAAGTAATGCCTTTCGAGATCTGGGAAACTCCGGGAAAAGCGAGCGAGCGAGCGAGTAAGCGAGCAAGCGAGGGCTTCATGTGCATGGCTTTGTAAAATTTTATTAGTCCCATTTTCTCGAGGAAACCCACCCTCATGCATCATATTCTGTCTTTGAATGTTTACCATGATGAATCGGTCGAATGTAATGAAACACCAACCCCGTTCCAGACTGCACACGAAGGGGAGGTGAACGCTGTCAGATGGTCGCCCACCGACAGAATTCTCGCAACAGGCGGCGCCGACAGGAAAGTCAAGTTGTGGGATATAACCAAAGGTAATTAATAACCATCTTACCTGCCATTGCAGCATCCGTGCGCGAATCCACCCCCCATCTTTCGTTTCGGCGAGTGGTTTCGCGCGCAGTGACGCAATCGAGATTTATTTCACTTTTAAATGCCGAGCCGACGACGTTTTAGAGATTTCCGCAATTGCGCTCCGACGCATTCATTATGCAAGATTACGAATAATGTACAGCGCCCCTAAGGAATTACCCTTTATCTAAGGGGTGATTTTTTTCCCTTTTATCTTTTCTTTTCTTTTTTCTTTTTTTTTTTTTTTTTTTTATTATTATTGTTATGTAATTGCGCACCCGATGAATGGAGAGTGGAAATTCGGCGGAACTGCATGGGAAATACGCTCGAGCTGAAAACGTACTGAATTGAATCCAAAAATACATATATTATATTTAAATGTACTGTGTTTTACAACTTACTACTGACTGTATCATTATGCTTTCAATCTTTTTATACAGGGTTAGACACCTTTTTATTTATTTACTACAAAAGCTCGAGAAGAGCCACACTATAATATATATTTATGCACCTATCATTATACTTTTTGCCCATTTTGTACAGTGTGCAGTTGTTTATGTTTTCGAGATTTTTCGAAACTTAGCAACACGTATTAAATTATAAGAAAACCAATTACATGCTTCATTGAAAATTATAAAAATATTTGAAATTACACGGTATAGGAAAACTTTCGTTCAACCAGCAATTCTTTATGATTTTATCAAAAAAGTACATGCACATACATATGCTCCACTAATTATTATCCCATTGCATTTTATTTTATTAAATTTGTATTATTAGCTTCCCTTACAATACGACTATCGCGTAAAAATCCTGCCTCTAAGATACCCTATCTTATTAAAAAAGATAAGTACATTCATCTCACAATTTTACTCGGACTCGCGATTTCTCATCAGAACTAAATACAATTCAATACCCCCGCCAAAAAAAAATAAAACAAAAAACGATTCGTTGGCTGTTTTTTCCACGGTACTCTCATCTCATTGCATAAAAGAAAATTCATGTTCAGCCATCCGCGTCGCGAGGAACGCTAGAATTGTATTATCTTTCAAGTAGCATCCAACATAAATAAAAAGAAAGTTGAGAATTCGAAACTATATGAATACCCTGATGTATAAAACAAGGGATTCATTTAATGTTCTTGGTTATTTTCGTAATCCACACTGAAAGATTGTTTAAATACAATAAGAAAAATCCTTGTAGCTTTTATTTATCTTCACATACACGTCCATGTACACCCTTTTGTACGTGTTTATAGTAATTTAGTGAGCGGGGAATGATAGGTTTGCCACATTAGCAACTCCCTAACTTCCTTTCCCTTTTCATTTTCTTCATAAACGCTCGAACCTGTAAAAATATTAAATGAAACTTTTTAATTAATAATGATTTTCATTGTTAAATATTGCTTTATTACAATTGCAGCTGCGATCCTTGTACTTTGATAATTACGGCATTCAAAATTATATAGAAAAATTAATAATAATATTTTTATTGAGAGCGATAGCTGGTAACACTGGATTTTAATTATAATTATTTCATATTATTCGCTAATTATAAAATTATAATTTGAAAGGGCTGTCAGTGTAATGAGATTTATTTTTATCTTAACCATATTTCGAATGATCCTTCGATTTTTTATACTAATTTTAAAGTCTGTCATCGTATTTATTTATATTTATTTTTAATTAATTATTACCATAGCCTTAAATTTAATACAGATTTACGATTATATATTTTGTTTTTATTTCTTTTGATTGTTTGCCAATATTACTTAAGAATAATACAAATACTTGACTAAAAATAGATACATTTAAATAGCATATTTCTTCTTTTTTTTATATAAACATTTACATAAACATTATATAAACTACGTAAAAGTAATTGAGTTTCACAGGGTAATTTACAAAAATTATTAAAACAACATATTATATTAGCATTATTTTACTGTTTTATTTAAACAAAAACGTTCTAATTTTCAAATAATATGCATATAAATATTTTTAATAACATAAATTCATGTCAGTACTTACAATATTGCCGGTAATAAAGTATAGTTTTAATAGTCCGTTTTTAAAATATTGTCCATTATTAATATTGAAATCTATTAATATGTGTCATTTTAATACTTAAATATTCATTGTAAATAATGTAGTTAAAGTGCTTTACATTGAAATAAACAAATTAACTATTTACTTTAGTTGCATTTACTATATTTAATAACATCATAAAATATTAAAAGACTGAATATTTTTAAAATTATTTATAAACTTAAATTAATATTAAATACAATAATATATTTTAAGGGATAATATAATAAATAATACATTTTTAATAAAAATTTTGCAGTATTAATAATTAAAATATGATAATTAAGTTACTTAAATTTGTATAAATTCAATTAATGAGTTTTTTTTTAAATTTTCATTATAATATTAGTAAAGGTACATTATTCTTTATGAGCAACTTTTAAAAAAAAAAATTGTAATACAGAAACTAAATAATAAAAAAAATGTAAAAGAATTAAAATATAAATAGAAGTAATCGTCAAAAGATGCTAAAAATAATTCATACGAATATTAAAATCTATTACGTATATACATGATCATTTGTTTATTTATATATATAATACGTATTCAAATTATCGATGGTTTGTAAAAAATATTTATCAAAAATTTTTTTAATAACGAATGAAAACTAATATTTTCATACTGTATTTTAAAATATTTCACATTTTATATCAAAAATCTTAATGCAATAATTCTCTTATTGTTATTACAATCTGATATGATTTTATGCAGTTTTGACTTTTATCAAAAATTCAAAAAACTGAAAATGTAGTGATTTATAATCGTTACAATCAATGGATTATTTACTTTAGTGGTTGTAAAGTATAGAAATATCGTGTAAATAAAAATAAATTTTTATTAAAAATCGTGTATATAATGAGATTTTTTTTAAAAGTAGAAACAAAATAGAGATATATACGTAATAGATATGCAGATAGTGAAATATACATTAAATTCATTTTAAAATCAGATAGATGAAACATTTGATAAGCCAAGATACAAATGATAAACCGCTAATTCAGTAAAATATTCACTAAAAAATGCTACAAAATTTTTAGTTGGAATTCATAATGAGAGGGGGAAAAAAGAAAAAAAGTGATCCTTTTTGTAATTTAATAATTGTATGAAGTCTATAATAATGTCAAAAATTTAAAATAAAAAATAGAACAAAAAAGCAGTAAACATGCGTTTCTTTTGCTATTAAAATTTAAATACTAATAGCCGTTAATTAAACCCCCACACACTGTTTCTTTCTTACTGCAGTATGTGGTATAAAAAAGTTCTTATTAATTTTTTATCTAATTTGAAAATCTCACAGGGAATTATAAGAATTTTAACTGATATGTACCTGAAAAAGCTAATTTTTATTTTATATCAACGTGACTAAAAATTCATTTGGATAAAAATAAGGATAAGGTGCTATTTAGTACAGACATGATGTCACCTATCTGCAAATGAATATTGTTATCAATATTAAAAAAATCTTTGAATTAAAATTGTACTTACGCCGAACAATTTTATCAGGGTCTTGGTCCTCCGATCTAATCTCCCGATCACAGCCGAAATTCAAGTAATCCCCGCAACCGCTTAAAGAATATTTCGCGAATAACCCATTAATTGATAATTAATTTGCAGGGCTTTATTAATCGTCAATTAATAAGTAGATTTTCTCCTATAAATTACCCTTTTTATTAGATTTAAAATTTAATTAAGTATTATTTACAATTCTGATGTATATCTTTCTCTATCTCTCAATCCCTCTTTTGTATTTCTTGCGTGCTCATTAACAAAGTCCATTTACGTGATGGTGCGCCTGGGTTCGGTCTGCGTCCGTCCGTGTGTCCGCGCGTGTGTGGACGCCGCACGTACGGGGGTGCGCGTGTGTGGAACGAGTGGTGGCTTTACGAACAATTGACAGAAAGTATACGGGGCGAGTTCCCGAGGATAAAAGCTCGTCCGCTCTCGTACGAGCGCTTGTAAAATGTTTCCCCGTCGTCGTGGATACATAAACGAGTGCCGTCCTCGGACAATGACGCTCACCTCTCTCCCTCTCCCTCCCCTCCCTCCCTCCCCCCCTCGCTCTCTCTCGCTCTCTCTCCCCTTCCTCCTCCTCCTCCTCCTCCTCCGCTTGCGCTCTTTTTCTGTATTCTGACAAAGATTTAAGCTTTCACCACCGAGTCTCCCGAGTTATCTTATGCATCTTCCCTCTCGTTCTATGTTTTTGTCAAGGTTTAATCCATTTATTCTTTTTTCATTAGCCAGTTTTCGTAGTGCTTTCTGATCGAGTGCCTATGTACCTCAGCTTGTTCAATGAAACGTTTTATTACGAATCAACAGGTTTATGTATATATTGCCCCACTGATTTACAAATATGCATATGTCGGCTATTGTGCCGGTGTAATTTTGAATTTCATTGGGCTCTATGGTTAATAAAAGAGTCACCGGAAAACACGTGCCCACTCGTGTATTTCCTCCGATTAATATGTTTAAGTATTTTTAAACGTGTGATACTTTCATAAAATTAGCCGAGTACTCTGTAACCAAATTTCATCTCATTATTCTTCGATCGGATTTATGAATATTGCATCATTACAGGTATATTGCCTCTCCGCGAAAATGCACGCACCCTGTACATCATTCATTATTTTTTTTTATCTTTAAAGTGTTTCAAAAATTCAGAAACATGCGTCGCACACAAATTACAAAGAACTTTTAAACTTGGACAAAGTTTCGAGAGAGAAAAGTAGGTTAAAAATGTTTTGAAAAATAAATTAGCGGATGAAAATAAAAACGACAAATACTAAATATCGCCATTATCAACCACAACAACAACAACAAAAAAAAAAGGGAAAAAAAGAAAGAAATGATTACCCTCGCACACGTTTTCTCGAAAAAAAAATAATAAAAATCGTAATGGAATTTTCAACAAATACAATTTTTTAAAAATTTCATTTAAAGAATGAGCAAATAAAAATTCAATCCAATTTCTAATATCATAACATTCACGAGAAATTTAAACAATAATTTTTGTTGTAATACTTGTAACGTTGTTTAAAAAAAATCTATTAAATCTATCCTGAAGCAAGGATTTTTGCTCCAAAAGTAAAAAAAAATAAAATAAAATTTATTTATAGTCCAATAAACGTAAGCCAAGATTTATTTTAATTCTCAACAAATTCTTAATAAAATTTATTCCAGCTTGCAGAGGACGTTGGCATTATGAGTGAGTCTAATTTTAGCGAATATACATGTAACTGATTCGGCAGTTAAAATTGAGGATAAAATTTAGTGCAGAATAAACGCTATTTCTTATAAAGTCAAAATTGAAGCTGCGCTAAAGAATGGGCGGACGAACAATATTTTTGCGCAAGTGCATTTGTAAAATGATAATCCGCGTTTAAGCGTTTCAGCTCGTATACTTCGGGGGCAATTCACCTGGTCGCAAAAAGCGCAACTTCAAAGTCGGTAAATTTGCAAAATCAATACGTTGTGTTGGCGAGTGCCATGCGACTGGTTCCTTGGCGCGGGCATCTTCTTACGCGGGAGAATTAATAAATTTTTAATTAATCCCCTCGGCGCATAAATTTTTAATTGGCGATTGCAATGCAATTAAATTAATTGCAGGAGGCTACGAATGCAAAGGGATGCTAACGGGCAGCAACGCCGGCGTCATGTCCGTGGATTTCGACTCAACGGGTAATTTTATTGTTGGAGCTTCCAATGATTTCGCCAGCCGCGTGTGGGCTGTCGGGGATCTCCGATTGAAGGTAAGTACTCGCAATTTTCTTATAATTTTATTTCCCATTTTATGCAATTTACCTCGATAAATTGGTGAATGAATTGTATTTTTGTACTTTGTAGATTGAACTCGAACTTTAATGATGAGTAATCATAAAACCCTGCGCCCGATTATATAAAATCAATAATTGAACTTTTGTATGATTGAAAAACCATTCGAAATTTAAGTTTGTAACAGTTTTTTTACCCCCCCCCCTTTTTTTTTTATTTTTTTTTCTGTGCCTTGCTCGAGATGTTTTGCTGCAAATAATTTCGAGATGCAATTCTCCGCGATGGAGCAATTGTACCGGGATGTTATTTGCAAGGAACAATAAAATTTATAACAAATTATAGTCAATGTTTACGATGAAGCGATGCAATAATTTTTACACTGTGCAGACGTTCCATGACTGCAGCTTCCCACAGTTTCACATGTATATTTACATTATCTGTCTAAAAACACAATTGATCACTAAACTCTATGCAAACTTCTAAGCGAGCGTGAATTTGAAAATTCTAATAGCTCGTTTTTGCTTTTTGAGCAGGACGAGCGGTATATTATACTCCACTCTAAATCTATCACGTTATTTACCTGAGCTGTTATATATTCAAGGGGCAAGTAAGATATATATTTATACCTTTTGCATACGTATGGACTGCATTAAAGTAAATTTGTGCAAATATCGCGGGGCTCCACAGTCGGACAAACGGCGCACAGTCTTTGGGGTGGGTGAAAGTACGGTTTAGCGGGGAGGAGACGAGGCATTTTTCTCGTCGATACCACCCCCCATAAAATTGGTCACCAAGACTCCGTCGAAAACTGGAAAGGCAAATGGGTCGCGGAAAGCTATTAAATTACGATGGCATAACGCGTTGCTTCGAGGCGGACATGCACACAAGCATACAAATATAGAGTGAGTGTAAAGCGCAAGGCGGGAATGTATCTGCAATAGAATTTGAAATTTATCGTCGTCTTCTTTCCTCTGCTTTTGCATACTTCATCTGCATTCGTAATGCGCGATCGTAAAGCTAATGGCGCTTTCTCAGGAGCCTCCCAACCTCTTTTTCTCTCTCTCTCTCTCTCTTACTCTCTTTATATTCTGCGGTTGTGAGAGTACGAAATATACATTGTGCAAAGCACACAGATTGTAGGAAATCATTATTTTTTCGCTTCATCACATAGTACATGAATAAAGTGCGTGAGTCAATGGAGAAGGAAGAGTAAGCAAAGGCAAAATTGAGTTGCTGACAACGCACTTTGACGCTGCACTTTGAAAACTTCTAAGAGATATGTTGAGCTATTCAGTCCGGGCAATAGTAACATTGGTATCTTATCGCAAATTTACTCCGGGTATCAAGCAGTTTCCAGCAGGAGGAGGGCTTTTGATTTTAACGTTCCGGAAGGAGTAAGGTCATTAAAACTTTTGCCCCTCCGACGTTGTTATTCAAATATTTTAGTGGTTCCAAGGGACGAGTGCTGTGTAAGGCTCCTATTATTCCAGTAATTCTCTATATTGTAAACAATATAACTTTTTACAAAAGCACGATATCCTCAAGTTCGAAGACTTTTCAATTTGTTGATAAAACTAGCATTAAAATTAGTACTTACAGAATAAAATTTTGATTTGAGATGAAGGTTTAATTATGGGTTTACCATTGAAGAATGTGGTATCAAATTTATTCACTATTTATTATTATTTAACAACAATGTAGCAGAAATGCCTAATTTAGCTTTTAAAGGTAATAGTTGCAATAGGCTCCGATGATTAATTTCAATGAATGAATGAATTAATGAGATAATGAGGATGAAGTTTTCGTTGAGAAAAAAACAGCAATAAACAATAAGATTCTCGTCACTATCGCGGATTTAAAATCCCTCACAATTGATTTACAAATAACTTTTAATTAAAAATTTTATATTCATATATCAAATTACGTATCCCACCTCTACAAATGCATCTGATGCTCTTCTTCTGTACATCCTGGATTCGCTTTTATCCACAGTCAGTTGGATGGCATTGGAGGTGCGTCACGAGATCTGATAATTGTTCGGTACTTCAAAGTTAATGCGAGTGAGCGGTGTAAAGGTTATGTTGAAGAGTGAAGGTGGGTGGTTGAAGGTTCGCTCGGCAGGAAGGAAGGAAGGAAGGAAGGAAGGAAGGAAGAAAGAAAGAAAGAAAAAAAGAAAGAAAAAAAGAGAGAAAGAAAGAAAGAAAGAAAGAAAGACAGAGCCACTTAACTTAGTGTCGTAACCTCTCTTCCCGATGAGATACGCCATCCCCCTTTTGTTACTCTTCTTTTGTGTCAGACTCTCCTCTCCTCGTTCCTGCATTCTGATTCATTAGCTGAAATTCTTAGAAACGAGAGGGAAAATCCAACTTAAATACAATAGTAATGGGAAGAGCCTTATATACCTTCTCGTCCTTGCTTTGCTGCTGCCTTACTTAATTTGCGCCATTTGTTGTGACTTGTGCTCCCGAGGTCTCGTTCTTCGTTTTTTAGCTTCCAAGACAACATTGCCGAAGCCGCAAGTGTTTATTCAAATTTTACAGTTGTATTACCTCCTTTTCTACCCTTCCTTGCCTGCGACATCCCAGCTATTTTTCAATCGCTCGCTCGCTCTTTCGAGAATCGGCGCGCGCGCGCAGTTCCCCCAAGTGAAGTAACGCCGAGCTCGGGGTGAGTCGATGCTTAATGTGATTATTCCCAGCATTCATTCCCTGATTTCTTTCATTATTTCCCGCTTTTCCTACCCTCGCGCCAACCCCTCTGGTCACTTTTCTCGAGGCCATTACAAAAGAAGTGCGCAACGCACTTTCATTTCAGAGCTTGGTGGCCAATGGTGCGTAAACCGAGGATCGAGACAGGAGGTGGTAATTTCTGTTGCTGAATTGAAAGTGCAGCTTCATAAGGAGCAAGGGAGCAAGAACAAGATAAAGAGAGAGAAAGAGAGAGAGAGAGAGAGGGAGAGAGGGAGAGAGGGAGAGAGAGAGAGAGAGAACTATTTCCTTACTCAGCGATATTTATCTTGCGTGAGTGTATTTTTGTAGCCAATAGCAGATTCGAATAGATCTTTGGGATAAGGGAATTGCCGATGCAATTAGAAATTCGCAAGAAAGGATTCTGAATAATTGGCTGGTAGTCGGCAAGATTTACCGGGTTCCTGGATTCTCGTGCAAACGACATGCGAAAATCCCTCTTCAATATATGCTCCGCTGATTTTGAAGTCGAGACTTAAATAATAGACTGGCATCCCTACTAAGTCGGCTTATCATTATTATATGATCGCAAACAAGAAACGTATTTTCTTATTACGTCACCCACGAGATTCATTACTCTTGTCTATCTCCATCAATAACATCAAGAATCTTGTATCTTCTTTTGAGGAAAAAATTAAACTTCACCATTTAAGCTTTTATTATCCAAATTTTTTACATCGTCGCATTTTACAATTTTTCTCGATGCCCCAATGATAGAGTTAAATAATATATTATTTCCTTCCCTTGTGTCCACCCCTCGCCCCGCCCCGCCTCGCCCCGCCACCAAACTCCGCCTTGTGTACAAAAATATATAATAAAAATACGGGGCTCTTCGTGACACGCAATCAGCCCCGGAGATAATGTAGCACATGGACAAAGATTACTCGGGCTGGATATCCGTCCTGGAGCCCATTGGCCCAGCCTCACCCTGGCCACCACCCTCTCACTCGAATATATCTCACATTATTCAAATTAAATTATGTAGAGCGGTATTGCGGAGATTTCCGCTGGGCGCTTATGACACAAGCCATCCGTTGTCTAAAGATCTCGTTATCCCTGTAAGTGTGCGGGCCATAAAACCCGGTTTCCTTGTCTCCGGGTAAACGACGGTTTAAACGAATATCGATAGGAATACGGGGCTAAACAGTGATAATGGAGCCGATTCATCGTTGCCGCAATCGCGCCGCAGTAATAGTCGCCGTAGCCCCGGGGAAGGTTTATCGATTGGCGAAATGCCGCCTCTATCCTTTTATTATAATGTGCGAACCTTTTATGTTATTGTTTGAGTGGTTGATACCGGCTGGACCACGGGATGCCCAGCCAGGTTCCCGCGGCACCTAACGGGCCCAGCCTCTCTTTATGCGTGCGACGTGTCTTAATCCTCCACTAATGAGTTGCGACCCTTACTGTTGACCTAAACCCAATCTACATTCGTGTGCGGATTAGATGGCGCAGGCGGATTAGTCGTGACGGAGAAATTCGCGGACCGTTACGGAAAATCTTTAATATTAATCTCCGGGAAATGGGTTATGCTAAGAGCTAATCGCAATAAATTGTATTTTCGCTTTGTGCACTGCTGCTTAAGACGCGCGGGTAATATTCGATTGTGAAAGTGTGTTTATTTAAAATTAATTACAATTTTGTCGGGGCTGGAAACCAAGATAAATTGTATTTTGATACAAACTCATCTTTTACACGAAGGGATAAGCGCACACACTCGCGCACACACATACTACATTTTTACTCAGTCAATGTAATTTGTTGTACACTGTGAATTTTATGAATTTTCGATTGTGCACGTTGTATATTGTGCTGATGAATTCTTTTTCAAGATAAATAATTCAAAGTAATTGGGAAATATAATTGTTGGATCCTTTGAAAAAATGTTTTGTTTGTTCAGCTTAATGATTTTATAGGTATAATATTCATGATACTTTTCTTAGTAATTGCCGGTCGCAACTTTCAGTGAAAAAATTCTTTGCGATTTATCGGCATCATTAAAATTAATTTACTTACCTCGAAGAGCAAATATTTAACGGACATGTGTCTATTTATTATTTTTATTCACACTTTTACACAAAGTTTAGCACTACTTATATTTATGAGCAAATTTAATTTACGTGCTATTTATAAATATTTACGATTACGCTTTAAATTACAAAGTTTCATATTTACGATTATATTAGTCAATAGTTCGTTATTTGCAATTATGTGTGTCTATGCATTTTGAATAATGATGGTTTCATGATAAATTAAAGGAATCTTCATTTCTGCCTGAATACATGTAGTTATGTATATGTAAATTAGAACTTTCAATATGTAAAGAAGTAGTTTTTTATCAATGATATTTCATCCGCTGACAAATTAAAATATTGTTGTTTTAATTAAATTTATGCTAGAATACTGTCTTTCATCTATGATATATTAGCCGTAAACCCTCGAATGAAACGTAAAGTCATGAGCACTAAAGTCCAAGTACTAAAATACTGTAAAAACCAACTCTCCAAAGGATTACTACCGTCTTACTCAATCGTCATTGCATGTAAAAAAAGTTTAAAACTTTTTTATACTTTTAAAACGTCATTAATTAGTAAAAATATTATACATAAAAGATAAACATAATGTATCGTTGTAACATTGACTTTAAATCGTACATAATCTTTATTTTTATTAACGATCAACTGGATCAATATCTTTATTATCCCCTTTCATTCTCTAAACTTTTTGAAGTTTTGTCTCATTCTGCTAGTTTTTGTGCTGCCGAAAAATATTAAACCAATATTTGATTCGTCTCAAAGTGTAAAATATTATTATCATTCTGTATTCCATGTAAAAAGTTTTGCAATATGGTAGCTACTAAGACAAAAGTTAATAACAATTTTTGATAAAGTGCGATGAATTGAAATTCTCATTTAAAAGAGCTTTAGCTTTGGGAACACATCAAAAAGAGTGTAAAACGAGGATATAAAAAATTCAACTCTGCAATCGCATATTTGTACACTAAAATTTGGAGGAAAAAAAGTCGCAGTGCGAAAGCAAGTTTAATTACCAGAAAACCGAGAGGAGTGCAACAATTTTAAAATTGCCTGATTTTCGAATAATTCTGGTCGGCGAGAAAGTGAAAGCTGTTGACAGACCGAATCGCTGAAATACCAATAAGCTACGATGATCACGGCAATGGCTCTTATTTGCGATGAAAAATAAAAAGTCAGAGAAGTAAATGCGCGGTGTTGCTTAGGAACTCGTTAATCAAGTGGCCACTCGACATCCTGAGCCGTAATCCAATAGGGTAATTTCAGGGTAACATCTGTACCAGGAGGGATGCGACATACCCTGGACTACATATTCGGGTTGGAAGCTGGGAAGCTTTGCCTCTTCCCCGCATTCTTTTTCCGGCCCGCCTCTCTATAGGAGGAGCGTTCAAAGGAATTACTCTCATGTCAGTTCCCAGTAATTACCATGCGAAATTATCGCATTTACATTCCTAATAGGAATAGGTGAATATATGGGCAGGAATTTGAGAAACGCTCTCTTTCTGCTGGATATCCCCCTCTTCCCTATCCAATTGGAATCTCTCTGGCTCAGTCTCCCCTCTTTCTCACTCGTTATTCTGACGTTTACTCTTATTTTCCTTTTACTCTTTCTTCGCATTCATTCTTTCATGTTTGCGCATTCCAGCCGATGTCAATAAGAATGAAAGCGTGTTTGTAAAGCACTTTTTTGATCCAAAATAAATAAGTCTGAATTAGCGCAAATGTTAATGGAGAAATGCGTTGTTTATCGTAACAATTTACAATTTATTATTTAAGTATTAATAAGTATTTTTACAATTTGGAATAGGTGTGCAATGTAAATAAAAAATTATGGCTGATTGATTGGCCAAGAGTGGTACTGATTTGATATCGAAGGTAGCAAAAATTCCTCAGGCTCCATCCCTTGAAAACCACAGTTCGCTCCAATTTTGACTGTCTGACACCTTCACCAGGGAAAAGTCAATGGTCGAGGGTATCCTTGCAAATCGGTCTTTCTTCGGAAATTCTTGTGCTTACGACTTTGGGTAATCGGATTTGGGTGATCGCGTCGTATTGTGTCGAGAACCGACAGCTCTCTATCTCGTCCTTGTAAGGCTCCTCGGATGCTGGGATCTTCCGAAAGAGAATCGGAATAATGGGGCTCGTGCATCAACTCCCCAATCGCCTTCACGAGAATCTTGGCGGATTGACGTCAACCCCCGAGGAAGAGAGGATCTCGGATTCCCGGCGATCGCGAATCAATCTTCGCCCACCCGATGTCTCTCCGGGTCGACGATGACGAGAACAAACGGCGCGAGGATAAGCGTACGATTTTTGTTTTATACCTGGGGGATTGCCATTAGGAATGAAGAAATTTTTTATCCTTGAAGAAATTTCAAACGCATAGAGAAATAGGTATTGGGCAAAAAAGAAGAATAATCATGTGTTGTGTGTGTGCGTGCATGCATTTATGAATGTGCATAAAAGTATGAAGTATGTTTTGAAAAAAGATAAATAACTTCAATAATTTCTCGACTTTTTCAAGCCCGCGCTATTTACATACAGGCAAAAAGTAATGCCGGAGCTAAATATCATAAAAACGCGAACATGGTTTTACTTCAAGTTTTAAGAGAATCTTTACTCATTTTTAGTTATTTTTCAAGTTGAATTTTTCTTATAGAGAAATTTAATGGATAATAAAAGTAAGCATATAATTATAGGAAGACAAACTTTTTAGTATGTTGCTACGCAAACGCTATTTTTTTCTGCGCTCCCTCACTCCCTCTCACTTTTCTTCTTCCTGTTTCTAACTCTCTCTTTTCTCCTTATTCACTAGCTGCGAATAAGTCGCAAACTAAGAAAAAGGGACTCTTAGTTTTATTAAAACACCCAGTTCGCTTACGATCGCTGCTTTAGTGCGTCGACCGTGAAAGACTTTGATGAGTGTCGGTCTCGGTATCTATGGTACTCGCTCCCTTTCCTCCCCCTCCCCTCGCCCCGTACCACCCTTCACACACACAAAAGCGCATAGCTTACCCACTTCAATACTTGAGTAGCGCCTTAAACTGCCCTTGCAATACTTGACACGAGCCCTTTTACACCTACGGCACTGAAAATAATACTGTCGGTATCAAGAGCGAGTCGGTCTTGGGAAATTTACTTGTCGCGCAACTTACTTTGGTATCGTTAATACAACCTTACTTTTACGCGGTTCAACGGCTATTCAAGCTTATGGGATAGTTATATTCTGCAGGACTGTGAGAATTTCATTTTGTTACTTAGAAAGAGCAAAGAACTAAAGCCTTTCTTATTCAGTTAGACCTGGGGTGGTAAAATTATGGGCTGTGAATTTTATATTTTCTAAAGTATTACATCAGTTTTTGATTTATTGATGGGAAAAAAAAGTAATCGTTATTTATTTATTTATTTATTTATACGGATAAATTATAAATTATATTGCCTTACATCCGAAAGTAAAAGTAAAAAAAAATATAAATTTGAAAACCTTGCAAGAGATTCGAAGCCAGTATCAAAGCATTTCTTACTGAAATCTTGAATATCTACGAATCATATCCAAGTTGAAGGAAAGCTTTATAATGTTTCATTTGCACTATCAAACGTGAACTTTAAAATGTGTTTTCAAATTTCATCTATACGAAATAGATAGTTTTTCCTAATTTTATACGTATTTTTTTATTTCTCCATTCCATCTCCAAATATAAATAAGCCAACGATAAATTTATGATTTCAAGTTCGTGCATTTGAAGTCGTGACGAGGCATTAGGAACGTAATTTCTGAAATTATTCAATGAGATAAAATATTCTTTATTCAGCGATGACAGTCTTTAGTTAGCTTTCTTAAAGAGCGAGTATGTGTCTGAGCAAACATACATCGACGTCGCAAAAAGTCACATAGCCATTTCATTTGCACAACGTCAGAGTGTTAATGCTTTGGGCCGTAGCCAAGAATACAAATAACGAAATCGGCACATTCATACTTTATCAAAGAGAATAATGAACAACCTGTAGACATTTATTTAGTCTCGCTAGCATCATTTTATACTTTGATAATCTGAAGAAATCGGACGCCTTTGCAAGTCATTATGAACAAAATAATTCTCTCTGTTGTAAGTCATTTCAATTTAATTTTAAATTTAGCCCGACTTCGTGCTGCAGTGTCGATTACGATACTATTATATAATGAATACAACTGTCTCAATTAACAATTGCAGATTATTTATGTTCATGGCATTTAAGACTTATTACTTATTTTTAATGCGTATATAAAAATGTTTGTGTTGTAGCAAAAATTTATGTATACAGTAAATGTAGTGAAAATTATCTTTATGTATTTAAATAAATTATAATTTATCTTTACGAGAATTATAAATATATTTCAAATATTAAATGACGAATAAAATATTTGTCAATGTAAAATTTCAAAATTACATTTAATTTTTAAAAATTAATTATAAATAAATGAAGATACAAAAAAATGTGGTTATCAAAGCATAGATGGTTATTTAAATATATTACAATTAAGATTTAATTATTATTTAAGTATTACTATAATTATGCATAAAATCTTTTTAAAAGTAGTAGCATAAAAATAAAAAGTATTCAAACTATATAGGGTTATTTAATAATGAATATAATGATGAATATAAATTGTATATTCTGAAATTTTCCTGTAATGAAAGATATCGATAAAATGAGAATGTAAAAGCAGACATTGGTATATTGACGTAATTTGTTAGAATGAATAAATTGAATATATTTTATGAAGAACAGCTTTTAAATTCATTATGAATATAATAAATAATAGTAACTTTTGGATGATATTTTTATGATAAACCATTGTATATTTAACTAATATAGAGATGAACTTGTATATTTATGTATTCAAATAAGTAATTATTATTTATAAGTTATTTTTTATCTTGATTTTTCGAATTATTGTTACTGAATATGTTCATACTATTCATTTTTAATATAATATATATATAAATTGTTATTAAAGTTATTTATTCGTAACTATCGATTAAGAATATAAAATATTTTATTAAAAATATTATTAGTATATTGATATAATGCAATATTTATTAGAAATTATTATAAAAATTAAGTTTTAGATATATACCAGTTTTATTAATATATATGTATAAATTATATCAATGACTTTTCAGTTTTATTTAATTTACAGTTTTATAAATACTTCTAAATATTGATAGCTTCAAAATTATTTGAAAATATAAATTATTATCACATTAAATAAAAATCTATCATTCAAAGTTAAATATTTTTTATTAAATATAAATATATTATTCTTTATAATCTTTTCTCCTTTTAGATTTCTAATACCTTTATAGAAATATACATTAAACAAAATATTTTACGGACATTTACATGTGTGTATGTATACATTTAAATAAATTTATTACCTCTTTGTGTAAATTAATAAGTTTGAGAGATTTTATATTTTAAAGAAAATAGAAAGATTTCAAAATAACCTTCATTATCTGATTTAACAATAAGAGAAATGTACTGATATGGAAAGAATTTGACCGACTTTGGGTTATGATTTTTCAAAATTACATTATTGACTTCATTTCTTCAAATTTTCTTTTCACTTGTTTTTCTTAGAACTAGAAGAATATGTGGAGATTGCATTTATTCGTATCTTTATACATTATATTGTTTGTAGTTTTTCAAATTAATTTTACATATTCATTTATATGTCCCTGGAACAAAAATTTTTCGGCCTACAATGGAAAAAGTTAATAAATCTCAAATATATATTATTTAACAAATTTGCTCTTGTACAAATGAGTATTCACATATCGGTCAGTCGCGGGTCCAGTTAGTACCTAGAAGACTGATAAAGAAAATCAAGAATTAATAGCAACATACATTATAACCATTTGGTACAAGTATGCATTATTAAGAATAATAGAGAGAAAGAGATAGAGAGATAACCTAAAAATGAGCTACTCGTGTGATAACGAATATTTTACACATATATCAATTTTAATCTTAAAATATACACACATTTATATTTATATGTCGAAAGACAAGTTCGATGTTTTATCTCGCGTGTATGCCCGCGGGGATTGTACTCGAAAAAATTCCAGCCCTTCTATTCAATCTTCATTTACACGTAAATCTCATGATGAAAAGGTGGAATTTTAATTATTTTTATTACTTTTATCAATTTAGCTTATATACAAATTCGAAATATATCATGGGCTGAATTCCTCAATATACATGCTAATTCTTTAATTTAATTTTAATTCGTAGCGCTTTGGTTAAACTTGAAAATTTTAAAAAAATAGAGGTTTAATAATAATGCATTAATTCTTATTGATGTTTATATGTGGAATATATTTATAATAAACACTACATATTAATAATTGCAGATAAATTTACGTAAGTGCTTGAAGTTGCGTCCGCTCGACATAAAATTTTGGGTTATAAAATCGATTCGGGTTATTTTTGGTTGTTGATAACGGGACTTGACGATAACCTCCTTGAACGCCTTATACGATTTTTTTAATTATGATTTACATGGACTTTTATGCTTAAAAATTTTTTTAACATTTAAAAGTGACTGTAGAGATTTATCAAGCCACAAACAAAGTTTTAACGTTTAAACCTGTTCCAACAGTCGCTCCAACGCAACGTGTTACAAGATTGATAAAAAGTCTTCGAGCGAAGACAAATTCTGACACTCCTAATGTTCGAAAAGAAAAAAAAGAACAAAAAAAACTCCCCTGCTCATTTTAAGACCTCTCCCAAATTGTTACGACCAATAAGGACTTCAAAAATAATAAATTGCCTTCATTTTCCAGACACACCATATATGATTAGCTCGATCTATGGCGAATTGATCTCATTCAATAGCAGAATCGATCATATAAATAATGTAAATTACATTGAGTGGCCTAATCAATTTAACAAAGGCATACAAGTTTTATTGCAACAATACATTTGTCATCGGTTATAATACATGAAAAATGAATAATGAAATGATGTTATAATTATATATCAGTTCATTTAAACAATTCGTCTATGGATACTATATTACTATGTCTGCGGAAGGGGGGAGGGAAGCAAATAGGTGAACTCACGAGAATGTCAAATATTTGTCTGTAATGTTGAAGTATTTATATTCAAAACTTTATTGTACAGGCACATGCAAAGGGCTTTAACTCCCACGATTGATACTAGAGACCGCATACCATTTCAATAATAAAATGCGTTTGACAGTATGAAGTAAAGGGTTATAGCAGTAATCAACGTCCATACTATAGTCAGTGATAAGCAGTCGCGAGCGTCGGACGCAGCTTCACTCTCACGACTTTCTCACTAAAATCAAAGAGCTTTTCATTCTCTCTGTATCTCCCCCCCCCCCAAGTTGTCTGTGTTCCGTTTGCATGTCTGTACTTTTTCATTCTCCTTTCCTTATCCCATCTCCTTGTTTTTTTCCTCCACTGTCCCTCTGTTTAACTATTCCGATAATGCCTGTTAGAACTTCCATATAAACATTTAGAAGACTCTGCCTCGTGATGTAGAGTCATATGCAAACTGGCGTCATAGACCTATAAAAGAAACGCTAGTGAAGCTCTATTACTTTCCCCAAATTCTGCACTCTCCCCACTAAAAAAGAAGGGTAAATTAAACCTGTAGTCCATCTTCGCTCAAACAGACCAAGAAGTTTAACCGCTACTGTTCTGAGATCAGGTAGTCCAAACAACGATTTCTACTGCTATTTACCAGTCTCCAACAGTTTTCAAAAAAAATCTGCAAAACTTGGATCCGTCTGCACATACCGACACTTTTCAATGAGAATCTTCAATTTCGTCAGTTACAACAAAAGCTTTTGTCATCGAGAACTCCAGAATGTACCCGTCGACTGATAATGCGATAACGCTTCCAAAACTGGGAATTTCGCGCAATGCATGAGTGCCGACATTCTAAACAAAAATAAACTTTCCCCTTTTAACATTCTATTTCAATCCTAAAATAATTATAAACCTAATAAAAAACAAAATCCCTTTCAAAAATTTAGTCATAAAAAGAATAAACGCCAAAAATCACGCGCTTTATGCAAATAATAATAATGAATACAACAGCGTCAAGGCATTGTTAAAAATAACAACATCCCTTTTTTTACATATATCTCTAAAAGTGAAAAAAAGCATTACACTTCTATTAAAAGGCCCCTGTTTCACACCTGTAAACATATGAAAAGATCTAAAAAATAAACAAATTTCAAATATTGATTTTATAAAAATAGACAAATTCTTTACCAAAAAATCCACTGAGATATTTGTAAAATCAAATTAGTCTTTTTCAAACGGTTACATGGGACAACTTTAGCGAAGGCACTGTGACACAATGTCTCAATTATCAATCACTTGGATACTCGGCTTCTAATTATAATTTAAAATAATACTATTGTGTGTGTCACATGTGATTAATTGCATAAAAAATTGCAAAACCGAAACTAATAAAATATTTTGCGTTAATAGCACTAGTTATGGGCACTCCACATCAGATAGAGGCTATCCCGTCTTTATTAACTATAAAACTAAAATTAATGAATAAAAAGCATTGCTGGCTCAATCAAAACCTTCACAAAAATCATCAATAAATATAATCCCCAAATCTCCTTCGCAAATGCCCTAAAAAATCACTCCCCTTTTCATACGACTCCCACTCCTAGTCCTTTCCCTTCCTTCGTCTACTTCTCACCCTTAATTACACATCGCTCTATCTAACTCCCCTAACAGTGATACCTTAACCATTATATAATATCTCTTCTTCAGCCTTCATTCAAATTTAATCTACTTTTTCACAAACGAAATCAACTCCATAAAAAGAGAAAAAAAACAATCAAAGAAAACGAAAATAGAATCTATATGTTTGTTGACTCCTTTTCAAACCTCATTCATCCCTTTATTATTATTACATACAAAATTTATTACAACACATACAATAACATTCACAATAACAGACTAAAATCCTCTTAAGGAAGCGATGTCACCATCCTTATTAAAATAACTTCAAATACAATTTAATCCTTAACACAACAACAAAATTTCTGTATTCTTGAAATAGTTAAATTCAAATTCTTCAACAACAACCTTTTATAATCTCAGCATATGCCTCACAAAACACTATAGTGATTTTTTAAAACAAGAATTCACTAAACTATTCACATCTCCGGATTTTCATAAGCCCACAAACTATTACATCCTAGCCGGTTATTTAAACGTCAAACATTCAAATTAGAGCAACCCCTCGAACAACCTTCGTGGGGATTTTCTGAATAACTGGCTCTATTCAAATAAATTCAATCTCCAAACATCTCTAAATCATTACAAACTCTGATCATTTCCACGGAGTAACGCTTATATTGATACCATTATCATAACCGCAATAAAATCCACAAACTAGTTAATTCCACAAAAGTACCCACCTATGAATTCGCGAGCGACCATCTTGATCTCATTTTCACTCTCTCCATCAAAAATCTCTCCCACATATTCACGTCGTCCACTATTTCTCTTCACCCTCTTATTTTCACATACCAAAACAAATTGGCATAAATTCAATTTAATCCTTCAACACAACTATTCATAAACCTGTCCAACAATGAAATTGAAACTCACATTAACCTCCTCGAATCTAACATTCTAAACAATAACAACGAATTGTTTGTCAATACAAAAATTTCCCCAACCACGCCATACTTTCACTCATAATTATTCTGAATAACACATTATATAACAAATACTTTTTCTCTAAATGGAAAATCGACAAAATCATTACCATATAAAAAAAAAGACAAAGTTTCATTCCATCGCCCCATTATTCTCCTTCCCTGCTTGAGTAAAATCTTAAAAATAATTATTAAACTTTTCATCGCACACGTATGCTCAATAAAACAACTAACCTCCCCCTCTCATCAATTTCGTTTCAAATTTCGTCACTCCACTCTACACACCATTTCCAAACTCACCTCTGACATTTGTTAGACTTTAAACGCCAATAACTCACTATGTGCATGTCTCATCGATTTAGAAAAAACATTCGATTTTGTTTGGCACAATGGCCTGATCCTCAAATTTATCAAAAAAGACATTCCTCAGAAACCAAATCTCCAACATGATCACTAAGAGAAAATTTTTTACCACAAGAGGCACCCTTCACTCTAACTGCCTTTTTAACACTTCAAATGGTCCAAAGTGCCATAAATTTACCTTTCTTATTCAATATTTACCTCAGTGACCTAGTATGCCTACTTAACCTCAATAAAAATTACAATATTCAAGCTCTCACATATGCCGATGATGTAATCCTTTACTCCTCTAACAAAAATATTAGTCACATTAAAAATATCCTAGAAAAGATCTTATTCGAAATAAGCAATTATTTTACCAACTAGAAACTAAAAATTAAGCTCAACAAATGCGAAATGATATTCTTCCAACCCAATACTTACAGATCACTCATAGCAATTCCCACGCAGCCGGAAACTAAAATTTTATGTCAAAAACACAAAAAACGATCGTACACAAAAATTCGCTCAAATAGCTTGGCTTAGACATCAACAATCAAATTAAATTCAATATTCACATCAACTCTCAATTCTCAAAAGCACAACAAACATTGTACTCATTAAAAGATCTTTTTTTCCAAAAACATTCCCTCGTCAACCAAAATAAATGTTACAGTGTACTTATCAGATCCATTCTGACTTAAGGCTGTCCAGTATGGTTTATATATTCTCTCCACACTAATGGAAAAACTGATATTGTTGGAAAGAAAATGCTTGAGAAGCTGTCTGAATTTTTACAAATCATTAAACCTTAATCTCATCAAACATATCAACGATAAAACTCTTTATGCTAAAGCTGACATCAATAGAATTGACTACCATATTCTAAAGTTTTGTAAAAATCAGTCTTCACAATGTCTCAAAATTGCCGATAACAGTCTCATTTCGCACAAATTATACCGTAACCCATTATACTACATCATATGTCTAATAACTGGCTATTCTATCTTTCACATTCCGGGACAAACTTTCACTGCTCTACGAAAATAATAATCTTCCAATAATCTATCACTTGAACAGACACAGCAATAACAGAATAATCTTATTTGCAGCTACAGACACGTCCCTTCCCAAAACCCTAAAGTTCAACACCTCTACACAAATAAAAATCTCCTAGATAAACACAGACTGAACATAAAAAAATACTGGTGTTTGGACATTCATCTTGAAAACGACAATTAATTATTCTATATCAACAAGTAGTCATTATAAATAATGTACATAGTGTAAATAATTCTGTATAGTTTATAAGGTATGAATGCTGTGTGAATATAACAAAACCTGAAAATTCTATTAATCAGATTTTTCTAATCATCTATTTTCTTAATTATATACTATTTAACGATCATGAAAATATCTAGTCTATTCTAATTTCCCCCCCCCCTTCCCACTACCACAATAAAGCACTAATTCATATTACTCTCAAATTTACATATTTTTGTAATGCTGCGCAGAACTCATCGAATTCTTAGTTTTTAAATACATTTGTTATCTCCATTATAATTATTCTAATTTTGTTAAATACTTATACTGTACATTATTTGGTCTAATAAACATTTTTTTTTAAAAAAAAGTCCATACAATACTGGTTCTCGTTTGATCATTAGGTGCGGGGTTAGTACTTGGATGGATGACCGCTTTGGTTTCTTTTAGTTTTTATTCATTTATTTTTTTTTTTTTTTATTAATTAGAGCACTATTTACTAGTAAGGACGTTTATTTTTCGTTTGGGCTGACGTAAATTAAAATGCCAGGAATTAAATAACGTAGTGACATTAATTCTGCTTCGTGTGGTGGGAGAATTTAGTCGGTAAAAATCTATACTTCCTGTAATTGCATGTGTTTTTTTTGCATTATAAAATTTTGATCATTCCACGGGTTTGTTTGACAAAATAAAATTAAAAAAAGTCATTATTGTCTTTTGCACCTAAATATACATCTAGCATATTTTGTGTGAGTGCACCATTCTGTCACGCGTAGTAAATAATTTTTATTATCTGATACATGTGTGAATAATATTGTGGATATTATTTCTTCCGTTGAAGAGTCAATAATTTACGGTTAAAAATTTTAATGTTACTTGTATTCCCGAATGTAAATTCTTTATGTGTACTTTTCTAATTAATAATTTATTATTAATAAAAGATGTCTTACTTTTTCGTTTACATCTTTGATGATCTCGAAGAATTTAGTACCGATTCGATGTTTGCGATAGTAGACACTTCCTTAAAGATGATGTATGATCGAAATTCTCCTTGGCTGCTTGATAAATAGCCAAGTTGATAATTTTACAAAGTTTAGTTGCTCCTAATAATTGTACATTGAATTCCATTATTTTGTTAATAATTTTCACTCACGCACTTAAACCTATTAAATTTCTTAATATTGAATAATTTCATCTGATTAGAAGAACCAATCTGTTGCTATTAATTATTATCCCTTTCAGTCGGAATATTTATTGAATAAATAATTCACTTTTTTTGAAATGTATATGTGACTTTATTTAAAAAATTAAAATTGAGTAGTCGTGTTTGAAGAGTAGATACAATAATTTTTATCTTTGATATTTATAACATGTTTAAGCCAAGTGTCCAAATACATAACAAAATTCGATCCTTCCTATAAATTTAATTTCTTTCCGGAATTTAACATTAGGAAATTACAAAAATTATCTGTATTATTGCAATGAGCTATTAAAAGCACATCGAGATATTCCGTATGTTATTAAAGGTTAATAAATTGAGCAGGAATTGATACCGAGACTTAGGGAGTGTAGGTCTCTTCATTAGTATTATTATATATTAGTGCATTATTAGGCCATATGATTAACTCGATTTAGGTCGTATTAATCTCATTCAATACCAAGATCGACGCGACGTAGGTTGCATAGATTTCATTAAGTGGCAATGTCGACGCGATATAGTCCTACAAGTTTTATCGCAAGAATAGAATTGTCATTCGTTAAAAAATGCAACACTAATTATATAGATGTCGTCAATATTAGAGACTTCAACTGTAGTATTTATAAAGCTTCGATTTAAAAAGGAAACGTCTCAAGAGTTAACAGAACAATGTTAGATTATGAAATCGAAAAAGTAATAAATATAATGATCATTATTGTTTATCTTCTTATTAAATGAGTTTTTTCTGACTTTGAATGAATAATGTTTATAAAAGAATAGCTTATATTTTTAAATAGCATACAATAAATATTATTATCATCGTAAATCTATAATGAAATATTATATATTTCTTTATGACTCTAGGCATATGTACAATTATGTATTTACATCTTTTAAAAATATCAATAATTTTTAATTATAAATATAAAGCTCATCGTTATAAATCATTGTATATTTTCTTTATTTGAAAAAATTATATAATGATATTCTTATCGAGTTTTTCATTTATGAAATTAATTAATGGTTAAAGATGAATTGAAAAATAAATTCAATGAACTTAATTTAACTGTTTAATTATTAAGAAATTTAGGTAAATATTAATCATTATAAAAACTATATTTAATTTAATAAATTATGAACCATATTTATAAAAATGTACAATAATATGTGAAGTTAAAAAGAAAGAAAAGAATGTTTTTGACTTTTTATGATATATATCATATCAGCATGTATTTTTAGCATTTATAAATTATGTATAAAATATAATAAAATATATATTTATAAATTATTGCAAAAGAATTATATTTTCTCATTGTTAAAGGATCTATTTCTACTTTATTACATATGCGAAATCAAACTTCAAGCGGTGATGTGCAACTCTTTCAAACTCTATCCTTATAAAATATAATTATAGCTATAACAGAAACCATTTTCCTATCTTTGTAACTCTAAATTCATAGGATTATTATGACAGTGATAAGTTGTTAAATTAACAATTGCATCTGGTGAAGGCCGACATGTATTCATGATCAATACCCGCTAATATAGTTTCTGGGTTCAAATATCTTTTCTTTTTCAAAAAGATTTTTCTTTTTACCCCACAGAGGATACAATAATTATGAAACCAATAATTAAAGAATATAGTATTAAAAAAAATGAGAAATACCCCGATGACGGCGCATCAACCAATATACGCATAATTTAATTCTTTTAAGCTTATTTGTATCTGAAATAATTAATATACTTAAATAAACATTAAAAATATTATATGATGTAAATTATTTTATGAGCCCTAACCTTTAATGAAATTCTTCATCGCTTCACATTTTACTATTTTCAATTTCTGTTCCGACATGAATTACATAATTCATTGGTCCTGCTAATAATGAGTTTTATGTTCAGGTAACGAGAGTAAGTCCATTAACAGCATTCAAATCGCGTGTCGTGTGATGCATTAATTTATAATTAAGGTCTAACAGCTAGGCTGCAGACGACAACATCGAGGGTTCTCGTGGCGTTTACTCATAAAAACTCCTGGCTTTATAGGTGGGTTCGTTGTTTCAATACCACGGCTTTATGTCCCCCTTCCTCCCCGCAAGAAAGAGTTATTAAAATCTTTTTTACATTTAGTATAATATTGTTTCATTCCAAATAAAATGTTAATCTCGAATGTAATTCAAAAACTCTGCTCTGTTCGTTTTGGACTCATCATCTCATTTAAAAGTTCCTTTGATCGAGGACAAATATCTTTGCGTGTACGTTACCATTTCAATTGTAATTAAAATCAACGTGTATGCTTTATTTTAGTGTAATAATACTGATTAAGGTTGTATTTTTTATTTTTATTTTTTGAGGAATAAAGTTAAGTGGATAATTACATTATTTTTTTATTAGACTTATAAAAATTTTTTCATTAATGAAAAATTTTAATTATCAAGAGTGTAATGCTACAAATTATAAAGAAAAAAATTATCACTTTAACCATAATTTTTATAGCATGATTTTTTACACTAATAAAAAAAAAAATTCCAATTCGGTTAAAAATTGTTGATTATGCATAGCTATTGAAAACACGAATAACACTCTTGCTTAAAGAATATATAAAACCACGTTTCATTATCATATCGTGTTCATATAATCGTTTATTACTCCCTCGTTTAATGTAAGCCAAAAGTATTTATAATTTTTTATGTCTTTTCTACATTTTATAATAAAATGTTCATTGCAGAGAATCTGTTACTTTTATAAACTAATTTGTAAAGGACAATTTTTGCGATAGTGCAAGTATACTAAGAAGGATTCTTGATTTTCTGATATTGTACCTCCATTTTGGAAAAAAGTCTTGGCTTGCAGTTTTACTTTTGTGCCATACCACGAAATGGTGTAATTTGTACTTCTTTTATTCTTCTGTTGATGCACCGGTTCATCGAATCGATATTTCAAATTGTTTTGCGTAAAGTTATGAATATCGTCATTGAAGACGTTAGCCTTATCTCGTATCGGTTAAGTTTTGCGGATTGATAAATTTATCGAGACTACAACCAACGAGACAAAAGATTATGTGTGGCAAGTTGATCGATATACATTAAGTTTTAGCGACTAGCCGCACTCGCACTCGTTTGAGGGGAGCCTGGAATTCTAGTATTGGAGATTACATCCAACATTAACGCGGTTTCTCCAGAAGTGTAGGCAATGTGGATTGTACATGTGGAGTGGAGTACACAGAGAAGTAGTAGCCAGTGTAATTGGTCAAGAATTATTCTCGTTCTTGCACTATCTATTCTTAAGCCGTAAAAATATTTTATTTACAATGTGGGCAAAACGTAAACCGATTGAAAAATATTAAAATTCCATAGCTGAACTGGTTCACATAATGGCTTGCTTACATTTTTCCCCCGGCAAAACAATAAATTTTCGAGCGCTAAACAAACAAAAAGAACGCCCTCGAAATAGAAAAATAGGAATGCGCCTCGTTCGGAATGATGAAATACACGTGTCAGCGAGTTTCGCCACGCGATGAATCTAAATTAACGCCCGGCCAAAATTTGCACTTAAAATACAAGCTGCGGTCTAGAAAGTTTAAAAATTATCTCGCGGAAAGCTCCAAACTGTCGTCGTCGGCGCTACCGTTCCGAGCTTCACCGTGTGCGATTTCAACAAACAAACAAAAAAAGAAAAGAAAAAAGAAAAGAAAAGAAAAGAAAGGGCCATTCTTACGTCTGCCTTCCGGGATGCGTAGGTAGGATGTTGTTATCGCCGGAGCGCGAGGAGCTAATAAGTGTATGCCACTCAATTCGAGTTCTCTAGGCGTATGAAAACGAGTAGATAGAAACAGAAACATTTCTTTCGATATTTTTAACTATCTGAGACCCGTTTAAAAACTATGTAACAGCCAGGTACAGGCTATATTTTAGATCATTGTCAGTTCAGCTTTATAATCTTTCATTTCATCTATCTTGAGAGAGTTGCTGGCCTTTACAGCCCTCGCACTTATTTACATAATTTTGCGTGAAATCTTCGTTACACGCCGACTTTTGCATTTTGTTTTTTATACGCTCATTATTTTATTATGTTATAAATAAGCGTGTGTACCTTTGTGCAGCTCGATGCAAATTTTTAAATTAATCGTAGACAGTTCAGTTTTTATACGAAGACTTGAGTAATGTTGCACTGGCAGTAACGGTTAAATTATTGCTTTTAAAATACACGCCAATTGTTTTTATTGTGCTTTATAATTTAAAGATTTTCAGAATATTTATTTTACATTTTGTGCCGTGCCAGCGAACTAATACAAAACAAGAAATCTTTTCTTTGTTTTGTAATTAACAATCTTTTAAATGACTTGCAACTCAAAGAAAAGATTTGGTGCTGCGAACTTAAAATTTTTATCTTTCTATCCTCTATCTAACCAACTATCTATCTATCTATCTATAAGTTGATCTTTCAACTTACACTTTTATTATCTTTTTTTTATAAACGAAATAAATCGATGATACAAATGTCAACACAATGTACATCTCCTGAAATAAATAACAATAATTATTCAATTAAACAAAACAATTATATTTTAAGCAAAGCAATTAATTCACGATATAATAATGATATCGAGATCTATAGAGACCAAAGTACAAGAACAACTAACTGTTAAAATGATCTTTCTCTCTCAAGAAAGTCTCTTTTCGATTTCGTGCGCACATATCAAAGAAATATATCTGATTGCACGATACTTAATTTTAAACAGATAGATCGGCATTCTGTTGGCTAATTTTTTTAATTTTATATAATCGGGCATAAAAAACCTATTTCTTCATATAAGAAGAAATTTCTACATCAACTATTGTAGCACTGTTACGGATTTATCATGGAAACTGATACACAAAAAACAGAAAGAAAGAAAAAGAAACCTAAATAACAATTATCGGGATAAGATTACAGGGGAAAAAATACCAATTTCTATTTATTCTGGAGGAATTAAGTGTCCAGTTCAAATGAATCCTTTATCCATCATTCTTTTTTCAAAATTTCAAATTTTTTTCTTTTTTCTATTGCTTGTCTCTCCCTTTTCATGATCCCAATTTAAATTGTTTAAGACACATCGTTTTTTCCCGCAACAAACTGTATTTCATTATTTCAATTTTGATATTAATCTTAAATTTGATATTAGTTAAAAGTAAGTTACTTCTTGTATTAAAACAATCGATTTAAAGATCGACTGCGTGTAGCAATGTTATTTGCTTTAATTAAAACCCGCGGTGTACAATTATCCGTATAAATTACCATTGTACATAGAAATTCATTAGAGAAGGTGTCCATTACATTTTAAAATCCAAGGCCGTAATCTAAATGAAATTAACCGGCGAACATAAGAAAATTGCGTTAACCAGGCACTCGACTAAATTTGAATTTTTCCAATGAATTCAATATCAAGATTCAATTTACTTTTCAATACGGCAGTATTAGAATATGTCGGGCTCTGAATTTTTTCGAATTTAATTTCGTCTTCGGGGCAAAAATGCACTAAGTACACACTCGATGAGAGAAAGTGGTGAGGGATGGCCAGGACATTAAAGATGAGACTAATATAAGTAGACGTTGTGAGAATCTCCTTGGAAGGCGCGTTGCTATAGTTACGATGAAAGCGGACAAGAATATCGACCCGAACTCCACACGAACGAACGGACGCACTTTGCTAGGACTACTGATATGGTAAACTTGATATGAGATTTGTAACCCACTTCAAAGATAATCACGTAAATATATGTGCGCCTTCGTAAATCATATTCAAGCAAACAGAGCATCGAGTTAGACAAAAGAAATTACAGACAATAAGCGAAGACGTGATAGAGAAACAGTGTTTCATCCAAGATTCGATCATCATTCTATACTATTACAATTACACTTTTTTTAATTTTAATGCTATTTCGATTTTTTAATGTTATCCGTAAAAGGTGCGGATTCGAAATTCCTATACGCTTTCTTATTTGTGCGTTAATTGCCTTTTTCTCAATCAACTGTACAACGTTCAAAAAATCCCTTCGCAACACTGTAGTACTTATTGATACGTATATATTTATTATCGAAATTCATTAATATTTAACATTGAATTGTTACATAGTTAGGAAAACATTTTAAAATATTTACATGTTGCAAAAACCACTCATGAATAATATACTTTTTATTAATTTTCCATTCATGCTACGTAGTTGATTTATAAGTAATAGCATTTTAAATTTATTTTTAATTTATGAAATGACACGCATTTACAACGTTGTACCATAAATTAATTATGCCAACATAATTAATTTAAGCTGGGAATATTTTGTATATATTACAATTTTCTTATTAATATATTCTTATTAATATATTACATATTTCTCATGAATAATCGGAAAATGAACTTGTAGAAAGTAAATTTAATAATTAATAATTTATATTTAAAATCAAAAAGTAAAAGTATTTATGAAAGTATATTAATATGAATATTTTCGAATCTAAAATTAATACTTGGTTATATGGAGATATATAATAAAATTTTTATAGCCTTTAATGCAATTGGTTTTATACATTTTAAGAAAATTTCGCCACAATTTATGGGTTCAAATAAATAAATTTACTTTTAAATTCTATGAACTTTGTAATGAAGTCATTATAAACACATTATGATAAAAATATCTTTAAAATATCATACAGAAAAATGTATGTAGCTAAAAAATAACTCCTTTACTTTAAAACATAATGTGGTATCTTAAATTAAGTTTAGCTTGAAATTTGTAATATTCTTCCATAATATTATATTTTATTATGTATCGTAAAATTTATAATAGTTTTAAATTTATTATGTAATTATAAAATATTTAAATTAAAACCAATAAATAGAAATATTAAATTATATTTTTAAAAAAATATGTAGAGAATTATATTACGTTAAAATAATTATTTAAGAATTTATATTTTTGTATTTAATTTCATCTAATGTTCTTTTTATGTACTTAATTTAAAAGTAAAAAAATTAAAAATTCTCATAATAAATTAAATTATAATAAAAAATTCAAATCATAATAAAAAAATAGTAAAACGTTAAAGTGAAGTTTTACAGGCAGTTAATTATTGACAAAACAAAAATACTCGAGTAGAATATCATGTTAAATAATATACTTTATATGATATCAGTTATCATTTATTTTATCGATTGTATCGTAAATGAAATTTTTTTTAACTACACTATGAAAGATTATCTACTGGAACAAAATTTTTAATATATTTAATATTTTACTTTATACATTTTTAAATTTTAAAAAACAAACGACAATCATTTGATTTGTTATAGAAATATAGATAAAAATGTCAGTTTATAAAACCATAACGTCAGCAACTTTTTCATATTGCAGCAATGAAAATATTTTCAGATAGTTTTGAAGAATTGTGAGGAAACTAAATTTTCAACTTTTTGAATAATTCTTTTGTGGTTTGTAAATTTAAGATAATTTTAATTTAGTTTAAAATAAAAATAATTTTGAATGTTATTTATTGATTTTAAAAATTGATTAAGAATAAAAATGAAATTACTAAAATAATTATAATTTCTAAGATCTAATTATAAATTATTTTTAATTTTAATAAAATTTACTTCAATAAATTAAAATTTCAGAATATAACTGATTAATTATTCGGAATTTAGCATTTATTTATTTAAAAAGGATTTTTCCAATAAAATATATTCCAATAGAATTATTTATAAAATAAAAGCTTGAATAAAATAGTCCCAACAAATAAATTTGATTCCAATTAATTTACTAGTTTTGAATTAATTGGATATTTTGAAAGGAAATTATTCAAAGTAATTTCTGCATAAAATTCCTTCAAAAATAGTACATAAAAATAAATCGATATTTTCAATTTTTTATATATGGTCGTCCTGTTCAATATAATCTTGAAATTTCACTTTATAATTTTAGAGTTTCAAAAATGAATAACTATACAAAATCTTTAATAAAATTTTTGATTAAGTCGAAATAAATGTATATTTTTTATGAAATTTGAAATCTCTATTAATCCTAAGTCTGAGGAAAATACCAAACAAGTAATTAATAAATCAATTGAATATTAATTGAATATACTTAAAATTGTTAAAATTCATATCTATTTATAATGAAATTCTTTGAGACTTTAAAAACTTTTTGTTTACTATCAAATAAATTTTTTTTTTTTTTTAATATTAGATTACTTTTTTACGCACTAGAATTGAAAATACAGTAAATTTATGTAACATATCTCAATTTTTTGAATTAGATTTTTAAGAAAAAAATCATTATAATTTTTCAACAACTTAGTTAAAAATTTTGATATATTATTAATGCCTTAGGAGTAGAATGGCGAAGACGAAAGTTGTGAAATACTTTTGAGATTTGGAGAATCCATAAATATTCTTGATTTTCTTCAGATATTGAAATGAGATGAGAGAAAAAGTAGTAGATGTCGATCTCGTAAAAAATGCCGCATTATTATACAAAAGAAGAAACGTTAAAGTTTTAGACACTCGTTCTTTTTGCAAACATAATTGTCGTAAAAAAAAATTGCAAATATCTGATGGTTATAAATCATAAAATCCAAGGCAGAACTATTTGATCGCGAACCATCAAAAGTATTGGATTATTTTTAGGTCGAACTTCCATTCGCTGAAATCGGTAATCGAATTCCTGAAAGTTGGCGAATTATTAGGGCTTTGTAGCACGTGCCTGACCTACTGGTATTAAAACGTTAAAACTCGAGTTCCCGTGAATTCTGCGGAAAATCAGGAGTAACATTTCCCCGAGTAACATTTCGAAAGGAAAGTTGACTCGGTAACGGCGTTGCAGCGGAAAACTGCTCGCAGAAAATAATTGCAACAATGGAAGGGCGTTGACGGAGAGAGACTGTGTACAGTACGAATGAAGAGATAATGGCTCCGTCCGTCCGATTGGCAATCGGACTCGGGCGAGAAAATCGCATTTCATCTCTGGAGGTGCGGGCGGTCGTAAAGTATTTGCAGAAAATCAAACGGCACGAGTGCGGCTGCGGCCGAGCGAAGAGTTGTACGCAAATTATCGGCGAGGGCAAGTGCATCTGCAGGTTGCACTTGTGCATTCGTGGTCGATGAACGGCCTTGGGCTCGTGTTCGCTCCCCAGCACCGGTCCACGTCATATCCGTGCATTCTCCGTGGGTGGGTGGGGGGAGGAGGAGGAGGAGGAGGAGGAGGAGGAGGAAGACTGTGTCCCGGAGATTATTCGAATGCCAGTTGCGACCCTGTCCTCCCTCCCTCCCTCCCTCCCTCCCCCTCGCTACTGCACTTTGATCTGATAATTAAAGCGAGTGAACTGTGTGGCTCCTCGAGCATAAGTCACTTAATTGTCGGATCGCCTTTGACTTCAACTCCGGACACTTTTCTCATCAGAATCCGCGAGTTTTCAATTCGTGGGCGCACGATCTATTATTATAAATCACTCGGAGCAGCGCATTAATGATTTCTCGCAGTCGTTTTCAGGAATGCGGCTTTTTTCAAAAATCTGATTGATAAGAGTCGCTCAGGAGTAACGAGTCTCGGACTACCTGCAGGACTTTGTTAATGGTCAGCAGCTCAAAAGGGTTACCAGAGAATTAAAAATCTTGGATCTTACTTTGATAAAGGAGAAACTAGTCCTGCTGGTTAAAACGTTCAATTCGAACTTCGTTAACAAAGTTAAAGGGTTTGTTCGCACTTTCGCTAATGAGAATTAGTTTTAGAGGCGAAGAAAACACTATCTTTTCAAGACAAAACATAAAGTTGAAAAGCAATCAAATGCGTATTTAAGATCAATACTAGAAAGAGAAAACTCAAAGTTTCGAAACAAAAAACTTTTTTCCTTTCTAATTTTGAGCTAATTCCAGTTTCTCATAATATGCCTGGGAAAATAGATTAAAATAAGCCATATTTTAAATCAAATTCTCTTTTTCAGATAATAAACAGGACGATATTTCTGACATATCATCTGACCTACATAAAATATTGCTTTTCTCCTCTTCCGCAAAATATAAAACTTCACGGATTTAGATAAATATTTTTTTATTGCTCGATAAAGGACCGTTCAATTTCCAGTTTCATTTCAAAGTGAGTGCATGACAGCCACTAGCATTAAAATAATATCGAGTCAACTTTATTTATCAACTTTTTTTTTTTCAACGCCACAATAGCTTGAGCGCTTTATTCAAGTGTTGATCTGGATCTGCAATCCAAACACATCATGATAAATTATTAGACGCGTGCACGAAGATGTGAAGATAAAAATCGCGAGTCATCTCACGAGGACCGTTAGGGACATAATTTTAAATCCAAAGTACTGGTAGACGTTGAGTACTGCTAAATTTAAATACCAATATAAATTTGAATAATTTACTTCTAATCGTACGAGTTTAGGAGGCCACAAGTACATTAAGACGGAGGTAATGAGTAAACAGCTCAATGTCCAGAGACGCAGGTATCGCAGTAAATTGTAGGCGAGTTTTGTTAAGAGACTTGGTTGCACTTACATAAATAATGACTGCACATAATGCGCACCCGATAAATTAATTTGCTTTAATTTGTCAGCGTAAATTCCAGCTCGAATCATTGCACTCGAGTCATTACAAAAGGGAGGTGGTTTCATTTTTTTTTTTTTTTATTGCTATTCATGCCCTCGCCCAGAATGGAAGGAGTAACATATGGCGTCACTCCGTTAGAAATTCACTCCGCGTGTGTATGCCTCGAGTTATGGTTATTGGAGTGGAAGGGGTGAAATACTTTGATTAGGAGTGTTTGGACTCCCATCATTGAGACATAAGCGGTAGGGGGGAGAGGAGGGTTTCCGCAATTTTGGACCGATCCTCATTCACTCGCTCGCTCGCTCGCTCGCTCCAGCTTTAAATGTGCTTACTCGTTCCAATTTGAGTTTGCATGCGTATGTGCGAGCACTGGACCGTTATCCCCGGCGTACCCTCGGATGCTGGATGGTTGAAGACCCGAAATTATATCTGTATATTGGAATATTGGTACATGAGCGGTGGTGTACTGTTATACGATACTCGTGTCTACCCACGCCTTCTTTTGGGTCGATCGCTTTGGCGATTTTCAATTGAGTATCGACGAGTGCCCGTGTATTGGTTCCTTTTACTGGGCAATCCTGCATGTGTTTAGTAAATGCCATTGAGAGTATAATAAATTCGTTACCATTTATCAAATGCTTCGATAAATTTCGGGAAATTTTGTATGGGTAATAAAAGAAATAAACGAATTCTCATCATTTATGTGCACTGCAAAATAATATTTTCAACGGAATTTCCTCCGCTCCCCTCCCAGATGTTAATTGAATTACCATTATTTTAATTGATTTCTCACATGAGCAATTAAGTGTAACGTTATACCTGAGTAGACATGAGCTTATATATTGTGGTTAGATGACCTACTCGTGTTATTCACTGATACCATAAGCTTATAAAGCTCATAAAACTTAGTTCAAGTTCATTCTGAGTTCACTCAATTAGCTTTCAAATCTCTTTAGACGTATCAAAGTACCTGCTTTGTTCAATGTTGCAATTTTTATTACAATGCTTTATCCACAAACAAAATTTTTATAATTAAACTCATTAATTAAACTATAAAGATCTTTTAATAAAGATACGTTTAAATTTTTTAAAATATACTCACATTAGTTTTTAAACTAAATACTATTACATTTTCAACAAATGTATAAATAATTTCAAATTTTTGAAAATATATTTAAATATCAATTTTATCCTAAAATTAATGTGGTTAACGTTATTTCAACATTAAAAGCTATTTATAAGTATAAGAATTATTTTGTATAATTTATCATTGATAAAACTGTACTTTATACTAATTTAATTTAACATTTTTACAATTTCAAAAATATTATTATTTTTTTTTTTTAGAGAAAAATGTGTTTTAAAGTCAAAAAAAAGATCAAATGTATATTTATTATACAATATCTTTATGATAAATAGATTATGCATATTAAGAATAAAGAATAAAAAATTAAAATAATTTATTCTTAAAATGTTGTTACAAGGTAACTTATATCAGCTTTATACATACTTTGCATAAAATTGTAAATAATCTTAATTTACATGCATTTTTTATCAACAGTGGGTATGCAACATACATGTGTACATATATAGAAAGATCTTTTTACAAACAGATGTAGAAATTAAAAAGAAAGAATTTCTAAAATATATTATCAATTGTTTACTTCAAAACGAATATGCATATTACGCTTGACACTATTTTTAATTATATACTCAAATATAAAACAAAGTTTCAAGATATTATAAATTAAATTCAGTAGATAAAAACTCCTTGACACAATTAAAAGTTTAAAAAAATTCAACATAGTTTAAGATATGTGTTACCAGTACAAATTTCTTGTAATTTATTTTAAATTATGGAAATTCTTATCTAGATGTTGTTTGAAATATAGGTGCTATTTCTTAAAGCTAAAATTAACGTTTAAAAAGAATTTCTATTTAATATCAAATTACGCAAATAAATGAGTTTTTAATCAAGCAACATTTGAAAATTTTTTTTTTAATTTAAAACATCACATGCATTGAAAAAATTGAGGTCTCTGGGATTTATAAATATATAAATGATGTAAAAAATGAATGATCTGTACTTGAGCTAATTTCTGTATTTAAGAAAAATGGGGACAAAATTTAAAAACGAATAGTTAACCGGTATTTAAGAAAAAAATATTATTATAAATATAAAAAAAAGTCTATCTTATTAATAAAGAGTTGAAATTTAAATATTTTCATTTTGAATTTATTATTTATTTGTGTTCAGGAATCGTTAAACTTATATGATTTCATGTAAAATTTCAAAGATATTTTTATGCAGAAAAATATACAAATTGGTTATAGAAATCAATTAAAATAAGGTGGTAAAATTAAATAAAAAAAATATTGAAGATACTATCTTTCATTGTACACTACAAAATTTTTATTCATAAATTGATTTTAAACTAGTATATTGGAATAATATCAGTTTTATTGACTTTTTATTTTTCTCGTGTAAAAATACTTTGATTATAAACTTTTTGTACGTCATGCTGACGATGAAGTTTCGAAACTTTTTATGAAACATACAAATGCAATTTTAATCAATGATTTATACAGATACGGCATTTAATGTCTATTTCATAGTGACTAACTATAATTTTATACATTTGATGAAAATTATTGCATGTCTTTAAAGTGTTACAGTTACAATTGTAAATATTAAACTCTAAGAATTTAAAGTTCAATTGATAGTAATCAAATGAAGTTAAATAATTTACTGAATCATATTTATTTAAATATTTCTCACATTCAAAAACATCTTTTCCTAATGAATATATTATTTATGCTACTATTTATTGTATAGATTATAAAAATCAATTGGTTTACTAGATAAATAATAATTATTATTTATTATAATGAAAATTAAAACTAATCGTTTTTCTAAATCTTCTTAAACGCGTATTAAATATGATTAATTATAATGTTCACTTTTGATAATTGCAATGAACATTTATTGAATGGTTATAACACTGTACAATAAATGTATCCGTGACTTAATCAGTTTGTTCTAATTACAAAACCTGATTCTCCATCAACTGACGTTACACTTAAAATCAAGTTAGACACATACTTAGTAAAAACAGACAATATAAAAAGTAAAAGCTATATAAATACTATATAGATGTATTCAATATTATGCATACTCATTATATTTTCACACTAAACAGGTTCTTCACATTCGAACACCTGTTTTCAAATGAGCTCTACGACTTAAAAAAAAAAAGGAATTATATGTTTCATGTACATAGAATTTGTACATAAATCTTTACATACATTAAAAAAGCAAAAAACATCCTTCATAATGTATTTATTCAGTTTCAGTTAATTTTATAGGTCTTCTTAATAATATTTTTTCGATTGGATTTTTTTTTAATGTATGGTGATTTATTTAAAAGTGATATGATATTAACAAAATACGCTCTTACAAAAAGATTTTTTTTTATATCTTTTATAAATACGTTTATTTTATAAAACATATTTGTTTCCGAAAATATTAAAATTATTTATTATCTTAATCAATACAATGAATTTTAATAATTTGTCTAATCAGTTTTTTATGACATTATCGAGCCATTGAGCAAGTGCAAGTTGAAGAATTTTTGATAAAGTCTTTATACGATAAAAACTATCTACATTCAATATATCATAATTATTATGTAAAATTAAAAATTTTCATTGCTTATATTTCATACCATAATTATGATTTATATTATAAAAATACTATATCCAGAAAAGTATTGGAATAATCGATATTATAAATATTTTCAAATAAAACTGTTTCTATATAAAAAAAAAACTATCTATTTTTGTCAACGGAATTAAATTTATAAAATTTCAAGAATTTATAAAATGACAAGTTTTATTAAAACATAAAAAATAATCATATTTAAGTACTAAATTAAAAATATAGATAATGATTTCGTTTATAATATTCTGCATTATTGGCATTTATAAATATTTTTATCAGATATTTTATTACCATAATTATATTCGTTTATGAAAATTATTTTTAGATCTGTTATTTTTAATTTAATACTTACAATATTATGAATAAATATATTTATACTGAATATAGATATTTATTTTTTTATGAAAAAGGAATATAATATTTTATTAATGTTTCTTGTTTTAGCTTCTTCTACAACTATTTTCGTTCGTATTTGAGATTAATCTAATGGAAATAAAATTGACGTTCAAATATATCAATCCTTTTGATTTAAGCGATTATCGTCTTTCCTTATAGTTTTGTTCTTTTGTTCTTATTTCGCGTCGAAACTATATAGAAATTGATATTATTCAGTTCTTGTTCGCCTTCGATTTACAAAGGAGATATATTTTAATGGCTGCAATTTTCATGTTAATACAAATAAAATATAAGGAATAATTTTAAATTGCGCACGTATGTGTATGTGTATTCACACAGCTCATCTTTTCATATGCAAAATCAAGACATTACGATAGATTTGCATTCATTGATTTTTCTACTTATCAATCTTTCTCTATTTTTTACGTACATAAAAGGTACAGTGGATACGAAATTGTAGATTTTAGGGCGTAGATTTTATATTGAACTTGTAACATGTGTTGCTAATTGCACGTGAATTGGAACCGCGAGAGTTCGTAGTTTACGAGAAGTGACTAAACGAGTTTACGTATTGCTCTTTCCCACTATATTCTGCCCCAAATCGAATCTTGGCTATATTTAGAATTTTTGATTTATTTCGTAATAGCATGCTGATTTAATAAATTTACATTATCAAAAAATAATATTCTTTTTGAGCTAAAAAATATCACGATGACTGTTGAATTTTTATATCAATAAATACAGGATAAAAAAAGTACTCTATAGTAATATAATAGTGTATTAGTACTTTAGGTACTTAAAGGCGATAAGGAATTTAGATAACCTTATGCTAATTACATGTAAATCGCGAGTGATAAAATCTAAATATTGATTTATATTCGAAGGCATTGCCATCGAGCAAAATAAAAAATTTGTCGGATTTGGAAGAAATCAAAATAAAAAATTTAGTTGCTAAAGTACTAAAAAGTTAAACAAGAATATAAGAGACAGACGGAGATAACAAGACAATAACACAATAAGGAATTATGTATTTTGAAATAAAAATGCGTATAATACAACTGTAATTTATGTTTTTTAATGGTGAATTTAATTTATTATAATGGAACCATTATGTTTTTGGGCACTCAAAGTCGGAAAGGCAACCTTAAAATATGTTATTAAATTTTTTTCTCTTTGATTTGTAATTTCATGTCCATTAAATGTATTTTATCTTACATTGTTCTTAGAGATTACATTTATTTGCGTGATACAGTTTCTAGAGTGTTCCATTTTTAATAATTAACATATAATTAATAGAGAATATGGTTATGCAAATATCCAGTCATTGTTAAAATGTCTTTTATTATAAATAAAGTAAGGCTTTTAATTTTATCTATTTTTACATTTAATTTGACTTTAAAGTTAATTGCGTTCTGAAAATTAATGTAATTCTTCATTACAAGTAGCAGATTTAAGTAGTAAAATTACAGTTTTGTATTAAAATTAATTTTATTAACAATGACAACCTGTGCACTTGAATTATTAATTATTATTAACCGCAATCCAGGCATTACATATTTCTACAGCTTTGAAATATTATAGCGACATAAAACATTATTAATAATAACAAATGAATATTACAGTTTATAATATTAAGCGCTTAAGAAGTAATAATTATTTGGCTCTGTTTAGCTTTGGAATATTTGCAGTAAGAATAAATTGTAAAGCGTAATTACAAGTTGCCGCATTTGAAATTGTACTTTGTAATAGAATATTTAAATTAACATCAAATACAAAAGCTCGCAATCAAATCGAAAAATCTTAATAATAATCTTTTCTCGCACTCGTGTGCACACATGGAAATTGATGTATTCCCCATTGGCTAAATCGAGGAAACGTCGCGCCTTAAAATAAAGAATCTGAAATCATCAACCATGTAATGGCAACCAGGAGGCAGAGACAGTAACATTACGGGGAAGAACATTTTTCAACTTCCTCGGCAAAGGAATAACGCGAGATTCAAAATTCGCCTTCGCCCAGCCGTTGAAACCTCGAGAATTTCCCGCTGATGTATGATTCTCGGGTGGAATCGCAGATGCGGATACGACCGAGCTATGCACGTACGACTTGGCACTGACATTTATGATGCAGGTAGGTGACAAATGAAATGTCACTGATAACTGTTGCCTTCGAGTTAATGCAATGCGCGCCACGGGAAGCGGGGGGGCGGGGGAGGTGGGGTGCAGGTGCACCGGTGCACTGCCGCAATAATAATAACCCGGGCGCCCCGTTCCGTATGCCATTGTCGCCTCCTAGTGCAAGGATTGCGAGTGCGACACCACTCGCTTTATGCCGTTTTAATGCATTACGTGACAAATCTCGCCCTCGCCGAAATTCTTTTCCTTTTTGCGCGGGTGTCACGGGGTTTACGTGATGCGATTTACCATGTGCTTATAAAATAATGGGCGGAGGGGTGAAGGGGGGGTGGAGATGAGATGAGAGGGTGGCGTTCGCCCACGAGCGATGGCTCTTATCAAACACGTGTAATCACTCTCGCGGGGTCTCTGCCTTATATTCCAGATAATGAATATTAAATAACTCGGCGTCAATGTTGTCGAGTAAACTGTATTGACGATATTACGACAATTAACCTAATGGCCCGACTATTATTTTAATGGGGGATCGTGGAATAACGTACACTTTTTATTAATCATTCATCAATCAAACGTTTCTAATTCAGAATGATTAAAATAGCTCAAAGTCACTGCACTTGAATAAAGGCTTGCGTGAGTGCCAAGTATGAATCCAGGCAAAGTCGTAAGTGAGGAGGACATAAAAAAATCGTTGACGTCGATAATATCGATGCTTGAATCATAATTCTTTTTTTTTATTTCTTTTTTTGTATTACTTTTTACTGTATGCACTTAACCGCCTCAAAGTTTAAGATTTTTTAATTTTCCCTGATAAATGAAGTTTGTTATATTGCGTAACGTTGTATTAATGTTTCAAGAGTAATTAACTTTGATGCCTCGAAGAATTTGATTATTAAAACTGAATATTTCCAACCGGGAGCTTCATGTAAGGTAATCAAACTTTTTCCAAATAAATATATTCATAAGTTGATGGATTGAAGGTTAATCGAGCCCCAGATGCTGCGCAAATATTTTCAACATTAGATACTTTAAATATGCAGATTGAAATTATCAAATTTTTTAATTAATAGCTTCAATTAGGCCTTAATTAAGGATGACGAAGTTTAAAATAAACTGGCATAATTGATAAGTTTTATGAGTGAGAGATCCCGGAAATACAAAGAAGGTTAAATATTAAGTTAAAATTTTCAACCGGTTTAAACTAGTCAATAAGTTATAACCTAATGGAATAATACTAATGAAACACAAGTCTTGTGGTCTAAAATAAAGAAACGGTCAAATAAACTGTAAAATTACAATTGGTTTTCAGAAAGGAAAAAAAAAACATATCCAATATATTATGGTTTGATGAAAAATATTATGGTTTAATGTAAAAAATAAGGCAAAAAGGGTCTAAATATTAAAAGTAAATGAACGTGGAAAAATAAAGTTTTAAACGTAAAAAAACAATAAGAAATATGACTCGTAAAGTGCACGTGGATATAAATAAATTCAATCAGAAAATATTGTAAAGCTAGATTGGATCTGACAAGTTAAAAAATAACTTACTCGACGATACAAATTATCTGCTAAATAGTTACATAAATTATTTGAAGTTATATCATTTAAACGTTACTAGGCATGGATAATGGATTAAATCAAAGTGCATTATGAAATATTAATATCACGTATTAATAATGATAAATAAAGATATTCATTAATTTTTAAAAATAATAAATTCGAAATGAATTACACATATATAAATTAAAAATTTTCCTTAAATTTATAAAATTGAGTTTGTAATTGATAAATTTTTGTTAAAATTGTATAAAGTATTTATGAAATATGAACACTGTATTATCTCTAGAATCTCAAACGCGTATATAAAGTGAATATGTTTCACAAAGTAAATGTGTTACAAACTTCCATCTAAAATATTATTTTCGAACATCTTCAAAGATGTTTATGCTGTATGAATACTATCAATCAAATTTACAATTAAAAAATTTTAAAGAAAATTTAATGTGCCCGACATACTTAACTGCTGATGTATGCTTATGTTTTCGTAATAAAAGATATAAAACTTATCTAGTTTTATATTAGCTAGAAATAATAGGACAGCTCTATAAATTAATGTGAATATACGCTAATAAAAAAAAAAATAAATAATGGCGAAGACATAAAGTCTACTTCATTTATTACAAATTGATGTTACATGGTTTTTTATTCAATTTAATTTTTACTAATTTACATTTTACTAAATTTATACAAGAGAATAAAAACGAACTTTATTTAAATGACATAATTCAAATATTAGAATATTTAGACCATTTATACTTAATGTCGGATAATAAAAGAATCATGAAGAATTTAGAACCGATATAAAAAAAATATGTAGAAATTTAAAAGAAATCAAGTTGATATAATTATTAATAATTTCTGATTTAGAGATAAAAACATTAACCTTATGACTAATGACAGGACTTTTGTTAATAATAGCATTCATGAAATAACAAACAGAAGAAATAAAATATCTAATATAAATAAAAAAATTTAACTTGAATACATAAATTTTTCGTTTATATTAATACGTCTTTTAACCTAAAACCATTGTAAAATAAGCTGATATTTATAAAATATAAAACTGATTGTATCAATATAAAATATAGACTGCGATAAAATATAAAAGATAAAATATCTTTCATAAAAGAATATTAAGGGCAAAACAGGATAAAGAAGCTCCGATCAAAGAAATTATAATCATATGAAAGAGTTTCACGCGTCACTGAAAGTTGTAGGAAAAATCAAATCAAGTAATTTAAAATGAGTTATATCACCGAAACTGGAATAAAAGATTATTATTTAGTAGTTGACAAGAAAAAGTAAAGTTTTATAATATTCAAACGAAGATGAAAAGATAATATAAAATTAAACTTAAGAGATCGAGATTATTATTTCATGCAAAATGAAAATATATAAAAGTTCGATTTTATTGAAGGATCAATTTCTGATTAATACTTATAGAAAATAATAATAAATGATAATTATAAAAACAATATTGCTAATAATTTAATAATTTTATATTTTTCATTTGTATTTAAAGATTTTTTACTGAAAACTTGTATAGTAAAGCAAATTTTATTTATCGAATGAATTTAATAAAATTATGGCGACTAATTCAATACAACGGCTATTAGCACGAAAGTGGTGTTTTGCTTGTAATATTTAATTTATTTTTTGCCATTTTCCTTTCTCAAACTATTTCTAACATCTAAATTCGTTTAAAGAATCAATATTTAAATTAGAAATTTCACGCTTTGAACAAGTTATGAAGGATCAAAAATTATGAATTGAATAGAAATTTAAAATAAATTTAAAATATTATTCAAAGGCTTTTATAAACGAAAGCGTTTATATTTATAATAGCTCTATGTAAAATTTAAATACTTTTAATTATAAGCAAATTCAATTATTGTACACGTGGAAGAAAAAAAAATTAAATATTAATAAAAGGAATCACCTCTATATATAATGTAGGAAATCGAAGAAATTATTAATTGAACATATTACGCAATTAATTTTGATTTAAAATAAATGCCTCACCGTCAGGAGTTTTTTTCTTTAATAAAACTTTAATAGTAAGGTTGGATAATAAAAATATCGAAGAGTAATAAAATAAGCGGGCAGGGAGCTTCGAATTGATTGAGAAAACCAAATAATTAATTGAATTTGGTGTTTCAACAATAATGACATCGGGATATCGGACAGACAGGCTCGAGGCGTGCAATTACAAATTGGACATTTATAAGTGAGAAAATTCAGTATTTTGTTTGCTTTAACGTCGGGAGCGTCATTCTAAGGAAGTTGAAAGCTCAATCCGATATTATACACCGGTCGCTCACATTAGAGGAAGCCAGGCAGGTAGTCACGCGGGGAGCAACAGCATCAGCATCAGCATCAGCAAGAGCAACAGCAACAGCAACAACAACAGCAACAGCAACAGCAAGAGCAACAGCAAAACAGCAACAGCAGCAACATTTAATTTTTATCCGAGGAAATTCGCGTTCAATTATGAAAGCAGCACTTTATCCCACGTCAGATCCAGGATTCCGATATGAGGGCGCGGTGAACCGAGGATTTTGATGTGGCAGTAGTAAAGGAAACGTAAATTGACCTATCGCTTCGATGGATACTTTCAGTTCAAGGAGAAGAGGTATAAGCGATGAGACTCGCTCGTGCGGACGCATGCGCACTCGAAAAGTGTCAGGAGCAGGAACCAGCCGCGCCTCGATTTATTTATAACGCTGAGACAGGAGCCCCGCAAAAAAGCGCAAACCGCAACGGAAAAAAGTCCAGCTCCACGTCCAGCCTCTCTGTTCTTGGTCTACTGCAACTCCCCCTATTCTCCTCTCTTTTTTGCGAGTCGCTCCTCCTCGGCTCGCAGCTTGAATATCGCAGTGCGGCTAAGAGAGAAATTGAGCCGCGGCCGCGACTGAAAATCGTGATAAATAACTATCGCGTTCCATTAAGATAAATCGACAAGCTACCGAGTCCGTAGATTGTAACTGACAGTGCGGTGATTGGATAAGTTATCACCGACTAAAGCGATGCATTATGCAAACGCATACCTGAGCCCCGGGGGCGGGGGTGGCCGGGCGGGGGAGGGGGAAGGAGCGTGTGTGTTATGTTCGACCTGTGCCGGGTGCATAAGCCGTTGTGCGTGCAACTGGCATGTTATTTCGGGGCGTCGTTGTTTTAGAATTGCTGCATTTGGAATCTCATTATTGCCCACTTGCTCACCGAGTCTAATTTGCCGATTTTCAACCGGCGCGCATACTCCGACCTGCCCGATTGTTTGGAGATCCCGAGTGGTGCTCCCGACCCCGGGCCCCCGCGCCTTTTCCTCCGTCCCTGGCACGAATTGGATTGTCAGCGCGCCGAAATAAAGTGCAATAACAACGGAATCTATCGCTTATCGAACTTAATCGATCCGACACACTTGTTCCTGGCTGAATATCATTTCACTTGATAATAAATTTATCTTTTAGAGCGCGAATTTGCGTCTGCATCGCGTCGATTTTCCCTTTCTTTTGCACGCCATTATATTTTGTCTTGTATTTTTGTCGTTTGAAAAATGTTCGGGGCATGCTTTAAAAGATACAAGTGCATTACCGAGATTTTAACCCCTCCATCTATTCCGTTTACTTCTATAGAGATGGCGTGTCCTTTATTACAGCTAAATTTAGAAGTGCCATGTAGATAAAGAATTTAAATACCCCTAAAACCAGCCCACTATCGTAAATAAAATTTGTGTCTACCCTAATAAAATACTTAATGAACCGAAAATACAATGCCATAGAATATAATTCCAAAGTATTTGCAAGATTATCAGTATTTATTTTAGATTTGTTTTATACACGAAATACAAAATTACTGATACTTTAGATTGGTTACTTTTAAACAATTTACTCGACCGAAAAACTGAGAATTAAAATCTGTTCTAGCTGCGAGTCATTAAAATCAAGCTTTTATAAAGCTCTAAGAAAATGTTTACAATTAAAAATTTAATTTAAATTTTAAATGAATTTTTCACTAACAAACCGGAGCACTAAATCTGCTTTGCCATAGAATTTAGCTAACAGCAAGTTTCCGTCATTACAAGATTTCTAAAGGATGCATCTCGGCATAATTATAAGAGTGAATTCCCTTATCGCTCGCCATTTGAATCAGTATCATATTACCGATACTCGAATTAACGCTTCCCCTCTCCCCTCTATCCTTCCGGCCCGCCCGATCCACGAAGCCCCTGAATCACTCGGTCCCTCTTTTCGAGTTACCACCCACGCACTAATTTCGTACTACACCGGTGTCTCCGCTTTGTATGGCCGGATTAAGACGAGCGGTCTTGCGATAAGTGCAGCTAAAATAAATAACGTCCCGCTTAACGAGGCTGCCATCTTTCTCCATCGCCCATCCCTCTTTCCATTCGCGAAATGTAGCTTTCAACCCCTTTAGGAATTCTTCATCATATTATGAAATTATACTTGTCTAGATTTATAAGGCGGGTATGGCAAGAATCTCAACGAGTTTCCCCGGGCGCCGCCGATTCTGTCCTGAGGAAAGGGAAGAGATGGAGTGCCGAGAGTGTCCGCGGCTCGGAAAAATTATGAGAGGGATATTAAATTTTAACTGTGATTTTAATTATGAAAAAACAAAGGAAAAACCTCTTCCCGCGTGCGTGAATGCGCACACCCACGTTTTCCTAGAGGAGGAACGTGCCGCTCTCTTCGTAAGCTCGTTATTTATACGACAGAGTTGTTGCCGCGGTCAAGAATGGCCCTATCGTTTTAAAAGAAATATTACTCGGCTTCGGGGTTCGAGCACTTGGCCGTTGTCGTGGTTGTTGTTGTTGTTTGAAATGTCAAAATTTTCCTTTGCAATAGATGTCGATGGCATTAAACAACGAAACGGTTCACCCTCGTTTCTCGCTCATCACAGGCCAGCTGTTATTCTCAATTTATTCCGCCAATTCTATGGATTTTTAAGGATTCCCTCCGAAGCGTGTAATCTTCCAGAGTTTTGATTAAATTTCTATTTCAACGTTTGTTCCTCCGCGGGAATCGGTTTTTATACCGTTTGAATTATCTTTTCGCCGAACAGCTCCTCTGAATGTTGCACTTGCGCAGTCGTTAATATAAATTTCCGTTTTTGAATTTCGCACTCCGAAAAATCTCTCTCGCAGAAATTGCGCGATACGATATTCATAGAAATAGAATTCCTCCTCGGCCCGGAAATATGATGATAAAAAATTGTTTCGCCCGTTGAACAATCTCATTTCATCAGATGTATAAAAGCGAGCGAATTTATTCTACGCGAAATTTCTCTCGTAAGGAAAGAAAGAAAGAAAGTGTGTGGCGTCGCAGCCGGTGTGTGTCATTATGGCGAAAGGGCGCAGCTTCCGAACTTTGCACGCATCAAAGCACAAGTATCCCACTCCTTTCGGATTCCCCCTTAAATATCACCCTTCAACCCCAGGACGCAATTTATGCTGGCAATAGTATTGCTGACACGAGGGAAGTACACGAACGAGGGTAAGTTGGAGTTATTTGCCAAAGTGAAAAATACAAGTGTACTTGTGCACCCACGCATTCCAACTTTGCCTTAAATGCGACGTTTGGATTCGCATTCGGTGCGAGTCCTTTGAACTTTTCAACTTGCTCACTTGTTATCTCACGCACAACGCAAATGCAAATAAATCCGCGACTAAACTTTTCCTGTCCACTTATCTCGGCTCTTCAGTCCCTATGACTCATTATTCAAAAGAATTTTCCTCACCCTGGCAGCGAAATGAAAATGCAGTCTATTGCTTTCCCGTCTTATTCATCCCGCAAATTAAGGGAAGGCTCACCCTCGCAGCGCAGGGTAGTTTTTAATGACCGGAAACCGCGTGCTCTTATATAACTGCCATTTCTCTTGTGCAACTTCCCTTTCAGGTCTCGCGTGCGCACGAAAATTCAACGGGGGGAATGATATCCCGGAAAAGCGTGCGCGGAACCGGAAATTACCCATGTGTCACTAGTTATTTTCAATCGGCGGCCCGTGCATTATTTTTCCGTGGCGATAGGTGAATCGGAAAAAGGTGCGCGCATCGCATGCCACGGCAAACATTCGCTGAAGTCGAGGAATTTCCCGAGCTCCCGGGACTCCCGAGCGCACACATACTCTCTTATTTATCCGGTGGATGCTGCGAAAGACTCCGATTGCGCGTCTCCCAGTGTTTCTCGTCTTTTTCGGAGAGCACGTAAATTCAGTGAATAAACGACTGCGCGATAAAGGTTTGCGTGTATAATAGGGCCAATTTACATAAGCAGTTGCGAGTTGGAGTCCATGAAAAATACTAATGGTACCACGGGGTCACTCGCGGCTCGAATGTCGGAGCAATGGAGGTAAATTTCTCAGGTGGAAACCGAGCACAAAGGACGAGGGAACGAGCCTCCGGTTCTCTCTTTCATTTTCCCCCGGCGTTTTCCCTCCCCTCGGGCTTTATGACCGCGCGGCGCGTGAACTTTTATTCGCGCGACTTTCGTCTTCCTCGACTCCGTAGTCCAGTTTTGGAACGGGGAAACTTGGGAAAAACATGTCACATACCGCGGACACTCGACAATACCGTTACCCTTCCCTCCTCCTTCTTTCCTCCTCCCGGCCAACAACCGTAATTCTTCTTTATTCTTACAATTTCCCTGTTTTCAAGTATTAACTCTTCCTTTTCCTCCTCGCTAATGTATGCAGGAGCGTTAGTTAGTTTTTTCAGTTACTCCGGCAGCTCGACTTCCCCTTTGCCAACTTGGATTTAATTGTGAGGGATCGAGAATATGCTCTTTTGCAAGTGAGAGTGACAATTTATTCCCTCGAGAGATTTAGATCCAACTTTGGCGGTGCGAGCAGTTAAGAATTTGACGCGAATCTGGTTCAATTTTTCAGACAAGTGCTCAAATTGTCTTAAAAAATACAATTGCGTTAAAATAAAGATTGCATCTAAAATTTAAAGAGTGGAATGTTTTACAATTAGCCGCCTTGAGCTCGTGCTCGAAATTTAAAAACTAGTCCGTGCACAAAATTCATCTTGTACAGGATTTTCACGTTACACGAATTCATCAGCATAAGCAATTGTGTTAATTACTTAATTATTCAGTGATTTTAATAACTGAAACGTTGTAACAACAACGCGAAAAATACGAGAATGTTAATCACTTAAGCGCATTACGAACTCAAATAATAATTCGCTACGAGACTCAATGTGATATTATTAATTTTATGGCAATTTTAATCCCCCAAGATTATAAATATAAAAAGGGGCGGATAATACAAGTGCTTAAAAGTATTTTGATGAAAGAATTTGTTTATTTTTCCGGGGGTTTGAATAACTCATGTAAATTAACTGAATGTACAGCCGCGTTTGTGTAGGTAGTGTCACGCTGAATAGCTGCTCAACGAGTTTATTAGCTTGTGATATCTAGTTTTCCCTCCGAGTCTTTATATAGACGTACATCCGTTTTGTTCCCTTTCTCATGATACTTTTATGCTTATAATTACCTGAAACTGGTTCGACTGCTATTTAACGTCACTGCACTCAATAGCTTTTAAATTCTAAAAACAAAATTTTAATACAAGATGAGTTAAATTATCCTCGGCTTAAATTTTTCTCTTGAATCTATTTCGTATTTAAATAAAAGCAAATTTGCCAACGACTTTTCCCCTTGAATTATATTTTTAATATTTATGACGTTCGTGAAATTTAATGCGGAATAAACGGGCGAGGCTCGAGTGGTTAACGTAAAAAATTTACATGAGCTAATTAATACATTGTAGTTAGCACTTGAGAGTCTCTCGGCTCTTTATCTTGTATTGTCCCTAGGTTTGCAAAGACTTTGTGATATGCGAAGTGTCAGTGCCCGCATCACTGAGATTTAATTAACAGCATTGAGCAAGGGAAAATGCGTGAAAATCAACTGACGCCACATTACTTTGCTGCTTATTATTTTTTTTTTTTTTTTTTTAACGCTCATCGTCGGCTTTTCTTCAAAGATTATAATTAACGCTTTTTAAATTAGTTTATTGACATGTCTCCAATTTTTCTAGCGAGCTCAACATTGTTAGATAAACAAGAAATTGCTATTTATTTTTATCCTCCAAGCAGAGAATTATTTGCAATTATACTGAATTATAATATTACGTTATTTTTCAAATGGACACATAATATTAATGTCAATACTCCATTAAACTCATATTACAAGTTTTGATACTACTTCGATTAGGTTCTCTAGTATCTATTAAAACTTAAAGCTTCTTATAGCTATCAAACTTTCAATCTTCAATGCTATAAAAGCTAAACTAATTAGGTTAACGTATAATTGTTAAGATTTAATATCTAAAACTAGTTGAACTGAGATAACATACATTCAATTTACTATTTTATTTTTGTTCTTTAGCCCTCTATTAACACTATCGCCAACTCTTGTTTTTAATTTTGTTTATTATGTTTTATTATTATGATATGCATTATAAAATTTTCGGTACAAATGCAATTGTTATTCAAATATCCAAACCATTTTTGAAAAATAATAACCATTCCGGATAATCCTACAAACGTGAAAAATATAGTTTTTTTCATTTTATTATTATTTTTTTTATATGTGTAATATTTTTTATATACCATTTTTCTATATTATTCTTTTCATAAGTTTGACCAAATATTTCATTTTTTTTTTATTTACTCATAATAATGTTAAATAAATATATAATTAACGATACAAACCATTTCAGTTTCCTTTTTTTTTTTCTTAGAGTTCTTCATTAAGGTACAGCACGACGCTAAATGATGTGGTTTTACGACAAAAAAAATTTATTGTTTCTTGACAAAGATGGAAAATAAATCTGAAAAAGCTACACATCATTAGTGGTTGAAAATAATTACGATGAGTAGTTTTCTTATGTAGTTAAATTAGCTTTTATAATCACTGTTTAAAGTCTAATTTCGCGCCATTGTAAAATCATTTTACAAGTCATGGGATTTCTAAGAAAGGATTTTTATCATTAAAAACCGATGTGAATTAAAATTAAGTGTTAAACGTGCTATATAGTCTTAATTTTGTAAAAAGACGCAATTTTGGACAAATTTTCATTAAAATTATATGAATTAAAAATGAAAAGTAGTATTTTAAGAATTAAAAGTGTTATAAAATTCGAGTCTTATAATTTAAAATTACTATGAAAATTAAAAATTGGATTTAGTGCTTTTATACTAATATAATTACATATGTATTTATAAATAGTGTAATAAAAATGATTATGTCAATTAAATGATAAATATCATATTATTTTAAAAAGCATAACTTATGGTACCCCATTAAATTCATCACTGTACATAATATTTTTCTACGTAAAAAATATTTTACGACTAATTAATTATAATGATTTTATATAAATTTATAAATTAATTAGTAATAAAACTTATCATTTAATTTACGTTAAAAGAAACATTAAATTAACATTAAAATGAATTACTTGCAAGTTTTAAAAATGTATTTTAAATAAAATTTTTAAATTATTTTACCGTTTTCCTCTAGCAAATATTGAATATTTATTTAAACATTTTTGTATGCATTTTTATTTATATTTTACTTAAAAGTAATATTATGAAAATGCATCAATGAAAATAATGAAAAAAATATTTTATAAGATAATTGTATTATAAAAAAATTTTCCAATATTTCAATAAATAAAAACTTTTTTGTGGCAACATTAAACATAAAAAGCAAGTTTCTTTTAATTATTGACATTTATTAATTAAATAATTTAATTAATTAAAAAAATTAAATAATTTTTTAATTATTCCAATCAGTTTTAAATTTTGGATATTTAAATCACATTTTGCAGGATTATAAGACAAAAAGTTTAGATCTTCACGTTGCTTTCGACACGCAGAGTAGAATAGTCTTTTCTTATCGATATATTTCAGAAAAAAAATTTTAGTTGCTTTCCAACTAACTTCAAAGTAAAATTTTTTGAAGTTTAAAATATAATATTGTAATCGAATATTAAATTATATTTTTATACAAAAAAGATTATTTAATATCCACTGAAGTACATTATTCAAATATAGATAACTTATATTTCTCTTTGATAAATTTTAAAAATGGTCGACAATATATATAATTTTGCGGAGATACATTTAAATTAGGGATATTGTAGCCTTTAAAAAATTTAATAATAGTTGTATACACATCTATTTTAAATTCTATTTTATATTTTTTTTATTTGAAAACCATGTGTTCAAATTTTATTTAATTATTAAATATTAGCTGGGGCACATAAAAATTGCAAGCATGTGCAAAAACAATGTTAATATAGAAATGAAAAATCTTTTATTGCATCGTTTGTTGAACATTTTGAAAAAAAGTGTTTATTGTACATAAGCCAATAACCAAACAATGAAAATTTTTTTAATTTTTTTTTCCGATACATCGAGTGGGCGTCTAACATATTTAATATATGTTTACTGGATATATAAAAAAAAAAATGCATTAAATCGATCTCACTATTCTAAGTAATGGGAGCTGAGTGATTTTTTATTAAAAAATGTTTTCAGAGTCTAAAAGCAAGTTCAAGCTAGAAACTTTTGCCAGAGCCTTCAACGATCATTATTCATCGATAATATAGCCGGGTAGGGAATAAGTTTACCAAGAATTCTTTCTAAAATTTCTTTACAATTCTTCAACCGGCCAAAAGGAAAAAACCGTTTGCGCTAAAATTACTTTTTTTTCTTTTTTTTTTTTTTTGAAAACTTGAATTAATTACTAAAGTTACAGGACTCCCATCTGTTAATCAGGCGAAAATACCTCCTGTAATGGTCAAAGGAAAGTCGGGTTTTCGAGGATTACGAAATTGCATCTGCGGCTCGTACTTCACATGCTTGTTGGGATGGTTGTTTCGGGAAAGTTAGCGGTTATTCACGCTCGGTTATTCAGTTCAGAGAAGAAGTAACTTGGAGTTTGCCAATCCCGAAATATTGGCAATTGCCAGTGCCAGTGGCATATGTTAATAAGTAGCCGGGCTTGGCTGCCGAGTGAGGGATGGGGAATTGGGCGGATGCTGCGTTAGTCTCTGGACCGGAGAAGATGCAAAATGCACTCCGAGGCTCGATGTGATTTCCCGGTGCAGCTGCCGGCGTTCCAGTGTGTAGTGTATTAACCGACTGATATGCCGCGCCATCCTCACGATCCTAGCCTCGGGCGCGCTCAACCGGGTGGAGGGCAGCTTCGTCTTCCTGGGAGGAAAGCAAGCCCCCTCCGCCATCTTTCAGGCACTGCAATTCACTCCTCGTGCTCGTCATGAAATATTTAAAAGTTTAATCTTCCTAGTTGCCGTCGTAGTGCTAAGCGCAGTGCGGCTCCGATCCTCGACGTGTGATGAAGCATAACGTGCATTAAGCTGCACCGAAAAATCCCACCGATTCTATTTAGCCATTTTTATCTGATACTCTTGTCGTTATTTACCCATGCGATGTCACCTTTAACAGGATTGCTGATAAGGGAAATCTTGGAGATAGTGCTGATGAAAAAATATTTGTCGCATCAATATTTTATCCTTGATTCATTTTAGAGCCTGTGATTACGTAAATATGTCTTGATTTCGGGTCATTTCAATATTTCCTTAAAAATGAAAGCATCTAAAAATTATTAAAAATTTCCAATTTTATACAAACCTCGCCTTCTAGCTAATATTTTAAGGCTGATCAAATTTAAAAAATATATGATTAAATTTCAATAATTGTGCATTTGTGTACCTTTAAAATAAAAATATCTTTCTTTTTTAGTTTAAATTTATTTATTAGACAATTTATCATTGATTTTATTTTTGCAATTTTACAGAAAATTTAGCAATTGTACCACTTTGTGAATTTTTTTAAGGATATACACAAATATATACCCTTGTTTATACCAAGTATACTAATGAATAAACACTTTCACAATTAAATCAGGTAGTTGATTTTGCAGCCATTGCTTTTTTACGTACATTTTCACCTAACATAAACTTTGTATTCTGTTTTAGTAAATATTTAGGCAAATCAACTTGAGCTAGGACAACACCTCGAGAAATACACTTTATTTTTTTGATTTTATTATTGTTATTATTATTATTATTATAGCTATTATTATCATTATTCGTTTACTACTGTATCAACTCGTGGAATAAGAAACTTAAATGTAAATTTTTATTTTATCATTGCTCGTTAAGAGGTAGCACGAACAAAAAGTTGTTTAAATGACTTATTAATCAAATTTATTACGCTGTCTCGCTGTGTAAAATGTTATCTTTAGGGTAATTGAATTTGATCGACTGAATGTTTACTGAAGGAGAACGGAAAGTTTACTCCATGGGGGAAGTTAAAATAATGGGTGAGAAAAACAATGGCTGTATCGCTAATGATGAAGCGTACTTTAGTCGAGCAGGTATATGCTAATCCAGTATATACATATACACGTACCTTTGTATACGCCATTATTGCCCATCACGCAAATTAAAGATATAATTATATCTGCCCTAATTTTAATTTAACGTATTATAGTAATTTAGGATGAAATTGATACCGGCGATCCGTATCGATATCTCCAATAAAAATTGTGCACTATTATAGTTGTTGCGAAAATCAACAATGTATAATTTTCGTATTAATTTTCATTGAATATTCATCTGCAACTTGTGCTTAGGATCTAACCCCCAATCCACCTCACAGAGGGCGGGTGCAAAAGATTAAGCCGGTCGATACAACGCCAAGGACAAAGCACAAGAGAAACCGCGAGCGAAGCTATAAGTATAGGACCCAACAACCCCTCGGGGCTTTTTGATAATCTAGGGATTATCAAACCACAGAGGGTAGCTATCGCCCTCTGGAAAGATATTATAGCCTTAATAATATCTATTGTGGCTGTAATTGTCGGGTATGATGTGCATTTGAGATTCCTTACGCCAATTTGCGCTCGAGCAACAATGGCAGTTAGTTTTGCAATTCACTTTGGCGATACTCAACTTTTGTAGCAGAGTCAACTTCTTGCCCTGCCCTCCTTGCACAAGTTGCAAGCTTGTCGCCCTTGCTTGCTCGTCGTTCGATTTTTAAGATTCAAGATCACGGGTTGGGGGGGGGGACAACCCAGGAGTAGTGATTTAAATTGACACTTTATAAACAGTTGGCACGTCTATTATCGTTGGGCCATCTGCATATTCAGATATTCGATTCTGAAAGGGACTCGTTGCAGCAGTGGTTTCATTCAGGTGAGGACGCGTGTTTGCTCAGTGTTTATTGTAAATTAAAGTAAATATCGCCGGGAGTGTCGCGGGGGCGAAAAATGGCTGCACTTCCAAGTGATCGTCTTTGCATTAACCCACGTACGTATCTTAACATTTGCACACCGCAGTTATATAAATACACGTGAGCGCGGGTCTTGTATGCTATACTGATTCCATGGAGTACCGCGTAAATATTCATGATACTGTTAGAAGGATCAAGTACCGAGTACCAATACTTTACCCTGGCGGAGCGACGTCGAGTGTATATCGCTCGCAAACAAGCCACATAAGCAGTCAGTTTGTGAACCAGAATAAAGATGTAAATAACCGGATACGCGGGGGAGGGGCAGGGGGGAGGAGGGAAAAACGATATTCCTTTTTTTGGATCTCATTTTTTGTTAATTATTTCGTGGCTGATTGAACCTTTAATGAATTTATAATGCCAAGTGACGGAAAATATGACTTCATTACTTTTTTTATGTGCGCTTGCGCGTGCGCGTAATGAATTATGCAGTACACTTTTTGATAGGAGTAAGACTTTTATGCCATGCGTAAATCCTCGATAGATCCCAATAATATGAAGTCTAACTGTATTTCTGTAATAACACTCAGGGCCATTCAATTTCACCAGTCGATAAACTATACGCAATGGAAAATTAAATTATTCCAGCCGAATAATAATATAAATAATTTTTTATCTATTTAATTTCAGAGCAAATTTGCATTTTCTTATTATACCGAACCATAGCACCTTAGCACTTCCTTTTAAAATCTTTTCAAAATTTCTCATAAACTTACGGAAGCTACGTCGCGAAATGTCTTTTATGTTTTCTTTTTCTTTTACTGCTTTTTTTCTTTTTTTTTTTTCTTTTACTTTTTTCCTATTATATCTTTGACTTGTTTTGTCAAGACTTTTTTTTAAATGTGAATTGGTATCCAGCGAGCTCGTACTTCAATTTAATATTCAAAATGATCAGCACTTGTTTCTAGAATTCAAAAGGGATCAAGCTTTTTGCATTTTTTCCTTTTTGGGTCATGTTTTCATAATGTTTTTTTTACTTATTCACTCCTTAATTATCAACAAAGTTATTTTGTAATTATGAAATGTAATTCTCCGAACTAACACTAATAGATGTATATTATGAAATCTCTATATATATCTCTCTGTAATTAAGTTGAGGTTCGATATTCCCGATAAATTTTGTAATGAACACTAATTTAAAAGCAAGTGCGTTCATTTCGCTGAATATAACGATCGCTTCCATCTACTAAATTATTAATACTTCTCTTAGTTATAAGTAATAAGTTGAACTATTGATCAAGTAACATACAAAATTAACGTTGAACTACAGCTTTCGGTCTATGAAAATTCGTTTCGAGTTAAATTTTCAATAATTTTCTGAAAATCAATTTCATATATAATATATATTTTAGTGAATAAAACAATTGTACATAAATTCATTTTTATATAGATTATAATAAGCTTTACCATTATAATTGAATTTCGTAAATTATTGTTCATTAAATATTATGGTAATATTAGGAATTTTATTCGTTAAGCTCGTGTATTTTCATATTTACGAATGACATTAAATATCGTTATTTATATAATAATAATGATAATAATAATAAAAATAATAATAGCAATAATAATAGTAATAATAGTAATAGAATCTTAAAATTTTTATAAGTAATATAGTATTTATTAAGTGATTAAATATATTTATTGCTTTATCGTTGGGAATATTCTATAATAATATTTATATATGATTTTCAAGACTTTTACAAGTGTCAAAACTTACATTTCCATTTAAGTCTCAGCAAAATTATCCAAGACTGAGTTTGTTAGCACAAGTACTTACCATATTTTTAATTATAGGTCACATAAAGTTCATTCATTATCTTGATTCAAATCTTTTGAAGCTTAATCGAAAATACTGTATTATTTCATAAAAGTGGTCCGTATCACATTATACTTGGAATTTTTCAAAAAATGATTATTCTTGTAGTCTAGTTCTTTCGTGTTGACTTAAGTAAAGATCCATATTTCAGTTCTTTAGAATTTCTCTGTGGTTTCTTTTCTACAGTTTCTTTATTATGTTCTATTCTTTGTTGAAAGTACGACTAATAGTTTACTTTCAGATCTCAATGGCTATTAAAGAAAAATATTTTTCTTTGCTGCACATCAATTCCATATTTTAAAATATTTTAAAATTTTAAATTTCCTTTAGATGAGTAATTTTAGATATTTGATTATTTGCTAGATTCAGATAAAAAATATTCAATGTAAGTACAACTAAATACACGTCTGTATATATATTTATATACTGTGTGTACATAATATATCTATTTTTAAGTCAAATATGCCCGAGAATTCCATTATTTAAGAAAATCTACTCTAGCTCCTTTTAAATATTATCCCTTATGGGCTCATGAGTCATACTGCCTTGCGTAATATAGACTTACTAAATGTATATTTCGTTTATTTAAATTTACGTTCACATTAATATACCTGTACTTAACAGTTATTTCTCTTTTGCCGCTAACTCTCTCTTTCATTTGGAAATTTATTCCAGTCTCCTTCAATAAATATAAAATCATTTCCAACTTCTTAAAATAACATATTTCATACATTTAATAAGATTATATTTCAATAAATAAAACCCATTAATTATTACTTAATTGATTTTCACTATTTATCATTAAGATTGCGTTCATAAATTAATATGAAAGAAATTATGTGTAATTAAAAATAAATATGCTTTTTGTGGAAATAATTCAGTCAATTTCTGAAATGACTTAATTTTATCCAAGTAGTGCTAATTTTGCTTGTTCATTTTCTATTACTTGTAATAAATCTAATTTAATCATTTTCACTTTCTTTGCCATATTACTTCTATGAATACACTATTATTCAGATCACGTTTCTTGAAATCTTTTGAAAACTTTATTCTTATTCAATTTGTTTGTATATAAGCCTTAGTGAAAATTATTATAGCAATAAATCAGATGAACTTACCGAAAAATCGTAAAAAATTTCTCGTATCAACTAAGGTAGGTCTTCTAAAGTAGGCACATTCCTTCCTTTTATATTATAGATATGGTGAGTATCTTAAACATGATATGAATTTTTATATTTTTCATCGCTAAAAAAATATCATATGTATTTGCATGCATAATTTTTCAGAAATATTTATACTTTTATCTAAAATTGTTCAATCTATTTTACATAATTTTTATAATAGTCAGTTAAATATAGTTACGTAAACTTTATATGTATTTTATTTATACTAAAAAAAATTGAAGAGATTTTTGATTTTATAACAAAATTTTATCAAAACATAATTAATATTGTTTTACTTTTCTAATTTATCTAAAAACTTTAAGATTATAAAAAATTTTTAGATTATATTTTTGGTATAATAAGCAGTCAAGCTAATGTAAACAGTAACAGTAAATATGTAAAATGAGTTTTTCTGGTTATCACATCCCTAAACATGTTTCACCACATATTATAAAATTTATAAATCTATTAAATTTTTAAGCATAAAGTTGCATAATATTCGAGTTAAAATAAGTGTATTCAGTACTGAATCATCTAAATAATTATTATATTGTTTCATGTATCACACACATAATAAAATGGTAAAAAAAATGCTTTTAAAAGTATTTTACAATTCACTAAGCTTCTATTTTCGATTTAGGAGTAATGACATACGCTATGATCCTAAAATTATGCTTCGTGACGTTGATAGCATCTGTAAATAACCAAAGTCGTGTGCGTACCGACTTTAGTGGCTATTATTCTTCCTTTAACGTAATCACTGTTATGATAGAACAGAGTGAGAGGGTAGCATAAGAGAAGAGAAGGAAATGAGGTATAGAGGGTGGGAGAAAATAAAAGGGATGCTGTACAAACATTTCCATCTAACAAGATATTATGAAATTTTCGTTTTTTAGTCTTCAACTTTTATATCACCTCCTATAAAATATGGTTTTTGAAAATCAGTATGAATAAAATTTTGTAAATGTATATTTGAAGTTTTAAAGAGATTATTTGTACGCGTATAGCAGGATAAATAAATTGCTTTCTAAGACGTCTTCTTACATTATTTTTCGATTTCTCCAATCAACTTTTATATTATTATTACCTATAATCGTCTACTGAATTCGAATTGCACTTGTCTATCTTGTTTTGTGTGTAGTTTTCTAGATGAAGTTAAATGTGAGAAGACACTGTGTTCGTCCGCAATGAGCTTTCCCATTTTCGTTACCTAAATTGCAATAGAAGAAAAACGACAATACAAATCCCGATCAGCTACTGTGTATTTCTGCAACTATGTATTGATCGGAAAAACATGTGATCAAATATGTCCCCACATCAATTAAATAAAACCATTCGAAACAATCATACCACAAATAAATTTTCTTATCTAGGTTTCAGATCGGGTAATCATTTTGATAAATGGACGAAGAAATAACCACGTGATTACACGAGATAAATGAATACGAATAAGGATTATCTATCGTAGATAAAAATTGCAATTGGTCTATTACTTAATGAAAAAAGGATAGCTTTATATATTACTTTACTTGATAATATACAATTGTCTCGATAAAAATAATTGTCGAAAGCACATAGCATTTTTGTAAAACTTCAGCCGTAATTACAAATATAATTTCCAATATTGTCGTTTGTAATTTAATATTTGGTTCACTTCGTAAAAATTTATTGATAAAAATGAATTAAAAATACGCCTACTTTTAACCTTTATTATTTGTGTAATATTTGAAAATGTTAAATTGTATAAAAAAATTAATAATAGTGAAAAATTTAATAAAACCTTCCATAAAAATAAATATTGTATAAAAATTTAACTGCTATTCGAATTTGAAACAGTGAATTAGAAAAAAAAAACAAAGCAAATAGATGAAAACAAAAATATATTCATAAAACCAGAAATATAAACGTTATAAAAATATAGCAAAACTATAAACTAAATGATAGACATTACTGTAGATACATTTTCCGCATCTGAATCAAGACCAATATTACAAAATAAATAACAGTCGTCATTTAATTCCATAATTAATATAACGGATTTTATTGTATTTTTTATTTATCAATACATCATTTTCTCAAGTTAAAGAAAAAAAATTCATTTTTTTACAATGGTATATTTAATCTATTTCTTAACTACAACTATAATAAAATCTTTATTACTCATAAAGTATATTATTATTTCAACATAACTCATTTTTCAAATGCTGTGAATTGTATTTGTAATAAAGAAAAAATGTTATCTATTTATTGATTTTTAAGATATAAAATATAATTCATATATTTACTCTTTCAGATTTTTGTAGGTTACATTATTTAAATTAAAATATTAATAAATAATTTTTTTATCATTTAATTTGACATTTATATTTTAAATAAAATAGATTTAAAAGAATAGTTTTAGAAAATTTTATCATAAGATTTATTTGCTTATATTTTGAAAATAATAGGGGATTTATTAATATAAATGTAAATGTGTCAAATAAATGAAATTTTTATTTATATTGTAATAGTTTTAACAATAATAATACACTTTATGGATTTTTTAATTATTTGTAGTTTCATCGCCATGAAGATAAAACACAATGAATTACTTACCAGTTTAATATAAATATTATAAAAAGTATATTATAAATATTTATAGAAAATATTAAATTTTTTATTAGAGAAATATAAACATTTAAAAACTAAACGATAAAAAGCATAATAAATTACCTTTACCTTTCTTTGAAGTTACCTTTCTATATTACGATAAATTTTTTAGTTAGAAATGGATCATTTAGATTTTAATATAATAATTTAATAGATAAAAGTAACTATATTTTTTTGATAAATATCTATTATAATTGTGTGTTTCTTTGATATTCCAAATAATTCTATTAAGTACCATAAATAATTTTTTTCAGCTTTATTTATTCATTATTTTTTAAATACGTTATGATTACTTTTAATATTTAGTTTGTTTTTAAATAATAAATTAAAAAGTTATTTTATACGTTTTACTTTATATTTTCAACATTGAAAATATTATTTCAGATTTTAATTTAAATTGAAAAAATATTTTCGTAATTTAGGTTTGATTAATCTTTCTAGATTTAAGGATTCTTTGGATATTTGTTACGATATAAAATATCTCATAAATAATGTGGTTTTTAATATTTTCACAAAATTTTAATACAGCTTATCTATGTAATAAGCGAGATAATGATTCTTATACCTTGTCAACACATAAAATTTAAGTCATTTTCACATTAAGTTTTACAACAAGATTAATATCCCATATAAAACTTTTGAAATCTATTAAAATAAAGATCAATATTCTCAATATATTAATATTATCTGAAAATATAAGGATCTCCTAAAAAAATACAAATTGACTCAGTTTTATTCTATTTTTTAATTTAACAAAATATATCAAAAAAATTTTCAATCATATTAATATATTTAATTCACGCATATTATGTGAGAATAAATAATATTCGTAAATATATTTACTATTTATGTCAAGTGGATTTTTCATAATTTTTTCTAGAAGAAAAACCTGAAAATTCGTATTTGTTGTAATTTTATATTAAATTTGTAATACAATTATGCTCTAGTTAAGAATGTGTAAATATGCATATGTGCACTTATATGTACAAATAATTATTTCATTAAATTTTCAATATTAAATTTGTTTTATAATACAATTTAAATATATAGCTTATAAATTAAATTCGAGCCACTACAAAGATTTATTTTATGTGCTCAGATTTTTTGAAATTGACAATAGCATATTGTGAACAGTATCCCGAAATAAGAATCTCGAAAAGAAAAGAATATAAAACTCTATATATGAATTATTGAATATCTTAAAGAATACATAATTTTATTATTTTATTTATTTTTACAAACTTTCCGAATGAAAATATGTAATACATCATTTTTTTGAATTTATTCATGTATACTTTCAATTATAAACTTAATAAAAGTTGTAATTAATTTTTAGTATTATATATTATTAATCGGTATGCATTTATTGTTATAAATTATATATAAAATTACAACTATAATTGAGGTATAAAAAAAATATTTTTTTGTTTTCAAATTAATGTCTTTATTAATCTGGATAACCCTAATGATACGCAAATTTTAAAGCTTAAAAGTGTAGCATTTTTATTTTTAATTTAAAAATTAAATATTTACACGTAAATTTTTGATATAAAAAATGGAATATATTATTGAATAGTTAAAATAATACTTTACATAAAAATTTTAAAATTTGTAATAGCGTGAATTAAAAAATATATACATATGTAAGATATTTTTTTATACTTTTAAAATTATCTTGTGAATTTTTTTCCATATTTTTTAATTGTTATTTTAATCAAATTAATTATATAAATCTAAAAAATGAAAATTAATTTTCTTATTAATTTTACATGTATATAGTGTTGGTATCATGTTTTTTAGAGAACAGATAATTTTAAATATTTTTATTGTAAAAAGTTTATATTGTTAATAAATTCGCTAACAATATAATGTAACCATCGATACAATAAATTCATTATTAATGCTTGAAAATTATAACGAATAATACAAGGATTAGGAATTACATTACCAGGATTACAATTTAATTAGGTTCATGTTTTTAATATAATATAAGAGGAAATATAGTCATTGAAAATAGAATTATTTACAAAATTTAATATAATATAATATAGGCAGATAAATACATGCATACTTGCATTTTGTAAAATGTGATTACGAAATTCGTGAAATTGGAGAAATAAACTATTCTGTTATAAGCATTAGTACATGAAAATTGAATTAATTCTAAAAAAAAAAAAAAAAATAAAAAAATGAAAGCATTTTAATTATTTTTTATTTTTTACAATTTTATCTCAGTGTAATGATATTTCAAATTTTAAATAATACAATTTTAGAAATTAATGATATTATTTAAATACTAATTATAATAAATTTGAAGATTTAAAAAATATTTTAATAGAATAATCATTTTTAACAATTATTTACTGATATCAAAATTTAATAAGAAAATTTTAATATAAAACTCTAGTTATATAAAATTATTTATATTTTTGCGATAAATATTGATATGCTAATATTTAATGCATATATTGAAAATATTTATGAATGTGACATTTGAGTTTACTTTAAGATTGACAGATTTTTAAGCTAAAATCGTTTGATGTGCAATATTTTGCTCTATTTATGTTGTTAAATATAACAGTCAATTATAATTCTGTCAAAAAAATACGGCATTTTTATAAGAAATTATTTATATCTTGTAAAAGTCGATTCGAGAAAATTTTTTAAATATATTATTTTGAGTAAAATATCCCGAATTGTACTTATAAAATATTAATAATTGAATGTATGATAAGCATTGTTGTTGGAGAAGTAATTAAATATTGGAACGAAGCACATCCTCTTTAGAAGTTGTTTGAATGTTTGTTTATGGAAACTTTAGAATGGATGCTTTTGTTAAAAATTTTTTGTTAATTAATTACGGATTAAAGAGCTGCAAATAATTATTTTAATTCAATAGTTTCTTTACCAAAAGCACTTGTGACTTTTTTAAAATAAATAAACTCGTTTGTCTACATCGCATAAAAAAGGCTTTATTGGTATAGAGATTTAATAGGCAATTGTGATTACTTTTGTTCACCATACAAAGCGAGCTCATTAGGTATCGCGCGGTTACTCGTGGCGCACGAGTTTTCCACGAAGGAGTGGGTACAGGTGCTAATAAACAGGAAATCCGTAATTACACTGAATTTTCCTCAACTCGTAAGATTATTGCCGAAGAAGGAAGAGCACCTATCGCTTTATATTCCGGAGTAAGCACGGGTTTTATCTTGAGAGGGCGGGTCGCGTTATCTGGGCCTCGCGAGTCAAATCTGCTACTGGAAATGGCATCTCGGATTTGCAGTCGTGCTGCTCCTGTTACTGATGCTGCACCTTATCTGCGGAGGTGCGTTAGGGTTGGGTTCCCCGGTGACACTGGAATTGCCGGGATTTTACGAGAAACCGAGCCGCGGGATTATAGGTCTCATCCGCTCCTTCCGAGCCGGGGCGTGGGTGTCAAAATAATGGAAACTCTGTACTCGCAGGTGCTGTTCGATTGTTAATGCCGGGCATGAAATATATAGCAACACTAGACTGCTCATTTGCTCGGAAATGTCAGTCACTAGTATGTGTCGTCATGCTGTCGTATCACCGCCATTTTAATGCAGACGAGACCGCAGTTCCTCCGCCGCCTTCCATCTCATTTTTTCCAACTTCCTAACGTAATGTATTACTTAACGTTACTCTGCGCTTTTGTTTATTTTCCAAAATTAATTCCTCGGAGTTATGATGAATAAAGTGGCTTGGCTTTTTACGCTTTTTTGCCCCCTCTGTGTGTATATCTACAAATTTATTCCATAAAACTAACAGGAGCGCTAAAACAATTTCGATTAAAGTTTCACGAGTCATTTGTTAAATATGTTCGTACATTTTGTAGGCACGTGCCGAACCGGATGCAATCACTTTTTACTCACATACACGTAAATACTTTCTCGGTAAATTTATAATATTTGAAACTACTTTTTTTAAAACAATAACTTGTCCCGAGAAAAAATTCTCAAATCTAGATTACAATTACGCTGCTACACATAAAAACAATGTTTTACGATACTCGAGCATACACTCATGCTCCTCATAAAATTTGTTTAATTTATTTTTTGTTGCATATTTTTATTACGTTCTATGGCTAATATTGATGTAAAAAACCAAACAATATCAATTTGGAAACTTATTAGATATTTAAATAGAGAAAGTTTTGGAACTATAACTACAATTATTTATTAAAAAATTTGTTATTTACAAAAGTATTTTTTTTAGAAATATTATTACTTTATTATGCAAAATTTAGCATTTCTTTCAAAATATGTTTAATTTTATTGCTTGATATTGGTTATGCTCATTTATATCCGTTTCACGATCAATAATATTTATTCAATAATATGTCGTGGTTTTAATAATTAGTTAAAAATTTAAGAAATAAGTAGAATATGATTTGGTATAAAGAAATTTTATCAATATATAATGTAAATGAGAAAATTAGTTTTAAAAACTTTTAATTTTCCTAATTATAAATGACTATTTTTATAAAATTGATTAAATTAAGCAATTAAATTAAGTATGATGGAATTTTTTTTAAAAAAGTAATACCTAGATTGTCATGAAATAACCAAAGCACTTTATTTGACAATATTTATCAATAATTAGCTAATTAATGAGTAAACGTGAATGCAAATAAACAAAAATCGTATTATCAATATTATGAGTGTCTTTTTTTAGAAAATTCAATAAAATTTATAAATTATAAGAATAATTTCAGAGATTAAAATTAAAAGCTTGGCTTTTATTTACTTAACGTTTAATTCAATGTATCAAATACTCCGTGTTACCAGTGAAAGTATTATTCTTTCACTCAAACGCCTGCAGAACCTTATTACTACTCCCGTATAATATTATTTACATAATACATGCTTCCGAGTTGTGTAAAATAGCATGAGGCATTACAATAAATATTTTACAACTCGACATCCGACGTTAATTCAATTGCATTTGGTGCACACCCAGTGATTTGGAGGCTAATGGTTTCAAAGATAAATAATAATTTTGGTTAGTCAATAAAGAAGCAGTGACAATGTCGAATGCATAATAGGCTGTGGTACATTAAACACTCGGTAGCCCGCAGTACATTCCTCTCGAGTGTCTGTCTACGTATTTACCATCCGTATCAACGGATTAGCGATGCTGCAGCCATGACAGCGCTAGCGCCACCCAAGATCTCTCCCTCATCTCGGGCTCTGTCTGGGATATCCCAACATGACCTCGGATGAAATTGATAGATTCGGGCTTTTACCTCCAGGAGGCTGTGCTTCTGAATGGCCGTGGCTACACTCAAGCATCCACTTCCATCCGATCGGGATGAGGAGCAAGAACTCGCTTCTGCTCCTTACAATCCGGATGCTGTTTCTCTAGTGCATCTCGTACGCCGAGGGTATGTTTTTACTAGCTATTTTGCAGCGGAAATGCTATCCGCCAAATCTATGATAGGGAACGCTCGTGAATACTCGTAGGGGTAGAGGAGTTTATCTTGTGTTCGAACTTCTCATCCCGAGTTTATATTACCAAATTGGACAAATATTTGAATATGCATCTTGAGACAAGATTGTTACAAATTTCAATGAGTAACAGAGTCCTGAGAAATCACCTTGTGAATAAATAAAAAGTCCAAAATGTTAGATTTGCACGTACATCTTGTAGTGATATTGAAATTGATGTGTAAGGAAAAGCTATGCTTATAATTAAGATTCCATAGACTTCCTCCTCAAAGTCTTAAGTACAATGAGCATATGATTGCTAATCAATATTTAAAAAACGAAGGCGGGGCACTTATCGACGGTCTTGATATTTTAATATATATATATATATATACACACATATCTATATATATATAACGATTTATGTACTAATGCGGTTTATGCATATCTGATTCGTCTTTAATTGAGAGTGCGTGTCGAGGTTTTAATATCGCCTTTGGCAAAGAAAAATTGGTTTCCGACATTTAAAACACTGGTTTCAACGCTTGTACTTTTTTTATCGATCATTAAATAAATTAACGTTATCAATTAGTTCTATTGACTGGTTAGTTGGTTATTCAACACGTTTATCTATCCGAGCAATATTCTTCAATTGTAAAATCTCTTTTAAACTAATTTACTTAAGCGAAGCTTAAATGAAATTAATTCAAAGGATTGTTTACTTTTTCATTAAAACATACAACTGTATAAATTTTATTCAAGTCTCATAACTCAGATTAACTCTTATTCAAAGTTAGTTCCCTTGAAAATCTAAGGTAACAGCTCTCACCGCACACATAGTTGGCAAAACCAACAACCTGTAGATATTTGGCAATCTGCTTTATTCAGCTGTCGGAAGAGAATAGAGGGAACGTCGAAGGTGTAACCAAGGAATTTGCGAAATGAAAGTGTTAAAAGTGAAAAAGTGAGGAAAAGACGAGGCGGAGACACTGTAAATGGATACAAGGAAAACAGAAAGTTATGTTACGGCTATTTCAGATCCCAGGTGTACTGCTTTACTACCCTCATATATGCCTTGGTATTGTGGAAATAAGAAGTGAAAGGACTATAAAAGTTCAAACTTATCGCACTTGTACATACTCTTAAAACATTTTGTTTAATAAATTGACATTGTGCAGAGAAAGGAGAGGAAAATTTAATTTTCCTCAAAGTTTATTTTATCGTGCAAAAAGTTTATGCGCGTTGGCATGTATGAGTCGGGACGCGAAAGTATTATGAAATTTTATTAATACTTTAGTGTATTATTTCCATCTTTTTATTTAGTGATAACAATTTCGGTGCATTGTTTAGAAATATTTGATAGAGCATACAATTGTTGGGGGTTTATTATTCCACTAATAAATAATTATACGAGTGGAGCGATTATTAAAATGCACAAATAAATAAAGCTTTCTTAACAAATATTTATATTAATACTCTTCTGTGTTTATAATATAATTATGATTGCTTTTGTAAGCTGTTTTAGGGTAATAATAAAAAATGATAAACCACTTGATATGAATTAGCGATTTATTCGCATTTACATCGCCTCTATCCCCAGTAATATAAACTTTGAGTTCTTGGTTACTCAATAAACCAATCAATCAATCAATCAATCACGTACTCGCTAATTCACTTTACGGTAGTCTCGAATTCGATACTTTATCCGGATCAGTAAAAATGGAGGCAGAGTCACGAAAATTGAATTCCTTAATCCTCTGAATATTGTTGGTCGTTTCGTCGTTCCTCGGCTCAAATACTGTCATACCCCAGGATTGAACATTGAAACTGGCCTGATTGCTTCCAATTTTTAATAGATTTTTTATATTCGTAAACGATAATAAATCAAGTCGGAAAAAACGGAATATCCCCGCAATTTTTGTTTTAGCAATGAATAATATCATCATTATTCATCGATCACTCCAATTTTTAATTTTCTTTGCGCGATAATTAATTATTGAAATCAAGGGAATCAGATCTTTAAAGAGTACTAATAAGCATATAATTTCGTCATTACATTTATAAAATACTCGAATTCATTCATCATCCCCGCCGATAAGCGACACGTCTCTATAATGTGGAAAACCGTTTTATAAGCTGGTTATTTAAACTAGCGAGTCAATTATTCTATTTATTAGCGAATGCATCTGATTAAGACAATAATATATAATAATAAATCAACTAGCCGGTGGAAAGGAGTCGCACTCCTAAAATTTTAATTACTTTCTCGAAAAATTAGCGGCGAGCACTTCCGATGAAATCGTGCGGTGCAATTCGTATGAATGGATCGGGGGCGGGGGCGGGGGTTGTTATCGTTGAAAAATGTGTGACGTGTGTGTGTGCGAGGTGTCTATTTATGATATCGAATGCATCCGCATTCGGCAGACTTGGGGCCGATGCAATAAAAAGTTACGTGACACTCGCCGCCCCGACGACGAGGAGAGAGCGACGGCCCGCTAAACTCGTCCACTCGTCCCCTCAAGAGCGAGAGAGACGGAGGCGCGATTTACATTCGCGCCACGTAAAACCGGGAAATCCTTTTGTATGATAATACCGTACGCGCGGGAGCAAATCGATTCGCGCTTGGACGAGTTCCGGTTTGTCAATGGAAAATGACGCGATATCTCTGCGCCCCACTTCCTCTCATCTTCCTCGGAAAAGGGGGAAAAGCACGGGAAAGCCGGGTGGCGGGAGTTTTCGCCGGGGCTCCTCGGGAGTGTATATCGACTAGATATAAATTCCATTGTTTCTCTGTGGAAGGTGGCCGATTCGTGACACACGCAACTACCCGCATTGAATTCAATACTGCGCTTAAGCATTGTCACGGAATATTTACAATGGCGAGCCGTCATTGCGAAATTATATTTCTCCTCGATAAATTTATCCGACACGCGTCTCCTCGTGTTTGCGATGGGCTGCTGTGCATTTAGTAGCTTGCGGTCAATCGCTCAAATTAAGGCTGAAAAATAGAAATTGCATTATCTCGTCGAGCTCCTCCTCTTTTTAAACTTATTTATAGCTTATCTCTTTTACCTTTGCCCGAGCATACGTCCACTAATTAACTATTCAAACTACATTGTCCCCCTTATTTTACGACGCCCATTATTCTTAATGTAATTGTGATGGAGATTCTTTTATCACCCCGAATGGTGCACTTAAATATTTTCCAGCGGTTCGGTGAATTAAATATCAACAACGAGGGAGAATTTTAAATGTTTATTGTTCAACCGCAAAATCGATAGTTTAATTGTTTGATAAAAAAGAAAAAAAACAAATCGACTTCTCGAAATTGAATTCGTTTAAATATTTATCAATGAACGCTAAGGTGAATCTTATTAATAAATGTATGAGATACAAAATTATTTTAGTCGTTAGTGCTGAAAACAAAAATTAAAAAAAAATAAAATTTGTACATGCTGAAGCTGAAAGTTACTTAAAAATAATATTTGCGGGTGATAGAACCCTCCAATTAATAATACTTACCCGCTTTAAACTGAATATTATTAATTAAAATTAAATATGTATTCAAAGAAGGGTTGGTCGGAATCATTTACTACAAAAGTTTACCAGTTACCTTTGGAGTAAATTAAAGACTGGGGTGGACTCTGAGTATATTTTGAGTTTCGCAGCATCCAAGACTTCTTGTAAATGCCTCTCAAGATGCAAAGTGATTCATCTCGAAATGTCGTGTTGTCTCTCTCAGTCTCTCGTTGAGAAACGACTATGTCTTTCCTAGTTGTCGTAGTTTGAGCCTCTGATTCACATTGAGCACAAGCCAAGAGGTGGTGGTTTCCTTCCCCCGACCTTTCGACTTGCAAAGTTTTGGGACAACAGCGGATGAAATTAATTTCGGTCGATTCAATTACTACCCCGCGACATCACAATGTCTTTGATTCAATACTGAGAACAACAGCTTCCAGCCCTTCAGTATCTTCCAGATATAAGATGTCAATTTGTGGCCTTAGGCTCTTGCTCTCGGAGGATCCTCAAAGAAATACTTTATCGATAAATATTTACAACCAGTAATGCTGTGTAAGGGACATTAGGAGATTGAAAATAAATATTCATTGCAGGCTTTCAATGTTCTCTTTTAATTTATTACTGAAAAATTAAAAAGACCTTATATTTAAATGATATTATTCGTAATTATTAAAAAATTACTGTTATTCAATAAATTTTGATACGTAATCAATTCTTTACATATAACATTAATTATATAATTAATAACAATGAATACATTATTTGATTTAGCGATAAATTAATGTCCTCTACAACACTATTTATTTTTTAATTATATTACATGATCAATTTCCCAATAATCCAATAATAGCTGCTAAATTCAATTAAAAAATACGCAGATATACGCTAAAGTCGTTATCAATTTTATCTTTAAGTGAATTTAAAATCAAATCAAACAACTTTCTCGTGTTTAAAAAGAGAAAATTAACATAAAAGTTATATAGTGAGGAATGGTTAAGCTTAAATTGCAAATATCAGTGCAATTTATAATTAAAAATCATTTAAACTACTCAGTAAATTACTTATTTGTAGAATTAGGTTTATATCGGTATGTAAGGAATATTATGTTAATAAATCGTTCTGTTTCTTATATTTAATATTAGGAAGTAATCAAGAAAAGTATAAATAATTTTTTTTCAAATAAATATAAAGGATGGAGTATAAAGTTGACTTTAAATTTTAAAATAAATTTACATTAAGTACAAACTTAGAAAGTAGTAGTACTTAAATGAAAATATGCTACATTTTAAAACTATATAAAATTTATTAATCAATATATGCAACAATAAAATTACTTTTTATTGTAAAGAATATGGATTACTGTACGAACACAAAATTTTAGCTATTAAAATTAGTTAAATTATTGGTCTTATGCGCATTTATCATACAAAGTTTAAATGGATGCAACATCATGTCAGTCAAAAAGCAACATAAGAATTTTATTTTACTGCGAGTAATTTTTAATAAAAGAAAAATATGTGAAATTTCCGTCTAACAACGGATAAATTTTAGGTGAATGTACGGCAAAATTTACTGTGTCATCTGTAATATCTCGTGAAATTTTACAATGTCTTATGTTTACTATTTTCTCGGTAATTTTTCTGTAAAGTTTACAACGATTTTATAAACAAATGTTTTACCTTCACTTTTGAGATTCACATGGAAAGGGAGTAATTTTCTCTCTGTGTCATCTTATAATAAATACAATAACGTACTGTCATAAAGTGAAACTGCAATTTGTACAGTAAATTATATTTGAGAATTGAATAACTAGTGTAAAATATATGATTTTATGCATTTGTTGATATTGGTACATTAAATTGTTAATACTAAAAATAAAATAGTAGATTATTTTAAAAAAAGGTTATTAAATATTTCAAAAATATTTAAATTATTATGTATGTGTAATACGTGTATGACAGTGAAGTATTTACGTCATCGTGTTAATTTATATATTATTCTCTATGATGAAATTCTTTTAAATTTTCCATACACTTGAATAGATTGAATATTTATTAACATAAAATTTTATAAAATGGTCTCTTTTAGAATTGAAATTGACATACGATAAATGAGGAATATATATTTTTTTATATCGATAATTTATATTAATTATTTTGGCTGAGATTGAATTTTGAAACGAATATGAATTAAAAATTATTCAATATGATGAATAAAATATTCCAGCAAATTCAAAATATTCTTGTAATATGTTTTAATGTACGCAAAACTTTATTAATTTGTTTTTAAATTAATATACAATCATACCTCTCGATTGAAATTCACATCCAGGGTATCGATTTTATTCTGCTGTCGGATACAAAAAACGAAAAAAAGAAAAGAAAAAAAAATAAAATTTATTTTAATATAAAATTTTTTCAAGATACTTGTTACTTTACATCCAGATTGATTTAACCAATACTATTGTTATTCCATAAACATCAATGCTATTCCGTCAATAAAAATATTTTTGAAAAGAGCAATGGATGTATTCCACATCAAAAGAATGAGCGCGAGTAAATAGCAATTTTGAGCAAGTGCTTCAACACCATAATGAAATTCTTTTTTATCATCTGACAAACTTCAGTAGCGTTGCAATGCGCATGCCACCCACACCCATATTGATTTAAACCTCCGCCCCCCCCCGCCCCCGCGGTACACTACACCAGTTCTCTCGCCCCTCACTCGATGCTCGGCCTGTATTGTATCCTTTATCTCTTAACTCGAGTAAAATAATGCACGTCAAGTCTCGCCTCATAATTTTCCATTGCTTATTTGTAATGATTATCGGGGATGAGCGAGCCGACTCTTAGTTAATATAAGAGAATAAATCAGGAACTCCCAATATTGCAAAGAGGATCGACATTTGAGGCAATACAGATAAAGGTTTTATTTTCCTCGGAGATATTATAAAGCACTTCTAGTTTTAAAACTCAGTAAAAAGTTAACCTATATAATCAATTCGAAAGTAAAGCTTGCTCCCCTTTCGTCGACGTAATAACTTGGAGTAATAGAATATTTTAAACCGAGCTTTCTCGTGCCGCTGCAATGTTGGCATCAGCTCTATCTCTTCCGTAATGCCGAAGACACGCGTCTACTGGGAGTAATCGAAGAAGTTTATTCGGAATCATAAAATTCGCAAGCTTTGATGTCTAGGGCACCGGGGGAGGGGGAGAGGGACGGGGGACTGCACTTCGCTTTGTAGTTAAATATGCAGCGAACACGCAGTTAACCCCTTCCATCCGAGTTTGAAGTTCGAGCTTATTTATGGCTCCAGATGCAGGCTTGATCGTCGGTAAACCGTACGAATGTGCGCGTGATCACGTAAAATCCTTCAAGTTTTCGTTATTCTCACGAGAACTCTCGGCGCGATGCCGAGGATGCCTTTTTCCTCTCGGCGGGGTTAATCAGCTCTGAGCAGCGACAGACTCGGAGAATTTCACGTATTCCTGCACACAGATGCACTTTTCCTTCGTTATGATGTAATCGCCGCGACTGCACTTCCCGGCTCATATTTTTCTTTTTTTTTTTTTTTTAACATCCGCGGAATGCTCAATATAGTTTGCGCAAATTTATTGGACTTTTTTCCGGGGAACTTTTAAGCACATACAAGTGGTTATTCAATGGACTAAGGTAAATAATGCTTTGCCTGCTTCAAGCCACTTTGATTTGTTTTCCAATTTGCCATACAATTTTATTTTTTGAAAATTGAACAAGTTTATCCTTTTTCTTGTCGTTAAAAATTCATTTCCGAATTTCATTTTAATGAAAGTTTTTTTTAAAAAAACAATCCCTTCTCCCGTTCATTACAAATGCGTGCACGGCTCCGTGGAACAACAATGCACGTTTAACTCGATTCAATTTCAAAAGTGATTACCTTTATAATAGTCTCGATTCAATTATTTAACAATAAATCACACGATTTTGTGCTTAAACCAACAATTTTCAAGCTTTGTTTTAAAAAATGAACTACTATGAAAGTACTCGTGGCAAATATAAACTAAAAATTATGAAAAATAATTCCAATTGGCTTAACTGCTTAACAATGCCAAGAGCTTAATCTCGGTTAATTTATAAATAATCTTGATTTATATTCTTTGTGTAAAGTAAAGTTTCGGTGACCTTTTTCCACGGATAAGATGGAAAAATTTGTAAATATGTAAGAAAAGGGCGAGCATTAAATGTGTTGTTACTGTATAAAGTACACTTGTTTAAGAGTAAAATAATCTGAATATCTGCCAGGTATATTTTTATATAAATCTTGCACGTCCTAACTCGACTTAAATATACAGCGCGAAAATTTGCTATTCTGTCTATGCGGAATACCAAATATATTGCACAAGGGTTGATCCTCGGCGTTCGGAAAAAATATTTACATATTTTGACTCTTGAAAGATATTTTTTTTCTTTTATAATGAAATATGTTGATACGCGGAAACAATTTTATTGCTTTAAAAAGTTTTGGCCTTCTTCTTGTTTTATTGAAATGTATAGAAAAGATTGGGAAGAGGCATGCAAGCCAAGGTAGGAGGAAAAAGAATGTCTAAATGCTTTCGCTATCACCACTCGTTTTATAAGAAAACGTTTTGAGGGGAAGCCCTAGGGGTAAAGTTTATCATTTAGAACAAAGGTTGCGTGGGCGTGGTGTCACGATTCTTGAAAACTGAGGAAGGAGAAGTTCATGGGCCGGTGCCGTTGCGGGGGTGGAGGTTCGTTTCCGTGCTGCCGCCAAGAAAAATGCTTTTTTATTTCCAGTCTTGGGGATTTTAAAACTGTGTGCCCTCTTGAGAGGAGAGGGAGACCTCCTTCCTGGATATTATTATTGGGAATAAGAAAAATTATAAATTACTCGGGAACAAGTTTCTTGAAATTAAGTATCTGTCCGTGAAGTAAATGTAATTGCTGTGAAAAACCGGTATAATTTAAATCATATTCAGTTTTTTCGCGCATTATCAGATAAAGCTAAATTTATACAACTATTAATTATTTAAGTTGCTAAATCAATACATAAATATTCATTATAATCCTTTGCACGATCTACGTAGTTGAGTATCTGTCGATGAAAATTACATTTTGTCCATGAACTTTAATGTTTCTAGCCAGGCATGCATACGTATCTTCTATAAAGAGGATGATCTTTATGAAATTTAATTTAATATATAATGAGAAAAATTGTTTGAGAAATTGTTACTGCCTTCACAATGTATAGCATCTTTCAACATTCTTTTTAAAAAGTATGAAAGTAGAAAAAACTGAAATTGATTATGTGAAATAATTTTATTGGATGCATTTTTATCAACTTGGCTTCTTAGTTAGAAAATATACTATGCTTATATACTTTTTAATTTTTTATGTATAAAAATAAGGTTAGCTAATGGAGAAAAAAATTGAAGAATAAAAAGATAAATTTACCAACATATTATTTATAAGATGAATTCGGATACTTAAAAAGTTATATAATTTTAAACATACATTTTTTTTCTTTATTAAATTATTATTTAAAACTTTTAATTGAAGTATAATAAGGATAACTTTAGGTGATATAACTCAAGTTATGCATAATTCAAGTAATTGTGTATGCAGATAATCTACATTAAGTGGAAGATAGTAGAGACATTGTAATTAAAAATTCAAAACCTTTCATAATAAAGAAAGGAATGCACTTGTAAGTAAACAAAATGAAAACAAACATATTTACTCATTTAAGCTGTAATTATGACTTTTGATTTATAATTTTGAGTGAGACTTGTAATGGATTAATTAGTAATAATTTTATTGTAAAACATATTATTCCGTTTCATTATGTTGACTATTTAATCTTATTTTTTTAAGCTTTCTAATTATAATTATTATTATTATTACGTAAATTGATTTTTACAAATTAAAGATAATAATATCACAACTAATAATCTCGGAGCGGAAAAAATGTACGTCACTCAATATTGTAAAGATAATTAAATTGCACAGATTAAGGAGGGAGGGGCATGTAACTAGCATGAAAAATAAAAGAAGAACTTAACTTCAGTAAAATACTTAAAACCAAAAAAACTTAAGACTTTTAGATATAAGAAGACGAAGATTGTAAGATTATATTAAATTATACTTAAAGAGGTGTTACGGCCCGAGCCGAAACGATTTTTTTTAATATATATATATATATATATAAATATATCTTTATTATTTTTTATTCTTATTTCCGTTCTCGCTTTTATTCAAAATATAAGACTGAAATGAATTTAGAATTTATTTGAAGGAACATACTCTGTAAAAACGCACTCCGAAGCATGACGTAATCCAAGTGGCTAATAAAATTTTCCCCAAACCTCGTGATGAGCACGTCCCATTACCAATATACAAACCATATGTATAGGGAAAATGCATTCCAAAGATGAGAACTTACGCAGGTCAAGGAAGGTCATGATTCCTACGCATGAGAAAGCGATAAAAGTGCGCTTAGGACCGGAGCGGAAAATCTAACATCTTGCTGATGTGAAGACCGATCATGCACCGAACAAAGTAAAAGCCGAAAAGCGTAGACCGGACATTTTACAAAATCAAAACAACACAGTTCATGAACCTCAAAAATTAAAATGTACAAAATCGATCACAAACATTTTCTCCCAAATCAATAGATTTTTAATTAATAAACTAACCATCACTAACCAACAACCTAATTATTAAACAAATGATTTATTAACAATTAATTAATATAAACAAATTAATTGTCATAAACAAATAATCAATTTTTACTAACCATTTTAACCATTATTAACCAATATTATCACTAACAAATTATTAATTAACAATTTATTAACTAACAAATTATTATAAACAAATTATTACTTAAACAATGATGTAACTAAAAAATTTTACCTTTTACAAATAATTATCTAGAAAAAAATAAAATTGTTGAAACAAATTGTTAAAGTGTCAAACCAAAGAACTGCTCATATCAGGTTAATAATCTGAAATTAAATGGATAAGAAATTTTTAGTTGACAAAGTAATCGAATTGTTATTTAATACCCTAACGAATTAATTAACTACTAATGTTGTGAAATTGAATAATGACAACGATACACATCTTGACCACTAGAGGGCGTACACCACCTTAATGAGAAAAAACTATTAGAGGTTATAAGTACAGGGCTCTAAAAATCAACATTGCCTTTGTAGCCAGATATATATCTTGCATATATATTATAGGGATACTCTATCCTGTGAATTAGTAGATGTAGAACGTACTAGAACCATCTTGCGATAATCATGGGTTGGTTATCATCGGTCTCTAGTATTGATATATGTACTACCAGTTAATTGCATAAAAATAAAGTTATGCGCATCGGATAGTAAATTCTTTTCTAGATCAAGAATTCGAAAGAATTTAATAAATGTTACGAACGTAACAGAGGACTAGTATATGATTAAATATCTTGGATAGAGATTAGTGTGTCGTATAATAGAAATTAAATTCAATTGACAAGAAAACTTTCAACTTCCTAATTAAAACATAATAATTACTAATTAAAAGAGCTCAGAGGTATTTTAGTGTGGTAAAGTGAAATTATCTTTTTTGCAAATTTCATGTTAAAAAAATTAAATGAACTTGCTATTATGTTTTTGATTTTTTATTATTTGTTTTATTGTAAAAGCATAAAATATCAATACTTCAGTTATTAAAGAATAAAGAAGTCTTTAATACGAGTAATATCAAGCGCAAGCCACGCGCATAATGGAGAGGGTAGGCACACCACAAACTCAGCAAGTGCCACTGCGCTAGTATACCGTATACGCGCTCCCCCGGTGTCATGGGGGCAGCCTGGATAGGATTTCTAAATCTAATGTTGACAAAACTGCGCGCTAAATACTCCGTCACACCCACTTCCTCGTACGATCTACGCAGAAACTCAGCCCTATTCTTCGAGATATACGTCTTGACAGGTGAAACCTCATAAAAAACAGCTGAGTAGGTATGAATCAATAACTGGATAAAATGTAGATTGCGGCAGCTGAGAATGACATCATCCCCCTGCGCGTAGAAGTTATAGATAGGTACGTAATGCCCTATACGCGCTTCGGCTATTCTTTTGACCGCTCGAAAACTACATATGTTTAAGAATGTATCCATCAAGACAGTCCAACGCCACCCTGATGGCAATCCATTCTCCCACTCAAACTGTATACCCCCTGCGTACACATCAGCCCCCAGGTAGAACAACGAATCCCACATTGCTGCCCAAACTACATGGAGATCTTGCTGATCTTCATGTTCCGGGAGCCCGTGTCCTATACCTGCCATCGTAGCTTTGATTGATAGCCAACTCTGGTGGGTGTCGAAGCCACCCTAATCTAGGCGAACCATGTACGTAGATGGATCACGTACGGCCCGTATGAGATCAAACTCTATGGCCTCATTGCCCGCCTCACCGGCGAAGAGCGTATAGAGAGGAGACCCGTGAAGGCCCACTTCGAGCGAATGGGATAGATAGATCATCTTTCGATTACATCTACTCCCGGTCTTCACCACTGCTCGAACCTTACCTCCCTTGCTCTTCTGTATGACATGCATCTCCTCGCGGAATGGTGTTCGCAATTCATCGATGATGTCCTCGTCGCTACGAAACACGGCTTCGGTTTGCTTACTATGTGCTCTCATTTTCTTCCGCCCCTCTATCCTCACCTCCAAATGCCTCCCCGTGCCTGATTTCCCCTCCATCCATGTGCCATCACGTATCCATTCCTCGAGGGACAAGATCTTCTCAGGCCTCCGCCATTCCTTACGCATAAAGCGCAGAGCCTCATCATACATCATTGCTGCATACTGGTTGGGTGTAAAGAGCCCCCCAGTTCACGCCACTCATCTAAACACGCGATTCCATCACCATACATTGCACTCTTGTCCTTATACGGTACGAACCCCCACCCTAGCTCCCAGTAGCATAGAGCTCTCCACAGAGGGTGGATCCGCGGTCCACCCATTTTGTAATAGCCCGTCGCTTTGTGGAAGTATTTGAAAGCTCCGTATTTACAGGCTTTAGGCAGGCGGTTGCGTGCATTCCAATATGTCAAACTCCGGGTATATCGCATCAGGTGCTCCCCAGTCCCACCTCTCAACTAGGGCTGTCTGGAGAGCGCGGCAGCCGCAAGCGCATCCTGCACTCCCGAGGCCCAAAAGCCTTTAACATCTTCTCCTGCCTGCCTCCAGATACAGAGATGACATCTTCAAGTGAAATGTTACCGTTTAGAGCGTGCATTTCTCTATTGTGGAGCAGAGCGCAAGCAGCTGCCCATCCTTCCGTATTGGTCGTGGCCTTGTATTGGGCTCTGAGACTAAACAAATCACTGGAGAAATTTCTGGGTCGAGGGATTGTTCCTTCCGGGATATCAGAAGGTGTGCTCCCACTGTGCTCGAACGAAACACAATAGGAACACACGTTCTTTGCAGTAATCTCGAATGAGGCTTTAGCTAAGGCGAGACAGGCAGCAAAAGCTGGAGCAGAGTTGACAAGGCAATGTGTAGTGCCGTCTTGCTCTACTAAAATGGGTTCAGATACATGAATGGGCAGTATTTCACTGCTTTGCTGGTTCGGAATAACTACTCGGGAGTTCAGTGTGAAGGCTCCCTCAGGCTTACTGATTGTATTTACATTGGTATTTACATTAATGCTTACATTATTATCAATATAATTATTTACATTAACACTGGTCCGATCCGAACCTGAGTCTTCAACATGTGTGTCTATATTCGGATCAGTATTTAGATTATCTACAACCTTAGTCGGACTATCGCCCGACAAAGGGTTATCTACATTATCACCTGCAACACTGGATGTAGCAATGCGGTCAGTGAGGCCACACGTAACCTCACTGATACTAGGCGTAGCCATATTAGCTACGGGACCGCCTACGATCCCGCAGCTAGGCATAGCATCGTCACTATGAATGCTGCCCGAGACACTCATAGAGCCGGGGGTCATCACAGCAGATAACTGCTGTGCTCCAGGAAGGGTTGCCGATGTTAGGGCTAATGCAGCGATGGGCCACCCTGCATCCGCAGGCCCACACTGCCCCTGACCGGGGGCAGTGGTGGATTCACCACGCAGGGACTTATTTTTATCACTCTGCATATTCATTAGTTAGTAGTAGGTCGTAGTTACAGTAGACCGCTGACGTGGGCAGATCTACCGGCTCGTGAGAGTAGTTATACAAATGCTGATCTCCCCAGTAGGATAACATTCCGAAAAACACCTGTACAAGCCTAATACACGCTAGAAAGACTCCGTTTTGGGGTCTTTCGCTATTCTTGAAAACTGAGGAAGGAGAAGTTCATGGGCCGGTGCCGTTGCGGGGGTGTATATTCGTTTCCGTGCTGCTGACAAGAAAAATGCTTTTTTATGTCCAGTCTTGGGGATTTTAAAACTGTGTACCCTCTTGAGAGGAGACGGAGACCTCCTTCCTGGATATTATTATTGGGAATAAGAAAAATTATAAATTACTCGGGAACAATTTTCTTGAAATTAAGTATCTGTCCGTGAAGTAAATGTAATTGCTGTGAAAAACACAAACACAAACAAAGAAAAAATTTTATTTTTACTCGAAATCTAAGAGATTGTTAATTTTAACAATTAAATTTGTTTATAATAAACGAGATTTTCCAAATAATTTTTATCCCGCACAATCGAAATTTTTCACACGCATAATAGAAATTTTCATACGCACAATCAATTTTTCTAAAAACAGAATTTAATAAGTTTACACGATTCGGCCACGTGCTTAGCCGTATTTCAAAATTCTCTATTTATCCATAAATTTTATCGATAGATGCAAATTGTGAAATTGTACTTATCGTATGAAGAAATCTCAGGTCAACACATCAAAACGATACAACCTTCTACCATCCCACGTCAATCGACTTGCAGCTTCCCCGTTAAAAATCCTCTTTTTTCCAAAAATCCTTTTCCCGGCGATGATTCCCGGTTTTCGGCACCATGTTAATTTTTGGATTCATGGAGGTGAAAAGATAGTCGAAAAATGATGAACACTTCTTTTAGGCAAGCCACAAATCGAACTTTATTTCACCAACAAGTACAGATTCACAGTTGCACAGGTTCGCGGTGTCAGAGCATCTGACTCACAAAAATTTTTCTAGCGCAATTAGGCCTTACCAATTGGCCCCGCCCCTCGCGACTCGATTTTTCGTTTGTTCTTTCTCGGAATTAAAGGACGGTTAGTTCCGTTTTCTCAACCGTTACAGCTTCTCGAATCTTCCAGATTCCACGAAACCGGAAAACGCGAACACACATTCGTCTCATCGCCCTTGGCATAAAAAACTCCCGTCTGGCCATACGGGAGAAAAACCCCAACAATCTAAAATTCACACTCGCGATTTTATATAAATTGTACATCAAACTGACGGAATGTCTCTGTCTCCGATGAGAAGTTAAGAAAGAGCACGAGAGCGAGAAAGAGAGAAAGTGATAGAAAGATTGAGTTTTCCGGCCGGAATACACGGGAGAGAAAGAGAGACAGACGGAGACTTTGACATAGGCCGTCACCCGCACACACTCACATATACAATTTACATACTCGCACTATCAACAACCCAACCCTTCTCACTCATCGGCGAAACTATGCGTGTGTCCGTGTAGGCTTCCAGCCCTACATAGTCATCGAAGCTTCTCTACAAAAATCGGACCTTTCGATGACCCAAAATGTCCATTGCGGGCATCCCCGCATCCTGGAAACACGCCTAACCGGGATCAATCCTCCGGTTCCGTTCCTAACAATAATAATATCACAACTAATAATCTCGGAGCGGAAAAAATGTACGTCACTCAATATTGTAAAGATAATTAAATTGCACAGATTAAGGAGGGAGGGGCATGTAACTAGCATGAAAAATAAAAGAAGAACTTCACTTCAGTAAAATACTCAAAAACAAAAAAAACTTAAGACTTTTAGATATAAGAAGACGAAGATTGTAAGATTATATTAAATTATACTTAAAGAGGACTAGTATATGATTAAATATCTTGGATAGAGATTAGTGTGTCGTATAATAGAAATTAAATTCTTCAATTGACAAGAAAATTTTCAACTTCCTAATTAAAAAATAATAATAATTACTAATTAAAAGAGCTCAGAGGTATTTTAGTGTGGTAAAGTGAAATTATATCTTTTTTGCAAATTTCATGTTAAAAAAATTAAATGAACTTGCTATTATGTTTTTGATTTTTTATTATTTGTTTTATTATAAAAGCATAAAATATCAATACTTTAGTTATTAAAGAATAAACAAGTCTTTAATACGAGTAATATTTTTACTTTTTTAGTGAATTAAAACTGATTTTAAAGATATAATGCAGTTGGTACAAATAAATTTATTGGTTTTCGATAAAGGTTAAAATATTTAATATGCATTTATTATTCATAGTTAAATGAAAATTTATTTTAAATTACATCAATAATAATATATTTGTGTTATTTTCTTATTACTTTTGTACGTATATATCTATTTATGCATTTAATTTAAAATATGGCTTGAAACTAAATTATATTTTTATGTTAAAATAACTAATTAGTTTTTAAATTATTAATAAATTTGCATTAAATTGATTGAAATTAGACTTTGTTTTTAATTTAAAACACATTATAAATTTTTATGCTCCGAATAAATTTGTATCAGATTTATTAAAAGTTATAAAATTGAAAGCACATTACTATATTATAATACAAATAAAAGTACTTTTGTTGTAATAATATACATGTTAATCATTAAACCTTTAAATTTTTTATTAAAAAGTTATAAAAATTATTTTACTCGTATTCAAAAATACTTGATAATAATGATATAATGAAAATAAAATGTGAATAAATTTAATTAATATTATAAATAATTGTAGGCAATAATCATAAGAAAATATGTGTTGATAAAAATGATTCACGATGATATCGTGACCGATTTTTTAATATAAAATTAAAAAAATATTAAGGATTCCAAGTGATATTTTATTTAAAATTGACAAAATTATTAAAAATTTAAAACTTTCTTTAAAATTTTGATCAAAAATTATGGTGTAAAACAAAAACTTATTTAAAATGAAAAATGTACTAAGTGAATTCCTGCTTAAAAAAACTCTTACACAAATTCGACCATTTACGTGACATCTTGATATTTCTTCATCATTTTCCTTGCTAATAAAATGTAGATCATAATAATTCTAAAAAATTTTATTATGGGTTGAGGAAATCAAGTTTGTAATAAGTGTTTTACTAAGAATATTCTAACTGATAGAGAATTTGATTACAATCGAACACTCGGTCTCGGTCGATAAAAATTTCTTATATTGATAGTCGTCGGAGAGCTGAAGGTCCCTCGTATCGATGTTGAAAATCCCAAAGATGTCATCGAAACAGAGAGAGAGAGAGAGAGACAGACGACGGAGATTGGCCTTAGCTATATTTTACCAAGGAACCTTGGATTTTATGCTTCGCTATAAGCTTTAAAAGCCCAAAACCAATCGTGCCCGCGAGACTGTAAAGCTAAAATATCTCTGGCGATTCTTCTCGACGTCGATGCTACACCAGGAGTTCCGCTACTTCGTGCTCGCCGACACCTTCACGAGGGGGGCGACCCTTCTTATTTCACACGCTCCATCGTCCTTTATTCTAAAAAATCCTACACCCATTGGCTCTTTGATGAGAGTGCATGCATACGTAAAGGTCAGTAATTTCAAAAAGGAAAGTTCGGCACCCCCTTGACATATAAATACAAGATTTGATAGGACGTCGGGGGGGAATTGTCTATCATTTTTAATAAAAAAATGTTGCTATCCTCACGCACAGCATTCGCTCTCGGACCAAAGTTGTTAGGGTGAATAAATGATTTTCCGACCGAGTGTGGTCCATGACGAATAGCACACGCCATAAACTACGAGCCTTTTTTCGATACTCGCAGATGGAGTAGACGATCTCCTCTCCTCCCTTTGACGAATTTTTCACGTTTAATAGTCCGCGCACGGGCTTTTCTCTATTTTCCTGCCTCGTCTTTAAACTCGTTAAAACACTCGTTCTCGCGCTTACAGTGAATGATGTTACATTTACAAGAGCACGTTGCGTCAATCCTGGGAGTTCGGCCTCGCTCCAAAGACAAATTATCCTTGTTTCATACTTTATGTTGCAAATGGTCGGATTAACTCGAAAACGGCATTGTGAGAGGTAAAAGAGAGGAGCACGAATCGGACCTAATTTCCCGATATCGTCCGAGGAGCATTTCTATGTAAGTTTGCGCCGGCAAATAAAAGTTATCTTTTCCTCAACGAGGTGAGATCAGCATCCATACATACAGACATCGGAGGAATCGGCGTCGAACGGACTCAAACAAGCCTCGCAATACAAATGGAAGCATCGACGTCCAGTCTGTGTTGGTGTTTTCTCTTAAACAGATCAGAATGCGCAGACTGCAGCATCCGAGTTTTAAGACGAAAGAGGCGAACTCGCGGTCCCGCTTTTCCTTATTTCGGACACGTACCAGTTCCGGTTATTGTGCTGCCCGCGTAAAGTGTTTTTTTCACGTGCACCTCTTTTTTCTTATTTGACTATTTCCCGTTCTCTTCGCTCATTGAGAATCGCGCATTCTTTTATTCTGATAATGAAAAGGCTTTAAAAACCCGGAAAACTAACACGCGAGACCAACATTGGTGAGGTCTGGTTGAGGCTTAAAAAAATGTAAACGGTTTTTGTTGAAAACCATCGCACCACCTATGAATAGGAGTTCGGTTCGTTTGTACAAACGAGGGTGTCTGTGATGTAGGTGTGCATTAATAGGTGGTCGGATGCAGCACAGCATCCAGCCTGTGAACATCATTGTTAGTTGAAACGCTCTCTCTCTCTCTCTCTCTCTTGTTTTATACATGTATCAAGTGTAATCAAACTCGTTGGTGCGCATATGACAAAGACTGGGAGTCAGCGCATCGACATTATTTTAGCTTAACGTAGTCCAAAGCCAAACCAACTGGCGTAGCTTCCTTTTCGATTGCCCCATGAACGATAGCTCATTTTCTATTCGTCAATTATTCATGCCCTACACTTATCAGTTTATGATCAGCGCTTCTGTTGCGCGAATTTCGTTGTTTTTTTCATGCTTTGTTTCGATTTTCCGATCGTTCTTATCAAATATTTAAAATCGCTTTCACGGGATTGTCAATCAACATCTATTGCTCAAATTTATCGACTTCACCTTAATTCTTGAATTTCCATTATTCACTTGTTAATTGTAGTCGAAAAATACGATTGTTTAAATGAATTAGAAATTTCTCGTCCTGTTTTAAGATAAAAAATGTGCTTCCAATGATAACTTTTTTGAATAAGCCGTGTTTATTCTCTCCGAGTTTGCAAAATTTAAAAAAAAAAAATTCTATTTGGCTGTTTTTCGGTGATATGAATAATTCTAGAGATTTTATTTGGATAATTAAAACAAATATGTAACATTAATTATGAGAAAATATATTTGTATTATAATTTTGCTCTGTTTTTGTCAAGTGAGAGAAGTCTCCGAAACTTTATGATTAATTTGCATATGGGAACGAATAACAAATACGTATAATTAAATGAATATTCCCATATATGAGATTAATACCATGATTAGAATATTATTTACGTTATGCTTAATTAAATTATAAATCATACATTAAAAGGTAAAATAAAAAAGAGTTTTTTTGATCATTTCAATTTTAAATTCAAAATTTGTATTTGTTAATAATTGACCGCACTAAGTACAGTCGCTATAATCTAGTATTACCCTATTTTAATGTTGTTTTAGCTTAATTATAAAGCTTTTGTCATCGTGATCAATAAATAATTCATTGTATAATTATTTTGACTCGTAGAGCACATTAATTTTTAATGATTTAATTTTTGCCTCGACTCCACTGCAAAATAAAATAATCTACAATCAGTGCTCGCTTGAAAGTTTGTCGAAGGATATTGTATCGAGAAAAACGTGCCATTGTTGGTTAAACATTGAAAGCAAATATCCCAAAGTTTTTACAAAATAAAGTTGCAGCCTAATGGAGTATTGAATCAAGTTATTTGGGTTTGCTAAAAGTACCAGTGAATACTAAGTAAATTGGTACAACAAAATCCTCGCACTTCCCGAGAGTAGTTTCTAATCCAGATTAGAGGAGCAAGAAAGGCATCATAGAGCTTTACCATAGGTCATTGGATTAGGTCGTGATGAGCAATTGGATAGCTGATATCGTGTTTCGACGCTTCCCTCGAGCACTGACTCATACAAAAATCTCGTAAAACGAGTCGCTCCGGTTTTTATTCCCCGACGTTCGATCTTCAAAATCACGTACACTTTCTCCGGTGATTCAGGCTTAAATAATAAACTACAGCCGGGGATTTTCAAGAATCTTCACGAACTTTAAACCCGTTACATGTACTTAATTTATTCGTATTATGGATTTTATCATACGACTCTGGTTTATACAATTGTACTTTCAGGATGCATTCATATTGAAAGTCTTCGTTATTCTTTTTCTCGCAGAGGTCTCGGATAAGCCAATAATAATAACTGTAATAATAGTAACAATTCGACTGGTGAAATTGTGTCTACGTTTTTGTACTACGAAAATTGCTTGCAGCGCTTTGTTGGACTATTCTGCTAAAGTTCTACTGCACTTACTTATTTTAATTTATGCGAAAACGAAAAAATAGAGAAATATTTTTTATTTATAACAAAAGACTTATAATTACGAGTAATGTGAATTTGATTTTGATCTTTTTTATCGATATTGTTTAAATATTCTTTAGGTAGTTTTATCCATTTATTAGCTATTTAATAAATTAATTATAAATTAATTATAAATTAATAATATATTAATCCCTTCTTTGATATTTCTTGCCTCTATAAAATATTTCGAGCCAGTCAGTAAATCCAATGACGCTTTTAATTTATATTTAACCTGAACAAAAGGCTATGACTGATGGAGGTAATTGATTAATTAACATTCAAGTTATTTTCCCACTAAATAAATTCCTATCAAAAGAATTATGTATCAAAAGGATCGACAAAATTTTTCTTATCTCGTATCAAATATTTATCCAACTAAAAATTTTACTCAATTTTACAATACAAATTTTCGAGCCATTTACCCGATTGCTAATTTTTAAAAAGTACGAGGTATTTTCTGATATGCGAAAAGTTTTGTGGAAAAAGAAAGGAAAAATTGTTTTAACTAACGTCTGGAGTAGAGTCCAAGGCTTACGGAATAAGTGCACGTACGATTTTTCCAGTACTTTTCCTGGACCAATACATGCTTCCCAGGGGCGGGAGGGGGAAGGGGGAATAACGAAAAGAGACTATGCTTTTCAGACATTTAAAGACAATCTCAGTTGATTACTTGTAGCTTTGTGCGCAAAAACATGATTGATAAAAACAATCTAGAAAATCCGAGTAGCAGTATCCTTAAATCCGTGGTGGACGATTGTGGGGAATTCGAGCATTTAGTTTGGGTTAGGTTAACGGGGGACCCATTGCAAATGTGCTGAAACGTAAAGAAACCACCATCTTTTTAAGATCTAAAAAGAACGCTACTAATCGTTCCTTTGTTTTGCCTTTTTTTAACTTTTACTGACATTAAATTAAATTAGATGAGATAATTTTTACGATCCTTTTGTATTAATTATGAAAGGTGCGGTTCATTCAACTCGTTAAAGCTCAAATTAAAATTATAAATAATAAATTGAATTCAAAGAAAAAATGAATTGTAATTTAATGATGAAAAATTGTCAAAGAGGTAGAAAAATCTGGTTAAAATAATGTAAAGTAAATTTTATTATATTACAATTTTTTATGATAATTTGTATTCTTTTTTATAACTTGAATAGAACTGATTACAGGCAGGTTGGTACAAGTTCTCTTTATATTTCGTATCTTGATGTTATAAAATGCAAGCTCTTTAATAATTTTATTAAATAATTTTAGTAGTTAGTATCTAAGGAATTATGTATTTTATTCTTTTAAATAAATGTTTCCGTATTTTGTTGGAGTTGGTACAAACTTTTCCTGATAAAGTACCAACTTTTTGTAACATATTTTCAGTAAGTCTTTATAAATGAATAACATAAATAAAATGGTTAAGATAAAATAAGCTTGGTATTGTTGCAATAACATTTGGTTGGAGTAATTGGGTATTATAAATTACGTTAAAAAACAAATTTTCGAGAAAAATCATTATGAAAAATCAGAAAACTACCGCAGAAAAGCAATTTTAATTACATAGATTACAATTTATAAAGGATTTAAAAACTATGGATAAATGCAAAAGGGTGAGTGCAAGGGGAGTCCAACAAAGTTCATAATAAACATACAGTTTGAGGATTTGAATTTTTGATTTAAAAATTTTGGCAAAATTTGCAAAATCCATAATAATGAAATCGGACCTCATTTAAATGATTGACTTTCATAATAGCACTAAATTATCCCTCCTCGTGTATCCATATAAATTGTCCTGTATAACGTAGGGAAACGATTTGAATATTGTCCCACACGAACTATCGCAAGCACCTTCGTTAAACTGGAATATTGTTCGGGATACGAAGATAAGGGTGAGGGGGAACCAAGTGGAAGCTAACCGACATCAGTCATCCTGGAAAATTTTGTATTCTGTCTCGCTTTTACCTGAATCAGTCCAGCATAACCTTATCGCGACTCGGTCCATCAACTTGACTTCGAATTTAACGACGCGAAGATGGCCCATCAATTTTGAAAGTAAACCGCTCATCCCTAACTCCATTTCTCACTTTTTGCCCTTTGCTTACGTGTGTTTTTCTCCTAATAATTTATACTTATTACAGTTCTGTCGGTATTTTCATTTTTTATTTTAACAAATCGATTCAAATATTTCATTACAACTAAAATTTTTTTTATTACAAATTTTCTTATTTATTATTTATTGTAAAATTCTATTTTTACATTATATTTACTGTTAAAGTTATTTTATATTATATGCACATTTTTATCTTTTTACTACTGTTTACGTTTGAAAAAACTATGGAAGTGTATTTTGTTTGCCTATTATTTAAACGATAAGTTGTTTACAACAAAAATTTATTTCACGTATAAATCTTACAGAGCATAAAATTTATCATTTTTTCAGAATTAAGAAATCCAAAATATTTTTTCAAATAAAATTTTTTTATTGTAAGTCAAAAGTAATTTAAAATAAAAAAAAAATATTTGCTACACGTAAAATATTTTAACTAATAATTAAACTATAATTAATTAAATATTTTTGATATGTTTTTCGAATATTTATACGAGAATTATTTAAAGAATTTTTATTAAATTTAATTTATCAAGAACTATAAAACTTTGCAAGTGCTTAAAATTGACATGTATCACCATCCTCGAATTAATATTTTATATTTTCATGATTTTTTAATATATATTGCGTATTTTATGAATGTTACTTTACTATAAGCGGATTAGCTTTTAAAATAAACTTTTATTTTATGCATAAAAGTCAAATATTATTTATTTTATTACAAATTTTATTTTTTGGATTTTTCGTTCGAAAAAATTTATTTATTTATTAAAAATACAATTTCAATTACTATGCACTCAATTAAAACTGACTTAATGTTAGGCTAAAATTCTTTTAAATCATTTTAATACCTTTGTAAAATATATTGACACGAATAAAAAATTTAACATAAATCCTGTTTTTTAGGAAAATTAATAACTTACTAATAAAATATTTTATTTTTATAATATTTTTTTTTTATATAGCTGTAATTGCTATTGTAAATAGATTATTTAAGATGTTTTAAAAAATGTATGCGATGAGATATTATTATAAATTCAAGTTATTTGTTCACAAAATATACATTGGAACGGGTGAATAATTTTTTGCCAAGTCATCTAAATAAATAAAAATAAAATACAGATGAAGTAAAAAAAAAAATTCACCACTAAATATGCCTATAAACGATAATTGGAAAGGCTTTTTGCAGATGTTGTGATTAGCAAAAATTTCTTTGCACACGGTTTTCATTCATAATGGGCTCATGTTCATTGCACCTGAATGCTTTAAAATTTCACTCAAGACTTCGATTCTCTTCTTTAATAAGCGAGCTTTCGATAATGGTAATAACGACATCAATTTGTCGATCGAGAGTTGAAGCGCGTGGGTGGTTTGGCTTTTCACCTCGATCGCACACTGCTCCAAAGGAAATCCCTCGAGTTCGAAGGAAATCGTCGAATGCCTCCGACATTTTCGTAATTAGTGGAATTCCATAATTAGCAGCAAATATTGCACGATATCAGGTATTCCAGATTTTTTAACTACACTTCCTCTTAATCCACAATCCCTCTTTTTCATTTATGTGATTCTGCAGTGATATATTTCTCGACACATCGACGGTGAAATTTAATTAGAATTTTTCTTTCATTCTTCGGAAATGTGTCTTTATCGCATTCGAATTTTAGTTGCTTGAACAAAACTAATTTAATTTTAATACATTGGTTGTTAGATAATGATTTGAGTATGGAAATACTTCAAGTTATGAAAATCTTTTCAATATCAGACAGTTGAAGAGGTATGTAGTAAACTAATTCAATAATAAGAAAATCTAAAACTTCATTTTAATGAAACTTTACGCATAACTCAAGTTTTCTCAAAAATATATGTATGTATTATTAATGATCAACTAAATGGAAATAATTTGAATACCTACAATTTTTAAAGATCTTTCTAAATCCTGAATATAGTGCAAAATTAAGTATTTGTATTACAAGGGGGGAAGTGAATGTTGGTAGGATAAAACGACAAACGATATTTGGTAATAACATGGATTGCCAATTGGACTACTATTAACTAATAATAAAGATTACCGACAGTCAAATGAAGCCTACTTAAAACAATATGGCGGTGTATAACAGAATTTTAGAGTGAAATTTGAAGTGGAATTAGACGCGTAGAAGAGGATATACGGGTGGTTGAGGGTGTTAGAAACAATATGACGCAACGACGCTAATTTTGATTTGATAACGTTTCGCGGCATCAGGAATTGGACCGGAAATGTTACGTGATTCACAAGCATCGGTGTAGGCCATCAAAGTCACGTACTCGCATTAAATCGTTACACTAATGTAACTTTACTAATGCATTTAATCCATTTGAACATAAATAAATCATTTGTTCGATAAAACTAAAATTCAATAAAATATTTATTCGCAATAGGTGGTATAAATTTTCGCCCGCGCTAAAAAAAAAGAATTTGAGTTGAAAAATGATTGTTGCTCTTTGAGGAATTATTTTTGTGTTTCAGCGGATTCAATTTTAAGTGTAAAATGAAACGCTAACAATGTGTATCGTGAGTTTAAGGTGGTTTTTCACAAAAATGCTACGAGAGCATTAAAGTTCACGCGTGATTCTAATGGGGATTATTTTCATGGAATTTTAAAGCATATGGAGCAGTGGGGGTGGGAGTTTTTCATCGCTAAGCAGAAGCGAGGATTTGTTGAGTTTTATCACGCTTTCCCGAGTAAAAAGCCAGGTAAAAAAGGTAATGATTTCTAAGAGCGGCGGCGCGTATTTGGAATTTCAAATTTCCCGAGGTTTCTTCCAGCGCGGTCAGTAACGACGTCAGTGTCTCGCGGATGGGGAAGAGTGAAATTCGTGAAGCTCGAATTCACATGCAAATAGGCTGCGTGAGCGACTGAAGTTCGCAGCATCCAGCCTCCTCCTCATCTCGCAAGTGCTGGAGCCGCTTTTAAGCGTAACGGAGATTGGCAGTTTCGATGGGTCCAGAGCTGATGCTGCAGCCGCTCTGTCGTTCGGATCAGAGTTGCCCGCATAATGGAAACTTGTCTGGAGGGATAACGGCGTCAAACCGATTTTCACGATCTGTTATTCGATCGGAGGTCGGAGATTCTCTTTCCCCCCCCCCTCCCAGCCCTCGCTTCTCCTTTATTTTACTCGCCGCCTTTATCAAAGTCTTTCTGTTACTCGGCACCCCCGTTTTTTCTGTTATCGCGAACTTTATACCCATCCATCATTACTCTTATTTCTCTCGCAGCTGATTCCCTTGCAGTCGAGCTTCATTTTTTACTCGCGTCTACTTTAATTCGCTCCATCTCCCCCCTCCATCCCCCATCCCCCTCCTTTCATCCTTTTCATTCACATACGTTCCCCTTAATGCATTCTACCGCCTCGTTTCTCTCTTTAACCAGATTTCTGTTCATTTTTTTCCTGAAAACACTGAGGCTGGTACCTGAGATTTACATAATTGCAAGCGATTGTTTGTCACCATATCGTCCTGACACGTAGATGCTTATTTTCCCTCCCTCGTCCCTCTCATGCTGATTCAAATGCAAATTAAGGGAGGAAAGAGACGAGGGAGAATATTTAGCTCGTACCAAGATTGAAACTGGACGCCTATGTTGCCTTCTGTTATTTAACTTTTTTACAGCTGTCCTTTTTTGTTTTTTCATTTTTTTTTTTTTTACTTTTTTGCTTTAATAAGATTCAACTATCTCGTAAAGTTTAAATTTATTCAGTTTTATCAGGACTGATAGATACAGACCGTGTGCCGCGTGTTCCCTCCGCGTAATTTTCTCGCTAAGTATTATAAGGAAATTTTATTTATCTTCTGAACTTAGTATAAGTTTGTGACATGGGTAAATTCATAAAGCAGTACATAAAATTGTTAGGAAAGGTCGTAATAGTTATAGTATTCTTGCTATAAAATTGTATCGAAACCATAAAAATTCAAGAGTTTCGCAGTAAATACATTTTATGTTCTCCCTACACATGCTCTAGTTCATTAAACATTTACAATGCTGTAAATATGCGACTCTTTTTATCACATATTCAAATGAAAGAATATTATTTAATCTCATTACGCCAAAACATCCTCAAAATACGATGAATATTGTAATGAAAGTCTCGGGGTGTAAACACGTTGCACGAGTGCTTTGGGAAACGATGAAAAATCGCTTCTCAAATTCCAAAAGTTATAACGGCAGTCGATATCATCGAGCGGCCTATCAAAATCTGTAAATACATTAACAGTACTGACATAGTTAATCTAAAGTAGATTACTAGTAATTGGGAGTATGGGATCCCATTGATAATTCAAAGGTTCCGAAGGAAACTTAGTTCACCCCGTTCATTACCATAAGGAGGGTGATTTTTATTTCAAAAGTTCCCGGAGCAAGTGCACACCGGTGTAAGCCCCGGAAGTCGCAGCTGCACCTGCCTCCCTGCAGGTAATTACGCAGTGATATCGGGAGGGGGAGGGGGCAAGAGGGAAAATCCCGCGAGCGCTCTTGTTCGCGAATCTCGCCCGTTAATTAAACGCGAGCGATATCTTATTATCGGGGCGGTAGTTTGTTTCATTTTCCATGAAAATCTCGCCTTATCGCCAACGACACCGAGAGCGTTCGCGCGCGACTTCGACGGTAAACAGAATTTATCTCGGAGAGTCGCGCGAGTAAAAGGACACGTATCGCTCATATCTCACCCCCCCCCACCCCAGCTCCCCCAAAAAAAACCTGCAAATTAATTTCCGGGGTATCAAGACGGAATTAACTTTTTCTCTTAGGCCATTAGAGTGTTGGCATAAAGGAGATTACTCACTTAAGGCGATGGCTTTATATTCAGCGGCACGTCTTCTCCCGAGCTTTTTAAAAGATCAGCCGGGAGCGCGGGAATATTTTAATGAGGTATTACAATGGCATACAAATGCCGAAGCTCCGATGACGCAAAGAGCGGGTCAAAGGGCAAAGGGCAGGCGGAGCCCGGGCGCACCCAACACGAGCTTCCTTATGCATTTTCATGGGCTGGAAGTGGACACACTAATTCAGGGCGCCAACGCAAACACCCGAGCCCATTCTCCGGGGCTCGAGTCATTTTAACCGGAGTCGTCATTCCGGTTTGCATCTGGGGGCCGATGCACTGTCCGCGGCTAAATGGAATTTAATGCCACCCCCGCATACGCCCCCACTTAACCGTTATTAATTAGCTTGCATTAATATAAATGCCCGGGGCTTAAGGAGGATGAATGTGCCTTTTTGCGGGGGAGGCAGTTTCTTTGTTGAGTGGAGGGACTCAGATTAGACACGAAAACTCGTTACTTGTGTGTCGCACTAATTAGCTTTGTTTAATGTTTACCTCTGAATTAAAAATTATTGAGTGTCGGTTTGCTCGTGTTTCTAAACTGCTCGTTTACATATTTTTATCTTGGCTTCCTTCCAGGTGCTTCTTTCCGACATATTATGAAATTGTTAAAATGAGTTATTGGCGACGTACATATTGTGGAAGTCCGATATTTGCAATCGTTATCCTCGATTTTAATAAAAATAATTGGTTGCAGATATCTCGGAAAAAAATTATTATCGGTGTCATTTATAAGTTAGTTTTTAAAATAAAATGGATTCCCATTTTAACGGGGTAATCTAAAATTAATATTAATACAACTGATAAATTATATTAAATGTTGGTATTTCAGATTCCAATTAATTAAATCCATGTAGAACATTTATTCCGCTAATTTTGTTAGTTTAAGCGTTAATAATTTGTTGACAGGTAATAATAAGAGATAAAAATTTCCGGTTATTCGAAATTATTTTGTAACGACAAATTATCCGTCCCGCAGAATCCGCAAAATTTTTGTTCGGCTATTTAACATTAGATCCCTATTGAGATAAAGCACTCTCATTTATTATAAACGAACTTTTTTTCCGTGGTGAAAAATGATATAATAAAGAAAACTTGTAATACAAATTACGTGTGTAAAACATAAGTACACTTGTATATCAGATCGACAATCGTTTATAATTAATTTATTCAATTAATTACCGATAAAACGGGCTGGCGGCATCGAAAGATATTTAAGGCATCATGGGGTTTGAAAAAAAGGCTCATTATTAATTAAAGCAAATATAAAATGTACCTTTGCCGATAATTGCCAATATTTCGCGGTGCGTGGCACAAACGACTGGTATTTATGGCTTGGGTAACCAAATTTTAAGTTTTCGCATTAAGTAAGCAAATTGCACATGTCGAGACATTAGCGTGGTACACGTACTTGATGGAATTACAGGAGTCTTCATCGAAGTGCACTAAAATAGTGTAGGTACGTGCCCTCGTGTTTATGTGCGTAAATTCACGTGCACCCGCGCGCGCACCCGCGTACTCTGTGTGTGTGTGTCTGTGTGTCGTGTGCGATGGTAAGTATGCGAGTACCTGTATTATGTTTGTTCTGTTGGTTGGTTATCACACACTCGCATCTCAAGGCTACTGAGACTTATTCCGAGTGTCTCTTAGCATTCGAAAGATTTAATTTCCTTGCCCCTCTAATTGTACGGGGAATCCCAGTCGAATAATCGTTAGTGTTCTCTACAAACGCTTCTAGATATGCTAATGGCCTATAATATTTTATGGTTAATAAAAAATGTATAATTAACACAAATTTCCGTACGTGGTTTATCGCGTTTTAACAGCGATTCGAATAAAATGTCTTCCACCGCGTGTGTTACTTTCTATTATATTGGGTTTATTTATTCAAAAGATGGACAGGCTTCAAATTGTTTCAAACATTTTACCGTAAAAATGCGAAATTGATTTTCAGGCTTTAATGTACACTCGGGGTGTATTTAAGGACTTTACAGATCGTATATTTTTCAGAGCTCTTTAAATTATTAATTATGCGCAATTTGGGGGGGGGGAGAGTAGACGCATAAAGCTCCAATGAGTTTCCCGGACTTGACCCAACCTCCCCCCCCCCCGCCGAAAAGGAAAGGGGCACGCATTTTGGGCGCAGAGGGAAAATCTAATAATGGCGACCGCATAAAATGGAGTCAAAGCCTGGCTCGCGTATTTCTTAGTTTAGCTTAGCCGAGCACAAGCATATTTCCAAGTGGTTAGCGTGGTTGTGACTGCTTTAAAGTTGAAATTCCATCGAAAAAGTCCACTCCCACAAAGTAACTGATCAATGCAAAAGATGCTTGGCAGCATATCTTCCAGGAATAAGGGTAAAATATTTCGATGAGATCGGCTCTCCTCTCGGAACTTTATTGGAATTTCCCGAAGATATTCGATCGCACGATATTGCGGCTCGCTTGAGGCTTCCCCGCTAAATTATGCATGTGGCGTCGGCGTCGGAGTCCTCGTCCTCGTCCTCGCGGTACGTTTCCTTCGAAGGCGCCTTCTTCCTCCACGTCGACCTCCTCCTCGTCGGGGATGTTAAGTAGCTCCGGGTATTAACCGAGGCCTGCCGTGTTCTCGCGGTAGCTGTGTTGGTTGATAGGCTCGGGTTTATCGCCGATGCGTGAGCGTGGGTGGAAAGCCGTTTCCCCGGTGGTACAGACACGCAGCATCCAGTGAGCGTGAAGAGATAGGGCCGCGACAATACCGAGCCGCACTTATCTCCCGTATTTTTCCTTTGTTTCGAACTTTAACCTCCCGCTCTCGAACTTTATTATTTAGCTCCGTCTTCCCGGCCATTTTTCCCGATTTCCTCGCTTCGGCGGAGCGCCATTATGTAAATTTCGAGATACTCGTGTAAAAGGATTGCTCGACCTAATGCGCACTGTCATCCTTCTGATAAATGTTGATAAGAGTTGAGCGTATCAGATGCTGCTTACGCGCTTGTACAGGGTTATTCGATTCGCTATCTTAATACACTTAAACTTAATGACACTTTTATTCTAAAATTTACGTTCGAGTCCCCGAGCTTCTGCCACTGTAATTTTAATTAAATTAAAAAAAATTAATTTCTCCACTTTATTTCCCCTACGTGGAAAAAATAATTAGTCCGAGTTTTTATCTTTATCCACGACATAATGTTTATGTGTTATAAGTTAGCACTAACCAATAAAGGAACAATATTGTGTTTGCTGCGAATGAAATATTAATTTTAATAAAATGAAACTTTCAGAGAAAATTAATTATAATGCGCAAAAACGGATTGTTGTCCATAAAAAATTAAGTAATTACAAAGTAATCCTCCACATTATTCGGATAGCTTTTTAATAAATGACTTTTAGAATTCTTACAAAATAATTAAATTAAAGTAGGGTAATGAGGATCTTTACTTTTTCATTTTTATTTAATCGATAATTATCTCCAATTAAATACCTAGTAATTAGATAATTGATCAAATTTCTCTATTTATTTGGAGCAGTTAATAAATGAGCGATTTACGGTTAAGTCCTTTTAGAAAAAAGGATCTATTATTTCGCTAAAGTGTACATTATATAAGGGTGTATCGCATAACAGTTTCGTCGTTCCTGTAATTAATCGAATTATCATCCACTTTCTCTAGTATAGTGGAGGACTGAATGGAATTTAAAATTACTCATTCGAAAAAAATTTATTTAATTTAAAAATTGAATTTATCTCAAATGAAGTTATATTCTTCTAAAAAATTATAATGAAATTGAAGCTGTTAATACAAATAATTAAACTAAATTAATCAGATAAGTAAGATATTAACGTATAATACACAGAATGTTTATGTTTGTAATTACTTTGTAATTGTAAAGTTGATTGCGCTTTCATGAAATTGGGTTAACTTATTTTAGTTTATTGTTGTAACGAAAATTAGATATTTTCAATTTCGGAGACTTATGTAAATTATTTTTCTAAATTACATTGTGATTCAATAAATAAGTACCAACAATATTTTCGATATGCAATATTCTCTTTGTAATTTATATTTCATAAATCAATTTGAAGACGATAAAGTTCATTTTATAACATTAAAAATTCTTTCCTTCCGAATAAATGTCAATTAAACATTAATAAAATATTATTAAAAGAACAAAATGATGATTGTATGCTAGACTAATAAACATTAATTGAAATTAACGAGATTATGAGTTGAATCGAATAGGTCCATTGTTATTTATCATAATAATGACAATTCTCGGGAAATTGCTCAGTGACACAATTGTATCCATTGTTCTCGAATTTACATTGAATGTTTATGTATACATGTACATATGTATATATGCATATATATATCCACAATAAAAAACTTTTTTAAATTCTTGGATGCCCGACAAAGTATCGCCTAATTTTACAGGGTGTGCCATCGGATGCCGACTTGAGCGCGAAATTCGAAGTTAATGTTGTCGCAATGAGTCTATCGATTTTCGATAAATCATCTTCGTTCGGTGATTTGCCAACAATAGGCGAAGACTCCTAAAATATTATGGGAAATGGAGAGGATGGGAAAATGACGCAGAGCCGATATTCAAAAGGCAAGAACGCTGCAGCGTGGACCAAAAAATCGAAAACTGCGCGGATGTCAAAAGTGGAAAAAAAAAAAGATGCCTCTCGAGAGTGGGTTGAAGAAATAAGAATCAAACGGAAGTGGTCGAATGATGCTCGTTGAGCGTTCGATCGTACCGTTTCTTCAAATTCGTCGAAGCGTGAGTCGAGGGTGATATCTAATTTTCAGACTTCTTCCACGTAGGGACGGGATGCTGCGAGGAAGGAGCACGTGCACTCGAGCCGCCGAGAAAAGGGTCTGCCCTCTCACTTTTGCGCCACCTTCGCGGCCCTTCGCCTCGACCTTCCTTTGTCAGAGCCGAAGACGAGAACAAGGCGGCGGACAAGGAGAGGAGATGAACGTCTGCATTGCATCCGCGGGAGAAACGGTAGCGGGAGCACGGAATTTCAACCCACACACGCACCCATCCGTGCACACGCACACGGGCGGGTACCGCTCGCTCTCACCCTCGGCACCCGGAGATTGCACTTTACGAGACATCGACGAGTACGAAAGTTACGGGCGATTGTAAATCGCCCTTAAGGACGACTGCGCCTCGACGTTACGAAAATAGTTCTCTTTTTCACCCCAAGGCGCACGGTGACTACTTGCAGAAGCTGCGGATGCTGCGTCGTTACTAGCCCTTTCTCCGGCAGATCTCACAGCAGCTTTTGTGTGAGCTGAAATTTTTAAACTTGAGACTTATTTGCCGGACGGAGGAAAAATCCGCGCGCATTCCTCCCCGAGGATTTTACTGCGCTTCCCTCGCCCCCTCGACCATTAATCGTCCTCCATGCAACAAAATCCGAGATTTGACTTTTTTTTCTTTTTATTCTTTTTTTTTACCCTTTCGAACTCCTTCAAAAAGATACCCCTTTCGAGACGGACGACCCTCTCTACTGCCGGCCGAATATTGCTCCAAGATTTTACGGCTGACTAACTGACTGCGAGGGAAATTCGAGGATCATCATTCACGCCTCGACGGATTTTTAAAAGTATTTTACGAGGACGATTTGTTATTTTTAACCGCATGCCAGTAAATTGTTTATTCTAGTCGTGCCGTGTGTGTTACCAATTATTTTCACTCAAATTCTTTTATAAATTTTTAAGCTTTCCCTTACTTTCCAGGCTCTTGAGATTCCTTGCAAATAACGTTCATGGTTTCACTTGCGTTTTGAGTCTTATTGATTAACTTTGGTTAACGTGGGTTTTGTTAAACTTTACAAGACAGTGTAAATGCAAAAGCTCGGGTTATATTACTTTGCAGAACAAACTTGCAGTGGTATTATCAATCTTGAATTATTCGAAATTAAGATAAAATTAAGAGAATCTAACGGTGAATAATATAAAAGTGAACTTAGAGAATACAGATCCGAAACAATATAAAGAACTTGAGTAAATTTCATTTACTTTAATATTGCGAATATTGAAGTGCAACTAATTTTTTTTATACTCTTTGATCACATACTCGTTTTTGATATAATTTATGAATACTGATGCTTACATGATATCTCGAAAACGTTTGTTTTAAAGCATGAAATTAAATTTCATAGGCACATTTTTTCAACCTGTCTTTTAAGAAACAATGTTTTTATTAATGAAATGATTCAAATCGGTAAATAAATACTATGAAAATAAACATTGTCAATATTTAAAATTTATAATCCTCAAGGAAAGAAATTTTTTTCTATTGCACATGTGAGTGTGAAGAATCACTTAAATGATTTAAATAATCCTCAATTCGATCAACAACTTTCACTATTCCTAAACTATTCACAAATGCACAACAACAAAAATTTTCAAAAGTTATGTATTGTAAACGACCATGCTTTTCCCCTTTAATTTCTTTACTTTTACCTTTTCCAACATAAAGGCAGGTCTAGTTTGAGGAACTCCTTTCGAATCGTAGCTCCGCGTGTATATACAACATCGCGCGTTTTCGTCGCTGACAGAATGCGAAATTTGCGAGATATTCGCCACTTTGCAGAGTTGCCCCGTAGAAAATATGCGCAATAAATCCCTAGAAATATGTTATACCTAGCGGGAAAAAGGGAGAGAGAGAGAGAGAGAGAGGGAGAGGGAGAGAGGGAGCGAGCCTCGTGAAAGCCAGAGGAAGCTCATATACAGCGGGGGAAAAAGAAATTGGGAATTTCACGCTTCCGCTGAGCATTTCAGAGGGTCAGCCTCTCATTCTCTTTTCTTGGTCCAGCAGCACGCGCGCCCACATGCGGGGGTGATCGATCGCGGCATCGCTAGTCCAGTCTTTAATGCTCGGAAACGAGAGGAACGAGGATCTGACCTTTCGATGTGCGCACGCTTCACGTGTTTGGGAGCGTAGCACGACAACCCTTGAGTCCTTTGCCATCAGTCTCCTTCGAAAATATGTCGACTTACAATGTAAGCTCCGGGATAAAAAGGATGCTCGGGATGGACGAGAAATTGCTGAGGTTTTGCGGCTTTCGATACCCACGAATTATCCGCAAATTACAAGACTCTGGTAGCGCGTGAGCTTAAGAGTAAGCTCATCTACCTTTATCGCTCAAAGTACTTGTTTTGCAACTTGTTTAAGACTTACTCGAACCGATCGAGTTTTATCAATTCCTAGTATAATAATCGAGTCCAAATTTATCCAAAGTTTCCACCACATATACTTTGCTTTATTTAACAATATTGTTGTTTCCATTTATGGATGGGTATTAATTATGTATTTCGGTAGATTAATAACGTAACATATACTCGTGTGTACGCGATTGGCAACTTGAACCAAGTATACGCCCTGGCATTAGACTACCATCCGCTTAACTACCCTTGTTATTACACGTATAACCACCCTCATTATAATCATCTAGTTATACTTGCCTGTTAACCAAGCTTCACAAACATTTTCTAACATTTGGATAACTGTTTCGGTTAATTCAGCATTAAATACATTAGTTTTTAATGTTGGGTAACTTACGATTACACAAACTTCCTCTCGCTCCCATGTACATGTTAAAATTGTTAAAATACTGGTTTCCAAATTCGCAGTTTACTTAATGCGTGCTATCATATTTATCACAAGCTTATCCGTTGATGTATACAAATCCAGTTACAAATGTATGACTGATTATATGGCTCAGTAGAAAGTTCTAAATATGGTTGTTCGGTCTATTATAAGTTAGATGAAACCTTGTGACGTAAACTCAAAGCAATCACGAAAACAGTAACTAACCAAATCAACTGAAAGCTTCCTGCTCTACAAATTGGCGCGAATATAAAAGGAATATTATTATAACGTTTTTTGTTTGCGTAAAATATTTGTAAAAATGAAAAGACATTTAACAGCGCGAAACAATGAAAATAGTACTGGTGCCTCTGTGCATTAGAAAAATGAAAAAGGATGTAGACACGTAACATAAAAAAAAAGAACTTGTGACATATGGTAGTTATACAAGGTTTTATTTATCAAAAGTGTATTATTTTTGGTCATTTTTATTTGTCAAAATATGAAAAATATCTTGTTTTTATTTTCCTTTTATTTACCATTCTTTATTACTTGGCTACTAAAATAAAAATCAAATTTACATTAATATTATCAATTTTAATGATAATTGATGTGTTTAAATTCTATTATGTTTAAAAAAATATTTCCAATAATATCGACAGACACTGACAATGATGCATATTATCTTAAAAATTGGCTTATAAATATTCCATACTTTAAACATGATGGCTGGCTACACACTTTATCGTTTTTACTCTAGAATATTTTTTTATGATAACAAATATATTATTTAATTAATATTATTATCGATTACGCTCTATATTAATGAATACAGTTTACAAGAAATTTTATTAAAATAATTTTAAAAACATTATGAATTTTCTCACCATTTTCGTTCCACTAGAAAAATTAAGCATAAATTATAAAAATTGAATAAAATTTGAAAAAAATATAAATATTTGTAGGGTACGTTACGCGTGAAACCCTGCGCATTTCAAAAATTCAGAGGAATTTTCTTAGTCCATGAGGTAGCGGAAAGTTATCCTTTTATAATTCAAAAGCAATTTTAAGCATTTATTGTTTGCCGATGTACAAACACGATAGAGTGAAAGTGAAAGGTATTTTATAAACGATCCCCTTTGTTGGTATATAGCACATCGATAGAGTAAAATTATGATTGGATATCGAATCAGTCGTCTGGCTGATAAAAATCTCCTCTCCTCCCCCACCCCACCTATTCTATTTCACTTGGCCGTACTTCAATAGGACTCGTGGACCCACAACAGTAAGCTTTTCAAAATTTGAATTCCGTAATATTTCGAGAAATCGTGGAAAACTGCATCTATCTTAAGCCCTTTGTAAAGGTACTCGGGTTAGGCAGCCTCGGAGGTTGGAAAAGCCCGATTGATAGCTCAAAGAATTTACTTCGCAAACCGCCAACAGTTGCGGTTCCAGCCAATGTAGATTTCATCGGAAATGCGGTGCATGAACACTGGACTGGTCCTCGCGGGGTAAAAGTCCGGGGGTCGAAAGAGAAAGGGGTGAGTGCCTGGAGAATAGCGAAACTCCCGGTATACGCGCGTTACATTGAATTAGGTATGGGGCTCGAGTAGACTCGCATTGACCCGGGGAAGCACTTATTCCGGGATCCGTTGAATGATAAAAGGAGACTGGGAAATATTTTTGGCAAGCACCGGCTCTCGGAGAAGGAAGGCAGCAAGGCAGTACAGAAAGATAAAACGGGAATTAAGTGTTCTTATGGAAATTTCCAAGTAATATCCTCCCATCCCCCTCCCTCCCCCCGCTCTACCTCTTTCCTTTTTTTCCTCTTTTCGTCGCGTCTCACATAATGAAAAAGAGCGTGAATAGTGAAACGAGTGCTGAAAAGAAGACTCAATTATTTTTCCTCAGACCATCCACACCGGGGCAAGATATGACCTGCTGGGTAATTCCGTCCGAACTCGTTCGCACCAGGCGCTCAGCCCTGTATATACCTTAGTGCGCACGTGTATTGCATCTGTATCTAAGCGTGGCTGCTGTGTTGGTCGGTGTGCTCGTGCGTGCGGGCGCGCGCGCGCGTGTGTGTGTGTGCACACTTCTTACTCTCGCCATCCTTCCTCGCCATTTAAAAACTTCTTGGAGATTAGTTCATTCGTTATATGGTGGACGTTGATAGAAACTATCAGACCCGCCGGCCGATACATTACTCTTGCGCTCCTTAGAACTCTAATTTAACAGCGAAAGATATTGTACGACGATCTGTCTAACTAATGTCCTTTTTTTCTTCTATTAATCCTATAAAACTCTATTTCATTTTTTTAAAACCCGGCTAATTGACTTCTTTGGTGTTTTTTAGTGAAAATTCGTGATTACATACTGTACGACGTCTGCCTGTTATTAATTCCGTGCAGGTTTCAAATTGAAAGTAATTTTTTTTATGCTCATAATTACGGAGTCACAAGTATGCTTCTGCAATTACTCATTTAATCCGGAATTAATAAATGAAGGACATGGGAACAGGGAAATTGTTTGATGTCATATCAAACGGGAGAACTTTTTAGAATGTTGGTGAAAATTTGAGCAACACATTTCAATTCGTAGACTATAACGAAGTGTAACAACAATTACGAAAGCGAGGATTAAGACATTTTCTTGAATTAAATGAATCTTCTTAGGAGAACGAAAATTATTTACCAGTATATTAATATTGATTAATTTCGATTTTAATTTTATACTTATAAAGTTCTAAATAAAAATCTAATAAAATAATATAATTAATGTGATTTTTTTAAAATATATTCTTAAATTTATTGCTTTTATAATGTTCATATTTTACTTTTATCTATTTTAGGTAAGCCTTTGGTCTCCCAAGTACATTTGCAATATCATATTCAAACATACTTCTAACGTAAGTTCTTTCATTTTATTACATATTTATTAATAAAAAAAATATTTCATATATTTATCATAATTAATGAATCCAGCACTTAAAGTCCTTTTCATTTAAGAATAATTTACATAAATGGTAGATAAGCATCTTGCAATAGTTATACAGCTTTATTTTAAAAAGAAGCTCCTTTGATAATCGAACGTGTACGATTATAAGGATTGGTGTCAACGATAAAATAAAATCTATATGAATTAATGCTTCAAACGTTCTCTCTGGAAATCAATGAGCAATAAATAAATGTTTAAACTGAATTCCATATTTAAGTCTTTTATTATTTATTTACAAACAAAACCTTCAAGTAATTTGCAATAGTAAATATTTCATAAATACATAAAAAATTCATTTTATTTTTGTATTAATGAACGTGCATAATTTCATATAATTTCATTTGATAAATTGTCTTTATAGAAAAAGACGGATATTAAATGAAACCTTTTTTGAAAATATATCTCATTTTATAATCAATACGTGAATTTTTTTATATTATATTAATGAAAATTTGAGAATAATTATGAATTTCTTTAAAATATACTTTTATTATTTAATACTGAATTTTAAATTGAATAATAGTAACCTTTTCATTATGTTTTATATTTTAATTGTAACAGTTGTCATCAATGAAAAGATTATATAGATCGTAAAACTTTTGAAAAGAAACATTCATAATTATTTAAAAATTTAATATAACCTTTCATAAAAAACCTAATCCTTACTCTATTACTCCTACAAAATGGAAAAAAGCCGATCACCTCTGTAATATATATATATATATATATATACATTTTATCAGTTTCCATGTAAGTTGATGCACAAGAAACAGAAAGAGAGAGACAGAAAGAGAGAGGGAGCTAAGGAATAATTATCAAGCATAAACATTCAAGAGACAAATATTAATTTCTATGTATACGGAAATAACTGAGTAACCAGTTTAGATCAATCCTTTATTTATCAATCTTGTATTAATGTTTTCAATATTTTCTTTGGTTCTTACTAATCTTACCTCTTCTATAATAAATCTGTAAATAAATTATCTTTTTTCTTATCCTTTATAATAGTTATTCGTCTTATTTCTAATTTATTAAATATGAATTTCTTAAATAAAAAGAAGAAATTTTATTAAAAACAAAAAAACTTATTTCGTATTAACATAATTGCAACTAATAACTTCGCACTTATAATTTAATACTATGTATTTCTGGCTGAGGACAATTTTTCATATATTATCTATTCCTTCAATAGCTATTTAATAACAATTATTTATAATAATCATGATTAAAATAAATTATTCAATAATACAACATTGAAATGATCGTTTGTAGTTTATAATATTCCCTCTCACACAGAACTCAGTTCAAAGAACTTATAAATAAAAATGAATAAAAATAATAATTAAGAATTCATTCTGCTTAATACACTGTAGAACTTAAATAGATAATCTAAATTATTTGAAAATGGATTACAAAGTAAAAATTCGAAAATTTAAATAAATATATATATTTCATATAATTTATTCAAATATATTTATTTGAAATATTTATAAATAAAAATAATTTTTACTAATGTCTAATTATTAAAAAAATTATGAAAAAAGATATTTTTACATAAAAAAATTATAAACTAAATTATATACGTATAAATTTTGGAGTATTTAATATGAGCAATACAATAAGATTTGTACATTAAAAAAAACTAACAATCTATTTTAATAAATATTGTATAAAATACAATATTATGTTTACATTAAAAAAGAAAATTTTTAGTTAAAAATATTAGAAAATGTAGACAATGTATGGTACAAAAAGAAATTTATTGTATACAAATGCAGTATTATTTTTTATATTTCTATAAATTAAATGAAAAAGAGTTAATTAAGATATTAATTAAAAACTAGCTTTAAAATATTCATACTTGAAGAAGTTGCTTTTATTAATTCTATTATTAAGATATTGATTAAATTTTTGTTGTTTATTAACAAGTTAAAAAGGGCAATAACTTTTTTTAAATTTTATTATTATATATATTTCTTATTTATTATTATATATTGCTATTCAGACTAGGAACTTTTTCATAGATATAATACTTAATAATAATAATAAGAACTTTTTCATATAAGTAGTATTGAATACTTGAACTCACATAAATAATCAGTACGATGTACTGATAACATAATCAGTAATGGGCATAATTTTATTATATTCTTAAGGATATAAATTTAAAATATAAAAAAAATAGAATTCAACAATACTATTTTACTATTGTTCATATTTATAAAGGGAAAAAATCAATATGCCGTATAAAAGATTTTCAATTTTTGAATTTAGAAAGAAAACTGAAACATTGTGGAAATCTGTATGATTTTAATTAAATCTGAATAAGCAATATTATTGAAACAATATTAATATTGTGAGAAATTAAAGAAACGGTAAGAAAAGATTATATATTGAAATTTTAATTAAGAATAAAAAATTTTAATTTTTAAATTTATTTGTGAGAGAAATTCGAACAATCTTCACGCTTCATGGAAACTATTAATTAAATAATTTATATCATGAATTTTTTGCACAATAAAAAGCTTTTTTCTGAATTATATTCCATGAATATAATAGCATAAAGTGTGAAATTCCATACTTCATCTGTACTTGTAAAATGTTACTAACTAGCAGTGAAAGTGTAAAAAAGGGTAATATATATTAAATCACCCGATTCAATATTATATTCATTAATTTGAAATTTTGTAATTTATATTCAATGAATTTAAATATGAGCCTATTGTGAGTTTAATTATTGATTAAAGTTAACTTCATAAACAGCAATGTAAATTTCTTTTTCAATATTCTAAGAAAATATTATGCAATAATGTTATAAGAAAATATTTTTACGAAATCTGAATTTTAATATTTCACTATGTTCTGTTATGTAAATAATATCGTCTTTGTTACATAAATTATTTTTTTATTCTATTATTTTCCTAAGTAATACTTTTGCATTTTCAGAGATATTTATATAAAGAACGTGCATATGTAAATAATGACTAGCAAATATCTTTGTAATTTCACCTTAAACCTGAACTTAAATCTGCTAAATATTGTTTTTTTCTGTATTTTCAGATTAAACTAGTGCGAATTTTGAATTCAACGTAGAAAATTTTATAAAAAATCAGTTTCAACTTTTCTGATATATATATCGAAGAATTATATTATCAAAAAATTATGAGTTTTCATATTTAAATAATTTTTGATATTTATATTTATTATTTAAATATTTTGAAATAATATTTTAATAATTTAATTTTATTGAAAAAATATGAAATAAATTTATTCTGATAGAACATATTGGATGCTTTTTAAAGTGATTCATCTCATTCATTTTTTATTTTGTATAAACGAATATAAATTTTTTAATAGTATTTTGTTAAAATGTAATAATAGCATATTTTACTTCATTAAAAATTATGAAGTTCTTAAATCAAGCTTAAATCAATTTCAAGGATTTTATTATTATTTATAATATATTTATGAATGATATGGAAAAACTGATTTTTTTTAAATTAAAATTGCAATATGGGGTTTTTGAAGTCGGATCGTATTACAAAATTAAATCTAAAAATTACTTGAAGGTAATAAATGAAGAAAAATTAATTACTTGATAAAAATTAAAACTAATTCTGAGATATTCTTCTTAAGTTTTGTTAATTAAAAAATGTAATTCTTCTTAATACAACTGTAATTCTTCTGAATTTTATATAATTGAAATAATACGTATTCAGGAGCTTCTTTGTTTTACTATACTTACAATAGTTTTATAATACATTTTCATTTGAACTCCTACGCTTCATTTATTCTTTTTTCATTATTTACATTTTTCTTTTTACAAATTATATGGTATAGCATTTGCTTTATTATTATTTTTTTTTTATTCTAAATATTGTATTTGTTCATTTATTTCTTGTAGGCATTTTCTTATTTCTTTGTCTTAATTTTTCACTTTTTCATCATTTAATGCTTCCTTCTATTTATTCTTTAATTTTACACTCTTTGGACACCGACTTGCCCCGTTTACTTTTCCATTCAGTGGTCTGACCCATTCTTTTACATTATTTTCCTTTTCCACCAAAGTTTCGATAATTTATTTCTATTTTCATACATCTTCATTATACCCCTTAGTTCATCTTACTTCATTTTGGCCTTTTTACAGTCCTGTTACACGTGGCTCCAGAAAACACTGAAATAATAAAAAATTATGTGTAAAAAGTATTACTAATTACGAAGAGTAAAGTTTCTCTTAGGTATTTTTGAAATCATTTGTTATTCCTCTTTTTTAAGTATAGGAATAACAGTTTTTTATGCATAGAACGTTATAAGCGGTAAAAATTTCAGTCAGCTCATCATTATAGACGATTTACGTCCTGGATTTTTAATAAAACGTCACATTGAATTTCGAGATTTTATTCGGTTGTAATACAGAGGAGAGCTCATTCGGTTAGTCAGTAGTAGTGGTGTAGAATCGGACTAGTGTCTGTTGAGTGGATATCGGATGTGCAATTCTTATGCAAACTGGCGGTGGTCCAACTCCCGATATTACGAGGTGTCACTCGTGTCAAGCAGATTCTCTACGCAACCCTTAACTCGATCCCCATATTACTCCTTTCTGGCCTGCTTCATTTTAACATCCCCTTTCTAGTGGTTTCACCCTCATTTGAACCACCCCCTGTCTCCGGCTATCGACCATTTTATTTCTTATTCAATATTTTCCATGTATAGGTACCCGCTCCACTTCCCGCCTTCCTTTCTTCTACATTTTTTTTTATTATTTTAGGAGCGAGAAATAAATATGGAAATAAATTTTTTCCGCAGCCCGATATAAAGTTCTGGGGTACTTATGCTTTCTTAAAATTTCCATGAAATTCATTATTAAGGAAACGGGCAAATTCTCTTCTCCGCCGGAGCTTTTCATTCCTTGACTCGTGGTTACTCAGCTCTTACAAAAAAATACTTCGATTCATACAGAACCTGAATTCGTATTTCATCTATTCTAATCATTATAAAAAATTAATTTACATAAATATTTCTATATCATTTATCGAAGAAAAACTTTGAAAAATTTACGAGGCTAATTCATTAATTTGTAATTATTTCTTACAACTTCAATACAAAGAGGAAAAATTTTTATTTTTTAATAATAAATTTATTCGCTTGAAAAAATAAGTAAATTTAACCTTAATGTAAATTGAAATATTCTGGACTAGTAATACACTTTGAAAGGTTTGTTTTAAAAAGATAATCCTTGGAAAATATTATGAAATTTGAGTTTTTCATACAAATTTTAAGCAAACTTTGAAATCGTTTTTCATTATTTTATAAAAGATTTAAATTAAAGTAAATATTTTCTCGAAAAGAAACTATTATCAATTTAAAAATTTATTTTAAACTGTAAGTAGAAAAGTATTGAAATTTTTAATTAGAATGTATAATTATTTTTGTTGGAAAATTAGGTGTAAATAGAAGAGTAATCAAAAATGAATTTTTATAAATACAAAAAAAATAGTTATTTACATATATAATTACTTCTTTAAAATAACTTTAATACATAATTTTATATTTTAAAATACACGAAGGTTTAATGTAAAATTTTAATAGTGAAAGGTAAAATTTTTTTATTTTTTAAGTGAATCTTTTAAATTTTCGGTTACTTTTTGTTATGAATAGTTTTATTATCTTTGAATAAAAAAGGAGCTAATACATATAAATGCATATTTATCATACTTAATTGTAGTTTATTCTTGTACGTCGAGTGGATACAGTAAAATTATTATAAAATACCATAAGTACTTTTTATTAATTTATATTATTAATTGTAAGTACATTAAATGATAGAAAATTAAATAATTCATTCAACGAAACAAGAAAAAAAATTGTACAAATTCGAATTTTTCTATAAAGATAAAATTATTCAAAGTTCAAAAAATGTATATTTAAGTTTTATCATGTCTGGTCTGAAGAAACTTTATAATTATAGTTTATACATTTAAATTATTTAATGTACATCAAATATATACTCTTAGAGTATATTAAAAAACTTTTATTAATTTAACCAAGTAAATAATCTGAAGGGAAACTGTGTATTTCTACAAGGAAAAATACTCGTTTATAAAAGATATTTACGTAAAACAGGATTTTCGTAAACATTATAAAACGTAAACAAAATAAAATGAAACGTCTGTTTATTGTACGTTATTTTTTAGACCGCAACGTTTGCTCTCCATTACCGTTAGTGTAACATACATTTAAACGCAGACATTTCTATGGCCAGAGGCTAAGTGTTTAATGGTTCACCAACTATTACTGCAGGTAAAGGTCAGCTTATTTAGTCTTTTCCTACAACAGCGGAAGTAAAGTGTAAGAACAAGAATGGAGCTGAGTGTTGGCAAGACAGAGATAAATGAGTAAACAGATTTTCTTTTAGCACTAAATTTAGTATTGACTGAACTGATTATTAAACTGCCTTTTGTTTATTATTTAAAAACTGCAAGATATTACATATTAGCAACGAGGTGATATATGGTGTTGGGTAATTCCTTTAAAATACAATAAAATCAAACATTATTTATTACCCTACGCACATAACAATGACCAAACCATAAAAATTTTTAATTAAAATTATGGTTTTTTAATGATGGCTCGTAATCGATATGTCGAAGAAGCCCCGAGCAAGTCGTAACCTAATTTCCTCGTTTAATTCTAAGGACGACCTCGTTATGTTTACCCTGTGTCGCTGCCTCCCTCGTTAACATTCATGCACCTACATTAAAGCATTACCTAAAAGCCCCAAAAGCGTGGTACGCGACACTCAAAGAGGGGGTGGCAACGAAATATTTATCGCGAATCCTCCCCGCGAACGAGTGTACCCGCTTTCAACATCAATGAGCACTATTTTTCCCCAAAAATAGGGGAATTTTCGTACGAGAGGGAGCATTAATTCAGTGTGGTAAGTAGTGCTCGAGTGATATTGTGATTCCCGATAATGAATTCAGAGCCGCACACACATATATCGAAGCGCATGTATTAGTGGAATTATGCGTGGCTCTCGTGTGTTTTCATCGCTGTTTGGATTTCTGCGGTTAATCGCAATGTTGAACTTGGGGATGAAGAGGGAGGACAACCGGGGCTCGCTCCCGTCGAGTAGGATGATACACGGACACTCGGAGGCGCAAACACAGGTGCAAAGACGGTTATGGCGATGATTATTCCCACCCTGTGCCACCCCCGACAACAGACACGGGAATTCGGGGCGGGGGAGGCACTTGGATTCGCCATTGTTGCGCGACACGCACAAGATCGAGTTAGGGGTGTATTATTTCAGTGGTGCCCGATTTCATCTTGCGTTTGGATTGCCGAGTGCATGCGATGCCTCTTTATCTTTTCCTCCCTCTGTTACGTGCCGCTCTTACCTCCTCCCATCCCACCCCCACTCCCTCCGAGCCAGTCCAAAGCCAGGTAATCGTAATCACATTAATTCTCTGAAGCTCTTTCGAATCGCTTTATACATCTGTTAGCGTGTGAGCATATGTGCATTCCCACAGGCTATTGCATTATATGCTCACTTGTTAACTGTGACTGAATGCTGGCTAATCTTGTTAACCGCTAAATTGAAATACCTCGCAAAGGACATCATCAAAGGCATTCCGAAATAAATGCTTGTCCTCATGCTCACCTGACCCTGTCATAGACTCCGATGTTTATTGCTTTCCTCTGGGTCATTCGCTTTTTTTTCATTAGTTGTGACCATATGTGTTGACGATCATCTAGGAAATTAAAAGGCGTAATTGAAACTCGGGTTTTTTCTTCGCTGGGAATTGAAAAACAATCCTGATTCGTTTAATTGCGCAATCCAGCCAATATCCAAAAAGTGAAATTCGATTGCTGCGCTCGCCTTGGAAATCAGTTGAAATAACATTAGAAAATTAAGTAAATAAGCAAATCCCTCGACGCTGAATAATAATTAACGCACGTTTTATTCGGGGAGTAAAAAAGTGGGCTTCGAGAACTATTTATCGTGGAGCGCGAAAAAGATGGCAAATAAATGGTAATCGAATCGAAAAGCTCGATTAAAACTTTGCACTCGAATAGCTCACAGAGAGACGGAGGTACGAAAGAAAAACAAATTATTCACTTTGGTTCTCAACGTCTTCGTCGGGAACGTGGACAGTCTTTTCGTTGTCTGTCGACTTACACACCAAGTCTAATAAATATGTAAAGTCGACAAATAAGCCGACGCTCCAAAGCTCCTTTGCACTTAATCAGTATTAAAAAAATTTATGCAGTCGCTATATTTACTCTGCAATTTTGTACGTCACTACAACACTGTATAAACTAAAGAATTCCCCTGTATTATTCTCCTAATCATCTTTTAAGCCACAGATTCACTATAAACTCCCAGCGGTTTCCCTTGCATTCAACAATCATCCTAATGTATCGAGACTATTATGCGACTAAATAACGCTACCAACATTATTTTAGCATGCGAAATTGCCTCGTTTATCGAGTATCCCTCATCGGGAATATTCCAACTAAAAAACCAGCGAGTTCTACATCGATGCGCAATATATTGATATTTGAAACTTGATGGATTCTCCTTTGACAGTTAACGATAAACTAATACGAGCCATTAAATTCAATTAATTAAAATTAAATTCAACAGTTTAGTTGGCATTTGCGAATATTAAGAGGTTTCAGTTTTTCCCTCGAGTCTTTACGTGATACATCGATAAACTTGAAGTTCGTTTGACTGAGTACGGGAGCAGATGCTTCTCTCGTCCCTGGGGTCCTTACATGGATGATACAACTCGGTTACTGGCTTAACTTGATGGTCAGTAACATTGTAAAAAGATTTTTATTTCGCTTGGATAATAATAATTTTACTATCTTTATTTCAGCACAAATGAGGATAATTTTAAATTTTATTATTGTTTATAGTTTCAAAATGTTTTTAACAAAGAATATAACGTTAAATTGTGTACAGGGTATAAAGTAAACATTTCGGACTTGTTTACTGATGTCTTTACTTTTTCCAGAAATCTTTGTTTTCATAATACTTTTAAATCAATAAAGTCGTATTAATATGTGAATAAATACGAGTTGAATATTAAAAATTTAACACAAAATTACCTTTTCCACTTGTACATTTTCGAAATAAATTAATTAAACTATCGCGACTCTTATCAATTCAATATTATTGGCTAATATTGATATAGAGTTTGATGTTAATTAAATTATCAGTGCATGTCAATATAAATTTTGATTTTAGATAATATTCACTTCTCTCATTTCCTCTCATGCTCGTTCTATCTATATCAAATGGTAGTTAACATGGAAATAAAAGCAATAAAAATTTAAATAATCTTTATATAAAATCTTGTTTGAAGTGAAAAAAAATTTTTTTCGACATTATTCAGCGTGTTCGTAGATTAACTTTTTTTTACGATAAGATGAAAAAACTTAGGACTGACCCAAATTTGTAACCTCCGAATTTCGTTTAACTCTCACACGTACATACGTAGACAGTGAGCTTTTGCCAGTAACAGAAATGAAAGTAGTTGTTAACTGCAAAAGTTATACTAAAATGTATGGCGTAGACAAGAATTAACTGTTGGAGAGGGTGAAATCCATACTTATGATTTGGTCGAGAGTAACTTCGAATCTGGCTTAGCTCTAAGAGTGCTTGTGTGAACCAAAGTACCGAGAAGTCCGAACACCACGAAAGAAAGAACGAGACGGAGAGAGAAAGTGAAAGGGGTGGCTTTGCCTTTAGATACGCTGGGTTACATCTGGGTAAGCTTGGCACGTTACTCATAAGTACATGTACGTACAAAGACTTTTTTAAGCGATACCCTTCTCGTTCCTACGTAGGTGACCCTTGACCCATTCGGCTTTATCGCGATTATCCTCCCCGGGAAATCTGTCCTATAAAGCTACACCCACGTATACCATTGATAAAGGGTAGATAAAAAACAAAAACGAATGAAAAGAAATAGCTAGTTGTTTACGGTAGTCATAGGTGGTGGACCGCATGCCTTGAAATGAACCCCAATTTTTGTCCTCTCCTAACTCGTTATTTTTGATATCCCCTGACAAAAAGGTATTACAACTCATACCACACCAAGTTACCCAAAAGACCTGGTACATCATCCTCGAAGTTGTCGTCGATTATCTTTACTTTACAACTAGTACATGCCTAATCGCAATGAAGTTGGCACTGGATATAACTGAATGAATTGTACAATGGAAGCTTTGGTTGTTACAAGGGAAGAGAAACTTTGTCTAGCGTATATTTTACTTACGGGAAATTAATCCAACAGTTTTAAATAGAAAACCGAGTAAAATAATTTGACGTTCATTTATATGTAATTTCTCTTGTATAGTCAAACTTAAATTAATTAAAAACTCAAATCATTTGTTTTATGCACATGTACCAAAAGTTTATTTTAATTAAATATGTAATTTTTTTATTTACAATTTCATTATAATTTATGTACAATGATATAATTTACCTATATGTATTTCAGTACTAAAGAATAGATTGGAACGACGAGCGCATTTAAAATTTTATTTTTTTTGTATTCATTTCATTAAAAGGCGATGCTAATGTTAATATCTAATGGTTCAAAGTTTCTGTTTGAAGTTTGCTTTTGAAAATGAAATTATTCTCCGATATCTTTATGTTGAATTATACTGATATTCAATCCTATTAAAGAGAGTGAAATTTACTTTTTGAGTCATAGTCACTTGCGTGTTTCTACTACCTAGAAACCACTTTGGTTTATTTTTAACGTACTGCGTGATTATTTATGTACTGCAAATTTGTGCGAAGCTAAATTCTCAAAAAAGTTAATGGTTTTGTCAAAAACTTAAAATTAGGGTGACAAAGTTTTGCAGTAACTTACGGGTCGCATAAGTTTTGGTCCTCTTGAAAATTAAATTATCGACTAAGAAGTTGATAAATTATATCAAGCTCTTTTTTCCTCAGCTTAATATTGTTGTTTCCAAAAAGTCAGTCACGCTGGTAAAATGACTCTTTTTACGACTTAGCCTAAATTCATATGAGCCAGCCCGACATCCCCAGTCGAATAAATTCCCCCGGACTTTTTCCCATACAAAACTGCACTCCCGAGAGCCTCTGGAAGCACTTACAGTCGGTTGACAAAATGCTGCTGGAATTTAACTTCCATTGACGTGGGGAGCCAACCTTCTATAACTGACCCGCGCGACGGAAGTTCGACAATCGACGACAAAGAGGTCGGTCCAGGTTATTTATTTCGCTAAGTGCTCTCGATCGTTCGCCGCTTCGTTTTCGCCTCCCCCTCCCCCCGCTGCCAGTCACCCAACACGATTTACGACCCTGCACGCGCCCCCTGACCCGGACGACCGGCTCTTTTGGTCCAGAAAACGAGCCTCCATCTTCCCCATTTTTCTCCCGCAATCAGGCTGTCCGATTAAAGTCCCGAATGGCTTTCTTATTAGTGCCCTCGATCACGGCTGGGAGGGGCGATTGTGGCTGCCGGAATCCCGGCGAATACCTCCGAGATCCGATTGACAAAAGCGCTTTGTCGGCGCCAATAAATATATTCACACCTGCGCGAACCCGAGGGAGGAGAGTCGTATCGTGTTTGCTTAGATTGCTCCTCGTTTACAGGTTTGCGCAAAGGCAATTCGCACTAGACGCATTAACCACAATCCAGTTCACTCGTACGAGTCGGTAATGAACCTCGATTATACGTGTGTATGAATTCACGACTTGGACTTGATCGAGCAACACTGCAGGTGCATATCTGCACCACCGACACTTTATTGGGAAGGGCAGCCGAGAGTTGCGATGGTATCGCTTTAGGCGGTGAAGCTCCCCGGATCGCTAAATATTGATTATGTTATCAGTGCGCCGAGGAGTCCGTGGAGTCTGATTATCAGCCTGAAAATATTATTAACACGGATTTATAAATTCCATTTCCTGCAATCAAAGTAATATTCTCCCCGTCCTCTCATTTATCCTCGCGATTTTTCATCTTACGTGTCCTTCTGCTCTTTTACAATAAAATCATGCGATTTAAATAATTTTACTGTCATGTCTCCTAGGAATTCAAAATTGTTTCGGCCTTCTCTTTTTATTTATTGCACTCCACTTTATTTGCCTCGTTTTTAATAGGCGGAAATTGATGGAGCAAGACATGAGCTATTCCGACCGCTATAAATTTCTAAATTCATGAAATATAGGCTGGTTAACGAAGCGAGAGCCAACCGTTTCCCAAAAGAAAAAACTCCAATCTACGAAATAACTATAAAGCCGGATTTTTAATTGAAAAAATAATGTATTCTTCGGCGGGGGCAGGGGAGGGGGGGAGGGGATAAATTGCACGAGTCTATGATTGCGCGTGCAGCTCGGAAGAATGAAGTGAGTTATTCCGTGCTAAGTATAGAGTTTATCCTCGGTGGTAATTCGATGGGATGGAAGTCGCTCTTTCTCACTCCACCGAGCGTGGGTGTTAAAAGAGCTAATGATGCGACTAATGCAGCTAATAGACATTAAAATCTAATCTCGGGAACATCCCGTTCACTTTGTAGACGTGGTTTTCCCTTTTTTCACCCATCCCAGTTTTGTTTCATCTCGTGGAGCCTCATCTCCGCTATTTGCCTCCCGCGCTAAATTGCCTTGGATGGGGATCCGGGAAAATCGCTCGGAAGTGCGTCGGAGGCACGATTTGCTTGCGGCGATCCGCATGACATTTGCACGACTACACGTGCATTGTCATTGGGTTTGCCATTTACACGAGTATTCGACACGTGGCTGGTGAGTAAGTCTGCACCCACACTCGCTCGCGTCGGGACATCCGTTCAGTCAACTTCTTACTCTCTGAGTCACGACGCCGCTAGTTTTGATACTTCGGATGTGCGTTCGTCGGTATGATCCGGAGACACGTAGGCGATGTCGTTAACGCTCTCCAACAGGGAGAAACCCAAGTCTTGTTTACATAATTACTCTTCTTTTGACTATTACATGTGATTGGGCGATAATAAAATTTTGATTGGTGTTTTTGTTCCTTGAATAAAAAAAGAGGAGATAATCAACAACTTTTAATAATTAAGAGGGAAATTTAAATTCGGAAACTCTTTGCATAATATTTTCAAGCATAAACCATTATTATTGGGTTATTGAAAAATTTAAACTGGTTAGTAAGCTGTCATATTGATGGCTCTTTAATTTTTATAAAACAGTGGAAAAAGTTTCAAGTATCCATATAACAGTAGATAAAATGTGTTGGTCCAATGATCTCTTGATATATTCTTAACTACTATTTTATTTCGGAATATCTTTAAACCAATGAGCTGAAAATAGAAAACTTGAGTATTCAAAAAAAAAAAAAAAAAAAAAAAAAATACGGAAAGAAATAACAAGCATAAAAACATGCATAAAGATGCTATAAAATTAAAATTAAGTTGTACAGATATTTGAAAAATTTATTGTTTGAAGATATTCTAGAGTGAATAAAAATTCTATTTTATTTTAATTATATAATCGTGGTATTTTGTCAAAGATATTTCAATTTAATTATGAGTATTCAAAGAGTGAATATTATCATACGGATGAATTAAAAATGAGATATTGAAAATTTATCTGATAAAATTATGAAATTATGAAATTTCTAGGGAAAAGTAGATGAAATTTCATTGTATTTGGTTTCACTTTCAACGATTCAAAGGCTAAAATTAAATCAATAGCCATTTTATTATTACCTCCCAATGCCTATTTAATGTTCTATAAAATCACTTTAAAGGTATTTATTTAATTATTTAGTTTCTTAATATTTAACATAATAACAGAAACAAAACTATCGTTTTTTTAAAGTAATTATACTCATTGTTTTAAAATGGTTGTTGAGAAAAGTGCGGCTTGTTCAGAAAGAGCCAACTTCCATTATGGTGTGTTTCAAACTGCTTCATTAAGTATTTACAAAACTCAGAACCTGTAACATTAATTCTCTTTGTGTAAATAACCTATTCTTTCATTGATTACCCTTTAAAATTTGTGACCCATGCACAAATACTCCTCTCGTAAGTATTTTAATATTTATGCGTTCATCAAAACCGCATAAAATCTCTAAAAATTCGGACCGGTTTAAAATCCAATAGAGCAGGGCAAATATAAATAAATTATAATTTATAGTTGTAAGGCTAATTTTTCGATTCGGAATTAAGTAAAAATAGACTGGGAGGAAAATTTAAGGCTAACTGTAATTTAATTCCTGTCGCAGAATTAAAAAAAGGGGTAGAGGATAAAGCAACAATCATCCATTATTCTCCCCCAAGTTATTGTTCCGCCAAAGTTGTTTATGCCCGCGTCATTAGAAGGATGTAGGATTTGTTGTTTATCCGTCTGTCGCTTCTAATCGATGTCTTAATTTAATACATTTTCGTTTCACATAATACAAGTCAATTAGAGGCCCGGCAAATTTATGAAATATCTTCATTAAAGTTGTTTTACCCGTGGAATGAAGTAAGAACAGAATAGTAGGAACAAAAGAAAGTTAATGAAGATATTTCATTAAATTCCATGTTTTTTAGTCGTAATAAAACGCGGCTGGCGTATAATAATGCGAGGGGCAGAGGAGCTGGTCTTTCCTCGGAGAAATCATAGTAATTTCAGGACTCTAACATATTTCGTAATAAACTCAACATGAATTTGTATTACCGAGGCCCTTACGGGCCGGCGATCGAGGCGTATTATGCCCACATTACAGGTGGATAATCATATTATTGCTGCATAACATAGATAGCGTGCTCTTATCGTAAATAGGCTCAGGTGGACATAAAAAGACTGGGCGCAACATACAAACGGCTTTCGCGCGCCCAGCGCATTCTTCTCTCGGGTTATTCTATTTTTTGCGACGCCCGGCCTCGTCCACGGGGATACTCGACCTTCGGATGAAAAGCTGAGCTCCTTTGGCACGCATTCCTGTGGGTTATTCCTTGTCGGCCAACGTGTCCAAGGCGGCGCCGGTGCGAAACGATTTCATTGGCCTCCAGATCGGTATCGGTGCCGGGGCGCTCGTATTTTACGTAACGCTTTCGCGCGGATTCATCCGGAGCGCTGGACCAAAAGGGATGCTGCGCCGCCTGCGGATGCGAGCCGTCATTACGGGCCCCGGCACTTATGAATACTTTGCCCTCACTGCGCATAACGACGGATTAAGTCGTAATTCATGAGCTCCAGTTGTGGTAGCACCCGAGTCAACACTACTGGATAACACTCGAGCGAATTTTCGAGCGAGATCCCCGTCCACTCCCTCTCCCTCCCCCCTCCCTCACGCGATCTCTCTCGTTAGCTCAGCAAATTTTCACGATCGGCTTGAATGATAAATCATTGCTTGTTTTTATGCGCCTCGACGTCCACCGGCTTCTTTTTCTCGGCCTCCTCTTTCTTTTGCGAGGCTGCCCCGAGATCTTATACTTGGTAATGCTATATATCAGACGCAGATGATTTTAAAAACCGAATCTAAATCAGGGGGTAACTGATGGATTAACATGTTTTTCTCCCAGGATGCACAAACGACCAGCCCGATTTTCTTCTTTATCATCATCATTATTATTATTATTATTATTGTTATTAATATCGTTGTTGTTGTCGTTTTTGTCGTTGTTGTTGTTGTTGTTTTTGTTGTTGCTATCGTCGTCGTCGTCGTCGTTGTTGTTATTTGCACCGTCAGAAATTCATGACCTAATTTTTGATGGTTTGCACTGTAAATAGAGTTATTCCAAGAGGATTAGTGGCTCTTAGTTTACAAGTTTCAAGATATTTCATTTGATGCGTAGGTTATCTAATGCAACGCTTGTAATCTAATTGACGATTACAGTACACGAAATCACCATAAATATTTTCCGTATACAGAAAATTGATTACAATAATTGATGAAATAAGTCTAAAAATTGCAGGCACTCAAAGTAAATCTTATTAATTCAAGTTACGTCATTTTTCATATTTGGCTCGTTAGGGCAATTAAGATAATTTTTACGTCGTTATTGATTAGTTCCATCTTTGATCACAACTGCTTTATCTTTTCATTTGAGAGGCTTCTGCGTGCTGTCAATGTGTTTAAAACTTCTTGAAAACATTCCGCGTGCTTAAATTTATGACAGGCATTAATCGTGTAATGAATAAAATCACAATTTCCTACTTTAACCCAATTAATCGGGGAAGGCATTAAGATTATTTTGAAAATAATCTACCAAATTAAAAATTAATAACCATAATAACAGATTGAACTAATAAACGCATTAATAATGTCTAAGCGCCAGTTCGCCCGAACGTACGTTCGTTTTGTGTTTTTCCAAATAATTCTTGATAATTAAAAGTAAGAATATTTATTAAATCCACGTGAACGCAGTGCGGCAATCATGTGGAATTAAATGTACCCCATAGAATCATTTCCTATTTTTATCCAAGCCGGAATGATTGAATTCATTACGTAAAATTTTTCGTCCCCCCCATCTCTCACTCACTCTTCGAACGGGTGCCCTTCCTCTTCCATCCCATATGATCCTGCCTCTCACTCTCTCGCATTTTTGCTCAGCTGGAAGATGCTGACTGGACCCGAGAGATCCTTGGCTCGCGACTCTCACCTTGGCGAGGAGGTACCTTCTTACCTTCTTACACCCCGACTTTTGCCTTCGTTAAACTCGGGTCATTCGCCTCGGACCGATCGCGTAGCGGCATTCGCGCAAAGTAGGAAGAAACGCGGAAAACACGAGCGAGCCCACGCTGCTGTTGCTGATGCTATTACTATTGCTGTTGCTGTTGCTGTTGATGTTGCTGTTGCTGTTGATGTTGATGTTGCTGTTGCTGTTGCTGTTGCTGTTGCTGCCTCCACGTGCCGACATTTTCTCGCTACACGTACGAGCCACGGCATTTTTTTTAAGACTCCTTGCATACGAAATTTTTTTCGTCGATCACGATCATCTAATGCCGCGCTTCTTTTGCCCCCAACAACTCTTCTCCTACGTACTAGTATTTATGAGTTTTTTCCATTCATCCACCACCTCTTGTGTATTGAAGCATTAAATTTAATTTGTTTATACAACGGCGAGGCATCCGAATTTCCTGCCAATTAGGCAGAACCAGTATGCAGATCATTTCAAAATTAAATCTTTTTCCACTTGGCAAAAAAAGCAAGAGAAATTGTTATTTGCACGTCGCGACAGCTTATAGTTTGCGTAGTTATAGTTTCTTCTCCAAGTCTCTGAATTTCAAATGAAAGCTATTTCAAATCACTCCTCATCGCCTATTATGCACGGATGATAATGTGCAACTCAGTTCTGCTATAGCCTATTTCAATTTTTAAGATGATTCTTCATATTCTTATTCAGGCACTCCAAGTTGAAAATTAATGATAAAAATAAATTGCGAGCCAATAATATTGTGATGGTTTTAACATCTGCTTATCTCTGAATGAGATCAAATTACCTATTGACTTTCAACAAGTACTCGTGATAAGTGATGCTCTGTAACCAAACTCTTTATTCCTGTGCAAAGCGCGCACAGGCGCTAATTTATGAAATCCTTAAATGATAGTTATTTGAAAATTATGAATTACAGCTATAAAATTATATGGATTTTATTACGTAATAATAGATAATATATTGATTTTTAGAAGACATAATAATATTAAAATGAGCCGGGGTCGACGCCACGGCATAAGTCACGCTTTGCGAAAAGGAGCCCCTCTTATTAATTTACAAGTCGCCTCAAAAGTAATCGAACGTCATGTCCCTAATGTGTGTAATGATCACTTGAAAAGTATTAGTAAGGAGCTAAGCGTAATTGCGCTGCGCCTATCCCCAAGGTACCAGAACTGCCCATAAATCACCATACACACCATACCGGCGATAGGTGGTTAATTTTCCTCTAACCACACGGCCGAGCCCCATTAACGTAAAACTCAAAGCATTGTTGCCAACCGACAGCCTCTCTTCTTTTTATCCCACATTTTCCAACCCCGCCCGAGTTTTTTGATTGCAAGGGCAGGAAGGAAGGGAGGAAAGGGAGCCTTGCGATATGGATGGAGAAGCTATACTGCTCGCCTCAACAAAGCTCACTGGCTTCTATTTTGCCTATAACTCTTTCTATTAATTGCAGAAATAATTACGCTGTAAATTTAAATCTATCAACAACTTGTCCTTATGCTACGGCAAAGCGGCCTCTTTATTTTCTCACTTTTCCCGAAAGGGAAATAAGAAGTTTTATCAAATGTTGTTGCCTTCTAAAACATGGCCGCTAACATTATCGTTACATTTGAGTTTGATTTATGTTCATTAGTTAGCCCTCATATTATTTGGAATGATTTATAAATAATGATATTTTGACTTGAAAATGTAAAAAATGGCTAACTTTACCTTCAAGGCGTTATTAAAATACAGATAATAATATTATTTTTAATCACTAATTAATTTTAATATTGCTTCTGAAGAACTTTTAATGACGACTTGGAATGAAAATAAAGGTACGAGAATATGTATGTTGAAGAATGTATGCAAATGATCTTTATTTATTACAATTTCTTTTAGTTTTCAAATGCTTGTCCATTAACATTAAAATTCTATTAATAACTTCTATTGAGCATTTTTACTTTTATTTTGCTACAATTACTTTGCAAAAATTATTTATGCAGGAGCCATATAATGATATTATTCATTTTTTATGATTTAGTAATAATTGACTGTACAGAAGAATAATTTCACAATGCGAATAAAAACCGGCATTACATTTTGCAATATAAAATTCGAAATATTCAATATTCATGGCGAAATGCCGAACAATAATGCATGATTTACATTAATTATTAGCCATGATGAAAATGTCAGTATTGAAAAACTCCCAACAACATTGCGACTCTCAATTAAATCCGATTTATATTAATAATAAACTGGGGCGAAATTCGAAACTCTCCTCCCCTCCCCCCTCCCCCGCCTTTCTCCGGCCGTAAAAACGGGTACAAAACATTACGCACACAAGTTTAAGTACCGAGTCAACGGCTCCGCAAATTTCGTTTCTCGCTCTGTGCGTCCAAGTGCACCAAACATGCACCGACGCACTCACACAGACCCACTTAAAGCTTCGGATAAGTGCAGTTGATAACTCACTGGGGATCTTGACGTATGTCGGCATTTACTAAAACATTAGTCGATCTCGTGCACAAGAGATGCCGAGCCGCTTAAAAACAAGTCGCATTAAGAGCCAGGAGTGCGATCCTCGTGCCGAGAAATTGTTCTCCCTTAGTCCTTGCTAACTCCTGTGTAGGCCCTTCAAGCCCCTCGTCGTCCTGTTTGTCCCTTCGAGTCCTGCACGAGGCTCTTTATTATTCCCCGTCCCAGGATCTCTCAATTCTAACGAAACCTTGCACTTGGAGGTTCGGCCGATTTTCTTTTGCCGGCGGTGATTATTAATGCGCGTTTTATATCCGCACACACCCGCAGTGAAAAACAAACGGGTTCGTTAATTCGATTGGCTCATAAAAGCAGTGGGATCATAATTAGATTCGAGTTAAAAGCAGTCAATTTGATTGCGGAATTAAAGTACGGGAGAGCCACGTGTGCTTTCAAAATTATCATGAATTTTAAAACCTCGTGTGTGTACTTACTTTATTTATTACAACAACGACGCTAAATGCCGATGCTGCTTTATTCGATAAAAAGGAGGATTGAATTATGAACGTTAAATTTTATTGCCCCCCCTCCCCGCCAATATTAAATTTAACATTGTATTACCTTATTTTCATCCTATAAATTTCTTTAAACTGCGACTAATAAAATTTATGAATTCGGCCCAATCCAATAAGCATTAAAAAGGCAAACATTGATTTTAGATAAGCTTTCGTTATTTTAAATTCAATTAATCCTCCGACCCGAGAAAACATGCAACACCCATTATTCGCCCGGGTAATGTAAGAACGGGGGCAGAGGTTAAGAGTTAATCAAAGCCCTCGATTCCCTTTACCAAATTATTAAAATCCTCCCGCCAGTGATCCTGTGAACGTAACCAAAATCGGTTTTAGACCGCGCACTCAAAGTATCCCGAGAATAAACAATATTTCAGAGCGGGAAGAGCAGGAGAATTTTCTGATAAACGGCATCCTGAGAAAGCTTTAAAATAAATGCCAGTTAGAGCACTCATCCTGATTGAATTTCGGAAGCATGAACTCTTGGTATGAATTACCCGTCTTGCATTAGTTCTGTCGTTAAATATTGACGCTCACTTTCTCCCTCCCTCTCCGTATCCGGGGCAGCCCTCGTTTCCTTCTCACTATCGCTAATTCCATCTGTACTTAGACGAATGTATAGCCGCATCCTGGCACGCAAAAAAAGGAGCAGGAGGAGCGGCTCAAGGAAGAATAGGACGGACGGGAAGAAAAAGAATAGGAGCGAGCTCACTATTTCTCTTGTCCTTTTTACGGAACTTTCGCCAACTCGCTTTGTATACCGAGAAGAAGAACAAGCGAAAGAAAAGAGAGCACGAGGATGAAAAACCGAGTTTGCTCCGCGATCTCCTTCTCTTCCCTCCCGCACCCGCAGATTCTCGGTGGACCGAGGATTTTTCGCTTTCGATGCTAGTTCATTGCCTTTTTTTCTTTCTCTGCTCGGAGTTTGAGTAGCCTCGCGCGTATAAACAAAGGAAGTCGTTGAACTTTCGCGGGATGTAATGAAAGCCACTGCGTCCATTCTTTCTCACTCTGTCGAGAGTCCGGCGGGGGCGGGGGCGCGAACTCTCGACCATCTCGTCTCTCTCTCTCTCTCTCTCTCTCACTTTGCTTGGGAGCGCGTGTGCGATATCTAGGCGCGTGAATCAATCGCGCGAGGATCGAGTGGCGAAATTGTTTTCCATCTCCCTCTTCCTTTTTCTGTCTCCTTTCTCTCCTCTTTCGAATTCCACGCGACGGAGGCGCCGATGATATCATGGTCATTGAAAATAATCGACGCGCTCTGATCTCCGGTATGATTCCTCGGAGATACCCATCGACAGCGGAGGAGTTATAGGATCGGCCAGCTCGGCTCTTCCTGTTTTTCCACGACTCCTTCCCCCCGCCCCCCGCGCGGCCTTGCATGGAAAATGAGCGGAAAAGGGCAAAAAAGGGCCAAAGGGTCGCTCGCGGTGCTCCCTATCCGTCTCTGGAAAACGATTCCATCGACTCGTCGCTCGCCGACAGAATAACGAGGCGCGAACGAGTTGCTGCCCCCACACACAGGCGCGCGCATCAGATCGCGGAAATACGGTGGAACCGTCCGCTAGAGGGGACCAATTTTCACGGCGAGCACTGCAAACTGTGAATCGGACCGCTTCCTCGAGTTCCTCCTCGGCGTCCCGTCCCGTCCTGGCCGCGGTGAATAAAGAAGGAGCTGTCGGCCTGTCCGATTGTTAGACTCCGGAGCGCACTCTCGTCTTTTTATTAACTCCCTTTAAGCTCTTCCACTGGGATCTTGCACGCACTAGGTGGATGTGGAGCTGGTGTACCTGCCCCGGCGTAGCAGTAAAATTCACAACGTTAATAAAACGACACGAGGGCTCGTTTTCCTTGCTTTGGAATAAAAACGAATGCCTTATTACCGCTCGGTAAATGACATTAAATGTGATTCTTCTCCGAGCGACTCGCGCTGAAATAACTTTCTTATGCCTTTTTGCCCGCTGCTGCTTTATATTCCCCGCCCTTGATCGCTCAATTTTTTCCATCTCGAAGCATTTAATTACCGGATAAAAAGCAAATACTTTCCGCATCGGGCCCCATCACTTTCCTTGGGCAAAAATGCCTTTAATCGACAGCGAAAATCCATCCTAATGTCTTGAGTTGTGCAAATACTAGGGCAGAGCCCCAACAATGTAGAGCCGAACCTAGAATTAAGTTTAAATAACTGCAATTATACTTATTTTTCTTGCGTGTGCATATCTCTGCGCGCGCGCGCATGCGCGCATGGATACGTATGCACGTCCCGAGTTCTATTACAATCTATCAACGCGGTAAACATCCAAGCGCGGTCCAGCGGATCTTATTTAAAATCGCTCCTCTTAACTCGGGCTCTCGGGTCGCGCCTCTGCTATTATTGCCGGGGAGAATATTTTTCCAGGTTCGTAAAAACCCATTTGCGCTATTCGAGCCCCACAAACACTCGGATAGATATAAACGCATGCACACATGGCGGTTTGTTTATGGAAGGAACGCGGACGCAAAGAATGATACGCCGCGGAAGAAGAGAGAGAAGAAGTGCCCCGAGCAACCGCTAAAAAAATAAGTCGTAAACATCGGTTTACAAGAGATGTAAATGTCCCTGGTAATGCGAGCTCGTAACCCTCTCCGTTCCTATTCCTCGTTCCCCGCGTCCGCTCCCTCTCATCTTCCGTTCCTCGTCCATCCCCCGCCGACCCACGCGAATTACGCCTTTGATTAGTTGCGATAACAGGTTTCACGACTCTGTTGCCGTTTGTGGAGCGGGCTAGTTTTGTTCCCCGATATGCACTGCGGGTCGTGCACTGTCGAGTCTCTCTCTCTCTCTCTCTCTCTCTCTGCCCATTGTGAGGGGCCCTTAACGAGCGCGAGACCCGAGCCGTATAATTTGACACTATTACAAACATTTGTAGTGTGGCACGTGTTGCAGTTACTCTCGGATTACCTTAAAATTAAGATTCGCCAGCGCGAATGGCAAACTGCGATGGAATGAAACTGCAATTGGCGTCTCAACTTTTGCTCGTTCCACGGAGTCTTTCCGGATTTTCCACGCCTCCTTCCCCCTTTTCCAAAATTATCATCACCGCGGAGTCTCTTGGCGTCTTTCTGTCTGCCGAATTAATTCTTTCATTAATTCCCAGTCCATTTATCAATTAGGTTAATTTTATTGCCTATTAATCTCGCGGTCCATTACAGCCTGTATGTTATGTTAATGTCCACACCCGACGACAAATTGCCGCTCTGCAGAATATAAAACCCTCGAGTTTATTAAAAAAAATTTTCCACGAGATTGTGTCGTACATTTTTAATTGTTGGTCCGACGCCATTAAACGCCGACTTATGCATTTTGTAAATACGGTGACGCGCGCGGCGTGAAATGTTGAAAAGTAGAGGAAACACTCGCCTTTACGGCGCTTCGGGCATTAATTCTTTATTGGTAATATCCGTTGATGATTATTCGAAATGAGCAATCGGACTCGTAAAATCCGCATCGACAAAAAAGCCAAAACGACATCACAACTTTTTTCCTAATTGCGATAATAACATTAATTGCCGAGAAAACATGAATTTCGTCTTAAAGCAAAATAAATTTCGTGTTATTTATTAATGGAATGGACACGGTATGCGGGAGTTGTGTACATGGTTGTACGGACGCGTGCTACACTTCAAAAATGGTGCAGCTCTACGATTTTATCAGAGATCTTTAGTGCTCCCTTATTTATAGTGCTTTTTTTTCTTTTTTTTTTTATCTCATTAATACGAAGTAAAAGAATTGGATTAGAATGGTAAAGTGGAACACTTACACTTTGATATACGCAGGCAATAAAGCACTGATAAAAATATTAAAGCAGCTCCGAATGATAATTATGATATTTAGAGCTCAATTTGGCGTCTTTAAGGACGTCTTCCTAGCGAGGATGCTGGAGATAAATGTAACAGAAGGGATGCGCAGGCCAGTTGTTTTACAGCTCGTATAAACACGGGGAAATGGTAAACGAATCGGCCGATAAGGGTAAGAAGGGGTGGTAAGCCGCGTTTTTTTATTACCGAGGAACGACGCACTAAAGTCGAGATTAGAATCACAGCGATTCATATGCAGGGGATAAGGATATGCACGGATACGCGAGATGAAATAAATAGGCTATTCCGGGATCGCGAATTCGCCTTTATTCACAAAGTGTATCATCTCCGGAGGATCGCCGCGGAAAAACGGTATGCATGTCGCCGATGGGATGTTGCTCCTGTTCCACTCTCGGGGTCCAGAGATGCTGCGCTCCGTTACTTTAACGTGTCGTTTCGGTTTATAAGCATCGGATTCAGTCAATGCCGCGCCGAGAAGAAGAGCCACGAGATCCTCGAGCAAGATGGAGTTCGTTGCACTCGGCACTTGGTGCGAGAGATGCGTACGGAGGGGGAAACGGATGCTGCAACAACAACTGCGAGATGCAGCCTCCGTGTTTGTAAAGTTGACGAGTTCCGCGCTTATCCGTTTTTTTATTTCGAGGCATCCCCTGCTGTAATTGTCACTCGTCATCCCTATCTTTTGGTGATGCTGCGTGGATAAGATCACATGCGCTTTTCCTCCTCTGTTGGTCGATTTCGCGTATTTGCGGTTATCTGTACCTTGAATTACGATAACTTCTGCTTCACTCGAATTTATCAATATATAGGCTTTTTGATAAATTTCAAGATCCTCTATTTTACGTGGGAATCGGTTGGATTCAAATGTAATCTTTGAAAGAAATTCTTCGAGCATTAATTCAAATTTAATTTAATTTGTTTGATAATCTTATTTAATTATACAAATTAAACATTAATTAATTAGATTACAACTATTTTATTTTATCGTTATAAATATAAAAAACATTTCAAAGATTAATTTTAATTCACAATAATTTTATTTTAAAACAAAACTTTTTTCGAATTAATTATCTTCATTTTTATTATTGATATTTGTACTTGTATTAATAAAAACAAAAAAAAAACAAAAAAAAAAATAAAATATTACAAAAAAATCTGTAATTTTTCTCTATTTTATTAAAAAAATTATTTACATAAAAACGTATAGAATACAGTTAAATAATACCTTCAGGTGGGGAAGTTTCAGTTTGATCGGTTCGAATTCTAAATGCGAATATTTCACATTCTCAAAATCAGTTTGCAAGTTTGAGCATTTAAAGATTTATCATTCAATGCAGATCATGTAAGTGTTCGGTAATAAATACTTTCTACTGCTTATTATTCTTCATATGTTTGCAAAATAAAATATGAAAGATGGAGGCAGTGATTTATTTTTTAATTCAAGTATCATTTTTTCATTCATTTTTTAAGTATGAAATCATGAAATTGATAGCAACTTATTCTTGCAAAAAGAGCAATAATATTCTTTTTATGAATAAACTACTAAATGAATGTTGAGATTTAAATAAACTAAATAAATGAGAACTGTAAATAACAAACTAAACATAAATAAACATTAATCTGATAACTCACTTATACACTTGCAAGGGGAGTATGTGCATCCTTAGGAAGGGCCATCAACATTAGCACACCAGTAAAACCTATTTTTTAGGTATACAGTTTAATTTTATATACGGTTTTTTTTATTGTTATCACTAAAAACTCTCGACCAGTGGTAAAGATAAAACTCTCATTTATTTTGTATTTGTTATTTTAGTGTTAGCAATTTAATCTACAAGACTTACGTACATGCTCGTGCGTAAAAAAGTTTTATGTTTTAAGAAATTTTACCAAGTCTCTAGCTGATTCAATGCAATCTGTAGAAAGACTTTTATGACTAATTTCGATCCATAGTAAGATACTCGAAATAAATCATAGAGTAATATTCATTAACTTTTAAATCTGTTTCGATGCAAGAGGTGCGAATAAATTTACGGTTTCAATTCACTTGTGCAGACTCTTGAAGCATTTTATCGAAAAATGCATTGAAAAAATTCTATTAAATCAAAACCATTTGTTTTAAAAGACTGTGTAAAATCATTTTAATCGAAATCGCATGTTTCATTGATAGCAATAACATATTATACCTGTAAAAATTGATATAAAAACATGTTATACGTTACACAAAAACGGATCGCCACAATTTAATCACGAGTCTTCCCAGAAACTCTTGTTCTTTTTCGAATAACGAATTGTATTTAAAATAAGAATAAACAATAGCATTTTTTTTAGAAGGATAATATCACAATTCGTTACAAAAAATATTTAATTATACATCAAAATCAAAAACACCAAAAGAAAAAAAAAAAAAAAAAAAAAAAAAAAAAAAAAAAAAAAAAAGAAAGAAAAAAATATTGGACAAGTATTTGTTTTGAAATTGCTCCAAGTCGTAATTACTCGAGAATTATAAATTGCTGGTTATTTCTATATTTCTCTCTTTAAAGTCATTTCTTAAAGAGAGGCAAACCACAGTCTAAAAGATAGAAAACAATTCCTCGAGTTTTCCGGTCAATCTCAAGCTCATACATGTCGACCGCACTGGAACAAATTTCAATTTTTCCAGTTGAAAGATCCATACGAACCCTTCACAGACTGTAATTACACTTTCGCTCTCTCTCTCTCTCTCTCTCTCTTAGCTTGGCCCATTCCACTCTCTCATTATCTCTCTGTCTCTCACTCTTATTCTTGTTCAACCGATACTCTGAGTCGCGCCAATTAATTATAATAAGTCGTGTGTGTATATATATTTATACGATCGCATTAATACATCATACGATTCCACAACGTCAGGCTCCTCTCTGTGTAGCGGAGAGCAGGAACGCGAGAATAAATGAAAGAACGCGCGATGACGAAGCGCTATACCTAGTTACGTGTTGGTGCTTTTTTAAAGTGTAAAGAAAAAAAGGAGGAAAAAAGAAAGAGAAAGAGAAAAGGAAGAAGAGACGGGGTGGAGGGAGGAGAGACGGGGAACAAGAAAATAAAACGGAGCAGAGAGGACGTTTGTATGAGGGCCGGCGGGGGGAGAAGGGGGTGGAGAGGAGCGAGGCGGAGGAATTAAGAACGGAAAAGAGAGGAGGAAAAGGCAAGGACGCCGTGGAAGCGTAGGAGAGAAACAGGAGAGAAAAAGTGGTGCGACGAGAGTGGGGTGATAGACAGATACATCCCGGCGCGAGTGTGTAAGTCGGGGGAAAGAGTAACGAACTGGCAAGGTCGAGTGTGGTAGGCCAATGTCTCGTCCTCGTGCTGGCGAGCGAGCTGCTGTTGCTGTGTTGCTGTTGCAATAGTTGCTGCTGATGCAACAGAGCAGGAGCGGGCACCGATGCAACTAAACCGTGACCGAGGCGCGTAGCATTGCAAGGCCGCAGTGTAACCAGTGGAAGAGGAAACGCCGTGCCGCGGGACGAGGGGAGGGGGCTCGAGAGAGAGAGGGAGAGAGGGAGACGGACGCATAAACCAGAGGAAAAGGGAGGGAAAACGGGGGAAAACTGGCAGAGGCAGGCAGAGAAAAGCCTCGGCCATCTGTCATTCCTACGAAAATAATGCGAATGCGTAAATCACGCGTGGAAAATGACTTCCCCGTCATTCGCGAGGTTGCGTAATACGCTTTACGAGTTTCTGCGGTAGCGCCACTGCGACTAATAATGGAAAACGCGAGATAAAAATCCGCTGCGCGTCGTTAAATACTTCCTTGATTTCCCGGTGCACGTCGGATTGCTGGAAAATCGCCGAGTCTTCAACGATAACATTCGATTAGTTGTGAATGCAAATCATGCACCGTAACAGTAAAGAAGACCGTACCTACGTACACCCACGACCGTACATCGGATACGCGAAATTTATTTTTCATGCACCGATATCTTGAGAATCTGGCTAATCTGTAATCTGCGGGTATCTGCGCTGTAGGTACGCGGGGCTTAACATATCCCCCAGCTTCCTCGGAGGATAATTTCCTCGGCGGAATCGAGTGCCCGGGAAAACCAGCGGAGCACTCGGCATGGATAACACTAAATCATTCCAACTGGATCGCCGACGCGAACAAATTACGCATATGCATTAGGTGCGTGCGGCGTACCCGGGCTCACGTGCTTCATCTCGCGAGGGTCAATCTCCCGAGAGCGGGAGTTTGGACCGAATGAGAGATGCTGTCTCCATGCAATAATCCGTGCCAGATATGGCATCGGAGATTCCGGATAATTTGCATTCAGGATCGCCGAGTCCCCGATCGAGATCGGCTCCTCGGCCTCTCCAGCCTCCTTCGCATCCGCGGACCCTTTCAAAGACACGGGAGATAGATCTCTGACGACCTCGTGACTCACTCCACCCATTGCCGTGGTGCTCCCAGCCATACTAATGTTGTCCCTCCGAGTGAACTGCTTGTTACAATGTGGAGTCACCTTGATCACCCGGACAACTGCACCTCCTCCAGCATCCGACAGACTCACTCCCTTTTCTCCTCTCGCTTATCGTACAAAGTATTTGTAGCGAGCTGTTGGATGGGGTAACCTCAACTCCACGTCGGTGCCTTGGACTACACTTGTTCGCACTTTATTCCCCTTGCACTCGTCAAATCGCTTTTTCAAACGCAACCCTCTTTTTCCTTTTGCAATCTAAATTTATCTGCAGATTATTTTTAAAATATTTTTTCATGCCTGCAATTAACCAGTTGTAGCTTTTACTACTAATTAATTGGATTAATTTTTGCCTATTATTTATAAATCCCTTGAATTACTCCAATTAATATGAAAAATGTTGTTCTATTAAGGGGGGGGGGGTATTCGTTATTGATAAAAATATAAATAATTATTTTAAATTTTATTTATAAACGTATCAAGTTTTAAATAGCTGGATTAAAGCTAAATATAAACGTTAAATTGACGGCGTGCAATGGTTATAACATGAGCATCATTAATTAAAACAAAATAAGAGAATCTTTGATAAAACATATTAATTTAAAAATATTACTAAAACAAATTGAAATGTTGATTTTATCAGAATAAAAAATTATAAAATAGTAATATTTCTTACAACTTCGTAGAGATATGAACAGGAGAATCATAAACAAAAAGTGTATAAAAATATAATGGATAAAAGGTATTTAGATAAATTTTTCAGATAAATCAGTAGAAATAAGTGAAAGATATAGATAGTTGTAAAATATAAGGATAGAAAAGCTTCACGCGTCACTAAATATTATCAATGCGATCAAATCGTATGAATCAAAATCAATACTGCAAATATAACTACAATGTAAAATGAAACAAAAGAAAATCATAAAAAATTGTTAAGTATAAAAATGTTTGAAATTTGGAATTTTTCTTCGCAGGAAGTAAATTAAATTTTTATTCCCTTTGTTTAACTTCGATTAAAAATGAATTTTTATATTTATTAAGCTAATGGATTTTTGACTTTCCAACACTGCATAGTAATAACCGTAAAGCTAATGGCAATAATAACAATAAACTGTTTTTCTGTTATTTATATTTAATACCAATAAAAGAACATTTTGATTGAATTTACCATTTTTTGTATGAAATCATGGAATCATTTAAGACGCATCCATAATAAACAAAAAATCTCGTTTGGGCGTAGTTTTAAATATAACGATTGATCGGTTGCAAATGAAAATAGTTGACCAAAATAACAAGAAAATTATCCTACGTAATTAGAAAACAAGTGTATATTTTTTGCTTGGCTACTGAAAAAAATGATTAATCTCTCTAATAATAAAAGAGAAATTAAAAATTAACTACCCAGTATCTCGTGCTCGGAGTGAAATTATTCCTTTTTCCCGGGGCCGTATCATCGGCAGCATACCCTTGTACTCCTCGGGCACATGTCGACCCGAGGCGAGCGACGATAACGGCCCGGAGAGTAAAGGTGCATCATCATCGGGGAGTTCGGCGCCTGTGATCGGCACATTTTCTCCTCCGTCCAGGATTATTTTTATCGATGTGTGCGTCACATGCCGAGGACGCGAGGATGACCAACCATTAATCTATGCCAGAGTGAGAGTATGCCAAGAAGAGGGACGTCCAGGAGGGAGGAGGAACAGAGGATTGGGAGGAAAGGAGAGAGAGAGAGAGAGAGAGAGCGAGAGATAGAGAAAGAGGAACTCGTGTGTCCCGCTGCGTGTTCCTCTGTCCCTCCGAATGGGTAACCACAGCGGTAACGTGTTAGAAGGTAGGAAGGATCCGCACTGGAGCTAAACGAGTTCCGCTACTGGAGTTACGCCACAAGAACACGACTACCTCTCGGGACCGACTCCCGATGTTCCCGGGCTTCCCCTCTTTTCGAGCCCGAGGAGAATAGGAAAGAACGCAAATGGATAAACAAGCGTAGAGAAACGAAACTTGGATTTTGCGCCCGAACTCGGGACGGTTCATCGAAAATGGGGCTTCGCCTGGTGGGCGTTGCATATTTTTATGTTGACGAGGGAACAAAGGCTCGAGATATTGGATAATATTTAATTGGTCATTTATAATAAATTTTATTAAAGTGCGGCACAGGGTAATTTGAATTTTTAAATTAGGATTTCCTTATGTGCGAGTCCTTAATTATCCTCTAATTTAATAGACATATTCGGACTTTGCATTTCCCTTTTGCCCTTTTTTCCCTTTGGTAATACATGTATAGAGCTGCGCGTGTAATTCAACTCTTCTCTTTTTTCAATATATTTATGCTGTTTCGCACACTCTAATGTGGCAGATCCAACAAAACAAGTCGGTAATTACATGGGGATCATTCGTTTAGTGCTAATAGCACTGGGAATGCGGCGCGGGAACAGTCAACTTTCCGAAAAAAACTCACCTGGGATTCATCATAAAGGTGCATTCAATCGATGATTTAACAACTTCATAATGACGCACAAAAATAGCAGTAAAAATAAAAGTTTATGCGACTCGACATTCATAAAATTATTTTTTACATGTTTTAAAAAAGGGATTACCGGGTGCTCTCTTGGTCATTCCGTAAAAGCTAGTTAAACATTCGAGTGGAGTTTTTGCGTGTTAAACTAGTTGGGAAAGGCGTAATGATAAATCAGCGATTATTCGGATTATTACACGGGTAATAGGCGTAAAAGGCCGATGTGTCACTTCCTTAAATCTTGGCCGCATTAAACACTCCCATAGCGAGCTGTTAAATTAGATGTTGGCCGGTTAAAACATAAATTAGCGTGGAAAATCCGCGAAAAAATGAAAACCCAGGCTTGATGCACGACCTCGGGGTGGCGGCGCTCGCGCAGCCTTGGCAAAAATATTCGCACGCGAATCCCCGCTGCGTGTGTTTCCCGAGCGAGCGGAAATCTAATTCGCAGTTGGTACAGGGCTGAATTGGCGTCGGGACATCGTATTCAAATGTAACTACGCGCTGCCGGTGACTGCCGCTGCAATATATAAACCTGTTAAATGGAAATGGATGCGTGTTTTTCCGGCGTGCTCCCACACACACGCGCGCCTGCGTAAGGGTGTGCGTGCGCTTAAACACCGCGCTCGCGCGGTTATGCAAGCAAATTTAAATATCCTGGATGCCTGCGCTATTCACAATTGCCATCGTTAACAGTTCGCGGCCGATCATCGTGCTTTGATCTCCGATCCCGTTTTGTTCCAGCTGATTGGACAACGCGCCAAGCGAGTGGCGGGCGGGCGGGAGGGAGGGAGGGAGAGCCAATATCCCCCCCCCCCGCTCGCGTGTGTGTGCGTGCGTGCGTGCGTGCCTCCATCCCTCGCTCGCTCGCTCCTCCGGGGATGGGAGGCAATTATATTGCATGTGCACTCTCTTACTATCGCTTTTATCGGGGGGATTATCGTCGAGGAAGTAGCGCAGTGACATTCCGAACACTTCTTCAACGTCCTTCCTCCCTTGTGTCAGTTTCGCTGCTTTTTGCCCGCCTTTTGCCTCTTCCCTCTCCCCTCCCTCACCCCCTCGCCGACACCCCGGACGATCCCCGTCTAAATATTGATTCGACGCGCATCTCCCGAGCAAATTATGAAATGCTAATTTAGATAGTCTATCGGGAAGTTGGCAACTTTATTGTGAATATTGTATTGAATCGCGAGGCCGGTGTTTTGTAGCGCTGGAGATTTTGATCTCTAATTATTTCTCGTGAATTTGATGATGCTCAGAAATAGGAAATGCTTGACTCCTCGAGAGTGTTACTACGAAAATATGTAAATCGAGTGAAAAAATGCGGGGGTATTAGCATAAAGATGTCTAAAAGATACAAAGTATACACTCGCCTGGACGTAAGAGTGCTGTTCCACTCGAAGCATTTCTATAATTCTAAAGACTCGTTGACACATATAGTGGATAAATTACACAGAAATTATTCCAGTTAACTCAAAGGCCTGCGCACTTCTTTTTTAGCTTATTATGTGCGTGACTAATAATGTGCGAATGAAGGTGAAGGAAACTATAGTGTACCAAAGACTCATAAAGGCCGGCTTTTTTCCGCTCATTTTTTCTTGTTCTCAATGCATCTTTTGCTCACAGGTTTTTTCCTCTTTATCTTCGCATTCCATTTTTTTATTTACCCTTATATGGAATTTTTTTATTAATTATCATAACTGTACAAAATATCACGCATTATGACACGTTCAAATTGTTATATCCGTTTATCGCAAAAACTAATTGAAAGTCGTTTGAATACAAAAAACAGTCTAGTTTTGTTTTTCGATCCTGTTTCTCGCCTCTTTCATGGAAAAGAATGTGAAAAAATGACTGAAACTTGTTACTGTTGTACACGAAAAATTGATGAAAACTATGAAGAAAAATGTACGTTCTAAAGAAGAGTTTGTCAACTACAACAAAAGTTTTCAAAGTATTGAAAGTTATTTTCACGTTCTTCTTAAATTAAAAAAAAAAAAAAATTAGTTTCAACAAAACTAATTGAATGTCATTCGCAAATTCCTTTCATACGAATTACGTAAGAATTTAATGTATTCAGTAGCGCAGTGGGTTAAATTATTCTTTTATATCCGTAATAAACGTTCTGAAATATATTTAAAAATATAAATAGTACAAAATATTAATTATTAAATCTTTGTCTATATATTTTATTAATATTACCTTTCAATAATTTTTTCCCAATTAATCTAGAGTTGAATTTCAACTACCATTATCAACTTTTTTTCTATACATCATAGTCAATGCATTTTGTATAATTGCATTCAATAATACACTTTTTATTGCCGTCTATGCTGAAAAATGGAATAAAAAATAATGAAACAGAATGATGATACCGCTTCTGAATTATTTTTAACAAAAAATGAATATAAATTTTCTTTCAGTAACATAATTAATAACGCCTGATCTAAGTTATTTCCCGATAATTAGCATAATAGAAAAATGTTTCGATTTCTCTGTAGCCGTAAGCTACAGTAACACGAACATCAGAGGAAAATATCGGAATGAAAAAAGCCAATGCAATATAAATAATTGAAAGTACAATATTTACTTTCTTTATTTTCTGTAGAAAGTTATCTTTTTAATTGAAGAATTGTCATTATTAATTGCTTGTAAAAATTGTGTAGTCTTAAGTATTTTAAATATTTAAATAGATAATTTATTGGATACTTTACGTATCGTGAATGTTTCATCAATTTTTCTCAGCTTTGAGCTGCAGTAAATGTATGTAATTATGTGGTTAGTAATGTCTTCTAATTACTTTTACGTAAAAAATAGCATAATACTAGTAGCTATTAGTTATTATTTATCCGACACAAGTTATTCATCCAGGATTCTTGGAGAAGAGAAATTGAAATATCTCTTTGACATCGACAATGTTGTACCAATTATCGAGGACAGTGATGAAGATTAATATTAAGATTAATGTAGCAAAAATTAAATAACAAATTTGAGACAATAATTCATGTTCAATTAACTTTTTCATAAAATTCTACTAATTCAGTCGGAAATTTACAATTATAATATAAGCATTGCCTATCATGTCACTCTATAAATCTTTTAATGAAATTAGTTTATTACAAAGTAAATATTTAAGAAATTAGGTAAATATTATAACAAGCCAACAATGTATTCATTATGATTTTATACGATAAACATTGTGTATGTTGTAGATAAAAAATGAAAGTTACAAATATAATTATTTGTATTTATTATTACTTATTCTATTCAAAGTAAAAACTAAATAATGTACACTGTGCATGAAAATTGAAAATATTATTTTTTTTATCAAAAACATGACTTTAAAATTTTTTTCATATTAATTTATAATGTTAAAGATGAATTTGCAATTATTTGAAAAAATTATATTTCTTCAATATTCTTCTGTTTCTACATACTTATATTTCTTGTAGATTTCGTACATTATTTTGTATTCTTTTATTGAAATATTTTTTTAAAGTTTTATGTAAAATTTAAAAAAAAAAATCACTATCAAATCATTAGTTGTCGTGTATTGTACAGGTTAGATCGACATAGAAAAAATGATAAATTTTACTTTTTTGCAAGTACGTAATTCAGCTAGAGTTTCTAATTTTTAATCATGAAATCTAATGTTTAATTATTTAACTTGTAATTAGAATTCAATTGAAAAAAACTTCCATCTTTGTTAATTAGAAGTTTAATTAGAACAATTAAATAGTGTAGATTGAGTTCGCAAACTTTTTCGAAGATGCGTAATTTCAAAAACTCGAGTCTCACTCGACGTGACATTCGCATTGGGACTTCATGTAAATAAAGACAGGCAAGCGGAAAAAAACGAATTTAAGAGGAAAAGTAATGCGCATCGCGAGAAATAAAGGTCAGATCATATTAAAACGCAATCAAGCGAAGGTAAAGAGGCGCTCGGGCTAAACTCCTAATGAGCTCCTGTGTTAAAACTTCCATAGCACTTGCGATCCTTGAAAGACTTGCCGTCATTGTTTACTGCGTTTCTTTCTTTCTCTCTGTCTCTCTCTCTCTCTCATCTCCGCCCACAGCTCCATCGCTTTTCTCCCTTTCGTCCCTTTTGTTGCGTACTTTGTCCCTTGACTTGTTCTTTTTCATTCTGCCTACTCCCTTTTCTTCGATGCCGCGATCTACTCTCTAGGTTCATTTATCGGATTTTATCCCATCAGAGTGTCGACGTGTGCTAATTTATTATTCTCGTCGTTCGCTTCATAAACTGCTTATCGCACCGAATCTCGGGGGGAAGGGAAGGAGCCGTAGGTGGACAGAATGAGAGGGCGTTAATCGACTCCAGGACGAAAGATATAAGAAGGAGAAGGAAAGGAAAAATGCAGGATCGGAGGAACGCTGCCCGGCTTGACGATGTGCCTGGTACTTTAGGGCCCTGTTAGCTCTGATGCATTTCTCCTGTGATTGAACAATTTATTGTAAGCGCGCACTTTTTCCTCACGAAAATACGAGGCTGCTTTGAGAGCGCGGCATTTTAATCTTAATTTACCGTGAGAGACGGGCTCCGGAGTCTTTAAGCGAGATTTGCGTCTGTTTGCATAGTTCGCGCCCCCTTGTTTAATTTGCAAAAATGAGATAATTGCATTAAATCACCATTTCCCAAACTTTATGACGTTCGGAAAGGATAAAAGTCAAAATTCCGCGAGTTTTGTTTACCGGAACTTTCTTTCCGAGGACAGTTTTCTTAATGCTTAAGCCAAAAGACAAAATAAAAAAGGACCAAGAAGTCCTTTTTCAATCTTTTTTCTCTTTGTTTTTCATTCGCTATTCCTCCTTTTCTCCTGACGAAGTACTTAAAAGTTTTTACGACATCCTCATTGAAAGCAGTAGCTAGCAGCAAGCATACCAGTGCAATGTTCATTGAATCGGCAGGCTCTTTCTCTCTCTCTCTCTCTCTCTCCCTCTCCCTCCTACTCTTTAGTTCTTCCTTCCCCTCTTTGTCCCTCTGCCATTCTCTCTTTCACTTCCTCATTCTCTTAACTTTGGTTGTAGCGCCGCGTAGAGCGACAAAAAGGGAAATAAAAGAACGCAAAACGATTGCCTTTTCGAACGTAAAATTCCTAATTGAGTAATCAGACGAAGTACTAAAATGAAACTGGACTTGAAGTCCGAAAATGAATAGGGTTTCTATATCCAGCGGCTTTTTAAATTTTATTTACTTTTCTTTTTTTATTATTGTTTTTTTAAGAATAGAAGACAAAAAAAATCACAGTTGGTTATCTGAGCCTCTTTTTTATCCTAATTGTTATGAACCAAAGCTCAAGATCATCACCAACAATTAAATCACTGCAAGCGAAGTGGATATTTCGTGAAGAGCAACAGAAACAGATATTTTTGCTGTTGTTCTTCTTCATTTAAGTCTACATCTTTTCCTTCCATTCATCTATTTTTCTATCGTCTCCATCCTCCTACGCTCTCTCTAACTTCCGTTCTGCATTCTGTAATCACTTACTGTATTTCCTTTTACAAAACTTGAAATTAACCTTTTCCTGGCTCCATTTCAAAACACCTGTTATTTCTGTTCTCTCTTTCCTTCTGTTATTGCATCTTGTAAAAAGATAAGATTATAGCTTTCTTTAAATGTATTAATTACACTTGTTCGACCTTATTTTATGATAAAATATATGTTACAATAACAGCACCAAACTGGCATATTCAGTCAGTGATTGCTCCAGAATGTACAATTCAGATGTGTTGTATGGTCTCATCAGCAATATATGGCTCTGACTGTCCACGATTATGCGATTAACTAGTTTTATTTCGTACTTGCTTATGGATACCTGCAGAGGTTGTGATTGCTTATATAAAACATTTAAACATATAGAGCGTAATTCTGATTTCATCTATTGAAGCAATTAAATTCATTCATGTACGGAACTACGGCATCCTGTACGGTAAAGAGGTTTTATTGCGTTGAAATTAATTTCAGAATTGATTCTGGGTGTAAACTTATCGTTTATGAATCATTGTAATAAATACATTTTAACCTAATCAAAATTATTTTGGTGCAAACATACAGTCTCTTTTAATCACCATAATTAAATTTTATTAAATAGAAATCAAAATCATTAGACATGTAATGGATAGTTTATTGATTACATAGAATGATACGATGAAAACAGCAGTCCATCTTGGATAAAAAATCTTCGATATTTTAAAGTTTTTGAATGAAATACTTGAAACTTGAACAATTTTCTTTGGTCTTTGGTTTCTCTATGCAAAAAGTTCTTTGAAGATCTCTACTTGATTCAAGAAACTCATCCAAATTTGGTCGTCCAAGTAAACAAATCAATGTTACAATTTGTTCAACAACTTGATTGCAAACTAGCAATTGACAATTTATATAAACAAAGAGTAAATAGAGAAAGAAACAGAGAGATAGAGAGATAGATAGAGAGGGAGAGGGAGTGAGAGAAAGTTGTTTAGGTAAAATATTTGGTGCTCGAGGCGAAATTCAAACAGCAGCTGTGATCGGAGTTCGGAGGATCCGATTAGTCAGCTTTTCTAATCGCAGAGCAAGTTGAGTTATTTGACACTCTTCTAGTTTTCGGCCGTTGCGGTAAGACGGCAAATGTTCCATGTTTAAACACAGGACATGGAACGCCCTGAAACTTTGCCACCTTAGGTCCCCCTCCCGCCCCTCCGAGGCCGCAGAGTGCGCTTTAGAACTTGATCCCGCGACTCAATTACTAGGAGTTTCCCGAAGCCTTTCCTACCTACGGTTCGCTCCAGCGAATTTTCGCGAGTTGAATTGTTCTCCAAATTGTACAGATCACGCTGGGAATAATAAGGAAGTTTTGAGGAAAGTGCTCATTAAACATTCTAATTGACCAAACTCGCTGCACGGATTTGCATTTCATTTTACCCCTCCAAGATTGAAAACAATCATTTCGTTCTCCACACTCTGGTCTATATCACTCGAATGCATGTCCTGATTCGTTCGGCCATGTGATTCGTTGATGCATATGATAATGTAATCTCAAGTTAAATGATTTTCCAACTAGTGGAAGTTTTTGTGTGGGCATCTTTCCGAGCTTAGCACTTTATGACTTTTCGAAAATTCTTTTGGAAATTCAATTTGTTGCTCGCTGTAATTTTGTGGTTTTACTCTCGGTTTTTGAACCGGCGACTCACTTTTTATATCATTTGGTAATAAGGGAACAAGAAAACTACACTTTGTGGCGCGTCCCTGAACTTGACTGTGGTGGTACGAAACGATGAAAAATCTCTGGCCACAGATCATTTGCATTACAATTACACCTTTTCACATACTCATTTTTTTTTACCAATGATTTCCAAAAAATCACCCTCTTTTCTATTTTGTGTTATTATATAAAGTTTCAAACGAAATTACCTGTCACTTTATCATCAAAAAAATTTGGTTCTCAAACAACTATAATTCATGGAAACATAAACCGCACGTTCTGGTAGGTAAGCCTTGCGCTGTTGTTTTGTACGTGATTACTGCTGTGTAATTAGAGGTTTTGCTCGTTAGCCAATCCCGAATTGCTTTTTTTAAACACCAATCTTGTTTACGATTTAATTGAACAAATTTAACCGAAAAAGTTTGGAAATTTAATATCATTTTTAAATAGATATTTTAATTCGATATCTCACGAATTTGTTTGTTCTCTGCTGTAAATGCAAAGTAATTGAGTTCATTAGTTTCCAAGTTCTTCATTATAACAATTTCAACATATCGTATTTTATTTAAAAAAAAAATTGTTTGAAACTATGCTAAGGTAAAATGAATAATATTAAATTAAATATACTTTATTCTAAGCTCACTGAATTTATGGCTTAGTTTATGCTGGATAAGTTAAACAAAGCTCTTCATAATGAAGTATGACACGAGTTACATTTGTTGCAGGGGACAATTTATAGTTTTAGTAGTGTAAATTTACTATTAAAAAGAATGTACTTTAAAAAATGATAAAATTATTTAAATTAAGTTTTTTTCAAGTGTAATCAAATTCTTGAAATTGTATTAGAGTCCAAAGATGAATTTTTTTCAAGTCATTACTCGGATACTTTTATTTTTATAAATCGGAGAATAACTGAAAAAAAATATACGTGTATACAGATACTCGATTTTGCTTAAACTTTATGTCTAACCACAAACTGAAATTGATTATCCAGATTCTAAAAAAAAATTAATACTTTTAATATTAAAATAATGTTCGTATTATTATTTTTACTTAAAAAAAGTATTATATAAAGTAAATTCTAAGTATTAAGAAAATATTTTAGTACATTTTACATACTTTATTATGTTAACATTATTCGTATCGTTTGCTATGCATAATAAAGAAAAAAGTCGGGCCTATCGATACAAGTTGCAATTTTCCTGGCGTGTTACATTTATAGCCGATCTCTTTATGAATGCCGTATATATTAAGGTTATTCGCACATCTGGATCGATGATCCAAAGATATAAACGTGATGTAGTGAATTGAGTACCTACTGGTAATGCGAAACGTGATTACGCATGGAAGATGATCCATATAATAACAATCGTATTAGTACACAGATTCATAAAGATCACATAAACATGAAGCTGATTCTGCACGTTTGTCAAGACAGTGGATCAGATATAACTAAATTACGTAAAATTATAGTTATGTAAATCAACATTTTGTTTCCTTGAGCATTTTGATACCAAAAAAAAAATCTTGATATGTTTGTGAAGGTCTAAGATTCTTTTGTGTTAAGCTGATAAAAGGAATTTAATATGTGACATGATTAATAATATCAGAAATCTTTATGAAAAAGGATTTAATAGCATAATTCATATAGTCAGATATCCAAATGTAATAATTATTAATGATGAATATATTATTAAAATGATACAAACATATTTATCTACAGAATATTGAGTGGTCTTTAATAAGATTACATTTTTTTTCAAATATGGAAAATAAATATCTAGCAATTTCATATCATTCATTCTACTTAATTTTAAAATTGTTGGGATTGCTCAAATTGGCCAATCACAATATATTTTAAGTGTCTGTACAACCATATATAAAAATACACTTAATTATAAGAGTCAATTGAAATTTTGTTGATCAATTAAATTATGTAAATTGAAAGAAAATACAAAGCTTTTTATTGAAAACAAGCAATAAAAGTACAATATAACATCTAGGTATGTTCAAATTGTATATTTGCCAACACATTATACAATAATTCGTAGAATACCCATCCGGAGAAATAAATTCCTGGAAAGGTGTAAATGGTCAGTTTGTACGAGGGTGCTATTAGAGCCGCAGATAATAAAAAATCGTAAAGCTGCTAATTTTCACGGGTGATATTTATAATTTATGATTCATTGTCCGAAAAAGTGAATTTTTGATAGGGAAAAAATAAAAAAAGGAGAGACCGAGGCCACACGACATTTGGGGCTCGTTGTCCAGTCCAACTGGTCCCCGTGGTTTCCAAACACAATAGAGGGATGGAGGAAAGGGGGTAATTTTTCCGATTTATTCCTCGGCAATTCAATAACAACGCTCAGATATTTCGCTCACGCCCGGGACACAATAATTCAGTCGAGTAGGCAATATCAGGATATCAAGGGACGCGTCTCTGCCCGTACGAATGGTCGCCGAGCCGTTTGGTTGTCCCGTCGAACCGCATTGCTGACGGCCCTCTGCACAAACACAGACACATGCACAAACAACGGTTATTGGCTGTGCGAGGGACTGAAATATTTGGCCTTTGACCCTCGAGCCGCGGAGAGTCCGAGCCCGAGCCCGAGCCTGTGTCGCCTCCCCTGGAATGTTATCACCGAGTTATGCATCATTATCACGAATCCACTCCACACTTGGATTGCGCAACTCTTAACGGAATTCCTTAATCAGGGGAGTTTTTAGCTCTGGGCTTAAGGCTCGCGGTTTTCCGCGACTTTCCCCGTGGTCTCGCGACAAATTTAATTTGCGATGAAGTTGCGGTGTTGCCCGGTAGCTCGTTATCCTTTATTCGTGGTGCGGTGGGATGTTACCCGGGGAACCTCGTAACGACAGTCGTACTCACGGCATTGTTTTGACTGGCAAGTTCTGCGAAAGCAGATTATTAATGAATTTCCGCAGGTAGGCTATTTATTACAGCATTATTAGATACAAGTCACGCTATAAGAAAATATTTATACGACAATTTATCTCGAGTAATAAATCATGGAGTCAGGGAGATAAGGATAGGCACGAGCACAAAGAAGAAGCTTTCCCAAGACAATTTCGAAACCATTGCGCACATTCTCAGAAGAAGTTTTCGTTTTCGGGATCGACGGCGCACGCGTAATTATTTCCGGAGAACTTTGACCAAAATCATCTCTCTAGCAAGTGATTTTCTCTCCCCGCAGCGCAAATAAAAAACCGGCGACAATAATAAATCTCGGAGAAGCTTGGAGAAGGGAGGCCATTAATACCGCTGTCGTAAATTACTAAAATCTAGATCTTCCAGGACACGCTGCGTGAAAATCGCATGAGCGAGATGCCCAAACTCCTTCTCTCTCTCTCTCTTTCTCTTCAGCCTCGCGGGATGAATGACCCGCCCGATCTCCCGAAGGTCTTCCAAGGACGCACGAAAGAGAAAGAGAGAGAGAGAGAGAGAGAGAGAAAGAAAGATGGTATCGCTCTCGCACTCACACACATGAAGTGATCTGAAGTTCGTTTGTTGGCGCTAGGCGTATCTCCTCCAGGATTGACCTGTACCTCGATCAAAACATTATCATGGGAAGAAATGCGAATGGACACGAGGATGCGGAGCTCTAATCGATGCTTAGATATGAGTTGCGTCCATTTTTAAATACACAAACGAGAATATGAGATCCTCAATCTGATACATTGATAATGCGATACAATTACTTTTATACATAATATGGCTTTAAGGGACATTTAAATTACGTTAATGGGTTAGTTAATATGTCAAATACAAATTTAATACATATTGAATATAATGCGGTACAAATTCAGTTTATCTGCACTTTTTATAACATCCTGCGTTGCTAATTTTAGTCAGCTAAGAATTTGTAATTAAATCCTAAAAAGAGAAGATATGCAAATACGCACGTCAAGCAACTATCATTAGACTAATGCACGTCTAAACTTAGAATATAAATAATAAATTATAAATAATTTATGTTAAAAATGATTGCCATTAGGTTCGCCTCGGAAAATGAAATTATATTTCATTTGTGGTCAGATTCCTTTTCAACTCTACTAATTTCATCGATATAATCCTGATTTCATTTCCCGATATTTTGAAGCGGCATTATATAATTTTAAATAAATTCTATGCGCCTCGTCGAGATACGTTTTATAGAAATTAAATGCAACCTTATATATTAAATGTGAAAAATAATTGAAGGACTTTGTCCCTCGCAAACAAGTCGATTTGAACGGTCGACCTATTCAACTGACTCGACCTTTTTTTTTTCCTTTCGTGGAAATATTCTTTTGCGATCGCTACATTTCGACCGTATGTCTTCGATACATATTGCGGCCTCGCACGTAATCGATTCCGACTCCTTTCGATTCACTGTTAGAATCGTGAAAAAAACGACTCATTTTATTCTTATTGTGATACCAGAATTTAATATTTTATATTGGACGAGAAATCAGAGCATTTATGAAACGAGTTTTAAACCAGGCAAAAGCCACCGTGCCGTAAATAAAAAAAGCAATAAAGTTGCTAAACTACTAACTCTATTTAATTTAAGAATTACCTTTTTCTGTTGGAATACTTAATTTTGAAATTCTATAGTGGCATGTATAAAAATTATTGAAAGGGGTATTTCAGGGGATAATTGTTATAATTTAATATCGATTAATCTTTATAAATAATAAGATTAGCTTCATTTTCTTTTAAACAATATTTTGATTATCTTCAAAAAGCATTGTTGGTTAACGATAAAAAAATTAAAATGATTTACCATTTTATATTCAATTTTAAAATGGATATTGACGATTGATTAAAGCTCAATATTGCGAGCATTAAAGGAATATTAAAAATAAACATTTTTATTAAATCAATCATCATATACTTTATGAATTTACATATATTTAAATCGGAATTTTTTTAATTTACTTTTTATTAAACAGAAATAATCCCTCGATAACTATAATTAACCGTACACTTTCAAATAAAGTAGTCTTTATAACATTTAGAACTGATGACTGTAAAAATACTTACATAAAGTTGAGTCCATAAGTATTATACATGCTGCGTCAATAAAATTTATGATTTAAAATTAAAACCTCGATTTTCTAATTTAAATTTTCATAAATATTTTATAGGCAGATAATTACTGAGATATCCAGAAATAATAATTTTTATTTCATTAAGACAAATACAAGGTAAAGAAATGAAGATTAAAATTTCAATCAGAGATCAAGTTTTTTCTTTCCATTTTACTTAATATTATTTATATTGAAATAAGCGTATCACCTTTTCAGGCTCATATTATAGTGACTTAATAATAATTTTCAAATTAATACTACTGTATAATATTTATGATCTTGTAAATAACTTATTTCTAAATAATAATTTATAATGCTTATCAATGTTAAATGCAATAATTCGACAATATATTTTTATTCGTAAATGTTTTCGATGAATTTAAAATAATCTTATTTTGCAAGTTAAGCTGTAATAGAACTCAATTAAAATCTATAAGATTTTATATTAAAATTCTTTAATGTATCATTCACCATTTTCATTATATTAACAGTTCAGTTTGCTTAAAAGTTCTCATTAAAAATTTGCTATTAAAGTTATATATATATATATCTTTTGTATTTTTCATTGCATCTACCTCTGCAGTAATTAAATCTCAACTTTATAATTACTTCTACAATCCAGACTTAACTATAAAGCTCATCTATTTGTGTTGTTTAACTTATTGTATTTACCAGTTTCTTTATATTAGTTTACAAATATGTCTTTAAGTATTATACTTGCCAACATATTTTGTCTGTTATCGGAAACCTTATTTAGCTTTTACATAAGATTCTCTATTCTATTATTCTTTGTAAGTAGTAACTTTCAGTGATTAAAAAAACAATTTGAATGTTCTTTGATATATAATGAAAATGAATTTGGATTATTAAATAAGTTTTTCTTTATTTGTTTAATTCGTAAATATTTTACTCGTAACATTCACAGAAAAGAATTAAAAGTTATACCATTCATAAATTTATTTAAAAAATTATAAAATTCAGTATCTTATTTTTTTATAAATATCATTCAAAGTTTTTACATATTTATTCTGTATGATACACATCATGTATTACCTGCAATTAAGATTTAGAATATTTGCATACGCTAATATTTAACTTGTACCATTTCCAGTTATCTCTACTTTAATTTCTTGAATGAATTTGATAATATACTGTAAAATTAAATTAAATTAGAAAGATGATAACACATTATTAATTCACTATAATTCATAAAAGCAGTCCTTGTAAGTATACAAGTCAAATAGTTTTTATACTTTGTGATTGACATATTATTTGATTGTATCGCTTCCGTCAAAAATAATCATCATAATTATACACTTTATAGAATTATAAAATATTTCATGAAAAATTTAAATCGATTAATGGGTTATTCTAATCGTCAATATTTAATAAATAATTCATTGAAATAAATCTGTATTATAAAATATATTTATTAATTTAGATCAATGATATTAATTATCTCCCATCATTCAATGTGATATCTTTATGACATTTAGTTCCAACTAATCCATAAATATCAAAAAAAAGCTCATGCTGTATTATGATATTTAATACATTTATCCTTTTAATTTATTTCGATGATAATTAATTTTTTTTAAATTATTTGCATTCGATACTAGTATTTAATTTTTTCACATTATATATTTTACATTATGCCAATTTTTTATAACTGATAAATTTATGCCTGTTCATAAATTTACAATATTTGTATTTTTAGTATTTTCAATTGAATATTTAACTTAATTTTTTATTTATATTCATTAAAATTTTCGCTCTGTAAAATTTATATTTTATTATTTAAATTATCGTTTATATTAAAAATCCATGTCTAATTATAATTAAATAACATTTTCACTTCTACATTATGCATGTAAATATATGTAATATTTGCTTTATTACAACCATTAATATTATCATAATAAAAGTTTATGAACAAATAACATTAATGTATTATAATATGAAATTAAATTTTTGAAGCATATTAATCACTTTAAATTAGCAAGAAATCAATTTACGTACTTTATATATATATATAGTATTCTAATTTTTATTCTACAGCCTCTTTAAATAATGAAGATACAACGAAGGTATATTATTATTTTTAGCCATTAAGAATATTAAAATTTTTATTGATATATGAAAATATTAATTAAAACATTAACATTTTAAATCATTTCATTATTTAATTTTTATTTGTAAACTTTCGGATCAGTAATTATTGCATTAAAAAGTAAATGATAAAACATTAATCAGTAGTTTTGCTGACTTGATGCACGTAATTAGTATTAATACATTATGTATCGTATTATTTCGCATTTGCATAGTATGTGTAATCATAACTATGTGTCGAGGATGGAAAATAATCGAACGCGAAAAGCTTTTAAAATATTGTGAGGCAAAAAGTAATTCGCATAAAAGGATTGCAATAATAAAAAAAACCTTTTTCAAAATTCGATAGTGAAAATCTTATCGAATTCGATCGTAGAAGAGCTATATATTTAATTTTAGATAAGTTAACGGGGCCCTTGATTCGTAATTTTTTATTAAATAAAAAAACAAGTGCAAAGTTCTGAGGTCTTATCTATTGGATCGGTTTAATTATACCATTAAGAAGTAATCGAGTTTTTTATTTTCAATTCTTCGGTTAGCCTCGAAGCTCACATGCTGGCTTTAACGACCACGTACCATAATAAGCCAAGGGCGACGCGCGGGCGGTGGGAGGGGGGGGGAAGTAATGAACCAACAACGAAAAGTTGTTCGACTAAGATAAAATTAGTATCCCGTGGGAAATCAAGTGCCGCAGGAGCTTTCTGAACATATTGCCCTATGACCCCCGATAAAAGCTCGTGATACTAATTGTCGCGCCCTCCACCCCCGAGTCCCCCACCCCCGTGGATGTCGTCGCTTACAGGAACTGCCGCTGTTGCTCCGCTTGTGTTGGTACCACTGGCACTGACACTATACCTATGCCTATGACTACAATATATCCGCTTAAATTATAGTAGACGATAAGGAGAAACACTGGATGTTTCTCACCGTATTGCTTAATGGAATGACTTGTCGCTGTAAGCGATGGGATGCTAAAATCGTGCCTTTAGTGTGCACTAAAACTAAAACCCAAGCCAACTCTATTATAAATGTTTCATTTTGAGTGAATCCTAAGCAGCAATTCTTTTAGGGCTTTTTACTTTTACGAAAATTCATCTTTTACTTTAGAATTTTTAGCTGCTGTTAATGAAATATTTATTATCAGTCCCTGGGGTATTGTGTTTCTCGAGCATTAAAAATGAATAAACGCTGGTATTAAGTCCTTCAACGTATTATTCAATACAACAATAACTACAAAATACCAAGTGCACTACTTTTTATGCTTTAAATATTTTTACTATTTCAAATACATCATTCATGCCATTATGCATTTACCATATGAACCCTTTTAAAATTAAAATTAAATGATTTCAATACCAACATTACAATAGCAGTTTGTTAATTTTAATGAATAGAAATATATCGATAAAAGTTTGCTTTACAATTATATTTATATTATTTAAAATCTTATTTTATTATGAATAATATAAATAAGGTTTTTCAATCTACATTAATGGAAATTTCAATTCAATAGATTACACTAATGATTATTATCAATATTCCTTTGAATAATATTCAATTAATTTATTGAATATGAATTTTTAAAAAATAAATCATTTCTTTTGTATTGTAATGTATAAAATTGTTGAATTAATTTAGAAAAAATTTTTGGTCAAGCGTAAAATAAATTGTTGATGAATTCTTTATTAACAAATTATTTATTAAATACAATGAACTTAAAGAATATAAATAAAAAAAAATGAAATATTTTATAAATTAAATTTTTTAATTTGTATTATTGAATATCATTTATTCTTAAATATATAGAATTAAAATATAAAATTATTAAATATATACACACAAGAAAAAAGTTGTTTTTACTCCATCTCTTTGTATGGCTCTTTCTTTCTTTCTAAAAACGCATATACAGACCTAAATTTTCGTTTGTTTTTGAATTGTAAAATATAATTTTAAAGTACAAGTTTCATTGTATACATTTTTTAAATTTTGTATGAAAATTTATTCTACTCATTTAATTAATACCATTCTCATTAATTTAATTTTTTTAGCATTATTATAAACAATAAACACTGTTATGAATAATGATTAAATAATTTGAAATTATAAATATTATCCTTTAATTAATTAATAAATCCTTTAATTTCTGTATATCATTAAATAAATTAAATATGTTCTACATATTTACTAAGTTTAAATAACTTTTATCAATACCAATCATAATTGGTAAGATGTGGAAATATAAATTGTTAAATAATCATTAAATTGAAATCGACGATTGAGATTAATTAACGATTGAGTAAGCTGTGTTTTATGTTAATATGAAATTCGAAAATCGTCATGTATCTTTTAATAAAATTAGTCGAATCAACATCTACTTTTTTATTTTCAAAAATTATATTTTTTAATTCAAATACCATTAATTATCTAATTCTAACATACGAAAAGTTTTTAGGAAAAGACATTAAGCCAGTGCGATTGGACTTTGTTTTTTATTTTCGTTTTTTGCCAATTTCTTAAGAAAGCGAAGATAAAAAGGAAAGTCCGGGTGTGTATCTAGAGCACCGTAATTACCTCAGCATGTGAAGTCACGTAGTATCTCGAAGCCCAGCGGAGTGTAGGTCCAGGCCCAGCCATGGAATTCACTCCCATCGAGGAACAATGTCTTGGTCGGTATTCACCCTCCCTTCATCCCTTGTCCTTATTTCACCCCTATCCACTCACTCCTTTGTCATCACGAGCTTCGGTTCCAGTGAAAAAGCAGCTTTTCGTTTCATCGTGACACTCGCTTCTCACTTCCCTGCCCTTCGCATCCCTTCTGTGAACTCATCTGGCGACGAATGCGAAGTAGACGTTTCAAAGTATACAACCTGTACAATACAATGACGATCGCCTAACTCTGACCTCCTGTCGTTCTCTCCTTCTCGCCCTTACCCTCGATCTCACTCTTAGCACCGGTTGAGAGCAAACGCGACAAGAATGTAACTAGAAAATGGAGTTCTGTGCTTCTCTTGCAAAAACCGAGGGAATGCGCTCTCCAAAGATATATAGGGAGAAATGAGATCGAAATAGGAGCGTATAAGCATCAAGACTGGAGCCCGGCAGAGACAGTGCGAGGGGGAGGGAACGTGTTGGAGAAGGAAAAGAACTGCCGACGAAGTGATGTTGTCTTTGGATTTACGTGACACCACGTGCTGGTGCTTCCTCCCTTGCAGGCCTTCCTTTCCGCCACCCCCTTTCTCGCACTTTCTCCCGCTTCCTCCTTCCTCATCCTCGATATTATCGGCCAGATGTCGAGATCGAAGCAGAGCTTGATTCCATTTCGTGGCATCCTCGACCCTCTCCCGAGAATGTGGCTTCCCTCCTTCGACCCTCTTTCGACGACAGTTCCAACACGCTCGCCGTCCTCACCCTCCCCCACACCTACGGGGTAAACTCAACCCAACACAAGCGCACTCGCACCCCCCGAGTCTGGAAAAGCTACACCCAATTCAAAGTGCGGTTCCGGTATTGGCGCATTTGCACCGGAGTTACGTATACTCCGGTTGACAAGAACAGTATCGACTGTCCGAGGCCTGAGCAACCCCTCTGTAATATAAGTAAATCGATAAATAAATTTCCAAACCGAGAAATCGAAATATTTTACAAGGACCGACGCTTCCACTATGAAAAGATATTTGATATTAGAAGTTTTCTGGCAACTTTTGGAACTACTTGTGGGCTTGTACACGGTGGAACGGGTATGCTGGAATTCCGAACAATAGGAAGGAAATGTGGTCGACCTGGGAAATGTTCCTCCAACTACTACTTTAAGAATCAACATGTTGACAAACTGAATGCAGGAGTGATACTTTTGAGATACTCTGATGTTACTTGCACTCGATCCCAACGCTATTCCTATTATTGTGAAAGTAATCTTAGTCGTAGTTATAATTTGCACATCAACATTATATTGATTGTATGCACGCTTGAATAATAATAATTTTATTTGCAATAATAAAACTCTGTACTTTAAACTTTCAATGAATAAATAATAAATATAATATTTTAATGAACTTTAAATGAGTTTCCAACTTCAGGCTATTAAAAGTATTGGTTTTAAAATAATCATAAAATTATAAAAGTTTTTCGCGTAATTTTTTAAATATGGAATAGAACTTTGTATAACGAGTCTTCGCCAACAATAACTATTATTTTTAATCAGCATATAATAATACATATTTATAATAATTATCAATGGATATTCGTACAAGTCGTTTAATTAAGTGCTCGGGACATTTATTCATCGTTCCTAAATGAGACTGTCACTTTTAATGAATGCAAGTGACAATTGACACAATTAAAATTTTTTGAAAAATTTTAAAAAACATACCTCATTCATGAGGCGTCTCCGCCATTGTTGTATCAAGACAAATCAAGAACAGAGCTTATGCGCAAACCCAAAGTGTAATAAATCCTGTCTTTCTTCCGCGACCTTCTTATTTCTAAGATCTAATCCTCCATCGCAATCCAATATACTACTTTAGCTAGTCACAATGTACTTCTATCTTGATCCGTTGATATTAGTCGTCAGTGAAGAAAATTGTGTATGTAACTTTTGTGTATTTCATTATCTTTCAATATCTTTGTTTCTTTAGTCTCATCCTTACTTAAAATACAAAAAAAAAAAATTCGATTGAATAAAGTACCTTCATTTTTAATTATTGTTTTCCGCTTTTTGCCTCTATCTCACTATATCTCCTCCACCTCTTTGACGCTTACTGCCTTCGTTTTTAATTTTTTTGTCTTTTCATTTATTTCTTTGCATCTCACCTTTTCTTTGTTCCATTTCAAACAATAAACGCATTTGCTCCATGAATATGATTTTATCCTTTATAAAAATATTTGTTGTATTAATGAAAATCCTTATTCTGAAAGATCATTAATATATTTAAATTATTAATAATTCTATTTTTGGAAGATTTAAAACTATATATTATAAAATAATGTATACTTTTAATTTATCTTACTTAAATGATGTAGTGATAGCTGTTTTCATTGGATCTAACCATTTTAAAACATTCATATATTCATCAATATACATGAATACTAGATTTTTATTTTTTATGTAATTAAGGTAGCTAAAAATTACCAAGTTATTTTCTTATCCATGGTTTTTAAAATATAAATTGAATGAAAAATTCTATAATCATTCATATATATTATTCAATTTATAAAACGATGATTATTATTATTGTATGTAAATACATTTTGTTAATTACTACTTTACGAAAATTGATTTATGATTTATATAAATACCTACATATTTATTTATTGGAGTTTTTAATTAACTATGTAATATGTATTTTGATATTGACTCAGAATTTTTATTGAAATAGTGAATTTTACTTAAATAATTTTATATATTAAAAATTTCAAAAAATTTCTATATGTTCTTCATTATAATTGTAAAAAAATAATATTATTGATATAAAATTGTATTAAAATAAATTAAACATTTTATAATATTTGTAGTAATAAAAAATAGAATTTATAATTTTAGTATACCGTGAGAAAATATTGAATTTTCGTAATTCTTGATAAATATATTTAATATTTATTAAATTATTTCTTAAAATAATATACAATTTTGGAGTAGATTCATAATATTTGTTTTTATTAAATTATAAGCTTCTCGGATGTTTTAAAAGACTAATTTTATTTTTTAATTTATTTAAGTTTCTTCATAATTTTATACTTTAATATTTCGTGTGTACTTTTTTTACATAAAATACATTTGTACAAAAAAAAAATGACTGACACTTTAGCATTTGTACAAGTTTTTTATTTTCTTTCTTACTTTTTTTTAAAAAACGTGAATTACATTTTTAAAAAATTCTGTTTCATTAACATTAACTCTTTTAAAACCAATTTCATTACTTTATTATTCTATAATGTTTTAAATTAAATAAAAGAAAATTTCAGAATTTTCAATTAATTTTTATTCATGTTACATGGTTATTTACTTATGGTCATTTTAAAAAATTAAAAAAAATTATCACTTAAAGTATTTTTTTAGAAAATAAATACAAATATTATTATTTTAATCTCTTTTAAAAATATTTATTTTTACTTGCGTGATTGAATTATTATTATCGCTAATCTGAAATATATGAAATATTCAAAATCAAATAAAAATCCAGTTGTTTAAGAAATAATCAAATATTGTAATTCTATGTATTTTCTCGTGTTTATTTATATAAACTCTATTTATTTTAATAGAATTCTATTGTCCAGTAACTCGTAACAATATTCGCAATTGTTTCATCAAAGAAGGTCCTCACCTTCCTCCTCAATTTGCTTAACTTATACAACTCAGATCGAGGAAGGTAATACTCAAATTCAAGTGAAATGACGTGTACTCAACGTCAGAAAGGTGTACATTCTCTCACATTTTCTCACTATCCTTGTCTTTATCAACGGCAGTACATGTTCCTCTTCGCATTTTACAGTCTTTCACTTTCCAGTGTCTTGTACATTCTCTCTCTCTCTCACATTGAAAGCACCTTATTTTACTCGCAACAATTCAAAATCACATTAAAAATATTTTTGACCTCGAATTTTATGATAGACTCGAAACATTTAGTTATTATTAAATTAATAATTATTACGCTTAAATTATACATATAATTTATTATTATAATATATATAAATTTGTAAACACATATTTATATTTATATTCTATTTTTTTATAAATTTATGTTCACGAAATTTTTAAAATATTATACATTTTTTATTTAATTATAATTAATATAGATATTTTTATAATAAATACAATAAAATATTTATTACGTTAAAATGTTTTTTTATAATTGATACAGATATTTCAAAATCAAAAACTCATTCGTTTGTATTAATACTTAATATAGATGTACTTCCTCTCTAAATGAAATTACAATTCATGTATGTTTTTTTAGTCAATTTCACATAGAAACCCATCATGAAGAACTATTAATATAAAATATTATTTGATTTTTAAATGATTTCATTTACTTTCAAGGATTTACATCACACAATTATGCTTTACATGTTTTTTTTTTGTTAATTCACGATAAAGTACGCAGTATACAATGTTTCCATTTTTTATAAACTAATGTAAATTTGTTGGGAGGTGTTTAATTGGTCAGGTAAGTTATTATTTGCTTTTCTTTCAATTTATCTAGTATTACTTATAAGTTTTTTTTTTTCTGTGACTGGTGATTTTCCTTGTCGGAAAGTAATTGTTTCATCATTTTTTTAAGCTTATAGTCACTTCAAACTCTTTGTATATCTTACGTAATTCAAGTACTTTTAACTATGTATTTTTTATCTTTTATCATATTAATATTATTACTATTATTATTTTTCCTTTATTCCTTATACTTATTCCGTTAAATTTATTTGATCTTTTCGGTACATGAGAGTGATTAATATTCATTAAATTCTTTTGAAATTGTTCATCTAATTTAAATATTTCAAAATGGTATAATACAGTTGAACTTGGAATAAAATCACTATCTTAAATTTTTTGACTGTATTTTTCAGTTAATCTCTATTTTATTTAAAAATATGTTATTTGTTTCTAAATTATTTAAACAATATAGTTTATATTCTCTTTGTTCTGATGGCTTCGCATATGTCTTAAGATCAAATGTATGTTATCGTATAAAACGGAAATATCGAATTTAGTATTATTTTTCATAATTTATTAATTTTCGCGACCGGTTTTCTTATAATAACCTGTGAAGTATTTACGATATATAGTCATGTTGATTAAATCTAGTTACAGTGTTTCTCGACTTTTTCATCATTGTTTTTTGATTTTTTCTACTCATTTTTATTTTACATAATAAAAATTTGAAGTAAAAACGGAACCTTATTTTCAATTTCAATTTTACGTGGTTATTAATTCTATACTATTATTTTGGGTTATCGTATCACGGAATGCCAAGTAAATATTTATTTTAGAATTTGCTCTAATTTAATTCAATTACCTATTCCTTTTTGCTAATTTCATGTTTGATTTTTTATGTATATATTTTTAGTAGCTATTAATATAAAAGCTATTACTGATTGTTGAAAATTATATGTTTGAATATGTTTAAAAATTATAATTGACTATTAGTTTAACAATTCTTATTTATTCGATTCTTATTTATTCTGTTCTTGATATGTTCCCAAATTTCGACTTTTTTAATTAGTGTAGTGGGTGTGATAAAAAATTATGACGATGAGGCGCCGTTCATTGACTTTGGAAGCTTATAGTATTGTTTTTTTTTTTTTTTTTTTTTATTCGATTTTTTATGTAAATATGAATCCCTCTTGTATAGTGGGTGGATAAAGATGTATTACTACGAACCATCAAAATTGAGCTCCTCGATTCATGTTTTCGTTGAGTTCAAGGACATTTCGTATTATAAAATATTCAAACTTGAATATAACTATGGTTTAACCAACAGTAATAAAACGATTGCTGTACTCTGAATAGAGGATTTGCTAAAACTTTACAATTTTACAATTATTGCAGTAATCTAGTTTGTTATTGAATAGATTATCATTATGTTTTTGTTGTTATTATTATTATTATTATTATTATATCGAATAGATTATCACTATTTTCTCCAATATAACTTTAGTATTACAATACATCTAGAAACACTCGTATTTAGTATCACTTTTTTTCCGGAATTTTATTCGTGTTGGCCGATCGTCAAATATTTTTTCCATTCCTTGCATCAGTTTTTATTATGGGTATTATTAAATTTTCGGTTTTCGAATCAACGCAACTCGTTGGCTGTCCTTTTAACTTTGTTCTGATTAATATTCCGATAGAGTTCCCATCTAACCAGTAATTGACACGCAGGAGCTCGACTCCCTGTTTCGAACCCCAAAACGTGTTCTCGCTTCCAGCGTAATCATCGAGATATCTGATAGCTTGCACATTCGTTTTCAAATAATATATGCCATCATTATTGTTGATGAACTCCGTGCTTCACTGTGTTCGAGAGTTACTTTGTTCTCATCGTACGAGCTGTGCTATAACTTTTAACCAGCAAGATTTTTACGAATTCTTAAAATAAAAATAAATAAATAAATAAATAAATAAATAAGTAAATAAATAAATAAATAAATAACCTGGTAAAATGACTAAAATACAATTTTGAATGGCAATCTTTTTTCGCACACAAACAGAAATTTATTTCTCTATTTATATTACTTCGGATACTTTGAAAATGAAATTCTGATTTATAATTTTGATTGACTTGCAGCTCTCCAAAATTATTACAATGTTCAATTTTATCTCATTTTTTTATACAAATATTATGAAACAATGCATAATAGCAGATCAAAAATTGTGTTCGTTAAAATTCGTGTGCTTTGGTTCTATGAGTTGATGGTTTTTGCGATACTATAACTTAGGATTTTATTCCTGAAATGCTTCAAAGTAAAATTCTATGAAAGTCAACATTCTCGTATGTCTATATTTTTAACCTAGCCCTTACAATATTAAATGCATATATTTTAAGCTCTATTGAAAATAAAGTGTCGATATTACATACGCAGTATAATTTTTTTATTTGAGTTTTTAATTAATATACTTTAAATTTATAAATTTTATTTAATTTCAAAGATTCAAAAATCAAAATTGAAGCTATGTAACATATTACTTGCAAATTTATATTTTCATATCATGATATATTGATTAATTAATAATTGAATTGATTCGTATTAATTTGAACAGACTCGTATTCGTTCTTTATTTAAGAGGAATTTACCATATTGAATTTATTATTAAATACAATATTCAATAGATATAAAGCTAATTAACCACTCCAGAAAAGGTAATCATTTTTGGAGTTTTTAAATGATGCATGATGCATTGATAAATAACTGAAAAAATATAAAAATATTTTTAATAAAGTAATAATGAATGTATATAAAAATCAATATTTTTTTAAAAATATTGTATTGTCTTTTTTTATTTATTACGCAGTCCAATATATATCTTTAATTTTTTTAATTTAACTTTAAAATGGTTTATAAATGAATTATAAAATCAATTATTAATTAATTAAAAAATATTAAATCATCTGAAAAATATTATTCTGAATTATTCCATTACACGAATCACTTATGAAATTTTGAAAATAATTATATTAATAACACAAGAATATAATTTTACAAATCCTTTTATGAAACTTATGCATGCATATTAATTATTTATTCAACACTTTTTTAATAAATATTTTCATTTTTAATGCAAGATTTAATAGTATGACATTTTCTTGCTGAATCTTTGCTCTATATTCATACATACCAATTATATTGTGTTGTTTCATTTTCCACAATCGCTATTTACTTAACCTATTTAATAGTCGCTATTATTTAATTCGTGCCACAAACATTAAAGGAAGCCTATAATTTCTCTATCTCGTTATTATCAAATTATCTATATTTTCTAATTTCTTCGTGATACCTTTTCTGAAAAATATCTATAAATAGTTACTCCACAATATGCATTTGCAACCAACACGTACAATGTAACACTTCATATTTTTTAATATTGAAGAGAAAAATCAGATTAGGATAATTGTAGTGTAAATTTAATGGATGTTTATGAACATAAAATATTTACTCAACATGTATCATCTTATTTTTATTTCTATTTCATTGATATTTGAAGAGACATAAAATTATTTACCTACACAATTAGTACTTTTCATGTTATTTTATACTTTTAAACCTTTTTCAGAATAAAATTCAATCTTTTCAATAATTATACACTTTTTTATTATTATTATATAGCTCTACTTCTATTTCATTATTTTTTCATCGGTTTGAACCATATTTTACTTGCTATTTTTCTCTGATTTAGAACATGTATCTGAGTATTTAAGTTACAGTATTTAAAGAATGTTTTTTTCTGCATGTAAGTCTATATGATGTTTCCAAACTGGACTTAATGAAATAGGTGATAGTGTGTCACATCACATTAATATATCATTGATGATAAACGGTTCTGATAAAGTATTTCCTATTTGGCTTTTATCGTAACTGTCATTATAACATATCCATATTAATTTAACTAATCATTTTTATAGTCCTAAACAAACTTTAAGCAAATATTTTTTACTCTCTAAAACTTAAAATTAATTAACGTATTTTTTTTAGTAACTGTTTAAATAAATATGTATGCTCATTTATTAAAAAATAAAATATAGTGATGGGGACTGATGATACTTGATATTGATGAGTCTTGATAAAATCTTCTGTTAGATAAGAAATGCAATATTTTCTTGTCTAGTATAAAGGCTCGAATAATACTTTGTATCGCTCCGACATAACTTCTATCAAATATTGTATAATATTATATTTTTATTATGAATAAAAGGATGAATGTAAGTAACTAATCTTTTACAATTTCTACCTGAAAAGGTTAAGGTTGATTTATAGGTGCAGTATCCTCCTTCTGATTTATACTTTGTGATATCAATTTCCTTTTATAATGAATGCATTAAAAATCTTAAATTATAATGCATGGATGAATACAATAATATTAATTCAAAAAGTTTATTATTGAATTGCTTACTAAGGATTCCTTAATTTACTCGTATTCTTTCAAATCATAAAAGTAAAATCTTGCCTTTATATACATTTTATAGAAAATTAGCGTATGAAGATTATTTTCCACATATATGCAATTATAACGGTAAATTATCTAGATTTATTGTTTCGCATATACATTGCTGTGTCATTAAAAAACCTTTTTTATCCTATATATTATTCATTATGATAATTCTCATCTTTTATATTTAATCAGTCATATTAAGAATTGTGTATCTATATAAATTTATATATTCTTTTTTAGCGGATGGTGATAATTATTAATTAAAAATTTATAACAGTGTTGATTCGGTGATATTTCATTTTAGTTTCGTGTTCATAAACGTTATTTATATTTTTTATTTATTTTATTTTAAAATATCTAATTTTTATCAATTATTAAATTACCGTTTTAGAGTTATATTGGATTTGAAATATTGTAAATATTTCTCCTGATAAAGTGCATGTCTATTTTTATCTTTATTATAATTCTATAAATTATTACTTTATTTCATTCTCACAATTCAAGTTTTTATCTTTAACAATAATCATTACTATTTTTAATTTTAAATAAATATTATTTTACAATTTAAATGAAACTTTTTTATTTAATTTCGAGTAAATTTTGATAACTATATTGTTTAACACAATCTAAATTTATAATTATTTTAGAAAATAAAAAATATATTTATATTTAGTTCCAATTTTCATAATATTAGCAAGTATAAATTATAGTAAAGTATTGATATGTTGGTACGTTACTTTTTTCATTGCCTTTTTCATTATTTACTAACTAAAATTAATTGTTCTAAATAATTTATACATAATTTTTTATTAAATAATTAAAATTTATTCTATAAATATTTTTCTTTTCATCTTATGTTAATCGATCAAAATATGAATATTAATTTACATGTTTTTCAATGTTTTCATCTAAAATAAATTGTGTCTATCTTATACAGTCATACATTGATCAATTAGCTGTTTTATTACATATATTAATTTCTCAACTATTAATAATTTTCTCCCTAATATTATTTATGAAGCATATAACTACGCCCAGATATCTGTCTTTCTTCTGAGTAACCAGTTCGTAAATTGATACAACTTTAGCAACATGCCTATCTTGTGCTTGTTGAAATATTTTTGATCTTTAGAACCAATGTACAAGCTATATTTTCTATAACATTCATTTAAAAAATTATTGATTTTTTATGCAACTACAATTTTTAGTTAAGTGTCATTTCTTGCAAATTCAAATGGAGCAAACTTTTATTCAGAATATTTTAAAATCGAAATTAATCGAAGACCGATGATTGGTTTGGTATTTATTACCTTTCAAACTTAAGTTTATTAGAGGAAACCATAAAACTACACATATTCTTTAATGGATGAATCCAAATAGTTATTTATATATTTACAGTCAATTCATTCATAGAAGTTGAATCTTCTACATCCGCATCTCAAGAATGTAATTTAATTTAGTGATAGAGGCAGAGAAGTTAAAGAATGTTTACCTATAATACTACTGTAATAGACTATTAGTAGTATAATCATTAAAAAACAATATTTGTTAAAAATGTATTTTATGAAAATTGATCAATATCCATGTGTAAATCATATTTTCTTTTAGATTGACTTAGTAATTTTTACATAAAATAACTTACTGTATCAGTAATATGCGTAAACGTTTTAAAAGTTCAAATAGTATCATTAAAAATTTATTGTTAGAACTAAAAAATATATTTTCTTTATATTTTACATTACTAAGATGGTAAATAAATTATCTACATATTCTGTCCAAAGTTTTCATTGTAATTAATGATGTTTAGTCTTAAAATAAACAATTTTGAATCAGAAAAGTACTCGAGAGCCTCTAGAACTTTCGCTTTTTGTCAAACATCAAGATAATAATTAAAACTTGCATTCTGAAGAGTCCGAAAAGTTTGTACTCCAAATCATTAATTTTAGTCAAGTTTATTAGTTAGGATAACAAAACCATTATTTTTTATAAAAAAAAATAAAGTTTTTCTTGAAATATTAAATAACTTTTATTATATTTCTCTGTATATAATATTTATTATATATGTTTGTTGATTATGTACCGATATCTTTATTGTAAATAAAGCATTCAATGTATATAAATTTTTATTATTTTTTATTCTAAATTTTTTTAATTAAAATTAATTTAACTATATACACATATATTATAGTTCCATAGTTCCTACAACTAAATAATCATTTATGTTATGATTTATATAATTAAATTCTCAAAATCATAATCGATATAGTTAATTGATATTTTCATTTATTGTATGCTACTCTTTTTGGTCAATTTTAAATTCTTTAATGCCAATTTATACTCAAAATTAAATTTTATAGAAATTATAAACTTTTTTATCCAATTTTAACTTTGAAATATTTAAAGCAATATTACATATTATAAAATTCAATTATATAATTTATATTTTACTCTTTATTATTCTTTATCTCAAGAAAAAAAAGATGTTTTTTCTAATCATTTGTAACAAAATTTAAGATGATTCTTTCATCAAATATAAAATTTGAAAAATAAATTAACTTGACATTTGTAAATATTATTAAAATATAACAATATTTTATTGCAAACTATTTTTTACTGCCTTAATAATGCTAATAGTTGATTTAATGCTTTATCGCCACTAATTATTAAAAAAATCATCTGATATTTTTATAAAATACACTCACACACACACACACACATACACACACACACACATATATATATACATCATTAAATAGATTTCTATAAATGCTTTTTTTAAAGTATCATAAGTATTTTGACAATGATACGAATAAAATATTTTTCTTCAATTTTGTTTCAATTTTTCTAGGTTTCTCTTAAATGTCCAATACAATATAAAGTACAATATAACTTGGACTAATTTATAAATTTAAGAGCCTTAGTGTTTATATTTTTATAAAGTAATTTTTTGTATTATAAATTATAATAAAGCATAAAAATTTATTTCGAGAATAAGTAAATTATATTTATTTTAATATATTAATATAGGCAATTTTTTTCCATTGTATTATATAAAAATTTATTTTTTTACAATTATATTAAAATTTCAATATAATAAAACGTAGTTTTAAATTTGTTATGTATTTTTAACTAATAATTTTGACAATTAAAATTGACTATGTGTATAATATATCATACAGGAAAAAATTGATCTTTCAAATTTTTTTTTTAAAACAATTTTAAATTAATTAAAAATATTTCAGTATATTAAGAATAAATAAATAAAGCAATACCGAATACTTGTGAGTATTTACATGTGTGTGATTTTTCAGTCAAAATTATTTCAGTAAATTTAATTAAAAATATATAGTTTGCAAATAAAGTTTTTAATAATTTGTTGAAGTAAAAAGTAATTAAATTAAAAAAAATTTAATTATTTTTTATGTGCATATTTCATACAGAAATTATAAAGAATTTTAAAACTATTTATATGAAAACTATCTAATTTAATAAAAATTCTATTTAAATCTTTTAATTTTTTTCTTTCGTTATGAAATAATAGTTTATTAAATATATTTTTAATAAAGAATAAAATAATATAATTGAAAATAAAAAACTATTGCAATGTTTCAGATTTATATAATTTTTTTTTAACTGTTGTATCATTTATACAATGCATTAATGCATTTTTTATTTAAATTTTAAAATGTATCAAATACATTTCTTGCTTGATTATTTATTATACAGTTATTCTATAACGTATATGTCAATGTTTGTAATTACCTTCATAAATTAAATTGCTAAAGCATAAATTATATTTTAGTTTTTTTTTAATAATGTACAGTAATTTATAAAATTGAATATCGACATTTTACCTTCTAAAATTCATACTTATCTAATCTATGTAGTTAATTTTTTTTTTTTTTTATGCTATTTGTTCATTTTTTTACTATGCTTAATTATTTTTTCTTTATCCTGATTAATTAAAAAGTTGTTAACTGTATTCTGTAATACCTTTGGACAAAAATTGTTCAGAAGAAGTAACGGAAATTGAATATAAGGACTGATAATGAAGTTGTTTATTCTCCATATTTATAAGTTTATTAATGATTTATGCCGAAGAATCCAAATATTTTAAACAATACTGAATATCTTGAATAATTTACCAAACTTAATGCCAATATATATATATATATATATGTAATACCAACCTAAAAAATCTAATAAATATCTGTGAAAATGGTATGTTTCAGTTGTATGCTCTTGCTAAGTTAAAACAAAATTGTTTCGATATCTCTCCATGTTTTATTCACAACTTTGAATAGCTAGTAACTAGCATATAATAATGGACATTCCGTATGTTTGCAAATTTCATTAGATGTGTAACTGTTTTATCTTAAACTTATTATAAGATATGGAACGAAATTTACAGTACTTGATAATTACTAGGGGAATGTGATCGCTCATCGTAAAACTTTGCTACCGGTTCATAACATGACTAGTGCAAATACATTTATTTTTAGGTTTTATTGGATATGCTTTTAATATCAGTACCTGCGAGTAAATTCAAAGGAATTAAAAACGTTAAGAATAATTGCAGCCGCTATCGATTGTTTGAAATGACCGAACACGCGGAAATAATTGAAGAGCGCACGTTTGGTAGGTTTGTCAATTTACCAGTTGAGCAACATTAAAAAATTGTTGCTCGAGAAGTCGAAAGTGTGTGTAAATTTATTCCGGTCCCCTCGTTCGTTGTCCAAACAAAAGGATCGGGGTGTTAAAAGAAGCTCGTTAATATAGCGTAAACAGTGAAATTGGTCCATAATACAAGAGAATAATATTGTTATTTAAGAAAGAAAAGAAAAGCCGAAGGTAGTTTGGAGTGGATCGATACTACAACTGTATTTCTAGCTACGGTGGCACTTTGGATCGCTTTAGTATCGCCATAAAACGAAGAATATGCATGTTGTATGGTTGGGGGCTTACTCTTTGTAGACGCCTTGCTCGCAGATTCGAAGAAAACCCGTAAATCTGGGCGAAACTTGAAGAAGAAGAAAAAGAGCGAGGATTCAATAAAACTATAAAACTTTTCAAGAACCGAAATTCAAACAGGTAAAGTTAATAAATTCCGTATAAATATATATAGCCTTGTTGAAATTTTTTATTTTAAACATTGTGTAATAGAGTTGAATGATATTGAAAAGTAAGATTGGCAAGTGGGAGTACGACTTTTTTTACTCGCCGTACTCTTTTTTGTTTTCAAAGTTTCACGGAGCTTTTTACAACTCAACAAAGGTTAATTCCTGTTTTTCCTTGACAAATTATTTATTAAGCTGTTAATCATCAATGCCAAATGCCTACTCTGTATTTGTTGGTGTTTGTGTAATTGCACTTGACTGAGGTGGCTGAAACTTTAAATTTTTGAGCGAACGTATTTCTATGCTCGAATAAATATTACTCTGCGAGTATACGTCGGTGCGAAAGTGAGCGAAATTCATCATGTTTGCATCAAAATTTAATATTTACATAATTCATGTAATAAAATGATATAAAATTAGCATTCTACCTTTGTTCTTGCATTTAGATAATATGCATAATATAATATGAATATATTTATGAATAGCCGTAGTAATTTATTTACAGCTTCGTTTAAAATATTTAAAATTCCTCGATTAATAATTACTGTAATATTCATAAATTAACTTATTGTACAAATTTTAATGAATAATTCGATTCAGATTAAATTGACGAAAAATCAGAGAATCTATTGGTCTGGCATTAATTTAATGAAATTTATATTGATACAGAATGCAATAATCGTCAAACAAACCAAGTAGTATTCTTAATAATAATATTGCAAATATAAAAGATGACGCATAATAAAATAAACGAATGAATAATAATGAATTTGATATTTTTATTAATGCTCCTCAATTCGGAAAATTTTATTTTTGTCGTGAAAAGCGTTGTTTAAATCGAAAAAAATTCTAAATTCAATCAAGCAAATAAATAAAATTATAATCAAGCTCGTCTTGGTTACTTCAAATTTGCACGTATACCTAGGGTTTATCGGAGAGAAAATTATTCAGAGACAATGTGTTTTCTCGCAATTGCGACAGGTTTAATTCAATCTCGAATTCTTATTCGGCGAGAACGTGACACAATTATGTGTAACGGGCATTTCTTTCGGTGTAATGATTATCTCGAGATATGCTGTGCCAAAGAAAATGGAATTCCCTCCCGAGCTATAATTAAAATGTTTGCTCCTTTTACAGGGGCCGAGTTCTCACTTTTCCTTTGGCCTTGTGCAGCCAAAGCAAGAATTAGCGCTGCACTAGTTGGATAAAACAATAAACGAAAGTCTCTCCTGGTAATGAGGTAGATACTTACCGAGCTGGAGAAGTCGAATGGCAAATCAAGTCCATCTGGCCGGTCAGTTACCGGAGATAGACATCGGACTCGCTTCTCCTGCTGCAAACAGTTGACCAAGAAAATGTTCGATTGACGAAGTGGCATTAGTAGTGACCGGAAAAAGAGCGCTCGAGATTGTAAAACAGAGACAGGGACATAAAGAAATGCTAAAGAAACGCCGGGAGAGGAATATTTTTGCGTCCCTCGCTCGAAATAACTTTGAGGGAGAGAGCCTAGAACAATGCCGAATGAACTTGGAATCGCTGCTGTGAATTGTAACACCGATTTGCAAAAAATTGCCCGGAGCACCGGAGGAGAGATGTTTAGTTTGTTTTTGCGCGCCACAACTCATTAAGCAAACTTTAAAGAATTTTCAACCGTAAATTGTTTTCGTGTTTTTTTAATTTACCAAGGCAATTATTTGCATAGCATTGTTCAGGATTTATACTGGAGTATTTGTTTTCGAGCGAAATAAACGAAATAATTTCATATTAACTAAAGTATCGATGAAGTTGATGAGCCGAGATGTAAAAACGAACCAAGAACCCTTTTCTCCACGCAGTTTAAATCTTTGTCAAGCTGTAAAAAAAAAGTTGCCAAGGAGTTTTCTGGGAGACGAAGGATTGGTGAGGTGCATTCTTCGGGGATAATATATATGACAGTGTAAAATAAAAATAAAAACACAATGTTTCGTTAGAAAATGAGTTTATTTCTCTGTACCATATATTCTATGTACAATGTAACGGTACTGATGTTAACGATGGTTTAACGTGAGAGACAACTCAATAGTACAAAAGAAGAGACACACACGTATAATGTCATTAATAAATGTTCGCTGTATTTAATTCGACGTAGAGGGGAAAACTACACATTTCATTTGTTTTAGTGCAATGTTAAGTCGAACAGCATAAATGAGCTCGGATACAGTTGGACGGGATAAACTGTTACGTATATAAGGGGAAGAAAAGGACGAGAAGGCAGGAAAAATGGTAGGATGAAATGAAGAGAGAGAGAGAGAGAGAGAGAGAGAGAGAGAAAGGATAGAATGATTGCGCATGTTAACATATAAGTATGTATACTTTCATATTAATAATAAATAAGCGGTGTCGGTGCGCCGATACGAAGGTGCTCGGACGTCGGGTAAGCTCTGCACGTGACAGTAATCTTGATTTAAGTGTCTTTGCTAGGAGGGAGAGAGAGAGAGAGAGGGAGAGAGGGTTGAAGGGGGTGGGGACAGGAAAATTATTAAGGAGAGGACGACGTCAAAAAACGCACTCGGGGGAGGAATTCGATATACCTCGAGGGGTTGGTAATGGGGGTGAAGGGAGGGGGTGGAATTATGCTTGTTAGTCAGGCTACAGAGCAGACTCGAGCTTCTCGGGCAACGTACAACAGCGCGCACCTCGGGCTCGAGGACAAGCTGGGACGTCCGCGATTTGCAGACTGTCGCGGGACCCGCATTATAAAGAATTATTATCATAAAAGTAAGACGGGCCAGAGCGGAATTGAGTATGTAAAAAGCAATTCGAGTGGCTGCATTAGCGGACTCCCGCACCCCCCGCCAGGTGGCGAGCGCGGGCGCCAGCTAATGAACTCCACTGCGAGAGCGAGCGACGCGCACAAATGCGTGTCGCTTCAGAAAATAAGAAAAAAGTGATTCTATTTATTAATAATAATAATATTCGTTGCTAAATGTACGAGCGATCGTCCTCGAGCCCAACTCTCCTTCACATTTTTCATTACTTACGTATCTCGTATTGGGTTATATATAATTAATTATGTATATAGGTGTCTTACAGTAAACTTATCACGTAAATTCAATAATTAAGATTATAATTTGATCATTACAGATTATCGTATACACGTATTGGGAATTATAATTATTATTATTATTGATCGTGTATCTCAGTGATGGAAAGAAAGAGGATTTTGCGCAGTTTCCATTGAGTGCAGTCGAATTCGCATTGGTCGGGGACTCATTACTGATCATCTCGCGCACGCGTCGTTCGTCAGACTCGATGAAAAGTGCGTCGCCCTCGCCTATCGCCATTGACGGTAAATGAACAAGATAGGAAATAAAGAAAATTAGAAAACTGCTCTAAGGCTCGGCGTGTCGGCAAGGCCGAGAGCCTCCCTCCGGTCCCATTTTCCACTTTCCCCTCTCGCATCTGGAAGCACAATTCATGGATCGTAATTTGGCGGGGATCCACGGGATCTCTCAATGACCTTCGACCGGATCTTGGATGACCGGGTGAAAGGATCTCGCTCTCGCCGACTCCTAGTGCGCGGGCGAGGCACCGGGACTGCGCTCACGCACTGCTGGCTCGTGTGCCCGTGCGAACGCAGTTTAGGGCGCGAGTGACGCAACTACTTTTTTCCATACATAATTGCCGAAATTGCATAATTGGCTCTACCCTCTCACCACAAGCAAATTGAATATACTATCTCAGCTTAGTTAGAAAATCTATAAACTTTACCGTAGATAACAACGTTACTGTAATTGTCGCGTATGCTCATTTCTTTTGCTTATTAGTCGCACGCGTAGGCACCATTGTTTGTAGTTTCATTTTTTTTTTGTTTTTTTTGTGTTTTTTTTTTGTTTGTTTTGTTAAATATTTACTTTTTTTTTGGCTATTTCACTGCGAGTCTTCGCTACAAGTCTGATGTATACTAATCTTTAAAGAATTCTTGTGATCCCTTTGCAGTCGCTCTGTTAAATCATCGGTGAACGTGGCTTTTTTTATTAATTTTTTACAAGCTCTTGAATTGAAATGAATTTCCGTATGGCCGAAAGGGAGAGAGACAGCGTGAGGCACGAGCGCACCGACGCAAGATAAACAGACAGACAGACAGACAGACAGACAGAACGCGAAAATGGATAATTTGTTAGTGTGTAAGTAAATCGTGTTCTAGGCGAATGAACATACGATGATTTACTCGGAGAGAATTCAATTTTGCAATAAATTATTAAAATTTCCGCATTGCAAATGAAACAAGGAATTAATGCATCATTGTCAATGATAAAGAAACCGAAATTCCGAGAGCGTAAAAGTTTAAAGAGGGCGTTAAATTCGACGTTATCTCCTGGAGGTGGTTATCTCGGTGAACCTGATACGCCGGTTGTATTTTTAGGGAAATTCAACAGGCTCAGGTAACACTATCTTTATTGAAACAGTGTATCTCGTCGGATGTTGGAGGAGAGGCCGAGCCCTGCTTGCGTAAGTGAAGATGTTGTCCGAGACAGGGATAAAACAAAGCCCAGCAACACGGCGAGGGGTGAGGCAGAAAAATAAAAAACTCCCGGGTGAAAGTCGATCCCCTCCTGGAGGCGAGGCACGCACCGGCGGTTATCGCGGGGAATGACGTTCGTATGTCTCGAGCGTTTGCCCGGGCGCTCGTGAACTCGAGGACGCCACAAGAGACAATTAACCTTGCGCCCGAGTTCTGTATGCGGACCCTCTTCCTCCTCCCCTCCCGGTTTATCACTGTATCTGTTCCCCGGAGCTGGGGGTGCACCCGCCGTTTCCCTCCCTCCCGCACCCTCGACCGTTCTTGTGACCACTGTGCTCTCCTCCTCCTCCCCCCGCGCTCCCTGATACCCCACTCTAAGCATCTGCATAATCACGTTCAATTCCCAATGCTAATTAGAACCCGGAATACGTTGCAAATACGCGTCGACCTCCATCACCTCGTGGTTTGCCTCGCATCGAGCCACGCCTCGTCATTTCTCACTTTCCTCGAGTTCTGCTGTCTCTCGTGTAGCAACCCCCTTTTCTTTTATAACCCCTCAAGTTTTCTTTGCGACGTAATGTCAAATGCTAACTTTTCCCTTGGAAATGCAGAGTTGGAGACAATTTTTTTTTAAATAACATCTTTACTGGATTATCGCATTATTCTGCAAACAACGCCTGTCCTTGTAAACAAGTTTTTGAATAATCGTCGAAAATGGGATGCGTTCGTAAATTATTTTTTGTAATTAAAACCGTATTAGTTTTCTTTCATTTAAACTATTGTCAATGTTAAGCAACTGATGTTTTAACTTGTCCCACTTTATAAGATCTTCAAATTAAAAATTTCCATAACAATGATCTCTTATTCGTTCCGAGAAAGTACAAAAGCATATAGTCTCATTTAAAATAATCACAATATGATATTCAAAACAATTATTATAATAATAATAATAATAATAATAATATTCTAGAATTTAAAATTTTTTTCATTTTAAACCGACTACACGTACTAGATTTTGCTGCGCTTTTATCTTTTTTCGGCCATTAGAGGAATTTCTTTATTATATTTTTAATTGTAAGCGCCGGGCTATATATCGGTTTTAAAATCTCTTCTTTTTTTTTTGTACTTTTTCCTCGCGAATTCCCTCTGTTCACCGTAAAAGCAAGATACCGTGAGCCTCTTGACGATAAAAAGTGCACACCTATAAAATAAATAGTGGACTTAATCGTCCCCACAGGGATGATTGCGGTTCGATGCCCCCTTTTTTTCTTTTATTAGTCCGGGCGTGCGAATGCGTCGTCTCTCTCGTGGCCCATAAAAATTATCTTTGTTACACGTTCGACAGGTGTACCCGGAGAAGTGCCAGAGATATAGGCCTCGTGTTCACAATGCAGCTCGAGGTGCACCGCAACTTGGGGATTAAACTTGCGTCGCGCGTACGCGAAAGGATCACAAGAATTGTGATGGTGGTCGTGTGCTCGTCCAACAGTAAGGCTGCGTTATCAATTTGAAATTATTATTGTGCATGTAGTTTTTGAATAAACACCTGTGCAATTATTTCTCCTTTAGAGACAGTCCCGTTGCAGTCGGTTACATTTATCTAATTTCATATAATTCAACTACGGTCGATTCTTATTAAATATAGGTTCTGACTCTCGTGCACGCCTACGTGTAAACAGATAAAAGCGTCTGTATAGAAATTTTTCTTTAATCTATTACACGTCGTTTTTCATTCTGTTTCATTTATCTTATTTCCCGAATGTGTATGATTGTGCAGTCGAGCAGAGAATGTCAATATTATTGAACTCGCGGAAGACTCGCGGAAAATTAAGAAAAAAAGTGAAAGGTAGAGAAAACAAGGGTGACGATGATCATCGATTTCTCACGCTGCGAGAAAATTCGTTGACTGGCACGTACCGTCGTCCACCCTTCAAATTCAGCTATTTGATATGTATGATCAGGAGAATGCTTTCCTCCTTGTCCTATCAAAAGGAAAGCGTACAGTTTTGAGAAGTCGGTATGCTTTAAGTGAAATGCTGGCGATTCGCACGGGTGTGCGCGACGTCATGCTTACCCCGAGAAACGTTCGAAAGCACTCGGCTAAAATTTATTCGAATAGCAGTTATATTTTCCTATAGTTGAGATAAGAGAGTGAAAATTCCTCGCGAGAAAAATCAATTCCAAATGAATGCACGAGGCTCTCTCGCGTATGTTGCAGCTGAGCGCTGAGGTTTTTCCTTTTTCCGGCACTCCCATATCGGGAGCCACATTCAGCCCCGAGTCATCAAAACTGTACGCGATTAATGAAGAATTGATAATTACCGCTGAAAGTGCTATATTCTTAATATAATAATTGTGTACGCAGTATTGAAAAAGCAATGCCCAAATTACTCTGACCTCGGACAATCGGACAAGAATACAGATTTACCAAAACGTTAATCAATGATTGCTAATTAATCTTGCTAATAGGCACAAACATTTTGTAAAAAAGCATGTTTCCAATTTTCAGGCCCTCGTTGCCCTTCCAACACTGCGTACTCGAGCTTATAGCAGTTTCGCCGTAGCGTATCTCCTGTCAAAAAAATCGATATTGGATCCTAAATAGAAGCGGCGACCAAAGGGGGTTCGCTTACGTCTCGGGGACATAGGAACCCCCCTTGGTCCCGCCACTGAATAGGCAGCTATACAGGTTTTATATGCGCATACGACAACCTGTATAGGAGCCTATTGAGAAAGCGCTAAACCAGACCCTAAGCGCCGCGTAGAGTCTGGCTCAGGATTCGTCCTGGACCTGCAGATACAGAGTCCCGACGTGTCCTAGATAGGAAAATACCTGGATCCTTTTGACCGATCTGCTCGTCCTTCGTTTCCCACTCGCCGCAACGTGTCGGAAGTATCGCATCGAAAATATCCCTCCGCGCCGTAGGTTTAAATTTACTTTCATTGTTAATGTATCCGCGTAATAGCCGCGACAGATTCATGTTTAAGTATGTGTTGTACGTGTATGTATATATAGGACATATAGGACATATCGCTTACAAGCAGACGAGACTCAGAGACTCAAGACGAGATAGAGATTGATAGATACTGGAGAGGAAAGCTCCCCGTCGATATCCGTAATTGGCTCGGGGGGTGGCTTCCGGAATCAGAAGCGGCGCGAGTACCCCTGAGCGTCGTAGAGCTTGCAAAGACTATCGGCCCTGCCGCTGTGCATCCCCGGCACCGAGACCGACACCGAGAGCGCCTCCTGGTGCTTGAGGATCTGGCGGCGGCGCTGCCAGGTGAAGGTCCACGCGGCGATGATGGCAATTTGAGCGACTAGGAATACGGTGCCGGCGACGATGGCCTCGCCCAGGTTCATGCAGATGCCCATCAGGCCGGAGCTCGTGGAGGTGACGCCGCTGCCGCCGCTGCTGCCCTCGTCCTCCACCTCGACGAACGCGCCTTCGCGGCCCTGGGTGCGGTTCGCCGACTGCTCGAACCCGAATTTGTCCGTGATCTGGATAGACTGGACCAGGAGAAGGTCCTCGCGCATCTGGGAGGCGGTGGCTGAGCGTCGGCGACGTCTGCGCCCGAAGGAGATGACGGAGCGGAGTTCGCCCGTCGACTCTTCCTGGTCACACTGCACTGGCTCACAGCTGGGCATACAAGGCGTCACTAATGCGCGGAACTGCACCACCTCTGAACTCGGGAATTTGAAGGCGTCGAAGTGTGACAGCAGGATCTGCAATCATAAAGCGTGGTGGTTTTTTTAGACCTTTTGCCAATCCTCGACTTTTTTAGGGCTCGTGCGCAGAGCAAAGACACAACCACTTGATTCAAACACCGGAAATCAGTCTATTATGCTAATCAATACATTAATAAACAAATAAAAATATTGTCTCATTACAAAATAATCATAATAATCGACTATTTTTTACTTTTTCTTTTTAATGTGCTTTTATTTTTTGTGTTTTGCATAATTTTTTATTTATAATAAATATGATAATTAAGATTACTATCTGTTTCGGTAGGCTAACTTTTATGCGTTACATGTGCACAATTGTTAATACGTCGTGTAATTTCCAATGCACTGTATATAATAATTAATAATGCGATATTATTTGTTTTCCCTTAATAATGCATAATAATTTGATGGATATTAGTTTATGGTAATTTGTATATTAGTAATAATAGCCCATAAATCATGTACAAACGTATATATTATTCAAATAGGCACTCACTATTATGTCCCTGTGCTTTAATTTTATTTGCAAGAACATTTTGAATTACTGATAATTCTCTTTTAAAATCAAACCGAAAGAAAAATTACGTTGCAAGAGATAATTACAATCCAGAAGCAAAGGGTATCGTCCTTGTTTTTCCACTTGCATAAAATAAGAGGAAACGAAAAACAGTTGTTCCAATATTTACAGCATAAATTCATTCCGCGTACCGATTTACATCAACGAAAAATATTGTATTCCCGTGCAAAAACGGGAGTCATAGAGAATATGTAATACGCTCTTCTTTCATAATCCGAGTTTTGCAAATACAGCTGAAGTAATAGTGTGGATTTTACGATGGGGTATTTCGTATTACCGAACGAAAGGGTGTTGAACCAAACGGACACCCGCAACGCCCATTGCGTCATCACCGGTTTTCCTACCCCCGAGCCACCCCCTGACAACCACTGCATATCGAGCACAGCCTCCCCACGTATTCGAGCCGAATAAATACCTGCGATTATTCACGTTAATTCCAAAATTCTCGAAAATGCACAAATCGGGGCAAATCGTTGATGGTCATGCGTTTGGGTATCCGTAGCTTCTCCCTTTGCCCCTGTGCAACCCGATCGGCGCTAGTCCGACTGTTTGTATTTATTCTTTTTTGAAACTAATGATATAGCCGTGGAATAACCCGAGATGCAGAGATAGAAGAAAGATGGAAATATTACCATATGATAAAAATGCTCGGTCCACACAGATGCGCAAGAGGAGATTGAGTTTGAAATTGTTTCTCTGCACAAAATCATCGATTGTTCGCTCTCCTCATCGCAACCTATAATGGGCTCGCGTTCGCAGCGCCATATTTTCCCGAGCGACACGCCTCGTTAATTCCCTCAAATCCAACAGAGGGAGATGGGCAGAACGAAAGCAAAGAGTGGCTCGGCACGAATTTACGAGCGGCCCGATACTCCCCGTGACCGGTGCGCGCGCGGAATCCAGGATAACGCACGACTCAGAATGCGGATGCATCGGTTCCGCGGGCATGTGTTGGCGGACACTTCGCACGCTTTCTTCCCCCTCCCTCCTTCCCTCTCTCTCTCTCTCTCTCTCCTTTCGCGGGCTTTCTTCGAGGCAGCACATGGCGCTTGTTGTGACTCTCTCATCGTCTTACGCAACTTCCCCTTCCGCAGCTTGCGTGCCCCGTTCCTTACTCTTTATTAGTCAAGATCGTATAACAGCAATTATATGAAATTACGATGGGAAAATGCGAGAAGCAGACCTTTTTCCTCGCTCTTATGCTCTCTTTTTCTCAGCGCATCGCTTCCTCAAGCTCGCTCCTTCCATGCTTGTTTGTATATTACCTCACTCATTTTACGACAAATCGTCAGGGGCTCAAGAATACTTCCTTCCACTCATTGATATTTAGAGATGATTCTCGGCTGCAGTTGCCAGCTTACGTCTCTCAACGTCTTTATCTCCGTGATTTTAGTTGTGCGAGTGAGTTTACCTTTTTTTGGTTTAATCTACTACGGAGAATAACGACAGAGATCCTATCAATCCTCAATGGAATAAACTGTGATATTAGAAGATAAAGGCGATAAAATTTATTTAAGCCCACGACTTCCTCTGATTACCGCTCATTATAGTCGAGATTTTTATTCGATAGCTTTTTTTCTCGTACCTCGGCTACGGATTAACTTCTGCGATGATGAGAAGGCAGCATTCTTAGTTTCCGTTAATTAACCCCGAATACACGTGTCGAGTTTGCGCGAGAACAAGTCCATTAATCTTGCTTCATTTTTACCGAGTTAATATAATAAATATGCATCTTGGTGCAAAGCTACAAACAAGATGGAGTACCTGTGCGAGCTATTGGCGTGTCGAAGCAACGACTTTATTAGAGCCCCGTCATTCTCTGTCTCTTGCACTTGATAAACGCACCCCTGCCGAAAAAAGAAAAGGAAAATCCAAAGCCACCCTTTCTCGGCTTCTTGGCTTTTAACCTCAGGGTGCACTATCGCCGGGATGAAAACCGTCTCGGCATCATAAATGAATCAGGACATCAGTCGAGTCGTAAGCTTGTATCTTTACAACCCTGAGATCCTCTCGCGGTCCACTCGTATAAGTCGTATTCCACTCTGCAAGCTTTTCCGCTAAGCTTATTTTCCGGGAGGCGCTGCGACTTGAGAAATGTTTTCAATTTTATTCAAAGCGGTCGACATTGCGGCGGCGCAGCAACGTCGACCGCTTTACGTGACGCACATACAGCCCGAGGATTTTCGGCAAATTTTCCGAGTCCTAGGCGCGACGTCTCGAGAGAAACGAGAGCTGTTCATTTTTCTCGGTCGAGGGTTAATAAAATCGAGCCGAGTGTGTGCAGACGTTGTTGCGAGAGGAACGAAGAAAAAGAGTAGGCGGAAAACCTCCACCCCCTAGAATTTATGTTTCCTGCACACGCCACCCCTTCCCGTCGTAAGAGATATTTCATCGAGGGCGACGATCGACAGGAGGCGAGCTCCCATTGGCTGCTTAGCTCAGATTCCGAGCGACCGCTACGCGTTTTATCACCTCGACGGGGGGATGGACCCAGCATCCGGGGAGCGATTCCGAGGACGTTTGTTTTTTAAATCGAGGAATTCGCGCGGATTTAGTAGTTCGTGTTGGGACATTACCGAACCGAATTTGTCGTCGTAGAGCGAGATGTTTTGCGCGATACGTCAAATACGTGTACGCAATATATTTTAACGGTGCCAACCAAATGTAAGATCTGAAAATTTTGATAACACGCTTCTCGTAAATATCCTTCGTGTTTCGCGTTTCACTACCTATTTTCACTGCAGATGCGATATTATTCTACATCTCATTTTTATGTATGATAGTTTCGTTAGCTTTGTAATAATATTTTAATTAGCTTGGCTTATTTATCTTGGGCCATTCTTAAAAAGTTAATTTTAAAATAAATTCGCTTTAAATACCGGCTCTTGCCCTTTTTATAATTTTTATCGTTATTAAAATTATTTATGGCGCGTCTTAAAAACGTTAGAAACTATAAGATCAAGACACCTAGATAACAGTCTTATCATAAATATTACTATAATTTTTCTTTTTTATCCTAAACTACTTTTATAATTTTCCGATTATTTTACTTAATGATTTTATCTTTCAAGAATGATTTAATGAAAATAATTAAAGGTCGATTTTGATTATTCCTTTAAATTCAAAAGTACTCTTTAAATTATAAAGAAGAAAATTTTATAAATATATTTATTTTTATAAAACTCTGTAGAATTAAAATAATATTTTTATTTAAAATAAAATGTTTTATGGACGTATAAGAATTATAACATATATTTTGTAACAATTAGAAAAAATAAAAATAAAAAATTTCACTAATTTATAGCAGTGTCGGACGTAAATCACTTAATAATGAAATGGTACATGCAAGAATTACTCGAGAGTATTTAAATTTATAATATGTAAAAGTATTTAAAATTTTTTTTAAATCTTACTCGTACAGTTACTTTAACACTTCAAAGTTATGTACTAAAATATTCTGCTAAATATATAGCTTCTTAATGTATTTATATCACTTTATTCATTTTAATATTTATTAATTTTAACAATTCTTACATTTATATGATTCCAAAAAAATATATTTTACATACAATATTTTTAAATATATTGTTGATTTTGTAACTTTTTTCCATTACAGTTGACCAAGAAAGATTCTTTTATTATACTTTTCAAAATAAAATTACTTTATTTAAAACTATATTTGAATAAATATTGCAAATGCAAAGGAAATATTAAATTAAATTGAATCATAATATAATATATTTATATATATTTATATATAATTTGTAGATTTATTTATTTAGTATGTAAGATCGAAAACTAATTTAACGCCGTTATCAATTATAAATGCAAATAATTGAATTACAAATTTTCTCTGAGATATTGTTTGAATTGATTTGAAATTGAAATTTTAATTTGACCATTCTCTTAACATTCTCGAAATTTTTTTTAATTTTAATGAAAAAATTTGTGACTCCATTCTACATTGAACTATTGATTTTTCCTTCTATCTAAAATAATTAATAAAGTTCGCGCGGTACAGATATATAACATTAGCTTGGAAGATAGGCTGTTAAAGTGAAAAGAAGGGTGTGAAAAGTTTGCAAAAGATAACAACATGTTTTTAGAGCACCAAGAGTTAACATTTTTATCATTTCCTATCCGTAAATAAGTTTTAATGGTATTAATTAAGTATTTAAGATATTGGAGGAAATTTTGAAATTAAGTTAGCTCCCGATGCTTACAATGACGTCATTCAGCGTTTGTTTCAACAATTTATTTCGCCGAAAAGCTTCGGCTATAATTATACGCTTCGTGTGCACCAACACGGTATATATTAATTATATGCGCCACTTCTTAAATACCTTTCGGCCTGGTGAAAATGAGTAGTTAGCACGGTTATAGTGTTTTTATCTTCTTTCAAAGTGCCCGGGATATGCTAACTTTGTGTGTATTTGTATGCATTTGCTTATGCAGAATAGTGCTCTTGTTCCTAACGACGTGCCAACGATATTCTCCTTTAATGAAATGATATTCTGTTTCATGACCGTACCGTTAGGTTACGTCACCCCAGCCCCTTCAAATACGTAATTGACTGCGGATTCTTTGGAAAAAAAGAAGAGTGAAGGAAACAAAAGAACGGAATCCCTTCTTACTTTTCGGGCTGTAGGTCGTGCACGAATTGTAATTTCCTAAGGCGAATCCTTGTTAAAGTGTCAGTTGAGAAGAGGAAGACACCCAACGGACACGTTACTTTCTTCGTTCCTTTCCCCCCCTTTTTCTTAAATCTCTTTCACTCGCACCAGTGTGTAGCAAGTTGGCGAACGAAGCTAGAAATTTCGTAATGAAAATGAATGTTTCTTTGAGGCGAAACTAATTTTAAATTCAACGCCTTTCTAGTCACCCAACCAAGCAGTCCTCCTTATAAGTTTAATCAACTCTAATAGGAAAGTCACGATAGCTTCCTTTTAATTTCTTCTTTTTCAACTCGGCGATTCGACCGTTTGGTCTTGAATAAATCACCCTAACCCTTTAGCCAAATGACCCGTAATGACGAGTTTAACGAATCGTTCTCGGTCATTGATTAAAAAAGATTCACTTATGATGTAGGATACAAACTCGTTTTTTTTTTTTTTTGCTCGCATCCGCTTTAATCAGTTTTCCTTTGAAATATATCGAATGGATTCTAAGTGCTTGAGTCTTACACCGACTTACCGACACGCTAGCTTGCTCCTATTTTTACCCATGGTGCCAAAACACAAAAGAAACAACGATATATTTGAATAAGAGCCAAATAAAAAAATAACACTAGAAGAATATAAAAACAAGGATTGTAACTCCGAGGGAACGCGCAGTACTTTCCGCACATAAATTATTTTCCCTGATATCTGAGTGCTACGAGTATCCGGGCCTGAAAGAGTAGAACCGAGTAAAAGCAAGGATTTCCTCTTTTTTCATCCTTTGCTTTCGTAAAGAAACGTGCTCTAATTCCCTGACAGGACTCCGTGTCTCAGGAATAAGAGAGAAAGAAAGAGGGATAAATGCGAGCGACCCATCCAAGTTCTTTGCGGTACGACCATTCGCCGCTTTCGAGTTCCCCTGGATTCGTGAAGAGACTTTCCACCAGTGCTAGAACCCTGTAATGAGCCGATTTACCTTAACTAGCGGTCATTTAAAGCTAAAATTGATAGCTCGATAATGTATAGATGGCAGGATTAAGGACCTTATAAAACTGTGTCCTCTATTGCGACAATTTATGCACACACCAAACATCCTTTTTTCCCTTAAAATTATCAGACTACGTTAATGGACGTTTTTTCCCCTCCCAATTTAAACTTCTTAGCGCGCAAAAATCGAAAAGATGATGTATTTAAAATTTAAGTTTTCTTAAAGTGTCGAGCAATTTCAGATTGGACGCGTTCCATTATTCACACCAGCTGAAAGACGTATTTTGGTGTAGATACCCTGCTGAAATTAATAAGCGCCAAGTCTGCCATTGACAAGTTTCGCGCAAAGTGCAGCCTCTCTCGATTCGAATCTCCAAGATGAAATGTGTTACGTAAGCGTCTTTGTCGCTCTTTCGCGGCGCAAAACTCGGGATGAGTACTCGCGTGCGTACGGCGGGGGAGGATGACGTCGCCGACACGGCAGTGTCGCGTCATCCTTCGTCATCCCAAAGACGAGAACTGACGCGTCACTGGGATTCGACCTGTTACGAGGAGTAAATTGGCCACCCTCTACCTCTATCAACTCTCTCTCTCTCTCTCTCTCTCTCTCTCTTTCTTATTCCATCTTGGCGCACCATCATAAAATCCGTCGACATGATTGATTAGCATGAGACGGCTGATCGTTAACTTACATTTTTCCTTCCCCGTCCATTTTACCAACACAAGACTAATTTTATTTGCTTACTGCCGACTGTATTACGTATTTATATGTACACATACATGCGCCTCTACAAAGTTGCGAGTATTTATGAGCTGTGTAAATCTATTTTTGGCGCTCGTGTGTGCGTGTCGCCCTCGACTCCTATCATTATAATTTTCACTTGGCACTATCAATCACTTCTTCCAGCTTTTTGCAAACTTTCTTTTATTCCTCCAAATAAATAAAATAGCTGCGTGTATAATTAAGGTACCGTGGTTTTATGTGTATGTAAAATTGAAAATTTGTTTTAATTTGTTACAGTTTATTCCAAAACTGGAAATATTTCTCGAATAATGATTAATTACGCGGATACTACTATCGAATGCTCATTATTTATACAGTACTTGAAATTTTACACCGCATCAAAGACACCTGAGTAATAATATGTAGGCTTGGTGAATTAAGATTAAAATTATGAGAAACTCACCTTGCCGGAGGTTGAAGATTTGTAAAGTGGCCCCATAATGACGTGATCGGTGGGACATCCCCGTGAATCAATGAGCACAATTTCGCTAGAATCAACACCGTCCATAGCAACGAGTTCTCGGACGAAAATTTCATAGGGACTGTTGGGGTCAAGGATTTCGAATTTAAGAGCGAGGGGGTCTCCGACCTCCGCGGATGGTATTGCGTCGCTTCCACTGCGATCGGTGATCTTCATGGCCACGTTGGGCGAGTCGACGACGACCTCCTCCGTGAGGACTGGGTTTATCTCCCCGTGTACACCGAGGTCGACCTCGTTGGAGACGGTCTTGTTGGTGAGATCGTACTGACAGGTGACCGCGAGCCCCAGATCGGAACTGGTGACAATGGTATCGTGGTGCTGGATGACGACGTCGTTGAGGTAACGTCCGAGTCCCTGTTGTTTAACGTTGCACTCGAGGTCGTCGTAGGCCATTCGCAGTTCAAACTCGAGGGCACCTTTCACATCCTGGACGCACGAGTTCGGAGAGCCTTTGGCGTAGACCTTTCCGTTGAAGAGTTTGCTAGTTTGGATTCGGGCGACCATATCACCTGCCAAACAATCTATCGAGACGTTGTAACAAGAGCTGAGCTCGTAGGTGGAGGCCTCGGGCACATCGAGGTAGGGCTCCTGTAACGAGAATAAACAAAAAAATTTCTTATTTCAATACTTTGATGAGCGTGAGTGGGCATTATTTTGAAAGTGATTCATCGGTAATAAAGTAATACGCTGGTTATAAATCGGAGTAAATAATAGTTGAGAGCAATATAGGATTCCATCTCCTGCTACTAAAAACCTCTAAATACTTGGGCAAACATTTTTTACGGACGACTTTGTTTGATCAAGATATAAATCAAATATTAGTATATTTTATTAACAAGATTTGAAAATTAAAATTCTTATAGCCTATTATTAGTTGCAAAAACATCGGAAGCAAACTTTTAAAACCCGATGAATTGAATCACAACAGTAATTTGTACTTATAATTTATATTTTTAAGAGTAATACTGAGAGCGTGACACAACAAATTTGACTTTATGTTGTAAGATACGAAATTAAACGATGATTTTTAATACCTCATATATTACGCAGAAAAAGAATTTAATTTCTCGCTCTAGTTGAGAGTTTATAGCAAAAATATATTAAAATTAATAATTAGAACTGCAGATCATTATTGTTTAATTTCAGAAATGATTAATAATACACAATTAATTTATTAGTGCATAAAGTTATCTCTATTTTTACGAAAAATCATACATCAAAACTTTTGAATCATTAAATTGGTATAAGCATTTATATTGCTTAACAGTTGACATATTTAAAAAAAGTTTGTACATCTTGAAGAGGAACACCTGCAAAGATAAAAGATAAAATTCCACGCAAATCTTTACGTCGATCATTTAAAGTGTCTTTCAAATGAATATATTAGCTTTTGGACACGTATGTTTTAATTTATTCATTCACGTTTGAAGACATTAAAAACTTGATATCATGTAATCAAATGTATTATTTTTAAAGTTATCTTATTATTTTACGAAAAACGTAGAAAACTATTTTACACACACACATATATATATATATATATTGTAGAATGAAATGCATATTTCATAATACAAATATTAAAAGTAATACAATGTTTGCATTGTAGCTTGTATATTTTTAATACTATAATTATCAATTTTAATCAATAAGAAAAAAGAAAAAGATTCGTGAATAATGCTGAATAAGAGTAAAAGTAATTTATACATTTTCTTTTTTATAATTGATTAAGTTAGCATTTTATAGCGACAAACTTTACAAGAGTTTTACAGCATCTTAAATATAACCGTGTAATAACTTTAACTTTATCAATAAATAAAATAAAATAACTATTGATTATTAAATATTGTAATAATCTGTATCAAGTGTAATTTATAAATTTTAATTTAATAAAATTCAATATTTTATGATTACGAACAACTTCAACGCCAGAATAAAGAAAATAAATTACTTCAAATGGGCTTCTTATTGTATCTACGCAAACTTTTTTCAATTTTATGCTAGACATACAATTTCCTATACGTAGGTTAATCAATTATACTTAATACTTTGTACTAAGATTAACTTTGAAAAAATTAAACTTTATTTTCGAGATATTTTAAATGATAAGTCGCAACGATTTTAGATATAAAATGTGCATTTTCAATTATAATACCACAAATGAATTGAAATGTATTTGTGTGATTAATGTCTTTATGAAGACTAATTTTAAAAGGGAACATTGTGCTTTGCGTTGATATGATCACTTTATATCATCGAATCATGCTCTCAACTCGACGACATTAATCGGTGGGCAATCGAAGGAGAAAAAGAATAAAAAAGAAAAGAAGAAAAAAACGAAAAAAAGGGAAAGGTTATATTACTTGAATGTCGGAGAGGGTGGCCCTGGAGTGATGACTAAGTCGGCAAACCATGTCCCCGGTGTCGCCGTAGTCGTAGGAGTGACAACGGAAGGGCGAATTGAGGCAAAGCTCTCGGCATTCCTCGGCGGTGGCAACGTCCTGATAGACCGAGTCCACCGTCTTGAGGATGCGGCCGGTCATCTTCTTGAACTCGCACAGCTTCACCGGCTCATCAACGCAGTGATTTTCGAGATAGTCGACGCCCTTGGCCGCCTCCAGGGCGCCGGAGCCCGCGACGGTCAATCTGTCCATGTCCGATAGCTCACATGCCTTTGTGGCGTTGGCGAAGTTGGCAGACCTGCAACAAAGAAGATGAAAAGCCGCGATTAAATTTTACAACTTCACACAATTTCTCTTAATCTCGAGCATCAAATTGTTGGCATTTGGCTCGAGGCGAGGCTTAAAAGCGAAAGCGGGAGGCTGGACTGAATAATGCGAGTGGCAATTGTCTCGCGGGTAATTTGAATGCCCAATTTTTCATCTCCTTTACATTTTTACCCGATTTCCCATTTAGAGTCGAAGCTATAAGTATTGTTTTATTATGAGAGACCGAGGGTCGCTCGGAGTACAGTGCAGGGATTTTTTCGGATCGAAGAAGCCAGTGTCACTATCTGGACAGTCATTGCCTGGGCACAATAGAGGCCGGGACTCGTCAATGGACATTCTTGCGGAATCTAATTTTAAAATCGCTCGCACCAGAGTCATGCACTCTACATAACCTATCGGCACCATCTCCCTCTCCCTCCCCGTCCCCGTCCCCGTCCCCGCCCCTGCCCCTCTCCCTCTTTCAATTCAGCTATGCAAATGCTATTCGCACCACTCGAGACAACGAGAACATACACGTCAGATCTCGCGTGCACTCGAGCTACTGGTCTTGTAGTGACTCCTCGCGTGCGTTAACTGCCGCCAGGATGAGAAAAATCAATACGGTTATCAGCTCCGATCACACTTACAGCGAAGCCACTGCGGGTTTCCGGGATAACGTCATCGCGCACTCCACCGCCTTTATCTCTCTCTCTCTCTCTCTCTTTCTCTCTCCCTCTCTCTCTTTCTCTCCCTCGCGCGCGCAGTTGGACCCGAGGCAGCAATTCGATTGTCTTCCTGCCCGTGCATTAATATTTGCTCAGTTCGTTTTTAACAATACCCGTTTAATCGAGGAAATGAAAATGGCTTTTCCGACTTGTTTGAACGCCGTTAATCTCTCGGGGTATAAATCTAAATAACGTCGGCTCGGTTAATCGGGCGCAGAAACTAAAGTTAATCGAGTATTCTTGAATTAAAATGACATTCTGTTTTGAAGATCAAGTTTTTGCATTTCTGCATCCTTGCAGGGAGACTCGATTTTTACAAAACTTAATACGAGTTACATTTGATTCACAAAGACTCCTTTGGTTCCACGTCAGTTTTCGTTGAGCTATCTTTCGCTCCTCCGGCTGCTTATCAGGAACTTCCCTCGACTTTTACTTCTCTCCGACTATCTTTTTTTGACGTAATGTAATGCGCGTCTAATATGCTTTCGCTCGCTAGATATGCGAATACTTTGTCCGACTGCTTCCTGCAGCTGCAAAAACGACTAATGAGATTCGAGTCATCAGTGACAGTTGTACACCAGCTTTTACGAGCGCTATTAATCTTATGGTTAATATTTGCTCCTCTTACAGCTTTATTTTTTTTATTTTCTTTTCTCTTGTTTTTTTTTTTGTTTTTTTGTTTTGGATCCTTTTAGCGAGCACCAGTTGTTATCGATTGCCCCGATCTCCGAGGATGTAATTCTTTTCGCAAATAAATTAATTATACGCGTTTTCTAGTGCCCGTAAAGAAACCACGAGGGGCGGGGGGAAGAGGAAGGATGGCGGGAGGGAGGGAGGGAGGGGGGTTTTGCACTTTCCCTAATAGACAGCTCAATTGAGCGATACGCGAGTGTGTATTTTAATGCTCGGATTGCCCAACAATACCACAACATAAACGGCTGTGAAATTAACCAAAAAACAATCGAATTACTAATTGGTAAACGCAACTCGAGAGATGTGTTATTACAGTTTGCACTAATGGAAAGATCAAACGGTTTGCTTAAGCGCGATAGTTAGGATTGAGCGGAGCACGCGAAGTGGTTTATATTTGGTTGCTCCTCAATGAATTCACGCGATGATTTTACCCTCTAAGCACGCAAAATATAAATAATGTATCATAGATTATGCAAATGCATGCTCGGATATTTTACACAAAAAGCTTGCACATAAATTATACTACCGTGTTTTCAATTTTTAAATCGAGTTTTTTCGATGCTTTTATGGGAGTTCGACTGTAAATCGAGATTTAAGAACGTTTTTCGCGTGTTATCGATTTTTAATCTTTATCGTTAAAAAAAATCCTGTGTTGAGCTAATACATGGATGTTGAATGTATGTTTAATCAATTTATTTAATTCTACATAAAATGATTAACATTAAAAAGTATCGGAATAACAGCATAATTGTGTGTTATCTCGGTCATTTTTGTACAAATTAAGTATTTTTAAACGGATTGCAATCGGAGTAATAATAATTGCGCACGAACCAAAGCAAAAAGGATTTAGCTTTATATTAAATGAAATGTAATTCCCAACGTTATTATTTGTCATCGGTGTAACTTAACTTGACAAAGGACTCTGGCGCTCAGGTGCACAATCCATCATATCACCGTGAGCTCGGATGCAGTTTGGCGAGCGAACCGAGAGAGAAAGGGCGATGATAACTTTGGAAAGAAGCTCAAATTTATTCCGCATTGCTCCATCGATTCAGAATTATATTGCCTTAAAACCTGAATAATATTCATCAACGGTCGCCGTTATGATTTCAATATTCTCGTTTTCATCTCTTAGTACTCCATCAGAAGCACCAGCACCTCAGTCGAAAAATCACCGTCCTGGATTTTTATGCGATCCCGCGATAAACTGGATTGCCTATAATCGAATGCCTCGACCGAGCTTCCCGCCCACCTCCTCCCCCTTTTCCTCTTTCCTCGTTTTTCTCCATTCTAAAAATGCTCTTATATGCCACTCCTATTAACCCTCTTATTTTTCATCTATAAATTTAACTTAGTTTTTTTCTTTGACATCCCGATAAAGATTTCGATTAACTACACAGGCATCCACTTTACAGAAATCGAAAAAAAACATTATCCCGAAGAATTTGTATTAAAAGTGGAAAAGTATCAGCCAATAGGTTTCGTATCAAGATGTATGTCTGTGCGCTAACGTAACAACTGGTTTTTTATTCACTTTGTTGGACATTATACGACATATATTAAATGAATTGTACATAAATACTAGTATTACATTTCTGAGAAGTAATGGATGAACGACAAATTGTAGTGGTATTATTCGCTTACTCCTACTGCGCAAATACATTTTATGCTTTTAAACCCGCGTAATTGGATATAATTATTTATATTATGTGTTGAATTGAAATTGTGGATATTTCTGTAGTTCCGAACATTTCTTGGAAGCTTTTGAGTTATTATCTGGTAATAAATCACTTTAGGTCAAAACCATATCGACAATTTGATATTCTTCAAAGGCAGGTAGTTTAGTTGCTAAAAAAAAATTTTAATGAAGGCTGACTGTAAAAAAAGATTTAAAGACTTTCCGTGTACAAAAAAGAAAATTATCCGATTCTTCTTCATTGAATTTTCAGACATAAGATATTCCAATCTAACTTGAAGTAAACCTTAGCCAAGTAAATTTTAGCCTTCCAGTCAGACACTAAATGGTAAGCTAACTTTTGCAGTGAAACCCTTGATATCATTTTTTTTTTCTCAGTTAGTTATTTCAAACAAATGGCAAGACAAAAGATGTTGCGAATCTCAATAGGAAAGAAGAAAAGAAAGTTGAACTGCAGGCAGTTGAAAGGAATTACAAGTGACCCTCGTTCTTCTGCTTCCCGATGAATCTTAAATTATTCTTAAGATTCTCGAAACGTTTTTTTCCTTTCTATCTAAAAGCTAAAAGTACTTTATAATTATAAAACAAAAATAATATTTGAAGTTGGCTCTGTTTTATTCGACTAATTCGAATAACTAGTTTAATCAATAAAAAACTTTTAACGCCTCAAACGAACTCCTGGGAGGCTCAATTTACAGTAGAGTAAATATTTTTCCATTCAGCAGAATTTCTTTTTGCAAAATGAAAGAATTTTAAACAAAAAAAAGTAAACACAACCAATAAATGTTTTTAATAAAATTATTGTTGATAAAGGGGTGAGCGGTTGCAGCAAACACTAAACAGATTTATATTGCAAAAAAAGAACAAAACATTATCAATGCAGAGAATAATGCAGAATCCTTTGAGTAATGCGAACCGCCCATTCTAATGGCCGCCTCGATAATCCATAACCTAAATAACAAAAAAAAGCCCCGACTGAATATATATTTGAGCGAGAGGCATCTGAACTCTATTAAATAGCCAACCACTCAGACTGCCTCTTCATTAATCACTGACACAGACTCCGGCTGCACATCAACCTACAACCTACATTCGCGGCCCCGCAAAGAATTTTATTTCACCCATTGAATGTTGTTTTGGAGATGCAAAGTCCTCCCACTACTCATTCCCATTCATATGGTTTTCTTTTCCGCCGTTCCCATCTCCGAGGATAGTCCGCGAGGTCATTTCCTGTCGGGCCGCTCGCGGCGCTCGCTCGCCATTACTCGGAGATGCTCCCCCACGTTCGCAATTCCCTGATGTATTGCGCGTTCAGCCGCGACTCCAGGGCGAAACGCCCCTTCCCTGCATGGGATCCTGTGGTCTCTGTTCAATAAATAGTCACAATTACCTGTATAAACGAATACATAACCAACAGTGCAGTTGTCCCCCCTCTCTCTCTCTTTTTCTCTTATTTATTTCATCAGCCAACCTCCCACTAGATCAGCGGCACTCCGGCTTAACCGAGTTTTTATTTACTCTTACTTTCGTTTCATCCCCTGCGTTTTTCTACCTTTGGGGAAAGGCAAATAATGCACACGATAATAATTTTAATCTGTAGCAGCGCAAAACTCGTGTGGAAAAAATTGCCATGTAAATTAGCGACGAGTCGGTGAAGAACATAAATTCGAAATGGTTCAAGCATAAAATGAAAAATGTGTGCGAAAAGAGTAAAGAGTAATGTCGATGCAGTTAAAAAAATTATATTCCTGACACATTTGGATTCACGAATTAGACCCCTGGGTGTTATTATGATGTAAAAGAAAAAAAAAAAAATAAAATAAAATAAAAAAAGAGGAAAAAAATGTTATTTGTAAACTTGATCTGTATTACATTTTGAATTCTTTAACAATGTACTCTTCATGTACTCTCGCGATCACTTTTTTAATTTACTTGGCCTTTTTGTTTATTCCTATTCATTTTGTTTAACCAAAAAACTACTGGTTTGAGACCTCAATCAAACATAATACACACACGCAAACACACAGGTACAAAATATTTTATGCAAATACGTGTAAAGCGAGCATTTATACGTTTTTCATCAGATGTAAAAATTTTCGGAATTACATTGTTTGTAATCACGGATGAAAAATTCATGTTGATGAATATGGTAAAAAGCGAAAAGTTCGTTAGTTTTATAAACCAGGTGTACAGTTTTATTACATTGAGCCGCGCGCTAAAACAGCAAAGTCTAAAGTATTTATAAAAACTTGTACTATTTAAGTACACTGGTTATTCGGAACTCGTTTCTCTCGTGCCGCGAGTTAAATGTCTCGGATAAATAAATTCATCAAGTCTGAAAATTGGCTCGAGCGGCCTTAAATTCCGAAAAGCCTTAAATATTGGATAATGCTCGTCTTGAAAATCTGCAGCGGCATTAGTCTTGCTCCCGGGGGTAATAGACACGAGGCACGAAAGCGTGTGTGAGACTCCATTCGCTCCTGCGTTTATAGGACGCGCGATGTAATTACGATAACGTTAATGTAAGGGTAGTCCGGATGCCTAGGCAGGTAGGTAGGTTGTGCACCAAGGGGTGCGCGGGGGAGCCGAAGACCGGAGTGTAACAGGTGCTTCCATGTTGAGTGTACGTCTCTACCAGGGGAACATCGCCACTCCCGTGGGGGATTCGACGCTAATTAGAAATTTATTCACGCGGCAATCCTTTGCGCTTCGTGCCGGAAAATACTTTTTCGAGGGAAAAAAAACCCGCGTGGCTTAAGTGCGCGGGATTGGCTCTCCGAGGCCCAACGGAGTATAATTTATGTTACATTCGAATGAATTCAATATCAATACCAGCTGAGAACGCACATACATAAATAACCCTCCGTAATTAGTGTTCCGGGATGGATTTTTACCTGCGCGTAATCACATAAATTAATTATAAATCAGTGGCCGCTCGTGTTTTAATGGGGTGGTCGATATTCATTTACACGCGCTCCCCGCGAAAATGCGTGCCCCTGGCAAAAACCCCGGCCCCGTCAATAAATTAACAAATAATCGTACATGACGATTCCGGGAATCTCAATCGGGGCCAGGCGCACGAAGCCCCCGAAGCCCCCGAGAGGAATCCTGGCACGCGGTTGGCGTCGACGGCGCCAGGCGCTAATTAATAAGTATCGCCAAACGCTAATGAATCGAATCTGTCTCGGAAGTGAGACCCGCGCGCACGCGTGTGAGTCTGCGCCGTGGCTCAATTGCGAATTAATTACTTATATCGCCGGATTTGCATATATGCAAATGGGCATAAGGTTCGAACCCGAGCGAGGGGAAGGAAGGAGCAGCCCGTGGTCAACAAAGTGACCACCTCATGGAAATGAGGACGAGTCGAGTGGGAAAGGTAAGGGTCCGAGCGCAGAAATCGCATAAATCCCCGCGCGATAAATCCGGCCCCTTATCAAGGAGTAGATGCGTTTAAGGATATTGGCTGCGCACCGTCACTTATGATAACTTTACCTGCCAATGTTAACAAACATTTCACCCGATAAATCTACACGGGTAATCGGTTATAAAGATAATGGAAATTAGTTGCCACTGCGAGTGCTCGAGATAAAAATGGACAAAAATAAACTGGTTGGTAATGTGAGAAATCCGAGTCCTTTATTTTGCGTCGCTGCCTCCTCGCTGAGAACGAGGCGGGACCAAAGCCGGCTAACGTGTTTTTCACAACTTGATCTTCGCCAAATAAAAGGTCGCTAATTTAAGAACAAAAGGAATCGCTCTTGTAGATGAGATTGCGGTGACACTTTATTCATTTTAAAGTTATTTTCAGAGGTGAATGCTGCGATGTTAAACGAATGAAATTTACTCGTTTGTTACAATGTTCCGGAATATCTAGTTAAGCTCTCCGAGGAGATGATGAATCAGAAAGCACATACATTTAAAGACTGAGTTATTTATTATTGCAAACAGCGTACAACTTTGTTGTGCAGTTTATACACTTATTAAACATTTTTAATAAACAATTGTTTCCAAAAGGACAATAAACAGGTTTTCGGAATCAAATTTTTGTTTGTTTTTGCGTTCTCCACTACACCGAAGAATTACTGCTGATTCAAGTTATTTTGAAAATATGGAAGGTGTGTTTTATCGCTCTTTATGATAATTTATAAATTTTTAAAATGTAAAAACGCTTTGAATTTTATTATTCATCAAAGTCTTTGTGGCTCGTTAAAGCGCATTCGCAAAATGTAAATGCGATTTTCAAAGGCAAAAATCATCGAAAATACATTGTACATGTTTGCAAAATTTCGCAACTACCTCAGCAATCATTCCCCTGTATAAAAGGATCGCAAAATATGCCAATATACGACTATCGCCTCAGCATCTTGGCGGCGGAGCCCAAAAAAAGATCACACGAGATGGACGCAACAAGGCAAAGTTGATTTCCGTACGAGCGTGCCGCGTCAGTGGATTCTCAAAATACTGCTTTCCGCAAGATTACTCAATATGACGTATTGGATATATTGTGGCTCGAGTTGCACTTGAGCACGAGAAAGGCTTTACGTGTAGGTGGATACTTTGCCGGGTAAGCCACCGATGCACTCGATACCCTCTTTCTCCCTCCGAGTCCTCCCCCCCCCTCTCTCCCTCCCAGGCAAGCAGCTCGCCCGGCGAATTATGTAAATCGGAACGACGGAAAACAGAGTCACTATCACGCACGATGACGACGCCGAGGAGGAGGAGGAGGACGAGGGTATTATGCATCTGGCGGAGGGCCACCGACCTCGGACACGAACACGCGACAGGGAAACCCTGGTGGATTTTTCGTGGAGCGAGGCGAAATTATACGCGGCCATGACAATTAAATATGGTCATTTGGCGAAATAAAGAATATGAATGGCCGGGAGATAGTGAGTGGCGGTTGTTACCCGGAGAGTTTTCTCTCATTGATCTCTCATCAAGTATGCGGATTTTCTTCTCGTCCGCTCGAAGAGAGAGAGAGAGAGAGAGAATGCAGATGGAGTCGGAGCGGTAAAGTAGAAAACCCGACGTCGCTACCGGAGCTCCCAGCATGGGGCTTAAAGGAGATGAGTCCCCGCGATTATGGAACTCCCGGTAATACATAGCCATCCGCTTATCCTCTCAGGAGCCGCTGTCGCTGTTCATACCTCCATATACATATGGTGCGCGGCGATTTATGTATGTGCATCCTCGCATCATCCCCGTCGTCTTCGTCCTCGGGATAAGGAGGAGGATATTAGTGCGGGAACCTCTCTTGTCTTCCCCGGGCTAGATTGATGAGTGCAAGCGTATTTGTATCGTAAATGCCAATGTACAGGTGATGTACGCGCATGTGTTATATTTATTTGGCTGTCTGAATTTATCCGCCGGGATGCATTGTATGCCCGGGAATTTATACACATGTGCCCACGTCACTCGATGATTCCTACCCGCAATGCCCACTTTCCTATCTCTTGTATCTCCGAGGAAGCCTTTTTTCCTCTTACATATTTGACTTTGTTTATTCTTGGTCCAGCCTCATCACCGCATTACTTAATGTCCTGTCTCGGAATTCTTTTTTTTCTTTTTTTTTTTTTTTTTTTGTCCGCTATTGCAAATAAGCCAGAATTCGCCCGCGCGATACGCTTGTATCTGTCTTGGTACGTTGGTGGATACGCGAGCGTGATGAATTATTTCCGAGCTGATTGAGCCAAAAGTGGAGCACTGTTTAAAATAATTACTCGTGCAGGGTTAAGCAGAAACAAATAAATCCCTAGAGCTCATTTACATTTAAAGAAAAACGCAATTCAACCTTTCAAGGCAATTCAAAACAATGGCATTGTTCAGAATGGGTAATTTGCAAATATTTATTGTAACTATATCAACTAATTTCCAGAATTGAGTTATTTCATAATTATTTCTTTCGTACGCCTTACTTTAACCGAATACACATTTAAATGTTGTGGAGTTAATCACTCACGAATGCTCAGAAAAACAAATGCACAAATATTTGTATTAAAATGTCATCAATTTAATCAAGTTTCTCGTTTTTCCTTCATTCGTGCACCTGTGATTTTTACATTCCTCTTAATTATCTCGTACGGAATTGTCAAAACCCACCCTCGCTAAAAGTATTGTTGCTCTACTCTCTGCAAAGGCCTTTTTTTGCTGTCGAGATGCCAATTAAGGACTTGATATTTTTGCAAGCATATTTCAAAGGTCTGCGGATGCTCAATAAAATGAAAAGCGTGCACGTCCACAAAATTTTGGTATCGAAAAGCGATAGCGATGCGGTCGACTTGTTGTTATGGAAGATGGATACTCGAGGTCAACATCCGGAGCGAATTGTTCAATCGCTTGGCGCGTTCACGCAGAATGAAATTAATGTTTCCCCGAACGTTTTTACAGGCAGGAGCGAGGGAACGAACGGGAAAAGAAGAAAAAATGTACAGAAGGACACGTGCTTTGTGCAGCGCCAAGTCTGGAATTTCACTGGCAAAAGTTTCCTTGTTAAAACTGCCGGTGAAGCTGACCCGTGACACTCGTCTCCGGGGAGTTTTATTTGCCCTGATATTATGCATGTGTGCGTGTGTATCAGGAGACGGAGATGCGAGTTCTAATCAAAGTCGGAACTCGAACATGCGGGCGAGAAAATTTATCAGGCCAAAAGGTCTCGTCTACTTGTCATCGCGAGGTTGTTCCTTTTCAATACTTCCCGTCGCCGTTGTTTTCGCTGTCGGAGGCGACAAATACAAACTTGGTACCCGACAACAAATCTCTCTCCTCTAACGATTTCCTGGGCGTGCACACTTATCGCGTGATTAATGACTTGCAGCCAGAAAGACAACTTAATCCCACTGGTCACTTGGCATCACTCGTCATCGTTCAAAATTTTTACTCTCTCGCTTTTTACTCTCTCTCTCTCTCTCTCTCGCTATTCATCTATCTATGTTACACCACTGTTATTCTCGGTTCTTTTATCTATTTGTCTTTTCGTCACCTCTTTCCACACACCTCCAGCGATACCTTGTATGCCAGATATTAATACGGAAAGAATACAGTTCTAGAGTTGTTGAGAGTGCTTGTTACCCATCACGTAGGAGCTGGCGCGACGCTCATGAATGATCAATTGCTGTATAAATTTATCTGGTGGAAAAGCCACAAGCCCATTGAATTCCCTAACGAGCAAAATTATAAATTCTTCACAATATTTTGATTATATTAAAATTAAGAGGTTTGTAATAAGTTACGAGGCCATAAAGTGGGACTGAGGTAGCGTAAATTAAATTAATGTCGATTTGATAGCTCTTTGGCCGATTGGTTCGGCTTCGAGTCAGAGGCCGCGCTACAGGCCTCGAATGTCTCGTTCGGAACAAACAGAAAATTCTTCCTTCGTAGGTGGAACGTTATTTTTTATTGAAAATAAAACAAGCGATAATTATAAAAGTCATCGACTCTTTTATTAACGGAGTGTACGAATATCAAAATTTCACACATAGAGTGACATTAAGTGCTATAAGCACTGTTTTACGACAAAGCAAACCACTAATATCCAGACGTACTGGGTGGATGAGCTCACACCCAGTATATTGAGTGTAGAACGTATACGCACACTCAATAATTAAAGCGATTCAGCTGGAAGACAGGCGGGATAGATAGAGAGGTGAGAGCGAGAGGGAGGGAGATGGAAGCCAAGGAAGAGAGTAGTTTACTAGTTGAGCCAATCTTGACACGAACTTTCGAAGACTTATGGGCTGTTAAAACAAAACCGCTATTTGAAACAAGCCACAAAGCCCAGAGACTGTACGCCTGTAAGGTCCGAAACCTCGACTGATTTAGCACTCGGTGTATTGTCTTTGGCAAACATTTACATGAAAATTCTCCCAGAGTCTATGGGTTCGGCATCTCTCCTTCCCCCCACCCCCCTCGCCCCTCGCTCGTTCTCTTTGCTCGGCTTTGGGCAGACAATTAAAAGATAGTTTGAGAGCCGGGCAGGTTGTCGGCAAAATTTTATTTCGTGCCGGTGCCCCCTCCCCGCCCCACAGATAAGAATAATCGCTTTGTTTACGCTCAGTCTCGATTAGATATCTAACGGATTTCAAACGGTCAATTTACATTTCAGTAACAATTGGATCCCAGTTGTCTCAGCTTGTGACCATGTTGGAGCTGCTTTAACATAAAGTTAGGAGCGCGGCTTGTATCGGAGCTCGGAATTGTATCGTCGAGACCCATTGAAAAATCTAAATTTCATCAGGTAGCAGGAGCCCCACGGAAAGTTGTAACAAGATGTTAAAAGTGATATCAAAATTTCATTAAATAAGCTATTATGTTGCTCGGATTAAAGTGAGCTAGCTCCCACCTGTGCACCTGGAGCGCACCCAGACATAAAATAGTTGTACGTGTAAACAGTCATAGGCCGATAAATTAATAGTGTTTTAAATGGTACACTTGTTCGATTCGGTTTTTGAAAAAGGTGATAAGAAAGCATATCTCCTCCGCGGTCTAAGGAAATGCCCAACTGTATCCGTATCTTTGAAATAAATAGCTTTCGGTTTCTTCTGAGGCTCGTGGTCCTTTTTTTCGCCATACCTTAAAACGCAATAAATAACACCGAGAAATCGATAAGAAGAAGAACGGACCGATTCTTCCTGAGAATAGAAGCGCAATGAGGAAAGACCTTGAGAGTCCGTGGCGAAAGGCACTGAAGTTAGAGTCGATATTCTCTGAACCGCTCCCATCTATCTTTCTTTCTCCCTCTTTCTCGAGTTAGTTCATTCACCGACGATTACACGTTTACAGCGCGGAAGCAGCTTTACAAAATTGTCTGGTAATCTGGGGTATTTTGAAATTACTTGCAGCGTGGAGAAAGATGCGCGTGTATATCTATAGAAATAGCTTGGCTTGGCAAAAGAGTCTAGCGAAACAAAGGAGATTACGCATGGTATCGGTCCACCGGACAGTCTTTAATACGTACAAAGGCCTATTTTCTCCTGTTTGATCTTTATGTGTTAAAAGCTTTTTAGCAAAAAAGAAAACTCGCCTCTCCCGCCTCTGTGTGAAAAGTTTTCATCAAAATCAATATACGCGATGCAACATTTTTTCCACGTCCAGCCCCACTGAATCCTAAGTAACATAACTCACTATTCGCTTTTTCATATTTATGATGTTGGTACAGTCCTCTTTTACTACTGAAAATAATGAATTGTGCTGATCAAGTCTCACATTTTCTTTACTCTCCTTCTGTATATTGGTTAAAAGCGTACTCTCCGAGTCTGAATTTTATAATTTCTTGAAATTATTTTTACAAAAAAAAATTTAAATATATTCTGCAAAGTAATTTTAAATTTTCTCCGCGCTACCAAAGTAAAATTATTAAACTATTAAACTTTTCTGAAATATAACAGCAATTAATTTGATAAAAATTTGTTTTTTTCCTCTCTATTTGCATATTCATTGTTAAACAACAAGAAGGATTAGTAAAAACTTGAGCAAATAACTATTGGACAAAAGAGTAAACATGAAATTAGCATTTTATACAAATAATGGATAATTTCATATTTTTATTATCTTAATTTGATAATAATTTTACAAATAGATTAAATTCTAAAGTGGACTTGTGCTGTTAGTCTATGAATTAAAAAATTTCGTCTGAATACTGCAAGTACAAAAGACAATTAACATTTAAATAGTAAACACAATCTGTTTTCATATTAGAATCTGTGCTATTACAAGGATTACATTTAAATGTAAATTAGGTAAAAAAAGAAAAATCTGAATAAACTGGAATTGCATTTCTATGTACACAAATAAATTGCTTAGGATTTAATTTTATTACAAACTGATCAAAATGAAAGCTAATCTCCGGGAATATACTACTCGAGCATTTCATACACGTGTCTACTAAGGTTTAACATTTGGCATTAGTAACCATTCACTCCCTTACGGTGATTAAATTTTGAGTTTAATACACTACGGATATTAATGTAGTATTTTTACCAAATCCCTCTATTTGGATATTGAAACAATAATTAATTGTCATAAATGCTTCGAATAAATGAATATCCATCTTGAACGTGCAGCTTTTTTTTTAATCTCTCGATGTAACAAAATTAAAATTTTACCGTAATCAAAAATTATTAAATTTGAATTTTCCATTTCTGCATTTAAAAAAAATTCAATTTGTAAGTTGTCAAGGAAAAATAAGCATTTAAATAATTTAGGGAAATTGAATTTTTTAAAGGTACAATAGAATAAGAGATTTTAAATTTAAATTTAAAGCAAAGACATTATTATAAATAATCGGAGGGCAGGAGTCAGGCGTTTCTTCGAGTATCAAAAACCTTATCTTGCCCCTGTAAAAGTTTTGATAATTTAACAATTTTAAATGGTTTTAGCTCCGAGATAAAAATTTATGTGCTCCGAGTTCGGGGCTGCTCATATCTTGCACGCGAGCTCAACAACCTCTGGCAATCGCTGGCTATATATGACAAGTCAGGGTGTTCCGAGGAACGCGTTAGGATTTTCCCTTCCGACAAGAGACACAGGCGATGGCAGTTTGAGTCAATATGTGAAAGCTCTGCCATCGAATGCCCAGAGAGAGAGAGAGAGAGAGAGAGGGAAGAGAATCAGAAGGAAGTCTCCTCAGTAGGACGAGACGCGCGATTCCCAGTGGGAGTTGGTCCACCGGAGAGCGAGAGAGAGGGTGGGGAGGGGGGGGTCGAACCTACGGTCCGCTGTCTCTCCAGCTGCATTCTCCGTTCCTCTCTGTTGCAATGTATGCCTCGGTATTCTCTCCTAACGTGGCCGTTGTGTGGCTAATGCTCGTTATCTCGACGTGTCGACTATCTAATGGTTCCCCGTAATGGCCAAGCAACGATATATTGTCCATTTCTCGAAATGCGCTTTAACGCGAGCCCACCGCCGCGTATCTATGTATTATTATGCCAACAATTATTTCTGCGAATTCAAAAGCTTCCAGACTCTCACCCTACATGGCGCAAATTCCAATTTCTCCGAAAACGCGGATATACCCGAGCGCCCGGGAATTATATTAAATTATTTCCTCGGGTGAATTTCCGCCAGCCCGGCCCTTCGTCTCGCGACTGCAAAGTGGCTGCTCCCTTTTTGAGATTTTCGACTACGGCAACTCATTAAACTCAGATTTTGATAAATTGTTGCATGTAAATGAACAAAGTCAAAAGCGAGGAAGTACTTAATTAGTTACAAGCGCGCCGAGGCGCTCGCTTCCAGGGAAAAAGGCTTTGAGCATTTTCCAGCATCGCGTCAAAGATGAAAGAATTTTGGATATGTGTTGGTATAATTTAGGACGTAACGGTGTGAAAACATTTTCCTCCATACAACAGGTGCAAGAATAAGGAAACTTTGTACTTTGTGACCTGGAAACGTCGAGTGGAGTTCAATCGAAATATTATTGCTCGTGATTCCAGGGAAAAGTCCTACACTGTAACTAATAAAAAAGAATTACGGTAATACACTAATAAAATTTACTTTTACGTGTATACCAATATTTCTCAAGATTACTTTTTAATTCAAATGTTATCTCTACAATTTTGATCGAAAGACTCTTCACATTCAACTTGTATACCACAGAATTGGTCACGATTCAATCGGGTAACTTAACGTTTCTGATAATTACACCATAAAACATCGATTGCAAAAATTACTGATTTCACGCTAATATTCTCAATGCAGCTTTAAAATTTATATTGGTACCAATAAAGAATTAGGGTATGTGCAATATAAATTATTTACCATCGGAACGAGGGTGTAATTTTTATGAAGCGTGTAGTTATATCGTCGATGAGCTTGTGGAAATGGACTTTTATCCGAGCTTGCATGTCAGAGTTCAGTTGAAAGGTCGGGGGATAAAAGCACTCCAACTATCGCGATGACTTGTCTCTTAATCGAATTTTCAGCTTGTAGCGATCGGTTTTCAGTCTTCCCACGTAAAGGCGGTTCTCGAACAATTTCGAAATCGTTTTCACTACTGTTTCCACGGATAACTTCCACGCATCCTCTCTCTCTCTCTCCTCCTCCTCCCTCATTCCAATTTATTTCCTGTCTTTGAACTCTCTTTTCTCAAATCCTCGCTTCTTTAATGAGACTCTATGTGCAATACTTCATTATTTAAATTTTTAGTTTTCGGTGGAAATATTTAGATAATCTCCATTTCTCGGTATTCTATGTTGTCCTAGAAAAATTGTTGGACATCCTTGCATAAAATCTTGATTACAGATCAAGTGTATTAGATGTCTACCATTATTACGCATAGTTCATATAAATTAAGTACTTTTCGAAGAATCAGATATGGAAATAGAAATAAATGGTATGTTACAGTAATGTAGCGTAAGTGGAATAAACAACTGTGATTTTTCCAAAGGAAGTAAAAATATGTATAATGACACGTGTCTAGGTTTAATTTAGCTACCAGTATTATTCCTTGCTAAAGTAGCCTATATATTATAATAATAAATGTGAAAGTGAGCCAAAAAATATTGGCCTCTTGGAACATTTAATATAAGTAATTAATAATATACGTACTGTCTTGGACCATTAATTTTATTATTTTGATTTAGCGTTTGTCATTTCCCATTTCCCATTCGTACTATTTATGTAGTCCGAAGTACATGCAATATAATTGTTCTTATACTGCACGAAATAAATCACTAGGCCGAGATTGATTTATTTAAGCAAACAAACAAAATTTTCGATTGTAAGATTGTAATATTTAAATTCAAGGATAAATAATTCATGAACAAATCCCATATACGAAATGATTTTCCACGAGTTTATGCTGTTTAGTTGTAAATAAAGCCCTACTATCCATACGAATGACTGCGTTACATCGGCGAGGAATTTTTTCCCAAAATTTCATTTGGATAAATGTAATATATGTTCGGAGAGCCAGGAATTCCGAACGAAAATGAAATGTTTATAAATAGAATGAGAATTGAACTCGAGCAGTAAAGAAGGTGTCTGTTATCTGAAAATAGTGTCAGGGTAAGGTTAGCATTTTTCCCCGTAATAAGCGTATACGAGTGATAAAGAGTTGGCGCGAGACTCGAGGTTAGTCTCACCGGTAATCCCGAAGATTAGCCTTTATAAGATTCGCTCGAACGAAGGCGAAGGGGCATAAAAAGTAGTCACGGTAAGTGAATCCGCGCAGCATCCATAGGTTGTAATGGACCGGATCGGAGCGAGTGATGAAAATTGCATAACACTAACGGGGATCTCCGTTACGAGTGTCAGAGCCGAGCCTCAGCGCAGCATCCGACCGAAAATCCGAGCCGCCGGGGAATAGAATAGCAGAGATCTGCGTCCGGATTAATAAACGTTCGCGGGGAGATTCGCAGCCTCCGATCGGATCAGCGTCACTGCGTCACTGCGTCAGGATGACACTACAAGGCGCTACAATTCGCACTTTCGCGCAGACGGTCACGGGACCGGTATCCGTAACGGATGATGCCTCTTCACGAGATCTGGATGCTGCTGCCGTTGGTTGCGCGATAGATAACTAGATAGCTATGTATGTAAATGCAGGGGCATGTACGGCTCCCCCCTCCGCGAGTGGGGGGAGGGAGGGAGGGAGGGAGGCAAGGTATTTACGACTCAAATAAACGCCCTCTCGTCTTATTCTGCGGTGCATTTCCTCGGTGTGCAGGTCGCTTTCTATGAGCTGACCGTGGGAATAACGCTCCTCACCCGCACACACACACACACACACACTCGCTCACTCATTCACTCGGCTCACTAGGGACAGAGAGAGAGAGAGAGAGAGGTTTTGTTCCAAGATAATACCGATAAAGAGCGGCCATTTTTACTTTTGTCGCTCGCTCCATAACTCCACTGACCCATTCCTGCTTCGAGTTTTATCTCCCGTTTGCCGCTCGTGTGTGTGCACACGCGTCTGTACACACATGAATACCCATGGGTCACCTGATTCACATGCTTAATTGTATTTGATATTCCTGATTCCAGTGTACAGCCTTAGATAATGTACCAATCAAAATTGCACATGCATACACAGTATGCACTAACAATCTGCATTTAACATCTCGTAGAATCTGTCAATGTTCACTGGAATCCATTATAAAAATAATTATTATCCATTGATCCCTTCTCTTATCTGCTTCCAACGATCTTATGTTAAAGCTTACTTTTGTTTTACTTTCATTGTTTCGGTTTACACTGATAAATGACATTGATTTTTAAGAGATGTGATACAGAAGACAACCTTCGTTTAAATTATTGATTGAAATATACAAAGCTCTATGGTAATAAATTTTTTTATTAAACTACACTTGTCAGTCTCCATAAATTAATTTATTTCAACAAAGTATGTATTTATATATTTTCTTTTTTTTATGACATTTATTACTGTAAAACTCTTTAATGAATAAAAATTCTTTTTAAACAAAATTTTAAAATAAATTTAAATTTTCAACTTATTAAAAGCGAACAAAGTGTTTCATTTTTTTCATTACAAACCCTAGGTCTTCTTTTGCACCGGCAGTAAAATATTAATCGATTTACGGGTCTGTTAGAAGTTAATCTTTTTGAAGATTTCTATCTCCTTCAATTTTATTACAAATTATTAATATGTCCATAATATAATGATTGTAAGAAAAGAGGTATATTTAAAAGACTTAAAATTTTAACGACTCAAACTTATTTTTATAATGCTAGTTTTATCTACTTAAAACTTGTAAATGATACTATACAGAAGGTGATGAAAAATTGATTAAATCTTGCTATAATAATTAATCACATAATAAAAATATATTGTCAGAAAAAATCAATTTGTATCATTATCATTAATGTTGATTTCAGTGCTTTTTAAAAGTGAAATATTGTATTTAAAAAACCCAATAAAATGGTCAAAGGAAGATTTGTCCGACAACGTATTCTAAAACAAAGTTGAATGTTTTTTTTTTGTTTCGCTTGATTCTTCCATCGCCGACAGCGACATTCGTTGAATTTTTGTCAGAGTTTCAAACCCTTTATTTTCTTCAAAAAAAATTTCATCACTTCCAGTTAAAATGAAACACTTTTTAATAAAGTAAAAAACTTTTACGTTTTTGTTAATTAATGGTGAGCTATTAGTTTTTTTTTTTTACAATAATATTTTTTGTCATAATATTGGAACATATTTAAACGCATATGCCGTTTCAGGCGATAACATTTATATTTCAACACATTTTTATGGTTTTATGATCTTCATTATCATTAACAAACTGTATCTTATTAATTTTACGTATACTCACACATATTCTTCAAACTAAGAATTAATATTTACGATATTAATAATCAAGTCAATTTATCTCCATCTGTATTTTTATTTATTAAGATAAAGGATTTGGGTGTAGAAAATTTTTGTTTAGCTAATTTTTTATAGATTTGATTGTATAATGTAATAACATAATGGATTATAATGTAGTATCGTTGAATTTTCATTCGACACTATGAAAGCTAAATAAATCTTACGCGTCCAGAATTTGAAAGTACCTAATTGAGATAATCGGATTCGATTAGTGAATTATTTAATTGAATTCGATTTTAAAGAGAAAAACGTTTAACGTTTAAAAGCTTTTCTTAATTGAAAAAGTTTAAATTTATCTTAATATTTATTGTATCTATACAAATCTTTAACTTGTAAAACTTTGTGATAAAATGACTCGAATGAAAGCGAGCACTTTTTATCGAATATCTACTGTTGCCTACTTGCAGATAATTTAAGTTAAAAAAACTTTTTCAAATTGAAAATTTTTCAGACAGAGATTCTTTGATTTGAACAAAAAACAATTTTAATGCAGATAAAGTCAGTCATAGTAGTCACAAATATTTTTACTAAAAAAAATTTAAGAATATTTTGATCGTGAATAACGAATTTAAGTATATTATTAGATTATAAAGATCAATTTTTATATTACGTGAAACAAGATATATTCTTTAAACGATTTACTAGCTCCCCCCCAAAAAACATGTCTTACAAGCTTTAAATAATATTAAGTATCCGAGCTTTATTAAATTACCATTACAAATATTAAATAAGTAAACGTGCTGTTTACTTTCGTCGCCATAAGCATCGAAATCAATATATTTTGTATTTTTGAAAAGCCCACTCTACCTTCAATAACACGCATGATTCGTTTTTTGTTTCAGGTGAGTTTATTTATAGCACCCGGAAAACCGTTACAGAGAGCTATTTTTCCGAGGTAAATTTGAGAAGCCCTGCGGAGAAAAGGAAAACAAAGGTGACGTATGTATGTGTTTGGGGGCTGCGTTATACGACATAAGCTCATAACGTTGGACCAACTGTCGGCTTTGTGAGCTAAAGCTCTACTCTAACACTTGTTACGTAAATACGACATCGCCATTTCCCTCGCAAGGGAATCGCGGGCAGCCACCATCACGCATCCCTTAAAACCCCTCCAAGATAAACTCCCCTTCAGGGAATACGAGTTTTACAAGCAGAATTCTTTACCCCCAAAGTGAAGCGTGGATTGCGCATAAATTATCTACCGATGAACAGGGGTGCAAGTTTTGATTGCGATACAATAAACTTCAGTCTCTCATGAATGGCGCCCTCTATAAATTTGAATGAATATTTACAATCTTTCGATGGTGATTTCTCAATTTTATTTCCATGAACTTGCAAGTGATACTCGCTTGATTCATCGATCAGTTCTTGAAGACATTGTTTAAGAAAGTTTATTGCCACAATTAAATTTGTTTGCTGCAGCAGAAATGTTTGTATGGTACCGGGTGGATGGCCAAGTGTCACGATTTAAAGGATCAAATTTTCTAAGCAGATGGAAATTTCAATAACCCAACAGACGCCATTGTACGTGTTCTCCAACAGTGTCACTGTTTCACATTATTGGCGCGATATGCATTTCCACTTGTTAGACACTGCAGAAGTTGTCGTTAAACCGGACCTCGATTCACAAAGTGAAAATTCAGCGGACACGACTCGAGTCCCGATTATCGGGATCGTTCACACACCGACGCACAGGTGCGTGCATGTGTGAACAAGGGCGTGGTGACAGTCCCTCCCGTGTCAGGAGATGAGCATTCGGTCAACTCGGTCGCTCCTAGTAACAGCCGCGGCTTTGAGAAGTAAGGCGTCATCGTACGTCATAGGTGTCAGGGTGAGCAAACACGTCGAGTGGCAAATACATTAACTTTTACGCACCGGCGGTCGTGTGTCTGGTACTTAAACAGTGGCCACACAAAAGACACATACGAATGGTAATGGCTGTACTTGCAATTGTGGTGGAGTCATGAACATGCAATTAACTGCGCCCGTACGTGTGGACGTGGGTGGAGGAGAGTAAAAAAGCCAGTTTCCCCTGACGACGGTGGGCGAATTAAAGCTCCGGTGGCGTTGCGAGCGCAAAAAGTCTTGGCTCAATTAAAGTCTTGTACGATGTGGTACACATACGTGATAAGCACTCGGTCGCTCTCTCTCTCTCTCTCTCTCTTTCTCGGGCACTCCTCCGACTGAAATTCCCAATTTCACAGCGACGCTCCGATCAAGTAGTGGTTGACACCAAACTCTTCCATATGTATGTGCGGTATTCTAGGACTCATGCTTGGATGCCTCACACGTATCTCAAAACACATCACCGTTTTATTTGTAAAAACGTAAATGTGACCGATGTGGACAGATACCTAGAGTATATATATTTGATTTGGAAATAAAATTTCTAGGCACTTTGCACTTTTTCCCTGCAGCTCGGTGCTTAAACGAAATAAGATGGACATTTGAAATGCTTTCGTATTGGCTATTGAAGTTTTTTCAGTTATTTTTTAGAATTAGAACTAATTATTTTAACAAAAAAAAAAACATATTAAAGCTTATTACATTTGTATCCCTTGAAACTATCGATTTTATTTTCAGCTGTCGTAAATAATGATAATATGATAGAAGTAAGAGTTTTCTTGACGTAAATAAGAACTAACAATGGATTTCCCATTTTCAAAGACTTTACTTTAAGGCTGTTCACTTGAAGAGATTAAATTGTATAAAAACATTGTGCAACTTTCAAGCTAAATAAAGCAAGAAAATAAATAGAGTGAAAAAGTCGTTTCCTTCTAATCCAAGTACAACCAAATTTCTACGGGTCGTTCTCGCCGTAAACCACAAACTGGCGAACTACCCTTTCATCTCTATAGAGGGTTAGTACCAACAAAATATTTCACAGTTCTGCCAATAGAACAATATCTAATAAGCCAAGCGCATTAATTCTTACACTTTGTGCACTTGCTATACCGAAAATGTCGAGCCACCACCGATCGAAGTTTATGACTTGATACTCGTGTTGTACGGTAATTATTCAGAAATTATTTGATTCAATAAAATCGTTTCTGCCTCGAGATGAAAGGGCGCCCTGGCACTTTGTTATGCGACCGTTTGTTTCGGTGCCCTTGTTCCCTTTCTCTTATCGTTCTCTTCAATGCCATTGAAGAAAGTACTAACACTATAAATTCCGGAAAATTTATCATTGACTGGCGCTTTCGTGTGTTCCGCAAAACACACGATATTATTTATAGCCTTTCGCTTAATGAGTAAAGCTATTCGCTTCTTTGGTATCTCCTTTGCGTTTTTGTGCGCTTTTTTCTTCCAAGTTCTTGAATACATAGTATAAAAGAGAGATGCAGCGAAAGATGAGAGGGAGAGAGAGACAGAAAGAGCAAGAGACACCATTCGCGCGTGAGTAGGTAACGAGATAAATCTCACTTTCGGATCTTTCTCTCGCGGGAACTTATGCCCGCGCAGCTTCTGCGTCGAGTTGTTGCAGCAGGTAAATGTCGGATCTTCAGATATGCGTAACGCACACGCAGCACTTTTGCGCCGAAGAAAAAGCCAATGAGCAGTTTACGCGAAATTAACGCTATTTGCGTGCTTATCTGATTGCCCCGGCATTATGACTCGGATGCCGAAAGCCCGGCAACCGTGGATGCTCTTCATTAAAATACTAATTTATTAATGCTTTATATTATTGCGGTAATAGTGTGAATAACGGCGGTTTATTCGGTAAGTATCTTGCATTAAGATAGTGCTACCTGGTAACGGCAACCCCGAGGAGTATGTCGTCATTAGGCACGCACTTTCTTTTTATAGTCACCTCGGGATAAGCTCTTTCCCTTTTTTCCCAAGGACCTCTTTTCCAGGACACGTGCCCGGCAACGGTAGCGAGCTCTGGGTGAAGAATAAAAGTTAACGTGGAGACTATTTGCAGTGCGGGAGGGGAAGACGAGAGTATTTTGCGCGAATTAACCGAGCCACAGACGCCAGAACAAAAATCGAGACTTTACGCGGCCGTAAAAGTTACAAGAGGGAAGAAATGCGCTCCTGGCACTCTTCCCGAAAGGTTATAATGGGAGTGAATGAGAAGGAAGATGGATGGCGAGTGGAGAGGAGGAGGAGAGACGAGCAAATGAACGCCGAAGGCCCGGGTCAAGTACAGCTAAAGCAAGTTATCGGCGAGCTCGCTTGCACGCGAGAGTACCGGCAAAATAGTTTACCAAGTCGTTGAACAAGCGACTTGCCCGATACTGCCCACTCTCTCCCTCCCCCTCCCCTTCCCTCCCCCTCTCTCAGTTCCTACTAGCCTCCAACTCCTGATCCTTCACCCTCGCTTTTTTATAATTTCATCCGCTAGATCTGCTAGCCTGTGGGCGCTGGCGCGAACTATACGTTTACAAAGAAGTGCGGGGGACGGGGGAGTACCAAGTGGGACAAAGATGGATAGAGGGCAGTACTTTTTCCCTATCCGAGTCATGGCGTGGCGGGGAAAAACTGACACGCGAGAAAATGCGGACACGATGTGCGACTGCAAGAACCGTGAACAAATGACGAAGGTATGAAGGGCGGAAGCGGAGAGGGAATAGGAAGGATCTCCGTGGCGAATTGACTGTCAAAAGCTCCCCCTCCCCCTCTCGCTATCCCTTCGCCTCCCCCTGACGTCCTCTTTGGTCATTGAACAGCACTGGGGAATTCTCGGAGTACGTTAGCGCTGATGGACTTTTCTGCGCTCGTTACCCTGTACTCCTTAAAATTTAATATGCAGGAGGCAAGGTAGAGAGGGATTTTTAGGTATCCCGATTCATTTTCCTGCACTCAATTTGCAAAATTGATTGCACAAAAGCGGGAGGACGAGAAAAAGGCTCCCTCGGATTGCGAGAAAATTTTTTGCCCCGCCCCGGCCTTTACGGCAAACGTGTCTCATAATAAGCTCCATTCGAATTTGCGCGCATTTTCTCCCAAGATTGCAAGATGCCGATAAATCTATAGGAGATAAACTGCTTTGTGTTTTCCTTTGTGCGCAATAAGACTTACTTTCTACCTCTGAGACTGTTTTTGCAGTTGCTCGCCAAAGTAAAATAAAAGAGAAATAAAAATCAATACAATTCAGCCGATAAAAAGTGGCAAAAAGCGTGGGTTTCTCCATTGAACGCCGGGCAAAAACCCAAAGCTTAAATAATATGATACTCCAGTAATGCCCCGAGTTTTATTGCTCTTATTAGGGGAGGGGGAGAGGATCGATCGATCGCGTGAAATCGTCGGGGAACGATCGGGATGATCGCAGGTGCGTATCATTGGCACGTCCGCAGTCCGGGGCCGAGCTTAAGTCCGAGGCCGGGGCTCGGGCCCCTCAAGACCCTAGGCTGCACTTACCCAAGGCCATATATTTGTGAGTGCTCGGTCGGCAACTGAAACCTCGAGCTCGTCTCGTTTGTTTTGCCGCTCTCCCTTCCGCCCATAGGACGGCCATGGAAATGGATATTAACTTTGCCGGGGTTCTCCCCCGCCCACTTGGGCTAAGACCGAGAGCTGCAAGCCTTCGGAACCCGCGTGCCCTCAACTTGGCGAATGCGGTTTGCGAAGCTTTTATCCCCCACAGAAACTTGCATTGGAAATTCTTCGAGTGGTTTATGGAATCTGGAGCCCCCGAATCGAACCCCGCTATCGCCGTTTTTATGCTTAATGCGCGGTAAACTCCACGATAAACCGGGGCGTCCTTGAAAAAGAGGCGCTCGTATTACACCGGGAAATGGACTTTCCAGCAGACTTATCATAAGGAGAATTAGGGGAAGGAATATAATCTCATCGGAGCCGTAGATTTTCGCCAGTTTCTCGCGCCCCGTTAATTTTCCTGCCGAAAGACTATTTCAGACGTGCTTACTCACCCGTTATCTCCCTTCTCTTTCATCAGAATAATCGCGATAAATTGCATGCGCACGTGAAGAAAAGGAGCTTGCACGCAAAGGAGGCTGAAGTCAAGGAAGGTCGATCTCTTTATCGCGGAGCCTCTCATTGTCCAAAGATCCCTCCGGAGAGCTTGAGAGATAGGAGGGAAAGAGGAAAAGAGAAATTGCTCTCTTTCTCCTTTCTTAGGCTAGTTGCCACGGTGTCTTTATGCGGCGATCCTGACATCCGCGTTATTAATAGGCCCCAGCCGTCTCTGGTTACATTTGACGATCGACCTTGTACTCATTCTCCTCCAGCCCTCCTCTCATATTCCTCCTCTCGTCCTTTATTTTCCAGCGCATACATTGAATTAGAGGGTCTGCCCTATCCCACGGGTGCGGAAAGGAGAAGAGTCATAACAGTGGTCGCTTTATTAGGTATGCATCGAAAGCCCAGCCAGGAAGGGACAAGACAAAGTACACGACAAGAGAAAAGAAAAGAGGAGGAGGAGGAGGAGGAGGAGGAGGAGGAGAAAGAGAAAGAGAAAGGGAAAGAAGGAGTGCGCGCTCACTCGTGATCCGTGCAGCGTTATTAATGTGCAGAACTAGAGGCGAGTCCGATTGCATCGGTTCGTGATAAATCTCTTCGGTGGCTTCTCTCTTTTTTGCCTTCTTTCCCTTTTCTCTCTCTCTCTCTCTCCCTCTCACTCTCGCCCTCTGCTTCCTGACTCGCTGACGCCCAACTCCTCAGAGGTTCGTTTCGAGGATTTCGTTACGGTTTTCCCGCGAGCTTCTTGCCATGTCCACCATTCAGCTTCGATCGCAAAAGTATTGTTTTTTTGGCAAAAATGCGATTGAAAGCCATGTAAATTGAACGCCGTTATTAAATAACCTCTCGAGCAAAACATTTTCGTTTATTGAGATTAAGGCTGGTATTTTAATAAAATTTTGCTTTCGGTATCAGCCGTCAGTTGAAGCTCGTGTAATTGCAATTTATGGCTTGATAATTAAACACGGTTACACCTTCAAAGTTTCCTTCAAAGTAGCCAATCTATTTTTACTTGATATTTTAAATTTATAATTAATAAACATTATTACAAAGCAATTGATGAAGCTTATGGAATTTTCTTGAATGCCAAAGTCTGTTTAATCAGAAAAGCAGATTGGCCTTTCCCGATGATAATGCAACCGATGTGCATAAAAACAAATAAAACAAGGGAACTTTATTATAAATTATTCAGGCACGGGCATTTAATTAATTTTATAATCAAAGCTCTCGAATGGGATTAATTTTAAGATACTTGATTACTTAAATCAGTACAACATCATCATTGTGGCGTTTGCGTGGAAGATGGTGCTTAATATGGTAAATTAAAAGAACTGTCTGTTTAAATCAAGAAGCTGTTGAGGTTTAGAAGCGTTTTACTTCATTTCGAATTAACCTCGTATCGCCACGGCAAATCTCGTTGACCAAGCCACAGCACTTAACCTTCGAAAGCTCATCTCGGTTTGATAAGACCGAGGTACACCCAACATATTTCACTTACGGGTAATAAGTTCGTGAAATACTGCCGATTTTTCCCCTTTACAATGTATATTGCAACCTGTTTATTTCCTGGCGTATATGTGCGATATTACAAACATGTTTCTCTTTTAAAAGCAATGTAATAACAATTTAAATTTACGCATTTGAGATGTCGGACGAGGGCTCATCAAGACTCTGTGTACACATGTGCACACTGCAGAATGCAGTTTGGGTCGTTTGCTTTTTTCCTCTCGCTAAGCAATGCGCGCCGTTAATAAAATAATTTCAAGCGCAGATTGAATTTCGATCAAAGACATGAGCTGTTCCGCGGGGGAGGAAGAGGCGGAGGGTGGAGGGGGAGGAAGCAGACGTCCATGTATGACTCGCATCACGGCGTATAATTCACGGGAGCTTTTTTAGTTTGTGCGGCGGCCAGGAGAGAAGCTGCAACGAGAGGGTTTGCCGGCATTGTGATTGTAAAGTATACGCCTCCGCATGTTACATCGAAACATATTCTCCGCACGGGTGTCAAGCGGTGAATTTTCACTGACGGCTCACACACACGCGGACACACACGCAGGGAATGCAAGTCGCTGGCCTTGATTAGGCATCGTGTTATGCACCGGGAAGAATACCCGAGAGAAACAACGACTTGGTTTCCTCGGGTTGTTGTTGCTCGCGCACGGCTCGCCCGATAAGGCAGTTTTTCATGTACAAGGACGGAGAAGAGAGGAAAAGAGAGAATTCGATTCTTGCATCTTTGCGCATCGCTAATAAGGTAGTCGCGTTATCGTCTCTTCTCATCCCCGGAGCTCTCGTCCTCTCACACAGCCACGATCTCTATCCTCCGCGCATACACTCGGGCCTAGGTTTTAGACTGGCCCCAGTCCGCTTCCCAGGCTGGACGCGCACCAGTACATGCCCTCCGGAGAGAAATCCGAGAGGGACGCGGAGCTCGGGGGTAAAAGTGTCGAATAAAAATGTGCAACAGTGTTCCCCCAGTGGGTACAAATGGAGTGCGAGCCCAGGGTGGAGGTTGAATTGCCAGCCAGCACACTCCTACAGCCCAACAATCGTAATTGTATCGGAAACAAAGATTGACCTTTCTGCTCGAGGTGGGCGCCCTCGTTCCCAAGTGATTTATCGTCCCTTCATTAATTCATCGCCCGCAATGAATGAGACCGAGGGCACTCGAGTGCTCGAGAGCTTGTAAGGGAAGAACACGGTGCGGTTGGCTCAACTCCGAGGCTCACTCGGAGCTTAGCTGCTGATATTTGTAGACATCCGAGCGATAGGCACTGAAATCACGAACAACCCTCGCTCTTGTCATTCAGGGGACTCGAGGAGAATAGCCATGGCCAAGGGGCTATCGCGGTTGGGAAATCGCGGTTGAGAGTCATCTCCTCGGAGTCTGCAGAATGCCACCTCGGCTTTACGCTACATCCGATCGGACAACCATGAGCAAATGCTAGCTTACATCTATTATTTCGGACCACGTGGGTGGTGAGGTTGAGTACGAGGATGAGTACGAGGATGAGGACTAGGATGAGGATGTGGAGACCTCCGAGCCCGTGCCAGTGCCCCTCGATCTTTAATCATTTCCAAGATCCTTCGCTCTCGATCATCCGGAAAAAAGAGAGTAAACCGAGTCCCCGGATGGCTAATACCATACCACAATTGAAAAATATCGTAGGCTACACCGATGCATTAATTTTCTTAATGGTTCCGCAACTTCCACCTTTTATTTTCATGTTACTATGTAACGATAAATACTAGGTTTCGTTTAATGAATTTGTACAGGACTTGAAAAATTTCAAATTCCAGGGACATATTAGAAATGTATTTATTAATAATCTTCTACTGGATGAGCGTAATTGTTGTTTACTAATAATTATTAATGCCCACATATTAAGTTAATGTGGCCATTTGTTATTGCAGCGATTGAACTAGAGATAAATTCTTTTGCACTATTTTCCAAACAAGTGCTTCTTTATTTATTTTCATTTTTCAAAGCTCCATAAAATCAATTTATTTACCTCTTTGCTTTTAATCCTCGTTCGAGGGTAATTCGATAAACGTAACTAGACCAAAACGGATGATTTAAAAATATTAGAAAACGGAAGGCTGTGGATTGGGTTATTTCATGAAGAACCAACTTTTTCCCCGAGAGAATAAATGGCGCTACAATGCGGAAATCTTTGGAATTCGATACCCAGAGAGTACTCACTCGTGCACTTTAAGAATCCAAACTCGTATGCCGTACTTTCCCGCCATCCTGTCCTCTTCTTTTTCCTCTTCTTTCTCCTCATCTCTTTTACCTCCCTCGAAACACTCTCACTCTTTCGGTCCGCGTAAACTCACTTATTACTGTTATTGTTGTTTTCTGAGCTTTTCCGAGCAGTGCTGGCACATGTGTTTATGACCCCTCCCCCTAATGCTTTTACGCAGTTGTCGCCTTCATAAAATACAAAAATAATCTAGTTTCTGTTGTGCACTACACTATCAAACTCTTAGTATACACTGTTCAAGATCAACGTCATCGCTGTCACCGATTCGTTCGACTTGGTCACTACTCATTTTCGATTCATTTCATCTTTACCTAATTTTTCGCTTTCCAGCCTCAATCGCTACCAGCGTGACATTCGGTCCAGTGAACTTCTTCTGTCACTTATCATTTGCATCTGATCTGGACGGTTCAGTTACATGCCATTAATACTGTCATAGACGCTCGTGCCAATTGCATTCTTGCATAAGATAATTGCTCTACAAACCAGTCGGTACGTGTGCTGTCACAAGATTGTGTGAATGGACCGAGAAAACCGTTAAATTGCCAAAGCCCGGGTGTCATTTACAACATTGAAGCTTAATGAGATACAAAACATGAGTTTGCGTTTTATAAGGGTATTAGAACAGAAATTTACACTTAATTAGCTCTTTTAAATTTTCACGCTTATTCCGCAGAGAATTGTCTGTTTTATGTACTCTACAAATTGGTACCAGCTTGTATATTACATTCATTTCGAAAATTGATTCTTTGCATAAATTTTAAATGATAAAATGTAAATATTTTATTGGAATATTAAAATTTTTAAGCTAACTGTGCTCTACTCGTGCTGTAACATCTCTCTCTCTCTCTCTCTCTCTGTCTTTCTATTACCATATATACATGTGTGTGCGTAAGTGTGTACAATTTGTAATTTATTGATACCTGCAATTTAACATTTATGTACATGTATAAATAATACATATAGATATCGAATATAATAAATGCTCGAGGTGGAAATTCAAATTTCGCTCGCGGTAAAATTAAAATGAATTGAAAACTGCAAAGAAGAGCTTTTATTGGTTGCTTTTCTCATTATTTAATGAAAAGTCGGGAATCTTTCTGTAATAAATCGTTTCAGTATTCTAGATTTAATCAGGAGTATGTACATACTGTTACAGATACGAAATTGTAAGTCGTGTAGACGCGTTGGTCTTACTCTTCCATCGGCCTTCAAATTACCGTTAAGCCCTTGATCGCAATTTAACCCTCGGGCGAATAATACCGGATTGTAACGTCTGGGCGATTACCTAACCATGCGCGTGCGCACGACCCCGGGAATGCGCCCAAACACACACTTTCACACACACGCCCGCGCACTCACGCAGGTACGGATGCACAACTATTTCCCTCCCTCTCTTTCCTTGCGCCTCTTTCTCCCTTTCTCCCTTTCTTCCTTCACTCCTCCCGCGACCGCGACTTCCTGTTTATCTCCCTTTCCTTCATACTCGAAAGAATATCATGACCTCTTATCAAGCAACTTTAGACGTGTAACAAATGCAGAAGAACTCGCATCGACAGCCAGCGAATGTTGAATCACCATATCACGTCTGTTTTCTACTTTGACTTTTCTCACGCGATTTACAATATTTATTGCGATGCGCTCTCGACTTCTTTGCCAGTGCGATAATTTTCATTTTTATTCGGTTTAAAGGAGAGCTCCGGGTCGATGGAGTTCCAGGGATGGCTCTCGACGAAGAAAAGACGGAAGATCGAAATAATATTTTAATCTCGGTGTTTATATTTGGTTAATTTATGCATAAGCGAAATTAATCGGTGGATAACGTAAAATTGAAAATATTGAATATTCATAGCGTATTACCGCTTTCACATATTCATTTTAAATAGTTTAAAACGGAACACCATAAAAGTTGTTTATTAATCATAATAAGCGGTATTTTCTGCTTAATTGACAGGTGTTTCGGCGGGGGAAAAATCCCCGCACTAACACACTCCCGCAGTCCAACACATTACCGCGTGATAAGCTCCAGTGCGGCATAAGCGCGGGAGATCCCGGTAATACAGCGAGAGGAGCACCAGCCTCTGCCCTCAGCTTACCAGTTATGGGATTAAACAACTTTGCTCCATGATTGATTGCTCGGTACATACCATAACGCTAAGACCTTTTCGCAGCCCAGAATCTTTCGCTGCCCACGCACGTACACTTCACTCCTTTCCACTCCGGAGTCCGCTTTCTTCCCTCCTCCGCCTCCTCCTCCCCCCCCTCGGCCCCGGATATCGCGGACTTTATGCGATCTGGAAAAAAGCGCGCTGCCTTACATCCCGCGAAGGATCTCGAGATTGTCTGGCTCGATATGGTCAGGACTCTTCTGAGTCGAGGCTGAACTCCGGTAGGCTCTTTCCGGGAATACTTGGAAACGTAATTTCTGATTCTGATCGATATTCATTAGATAAATGAGCGTACGAGCGAATAAATGAATAATTACGATTATGATGCGACTTTCATCTCTGATAACTCTATTATAGAGTGTTTCTTAATCGTGTAATTATGCAATCATTATGACCGATCCTTGATCAATGTATACTTATTTAATAATCGTATTTCAAATCTTGTGTTTTTTCTTAATTTACACGGGTTGCATTGAAAAATTATGGATAATTTATACACAGATATAAATCTATTGCATTACACTATATTATACTTCGAGGTGTATACTTAGAGTCGGAAAGTATCTAGGCTGCAAATATTATTTTTTTAATTTAAATTCATCTAAAACCAACACTCGGTAAGCGATATTCCGAAGATATCGAGACTCGAAGAAATTTATCGCTGTACTTTGATCGATCGATATTTCAAAAGTTTTTTCATATTCTCCCTTACAAAGAACAATATTTAACAAAGGACGAAATTTCCATAAAATAAAATGCGCTTAAACAATATTTTATCATGATAATGAAAATATTCGTGAAAATGTGCTGGTGAAACGTGTAATTTTAAATTTGAGGCGAAATTTGGCCAGTGTAATTAAATGGAATCAATGTTCATTACATCGAAATATGTTTTAGCATATGCAAAATTTTATGCTCTTCGAACGTATAACATTGAATAACTCGATTGTTTTAACAGATATGATAATAAGAGATAAAGTATTTTAATCTGTTAATCCAGAGTCGTAATTCGAACTTGTGCACTAAACCGAAGAACACATTGCCAAAGACTGGAATATTGGTTCTTGTTGGTAATGCGAGTTGGCGGGTTTAACAAAAAAAGCTTCCACATGAGAACTTTAATTATTGGCCCAAAGTTATAATATAGCGCAAAGTTGTTATAGTAACGATAAAGCAAATTATGCAAATTACCTATCGCTGTTTAACTACAAAATACATTATGCAACATTGTTGTTAATTCCATTTATAGATCTCGTAATGACTTTATTTGCACGTCAGGAGGCACACATTGAGACTTAACATTGGATAAGAGCTTCGGGAGGAAAGAATTTATTTTTTTCAGTCTCCACCCACCCTCTCAATTGAGTCGAGGGCCCGGAGCCCAGAAACCGGCATTTAAGTCGTGCCCTCGCTCAACGTTCGATCTCCCTTGGATTTTTCAGGTCGCTACGTGCCAGGGCGCCTATTTACGTAGTGGCCAGCATGTATAAACCTCTATAAATATATGTATAGAGAGGTATTTGAATTGGTAGCCGAGTGGCCCCGAGCCATCACGGGTAAACGGTAAATATCTCGGATTCGAGGCAAATCCGAACGAAAACTGCGCTCGGCGGGTAGGAGGAATCTAAAACTCGCAGTCTGTCGATATAATTACTCGCTACACGCCAACGGGAGATGCAGCCTCGCGTTAAGACCGGATGATCACGCGGTGGCGGTGGCGGTGGAGGCGGCGGCGGCGGTGGTGGCGCAGCCTCCAGATCTGCCAGACCTGGTGCCGGAAGAGTCCGCTTTGCCAGGACGACGAGCTGGCCCGCGCGGATTCGAGAGTAACCTGCAAAAAGAGTGGAGGCGGTTGCGCTCGCCCGAGGAACAAAAAGAGAGAGGAGGCAAAAGGATAGCTCTGATCGTGCGAATTCCTGCGTCCGGTCACGCAGCCACTGGAACGATTGAGCGCGAGAGAAAAAGTCGTGGGTGAAGCGAAAATTCCACTAGTCCGGTGTAACGGATAACGGTGCGCTGCCCGTTTAGTATACACCGAAGAATTTGAACGAAGGAATCAATCACAACCACACAAGGTCCTGCCTACCAATGCCAGACCGCATTTCCATCTCCCATGACTGCACATCTTTATTCTGTCGCTGCTTGACCCGGACTCCGGACAGCAGTCGACTCCAATCCCGGGCACTCGCCGGTAATTTTATTCGGGAGTTTTCCACGTTTGCTAATAGGATTTCCAGCTAATAGAAAAGCGTGACTCTCGAGATAGATCCGAGTGCCGAGCCAAAGGGAATATGCAAAACTCCGGTAGTTGCAGTGTAATGTTCATTACTCCACTGAAAGGAAATGGAAGGCTTAATGGAAAAACAAACTACATTGTGCGCAAGTGAAAACACCATCAGTTTCACTGACAAGAGATTCATCACCTTCTTGCCTCCCAATAAAAGCAGCCAAGATTAAAATCGAAGGACGATTGAATGACAGTTAAGCACCAGTAGTAACCCGTTTGGCCGCAACGGCGCAGCCCCATCTTGATATCGTTCGTTGACAAGTAGAAAATTACTGGTGTAGCAAATTGACTATTTCATTAGAGAACCGGCGCACTAAAGTATTATGGCCGCTTTAAATGGCAAAGTGGACGTATTGGCGATGATCGCGCAACAGCCATTGAACCTCTTTAAGAACTCGACAAAATGTTTATTGCCTCCCGAACTCATCCGCAGGTGTGGAGTGACTCGGGAAAGATATTGATTGATCGAGTCAGTTTATTTGACTAAGGATTCGCGCGCGCGCTATTCCCCGGGGACGAGGACGAGGAGGAGGAGGTGGGGGACGAGGACGAGGGAGACCCGGAGTTATTCGTGAGCGAGGACACGCCATTCCTCATTCGGGTGGACTGCAACATTATGAAGATCGCGTCCGAGTACTCGCCGATGGGGAAATTACGCGGCGTCATTTGTAATACGAGTCGGACGAGTGCTTGGTTTTTTCCCTTTGTGTGCGTGCGTCTGTTGTACAAGTACAACCGCGTGTTGTATCCTGGTATCCGGGCGATGTATGCCCGGCTGTCCAACTGACGCGGTCCGCGCATGTACGTACACGTACGTAGGTGTGTTCGTGGTGCAGCACCGGGGCTTTGCCCGTAAATCATATCTCCGACCTCTCCCCCACCGGATAAAAGTTCGTCCTCGAGGTCTCTGTTATGTTGCGATGGCGAGGGCAAATCGTACTTCGATAGCGCTTGATAACTGTTTTCGCGACATAAATAACGATGTTTCTATTTATAGGCTGAATTATCGGGCATTTTACTTTTTACGAGCTCGGGCCTTCAATTACGTACGCGACTCGCACAAAACGAATCACTTGATTTACGAAGGCCTTGAAGGTCGAAATAACCACCTGTTGTAAAAGCCCCTCTCCAAACTGTTAAGTACAGACATATTTTGTCATGTTTGTAACACTGATTCTTTTTCGTGAATTGTGAGGCCTGAGTATTTCGCAAATATTTCATTTATTCGATCCATCCGACACATTCCCCCTTCAACATCTCAACTCTTTTTTGACCTTTTGCTTCGTCCTTTTCTCTTATTTTTCATTATAATTTTCATCCACAAAATTATTTTTATCTCGAATTCTTCATCTTTAAAAACGTCTCTTCTCTTCAATGGACAATTTCAAAATCGATAACATCAATTTTTTACCATAATAATAAATCTTACGAATTCATCTCGTATCAATCATATTAAAGTAGTCCACTAGAATTCATGTGGATCGTTGCATTTAATAAAGTTAAAGGTCGGAAAGAGAAAAGAAACGGAGGCAACAGCAAGAGATGCAGAAAAGAAGTGACAACGACAAACTTTATCTTGGCAATCGAAAAGAATTTCACTCGATTTTCCGCGATTTCCGGCAAGACGAGTATGTCTCGGGGACGAGTTGAGATCTTTCCTTCGTTTAGCCACGCGTGATATTCCCTGGAATTCCTTTCCGCGTTCGCCCCGACCCTCCGAGATTTTTGGCGCCTCGGGACAAAATTCTCGAGTAACTTTGTCAAACGGGCACCCCCGCGTACCTCATCACCCCCTCTGGCAGCCGTTCAAATGCGCTCCAACGCGAGGCGTCGCCTTGACTTGGCAGCCGCGGCGCTCAACAACCGGTAGCCTCTTTCATCCCCTTCGGTCCACCCCCGCCCTTTCTTCACGGCTAAACAATGACAATAATTGAATGTGAGATTTTGCAAGGGATTTTGCAGTTTTTGGAAGGTGGGCTGAAGGGTTTGGACAGCCTCGAGAGGAAACATGTAATTGATCATGAGGGATTCAAGCACGCGAGCAACAAACGGGCTAGTTTTTAAGGTTTGCGAATGAAGAATTACAAATTTTTATAAGGCAAAATGTGTAAACGGATGCACGCAGTGTTGAGATTTTCATTCCGGAAGCAATTATTTTTGAAATACTAGAGTCACTGTTGTTTCTCGACACAATACGTGGAAAAGTTAGACATTTAAAATCATTCAATAATACGAATTTTTCTAATTACATATTTTCGTAGAGCACATTTCATAAATATAAAGAATGTATTATTTTAGATTCTTGGAAATGTGTTTTATATTTTATGGTTCGAGGAAGCTTTATTTCCATGAAATGTGTGTAAACGTAGAAATACAATTCATAGTTACGAAAAATTTAATTTTGCATACCAAACGTACACCAGTGGGTGGAAGGTGCAAATAAAATTTGTGTGGTGCACAAATTTTTAATTTTTCACCTCAAATGTCCAACAAATTTAATCTTTGCCTATTATAATAGGGCGATATAAGCCTTATCGGACCTCCAAAAAGCGGCCCGCGATTTAACGAGTTAATTTTTTGTCCGAAATTATTGCAGAGAGATATTTTTTAAGTAAAGCTCCGAGTTTTTTGCTTGCAGTGTCGAGTTATTCGAGCGAGACTCGGCCGTGCAAAAGCAGTGCAGATAGAAAATGAAAATGCTGGCTTACGCTTGATTATGTAAAGCGTGGGTGGGCGGGGAGGGGGGAGGGGGAGCAGGAAAACGGCGAAACACGTGCCCGATTTACCGGGAGGAGGACGATGGACGAGGGCCGGCTTTAATCTGACAAATTTATCTTCCTCTGGAAAATGTCCGAATGGAGCGTATGCGAGTGTCCGGGGACCCGAGCGATGTAGTGTGAATTTTGGAGCAGCGGAGGGTCGTTTCGAGAGGCTCGCGCTGTATAATTCGTTGACCCCGAGGACGGCGACGCGACGCGTATGTCATGTGCAGGGAAAGGCGAAACTTGGGGAAACGCGGAAGCCGGGTGTCTGAAAAATTTCGTGCTCACCCTTGCGAGAGCTGGTGGCCAATGGCAGCCTCGGTTTTTTTATCCCCTGATGAGTACGCAAATGCGCGGGGAAGACGTTTTTTAAGTGCGGTTGCTGGAAAACACAGACATCACGAGTTCTGAGAAGACTCTCAGACTCTCTGAACATCTGTCTTACACCAGTCCGCGGTCGGAGCCTCATTGTTTTTTAAATATTTAAATGTCTTTGGGTGAGAATATGAGTAACGGGATTATATAAATAAGAACTTTAATGCTGTTGGATAAAGTTTAAAACGTTACAGGCCATCGGACTGACGCAATTTATGTAACTAAATTTACATTCAACTCGCTTGGAATTACCGACATGTGTTTTACCCCGCAAATTATTGTGCACAGCGTATTTTACAAAAAAATTTTCATTATTTTTATATATTATTTTTGTTACATTCAACATTTATTTCTTACGATCGTCGCTCGAAATAATATTCCATTTTCGCCATGAAATTATTAATTTAAATTAAACCTTTCATTTTATACTTTTTTTATACTTTTATCAATTTATCAAAGTTATGAATTGTTTCGATTTATTTGCGTTAACCAACGGACTTGTATTAATGTTTAATACATTTGACTATATTAAAAAACATTACTCTGAATTAAGAATAATTTTTGTTTAAATTTAAAATATCTGTAAAATACTATTTAGCAAGACCAAGTTATTCTGGAAAATGCTAATTTTTTATACTATCTTTTTGTAACGTTATTAAACTATCGTTTTCTATTTTGTTTTTCAAATTATTCCACAATAAATTCACGTTACATATTCTTTTAAATTTTAATAGTTTATGTCTAACGCATATTACAGGTAGTTATCTTTTTTCCTTTTTTTCTTCTTTTTTATACAAAATCATTATTTATAAACAGGTGCAATTAGATTTGATATATTCAAAATTAAATCCAGATAGGACATTTATAATTGAGCAACTTGAAAAAATCCATCATTATAATATTCATAAATTTTAAATACTTCTGGGATAACTTCAAGTACCTCCAAGTAAATTCACTTCGTATATTCCTTGTTGGGTACTTTTTTGAAACTGTTATTGAATGTTAAAACTCTTAGAGAGTCCAAACAACAAAAAGGCCACCATCGAAACCCGTTTTATCTCCGGTGTTCATTCTCGAACACTCTACTTTGGTTCATCGTGAATATTCAGCCATTACTATTTGACATGGCTATTGGAGCTAGCATTCGAGTTTGTTGAACATAAAGTGCGTACGTACGCTCGGCATTTTTTGTTTTTTTTTTATTGTCCGCTGATAAACCAAACAGTCGAAATTTAAAAGTTATTATTTATCAATTCATCACTGGCAAGTGTCAAGTATGCGTCGACTGTTTGGTAGAAAAGGATTCGACAGGTGTCAATATATCTTCCCCTACACAAAAACAAAAATCAAACGGCAGATTTTTATGAACTCTCCATATAAATGTTCTATTGCAAATGCGGACATAACATTTGTACAATCATAAATGTCATTTATAAAAGTTATTGGAAATTTTTGCTGAAAAGTGAAATACGTCGATATAAGATTCATTCAGAGTGATTAAACCGAATGTGTGTTTCTGTCGAAAGTCATGTACCTGTAATAAACTTAGGGATGAATCAATCAAAGTACCCCGAGATTATTTTGATGAGGAATCGAGTGATTTCCAGATTTTTATCAACGATCGGAAAATAATTTGCTTCTCGTCAAATAGGCTAGACTCTCTTTGTACTTTTGTTTGAAGAAGTCGTGCAATTTAATAATCATCAATGGCGGAATATCAAAAAATCATTAGCCGAGGCAGCGAGCGAACAAACAACTTTAAAATAATAACCACTGAACTTATTGTACTTATTATTTCCCAAGATTGATAATTATTTAAAAAGTCCTTGGCCGAGCGATGCAGATACAATGTTGTACGTTCCCGGAGCCCTTCCTTTAATCCCTCCCCCTCGCCCCCACCCACTCTCTCTCACTCTCTCTCTCTCTCCTTTTTTCAGTTTCTCCGTTCTCCGCTTCTTTGTATCTCTGGCTGTGTCTCGCTATCTATACACAACCCTCTCATTAGGCGGGACCTCATTATACCGGCGCAAGTGTAGAGCCCCTGGGACTCGCCACGATTATATTACATAATTGTAATTGATAGCGGCACATGTATGACTCCGGCGTGACTCTTAAACAATAAACTGATTACCCGCGATGCACATGCGGTCGCCGATCGATCGAAACAGTAATAATAACCGATCGCGTTCGTAGAGGGAAGGATCGGTGGGCGTGTGTGTGTGTGTGTGTGTGTGCGTACTTGCTCACACGTACGGGTACAAGCTCAAACATACGTTTGTGGGCACAGTACGATTCTGTGAGTCCGGTTGGCCCTGTACTGACCGCGTGTACCTATCGTGTGCCGATCGAGGATCGATCTGTGCGATCCGCCTCGTTCCGGCAACGAGGATCCCCCTCCCTCCCCCCGCCCTCCCGTCTCGTCCCGTCCGCCGCCTGCTCGCGGATGCTGTGCTTCTCTCGCCCGATCGACATCGATTTAAACCCAATCGTAATCTTGATTGCTTCCATCGTACACTTGCGCCCCTTGATCCACCTTCACTACTCTTCCCGTCATCTCCATCTGCCCGCACACCTGTGTGGGTTTTTATTTTATTTCCTGTATGTTTAATAACACGCTTTTCTTAATAATTGTTGATTAGCGATTTATTAAAGATAATTGATTAGGGAACAGCCGTTTATTAGAGTCTCGTAAAGTCAACGGTAACTACGATTACAAGAGATGATTTTCTCGGTCGATTACGAGCTCGACAATGTTACAAATTCGTCGATCGCAATCATTACATTCGTAAAGTGTACGAACGAGTTTTAAATTGTATTTATAATGGAACATTCTTTGCCAAGAGCCGAGTATATTTCTTGAGATGAACCTCAGAGATTCACCCGCTAATACAGTATAAATATTTTTTGTTTTGGCGGCGTCTCTAGAAAAATACTCGAAATTATTACAAACAGAACCTTCGTAACTGCAGGTATACCAGTCAGCGTTATTTGATTAAAAAGACTTTTTTTAAAGTAAATGATGGGAGTTTTTGTTGTCCGCAACTATTAAACTGTCAACGAAAATTAAATTAAAATATTAATAGAAAAAGGGAATGGAGTTTATTACAAAGTGTATTTCAAGATGGTCTTGATATCTGCGAATACTCCTGGCATTAGTGATGCTTTTTCAATTGAGATTCAATCACAGCGAATTACTATTAATCATTAATTATATAAAAATGCTGGACCATCAATATTGAAAGCTCGTGAGAATGAAAATGAAAATGAAATGAAATTGAAGGTAGGAGTAAATAAATCATAAATCACCACTTGCGAAGCTTTGAAAAATGCTCTCCCGTCCGCATTCGTAGCTAAGATATTTTCGCATTCTTGCAATCTTTTTTCTCGGTATCGCGTTCTCAATAACGCCCACAATACTCATCTCGAGCAAAACAATGGCCGAGCTAAATATTAGTACTCCCGGGTGGAAATTGCAGGTCTGGCGCCGATCTCGTTAGTGTGAATGACAGTATCGCTTTATTTCTCGATCCATCAATCGCGCTCCGCTGTCTCTTTCCCTCCACCAGAGACTCGGACGTCCATCCTCGGCCGATCCCACATCATTAAAGCCGCTGGCATATGGGGCAAGACAAGACGGAAGAAGGAAAGACTCTCGCCAAAGGCTCTCGTCACCCGCAGGGGTCGGGGTCGCGGTCCGGGGTGGGGGAGGGGGAGGGGCGGGGAAGGGAACCCTCGTCGACCTGGGCTTGGCTTACATTTTAGAGCCGATGCGTGCGCCCGCGGTGGTCCTCCACCCCGACAAGTGTCCATTTCCCCTAAGTGCAGGATGGCGACTCTTATCACCGGGAAACAAGATGTTTTCCCGGGGTTTTCGCGTGCGGAGCTTCTCGATCGCATGTCTCTGCCCCGCGCCGCGAAACCCGAGAACCCGAGTTTCCTGAAATCCTAACCTCGACTTTTTCCAATGGCCTGCGTGCGTACGCGCCAACGGACCAAAGATGGAGACGGAAACGGAGTAGCCCCGAGTTTACGATTTATGCAAAGATCTTAATTGACCGGGATAATTTACGTCCTCCTCGCGGAGGAGATCGAGGAAGAGGTCTAGGGCTGGCACACGAGGAAGTAAGGATCGGTTAACGCTTGACGCTGCTCTTCGCGTGGATCGCGCTAAGGGGAGAGAAATACCGTTCCCATAGAATGTTAATGCGATATGGAGAGCGCGATTCACTGGCCTCCATAGACATCGGCTCCTGTTACACGTACCTCTCTCTCCCTCTCCCCGTCGCTCTGTCTCTCTCCCCCTCCTCTCACACGCACTGTCCTACGAGGCTCGCTCGCATTGTTGCGTAATACTTTGAAGTTGCACCTCAAGGGATTTCCTCCTCCCTCTCTCTCTCTCTCTCTCTCTCTCTCTCTCTATCTCTTTCTCTCTCTTCCGCATACGCCGCGCGTGAAGTTACTTGTTAATCTCTGCGAAAGAATCGAGGAGGTGCTTGTTCGCGGAGCGGCGACTGATTATGGCGGCCAGGGCAAGCCTGGCGTGACGCAACCCACGCCATGGAAAACTGGCTCCGGCTTCTGGATTCCGGAAGAATTCCAAGAGCTGGTGCTGCTCTTACCGGGATTCCGACTTGTTCCTTCCGCTCGAGGAAGAGGGTAGTGCGCTTCTTTGACCTCCGCGTTGTTTTTCCCGAGCTGGTCCTTTTGGAGCTTCCCCGAGTTTGCATCTTTGTCTCTTCCGTTGCTCTCTGGGCTGCTACCCCCAATCGCTCGCTGGTGCGAGATTCTTCCTCTCGACCTTTTCCTTTCTTCCCGAGTGTTTGGGCTCTTAGTTTTCCTTTCTCCCGTAGCGGCTGCTCTTTGACAGGGTCATGCGGAACTCCCGGGTCTTTGGCAACAGAAATTTCTCGATCCTCCTCCAAAGAAAAGCCCGAGTTCCCCGGCACTATCGCATTTTCCGAGGCTTTAAGAGTGCTTCCCCCGTCAAGTTATCGCCGGGAGTACCAACTGTTTACATTTTCGCTATATTTTCTCGGTTATGGCTCGCGAATAACCGAAGCAAAGATAACTGTGTTCACGTGAGCTTTACTTTTTAATGAATGGTCCATATGGATTCGAGTAAATTTTAATTTGCGAAATGATATATTTTACGCTTCACACTCCTTCACGTAAGCAATAATATCCTCGGTTGTAAAAAGATATGATCCTTACGCCCTGGAGAATTAATGAATACTCGGTCCGCAGCCGAGTAAATCAAGGAGTACGTACAATAATGATGATAATAACATTAATAACGAGCACAGCCCTGGTAGTTACAATAAACAATACTAATAATAATAATAAAAAATGACTAGTCATTTCCATTGTCCTGGAAACGATGGTCCAAGGCTCATTTTCACTTAGACCAAAAAGATGCACCTTATGATTCGCGCAACTCTTTCACACTGTATCATTGCTAATGACCTATAATGATGGGAAAAAATTCATTTGTATTTATCAGTCTTGGCTCAGTTGCAGAGCATTCATTCATTGTACTTGTAGATGCGCTATCTCCTGCATTCTATCCTATGCCTCGCCCATAAGCTTAATCACTGTACATAATTGTGACGGCAAGACAAAAACAGCACACGCGGTGCTGCGTAATTTATGCGAGTTACCGGCAACAGTTTCGTTCATCATTAAACGTAATTGTAAAATTCCTGGGCAGCGCTATTCCGTGGTGTACGCACAGGTCCCCTAGTCCCCCCTCCCCTCCTATACGTCTGGGCCCTCTCCAGCATCTCTCCTACACTCACACACGCGCGCCCTGGACCGAGAGCGTGTGCAGCCTCTCGCCCGTGGCCTTATCTTTTTTTATTATCGATTGCTATCACGGCGCGTTCTCTCGCGCGCCTGCGCACGCTCTATCATTACGTAGGTGAAGTTAACGCGCGTCCCACCGCAGGAACACACTAGCGCGAGCGCACACACACTCGCGGGAGAGCCCGAGGAATGCCGTGAAATGGACCGATTAGCGTTCGAGGAGACAAAAACGTAAAATAAGCCCTGGACCCGTGCGGCATAAACACTCGCTCGTGCTCGGCCCTCCCACTTTTTTGCCGATTCCTCCCTTTTCCCTTTATCCCCCTTTTTTATCACAACTGAATTAAGTTCGGGTGATTGGATTTCCATTCTTCGAGACGAGTCGCGAGGAAAAAATTAATTTTAATAAAATCAGCTTAACACGTTTTTTGCGCCGCACTCGCGCGATTCGCTTCATGCCCGTCGCTCACGATACTAATATGCCGGGCTGGGAGCGCGACTTTTACCGGTGCACCGTAACGATGACAGTAAATCTCGCATAATTTTCCGTCGTTCAAATGGTTAAAATCGGAATTGATGGGAGAAGAAGCCCATAAATATGAATAATAGAAACTGTCGAGGGCCCGATGGCAATTTGTAATGATTGATTGATAAATGACTCGCGCGAGTGCTCGAAAGCAAAAGTTAAAATAGTGAAACTGCAGTACGAGTTGGGCAGCTGAAAAAGTTATTTAAAGAATCCAAAAGTGTTGTCGGTGCACTTGACGTGAACGGTATGATGATGCAGCATATTGGGTCGTCATGGCGGGGGGAAGGGAGGGAGGGAGGGAGGGAGATCATTACACCTTTGCATTCTCGAGTCGAACCGGATCGACCGCTCAAACAACATATGACATTGATCCGTATTATTTATATCTCCTGTAAAGAAGTGCGTAATTGCTTCTCGTTACGCACAGTTACGCAATCCGAAGAATGAGATCGTTTTGAAGCCCAAGAGGAGGGGGAGATAAAATAAGATCGAGATGCTGCGGTACTTGCTTGAAATAGCGGAAGAGGCTCGAGACAACATCCGGGTGTTGCTCTTTTACATTATTCTATCGTCATTGGAATTTCCAATATTACTCAATAGGTATAATTCGAAGTGCACCAAGATATCGAGAGGCTTTACGCAGGTCAAATGAATATTCAGCAGTCTTGAGTGCATTATTTGGATGTAAACACTCTTATTCCATAATAGAATTATGTTTGAGTGAGTATTGGTTTGGATAGCGCCTGCTTCATAACAGAATCGTGTTATTGAAAAATTCAAGTTTTTTTCTCTCCTATCGATATTTAGTGGTCACAGAGGTGGTCTACCAACATCGTAAATTAGTTACAAATGGGACTTATAGTTTAAACACAAAGAGATAAGCCGAGTAAAAATAAAATAAAATCTCCATTTTACTTTTAGTTGAATATTTCCTGTTATCGCTGGCCCTTAAATTTATTAATTTAATCAAACTTTGATACGAGGATAAGAAGAGGAACGTCGTACAGTAGAATTACGTTAGTGAGGAAACAGTTAAAGGTAAGGCGAGAAAACCAAGAGTTTTTGTATATCGCCAAGGAAGGATCTTTATTTTATGCACTGAATTTTCAACCATCGAGACTCGAATTTCTACTTATAATTCAAGATATTTTTTGCCAATAACACGCGGTCTACTTCCCCCTTCGTAGTGCTCGATTTCCATATAATACGAATTATATAATAAAATCTTATTCGGCGCGGAAATTCGTTTTGTCAAAAAAGCTCGCCGCTTCGGGATCAAATTCACCGGCCAAGGATACGCGAGTCAATTGCATCTCCCTAGATCCTGGCGATGACGAAAGGATTGGCCGCGGCTGTTTTTCAGCACCGGAATCGTGCCGTTAGCGCCTATGTAATAATAATAATGGACGAGGAGCGGTGCCGCCCAATGTGCGAAAACGCCCATAAGATAAAGAGGATGAGGAAGAGGAAGAGGAGATGAATAAGAAAGAGGAGAGGAGGGTCGCCATAAAATTGAGAGTCTCGGAGTACTTACCGACAGAGGAAGTCCCTTTCGCCGAGGCAGAGCTCGAGGCAGTGCTGACGCGAGGAAGCGTTGGTGGTGCGCCTCGTGTGACCCTGTAACCGGTGTCCTTGGACTCTGTCGATGCACCAGGCGCGCTCGCATGGCTTCACCGAGAGACAGCTCTTCTGTGCATAAATCGTAAACACCGGGAACTGCGACTGCGACAGCGCACCTGTAACATAATCGTAAAATAAATGGCTTTGCGGAGGTGCGCGGCTGGGGAGGTTTGGGGGAGGGGGAGCGCAGACTCCTTGGCTGGACCGACAAGTGCCGTCCAGTCTCTATGTCATTTCCTACCTAACTGTACCCGGCGCGCCGATCTTGCCTTCTCTCTCTCTCACTCACTCTCTCTCTCTCTCTCTCTCTCTCTCTCTCTATCTATCTATCTCTATATCTGTATCTTTCTTTTTCTAACGATTGGTCTTTCTCTCGTTGGCGTATTGATTCAATACTACTCTAATGCTATTCAAGCTTTATTTGCTCGCTGATAACGCTTTTTACATAAATTTGATTTGCAATCTTTTCAAATGCAATATACGTCTCGCTAAGACTCTGAACTACTTGTAAATTATATTGAGTATTTTATTGTACGTTATTCACATTTTTTATTATTAAAAACCTCTTAAATAGACATAAAATAAATATAATAATACTTAATACAACAACGTTAATTATAAACTTTCCTCGGCATTTACAAGCTACGAAAGCATTGACTGCTGTTGTAAATTAAAGTATTTAAAAGTGAAATTCAACACTTTAGTATTCACTTTTTAATATTAAACATCCCAATTTTTCAAGTGCAGGCAATATAATTTATAAATAGCAATCTGATAGATAATTATTTTTCATTAATTTTTCGTATCAAAAACCCTGGAAAAAACTTCAAAGAATAAAAGTCAAAGTGCTCTCGAGTGAAGCGTTTTGTAATTAATCTTGTAAGTTTGATGTAAGATTGCCTTCACAATAAAAAGTGGCCAACTTTGTTCAAGTATCTAAAAGAGGAAAATCAATCGATCACCTGAAACAAGTTCACGATAAAGTCATAAAGCAATACAACTTTTATTCCCCCAAATATATACACGCGATTTTGTATTTAAAGACTACTGGTATAGTAACAGTTGGTGTATTATATAACCAGTATCGATTGAATGCTAAATGATTGCTCTATTAAAAGCTTGATTGATGTTAATAAATAGATGTCAATTTAAATCTCAAGAAAAAAAAAAAAAAAAAAAAATTAATGAAAAATAGGCCTATATGGAAGGTATGAGTTAAATTGCAAAAAAGTTTGAATAACTTGCAATTTATCATTGAGCTCCATAACAGGATCTTCAAGAACAAATTTTATAAATGATTCGCTTTGATATCCCTTTAAGTAAAATTTAATAACCGATAATTTTAGGAATCGCCAATTACGAATATTAGTTAGCATAATACAACTAGTTGAATCAAAGTTTATACATGCAGATATATTTTTAAACTCGCACGCGCAATTAAATGTATGATTGCAAATATAAATATAGCTCTGCCTGAATATGGAATTGGCATCCGAACGTTTATTTATTAAGGAAGAGCTTCGGCATGACTTTTATAAGTCAATATTTTATTAATTATGCAAATCAATGAAAAATGATTAACAATATCGACAGAAATTTGTATTAAAAATCGCATAGCACCGAGCGCTAATGAAAATTAATGATAAATTGGAAATAAAATCTAATGTGCACTAATCGAAAGAAAATGCATCCCGATGAAATTGAAGTTGAGCATTGGCAAGTGTGCAACGGACCCATAAACATTTATTGCAAACTCGGTCGAGATTTGCAAAAAATTATTCAAATCAACATCGGGCTTCCTTTGAATTTCATGAATAGGTAATTTTAATTTTTGTTATTTTTGTTCGAATAAGAGCCGGGCACGCATGCGATCAAAGCCAAATGTATAATCAATGACGCAAAGGGGAAAAATAAAGCGGCCACCGATGAACGGCGGACGGGCCGAACGTCCTACTTATCTTTCCTGTAATTTCTTAATAATCTTCCATCGGGGAAAATGACCAAGACATCGTCACCTGCGTGCACGGTAAATCGAGGATTTACCGGGAGTCGCGGGAGGCAAACGCAACGCTGCGGTCGCAATAAGTGGACTCGCGGACTCCAAGAGGCCTCGGTCGCATCATCGGCCAGGTTATTTATCAGATTCCCGATGGACGAAGGGCGAAATTGCGGTTAAGAAGACGTTACTCGTTAGGCTACGCGGCAGCTATCTGACGAAAAGCCGCACTTTATTTTCCTCGATTTCGCCCGACTTCCGGGGCTCGAAAACAAGCACCGCTTACAGTTATAATGCTACCGCATTACAAGATAATGGAGTATTCTGCACCAGGGGATAGCCTTCCTCCAGGTCCCATCCCTCTTGCCTCTATCGCGGCTATCTGTCGGATGCTGTGCGTATCTCACGGGCGAATATTGAAACTCATATTTGCACTCGGCTGGGTACCCGAGGAATCGAGCAGACGCCGATCCGCACCTCCGACGGGGAGAATAACTTTTCTCCGGGATATCTGTATAATAGGAGCGAGGATGTGCTCTCACGTGAGCTTCGGTCGACCTTCCCCTGCCTAATGGTTCCTCGGTTCCAGGGCGGATGGTTTCTTGTGTTGGATAATTGTTCGGCCATACATGTACATCCATTCCCCGATGCTCGACGGACGCGCCAAGGATATTTGCTTTTAAAAATAAATAAATAGATGCTCTTTGGGTTTACTCTCGGGATTTACACGCGGCGATCTTTAAAAACAAGTAGAATCTCATGCACGAGAAAATTTACTCAACTTGAAATAAATGCGTTACAATTTAGAGCCTTCTGAAGAAATATCACAACATGTGCAATGATTTTCTGATAAATTGCCGTTTGTCTATTTTTATCCGACAATGCCGAGGTGTGCATTACTTTAATCGAACGTGCAATCACAAAGTGTAAGCAATTTAACAAAAATACGAAGTTCATTTTCAAAATTTTTCTTTTTTGAAACAGCTTCAATAATGGGCGATGTTATTTCAAATAATTATCAATTTTCGCATGCCTGCGTTAGCGATTTAAGAAAGAAAAATTTGCGTTTACAAGCACTAATATTTTTCAACTATTTTAATAATGCAATCCTACCGTTACTAATTAGCCGAGTACATGGATTCCTTTTCTATGCCTTCTATTTTTAAATATTGCCAAATTACTCTATATTTATATTAATTGCATAATACTGCGTTGCATATTTTAACAACAATTAGCAAAATTCGAGATTGCCTTGATAATTATAGGAAATATAGTTCTTACAGACTCCTTCGATTGTAAATAAATCATTAAATTTTAAAAAAGACATTTTTGCATTTTATTAATATTTATACTATCTAAAATCGTCATTAAACCAATAAAACTATTTAGCAACTGGTGATTATTTTATCTGAAATAAAATAGAAGGAAAACAACATGTGAAATACTTGATTGAATAAACAGTTATAAATTAATTTTACCGTTTTTCTTATAAAAAAATTTATCAACCTAACTAATTTATTTGAAGCTTCTTTTAAGACTTGAGCTATTCTAATAAAAGGTCTTGTCTAATTATAATTTTTTTCGTGAGAGCTCTATTTAAAAGCTACACTGAATTCTTTTCTATTAACGGAACTTGATTAACTTGTACGAGATCTTTATCCATTCAAAGGTCAAACAATAATTTACAAAACCTAACGAGTTCACAGGTATTCAAATTTTCCTCTTCTCCATCAACATCAGGAAACTCGAGGGCAAGTTTTGCGCAAAATTAGAGTCCGTTCAATACGTCGTTGTATCGGATTTGGCAATTCATAACTAAAAGCGCGCGCAAGTTTGCATTCCCGTAACCTCCGACCTTTTTCCTTCCAATATTAAAAAGTCTCCTTCGACCCCATCGACCCCTTCGTAGCTGTACATTGAATTTACGGATACGATTTACAACGTGAAGTCATCTCATCTCCGCGGAGCTGTGCGTTTTCACGGGGAAATTCAATCTAGCAAATAATCGACTACCGTTAATTTTGTAAATTAACGTGTTACGCAGGCTTAATTACACTCGGAGGTCGGCAGTGGCGTGGGGAGGGGGAAGTGAGGGAGGGGGGCGAAAGCCGTATTATAACTCTCCTTTTCCTTCCTAGATCCTTTGGCACGAAATGCTCGTTCCTATTATCTCTTACTTAATCATTCGCTTTGGCTCACCTTCTCTCACTCTAACACTCTTAATGTCAATAAAATTAATATATTGCAAGATAAACTGGGAACATATTTTTCACACCATCCGAATAAGGTTTACGAACTTTTATAACATTATCAACCTTTTCTTTGATTGTAAATTCAAAAATTTTTCCCATAGCCACTCTCATAATCATTATAACATATATTTATTAAAGTGTACATGCAATATACATTAACCCATTAAGTATAGTAGCTTAATTATCACGAGTAATTCTCGAGTTTTTTCATGCAATAAAGTGATACAGCAATTTTTATAATTAGATGATTATTTTCCGTAGGAATGGCTTATCATTAATAAGCCATTTAGATTTTATCGCCTCGCCTTAAAAACGCGCATTAAATCAAAGAATTTTCAATTTCTAAGTGCACTCCGTTAAACATGTGTGAATTGTGAAATATGAAAAATTATGAAAAGGCTGTGTGGGTGAAATGTGGACTCGGGAACGTTTAAGCCGATTGAAATTTAAAAATTTGGATTGAGATTAGTGTGATGTCCAGTGATCGAGGGAACGATAGAATCCCGTTACATCATTCATTTAAAACACATGCTTATTATTCATTCATGACTAGCTGGACATCCAGTGTCACTGTAATGGCTCGTGATGTTCCGAGTGAGGTAACAGAGGGAAAAACCGGACGAGAAAAAGCGCCGGGGCGAAGTGGGGGTGGGAGCGGGGGGAGGGGGAGAGCAGGAAGAGAAGAGGCAAGAAGGATATTCGCGTTGCCGGCGAGAGAAATCTAATTCATTTAACGTAAGCCACACCGATAATCTTTGAGAAATAATCACAGTATGCGGGTGAACAAGCACAGGTCATGGAACCGATGTACAGGTGCCGGATAAGGAAACGTGACGTGAAAAGTCAGAAAGTCAGAGCTGAGCCAAGAGGGCACGAGCAGCTCGCTGTCTGTCTGTCTCTCCTCTCTCTCTCTCTCTCTCTCTCTCTTTTTCTCACTATCCCGCGTATCCATCTATACACCCCGTACGTACGTGAATGCAGGCTCGCCCCTGTCTCTGTGTGGCTGTGTGCGAGGCGTGTATACGTTTGTCAGCGGTGGGAGAGAGCGGCGGCGAATATATTGCATAATATCGCGGAGCTATGGTATCCCCGGAGATCGGAGCCCAACAGACACACGCACACACCCCCGACCATTATGCACCCATGGCTGAGGGAAGGCGTGAATGTGTGTGTGTGTGCGCGGCAACAATAAGCCCCGGGTATATAATGCTGCTGAATGCCTCGATCACTGATATATAAGGCCGGGGATCTATCCTGCGAGTTTTGAAGAGTACGCGTGGGATCCTAGCGGGACATCGCGATCGCGCTTTATCCCGGCGGGGGCGGGGGCGGGAGCGGGGGTGGAGGAGGAGGGAGCTGGAAAGGACAAGGATCCGCGCTGCATTTCCGGTGCACCGACAACAATGTCTTCGCCAGGTAACACCGGTGTGTGGGTGCACGGGGGCACGCACACGATCGCCCGTTAGCGTTTGCCCCCGTGTTGATTAATCAACACGGGGGCAACGATGATGGAAAGCACAATTGACAATCGAGGAGTCGAGAAAGCTCAAGAAAACTCAACGAGTCACACAACGACGAGCCAGCGGGGCTTTTTAATTGTCGCGCAATTACGGGAGTGATTTCCTCGAAATTGAACGTGCGCTGCTTTCCGGAGGTATTGGGAATGTCGCTCGGATTCTGCAAAAATCCCCCTCCCCTGATATCGGGGGAGGGAGAAACGATGGGAAATTCCTAAATGTCCCTGAGCACCGCGTGCGCACTGACAAAGTAAATTGTTCCTTGTAAAGAGTCAGATTCGGAGAGATACGTTCACGTATAATTATGGCTAATCTTTACTCGGGTTTAATTCATTATTTTCCTAGAGAGGTTCACGAGCGACTTGTGATGAGTTTTACATTTTCCCATGACCCACATGCCTAAATTAAGTGTGATCGTTAATTTACATTCCAAGAAGTCCGAGAGCTTCGTTTATTTAAAAAGATCGATTCTAATCAATTATTGAGCATTTCTCATTACGTCGCCGAGTCGCTGATGTTTTGCGGAGGGAGAGAAGGAAAGTTAGGAAAATGCGGTTGAAGGTTAATAAAAAAGTTATCGGATAAAAACTGTCCCGGAAGTGTTTCTTGTTATATTAAAGAACTGCTGTATTATATTTCCGGAAACAAGTGTCTGAAATGTTAAAATTCTAGACACAGAAAAAGTTCAATAAGAAACCGTTCCCCTACCATCCTTGTAAAGTAATTTACTGAAGGCTTTATTGACAAGTAATAAAAAAGAAAAGTAATATTGTAGTTAAATCAATATTCTCACTTATGATGCGTAAATTTGAAATTATATTTGATTCTGACATGATTATAGCCCTCGTAACTTGTCTATTAAAAATTATTATAGTTTTTATAGTTAATTTAACTGTCAAACAATAGAGTGCATGTGTGTATACATATATTTTATTTCTATGAATATAATTTAACTTTACGGCGCACAATTCAAATTCATGTAATCGCCGAGGACTGAAATTATGACTTGTACTTTACATCATTAATTTTCTAATTCAAACAGCACGAGGGAAAAAAGGTGATTTAACAAATTTCTATACTAATAGCTCGGTACTTTATTACTAATCCATAACTTATTTAAACGAGTTGTATGTAATGCCGCAATGAACATGTCGTGTAAATCTGTCATCTTTTTAGGTCTCTTTAACTCCGCATACAATGTAGAATAATTGTACGTACCTCACCTCGGCTTCCCCTCACCCCTCACCCCCGCCCCCCGCCCTTCTTCCCGCAGCTCGAAATGAACTTGTGCAAAAAATTAAGAGTGCGTGTACAGAATCGGTAAGTAAGTATATTGATGCGAATACATCGGAGGGGTATGCGCAATTCGTCGGGATTATTGCGAAAATTCCTGTAGGAAGGATGGAAGGAAGGAACAACGTGTGCGTGGGTGGATCGGTTGCTCTTGCATCGGCATGCTCGCGCGTACGCGGAACATGCTTGTGAACTCCGCGAAAGGCGGAGATGAAAAAAGAAGTGCGAGCGATTTTCCGGTCCGGATAAATTGTAGGTGTAATGAAATGCATCGTGTGTTTTCGTGACTTTGTAAGAGAGGACGAGGCTCCGCCATATAACTATCAGATATTACGGAGGAACGTCGAACCTGTCTGGAAAATAATATTTTAAATTGGGGCCGAGTTTAGCATGTATGAGACGCTTGAATAAAGCGAATCTTGAACTACTGCCAACATTTTCAATCGACCTTTGAGCTCGGCGATAGCAGGACGAGTTACTTTCTACCTTTCCGCGTCTTTTCCCATTGCCCCCGTTTCTTATAGCACTTCCCACCCCATTTTACTACCCCTCGCCATCTTCTGACTTTTGCTGCATTTTGAATGGCCGTGATCCTTTGTCTCCCTTCTTTTCATAGTTTTCCGAATCAAATTCATACCTATTTCTTTCTCTCCGCCTCTTCCCCGCTACTCGTATGCACGTGCATCCCTCTTTTTGCCCTTTCCAGAGCCATTCTTTGATCCCTCGGAAAGTCATTTTTGCTTTCACCTCTTTGCCTCCTTCCCTGCTTTTCCTCGTCCTGTTTTTCCAAGTGCTGTACGCCCCTACACGCTACCCGGGAGGAGGCAAGAGGAGGTAAGGGGTGAGCACAAGAGTCGACAAACCATATTTTACTTTCAAAATTTTGGAGGAGACACCGACACGACGCACCAGCGATGCAAATTCCTCCAGCGTCGTCTTATACCCCTCCTGTGCTTTTTTCCCTCAATCCTCGGGAAAAATCTGGGTTTATTCGATGCTCGTAATTTTTATGGGAGTCCATGTTCCATTTAAGTGCTGGCGATACGTTGTATCAGACACCGATATTAAGCGAATGTTGAAAGGATAAATATGTGTTCACTTGTCTCGAAGCTCTTGGTTTAAACGGAAACATTATGATGATCTAATGCCTTCTCGATTCAAACTCGCTACCTCGTATTATCAGAGTCTCACCACTTTCAAGAATGCATCAACTTTCAGATAGGATTTTAAATGTATTCTTGCTGTACTTTAGGAAATAATAAATATTTTTAATGTACGTTAGCAACCAATATATCAGATTACCAACGAATGATTTATTCGAAGAACTTCTTGTTATGAAGTCGTGTTAAAAATTTATTATTACAAAATTGTATATTCCCTTCTAAAACGGCATCTATTAATACAAACTTTATTACTCGAGCAAACATTAATCACGTTTATTAATTAGATTTCGTTGAGAATTTATTAAGAATTCAAAAACACGAATGTAAAAAAAACTTTAATTTGAAAGTGATACAAGTGAAGCGTTGGCTTCGGCATTAAAATTCAGCGCGTGGAGGAACGCCCTTGATCTCCGATATCACGAAGGAAATTTGACACGACATCGATCGGAGTAATGAAATGTGCAAAAAGGAAGGAAAGTAAACACATGTCACTACAGAAATTAATTGCAAAGTAAAAGTATGTGAGATGAAAAAGATTTGCTGCGCTCGAAACTGGAAGAGCCACCGGTCGTTATCCTCGAGTGTGTGTTTGGGGCGGAGTTAGGTTTACGCGCATCACATACGTACAAGTTTCCTCCCCCCTCTAGCCCTTTATTCAGCTGCCCTATAAGGGCCGCATCTAATTTACGTGTATGCACTTGCTTCAAGAATTTAATACTCGAAACCGCGCCCACGGAACGAATACAAGGAGAGCAGTCGAGGTAAGCTTTGGTTCTCTCACTCTCTCTCTCTCTCTCTCTCTCTCTCACTCACTCTCTCCCCCTTTGGACACGCGCGCTCTCGAAAGCTGGCCTGAGTACATTTACTCAAGAAGAGAGGAAATTAAGCGCGTTCTCGTTTAACCACATCTCAGCTGGCAAAGAACACTTTCCCTATCTTCGCCGTAATATATTATAATCAGTTTTCCTGATACAAGGAATCTCATTCGGAAAGACGACTAAGTTTATAAATGAAAATAAAGGGATGAAGTTTAATTTGTTCTAATTTGAAATATAAGTTATGAAACCCATTTACGGGCAATTTGTTCTAGGACGCCAATTATTCTCGTAGCATTAAATTAATTTCAGCTGTAAGGATTGGAAAAATTCATTTTTTTCGAATGAGGATGAATATTTTGTTTTTAATTAACAATTATTCTATGAGTTCATCGGGTAATTTATCAAGAATGTTTCAAGCTTTACATGCTTTAAAAGAAAGCCTCAAAACCACAAATGGTACAAAAATAAACCCTACATATTTTTTGCGATATTCAATTAAATTACCGGTGTATAAAATACAAAATATAAATGTACGCATCATAACAATTTCCATTATAAGCAGTAAAATTTTCAAGAAATTAATTTGAGTGCTCGAGCTTTAAGGTTAAATCTCGTGAAATCTTACAACTTTAAATGGAAACTCAATGAAAAATTGTACGGAAAATTCAATTAGCCAAATTAAAGTCGGAAAAATAATACGGTATTCACGTGCAGTTGAAATGCAATAGAATTGGGTAAGGGTGCCTACGCGATGAAAAAGGTAGCAGAGCTGAAAATAGAAAAATTCAATTCCAGCATTACTCTTGTGTGTGCTTGTATAAAAGAGAGTTGTCCAGTGATAAAAAGTGTGAGCTGAAAATTGTTGGGACCGGAGGTCGAACAGTAGGAAATTTGAAACCGTGAAAAGTATGGCGCGGGGAGTTAAAACTAAAGCTGTGTTGTCCTCGTGTCCAGAACCTCTGGCAATAACCCAATTACGTTTGATGATTATCCGGAAGCCATTCGCACTTTTCAGATTGACAAGTACCACAGCCGAGGGTAGAATTGAATTTTCAGGGATTCACCCTTCGCACAGAAGGTCGAATGAATCTTAAATTACGAGATTCATATTTCGCCACCAAGACAGCTTCCTCTCGGCGAGTGCCACGACCGGTAGCTCTGTCTCCTCCTTCCCCTGGGTTTCTCTCTGTTCGAGGCACCTGCAGGTATTTTGCTTACATGTACACACGATTAACTGACGCAAATTGCTTCGGAAACGCTAGTTCATTCCGCGAACGAGATGATGCGTTTGCGGCGTTCATCTGGGCAATCGACCTGCCCAATGCTCCTTCCGTCTCCTTTCATCTTCTTCATCCAGCCTCTTCTTTATTTTTATTCTTATTCGTTTCTCTGACCGGGAGCAATTTTTCTCACCCATCTTTCCCTCTCTCTCTCATTTACGGGACTCTAGAATTTAGTTGACGTGAATTAAAACGGCAGTTTTTCTTTAAAACCCAGATATTTTAGAAATAAAATTGTTAACGGTATGTATTATCCGAGAATTATCCGAGAATGAGTTATTGTGCGTTTTAAAGTATACGGTTATAAAGCAAAATTAGTCTTTTAAATTAATCGGGCAATAAGCATTCATCACTTGGCATTGTTGCGAAATTAATACGATGCAAATTGCTCTTGCAATGAAATTTGCATTAATAAAATCCTATAAGAGCAATTCGATTTTATCATTAAATATAATTGAAATACGTTATCATTCGTAAACTTTTCATTGTCCTGTTGACAATACGAAGTGGTGTAAAAAATTATGTTCTCCTAAAGGGTTGCCCTCCGAGTCGTTAAAACAAGATCAACATTCGAGTGTTACAACAGTAATTAATGACTTTTATTTTGGTAAACAACTAGACGCGGGACTAGATAACTCAAGTCTACAACTATTTCTCCGTGGTATCTTCTTTACCACTAATTAATTGCACTTAATATTTCAGAATTCACAACTGGTGTGCGATTCATTACAGTGAGGGGTTGGGGGAGGGGGGTTCAGAGGGAGGTACCCACCAATAAAATCATAACAAATGGAAAATGTAAGGACGCGTATGAAAGCGGCAGCGGTAATAATTTCATTTGCAAGTATCCACGCGCATCCGAGCTTAAGACTCAATTAAAAATGATGGGCGATTCATCAGCAACTCATCGCACCGGCAATTATTGCTTATTCCTGAAATACCTCAAAACCAGGAGAGTGGGGGCGAAAAAAAAATCAATACCCGGGAAACTGCAACTGTACACGAGAGCCATAAAAGCGTGCGTGGTGGTGCCGCCGGAGTGCGAGATGTACCTGAGCGTAAATCGTAACGGCAATAAATTTACGCGCCAAGTTCAATGTATGAGCGCCACTACCAATTGGATTCGGTAACGGGAAACGAGTCCTTAACAACCTCAACCTCCTGGTGGTGGAGCTGCGCCCGCACCGCGAGACGTCGTCGAGCCAACATCCTTGGACTCGGTCTCGAGGATGATCCCCGGGAGTTGATAAATTGAAGGGCAACCCTCGCGAGCCGTCCTCGGCGCTGAATTAATGAAAACGTCCTTTTTTGCTTTTCGATAAATGGCATCCTACGATTACTACTTTTAATGTGCTAATATGGATGCAAATAGGATCTCTAATCCCAGAGAAACGCGCGATACCTCATTCGGTTTTGCTACAAGCACGACAAAAATAATTAACCACCGGCAAATGTTAATCGAAACTTTATATAATATCGATTAAAGTGTATGGAGAGTGTACCTGAAATTATCGCTCTTATTAAATTTACCGGGAGTGAGGAGGGAAAAAGGACGAAAATGTTAATGCCCCGGTCTTTATTAAATGCGCTAAATGAATTTCGTAAACATTCTTAATGTCACATCTGCGATTTAAGCTCGCCATCTTTTTTCTTCCCCCTTTGAGTCCGCGTATAATCTCGCTTGTTAGCTACACCAGGCCGACATCGGGGAATAAAACCAAAAAATAATTTGCATTTGCCGAGTTTCTGTGGGAACTCGGAGCATGTAATATTCCAGGTTTATTTCAAGATACTGCAATCTCTCGGGAGTCTTTTTGTTACCCGAGGTGAATTGCTCATAACATAATGACTCATGGCTACTCAGTTTACACAGCTGAAAATGTGTTCACTTTCAAACGCGCATTACATCTTTAATTTCGCGGCGGGGACAAAATTTATCCGCGAACATTGTAGGTGAAATCAATTACACATTTAAATGTTATCGCGATAAATAAGAAATGCAGAGTGTCGGGAGGTACAAGGGCGCCGCGGACACTCTCGTGTACACACCCAATAAACTTTCCATAAATTTCGAATTTTTCCCCGTGGGGCCCGTGTAGTATTTCGCAAATTGAATTTAATAAATTATTGATATCACCGGGCGCGCACCTCAATTAACACGGAGCGAGCACCCTCCCCGGAAAGCAAAAAAAAAAAGAAAAAGGGCCAAGGTGCTTGTTAAAGTCAGTAGTAATCTTTTTGTTCGGAGGTACCCACCTACCTACCTGTCTACCTACCTACCTACCTACCTGCCTACCTGGGGCCCCGGGCACTCGCTCATAATCTTAAATAATTCGCGTTTTCTAAAAAAGACGCTGAAATAACGCTACACGATCGGGGCGCGGGCGATAAGAAAATGAAAAAGCTCACACCTAGCACTCTCTTGCTATTGTTGATCGAAGCGTCCGTTAGCGTGTCGGTCCCCCTCCCACTCGCGGGCGGCAATGTCCTCTCACACAAAGCGAGAGGGTATGTGATCTTAAGTGGCACTGGGAGCGTGGAGAGCAGAATTCATCGCAGATATCCTTTCTCTCCCGCAGTTATCTCCAACTATTAGCAGCAACTCTATGCAAATTCAGCGGGAGCACAGACAACGAGTGCCCGCTGCCATGGGGCGGGGGGAGGGAGGGAGGGACAGCGAGGGGGAGAGAGAGAGAGAGAGAGAGAGGGAGAGGAGCACGCACGCGCGCACTCGGGAACAAGACGAAGCGAATGCTGCTCGCGAACGAACCCCATAAATTCTGGCGAACACGAATGATCTCGGTGTACGGTATTCGTGCCGTTGTCGTTTGGCGACACGTACCTAGGCTCGAGTCTCCCCCCCTCCCCTCTCTCAATCTCTCTCTCTCTCTCTCTCTCTCTCGCTCTCGCCGCAGTCGTGGTATGCCTCGGATATATAGTACCCGAACGGGATGGCATACGTGGCTAACAGTACGTTCCAGGAATCGACTTCCATCGCTTCACTCTTTGGCGAGCGCGCGAAGGGCCCGTGATCGCCTCTACACATCCACCAAACCGATACATCCCCGTGGCCTCTGTCTCTCTCTCCCTCTCGGTACTCCGTGTATGCACGCCGTACACGTGTATTTAGTATTCCCGTGCAGAGTTGGGACCGCGATACTTCCCACGGCCATTTGGAATCCTGCCTCGGTATTCATTGCACTCGGCTGCACTGCTCCACCTCGACACGCAATGCACTCCTCCCCTCCCCCCCCTCTCGCTGTCTTAGATCGGCCCGCTTCGGAATACTCAAGCGAAAAAACCGAGAGCAAGCGGTCCCGTGTCCGTCTGTCCGTGTGTACACCGCCCTCTACTACTTACTGCCACCTCATTCTATCCGCCAACTCGAACACCAACGACGTCCCGTGTTGTATAAACTGTACAACCATGCCCCGAGTTTACCAGCGCGAAAATAATTGACTCGGCACTTTTTCAGCTTTTCCCCGGGAATAAGGAAATATTTTGGTCTGTTTGGAAACCTGGGCTCTTGGCCTTTTTGCGAAGGTGCTTCCCAAGTAATTGGACGTCCCCGTATTTAATTATTTATAACCTCTATTGCAAATTATTTTCAGCGGTGATCGTTTTGCCAGCCATTTCCAGCTGAGTCTTTGATGAAATTCTTTATTCGCAAAGGATATTTATTCCATTTTTTATTTCGACGGATAAGACCCTCTCTCTCTATCTCTCTCTTTTTATCCCTCTACTCCATAATTCATGAACTAGGAATTATAAAATTTTATCACGCCCCACTTATAAAATAAATCGATCAAACATTATAGAAAATAGCACCCGAAATTGTATTATTTTTTCAATTTTCGGTTGATAACTCATTAAAACGACGAAATTCATTCCTATAAAAGCCAAATGTTCTTCATCTCACGCGCGCTGCAAATCAAACGGCTAATTGGATTTTTAAATCGATTATTAATGGTCTTGCTTTTGTTTTTGGCAATTTTCATAAATTCGAGGATTCTTCCCGAGGCATTTATTATCATTTTTGAACGCGATTTACACCAAGCAAAAGCCAATTATGGCGAATTAACGCTTCCGCGGTCCACTTTCGATATATCTAATCAAGAAAATTCCAAATTAACGCAATGCGCTTTGATAAAGGACCAACAATAGATCTAATTATAACAAAATAATGGAGCATCACTGGGGAACAATCGGATGGGATCGATTTTGTTTGGTAAAAAATCGTGTAATCCTTTCTCGGTGTCGCGTCCTGGACGCGCCCGGAAACACAAACATCTCGGCACGTCATAGACTTTAATGATGCATTAAAGAAGGAAGGTAACGGTGTTGGCTCGGACGGATGTAGCACGTGTCATTCCCCCAATGACGCGATCGCCATTATTGACAGTCGCACGCAGCATTTGTCTGGTATTTATTGTCGGCGATCGTGGACCGTTCGATCGAGCGCCGAGGATCATTCGGCAAGTGAGTAAGGGGAAACAGGATTTTTCTCCTCGGCGATTTAAACTGTAAAAGAGGTACGAATGCAATTTTAAAAGGGGGAGTCACCGGCGAAAAAAATATAATAATCGAGAAAGTGTCAATAAGTGGGCGAGGGGAATGCGAATGAGCATGAATAGACGTTGACGATCCAATTTAATTACGAATAAACAGCACGAGTGTTGTCGACGCGAAAATGCTAAATTACTTTCTCAATCACCTTTGTACAATTTGTGTTTTTTTCATGATTATAGTCTAATTATAGTCGTGAAATCTTTCGCTAAATTGACCTGCTTCTCATCAAGCCAAGATTTATTCATTTTTTTCTTTTTTCATTTTTTTTATTACTTTATTCGAGTGCTTTTATTTTTCATAATTCAGTCTAATTATTACGAACGTACTTATGTTTATAAATAATGATTTCTGTTTACAACTTGTATTTAGGATAGACTATAAAATTTTTTCAATATTCTTAAGTAAGGGAATGAAAGGGCTTGAAAATTAATTTGTCGGTATACTTTTTTTTATTGATATTTAAATTTCAATAAAGAACAGAGTTACATTATTTGCGTACCATAAATTAGATTGAATATTTTAAATACAAAAAAATTATAGCTTCGTCTCCGCATTATATTTTTAAAAAGCTCTATAATGCAGGGGTGCACATAACATTTTTCTGCTCATAATCTTTATAATTATAGGAGTATTTTAGAATGAAATTATATTCTTGTTGCAGTGATCTTTTATTTCATACGAAATTGTTCTTTTTCAATTCAATTAAAATTCTTCGTCTGACATAAAATCATTAGAATCAGTATTTTTATGCATAACTTCTTCACTGTACTTTCCTACTTGTTTTATGAACTATTTGACATAAATTAAAATTTCTTTTTTCATTATTGGATAAAAATAAATTTGTTGTATTTAATACAAGACAATTTGAAGTTATCTATAAATTAAAATAATATTTAAATTATTTATATATTGAAAAAGCACTACCTGATAAGAATATCAAAAAAATTTTATAGGTTATCATATTAACAAGAAATGCAACAATAGAGAATATAAAACGTCAAGAAATACTTTTTTACATTTGAAGAAATAAAATAGTTCTCTTATTTCTTGTAAATGATTGAGTTTCATCATATTTTTAAATTTTGCTAATTTACTTTAATATTCATAGTTAGTTCTTTCATTCAAATTAACGTAACTTTGGGGCGGGGAGGGGGAGGTGAAATAATTGCATTAAACTGAAAACTTATATTCTTAAAGTCATGATTCAAGTACAGCAAAAGGTAGACTGAATAAATTCAAGTCCTCGCAGATAATTAATAAACAGTAATATTTTATTCGCGATGAAAAAATGTCTAAATTTGAACATTTGCTCTCGTTAAACTGAAAATGAGGAATTTAAGCATTTTATATTTTTTTGTTATGCAATATTTATGATTGAAATTTATGGTTGATATAATTGACCTGAGTATCAATCAAAAACGGTAAATTGTAATTAGAAAGAGAATACTTTTGCAAATTATAATGTAGGTATTTATCATTCGTCTTATCATCGTAAATTAGTTAATCGTTAATACAGCCGTTAACAGAAATGTTAAAATTGTAAAAAGTTTAGGGAACGGCGCTGACTAGGACTCGCAGCCAATATAATTCTTAATTAAAACTAGTAGTTAAGCAAGTAACGAAAACACGGACACACATTAAAGAATTAAATCTTAATTTCCACGAGTATTTATGTAAATTGGGTCGGCAATTTTCCGCTCAAATAATTAACGCAAAAGTCAACTGGGATATTATTGAAATTTCACGTGGGATACGGGAGCCAAGGAGAAAAGGGGATATTTAGGACGACGGGGCAGTCGCATATAATCTTTGGCCATGATTGAAATAAAGAGGCGCCCGGGCATTCCGGAGGATCGCTAATTAGCACCGAGTGTTTCAGAGTAATTACCCGGTGGAAGCGCACCCGACGGTAGTTTAGATCGGTTCCGCGAGGTTGAACACATGTGGGCCAGCCGAACAAGACTGCGAATGGACCCGAGGCCGGATGATCGATCGCTCGAATCTCATCCCGACCTCGAATCGGTCCAGCCATCGAAGATCGCGTGCTAATTGCGTTCGGGGGGATGCGACTCGGAGGCTGCGAAAGTGGACCGATTTGCAAATACGGGCCGCCGGTTGATAAATCACGCGGGCCCCCGGTTGACGATCGCGAAGATTAGAAATTAATCGGTACATGTGGCGGTGGCCCCGATACCTTGGGACAACGCATCCTCCGAGTATCACGAAGTGCGAAAACTCTTAATAAATCAATGCGCGCGACTCTAATTTACCAAATGTAAATTAGAATTTCGTAACGGTTTGCTCCTGCAGATTTATTAGACAACTCGCTTTTCCTGCGATTCCAACATTGCAGGCCTATTTTCTCAAATTATTTAATTCCGGAGCATCACACGTTGTAATTTTCACGCGCCTTAATGGGTCATTTACGTGGCCGCGAGATTTATTTTAACGAGTTATTGATTGATTAGATAAGAGGACACACGTTTTATAAATCATTATAATCTGAAAAAAAAGAATGGTTCCCAGTCAAATAAAACTAATCCAGATTACGATTAGTCGGTAATAGTAGCCTCGGGGGAAACCGGTCCTAAATGCTATTCAATACTCGGTATTTATTACTTATTTCGAAGAATAACTCGCATCACCAGTATCGAGAACAAGAAAAGCACTTTACCTTTTCCGAGATTAACGAGTGTAGTCTAACGTAAAATTGTAGAAAAACGAATCAGTTTTTTTTCGAAGGCTATTCGCCGGTTGATTAGAGGAATTACTATATTTCGTAACGGTACAGCGCTTACCGTAGTTCGCACTCCTGCGCCGCGATGTGAGAAAGAGAATTTCAGTTGACTCGACTACGAAAGTGTCCACCGCAGAATTGCGACCGCAGGGGGGAGGAGGGACGAACGTTTGTTGCCGTCCTGGTGATCGACATCGGCGACCGGTCGGGGCGTCAAACCGAGGCACGCAATTCCGGAGCCGCGGCCCGTTACTCGCGCGACTTTTCCCGCTCCCACCGCGCTGCACTTGCGCCCCGCGAATGCAGACGAGGGGCCTGTCCCCTTTTCGGGAATTTCGATCGCCGGCGGGTGTCGCGGCACGCGCGCTCACGTACTCCCAGCGGAGAGCGGAGGTCGTGACCCCCGCGCATTATCCTCATTAGCATAATGCGCGCAGCAGACGCATGCCCGCGATCCGCACGCACACACACACACACCAGCGACTCGATGAATGTGCGCGCTGGCAATTTAAATTCACTTAAATGGCCATATCCAGATGCTAATGCCGCGCTAAGTCGTGCTAACCGGCGTGTAAGTGTCCGCGGGACACGCGCTACCCAGTCTCGTTTGTGTCGCGGCGAGGAAATCCAGGAGCTAACGGTGTTACAATATGTGCTCGGATTCCTCGGCTGCGAGGATAAATTCAATGGGTGCCTCGGACGCGTCTGCCCCGGCTCATTTTTCCGCATTTCCATGGAAATCGCGCTCCACTCCCCGAGGGAACTGCGCGCGGGAGGGGGTGTTTTTAGTGTATGTACGCGGATGAATTATAAATAAACAGGAGGGTTTATTACATCGAGGCCCGGGGGCACGAATTCCTGCAGAAATCCCTTGCAGGAATGGTGAATTATTTTACTCTGCACAAAGGAACCCTTCGTCAGGACTATCGAGGACAATGAAACCATGAAAAATGGCACGCCTCGCACGTTCTGCTCGAGCTATTCCCCTTTCTCTCTCGTTTCCTCCTCCTCTCCGAGCTTCCCTTATATTTTCACGGAAATTCGCCATTCTTTCGTTCGAATACCCTTTTGTATTTGTCAATGTTAGGGGTACGTGCGTGCATGCACTCGTTTGCCAAAATCGAGCTCCGAAATTTTATTACATTTTCCGCAAACAAATGCGCCACCTCGTGACCTACTCCGGGTATCAACCGGGGCCAAACCGTCGCACCACCCCAGGACAAACGCTACAAATTCATTATTCTCGCCCTTTCCTTTATTCTCGCAAATCTCTTTATTTTCTTCATTATCCAGGCGCTATCATTTATTTTAATTTAATGCCGCTGGGAAACTCAGCCTCCGTTTTCCATGCTTCTGCGCAAATTGAATGCGAGTGCCAATTTCAACATTATTCAATGTGGCTTTTTACTCATTTGTGTTTTTATCGATAAGGTTGGCAGGGACGGTAAATCTCGGAAGGGATAAATCGATCGCCGATGAAAATGCGCAGACGATAAAGCGAAATTTTCGCAGGAGTTCACATTATCCTGCAAATTAAAAAGTATGTTTCTTGATGTTTGTCATTAATATTGGAGGAGCGTTTTTATCTTAAATAGTATGGGATTCTTTTAGTTTTGAGGGAATGGTCACGTTTCATCCACTTAAATGTCGAAAAACGAGAACGTGATTCGCATCCTTTAACAGAATTTTCGCTCGCTTATCAAAAGCTCACGATGCGCCAGTCGTATATGCGCAACAAACTTTAAATCCCGTGGATACAACAGAAACTTGGTATTGGAGCCAATCCACCGCACAAGTTCCCGTCAAAACGTGCCCCCAACTTCTTCGAAGAAGTCACTAGACTCCCAACCTTTTATCTTCATTCCGCTTCCTGTCGAAAAACCATTTCTTCCTAATCATATACGTATTAATTTATTGACCCAACATTGTCTCGAGCACTCACAAACCATTACTTTCCTCCGCTTCTATAAATTTAATCTCTCGTTTGGAAAAGTAAATTCTAAAATCGTTATCAGTAATTTAGAAAGCTGTCACTTTATAAAATATTAAGAAGTATAAATTCGTTTCTCGTTTCTCATGCACCTTTCATAAATAAATAATCTATTAAAGTTTCTTTTTTTATTTAATGGCGAATTTTGAGTAAATGCAAATGGGCCAAAGTTAAATTCGCTATATTTACGATTTCTTGGTGCCTAATGTATTTAAAAATGATCGATTATAGTAAGTTTTAATTCAATTGTAACTATTAATTAATTCAATTTGAAACTCTAAAGTTAGATGTGATACGAGTCGTTATACCCTCTATTATTCAAAATTATTATTCAAAATTATTCTGGAATCGTCCATCTTCTCGCTACTTAAAAGATGACAAGATAAAATTTAATTGCAATAAAGCACCCTTAATATCGCCTAAATTCGCAGAGCACGAAATAAACGATTTGTCGAGCGACAGCCAGTGTCACCCCAGTTTATCATCAGTGGTTTAACTTCTCTCTCTCCTCTCTCTCTCTCTATCTGAAGGCATCAAGTGCTTCTCTCACAATTTGTACTTGTTCCGAGGATTAGCCAGCTGTCGGTGTTCATTTTTTCCTTCTTTTTCTCTTTCTTTGTCACGACTTTTATCGTAAAAAGCAAAGGAAAATGCTTGTTCATAGGCACACGAGTGTGATCACGGAGCATAACGTAAAAACCTGATGAAATCCAGTAACGTCGAATAAGTGGGGAAAAAACGAGTCGAAAACCGGAAGAGCTGCAGGTAAGCAGAGACGAAAAAATAAATCGAAATACAAATCAGCCTCTACGTATAGCGGAAGAATGTCGAGCATCGGCAAGAACCAGGAACAGCTGCAGGAGCAACCGCCCAAGAAGGTGACCCACGGCACCACAAAACGACGATCCTATCGTCGTTTAACGGGTTCGACCAAAGTTTCGTGATCCTTATGCACCTTGACGATGAGATTCGTCGTCTACCGCTGATTACAATTCTCGCTTCCTCTCCCCACTCCCGTCCAATTACTCCATTTTCCGTTTTTCTTTCCCTTTGATTCGTAGTCGAGGAAACTTAATTTTGTATTGTTTGTAAGTGAGACTTTGGTAGCTAATGTGCGTTACGTGAATAGAATAGCTTACAGCATTCACAATTGGAGAATAATTTTTTGTATAATTTTTCAATCGTCGGTGGCGCAGTAAAAACGAAATTGCAAAGTAATTAATAATCAACCAAAGTGATTCCCCTCTTTTTTCATTCGACAAAAAGAATCTTGTAATACGTGCCCAGATTTCGATCAATTTAAAACTATTCCGGCGTCATTCGGTAAGAAAGTCAGAAGCAAGCAAATATTATTCAATGAAATTCACTGGCGCACGTAATACACAGCTTCTCCAGCAAAAAGTCCAAATATTTTTAACAGTAAAAGTTAAACAACTGCATCAAACGCCCAGGCTGCTACTTCTTATATAATGCCTGAAAATTACGCATAAAAGAATCAGAACAATTTGGACCGCCGCCTCGCATTCCACTTTTTTGCCCGGGAGTCCGTGTTTCTCCCGAGACTTTTTACCTCGGAATAACTCCGAGGCAAGAAAGATCGCGCATCAACCTCCCACGAAAGAAGCGCGAGTCCGACTCGCTCTTTCTCGCTCTTTCTCGCTCTCTAACTGCTTCGTAATTATCGTTTTAAATTGCCCATCTCCGATTTTCCACGCGCCTACCGCGAAAGAAGGAAAACCGGGAGCGCGTAAATGCATCCGCGGCTCGCACACACTCTCGCGCCATACAAACGCACACGCATGTGCACCGAGTCCCCCGTCACCAGGTAGACGCGCAGGGAAAAATCACGCGTACGGGCGCATCCCGAGCCCACGTGCACTCGGAATGCAGGTGCGGGTAATCCTGGGCTTTCTCACGTCCATCCAGCGGGGAACAATGTGTGCGCAGGCATTTGAGCCACGGATGGATTGCGCTCGGGGCAGAACCGGTGAATTCGATTCCCCGAACCCTCCTAATTCCACCGAGGACATTATTATTCTCGTCTGACCCATTTATCGCGAACCGCTGTTTTTATCGGGTGCTTGAGTTTTTGCCAGACGTTTTGTCGAGGCTGAGTTACGAAATCGTCCTATCATTGTGCTCGGAGCTTCGATCGACGTCCAAGCGATTTCTGAATTCCCCTCTTGATTTGTCAAAAATTTACGGCTTTGCTCCACTTCTGCTCTCTCACGATCTCGGATATTTATTTCTAATTTCCCTCCGAGACTCGGTGACGGGGAGGCGGGGGAGAGGAGTCTCCTAGAGCTCGGAGCCCGCTCCGTTCGATCGCTTCCAATGGCTGGCTCGGGCTCTGGCGAGTTTCGGGTGCACCAGAGGACGCAGCCTCGCCCTCGTCTGGGCGGACTCGCTCGTCGCCAGGGTGTGACAAATGACTCGCTCCCCGGCGATTATCCCGGGCTTTTTGTCCGGGTATTTATAATCCTCGGCGGTGGCTCGAGCGGAGATCCGCTCCGTCGATTACCGAACGACGGACAGCCGAGTCACGGGCCCGAGGAGTCGCGGGGGTGTCCGTACCGGTGCGAACCGAGGTCGTGGCGTGAATCGAGTGCCATTCCTCGGACTCTCCCAACGGTATTTATCCTGGGCCCTCGACCACGCGTCCGTAAATAACGTCTGATTTTCTTCCTGCTCCTGAGTGCCGGTGAATACTGATTTGAGAGTTCGCCTGATTTATGCGTCCCTCGCCCGCATTATATTGTATTGCTCGCAATCAGAGATGCGCTACCGACCGCTGATAACCCCGCAAACTCCTGCACCGCAATCACCGCAAGAGTTCACAAGCGGACGAAAGGTTATGAATTATTTCTAGGGAAAGATGCGCTTTGCAGTGAACGGCATGTGCTACCGGAAAACCATTTGGAATTGTTTCTTATTGCAGTCTCGAGTCGTGCGTGGCTCGTTCAGGAATCTACGCAATGTATGCGCGGAATTATTTGCGGAGGCACGTTCGTCAAGCCGATTGGCATCGAACATTTATTTGCAAAGAGGTAATTTCCCGATACCGATTGCCGGGATGTGATATGGGGGATTCCCGCGCCGCGCCGCGCCACGCCGCAGCTTCCAGCTGGGCTTTCACTTTTAAATCCCACTCGCTCACTCGCTTCGCTTTTTTCGCTTTGGCGTCCCGACATTTTTAAGGACCCCCCGTCCCACCAACCACTGATGTTTATTTAATACTCCCTACTTCCCGGCTGACCTCCTTCCCTTCCTCCCCCAACCCCGCGATAATCGGCCTTTAAATTCTTGGGGAAGTGGCCTTCTTGCTGAATATTAAAGCCACACGTATTTCATATCCGCGTGCGAATCAATAATTCCCGACGGCCATAAATATTCAGGCGGTGCACAAAGAGCAACGGTTAAATTTATACATATTGAAAGGTTTTTGTTTTATTGCAGGTAAGCTGGAGTGACTTGACCCTAAAGTGCTGGTGGATCCCACAAAGCCCCTTCATTAACGTAAGTTCACGTGCATGACACTTGCGATCTGGAATTTTGGGGCAGAATTTGAATTCGGCAGTCACGAGCGACATGATTATCGAGCTGCTCTGCTTCTGCTCACGGGGAGATTTTTACGTCCCGGTCGAGTCCGCGACCCCCGTATAATTTAATCGATCGCCCCCTCCCACCCCCGCTTCTGCTCTGAGAAATGACGTTACTCGCTCGTAGCTCAGCACTTGGACGAGTGTCGTTGTAACGGGCACCCGGAGGGAAAAAAGGTGAGGAGGTCGTGACTTTGGGACTGTCGTCGCGCCTCGGACGTCGTGAGCCCTTACCTCTGTCGCTCGTCTCACGTTCCACTGGCCGATAGCCCTGAGACTAACGGCCCGATCTGTCAAAAAATCGGATGCTGCGCTGGTGCCAGAGCAGATCGATCCTTTTGGGGATGCTGCGCGAGGGCACGAGGACCGACGTGCCGTTCGCCTAATGCTACAGGATACGCTCCGCGGGCCTACGGTTTGTATTAAATGCACCCCGGAAGATTCAATTAGTGCGTTTCTCATTACACTTACTTATAATAGCATCCATTATTCATGAGAAGTTTGGGGGAGCGGGGGAGGAAGAGTGATGGAGTGAGAGGTAGCGCTGCGCGTGTTCCGACAATGCACGTGATCCTTATAACTCGTCCTCGACCTCATCGTCGTGGAAGCTTCCCCGGACTCGAGACAAATCTTATGTAATACCCGGAGCTTTTATATTCCGTCCGGAAGATATTCAACGCCGCAGCAGCGTTTATTTCGGTCTGACGTAAATCATGTCTGCCCCCTTAATGTGATACTCTACCCGTAAAGAAGCACCCTTTTTACACTGATACGAATCGCTGATTGATGCAAACAAATTTAATTGAACTAATCAATTAAATTAATATGTAATCACGCTCCTTTTTATCTCTGATCTCGTTTTACGTCTTGATTCAATTTATTTCGGTAATTAGGTCGTGTAGAAATATCGTGGTATCGAGTTTAAAGTATCAGATATGAGACAATAAATTTGTTAACGAGGCATGATTACCTTCTAAATTGAATTTTTGACGTTTGTATTTACGAAATGGAAATAGTGTTCATTTGGTGTACATTTCAACTACATAAATATATATTGATTGCAGCACAGTAACCTTATATATACATATATATATATATATGTGTATGTATTTAAATTTAAACATATATACATATACATGGTTTTTTTTTCTTCAAGTAAAATATGGAAACAATAACTGACAAGGAAATCATTATTCATCAAGAGCTTCCAGTTTCATCTCCTCGTAGCTCAAGTCGTTTTTCATCTTATTTAAATAAATGCATTAAAAAAAAATTTTTAATTGAATAGAAAATTCAAGAATTGATGAGATAATAACCATGTTGATTGAACGTGCGATTAATTAGCAGTATTGTGTTAAGGAAGAAAAATTCGAAATAATTGTTTCAAGGAACCACGGCTCATTAGCGATTGTTGTAATTATTGTGTAAAAATTCAATATTGTAATTGAATAAAATTGTAAGATTCCAAGGCGATTCGAGACGAATTTTTAAATTCAAGTATGAAAATGGTCGTACCTGTCGCTTATTCACGGTTTACTGTTACCCAATGACGTTCGCTTAATGACCGGACAATTAAAAATGCTCGAAGCGAAGCAGAGCTCGAGTGTCGTGATGAACCTCAATCTATAAATAATTCGATTTGAGGTAAAAAGGGGGGTTCAAGAGTCTCGAGCGAGCCAAAGTTGCAAAATAAAAGAGCTGTCACGGTACGAGGAGCGTGTAATGCAGCATGCGATCGATCTAATTACGATCTCCGCGTTATGACAGCTCGCGAATTCCGCAAAAATCGCGCTCGGCTAATTCGCGAGCGCACGCGAAGGGCGAAATTCAGGTCTCGAGGGCAATCGCCCGGTTATTGAAAAGCGAGGGAATTAGGGTGCATTGTGATCGAGGATGGGGGAGGGGGGCAGGGTAAACATCGCGCGAGCCGAGCTTTAAAAGCCACCAAAGCGTGAATCATAGAGCGGCGGCGCAGTAGCGAGAAATGACAAATGATCAGACCTGAGCGTATCTGCCGGTGCTATCGCCGTTTCGCGCCCGGCGGTTATACTTGCGAATGACATTATCGATTGCCCGGCTATTGTGCGGCACTTTGTTTCTTGATTAATTTAATAATGGATATGAATTATCCCGGTGGTAATTGATTTATCCCCGGGAACGAAGAAGCGCCGGCGTTTCTGCCGCTGCGCGCCGTCTTCCCTCCCCCTCCCTCCCTCCCTCTCTGATTATCCGTCGCATCTCCTCACTACCGGGCTTCCTTGTCCTCTTTCGCGAGAAACCGCGCTAATTAAATCTTCTTTCAACAATCTTATATCCTTCAATTATTTCGATGATTATACACCGAGGCGCTTATTGTTGGGCTACTGAAACATGTTCATTTGCACTTCCAATGTATTATCTCCTTGTAACTCTCGAGATATGGTAAACACGCGCTCCGAGCACGAGTAAACTTTTGCATAATCATTTCCCAGGCCCTGACGATAATAACTTTTAGGAGGCTGCTTTGCATATCTCGCACGAAAAATAATCCCTCTATCTTTTGTTGGATAAAAATTTATTGTGCAAATGAATTTGATATCGAATTAGTGATTAGGGCCAAAGATAGGTCGGTAACAAACAGGTTGGAAGGCATGCGGTGATTTGGCCAAACGACGATACTAATGAGTGGAATCCAGTTTAAACGCACGAGCAACACGTTCGCTTATCAGGATTAGATTGCTTTACGACTCTCCCATTTTTCCGACTACGACTTGTGTATTACTTGTCCTTTTAATTTATAAACAATCATCGGATTCGATTATAATTTTTTCTTTCTTTAAATGAAAGGCCTTTGAGCTCTTATATCGTTCAATTTTCAATAATGTCCAAATGAGCCCGTATAACAAAATGTCATTACGGCGATAAGAGTAATTGGATTTTTTGGCTCGAGTAATTCGCTCCAACAAATTTGAATCTTGAAGTTGTTTTTCATTCGCCGAACAGCTCGCTTTATTAAAACAACAAATATCATCGGTTTGAGAGCCAAGAAACAATAAATATTAAACGCCCAGGCTTCGCCGACAATCAGCTGTCGATAAAATTATTTATTTTGAGCAGTTTACAAGGGGGCAGCCCCGCACCGTCAGCACCGGCAGGACCGGCACCAGCGGTAATGCAAAGATGATGACGCTCGAGGATGAATCCTTTCGAGGAAGAAAATAAAAGGATAGCAACAACGGGCAGTTTAACAGTCGCTTAAAGTTGTTTTTTCCCAGTCAGAGCTCCTCTTTTATGCACTTTATCCTTTTTCTCACTGGACATCGATGCTTTCCTCCTAAGGCTTTTTTTAAGCAGCCCCGGTGCATTGGCATCTTTAAACGAGGTCAATTATAGAAAAATACGCTCGACAATGGAGGCCGTACTGCAGCTGGTTACGTGATCGAGTGAGGCTGAGTGAAAGAGAGATGAATAGATGGGGGCGGAGACCCAGAGAGAGGGAGAGAAGGAAGCTCTACCAGTAATGGATATCGGGGACTCGACAATTGTTATATATTTACGTGGCGAAAATAAATGAATCGACCTATCGCATCGATCCGATCCTTTGCTTCTTGGCTCACACGTTTTTACCTTTCATGGTACGTGCATGTAATGTGCAAGTACACTTTCCGTTCAAAATCCCGTGAAAGGCCGCGAGATAGAGAGAGAAAGAGAGAGAGAGAAGGGCAGGCGTCCACCTTAATTCCTTCTATATATCTCGTCACTTTATTCGACGAGCTACCGGGAGATAAGAGGCAAAATTGCGCACAACGCGTCGACGCAAAACAATAGCGCATTAACATCTCGCTCGGATATTACAAGGTGGCGTACACCCAGGAACATGCCAGGACGGGACCCGCGGTCCGCATCTCCACCAGCGGCGACGATGACTGGAGCCGAGAGAAAGCCCCGGGGAGAAGAGAAAGAACCCTTCCCCCTCCCCCTCCCCTGCTTTTCCACAGGTCCAGCAATGCCACGCTCTCCCCCTTGAACGCGCAATGCTCATCCTCGTAATTATTCCGTGATGCCACGTATGTATATACACCGTCTGCCTCCTTTGTAATTGTATTTCTTTCGTACTTAGACCTGTACTTGGGCGATTCATATTCATAAGCAGAGGGAATCCCATTCAAAGATAAAGTATTCACAAGACTCGAGCTTATAATTTCTTTTTTCATTCGGCGTAGCCCTCGCTCGCGCGTGGTTTCGGTCCAGAGGAAGATCGACGTTATTGAAATTTTAAAAAAACCATCGGCATTGTAGTTCCATCGAGAATGAAGCCCTCCAGGTAAAATAAGAGTTATGACAATTATAATGTAATCCACAAACAGCCCCCACTAATAATCATAAATTCGATTTGGCTTTATTTATGGCTGCATTGAATTAAGTTTTCTTGTTAGATCCGTACAAACTCTGAAACGCGAGCTTTCAATGGGTTGCCGTACCAACATCTTTATGATTACTATGATGGAAAATAATGAGGCGGGATGTGCGGGCAAGTCAATGAACTTGTCTAGCAAAAAAGAAGACGATCGGCCCGGTTCGGTAGGCGAGGGAGTGAGTCGGAATTCGAACGCAACGGTCACATGACCAAAGATCCACGCAAATTGTTTCGCACGTGATGACGCACACTCATTTAGCGCTGTGGGAAATTTGATGAAGAGCAGCGAATGTAAGAATCAGAATTCAAGGTGTTGGGGGCGGGGGTGGGGGACGATGAAAGTACCATTAGCGAAACTGTTCTCAAGGATGAATTTTCATTAAATAACGTTCCGAATGCGAGCAGCATGAGAAAATGGGTGGGGAAGGGGGAGAGGGGGGAAGGAAGGAAGGAAGGAGGTGCGAGGCCAATCTGAAATGAGTTGCGAGGCGGTTCGCACGTGTTCAAGGACGGCGGCGGAGGCGTTGGAACGTAGGCACAGTTCCTAGTTCCTGGTTTACCGTTGGAGCGACGAAAAGCAGCGTCCGACAAAAGCCGAGTCTGACAAAAACCGGGAGTGCGGAAAGATTTATACTGGTAATAATTCGACGCATGCGCGAGAAGGAGGTTACGTCAGTAGGTGTGTAGGTAGCCGTGGCCACGGCACAGGCACGCATAAAACGGATGTGCAGCGGAGGCACCATGTGATTTACGACGGTAACAACCGAGAGTTAACTGAAATACCAGTGTTTAATACCACCAGGTGACCCTTTCGCGCTCGCTTAAGCCACCTTCGCAACGGACACGCTAATGCGGACGCCCGCGCCGCGGAATTTCCTCGTGCCAACGCCCTCGCGCACCTCCGCCGCAGAGGAGTTACGCTAGAGCAATTCTGGGAATGGCGCGATCCCCGGGCATCAGCCCCGTCGACTTTTTGTCCGGCCCTTCCTGGCCCAGACGCCCGCCCAATAAAAGCGTGAAAACCACGAACCTCGGCTTCGAGGAGCGCCTCCTTATCCTCTGCTCATTTCAGCAAATATCCCCGCGCCGAGTGTGATGTTTGCTCATTAGGTGCTTCGGGCTTTTAGTCGGTCGTAAAGCGAGTCAAAGCCCCACTCGACCTTCGGGCAATCTTTTGTTTGAATAAAAATTAGCAAGGAATCATTTTCGCCTCGCCTTGAAAAATGACAAATAACCTCCTGACGCCGTCGCGCAATCAGGCTTTTTTTTCAAAAGTCTATATTTTAATTATAAAACTTGTAAGTTTTTCCAATTACACGAGGAGTATAACGAAGAGGAACGATATTGAAAGTTTACGAGTTCTCGACTTTTGCTATCAATCTTAAACTATAAACATCCGAGTAATTCCGTCAATGCAACTAATCGCTTTTCCATTAATCTAATGACGTGTAATTTACATTCAACAAAGTATAACATTCACCCGTTCCCCCTTTGAATAAATAAATTTTTCGTGCTTTAAATTCCTCGAGTAATTTATTATTCCGAATCGAGCACTTTCAATCGAATAAAACAAAAAGGACTTTGATTTTTATTAAGGAAGAAAAAAAAAGTTTTAATTATACCTATTGAACCAAGTGGCGCAAGCTACATCACATAATAAAACTGAAAATTGCACGATCGTCGGACGTCCGACAATATCGAGTTCATTGTTAAACTGTTAATTTAGCCTGAAAGGTATACGTGGATTATTAGCAAATTCGGATGGTTGAGTCGGTAATTTAGAATTAACGTCTTTTCTCGCTCTCTTGTTCCCAGATATTGTGCATGCAAGTTTACATCAGTAGTTGCTCCACTTGGTCTAGGTTAATTAACAGGAAACTTCAAAGGCGCGCGATTTGAAACATTCGAGCACAAATATAAGGAATCACATGTCGCGAGGAAAATGCAAATGTTTCAACGTCGGATTTATCTTTCCGACGTCGCAAAGAGCGGAGACGAAAGTTCCGTAACAAAATTCGACACGCGCACAAAGTTATAATGGCATAACTGTGAACGCAGCTAGAGGAATGTTTGCAATTCGTCTTTGGTTGGCAATTAAGCAATTGTCCTATCTTAGAGGCCCTGCTATACATTTCTGTCGCGCGAGCGATTAACCGCTCGCGCGATTTTTGCGGGACTCGAGCCAGGGAGTGGGCCCGGCCAAGGAGTCGTGCGAGCAATAATCCTCGGACTCGAGGTCGGAGTTCACGGATATGGAAGAGACACCGCTTGATCCAGGCCGCGCCATCCGCAAATGAGGCGCGGGCGAGAGTGAAGGACAGGCCTGATGCGGGAGGACAGATAGGGAAAAGTCAGCTCGGACTTACCTGGATTGCTGTCGGCGTTGGAGCTGAAGAGGACGCAGAGCCCGGTCTCGTAGTTGACCGCCTGGCAAGAGTCGTTGGCTTGGCAGGTATCGAGGCACTCGGTGAGCATGAGGCTGCCCGGTATCGACTCGATCAGGTTCTTGGGGGCCGTGTAGACGTACCCGGTGACGAGCTCGAAGCCGACCATGTCCGGGTCGCAGTCCTCGGTTCCGCCACCGCCGCCACCGCCGTTGGGCCCGGCGTAGTCCGCGTCCGAGATTAGCGATCCGGGCTGCTCGGCCGCGATCGCTGCCGCGGCGTCGTCGCTGAGGACCGCGACGAGGCTCGCCACCACGAGGTGCGCGTACAGCAACCTCGGGAGGAGCTGCCCAATGTGCTGCCACTTCATTTTAAACACTTGTTGTCTGTTACTGGCTTCCTAGACCTGCAATGCACAAAGCAAAACCGAGCGTTAACAACTGGCTCGACTCAAGGTCGAGCACTCCAGCTCGACCTGGTGCACGTCCGGGTAGTTCCGGGACGACCGCTCGATAATTAGCGGACAGCCGATCTCAAAGCAACGCGGCACTCGCGACAACGCTTACTCTCCTTTTCCGTGCCCTTCGCTAAGTACGAAACCCCGTTTGTTTGCAGAAAATCGCCTTTTATTCTGCCGCTGAAAGCGATTCGAACTTTGGTATTCGACGTTTTTCCTACACCATATAGTACGGAGGTGTATTCGCGATTTAGCCGAACATTCCGCTAGCGCTAATGTCATTTATTTCGCCGTGGCATATCTTTATTTTTCTCGAGATTAATTACTAGCGTATATGTAAAAAATTGTCGGAACATGTAATGCAATCAAATCTTCAATTAATTATTTGTGTAACGGTAAACGTATTCTCGGCTCCACCGATATATAGATTTGATTCAAAGTTGGCAATTAAAAAGTACTTAGTGTGAAGCACACATAAAAACCCATTTATAGAAATCATTACAATTCTTCGTTCCTGTTTCACATTCGTGTATTTTATCCTCCACGTTTATTATATAAGAATCATTATTAGCGTGTAAGAATTATTGACTTAATTTTCCATTAGGCAAAATAAGATGGCAAGCTTAGATTCTGAATTACCAAATATACGAACAGCACTTACGTGTGTGTTTTACCAACTCGTTATTATATTACAGTAAATCTTCTACCGTTGATGCAACCATCCGCGTTATTCAATGTTCCATCATTTATAAACGTTATGTAATTAATTATATTTTACATAATTCACCAACATAATAGATTGATAAGAATCATACGTTTTCAAGTTTTCAATTAATTAAAAGATAAAGCTTTGTGTTAAATTTGACCTTGAATTTTAAGAAAATCTCATAATTTTATTTGCCATATCAAGTACCAGGAGGAAGGAAGGAATGAATTGCACAAAACTTATCGAGCATTATAATCGTTACATTAAAAACAAAATTAAAAGATAGCTGCAGACGATAGGTTTGCGTTATCTTTTAAAACATATTATTAATGGATCTATTTTAATAATGTGCGTAATAGTAAAATTAATTTGTAAAATATAGGATTTAATACATTTTTTTATAGAATTAAATAACCGTGCAATTCTCGATGAAATTAAAATTATACTGCTAGAATTCATAATTATCGAGCATTTTTAATTCTTAAGATTATTTGTTTTTCGGAATACTTGCAAATCATCCATAAGAGATAACGATGCAAAATTTATCAAAAAATGATGGTTCTAATTTTGTTCGTGGGGGGTTGCTGCTTCAGCAAAATACACGAATTAATTTTATTTATTTTAATTTTCAACGAGATTCATGTGTAGCAACAACAATAACGACAACAACAACAACAACAACACGGATCAATTTTTATCAATCAATACTCAAGAATTATACTTTATTTCATACGGCATTTATCATTTTCATTTATGTGATAGAGTAACGGTCATAAAGTTTAATTTTACTGGCGGCCGTAATCCTTGTAACGTATTTGGCATCACCTTCTTATTAATCTGCTTACTTGTCACGTAGTCACATAATTTTTAAAAGATTATCGGGTAAATTTTTGTTTATCGCACAATGTAATAGGCCTGGTGAGCCTAGGTAAATTACAACTTCTGGCTAAACGAATCGCCAGGAGATAATAATACAACGTTGCGTTGTTGTGATAGAATTACGGAAAGCGTGATTTTGCTCGAGGAGGAATGCAATTGCGCGAATGGTCTCCGTATTCATTACATAATCTGATACGCGGAATTAATCCCTTCAGCGCCTAATGAAAGTGAGAGCATTGTCATCGCGCGATCCCCCGTCCAGAATTATTATGACGGGAAGCAGAAGCGAGTGCGAATCGCGCGAGTCACGGGCTACTCCGACCTCGGCCAAGCCAATTATTTTTCCCCTCGCACTTGAACTTGAGTCCACTTGCCAAGATTATCGCAAAGCGTGTACTCGAGCTCGCGCGCTATCCTCCGAGCAGCAACTCGTCCGAGCGTCAACACTTTAACAACCTCCGGGACTGAGCTACGAGCCGCGAAGGAGAAACTGAACCCGGCACTTTTCCCGGAAAAAAAACATATAGACAGCGGTTGCGCCTTTCCTCCTCCTCCTCCTCCTCCTCCCTCGTGCCCCGGCTCGCCTCCAGCGAGAGGAACAGAAAAGAGAGGACCAGAGGACCAAGGTGCACTTGCACTGCGTGGGCGTTCGATTACGCGTCAAAAGCGCACGTGAGGGCACGCGCCGCCCGGGTGACGAAGGTGAGCAGGAAGCAGACTCACGCACCTGATTCAGAGGCGAAGGCGGTGCTGGTGCTGGACCCGACGACGACGAAGACGACGACGACGACGACGACGACGACCACGGGGATGACTAGTCTGTGCGTGCTGGATGTAGCTGCTCGTAGTATCAGGAAGCACCTGCGAGCTCACCGATCAGACACACGCATATATACACGGTGCAATCGCGACACGAGGGGAATGCAAATACCGCGGATTCTCTTCTCGAGGAATTTCCGGTCTCACTCTCTCTCTCTCTCTCTCTCTCCTCTCTTTCTCTCTCTTATCTCTCGCCCTTGGCCGTCTCCCTTTCTCGCTCGCCCTTGAAATGCGTACGCACGTTAAAAAGCCACTCTGCACACGTGCTCCCGAGCAACTGGCCCGATCTCGATTCTAGCGCAAGCTCGGGTCGGTCGGGCGGGCGGGCGAGAAAAAGCGCGACTCGAAAAAGCACAAAGTGCGAGAGCCGGAGAAAGAGAGAAGGAGAGCGGAAGGATGTAGGCAGGCAGCTTACGTGGTGATTCCCAGAGGACGTACAGGTGCTCGCCGCGCAAAGGACCGAGAGGGAGAGAGCGGAGCGATGATGGGTACAACACTGAGGGATCCGCGGTACACACCTGGCGCACTTCACCGAGAGGCTCTTCCTCGAGCGACCGACCGACGACGTCTGAAGAACCGCAGCCAAGAGCCGCCTAAGGAGGACAGAAACGGTACGCACGATCGCCTCCACCGCTGAAACACACCGCCGGTTTTCGATCGGCTCTTCCCTCTCTCTCTGTCTCTCTAGCTACGATTTCTCTCTTTTCCCGACCCCCTCCTCCCGCGTTTACCTGCCGCTCTCCGGCTCTTCTCCCCCTTCCACCGGCTCTTCTTCCTCTTTCCTGGTGCCGGGCCTACTACTACTGCCTAGCCCCCGTAGCGGACGTTCATTCGCTGCTCCTGCTCCTGCTCTTGCTCCTGCTCCTGGTGCCGCTGCTGTTCCTGCCACCACCGCCGCCACCGTCGAGAATGCACCGACCTCTTTTAGCGCATTCCGGGGATTCATCCACATCCACCTCTCTTCTTCCGATTTCCTCAAGGCTCCCGGCGACTCGGGCGCCGATTTCGGGAGCTGCTTTTAATTGCACCGCTTACCCGTTAACCCGGCCCGAGTGCAGTTCCTCGTTTCCGGTCCGCCTGATTATCTCCTCTGCATAATTTACCAGTTTCGGTGAAATGGGGCCCGAGGCTTTAACGCACGCGGCGACACTTGAAGCACTGTTCCCTCATGTTTTTTCACGAGGTGTCGCGGCAATACTTAGTTTCACACCTTGGCTTCAGCCTTATAAAGCAGGCGACGTAACTGTTAGGCCATTTCAAAGTTTATAAAGAACACCCCGCAGGCCTTTATTAACGAAACATTGGCCACATAAAGTTTTTCTCGCCGAGGCATGAGACTCTGCTGTTTAAGGACTCATTTTAATAATTTGTATCCAATGTAAATGCCGTAGCTGTATCGCCAATACATATGTAAATAGTCGACGGCGATAAAGCGAATAACAATTTTTATTGGCTGCCACCGTCGGAGCCATTGATAAATACATTAAATTACTAATGTGATAATATATTGCGAGTCGCGGGAATTTCATGCTTCTGTTTAACTCGTGGCTCGATTTCTCGACAGAACAAGAAACCAAATCACTGGAAACCCGTAAACATTGTAGTTAAAGTGCGATTATTACAAAGCGAGTATTTGCATACGAAATTGTTATTAGACCTTGTATTTACATATGAATGTAAGTATAGCCTGTTGCCGAGTGGTAAGTGGACTTCACGGTGGGCAGTGTAACTTTGGTGGCACGCGAAAAATTAGTCTATTCCAGGTAAAACGTGCAAAAAATACGGATTGCGGATACGTCGTCCTTGTGCTGCTGCTGTTGCTGTTGTTGTTGTTGTTCCACCCACGCCAGGGTCGGGCTGCGAGTACAAGGTTATTCCTCGGGCATTCGGGAAAATCGATTACGGTCACTGATGGTCCAGAGTATTTAACGACGCTTTTCTCGGTATCGCGAAAGAAAAACGATTGGTTTTCAGAAATTATTAACCTCGATTATTAGTCAAGAATGGGGCATAAAATGGTTTATAAGAATGCTTTTATTGGAAAGCAAATTATATTCAAAGGAGTGGTCACTCCTTAATAAAATTTTGAACTACATCTTTAATTTGGTATTTATAAATTATAGACTAGCTGGCACTCGAATGTCATTTCGATTCTTAAGAATGATGAGACGGTAGCAGCGCATTCTCATTAGATAAATTATATCCTGCGAATGAGTTTCACGTTCTTATCGGGTCTTGACAAAAATGCCAAAACTATATCATTACTTTCCGCGTACGGCTAAAATGTAAATTTCACAGGTTGATTCGTAATAAGAATATTTTATATTCTCGTCAGAAATTTAGCAGGAAAGCTTTTGTGCGGAGAAATAAACGGGTTTGAGTCGACGGGACATTGCCGAATATATTTGAAAGGACTGCGCTTTTGAGTGGCACATAAAACCCTCGCATAAATACCTAAACAGAATTTAAAAAGTAAAAAAATGAGGGAATCTCTTACTCGCTTCGCAGAATGGACAAAGTAATTCGAAATAGATTTTTTCGATGGTTATCTCCAGAAAGCGTATTTTACGAGCTCGTATCGAAAACCGGCATCTTTGAAGCAGCCTCCATTCTCTCTCTCTCTCTCTCTCTGTCTTTTTTCCTCCTGGCGAACAAGGCGCGTATTACACGCGGTTCCGCGCACACGTAGACCAGATTGTCCGCGCGCACTCAAATATGCGCCAGGCTTGTTCGGCATTCCATTTAACGGTAAGAACAACGTGCGCGAGGCATTTAAGCAGCGACGGGGACGACGTCGCCGTGTGTGCGCACGTGCGCGGGTGTGCGGAAGAGAGAGAAAGAGAGCGGTCGAGAGACAGAGAGAGAGAGAGAGAGAGAAAGAGAGAGAGAGGCGAGAAGGAGAGAGAGAGAGAAAGGGGGCCCGCGCTCCATCTGGAGGATCGCGTGCTCCTGGGGCATGCAGGAAGAGAGCGAGACAACGCGGAAAATGACACGAACCCGTCATCATCATTAACCGGGTGCGTGTATTCTTCTAGTCTCCGAGGGCGCGAGCGGCGCGCGTTAGGCGTCGGGCTCGCCAGGATGATCCCGGCTCGGGAACGAGGACGATAAGTGCTGCATAAATAATAATTACCCGGGAACGCGCCTGCGTACCTCTGGCTTTAATATACATGAACTCGTATAAATTGGCTGGCGCACATTTGCGAGTCGGTCCCACGTGTGCGTGCGTGCGACGAATGACTCTCCCACTCTCGCGCACTTTATCTCCTCTCCCGTACGTGTGAATGCGCTATTTTCAAGTGCGAATAACGCGAAATCGGGCGTGCGCGCACAGGAACGAGGGAAGACGGGGGCGAGGGTCGGGGTGGTGGCGGGGGGGAAGAGGGAGATAAGCAACAAAGAGGTGTGAAACGGAGCGCTGAAGGAGGAAGAGACCGGGCCCCGAGCAGGAAGAGAGATAAGCGAGAGGAAAATCGGATGTACGTGTGAACACCGCGACCCGGAGCCTCCGCCATCTTTGCTGCATCTTCGGCCATTGATAACAAGGACGTCCTCGGCGCGAGCCCGAGCCGTAAACTGCCCTCCCAATGGGAAAACAGGGAAAAATTGAGCCCCGAACAGGAAAGTCGTAAGCGTCCAGACACGATGGATGTCTCTGTTTGGCTTACCTCTTTCTTGTTCCAACATCTCGACACAATCAATCGCAATCGACAATATTGCGCCAGTTTGGTATCGAGGCCGTGGACAAGAGGAGCGTTGTCGCCACGAGGTTTACGAGCGGACGATATCCGCCCGATGTTGCCCGGATTATCGAATCCTCGGGATTTGTATCGGCGATCCTTGCCTACCCCTCGCCAACCCCCTCCCTCCCTCCTGGACCGCCTTGGATGCTGCCCCCTTTGATTTATTTGACGAGCCCGCGCTTTCCCATATTCCCCGGCGTATTATTTATCATTTCGCTTTCAATAACTCGACGGTGTTTTAATTACGTTGTCGAGTTGTCCCGGGGACGCGGAAAAATGGTCGCCGCGTTCCGAGTGAATGAATAATTTAAATGTGGGTATGATTTACGGGGCCGCGGGGGGGAAAAATGCCGTATTTATAGGATCGCCCGAGTAAATTATCATTAAACACACTTAGGGAGCGAGCGGAAATAAATTGTGTCTCCGATTCTCCCGCGCGCGTCGTCCTGTTCTTGGGTTTGGGCTGGCTCGTTGGCTCGCTCGCTCGCTCGCTCGTTCGCTCGTTCGCTCGTTCGCTCGCTCGCGCTAGTGATCGCGCTCGCTCGCTCGCCGGGAGGAAAACTGAGAGTGACCGGGGCGTGCGTGTGTGCGTTCCCCGAAGAAATCGATTTACATTGAACAACGGTCGGGGCACACCGCGACTTTAACGGACGCTGATTTATCGCGTAACGACGTCAGGCGTTCTCGATACAGGTTCTCTCGTTCTCGGTCAAACGGACTACTCGCAAAGTTATGCAGAGGGTCATAAGAGTGCACTGAAAGCCTGGGATTCCGCGGAGCGCCGCGATCGGCTCGACGATCTCCTTGAATTTACGCGCTCGTCGATCTTAAGCCGCTTTCGTAACACACTGCAACCGAACCGCGAGTACCGAGTACCGGGCCCCCGAGTACCCGGGGACCGAGGGGCGGGGGAGGAGGCAGAGGGACCCGGGGAGAAGTATGTGGAGCCAGGAATTCTATATATCGCGCTTTCCCACGTGCGCCTTTATATATACACCGATATTCCCTATTGTGCGAAAAAAAACCTTTTCGTTTTTCGAGGTCACGATCGGCCCAGATTTACGGCCGCAACCCGTCCGGAACCTTTCACGCGACTGCCTTTTTGAACGTGCACTGCACCAACTCCGCGAAATATATGTACTGAGCGGCCTAGTCGACTCGAGTGGCCTTTCCTTTGCATTTTTATCGCCTTCACCCCGATTTTTGCGCAGCGGCCGAGGCCACGTCCATATAAATTCTGTGTGGTTTCCTACGCTCCTACGCTCCTATCGAAATATCCTTTCCTCGTAGCCGAGGCCCGAGGCCCGAGGCCCGAGCCCAGATCCCCGAGCTCCGAGCTCCGAGCTCCGAGCCCCGAGTCCCGTCCACCGGCACTAAAATCCTGGAATCTTATTAACCCACTGATCCCGAATGCAAAAAGCCGAGCTTTTCCCAAATTACTCTCCTCAAATAATCTATTGATTTTAATGCCCCACAATTATACATTATTAATACCGTCTCCCGCGCTCTGCCTCTCACTCCCATTGCAGTCGTGCACCTTAAGGACCTATTATTATAAACAATTAATGAGGCTGGACGGCTCGGGACTTTTGCGCCAGAGCCTCTTTTAATATTGCAATTATCCGGGCAGCAGCCACGTAATACAAATAAATCCGCAGAGTTCGGAAAAATCCATTAGCCATTATATTTTTATTACATTGTTTTATTATTGTAATTTTGCGCAATGGTTGGGATGCAACATCGGAGGAGTTCACGGAAAGCATCAAGGCATTCCGATGTGTGAATTTTTCTAGAATAGCCTATTAAAATAAAATAATTATGGAATATTCGTAGGTATTTTTCTACTGTTACATAAAAATTAACATACTGTATAAAATTAAAATGAAAAAGGAACTCGAATTTTACTTGTAAAGCCGTATTTTAATTCGGTCTGCAATAATGAGGAAGTGTAGTTACGGTTCCTATTATACATTCTTCTCCGCGCAACAGTTTTTACTCGAGCGCAATATCAAAAATAAATCCCGGCAAAAAACGTTTCGCGTAATTGAAAAGTGCTCGTGACATCTCGGAGGGTCCTCTTAACTTTTATCGACCCGCGCAACGATCGCCCGCCCCCGCCACAAACAACAACGACAACAACAACAACAACAACAACAGCAACAGAATAAATAAACGAAAACAGCTAAAAGTGCTCCGTCGTTAAATTAACCCTTTAATTTTCCTTTACTGTTTGTCGAAGCACGACGACGAGGACGAGGACGAGGCTCCGTTTCGGCAGTACTCCTTTGCCATCAGCCCTTTAGGCAAGATGCCCAGCACTAACTGCGACCGCAAAATACCAGTCTGGGAAACGATCCATAATAACCGAGCCCTTCTTCCTCCCTCGCGGTGTTTACTATGTTGTCGCCCTTTATTTACAAGCCTCAAATTAAAAATCAAACCGCAACGACTCATTTCGCTTTTCTCGAGCGCACTCCTCCGAGGAAAATCACGACAAAGCCCACGGAGCAGGAAGGAGCCAGACAGTGAGAGAAAATGTTAAAAATATATACGTGTGTGGGTGGGTGCTCGCTGGTGTTTGTGTCTCTGTGTGTGTGTGTGTGTGTGTGTTTGTGCGTACAATGGCGGTGGTGCATTTTCAGGGAAGTTGAGTGAGTCCGGGATCGATGGGAAGAATCGCGCGGGAGTTTGCGACGCTAATGGCACGTTGCGAACAGGAAAACGACCAGGAGACGCTCTCCGATAACCAGGAAACTGGTTTATGCGTAGCTACTCGGAAAGTCCGGAGATGTTCTCGGTTGTCTCCTTGCACTCCATCTGCTCTATATGGGGTAGACGAGGGCATTTTTGTTCCTTTTCAACCTTTTTACGCTCGCGTGCTCCCGATTATTTATGCCTTATTTATGCTAAAATTAATGACTTTATAATTCTGACTTATTACGACAATGTGCGCCTCTCGGATTTATTATAAATAATAATCACCATTCTCGTTCTGTTTCTTTTAATATCGCGGCGTATAATTTCGCAATTATCCAATCCCTTTATCTGATTATCAAAGTCGGAGCGCTGCGTAAATTTAAGTGTTTTGACATTCCATAGAATTAGAGAGGGACGCGCTCGAAAGGAAAATTACCTATTGATCGCCGGAGATGAAAAACTAGCGGTTCTGGTGTGATCGAGAAGTTGGTCAAAAAGTGGTTGTTGCCACGATCGTCCCACCTCGGTCTGGGCTGGGGCTGTGGCTGGGGCTGCGGGGGAGGAGAAGGGAAAGGGGCACGTTGGAGGCTCGAGCCCGCAGGTTCGCGAATGTGTGGGTGCTCGCGATGAATCTGCAAACGAGTGGGCGGAGAGACCAAGAAGGCTTTCGAGTCTCTGGAACGCCAAAGTAATACGGTAATTAAACTTTGGCCGCATTATGCCGAGATTCTTCCCCACCCACTCTCTCTCTCTCTCTCGGTTTCATTCTCGTGCTTTACTCTGTGTTGGTGTCACGAGAGATTCACGATGTGTTGCCAATATTGCTCCTCTTTTCCATGTCGGGGCTCAACCCTTTTAATCCCCGCACTTCCTGCGCTCAAAATCCGATTCCATTCGATTCGACAAAATGTTCGTGCGAATGCAATCATAATTTGGAGTGTTGTTACTCAACCAAGTATTACAATTTCCTATTTTTTTTTATGTTTATTTTGAACAATGTAGCATTTTATGCATTACAATTCAAAGAAACAATGCTTCAACTTTACTGCGAGAGAAATCCGTATGGCTATCTGAGCCAACTTGTTTTACAGAAATAATCATAACTAATGAATCATGACGATAAATATCCCATTGAATTTGTAATCCAGTGCAAAAGATGGTAACGAATTTACTTCATGTTAAAAGATAACCGAGCTTTCGTGAAGATATAGATTAACACGCGAAGGATATTTGCTAAATTTTCCTTACGTTGTTAGCCGCTGTTTTTAGTATCGAGTAATGTATAACGTTTTCTTCATTATTATATATTGAAATTATATATTGGAAGATGTTACCGTAATAACAGTACAAATGTACGTAATTTATCAAATATGAAAGTTTCAATATATAATACAGCATTAGAGCAAGAAATACGTGACTAAATATCAGATAATTTCAACACCAGTTGTGATGCAGATTCCACATGCTCTGATAATCTTTATATTTAATTAAAACAGGAAAAAATCTATTTTTCCCCGACTAAAAATTAGATATCGTTTACAAATGTAATTTAAGTCGTAACCTTACTATCTCATTAAACTTTTACACTGCATTGGCCCGCTCGCTCGACTACTCGCTCGGCTACTCGCTCCCCCGGCTGATAATACTATTTCAAAGTGTTTGTAAAGACTCTGGGCTGAAAATTTTGTGTGCGTCCATTGTACGCGAGGATGAGCGAGTCTGTATATGACTAGAGTGATTAAACTGGGTGTGTCAGAAAAGAAACATGAAATACCTGTTTGACTCACCTATAATAGACTTCTTGTTCTAAGAAAGTTAGTAGTATTTTAATGAAATAATGACTGCGCGAAGCTGATTAGCTCCGTGCTCCCCTCTTATTGAAAATTAGCATGGTAAATTTGATATAATAAGACATAATGCTAATGCATCAAGAATGCTGCGCCACATTCATCATCGAGGAGGATTTTTACGAGGATTACCCGGCAATTCCTGAATAACGTTAATTGCCTTGGCGAGGCTGTTAAAATTCATCAAACGCATAATAAAGGCCAATCAAAGTTCCAATAATTCCCGATAATTCCCAATAAATCGCGCGGAGGGCGAGTTTTACAGCTGGGAGATGCAAAGGGCGATAAAATTGGGGGCCACGGAGAATGGAGGAGCGAGAGCGGAGGACTTGGCCGTAAACCCAAGCGCGCGAATAGCGCAGTTGCAATCGTTTGAGCAGTGAAAACGTTCTCAGTCCATTAGCCGTTAACGTAGGCTCTCCTCCTGGAAAAATTTCACATGGAGGAGCGGCTCCGTAGGTAAGTGAGCGGGAAAGCGTCGGAGGAGGTTTGCCCATAAGTCCAGGGCTGCGCAAATATTCAATTAACCATTTGCCGGCGCTCGGCACTCCGCGCTTAGATCTCAATTAGCCCCACCAGCTGGGGATCAACCCGAGCTAACTCACTTTTCCCGCATGCATCCCGGGCTGGCGAATGTAAATCCATAATAGCTCGGCTCGACCGGCTCGTTCCGCTCCTCGTAACTATCCTCGTAACCCCTCCCCCCCTTCCCCCCGATCCGCCGTTCTCACAGTGCCCGTGTCCTCGTCGCCGGCCTCCTCGTCGTTCCCGACCGGGAGAGCCTTATCGCGGGCTCAGGTTGGAAAGGTGGCGTGTCGCGCGGTTCGCCCTCCCCCCGGGTTTCCTCTGGTCAGCTCGAATCGCGATTAAAGATCTTGTCACGGAGTGGCATTACGGCTCCGTACACGAGGCCTCGTCCCTATCTAGACGCGCAACTATTTGCATTGGGGACCGGAGAAAGAGGGAAGGAAGGGTTAGCGTCCGCGCGCTTATAACTTGTTTATTTTTCGCGGGCCATATGGCGCGAGGAGAGCGCCCCCGTTCCACCGTTCCGCCGTTCCGATATCTAGATCATGTTCCAACGCCCGAGATAAGGCTCGCTCGGGTTCGGCTCTCGCGCGCGCGCTCCGCTCATTTCTCATGACCCGAGCCTCCTTCGCGAAGACATCATTAGTTAAAGTTTGCTATCTCACTCCGCGGGGGCTCCGCCGCGGCCGGACAACGCCATTTTTACCACTGCTTTTCATTAAACGAATTGGCTTTTCCCCATTCCTACCTCTTTCCCCATTATCGTGATGAATCCCATTCCCTGTGGGAAGGAGACCGAGGGATTTTCCCAATCCTCGCCGCCCATTCGACGATCGTGCTTTATTTCCCCGGGCCACTGGCAATTCCTCCGGACGTCCAGCTTCCGCGCGGTCGTCATTAATGCAAATCCCCGCGACCTCGAGGAAAGTGGCCTACCGCACTCGATTTACGTGGCATCGGCCAGTCTCCTCCCTGTGAGAAACGGATACTTCCTCCTTTATCCGGTGCTCGCTCGAGCACCTTACGGAAGCCGACCAACAACAAGGAGGAAAAATTGAGCGCGATGAAAAGAAAATTGGCTGCTGCCAATGTTGTTAGCGGCATTCAAGAAAATGAGGGGGGGAGGGAGGGGGAACTGGCCGAGGCCTCGGATTAATAAACTCCAATAAAATTCCTCAGCGCTGTTCTCTAATTTCCCCGAGCACCTCGATCTTTACCCCCCTCCTCCCCCCTCTCTACGAATTTATGTACCCCCCCAAGTCTACACTTTGTATTAATTTTAATTCTCATTCGCAGTGGTGATGTCTCAATAAATTAGGCAAAACCGCGATTACCACCACAAGGTCGCAACTCAGACTTACAAAGTCGCGTCACTCGGGCCAAGCAAAAAAGGGTACTCCCGCCCGTAATTCCAGAGTACGAACGATCTCAAAGCGAGCAATCAGCACTCTTTATGATTAACTAATAACTAATGGGATCGGTGGGTCCGTGTGTGTGCGTACGTGTACGCACCGAGGGTCGTTCACGTCCCGCTGAATATATACTTTCCGTAATTGTTTTGATGAGAGCATAAGAGTCGAGTCGGGTCTGAATTTATTAGGAGTCCGGGTGTAGTGCCGGTTGTCGTGGTGGCCGTCCGTCACCTGGTGGCGTCGATCGAGGAGCGCGTGTTAATGATGACTATCTCCGGTCGATCGGGGGCCAACCGACACGGCAAACTTTCAATTCCCCTTTTCACCTTAGCGCATGAAATCACGCGAGGAGTCGGCTCATGCCCTCTGGGTTTAATTGCGGAGTACCTCCGGGTGCAATGACGGGGCATCTCCTCGCCGGGGATAATGGTCCGGGGCTCGTCAATCGGTCCTCCTCCTCCTCCTCCTCCAACTTCCCCTCATTTTTCCTCCCATCTATATCACATCCGCGAGAATTATGCGACACGCCTCGCATCTATTACCTCGATTTTTATTGAGCTCTCCTCGCTTTTCCTCTCGGGTATGTCTATGTCACTCGTTTTATACTTTGCTTCTTATTACGCGAAACTCTCCCGATGAAAACTCCTTTTCTTCCCTAATCACGTGTTACCTATTACAGTAGTTTCTTATAAGCGCTCTTGCGTGACTTTAAAGCAATAAAGACTCGAGCTTTTTATGAAATTATTGATTAACATAAGAATGTGTTTGGCAAGTAATTACCCAGGTTTATGTGGATAGTAGGCTTAATAATTATGTACTCTTGCTAATATCGATAACCAGATAAAGGAAGATTATTAAGTTTTAACCCGAGTAATAGAATATTTTAGATATAATATATTAAAAAGCAGGCTCGTCTTGTAATAACCTCTAATCATTATCATTATTCACACCAACTCTGTATTTAGACATTTTATTGCAATTATTCCCAAAAGCCTGTAATCCCTCGCACGTCAGTGATAAAATTTTTGGCTCGCAAGATAAATTAATACCTCCGAATCTTGATAAAATGTAAATGGCAATTTCGATAACACATGTTGCTGATTGGTTGGTATTATTACATGCAACCACGATAGTGCAATGTTCGTACGAGGTACAACACTTACACTTATTCAACGTGTTTCAGGGAATATTGTTTAACGTTCGTTGATCGTGGTTTAGTGATAGGAAAACAGATAGCACGAAAGCCCTTCGTAAATACATGCAAACTTTACGATATTCATAATTCAAGTGCATTGTACATTTTGTTTTTACTTGTTTCAACTATATTTTGAAATGATAAAATTTTTAAAACATACGACTATAAATTATTTTTTCCTCCGCGCTAATTATTTATTACTTTAAAACCACTTTCACGGATTATCGACCCAAGTAACGACACACTTGAATAAACTCAATAATGCATTTTGCTTTTACGACTGTTGAACAAAGCCATTTGATACATTGTTAAACGTCAATTGCGAGTAAAATTTAAATATTGACGATTCAATTATTTACGCTTATATTTGATTTACTTATTATCGCGTTTTTTTTTAAATTTCTCCCAATCGAGTTTATCCTCAAGTACAAAGTGAATTAACGAGGTCCTGCTCCTTAAAAATCAGCAAAGTAATTTCACTTAGCAACACAAGGCGCGCACATTTCTTTTATTTATTTAAATGTTTAAAATAGATTACTTTGGCCTCTGATCTCGAGGCAAAAAAATTTTTCAAGATTGAAGACGTCAAAGCGAAACAGTGATTTAAATGTTTGGAAAAGAGCTTCTATGGCAAAAGAACATATTTTGATATAACATGTTGCTTGAAATAAAAAGCGAGTAGTAGTGGCTCCATCGAACTCATGCATAAAGATTGCACTTTCGCGTAGTTCTCGAGAGTAAGATCGCAATGTCGGAAGTGGTCGAGTGATCTCACTGAGAGATGAAACTCTCCTTCTCCCCTTTTTCTCATTCTTTTCTCCACCCCACTCTCTTTCTCCTTTTCTCTCTCTCTCTCTTCTTATCTCTGTCTTTCTCTGTGTATATCTCTTTGGTTGCAGAGTTCTGCTCCTCCGATTAAACTTCGTAAGTTTGTCTTTATATACAGCACATCCAAGGAAATATCTTTTAACTCGAGACCCTTTTCCTCTCACAGTTACATCGCAAACTCTCCGGGTATTTGATCCCGTGTGATTCAGTCGAGTTCAATCAAGCAAAATCTCATGCCTAAGATAATAATAGCGACATTATTAACGAAATAAATGAAAATGTATTTTTCTGGGAGGTAATGCATTATAATTTGCGCACAAGAATGCTATTACACGCACTTGAAAGCTATTACATCCGCTCGATTTCAGATTGATATTATTTTCAAATGTTTTGAAAATAATGTCAGTTTAAGCTAAAGTAAGCTTTATTTATGTGTATCTAAATGTCGAATACAGGGTTTTTCTTTTATTTTGTTTGAGAACTCGAGAGGGAGACTTTGTACTTTTTAAAACTATTCTGCTTGGCAAGACAACTGGATTGTGGCAATCGTAAATGCAATTGAAATAAGCTTAAATGTGCATATTATTGACTCGTGGAATAGTGAAGTAAGTACGAGTAAGCAATTTCATACAAATGAATGGATAATTATAAATAAATAATAATTGGTGATTTAAATTTAAATTAAATAAAAATAACAGGGTGGAATTTAAAAGTTTGAAATATTTAATTTCAATACATCCTTCAAAGCAGAAATTACAGAGGCAATAATAATGCGTTATGTGATATAAATAATTTATTCGATAGCCGTGTAATATATATTTTCCAAATGCTATAAAATATTATACAAAAATATCAACAAGTCGGTACCGTGTTTCAATTGCCATTAAAAAAAAGAAGAAAATGATTATGGTCTACCGAATGCCTCGCAGCGCCAGCCAGCGTAATCATGTACCTTTACTTATCTTCTGATTAGCGAGTACATTAAAATATTCGTAAAAACGAGGGAGGATCATCTCACTCATGCAAGGAGTAAGTTCCGATCCAGTCGTACGCAGGCTTGTGTCTCTAATTCGAATTATTACTTACAATTAGTGTTAAGAATCATGTCAAAAGAGAGTGAGATAGGAGAGCCCGGAGTCAGAAGGACGCATGAGAGGTGTAATCTTACAAGGATCGTTTTATACAGTCCGAACCGGAAGAGGAAACCCCGCGAGGATCATCTCGCGGGTGTCAGCGTGCAGTTTCGTGCCTTTATGAGTCCCTCGATTTTTCCCTTTTTCCCTCTCCCACGCCCCCTTTTGCCCTTTTCTTCGCGCCTCTTTCCGATCCGGGTATTTCCGATCCTCGCCCATTCTTGCCCGGTCGATACGTAATCTCGTCGCTCCTCATAATAATTATTTTCCCATATGTGTGAGGGACTTGGTAACGAACAAACCAGTAGCTGCCGGCTACTGTCCTTCGTGATTTATAACAATTTGATGCTCAAGCTCCGGCGCTCCATCCTCTCTCTCTCTCTCTCTCTCTCTCTCTCTCATTCAGTGCTCTCTTCCATCTGGGGTTAAGGCGATTCGCAGCCTCCGCGCGAGTATTTTATCTCTCACTCCTTCCTCCTCTGGTGCATTCTTTTCCCGCTTTTCTGTCTCTCCTCGCCGTACGACTTCCCCGTAAGACATTAAACAGCATTATTCCTGTGCCTCGGCTCATTCCAGCCGTGCTTTTATTTCCTTTTAATCACGTTTCCTTACTTCCAACCTCTTACTTAATTGGAAATTTTCTTTTCAAATCCCCCTCGATTCTGTTGGGAATTATATTTATAGAATATTGAAATCATATGTCATTGATTATGTGGAAATTAATGGACTCTCTCGAGGCTGCTTAACGATTTATTTCCGTTTTACTGAAAAACAAACGACATTGTTTGCTCTGATTGCACCTGCTTTATCGTCCCTCTAATGATAAAAGTACCTCCTAATGCGCGCGTCACCGATAAACAATCGAAATAAACAAAAACGAAACAATGTGTATTCAGGCTTTCAAACTTTGTTTCATAATTCGATCTTCGGATCATTTTGTTGTTTATCATCGTATTACTAAGTGTGCATTTTGTATCTAATAATAAGTCGATGAATCTGCGATGAAGCCAGGTAGAAAATTACCGGCCAGCTGTTAAAAATCTCATACAAATGAATAAAGGGGCTATTTATCATAAAAGTTTAATCGAAAAAAATCCGAGAATTGACACGTACAACCGATTTGTCTAGAATAATAAATACATAATATCAAAGTATGAGAGTTGCTGGTAGATAGAAAAAGAAGTTGGGGCGCATTCCCGACCCTGACACGAAAATAAAAGAAGTGCGAAAGAATTTTGCACCGAATGAACTCGATATAAGGTCGAGTGCCGGAGCACATCAAGAATAGACGATCTTAGTCATTAGGATTTACGAGTGGCGATCAGTGAAAGGCTGACAACGGGTGGAGGGGGAGGGGGGAAGGTCGATCGTCGATCATCGCCGCCGCCGCCGCCGTCGTCTCGCGCCTGTATAGTTCGATGACTCGGTATGCGGACACGATTTGTTATCAGCCCCCGGGGTTGAGCGATTCCCAGAGGTGCGAGGGGGAGGCCGGAGCTGCATTTCTCTCGTCTTCCTCCCCTCCGGCGGCCTCCGCGCAACCCCCGCACACCCTTTTCTCCGGATCGGCCTGCTTACCGATCGAGCGCGGAGGGGGAGTCTGGGAGTCCTTGCGCTCGCGCCCATAACGATCGGTCAGCGAGCCGCTGGACCAACAGCATCCGGAATCACTCAGCGAGCTGCAGCCCGGGAAAAGGGCTAGCCTAAGGAGGAAAGGATCTTCAAATCCTAATAGGGCATCTTTCATTAGCGCGAGAATCACGTAAGAAGCACTAATTACGGGACGCCGCATGTCGAGGCCTCGTTGCGCGTTGCTTTACTCCTCCCCGCTGCCTTTTAAATATTTCAATCCGAGAAAAAGATTCGATCTCCACTCCATTTCTTCTCGCCGCGTGTCATACGTGCGAGCCCAATCGAGAGCGAGATCCCGGAGAAAAAGACTTGCCTTCACGGAATATTAAGCGATTCTACGAGAGATTAATCCGAGCCGAACTCCAAAGACCACTTCCAATGACATATATTTCAGGAATCGCGGTTACGGGAAATCGGCATTTATTTTTATCACCGAGCCAGATGAGCGTGGAAAGAGTCGCATTTTCACATGCGGCTATTCTCGCGGATGACGGAACCAATTTTCATGTTAATATCTCATAACGAGCTCGATATAATCTCACTAAAAGGTGGATAATTTTGATGGGAGCTCGAGAGCCCTGGAAATAAGGGGGAAATAAAACAAGGCGACTATGATTGAAAGTTATTTAGCCGTGGAGCTGAAGTCTGGAAATTACCACCGAGAACTAAAGAGGCTCGCGGTTAGTTACGTGCGTAATTCAAACGCGAAATATCACTGTTACTTTTGTCAACGCTTTTTTCGCGTCGGACGTGCGTAAACAAGAAACTTTACTGCTGAGTCTTGCTTCGTTAACAGTGATCCCCCCCCCTTCCCGCGCTCACCATAGGCGGCGGCGGCGGCGAGGAGGAAGGGCAGGGTATTAAAAGGTGATACCTCGCAATTATACGGCGAGTGCGCTGAATAAAAAATCGTTTGTCTTAGAAAGGGACGTCACGCTTAAAAGGACCAGTGGATCGCGGCCTCGTCATCCTCTTCCCCGAAGTCTAATTGTCAGTCCCGACGCGAGCCGCTGCTGGTGTTGCTCTTCATAAAAAATGCAAAATGGCGGAGCGAGACAAGCTCGTTAACAGGTGCTCGACGTGCACCTTATAGATATTTTAAGAGTTTAAGAGGCTATAAAAGGGGGGCACGGGAATTTTATCCACTCGGTCAGGGAAGTTTTTGCTAATGCGCGCCGTCGATCCTCGCGACCTTGATAAGTCCCGCGGAATGCAGCCGGAATGAATCCTCGGCAGGATCGACAATGGCTCCTCCAATTTGGTCGCGATTTGCGTGCCGCAGCCTCCTTTCTGCGGTCGAGATTGATTTTTAGGATACGCTAATTGCCTTTCTCTGCTCGCCGAGGAATCTGCCCTTTTTCACGCCGAAGGAAATTTATCCTCTCATACGCACTAACGCGCCCGCAGTTATATTCTTCCACTCGAATGCAAAGAAATAATTCACCGGGAATTTATTACCCACGCATCGTCCTGCATACCCCGTATAAGAACAGTGAAATAAGAGGACTCCACTGGAAAACAAGAGGAATCTATAATTTACTTTGATTAAAATCTCATTATAATTAGAAATCGTAAAAATTGCTTTGTGAAAGAGATATACTGTCTTGTCAAACAGGGCCATTACATTTTTTGCCGAGATGAAAGGGTGAATGGATGTGGACGGATGGATGGATGGATGGATGGATGGATGGTGCTACCTCTGACTCAATGAAAAATTCAATTTTCATTTTATTGCATTCATTATGAGGAATGTGTTTGTCTTTGTGTGTGTGTGCGTGCTTTAAAATCTTTATACCATTTTAAAAAGTCGTGCCAGTGGCTTTGGAGCTTTGATTTTATGGGATATGATTCCGCTGTTTTGTCTGGCACTTAATTTGTCGGCGGAGCTTCTTTAGCAGCGAAAAAGAAATATTAATTTTCACAATCGCATTACTCCGCTAAAGAAGATTTAAAACTTAAAAGAGAAATGTTTCAGCTACAAGATTATAGAATTTAACTTACAGTCCTCGTAATATTTTACGAAAGAGCTGCAAATTCGGTTTACACGGCCGGCATTTATGAAGATTTTGAGGGAAAAGCTAACAAGATTCCGCGCCAAAGCTCCTTACTCTACCTAAAGATCCGAGGAGCGGGTGGAGGGGCAGGGAAGGGAAGGGAAGGGAAGGGCAGGGCCGGAGATAAAAAAGGGAAGCCGTTGGACTGGATTCGAGTGTGGGCCGAATGAAAACAGGATTATTTGTAGGAGGGCAAATGGCCTACATTACAGAGCAATTTACCGCGGAGCCTTTAGTGCACCGCGAAACATAATACGGTGATACATTCATCTCGAGCGAGACATTGCTTTTCTCGGCGTGTACATTTAAGTAGCAATGAAATAACTCGTCTCACTTATACCCGAGCACTGCATAAGCGAATGACGCTTGTATAAACAAAGCTCTGCTGCATAATCCCAGCATCCAGATCCGGGCGAATCTTTATTCAGATGAATGAGCGTGTGTGCGCGAGCTCTTTGATGTGTGTGGGGTTTGCTCCAAGTAGCTTGTGCCGCGAGTTAATGTGTTATTAGGTGACCATTCGAGCCAGTTCCTACGGTGAAAATATAATATCCGAGAGCCCGAGAACTCACTCTCCTCTGCGCTGCCATCGAGATGCGGATGCTGCGAATGGACCCACAACTGCACACCCGCGTCTACATGTTTGCCGCGTATCCATTTAAATTGCAAGTTCATTGAGGTGGAAGCTGGCTTTATCGACTCGCTGAAATACTCGATTCTCCAGATTTCGAGAGTTCCACGTTTCCCCGATTTCTCGCCCTTCCCCTCCCCCTTCCCCCCCTCGTATCGCTTTTTTGATACTCCGCGAATGCTTAAACATTGCTGGGTGCTTTGCCAATACTTCGTTACATATTAGTCGTGCACTGCATTACTCGGGAATAACATTATTAATTTAACGCTAAAGTACTTTGGTTAATACATTTATTTTTATCTTCGTTCGTAAAGCTCCGCTACTTAAATATTGTTGATAAACCTTCATTATAAAAGCATTATCGTAAAAATCTTGGAATAAGCTATGAAAACATTTTCAAAAGTTCAAGTTTTCTTACGTGAAAATAGACGAGAAATTTTCTTACAGAAGAAGATTTTACGAAAAAAGAGTATTGATTGAAAATATAAAACACCTAAAGTTGCACCAGATTTAACTGACTTTTACAATTTTCGTCTTAGCTTTGAATCGAATCAAATATTTCATTACGAAAATCATAATGTTAAATGCCGAGTCAGAGCTTTTCAATGACAATAATTAAAATTCTTCGGATGCTTAAGATGAACTCAGCAATCTTATGCAAATCTTATCAAACAAATAATTTGAGAAAATGTCGACATAACTCAGGAAAATGACAATCTTGCACGCTGTGGCCATTATTATGCAAAGTCTTAGTATAGCTGTAGTGGCTCATTATTATCTTTAACAAAAGCCTACTTAAAGAGTCTCTTGAAAACTAGAAGTACAATAAAAAGATGAAGAAGTAAAAAGTCCCCGGGCTCCATTGAAATTTCCTTATTTTTGGTAAAACAAATACAATCAGGCGGAGAAACAAAGTCGGCTTTTCTCCCCCTTTATGTATAGTTTATAGGATGGAAGAGGAGGAGATGCCGCTCGAGTTCATCCCCGTGGAAGGAAATCGACGAGGCAACTCCTGGACGACATTGAGTTTGGCCGCTGCTCGAGAGTTTGGGCAGGTCAAGCCAAGCGGGAAAATTCGGTTGCGAGGAGGACTCTGGGACACGGAAACGGGAAAAGTTGCGGGAAAATACGGTAATAAGTTCGCCCGAGGAAAATAATTTCCTTAGCATGACAATGCGACAAGCCGCTTGTAATGCTTCGACGATAGGAATAGATAAGAAAGTGCCTCTGCTCGTGCGTCTCACTCGGGGATTCGAAAATGTCCGCGAAACAATAAAGCATGAGTATTAATTAGCTTTTCTTGCTCGTTTGTACGTACACTTTAAGCGGATTTTCCTCGCTCGCCCACCCACTCTTCTTTTTCCGGTTTTTATCGCCGACACAGCGCTGTTCGCTTCAAACGGGACAAAAAACCGGCGACTTTTTCCGCTAATGCAGCTCCTTTCTTAAAAATCTCGCTCTTTTGAGTTATCATTAAATCTGACTCATTGACGGCGCAACAATTTAATCCTGAGAGTGAAAGATTTAGAGGCTGAGCTCTTGTGTTGATACAACCGGTACTCGGAAATATCATATCTTTAATCCATTGATCATCGTCCATTCATACATTACATGTGGCTTCTAGTATTTAATGCTGTACTCGTGTTTTGCTGCAGTTTATAACAAGCCCAGCCATAAAGTTAATTTCCTTTTGTACGAATTACAGTCCAAGTGATATCGTTAATTGCGAGTGTGAATAATTTGAAATTCAATTATCTCGAATTACTTGGAGCTTAAAACATCAAGCTTTTTATTCTTTAAATAATATGGAAAATAGTCTGACCCGATTTGTACAGCAATAACATTTTTGGCCTGATCCTTTCGATGAACAATAACACCCATGTGCGAAACTCTATCAAGGTTTATAAATAAAAGTAAAAATTTAGAATCGAATCGAGAATGTTGTTATTTCATGGAAACAAGGGTGCTTTAATTTCGATAGGATAGCAGAGGCTGACAATTGGATGTATGGATTTCTAAAATCCACTTTAGAGTCTTTTCATTTTTGTAATTGAAACGATGGAGGAGGAGGAGGAGGAGGAGGAGGACGACTCGTAAAGCCGGTAGCGGAATAAAAGCAATATTATTTCGCGGAAGGTGTTGTAAGTATAAATCGCGGAGGGGAAGAGCAAAGTACAGTATTTTTCCGTGCACTTTCATTTAAAGCGGCGGGGGCCCGCGTATGTAGAACAATAAAAGTACCGGAATACCCTGATTGGTGTGGCCCGGAGTACTGGCGACAGAAAGAAATACTCGCAAAAACTCGCCAATAAGCTCGGCTATTTCGCGAGTGTTTATTCCCCGATGACAGGAAGAATCAAATCAACGCGGATCGCGCTTTGTCAGTAAATCAGAGACTCCCACGCACGCGCACACTCACACAACACACACACACACACACACACACACATAGGCAGAGGCGCGAGCGTTGCTCGGCCTTCGAAAATGTATTTACGGGTGTTTTTGATTAGCTCCTCTTAACAGACGCTCGAAAAGCGGGTCGCGCGCGTATTTTGCAATTACTCCTAAATACGGTTACGCGAGATTAGAGCCTGAATTAGCGCATTCAATTAACATTTACCAGATAGCAGTGTACCGTTAATGGCGGCCCTATTTCATTGGATTTCTCGGGATCCCTACTGTTGGACTACTCCTTCTCTCTCTGTCTCTCTCTCTCTCTCTCTCTCCCACGCTCACACACTCGCCCGATGCGATAATAAGAACATCTATTTGCCGGGAGGATTTGTTTTCCGTGGAGTCGCGCACCGCTGCACTTCCTTCCATGGGTGTGTGTGCGTGTGAGTGAGTGGGTTGTGCCCGCGTGCGTGGGTGCTTGGGCTCGTGCCCTTTTATCCCGAAATACGACCTTTGTTCCCTGGGGAATTCTGGTATTGCAGAGGGAGGCTTTGATAAGGCGCCGTGATGCGCCCTTTCATCTCAGGGGCGTGTTACTTTTTTATACGTTAGTTTACCAGCAGAGTTTTGATTTATTAGTTTAATTGTATTATGCAAAGAGGTTTTTTAAAACTTTGCACTCGGTCATCATTGATCAAAAATTAAAAAAGTTTATGATTAGATAATTTAGTACCATTTAGTACCAAAGCACGTATCAGTTTCAATTCACTCGAGGATCATCAATAAAACATAAATTCCAAAACTGTTTCTCCAAAATTTATTGCACTTTCATATTGGAATGTAAAGTGTATTTTGTAATGAGAGCGAATGAATGGACAAATCGCATTTTTCTTGCTTTTTCTTTTTAACAATTTAACCTAATTTTTGAACAAATTTGAAATCGCCATCCAAATCTGCCCTCTATTCAAAAAAATGTTTGCTACTAACCAGTTTTTTTCATCCGCAACCTCATCCAAAGCTTCAAAAATAGATAAAAAAAAAAAAAAAAAAAAAAAAAAAAAAAAAAAATGAGAAAAAAGAATTCGCCACAAGAGAAAGAAACCGTGTGATGCGTTTTGTACTCGATTATTGAATACGGCGTTAAATTTTAATTGCGTTACCTTTCGGGACGGCAGGTTGAACGAAGGCTATCAAATGTACGCTGCTCACGGTAATAAAGTAATTACTTTCCTTTGAGGACTCATACAGCCGGTGCACATGCGGCCTCGCGAGCTCCGCACTCCAGCATCAGCGGGAGATGCAGTTGCAGTTGCAGGAATGAAAGCTTTGCGGAACGAAATTCGAAACTCGGACAGAGAAATGAAATAAAAGGGAAAGGCCGGAGAGCGATGGCTCTCAGCCTCCGGACCGCGCCGGGGTTTTCTATTTGCAGGGGGGGGGCGCGGGCGTCGGGGAGGACGGAGAGGAAGTGTCCGCGCCTCCTGAGGGGGGAGGGCGGGGGAGGTCGTAATCGAATTTGACCTCCAATTCGATCCTTTACGCCGAAATGGAATTTCGTCGCTCGGCGGCACTCGCTCTTGGAAAAAGGAGGCGAGGGAGCAGGTGAGCGCGGCACTTTGTGAGGAAATGGGCTGCGTACGGTCGCCGGCGCACAAAAATTACCGTATCCGAGCGAGACAAAAGGGCTGCTGCTGCTGTTCTGCTGCTCTGCTGCTGCTTCTCGCCGGGAAACGATCGCTTCCACGGAGAATGTCGCGTCACGCGCCGAGCATACAAATCGAGCTCCGTGAACCGCATGCCAAACCTCCTCCTCCCTCCCTCCCTCCCCCGTCCCCTCCCCCGCGCGAGATGCATTTCCCCGTCGTGGGTTAAATTTCTGCGACTTCGCAGCGTGACGTTGACCGATGCCGGAGGGAAGAAATCGTGCCGCTGCCGAGGTGGCTCAGGACTTTTGCATCGGGGAATCACCGACGTCGCAGCATCACTTAGAACGAGAGCCAACTGATCTCCTCTCGCGACTCCGTGCCACCAACATACTCCCCCTCCTCCTGCTCCTCTTATTTTTCCTCTTCTTTCTTTGCCCCCCCTCCCCCGCCTCGCTTGCTCTCCTTCCTCTTAATACCCTCGCGCTCGCGGCTGACCACTGGAAAATCAGCAAAGGCGCTTAGGAGCTAATAACGCGGAATAAGTGTCTTTCAACTCAAAATCCGCCGTCATGTTTCTCTTGCTCTCGCACGTTTTTTCGCCACTTTCGACTCGCTCTCTCTCTCTCTCTCTCTCTCTCTCTTTCCCCCGACAACTTAGGCCGGCTTCTTCATATTTATCTTGCGTATTTATCACACACACTCGCACACGCACTCGGCAGGCTGTTACTGGGCTTCTGTGTCAACCCTATCGCCATTCTAATCTCGGAAAATCGTCTGTGTGTGGCGTAATGAGTATTTTTCCGCCGTTCGCAATATAATGCAGTTTAATTTCGAAGCGCATTTTACGGCGAGGAGGGCATTACCCGCGTAATCTAAGCAACTAAAGCATAGTATAAAGTTGGTGCAAGTGTCCATAATCCATATATTTATTCAGCAGCGGGCATTCAAAAGTTTTTAAACTAACGGATTTCCAAGGCGCTCCTATTTAAGTGCACCTCTCCTCTACCCGCCCCCCTCCGCCCCGTAGCCATTTGGTTACATTTTCAATTCCTCGGGTCGCTTTATCTCGGGCGCGCAAAACCTTCAAAGCATTTGCAAAGATCCGTAACGTCAACCACAGAAGTCCTGCCCATCTTCAGTCTGCGTTTTTATCATCTTCGACGCGATATAAGTTTGATCTATATAATGGATTATCCCAGGTGGTGTTAAGCGCCCATAAAGTAGAGCCACACCAGCAAGTGCGAGAGAGACGAAGAGGCACACGATCTGTTGTATAAACGACCGGACGTTTCTGTTCTAAATGACGTTCCTACGTGTCCGGAGGCAATTCACCTCTTCAAATCAGCGCTAAATCTCAACTTGATTCTTGTTACGACGGCAGAGCCTCTCTAGACCTTCCTCCCTATCTTTGTCTTTATATCTGTAAAAACGTATACAAACACCAAGCCTGTGTTGTGTGGATACACATAAATTAGTTTAATTTCTTGATTAGACTCGGAAAATTGTATTACAAATTTTTCGCATACCCGACCTATCGGTCTCGCCCATCATCCATCACCTCGCTCATTTTTAGATATCATATCGTAAAAATTCGGAAAATAAAAACTTGAATTTCTTTTACACATGAATTATATAAATATAAAATGCGCTCGTATTTCACGCGTAATGCGCATAATTTATAGTAGAATAAGAAATATGAAACGGCATAAAATTTTTCAAAACAAATGCACGCTAAACTAAGGGTATGCTAAACTTTGGAAAATATACACCATTTTTTATTTTTTATATAAATTTGTAACTGCTTTTGCAAAAACTGATGACTCGGGCAGTAATATTTACCGGAAATGTAATAATAAACCATTTCAAAAGAAACATTAATAAATTCCCAAATCCTTTATAAAGTTTGAAATAGTCAAATCGAAAGAGAGAAGTTGAATGCAAGTTATTTGTCCTTTTATTCACGAAGCACATTGGATGTTGACGTTGGATTCGGTGCATCGTTTGCGCAAAGTTGCTCTCCATCTGTTGGACTATTTTATCTTGGACAGCTCCTGTAATGATTCACATATGCTCCATAAATATATTTTCGAATTGGGAAATTCAATTCGGGGTATCGCCAGACTATGCACTTTCCTCTTATTGTGCTCTTTTGTGCACTGTTTAAAATTACGGCATTGGAGATGAGATAAAATTTTTATCTCCCACTAAAAATTTCTAAATAATTGAAATGGCGAAAAGGGATAAAGTGACACGAATAGACATAGATAAAGTGGACGGAGGAGAAAAGCATCACCGGGCACTAGAGCGCGAGGGAAAAAATCGAATCCGATTGGATGGGATATGTGAATCGTGTGGTGAATCGAATCCGATCATCGAAAAGTGTTTACCCCCGGAGAATCTTAAGTTCTCCTCGTTTTTTCTTTTTTTTTTTTTTTTTTTTTACTTTTAGCAACGGGAACAGAGGAGCTCAAAACTCAATACAGAAAGGGAAAAGAGGCGAAGCATAAAAGTTGCTCGCGAGGTAAAAGCACTCGACTATGAGATGCAGACTCCTATCTAGAAAACTGCTTAAGTATGGCAGGCGTTTCGAATAATACATAATTGACTAAAAAATCTTTGCTACCTTATCTTAATTGCTCCGAGTGTTTCTCGTAATGGCGTTTCTTTTAAGTCCCACTCCTGATGTTCTTTCAAATATATCGAGCCATAAAGGAGTTTTAATTAAAATAAAAGTAGCGAAAGATACTCGTGTGAATGATTACTTAATCCAATATTGAAATCCGAATGGAATAAGAAAAACACTTGTGCGTTTGCGTACCAGTGCAGATGATGCTCAAATTAATTTATCCATTTTTTTTAAATAACGCGGCGCATTATTAATATTCTTAATTACATCGTAATTTATCTCGAGTGTAAAATAATTCTTTCGATACAGTTTCAAGAGAACGAATGGCTTTATTAACGTTTACTCGAGATTTATTAGTGGCTAGATTAACATTTGTATAAGCATTAAACGCCGGACCGAAAATCTCGACACCTATAATCTCTGTATCCATCCAATCATTCCGAGACTTAATTAAAACGTCAAAAATAATATTTCACAGCCTTTTGATCGAGCAGAGAGAACGAATTCATCATTAGATCAAATAATGTACAATGATTTACACTATTCCAAGGTGGTATTATTATTGTATTTTCGATGATAGACCAGAGGTGAGAATTTCCCTGACGATCGGCTGACGAAAGAGATCGATGGACGTATTTATCTGGGCGAGGACTCCAAGCCAGTTTGCCCTTCGCGATGCGGTAAGCAAGAAACGTAGTTCCGATCGGAATTTCGCGATTGTATCTTTCGAATACGCGAATTCACGTCGCATACTCCCGTGAAGAAGTTTGCAAGGGGCGTGGCGTATCGGGTCTTTAACGTCGGAGCCAGGTAAGCAACTCTTTTTGCACTCCACGAGTCACGCAGATATTTCACCTTCCTAAGTATTAGCATTTGTATCTAAACGAGTCAATTAAGTGGAGCAGCAGAGGCGAGGGCCTGCATTCCCGCGTCAATCTCCCTCCCTCCCTCCTCCCCGCCACCTCCGCGCCACCTTGTGCAAAACATTAAAGACTGGAGATAATTGAAGAAAAATCCCAATTGATAATCGATTTTGTGTTTTCGCGCTATCGGCACTCCGTCCGGACCCCTTCCACATCAAGAGTCCCGGAAAAAATGTGCTTATCATCGTGCCCAAAGAAACAATATGAGCCGGCTCTGCTCGGGCTCTAATCGAGGGATCCGAGCATTAACACCTACTGACCGGCGTTCCTGAGCCCGAGCCCACCAGGCGAGTCCTGGCCGATACCGATCGCACCGTAACGGAGTTCCTACCCGGGTAATTTCGACATTGTAGCCCGACCCTGACACGCAACCAGTTGGGGCGCAATCGGGAACCGGTACCCATTTGGGTCAGACCCAGTCCCCGAGTGCGCGCAATTACGGGTGCGCGGCTGCCGGATGAGCCGACGGTGGACGGCTCGACCCGCGTGATACGCACGCACGCACACATACACGCGCGTGCCGGGAGGTTGCGCGAAGGCGCCGTAGGTGGCCCGCGCAACCCGCCTGGCCCCGACTGGGGGACCCACGCCTGGGCCCGTTACGGCTGGGCCCAAAAGCCAGTTACCACTCGCACGCAATAAATATACCGTTTTATTTCGATTATTCGAGGCCTGGACCGCGGTCGAATCGCTTTGTTATGGTTAATCGAACGTGCCGAAAGTGTAATTGAAGCTTTTTGTCCGGCGAAAAAACGAGGAGAGGAAGTTTGTGATAAGGATGAGCACGTTGAAGAGCAGCCCGCATATTTATATTTCAAGCCTTTCAAGCCGCGAGTTGACGTTTGCAATTAGCTGGTAATCAGTTGCGAAAAAAGCGCCCTTTTGTGAAAAAAGGAATGAGATTGAATGAATGGCGGAGCTGCTTACAGCGTGAGAAATAATAAAAGCAGTCCTCGGCCAACCTCGAGGAACCTCGGCCGGGGGATATCCGGTCATGTCATTTGATCGTTATATAAAAGAGCCATACTTTCCGAGTCTTTGTTTAAGGAGTAAAAAGCGCCGGGCAACGTCGATCTTGATCTAGGCGTAGCCATTGGTTAAGAGCCGAGCTGTTAAGAGGCGCACGGCATCGGCGCTTTTTTATCTCCCCCGCTCCCACTCGCACCCACTCCCTTTGTCGCGGCCCGGAGATCCGAGTCGCGGATTGCGCCAGGAGATGCTGCGAACTGTGCAAACCCGTTCCGCGCGGGTCGTGTCCGGGATGCGCGGCATATCTATGAGCAGGTAGAGCACAATGCCACGGCACCGGCGGGTCACGCTCCTCATCGCGTGCGTGCCCAGGGCTGCCCGAGCCGCGGGGCCACAGCCCCGACCCGCCCCCGCGCTCGCACCCGCACCCCCGAGCACCACGTCGGGGCCGGGGCGAGCCGGAACTCAACCCTCGCGCGTCGGACCCGCGGACGCTCGGGACATTCGCCTTCACGATTTCATTATCATGACTCCGGGGACGACTTATAATATGACCGCGATCTTTTATATTGGCCGCCGATGTCTTTTCGCGCGTGCACCATAACAGTCTCCTCGGCTAAAGTACGGGCACGTTTCTCGTTCCACGTTCCTCGTTCCTCGATCCCCGGTTCTCTTCTCCGGGGGAGCTACGGTTATTATTCTCGTGGTTGCCTTCTGTCTTTGGCTGCGGAACTTTGTCTTGCGCCGGGAAAATAAACTGTCAATACCGTATGCCTGCAAATTACATGAGAGGCAAATGCTCGCCTGTCCCGGTATTTCTTCTTGTAGCACCTAATATATTGTCCCATGATATTTTACCGTACGAGCGATTATTTTTCAGGATTAAGAAAAGAGAAATGCATTCGGTTCGCGCGAAACTAGCTCTTTGACTCCCTTTGACTTTTCGCATTCATTATGTTATTTAAATTCTATTATTTATTATGCATAGGCTGCAAATGCTTCGACTACAACTGCAGATTATGTGAGAATTGCCAGGGACTTTTTGTGAAACTCGTTACAAGTTTTCCGCTTTGATCGTAATGAAACGAGATGATCGATACTGACCCACTAAATTCAAAAGTGTAATATCGAAATCGATTAACCCGACTTTGTAATGTATATTTCTACAAAAAAAACTCGGCTCGAAATAATACAATAATATTTTTTTTCATTTCCCACAGTCCAATTATGAATGTTCTCTGAGGATCTTTAATTAAATAACGTTTGAAATTAATTAAAACGTGAAATTTAAACACGTCTAGGCTAATTAATACGAAATTATGAATAAATCTAATTTCACTTTAGCCTTTCATCAACAATACAATTTATTGAATATAGAATTATTTTTTTCTATAAATAAGCCGAGCAAGTACCTCAATTAAACTCGGACTTTTCAATTTAAACTTGGTGCAATTATTTATTGTTTAAATAAATAAAAAATCCAAACTCGTTAAAGTCAATATTTACGTGTACCATCTCGTCAGAGTAAAAAATATAGGCATTCGAGATATAAAAAATATCACATTGATTAATAATCTTCTTGCAGCCCATTCGTTTATTCTAATAAATTATCCCTAAAGAAATCTTTTAATACTCAAGAATTTCCTATCAAAATATATGTATATATATATATAAGTACATATATGTATAAACGTTATTTATAAGGTACTAATTATTTTATTATTTACAGTCGGGACTAAATATTCAATTATGAGACGAGATTTGTCCCCGGATTCCGGCAACCACATTTTCCACTTTCCTTCGAATTTTATAACTAATGGGACATTTCCTCGTTGATAAATGTTTGATTAGATTCGGCGGAATGGTTCACCGTTATACATGCATTACAGTTGGCAGTAATAATGAAAACGTTTGTTTTTCACGTGACGAAAAGCAAGGCTCGCGTGCAAACTCGTAAAACGTCGAAATGAAGTCCTCATTGAAATGAGGCAGAAAAGTGAAAGAAGAAGAAGAAGTAGAAGAAGAAGACGAAGAAGGAGAAGAAGAAGGAGCCGAGAGCGGAGTGCAGCGTTTCTCTCTCTCTCTCTCTCTCTGTGCATAGTTGAGCGTGTTGCGCGCGTCAATTTCTCGCGTGCGCGTCACCTTTCCTCTCTCTCTCGCTCTTCCTGTGCCGGCTCTATCTTTTGGTCTAGGCTCGCCTAGACCGAAGCTCTGCGCTTCCGGCAAAGCCCCTCTCGAGGCCAATTTCTCATATAATGACAGGGAGCACCCATACACGTGATTCATCGCGCAACGGTAAGCGCAATTCGGGAACTACATGTGCACGGTGCATACAAGAGCCAAGAGCCAAGAGCCTCGGCCAAAGTGCATCGGGGATTCCTGGCAGCTAATGAACCCCGAGCCTTTTCTTCCTTTCTTACGCACATTACCGATCACCATAAATGTCCATCCGCGGATTTAACTGCCGCGTTCCATCTTTTTGCAAATTGCTTTTTCCTTTTCGCGAAAAGCACCGTGCGCGAGGGCCTTGAATATGACGTTATGCAACGATTGAATAACCAAATAACAGCTTCTTCCCGCTGATTATTTTACGCGCATTTCTATTTATAGACACTTTAACGTGGACACTGGATTTATGTCCATTTAGGCTCGGATTTTTTTATTAATTAACAAGTTCTCAACCCGTCGATGGTTCTTCCTTTTGCCTCAGTTGGCCGCCTCGCTGCCTGAAATAATACTGCGTAAAGAGGAATAAATTCTTCACACGAGACTACAATCTGCATGTTCACTTGTATATATAACAAGTTTAAACTGGCTATTATGAACGCCAGTCCTTAGTCACCTAATAAATAAATCAAGCAATCAATCTCTTTCCATATCGCGTCAGCTCTTTCTCTTCTACCACTGACAAAGGGCTACCACTTGTACTGAGGCTAATCAAACGGCTTTATCAGCTTATCTCCTCTTTATCGCCACAAAAGACCCGGTTTTTTCATTCCATGTAAAATCAGGTGGCTCGGCAAAACCTTCTTTTTTTTGGCATAGTTAAACGGAGATTCTTGCATTTTATACGACGCTTTGAAACCAATTTATATCCGTGATGAAAATAATTATCTCCTATAAATAAGGCGATAAACATTTTTTCCACCTCCTAGCTGTTGCCACTAAAAAGACAGCTTAGCTCTTCGCAGTTCTTTCCTAATGTATTATTTCTTTATCCGTGTCCTTATCCTTTTCCTTCTCTTTAACCCCGCGCTTTTTTCCCTCTTAATCATCCGGCACTTCTTACTTACCCAACTGTCGCTTTTTACAACTCGCGAATCAACTTCTCGTTTCGATTTCTCTTTTACAAGGGTCGACGTTCCTCGTCTCTTATTCTTCCCGTGCCGCAGCGTCTTTACATCATTTCTCTTCATACTTGTAATCGTGATGGTGGCAAATCACGATATCGCAATTCTGAAATGTACGTTTTGAAGATCTGTACGTGAATCCGTGAGACTTTGGCTGATCACACTCTCTTCTCTTCTCTTCCACCTCTCCCGGACAATTTTATTCTATGGCAATAACTTTCAAATTGGTTTATGCTTTGCAAGCAAAACCTACAAGTTTTCACTTTACTTCTCAAAATGAAACATAAACCTTATTAATGTCCACCCTGAGGAAGTACGGGAACAATTGATTTGCAGGTTACAAGTGTAGCCTAGACTATGATTTCCCTCGTTTTATTTCCTTGCCTTTATCGAGAATATCACCGAGCCCTTTTCAAATTATACATGTAACACCTTCTAGATCAACGTAAAACACACAGCCCTGCCTAAACTTTATATTAGATTTATCTTTTTATTAAGGAAACTTGGTTTCGGATCAACAGATTGATCTTTCGAAAGACATTATTGTCTATTCAACCAAGTTGGAATTTTTTACATCGACTTCTCGAGTCTATTTTTTACGGGCCAAGTATAATGATACATTACGACATCAAGTTTTTAGATACTGTAACGTTGCGCCAGGAAAAACTGTTAGTTGGTGCTAATGAGGGTTTGTTCTCAACTCTGCCCGTGACATGTCTAATGAAAATTCGAGGCAAACATTATCTAAAATAGTGGTAATAAAAGGGTCGGTTATAAGAATACTATTAGCTATTGTTTAAAAAAGATGAACTAGTCATAAAAGTTACTATACAAGCTGCTAATGGCACGTCTGTGCTCTAACTTTTTGTGACCAAAGGATAACCGTGGGATATTTGAGATTTATTATTTAACCCTATAAATTTAAAGTGTTTTCTCCATAAATAAACATTTTATATAGTTAGTTCCAAATTAGGTAAACATAAGAGCTTAATGCACGTTAAGGGAAAATAAGAGCTTTATCGTCGAACACATGCATGCAAGGATATTTGTTCTTTACTCTGTAAATTTGAGCTTTCTGCCATTGTGTGAAGTGATTTCATTCGCATCGGTCTTTTTTTGTGATTTTTCATCATTAATTAAAGTATTGCATAAAGATTCAATACGATACTCAAATTGTTAATTTAACAAAGGGAAACAGTTAAATTGGCAAGTTCCGAGGTATTTAGTTTAATTAATTAACAAATTGGCTGCGCCTAGCCAATTGGTCACTCATCCATCGGTTTAATTTCATTTGCTCAAAGCTTAATCGGAAGCCAATTAGCCAGAAAATATCCTACTCAAATATTAAAATTTCTACTAATTTTAATGCGAAACAGTGATGTCCAGTGGATTTGTGGGGGAATAGCCATCGACCCTTGGTTAAAGTTTGAATATTCTCTTACGTTTTCTACGATCCTTCTGTGGCTGCTCGGCAGTGTATCACTGGCAAAGTTTGTGTTTGTTAAGAGCATCGCCACTCCCAGAGGATCAAATGTAGTGGGGGGGGGAGGGGATGGATATGGAAGAGAAACTTTGCGAGTTGTCGACAAGCAACAGAGGACGTCAAGTTACTCACACGTGACACCTTTGGATTCTATGAATGTCGAAAGGAGGGGAACAGGATGATAAGTTGAACAAACGATCAGAGGTGCTCCGAGTTTTTATTTATTCGCCGCGACAGAGCAGCCTTTGAATGATTTACCTCGATTTCACCGCGGAAAGGTGAAAAAACTGCAAGATTTTCAAATAGCATACAAAGAAGATGTAGTTAAATTGTTAATGATGAAGACGGCTTATCGACGTGAAAATTGCATGGGTTTATCCAGAGGGTAAACATAAACTCGTAGGTAAATGTAAGTGAATAGCATGTTGTCTAACGCGAATAGAAGCCCGAGTACAGCTGTCGCGGAACTTTGCCTAACTGTCGGCGTAAATTGTTTGCCGACATTTCGAAGCTTATTGAATTTAAAGTGTGCGAGCACCGCCACTAGATCACGATAAATGCCTCGGTCTGACCACCTGAATTATTTTCCGCTGAGCCACGGGCTGAATCCATAAAAGTTGAAAACTCACCTTCCCCCCTCTCCGACCCCCAATTTTTTATCACGAGCCTCCATACTCATACCCGCTTTTTCCCGCGAACAGCCCATCAATCAAGCTTAAATTATACTGGATGCTTAAAAATCCCATCAGACTGCAAGCGAATAGCGCAACACGATGCTCCGTACTTTAAAAACGAGAGGGCGCGAACGTGCATCGGGCTGTGGAAATGGGACGAGAGGGGGAAATAGGGACGAAGGGACGAAGGGATGAAGGGATGAAGGAACTCGAGGAGGGAATTTAATTAAGAACTCAATGTTGAAGTGAAAAGCGTCGGTTGGCTTGCATGTGGATGACGCAAGAAAATCAATTCCCTTGCTCGCTCTCTTTTCCCTCTCTCGCTTCGCCTGCACATCACCCAGGATACGTAAGCCCGATGTAATCCACTGGCGATTTTCCATCGTGTCGATTACACGTGTTTCGTGATTTTTACCGATATGCACAATGCACGACAACACCGACACTGACAAAGGGCGTAAGGGGTAGATAAAGCAAAAATCAAAGGGAGGGTGGAAGTGATATAGGGGTTGTGAAGGATGGCAAAGCCAAGGTTCACCCTTGGCGTGCCCAGGTTGACGCAACGAAGGCGATGTCGTCGTGTAAGTGCAAGCGCATGTTTTGAAACTAATCACGCCTTGTCAAAAGCTTTAGCTTCTCTAATCATTCCTTTATCCGTCGCCGGAAGGCAACTCGCTAAACTTTCATCTATCGTGCTAAAAACAGACTCGTGTTATTTTATTTCAATGGCGGACGGGAGATCAAACGAGCCGCTGTACCGAGTCCTCTGATAATGTTGTATAAAAGCTCAAGCTTAAAGAAATTAAAAACAAATAAGAAACCACGGTACTTATTTAATAATATATCGGGTTTACTGAAACAAGAACTTAATTGTCCATTAAATATTTGAATGTAATTAAATTAAAAGCTTTTCAAAAATACAATTTTTTATTAATAACCAGTTCGGTGAGATTATTTATCTGATTGATCAATATTCTGGAGCGGATTAAATTGATTTATGGAATGAATTAATAGATGAGTTTCTTAAATAATTGAAATTAAAATTTTCAATCAACCAGTTCTTTATTCATTATTTGCAACAGTTAATTACAATTATATCTTACACTAAAATAACTTGTATTAAGTTTTCCATGCTTAAGATTGTAATCACGACACGATAAACAAAAAATGCTTAAAATTAAAATGTATGAATAAACTATTGATTAAGTAAGACATTTAACGATCTATAATTTTAAATATCCCAGGATATTTATAAAAAATCTATGACATTATGTCTGTTAAGAAAAAATTTATTAATAGAAATATTAATCAACAAAGATATCGCTTCTTTCATAATGCTATTCAAATTGTTCGTGTAATTTTTTTCTCGTTTAAAATACAAAATTAAATTAAAAATAATATAAATAATGCACCTGCACAGCAATGTAATAAAGTACAGTCCTCCGACAATTGTGGAATAAGAGAAATAGTGAATGCAATAATTGATTTACAATAAATGTTTTAAATCAATAATGAATGCCGTCGTTATTGAAATGATTATATTAGCCGGATATGATACAATGCTTGAGAAAATAAATGTTTTATTTAGAATTACGAATCGTAATACAACGCACATTGAATAATACAAGGTACATTGTGTGGCTTTGCCGACAATGCATGCATTCCGCTTTATAAAAGTTTCTTTCTCCAATTTATCTCTCGCTCTTTTTCACCTCCGCTCCGTGTCTTTCAGCCTTTCTTTATTATTCTTTTTGTCGCCGAGCCGACTCTCGGGGTCCGGGCGACCCCCTCCCCCGCCCCCCTCGATTCCTATTTTGTCACCCCCGCCCATTCCCATTTTGTCACAATAATTACTTTTAAAATATCATGACGGAATTTAATCGGATTAAAGTGTGATGCCCGAGCTCCCCGTGTCTCTGCGCGTGAATAGGCCAATTGAAATTCACCGAGTGCCGCGGAGCGTCGAACTCGCGGATTCCTCCGGTGCACACGAACTGAGTTCCAAACTTGTTAATTCTACAACTTCTTCACACGACACTATACCGCCCGAGACACATTGCCAACTCTTGCTGCTCTTCTTTCCTTCTTTCTTCCTTCCTTTCTCTCTCTCTCTCTCTCTCTCTCTCTCTTTTCCTTTCTTTCTTTCTCTCTGAATGCATGCGTGGATAATGCATTGAAGAGTAAGAAGAAGAGTAACAAGAGTAACAAGAAGAAGAAGAAGAAGCTTTTGTTTATCTTTTCTGTAATTTTCTCGCCTTCCCCTTTTGGTTTTATGTGCGCGCGCACGACGAGATTGTATCGCTCATTGTATAAATTGATAAAATTACCGAGTTTACTCGCTGTTGTTATTAATTTTAAAACCGGATTTGCTTGTTTATGCGCGAGGTACTTTCATTATTTACTTATGCCCGCGTTTAATATACGGGTGCTAGTCGATAAAGTGCACAAAACTACCCTGTGAACTAGTTAGATTTGAGAAAGGATACGCGCGGGTATTTTATTTTTCGAGGCGCGGTTGCGGAAAAATAAGAGGAACGGTGTCCTGATATTTACTTACGCAGATGTTTCGTAGATACGATGCGAAATAACCTCACCTGAATCTGAAAAAAATAAAATCATTTGTAAGTATTTGTCTTATTTAATTGGCCACATGTATTCAGGATTAAATTATTAATAAAAATTTGCATTAAGCCATTAAATCATTTCTATTTTTCGAGTGAACGATTAAAAATAAACGAATATAAATATTTATCATATCGTATGCATATTAATTACAGCATAAGCCTTTTAAAACTTTTGCACAAATAAACCAAACTTTATAAAATTGTATTTTTGAGTTTTTCAAACGTCGCGTGAAACTTGTACACTTGTCGATAAATATAAATTTCAAACAAATAATAGCAATGCACATGTACAAATAAACATACAAATCAGCTAATTAAAATGGTTTTGTACAGACAGAGACGAAGTGATCTTTGAAAATACTTCAATTTTGATTTTTTAATTACAGCATCAATATTTACAAAAAAAAACAAATATAATTTTTCGAAATAACTAATTAATTTTAATCTTTGATCGTAATATAGATTGCGCAGCCATAACATAGGATTTAGATCCTGAATTTATAATCACATTTTATTTTCAGCGCATCAAATTTATAAATACATCGGATGCCAAGCCGCTGTTAAATACGTCATTAAGGCTATGAAAATGCGCGGCATTATTATGATTTAAGTATAAATAACTTTGATTGTAGAGAAAAGTGTAATAATCTGAGCTTTGTTTGCAAAGCCTTTTCAACCTTTGACAAGTACCTCAAAAGGTGAATTAAGGCTTAGTGAATCATTCGTGCAAACTGCAATAAGGAACGCAATTAAATTTTAGCAGAGCTGGGGCTATCGGAGTGTGGAGGAAAAAAGTGTGTCAAACTCATTTTATAAGAAAGTCCCCTTGGTTCCCGATCTCATCTACTTCTTTTCAGAACTCGTATGCGTGCATGCGACTCGTGACTGTCACCCTCGACATCGGGTACTCGAAATTACAGTCACAATTCTCCTCGAGATGGATATTATTACAAGCTGCTAGTGGAAATGCTACCGCGCTACGTTTTCAATTACACGAGGCGCATTTAAACTCACTCCCAGTCTCTGCATTATAAACCCAAAATACGTCTCTCTCTCTCTCTCTCGCCCTCTCGTTCTCTCTCGTTCTCTCTCGCTCTCCCTCTCCCCCCCTCTCTCTCACTCTCTCTCTCTCTCTCTGACTCGTGCCTTCAATGGGTGCACCTGGAAAAATGATCTCGAGGACAAACTTTTCCTCGGCCGTAATAAATTCAGCGATGACGAAGCCCTCGCTCTTATGAACAACAGTTTTCTAAAGCATTGTTTATGCGGGAATACACAACACTTTGTCATTGTCAAATTGAAACTGCGATGAAATCCAGTCGTGGAAGTTTTGAGTTTTCCTCGGTTTTTCATTTCCCGTTTAGGCGCGCGCGTTCTTACGCACGCGGATCCAAGTGTGAAAAATTTCATAACTGATTGTTACCCGGTACATCCATCCTCAGAGACACCGTTGCCTCGGAATTTCAGCTGGAGAATTTGCCCGCCGCTCGGGCTCCGTTTAAATTTGCTTCAGATATTATTCCTTTGCAATTTCCTCGGGTTCCAAAGTATGAATTATTTCTAGCTTAAATTATTTTTTAATTATTTTGAATTTGAAATTGGCTCGTTTTAATTATTTTAATTCCCGGGGCTTTCCATTATGAATTCTCGAATCCATTGACGAATATCGTCTATGTGTTATTAAACGCGAGTTTACCTTTGGAAGAAGTTTGCTTCACTTAAATCCCCGCAAATACATGGTAGTTTGTGAAAACATAGCTTAATGCGTATGTATATACACGTGCAGCTGCTGAATCGTCTTCCTACCAATTAGAGGTTAGGCGCACTAGAGGGCTTATATACATCTTGAATATTCCACGCTGTATTTATTACAATTATCTTGTAAAGCATACCTGTATCATAATAACAGTATAAGTAGGCGTTATTCGTCAAATAGACAAACCTTTGCTGCGCGTGTATAATTCAGATTACGACACAAATTATAAGTTGGACTCGAGTTGGCACGGGTTACGACTTGTAACCTGCAAAAATATCATCCCTGGCTTATGAAATTTAATTAAAAAGCGCTCGGCATTTCAAAAATCCGTTGTATATCGACCGCCACACCGATGCATCTTCCCTCCCCCCGCCCCCGCCGCGATAAACATTTCAGCTCTTTGCAATGCAAAGTTGCACTCGCGATGCTAATTGATAAACAGTTTTTCAAATTCTGACTGATGCAGCGGCGGTGTTGCGTAATTTAAGGAGGCTCCCATTCGAGGTGAAGGACAAGAATGATGCAACCGCTGTTATTAATATTCAATCATTATTCGCGCAAGATGGCACCGCGCGATAGCGAAAGATGGCATATCAGTGATATAGTGTTTCGCCTCTATGGACTTGGAACTCGGCTTATTTCGCTTGATGAATTTATTAGACCTCATCTCGCGCTCGGATTTAATACCACTTAAAGAGTTAAGGCATATCAGAAGCTGGTAATAGAATAGCGAACAGAACAGACTCACTGCTGAATTAGCCCGAACTCTTTTTTTTCGCCGAGCCAATCGAGGGTAACGACGGAACTTTCCTACTTAATGAGATGCTTACAAAAGACAAGTATCTCCTACTCCATCTTGCTCTCCCTTTTTTTGCTCGGGTCTCATTGACCTACACTGCATCATTAAGGCGCTGGTCCTCCGATATCGTGGAAACACATATCAATGCTGCTCGATGCGACCCAACTTTCTCTCGAACTTTGGCAGTAAAAAATCTCGGACAAGAGTCATGGAAACAATGCCAAAGAGCAAAACTCGGGCGTGCAAACCCACGCATAAATAAAGACGAACTTTTGTTCTTTAATTGCTCATCTAATTCGAATATCCCGGGGTAATTGCAGCTCAAAAGAGCGAACAGTAAAATGTTTATTGTCACTCATCCAGTGGTGTGCGGTGATGGTTTAAAAAATTACTGGGAACTCTCCCACGTGCGCGTACGTCCAGGCACGAGAGTCGTAAAATTGCAGATTTAAAACCGCATACTCCGCCATAGAGCACATATTAATTTGTAGGAGCAGCTCAAAGTTGTTTGTTTCCTAATAACGTCTCAACTCCCAAGGATAGTGGGGCACCAGAAACTTCATCTCAGGTAAAAATGCGGGGAATCAAGAGAGAGAGAGAGAGAGAGAGAAAAGTCCTCTCTATCCGGGCACAATCAGCGTATCTCTGCGCACGCGTCGGGGCGACACACGCGCTCGGGACACACCTACACGCTCGACTTATCTTTATGCAAGAAGGTTAACGAGAGTCGACTGCTTAGCGCAGCACCGCGCTGGACCAGTTCTGGAGCGGCCAGGAGAGCGAGGGGGAGGGGGAGATAAAGAGGGGGATGGGGGTTGTGTTCGGCGTGCAGGAAGAGCCTCGAAATGATTTGCGCGGCGATTCGGACCTGATATCGCCAAAGACATGAAATAGTGGGATATCGTCGCTCGGATGCTGCGCGGCGGCTCTTTGCCCTCATGAATCAACCCGGAGGAAGAGTTTGAGCGCCGCGGAGTTTGCACCCTGATCTCTCATACGCGCCTGCATCTGCACTTTTACTTATATGGTGATGTATTTCGTGCGCGCGCACTCATCTGATATGCCGGCTTATCTCTTTGGTGCTTACGCACGCATGCACGGCCCGACACTCTCACTTCCTCTCTCTCTCTCTCTTTTCTACCTTTTTATCCTCAGCTGACAGCCTTATTTCTCGCCGTCACTGGTTTCGTATCGCTCCTCGCCACGTATTTTCGCGCCTTCGACCAGGAGACTAAATTTTTTCTACTTCCGTCCCCACCCTGTGGTTATCCGATTTTGCGCCGTTGTACTTTGCATTCCGGTAGTTGACTATTGACTATGTGAAAAGTTGGAATACAGTTGATAAAAAACAAGACAGAGAAGCCGAGGAGGAAGAACAAGTTGTGCTAGCATTCAATAATTTAACCATTCTCAGATCATGCGATACCATCGGACGAATGTATATTTCAATTAAAATAATTCTAATTTATATGAAACATAGCACCGGGCTCTATAATTAATTACATAATTGTTGTATTTCTCAGATTACATGAATAGGTTGAAAGTGAGACTTATCTTATTTATTATACTCTTGTAGTACACGCAAAAAATTTATTTGACAGATACCCCACAAGTAATGCGTCTGTTTTTTGTCACTTTATTCACTTTAGCAACCAAGTAAAAGCATACAAAACTGTAAATCACAACAAAAAGCACACTGGAATTAAACTTTAAAAATAGTTGATGGCAAGAATTACTGATAGTGATAATACAAAACTAATAATTTACTCGCTTAAAAAAATCAACACACGTGATTTATCTGTATATAAAAAACAATTTTTTCGAATAAAAATTGACAAAGCCATTTATATACATAGCTTCAGGAATATTTTCTGTTCACTGAATTTGAATATATGTACTGCATAATAATATACGTAAAATAAGAAAATCCCTGTATAATTTAAAAGTATAATAAAGTAAACAAGTTGCGATATATTTATAAAATGGTAAACATTGACAAAAATTTATTCCCATAATTGAGGCACTTATGATAATACACGTGTCATCAGTTATGAACGTTAATATATGTTAATGTAGGTTCTAATTGAAAAGTGATCCAAGAAGAGCATCTTTTAATATTAAGTTTATCATAATTTTATAATATAATAATTTAATAGCAAAGGATTAAAATTTTCCTTGATCTCGAACATGCGTGTGGTATGAAAATTCGAGTTCCCAGTATCGCAATATGTGCATGTTTACAAAATAGTAATTTCGAGCTTTTCAATACAGCGAGGATTTTTAATCGTGGGTAAATATAAAAAGTTTATACTTAAAATCCGACTCTATTCGTTAATTAATGGACGTAAAGATTAAACGTATATCAAATGAAAAATATTCACCTGCGTATTCTTAATACAAACATATTCCACAAGTGAATTAAAAATGTGCAATTTTTCTCGGTTCTTCCGCTCGTCATTCATTCGCATAAATTGGCATTTAAATAATTGTAATTGTGCTTACGAATTAGCTGCAGCTGAGCATTGAAAGAAACATTGACTTGGATTAAAAGTAATTCACATCATTTGAAGGGTATTACGAACCCAATTATCGAATGTAAAATTATTAATTATTTTTCCTCTAAGCGCGGTATTTTTTGCTGTAAAATACTGTAAAATAGAGATGCCCTTTTAGCCCGAAGGCTATGCTCGTTATCGCAGAGGCGAGCGGGGAAAATATATTGCGTTACTTCATATTTTATTACGTAAAAGTAATTGTTATTTTTGCTATAAATTCCCGGGTAATTTATGGGCAAGACACTTTTTAAAATCAGCGTAATTTGCGTATTTGCTTAATTCATAGTAAAAGTCGAAATATATCTTGTGGAAATCATCTATAATATAGCAGTTGGGTATGGAGTACAGCGTTTGAACATTACTTGAATGCTTAATGAAGTCGTGTATTATATCGAACAATGCCTCGAACCATCGTTTCCTCGCTGTAAAGCCTTTTAAATCAACCTCATCTGGCGCCCTTCCTCCCTCAATCGAATACCCTGTATTCTATTTGTCTCGCTTTTCCTTTTACTCGATCCGCTTTCCAGTTCTCAGCCTCCACCTCTTTCTTTTTTTCTTTTTTTCTTTTTTTTTTTCTTTTTTTATCTCCGTCCGTTTCTCTTTCTTCGACCGCCCCACAAAAGCCCCACAAAACTCCCCCTCCCTCCCGCCCTATTGTCCGGGCTGCGGTCTACCGCGGGGGGTTACGAACTTACTCCCGGAGAAAAAATCCCCAAGAATCGAATGGTTACTTTTGCAGGGACCCTCGACCTCCGCTGCTTCTTGCTTGCTGGAGAAGCTCGCGATTTCATTGTTGCCAAACGAATTGCCGGGGGATTCCCGATTGCATTACGGAAGTGTCCGAAAAAAGGCATCTCGTTTGCATTGGGAGATCTCGGGGAGTAATGGCGACTGCTCACGCACACTCACGAAACCGCGACTCGATTTGCCAGGAATGGACCCATCGCGGATGCTGTGCGTAATGGCTAAATTTACCGGGACTCGCGCGTTTATCGCATAATTATATTGCCGCAGCGATCCGCGGACCAGCAAGAATAATGCCTCGACAAAGTATGCGCGTGTATTTTGCGGGGATGCTGTACGTCTGCATCTGCACGCGATGCGTCTGTGTGCGGCATCAAACGAACCATCCGGCCTTAAACCCTCTCTCTCCCTCCTCCCTCCCTCCCTCCCTCCGCCTCGCTCCCTCTTTTCTCTATTTCTTCCTGTGCGCCAGAATGCCTCGGAGAAATAAAAGTCCGCTGCGAGATTATCTCGTGGAAAGGCACGAGAGCCCTGCGGACTTATTATCGAAGACAGGGAGATTACCCGATGTTAACGGCGGCAGGCTCATCTTATTATAGTATTCTAATGGGCTGCTGCTGCTGCTGGAGCTCCTGCTGATGCTGCGCTGCTGCCGGCCAGTATATTTTATCTCGCGATTCGATGCGTCGTCTAATGATCATTTCGGTGTGCATCGCCAACAAATCGTACGCTCAGAACTATAGGGAGAACCTTAATCGCACTTGTACGTGAACTTTTTTAAAAGCGCCAAAACAGAAAATACAAGCGACTTTAATCTAATTTAACGCATTCGACAAAAGTATACGTTATCCCACAGCTACTCTGTATGTAAGGGGACAAAAATACGCTCAAATGAATGTTCCAGCCCATATTTATTATATTTAAAGTACCACCGTCTCTCTCTCTCTCTCTCCCTCCCCCTGACGCCACCCAATGGTGTAACCGCCCAAGTGCAAACGGATTACCATTGTTGTTGTTGTTGTTGTTGTTGTTGTTATTATTATTGTAATATTGAATCATGTCGAAGAATGAATTGGAATTTCAGATTTACCTTAATCGTAAATTTACTTGTGGGGAACGAGAAAAATTCAAATGCAAGGTAATGAAAGTCCTGTTTATATTTTTTTTATGTAAGCCTTTGCATCCGTAATAATCGCTGATTTATAACAACGATATTCTTATTTTCGATACGTATACAAAAAGTAAGGATATTGCATAACGGGATTTTTTAAATTAACTTGACTTAAATTTCTTCTTACGCAAATGTAATTAAAAAAATGAAATATTCAAATTCCGAGGTCAAATAGTTAATTCGATTCAAGCATTTAAATTATTTTCCAACTTATGCGCAAAATGTATATACAAAAATCATTAACTGCTTTCTCTGTTTTCAACGTAACGATTATGATTAATTTAAAATTCACATAAATTGAGAATAAGTGAATTATACACTTTTATAATCCCGTAATTTAAAAGCTTTCTATTACTTTCATTTAATTAAATACTATTTTTTCTTGGTTAGCTCTTCAATGCCGTACATTTCTTTCGATAAACGTATCATAAATTATTTATTGCTTGCGAAAATAGCATCCTTTTTAGAAAATTGACCAAACGTAGGCTCGATATTTTTCCATCGTAAAGAATCTTATAAATAGAGATTAGACAATTACATTTCTGATCCTTTTCTCCCTTGGAAAGTAATGAAATGAAAAAAACATGTGTATAATGAAGCAAATCTGTTTACTGGCTTTTGTAAAGCGAAATAAAAATCGAAGAGCCAAGTATCTTAGAATTATCGCCTACGTTCAAATGGTTTGATGGTCCTGTATATCTTGTTACATTTCACCAAGGTAATTCGAACAGGGTCGAATGTCTGAAAGTGGATCATGATTAATTGAATTGATCTATTACTTTTTCCCGGAATGCGAAATGCGATACAGTCTCCTGCGGGAGAAATAAAGCTTTACTCCTCAACTCCTTTTCGAACGTTTTAATTACCATTAAAAGCATGTGTACACGTGTATAAAATGATTTTATTAAATTTTGTTGTAAATAACCGTACCAGGTAAATGATTACCTCTTGCGAAACTAGTAAAATTTCGTAATATTTAATAATGATTGTTTAATTAAAAATTTATCGATCTCCTCGTTAAATTAAAGTTCCAAAAAATTACGGAATAATGGCTTTTAATTTTATATTACTCGTTATAAATTTTTAAAAATAACGTACAACCGATGCATAATATCACTTGATGAGAAAGCCATAACGAGTGATTTACGGCATTTTTATTTAGTAATTAAGTTTGACAGTGATACGTAAATCTTTCAAGGGCTGTGTCCTCCGTTATTAGCACTTGTATAAGTATAATCACGTGCAAACACATTTCCGAGTACAGTGTTTACTTCTAAGTTGTACATTATTCCCGGGAGGAGGAAATAAATTTGATTTCAATGCGTTTATATTCATCCGGTCGTCAAAAAAGCATAAAAGTCATAATTTTATATTGTATAAGTAAAACTAACTTTTACGAGTTTGCGGACGGGCGGGGGTGGTAGGGGCGGAAAGGGGGGGAAGAGTTAGGCGATGCGTTGCGAGACGAGTCCCCTTGCGCTCGGTAATAACAACGACGATAACAATAATGAGATCAAAAAGTTCCAATTCCCAATGACCTTTAACTCAAAATAACTCTGGAAGATGCGGGTGTAGATACAGGATGAATAAATAGTTGAGTTTATTATTGGCTGTCAATTTAACCGAACAATAAAGGCAATTTATGCCGCATCGGTAGTGAACCGCGATGATTAAGTACGCGTTGTGTGCACATGTTTTAATATCAAAACAATCGAGCGCCCTATTAAATTTATGTAATTGTACGTTTAAATATTAAATTTATCGATAAGCACAATTAATTAACATGGTAAATCAAGAGTGGATGTTCAGGAAGTTCCTTCGGCAACGTCAAGTTTCCATCTAACCCTGGCATTCTAATTGTTCATTACATCTAGGGCGGATTGAATTTCATAGTGTTCCTCGAGCGGCCCCGTAAAAGCAAAGCCGAGCCCTCCAGACACGCCGAATATCATTGTTCGCAAAGGCAATTAAACTCCTGAAATATATTAATTAATTTATAAATGTCTGCCGATCCTCGACGTGTGGACGCGTGAGATCCGGCCGATTTTCCCGCTGGGACTCCGCCCCCCTCCACCTCACCCTAGCCCCGGGTAAGTACGTCACATCCGTCGAAGCCTGCAAAGGAATAAAAAGGAGCGTTCCCGGTATTTATCAGGGCTGCCAATACCGGATACATTCTCACCCCCCCGGGGCATCGGTGTTCCTGCTGGTAGGCGCGGGTTAATGCGGTCATTTTGTGCTCGGCTGCATTATTTCCTCTTAGAACCCAAAGCGCGGCGTGTCCTCGGCCGAGGAGTCGACCGGGTCCCGCTATCCCGCGGGCTCGCGCCTTGATATCAGCCCGAGATACCCGAGAGTGTGTGAGTGAGGATCGGTCGCCCGGGGCTTAAATCCGAGTGCAGTTGTCGCGCTCGCGCCAATATCGTTTCTCGCGGCCGTCATCTCACCTGCGCGCACACACACAGACACACACACACACAGCCAGACACAGAGCAGAGGAGCTCGGGCGCCTCGTAACAGTGAACGAGATCCGATCGACGGGAGAAGGAGAGAGAGAGAGAGAGAGAGACCGAGAGAGTGAGAGAGAGGGAAGCTGCGCCAAGGGCACCTCGTGCTCTCCCTCGAAGAGGTGGAGGTGAGCCTCCGGGCGACTATCGAGATATATATTATGTAGTCCGGCGCATAATCCGCCCGACGCATATGCATGGGCTCAGGTTGGGCCCATGTATAGCGGGTGTGGGGGCCGTTAGCTCATACAAACGGACCCTCGGTCTCGGGCCCAATCCTCCTACACGCGGCCTTTTCCACAGTTTCCTTCTCGGCTTTTCTTTTTTACGCTTTGCAGGCGCGGATTCTCGGGCGCGCGAGGGAATTTACGTGCAAAGTTTCGTGGCCGGGGAAGCGGCGGGTGAAAGGGGCGAGGGAAGAGGCGCACGTGTGCCTCCTTCCCTCTCCCCCGTTCGCTCACTCTCTCTCTCTCTCTCTCTTTCTCTCCGCATTGTGCCCCTCCCCGCGACCCCCGCGAAGTGTAACGTCGTCGTTTTTATTTACCCCCTTTTCCTCTCCCCCCGTTTTTATCACCTCGAACGGGCTGATTTATGGCTTTGGGAAAAACTTGAATATTCAGTTGGCGGGGGCGGATGATGTGGAGTGTGCCGGGGCGCACCGGTGAACGACGAGGGAATTGGCACCGAATCGCAATGCCTATAGTTGCAGTTACTTTGCCTGAGAAATTCCAGACAGATACGAGCCGTTAAAAGAAAAGAGCTGTTGGATCGCCTCGGAAAATGCGGCTAAGGATGACAGCAAATGGGGAGAGCAAATCGCAACCAGGATTTCATTTCGTTTCATTCATCGCCGGTCACTCGACAATCCTCACCAGTCGAATGGAATACTGAACGAGCACTTTGCCTTTCCGCCTCGAAAACTTTAGAGCTCGATCGAATTTGTATGACTCATTGTCTCCTTTTTATCCATTCGCCCCCCCTCTCTCTCTCTCTCTCTCTCTCTGTTTATTTATACAGGACGGAATGGCGACGCGTGCCCTCGTTTACGCCTCCGCACGTACATCATCGTGACCCCCAGGGCACACGATTCCGGTACACTAACCTTGTGTCCGTGTGTGTATCGGTCGCGCTCAACCATAATATAAACTGTTGCAGATCGGCAAAATCGCCTTTGCAATTGCAATCGACGTATGTATTCGTGTGATCACGTTTGAATATTGTTCGTCATGAATCGAATGAGAAATCGAAAAAGGAGTACGTAAAAAACTTGGCGTAAGCACACACTGAACAGGAAAAACGTGACCTTTTACAGCTTGAAAAACTTTACTTTATTGCGATGCCAAACAATAAAATAAAATGCCAAGTTTTTCGAGGAGAGTGATTCCACTTTTTGACGATTCCCTCTCTGGTTTTTGAAAGTGAAATTATTCGGATTAAAATTACAAAATGTGTAGCATTAGCTACCAATGATTAGCCATTAATTAAAAAGCAAAAAAGTTATTGTTATGAAAATATACTTTGTAACCGTAAGGGCGTGTTCTTACGAGTGTTCTTACCATTATCAATAAATTATTTTTAATTAATTATGGAATCAAGATTTAAATATGCATTCAGAAGTTGACTATGTAACCCAACTCTTTAAAGTAATCTAAGTAGCAATGAACTATTATGAGGATGAGAACTCCATATCGTAAGAGCATCAGTAACGCTTAAAAATTGTAGTTTTATATAAGTTTGAAAGTTCTCGACACCGATAACGAGGAGTTTGGATAATAAATTTAAAATAATGCTAAACGGGTTTCTTTTAAGAAAGAAGACTTCTTTAATTATATTACTCGAGTTTGGGATATTTACACCAATAAAATTTTCATAAATTTTAAATGCGCTGTATCGGTTTTTTACAGAAAAAAAAAGAAATAGTTATAAGAATAGTTCGACATCGATAAATTAAATTTTCCGGCATTCTGTTCCTTTGTCGGTAGAGCATATTTCAGAGTCGTGCTTATCACAGCCAAGACGGGGAGAACGTAATTGATAACAGGCGAAATGCAGGATGAGGATAAAAAATGACAAGTAGCCCCGAAGTGACGCAATGTGCCGTTACCCTCAGAAATAAAAGAGCCACGAAAGAAGGGGAGTGGACTTGATTTAGCTTGTGTGTGTGTGTGTGTGTGCGATGGTACGAAGGCCGCTGGGCGCAGAATAAGCGAGCGGAGCACGGCAAGAACAAGAATGAAAAGAGGAGCAGCGCGAGGACGAGAAAAAGAGGGAAGGATAGCGGGGGGTGGGGAGGGGGGCGATACGCGGAAACAAGTGACAGCTCGTTCACCGAACGTAACGGCGATACTATTTCGACGTCCTCGGGCTTTTTTCGTCCCTCCGTCTCTCGTCCACCCCCGCCTTTGGAGCGGAGCCGCCGCCGCAAGCATCGACGCAAGCACATCGGCGCTGATCGCAGTCGCAGATACGCCACGCGGCTCTCCTCGCCATCGGCGCAAAAAGACGGAACGAGAGGAAAACGGAAAAGCGAGAAAAAAGGAGCGGAGCCGCGATCCGGCGCCGTGATGTATTGGATGCTGCGTCTTGCCGATCTTCCGTACGTACGAACGTACGTACGAACGTACGTAGTTATAAGTAGGCAGTGTCTTCGCGCTTCCCGGTGCAAGCGCGGGGAAGATGGTACCTGTCGTGAGGACATTCAGGAAGAACAGCAACAATCCCCGACGAGGCCATGTCTCATATGCCCGTGTACGCGCACCCCCCGAGATCATCTCGAGATACCTGGCCATCCGACGCCACCATCAGATACCGGGGGGCCTTCCTGACCTGCAAATACATGGGAATCTGTCCCCTAGACGAGCTTCGCCTCGGCTCATTTTTATTGGCTAAACTCCCCCGCTGCTCCGGGAACACGAGCCGATACCCATCGCGTTCGATCGCTCCTCTTCCGAGGCAAATTATCTTCTTTCGGACGATGACTGAATTATAAATGACCAATTTCAACTGTCAGGTGAATTGGTCGCTCCACGGCTCGGCTCGGGCTTTTGGGCCGAGTTTAGCATTTTTATCGCACTCGAACGGGCATTTTTCTAAGGTCAAGCTGACGAAAATAAATGAATTCCGCTGGCAAAGTAGACTCTGGGAAAACTCCGGTATTACCGGAAGAAAAAACTCCCAGCCGGTTTAGAAGTTGTTACGGACGAGCTCACTTAATTAATTTACTGAATTTTTCATATTTTCCAGAGATACAGTTTCAGTTTTCATAAAGTAATACAGGCGCACGCATTTCCAATACTTTTAATCTTAATACGGGTATTACCAGGCCTTATTCCACTTATTCCACATGTTACATTATAACTTACATATGATGCAACATGTGTTAACACCAACAATCTAATTCCATCGATCTAAACTCTCCGAGTCTCCTGGAAAAATTTTTCCATTAAGCAACTTCTTTTTACTATTTTTAAATTTACCATGCAATTTTTGTGGGCATTCAACTACGTTTTCCTTGCTAATCAATTTCTAATAGAGAACCGCATTTCCCTTTAAATCGAATAATCACGCAAATTTTTTAATAATAATAAATCCGATTATTAATATTATCAATATTAAAAAAGGTTAGATTTAGCAAATGGAGCTATTATTTTGTTCGTACAATTGCTTTTGTTTAAAAGACTACTAATTTAAATATATTTACACTATTCATCAGAATGTGCGTATTTAAATTCATGGGATTCATTTCAAATTTAATATTGTATAATAATAAAGTCATAAATAATAGCATTTACAAATGCAAAATAGAAAAATCTTTTGACGTTGTAATGTTTTCTTAAGCACAATATTTAAAATATGCATAAAAACATGTATTATGTTGGAAAATTAATTTTATAATTATGATGAATTGTATAAATTAACAAGAAAATTTCAGGAATTTGAATTTAATGTTTTATATAGTCATTATACAGTCACTTTTATTTATATAAAATTTGCATTTTCAATCAAATTTTTTTTATTAATTTGACGCAAACACGGAATATTTCAATTTATTAGCACTCTTATTCAAGGCAACAATACTTGCTTGCAGTTTTTCTTTCAAGTGATTATTTTTCGGTGTCATCAAAGATGTATTTTCTCTAGAATACACGGAATACACGAAACCGTGCGTTTAAAATGCCAACATTAAACAAATCGGATAGTTTTAAGCTTTAGTTTTAAGCTTTAAATGGAAAATGTTGGTTTGGAGGAAAGCACGTGAATAACATACAACAAGCGAGCAAACACTAAGATCCCGAAGAGTAAAAGCTCGAAGAAAATAGTTTTCATTCCAGTTGAACAACGGAAAGTAAAGTATTTCGCGAGTCAGATTGATCGGTTCCACCGAAACGTGGCATGATATAGGCAAAGGAGGTTAAAGTGATAGAATCCACGTGAGACGTATTCTGGGTTCGAAACGTGAGAGAGAGAGAGAGAGAGAGAGCGGGGGTGGGTTGGTTGCGATGTTACCCGCGATGGACATTCCTCTCGAACTCGATCGAGACTTGCCCATTCGCCAAGGAAAATCCCTGGGATTGGGGTAGCGCCGTACGTTCTGAATTTTCATTAACTCTACCAGGAAATGGAGAGCCTTCCCAATCTGACGCCACGATCATATCTCCAGTCGGCCAAGTTTACTCTTTCTCTCTCTCTCTCTTTCTCTCTCTCTCTGTTCTCTCTCTCTCTCTCTCTCTCTCTCTGTCTTTCTCCCTCTCTCCCTCCCTCTTCCTCTCGCACGCGATCTCGGATACACGCGAGCCATAACATCTTGTCCACGCTCAAAACCGAAATGCACCGCTGGACTGCAACTTGTATTAATTACGGGCGACATTGCGCGCGGCTCGTAGTAGATTAGAAATCGAAGGGCGGCCCGCCCCGGGGTGGAAGGGGGGACACTAGGACTGCCGACATCCTCGAGAGGAGCGGCGGGAGGAAAGGTGGAGAAGAGGAAGAAAAAGTTGTGAGTTCACTGAGAAATCGCGTATCGATCGAGGCGCGAGAGAAGGTTGGGCACGGCGGCATACATACAAGGAGAGGAGGCGGTGGAGGGGTGCGGAATCCCGTAAAAACCAAGTCTATCTCGGAGGTACGGAGTATTGTCCTGGCACGACTCGGCTGTCCCCGCGTACACCCATGGACCGACCCACGGGGCCCCATGAGTCGGAGGAGGAAAAAAGACACCGCGCCTCCTCCGACCTGCCCGCCTCGCCTCGCCTCGCCTCGAGTCGACTCCCATAAGCAGAGGCTCGAATAATAATTACCTTAATTGCAGCATAATTAACAGATCTGTATCGGGAGGCAGAAGAAGCCTCGTTCGACGTCGTCCTCCTCAAGGATTTATTGCGCGTGCGCCTCAGCTCGCGAATATAACCACCTCGGAATATTCGATTTACGCTTGATTGGCTTGATTAAAAAGCGATTAAGACTGATTATGAAGGAATATATGCTCCTTTCGGAGTGGCCCCCGGCTAGAATCCTTGACAATCGCATCCCCCCCTCCCCCTCCTGCCCTTTGTACTGCTCTAGCCTAGCTTTCCACCAAGAAACAACTCCCCTGCCTGTGCCTGCAATATTAATTGCATTTCAAAAAATCCCGCATTCTAATTGGCCTGATCTCCCTCTCATCTCATGCGTGCGAATAACTCAGATTCTTCGGATTTCCAAATCATAGCTGCTGAACCCGTTATAACGTCCATACAATTTATTCCCAAACGAATTTCTGCATAAACTCTTATGCAAACTGTTTTCGATTGGTGCTTTATTCAATTTTTTCAACCTTTCCTCATTAATATGTTTTTACCCGAGTGTTTTCTCTTCCGAGACGTAGCTTCTATTCAGTCGGAAAACCCTCTGAGAAACGTAAGATTTTGATGGAAAGGACAATGTCTCAGCAGACTCGACAGCCCCTAATTGACTCTATTTACCAGAGAGAAACGAGGGAAGATGGAAGGAAACCTAATGATTTTGGGGATTATCTTGGGATGACATTGCAAACCCATTCCCGTTCCAACTCTGAATCAATAACATTACCTACCCCTCACTCGATTCATACAAATGATTATTCTCCCCCGCACTTCCCCTTTCTTTTTTCGCTTAGCCAATCATGGGATGGTAATCAATTAGAAAGTCCGCGCCTCGATCAGCACCGAGAAAAGTGTCAAAAGCGAAAGTTTAATCTAATAAATCGGCGATAGGGGTGACATTACTTTTTAATGAGATTTCTTAAGAGAAGAATGTTTTACTTTTCTAAAATCTGCTACTTCACTGTTCGCCATAATCTTATTGCATGTCAAGCTTTCTCACAAAAATTTAATTACTCTCGTGCAATCAGAAACGTGGATAATTAATTAAGCTTATTCCCCATTATTAGCAAGAATAATTTAACGATAATACCGAGATTAAATCAGGATTTTTACGAATACTTAAAATCAGATTTTATTCTTTAGGAGTTTAAGAATGTGTCCATTGAGTTTACAGTACGGTCTTCCGAGATTTCGTTATAAAATTAAAGTTTATTTCGTCGGATATATTTCTGAACATAAATATTGCGTTGCAGGAAAATTGATGTAACATTTATTGAAGTGCTCCTAAAATAAATCTCAAGGACATATTTTTATAAATGTACAAGATACACACTTAGCAGTTAAATTTTCGCATGGCACGAATCGGCAAATATCAATACCGGGAAAAGATAGATAGATACATCTGCTGCTGAGACAGTTTTCCGTGCCTATTCTCGCGCCTGTTAATAAAAAAATAAATACGCAGCATTTCGCAATTGCGCGCGTTGATTTGTTGCTCGAGTTGTTCTCGCGCGAGTGGGCCAGAGGCGAAGATAAAAAGGTTAGCCTGTAGTTCTCGCCCGAGTGACTTTAACATGACTACCAAGTCAACAGTATTTGAACACGCGAGGGCAAACGCGGTGATTTCAATTTGTGCTGATTTGAGATGGGCAAATATCTGCTACTCCAGGGATTTTCCCGAGCCCCTGCACTTGTTTTTTCCGGTGGGCCTCCTTTGCTCTCGTGTCGGTTCATTTAATCCCCGTACATCCGCTATTTGCCGTATTACTTGCAAAGTGTATTTCGTTTACGTTCCTACTTATGGGGCTGAAACGGAATGGCGACGATCAAGACAACCCCAGTCTCTCGTCAAATTAGGGGGAGGGGGCGCATCCACGAATTCGGTGCCATGTTTTCCCTCGCTACCTTTGATGCTGAGGATTGCAGAATTTGAGAAAGAGAGGCCTGAAATACTTTTCCTGGATTCGATCCAGTGACTCGTCGACAGAAATAGGGACACGGAATTATTGTTATTAACTAAGGAGTACTAACCCTTTAGGTACTGCAGTTAATTTTTATTTTTTGGGCAACTAATAATTTCGATGATATTTGAACTTATTTTAACCTTAATGAATGAAAGGGAACTCACCACTTTCATTGAAAGAAATGAGACTCCATCTGCAGTTAATAAAAATATAATTGATGGATGCGCTGTATGCCGTGACTTTTATAATTAGCATTCGAAATAAGATTCAAAAGGTATTGTATGAAATAATGAAATTGAATATATAATTGGATAAAAATTTGATAATTATTATGTATAGTTTTGTATAAAATGTTTTGTATATTATGACTATTGAAAAGATACTTAAAAATAGATTTCTCTCGTAAAATCTATATTTAAACGTTCACATGATAATGAAATATTTGCATTAAATATAAATTCATCGTATTCCAATGTAATTGCATGAAGTATAATCACATGTTCTGTAAAGTGTAATTATTTTTCATTTGTGTACATATTTATTCTAGGAAAGCTATTACAATCTTAATTATAATACATTTTATAAATTAAGCTCATCATTTATTCCTCATACACTGATTTACATAAAGATTATTCTCGTTCTTTCATAAAGTATGAGAATGAAAACTTTACAATTATTAATGTGCTGCTACAAATTCTTATCATGATTTTGAATACTTAATAAAAAAGTTTTTTTTTATTAAATTCAAACAAATGTATGCTTGAAATCATATCTAACTGTTTTAAAATAAGCATTAACATTTAAATTAACATATAAAAACTTATTTTGTTGAATTTAAATATATACGAGAAGAATTTGAAGGAAAATATTGTTATTTTATTTTTTTTTCTAATGTGTTTCAGGTGAGTGCACGACATTTTCCAAACTTTCCTTTTGTCGTAAAAGAAAAGATACTGAATTTAACGGAAGGAACATCGATGCAGAAACCGTAAGTAGTGTGCGGTCTTTGCAGTACCTCCCCCCTTACCCCCCCTCCGATACCCGCCCGACACCAAACCCCTGCGACTTTTTCAAAGCCACCGTAATAACATGCGTATGCGCAAGAGTATATTTATTTTTGGGCCAAAACAAGCTGTTTCGAAGGAAGAGAGTGAGAGAGAGAGAGAGAGAGAGAGAGAGAGAGTAAGTAGAGAGTAATCGAGCGAAATCATCAGTTTGCTCTTTTTGCGCGTCAAAGAAAAAGGGGCTGAAAGTCCGGGATAAAAACAAGGCGCAATAACTGAAAGACGTCTGCGGAAAATCCGAGTTACTCGGAATTCCGTGACTACGTACGTGTGTAAACATGTGTGCACGCGCGCTCCCCCAGATTTATATATTGAAATCGCATTTACGTGCCGAGGTCAAACGAATGGGTTTTACGTTCCTCAATTGTCGGGGGAAAAGCTCCGCAAACAGCTTTTCCCGCTGTTTCTTATGGAGACTGGTTATTTATTTTTCCACCGACTCTTTGTTTATCGACTTATTTTTAACTATTTCCTCGCAAACAGAGCGCACGGGGCCAAAGCACTTGCTCGGGGACTGATGAATTTTCACGCTTTTCCTGTGGGTTTCTGGGGCACCGGCGCGCTGCTACGCTTGAAACCGCATATAAACCCGTGTACATGGTCCATACGATCTAGGAAAATGGATGCGACTGCTGCGAACACATTCGAAGCATCGAGGTAACGCCTTTTGGAGTTTCAAATACAGACTCGACTCTTTGTTTTTCGGGACGCCTTTGTCGTGCTGCGTACAGACAATTTTTTTTTTACCCCTTTTCACCTGCTCGGCCATTCAAGAATATTTCGGTATTTTAAATATGGAATTTCATGTCGTAGCAGAATTCACTTTGATACACTATCCTGTCGCGTTTCGTCTGCAAGTGCTTTTTGTGCAAAATATATCAAGCTAAAATTCTCCCTCGTGTTTATTTTCTTTTTGCACTCATAAATACCTTGTGATTTCGTTCATTATAGGAGGAACCTTGGATTTATGTAAACTGTATCAGTGCAACCATAATACCCGAGTATATTATAAATGTACCCTCATTTATCTTATCCATCATTGCCTTTATAAAATAATTTATGAAAATCATGTGGTATTACTTTCCAAGAATAAAGTCACATTTTTCCTTACACTTTCATAAATTACAATGTAAATAATAATACAACTTTTACACCCAGAGCTAATGAACACGTTAAATCATATTTGGAAAATGTTTATGATATTTATCTCGGGTGATTATAGATATTATAGCTTGTCTCTCCTCATTTTTGTCTCTTTACTTATCATCTGTTATTATACATAATCAAATATGATTTTATATGTTCCTGTAGAAGAAACGGAAACGATTATTTACATCTATCAAATCATGTGATCATACTAAATCATATAAAAACGTTTCCGAAGTATGTCAACCTCTAAGCACAAACTTCGTCTATAATCATACTATGATATACATCTTCAAACAACAAGAATAATGCAACTCAATAAAAGTACATACGGTCACTCGTTATTATCTTTGATCTCTTCCAACCACATGAAAATTTACATTAAATTTTTAATATCAATTTTGATAACTCATGACATAATTTCAATATTTGGCCGCTAGGCGACATCCCATTTTTGTATTATAAAATTTCCTTGCATCTAAAGTACAAGAAAATTGTATTGACTTTTATTAGAGTGGATGAGCATAGTTAATAGTAGAGATGATAATTGGGTAACTGCTTTTAAGTTTCTACATAAATATTACAAAGTAATGCCGCATGCACTGACGAAGACTTTCAAACTCATTATTTAAAATTACAATTTTTTCAGTTTTACAACTTACATTTTTTATTTTACTTTATCAAAACCGTTAAACTTTTTATTACAGTTTAAGAAAAAAAGCAATTATATATTATGCAGATAAAAAAAAAATTTTATTTCCAGCTTGTTTATTTAAAAAAATTTTTGTCAGAGTATGCAAAAAATTATTTAATCAATTTCATCTGTAAGAACAATTTTTAAATTACCATTCAAAGTACACTTAAAGTATCAAAAACTTTGTGAATGATAATAACTGAATATATATATACATATACATATATATATATATATATATAGATTCAACAATATTTTTTGCTGAAATGTACTTTCCACATAATTGAAATATCAAGTTAATGTTATTTATCTTTTCATTAATATTATAACTTGAAATAAATTTTAATAATATTTTTCCTAATGTCATATTTCGTATTTTAAACTCAATTTAATATGTGAAGAGCACATATTTTACTTTTGTATAAACGTGAATACACGACCGAAATTATAATAATAAAAAACTATTGGAAATAAGCTTCACACATTAATATGTAATTTTGATTATTCATACATCTTTTCTCTATCTCTAATGCATTTTATTATTCAGATTTTCCATTGTTCCGCTTTCTTTCCTTTTTCAATATTATTTTATTCTTATTTACTTTGGTACAATTTGTCTCTATTATCTTTTTTCTCGGATCCGTACTTTTACTTGGACATCAACACATTCGATGATGGATGCCCAAAGTATTATTTTATATGTAGTTCTAAACTTGCTATAATTTTTTATTATAAAAAATTGATGTAAATTAAATTTAAATTAATATATTGTAAAAAAAAGTTCAACGTATAAGTGAAAATGAAAAAGTTTAGATATCCGTAAAAATTTCCGAGATTGATGGAATATTGATAAAATTTTTTCAATATTATAAAGCATAGTATTATTAAATTATTGGTTTCTATAATAAAATTATGTCTTTTGAAGTATTTTTTTTTTAAAAAAAATACGTATCTCTGTGGATTAAGGGGCATCAATAATTGAATTACATTTTTTTAATGGGACAATATAATTTTATTTGCCTACATTGTTTATTGAAAAAAATATTTTGTACACATCGGTATTTTCAAAAGGTATTACTTGCTTAAGTTGTTTGTTAATATAAAACAACAATAAATTTGTTAAATTAAAGTTTTATTTTGATGAATTCATTTTATTTAATTGATTTTTTGTTTTATACGTTTTTGTACAATATTTTTGAGAGAAAAAATATTTATTAAAAAGGTAAAGTTAGAATCAAATTAAGAATGTTACGAGATATAATTGACAATGATTTAATTAATTTATTTTTGTTCTTTTAATAAAATATTTTTTTATTTTAAACAAATAAAATATAATTATAAACATAAATTTTTAACGAAAAAGTTTTGTTTAACTATAATTCAATTATTTATATTTTTATAAATTCCAGAGATTTTATACAGTCACACAATGTCTATATAAACTTTAACACGTAAATAAATGTTTTTGAAACAAATTTTTGTTACTTTAATGAACTTGTTTTATAAAAATATTATTAACTACAAAAGCAGGAATGCTGGGACAAGATAGCTTATCCAAATTTAATGCTAAAGTTTCTTTTGATTTTTATTCAAGTTTTGGCTGGTTAAAATAAAAAGATATTTTTACTTTATATATATTATTATTTAATAATAATTTTTAAGGGACAGAAGGTATTGCTGTAAAAAGAATTTAATACCCATCGGGAAATTTATTATATCACTTTGGAATAATCCGTGATTTTAGTACTAATTATGGCTTTATTTACAGTTGCAAAATCAGTGTGATCTGAGATTAAATTTTTAAATATTTTGGCATGACGCATTGTTACGTTCTAAGCCGGCGTAATCTCAAGGAGCGTAAAAATAAAAAGGAGACTTAAAAAATCAGACGTTTTTTGGACTTTGCGAAATTTTAAAAATATATTTCTGGGAGTGCAATTTAATCGGGAGTGCGCAAAGTGAATGGATTTCGGACATTCCGGGCATGAGCATAATATAGAAATGAAGATGCAGAATCTTGATTCTAAAAATAGATTATTCGAGTTGGCTCCATCAGCAGGGATTTAGCGACAGTCCAGGCCCAGGGGATCGGATGTGTGCGATCGTGCAGGAGGGTAAAGAAAGAATGAGATAGAGATACGAAGCCGGACGTCGGGAGCAGCGCAAAGATCCCGAGCATCCTCGGGGCAGGTCACGACCCCAACCCAGCCCCCCCCCCGCTTATGGAGCGGATGCAAGCCACCGAACGACTGACTCTCTCACATACATTAGGAAGTTCCTCCTAACTTTTCGCCATGAGGGCGCTGCTCCGTCCGCGGCGTGTCATGGAATCGGATAGTCAGAGCCGAATCCCAGCTTCTTCTTCTTCTTCTTCTTCTTCTTCTCACTCTTTCGTCTCGCTCTTTTCTCAGCTCACTCGTGGTGCCCTTCTTTCCTCCTCCGCCTCTTCGTCTTGTTCCTGACCTTCCCTGTCAATGGCCTTATTCGCCCGGCTAAGGCCACACTTGACCGTTTCACCCGGCGAATAATATCCACTAGGAATCGAGGAACACGAGCAAAATTACTCGGCGAAAAAGAATTTTGCTTTATTTTTCCAATGGATCGAGGCCGAATCCCGTTTGCCTTTTCATGTTTATTCCTCGTGAGCGAGATTATACTTATAATGCAGTATTTATTTGAAACTCGACCGAAATTTTATTGAACGTTACATTCTCGTTTACATAATGGAAAATTGAAACCGAATCGAAAATGGAATCTATTAATTCCTCGGCTATTCCTCAATTCGAATGATTCTTATGATGGAAATAATTTAATTCCTCTCGACTCCAAGAGAATTTTTCCCACAGTAGTTTATTAACAAAGGGACTAATTTATCATTGCTGAAATAAATATCCAAGTTAATAATACGTGTAAATTTATGAAATGTACTCAAATTTCACTGATGTGAACGTAATCGAAAAGACTATTCTCCGGCGATGGTTTTAATATCAGCGGCTCCCCTTTACCGAAAATATTAAAGTTTCAGGATGCTTATGAGGTTTGTTTTATTTGCAAGTGTATAATATCGCGATTGTGCAAATAGAAGTCTGTCTAAAAAATATGACTGAAGAAAGAGAAAGGAAGGAGGAAGTGAAGAGGGAAGCTTAGTTGAACACAAAGAGGAAAGAGTAACAACTGTAATCTCTCGGGTATTACTGTGGCAGACCGAAAGTCAAGAACCTCAATTCTCTTTCTCTCTCTCTCTCTCTTTTTCTCTTTTTCTTTCTCTTTCTCTCTTCCTCCCTCTTTATAGAAGCATGTGCTCGCGGCCGCTGCCACAATATTTTGCTCGATTACCATCGCAATAGGAAAAGCCGCTTCTGGCCTCTCGGTGGACCTGACGCCGACATCGAGAGTTGTAAGAGCGAGAGACAAGCAAAAAGAAGAGAGAAAATTGGTGCAAATACACATGGGAATCGCTCCTACGTCGCCTCGCTCTTTCTCTTTCTCACTGGCTATTCTCGTTAACATGCTAATTTATTGTACCGCTAAATTTCAAGTTGGCTCTCTTATCTCTTTCTCTCCTACGCGCGTGCGTGCACTTGTCCCTCCCTCGCTTTTCCACGAGATGAGCCACAAATTTATCCTATCCCCTACACTGAGAGGCAAAACAGTTGTTTGAACAAATATTTTAATTAGTCAACTGTAATTATAAATTTTAGTTTTATTCGACACTTTCATTTTCATTCTTCATAACTCAAATTAAATTGCCGAGTTTCTCTCAATATTATTTATTTTTCTCATGGCGAATTGGTTGGGAAACAGAATGCTTAAGTAATACTTTTATAACATTATGTTTTCATAACAATGGCCAACGCATACTTTAAACAGTTACGCACTAGTTTAACGGATGAATATTAATTATCATTGAATATAATTATATATAATTAAAAAATTAAAAATTTAGCATAAAAAACGTCGATCTAAGAATAATTTAAATTTATAGCTTTAATTAAAATGCCCCAAATTAATTAAACTTGTATATGTTTTAATTATCTTCAGTATATTATTGTTACTATTATTATTACTTTTAATTATATTTAAATTTAAAAAAAGTACACAATCTCGACTCATTGTTATATAAAACTAAATTTTTTCCCCCTTTATAAATTAATATTCCAAGTATTATATATTTGATGATAATCTCGTTCAATTAAAAATTTTTTTAAGCACAAATTCATATTTGTTTTTAAATTTTAGCATTTAATAGAACTATATTGATTTAAATATAAATATTATAAAAATCTAAGCTTTAAATTATATCAAATAAATTTTTTATCCTCGTTTAATCTCAAGTTGATCAAATTTTTACAATTAAGTTAAACTCATTTTTCTTCGGCATTGAAATTATTCATTATCTTTTAGAGTATTATTAATTAAAGGTAATACTTTTTCTATGAAAGGCAAACAATTTATTCACTTTGATATATTCATGTTTTTAATACAGATACTTTTTAAATTAATTATCAGAGATTTTTATTGCTTGTTTAAAGAAACCTTTTTCAACATTTTTTATGTAAATTTGAAAAGATAGTTGTAATAAATTAAAAATTCTTTTATCAATTTCATATTTTCTGAGCAGAACTTTGAATGTAATTATTCAAAACTTTATGCCTCCATTGAAAATTAAATCTAACTGAATTATGTCAGAAGTAAAAAATAAATTTCTATTACTCGCGAATATTATTATGTAAAAGTGATTTTAATATTACTCGGTAAATAACCCGTTAATAATCTGATATTTATCAAAAGAAAAAATCTGCAACTTTGTAAAGTGCATAAAAAATTGTAAAGAATTAATTCTGCTAAGCTAGATGTAAGTGCTCGAGTTCATTTGCAATTTCCGTAACAAAACGACTTTGTGATGTACAACATTGTTTGAGCTTTAAAAATTGCATGATCTAGTATAAGAATATATATACACTTCCTATGCAGTTGAGACTAAATCATTGCAGTATAAATCTAAATGTTGTAACACTACTTCTTTGCGTCTGTAATCACGTGTCACAGGCTTTACATGCTGTTGTATTTTACTTGTGTTGAAGCCACCCATTTCAAACCCTTAAGGTATGTAAGTATGTTAGAACAAGGTGCATTTAATATACCAAGATTTACACTCCGATGATGAAGGATATACAAATTATCTGTCACTTACGAGTACTGTATACCTTGAGAACTAGATTAAATCCAATTAAATTATTCTAAAAATTTTTAACAAACCGTAATTTACATTTCAAAGATATCTCGGGAGATGTATGCTACGTTGTCTCACTTATTTATTTTCCGTCTCGTGGAAACCCGCACATGTCGGAGGAAGTGCAATAATAAATACTGACACTTGTAGTGCAGAAATCAAAATTTCTGTCTCTTCTTTCGTGTAAATGATAAATATTGCAGGGCATAATTTCCAATTCGCGCCGAGTGTAAATCTCCGCTACAATGAATATGCGCTTTAATTAATGTTTCGGCGCTAAATTAGGGTGAAATTGCGAGATACAGCTCGAAAAGCGAGGGAAAGTCCTATTCGAGGGAAGGATGGAAACTCACTTTAAGCGCGGTGTAACTCCACTCCAAAATGACGTATCCCTGTTATTCTGAGAATGCCGTTTTCACTCCGATTAAGTGGCATTCCACTCGAGAATGGTGAGCCGGCGCCTCAGGAGTGGATCCCCCCTCCCCCTGCCCTCCCTCCCACCAAATCGTGCGTAACTCTCGGGGAGATCATCCTTATTAAATGATTATCGCGGTGATCGCATCGGCCGGTGCAAGAGGGCGTGGGAGGTCACCCGATTTCCGCGAGAACTCGCTCCGGTAATCCCCCGGACGACCCCCCAGGAGGTCGCGGGTCACGGGTAAGTTTGCCCTCGTGTCGCGTGCGATTATTGCGGCCCTTGTCGTCCCGGCGTCATACCCTATATAGGCCAAATGTAAATGGAGGGAGCCAGGTATCAGTCGAGGGTCCCACCGTTATGTCCGAGGTTATGGCGCTTGTACTCCATCGGCGATTGTTCTTGTCGGGGCATCTATATGTGCGACAAATTTAAATACTCTCTCCGCAAATTAAGACTCCGATTGCACATTAGCATAGAATCCGGGTGCTCAGCTCCCGAGTCCGGTCCTCGGGCTCAATGAGACCAACACGACCCGAGCGAAACTCTCTGTGCGAACACTCGAAACGCTTTATCTAATTGATGGCTCTCGAACTTTATTCTCATCTACTTGGCGCGAACACTGCGCGGAATAATCTCCGAGAGATCTTCTTGGTTTATTTCAATAAGACAAAGCAAATTGTAAAAGTGATTAGGTACTCTCGTGATCAGGGTTAATATGTATTCGAGCAATAAATGTTTACGAGCCAACCACCGCTTTTTATAGATCTCCACGCCGGAGTAGGTCAAACAATAATTTGACCGGGATAACTGTAAAATAATATATGAGTCGAGCCCGAGGGATTCACTAAAAGTGTCGGGCGAGCTCAATTTTCGAGGAGAAGAGCTCGTAATTAAAATTTTAAAGCGTTCCCAGCCTCCGACGACTCATCCCATTTACGAATAAGCATTTCGGCCTCGTAATTGGCCTTGAGGTATGCTCGTGATTTTTTAATGCTCGCTCCTGCCAACAGTTGATACGCTGCCTCCCCGGATTAAGACCGCAGCATCCGAACTCAAAATCCAAAGTTCTCCTGCATCCGACTCGCGTACAAGTCGGAGTTTTCGTTTTAACGAGCCCCTCCCCCTCCGCCCGTACACAATGTGCAAGTGCACAATTGTTCACGGCAGCTCAGCAAAGTGCAGGAGTCTGGGCAAGAGAATTGGTCCTCGGAAAAGCGGAAGATGCTGCGAGCAGAGAACATACATTGTGCGGGAGCCCAGACTAAGCTCCGAGGATTTTTAAGATCGAGTCGAAACAAAAAGCAAAGTGACATCTCCGTATGAGGAATGAGGAACACTCGGCTAAGTGAAATTTACGTATGCACTCGGTTCACCAGATAAAAATGGAGATGAACTTTGACGTATAAGCCGAGGACGTGTGCAACACCCACCCACAGCACCCACACACACACACAAACCCCTCCTCCATCTAAAAGAGTAATAAAAATATAGGTGGCCAAGCCGGAAAATGACTTTCCATGTAGCTTCACCTGCACCTCTTTAATGTGCGAGTCTCTTTACTTTGTCTGGCGCTTTTACGCCCTGTTCTTCGTCTTTCTCCTCGGCGCGTTTCCCGATTTCGAATGGCCAAAAAATAAAGAGCTTTGTTTATGGGCAATCGCGATTATTGAAAAATCAATTTTTCGACTTGCGGATTCTCTCAAAAGTGTTTTTCGACTTGATTTTCTTCAAAATATTTTTCCCAAGTTTTAAGGTAATCCGATTAAAATTTATGGACTTTTACGAGTTTAAAATGTACCCTTCGCCAAGTATGCGATCCAGAACTTGAAACTTTAAATGCATTTTTCTAAAAATCGCGTCTTCGAAATCGGTCTCGGAAACCACTAAGCTAATTTGCCTGAAAGTTTTTAAGCTTCTGTACCGCGAAGATTTAATATTAAAAGGAACAATTTTTCACTCGCACTTTTTATTTCATTTCCAAAATGCGAACCATCTGTAAATGCAAAATAATTGTTTATCCATTAAAAAGAGCCATTCTCTTGTTGTAAATCGAATTTGTAACTTGCACCTCGAGTCGACATTAAACGATTTGATGCACTTGAATTGTTCGCGGCATTTATTTTTCATAGTCCAACTCCGACATTCTTGCTACGCATTCCTTTAAAAATAATAATAAAAAAAAAATTTCTTCTCGGCAATTAAAAAAGTTTCTTAAAATTAAAATTTTAATTAAAAATCATTTGCATTGAAAACAGTTTCTTATTAATCTTAAATTGAAGCAAAACAGGTTTCTTAATCACTGAACTAGAGGTGACTTTTAAATTTTATTTTTATAAATCACAAATTGCAGTAATCTTGTAGATAGGCAGCAAAGATTAACTCTATCAATTTTGACTAAACTATCGTTTAATAAATATAAATACTCAATTTTAAAAGTGTTTTTAATTGCGTTAACATGAATTTCTAAAAGTTTTATCGATTAAAACGGTATTTTTTCTTTTTCTTTTTTTTCTTTCTTTTTTTTGAGTAAACTTTAACGATTCCAAAAAGACCTGTTGGCTCTGTTCTCTTAAAAAAATATTTTAAATTTTTGGCGAAGTAAAGGCTCTTTAATAAAAATTTTATTATTACTTTTAATGACCTACAAGTCCAGGGTAGCGTGAAGTGAAAAAATATTTTTGCTTTCTGGTGGAACATTTTCCTTAGCGGGAAAACTATGGCCCGTTAACGAGATGACACGTTAACGCGATTAGCCTGCGTGCGAGGCCGCTATCTTTGATACCTGCGTATCAAGATCAGATTTTATTTTGACTCTCTACCGTTACGAATTCTAGAAATACTTTACATTGCTCCTCACTTTCGTACGATTATACGAGAATCAGTGCGTGAAATAAAAATTTAGTGCTGGATATCGCGTTGATGCAACTTGGTAATTAGTCTGTTTCCTGTGCCTCTGATACGAATCATCGCTGAGTTGATAAATTCTTCTATTAATTTCATTATATGGTGCTCTTTAAGTATATATGGCTTAGAAAAGCCATTAGCAGTCTCAAAATACTGCATCATTGTTTCGAGGAGCTGATGAATAGTCAAAAACCAATTGGACAATCACGAATTCAAATAATTGTAACTTGCAGTGGAATTAATTCTATGGTGTTACGCACTTTAAAAAGTTTTGAATGCATCCGTCTATTGAATCACATCGAAAAGTAACAGTATTTAAAGAAACAACAGTTTTCAATCTCAAGGTTTTCTCCACGTAGTCTTATATTCTTGATATAAACGAATTATGTTCTGCATAATTTTAAGTGTACAATACTAATTGTGGTTGCATATTAAAATACAATTTTTTCGGAATTTTTACAAAGATTTAAAATGCCTAGTAATATTCTGCGGAAATATGCATTCACATTTTTATAAGTAAGATTAAGCTCAGGTAGAAAATGTAATTTAGTATATGCGACTGGGTAATTCTTCATTTCACGAGTTCTACGAGTTGAAAAAAGTCGAATGAAATGAATACTAGAGTGCAGAGAGATAGAGATAGATAGATAGATAGAGAGAGAGAGAGAGAGAGAGAAAGATAGAGAGAAACAGAGAGAGAGAGAGAGGAGAATAGGTTTGTATAAAATAATTATAGTTTGTCGAAGAGACCAAACATCGGGATGCGCTGTCAATCCATTAATATTCTAGTCTGTTTGGATTGAAAGGTGTAAGCATCGATCATAGGCTCGGCAAAGCAATTAAAGCCCTCGAATGTTTCAATTATTTAAAGCCAACTCGCTCGAACAAAGATAAATGCGGAGATGTCAATGGGATTTAGTGGAGTGCAATAATGGGAGAATCCAAGGAGCATAACGCCGGGATTAAGAGAAATTCCAGATGTAAAAGTTTGCCAGTGTGAATATTTAGCCGTTGTGCAATCGCAGCCGCCCATAAAGTATGAGGCGGGGGCGGGACCGCCGGGCTCGAAGAAAGGGGGGTTGGCGGGGGAGGGGAGGGGAAGGATGTTCGCAAAATTAATCGATTTATCAAATCGGCCGGGTTCATTTATACGCGTACGGTCGCGTAGGTCTCGCGCGTATATCTTCCAGGAGCTATAAAACGGGTCCCGAGAACTCGCGCGATTAGCAAACGCGGCGGCAGCCCTTAGCCCGGCCCTCCTCCCTTCACGAAGTTGCCTCGTATGTTTCCGGGACAGGCGAGGGTAGCCCGGGAAAGAGGAAAAGCGAGGGAAAGGGATGGGGTGGGGTGGGGCGCGGCACCCGGCGCTATTTCGAAACAGCAAATTATTTTAGTCGGCGAGGCCGGGAACTTTTGACGGGCCACTCGACCCTGATCTGAATACCGAGCGTCCACGCATTAGCATGCAGCACACGCGCACGCCCACCCCCCGCGACCCTCCCCCGCCCCCCCTTCCCCGTACCAAAGGGATGCTGCGCTAATTCTCTTAGAGTTCCTCCCGCGCTTGGGGGTCCGCGATGACGTTAAGTAGCAGCCCTTCTCGCTCCGCCCGGGAGACGAGCGACGACGACCCGTTAAAAGGGAATTCATCAGATGCCCTGGAGCTTCTGCGTGCAGCGCCTCAACTGCCTCCTCCTCGGAGGAGCACGAGTTTGACTTTCATTATTAAACGACTGACTGTAAATTATTGATTAGGTTACAGCTCGGATAAACTACTCTCATAAGCCCCGTCTTTTGCTCCCCTGCTTTTTCAGCTTTTCAAGGCTTCCTCGCCGTCTTGAAATTTAATAACCTCCTAGTCTATGCTGAAATGTAGACTTATCTCTTCCAGCAAAAACTGAATAATATATCGCTTATCGTCTGTACCATCTAAAAGATTCCCCGATATTTAAAGTGGTTTGTAATTTTTCCTAATTCATGAATTTGTGATAAAAGAATTTTGGCGAGTGGCTTTTGAATCGATAGGGGCAAATATATTGCATTATTCAGCGTCTTTTTGTTTTGGAAAATTGTAACAATTATAACAAGCTGGAGCCTCGTTATAACTTGCGCCTTAGTGGCCCTTGTTGCTTCTCTCTCTCTCTCTCTCTCTCTCTCTCTCTCTCTCTTTCTCTATCTCTCTCTCTTTCTTTATTCTCTCTCGCCGGTTATTATTTTTGCTTTTGTTCAAAACGTTCGAGTGAAAAATTCAAAAATTTAACATTTGAACCCTAGTTAGTTTTAAAGCTGGGGAATGGAAACGAGAGCAGGAATCTCTAAAAATACAAGCAAATTGAAAAACAGAGAAACGTATGCTTTAAGGTTTAAAGCTATGGTTTAGTTTTAGCTTTGATAAATGGCTTATTTCCAACTGCAAGATAAATTGGTGAATTTCCGATAATGTCGAAAAATTTCGGTCAATGGTTTTATAAAAAATGAATGCGTTTTAATTGGAATTTTCATTTTATGCACGAAAACGCTTGGGCAAATGGAGCCGGTGAATTAAATAAAATAATTAATCCGCGTAGAAGAGGTAGATTTGAAGAACCTTTAACACTCGGAGGGAATTTCTGCACAAAAAGCATACATTAAATGCATTTAGTGGGTTTCGCTCGGCAAAATAACCGGACGATGATACTTTGGAAAAAATTTTAATATATCGTCGAATGGCTCCGATAATTAGAATTGATGTGCAGCGCCGGATAAAGGAAAGCAGGCGAGCCGGTGGTTTTTCTTGGAAATTTCCCTCTCGGAAAAGCAAAAATCCTGGATATCACTCGGAGTGGCTGAATGCTATGGTAACAAGTGCAGCATCTCGTTAAGCACGAAGGGCAGACACGGAGGGAAGACGCACACACGTGCACTCACTCCCGTGGTAGATCGTCGGTGCCTCGAAAAAGTGATAGCGTGTGGACGCGAGGTGTCGGCACTCCGAAGGGCAGACACCCGGACCCCGGGCATCCTGGCTCGCCGATATATCTCAACTTCCTCGAGCACGCCCAGCGGCCGGTAATTTGTCCGATTGGAGTTCTCGCGCGAGCGAGTTTTATCGGGGATTCGATCTAATATTTGCAATTGCCGCACGCACGTACGCACGCGCGCGGGCACGCGCAATGAGCGAGCGAGAAAAACGAACGCCATCAGTTAAAGATTGTTAGAGTCTAGTAACCAGTAATTCGACCGTCCGGTGCTCGAGTACCAGTGCCGGACTAAGGGATTAGACGATCCTGCGAGAGCTGCTGATACTTCCGCGACTCTATCTCTGAGTCTGTCTCTCTCGCTCCCTCTCGCCTGCTTACCCGCTCGCTCCTTCTCGGTCTTCGGTCTCTTATCCGCTTCCTCCGAGGCCGGGCCCTGGCGAGGATTACTGCATTCGACAACGATAAACGATATCCCCGGAAAGGGAGGGAGGAAGGGAGATGGATAGAGAAGTTACAGGTCCCGAGGGAGCGCTTGAAATTCGATGAAAATCTCCAGCGGACAAAACAATTATGCACCAAAGTGCGCACTTTCCTCGATCCCTAACTCACGTCTCAATAACTCACCTTCACCTTCGCTCTTCGTCCGTCCACCTTCGCTTTTCTTTTAGAGTTCGCTGTCTCGTTTATCATTTGCCTCCGCTTCTCAAAGGAACGGATTACACGGGCGAATCGCTATTCCTCGCCGGCACCCTGTCGTATAATATATTATAATTCAAACGTACGTAAGCTTATTAATGTGCATCTCGGCGAACCGTTACCCCGGTGTATTTTGACGTTCTGATTTAACCGCAGATAAATTACTATTATGTAATTATTTTACAATGTTGAATTTAAATCAGCCGCATAAAGGATAAAATTAATGGAAACTATGTAATTCAGATATGCCACCGCGCGCGAGTACCTGACGGATGCCTCATAATTGATAAACCGGCGAGTTTCCTCTCCCGCGGATCCGCTCAAAAATAAGAAACACAGGTATTAAAATGCAAATACAATCTTTTATATTCATTGGGTATTTTTTTTAACGGTATCGATTCTCTATTTGCTTCTCATTATCCTAAATAATACACGGGCTCTTTGTTAAATTAAATTAATAATACGTGACTCCGCTGCCAATGGGATAATAAAATAATATTAGTCACAGAAATCATATTGAGGAGTGTGGGTCGTAAAGGATACCTATTCCCGTTCACCGTTATATTTCCTACATTCTTTATCACGAATGCAAAAATACTCGTGCACGACTCTCCCCCTTGCAAACGGACGTTTTACGTCATTTATAAGTGAAACATTGCCGTCGCTGCTTCATCGATCCAGCCCTACGGTAAAATAAACAAGACCAGCTTGTTTTGGATAATGTTTCAAGTCGGAAGTGCATGGACAACGAGCGCTTGCATCTCGTATCGCTTTTCCTCACTCCGTCTCTCTCTCTCTCTCTCTCTCCCTCCCTCCCTCTCACGCCCCGATTCGGGGATAATTCACCCGCCCCACCCCCCCGAAAAGGGAAAAGCTCGATGGGAGAGAGCCGAGGCCTCGCATATTATTTTCCGGTGGATGAAAGCAAAGTGACTTTCGAGTAATGGGGATGAAAGCAGCAATGAGTGCTCCCTCTTTTTTCCTTTATCTCGCACATGAAACGGCTCCGAGATAGTGGATTGCGGAAAAATGAGCCGAGGGATGAAAAGTAAATAGGAACCCGAGGAAACTGTCGAGACGTGCGGCGCTGCGACAGACGTCAGACGGCAACGTGTGTGTCCCTCCGTCCCTCCGTCTGTCTGTCCTGTCTGTCTTGTGTTTTGGCGACTCCCTCCCTCCTCCCCGTGTGCGACCGAGAGTCTGTGCGCTCGTGACGTTACTCGTTTGGACCATCAACATTACATGATTCATGCTCGATACTCGGACCGAGCGAGTTTCTCACACTCACCAATGCAGAAATTAGCACTGACACGGACACGTGAAGCATTTATGACGTTACAACGATGCTTTTTACCCGCCGACGTCCGAGCAAATAACGCTGAATTATTATATGTAAAACGCATAACGTAAAGAAGCCTTTAATGGATGAAAACTCCCCTGAAATATTAACGCACGTGCCAGCGAGCCGCTTTGCAAACTAAGTTATTGACATTTGCAAACTGATAGATTTAACTTATCCTGCGCTCTGAAACAACTATTTATCCCCTCAACACCACTATAAATCCAGCCGACTATAAAGGATTTCGCCGAGTGTTTAAGAATAATCAGCTGGCAAGGCATTGATCAATGATTTTTTAAATAAATGATTCGTGCGTGTGAGCTCGGGCACAATTCCTCATCTGTTTCGATGCGCCTGTAACAAGTTGTTGCGATGAAAGGATCGAGCTCTTCTGTCCGTGATTTAAATGTCATATTCGTTATTGTCGGCGGCGGAGGCGGTGGTTGCGGAGCGGGGAACGGGGGCGGGGGCGAGCAAAGTGGAGATGATCCAGAGGTAAAGGAGCGGCGATTTTCAAGGTATTTGAGCGAAATCGATCGAGATTGAATTGCACTTTATTAGGTGAGAGATAATAAAGAGAGGGTGGGAGGGAGGAAGGAGGGTAGCCCGGCCACGCGCTATTAAAACAATCTGGCAGCAACGGTATAAGGAGACCCTTAAAAATGATTAGTTCGTGACTCATCCGGGCAATTAGCTGTGAAACTGTCAGGATCCGTATGGGCAATGTCAGAGCCAAGGAGAAGCGGTCTAGCGCCTAACCGTATCCCGAAGAGGCACGACGTCCCGGACGCGACTGAGACACCGAGATAAGGATGAAAAGAGAAGGAGAAATCAAAGAGGCACTCACTAATCGAACGCGGAAAATCGTGATCGCATTACCCGCTTATTCCCGAGTGCCCCTCTCTCTCTCTCTCTCTCCTTTTCGCCATTTTCCCTCTCTCTCTGTCTCTTCGTCATTCTGTAAGCTCGGCTATATCTTGCCGGCTCTTCCGTTAAAAAGCATGTATAAAGCTGGGGAAAATAAATAAAGTCCCATCCGCCGAGGTTTTATGCGAGATGGATTTTTAGCGGCACTGCGGCATCGCAACCCTTGGCTTTCCCTGTAACTTTTGACACTGAGAGGGTGGAAAACGGATTTTTCCTTCGAACGAGCGCATTTCGCTGAGAATAAATAAAATCTGGATTGGATGTGCAGTTGTCCTGCCTGCAGGCCCACATCCTTTCTTTCTTTATTCTCACTTCGCTCTTTCTTTCGGTGTGGGTAATGCATCAGCCGGAGATTGGCACTCGTCCAACTGTTGGCCTCCCTTTTCTGCTTTTTTCGCGTCCTCCCACGCGATATCTCTTTTTTTCAGCACTAGGGCCATGCCCAAGTCAGTAAACCGCAGGATTTTTTGTCTGATCAACGATATGGGTTTTCATCTCTCGAGGGCGAGGTGAGAGTTTGAACGTCGAATTTACCAGAACAGTGTCTTATCATCCGAATCCTCGCTCTTTATTCTCCTTTATTTTCATTAAAGAACTTTTCCGAAGGAGGAGGTGAGTTGAAAATACTTTCTCCGAGTCGCCCAAACATTTAATTATTTTTGATGCGGTGGAATTTCGTATTCCTATTGAACTTTTAAAATAATTTAATCTCAAAGTAATTGCGAAATAATTGTTTTATTTTGTTTATTGAAAAACCAATAACTCTGAGTGCACATCGATCACTCGGCAAAATTTCGATTCTTGTATTCTTCTTTTAAATCGAATGAATAATAGATTTAAAAATTGCTCGTTACTATATTATTTAAATCAATAAAAGATTACAAAGCTTTATAAGAAAATACTATTCCAAATTATTGTGTATTTAGAAAGGAGGAAGATTAGTGACCATTGGAAAATTTATAAGAATGACAATGCGCCATCGATAAAAGAAAATAAACGAGCGTAAAATGTGAATTGCATATTTTAATATTTGAGAGCCAGCGTACAATTATTTCTAATGATTATATATCATTTTATAATGGCATTGACTATTGGTTATTACTTTAATCGAAACAGTTATAAGTCTCTGCTCAACAGCAACAATGTTTTTTCAAATGTTACTTTTACTAGTCGATTCACATAATCGAAGCTTTAATAAAGATAAATAATTGTTTGAATTGTTTTAAATAAAATTATAAAGCATTTGAAAGGTAGAAATTAGTTTCATTAATAATTCAATAGACCGTTGAGCCCGTAAAGTTTTAGCTGCCAATTATTTAATTGTATTTAATCATTTTAAAAGCAATATATTTTCTTGTGTCTGTTATTTCGCTGTTTCCTGCTGATCTTAACCTGACGGATGGTTGACGTAAAGGCAGACTCGAAAAATATACACCTTGATAACTTATTTACAATTGCAAGCCTGAATTAATGATTGAATAAAAACCGTTAATTCGACTCTTAACGCTCGAATGATTTAGATGCACCGGGGGTGAGAAAAAAAGGTCGGAAAGAAGTTAAAAGAGAGAAGATACTGTTTTGTTCCCGTATCGCCTTATTCTATTACACGCTTTGTGCTCTTTCGGTCTGGCGTATTTCTCGGCGAAGACAAGCGCGAGATATTCGCCGTACACACACACACACACACACACACATATCTGAAAGTGATAAAAGTTTAGCGTTCATTGGAGAGAAGCGCACACATCGGGCAGACGTGACAAATGGCAAAGTCCACCCCCACTCCCTCTCCTGTGGAAACAGCTTTTCCGCCGCGCGCGAGGGAGACGGGAAACGACATTTATTTTCTCCCAAGCCCGTTATTCCTTGTTTCCAGTTTTATCAAAGCGTTATTCGAGTTTACAACTGCATACGTGTAGGTCTCACCTAAAGTGTGCCAACTTCCAGGGAGACGTAGCTACCTTGTAAAAGACATTTTCTTTAAGCCGCATTATCGTAAACTAACAGGAATATTTAAATTAAAATAATATATAAAGTAGGGATGAGGGTGGAGGCGCCAGTGCGAATTTGAAAGGAACGAGGACGAGGGAAAATGTGAAAAGTGTCCAAGGAAACTTTTTAAAGCGAGCAGCTCATAAGAGGCAGCGCCGGTGGTGCGAGCGTCGTTACCTCGCACTCTATGCATGCGAAGGTGGAAAAAGGGGGAAAAAAGCACAGGGGTGGGTAAACAGCGGCGGTGATGATTTTTCACGGACAGCGACAGTTGGTCGCTGGCTGAATGTTTACAGTGGCTAATGCAGTCCATGGCGCCCGGGATCACGAGCACGAGGGTACGGACTGAACTGGACCACCACCACCGGGGGTTCGTGGGTAACTTGGCAAAGCCTTGGCCCCGGTGCATATTTTATGCAAATGAGCAGTTGGTAATGCCGTTAATTGAGCTTCACAGGGCAAAAATCTCGGTTCCAAACCACGTTCGCCTCTCTTTGCTACTCTTTGCTCTTTCTCCACCTCGTTCTTCCCTCCAACCCCCGCGCTTTTTCTTGGCTAACTGTTTCTTTCCATATCCTCCTAAATACGAAATTAAAATCTCTCAGTTATTTGGTGACCAGCTTGGACATTAAATTTGGTCATCGTCCTCATTCTCAAAAGTAAGCACAAAATTGTTGACCAATTAAGAAAATGGAAAATATCCCTTTTTGTTCATTTATTTCCCTTGGAGCTAGACTGCATATCGGATTTCAACTCTGCACATACAGGTTTTGAATTTTAGAAATTTGAGAAATAAAAACCGCATCATTTAAAATGAAAATAATATTTTTTAAAAATTTACTTTCATACTATCATGATACTTAAAATTTTATTTAAAAAATCTCGTTATAAAGATTTGTTGTATTTTAATGAAAACCCGTACAAGTTTTGTTGAATTAAATTGCATTAATTTAAAAAAATGTATACCATAGTAACTGTGCATAACAATATATATAATCAACTAACTATACTATAAGTAAAAGTACCGTAACCAACAAAATGAGTATATCAAACGGGAGCAAATGAAAAAATTAATAAATTATTTTGAGAATATAAAAATAAATGCAATGAGTGCGGTTTTCAATAGCATACACTTTTCACATTAAAGGTACAAATAAATTTACGTTTTAATGAATTGCTAAATAAAGAATTCTTCTTTCATTCTATTATACAACATTGTTTTTAAAATTGATGTAATTAAAGTTTAACAATGCTGAGAGCTCGCATAAATTTTTCTTGAATTGCACCTAAAAACAGTAAAGTTTGCCGATATCAGCACTTATCCTGATACATAAAAGGTAAGTACGTAGCCAAAAAATGGTCATCCAGAGCGGACGAGCAAATATGCGGGGATTCAGATTTGAGACCCCAATTAAAAAATTGTGTACTCTGCGCTCGAGAGGGAGCGGATGATGCTCCGTCCTGGGAACTCCAGCTGCCGGGGCTCGTTACCCGGGTCCTTCTATGCAAACGAGTCAGCTGACCGAGTCCGACCTTGGGGGCGTCGTCGGGCGGACTCACGGGAGCGTAAAGACTCGCGTGCAAAAATGCTCGTTGGGTGTCTCTGTCCCGATATCTTTATAGTCCCGGGCGCACAACAATGCCGCCGAGGGAGATGGAAGATGGGCCAGGGGGTCGTCCGCGCCGTGGCCGCACTTGTAAACACGCCGGTTTTCATATCCAACCCACCCACACACACACGCGCTAGCGCGCGCGCGCGCACGCACGCACACAGGGAAGGGGAGGTACTGTTAGTTAACTCGAGCGCTACCGGTGTCTGGTCGTCCTCCTTTGCTTGACTGCCGCCGGCGCACCCAACCTCCTCTCTCCCTCTCGGGTGCTCCGCTCTCCGAGTGCCCGGATTCCCATGGCGGCCTTGTCCTTCCTACCTACATCAAATAACCTCTGCAAGCTACACCGGCGTGTCCTCTGGCCCTTGAAAGCCCTCAAAGAACACACGTACAGGCCCTCGAAATTTTGCCGCTCGTGTAATCACCACCTGGACCAATTTGGCCAACTTGTGGGAATAATTGTGCTGGACTCCTGGCAAATTGCTAAATCGGACGTAGTGTGTGTTCGGTTTGACATACGCCCTCCTGTGCCCTTCCGATATTAGCTAACCTTTATCGAGTTATTTCTATATTGAATGTATGGTATCGTGGCCCTCTTTAGTGCGATTGAGTACTGGCTGTCCCCATTATCCCATCTATGAGCACAATATTAAATTATTCCATGTGACACTATTAATGATCATCAACGTGGTTGGCTTTATTCTATTTTTACTCACGTTTTCAGGCTGAAGAATTCAAATATCGAAATTTTTTTTTTTTAAATCAATAAAAGTAGGGCGATGCTGCGAAAATTTTACCGTTTAATATTGAAATCAAATTTAAGCATTGCTTTGTTTAGATGAATGAATAATAAATTTTTTAAACGAAAATATTCACTTTAAATATTCATATCGCTCCTTCAAATGCCATTCAAACACAGCTGAGTGTTGATTTGAAATCCATCCTTCTAAAAAGTGTTACATTGGTTGAGAGTGCATAAAATTTTTATTATTATTTCTTATTTATTTCGCAAATAGCTAAATCGAATTCGTGTTTTAATTAGAATATTAGATAAAATTTAAATATCCATATCGTGATATTTGCGAGAGTAAAAACATCTCTTATTACAACGTTTTCCATTTGTAATTTAAAATTGTGGTAAATCAATGTGAAAATAGTGTTATTTAATAATCGAAATTGGAGAAACACTGCAAGGTACAGGTAAAGTCGATTTTATTATCCGACTCATGCACAACAAAAATTATGTTTCAGTTTTTGTGCGAAACAAGCCATTACTTTTATTAGTGAGTTCTTGTTCCCGAAGCACTCGAGAAGATGCAAAACATCGTTAAATTCGCTGTTCCATACAACGAGAAACGCATCTCCGAGAGTCGAATGTGTGCAAGATCCGACTCTTCAGGCGCGAAATCATTCCAGTCATGGTTTCTAACGCGGTAATGCGAGGACCGAACCCCAAGAACAACGCAGAACAACACCGAGTAATGCCCAGGAAAACAACCGGCCTTGGGTGCCGGTGTTTAAGCGAAAATTTGCCCACACCCTTTGCCGTTTCAGAATGAGAGGGCAATAGACAAGCCATTAAACGAGCCGTTCAACGGCTAGTTGGGCGCAATTATTATCGAACGCTGCAATTGTGCAATTGGACTCTTCTGTTCTGTTTTCCCCGACGTCTTTCCCCAGTAACCTGAAATCCCCGACGCTCACCCCCTCGCCCTAGTTTTCCATTTTCTTTTTGCAGGTGTCATTTGGCGCACTGCTGTTACCTTCAACCAACTAAAGCCCGAAGCCTCGGCAATATCCCACTGGCCGAGAGTATACTAGATGTACTAGATATACTGGCTAGTATCCATAGAAAGTAAACGACAGTGTATAAAACGTTTACTGCAGCTCATCAACACTCTTACACTCAAATCGATGCGTCCCTTTTTACCTTCCTCTATTACTCTGATTAAATTAAAAAATAAAATACAGGTACTTCTTATAATGGAAATGTTTTATTAATCTGGTGTACTACAGATTAAAAAGTATTTAAATAATTTAAGTTATATTAAATGCTAATCATGCTGCTCGATAAATAAAGCGCCATATTTTATGCAAATGTTTTCTTTTCTCTACTATGAAAGCAAGTTCAAATTAGTATGAATCCACACTTTTTTCTTCTAAATAATGAAACTAAAAGTTCGTATAGTCTTCCACGATTGTACCCTTTAAATAATTCAAATGATCTCTTTAACGGCAAAACATTTCTGTTTTTACTTTATTTAAAATGCACGTCATAAAAAAATTAATCTTAATTAAAATGTAATATTAGTACGGAAAATATTCATATAATATGCTATATTTTCTTCCAAAAATGGTATACAATACATACAAGTCAGTTGTGACTTATCTTTAGGATGCTGTTCTGTGTATGTTTGACCATTCTAAATATTTCAAATGTACAATCACGAAAAATGTTCCAAATGTATTGTAAATATTAACATTTAATTTAATTTAATTTTCTTTTTTCCAATCAAATTTAAATTCAAATAATGCTCGCACTGCGAACTGTAAAGAAAAACTAAAATTTTTCACAAAATATTTATGAACAAAATAGTTTATTTTACAAAAAGAAGAGCTATTTATTATTTCCTGTGGTCAAGATTAGATAGTTTTCATTTACAAATTATTAATAGTTTCCCTTCGCACCACGTGTATTAATGCAAAAATTTTAATTTTAAAAACACTTGAATTTATTCTTTAAATAATCTTTTTTTAAAGTAATAACACCGTGAAAAATACTGGGATTAAATTTATCGACTTACACGAACATCCCATTTTTCTAGTATACCACGTTTGAATGGAGACGATTTAAGCAATGAGTGTTTTATGCGAAAAATACATCGTACAGAGTTTTTTGGCCCGCTTTCCGTGGACGATCCTACAGATACAATAGACACTTTGTTTTCTGTCTTTGTTTCTCTCTCTCTCTCTCCCTCTCTCTCTTTCTATGATCATTTCTGGCTTTCGTTCTTCTCTCTCCACCCACTGGTACGAACGGTGATCAATAAAGCACTAGTCGGACGGTCGCTGGTTAGTTAGTCTACCCTCCATCCCTCTCTCTGTCTCTCTTTCTCTCTCTCTCTCTCTCTCTCTCTCTCTGTCGCAACCTCTTAAAGGTTATCCATCGTTTATACATCGTTTATTCGACGCACAAATATACATTGATATACGTATAGAAATATGTAAATTGCGGAGGTGTCTGCGCGCGTACGTGCAAGTGCAGTAGACCGTTTATTCGCAATTTCCTATTGTCCTTCTCCCGCTCGGAGAGACGTCCTCGGTTTATGTAACTAGCCATTAAAATCCGCGAGAGCCACATGCACTCACCTACAGGTAAGAAGTACCCACAGCAGCAGTACCCAAAGACAGACAAAGAGCGCAGCATCTCGAAATTCCACGAGAGTGCGAGAGAGAATCCCCATCGGAGATTGAATCTCGGCCCCCCTCTCTCGCTCTCTTCCTCCGTGTCGAGATTTATCGTGGCGAACAGTTGGCGCGTTTGTCTTGGGCTACAGGTCGCATCCTTCCGCCGGCTCTTTATCTGCCTCGGTCCAGCCGCACAAACGAACATTCTTCCTGAATTTTTTGTCGCGCGCGCGCTCGTGCAGAGACTCGACTCGGGGCAGGTGCTCGCGTGCAAGAGTCAACGCTCCTCTCCTCTCCTCTCCTCTCCTCTCCCCCCTCCGTCCCCCCTTCCCGTCCACAGCATCCGAGAGTCGCGCCGCGAATGGAGGGCGAGATGCTCGAGATAAATTTCGCCTCGTCGGAAAGACGTGTTTGCGTGGGTGTGGTTTCCGCTCGACCCCATATTGTGCAACTATCGAACGACCGGGCCGAATGTAACAGGCACTGGAACGAAAATGGAGGTGCACCGATATTGCCAGACAGATACAGCTGCCAGTGGATGAATGAAATACAGGAACAACAACAAAAACTACAAAAATGGTGGGAGCGTGTTTTTTGCGGCCTTCCGTTTTTTCCCTTTTCCTTCATTTCCCCCTGGAATCGTGCGCGAGGCGCGAGTACGCGATATCTCCTCGACACCTTGTAGAAAGACTCGGATATCTAATGAAACCAATACGCGTGACGGAATGCTGACTAAGAGCGGTAAAGAAAGAGAGAGAGAGACAGAAAAAGAATCGAGGAAGAATAGACTCTCTTATTTCCGTCCAGAGCTACGCCAATTCCCCGAGAGAACTCAAATTCCGATGATCTGCTTTGTTTCGCCAGCATTCTTCCCGTCACTTACATTCGCATCACGCCATTCTTTATCGCATTAAACGCATTATGTACTTATTGCGCACTGCAATAATTCATTACAACATACTCCGAATAACTCATATAATATTCGTTAAAGACCTACCGAGAGAGAGAGAGAGAACCAATGCAATTTCAAAAAATGGGACGGCGGATTCTTGTTCTTATTGACATAATTGCCAGAGCATGCGGATAATCTCTAAATCGAAATGCCGAATTAAGTGTGTAATTACACTTCCTCTCAATTGTTTCACTTGTCAATTTTATTTTTCAGCGAGGAAAAAAAGGAGGCATTGACATGTTAAGAATCAAAAGCTCTAAAGCTGTTTGTGAAATTGATCGATACCTGAACGACTCGTATAAATACTATGTTTAACCACCCTGTCATTAAACAATTCAATATTTCTGTTTTGAATATCAATTTAAAACTTACGTTGCATAATGTATGTAATTATTGGAAGCATAAAAATACGACGTGGTTATAAGATTCCATTTTAATAGTTTTAATAACGTAACGATTTAAGGATTAACGTACTAAAGCTCACCAACTCACCAAAGAAGCCTCACTTTGTAAGAAATCATAAATCGTTAAAATTTTAACGAGTAAAAGAGTTGTATACTTGAACAATTAACAGAGTCCTAGATATTCTATATGCTTTTGCATCTCGAAATATAAAAGGCAAGAGAAAAGTTTAAATGAAGTTAGCACACGAACGAGGAGCTCGTGAACAAACTACGTGAACTTTTCGAATGAATAGGACAAGAAGACAGGGAATGAGAAAATTCTGGCATTTGTGAGTTTAAGAGAGCCGATGTCCTCCTTCTTTGGACTTTGCTAATTAACCTTCCTTTAACTAATCGCAAAATATTTTTATTCGACAGATACCGATTACTGTTGCCTTTATAACTCGGCAAACAAACTCCATTTATGGAAACTCCACCTGCCCGTATTTCACCAAGTGCCAGCGTTTGAATCCAATATTGTTTCAGAGCTCCCATATTAAATAAAAGTTAAATGCAAATTCCTTTCAACACACAAATGATGCTGTTGGAGAAAAATCGTAATTACAGATCGCCACCAATCATAAAGCGTGGAGCGCTTCAATTTTTTGTATCTTTAAAATGAAATCAGCTCTAATTGGTCTATTTGTAATTTTAATCCTCGCATTAAAAAAAAGCTGCCGCAAACGCTTGGGGGAAGGGGCCGCGAGGGGATATAATTTGCTTGCGCAAATGTTCGATTGTTATCAGCGACTTGTGTCTGCGGGGAATTACTGACGCGTGTTGAAAGACCTTCCGTTTGACAGAATTTATATCGACGAAGCTTATTGAATTTTTCTCACATTAAGGAAATAATAAACACATAAAGGGGAGCGATTATCAATCGGATAATCGGCCTGTGTGTGTACTACAAGAAAGATCGTATAGACCGAAGCAATTAATCGGCACAAGAAACGGAGGAAACTCGTAATGTTCCGAATCACGAATCCCGCAAGTGAGAGATCCCGTGCAATCGCGACTTAATCCCCGTCTGTCGTCGGCCAGGGCTCACGAAAAAAGAAGAAGAACGAGGAGGAGGAGGAGGAGGTTGGCTCTTCAGCTCCAGATAAGTATAATAGCCGGGGAGGCGGCGAGAAAAAGCGGCGACTTCCGGCGGATATGCGCATCGCTTGACGAAAGAAAGAAGAGGGTTGGTTGTGTTGGCCGCCGTCGCCGCCGCCGCCGCCGCCACGCGAGGAAATCGCATTGAAAGCGTTTCACTTGTTGCTTTTGGTCGGAGCGCCGATTCGCGCGAGTCCCGGGCTTTGCACGCCAATAGCGACCGATACTCGCCCGCGCATGCGTGCACCGATAAGGATCCCCGATTTATCAGAGTGATGAGGAATTACCGGAGGCTTTTGCGCGGGCGAGCGAGATAAGTCACGCTTCGCTCGGACTCTCGCATGACTTGTACAATTATTTTTAAATTGTGCGAAACAGTCGAGTCGAATATATGGAGCACATTCTGCGGGTTTTTGCGAGCAAACTGCGTCACAATCACCATTCAAAATTCATTTTTTAACCCCCCCCCCACTCGTAATCACCATAATCACGTGTTTATTTATCTAATAATCTTCATAATAATTATTAAATGGGTAATTACCGTAATAATACCTATTAAACTTTATTATAAAAGTATTTTGTTGGAGTATACTTTACAAGCCATTATGTTTATTATACCTTGCTAAGATGTGATTAACAGTTCCAGTTCAGGGACAGACTCGTCATTAAATTTTAAAATTTGACTGACAGATATCTTAAACTTACATCGAGATAAACTTTTTAATTTTGTATTAAAGTATACTCATGTAAGGAATCTTCAAACAATAATTAGTCAACGATTCTTAATTCTCGTGTTTAAATATAATTATTTTATTTAACAAATGCCTTATTCATGAGAAAGAGAGTCCAAAAAAGAAGTAGCAACAAAATTGAAAATTAAGGAAAATCATACGTTTAATGTATTGCTTGAATTAAAAATGGAAATGAGCCTGAAAGATACTTCGAAGGCAATTATTGGCCGCGCCGAGCATTTAAATATTCATCGCGATTTCCAATTATTTAACTTCTCGGGTAAGGACAATGTTTAGAAAACGATTGGAGGGACTCGAGAGAAAAGTGGAAAGAATGCAAAACGTAATGAAGATTCCAAGGCGACGCCATTCCATCCATCCTCCGCCATTTCTGACTCTTTTTAAAGAGAAAATCCACCAAGGCAAACAGAATCCTCCCGAGTCCCACATAATGACTTTGAGCCCCTCTCCTGCTTGTATATGTATATTTATTCTCACGTTTAGATTAAAACAGGCAGTCCTGTCTTCGTCTCTATATTCGTTGTTGTCCTTATGCACCCCTTCCTGAGAATCTCGCATTGTCTTCGGACATATCCCCGCTACTATTAATTTAACCGTAAAGAGTTCATCCCGTCGTCTCCGCGTAATATTCTATCGCCTAAGAAAGAAAAGGCGACTCTCTTTGTTTTCCCTCTCCCTCTTTTTTCCCTTTTCTTTTTTCTTTCCTTTTTTCTTTTTGCGAAGAGGCGGCCGAGGTAAAAATAATATTATGCGAAACAATACGCCGTGAAAACACTTAGCATTTTGTCTGGAATTTCTTCATACGTGGCGAAGGCTTATTTTACGATTAATTACCTAGGGTACGAATTTTTTCGCGAAATGTGTCTTTTAAATTTATTTGCCCGGAGACGGATTGCACTTATTACAATTGATTAAGTGGAAAATGGCTACATCCCGTAGTTTTCTATTCAAATTTTCAGGAATTGCCCATTGAATTGCTAATGCCGATTAAATGCATTAATCAGCTATTGATCGGCCATATCTAATTTAACATTCAGGTTTTTTAATTTTCAAATAACAGTCAACTCTAACTGGTTAAATTTTCTCAATAAATAATGTAGAATCTGCAGTTTTACTTCACTGCCAGTTAAAAAATAGCGGATTGATAGAGTGTATATTTATTAAACAATATTTTCCTGGATTTACTAGAACTTGACACACGTTATTTAACATAAACTCGACTATAAATTGATGACTCGTGGGTAACAAGTAACTCTAGCATATTGATTAATTGTTGTTTTAAAAGCCGACGAATACTGATACTAAGAATTCGGAATTATTAAAGCCGAGTACTTGCTCATCAATTGGAAAAAAGTTAATGAATTCAAATGAGCATTCCAGCATCTCATTGGACGGTGTTTGAGAGTTGACATGGACAATGAATGGCTAGTTTGATTAAAAGCGAAAAAAAAAGAGAAGAGGAAGAGGAGGAATAGTGGTAGTAGTGGTAGTAGTATCAGTAGTAGAAGAAGAAGTAGAAGAAATAGAAGTAGAAGAAGAAGAAGAATAAATAGAAGTAGTAGAAGAGGAAGAGGAAGAAGAAGAAGAAGACACGTGACACGTAGCACGAATGGTGGCATCTGTCTATACATATGTATATGTGAGCGAATAAGGGGTTGAAAAAAGAGGTCGCCGTTGTCGTTTCTCGCGCCCCCCGACACTCGTCCTCTCTTTCTCCGGCATTACACGGCTGCTCGGCGACAGATATACCCCCTGAGTCCCGAGCACCGCGCCACCCGCCTCCGCCACTAATTCAACCCCAACAAGTTGATGCTGACCGATAATAATATTCCATTAAGGCAGCAACACCCATACATCAGCGGTCATCATGTGGAGGACGGGATACCTTCCTTCCTTACGCCGATAGCATCTACATGAGGCGTTAATTACGGAGCGTCCTACCGCGTTACACCGCCACTCGATGAGATATCTCCGAGAGGACGAGAGCACTGGAGCCCAGCCTCCGCTTCACACGCAAATGTAAGATCAAATTCCGTGGACCGCCATCCTCTCCCTCCCCCCATCGCCACCGCACCCCTTTATTATTGTAGTCTCCCGTGGGAGCGCATACCAGTGCGGACTCTGACAACTCCCGCTGATTGTCCGGCTCCACTGATTGTCGACACAATAAGAAACACAGGGACGCATTCTAAATGCGGACTACACTCTGGGTTAACGATCCGAGCTTTCAAGAGGATGCCACCCTAAACAGCTCGGGTTCCCTCACCCTTCCCTGACATCCCCGGAAAGACATATTTTATCGACAATTCGACGTCAACTGTACATAACGAGTTTATTGAATTTTACTTACCGAAAGTTCGCTGGCGTTGCGTCTCCGGCTCTTTCAAAATTTCACCACTGTGATCTGCAAATAAGAGAAACTTTTGTTAAACAAAATCAATGTCGTTTTGAGATACAACTCAATTACTAGCATTATTTTCGTTATCGCTACGTGTTTCGCTCGCTCTTGTTCGAAACTGTTTTATACCAAACACGTTATGGTTATTCCGCACAAAAGTAGCGCTCTTAAATTCGCGAGCTGCGTGATTGTGCAAGAAATGTAAAAAGTATTAATTTGCAAAGTTACATTTTTCAAATTAAATTTGCAAGGTAACATGATTAATTTATAGTGGCTCTGGATAAATTGACGGATGTAAATTTACGTTGTATAACCTTGTAGTCGGCCAGTCTAAAAGTGCATTAAAAACAGAGAAGCCCAGAAAACGGATCAAATTTAAATTGGATTGAAATGAAAATTCTTGCAGTCACTTTCCACAGAGTGCGCAAGGAAAATACAGAATTCGTTAATTTCCTCGACCTTCCGTGACCAATCGTCCTTGTCGTTCCCTTTCGCAGCCTCTCTTTCACTTCCCCGTTTTTCCCAACACTCGCACACTCGCTCGCAGCGTACAACCTAAAGTGAAAATGTCGGGGAAAATGCAAAGTTGGATAAATTTTTGTGGTCAGTCGCCCACTAATGGATAGTATTACGAACGTGTGCGTGAACACATGGGGTTAATATTTACGTGCAAGCACGAATCATCCAAGATATCACGAGTTAAATCTCGCCTGACCCGACGACATGTTTTTCATAATAATCTTCTAAAATGATGCACGGCCCAACAATATATATATATATATGTGTGTGTGTGTGTGTATGTATATATTAGAATTTCAAATTAATGCACCCGAAGGTGCTCGAATCTATTTGCGCGAAATCCTGTATTTTGCGAAAAAACAGTTTTTCAACATTCAATTCGCAGGATAATTAGCTTTCCAACAATACTTAATAACCGCACGCGCGTTTTTGAACGAGATCTTTATTCTCCCGGAAGACGTATGAGAAAGGACAAATGTAAGTGCATAAATGAAGTGCAAATTTATATATTTCTTAGGAATGAAAATGCATCAGCATTCGATGTATAATTTTATAAACAACATATGTGCAACAACAGCATCTGCCAGCTCGAAAATGAGAATTTCAGAGAATCCAAAGAGTGAGAAAGTAAATTTTGCTCAAAGTACATATAATAAACTAATAAATTATACGTAATATTTTACGAGAAATCACATAACGGTACTAAAATTTAAAATACCTTCGCACATTATGGGAAAGGAAGGAGTGAGTTTCGCAAACTAATTTTTCATCCGAATAGGACGATGGCGAAGGAAAGCGGCATAAAGGTGACACTATCGTCAAACGAAAAAGAAATATGCGTGGCGATGTAAATCTTCACAGTCGCAAATGTTCAACACTCGAATGCTCTACAATTCGCGAATAAAAAATGGAGTCCTGAAAGATTGAATGCTTCTCCGTAAAACGCTCTCGCTTCAAAATGGTCAAGGACCGCGAGCGTGTGCTGGAATAAATTTGCATCCGACTCGCTTATCTCGAGCTAATGGATAAGCCAAATGCGCTCCGTGTCGCCCCGGTTTGAGAGCAGTGTACAAGAGGTTAAAATCAGGTGTGGGTGGGGGGTGGGATTTCCCGGAGGAAAAAATCGGATCGATCGATAAGCCCGTGATGGCTCGCACCGGCAATTACGACAATAACCGTAACATAAATAATTAGTCTCGTCGGCGAAAATGCCAGACACGTCCTAGGAGACTGGAACCCGACGAAAATCGGTCGCCCGCTCGTCAGAGAGAGAGTGAGGGGAGGAGAGATAAAAGGAGAGAGAGAGAGAGTTGCGTAGGTTCTCGAACGATCCCACGAGACCAGTTCCCCTGCGATTTTTCGTCTCCAGGAGTCAACCTCGCTGGCGAGCCAGGAAATCCTCCTGTCTGCACTGAGTCACGCGAGTGTCGGCCACGCAGAAGCAGCGATTTTTCACGAGCGCCAGGATTACTACTTCCTCGGCTCCTGCTCATAGCTTGGGGACCTCTTTTTCATTATGCTAATTTGGCATCATTTTTCATGTAATTAGCAATTACAATTCCATACTAGGTGATTCGAATTACCAGAACAACACGTTATCGACACGCAACCGAGTCATCAATTTCTCCAGTACTCGTAAACTTTTAGAATTACATGCCTTCCCTTTTTTTTCTTCTTTTCCACATCTTTTTATAAGCTCCCCGCGTATTTACATATTTATAAAACGAGTTGTTTTCTAAAACAATTTTTCAACATCCCCTGACTCTACCCTTTTATTTTGCGCATGCAGATTTATAATTTTGCGATTGTAGGAAATAAATTGAAGCAATAAGCTCGGCATTGAGCAGTGTTGCCTCTTCCATCGCAAACTGACCCACATCAAATAATCGTTATTAAGCGAATCTCTTTGAATGCGGAGACTGGGATCCCTTATCGAGCAGAGGACAACCTCTTCTCCTCGGAGATTCGACAGGCCGGGAAACGAGTTCTTTCCATTTTCCTGTCCAGCGTCAGTCTTTGACTCTTATTCGATTTCCAGGGTTGGGGAGGGGGAGGGGGGTCGGGGTGCGGACGTTATCTCCTTTTCTCCGCTCCTCCGCTCGCGCGTGTCTTTCTCTCTTCCGGGTTCCTCGCGCACGAAACTTGACAGCGTCGTTTCGTTCCGGCGTCCCACGTCAATCGCTGACCAGGCAACGCATTACGCTGGACAATGCCCTCCTTCCCTCCCTCCCCCTCCCCCCCCGACCCAACCCGATCCCCGGCGATCCGATAAATAACGGTGTCGGCGTTCATAAATACACGGGGTCTCGAAAAATTTACACGCGCCGAGCTCGTAATGAGGATAATTTTACGATTGATAAATAAGTGTTGCGTTTATTTATGTGCTCCACGTCAAATTATAAATATTCGGCTATTTAAGAGGCTCGGAGTATTGAATGGACAATAATAACCACCGAGTGCATGATTTTGAAGTTGAGCGTCGTTGGTGCTGACGGCGATTTCAATATTAACCGAGGGGTTTCGCCCATTTGTCCATTGTCCGCATAATAGCGATTCTTAGCTTTTCGCTTAACGAAATATATTCAGGCTGAAAACAGGGAGCAATTAAAAAAATTCATTTATAAATGCAGCGCACAACTCACCGGGTCGGAATAATTCCAGCCCCGATCCATAAAACGAATATAATAATACGCAATACCAAATCCGATTTTTGTCCCATTCGTGAAAAATGAAAATCCCCGAGATCCTTTACGAGCGGCAACTCGCGAAAACAAGTCTCCCAATTATTAAATTTCAATAAATCAAGTTGAAGGCTTTATGAGACAGAGGATTCGATATCCTCGTCCCCGTCATTCGCGATCCGTAACTCTCGGTGTTGGCTACGTGCACGCACGCTTCCTGGAAATTGACGAGAGTCCTGGCGAATCTAGACATTACGATCGTCCTGCGGCCTCCCGCGCTCGCAGCATCACCGGCCGCCCGAGCGAAAGTGGTGACACACGGAGGAGGAGGAGGAGGAGAGGACGGCGGCCTCCGTTCACCTCCCCCTCCTCCCCCCGCACACCCTCGGAGGGAATAAAACGGAGAGAGGAAACATTACACCGGATCGTCGGGGGTCCCGTGCGCTCCCCACGAACCAAACTACGAAATAAAAGCACCAGCTCCTCGCCGAGGTTCTACGTACAATAAATTTCTTACCGTCAGCGATCTCACTTATACCGTTTTACCCCCCATTATTATTACCGCAAGAGCCGAGGCATGCATATTAATGCAGAGGCGAGCACGCGCGCCCCTCAGTCCGAGTCCGTGTGAGTGAGCGGGACTCGTACGTACACTCGCGCACCATTAAACCCGATCGTAACTTTCGCGCCTTTACTGCTGCGACGATCGCGGCCACTTTGTCATTAAGAGGCCGGGGCACCTCGGCTCCCGAGATCCGGCCCTATCCTTCGCTGAATAATTAAGATGATATTATTTCTTCGCGGCCCCGGCCGATCGGCTTTCGATTCCCGGAACACGCAACCTTTATCCCTCCCCTCCCCCTCCCCCCACCGAACCCCGACGACTTTTTTGCGCGGCAACACGTCCAGGGCTTTGTTATGGGCTCGCCTCGTCGTTAAAACTCCAACTCTGTCCCTCTGTAAATGTTTAATCTGTTGCATTGCCGGAAAATTACTTTCCGCGAAACCCCGTACCTTTTCGGCATTTTCATTTCTCGAGGCGCAATCCTCGTACGACTTTGTAATCGCCTTTGCAAAAAAACTCTCCCAAACCCACGTCGCTAATTATTGCGCGCCAAGGAGACGTTTTTCCTCGATAATTCGTTGTTTATGAATCAATGAAAGCAAATTTCTGGTAGAAAACACCTTTTGATTCATCTTTGATGGAAGGTTGAATCGCGAGATTTCTGGCCAATTGAGTACTTCGGACTTTATTCAAATGAGCATGATGTAATACAAATTTAGTGGTACGTAATCTTTTTGCAAACTATTCGGCACTCAAATTTACATATTTTGGTATCCCGTGTTATTAGACTCATTTTACTTAAAGTAAGAACATATTGCACTCGATATTTTGTTAAAATAAACTCTTAGTCTTTGACTTAAATTTCACTTGATATAATCAAACACATCTCGGAATTTAATCTTAGAATATTATTTTGTACTTGCAATTTGGATATTGATTAAATTTGAAAACTAATTTATCATTTTATACTTTCATTTAAATTTTCAATTTTATAAATTCCAAATTTTCACCAATAATCTTTAAGTTTTATTTTCTTTTCTTTTGAATAAACTATTTTAATCAAAAAATATTTTTTTGTTATTACATTTTTCACGTTATAGTTGATTAAATTTTATATGGTGTTATGCTAAAACTTTTTAAATTGTATTCACGTTAATTCATATTAGAAAATAGTTTATTGGTGCTTAAAAAATTAGAGTACTAAATTATATTTTACTGCAATAAGTTAACAACTTGTATACAGTTTTCATAAAAAATAGGTTATTAAAAAAACTAGATATACTTGTGTAGAAAAGTCGATAAAAAATAATTACCGTATGGTTAAAGTTGACTGCAATTTTACTATTCTACGTAATGATATATATATCTATACATACATACATCCATATATACACGGCTAATACAGTAAAATGAAAAAAGTTGAAACTAATATAACTATACAAAATATTTATTGGCAATTATATCGATACCACTATTGTAAAGTATAATTTTTTATCCGACCGTTTTCAGTTTTAGGTATATATCTCTATTAAGTTAAAAACTTTAAGTACAGAAAAAATATAAAAATTTAGAAAATCTTTAACAGTTTAACCATCAATTATTACTAATTTAAAATTTTTGTAATAAAATTAATGAATATTACTTAATATAAAGTGTATTATAATTATATTCATTACTATATTAATTTATTCTGTAATAGATTTTTTTTTACAATAATTTCAATATTTATTTTGTAAAACATTTACTATTTTAAATGAAGATTGATTGATTGATTAAATCATCGATATTCTTTAATATTTCGTTTTTTTTAATTGTAATAATTAGACTATCTAAAGGTAAAACTGATTATTAATAGATTTTTTTCAATTTTTTGTTTTCATATTTTAGGAAGACTTAATGATATTTAATTTTTTCAGCGATATTTCCATTAAATTTAAAACATCTTCTATTTGATTTTAATAATTATTTTACTAGTATATGTTTATACGAATATAACGTTACTGTTTTGTAGTGGTGGATGATGAAGAATCAAGTGTTGGGTGGAATAATTTCCAAATAATAAGCGAAATTGGAATTTCAGTGGTAGTCGAATTCATCTAGTGTCAACATAGCTTTTGCACTGATGAACCTCCCGAATTATTCAACAGCGATTGTTAAACAGCAAATATATTATTTGTGTTTGATTTAATAATAAGATATAATGTTAATTCATTGAGATAAATTTGCACAGCGCGTCGATTCTCCGCTCGAGTGTCACGATAATGAAAATTCGTAAGTAATTAAAATTGCGTTTATCGCCAAAAAATCATTGCTCGTCTCCAAAGTAGATTAAAATGAAGCTAACGGCCAGAAGAACAACGCAATGTATCCCTAGTTACTCGGTAATGTAATTTGCAAATAAATCACATTTAAAGTGTTGGTAGTACGAAGTCGCCCGAAAGCTTTAAATTCTCAACGGGATTAAACGCGTCAGGGGTGATTCGCCCGAGCAATTTTTCCTCTCGGAACAAGCCCGAACATGGTCGAAGGGGGGGGGGGGAAACGGGTGGCTCGGGCCCAGACTCGAGCGAGTTCCACCTCGATACAGTTATACCTCGTCCGAGGTAGAGGAACAGAGGAACGTGCCGGCGATCGCGTCACGGAGACGGTCATTATAAATTCCCCGGGAGCGGTGCTCCAGGTTGTCCGCGGATAATCGTGCGAAACAAGCCGGCGGAGGAAGGCCGAGGTCAGTCCGCGTGTCGCATATAAAGCCGGCGTTGATTCACGGGACCCGGGGCCTCGAATCCGCGGACCCGACACGTTTTACGCACCTGAGCGGAGGCGCATTGTTTTCGCACCGTCGCACCGGCTCCAATTGCCTTTGTTCTCCCTTTAATCCGAGGCAAATACTTCTCGCTCGAATGCGGAGTGCGAAAATGAGATCAGCCGGGGAATTCGCAAGCTCCCTTTTTTCCCTCGGCCCTCCTCCGGCCCTCCCCCCCCCAATTTGCACATAAAGCATTCTTCCGAACTCGGCTTCCCAGCTTCGCGATTTAATTGTGGCAGTCCATTATCGCCACGCCTGCGCATTCGCGCCAAATAATAAATGTCTCGAGTCGGCGGGTGTCTCTTGGAGCGCTTTCGCCTCGTTATCGAGAACAAAGCACCTAAGGAAGTGCTTCGCACTTGCTGCCAGCGCAAATGGACCATAATGGCGACGCCCAGCCTCCCGCGGCTGCGGTCGACCGTGGAATTAGTACAGCGCCATTGTCACACAATGTTAAGTAAATTTGCGACTTGGTATTGTGCTCGCGTCGAGCATGAGTACTATATCCCCAAAAGAGAGAGAGAGAGAGAAAAGTCGCGAATACCCCTTTCTTTTTTTCCCCGACAGATGAACGCGCGAAACGAGGCGGAAGGAGCTTTTCCTTTTTCGCCGATCCCTCGGTTTGCCCTCTCGCAGCCTCCTTTTTTCTCCCTCCTCGGGTGCTAACTACCCGGCACTTGGACGACCTGCGCCCGACCCACTTTTAATAAAATAAAAAACGAAAGGGTCGTTCGGCTCCGTCGGGTCCCACCCCCTGGGGAATTAGCATAACGAGTGTCGACGTCACCGAGTGTCGGTACAAAGGCCGCTTTATGAATTCGTGGGGGATCCCTCCGGTTGCATCGCGAATAATATGCACCTGCTGCACTCTCATCCTCTCGAAAAACGAGTCGCGACTCCCCAGATCTGCACAGATGCATAGATACACATATAAGATCGCTTTGTCCTTTTTCCCGATCTCGCTTTCCTTTTCCATGCTGGCTTGTCGTGTTAACCTTTCCGCTAGACACGGGGTTATTCTTCTGCCTCGGCTGCAAAATTGCCGCTCGAGTGTCAGCTGAGACTTTGGATTCCCATTTGAATATATAAATACGATTTCCTTACCCCTTATCTCTGTCCCTCCCCCCCCTCTCTACCCGCTACCCTCTCGCTCTATCTCTGACTTTCTTTAAGATTCTCTTTCATGAAATCAGTTTACGAAGAAACTACGTTTATTAAATGAGAATACGTCACAGTTATATCTCTTTACCGAGTGAATTACGATTTATCAAGATAAAGAAATGCAGTACATTGACAAAGACAACATTTTTTGAACAATACTTCAGTAAATTACATATTAAGTAGATTTTCATCTCACTCGTGAGACACTGTATTTCTGCCGACTCGAACAATTTTTATACTTTCAAGGAATGAAAAATATTAAAATCGCAAACTAACTGTAAAGTATTTTAGAGTGTCATTAAAAAGGGTTTAAGTACTGCTTTTTGTGCATCACGCTACATAATTTAAAATCTAGATTTTCCAAAAAATGGTGTATAATTTAATGGACAGTACAAAGATTTCTTGTATATATTGTACAAAAATGGAGCGGAATTAAAACGGTAAACACGTGACATTTTACCTTCCTTTCAGTATATTTACAACCTTTGTCTTATTGAAACATCTGTCTGCTACAATTAATATGTGTTAATTTCTTTCGACTATAGTGGATATTTACTTTTCAATGTCATGTCTTAAAAAAAAAACTTTTTCTTTATTCTTTGCATTTTTTAATAAAGGCCTGCTGAGGATACCAATAGGTGTTAAATCAAGACTCAATATCAATTTATTTAAAACAAAATTTTTAACAAACTTTTATCAAACGAGGATCGTATTTTAGCATTCAATATAATATAATGAAACATTGTTTTTACAATTTTTTTTAATTCTTAAAAAGTATTGATTTAGGAAAACTAAAATTATTGAAAAATATGTCTGATATCTTAATTTTATTTTTAAAATATTTTAAGTGATAATTTTAAGTGACATAAAAATATTTTTTGTCAAACTTGTACGACATTACAGATTATTTCAGCACATCCAGATATTTTATCCATTGAACATAACATAATATTTGCATAAGTTATGAGGTTTGGAAAATAATGTGTTTGTTTAGCTATGATACATTTATATATATATGTGTGTTTTATTAACTTTTCCAATGCGGGGAGTAATTCAAATTGTTGAAACTTTACATCTGAATTTAACTTGCTCGATCTATTTAGCTGAACACTGCATCTTCTATCTGCATATACTTTAGTCGCAAAGAAAGAGGGAAATTAACCATTTACAAGTTTATCTAGTGCATTTAATGGTCTTACAGATAGTAAATTTAACGTACAATTTTAATCCATGCAAGTTAAATAAGTAAACGAAAAGTTCCACGCGAGATTTAGGTTAACAATAAATTCTACTTTTTGGAATATAAATCACTTGGCAAACAATTAGACACAGGTATACGCTACATAACCCAAAAGTAATTAATTAAATTGAAATTGAAAAAACCTCAAAAATGAATCGGCATTTTTGAAGGAAATCGTCTTGCTGCGAATGTAAATAAAGAATGAGTCTAATTAAACAACGAATATTGCAAAATAAAAGGTCGTCCAAGTACGTGAGTGATGAAAAGCAGTAGCTGCGAAAACGGAGGCGATTAATTCCCGGAGTGGTAATATTAAGCACGTGTACCCCAGGAAAAAAGACTATTAAGAGTCAGACTGATTACTCGGGTGGGTAGCTCGTATGTGGGCACAGTAAAAATATTAATTAGCCACAGACCGCCCGTATGTAGGTTGCGGCGGTCTCGTTATGCGATTGCGTCCCTCTCCTTTTATCTCTTTTTATCTCCGTCTCACGCCCCCACCAACTGCATGCGACAACTATATCGCCTTTGCCGGTTGACCCCGGCGACGATGTACGATGTCGCGCACAACCACCAGTGCGCACCGTATAAGAAGTAGCCCACATCCGAGCGAATTGGGGGCGTGTTTTTGCATCTGCATGTCTGCATAAGCAGGCCAAACTATCGGTGGGATGCGGAAAATGGAAAGGAAAATAGAGTCGGACGGGGGAGTGCGGAGATCACTTGGAGCTGAAGTCGATAGGAAAGGCGGAATGGAAATGAGGAATGTGCTGTGGCGCTGGATAGGCATATAATGGGATGCGAAGTGAGTGCTCGATCTGCGAGATGCGATGCACGATGCCTTCCTTTCCCTATCACTCTGGGAGAAAGAAAGAGAGAGAGAGAGAGAGAGAGAGACGAAAGAAAGTAAGTAAGGAGTCCTTTGCGTGTGCTCACACGACCCGGAGAAAGCTCCAGTCATTTTCCTATATATCCTCGCGCTTCCATCTTCTTTCCCTTCTATCCTGCCCTATTTGCTGATGCATGTCCTTACGCAGACAAGTATTAATGCACAGCTTTTCTCGCGAGGCGCCCGCACACCACCATTGAAAAAAACCACCCCCGCATTGCAATTTCAAGGATGAAAAAATGCATTCCACCCGCGCTACATACTTATGAGGGAAAACCGCCGCAGGAATCCCGATGCGCCGAGCATTCATCATGGATTCCGTAACAGTTTAGCAAATTGGAACTGAGAGAGGAACAAAGTAATGACATTGTGTTTTCATTTGCTACCCTCGTGACTACGGATATGAGCCTTTTGAATAATAAGCCCTTGGAAAACTGCAGCTGCAGCGAGCAACGACGAGCTTACTTTGGAAAATCCTAATCAATGTCTCGTCCCATTTTCACTCTGTTTCATTTCGACTCAACATAAACAAAGCGCTCGAATAAACATTTCAAGGAAGCACACGGATAAAGAAAGTTTGCCAGATTTGCAAAAGAAATTGATTCAGCTCCGAGAGAAACTGATTTATCCTATTGGCAGCACTAGTTTGACAACTTTACCACTCGGGAGGATAAGTTTGGGAATGTGGCTTCCTTCAAGTTTTTCAAACTCGTTACCACGACAATGCATGTAGACACGCTGAAGGTCGACCTGGGCCGCGCGCCTCAAAACTTCTCCAGGAGTTTCGTGAGAGTCCCCGATCAAGGTACATACGTGCATACACCCTCTTTCCGCCTTCTGTCCTTGTCTCCGCGTTGCGAGTTCCCGGCATTTAACGGTACAGATCCTGGGGATTAAAAATAACTTTATGGATAGGCTCGCAGAAGGCTGGGTAACTTTGGAGGACGTCGTCCGTGAGAACGCGTGGCGCTGGATTATCGCGATCGGGTAGCTCGTGCGCGAGGGGCCCGATTAACGGCGATGTCGAGAACGAAAGAGGGACGAAAAGTTTTCCCGGCGACCAAAAGATGCGGCCGGCCCGTTTTTCCTCGAGGACGCGCGATAACGCGTGCACGCGAGGAAAAACGAACTAGACCGGGACGGCCAACGAGTAAACAGCAGGCCCTTCGCTCTCCTCCAAGGCCGACGGCGTGTTTATGAAATTAATAGACTACCGCTTAATCGCTACCCTTCATCTTCCCTCCCTCCGCCCCTCAAGAATCTCGGTTAGCGTTGAAACTTTTATGCGCCGCGGCGGTGTCGGAAGACGGAAGACAATAAAGGAAGCGACGGTTGATGGGGTATGAGGACGATCTTTTCATTTAACCTCGGAAGCTGCTTATAGAATTAATTTTCTATGGAAAGTTTCTTGTGCCGTTTTTGTAAGAAAAAATCAGCATCGTGAGGCGAGCGCGCGAATAAACCGGGAGGGTTTAACGAAGACTATATAATCAAAAATTACCATTTTTAATCGCTTCATAAAATCTTCGTGTTTTTGCTTGCTATTATGAATTTTTTATCGCGTTTTATGATTCATGAAAACGTTTTCAATAATTATTTTCCCTTATCAATCGGTATTTTTTTTTAGACCAATCATCTCTCGAGACTCCATCATCGCTTTAATAATTGTTCCTCTCCCCCTCCCACAACCCCTCACTCGAGTACGCATTGGCCAGAAATTGGGAAATCAAAGGAACGGCTAGGGCTTTCGTGTGCACGTGTCAAAAAATCTTACAAAGCAACAAGAAGAAAATAAAGTACGTGTATGTCGAGTCCCGTAAATTGTAATGTGTCGACCATATGTGCTCCTCTATAAATGTATACGCTTATTTTTATGTTATTCGTAAACTTTGATTGAACTCTTCTGAACTTCCTCAATCAGTACGCTAACATAAATTTTTATATTTTATACCCTTTTTTTTACGATAGGTGGTAGTTGTTTGAGAATATGAAAATGATCATCTATGTAATGGCTGTCATGTTTTAATGTTGCACAAACTCAAAATTATAAAAAAATGTATCGATATAGGGAGACGTTACAATTACTATTTAAAAAATTTTATCCAATAATCATTTTTTTGGAGGTACATTTTACAAAAAAAAAAAAGTTGTAAAAACTGATCAATAGATTGAATTGAGTTTAAACAAATATAAAGCGATGCAATTCGTAAAAATATTTATAATTATTATTTATAAATTGAATACTTTGATAAATTATTCTAAAATAAATATATAATTTTTAAATAATTCTTTTTCGCACAAGTTAAACAATACTAATTTTTCATTTTCACATAAAATAAAATATTTTCAAAGTATATGCTTGTGCTATCATTTGACTAAAATTTATATAAAATATTTATTTCACAAACATAATAAAATTATAAAGAACTTTTGATTTTATATCAAACATTCAACATTATAAATTCATAAAATTTTATTTAAAATTCTAATTAGACGGGGATGATGAACACGTTTTCCATCAGTCAAGATTTACTTTATTTTCATCATTACTCAACATTCATAATTGAATTCTTTAAAATTTATTGATATTCTTTTAATTTATAGTACATAAGAGTGAGAACTTGCATTTTTCTCAATTTTCAGAAAATTTTTACACGATAAAGCTTTTTAATATAAAGAAAATATTTTTTAAGATTTAATTTTATCTTCAATTTCGTACACGTATTTTTAGATTAGCTACTGTTATTCTTCTGTTATATATGAAAATGTCACTTTTATGGAATGAGGTTTTATCACTGAAATTGATGGAGCAAAATTAATGGTTTTCTGATAGTGGAAGATTTGTGATAGTGAAAAAAGAAGCATTTTATAAAATAGCATTATAAACAGACGTTTTGATAACTATGAATAAAAAGATACGATTTTAATAAAACCTAAGACCATGTATGTAGGTCTAAAATTTGGTAAACACATTTCTACTCCCTGCATTTCATACGATGTAAAAAATTTTAAACTCTTCCGAATAATTTTTTTACCTTTCTTTTGTTACTTATAATCTTGTTAATCATTTAGATACTTTTTTTTATCTTTCAAAACCTTAACAGCGGCTATTACAGATAAAATAAAATGCACAAGCATCTGTAAAACGAATGTATAATTTAACCTTATAAAATTTCTTGAATATGATTAAGAACTTAATATATAAGAATCGCGATCGATACGAAAAAGAATATATATTGACTTGCTAATGCCATGCTTTACGAGTATAATTTTTGCATTAAAATCAGTTATAGTTTTAGGGCTTAAATTATTATTTTACTCGGTTTAATATTTTTATTTTATTAATCCTTCATCGTCATAATATGTGATTTAAGATTTTACCTTTTTCAATACACGTACAATCTCAATGCGTAATAATATTCACGTAAGATTGAGAAGCTGCTAGATTGCAGTGATCTGCTAAACTACAATTTATCGAGGCTATAAAATCTCAATATTTTTGTTTAATGTACCAAGAATTTCGGTAGTTATTGTTAAATTATACGATGCTTTTTTCATTCCATCAATTTCCGATCTTTATATTTATGTACTCGATATTCTATCCATCGATTAAGTAACTTATATAATTTAAAGAATTCAATGCTCTTTTAAACAAGTGTTTCTGAATTAATGCACTTGAGCTAAGTGATTATTGAATATTTCTTACGTTTTTTTCAATTTCAGACAATAAATTTTATAATCATATTTGTTTCTTTGAAAGCAATATGAATAATATTGAATATTTTTATATGTGCCACTGTAAAAAGAAGTAAATTCTACAAATAAATATGTTCAATGCATTAAAATTGAGTAACTATCAATTTTTTAATATTTTTTCTAAATAATTTACAACATTTACCTCTATTAATAATATAAAGAAAATAAAGTATCTTTTATGTCACTGTACTTTTATATTGATTTTCAATTTTTGAAAAAGCAAATTTGACATAAAAGTAGTCTTGTACATATAAAATATATTCATGGAGCCGTTCATTTTATTTCAAGATTTACCTTATTTGTTTACTAAAAACTATAAGATTTAGTTATGAAACTAACATTACGTATGAATTAGTTAGAAATACCAACGGTTCAGTAATAAATTTTAATTCCAAAAATTAAATATCGAAAAAGTACATATATCCTTGTATAAATTCTTTACAAAAAAATCAATTTGAGAATAAATAGCAATTTCTAATTGTATTTTAGGTTTATTGTACTTTAAAAGAAACAGAATTATTGAATGTTGCGATATAGCCTTTAACTTTTATTGCAGTACTTGGTGGAAGTATATTCTTGTTATTAAAGTAAAAGAGGACAGTATTACAGTTGGTCAATTTTAAGTTTAAATCCAAAGATTATTTCCGACAATTTCCGCAAATTTTTAAATTTTATTTGTAGCTCTTTTAATGAACATAACATTCATAAATAAAATTATGGTAACAGAAATTCTCAAGTATTGAAAGGAAAATATTTTCCAGAAATATATTATTCTTGTTATTACGATAGTTATTATTACGCATTTACTTCATTGTTTATTCAGAATAGCATTCATTCATAATAAAATATTTATTTTGAAATAATCAAAATTCACTGAGCACATCGAGATAACTATCCAATATCTTGTTTTTTCTAAAACAGCTTTTTCAACTTTTATTATTAAGTAAATTGTATCAATAGTTATAAAATGTAAGTTATATTTATAGTACCTTCTTCATTTTGTAAGTTAAAGATTTTGATCAATTTCAATTTTTTGAATCTTTTTATTTATCAAATTTGAAATATTTTTCATCCATAACATTCTAGTCACCAAATTCAATAGAATTCCTAATTTCATTGCATTAATTTACTTTGATAGTAGTTGCAGCATTTATTCGCTAATAAATTAAAAATTATTTAAATTATCTTAGTACGTTAGGAAGAGATTAAAAGGAATTTTATTAAACTCTATATTCGCCAAATTTTGTGTATTTTTCTTTATTTCTATAAGTCCCCTTCCATCAAGTCCATACCCTTCGCAATAAACAATTGTTCGTCATCGCATCAACAGATCCGTATGAAGGGATGTATCTCGTGATTTTCCGTGAATGACTACTCCGAAGATTTCGCGGGCGAAGCAGAATTTTTCGGCGTTTCGGAAAACTTACCGCCTTCAACAGCATCAAATTACAATATAGACCCCTTCGGTCCAAATACTCAAGACATAGTAAACATGACGATTACACCTCAAACTCTGTCAAATGAATACAAAGTTAAGAAAAAATAATTTTTTTCTTCAATGTTACTTGATCTTTTCTACCTTTTTTTTCTGTAAAATACCCTCAATATGGAACTACAATATTTTTATTTATATAATAGTTACGAGACACTCTAAATTCAAAAAGAGTCTCCAACAGCAGTAATAGCCAATTCGTAATCAATTAAAACAAACTTGATGCAGTAGTTCATAAAATTTCGGAGCATGATTACACTACTCATAATGAATGAATAATGAAGTATACGAGTTTAATAAGATACGTCCTCTGAGCTAATATTGCAAAAAATACAGAAACTTTGAGTTTAAATTTTCATTAAGTACATTTCCATCAATTCTATTTGAAATGATTGAGGTGGAAAATCGAAATTGAAAATTGGACTTTAAACTACAGTAAATATGTACGTATATTTGTGTGCCGAAGCTAGTATTTTTATTTTCTTGAAATAGTTATTTTAGCTACTGCCTTTTTCGAACTGTATTTCTTGCGTCCAAACGTCAACCATTCCTTTATACTACACTCTTGTCACATACATGCATCTATCTTTCTCACATACCAAACAATCATGCGAAACCAACCTCGATCGTGGCATATCGTAAAATGAGGGGAAACTTTATATTCTATAGGAAGTTTGTAAATATTCAGGAGCTTTAGACTGAAATAAACTAGCTTCGGTTATACTATACATCTAGAAAAATTTTTTGTCTTATCAAAGTCGTCCGACATCTCTATTATCTATATTATATCAATTTAACATTTATATAAATATTATTATATGACTTGTATAGAAAACTCGAGGATAAAAATAGTTTTTATGGCTCTTTTTAACTCTCTCAAAAGAATTAAAAGCGTCGACTCATAAGCAATTTTGGATTTTATTATTCTACACACACAAAGTGAGAATTTAACGCTATAACTTATTTTCTGTATACTTGGTCATACTGATCAAGCAATCTCATGTTTTTAATTTCTTCGTAAGCTCAGTCTTTTCTTTACCTGCAGTATCTCTCCCTGGAATGCAGTCTATCCTTAATGTCAGTTGAAAAACTTGGTGAACGAATGTAGTCTCCTGGATTCAGTCTGGATTCCGAACAGATTATCATGTTAAGAGATTCTTATAAATAGTTCATTTCTATCGCCCGTCATCACATGTTGTTTATACTTTAAAATGTTGCTTCGAGAGTACTATTTTTAGACACGCAATTCATTATTATTGCTTTAATTGAATATATATATATATATATATATAGTTAGATAGATAGATAGATATATGTGTGTGCGCGGGTGTGCGCGCATGCGCGCGCGCGTGTGTGTACACACGTTAAAATTCTTCATTAACTTTACGTGCAAAAGCTCGTGTCGATCATATATTTTACGGTTTTTTTTATTTCGATGGATTGGACTTTTTAATATTTTGTAATGATATTTCAAATATTAAAGGATTATTATTTAATGCACATTATGTATAAACCTACACTTTGGTTTCCCATTTTTATTTTGCATTTAATTTTTAAGAGCTTACTTTTTTAATAAGCTTATTTTAGGATTATGGCAAATATGGTTATAAAGAATCTTTATTTTTATCAGAATTTTGTACAGACCCTTTAGCGTATAAAATATACTTTTGGTGCATGAAATGCAACGTTTTAACATTGCAATAATTTATAAGCCATTTGAGACTTATTTATTTTAAATACTTTAGAATCTTTAAAATATTTCCTCCTGAGTGCATGTTATTTTAAAACCTAAAGACCTACACACGAGTATGACCTAGGATGTAAAAATATTACATGCTTACTTTGATAAATGTTTCCTTAGTAGTCATTTTCATATTAAATTTATGCTGTACTACAGTTTAAGTAAAATGTTTTACTTTATTTAGAACAGTCTGAATCCCAATGGATAAGGATCAATATTTATTTTCATAATATTTACAGAGAGTTTATTGGTTAGCTTTTTACTGCGTGAATATATTAGCGCGCCTTCATTAGATATTCCTAACACGTATCTAATATTTGTTTGTTTGATAATTTTACCTAATTAAACCATTATACTCAAATTTATATGTATCATTAGATGTTCTTACGTAGTTTATTCACGGGAAAAAATACTGTTCATGGCGCGATGGAGACCCTTTTAAATATAATTCATCTTTTTTGCACGACAATGCAGATAATAACAACAGAAGTGGAACTATATATATTCAATGCCATTTTGGATGCAAACATTTTATTAGAAATTCAAATATTGTAATAATAAATTAGGTACTAATAATAATTATTGATAAATTTTAATTTTAAATACTGGGGTATTCTTGAAATTGGTATTCTCATAAATATGCTTTAACTCCTCGGCGGTCTCGACTAAACTCTAATAAAATATATTATTTGACAGAGTATAAATTAATTTTTTTACGATTTAATTTTTAGGCTTCTTCAAAAATAAATGTTCTTGAAAAGCTGTTATTGAATAAATATATAAATAATAATAGTAATACGTAATGCACAGAAAATAGTATAAGGGAATAATTACCGTGCAATTTTATCATTAAATTTAAATATATAGTTCATTTAACGATCGTGTTAATATCGTGTAATAACATCTTTTGCAAATATTGAATTATCAAAATAAAATAGGATATTTCCCCCAAGAGATAATAATTCCATTCGACAAAAATATTATTCAAACAAAATTTCCCAAGATTACCAGTTAAATTTTAGTGCTCATAGCCGATAAGCTCCAGAGTTCAGCGCAATTAATTCTAAAATCGTTAATAAATTGTAAAGTTCATGAGATGTAAAAAAGAATACGTTTAACTGCCGTGCCAACGTTGTAAAACTAAAATATCAAGTAGGAAGTGAAGCGGGCTGCCGCGTCTCCTCGTTACAACCCCCGGCTTTCCATAAAAGATAATCAGGAAGAAAAAAGAAAAAAGGGAAGTAAAGAGCCGCCCTAAAGTTCCGAATTTCCCGGGAAAGTGCCATTCACATCTGGCCGAGGAGGTAATTTCGCCGGGATCGATGACTCGGAGGAGTAGCTGGTAGGAATCCGGACGCATCCCGCATATCCATGCGTGCCGTTTCAGTGATTTTAATTTCCTTAATATGTCACAGCGGAGCCAATTAAAATCAGCGGCGATAAGGTCGGGAAGCTGCGCTCGAGGCTGGACCAGTCGCAATCTTCCATGCGTTCGTTTCCGCAAACACGAGCACGCACACGCACTGGTACGGGAAATGAGCCCACAAACACACGCACACGCGCGCGCGCACACACGTGCACACAGGGGGGCGGGGGGCGGGGGACGGAGGGTCAAAGCTGCAGTTTGCCTCATCATTGGGCTCTGCTCCTTGGCAAAGCTATGGCCTCTCGGAGGATCCAGGAGAGTTTATCCGGATCCTGGGATGCGCTTCCATGCACCGACCGTTAGATTACGCGGCATTAATGATCTATCGATCTGTCCCCTGCCACCGATAAGTACACTTGACCGCTCGGCTTCATTAGCATTCGCATGGGAAATTTTCGCCATGGCGTATACGCGGAAATCCCTGGAATTTTTTACTCCTTTTAATTGACCCATAACTTGGCTCGCGTAATATAATCGCCTGGAAAATTCGCGCGCACTCCGAATGCCACGAATTCTCACGTCGACGAGCCAAATTCTTCGTATGCGAAAACATTTCTTCTTCGCTCGGGATTCGGTCTTAAAATGTGTGTCAGTGGCATAGAACAGCATAGTTTTAACAGCTTTGAATGTTGAATTATAAGACACTTGCTCTGGCTTGGCGCGAGCTATTCGCTCGAACGGGAGCCCAGACTGAGCAAACACTTTCCGAGCTATAAGACTCGCGCGATTAATTTGGAGGCAAAGATTATGCTGCGGAGCCGCGAAAGTGCAAGCGCACCTGCTCGAAAAATATTAATTATCTCGGGCTCGAGAATTCGCTGGAAAAATCGGAAGGATTCTGGAGAGGTCGAGAGCGAGTTTACTGTTAGGAGAAGATGCAGAAGATGCAGAAGCACACGAGGGATTTTTTTTCGCCGGAGCGCCGTGCGTCCGCGACTCCTAGACAGAGGAGGGCATGTGCGCCAAGATTAATGAAGGCAAAAATTCGCATTATCGATTCAAAATCTATCGGCCGCCGCTCCGAGGGATATTTATTCCACATTCGAATGGTCAACAAGCGGCGGCAGTAGAAATTTAGTGATATCCAGGGAAGAGAACAATCAATCCTCGATCTCGGAAGATTTAGAGAGCGCCGGCGACTCGAGAGCTCAAACTCGCGGAGCTCGTGGGCCGCATAAAATTAAATTAAAGCCACTCGAGTGTTTACCCACGTTCTCAATTATAGGCGATGAACCTTGGCTTCGAAATAATTATCTTTTGAGGCCGTTATACGGGCCGAGCTCGCGAGCGATATCTCGGATCGACTCCTCGCGTCCCTCCAGCAGCTCTCAACTTTCCCCTATCACCTTTATCCTATCGCATTTTCCGGGGCCTTGTAACTTTTCCTCCTCTTTTACACGCGAGCGACGTACACTTTGCATTTTCTCGCCTCGGCCCAATGAGAGCGCGCCCGATATATAAATTTATTGGAACCTCGCGCCCTCCTATCTCGAGCCATTCGAATTTAGATTTTGTGCAGATCTTGTTTATTGGGTATTTTCTGAGGAATATCCGCAAATTTATAACCGCGCTCGCGAAAATATGAGAAATTTTCATTTTAAAACTAGGAAGAGCCATCGGGGTCAATTTATTATCAATAGCTTTAACTTTGCGTCTCATCGTAAAGTCGTTAATGAATCAGTACGATTTTGAAAACTTATCGCCGTAAAAATTCCTGACAGTTTCTGCAAAATATTGCCATTTTACCACCGACACTCGATACTTTTTTGATCAATAAAAGTTTTTAAAAAACTGAATAAATAATTTATTCCGCAAAATAATTTTCTTTTTATCGCGGTGATTTTTCATCCGACCTTATGGTCATTTTTCACAAAACTAATATTAAAATAAATGCCATCGATAAAAACGAAGCGACTGATCGAAAACTTCTTTTAATGATACAATGTGTAGACTACAACTACAACGACAAACTAAAAAAAAAAAAAAACAAAAAAAACAAAAAAGGAAAAAAGAAAGGAACTCTCATGTAATTCAATATTAGCTTAGTCACTTGGAAATGCTGGGAAACAATGTCAAAATCCCAGATAATTCAATATAAAATACGTAAATATTTATTCGAAGTAACATCATTTCTTTGTATTTTAAAAACTCTGATGACTCTCGTGTCTTTTGATGTCGATTATAATGCGACTCTTTAAAACTCTCTACTCCCCCTCACAAAAGGCTTATCGACGAAAAAAATATTAATAAAAGTATTAGAGCAACTATAATAACCAATAAGTAACTATAATACTCCGATTATTTAATATCGAAACTCGAACAATAAAAAAGGCAGGTTTAATTTATTAAAAAAAAATATCCGAGAGTTAGAACTATTGAAGAAGATTTTGAGCATCGGAGAGATTATGAAAAATCTGCTGAGATTGCAAAGGATGTTGAATTTAACAAAGAAGAAGGAAGGACGAGAATAAGAGAGGCGAAGTCAACATCAATGGTCGGCTAAGACCGATCCATCCAATAGATAAGAAGATAGCAATCTCGAGCGTATAACAATTACATGATTTTCCATGGAACGAACCAAAGTACTCATGATATCGAATAGGATAAAGGAAAAATCACAAGACAACGGCATTGAGCTGCCTTTTTTTTATAATAATGTTAGAAGCAAGAATTCAATAAGAATTTTTTATCTCATATTTAATTACATATTTAATTTATGCTGATTAATCTCAATAAGATTGCGTTTATATTATGTACTTAATGCTCTCATTTTTTTCTCGTTCATCACGTGGGGGAAAAATGTATCTCAGGAATTCAATAATAGTTTGCCAAAGCAAGTGTCTTAATGATTGGTCGTTAATTTAACGTAATAAGTATCTTCATATTTATATCCCCGATGTACTCATTGAATTTCATCAAACCCTGAACACGATTGCAAAATTTATGGCTTGCAATGAATCATTGTCAGTCATTTAAGCTATAAAAATAGGTATAAATTATTTTATCCTTTATGTTGAGTTATATTAACTGTTTACTTATTTATATGTATTTTATCTGCCAGTGTATGTGACCAGTCAATGTCGTCCTTACGACCAAGAAAAGCCTCCCTCCCTCTCCCCTCCCCCCTCGCCCTCAACCGAACAAACATAGTTTTCCATTCAATCGTTTCGTAAGACATTATCAATAGAACCGAAATTTGTTGTTCAGTTTATTTCAAGTTTTCCAATCGGCAAAGTTTGCAATGCATAAAAATTTTATATTTGTTTGCATTATAATTTCTAAAAAAATATTTATGAAAGAATAAATATTGAGGTACAAAATGTTTTTAACCAGAATAGACCTTTAACAAAACGTTTTTGACAAAAATGTAAGATTGACGATATAAACATATACTTGTTGGGTTTCTTTTTATTTGTATAAAATTTATAAGCATTCGTTTATTTGCAATAGTAATAAATAGATAAGCTCTTAAACCTATGCAGATTTTTTTATATTTTTATATTAATGATCACACATCTCTTTATTCAAAATTGATACTATGCATTGAAGATATTTATTTTTTTTATAATAATATATCATAGATTATCATTTTTATCATAAATAAATATATAGATTGAAAAGTGAGTTGCTATACCAATTTATCATTTTATGTTAATTTAAAAAAAAAAAAAAAAAAAAAAAAAATTATAAAAAAGTAAATTTTGATACATTTGTATTTTATCTGCAAATCTGAACCATTATTATCGACGGTATAAACGTTGAAAATTGGTTCTTTTCAGCATACAAAAAAGCTTTTGAAACATTCATTTGTGCAATATTTCAATATGTTAAAATTTCGTCTAAGCATTTTTATTTTTTTTTCCGAAATGACTGGACTAAACGAAGGGAGATGAAAAGTCAAAAGCTGGGCGGAGGGATAGCGAAGGAACAAGATTTGAGTTTACGTATTCGCAGAAGCAGCCATGCATCGAAAACGTGGGAAACGTGTAAAAGGGGGATTTTCCAGAGAAATCTCTCGAGCGTATTTCGCTTAGTCGTTTACTTTCTTGCCTGACGCTTACTAAGGAAAAGATAATGCGGCGATAAAAATAACAAACTATTTTTTATAGTGAGAAAGTATTTATCAAAATTTTTTGATTTGTGTTGAAAATGTTAAGAATCTAAATCATGGCGGTAATGACCCAATTATGAGCTTAATGATGATGAATTTTATATGTAATGACATATAATTTTAACTACGGATTCATTCGCTGAATTCAAGGACTCAAATTATATTTACTTTCCAGACTTTGTTCGAAATAAGTTCCATTATTTCTGTTTATTATGTAGCAGAGTGCAAATTTTACAGTAGAATCAAGTATGATTACCTCCCAGGAATTAATTTAAATAAGCACAATTAAAATTTTGCATACAATAATATTACAACTAAGAAGCTGGTTATTGCTATTTCGTTAAATAAATCGCTTTCATAACTTTAATATTCAAGTCGAAAGACTACCCACGTATAAAAAATAAAATACAGTTATAAAAATATAAAAGTATTTAGTATAATATGCTACTGGCTAAAGTTTCAAACAGCATTTGTGCAAGAAAAGGATAGAACAGAGAAAAAACATCTTATCCAATATCGTGCGCTCAATGTATTTATAATAAATTTTAAAGAGTCGAAAAATTATTTGTAATAGGCTTTATGAAAAAGTTTAAATATTATTTAAAAACTCGTCTCAATAAGAACTGAATAATTCATTTTGAATTTCATACTAATTTTAAAAGCAAATAAAATATTTGCTTCATATAAGTAGTTGCAAAAGAGTATAAATATAAATGAAAATGAAAATAAAAATTATAACACGATGAAAAGTCTGTTTTTATCCAGACTAGTGTACTTAATGCAAAAATTACATTTTCCATGCTTTTAAATATACGTATAATCATAATTAACCCCAGCCTAAATTGAAACGTGATATTTAATTAATTTAACCTGATTTATTTAAATATAATTTCAAGAGTTTCATACTTAAAAGTAACTAATAGTAAAATAAATAAATTTTTACAGGATATTTAATTTAAAAGTAGAAACTTTTAATAAAAATCCATTAAAAGGTAGTAAAACTTTTTTATGTTTGCATTTGAATATTATAATCGAATTGATAATTATTACTAATCAATAATACATCAATATTCAAACATTACTATTACTATTCCAAAATTAGATCTCTGATTAATCGCAAAAATAGGTAACTTTTCAATCATTTTCATTGTTAAAAAAGACAACTGTATAATTTTAAATTAATAATAATTTTCATGCTTAAACATTTATATTTGTTAAAAAAACACACACACAATAAAGCTGTGAAATTGAAACGATTATGAGTGTGATGCGTGCAAATGCGCAAAACAGTTGAAAGATTTTTAAATTGTAAATATTGAAGAAGATTGTAATAAACCAGAAAATAAAAATTATCGACGTAACGATATTTATTGAAAAATAAATTCGTTCAGTTTAAAGGCGACATGGTAAAAATTTAGCAAAGTACAGATATAAAAGCGAGTAAAAAAAATTTAATAGGAAGGAAATATTTATTCCGACAAAGTTAAATTAGCTTTGTTTGACGCACAGCAGCTTCCGTATGGATTATGCAGTCTATATTTTATTATTTCGCCCATACGTGCGGATTGTATTTGGCGCAAAGAATTTATTATAAATCCGGAAGATATGTTTTTACGCCGAGGACACTATTAAAATGAGCTTCCGTCTGGTGTTTTTTTCCTGACCGGCGAACTCGCGTGATCACTCGAGGAGGAGGGAGTAAGCTAGTGTACGTAATAGAAGTCCTCTAGTTGTGGCGGAGGCAGGGGAACGGGAGGGAGGGGATCTTTTTACTTTCGCATCCCCTGGTGACGATATACATCGTCACCGATCCCGAGTTCGCGGAACGGGTAAGTGACGCTGAATTATCCATCGTGTACCCGTAGATGGACACGGGTGCTAACCTCTACTCCGAGGCGGACTTCCACTCAGCATCGGTACATTAATGCCCGAGCGAGAGGAATAGAGGGACGCTAAAGATAAATAAAGACGAGCTCCGGTGCTTGAAGGGATCGAGAGGGCGGGGGAGGGGAGGGGGAGGGATAAATGTCTGGTTGCTGCAGCCTCGGCGCGCGTTATCTGCAAGACTGCGCATACATTTGCTACGCCAAGTAGTAGTTTCGTTTTCCTTTCGAACCATTCAATCTCTCCCTGTCTCTTTCTCTCCGGCTCATCTCTTTTTCTTCATCTTTCTATTCTTGTCGCTTATAGAATCTCTCCCTCGGCCTTCGTGTAGCGAATTCTCTACTATCAGCTTTGTACTTTATTGTTTGCCTAAGTGTATTATACATCGGGCTACATGTACTCATTCACCGATGTCATTTTTCTATTGATAGGTAAGAGATTAAAAAACGCAGATCGACTCTTAACATCGTGTACAATGTTTTTAAATGTTTTTAAATGTTTTTAAACCCAGTGGGAGTCGACCAAACGGTTAGAATTTTCTCCACGCGTAGAGAAATTTACGTTTAAAGCTTTTCCATTATTTCTTATTACGCATAGATTTATCAAATACTCTAAAAGATTCTTCTTATTTTGTTTACCCTGTATGTTTTTAGAAGCAACTTGTAAGAATGGATTACTTTTATTGCAAGAACCATTGCACAGACACCGCTTTATTAACATTTCTTTAATACTCATTTCAATTTCTGGCAATGTTTGTGTGGTTGGAATTATTTAAATTCCACTCCGAATGGTCTTACCTGATAACTCTACTCTCAATAATGTACTTGACTTTGTTAAAATCTTGTATATTGTAAACATGATATCTTAGATATATAGATTACTTTTCTTGTCAAGTACTTTGGTTACAGCCAAGAGTGATGCATCATATTGTCTTTTAAAAGGGTGATTTAAATAAGCAAATGATAAATAAAGTATTGATAAACCAATTATTTTCGATTTATTACTCGGGTATATAAATAATGTTATACATGGTAACAACTAGTTTAAATATTAATAAAGCAATCATATTTTACAGATTATACTGATAATTCTTTCGTTGGAATTATTAATTCCTTTAAATCTGCATCAAACGCGTGTTTATAAAACTAAATATTTTAAAAAATCTTATATAAATATGACAAAACATAATTTAAAAACCAGATATTTAGAACATAAACAAGATAAAAATACTTGTAAAATAAATTCCTACGTCCAATACCGAAAAATATAAATTGAAATAAGCCTCATATACTAGACACAAAAATGAGTTGTCAAAAAAAAATATTGCAGAAATCATAAAAATACAATATTTTAATGTATTACAAAACGAACAATTAAATAAAATATTTTTTTATTACTATAAAAAAATTTACATTGTTATGTTAAATATAAAAATGATGACCGTTGAATAAAATTACAATACTTCATTTCACATATTTAATTAAAAAAATTATTGCTTTATGTATATTTGTATGAAATATTTTTTAATAAACGAGGGTATGAGAGAGTTACGAGAAACATATTTCATCGTAACATTGTTGGTACTTCAAAAATAGTGTTTTTATACCACACATCGACACTCGAAGAGAGAGAGAGAGAGAGAGAGAGGGTCCAATTAATGCAACCAAATAAATGTGGAGATTTTTTTTCTATTTACTGATTCTCGTTCATAGTTTATTCAAAATACCATCTGACCGTTTAATATTCATCCGAGGATAGGAATAGTTTAAAACTCGTAAATTCCAATTTCTCTGTTATGATAAAAGACGGGAAAGGAAAAATAAATGGAGGAGTGTCTGTGAAACGATATTATTTTGATGGTCATGATTCCAAGTGGATGCAGTGCTTCTTGAGCCGCAAGCTCTCGTACTGTTTGACTCGTCCTAGTGACTTTCGCGCATTCTCCGTCTTCCTTACGTACACTTGCTATCCCACACTCCAAGAGAAGAGCAATGGGGATTCGTCTTTAGGAGACTTAAAAAACGGGGTCGGCGAACGACGTCGTCAGAGATAGGAGAGCGCACACTTCGATGCGCAGCCTCCCTCGCCTCCCCCTCCTCCCCCCGCCGCCTCCTGCTTTCTCGCACTGTCCTCCTTCTTTTCCTCTCGAACGAACCATAAATATAAATCTCACGGATGGAAGTAAAAGATCGAGGTCCTCTTGAGCTCGGCTTCACCCGGGCTAAGAGACCGAGAGAGAGAGAGAGAGAGAGAGACAGAGAGTTAGGCATCCTCGTACTGTATTACCAGATCGGCTGGGGCTTTTCCTCTCCGGGTTAGCCTGCGATCCCCATGTGGCGTTTCATCCATCCCATCTCATTGCGATGCGCATCTCTTCTTCGCACCAACATTTTCCATATTCACGAGGCCTCGGTGAGCAGTGACACCCCCATTACGCTACGTCACCAGCCTCTCGATTTAAATGTATTTCTATGAGCGTAAAAAGGCCTCTTATTGCACGGATGAATAATGCTCGCATTTACATTTGACATTAGGGCTACGCACCACCAACAGACAACAATGTAACAAAATACCCGCTTTTTTTTGTTTTTGCAAATCGCCGCTTTGACAATGCGAATGGAAATTCTAAACACGTAACCCACGCGGATATACATACAAATACATGAATTAATAATTGAATCTGGTATTAGACATTTTATGTACATCTTTCTGCATTCAAGAACCCGAGATAACCCGTTCGAGATAATATTGTAGAAATAAATAAGAAAAACTTCAACTGGTATAATAACATTGTTGTTGTGATTAATCGTACTCCAGATTCAATGGAGTATTGACTTTCATTCGCATAAGCATTTATTGAAATTGATAAAACATTAAATTTCCTTTACATGATGCTTTAGATGAATTTTTTGTATTAAATATGCGTACAAAGATGCGTCTGTATCAACAAGTACATACATGCATACAGGAATAATTCAATATTAAAGCACCCCATGTCACCATAAATATAATCCTGGGGATGCTTACTGCGCAATTCTAGGTACAGAAAAGTGACTACTTGTATGTCTTTGCCCCTTTTTCGATTTTGTTTTACTTTTTTGCTTTCTGTCCCATTTTTCTCTTTGCATGCTCAACATTCGCGTTCGATATAGCACGCGATAAACAGTAAGCGGATTGCGGAATCGAATGTTGACGTAGTTCTCTATATGCAACCGATAACTGTAGAGGAATACATAATGCCGAATATACTTTTCATATACAAAATATGGGAGAAAATAGAGGTACCAATGCGCGAAATAAGAGAGAAAATTGCAAACTTCAATGCAGCGCTCACATTTTATTGCCGCGTTCTATTTGTCGTTGCTTCACCTTTCATTTCCCTTTCTAGCCTTCAGGTGCAGCTTCGCCTCGGAAAATCATTCCCGTTGATGGAGCTTATTACTTGCTAAAATTAATCAGGATTGCGCAATCATCAGCTGAATATCAGATACTCGAAGATAGTGCATACGAGCTAGTCATCCTCGAGAATGACCCGAGGTAATGACCAATGATGGGCCAACCTCGGTTGCAAATGCTCAGGACCTTTTTACCTACCCGGAGATGCCGTGGCTGCCGTTCGCGTCGTTTTCCCGCACTGTCTCTCCATCCCAACCACCCTCTCCGAGTATCTTATACTCCGGCTGGAATTTTCCGTTTCACGTACCCAGCTCCACGTACTGCAATTTTCCGAGTAGATTTTTCGCGAGTGCGCTTCCTCCTGCTCTTTCGCGAATTTGCTTTTTTTTATCATCGTTATTACTTTTGTTCCCACCTGAAAATCACATATTGAAGAGGTAAATTACGAAACATTTCTAAATTTTGCAGATCCCGCAGAGCTCATAACCGTAATCGGCGATTCCCGACTACATTGTTTTGGTATTTCCGAGATAAGATCGGTTGCGGGCTGGAATGGGAATGATTGAAATGAGTGTGCAAGGGCAGGGTAATCTTGGATGTGTTGACTGGGGGGGGGGTGAAGGAGCAGGAATTGGAGTAGAGCGCAGGAGACGCCGTCGCATCATCAAAAGCCCGAGCGCAGAAGGACGAGAAGGAATATCCTTGCGAGCAATTTTCTTAATAAATGATCCTATTACATGAGGCCGTAGCGCACGATAAAAACAGCCCGTTAAAATATCTTATATATCATTCTAACATGAAATTGGATATTTATTGGTGACAGATAGGACGTGCCAGTTCTGCGGATCGGGGCTGGGCAATCAATCATAGCAGTCACTCTTTCTCTCTCTCTCTCTCTCTCTCTCTCTCTCTCTCTCTCTCTCTCTCTCGCTCTCTCCTACAACACTACACGTCTAGGTGCACTCCTCTTCGACTAGCGTAATGAATTGCGTCTAGTGCAATGACTCTGGTCAGCAGCAGCACCAGCAACAATCCTGGACTTGCCTGAAAAATAACCATAATTCCATTGTTCCCCTTGCCATACACATATATTCCCCGAGCCGCGGACCGACGGCATATCACTTGGGATATGGCTTTGTCGCTTCACCTCCACCCTTGCTCTCTCTCTCTCTCTCTCTCTCTCTCTCTCTGTGTATATCTGTCTTTCTCCCTCTAAAACATGCGTGTGAGGCCAGTAGCTTTAGGCGCGCAAACGCGAAACCCGAGGTGGATATAGTTGTACACTCCAAACGGAGCTTATGGGCAGCGAATTGGACTCCCAAGAGGGTGGAAGGCAAAAGAGGGAAAGAGAGGGAGAGTTTGTGGGATCCACGACGTGCTTCGGGACGAGTCTCAATCTAATACGCTGGCAGACACGACGCAGAGCTTTGCCATTTCTAAATCTCCAAGGTATCTGTGATCCGGTGTCCAACCCTATCGCATTCTCTCTTTTCCCACTGCTTGACATGTGGGGTGAGACATGTGTAACCACGGGGTTGGCAAACAAATCGGAGACTAGAGGGTGAAACAGAGGTAGAGGAGATCGAACTTAATAACCAAAAGTTCGGAAAAGGACTGCGTGGACTCTGGGGTCTTGATCTCTCGCACCATCCATATTTCATCTCTGCATGATGTATTGATGTATCACAAATGAAAGTAAATCTCAGGGAACATTTTAAGATTTAGCAAATTTGCTCAGCGAATATCACTTGTGATATAGAAATTTGCTTTTCAGCTTGGAATAATGGTAAATAATTGCTGAACGGCGCCTTTAAACAACTATAGAATCCTCGCCACTTAAGTTGTTTGGATGTGATGAATAATGACACAGAGGGTAATAAATACAAGACATAACAAATGTCAATTTTAAAAATTGATTTCGAAATTCCACTGGCAAGTAGAGCCTGATTAATGATCGTACAACCATAAAAACTGCAGATAAAAGTCAAAGTTCCAAGGAACGCAAATTGTGCCAGACGGTCTTATTAAGGTCACGGTTAATAAGTGACCCAATCGCATCCGAGACGTCACAGATGGCAACACGGCTGGTCTGAGGCACACGTGACAGATAATTTAATCGTACACGATTTTCTCACTCTGTGCGAACGTCATTACGGCGATTGTAATTTATTAAGCTGCCCTGGCCGCACGTCGAGTCTGTCCGAGGAGCTTGTGCATCTTCTGGATCTCATGGACCACAGCATCCACCTCTCTCTCCCTCTCTACTCTCTCTCTTTCTTTCTCATTCTCTTTCTCTCCCTCCCTCTTAGCACGTGAAACGCGCCCGGCACAGGGCTATCCTTTAAACATTCCGCACCCATCCAACTCTCACCCTCGTTCAACACTTGCAATACACGCACTTTGACGGACGCGAAAATCACTTTATTTTCATACCTATTATGCATGCAAATGTATATTTCAATCCTATTTCCTTCAATTGTGTTATTCTCATTTTTAGCTACACGGCCGACTAAATTAATTGGCTTATCTTTTGAGTAATCGCTTGAATTTTTATATCTCCCGAGCTTTACACGCAGACTTGCGTAATAATTGTTCTTTTTTCACAGTTAATTTTGTAATGTATCAATTTATCAGCAAGGTCATTTTTCTGCAAAATAAAGCAATTTCTCTAATATGAATGTTAATAACATTAATTTACGATTCTCTGTCGAGTATTATACTTAAAATATATCATTTTAATTGAATGCAAACACTTTCGCTCATTAGGGTGCTAAAAGAAAATTAATATCATTAATTGGTTTTAAAATATAAAATAACTTCATTTGTTGTAGGTGAATAATTCAAATTTTCTCCTATAGTCAACCTATTTTTACTATTACATAAATAATCAATATAAAATCCCATAAATAATAATTTCTATTAAAGTCACTCAATTAATAAATGAACAAATGTAAATTAATAATCGACGACGGTATGTATGAATTATTGCTAAGTACAAATGCAGTTTATCATTTCGCAGTCAGATAGTGCATAATAATTTGTTTCCTAAATATCAAATAACATTAATCTTTAGCTTTAACGCAATTATCGAGTACTCATAAAAGTATATTTAAATAATAAATGTAATCAATTTTTTGACAAGTATTTTATTAAGAATTTTTTATTTTATTTTTTTTAGACCAAGGAAATTAAGACGTTCAATTATTTTCCCCTTTATTATTTTACTTTGTATGCTATTAAATTAATTACAACTCATAATTTTATTCCAACATCACCTCCTCAAAAAATCCATTTTTTCTTGTTTAATTTCATGATTTTCAATTACTTACTATAAAGCATTTTTCATCCGAATTACGACTGAATAGAAAATAAATGGATAAGCGAAAAGCTCGGATATTAATATTCGAAATTTTCGAGAGAAAGAGTGAGAGAAAATTTCTAAAGATATCTTTATAAAACAGGTAATTATAACTGAAAAAGACGAAAAATAGACGATGATTTCCTTGTAAAAGCTCTGAGCGGATCAAAAGATGATTTCATCTTAATACCCTTTTCCATCTATTTATAAAAGATGTAAGAAGGGAAAGAGGAATAGGTATAACAAAAGAGCGGAGGACCAGGATGACGACGACGAGGAGGAGGACGAGGACGACGAGGATGACGAGGACGACGATCGTACCGAGATCAAGCGAAAATGAACGGGCTTCGAGCCTGGACTACCGTTTAAAGCGCTCTGAAAACCCCTTAACCTCATATCCCAGCAAAGGATCTCCTCTTGAGTAGTCTTTGCCGGGACTGAATCCCTCCCAGGATTACGCCGTTCGTTTAACAGAACGTTAATGCAAAAGGAAAATCGTTTCTCCTCTGATCCCGAGCGTGTCGTGATCTTCTTACATATTAAGCAAATACTAGTAAAATATGCTGTCCTCAATCGGGTACCATGTCATTGCAATAAATAGAGAGATAAATCTCCTTGATATAGATACTTGAAACCTGAAAGGCAGCTGCCGTTTGAATTCGCCTTGTGCGCATTTAAATATTGCGCTTATCGATGTAACTAATAAATACGCATTAATCCTGTCAATTTCCTCCCTCCCCTTTCTTCAAATGATAATCATAATCTCGGAAAGTGAAACTGACTTGTCACGGATAAGCGTATTGGATGTTTTCTTTTTCGGTAATTACCGACTCTTAATATTTAAAGTACGCAGCGAAACTTTCACCCGACCATGATATCTCAATACCCGCCATATATAATAGTTGAAAAGCGTAACTATCAATGGCTAATGCATCATGATCAAAACTTGTTTATCAATATTCAATTAGCCTTTGTATTCATACTTTCAGGAACTACAGCTGATGAAAAATGTTAACGAGAACATTAAGCTGGGCCATGCAATTATGCACCTTGTGTGTACTTGATTAAGTATAGAATGGCGTCATATCAGTGCGAAGTTTGTGTATGACGCTGATAGGAAAAGCAATCCATGTCAAAAGGCCCTTTACATCGAAGCCCAGGTCATCCCCTTCCCACCCCCACCCCCCATACCTGACCGAATTCTCGCGTTCTTGTGCTAGATAATTTACGTTGTTGTGGATGTCACGTACACTTTGGAAATCTCGTCATGCGGAGATAATCAAAATCTCGGCGACTATTACGTAATAGATCACGCGCCCGTAAAAGGGTCATCGATCCGGCAGGAATACAAATTTGATAGCCAAAGATCTCCTCTCATTGTACAAAGGGATATATCGGGAGTGAAGTTTAATTTTGAAGCTGAAACGGAATATGACGAAAGGACGGTTGGACGGTGCGACCGTAAAGATTGCGTTCACCCTTGCTTTTAGGGAACTTTAGAAAGTAGATGTCCAGAGTAAAAGAGACTGGATAATGATCCTCGAACATTTCACGGAACTTCAATCTCCCAGCATCGCAACGTGAAAGAGGCGCCCGATGAAATTGGAGTCATCCATTGATCTCTATATGCTTTCTTTCTTCCAGCCTTGATTGATGTCTTTTTGATCTCTCTCGCTCTCTATCCATCTCTTTTATCTAGCTGATGCCCACTCTATCATCGGTCCAGTTAATACTCAAGATTAATAAGCCTTGTGGATTGGTTCCCTTACACCAACATTTTTTGCAATTTTTTGCAACAATGAATTCCATTATTAATATTGTGTAACCTGCATCTCCTTCATTATGAGCCTACGACAAACTCGAATTGAACGAGCTTTTTACCTTCGCAGTTTCGTGACGAATGCATTAATTCGATCTCGGTGTCTCTTCTCTTTTTACCGAGGCTGGTGCTCGCCGATGATCAATTCTCAGCTGAGATTTTTGTTAGACTCTTTTCCGACGTGTACACCTGATGAGTCAGGCCATCAGGCAAACAGGAGCAACAAAAGAAGGAGCATTCCTGATCCGCCCTTGCGCCAACGAGGAGAGAATGAGAGAGAGAGAGAGAGAGAGAGAGAGAGAGGCGAACGCGTGACAGACATTCCGAGGTTCCACCGAGATTGCGATAGCGTACGTGACTCGCAAATTCGATGGATAATATCAACTCTCTCTCTCTCTCTCTCTCTCTCTCTCTCTCTCTCTCTCCTCTCACTCACTCTCTCGTGCACTTCTTCGTCACTGGCGCTTGATCTTTGCTAATAGACTGAATTAATCGCAATTGTTAACATAAGCTTTGCTCGAAGGAATGTGATGCGTAATCCAAGCGCCATAATGAGTCTTTAATCGATTTCAATTATTGCACCTCATGACCATTCTTTTAGTGATAATTGTCATGTAAGCACTAGTCTATGTAATTAAGTGAATAACAGATATTGTTCAAGTCGATACACTTTATTTATCAACTTCTTATCGATTCCCGCAGAGTGAACTTACTCAAAGTCATACCTTTTTTATTTTACCTTTTTCATAAACTTTGAGATTATTGCTAATCACCCAATAATTTTCATCGAGTAAAAAATGAATTTAACAGAGTTATAAATTGAAGAACGATTCATTTAGAAAACCATATTTTTAAATAAAAATTAAGCAAATAATGTAATTTAAAGAAAGTTTGTATTGTATTCTTGCCGTTTTCATTATTTTGCAGGTAACGGAATATGTCGATTGAGCAATTATATTCTTTTTTAAATTAAAAAAATACTGCGTTCAACTTTATATAAATATTTTTATGTTCTTTAAAGAAATTTGTGAAATATGTACAAAGTATAACTAATTTTCATAATTAAATTCTATTCATAATATTTCATTAGTGTTGATTTAAATTTTAAATATGTGGAATTTTAATATAAGAAGATATGAAATATTTTAAGTGAATTTTTTTTAATTGTACGTGTAAAAATAGGCAGTGGAAACCTATTTAATTGAAATAACGTATTCCCCTGTATATTCGTATACATTCCACATGTACACGAAATAAAAATATAATATATAAGAACGACTTGTGTAATGCGTTTATATGCGATTATTAAATCTGATAGAAATTTTTATCTAGATTTATGAATATTTTGTACAGTTGAATTTGTTCATTATGGTTGAGCGCGTGCGCAAAGCAGCTTATCATTTTTTAGAATTACGGTTTACCAATACAGATTAATACTTAAACTCTTATAAAGTTTCACTTGTTACACTTTTACAGTGTATTTGTTTAAGAATCTAAACGAATAAATCAATAATCCCACGAGTAATATTGGGTATCAAAGTGCTTAGCTTCCTGAATGTAGTCTGATTGCTGGACATAATTGCTTATGGTTACTGACACGTTCCTACTTCGTCACACCAGATGAGAATTTATGGCGGTTTCATTTTATTTCGCGGTATTGCTAAGTTGGGTACCATTGGTGCTCCTGTCACAAACTCGAGACTTCCAGGTGAGCGAGGGAACATAAATGCTCGCCTCACCTATACTTCCACACAGTAGCGAGGGATGAAACTCGATACCGAATCCCACCATGATTAACGACATTTCACGCTCGTCCGACTCTCTCTCTCTCTCTCTCTCTCTGGTATTCTCTGAACCCTCTTCCCTTTTTCTGCCGTACCTTACCTTCGCCAGCATAGACGGGCTCAAGGATTTGTGATTCACAAGCATTTCGCGGAGCAATAACCTTGTTTTCTAGCAATCTTTCTTTGTTTCTCCAACGCATTAAAGGCCATCACCAGATAACTAAAGGTGAGCTGCGATCACATTAGACAACATGTACAATCACCTTCTGCTGTAGATTGAACTTTTTTCTCGATTCGATTGCATTTTTAAAAAAAACTCTGCGCGCAGCTCGATTTTTTGATGAATTGTATATACTGCTAGGATCAGTAAATCTGAGTTAAAGTAACTAAACATCTTTCGCATTAAAATTTTTCCTTTATGCGTAAAATATTATTAATGCGTATTCATTTTAGATAATATTTTAGTTTTTCAATTAAAATTCTTTAATACAGTAGAAGTTTGTGTATCTTACATGATAGTCCAATCAAGCTCTAGAGATGATTTAATGTAAATGTAAATAATGATGTACAAAGAGTTTTCAACTATTTTCTATTAGCCATGAAAAAATTTGATAAAAGTACCAATATTGTAGAATGCCCATATAAGTTTTTTATTTGTAGAATAGAATTTTATAATTATTATAAATTAGAAACATTTATAAATTACAAAGAATTATTGTTATAAATTCGGGATTAAGCTAAACATTTTATTCATTACTAGATTTGAGAACTGATAAGTTCGTTCCATTATTTAAATTCATGCAAAGTGGTTTCACGAATGATTTAGAAAATACACATTGAACAAGTATTTATTCGATTATTTTAATTAAATCGCAATACAAATGAATCAAAATTCAACACATTCGCTCTCCAATTTACGGAAACAAGAACTCCAATGTAGGTAAAATTGCGTTTTAATAGTGTTAAGTTGTTTGAAAAGTAATTATAACGATACCTTTTTACGTGTACCGTAATAACGAAAGATAATATAAATGACGAGACGAAAAGGTACATTTAATATCATTCGGCGTCTCGAATGCAAGAGAAAACACGCCACTTCTCACGGATAATAATTTTTTATCTCTGCGTCCCTCCGCACACACGCATGTGTACACATTTTTTCTTTGTAAGGTATCGGTCTACCTGCCAGATCCCCTGGTTTTTCGATGTAATTGGAAGTGTTGGGAGGTGATGAATGTAGGAGCGAAGGCTAGAAAGGTATTCTTCTCCGGCACTGCGGTAGGTCTTCGAGGAAGTTGTTATAACTACCGTTCGCCCGACGCCCGCGATTCACTATATCAAATACTAAGTTTAAAAGCTTATCGCTTATCGCTAAAAAATGTGGCGACCTAGTGACTGAAAGGCCGCCGACACTCCGCCGCTCGCTATCGGATTTGATCCTTTCGGATGCTGCGCCGCTGCCTACTCCTCGTCCTCCTCGCCCGCGTAAACTGCGTAAATATCCGCGGGGGGGAGGGAGGGGGAGGAGGGAAGAACCGTTGGTTGGCTCTGCACCACCCGCGTTATACCTTGTACAAGGTTTCTTTGGTGCCGCCTCTGTTACTCGCGATTCTCAGAACATCCGAGTTCCAACAATGCCTTTTCAATTTACTGTGCAAACGTGAAAAAGCTTTTTATTTAAATGTACTCGAATGGAATTATGAAGTTGCCGGTTAATGATAAATTGTGTACAAACATTAAATGGGATTGGCTTCGTTATGTAAGTGTAGATGGACTCGTTTTTCCTCATTTCATCGCGGTATCGATTCGAAAGAACTCGTTGCGCCAACGAGAAACTAATAATTGGGCAAATCTTTCGAGCTGCCCTTTTTAAAGGTAAATAATTGGAGCATTCTGTTGTTTAAATTTAATCACCTGTAAAAACTACCGGTAATCAAAATCGTGTAATGCGCAAAACTTTCTTCAACACTGCTAAATTCACCTTCTTTAATTCGTGGATAAAACTAATTTAACTGGAATAAAGATAATTTAACTTTTTATAAAACTCTTTCACGTATAAATAAACTGCTTTTACTCAAACTTCAACTAAGTTAATCTTTAAAAATTCAGCAAAAAATGTATAAAATTTGAGAATTTTCGTGAATTTAATAAATGTATTTTTAAAAATTATCTTGAAAATAAAACATTTATTTGCATAATAAAAGTAAATAATATCAAGCATTACACGCATGCGAATTTATTCCTTTTTATTAAAATTTAAATTTAAACGTTTAAAAGCGAAATTAATTTTATTTTACAAAACAAATCGTGTTTACTAGCTCTAAAAGTAAAAAAAAATGATACATTTTTTGTGTTTATTTTTTCATTTTTTGTATTTTTCAATGCCTCTTTTTATGCACAGATCAAAAAATACTATTTGAATAAAATGAGCTTAAAAAATTCGAATACCAACTGAACTTCAATTTTATAATTCTTTGTGCAGTGCACTAATAAAACTGATTTACATGTTAATTCACGTAATATCAGTTATCGATAAAAACAGAAAATGGCTTTTTTTTATATGCTTGAAGCGGTTAGTCATCAGTAAAATGAATAAAATGAATTAATGTTATCGGAATATAGTCGGAGAATGGAGTAGAGTCCCTAGATTTGTCATGGTTCGTGACTTATCAATTTAAGTGCGCGCGAGGAGGATATTATTGAAGAACCGAAGAAGAAGTAGAAGAAGGAGGAGGAGGAGGAGGAGAAGAAGAAGAATAAGAAGAAGAATTTTTAATTTCTGCTCTTCTCTGTAATGCGATTTAAAAAATGCTTGTAATCGGATTCGCGGAATAAGAAAAAAGCATCTAACTGGGTTAACTAGGTCTTTCTTTATTTTTCCTCCCGACTCTTTCGCTTTCTCACTCGTCCTGGAGCAGCTAGATTTTCCCGCCCGGAGCTATAAACTTCTCCTTCTGCGCCTCGGCTCTGCCTTTATTTCTCACGAGGGAAGGAATTCTGGAAGACGAATACCTGACTGCTGTCGGATGCTTTTCCCGAGGAGCTGGAAGCTGCGCTGGAGCTGCAGAACGTCACACCGACGCCGCGTCGACCTTTTCAGCTCCGACTCGCGGCCCTAATTAATTACCATTCATTATGCACTTAAATATCGTAAGAATAAAATCCGTTACATTACTAGCCGCACATTATACAGACACTTTCTCACTTTACGACTCTTCTTCGACCCTCTTCTTTCCCCCCTCGCCCCAATCCAACTGTCTGCCTTCATTTTTCCACCATCCCCTCCCCCCGGACTTCCTCATATTTCCTTATGAATTTTAAAGAAGAGTAGAATCCACGAGCAGATATCCTGAAAGGCATCGTAAAGTTCGAATTCATTTAAACTTTAATTTTCACTCGCGAAATTTAATTTGACATTTTATATTGACGGAGAGGAAGAGCCGCATAATCTTATCTCGAGCGGAATATTAAAATTAAAAATGATTAAATTGTACGCGAATAAATATTTGTTACATACGTGGTTGGTGCCTAGAATTATTAACTTTGTAATGGTGTCTTTGATTAGATACGGGGCACAATAAATATACGCGTGCGATAACAAACCCGTGATTTATACGCGGCTTCAATGGCTTAAGGTCGGAAATGGTAAGAAAAGATGGTTATTAATAAAAAATAAATGCCGGATAAATGACGAGAGTATATTTATTGCGAATGTTAAATCAATATAAAAGGTGGAAGAGTGGGTGGACGGGGTAAGGGGGAAGGGGGAGGGGGAAGTGAGTTGAGTTTGTAGAGAGCTCCTAATGATACAAACGGGCTAATCTCTCATATTAAATTATCCAGCCATAAATTATTGGGCATCGAAGAAACAAGAATTTGATAACCTTCGGAGAGGAGGCCTCCACATGCATAATATAAATATAAATCAATTTTCCAACTTACCAAATTTACATAAATCAGGATCAGTCAATTAATAATGTGGAGTAAACGTACCTGCAACACAAGAAGAGGAGGAGAGATGAATAGATTAATTAAAAGTAATACGAGGGGAGTTTATTTTGAAGCGTCGCGAGTGATATGGTAAATAAAATTTATGTCGATAACAAAAACCCGTGTCCCAGTTTGTTTTTTCCTCGTAAATCGCATGGCAAACAGGACGCGAAGCCGCTCCGCGATGAAATCATTAATAAGTATCGTCGAGGTCGGACACGGCGGCGTCCTTTAAAAACCCGTTTGGGCACGCGACTCGAATCGGAGCCCGAGCCTTTTTATTTTATTCCCTCCTCCTCCCCCCTGACGTAACGCCGACTCCTCTTCCCTCCTTCTGCTCCTCCAAGGAGGGCTTTTATTTAAGGAACAAGGCCGGCACGCGCGCCATCCACTCGCACTCGCACTCGCACTTATTATGCGAGCCTCGGAGGAAATTAGGCGGCGGTGCTCGCCCCAACGGTAAATCCGCGGTGCCGACGCCGCCGATATGTGGGACCAAGACGTGACGGGGGGAGGGGGGGCAGAGGGGGTGTCCCTCCCGCCCCCATTGCGACGCCCCCGCACTTCCGCCCTCCCCCATGATGCACATGCACATGCACCCGGGAGGGCGGGGGCGGGGGCGGCGACGGTGGCGGCGGTGTCCCGGTGATATCACGCCGATGTGCGTGGGTCAACAGTTTTTTCGCGAAATGAATTTTAAAGCGAACGGACCCCATTCTGGATTTCAGCGCTTGCATCGGCACTTTTTTTTTTTTTTTCAATAACATCAAATGTTGCGATAAAAATACCGGGGCTTTTTCATTTTTTTCTTCTTTTGTTTTTCATTTTTTGTTTTGTTTTTGGCTCCACTTCGCTCGCTTTTAACTCGTGTAACTTTTTCACGGATGCATAAAAATTATTTCAAATACTCAAAACAAATAGTAACTTTTGTTTTATGTGCTTTGCGATTTTTTAAATGACGGTATTTTGTTGGATGGTTTTGATGTTTCTTCACTTTGAAAACTAAATTCCCCATTAATGATTTCAAAAATGGACTTTGAAGGACCAAATTTTGGAGGATAAAATAAACCAAATACGTTTATTTGGTTGTCGGTATTTGAGTTTGTGCAATAATTATCGGCAAACCCACGAACGATCTCATTAGAATACGAATCCTTTTTTTTTTTTGTGGAAAGTGTGCAGCGTGTAAATCTTGGCGAGTCTTATTTTCTTGGCTGTAATTATAAAATGTAGCATTACTTATCGATTAACATGTTGATATCCTCGAGTCTTCATTTTCCCTTCAATCCCATGGCATACGCTGGCCATTAACAACTTGTAATATAATCCAAAAGGAACAATATTAAAAAAGCGATCCCATCGTAATTCACATTTCGCACAGACGAACGAATAAGAAGCATTAAAATAGGTCTCGAGTAAGCTTTTAAGAGTCCTTTTGCGTGTTTTAAATTTTAATAGACATACCTCTTACACAATTCATAATCAGTGACACGAATAAAATACATGGTATCAGAAACATGTGTTGCATTCCCGTTTACGCTCAAGTTTTGACCTTATTTTGCCAGGAGTGCATAAATGCAGTTTGCATACCTTAAGCTGAATTCCGTAAGACGACAAATATATGATCGCGCCATCAAAGGGATTAATGACTCCTCGGAAAGAGTAGCAGAGGCGGACTCTGAGGCAAAAGCAGAAGCAGTGTATAGTTTTGTATCATAAAAGTTTCACCGGAATTTATGTGAAAGCGTACGCGATCCAACTGCAAACCCGCACACTCAATGAATCTTATCAATTTGAAAAAGTGCGGCTAAAAGTTTTTGCGAAAAGCATAGCGCACAAGAAAATTAAAGGCCTTATTTAATCAGATTATCTACAACCCCATGGAGTTAAATACGTCGTTAATCACGACTCGAAATTAAAGTTCCACTAAACCCGTGGCCGGCGCTCCGCTGCAAAGGAATCGCAGCACTAATCCATTAAACACACGATTAAAAAGATCGCGGACAAGTTTCTCGCTTGGCAGCCGTGAAATTAAACACTTTTGAAATTGAAGGCTTTCGCGCGGATAATGAATTAACCAATAGGCGGCCGCCGCGCCCGGGGACTATCGCAGCCCGGTTTCCGGTTTCTGGGATACGCCGCTCGGGCTGCTCTCTCAGCTGGCTTAATGACCCCGACGTCGTGCCCTCGTGGTTAACGGGGCTATCGTCGGGAACACTCGTAACTCGGGCTCGCGTGACAGACCGCAAGCCCTACTACAGCATCCATATTCATGGTCCAGCACGAGCACCATCATCTCCGTCTCCATCTCCCTCGGTTGGCAGTTAAATCAATCGACATTAACGATCCGGCGCCAAATGCTCGGCATCGCCGTCGCCACCGTCCCACTCGCTAATTTATCATCTCAGATGCCGCGTTTGATATTCCGGATAGACAAGGCTTTTATTATTTTTCCCTTGCCCCCCCCCGCAACTCCGAGTTTTTCCGAGCCGCGCACCAAACGTCTCTCTTATCTCCGCCCGGGGTTCGCGCGAGTCCGAGGGCTTATTATGCTCGGTATGCCAGATTGAAATGTAACACCGATTGAGCTATCGGCCAAAGGAGATAGCAACACTCTTCTCGGTCCACACGAGATTATTAATCGGGGGAATATTTTGAGCAACGGTTCAACAAGCGCAAATTAATAATTTAGCACCGCGAGCACTCGCCCGAGAAAAAATCGCTCACCTCCACGGCGCAGCTCACAATCACGAGAGGTGTTTTTCGAGGCGAAGATAACGCCAGCCAGTAAAATACGAGCGAGTTATTTTTATTTCATCAGGTGATGCGAAATTGCCTCCTTATCGACTAAGTAACCAGCGATCCTAAAGCCGCGCTCGCTCCTCCCCGAATATATCCATGTCTCCGGCAATTCGAGATACAAATGGGGCGCTGATGGAAGGAAAACCCGGAGTGCTTTTGCCATTTCCCCGGCCACGCCCCGGGCGACACGTGTTGCTCGGGGAATATCGCGCACCGGCACGCGACTATTCTTTATCAATCCCCGGACCCGCACTCCCAGTCGACGGTGCGTCAGCGGCGACCGTTAGCCACCCTCGCCTCGCGATAAATCCTCCGAGGAGCCGATTGCGATTCTCGCTCTCGCGGAACGACGTCGTTCGCCCGTATCGGAATCGCGCATGAGATCACCGGGATATCGGGTTGCCGGCCATAAAATTACCGGGAATGTTCAGGAACTCTCCCTGCCGAACCGAACCCGATTGTCAAACTCCCCGCTAATGGGCACAAGTTTTTCAATTGCCGAGCGATCTCGTCGACCCCGGGCTTTATATGGACCGGGAAGCTGAACAACCGAACGGGGACGCTGATTATTATGCCGGATTTACCGTTCTACTTTCGTAGCGTAAGAGCGCGCTTTTATCGTATTTCCAAACTGCATTTGCTCGAGACGCCTGTAAATCCAGAAAAAGTATGTTCGAAGGTGTTACGTGGAGGATTTTTTCTAGATTTTGAGGTTAAGGCGGAGGATTTTGCTCGGGGACTAAGAGATAGATTATCTTCCGTTGAAAGCGATTTTTCATTTTACTTCAAAAATTTGGTTTTAAATTGTGGCGTCGCTTAAGCCATTGTGGCGCGATCAATATTTGAATTTGCTTATTAAAAATGCAAATATTCTAATTTTCCATATGTATACTCCATATAGAATACTCGCTCTCTCTCTCTCTCTCTCTCTCTCCAAACCCCACGTGTTTTCAACTTTTGCACTTTGGGATAATATTGGCGCAAGTGCCGCAGTTTTACAACAAACTTTTATACCTTCGGAATAATAAAGAAAAGTAAATTATAAATTTTTATAAAGCGGAATATTTAAAAGGCACAACATCAATTCAAGCTAGATATTTCTCATTCAAAAAATAGTTCTCCTTGTTAAGAGAATAATTCCGTTAAAGATAGGTGTGTAGAAGAGGTATTACGATGAAATGAAAAAAATTCTTTGAGCCCCAAGATTATTCCCTCAATGCAAAACGAAATTTCTTATGCAAATGAAATATCATAAATAGTTAAAGCTTATCTGTTTGATATCAATTCCCCACTTACCCGGGGATCATTTTTCCGAGGCCAGTATCTTTTAATGAATTATGAGACAGAGCGCGAAATTGCAACTCGAATATACTTACGTAGTGCATTAACTTCCAACTGGAGATTGACATAAAACGCATACATAGTTATAAATTAGCAGGCAGGCAACAAAATTCCCAGCGAGCGCACGTTGAATGAAAGTAGATTTGTATCGTACATCTGATACACACATAAATTAAATGAATAATCGATATTCATTATTTAAACTGTTATTATGTGTGAGACAGGTAAAATTGTATAATTGATTACCGTTGCATAATGCAACTTTTTATTTATTAAATTATTGAGATTAACTTGTATGGTGCTTATATAATCAGCCAATTGATCATAATATAACTACATTGTCAGGGTGTACAAAGTTTTAAGCGTATTCATGAACGAAAGATAGTCGCCATTTTTAATTATTTTTAAAAGGCATTTAACTTGTTAATAGATACGTAGGAAGGGGATTTCCCGGTTAAGGCGCATTGCAATTTTTTACTGCATCTCACTCGGGAAAGGCTGGTGAAATTTATCTAAAGATGAGAAAATGTAACTTTTAGTTACACGTGTTCGAGCCTGTAACTATATTCCGCTTAATACGAGTAACTCGGCTTTTTAAGCAATCGTAAACAATTTTCAATTAGGATTTTTCTCGGCGTGTTAACTGTGAATGTGTCCTGCACTCGGTCTTCGGGGAAAACCCCCAATAATTTAGTATACCGCAAGTTCCGCGCCTGTGCAGAAAAAGCCCATAAATTAATAAGTTAAGCAGACGCTATCAACTCGCGACTCCTCGTGAGCGTACAAATATGAACGCGCGTGCGCCTGCGCACACGTGTGTCTGTGCACACAAGTCGACGTGAATTACTGAAGACAGCGGAGGCGGTAAAAAAGGATTCGTTCCCGTTTAAGAGTAACCGTACCGGCGGCAGTAAAGCACATATTCTCAGCCGAGCCAAGGACCTAATCAAGATTCGTTAAGGCCATTCGGATCGCCGTTTCACCTCCGACCCCGATCCCGCGCGATATCAAACTCGACTATCTCTCTCGCTCCCTCCTTCTCCCTCTCCCTCTCCCCCGAGCCCCGTTCTCCCTCTCTCTCGCTCGGCTCACGCGCGTACCAGGACGTCGCGTGCCGCGCGTCTCCTCCACGGCGACGACCACTTCCTGAACCGTCCGGTTCCCTGGGCCCAGGAATCCGAGCTGCGAGCCGCCGGTTTTTTTCGCCTCGTTCGTGCCTCGGAGCCGCACGAATTTCCTCGAGCATGTGCACCAGGTTGCGGGAGGTTGGGAGACCGGCAGCGGCAGCCGCCCGCTCGCCTCTGAAAAAGTTGGCTGCTTTAATGCCTGCCCAGGACTGTAATAACCGTCTCGGGGATTTTTACTGTTGGCGCGCCTCTGGATGTGCGCTCCTTCCTAAAACGAGCCGTCGGTTACGGTTCGCCGTTTTTCCAGCCTCCCACGCCCGCTCCTATTAAGTCATCTTACACTTTAACGCATGATTAGCCAGGGTTTACCGGTTCGAGCCACTTTTCGCCCAAAGCTCGCCCATAAGTTATACGGCCAGTTTTTACCGAGGGTAAGAAACGCCGGTAAGTCAGGAGCCCCGCCGACAAGCGAAACCAGGAGGATTCCTCTGTCGATCTCGGGGGTACTTCCTGGTGGTAGGCAGAGGGAGAAACAGGTGGAGAGTGGCGAATGCAAATCGGCGCGATGTATGGCGAGATCGAAATAAAATTTCTCGGGGGGGGGAGGGAGAGGGAATTGCTTGCGCGAGATTAGCTAATGAAAAGTACTCGCCGGAAACAAGTTAACACTCTCGACGGCTTCCTCCGCGCTCGTCGTGTCCAAATATTGCACTTGTGCGCCTCGGAGGATCAAACGTCTGTAATGGAGTCCGAGCCGACGCACTAAATCAATGTTTTTTCAGATAACAAAGTGCCCAGAGACAAGATAAAAGTTTAATAAACGCACTTGCGAGTACACGCACTCGCGATTATTTATAGAGCGCGGCGCCCCGGAAGACAAACACCCGGTAATAGCCCGCAAGCTCTTGAAAAACGTCCGATATCGCCAAGCATTTACGCACACATTGGCGCGCCTGTTGTTTCGTGCGTCAAACGGGTCACACGCACACAGACAGGAGGTCGGTCGCCGTAGCTTCAACCTGGACGACGCGTGCTTGCGATTCTCACGAGAGGTCTTGTGTGCACGTGCCGGATCCTCGACTCCTCGAGTGGCTGCATCGCTCTATCATTATCGTTATCGCTCGTGTAAACATTCTTGACACCAACACCACCACCACCAACACGAAGCTCAGCCACTTAATATAATTCCTGTGGTGGAGGCTCTGATCGTGCGCGGCCCAGCTTTTTTCGGTCCAGCGCGTGACCATCTCCGAGCGAATGGACCAGCCGCCGGGGAACGCCGAGCATTTCGCGCTGCGCTTTTCCTTCCCCGTGTAAACCCTGAGTTATTGCCGGCGCTTTAAGTGCATAATAAGCAACGGTATGGAAATTATCGAGCCAACACTCACGAGGAGGAGGACTCTATTAAATTCCTTCGCGGGGCTTCACCGGCCCTCGAGCGAGCCGTTAAAAATGAGCTCAATAAAATAATTAAAACTCTCGGGTGATGATCTGAATTACTTCATCTTATAAAAATGATGTATGCCCCGGAAAGCTCGGGAAATCACTTGAATTCGAGAATGATTCGTGCGGTTCATAAAAGAAGTAACTCCTCGATCTCTCGCTCCTTTTCCCACTCCTCCTCGGCATTATCTCGCCAGTGAATTCGCTCGGTGTGAAACGAGGGTCGGAGGGTGTTAGGGGAGGGGAGGGGAGAGGGGGGGAACCCGGGCGATAATACCGCGGGCGGTTCTCCGCGCGAGCAAACTTTATCCGAGGATCAATGACGTGGATTTACATTCGTACGGCGTGTAGACGGAAGTGCGAGAGAGAAGGTAAGAAGTGACGGGGTCGCGGAAAACTTTCGGCGGGTTCGCCTCGTTGCACCCGTTGACCTCCACCCTCACGAACTTAGAATCCTCCAATTTCGCCTCGAAACCTTAAAAATGTGTATTTTATCGGGATTTCGATACTTTTGAAAATAAATTTCAATTCGACGATATTTTATGCTCTACTCGTTTAAAACAATTGCGCCCTCATATCTAATACTTTTATTTTCTTGCAAAAAAAAATTTTTTTATTTCAAGTAAATCGTACAATTCTCCGCGTGTAACCTATCAATTGGCATGTATTTTTGCAATGTCATTTATCCTAAAACAATGTTTTTTTTTCTTTGATGTGTTGTGGGGCACCAGTTTAATAAAGTCGTGAAAATATTTTCCAACTGCTTTTTATTTGTTCATTCTACAAATTTTAAGGTAAAATTAATTAAAAAATATAACATAAACAGCAGCATTTAATACAGTGCGCTTATTATGCTTGATTATGTAAAGGAGGGAGTGAGAAAAGAACGGGTTATGCAAAGAAAAATTTATTCATCAAAAATTGTAAAATACAACTGTCGCGTGCATATTTCTTACACGAATAAAAGGCATACATAAGCTGAAATTTAATTTTTGATCACGCTACATTACTCCAGCAGGCATCACTGCATTTCAATATCATATTATTCGAGAAATTATTCCGATAGTATTTTTCCTGATCTCCAAATATTCGGATCAATGCACTCGTTAAAAGTAGTCGTAGCTTCGTATGCTGATACCCGGAGATAAAAGTCGGAGCAACGCCTCGAGTGCAATCCCCGTTAATCCGGGGCGGGGCCCTTTCTCATCGGCATCGGCGTTTCCTCTTGCACTTGCCGTCACCCGGAGGCAACTCCCGGGTCCAGCGCATCTCGTTCTCGACCGCTACCGCTACCCTCGTCGCCTCCTCCAGGGTCTTCGGCTCGCAGACGCCCACGCGCACCTCCATCTCGGCACTCCTTAAGCCTCGGCAAAAGCCCACGAGCGCCGCGCGTCTGATCATCCTGGTGTTCATTTCCCGCCGATCCTCATCACTACCCCAATCCTGCTCGTAAATCCTGCAGAGACGTGCGGAGATCTTGTCCAGCCTGGCACCAAACTCCCCCGCGGACTCCTGAGGATCTTGGCGCGCGCGCTCCAGTTCCTTGAAGAGCGCGACCTCGGCGCCGAGGTCCCCGAAGTTGGCGTGCAGAGCGTCGAGGAGCTCTTTGATGCTCGTCAACCGATGGAGACGGTGTCCGAAAAGCGCTCGGGCTCTGCGGGTGAGCTTGGGTCCCAGGGCGAGTAGCAGCGTCTTCTCATCCCCGGGACCGAGCCGAGACCCGACGTAACGCACCGCCTCGGTGAAGCGCCCGAGGGTATGCGAAGACCCGTCGAAATCGGGAATCAGAAGCAGCCAATCTCGGAGGCTCATTCCGCGTGTGAAGGTGGAATGGGGGATCTCGGCGCCGAGGTTGGAGCCTCGCTCCCGCACCTCCCAGACGCCGCTGAAGCTCTCCAGGGTCGCGGTGCGCCCGCTCATTTGCATAGTGGGTCGCACCCGGAAGGAAGGTATGCGATGGGGCGCGGGTGCGGGCGGATGTCGACGTGCGCCTCTTCTGGAAAAATGCAACAGTGGAATACTCGTCGGACCGGGAATTTCGCTTAATTTAAAGATAAACGGATATTTACCGGTCTGCGGGCCTTTTATACTGCTGCCTTTAATACCCGCTAGTACTGCTACAGAAGGTTAATCATGACTGATGCAGGAATTCCTACAATTTGATTAATGGTGCTGTGTAAATGTTGAGAATTTTTTTTGTATTACCACGGGAAGCGCAGATATTGCGAGGAAGAGGGAAGCCGACGTGCTTCTGCTCCATCCAGGTTTTACGTAATCAACCACCGCTAGTCTTACTTAATAAGGAGCATTTTTCAAATAATTGCTTCCAATCTACTCCGGATTTACATTCAGACAAATATCTCAGCAATATTTACAGTAAGTAGTAACCAACTTGGAGTAATCTACTTAAAACTCAGTTTCTGCCAAAGTTTTTCCAAAGGAAAATATCTTGCAAGATACTAATGAAAGCACACCCAATTTAACAATGATAATGAAGGGAAAGAAAACTTGGGATCATTCAAATTTAAATTCGCAGCATTTTTTTCAAAGCACCTTTTGCACTACTTCTAAGATACTTGTTACGTAACCTCTATCGCTTGATAAATTTAAGTATACTCGCTTAATTATCACTAAATAAAGAAAAGGCAAATATGAAGGATATAATGGTAACTACCGGCATAAATAACCGAGCCAACACTCGATTAAAAATGTCGTTTTTACAGCTCTAATAACTCGTGCACATTAATAATAATAATAATAATAATAATAATAATGATGATAAAAATAACAATAATAACAATAACAATAATAATAATTTTCAAAAACTAGTTTCGCATGCAAAATAGGCAGTCGAGCGATCATCCTTTTAAAATGAAGCATATTGCAACTGCACACTAATTCAGTTAATGCACAACTATGCGCATTAATTTATGAATTACTTATTACACATTATACGGTGTAGGCACAAGATTTTCCAGGTCACTATAATTTGCGGACCGCAGTGCGAAGGGCGAAAGAAAGGAAAAAAGGTGAAACGTGGTTTGATAAGATTTGATAAGGCGAGTCGTCAGTGGAATGCTCAAACGTGTGCAGAAAGTGAACTGAAATGAACAACCGTCAGTTGTAGCATAACAGTGTTTAGTCAACACAACAGCAGGTTGCGTTGTGTGGCTAACGACTCCCTGATAAAATAAAGTTTGATACGTGCAGGTGGCACCCGCCGTTTCGCGGTTACCCTCACACCCCCCCCTCACCCTCCTTGCCATCCGAGACTAAAAGTGCCTGTTTACCCGAAAACGCAATTATCGCCCGTCCAACCCTTATTCTCCCATATCACTTTTAGGTGGGCGTCTTGGCGATACCATCCCTGACAACCGCTTAACCCTGTCTCCGGCTCTTTTAACCGGGGGTTGTCGCACTTTGCACTTTAATCCAATTATTCGAGAGGGCACTCGAGAGCAACAACTGCAGTAATTAACCCGGGGTCTTTGGGAAGGAGACTCAGCCTTCCCCTTGCATCCCCAAACCTACCCCTGCCCGCGTCCCTCGAAAAATCACGAGACAGATTAAGGGACGAGGCCGGCTAAATTGGCACGTCCGCACACCCTTGACTGAACTAATTTCATAAGGAAGGCAAGCACCCGTTGGGATTTTTTTTTAAGATAAGACTGCGAGACATAAAGTTTTATCGTGGATATGAGCTATGACCTATGAAACTGTATACATTTTATGTTCACTTTGTACCGACGTATCCTTCGCGTTATAAATGCTATTCGCATTAACTTAAATTCAGCTTTTAAAATTTTATTTGTCCAGCGTATAAAAAATGGAATGCGCGGGTGCTCTAAAAAAAAAGCAGTCCGAATCATTAAAGTTTATGGCGAGTAGAAGTAGGAATTGATTTATTTTAAAAATTATATTAGCCAATTTCTCCCGGAAAAAATGTGCGGAACGCAGTTTATTAGAAAAATAAATATTTTCAGAGATACCAGTTAAAAGTGAAATGGTAAATATTGATAACATTGATTTCATTTGAGCGTTCCGTTAGTTTAAACAATAAAGCTCTGATGTACAGAGTAAAAATAAAAATATTGATCGACTGGCGAGATCCTCTAATACTTTCATCGCTTTTTACCGTCGGCCGATTAAAGTAATAATGCTAATAAAAGTAATAAAAGCACATCAAAAGAAATGAGTTGACCGGAATTATTCGGTACAATTTAAAATAAAAGGCAAAAAATAAAAGAGCTCCTGGTAGCAAACGGCTTCACGAGCAATTTATTACAATTTAATTTTAAGGTAAAGCAGGAGAGGCAGCCTCCGATTAATTATCACATAATTATGTATGTGGACTTTGAGTAGGGAGTTCGGGTAAAAAGTTATCGAAGCAAAATTCCTGCTTTACGATGTGAAAATCGCGCATTAGAGTCTCGTGTGTGCACATGTCATAGTGATAGTGGCGAGCGGGTCTCCTCCGAGTAAATTACACAGGTTGTTCCTGTACCGAGAAGTCGTCAATGCTTCCGTCGAACTTTCCCATGGCTCGTAATTGAGGCATCAAAGTAATCAGCGGGATCCTAGAGAGCAAATATTAAAAAGCCGTTTAGAAAGGCGTAAAAATCGGGAACATGCGAAACGGAGCGAGTTGAGGCGAGTTGAGGCGAGCGAGCGCGCGTCCCTCCCCGAATCGCGGGGGCGGACGAGCGATTGGGGAGACGGGGGGCTCGGGATCGTCCCGGAGATGAGAACCCCTGGCCGGGGATTATCGGGCGATCGGGTACTCTCCTGTCGGTCACTTTGTCAACATGCGTATAATCTGACGCGGGGCTCCCGTTATATCAGGCAGGCAAGTGCATTCCCGATAATCAGTCGGCGTCTGCTGCCGACACCCACACCTCGAGTCCCCGTGTGTTGGTGCACGGGCACTTCTCCGCATAACGGATGGCTAGTCGACGGTGTAATTGGTTCGGCTGGACCCACTGGCGATTATTTAGCACTCGGGCGATCCTCTTTTTCCTTCTCTTTCTTCGCCTTTCACTCGGGCGATCCTTTTGCGGGGGGGCAATCGCACGCACCGTGACACATTCGACGCGATTAGCTTTTAATCGGAGAGTCATTATCGAGATAACCGATCCTCGCCTTTTTCTGGGTCAACCTCACCTCCAGCAAGGGAAGAAGGGAGGTGCTCTTTTTTGATTTTGCAAGATTTTCCGCGAGACTTTTTGGCGTCCCGGGGAAATGCACCTTATGTCCGTCCTCCTGGGTTTGTCGGGATTGCCTCTAGCTTTTGATGATGCTCCGCCCTAATCTTCGCCACTTTTCACTTTGGCAATTAATGCCGGCGAATTATTTTATAGACACAACTAAATCGCAGTTAATATTTTAATGATATACTTCTTAGGTACATGAACTTTTCAAAATAATTTATGGTGCAATTTATTTTTAGCCGAGCTGACGACATTTTAATGTCCGAGCCAATGCCCCGAGATTAACTGAAACAACGTTATAAAACCTTTTTAAAAATTATCCGAAATCGCTTATCAATTTTTAGTATCGTGGTCGTTGGAGGGAAAACCTTAATTGTAACCGTATTTCACTCGGACACTCCTAAATAAAATATTTTCTCTATTTGCGTGCTAAAAATTAATTACACACTGAAAACTTTTCGATATAAATAATGACGGAGAGACAAGAGAAAGGAGAGATAATAATTTTTATCACATATTACTGGATACTAAGGTAAATATAACGTAAATTTAATCTTGGCACAGGTTACAAATTACGTCATTTATAATAAAAATTTTTCCTATTATTCTCTCAAGAGGACCGAGATAAAAAGCAACAGTGTTGCGTGTAAAAAATTTATTTCGCAACTTAACATAGATGTTCCGTGAGTCACTTTTAAAATTGTATTCGAAATAATATTTACTAGTTTTCACTGAGGTAATACTATAGAAATAATTTTTTTTTTTTTATTTAAGCTTTTAGAGCCTCACGTGAGATTTATACCGATACCACTAAATATACACTTAAAAATTTACAACCCATTTATGCAATATGCAAATGCATTTACAAAGTATCGATTTTCATTAGATTTATACAGGTAGATTATATTTTTTAGATAGATTATGCTTTGATGCATTTACAAACTGCAATGTTTGATATAGCAATTATGTTATCAATATTTAACGGTAAGTATAATTGTAATTTTTTGAGATTATTAATTAATTTTAATCTTTCGGCATAATGTAGATAACAGTGTCATAATATATTGAGATCTTGGATTTCATAGGCACATTTAAATTTAGAGCCTTCGATAATTGTAACTTTAACTGAAGATAGGAAAAGATTATAATGATCTACTTAATTTCTGTTGATAATTATATGACACCAACTAATTTTGAGATGAAGATACAAATATTTTTTCATGGGAACTAGAATTTAAAAAAAAACTTTTTACAGATTTTTTTGTTCGATGTATATTTTTTTCTGATGTTTTTTTTTTAATTTTCATAGTAGCTGGTTGATGATAAAGCTATTTTTTCTATTTTATCTTGTTAAACTGGTGCTTCTGAACAAATCACTCACTTTCTCGTACTTAATTATACCTCTATAAGAAGCTGTCCTTATAAATTTGATAATGTTATCACGAGTAAAAAAAAAGATATTTTAAATATTTTTTTTATGTTCGAGAATGTGAGGGTTAATAGTTTGAAACGCGAAACTAAGAGATTCAAGCAAAGTACTTAATGAGTCTTAGACTTAGAAACTTAATACGAAAGAACTTTCGATAAACTTTGTAACGATGTATTATTTTGAATTTCAGACACGATTAAAACTTTTTGTTTTTTTGCATTCCAACGTATGCAAAAAACGAGTTTTTATTTTATTAAACCAAAAAATTCAATCAAGAGTAAGTAATGCACGCAATTAACCTCAAAAGCTAGAAACAGTGTTACAAGTGTGTAGACCCGACAAAAGCTCACTAGTGACTCCTTAGGTTTGATAATTATCTCAAGTATTAATCACTCGGGTAAAATATGGCTTGTGCGATCACATCTTGCGTTCATCAAATTCAGGCTCAGTTTTAACGCCCTAATTTTCCCGTTCGAAAATGAATTCGACAAAAGGAAAAAGTCAGCAGGATCATTAATCGGATGCATCTAATGAGCGCAAGAGCACGGTTGATATAAATTTTCCCGGGAAGCCAAAACAAACCAGCAGGAGGAAGCGTAATTAGAATTAATAATTATCCTACTTCTCAAATCGGATATTTAAATTCAGCAGCTTGATAAATCACGGGCAGACGTGTGCTGCTTAAAGTTGAGCACGTTATCGCGACCGCAATTAAAAAATAATAGTATTTGGACTTTGCTCGGAGCATGAAATACGTGCCAATTTACATGTTTGCACCGACAGGCATGTGCCGGCCTATTCATTCCCGCGGTTCACTTATGTAAAGAGATAAAACCTGGGATAAAACTGGATCAAGTTGTAATATCGCGGCTGGTCAACCAGTTTCTCGTGTCGGCCGGCCAGGCAAAGTTTCACGGATTGTCCTCCGGTGCACGCGTACCTGGCCGGACACGTGCATAAACACATGTCGGAACATCAAAGTGACATATCTCTTGGCGCCTCCGGAGGCTGCGAGACACGTGACTCACGCCGCGATTTGACATCTCACGAGATACCGTCCCATTCGCACGTCCCCCGAGAATTCAATTAAATAGCCCTCGACGACGAAATTGAGATTGCGGCCTGCGAGTGGGAGTTCGGAGGAGGCGCAGCGATTATCGGCCGACTCCGATTATCGGCTTTCATCCGGAATCTGTTTTTGCGGGAGGACGGCACACCTGTTAAAACCCTGAGCGTGTTTCCCCGTGTTTCCCCCCCCCCACCTTCCCCGCATCCGGGCGGATGCGAGTGCGAAACGGCACGGGAGAAAGGGTCCCGATAAAGGCCGCGTGGGCGAGCAACACCCGCCCCCGGCCCTCCCGCTTTCTTCTTTCCTCTTTCTTCTTTCTCCGGGTGAGCTGAAAGGACGTCAAACGGTAAACTCCTGCACGCCTGCTTCTGTGTCCTTTACGGTAGCAGCCCGAGTCACTTCATTCGCTTCCAGGACGTTAGCGCGCCGATTCGCTTTGCATTAGCGTAATTTATGCTCTTGCGGTAAAGCTCTCGCACAAACAAACATACAATTATTCCGACCGCCCTTTCCTGGTCTTATCTCCGTTTCGACTCCCAGACGATCCCCGCGAAAGGCGCTTTTTTCGGCCGGGGCTATTGATTCTTTATTCGACACACCCTCGGCTTTTTCAATTGCCCGCGCATTTGTAATTGCTACCCAATTCCATTCCGACGCAAGAACTAACGCCTGCGAATTCGAATGTCGGGGAAAAAACGTAACGGCAACTCTGTTTTCTGCGGCCGGCGCAGCTGTCAATAACGAAGCTCGAGATAAAATTGGTAATAAGGAATTTTCATGGCTCGAGACCGGGAGAGCGAGAATTAGAAGATGGAATTAGAAAGCTTCGTGCGTCGCGAAACGGGAAAAGGGAGACAGAGAGGAAAAAAGGGAGAGCCACAGAGATCACGGAAGCTGCTCTTCGGGTGCGTGAAGAAGCTGCATTTATTACTCGGCGTAAACTAAATTTACCGCTGTAACCGAGTGTTTCTCTTTCTTTCTCTCTCTATCTATCTATCTCCTCCTGCTCCCTTTCTCGCCGTGAAATTCCCATCGTTTTAGAGCGTAGAGCCACGCCATTTTCGGTATTCCCCGGGTTTATACGTGTCGGCGGCCTCACCCTCGCCTAGAAGGAGGGAATTCGCGCTGAGGTAACGGGACCGAATGTCGGAGGAACTCCATTCTTTCGAGTTTGCCTCGGTTTACCCTCGTGGCAACCCGGGTGACGCGTAAGAGACACGCGACAGGCGTTGGTTGCCTTTGTCCGGACGATTTTCTTTCTTCGCCTCCCGCGCCTGGGGGAAGAGCGAGCGCACGTCGCCCTTTTTTTTGGAGCCACTCCCCCGCCCGAGCTCATCTACGAGGAAAAGAGGAAGAAGCGCAACATCACCGTTACCTAGGGATTTCTGCCGCATTAGTCAGCTCGATTGGACGGACGGACGGATGGACGGACGGTCGGATGGACGGACGGACGAAGCCTGGCGGGCGCACGAAGGGTCGTCGAGGACGGCGACGAGAACGTCGGAAAAACTCCAACCGCTCATTTTGATTCTTGTTATTGCGGGACCCGCGGCGGAAAAAGTCCTGGGCTCGGGTACGAGCGTGAAGAATCGGATACCGAGCTTTTGGACACAGTGTTTTTGCTCTAAACACGCGCACACGCTACTCCACGAGCCGTGGAAGCCTTGAAATTGATCAGGATCATCAATTCCCTCGCTGTAATTCTAGTAATTGCGATAATTATCTTTGCTTTATCAACCATTATTTGCTAATATCTTGAATTAAATTTTTTAGATCAGAAAAAGATAATGTTCCCGTCCTTAAAAAAAGAAAATATATCAAATAGCAAAAGATTCCTTTCTTCGCCTATTCAAGTAAAATTTGATTTTGTAATATTTTTTATAAATTTAATAAAAAAAACTATGAGATGTTTTAAAAAAAAATGTAAATGTGACGTAATCGTAATACTATATATTAATCCATACACATTAAATACAAATGTAATTTATCAACAGAAATTATTAATTAATCAAAACACTTTATTTATCTAATGGAAATTGGCATGGTGGGGTATCATAAGAAATTCAATTAAATTTCATGGATCTCAATTTCAAATTTTGTAAAAAGGCAAAAAATATTTGTATTTTAGATGAAAAACAACTCGTGTAGATGAATGACTAGTTGACTATAGATATGCATGTAAAAAAATGAAAAAATAAAGATCTTAAATATAAAAAGAAAAAGAAAAACATAATAAGAATATTAATACAAAAAATATTCATCTACATGTACATATATACTATAGTCAGTATTTGAATACAAAAAGTAATAATATAAAATAAATTGAAAGTGAAATCTAATTGAAGCAGTTAGTTTATAAAAATTGTGTATATGAGAATATGAAAAAGCAAATAGATAGATTTTACCTTTGTTAGTTAAACCGAAATTATAACAACTTATTTTGTATAAAAAGTAATATAATATTTTCACTGCTTTATTCAATGTACATTAGTTTTAAAATCTTGTACACGTTGAAAATTTTTCGTTAATTAATAAAATTATTATTGCTGTTGAAATGAATCAAAGCCTTGTTTTCTATATTAACAACGTATACTAATTCTCTTTCCCCTTAAGAGTACTAGTGCTTTTTAAAAATATTTAATTTCTAGTAAATGTACATCTAGCTGCCTCCAATCAAGATATTTTAAATTAAATAATATTTTAACGAATAAAATTCATTATTCATGGGTTTAGCTAATTGAAATTAAATTATAAAAAATTTTTAAAAATTGTATCATTCGGACCTCCAAAATTTTTTATGCTAATTCCTGAATCGCAACATCAAAGTTCCTATCAAAAAGCAGCACCTGAATTTCAACTTTAAAAGTTTAAATTTTTTCTCGGTATCTTATTCTGTCCCTTCTATTTCAGAAGATAATTATCATTCGAATATGAAACACAATATAACTATTTTATATGAAAAGTTTTATCAATTAAGATATATCAGCAAAAAAATTTTAATTTATTTGTACCTTTTCAAATCTTTTCTCCGAAACTTGTTTAATAAAAATAAGGAAAATATTTAAAAGATGGAGGACTGATTTTGAAATTGAATCTAATAATTTGTGTCACAATGAACTTCTTGAAGGCCCCTAGAAAGTAATAGAAAATATTGAAGGAAAGTTTGGTGATTAAGAAATTTGTCGAAACCCCGATTTTCTTGCATACATATTCTTTCTAATTCAGCGAAAAGTTTTCTGGGTTGCCTCGGAAACTCGATGCACTAAACTACACGGAATCGACGCAAGAGTTAAAGGAAGAAAGAGAAAGAGAGAGAGATAGAGAGAGAGAGAGAGTGAAATAAAAAGAGAAGGAGAAAGAGAAATTGAGCTCGCTGAAGCAGTGCCTACGGTAAAAGCAATTCCATAACAAACGCCCTTGCAAACGCCTCCACTACAAAGACGCTTTACGGAAATACAATGAAAGGAGAAAAAAATGGATAGATGGTAGAAAGTAGTGTAGGGGAAGCTGGAGAAAGTGCATCCACGTACGTGTGCATAGTTATAGTTGAAGTGTCGGGAAAAAGCAGGAAAAACCACTGCGAAGGAAAAAAGAAAGAGGGGTTTTGCCAGTCGGTAATTTCGGCTCTAGCGTTTAAGTCGGTTCGTTCTGCAAGATAGATATACTCTCTCCCTCTCTCTCTATCTTTCTCTAGTCCACGCGCCACTCTAGGGGCTCCATTAGTGGGCCAATTTGAATATTTGCAAATCGTACAAGCGCCGTTCGCTCGTGTTCGCACCCTCGGGTGCCGAAGGTTAAAAAGACGTAACACACTGGCACGTCAATTCCATTTGGCTCTGAGACTGTCGTCGACATCCCTATAGCGTGACTGCTCCAAAGACCGGGAGTCAGGAACCCGTCCCAACGTCGCCGGGAGCTCCTGGTGCAACTCGGCACCGAGGACATTTAACAAGCGGACTTTCTCCTCAGCTTTTGAGTTCGCCCTCTGCAAATATGCGGCCGAAACGAAAAGCTGCCTTTGCATGTTCCGCTATTATACGCGAGTGATATAAAAGAGTGCCACGTCCCGCGTTCCTTTATTCCTATTTTCTTCTTTTTGCCACTCTCATTAAACTGTTGCGTAAACTTTGCCAAAGCCAGCTCTCGATGTCAAAGACGACCGACACGTCACTTCTCGCGAGAGCCCAATTTAATTAATACATACTTAAATATTTGCCGGAGCGGGCTTCTCTGGGATTAACGTCAAAGTAATTTTAATTAGGCAGCACCTTTTTTCAACTCTCCCAAGCCTCCTCCTCCTTCCCCACGTTTCAGGGATAAAGAGGGAGATGAGAACGAATGCGCATTATGTTGAGGTGCTACTCCGAAGATTTATGTCGCTCTCATTTCAACCACGTGCGAGTTAAGTCCAGTGGATAAAAGGAAAACGTCATGCGTCTTCGTAAAATCTGACTTTTCGCGCTCTAAAATTCATGCACTCCGCCCCTGCCCTCCCCCGAACCCAGGAAGAGGAGGAACAGGAGACTCGTCTTCTGGGGCTCGAGGTGGATGAAAGGAGACAACGCGAAGGCGAAAATGAGACGGAGCAAAGAATAAGAGGGCAGATTGGCGTTTTGATAAGTTTGAATAATACATCCCCGGCTGGTCGTCGCAAAGTTGAAACAAATTTCGTCTGTTATTTATAAATGGCCGTAGTCCCGAGGAGAGTGTGGCGTTAAATATTGTGTAATGGGCTTAATGCTTTGATATTATGCCGTATCGGGAGAGAAAATTACAAAGGTTACTTATTCATTAATTTGTCTTTATAATTGTGCCGCGTAAAACGTCATTTATCGCGCGCGAGCACCAGCGGGTCTTAACAATAAGTTTAATTTATCGTGGAGGCTAATATTAACATTTTTTTTTTAACAAAGGCAAAAACGCGGGTTATTATGCAATTATCCCCGGGAAAGTATTTCTTGGCTGTGCCTTGTAGCCCCATTAATGCACTCATGCATGTATTCAGCCGGACGGTGCAGGGACGGGATTTTTTTCGGACGGGATTAATTTTCAAAAAAAAAAAAACCACCTCGGCGCTAAAAACGCCTCAAATGAAAATTACAAAGTGGCGCAGATGGGGAAGGTGATGGATCCTCCGATAAGCTCGGGAGCTGCCTCGGAGTCTGCGGGAAAAAAATCATATCTCTTACGCAACGGTGCGGCATCGGGAACGATGTCTCACCGGGTGAGAGGAAGATCGTTAACTCGGTCGAGATCCTATTAAAACAACTGCGAATGGAAGGTGTGGAGAAGGTTTTTCTCGTATCGCGCGATATATGGGCACACGCGGGGTGTTCATGTCCATCGTAAAAGCGAAAGGAGCGCGCGCTTGTAAAACGAAAATAAAATCTTGCACTCGCGCTTCCGTGTGTAAAAGGGCCGATGAAGTGTCCTTGGGTGACTATAAACTCAAACGGATTATCTGGCAACAAGTTATAAATGCCCGCATATAATTCAAAGCCGAGATTTAATTGTGAGTTAAAGAAAAGCCAAACCCCCTTTCATTGAAGTTTGCACTCGGGTGAATTCACCCCCCACCCCCACCCCCACCCCCCGCGCATTAATTTGCGTATTCTATCAGTTTATCGACGTCGGACCGCCGTGAACAGACGGGTGATCATCAACTTCCTATGAATTAAATCCACTAAACTTTGGAGTGCTTTGGTGCCGAGCAAACATATCAAAACTCGTGCAACGAATAACTCAATTTCCCTGGTTTATTACATTTCGTATTATAATGTGTAACTGGATTTATATATATAAGACTATTGAAATTTTTACAATTTGTAAACATTGTTCAATGCTAGGGCTTTGGTAAAATACGATTCGCATGTCCTAGCTCGGATACCCTGTACGCGCCGCCCTTGGGAATAGACGAGGGAGAGTTACAACATAAAACTAAAGCAAAAATATTAAACTTTGCTTTAAGCGGAAAATATTTTCTGGAAAAACCCGTGAAATTTAAAAAATTTAAAAAAATAAAATATATTTTACTAGTATTTCACTTTTTTAATCTGGAGACATTGGGGAATACCAACGGCTGGTCTCGTCAATTTCCGAATAAGCTCCTACACGTTGAACAAACGTGAAATTATAAAAAATCAATCAGCTTTCAATGGAGAAGATTAGAGCGTTAAATTTAGTCCAGTTTTGCCAACATCCATAACACCTGGTATTATTGCCAACATCCCAGTCTAGCAGAATTCGATGAGACCACTTTTACCGGTAGTTTATTTGCTCCCACTGAGCAAAGTTTCCCTTGTCGGGGACTAGTATGAGGAGTTGGCACGTGGTGTTAGTACCCATTGATATTGAATTCTTAGGGAGCACTTTGAATCTTTGAATCCTAGCCCAGACCTATGGTTTTTGCACCGGGTATCCCGGGTTTCCAGCTGATTTAACGGGAGCACGAACACGCGATGCGATGACGAGCGACCGCTCAAAAGCTCGAAAACCACAATCATTAAACACAGCTTCCTTTGCGGTCCAGAAATTCCATCGAGATATTCTAATACCCGTGCAAACGCGCCGCCACCGCCCCGGAAATACCGCGATAAGAACGCGGGGGCGTGCGTTAAGAGGAAAAAGGATCCGCGAACGGTCCCCTTTTTCTTCATGCCCATTCCTCCAATTTAGTTGGGCCGGTCGCATTCCGCGATTTTGCCGTGGTGAACAATTGCGAGACAGACTCGGTGCTACAGTTATGCGAGCTACATCCCACACACTTGCCTGAAAGAGAGAGGGGGAGGGGAGGGAGAGGAAAGAACCTTTCCCACATTATGATCCGATTAAATGGCCGGCAAAGCCCCTCTTCTTCCTTGTCGTCACTGCTGTTGTCGCGCTCCCCGATACGCCTCGGGCTCACGTTGCCAATCTGCATAATGAAGCCAACCGCGCTCGCGCATTTTCCTCCGGCTTTTCCTTTTTCTTTTCCTTTGCCCCCGTGATGGTCCCTTGCTCGCCAGGAGCGAGTAACGCGTCAGAGACTCAACGTGCGAACCTCCTTCCCCGCTTTCCCCTTCGACAACCCGATCGTCTCCACCTTCCTTTGTCGCCTATCTACCTGTAATTGGATCCTCCTCTAATAATCTTAATTTCGTTTTTTTTTGTTTTGTTTCGTATTGTTTTTTGTTTTTTATTTTTTTTTTGTTTTGTTTTGATCAACCTCTTTGTTGGGGCGTTATTGTGCCCGGCTTTTGTTGCTGTTTTTGGTCCAGGGTTAACTCAAACTTGGGTTTTTCCGGATGCATCCGAGAACGGCACACGCGCGCGTTGTCCTTTAAATAACGTGAAAGGAGAAAACTCGGTGCAAAGATAAAAATTGGATAAAGAACAATGGAAACTAAAGTAGAAACGAAAAAAAATATGAAAATGGCGAAAAATTATTAGTCAAACGTTGCATTCTCTCCTCGCTGGTATTGTTTCGAGAATAATGTATGACCTAATGCGCGCGCACAATACACGCAATTGCTGACCTTTTCCAAATCTGCAAGCCCCCGAGCAACATTTGTTATTTGTTTGCAATGTAGATTTCATGAAATTTAAACAAAAAATTCACTCACTTTATACTCGGCGATCCGACATTTCCTTTTTCACCTCATTTTTATGCTTGTTAATAAGGTTTTAATTAATTTTACAACATTGAAAAAAGAGGGACTAGTACTTTTAGTTACATAGCAAACGATTATCTAAAAGTCATCTTCCGCTTAATTAATTCTCAACGGTTCAACGGCCAAGAATTTTCATTAATGTTAAGCCGTCTCCTTTCAAGTAACGAGATTAAAGATTTTGACCCAAAGCCATTTCGCACTCTCGCGCAATCTCCCAGGAATAAAAAAATGTGCGAATTCGGTGAAATAAGAAAGAGCCTCGTCTTTAGAGCGAGTCCTCAAAAAATTTGATTACTTTTTCCTCGGCGTGCCTGTCCATTATTCTCGCGCCTTTAATACACTCTCCCAAAAAAAATTCAATCTCCCGCGGACCAGAAAAAGATGCGCACGCGCGCGCGAGAGAAAAGCGACTGGTAAATGAATTCGAAGCTTTTTTCAAATAACAATTTAATTCGCAAAACAAATACAAAAAGGTGCGCGAGGAGGAAAAGATAATATGTCTGGTGGTGGTTTTGCGCCCATACATCAAGGGATCGAGTTGATGTTAGGTACGCGCGAGCGCGGACGTTCTATGAAGTCGTTAGTTACGCTTCCTGGACACGCGTGTACATGCTCGACCGCGTCGAGGAAAAGAGAACGATGTATGGATAGACATAAAGAAGAAGGAGCGAGAGCCAATTTTTTGCTCGCGCTGGAAATACGGTTTTTTACTCTTTAATTATCCGGATAATACATGCGTATTATTGCGTTTGACCCTAATGCTTATTGCTATTCATTTTTATAATCGATAATGAACGACGAATATCCTCGATTTGAGAGCCAGAATTTATCATTCGAATTCCGTCAACTTGAATTATGATATTGCTAAAATATGCATTAACAAATGATTATTTGAGTATCGCTTTCGATGGAACAAGTTATGCTTTAATACTTTAATTTCAATCAATTGCGGTATCTCAAAAAAAGCAAAACTCACTAAATGCTCAATGACGTAACACCGACTTGCAAATCAAGCACGTTATTTATGTGTGCGTTTGTGCGTGAGTATATTTGTGTGTGGCGCATCCACACATATTTATGTGTACATATATATATACATATACGTATATAAATATTTGAACGAGAAAAATCTCAAAGATAAGTCTTATTAAATTCGAATTATTTATTGCTGTGTATAAGTTGTTATAAAGGTTTTATGATGAATATACACTTATAAATATGGTTATACCATTCAGCACTTGTTTTAATTATTTTATCTCGTCAGTAATATATGTTCGAAATAATTTAATACGAATAATTAATGTTGGATGATAAAGACAGAGCAACACTCGCATTAATGCGCAGAATCTCCCATTATCGCCCAAAGGCGAGGAGTGATCCAAATTCCTTAATTCCACTAAAAAATTAATCCATAAATTTTTAAAAGCAATTATCCATTTCCTCGGTGACCCATTTCCTTCAAATTTGCTTGGAGCGAAATGAAAAATTGGTTGGGACCCGAGAGATATTTTGCATCAATGGCAGATGGAGGTAATGTCCCCGTACAACAAACTTAATGTTCCCTGACACAGTCGAATGATGAATTAATCAATCCTCGATCAGAGTTCGAGCTACCGCATTGTTCTTGGATTTGCCGAGGGGCGGGAGGGAGGGAGGGAGGGAGATGGGGATACACACGTACACGTGGGTCTCCGAACTACGAGGACGACCGAGTGTATTCCTCCGTGAGCAATCGTGTCTCTCACTCTCACTCTGTCTCTCTCTCTCTCTCTCTCTCGGAGAAGCTACACATTGCGAGAGGATTCAGATCGTCTCTCGGCTTTGCTTGTGTTTCATGTCCGTCTTTTCCCCGTGGGTGATTCTCGTCTCATCCTTCTCTCTCCCTTGTCTTGCTCCGTGACTCGAGTGAGTCTACACACTCACTCACACACTCGCGCGCGAATAGGAGGGCAAAAGAAAAATCCGACCCTCCTTGCATCGCCAACTCACAGATTTGCACCACGATTAGTGTCGAATTAAATTCATGTATACGTTTGCATACTGTAAAAGTTTTCGAGACCAGCTAGAGTTTATGTCGAAAAATCGCAGTGCCAAGGATTCTACCCTGAGAACGACATTAATTTTAGTGTCGCATCAAATTCGAAATTTAATACCGGTTTTCCGAGTCGAAAAATCTATCTTACTGAAAATTTGGCACCGACTTTTTACAGGGAGCAGTCTCTCCGAGATGAAAAATTGGAAAAATATATTAATGCTCTTTGGATGTTTTCGTGTACATCTCTAAATCCTCGGCAACTCATCGATCTAGACCACTTACTCCGATTTTCTCTACTTATTTTCTTTTCTTCCTTTGTTCACCGAATGAATTTCAATCCAAATAAATCTCATATTTCCAAGTGTGCCCATTTGCGCGAATATTACGACGTTTCATAAATTACAATTTTCTATAAATTATTGTTTGAAATAGATTTGTCTATATCTAATTTGATTCTTTAATTTATATAACACATGTATGCACATATAAATCATTCAAATTTTAACATTAAACATATCCACAAACTTTTAATTGCTTGTTATAGGTAAGTGGTCGGATACTTCAAGGACTGCAAGACTTGGATAATTTACTTTAAGAAGTCTAATTTAATAGAGAGAACCACATAAGTAAGTTTTACTGACTTTCTTGATTAAATTATTACAATAATTCGAATCTTTATGCTGACATTAAATAATAAATTTCCTAGAAAGATTCAAAACTTAGTTGAATATTTATATTCCATCATATGATGCTAATTTAATGACATATTTTAATTACTTTATATAATTATGAAATCACTTTTTATCGCTTATATAAAATATTTTTATCTCATTATGATCTAAATCTAAATTTAATTTGGTTTTATTTTCATTTTATAAAATTTAAACCCTCAAGAGTCGCTACTTTTAATTGTTTAACAAAATAAATTAATGACACAAAAAGCATCTTTTGATTGCCTTTCATAAAAACTGATTTATATAGAAATCATAAAATTTACTTTTAATATAAATTTATAATATAATCCGCACTCACAAATAAATAATTATTAATATTGAATAGATGAAAAATAAATTTGTTATTTTTATAAAGAGAATAAATAACAACTCAACTTAATTTAACTGAAAATATTTACAAATATTACATTACCGTTTATTACCGTTACAAATATATATATTATTAAAAATGTGTACATTGATAAGTACATTTCCAATATATAAATAAAAATAATAATTTTTCATGTACAATATTTCTATATTTCTACGTGCCAATTTTATACCATATTTTTAAAAAAATCAAAAAAATAAATAACTGTATGTGATAAAAATTTTTAAATAATCCAAAGGTACAATCATTTTTCTGAAGTGGATACACGTTTTAAAATTAATTATTAGTTTATCTTTAAAACTTTATTTAACATTTTATAATTAATAAAATTAATAAAATCATACTTGATAAAAAATATTAATAATTTTTTTAAGTAGCTATTATTCTACCGTGCTAACATAAAATGTAAATAAAAATCATTTTTGATCAAAATAAAACTAAATAAAGTGGTTAAATACTTTTAAAATAAGCAAAGGGTCTTTTCTATGAAAATATTCATATACTGTTATTTCTTGCAAAAATAATAGTAGTTCAGTCAATCGAAAAGAGATGATTCGAATTCCCGTTTTTGCAAAAATAAAAATATTTTGCTACCGTATACACAGCGTTAAAAACAAACAAAAAAAAAAAGATATTTGAAAAACTTTTTCACGAGAACAAATAATACAATCAACTCAAAAATATTAATATAATGTTCGTTATAAAATAAAGAAAGGAAAATCCTTTTTTGAATAAATATAAATATTTTCAAGCTTTGGAAAAACACTAGTTTAATCAAACTCGAGGATCCTCTCGGAGCAGAAGCGTTATCTTTCAATTATGTAACACTTGCTGTCGATGCTCTTGCGAGTAACTTGGCACTTTTGAGAAATTCGTGCTCGAAGCAAGAGACATTCCCGACAAGTGTCTCTTTTTGTTTTTCTCTCAATTTTCCTCGCGCTTTTCCAGAGCGACAATACATCAGCAGAGAGTAATACAAACTCTTTCATCTCGAGGACGAGGTCGCAACTATTCCCGACGTCGAAGCGTTTTGACGCAAATACTTTTGCCTCGCACTCCTCGGTATTCGGGGACTCGCGCGATTCGCATTTGCTCTTCGTCGGGCACATTCACGTGCGGGTAGCCGGGAAACGCCCCGAGTTTTCCGATGTTGCATGCATCGCGGCAGCCTTATTGGCTTTCCGACTCAAAGGAAAGGGACATTCTTTCGGCGATACCCGAGAGGAGCACTTAGGGTCGCATGCACCGGAGGATGGCACGCACGCGAGTCCGTACTTCAAAGTATACATAAGGCTCTTTTATGAGATTATCCGCTTCTTAAGGAGGCTATTCCCTGAAAGAATCCACCGTGGCTTATAAACTTAAAAAATTACGATTTCCGAGGGCTTGATAAATATTACCTGCTCTCCTCGGCCTCGGAAGTCGGCTCGAGGTTTAATGCCGGTGCGAGTCCTCCTCCCGAGGACGAGATTTGAAATTGAGTGAGGTCTGTTTTCATGGAGAGGAAAAGCGTGGTTCGCGCCTTTTGGCGATAATTGGCGGGGAAAGCACGCGGCTCGGTGAAATTTGAATTTTCGAGCGAGGCACTCGCGATATTAAATTGTTTTCCAGAAGCACTTTCGAAAGCTACTCCACTTAAGAGGACGCACGCGCGCAGAGTAAACAAGGGCCCGAGCGAAGCCCGAGGTCGTGACGTCGCCGAAAGCAAAAGTCGAAAGAAGGTTGCAGAAATTACGTAAGAAATCGTAGGAGTGCGTCGACAGCGGGCGGTTGGGGGGTTGGAGGGGAGGGACAACGACACATGCGAGAGGGGCCGGAGGAGGAGGGGAAAAGGTAACGTGAAAAACGATCAAGACTCGGAACAATTTCCTTATTGCGCTATTTTGAAAAGTAATTGCCATCCCATTACACGAGCTGAACAAACTCCGGCTCAAAGGCGAGCGAGAGGCCCTTATCTGCATTCGAAAGAGAGAGTCGTTCCCTTCGTTCCCTTTACGCGGCAACAACGAAGTTATGGTACTCCCGCCGGTGCGGGAATTTCGTAACCACCGCGCATATCCCGTCCGAGGAGGGAGGGGGGGAGGAAGAGTCGCTATCCTCCTTCCTCATCGTCTCTCGCGGGGAATATCTTTCCTATTTTCTCGGTGATTACGCCGCGACGCTCTCTCTTGTCTTAGCCAAAGTAATGGTCAAGCCGAAGAGGAAAAGCTCTCCTCTAAGTATTTCGTGCGGATCGTTGCCCTCTCTGTCTCTCTCTCTCTCTCCTCCTCCTCCTCCTCCTCCTCCTCGCACGCTCTTCCTTTATCCGACCGTTTTCCTGGAGGATGATCGCCAGCCGCAATCTGTGGAGACGACGCGCGTCGTGTAGCCTCCGGGTGACCGATCCTCGCTCCCTCTCTCTCGCTCCTCCAATTATTTTCGAGCGAGCCCGGCCGATATATTTAATTTTACACAAACGGTGATCTCGGCCGATCCGACGCCGACAATCATCGTCTGGTCATCGCTATCAATGTAACTGTAACCGGGGGTTGGGGGGTGGGAGGCTGCAGGGGGCAGAAGGGGAGGGGGGAGAGGGAAGATTTCTCCCACGCACAGCCGGGATTAAGCAATCGACCGGAGCCACAGCACACCTATACTCGGGCATTGCCCTCCTTAAATTATAAACAGTAATCCTCGAATTCATTAACTCTTACTTTTACTATTTACTTGGAGATTCAACAAGTGAGCTATCTTAATGGAATATCAAGAAAGATTACAATTTTATGGGTTCTTTTAACTTTGATGAAATACTGCTTTTTACGATCTTTTTTATTTTGGTCGTAGAAATACGCAGACAAATCAATTTCTCGTTTTTATTCCAAGTCGCAGCTAATTAATTGAGCTATAAAAATATGGAACACCGAGTAGAAAATTAAAAGCAGACGGCCAAACCGTACTCACCGGTTTTTATATTCCTTAACAGAATCATCTCCTCAATGATCGACTAGCACATTTGTTTATTGCCTGAACCTCCTCGACTTAACACTCTGTTAAACTCGAGCATTAAGTATTTAATTTTTTATTGTCGGTCGCTAATTAGCCATTAATATTAAAGCTAAGAGATTATTCGATACAGGTATAATATAATCCATTGTTCGGCATAATGAAGATAATGAAATTTGTTAGGGAATATTAATTAAAGTTTTTCAAAATTACCTTACATGAACTATCGAATAAAATGAAATATTAATTTTCATAAATTTTCTTTACCCAGGGCCATCTGCTCCCATTTTCATGAATTTTTGAAATTTATGTTAACAACCAGTAAATTATTTCTTTATTCAAAAATTGGCCATTAAGTTTTTTATTAAATTATCGTAATCTTTATTTTTTCAGAGGTCTTTTAAAATTTATATGACACTAAGCTGTAGAAACTTTGATTTTATTCTACATCATCGTTCTTTTTGCTTTCGTAGCTTTAAAATCTAACAAACACACAAAACAACATCTCTCGGTTTTTTAAAACTAGTTTTTAATAAAAACACTTTGATTCACAAGCTATTAATATGTTTCAAATAGGTGGACCTTTAAAAATTGTTATTACATCATAATTTTTTTCAACTATTTAAAAAGCTTTTGCTTGTTTTTCGAATTTGAAAATATTTTATTTTATATGATCTATAAAATGTACTAGAAAACAATTTCGGTTCCATTTTTTTTATCCCCAGCGTGTCCCACTGTGGCAATATTTCACAAATTAAGCCCTGTTTAAGCCCCGCAGAATCCCACCGATCAAGTATTTCATGGCAGTTGTGTACTAAAATTTAGATTTTTTATGGAAATAAATTGTAGAGATTTTGGATTTATTGTACCATCAACTATAAGGAATCGAAACACTTTAATTATTCTATAAAATTTATAAAGTAATGCTCATTAATACTCATTTGTGAATTTAATGAACTTGAATTCACTTTTCATACGTTTTAATTTAATTACATACTTCAAAAGCAATAATTAATTAAAAATTGTTTACTATAATTTTCGAAGAACAATAGTATATTATAAATTTAATAACCTCGTAAAATATAAAAGGGAAGATGAAATGATCAAAAGTACAGAGTGGATGTCTACAATCTTATAAATCGTCGAATGTTTACGACATTTCAATAGCAAGAGAGCGTATATTATCGAAAAAGGAAAAGCCTCTTGGAAGACTATGACGATTCTTCCCATGCACCGGAAAAGAGAGAAAAGCCGAGGAAAGCAGGGAGGAGGAGAAAGTGCAATAAAAAACATTGATTCCCCTGACGAACTCTGCGAATAATATGCGTACAGCCCTTATCCTACATAAAAGTGTCGCCTCCAGATCAAACACATAAAACACAATATTTGCACGTGTAAAGTCTGCCTCGTCACTCGTTAATATCCTCGCATAAAGTGAGTAAAGTGTCTCAGGTAGACTCCAGGGCGCGAGGAGACGCGCGTCACAGCGTCTCCGAGTCGAAGACGCGTCCTCGGGGTCGGCGTTATCCCGCCAGCCTGGATCTCTCCGAGAGCACGAAGCAATTCGCGATGGAAATCCTGCAAAGACTCCCTGATCCTCCGGGTGGCAGGTACGCATAATGAAAACGAGCTCTGCTGCCGGGTTGGCTGTGCCATCCGTGACGGAGTGGAGGATCACGCGCCGCAGCATCCTTTTTCGCTCCAGCTTCCGAGATCCGAGGCTGGAGGAGCTCCCCTGGGATCAGCTGGTTATTAGCATCGGGCATGTCTTATAAATTCCTTCCTTATTCGTATTTGTCGATGCTCTGTCTCGGATCCCGAGCTACCTCATCCAATTAAACAATAAGTCTCGAATCAATTTATTCGCTTATCCTCTGCTTTTTTTATTTAATTTAGCTAAACTTTATCGTTCTTCGATATTTTTTCACAGCTCCAAGGATGGAGAGAGAGCTTTTTTTTAAATTGTCCATATTTCCTTCTTGGCGCAAGGCAATGTCATGCGCTAAGTTAGATTTAAGTCCTGCTCTTGTTGCCTTGACAAATATCACCGCTCAGGTTTAATTATAAAATATTCCAGCGCCGTACATCCAGTTGCTATTTTCAGTGCACGCCGAAATATATGACAATATATAGGTGTTCATTATTTTCAAGATAAAAATTTTCCGGGATATTTTTTTTTTTGATCATTAAAATTGTTAATCCTCTTTTTCTTAGAAATAAATGTGCATAAATGTGGATGGAAGCAGTGCTAAACGAATGTGTTCTCGCCAAATTAGTGCTCTTGTTACTCGATGTAATGAAATAAATTAACATCACCTTTATTTTATTCCCTGCGTTAGCTTAAATAAAATTAAGTTCCGTCTTATCTGCGAATTAAGGATCCTGGCAGAACTACTGGAGTATTATTACTTCTTCGAACGCAATTAAGTCCTTCATATACGGACGTCGCAGGGAAGCTGGCTCTCGCCTAATATCCCATCCCGAGTCGCCTCGCACACACACGCACACACGCACGCACGCACGCGCTCATAGAGAAAATAGAATACGGAATTAAAATTACAAGAGCGCGCGCTCGCATTAGGAAATCGAATTCAATTTTCGAATAATCAGACATCGTAATTAATTTCCCGGCATCCACGTGGCACACCCATTCACGCCCCGAAGTCTTCAATTACTCTCACCTCACCGCACCAAAGTGAGCAAAGAAGAGCCTTTACTGTAAAACGGATATTCGATCTCTTCCTCTGCACTTGAGACACAGAAAAGGAACGGTGAGCACATAATTTTTCCGAGTCGGACTCGTGCCCCTCCGAACTTCGAGAGAGAGGAAGAAGACGAGCAGAGGTAACAAGTCTGCACTAAGAAAACGAGAGGTGCGAGAGGAACGCGGGCGAGGAAAAGCGAGCGCGACGAAACGAGAGAAGGACGAGGTCGAAAGGGACAGAAAGAGTGATATATATATATACGTATTTCGAGAGAAAAGTGTGGAACGTCGCCTCGATCCGGAGAAGGACGCAAAGCCTGCCCAGGACGCCCTTGGGGATATTAACAGTAAGCAAACAATGATCTAAAAGAGGAAGTCGACACGTTCGCCCTGGCAATTTTGCACCCCCGACATGTGCACACACGTAATCGCACTCGTAAAATTGGCGTCTGCATCTTACAGGACTCGCAGCCTCTTGGGACCGAGCGAGACGCGTTTCAAGATAAAGAACACGAAGTCCAGCCATTACAGTAGTGACCTATTTAAGGAGATTTAATTTACTCGGCAATGTATTAATTCTACATAATAACTTTCTCGGCTTAAAACCTGCGACTCCGACTTTTATGCGAGTGCATGCGAGTGCTTTCTTTGGCGGTAATAAATACTGATAACATAAGCGCGCAATTAAATTTAAAAAACGTACTTATCCGATGCATTTACATATTGGTGGGCGTTCAATTATTTATGTCTCGAGTGTGAGTTAATTAATTCATGTCGAGCTTAAACACAATTAAAGGTGGACGAATCGATTTTTCAAAAATAAAAAAAAAAAAAAAAAAAAAAAAATAAATGAATGAATGAATGACATACACGTCATCCACGCAGGAAACTAGATAAAAACAACGCGGTTCATACAACGATATCACTCTTGTCTATGCCAATAAACTTTAATTTAAAGAGATCTTGTAAAAATTACGAAATTATGTTTTTTTATAATTAGAGTAAGCTTATTTAATGTATACACGTATACAAGAAATCTCATACCCACGGAATAAAAAATCTGAAATAAAAAATGTTTTAAAGAATATTCTTCATCTGTAGACATTACGTATATTATTACACTTTACTCAATGAAAGGCATTGCATGATATAAAGGATTTACTTGTACTTCTCAAGTGTTCGAGATTACACGATGCCAAGACTTAATTAAAAAAATGAAATTTAAATAAAAATTTAAATAAAAATCATGCGTTACAATTTCCATAGGTTGTGAACTATAGTGCGAATGAAGTATAATATAAAAAAGTATGAATGTATTTATATATTTCCACATACAATAAAAGATAAAATGGTAAAATGGTAAAATTTCTATTCATCCTTTTTACAACTACTTTCTTATAATCGTTTCCATAAAAACTTTGGAAATTCTATTATTTTTTCTATTTTATTCAATATTTTTATGTCAATTTGGATAAGAATCTAAAGGAAGTAGTATAGATAAAGCACTGCAACACTCTAATCGCGTTCCATTTCTATACAGAATTTCTGGCTAGTCATAGAAATTTCTACAGGATTAGCCTTGTAGTTTCAACAACGTTTTTAAATATTTTTATTGAAAAATAAATGAAGAGGAAACATGGAACTGTTATTTCAACATGTAAATCAAACTACACGCATCAAAATAAAATCTCTTACAGTAGATGTTACGTTTTATCTTATGGAATCGCGATGGAATGTTTTTGTTAGTTTATTAATCGTATTACTGACATCGTGACATGCGGTGTATTTAAATGGAATAAAACTCTCGATATTCCGCTATAATAATTATAAAATAACAATCTCGTTATAATAAAATTATTAATTCCTGCCTTTATGTTCACATGCATTTTCTTGTATGCTCCTTTCGCATATTAAAGATTTTTATGCATTTATGAAGTTCACTCGGTGCATTAACATCTTACAATGTACACGTAACAAGATTAAATTTATTAAATAACGAAAGTTGAAATTAAAAATAAGGGATAGATGGTTAATGGAGAACAATGCTCGTAGTCCCCAAAACATGAATTTTAATATTTAGATGCATTAAATGATAAAGCTTTAAATAAAAAATAAGAGCTAGATGGTTGATGGGGAACAAAATCTGGAGTACAACAAAATCTCGGACGTGAGTTTTAAAGCTTGAATCAATTTTATTTTGAAAATTTGATCGCAAGATAATAGGAAAGAGCTTAAATTCAATAATACGAGTGGAAAGTTGTAAAGATGTTTACAAAAAAAGGTGTAAGCGCTCTGTAAGAGATACATTTTTCAAGTAAATATGCACTACATAAGTGAGTAACTGTTTATCGAGAGAAGCTAAAGATTTGTGGGTCTAAATTCTATGTAATATTCATTTCTCGGGCTGCGCTTCCTTTCTTTCCTCTTTCCTCGCATTGCTAAGTATAGCCTAGGCTTTCAGCAGTCCATTGTGCCGCCTTTGTCTACTATCAACAACTTTACACACGTTCCCTCTTACCAACTCGGGGCAAGAACGAGGGAGGAGGAGGCCAGTGATACTCTTTTCCTCTTTCGTTTTGATCTCCTCGTCACATGTTTTTTTTGTTGTTTGCACTTGTTGTTAGGGGCTCGGAGCGGCATTTCGATCTTCTTCGGAAATAAATCCGGACGAGGGAGGGAGAGAAATGTCGGGGGAGTCGTTGTTTGAGCGAGACAAATCTCCTTTCCGAGCTGAAATCTTGATTACTTATTTACCGATGATAAAAATTTCCTCATTCCCTTTGAAATTTTCCGGGCCGCCGCCGGCCCTTAATGCGGACCGAGCACGTAATGTTTGGATGGAGGGGTCGGAGGTGAAAGAGGGGGAGGGAAGGGGAGGGGGGCGCCTCTGTATTGTCACGAAATACATTTGCTTTTTGTTTGACGAACGTATTCCGCTTTTTGGTAGACACGGTAAATATTTTACTTTGGCTCTGATAAAAGTGTGCCGGCCCTGCAACAACATTGACGGTGCAGACGAGGACAAGCCAACGATGGCATCGTGGTCGAGAGCAACAACACAACCACAACAACAACAACAACAACAACAACAACAACAACACCGACACCGACGACGACGACTATGACGAAAAAAACAACAACAGTGGTAACAACGGGGAGCACGACAAAGGGTTAACAACTGCGGTGATTGGAGCGTTATCGGCACTAAATCGCGAGAAACGAGTGAGCTCAAAGTGTCTTGTTAACGTGCTAATGAGCATTCCATAGCTTTCAATTTTACGATCTCGATTTTCTCCTGATATTACACGCGCAGTGCCGGGCGAAGCGAGAGGTGCCCCGCGCAACCAAAGGTGAAGCGGATAGCGCAGTAATAGAGACGGCAACGCTCGCAGAGGGCGAGCGACAGGATAAAAAACGCGAAAACAAAACGCAGTCGATTATAGAGAAGGGAAAGAGATCGAGCCGAGCGATAGGACTCGCAGAAACGCAGTTTTAACAGCTGTAAAGGTTGTCTCTCTCTCACTCTCACTCGCATGTGCGCGTGCGCGCTCGCTCGCATGAATACGGAAAGACGAGCGCAACCTTGGCTCGGCCGCATCTTTACGGGAAGCCGACGCTCGGAACGTATAATTTCTTCGACAGCTTAGTTTCGCCGGATCTCGGGCCTCTCATACACAGCCGGGGCCGCGGTACACAGATGAGCAGACAGACGGACAGAAATAGATACGCATGTGCGTGCGCGGGCCTACAATGTAGGTGCGTGTGCGTGGACCGGGGTGTTTAAGGGCAGGAGTGCGCGCGCGTACCATCAGGATGAAATTAAAGCGGGAAATGGCCGCGTGCGTCGATCTCCTCTCCTCCTCCCCCTCACCCTCTCCACCCCGTGCCCCCGCGCCTCGTCCTCGTGTGCATTATCCTTGGAACTCCTGGCCGCGCGTAATAGCAGCTTCTCGCGCGGGTAATGATCCTTCGACGCGCCCGAGTTACGACTAGCTATATAGAGTTGCTGGCATTCGGAATGCGCGGTGTTTCGTAAGAAAAGGACGCCCACTATTGGGGTCCGGGGCCTCGAGGGCTGGGGCGCTGGGCTGGGCGAGCGACCCATTAGCCCGTCACCTGGGCGCACCCGGCAGTTCCTCATTTTTCGCATTATTACGCGAGCGCTCCCCATATTGAATTCTCCTTTTTATCTTCCCTTTTCCCTTTCCCAACCTGGCCACTTTTGCATTTTATCGCGCTGACTCCATCTGCGCGGAGGTGGAGCCGGCGCTCGCTCGGGTGGGGAAGCCCTCCTCGACGCGAATCTGGAAGTCCGGAGTTTGCTTTACAGTTCTGCAAGAGAGCTCTTTCTGTTTAAAATTTAATGATTCCACGGTCGTTTTGCTCCCCAGGATAAGCCGCGCGATAATTTACCCGGGGCTCCGAAGGCGTTCTCCGCATTTTTTTCCTCGTCTCCGGGTGCGGGCCGCTCGCACTCAATGCCAAGATTGTTTAGTTAAACCGGCGATCTGCAATTTGTTAAGCCATCCATCCCCCTCTATTCCGTTCCCCATTCCTTATTCCCTCTCCCTCCTCCTCGAGGACCGCGACTAATAAGTTCCATCTCAAACTTTCGCTCGGAGCGAAACCCCGCAATCCGGGGACTCGAGGACTTGTATAAACTTGTTGTTGACAAGGAGCGTGTTCGCTCATATGTTAATTGCGCACCCCTGCTTTAGCTGGTGCATCCCCTTATTTCTCTAATTAGTGACCGAGTTTTTTTTCGAAATAATTTCGCTCCCCCTTTCCAATTACCCCGAGCCTTTGACAATTTCACATATGGCGTCCCGAAATTTTAATTAAAGACCCCGGCATTTGACATTCGATTAAAAAAAAAAAAAAAAAAAAAAAAAAAAAAAAAAAAAAAGGAAAAAAGAGTTGGCTCGCGGCGCAACCGGGGTTCGAATGGGTAAAGTGCAGCTCCAGTTTACATTGAAATCGCACTCTAAGAATATGAAGCGATAAAATGAAGGAAAAATGGAGAAGCAGTCGGCGAAGGCTCCCGGGCTCAGGGAACAACCAAGCTATTAACGAATTTGAAATGAGAGAAAAAGGAGAATTTCCGAGCAGTTAATTCTACTATAAACTTTCAACAAAGGAGCACACCAGCTCCTATCGAGAAGAGACATTTCTCTCGTTTTTACTCTTCCTTGTTTTATTCAAGGACGTTACCGCGCATCTCCACATCCGGCTTTTCCGCATCGCGCGACGCTCTCCGCGCTTTCCTCTTTCGCCCGTCCACACCCGCTTTTCCATGCTTTTCCATGCTTTTCCAACCCTCCCTCCCTCTGGAAAGGGGAAACCCGACATACATATTCACGAGGCGCATTATTTAATGCGCGTGCGGCAAGACGTCCGGTTGGTTACCAAAAGCGTGGGTTCTGCACACGAGAATCACTTACTCATTCCGCGAAACGCGTACGGATGCGACCAAGAGAGCGATATCTCTTTTGCCTAAAGTACACAACTTTCACTCCTCCCTCTTTCTCTCGGTTCTCGCTCCTCTTCCATCTCTCCCTTCCTCCCGCCCTCCCTCCAACCCCCTTTCTCTTTCTCTTCTTTTATCTTTTCCCGACAACCGCGCACACTAGTCTTTAATATTTTTCTCTCATTTTATCAAAACAAGCCGCATGACGTTAACGCACTCCGGCACTTTATTTACATTGTATCCACGCAAGCTTACATTACATGATTTTTTAACAAAGTTTTATTGTCTCCCTTTTTATTCTCTTTATAAAAATTCCATCATTCTTGTTATTCCATTTTTTAAATCTTCCTATTGAAAGTTCTTTTTTTAAAACAATTGTTTATGGTAAAAATCAAAACCATTCTACGCGCTCTATCGAAAAAATATTTACAAATTTTCTCGAATTCTCTTTTTTTTAATTATTCCGAATAAGAAAATATTGCGCAATAAATTATAACTAGATAACTCCAATCAAGAAATTTTATTAACATCAGTACAAAATTAATATCTATATTGTAAAAATAAACAAGACTGCCACATTTCATACTAACGATGCGGGAAAAATTGATTGGATTTCTTTTCCGCTCGCATGAAATAGAATATAGTATCGAAGACCACCAATAGCATGTAATAAATTTATTCAGTAGAAATAAATCAAAAATAATAAAAACAATTACCACCTTAAGTGATATTACACCTTTTGATACTGAGTGATTTATTTAGTGTGCCTAGCATATGTATACAGTTGAAAGGTGAAAGCAAACAAAAACCGTGCAGTTTCGTATGCTCACGTAATAAATCACGGGTTTCGTGACGTTTGAGGCGGAGGTGCGTATAAGGGACTTCTTAACGGTGCGAAGCAAGAGAGACGAGAGGGAAAGAGAGAGAGAGTGGGACGGATTCTGCACACGCACGCGTGTGAGTGTAATTTCACGTGGGAGAAAGGTAGAGAGAGAGAGAGAGAGAGAGAGAAAGGAGAGCGACTATTAAATTAACCGTAACGATCAGAAGTGTTTGATAAGTTATTGGATTACGATTGCCGAGCGACATTCCCACAATGTATTGGCCCCCCGATTACCGACGAGATGATGCATATCGCTATAATTCACTGTCCCACCTATAAGTTATGGCAGCTCGTGCCCACGTTGACAGGCATTTATCGTCGGCCTCTCTAATTGACACGTTAATTTCCCAGCCGACGAGATAACCGACTTAATTGGGACATAATAGAGATCCGTCTGGACCCGGGGACGGAGGCTGGGACGAAAGAGTGCCGCAACCTACCCCAACAGGTCTCGCGGGGTTCACAAGTGTTGCCGGGACTTTTTGTGTCCGGACGGCGATTCGCCGATCGGCCCGCGAATTCCGACCTCGACTCGGCTTTTCTTAAAATAACCTCCGTCGTGCTCTCGGATGATGTGTGCACTCGGGAGCAATTCCCGGAATAATGTTTCTTCGATCGAACGGGAAAAAGACGGGGACAATATTCGATTGAGCAAAAGTCGGCCGCCGCTACCTGCGCGCTTTTTGCCGTAAATCAAAGTCTATATTGAGCCGTAAACGCCAGGGCGAGCGATCGAGTGACATTATCGCCGGTAATTTCCAACAACAGCCTCCGAAAGGAAAATGCAATCCCGACATTTTTATTAATCCCGATCGTCGGAGACATTAGCCGCAATTATCAAAGTGCGCGACGGTCCAATGGCGATATTAGAATTAATTAACCCCCGGATTTTCGAAATGCAGAGCGGATGTGAATGCATTGAGTACGCCTACACTCGGGGATGAAAGAACAAGAGAGTGGGGCTCTTTCAATTCAAGAACTTTGTTGAAAAACATCTCTGTGGCCTTTCATTAAACTCGAACTGCAGAGCGCCGCGCACTGGATAAAGCCCTTATCTCGAAACTAGTTCAATTAGATAAAACTAGCAAGGGAGAGCAAACGCGTAACCCCTACTTTCTCCTTTCTCTCACTCTCTCTCTCTCTCTCCTCTCTTTCTCTTTGTATATCTTTCTCTCTTTCTTTCTTTCTTTCTTTCTCGCTTTCTTTCGTTGGGTGAGCTCCCAGTCGATTCTTCCCCGCCTCCCTCGGTTACTCCGGCTCCGACACATTAACCCACTCATTTTTTGATGTCTTCCGAAATGAATAATGTCCAAAAAAAAATATTTAATACTTGAGCGTTAAAAGTTCCATGCGCACCGATTCTAAAAAATGTTCCCTCTCTAAACTTTTTTCGAAAATGAAATTTAAGGTTGGAGATTGCTATTTTTTGAATTTTAGATAAGGCATTTATGAGGAATTTTGTTGAAATTTTAATATAAAAGCATGCTAGTCACTTATCCGTATTTATTAAATTTTGCCACCTATTTCTAAATGTAAATATTAATGTAAATTATACAATGTAATACAACTAATGAAAGCTTTTTTTAGAGGCTGAGCTTTAAGCTTCAATCATATTTAATAATGTCTTAAAGTTTGTCTTTACGTTTCAGAAAAAAAATTAAATCAAATGTTTGGCTTTCATATTTCTAATTTAAATTTCATTAAAAATTATTCCATAGAAATTTTTTTCAAATAAAAAAATACAGAATTATAACTTTATATTTAATTTTTTAAATTTACAGCTCTACTTTTTTAAAAAGAATATAACGTAGCTTTCAGCGTAGCCAAGCATCAAACTCAATTAAATAATTTTTATAAGAGAAGAAAAATATTTATTTCATTTCCAAGTGGTAAACTATTTTTCAGGTATTTTTAGTTGTAAAATTTATTAATTCTTTAAAATTGTATTTCTGGAGTAAATACTCATTTCGTGTTTTCACCAAATTGACATTCTCTTTCAAAAGTGATTAGCCTTTTCCATTTCTACTCATCCGATCGACGACTGAAGCTAAGGTTATACGGGTAATTAAGAATCACAAATAACTCGTTATCGCATTAAATTAAACTCCGGAAGTTCAATGAATCATGTCTCGTGCAATCGCATACTGTAACAAAAGCTAATTTATGCTTGAATACGCTGTATTTTTACATTACTTTCAATGTTCTTGCAACAAAGTGATTTTTTTATTATCTTTACAACTTTCTCCCGTTTATCCATAGAGTATTAAAATACATTTTACTCTTTTATCCCGCTGATACCATGAAATAGAGTCTTTTTTGTACAAACTCGATGCACATTCGACGATAGCAATACTTAAAAAAAAAACACTTGAGATTATTTTCAGTCTTTATCCACGTCAATCATGACTTCAATTTGAATTAACGGGATATGCAATAGGGTCTAGCATATCGACCATATACCAACAAATATCTCTAATTAAAAAAAAACTTTGATGTGAAAGACCTCGAGACTTGCCCAAGAAAATTTTTATCTAAATGAGAAATTTCCATAATTTTGTGTAAATGACCTACCGATACACTTAATTTTAATTTACTTTGCTTTCCACGGATCTAAAGACTCTAAATTTAGTTTATTCATTAAAATAAATAAGACGATCGAGTAATTTAATTCATCAATTATGTTTAAAATAGTCTGCATATTTTGAATAAAATAATTTGATCCAAATTTATAGCCATCAGCAAGTGTTTGAGGATGCGTATAATGCATTTATAAAGATACAAGATTGCATGCATATTTCATTTGTATTAAAGTGGAAAGTGCTAAATAAAACGGTATCATTTATAATATCGCATTTTAAAAATAATGCATGCGATTTACTTTTATTTTAAAATTAAACATTAATGACTTTACGAGTTCGCCTTTTTGCGTTAATTTATCTTGCGTGCCAAAGGTTAATTTTTTTAATTTGCACAATTCTAAATTCGCAATGGCATAGATTTGCACAAGTGTATGCCAACAACTGCTCGTAAACAGAAAAAATGCGCGTGTGCGATGGAAGACCGAGCTGCTCTCCGGCATAATGTGACCAAAGCAACCAAAAGTCAATTTTTATTTTGCACGCACGTGTACGTCGCCGATGATTAGACCGGCGACCCTCAAAGAGTTGATGATAATTCGCTAATGGCTCGAGATTTACGTCACACGCTTGAAGGAGAAGAGGATTTTCGAGTCGACTCTACATTGTTGTAGCGTCTCGCCTCGAGAAAGGTCACAAGGTAACACTCGAGAAATTCAAAGAACAGAAACCCGCCGGGCGATAAAGTGAGTCCTCCGCATTAATAAAGAGAGAGAGAGAGAGAGAGGGGGAGGGAATACGCACTTCTATTGGTTTCCTGGCACCATTGTACCGGGCTCCATTGCTAGGACTAATTATTTCCAAGTTAGTTGAGCGATTCGCCACAATGTAATGACTAAGATGAAACGAATTTATGCTCTTTGTCCGTCTATCTGCGCTCGGTGCGCATCCTTCCTCCCTCCCCACCACAAATCAATGGGCGAGCATCATCTCACATCGGTTAGACAATTCAAAGATTCGCCTTTTTGCGCCTCCCCTCTTTTATTTCTGATTCTCTATTTCACTCTGTTACTTTCGGTATCGCAATTACTGAAATGAATCTATACGAGAAGTGAATGCTAACGCAGTGGAAACACTTGACACGGACCGTAGCACACATCCCATCCTGTATGCTTCCACCTGATATTCTCTCTCTCTCTTTTTGTCTTTGTCTTTCTCTTTCTCTCTCCCCTTCCTCTCTCTCTCTCCTCCCCCCCCCTCTCTCTCTCAAATGCACGTAGTCGACAGTGCGAAGCCACGGCAGCTGTCAAGTTTATTACCGAGGAAAACGACCTTGGGCTTTTTCGCCTACCGATCGTGAGTTCACGCAAGTTCCTTCGTGTGCTCGCCGGCGCGTTATTCCCTTTTCAAACGAATCCAAACTCTCATTAGCCTCGCCTTCCCTTTAAATAAATAAATGCGTTTCGCTCGGAGAGAAATGAGCGCGTCAACCCGCAAGTCCGAGAGGACAGGCGACAAAAAACCCTTAAACAATTGAAATTTCGCGCATGTCCCGAAGACAAGTGACGTGTAATTTGGCATTATATGGAATTCCCAGTGAAATTACCGGCCAAACACTGTGGCAATCGTATGCAACCGATCGAGACTCGTCTCTTGCTCGATAAAATTATCCAGCAATTTACTGGGAGCGTGCTTAATCTCGTAATGCGTATTTAAAGATATTACTGAAGAAATTTAATTGAAATGTATTGTCAGCTAATGCTTCTCTTGTAAAAAATTCCCCCGCGGCCTTACCTAAATTTTACCAACAAATTGATTCGAATTGCCAACGTATTTCATCGTAATTTAGACAACATTACAAGATTTAATAATTTATAATTGTAATTATAATAATGAAATTAGTCTCAGTGAAGATGCTTTTTTCATAAAAGAAAATAATAATAATAAAACCCAAATTGTTTTAATAGTTTACTATTAAGCTGATATTATACTTTTATTGGAAGAGTACTGTATAACGGTGGAAATAAACTTTAATTTTTCTTTTTAACACTAGCTGTATCACATTATCTTGTATAGTTATCAAGTTACATACGATGGAATGAATGGCGGATTTAGATACTTTGGCAATTTTTTATTGGGGTGAAAAATAAATTATGAAAACTATGAAAATCTATTCCGTACTAGTAAAAACTTTTCACACATACTTTACGGGTATTATATAATCCGCTTGTGAAGATAATTTGTTTAGCTGTACAGAACAAAATAAGAGGTATCAGTATTTCAAATCAGTCCAAACACTTACCGAAAACAATTTGAAATGTTTAAAAGTCTTGTATTTTAAAATGTTTAAAAGCCTAATCGATTTCGAAAATACGTGTTATAATTTATAAATTTATTATTAGACCATGTGTGAAGCAACAAATTACTAAGCAGACTAAAAGCATTTATTACTCATTTTTGAGGAACAGCGCCTACTTAATTGACTGTATTAATGTATAAAAATCAAATTAAATCATCTTTAATAAATTATCTTTAATAAATATTCGTACTTGATTTAAAACCTGTGTACAGCTCGTAATACAAATTACATAAGAATCAATTAATTTATTTCAGTACCTAGTTATGGCAAAATATGTATTGTCAACATTTCTTTTCATTCTTAATACAAATTGCTTGCAATTTTGCAATTTAAAAAATCATTGGAATAATTCAAGGTTTATTTATATAATATCTTACATAATTCAATAACAATCTCAAGTAAAGAAATATAAAATTATAAAAAAAATAAATTTTAGATTTTTTGAACAAAATTGTATTGCAACAAGGTTTGAGTCAATAAAAAATTAAAATGTTCCAGTTTTCTATCAAACTATTTCTCGAATATTTACAAATTTTTAATTGCCAAAAAAACATTTCCAACTACAAGAATAAATTTTAATTTCTTTACGGTTGATTAATACCGATACAATTAATATTTTTTACTGTGATTTAAAACAATGATATAAAACAATAATTAATGAAGAAATAACCAATCAACAACAAACTTCTAATTTTTTCTACTTTTTAGTAATATACAATTGGTAGAGTATAAGAATCATCTAAACGTTTGTTGAGTAAATAAAAAATAATTAAACAGTAACAATGTTTCATGCTTAGCATCGGACACGATATTGAATTACATCGCAAATCGATAATGCGAATCCGAGGCTCGGGCGAGCGACTCCTAATCGAAATTTATAATTCGAACATTAATTCCTGTTAATAGAGATTCGATATTTGATTACAATCCTCTCCCCCGAAATCCTAGAGCTCATCCTGTGTTTTCCGGCGAAGACAGCCGTGAGCCCCATTACCGATCGGTACTATTATAGCTTTTCTACATGCCTAGGCATTTCCTCGAGTGAAAAATTTCCCCAAGAAAAATTTGACGGGTCGAGAATTTTTCCCCCGGACTCGTGAAACATAAATCGTAGTCGGTGTCGAGCGTCGAGGAAGGCGCGGTTCGTAAATCAATGGGGAAAGGCGCGAGCGCCGGCCGGTACATACGAAATTAAATTCCGAATTTTCCGGGTCACAGCGAGTCACCCTCCCCCACCCCCCTTCCTCGACTGCGACGGTGAAAAACTCCGATAGTAGTTCCTCGTCCTTTGGAAAATTGCCGAGGTCCACGACTCGAGCTCTTGGACATAATGTCGTCTGCTAAGGATTCAAACTCGTAGCGGTTCAACTTGGACAACTATTTCCTTTCGATCGCAAGAGCAGAAACTCGAGATTAGAATGAAGGAGGTTACAGTTCCGAATGGAGGAATGTCTCGGAGTGGAAGATTGAACCTCCACCCTCGCCCCCCCACCGCCCGATACTACCCCCGCATTTCACCCCTCGATCCGCAACAGTCCTGTCGGCTAAATTCGAGTCGCCGGCTCGTGGAAGCTCGACAAGTTTGTTAATTTCTCCATTCCTCGGGTCCGTGGAAGCCGATGGACCAAGAGCTGGAAACGAGTTTTCAAACTCGCGCCCAAGAGTCCACCTTCGCGCTCTTCCCTCGTTGTTTAACGTTGCTTTGCGAGATTTTTCTTGCCCCGTTCCTGCGGCGGCGAGATCAGCCAGGAAATGGGCACAGCCAGTTTTTACCCTCGACTTTTTATCCTGGTCTTTGCAATTAAAAGGAACCCCGGCAAAGCACTTTTTTCACTAGTAATCAGACGTAGAGGACGTACGTGTCTATATGTACATCCGAGTACAGCTGAGTACACGTATCTCTCGTCCAACGGTGGTTCTATCTCTTTTTTCATCTCCGTTCCGATGGTCCGAAGGATGCTGCTGGTTGGTTTTCGCCGCGAATCCAACCAACTTGCCAAAGTTCGCATTTACCTACCCAGGGACCAAAGAACACAGGGGGTGGGTGGGCAAAACACGGAGGTCGGGTAAAAAATTGAAAAAAATCAGAAAGGACTCGGTTTGTTTACACACATACACATACACGGTTATGTTGACACATACCTTCAGTCGGTGTGGCTCGGCTCGCTGCGGCCGCTTCGAAGGGTCCACGAATCTCGGGATGCAAAAATGCTCGTGGGTCGTGAGTTCAGACGCACGTCACTAATTTCGTGAAAGTTCGAGTTTGTTTTTATTTCGATATACAATTGTGTCTATCTATGGAGTCAGTCTTTATCTTGGGTTGCACTGTCGGAGCCCGATGCCCTTGGACTTGAGCCCCGTTCACGGCCACAAGCAACACAGAAATGCTGGGATTGCAAGGCGTGCTGCCACTTTTCCTGCCGGCACACGGTGTATCCCAGGTGGGAGGGGGTACGCGTGTACCCGGTTGCCGTCTTAGCAGGTGGAATGCCCATCCTTTCTCTCTCTCTCTCTCTCTCTCTCTCTATCTAGCTATCTATCTCTCCCGCTCTCCCTCCCTCTCTCTCTCTCTCTCTTTTCTCTCTCTCGCGGAGCTCACGAATTATCGACGGTGCGTACACTCGCGGGCACGGAGAGCGGGGGAAAGAGACAAAAACCTCCGAGAGCGGGGGAGTCCTTGCGTAGTCCTGGCGAACGCGGGGGAGAAGGACGCGGGACTGATTACGCGAGCGCTTTCGTAATTGGCCCCCGGAAGAGAGTCGCAGGAAGCCGCGAGGAGAGTCAAGGGAACTCGAATTTCTGGACTCGAGATGCCTGGCACTTGATAACTCCTGCATCTACGTGTCTCGGCTTGTAAGGCGCGCGTGATGCGAGAAGATTAGGGATAGGGAAATTCGCATCGCTAATTATTTTAAAAAGCTTATCTCCAACTAATTTTACACGGCTGCTCGATAGCCGACTCGTGATAAGGTTTCTTGGTTCTTCTCGTGGCCGCCGCGGCGATAGTGCAATAAATGCCCTTTACCTATTGTAGCTCCAGGAACTGGACGGGATTCTATCCTCCGCCTTGACGTCGGGATATAATAAGTAGTTCGATGCGTTTAAAGGGTGCAATTATTTCTCTTAAGGCACTGCCCCCATGGTCTTTCAAAATTTTATGAATCTCTTTCAATGGAAATTAATGAAAAACTACGAACTTATGCAAAGATCTTAAAACAATGTAAGAAGTTACTTTAATTATAAGAATACCACTCGCATGCTAGGGCTTGGGCTTGAAAAATTTTTATGTATGTATAAAGATTCATCGTGTTTACAACTTTTTATTATTTAGTTTTATTACTCTCTTCCGTATTTCAAGAATTCAACTATTCTGCACTTCGTCAATTAACAGCCACATTATGTGTAAATATTAAACTGATAAATACTCTTTAATTATTCATTCCACTTACATAAAAAATGCGTGAAGATAATGGAAAAACAAAGCTTTAAAATTTTAGTGCATAGATATCGCTCCACCACCAAACCCCGGATAAAACTATGATAAAAGCAGCTAAATTCATTCTAAAAAGCAGTTGTTATCAAGGATTTAATAAATATTTATAACGTCTCACTGTTATCACCAAGAATCGTAGGACTGAGATTTGAAGATCTTCGATTCGGTTGGACCGCTAAACTGCAACTGAAATGCGCGAAACCTTCGTCAGCCCTTTTTAAGTTCACTGTTTACCACAAAAAGTAGACTTCAGATGGGACACATGCTTTGTGAATGTAAAATCCGGACCTTCTGTTTTCATATTTCCGTCCTATGAATGGCACACTAAAAATGACAAACAAGGGTTGCGTGTCGAAAAAAACTGCTTTCTGTATTTGTACTTTGTAAACGCACGAGATGTCGAGAAATGCATTATTCTTCGTGACTTTGTTCTAGGGCTCGGTCAGAGATTTTGTGGTCCGAGTGAGACATTATGGTTAATACAACACGACAATGCTTCATATTATGGTTAAGGAGTAAATTGTGGCACAAGTTGTGCTTTGTTACAAAGTCACAAAGTCAGGCATTGTTGGATGAAAAGTTTGACACCGTTAATTGGGAATCACGCAACACTAGTTTTTCTGAAAATGCTAACCACATTTTTGCAACGTTCGAAAGTCGTTATAAATCGAAAATTGATTATTGATGGGCGTTTTCAGTTATACATTGTTACAGGTTGATACAGGTCTGGTAAGAAGTGCTCGTACCACGCCAATAATTTTCTTTTAATCCCGCGTGCGAAAAAAAATTTCGAATTTGGTACTTGTCATGATCAGCGTTCGCCGTGGGATTAATAGGAGAAGAAATTTAGGAACGTGAACGATGTCGGCCGTGTTGAACATTTTTTGCACTCGCCGGCAAAAAGCATCGAATCAGAGAATTTGTTTTGAACGGTTCGATTTGAATGTCGAGGCAAAAAGGCGTCTCTCTCGCACCTCGAGGTGTGTCTGGCGTAAAATCGAGTGGACGGAGGCTGGATGACCGCTCTAATCTCGGCCTCTGTCTCTCTCTCTTTCTCTCTCTCGTACGTGTCTGTCCGCGAGTTTAAAGGACTGCATACGCGCTGCGGAGATCCTCGTACACGTTTTTACAGGTGTGCGACTCGCTTGGCTTCTCGCCGTTATTAACTTTCTTCCCCGGTAATCTTAGACCCCGGCAAAAACTCGTTACTTATACCACATTTCAGCGGGAGGGCAGATGACTCGAAGGAATTAAAATATTCCGTGCGGCACGTCGACCTTTACCCGCGGGTTAAAAATGTACACACACGGATTTTTTGGGACAAAAGAGGACGCGCCTCGTCATTCGCCTTTTGCTCAAACACGCGTGCGTTACTAATAGAAGCAGGAACAAAACGTGGGCACGTGCATTAACTGTATCTTTCTTCTGAAGATGGAATTCGATTCGAGAAAAAGAAACGTTAAATGGGTTGTTTTCATTTTTTAGCATTCCGCACTCGTAATTGCGTGCGCTGAAATTTTGTGCTGATTCCCATTTAAGTTCTGGATGAAAAACATGCTGAAAATAATGATATGTAAATTGTGAATCTCCCGAGTGAAATCCTACTGGCTTTTTTCTATTTTCATACGCGTCTTGTAGCTATCCCGAGGTTCGCCAGATGTAATTTTTCCAGTCGTCCCTCTCGTGCTGCTTTTCGAAATGGTCTGAAACCACGATTTCCGTTAGCCATTAGGTAATTCGCGGCGAAAAAAGTTTTGATGCCAAAGCTGCAATAACGAGTCGAGATATTAGACTCGCAAGTATCTCTTCGGGGTCTAACCCCAGCTGATACTCGGGCTGTAAACTCGCTTTTAACCCTCTTATCAGAGCTTACTATTGAGCGACCCAAATTCCGAGTCGATAATTACGAGGCGCTATTATTCGCCGATTTTACGCTGCGTTGTTTATCTACAAATACAAAGGCACATCTCTCCATCAGACATTTTAAGAGCTACTAGATACGTCGACAGTGTCGGTCGGTCGGCCGACTTTGCCACCGAGAGTAAAAATAACGAGCGCCAGCTAAAGAAAAATCGTAAATAACAAGGCTGATATGCGAGGAGAAGCATTTGATCGGTAAATGGAATATACGCGAGCTACGTGCGAAAATTTTAAGGGTCGTAACCTTCCGAAACCAACATCACCCCGGGATATAACATTCGTGCCTGCTCGCAACAGTAAGCAAATAAGTGATAGAGAAAGAGTGAGAAAGGGGTTGGGGATGGGGTGGAATTAGGGGAGGGAGAAAGTTGGACGAATCGGAGCCAAGGATGCAAAGGCGCCGCGCGAGAAATTAATGATAAACGTGTTTCCATGCTTTTTGCACATAAATGTCGCCCGCGATGTAACTCGTTAGCCCGACTCGTACTTGCGAACTCTCAGACTTCTTCTCTCTTTAGGATTACAGGCTCCCATTGATTTATGTATCGATCCATTTGCTAAAGAACGAGAGGAGGCGACAGAGAGAGAGAAAGAGAGTGAGAAAATCGAGTCGAGTATCGAGGAAACCATTGCTAAACTTGATTAATAACTAAAAAGCTAAAAGCAAATTCGACTAGGTACATCGTATCAGGTAAATACCACTTACATTAAATTTATTATTTTAAATGGTAAAAACTCTTCTTTGCAACCCATTAACAGAGTATGTCAACATCGATATACTTACGAAATTGATTACACTTGTGACCACTTCCAAGTTTACTCAAGTATTTAAATCAAATACTGTGCCGTTCAACGTGATTTATTGCTGATTTTTTATTGACTTTCATTCTAATTTAATTGCTCAAATTATCAAGTACATCTTGATTAATATACCACCTACTCAAAAAATTTACTCTCTTATTTTAACACGTGGAATTATGGGGAACGATGAATTGCAAAATGCTACCATATCAAAGGAAAACATAATCAGATTCGATAAACTAATAGATTGATAAATGTATTTATCAATAAGAGTTGAGAAAAATTTTAGTCTTATAGTAATACTGGTAGTATTCTTTAAGCTTGTCATGCTTCATTACGATCCAGACTTACGTTGAATAAAATACCCTTTGTTTAACAATCTACCATCAGAGAAATGTCAATTTTCTCCAAGAAGAATGACCCTAAATAAAATGATAAAATAATACGATTTAACAAGAATAGCGACCGCTTCTTCAAGAATATTGCTAAAAGTCAAATTATTTTTTCAGTTAAAATTAAACAAATTTATTACGAAATATTTCTTCTTATATAAATCACAATTATATTTTGAAATATTTCATTTTGTTCTAAAAATAGTCACCCTCTTTTCAAAGAATTCTCACATTTTATTTAAGATTATTCTTTGTAAAATAAAAAGTAATGTTTTAAAGTAGTTACGTCTAAGATGAATGTTTCAAATTATACTTTATATACAAGTATTAATTTTATAGAGCTAATTTTATACTGTAAAATATTCATAATCCTTATTTTACAATTAATATTAAAAGCTTGGTTTGATTAATCAGTTTTTTTCCAACTATTTTTTTATTAATTAATACGTATAAATTATATTTTTTAAATGTATTTTTTAAATACATTTTATGAATGAAATATAGTTTTATGATTTTGAAAATGAAAAATAAAGAAAAAGGGAAAGAAATATTCGTAATTTTTCTTCATAAAACATTAAAATCGTAAAATTCTTTATTCAAAGTTTTATATGGAAACTTTGTACATAGTTCATCTTATTAATGTAAATATGAAGTGATAATGTATAGTATATTAATATTGATAATTTAAAAATATTAATTTTATTATTTTTTAATTAGCTATAAATCTATAAAATTAAATGAAAAAAATACGGGTACAATAAATATTTAAAAATATTTAAAAAGTAATAAAATATATCTTTATAGCAGGTTATTATTACAAATAATCAATTTTAAGTAATTTAAAATAATATCATACGCAATATCAACGTCTACCTAATTGAATAATTCTTAACCAAGTTTTTGTTTTATCTGAATACTTCAATAAAGTCAGTTATACGATGCTTTCATTTATATTTTTCAAAAATAAATAAATTTCCACTTCAAATTTTAACTCTTATTAAATTATTACCAAGAATAATATCAAGATAATAATCTACAAACATAAAATATATTTTGTCGTAAAGTTTTTACTGTACCTTAACATTCGCAAAGGAAGGACAGAAAGTTATTCACTTTTGTATAAAACACGCATTTATTAGAAATACGGTTGAGTTCTACCCAGAACTTTGACAAATGCAACCAAGTCATTTAGTTTTCAGCAACACTATTAAAAGTTTTAGTTGTACTAAACTAGATGTTATTGCACCAACAAATGTCTTATCAGATTGTAATGTGTTCATTGTAAATTAGAAGGAAAATTATTGCGTGGGCATAATTACATAAATTAAAAATGACGGCAATATCCTTATTGTGAATAATTCCACGTTTTAGCATTTAAATGGGAATAAAAATCGCGGACAAAGTATTGACTGTCTAATAATAAGCATTAGGGAATTGGGAGGAACAAAGGAGAAGCGGTTGTAAAGCCTATTTTCGCCAGCTCGCCACTTAAAATTGAATGCAATCGAAAAATATTTACAGTGTGATAATTTTTTACCATTATTGCAGTAAATGATAATGAAAGGCCTCCAAGGAAGCACAGTTACGCATTCATTAAGGCGAGTTCCTTTTTTTTACAAAGTCATATAAGAATAAAGCCGCGGCGGAACGAATAAAAGTCTCGGCTCGGGTTTTTGCTCGACGCGCGCCGGATCATCGGAGCTTTTCGGCAAAGTAGTAACGGCGAAGGTCGGTCAGACGATTTGCCTCTCGAGCACCTTGCACACGTTGCATAAGTCATTGCGTGTTCGCGCCTAAGCACTTACTCGTACTTTCTTTTGCAGAATCCAGACTCGGTCTGCATAATTCCCCCCCCCCTTCCCTCCCTCGCGCTTTCTCCGTTTACGACTCCGGCACCGGCTCTCTCTCTATTCGCGCGCGCGCGCTCGCGCCTGTGTGTGTGCGCCTCGGTGTCCGTAGGTGTGCCCCGGGAATAAACGCCGGCGCTGACGGATGTCGTTAATGCGAGACTCATAAACCTTCTCTTTTACCATATACCGCAAATATGTTCCAATTCCCGTTCTCGTTCCCTTTAGAGCCAATGTCTGCGAGTGAGTGGACGACGACCCGCAAATTTCCCGACTACGTATCTTCCTTCGATCCTCCTCCTCTTCTCTTTCCTTTTCATTTTTCTCGTCTTTCTCGCCAATGCCGCAAGCTTGCCATTTATTATGAGTTTAACTACGTTGACGGCTCCTACGCTCTTTGCTTTTATTGCTTTTTCGAACAATTTTTGAAACTTTTTTCGACCACTTCCTTCATTCGAGACAACTCTAGAGCACTCGGGCTTTACACAAAAGCCTGGGGTTGTTTGAGGCAAATATAGGTGCAAATTTTAATTATGAATTGTCAAAAATATCTGGTATCATCACAAGTTATTGCAACAAACTCTACAAGCGCCCAATTTATAAACAAAAGAATGTACGCTATACAATGTAGCAATAGGAAAAAAGTTATCGAATACACTCCAACGTAAGAAACACGAACAATTTTAAAAAATAAACGATTGACCTGCATTTTGAATAGACATTTGTAAATATTTCTGTTACCTATTTGCTTTTATCTGCATTTCTTGCAATTTTTGTATTGTATTTTTATTTTTACATGTAACTTTTCACATGATAAAAGTAACCTTAGGAAGTTACTATAAATAACCTTCGGAATGTGGTATTCTGTTTAACATTTGATTTTTATGAAAAAAATCATTTTTTTCCTTGATTCTATGGTCGCTTGCGTTAATCAATTTTTAAAATTTGAACAATTCGTTAAATAGTTTTTCTTAGGTAGATAGGTGTAGAAAGACAGTTTTTTGCGTTATTACATAAAAAGGTGGGTGTCACTTAATAAATCATCGACAAAAGTCTGCAAAAAATTAAACAGTTAAAAAAAATTCAAGAGCTTCCTCCTCCAGGACATGTAATCAAGTTTATTCTCACAGAAATAAAAAATTAGACGTACGGGTTTTTCCGAATTATGGAATTATACAATACAAAAGTCTCCATAGGTCGTATCCATTCTCATGCGGCGGTAACAAGTCACAAATAAAAGATAACGTTTGCACGTGGGAAGCTTCGCGGAGAGAAGAATTTTTGTACACGAATTTCGTTCTCGCATACAATTGCAAGTGATATGCACTTTTATAGCGAGTGCATACAGTTATGCGAGAGCTTTTTTAATTTGATTTCTCCTCGTGACAAATGGGCTCGAGCACCTGCCCCCCCACCCCTTTGTTGACTTGGCACTTCATCTCGCGAGTTATCTTCCTATCTGCGAGGCATCGCCAGGTAATTAGGGACATCCGGCTTATTACAAAAAAGGTGGGGGGTGGGGGGCGGGAGAGGAAGGAATAAAGAAAAAGAGGAGGCAGGAAAGAAACGGATCGCGTTTAGGCCGTATAATTAAGAGGGATGACGTAATATCGACGCGAGCCTGGCTTCTCCTCCTCCACCGACTCACGAGTTCGCGAGTGTATCTCTGTATCCGCGTGTGGATGCACTCGATAAACTCTAACGGTTGTGCTCCCACAAGACCGCAAGAGAAAAAAGTGCGAGCGAGCGAGCACCAGCAGCCGGCACACACACACACACACACACAATACACGAGCGCACACCCGCGCAAACACAAACGCAGACCCGCAAAAGCGCATTGCCTCCGAGCATCGTGACTTACCAAAGTGACGAACGAATACATTACCGTTCGAATGGACCTAGAGATAATTAAATCTTTATTTAGTGCTAACGAACTGCGATCGTCGGGCTATTGTCTCGCGCTGACTAGGCGATTTCTTTTTTTGTCGTCGAATTCGCGCAGTTCGGTTGCTGCCCCCGCTATCACTCGGAAAAAGAAGACAAGTGACAATTACAATCGCTCACCCTGAGGTCCGAAAAAATTTGACACCCGTTAAGCGATGTCTATTCTTGTACGTACATGGAGATTTGATAAATATTTTTCAGCTTTTGACATAAATTCATAGTTATATTTCTTGAAACTTAATTATATAGATTTAGAGACGTCGATCTAAGTCAGTTTTGAAAGCCGAGAAATATTTTATGAATTGTATAATGTTGAGAGAACATTTTTCTTCCTTAAATAAAACTTATGAATAACAATTCAAATAACTTTCGAGATAATGATGCATAGATCAAATAAAAAAAAATTTAATGCTCTCATTGTTAGTGCATGTGAATATTTGAATTGAATTTTGAAGCATTTATTTGTTTTGCAAGTCTTTTTTTTTTTTTTTTTTTATTAATAAATTGCATTTCATTCAAATTTATCATTCCATTTTTATACTTTTGCTAATATTAACTTGTACGTATCAAGCGCATTTTTCCACTTTTATTTACAATTTCGATAACCAATATACAACCAAAAAAAATCTCATTTATAACTTTGACGACACATATCGGACAATCCAATCAGCATAGAATCGTGATTGAACCTCATGATTGGTTAATTTTACCAAATTTGTTTTTCTGTACAAGTGTCAAATCGTTTGATCAAAACAAGATAAAAGATTATAAACTCATAATTCAAAATATTATTACTTATTGATGAAGCAGCTTGAGGTTATTTATTGCCTTTACTAAATTTAATTACTGTTTTGTTTTAAAAAATACTTTTAAATCTAAAATCTTCTAACCAAGAAAATAAATTGAATTTTATTATCTATTCGAGCTAATCATCATTATTTGCAACAAGAATATTTCAATAATTAGGTTATTTATGGTATAGTCAACCGATGAAATAATTTACTTGATTAACCACATACATTATCACACATGAACAAGGTTAATTCTCTTTTTTTGATCTAAATAAGATGCAAAATATAATTTAAAATTAATATAACTCTCAACAAAGTTTCAATTTTTTTAATTTGCTTTTTAATATCGACACGCGGCTAAATAAAATTTATGAACGTTACATCGATAATATGTAATCATAAGCTATAAAAAATCTAGGATTTAGTTTTTTGTTTGTTGTGAAGGTGCTTTTATAAGCCTTTTTGTTCCTCAGTTTAATATTAAATAAGTTAATCTCAAGAAATATGCTCTCACGGCGCTTTAGATTAGTTGTAAAAATAATCTTAAGCCGGGATCATTACAAAAACATGGAATAATATTTGGAATTTGTAAACTTTACTACAGTTCGATGATTAAATTAAACACAATAAATAAAAAGTGAGAGATTTAGATCAAAATATTTTTTCCTCCTATTTCCGTCTCAGCTTATTTTGTAATGGAGTGATAAGTCTCTTTTGAGAGCAACAGGTTCTCGATATGAGAAAAGCGCGGACAGATGCGTTTCCTTAATTTCCCGAGGAATATGTAACATGGGATCTGCGTGAGACAGAGTAAACAGTTTCATACATTATTTTACACACACGCAGCAAAATGAGGATGTCGTATCAAGTCTAGCTTCGACATGCGAGCATACAAAATTGATGTAGGGAGGGGGGGAGAAGGAGGATGGCAAGGGGACAAGGGAGGGTTAACAGTGATAGCGCAGAACCAGTTTGATAATGAAGACGCCGCGAAAAATTAAATGAAGTAAAATCGACGGCTGGGGAGAATTAAAAGGATGATCCTGGCTCGTGTTGAGCGGAGCGAGCTGCGAGGAAAAAATTCCAAAAAATAAATAAGAGAGCCTTCTTATTTAGTCATGTCGACAGAATGTAAATCGCGAGTTCCAGTCGGAGTCCCGTCACGTCCGCAGCTCGCACATCTCGTAAAAAAGTCGATCGCCCCTCCCCCCCTGCTCAAGGGTGCGCGGGGCGACGATCCGCTCAGGGTCCTCCCGTGGAGGGTCGCGAGGTGCTCGGAAACACGCGCCTCGCTTCATCTCGCGATCCTCGCACAGCCTCCCTGCCCGATAAAGCCATATGGCGCCGGGACGCAGGAGGTGGAGCGCGGTAATGAGGAGTGAACGCCGGCATATCAAGAGACTCGTAAAGAGGACCTTGCCCTCCTTCATCGGGGCCTAGAGCCGGGGAGATTTTGCAGTTTCCGTCGATCTTCTCCTCGAGCATTCCCATTGCGAGGAGCGGCGGTGGTCAACGGGCGAGAACCCGAACCGACAAATCCCCTCCCCCAGGACAATTATGACGTGTGAAGCCAACACTTTCCTTCCTTCGACGCGCACGAAGCCTCTTTTAATAGGCAGGAGGAGGGGGTCGGGGGGATCCGAGACTCGCGTGGCGCTCAGGTAATCGAGTTGTGTTCCCCGGTTGACGCTCCCGCTGTGTGACGAATCGAATCGCAGGTAATTCAACGTCTTCCTCTTCGTAAAATCTTGAGCGTCGAGCAGTTCCTCGCGCTCCCACATTTCGGTGGTTTCTTTTAAAAGTGACGCGCGGCATTTTATTGGACGAGAAGAAACTTTCTTTTTCGCTCGGCATGAAGGAATCTGCGCTGCTCTTCCTCCTCCGGGCACTCGAAAATAGAGCTTTAATTTGAGCAAACACTTTTATAGTGCGATTTTTTTTGCCAATAAAGATAATGCAGGAATGCTCCACTCGATTTGAATGGAGATGGCGTTTTTAATGGCCAGTGCTTTTTTTCGTGTTTGCTCTTTTTAAATCCAAACTTTTCGCTTCGCATTTATCTCAAGTGGGTTGGTTTCTAGACGAGTGGCGACTCGGAGTTGCTACAAGAAAAAATATTATCTTTTTTTTAATTGGATTTTAATGCAAGAGAATCACCGTCGTTTAATCCGGTAGATTGCGGAGAATTTTAGTGGTTGAACACAATGGCATTATAGATACTAGAGCTAATACTAAACAAATAAGAGTAACAATGGGTTTTTAGTGTTTCAATTCTAATGTGCATACAGTTTCATTACCTCTTTACATCCCTTGCACAGGGTTTGGCTTCTTAATATTTTACAGGAGTCACGCAAGTGAAAGCTACGAACTTGTCGCGAGTTTAGAATAGTTTGTACATAGAAATTAGATATCGTAAAATGTTGCTTGATTTTCAAAATCTTAAAATGCAATTCGTGCCATGTATATAATGATGGTAGAAATCACAAACGCGCTCCAATAAAAACTTGCATAATAAAGCGTTTTAATAGACCAAGTCGAAGAAGGATGGTAATTAAATAATTGGAATACACAAAACTTTGTTAATTATTCTTTAAAAAATCTATTTAAATGTTTATGCATGTAATTCGTAATTCTCAATTTAAAAGTGGAAAATGGAAGGAGGACCAGGCGTATGCATTAAGAAAAGGAATTTAGAATTATAAAGCAAAATTTGAATATTGCGATTAACATCCTCATATTTAGTCAAGTACGTTGAATTCGGAATTTTGCAGGGGGTGTCATTTTCTGTAGCAGGAATTCGCGTGCACTCCTGAGCAGAAGTTTAATTAGTTTTGCGGACGAGTTCATCGAGGGGAACAAAACGAAAAAAAATCCCTCCCACCGGGCACTATTTTCCAGCGAGGGGGGAGTTTGAGGGGGAGGAAAGGGGGTGGGAAGGGGAGTGGGTTAAAGAAAGCGCTCGCCACTCTAAATTCCGTGAACGAGTTTTTCGGAGGAAGGTGGCAGTTAAAATTTGAAGATCAAAAGTTTTTTCCTGGAGACTCGCCCCTGTAGTCCGGGCGGGAGATTAAACGTCGGGGGCGGGGCGCCGAAGAGCCGAGGAACTCGTTAGAGATTCGGAAGCATTAAGATAAGATTAGCGCGCGAAAAAGTCGGATGGAGTTTAATCGCGAGCACACACGCAAAAAGATCATCGCTCGCTCGGTTCAACCTTGAACTTGCGCGGACTTGGCGCCTCGGCGTCGAGGTGAACGTGCTCGTGCATTCGTCGCGGACTACCTGCACTACGCGGACGAACCAACGGCACCGACGGATTTACGTAACGATTCCCGGTACCAAGCGCGCGCACGAGGATGAGAGACACGCCGGGTAATGAGCTCACGCGATTTCATGGGAGAGGACGCGCGTCTCCTCCGGGAGGAGGAAATTGCCCGGATTTCTTCATCGCCGGGGTTACATGTTAATTCGCCTCGTTCGGGCTGCAGCATCCGCGGTTTTTAGGGCGACTTCCTCTCTTCCGCGCGGAGCCAGTGATACCCGGACATTTTTCACTTATGGTTCTCTTCCTACACATGCCGCGAGTGCGCGCCCGGGAACAATTAAGGCGCCGCATCCCGGGGATGGCGTGGGAAACGGAGACGCACATTCGGACGTACCTGGATAATTCGCGGAAGTATTTTAGGGATCTGGAATCAGAGCCGCGACTAATTACGTGCGGGATAGTCTGCCCGATAAAATTGAGGAAAAATGTCGGGGGATTATTGCCTGCGGCGGAATAAATTGCTTCCAGGAGAATCTGTTGCCAGTGGGAGCATAAATAATCAGCGCGGAATCCCTGCGACGAGGATCGGCGATGGGCTCGATTACGTGCCGCCAGAGGAGCAAAAGAGAGGAGATGGAGATAAAGAAGGCCCCGATGAAAACGAATCCGGGCTACAAAAAAAAGTGATGCGGTCGCGCGCCACCTCCGAACACGCGTCCACGGTAATTAATGAGAAATCAATTCCTCGCTCCCGATATTTCGCTCAAGTAATGACCGGCGCCCCTCCTCTCCGTCCCCCCTCCCCCCCTCTTGCCGCCCGATCGCCCACGCGATCGTGCGTAATCGTGAGGTCGGCCGGAGTCTGTGTGGGTGCGTGAGTGCGGAGGGAACGACTCTCGGAGATGAAGATAGGCCGGGCGAGTGCTTTACGTGGTTGAGCCCACAATTTCTCCTCCTCCCCCTCCCCCTCCCCTCTCTCACCGAAAAAAAGAGAGGGGGGCCGCTCGCACCGCACCAAAGACTTACGGCAATTAAACTGCGAGACTAGTTCACTTTAAACTTTCATTCTGGCTCGGCGTACCGGAAACTATCCTTCCCATCTTTTCTTTTGACCGGTAGCTCTGTTTCTGTTGCGCCAAAGATGCAACGAGGACGGGACACGCTTGACTAATCTTAATTCGGTACTTCCTTCAATTAAGCTCGGACAAAAAACGATGACCTGTGCGGCACCTCAACTCTCCCCCCCCCAGCCCCTCCCCTAACAATTAGAAGAAAGTTCATATTTCAAGGTTCGTCGCCTAAGGATTACCAACCTTTTATTATTTTTTGCGGGTGTCTGGCTCCGGTAAAAAGCTGAGTGATTAAGGGGGATCGCTTACGAGGATCGATAGCAGCCGAGACGCGAGAACTTTCTAAATTTCACTGAAAATTGATAATTCTAATTAAAATAGCCTCCGTCAAAAGGGACAGGAGCCGGGATAAAAATTTTGAAAATCAAAAATAAATCACGGTATCGCTTCTTAGCATTATAATTATACGCTTTTCATCTCGGTTGAGACCGGCAAACGTTATTTATTATCGTATACTTTACGCTGAAAGCTTGTAAAAGACATGTTTTCCCCACGAATATTTAGTCATTAAATTATTATTCAAATTAAGCCAAGAATTCGAGTAATTCATCTTAATTCCGATGAGGGAATACGAAACGTAGCGGCGTTCGCGCGGAAACTAATTGAGCAATATATTAAAAAATATAATAAACTTTTGCAGCCATATCAATTTCTCGATGCTGAAAGGTTTATCGGAAAGGCGATCGGGAGACGGGCACTTTATTCTTTGGCAAAGTCCAGGAGAAGAGCTCGATACCTCGAGGATCATTATACACTTGGGCGGGGATGGATCATTTTTCATTTTCCAAACTGGACATCCCCTGGACTTTGGTGCGCGCGCTTTTTGGTTCCGCGGAGGAAACCGGGGAGCAAAAGAGGGAGAGAAACGGAGAGTGAGAAAGAGAGGGGGAGGGGGGACAGAAGGGGAGAGTGGCCTCGAGATCCCATCCCATGAATATGAAATCGCAACTTCTAGAGCCGCTATAACGTTAATACAAACTTGAGCTGGCGATTTCCATTCGCCTTGTGTTTCCCTCGCCGACGAGCAGTGCTACTTTAATTTGCTCGCGAGAACTGCCGGAAGTCCACTTTCTCATTGCTCTCTTCTTCCTTTTCTTCCTTTTTTCTCCCCCCGACACCCCCTACCCCCTCTCGCTCGCCTTGCACACGTCCATGAGGATTAAGTGCGCCGCTGCGAACGCACATTCGGACTCCCTTCATAAATATTTCAGATATCCAGAGTGAAAAAGAAACTGGAGTCCGGGCTACATCCATTTCGGTTAATAAAGGGCTTAATTTTAACATTTCTCACCTATGTCCCACTTCAGACACTCGAAAGTTTCTTGCTAAATTAACTTTAGGTCTTTATGCGAAAAGTTTTACTACAGGACATAATTTTATGAGTAACTACACCACTCGCTGTAGTCTCTTAAGAGACGCTAAAATTAATTATTATTATGAAAACCGTACTAATAACTCTTTAGGTTTTTAATTTAATGTAAAAATTATATTGGACACTCTGCCTTTTAATTATTCCTGCATTTATGCAAATAATGGTAAATTATTCTTTGGCGAAGATTATACGAATTTGAGTGGAATACAATGGCCAGCAGCCCAACTACTATGTCTTCCCGGCGATAAATTTTATTCTTAGACAACGTTTATTAACCGAGTTTGTCTCAACATTTTGCGACAGAGACGACATGGCGAGAAATAAGTTTGTTGGTATAGTTCCGAGGGAATCTTTGGTACGATTTAGTTTGATGGAGCTCATGTTTATGCCCCTTGTATTTTATAGTTTGCCAGTGTGCCGAGCTCCTTTTATGCGAAAGAACCAAAGAAAGTCTAGCGTTATGCGCCATTTTAATAAACGTCCCGTACTTCTGCAAGCGGGCCCATTACTTTCATTCCACTTGCTTAACATATTTATCGATGGTAAATAAATAGTCCGGGCGCTTATAAAACGCCGGATCCAAGTCCGCGGAATAGATCAATAGAGAGAGAGAGAGGGGGGAGAGGGGATGGGGAGGGGAGAGAGAGTCGGCGTGTAATAATTACGGGAGGTGAAATTGTTGACGTTTACAAATGTAAGATTAGTCGGCAAGAATGAAAAATGTAAAAATTGTCGAGGCTCCATAACGCATTATCTCGCTCGTAATGAAACCAATAAAACCAAAGGGAGCCGATTTTAATAAGGAATCCCCGGCCTACCTCGGTAATAGCGCTCATCCCCGGTAATTGAGCAAAGTTTCGTATATAATTATTTTGACACTTTGAAGGCTGACTCGTTGGCGCGCCGAGACATTTCACCAGGTCTGTTCCGGAGATCTGTGTAATGCGCCCCCTTCTCAGGACAGAATAAGCAATTTAGCCGAGAAAATATGACGGCGGCGTACCGTCCGTAGCGTGACTCGAGGACATTCTAACGTGTTTCTCCTTTTCTTCCCCGGGCCCGCTCTCCACCAGGAGATCGGCTTCCCCGTGCGACCCGGGCTCGGGAACGGATTTGCATTAGAGGCAATGCTTCCTCCTTGGCGAGCTTCGCGTTTTCCCGCGGGCAATCACGGCCTTGGTGCGCTTTCCTGCCAGACAACTTCCGTTTCGACCTTGCGCATCCGAGCCGATGGCGCCTCGTAAAGCCGCGCACATCTCGCGCGCCTCCGCATCCTTAGCGTCCTTCCTCGCCGAGGATATAAAAGTCCTTGTAGGATTTTTGTTGGGGCGCTGCTCTCGGAGAGCAGAATCGCCGTCGACTTGCACTTTCCTTTTCCTCCGGCGTCATTCACGGGCTTTTCGAGTCCGAGGAGCCCGAGGAGCCCAAGGAGCCCGGGGAGCCAGAGCTAAGTCGAGCCGAGCCACCGACTCTTTCTCTCCTTTAAAGGGCGGCAAATTATCGGGTTCCTTTCGGAAATTGTGGATGAAGACAATTTACGCATCTGCAACAACAGTTGTAATGGGTGCTTTGACAATGAGTTACAACGCATTGCGCGCTCGACTTTATCCGCACGCAAAAAACAAAGTAATACCTCCGAGAAAAGAAAAAGCAGAGTTTGCACAATGAAACAATAGACCATCAAGACTCGGTTTATCATTACGTTTTGTGAATCTACATTTGTATGCCGATATAATGATCAACGCAATAAAACTGATTGCACACTGTAGCATTGAAAGAAACAATTTGTTTTGCCGAGCTCCTTAACAGTATTAACTAAACATCATTTTCGCAATTCATTTAAAAATTGCAAACATGAAGGAGAGGAAAAATAAGAAGAATAAGAAGCCTTTCAAGCTTTGATGTTTTCACAGCCAAGTACCTTTTCATTAACAGCACATGACAATTAAATGTAAAAATAACATGGCATTAGCCCTTTTTCCATGTCTATTACTGAATCGTACGATCGCGTTATGAGTGGAGTGTGTGTTAATGCATCGCGTGCCGGGTATTCACCACCGTACTTGAAGCAAAATTTAATATTATAAGCCCGAATAAATCTCCATATTTTCTTTTACAATAACTGCTTTAAATAATCTTATTAAAGTATTATTTTTCTATGAAATTTTATGAAATTATGTTTCAACAACTGTTTAATATAATTTATATCTTTGGCATTATACACTGAAAAAGCTGGGTAATGGTAATTACTATACAAGATAGTAAAATAAAATTTTATTGCGAGCACCCACTTTTAGCACAATAAAACATATATTGTATCGTAAAATATACGTTTAGTATAAATAATGATCCATTACAATGATTATACCGTGCCTCCGCTCAAGTAATTATTTAAAACTACTAAAAAATTCAGCGGTATCAAAGCAGCACAATATTCATTATTTGTTTTGCTGCATTATAACTAATAGCATACTAGAGCCGCATTGCCTATTCACCATTGAAGTTTCAAAAATATCAGAAATTGCAAGAAATTAAAGTATCTCGCGCTTTTTCCAGTTACGATTCCGACAACACGTCCACTGTGAATGAGAGAGAGAGAGAGAGAGAGAGAGAGAGAGAGAGGGAGAGAGAGAGAGGGAGACAGAGAGAGAGACAGAGAGAGACAGAAGAGAGAGAGAGAGAGAGATGAAACGCACCGTAAAATTTATCTGCAACGATAAAATACAGAGCTCTCGGTTGGCATTATTATTTTGGATAATAAATTTTTTGGAAAAGTGGAAAATTATCAAGGTGGCATGCTCGGCGTTCCTAAGAATTAAGGAACACGTGCACAGCCCAGTGGCTACTCCCGTTAGGGTAACTCTGTTAGCCCGGACTCCGACTCCGAGTCCGGCTCTCACACAGATAAATAATACGTAATGGTTTTTTGTCGAATTAATATTCCATTCCGGGTCGTAAAGCAATGATATAAAAAGAGGCAATTGCACGCGCATGAAGTAATTTGCTAACGAGGTACGCCGTCTCCCGCCCCCGCCCCCGCCCCCCTCCCCAACCCCGACAATAAAGCGCGATGGTGTTGTTTGGTTGTAATTTGTATTGAAATGGCGCTCGGCCCACATAAGGAAGTAAAGCTCGCACGGCTCCGATCCAAGGCGGCCATTTCGGGAGGCGGTTGATCGCTCACCCGAGACACGATCTGCAAATACACAATGTCCTAAGTGGAAGATTAGTTAAGCCGGAGAGTCTTTATGTAAATGACGCGGATCCTCGGGTAAATTACCCCCTCTCGGTCCGGGGCCCGGGGTTCGATGCATGCCGATGTCTTTGTCTATCCCCTGCGCGGGACTACTCTGGCCATTGGCGATCACGACGCAGGTGAACTTCCGTTCCGGAACCCCTCCTCCCTCCCCCCGTACCCACCAACGCCACCCCCAACCCACCCCCCTCGTGGCGGCGTCGTTGTAAAACTTGAAAATAAGGGGTATACACCTCTGCTCGGACTCGCCGAGATAGATCTCGCCGAACGCGATTATCAAGCCAGCGTTTCGTGAACAGCTTCGATGTGTTTACCTTTATGTTTAAAGCACGAAATAAATACTCGCTCATAAAACAGCGATTACGTAAATTATCCGGCGTCGTTTTTTTCATAAATTCCGATATTTATAGAATACTATTTAACCCCCTGCATATTTTGTTTCCTTTTGTTTATGTAACTTACGTTTACAACCACAGCTTTTAATTAGATACTGCTCCACAGTATCTTTTATCACATAAGATTATCATTTTTTTCCTGTAATCTTCCATTAAATGGTATAAAATTATGATATTATGGTAGATTATGGTACAATCGTTCTCCGACTGATTATATTCTAGAGTTTCATTAAAATCGTATAAAGTGTACACAATGTTATTAAGATTTTTTAACTCGGATCCATAAACAAAAGAATAAATGTGTTTATAATTATGTATAAGAATGGAAAATGAGCAAAAGGAACGAGGGTGATAACGCATGGGATCGTAAATTCCAAAGTAATGCATCTCAAAATCGTACATGCCCTGCAAAAAAATTGATGAAAATGGGACTTTCATTGTAGGAGCGTCGCGCGGAGATAACGTGGGCTCGCATTCAGCCTCAGTCTCGCTCGGAAAACTAAGCTAAGGAAAACCGATGCGACAGAGCATTCGCATTTAGCGAATAAATATTTCGGAAATTCCTTTCCTAATCGTTTAAAAAGAAATGCATTATTCATGTATTTAGGAGCTTTTTATTCATTTAATGACTTAGGCAAATGCACGAAGAAATTATATTGCCCATTGGCGGGGTGGGAAAATCGATACTTTCTTGGGCAACAATGTGAAATAAAACTAATTACACTTAAGCATCGAAAGTACAGGTAGTGTTCTTATTATAACCGTAAAGATAGGCGCGCAACTTGGACTCCAACATCTATATAATGCGTTCGAGTGCAAAGTAGTTTCATCCTGCGCCTCGCTCATACTTCTGTCCATATAAGCGGACCCCGCGCTTTTCCGCCCTCTTTGCGGAAAATGGAGGAACATCGGCATCGGGAGCAGTAGCCGCCACTAATCGACGCATAGGAAAAGAAATTTCAAACTCTTTACGGCCCTGTCGCAACAAGAACGAGGGAGTGGATGGACGTCGAGTCCGATTCTCACCTTAATTGAAGTCCGTTACTCGGCTCGGGACGCCAATAAATAAGCACGATATATTGTATTGCGCGCATTATATTCCGAGGGGATCCGCGGTTGCGTGGGCCAGGGTCGGACGTCGGAACGGCGGAATCCCGGGCGCGCGAGGGCGTGTAAGAAAAACTGACAGTGGAACGAGGAAATCGCGGCGCGTCATAAAGTCGCCGATGCGCGCTAATCACCGCCCGACTCTTTATTCTCCCCCCCACCCCACCCCACCATTCCCCCAGCTACTTAGTACCCGCGGACGAGGTGCATACGCATCCGGAACGGTTTTGCTGTTTAATCTTCCCGCGGTATTGACCGGGCGCCGACTGGACCTCCGAGGGGTACCGGTTGAAGTGTTCCTGGGGCTCCTCCACTCCCTCCTCCGATGGCATTCCGGGTGCTGGACCATGGGAAACGATCCTCGGTGCGTCAATCGTGCTCCGGGACTTGTCATATGTTCTCGTAAGAGTGATCGACGATGTTTCCTCGGCTAATGAATGAATGATGCCTTCCTGTCGCGCATTTCTTTCAAATGGATTTCCAAACGTTTTCCATTTTCACGCTCCGACGAGCCTTTTTTCCCTAAAAACTGCAAAAAGTAAGGACTTTTTTATGCACTTTTCCAGACTAGTTAATTGTATTTTTGGGGGTTGTTTCTGCGGACAAATAATTTGTAATTTCTCGAATATAATCGAACGGTTAAAAGTTATCGCATTTATTTAATAGCAATGATCGAGCATTCCTTAATAGAGCAGATGGTTTTTTCACTTTTACTGATGTGCAATTTTCCTTAATTAGTCGGTCTCGAGTGGCGGGTAGTCGAGGAGAAATGAGTGAAATATCACTCGTTTAAATTTAAAGAGTATATAAGTATCAACATTTGCCCTGTTTATTTTATTTATAATGACACGGTTTATCAGCTGAGCATGCACTCTCATTTTTTTAACTTCGAGAAAAGATTACTAAAGTTTGCGGTGCTTTTGATAAAAAAGTTGAAATAATTTCTAGGTGGTGAGCGATTTTTTTTGGGTTTACAGTTGCAGATCTCCAAATGACTTCTGATCATATGGGGACTGACACAATTAGTGCTATTTTGATTAATGACTTACAAATTATTCTCAAGGATGGGTTTGGTTTTTTCCTCTTAAATTCGAGTCATCGGAGTAAAAATATTTATTTATTACTTCGAATCGGTTAACGTCCTAATGGATTCCAATGAGTAATAAGAGGTCCGCACACAAACTCATTAGACAGAAAAATGAAAAAAGGTAAAAAAGGGAACAAGTCCTTAAGTGGTTGGCTTCCGTTCAATAGTCCCTAACAAACTCTTCTTTACTGTAAAAGCATTTATTATATATTTTTTACCCTTGATTTAATGTCTTACACATCTCTAGCTCCGAGAAAATTAATTAATCCGGTTCTATGAGAAAAAGGCTGGAAACTCTCGCGCTTGTGTTCTCTCCCTTGAAGGCCTCCCACCCCTTCCCTTTCCTCGCCCTCCCCCTCGCACGTCTCATCCCTTTGCTTGTATGGTTTATCGTCGCGATATCAGCTCGGAGGCAAAGCGGGATCAACTACAATACACGGGTCCTGTTTTCGCAGTCTGAAAATCGTCCCTCCCCGTATTTCCTCCGTGACAAGGACGGCTTCGTCGTTTTGATAAGAGGATTACGCGAGCCCATCTCTCTCTCTCTCCCTCTCTCTTTCTCCCTCCCTCTCTCTCTCTCTCTCTCTCTCTCTCTCTCTCTCTTGCTTCACAGCAGCCAACTGATTATCAGAAATGTGTAGTGCACTCGGTATCAGCAAGGACGAAGCTTCTTGGTACATGCGCTCGCCCTTCTCCCACGCCTTTGCCGCATATCTCAGCCTCCATTTCTCCGCTCGCAATTTCCATTCTTACGCACGGTGCATATTACATGAAAGTGTGACGGGATAAAATCGCAGGATAAACTCGGCTGCATGTAATTTCGCGTTCGAGATGTTGCCAGGAGGCCGAAACAACAAATGCAGGTTGTGTGTTACTTTACACCTCAAACACAGTGATCCTTTGTCGATCCGGGTGAAGGATGAGTACTTGTCGCTAAACTTTTATTCGGATTTCCTCCTTTATTACGTGGTCTGCAATTACGTCAGAGCTTTTTTATCGGCGCTGACCGGTTATTGCGTGAATTGAAAAACAGGGGTTCAGAGTGGATTTCGTCACATCCGGGGGGAAAATTTATTAATTAACGTTTCCTTACATTCTTTGCAAAAAAAGCGAGCTCTGCGTGGACTCTGTATTTTTTACGGGGTGAGAATCATTTTTATTACACAATTTTATCTCGTTTAGTCCCTCTATGCGAGAAAAATAACTTTATCTCTCTTTTAAGGCATATCTCGGCATAATAAATTTCTTTTCATTTATAAAGCACAACAAAATGTACGAGCGAGTCCCGATAGAATGCGAATGTTTCCGAAATAAAAAGAGCATTTCGTGTAGTTTACCAACGAAATATGTAAATCTTTTGAAAGCTTACTAATGTTTCGATTTATGGTAAAAGAATTTATCGTTATACGACTCGGCACCAGCCATATTTTTACTACGAGCAATTAATTTTATTACTTATTTAAATTTCGCATTTTTGCAATTTCAGTTTTTTTCGAGTATGAGCAATAAATGTAATGGACTGAAATTCTTCCAATATAAGTGATTTTTGTATGAAATTGTTTTCTTTCATTAAAGCTAGACGTTAATTATAGTTTGAAGAAGATTGTAAGCGTCAAGGTTTCGATGAACCCATCCAACAGGTTTCGCATATCCAACGAATAGCAGTTATTACCACGAAAAATAAAAGTGCATAATAATTTGAAATCACTCTTTTGAATCTCAGGAAGTAGGCAAAAGTGAAAATGTCGAGGAAGGCAAATTGTCTGAGTCGTCAAACGACCCTGGAAAAGCAATTCCCGCCCCCCTGGAGATGAAAAGAAATTCGGGGCATCATCAGCGCGGTATTAATCGCACGGCTGAGCAGTCAAAGCCACTCCAATGCGCGATGACTCTGGAGTTTTGTGCGCGTGCTGCAGGTGCACGGGTGGGGAAGGGGGGGGGGAGTCGGAAAAGAGAGGAAAAGGGATGGAGGCCGCAGCAGCCGCGGGTTACTTTTCACCGGAGATTTTCCGGAGGTACATAGTAGCGCGGAACATGGCCGAGGAAAGACCTTGTCTATGTACCTGCCCCCACCTCCTTCCGGTGCGTACGTTCGCCACCAGTAACTAGTTACACGTATGAAATAATCTATTATCTGGAAGGGGAGTTATCTAGTGCGGCCATTGAATCGCCAAGGCCGTGGAAGAGTGGCGGCAGAAAAGTCGCACCGCGGTCGTCGAACTTTCACTCCCCACCTTCGCTCACTCTCTCTCTCTCTCTCTCTCTCTCTCTCTCTCTCTCTCTTTCTCCATCTGTCTCTCTCCTTCGCTCTTTTACTCGATCGGTATGTGCCGTAGCTGCTGCTGTTGCTGCTTCTGCCGACGAAGATGATGCCTTGGAGAAAGAGAAAGAGAGAAAGAGAAATGGGGCGGGGAGGGGGAGAGCACATGCCTCCCATCACTTTAGCGAGACGGTTTACATGCCGCGGGAGGAACTAGTATCGTCCGCGTCCTCACCCCCGCAAAGGACCAGCGTGAGAAAGAGAGAGAAAGAGGCTCTCGCTAAATAACTGCCGCCTAGGATTCACCGTATTTAGCGCCTCTCTTCCCTTCTACATCTTTCTCATTGCCATTCGCTCTCTTCCGCCTTGCCTTTCCTTCCCTTTCCCTCACTTTTCCCTCCCAAAGGTCATTGTGTATTTTTCTCTCGATATACTCGCCTCCCTCTCGCGTGTGCGCTTTCCTCCCCCTCAGTCCCCCGACCTCATCCTCTCTTCTCTTTCAGTTGGATGCGTTTTTATAAGTTTATTGTATAATTGACATCTACTTCCTCCGCCGCTCGCACACGAACACACACACACACACACACAATATCAGAGCTCGGCGCAATATCGCCGTACCGGTTTTTCTTTCTCTCCTTTTACTCGGCGCGCGTCTTTTGTCTCTCGTTTTCCTTTTTGCCCGGTTACATCAGCGTCAGGCCCGCGGCTAAATATACCTGCTTAATTTTTGCTCCCTTTACTTTATCCGCTCGAGCTGAAAACCGAGAAAGAGCAAGAGAAACAGACGGATGGAAAAGGGATAAAAAGGGATAAAAGTAGAAAGTGGGGGAGGGTTTTGTCTAGACCAAGAAACAGCCGAAGAGCCAAGACCGTCATGATTAGGATTAACTCACGGGTAACCGGGACTGGCAAAATCTTCCTCCTCGTCATAGTTTACGCGAAGGAACTAAGCAGTCACGGTGTATTGCATCTGGTCTTTTGCACTATTGCAAAAACCATTCAATTTGAGCTCGTAATACAGGCGGATATTTGAAACTGCTCACTCCAATTTTACTAACGACTCGGGAATTTTATGTTGTGCCCGACTCGGACTTGAACTCGGACTCGGACTCGGACTCGAACTAATGCTCGGTCGAGGATCGCATCCATCGCTTCCGCTAACTCTTGAGCAAACCAATTACTAGCGATCCCTTCCCCTCCCCCCCGCCCATCACTTTTTCACTTGGACGCGGCATTACGAATAAACATATCATCGGGCCGGCCCCCCGTTTACCAAATTATTTACTCCTCATCTTTCACTCGCGATTATCAGGGCATGGCTTTCATGCACTTTATTAAACTAATGTATCGATTGCAATCGCCTTAGATCCTTTAGTATTATGCGCGCATTCAAGCATGAGGATCGATGTTCCTCGAGATAACAAAATACACCGTACAATTACGGAAGGGATTATTTTTCGAGGAATGTTGAGGAAGGACCAACGGACTCCGAGTCATCCTTCAAGTCGCATCCTCGGGACATTGAAATTTGCTTCGAGCTACCGTTTCTACAAATATTGACCCTTATATTCTTTTCCAGTTATAAATTTTAATGATGACGCTCTCCTCTGCGTTTCGTTGCTTCCATTTGAAATTCATAGTTGCAGTTACTTTAACAACGTACCCGCGATATCGTCAAATAATTTTTCCGTACATTACAAAGGAGTATTCATGACGCGGGGGAGTAAATTGAGAAGGAAAGAGAGAAAGAGAAAAGTGAAGGCGCCAAAGGATTTCAAGCTGCACAAAAGTACTCGCGTACTTTTACCCTGGGAGTACCTGGGCGCGACCCCGGAATTCGAGTACTAAATTCATCTCGGTACCTTGATACCACCGGCTCTGCAATCTACCCCCCCCCCTCCGTTCTCATTGCAAGTGCACTCGCAAGTGCATTGCGTGTGTGTGCACAACCTACATTTTCAAGGTTGGCGCGACTCGCACTAACGCTCTCACTGACGACCCCGGAACATAGAAGAAGGAAGAGAAGAACAGGCGGTTTCCTCTTTCTTTCCTCTATCTCTCACTCTCTTTCTCTCTCTCTCTCTCTCTCTCTCTCTCTCTCTCTTTCTCTCTCTCTCTTTCTCTCTCTACCCTCCTCCCCCCTCATCGCTACTCTGGCTGAGCAGTTGCTATGTAAGCCGACGGATCAACTTTGTATGTTTATGATTTCGCCAAACATATTCACTCGGCAGAACGACTATCTCAACATACGAGTTTAATACTCCTGCGTACAAAAAAACATTAAATTTGCCAGCAAAAATAGATGCATTGGATCATCATTTAATTCATGTTTTTGATATTGAAACGTTATAATTATTATTTTATGCTCGAGCAAGGATTATTACAATTAGTACAGCCACATTATTTCCTATATTTATGAACTTGAAGAATTTATTTTTACCCTGTTGCATATTATATTAATTTCAAACATATGAGGTACTTGAATATTATTCGAGTAGTTGTAATAAGTTTTGTAATGATTGGTAACATCTATAATTAACAGCGTTTACAATAATTTTTTTTAATGTACAAATTCTTATTTTAAATTTACAAAAATTTATTATTTTTCATGTTTATTATAGTGTTTTATGGTAAAATAGAGATCCATCCATATAAGAGGATTTGTTTATATTTGTCTACATTGCATTGCATCAATAAAATCGACAAAGCCAATATTAATATACTTTACAAAGAATTAAATAAAGAACAATAAAACTGTAAATTTATCTGTAAAATATATTTCATTTCATCGCGATGTACACACTCTCAACTCTTTGCGAAAGTTGCACAACATATTCGTTTTTGTTTGCTCTTTTCATTTTCAAATCATCGTTAATTTTAGCAAATATAAACTTCAAATGTAAACGTAAAATTTAATAACAATTGTAACGATACATATTACTATTATCACATTAAACAGGAGTTTACACACTGTTATACTAACAAATTTTATAATTGAAATTATTATCCTGAGAAAAAATTATTTTTGGATGCGTGTCACTGATATTATGTAATATTAAAATACCATTGCAGATTTTTTTGCATTCTATATCACAAAGAGTTATTTATTTCAATGATAAATCAACATTAAAATTGCTCGTGCAAGATTTTTTGCGCATACAAGTCTATGACAACGAAGGCAATTTCTTTCATTCTTGTTCTCGTCGAAATCTATCATGTACAGCTTTATAATACGGTTCACCTTGGCTACTATACTTTGGTTTTGTTTCTTTTTTTTTTACTTCTCTCTTTTCTTTTATTCAACACCTTCCAATTTTCTTGACATTTCCTTATACGACAAATGTAAATACAGCACTACCGACAATTTTAGACTTGTAATAAACGTTACAAAACTCGAAGGGAAAAAATCAAATCAAACCGAGAATGTAATTTATCAATTCATGGAAAGTTAATCGGTGAAAAATAAAGCAAATATTATTAAATAAATAAATCAAATTAATAAATAGTAAATAATGTCTTTCAGAGTTTTCACTTGCCAGTAGATGCTTATTTCTTTAATGTAAAATGGATAAAGTGCATTACGCAGATAACATTTATTTGAATAAGAATTAATATCGATCTAAAACATAATTCTTATCTCGATCGTGTAACTGAAAAAAGAAGAGGATTCCCTGCTCAGCCAAATAATTTATCTATAAATACACGAGGATTCAAAATTATCATGTAATAATCACTTTGCTAAGTATCTAGTATTTATTTAACCAAGATACTAAAGCTAAAAATTCGAGTTAGATGTAACATGCATTATTAAAGAAATATTAAACTGTATATACGATGTCATAAATTTATTTATAAATATATATATATATATATATATACATACATATATATATATGTTTTATGCGGGTCAGTAAAGAATAAATTTCTTACAGTATAAAGTATTTTAATTCACCGTTATCATTCGCGTGCACATATCTTAATTATTTGAGTTAAGATTAAATTAGCGATTAAACAAAAACATATTCCTAGATATATATTTCAGTAGGAAACATTATTAATTATTCAATAATAAATAAATAAATAATAGTATAATACGATAATTATGCGCATCCCTGGAGTATATAAATGCGAACACGGCCTACTATTGAAATATTCAGTTTGTCTCGAAAAATAATGTACGGCCAAGTATTCTTTTAAACAACCAAGAAAACCTCCAGTGAGGTAATAATTGTAAGGGGCCAATCTAAACAAGCTAAAACACTCTAAGAAAATTCCTATTGCGCATTTCCAAGGTGTCGGCTTTGAAAAGGAAAGAGGGCTTTTCCAAAAAAAGGAGGAATTTCAATTTACGATCGACCAAATTGTTCGAGTGTCATGTCTACTCTTGAAAATTGAAAGATCGGAGGTAGCAATGTCAATTAGGCCAATGACGAGGTCTAACGCCCAAGAAGAAAAAGTCAGGACTATCTTCCTTCAAATCTCGTTCCCCCGGACTCAGAGGCCATAAAATAGCCTCTTCACTCATAAAAGCCATGCGTCATAACGGATTTTTTTTTTTTGAATTCCTGAGGCTCACGCACCGGAGCCCTGCGCGTCGGGGTTCGCGGCTACCGCGCCGAGGTGAGAAAAATCGGCGTCGCTCGCGTGTCCGGGTGTCCCCGGGTGCACGTGGAGGACGTGGTACCGGTGGAGTTCGAGGCGCTTCCTCGTCGTCATGCTCCGATGCGGAAACATCGAGTGATCGATTGATTTATTAGTTTGGTCAAAGACGACACACTGGGCCCGAGCAACCAGTATAACAAGCGGAACAAGTTTTCAGATGTAAGCAGCGTGTATGAGGCTGCTGTTACTGTTCCTCTTGCGCATGCGCTTCTTTGCATTCTTTATTAACTTTGTGCAGATGTCATTTTACTGGACCGACGCGGCTGGATAACGTACATAACGAGTCCCTGCTTATCGAGAAGTTATTGGCTCTTCCTTCTCCTCGTTTCCGAATCTCGCAGGCATTACGCAACTTTAATCGATTCGAGTCTCATTTCTTTAATTGGCTTTGTGAGCTGTACAAGATAGAGAGAGAGAGACGGAGAAATGGCGGTGTGACACACAATGAGGCCTCTATTAAACTTATGCTCGTCCACCTTTTTCTCTTCATGGGCCTTTATTCGTTTAATGACTCCCCACACCAGTTGGAGGCTCGCGTGAGACACTCGGATTGCTGTTCTAGATCCTTCAAAGCTAAAAGAATAATCAGTGTAGACTAACTGACCGATGCACCTAATGCTCATGTAATTCTAACGGCTTTAAATTACACATCTATTGATTTTCCATTAATAAAATCGAGCATAACATCTATTTCTACTGCGAACTTTTTTTCTTCTTCTTTACTTCATGTTTATTAAACTTCATGTTTCTAATGCAATTTGCAAATATTATTAGATTCTCTGCTCGCTCGTATTCAATATATGTAAATGTCTTTAAATAACCAATTTGAATAATTTTTTCACGATAAAATTAAAACAACCGCATTTTTAATTAAAGGCTTAATTGCTTTATTTTGCACAAGTTGGCGTTTTTAAAATTTTATATTAGTTATACACCACATCGACATTCGACACAATAATTTTCGATAAATGTTCCCCTTAATTACTTAATAGCAACGATTCGATTGTGATTTTTACACATACCACTGATCTTATCTTTGCGTGAGAAAAGCAGTCTTTATCTGGTGCATTTAAATTTTATATTATCGAAGACATTGCCACAAACCAATACAAACGTAAATCCATTTGCAAACGAACGCCAACCGAGTAATTTCAAATTAAAGAGTGCCGAATGAGAAATAAAATCGTCGACGTTAATAACATATAATATATAAATTATAGTGGCGCATATAATAGCTCATCAACTTTGAAAAATGACGAGTTGTGATCTCATCCAATCACATGTGCATTGTTATGTTCGGAAAACTATGGTGCTGTCATGCATATTAATACTATTAAAACAGAAAAAAATTGAAAAAAAAAATTAATTGTACATCTATCTACCTGTAACAAACGATGAAAATACAATTTTACTGATAAATTATTTTTTATTGTATATAAAAAAATATTTCTTGTACATGAAATTCTCGTTTAACAAGCAAAGTAGATTAAAATATAAAATATATGTTCACTATTTTGTTCGTGGCTACTTTAAATTCTAAATATGAAAATTCAGTTGTTATGATTTTACTATAATATTTTTATATAATATAAAACCAAATGAAAATAATAACACTAAAAGTTAACATTTTTTAATAATAAACATGTTTACTTTGTTATATAAACTCAAGGTAAAAAAATCATTGATCATTGAATTTAAATAATTATTTTTGAGACATGAAAATTGTACAATAATGCCTCGTAAATAATAAATATGAAAATTGTTTTACAAATTTAAAAATAACTCTGATTAAATAAATAATTTTTTTTTTTTTTTTTGTAATATTCAACAGCATAAAAAATCTATTATAATGTTCAAAATTTTAAGTATACAGTGTGTGATATTTAATACTATTTAATCTTTCATTTGTGAAGGTCTAAAATTCGTTTATTCGGAAGCATAAACATTTTCAAAGGGATACTATGTTACACAATGTTGAAGAAGATCAAATGAAAAGAGAAAAAGAGTAATATAATATATATATATATATATATATATAAGTAGATTATGTCGTGTTTTTTGAAACTAATGGTCCATACATTAAGTATAAACATAAGCTTTTATCTTGTTAGTTATGGGCGAAAAGCAGATACATTTTCTATATCCATATACAATTTTCCAAAATTAAAAATACATATTAACAGTTAAAATTTATGTTATCTGAATACGTATACTAGTTTTGATAAAATTTATTAAAAAGTAACAACACGTAAAGTTTTACAAATGCACACTCATTCGAAATTTAGTTTAAAACTAAAATATAACATTAAATTTAAAGTGCATTCATTGTATAAAATACTTTATTTTATTTCATAGGTAAACGAATCGCAATAATTACAAGAATAGCTTACATTTGTAAAAACTTTCATTAACCAAGTTGACAAGATAAAAAATCTGAATTTTTTTCTTAATATATTTCTTAAATTTAATTTTACACGTGGCTCCATAATTAATTCAAATTTCATAAAAACTTTACGCGAAAGAATTTTTTATGGATTTTCTCCATCAGAAAAGTTATAAAAAATAACCTTATTTTTATCGGATGTAAAGCGGCGAAAAATTTTACCTCCAGCATCCACACTAATGTGACCCATAAAAATAATTACTCTTTCGAAATATTTACTCGTACTCATTTGAATATTGAATAAACAAATTGGAACTGTTAAATTCGTTGCTCGCCACATATTATTTCCCGGTAGATTGATAACGAAAAGTAAAAAATAAAAATCACCCTACATTTGTGCAAAAAATATCATTATGTCCAATCTACGAGGCATATTTTCCGGTTTAAATATAAACAAAATAATTTACTTAGATTATATTAGGGGTTGGGGTTGGAGTTGGTGAGAGCTTCTCTAGCAAGTAATCCAAGTAGAGTATCATGACTTCTGAAAATGGCTTTGGGCCAATTGCAGTCAAGCCGAAAATCTTGGTCGATTTCAGTCCTCGAAAATGAATACAACGAATCAAGATATGAATATTCTTGAGCCAATTCAGATAATGTGATGAACTTTTATTTCGATTAAAAAAGTATTGGCATTCAAGGATCTTCACGACTTTTAACCAAATATGTGACATATCACCCTCAAAACAATTAAACATTTATAGGAAAATTAAATTTATTTTTTTTTTAAAATCTTTAAAAAATACATTCGATAAATAGTTAATCTTGCGTAAGGGTAATAAAGATTAGTAAGGTTAATTATTTATTCATTATCTTATATCTTACGCTATAAAATACTTTTTCATTCTCCTCGACTAACTAAAGATTATAATGAACATCTATATCAATTAAATAGACTAATAAAATTTTCTTTTTAATTTATAATCTTACAAAAAATATTATAAATTGATATTTTTATTGGGATAAGCATATTTCTTTTAACATTAGAACAATATAATATTTTTTCGTTAGTTTTTTAAAAATGCTAATTTTATGCATTAATGCTATAATAAATATTCATATCTCTGAATTATCATATAAACATTTAATCCGAAATATTTAATATTTAATTAATAAATCTTTATTATTGGATTATTACATTTCTTGCATATTTAAAAAATTAAAAATTATGAAAATTAATAATTCAAAAATAATATTGTATGCAGTCTATACTACATGTAAATTTTACACAATACGTAATTACACAAAAGAGACAAAAACAAGGTAGAAAATATCATTAAAAAAACGTTATTGGTGAATAAATTATGGAAAAATTATTATTAATTAAATATTTCAGTTTATTATAATTTTTTGAATACCGGTAACGTTAATAAAAAATATTATTGGTAAATAATTTTTATAATATTACACTAATTTAAAAATAGTTAAATAAAACTGTGGTACTATATATATTATAAAAATAAAATTTTTAATAACAAATATGTTTTTTATTTGTTTTTTAAATACTCGCTGTTTAAAACTTTTTATATAATGTATGCAATATACATACCTGTATTTATTTATCCAATTACTTATGATATTATTCGAGCTCAATTGGCTAAATAAATACATGCGGGCAATATTGATAAATTATAAATTTAATACAATCTTTGAAAATTGTTGAAAAATTGTATCATATATTAAACTAAACCAACATATTTTATAAAGTACGGTAAACTTAAATCAGTAAACATTGCATTTTATAAATTCACAGATAAATAGGTTTCCATAATTTTTTTTTTTTTTTTTAAATTTTGTAATTTTGTTTGTTTATTTATTATTATTTATTATTTAAAACTTTAATTTCTTTATGTGGTATTTATAAATTATAAATACTTTTACAACGTAATTTTAAAATTAAAAAAATATTTTATTCATTAGAACAAACGTATGTAAATTGTAGAGTAAATTTGACAAAGTAATACAATTTAAAAAATTCTTATTGTTTATGATTTAAAACAAAAATACAGTTTATTTCTGTGAATATAAAATCGAAGATAGAAGTATATTGAAATTTGTATTGACTGTTTGAAATTAATTAATTACACAGCAAGGTAGTTTCTATGCTTGCAATTAATTGAGCAATTATTTTAAATTAATTATTGATAGGAGAAGTACCAGATAAATTAACTTTTTCTATAAATAAAAAATAGCTTTTTTACGCATATATTTCAGAGGCTCGGCATTCGTTTAAAATACATGCACATTGTGTCACTAATCTGGGTAAAGTTTGCACAATCAGTTAAAGATTTATATATTGATATACACAGTGGAGAAATTTCTATCAATAGTAAAAAAATTCACGAAGAAACAAAGTTTAAAAGTGTTAACTGTATATTTACTGACGTTTAAACTACAGAGACAAAAGTTATTGTTCCGACTTTGCTATCTCTGGTTTCCAACTTGGAGCAATATCATTATTCATTCGAGTGTGGAATTTCTCTGACGCATACTTCGGATAAACGGCAATGTTCGCGTAAATGAGAAACGATTTTCAAAGGGAAGGACTCCTTCTCCTCCTCCTCCTCCTCGAGGACCCCCGTCCCAACCCAGCCTCTCACTCTCTTTCTCGCTCGCATGCACCCCCGGTTCCGTTTCTCTTTTGATCGCAAACATTTCGTGGACACATATGCACATCCGTAGGTAAAGTTCGACGAGGGTGTGACTGTGCAGGGGTGCAGATCTATGGCAAAATGAATGCGCCACCCGTCAGAGAACTCGGAAATAAGTGAAAAATACAAAATAAGAGACAGGAGAAGTGTGTGTGGAAGGTATTTCATAGGAGGCTGTTAACCGTGGACAAGTGTATTTGATTCGTTCTTCACGGTTTAATATTGTGAAGGCTGTGTATCAAATAGAATATTAAGAAGGTCTCGCTCTCCAAAGTGTGTACAGAGAGATGAGGTACAGATTTACAGAAGCCGGAGTTTGCAAATCATGTACAAATGCGTTTGCCATTCCCCCGTCAAAGTACATGTAAAATCGTAATCTGTGTTTTATTGATGCACTTATGCGTGTAGGGAGTGCATTGAAAAAATGCTTTTATCCTCGCTCGTCCTTATCGATATTATTAGCATCGATAATGTTTTTAAACGCCGCAGTAACTCTGGCTAACCGGGCGACCAGCTTTTACCTCGAGCAGTGCAACACTTTATTAACAAAGCGCGAGCTTTTTTTAAGGAGAGTAAACACACATCCGGGCTTCTCGCCGGACCTAATTTATTTGTCTCCCCTTGATCGCTTAGCTTAATACTCTCGGTGCGGCTGAGGGTAGAAAACGACGAGTAAACGTCGATGATAATAATAGTCGCCTCGCATTTCCGAGAAGGGCAGCTGATTCCATTGACTTTTACGCGCGTTTTTTTATGAGCTTTAATTGAGGCCCCGTAAAACAAGAATGTATTTTCTCTTGGCCTCGGCTGGTGCTGCTTTATTGGATTGGCGGATGTAGCACCATTACTGAAAAGCGAGTTTATACTTTTATTGCTTGGATGCTGTGTTACGTCTTCTATAGACTCGTTTCTGGCCTCAAATATATATATATATTTGTATGTATGTATATATCTGTATTCGGCTTTATTCTTATTTGCCTGTTGAACGCATCACATGCTTCTTCTAAATATATTTTTTGAAAGTTACGAAAAACAGGATGAATTTATCACTCAAGAAAAGCCATTTTATTATTATTATTATTTAACCGGGTTTTTTAATTTTTTGTGATTTCAACTTCATTGGGTGCACCCTTTCCCGTTTTATTTTTTTCTTTTTTTTTTTACTTTTAAATTTTGTTTCCTTATACTTTAATCAGATTTAAGATGAATAGTAGACGATGATACCTGCTCTTTGACCACTATTTTCTAATGATTTATTACATGAAAAAGAAAGTGAATTGTTATTTACGTCAAAAAAATTAAAACCAAAAAAAAAAAAAACTTTTGCACTAATTTTAAATTGAATTGTTCTATTACTCTAAAAGTTATCGAAAGTCTATTATTTAAATTGAAACTACCATTTTTCAAAGCATAATATACGTACGACACTTTCAGTTACTTCCAAATAATGAATTTTGATCTATGAACGACAAACAAAAGCATTATTTTTAAAATAAATTTTATGATTTATAAACTGTATTTTATTACTTTAATTAACTATAATTTTTTGTTTCATAGCAAAAACAAAATATTCATTGCATTCTTGGTTTTTATAGATAAATCGTCCCTACAGAATGAAAAAATTTATTTAATTTCATTTTATCACATTGAGAAACGATGCCCTAAAGTAATTTTTGTAGCTCACATTTTTTTACGAGTAAAAAAATGTGAGTCTTTACTTGGAACGAAAAAATTACACTCATAATTCCAAAGATTTATAGAGTTAAAAACCAATGTAAGAACTCTTACACAAATATGTTGTAAGAAAATTTTAAATTTAATTTTAATTGAAAAGGCTCATAACGTGAAATCTCCTTGTAAATAGACCAGTATTTTAAAAAACCATGTTCATTTTCATGATAAAATCTATTTCTTATAATAAAAAAGTGTATAAAGTTTTTATGCATAATCTGCCACCCTACTTTGTGCTTTCAATTAAAATATATTGATTTACTTTATGCAAAAAACTTTCTATTCAAACAGAAATAAATGTAATTTAATCCAATAAAAATGAAACTATAAAACTTGCCGGAATTGGATAGCTACTAAATGTTGTATTTTTGGGGAATAAAAAAGAAATAAAAGTGTAAATAAAATTAGTTGCACGTCAGCATAAAGTAAATTTGATCTAAATATAATATTTTAAGGCTGAACGATGCCTAGTTCTAAAATATTCAAACTCCTCAATCAATATATTGACGATTTTTGTCATCATTACTCGACTATAACAATGTAATATAATTTTAACAGTTTGTATTGATGGATAGAAAAAGAAGTGCAATAGCAGAGCCAGGAACTTTGCAAAACTTTGATTTGTGTGATTTCTTTTTTGCCCCGGATAATACAGTGGGTCAATTGGAAAAGAACATCAATCGATCCCTTAAATGTCTCTTTGGAAAACTGCTGTCCTAGGCAGCTCCGAGAAAGTTTGAGGGCCGCCAGGTTATGTGTAACTATGCCGAGGGAAAAACTTAGGTCCTAGAGCAAACGAAAGATCCTGTGGTTGTGTGCGTGTGAGGGAAACTGTCAGAGTCCAGTCTAGAAGCATTTTATGCCCTCGTGTCGCTATATTATAGGCACCTGCACCTTTCTTTAGTGCAACTTCCGGCTCATTAATATAAACTCAGGCACAGTTTCTTTTTCGACAACGCTTCGATTTTATTTCCACGTAGAAACTACTTTTAAAGAGAGGAATACATAATGCGGACGTGCCAGTCCTTTCAGGTCTGCGTATTATATAAGAGGGTATTGATTTCAATCTACATAAAATGGCGTTATTTATTCAGTGTATGTGAGTGTGTAGACCGTATCTCATAAGTTGGCCGGGTATATTTTTCAACCCCGATAAATACGCTTAAATTTGCGAAAAGTTGAATAATAACGAGCGGCTGGTCTCGCCATTGGGGCTCGCCACACTTGCCTCGTTCTACTTAATACCCCCTCGCACACTCGGATAAATCTTTGGTTTTGCTATGATTTAATCAAGTGCAACTGCATTCCTTGTGTCATCTCTTAGTGGGAAACCCGTAGATTTTTCTCGATAAATATTTTCATGGATCGAGCTGCCGGTGTAGTTTTCGTGTAGGTTTCCCGGTGAGAACAGAATTTGTATAACACGTAGGCACGAGTTCGTCCGTCCGTCCATCCCCCTTCGCAGCATATCAAGGATTATTAAAAATGGCAATTTTTCGCAAACAGGTTTATTAGGTATGCTTATCAAAGAATGAGGTATGTGGAAGAGTAGTTTTCTCATTGGAAGTGGGAACCGAAGGACGGGCGAGTGCGCGCCGGGGATTTTTCCTGGAGCGAATCCTTTTGACGTCGACTCGGAGAGGAGAGGCCGGAATAAATATCGGAGGCACAACTTTATTACGGAGTGAATGCGATATTAATAACGAATTCGCATTCCGCCACCCACTGCGTCCGCTATCAATACGTATAAGCTACCCGTTAAGAATCGCGACATGAGGCTGCGAGAGGAGCATCTTTTCATCTCTTTACGATCTCCCGCACGACTGCGTAGAGCTAATTAAGGTATGAGTTTAATTAGTTTCTGCAGGGGACGGGCAGGTCGCCAATGGAAATATCAATGGCGAATTCAGGAAGCGAGTGTGTCCCTCCCGGTTTCGCCGGCACGCGCGCCCCTCCTCACCTCCGCCCGAGCGATCGTTAAGCTGTTAAGAAGAATTATTAATGAACTTGAAAAATTAATAAATTCACCCGATGCATTATTTATAAATGTGTTAGCATGGACTCCCGCGGCGACTGATTTATTCCCCATATAAATTATGGAGGAAACGCGAAAAAGTTCCACTAATAAGTTTTATCTGCGCGATCGCTGTTATGTACTGTTTAATATTTTAAGGGTGGAGAGCTTGTTTACGATTCCTCCAGGCATCCCCGCAAACTCCCCCACGACGGTGCGTCAACTCCCGGGTCACCACCTCGGGAGTCGAGGCTGCCCCTCGACTTTTGACCTAATGGACCCATAAAAACAACCCCAACTTTTTGTTGCAGGACACTCTCACGGGCCATTGCGCAAAAGTGATGGCGGCCAAGTTTCTGGGCGAACCCTCCAAGGTGGTCACCGGCAGCTACGATCGCACTTTGAAGATCTGGGACCTTCGCAGTCGAGCCTGTAAGTCTCGCCCTTTCTCCACTTTCTTCTTCCTCTTCTTTTTCTTCCTACTTTCATTAAAGTTGCCCCTGCTTCAACAAACCCAAAATTATTATTTCACCCAACTTTCCGCTTTAGTTCTCGTTATTATTCTTTTCGCTTTTTATTTCACTCGGCTTTTACGTGAATGGATTGGTGGGAAACTCGGTTTCCTAGCAAAGGCCGCTTTTTCTTCAGGACAAATAGCTCACGGGCCAAATTGTAAATTCCTTTTTATTTGTGTAAAATCACGTGAACATGAACCGTTAATATCGAATGCTCATTGATAATAAATTCATTGCTTTATGCCGCTCAATATATTTAATGGCATGTAATTTAATTAAGCGTACAATATATTATATTGTCTGTAGCCGTGTTAAAAGGCAAAATACCATAATATAAAAGCCTGGCGTTATCTGAAATTATAAAAGACTCGTTTAAATGACCTTTAGTATACGCTTGTTACGATAATTGGCTGCAATTACATGTCGTCGTATCAGCGTAATCAGAAAATTTGGCCGCGTGCCTCGCAACTGCAAAATCACTAGAAATCCGGAAAAGCGGATACCGCTTTACAGTGGTTGTCGTACGACTTGAATTGTAATTAGATTTTCTATTTTCCCTATAAGCTGCATCATAAAGCCATACCCCCCAATCATTTGAAAATAATGTTATAAATGAAAATAAAATCCTCGAATGTCATACGAACACATATTTCGCGACCCTAATCGTAGTTTATGGTGCGCTTTCTCGAATAATACGAACCCGCCCCGGCCATTATTACATTTAATTTACATATTTTTGAAATATTAAACATGTCGGAATGCCCTCAATATTAAAATACGAAAATTGTTTGAAATAGAAAATGACTTAGATGCTTAAGAGAGATTTAAATGAGAAAATTTGTGAAAATTTCAAAGAGTTCACACGGCTAAAATAATGCACATTAAATACTCTAAAATGTTTCATATTAAAATTTCAAATTCGTTACTTTTTACATGATTCATTAATGCATTTAGACATGAATATAATTTACACTATTTTATCAAATAATACAACGTCACAATATTTTATTTTACTCATTTAATGAAGATAAATTTAAGATACGTTATATGACACACATAAGGATAAAGGTGTACCCACATATTATGTACATGTGTATGGCTGTATATAAATTTGTACAAGAGGTATGTAAATTTAAGTTTTCGTACAATTGCTCGACAATAAAGAATTGGATTTGACTGTAAAGAAATATTTTTTTGGGGAGAAATTTGTCTAGTCACGCTAATATGAGATATGCTTTTAATATTTCACTTAAAATGCATAATACTCGTGGCCATCGCAAAGATAAGTCGACGTATAAATAATTTTGTTAACAATTTCACTTTGTTGGGTTATAAGTTTAGAGAAAAGTTTTTACCAAATGCACCCATTGCGTTCTCATTGTTTTACTCCATTCCTTTCAAAATTATCGATTACGCTTTCTTCCTTCGAATGTAGGCATTTGTTTCAAACAAAATCAGGCTTTGGTTATAATTGCACAAGCGACTCGAAAAATCGTCGAGTGTTTGCAAGTGCCCATAATAATTTATTGGGCCGATATCGTGTCTCTTTTCACACTCGAAGTTTAAGGATGGGAAAGGGGCGCTTGAAAACGAGATAAACTTTGTTGTTTAGAAACTTGGCAAAAGAGAAACTTCAGAAAATATCGATAAATCGCTGGCAAGGAATAAATCTGCTTCGGAAAAATGTGCGGGAACAGTGGCTCCTCAGCCACACCACCACCACCATCACCACCACCACCACCACCACCACCAATACCACCACCACCCAAAGCGATATGACACAAAAGTTTTTCTGAAGACGCCGCTCGGCGCTTCACAAAAGACTGGGCCCTGATACTGGGCTAACGGCTATCTTAATGAATATCTCAAATTGCTTTTCGGTCTAATGAAAAGGTTATATAGCACCTATTTTTTATGCATTTGAACATAATTTATATCTCCGTCGGTCGTAATTAAAACTCAAGTGTTAAAAGTTTTCTTATGTGCTCTCTGCAATTCGGATTCCGGCACTAAATGAAGCTACCGTTAGAATCAACACGAACACAACTAGTTGAGACGTCAGAATAGAAACGATATAATTACGGTAGATAAAAAAAAAACTATACATTGCGTGAGTTGGTAAGCTTTGCCGAGTAAATACGTGTCTTACGTAACGAAACGAGTATAAAGTCTACTATGTTGTATGAATTCGAGCAGTAATATTTCAACAATTTTAATTAAAGCACTTTTACGGTCACTGTAATGAATTTCAGCAAATGTACATACTATTAAAGTAAATGCAATTCTTATAAAAATTCATTTTCGAATAAAATTAAGTAAGTATACATTAAAGTGATATTTTTATTATTATGTATTTCTCTGAATTTATAATACATACATAACAATGTACATCACATTTATGATGTAAAATTCGTTTATTACATTCCTGCTTGAAATTAAATTACAGTCTAAATTAAATGTAAACGACTTTCAAAAGCTAAAAAAATTATTTTTTTAAGTTTATAAGCATTATTTTATCTAAATATTTCAAAGCAAGCTAATTTTGAGTTTTTCAAAAGTGTAAAATGTGGAAACAATATGCATGTTTTTTTAAGAAAAATTTTTCAAATTTAAAAAGTCTGGGAAATGTATGTAAAAAAAATAAATAAAACAGTTTTTCATTATACAATGTAAATTTTATTTTAAAAGTGTCATTATACATATATATATATATATATTATTTGAGTCATTAATGGTTAATGAATATTTATCTTGCAAAATTTATCAATGCGATAGTACATACAAAATAAGCTATCGTATTCTAAGACTTGTTGTTATTATTTATTATTAAATTTTTCGCAATTTTAAATTATTATAAGAAAGTGTATTAAAATATAGGATAAATGTGGCAAATGTTAAGAATATTTTCGTATGATTCAGAATAGCCGATTGTATTAGGATTGCGAAAGACATCGATTTGATTAATCTAACATGACCAAATGACAAGTACAATTACACTCGGAGAAATCGATAAGAATTATTGATGGACAAAGTGAGTGTACGAGTGAGAATTCATATCTGGATTAAAGAATATTGAATGAATGAGTGAATGAATGGATGATCGAATGAATGAATGAATGTATGGATTGGACTTGAAGGACAGATCCCACTAATTTATCATCTCCTTCGTGGATATCTTTTACGAAATTAATCGTCTTTTAATGTTGGAGTTACCTCAATATTGCGCTCAATACTTGATGGTCCTTATTTCGCCAAGAACTTTTGATAATCTAAAAATCTCATTTTATTAGCAAAACGTATGCACCGCTGCAATAAAGGTATAAGCTCGCAAAGTTCATAGGGTTCAAGGTCCAGTTGGGCTGAACTCGAGAGTCGGCAGGAGTCCCGTGTTTAAAGGAGAATAATTGTTCGAACGGGGATAAATTTGTCTGTGGCCTAGAACGCGTTCGCGCGAAAAATTAAGATCCTCGAGAGTTGCGCTACGCATTCCGGTTTAAGGCTTTAGGCAAAATAGGCAAAGAGCATCCCGAGTGTCGAGAGCAAAGTTGAAGAGCAAAGTATCATCATAGCCTTGCACGGAGGCCGGCCATTAAAGCAAATCCACTCGGCGGCGTTTCGTCGTAACCCCGACCATCTCGCCATCGACAGGGCGATGTCAGTGGTTAAAAGGCGATGGCGATGGCGATTAACCGCGGGACTGACCGCGACGCGGCGCGTCAGAGCCGCGAAATGATTTCCGCGTAAAGCACTGGAGCAGAGATGAGGACGAGGCTCGAGCACCTCGGGAGCCTTGCCAGAAATGTGTAAACTGGCGCGAAACGCGGGAAAAACGCGGGGAAGTAGGTATAAAGTGAGAATACGAGGGACCAAGTGACTTTTATCGTCCGCAGGTGTATACTCGGATTATTCGAGAAGTCATTATAACTCGAATTTGCGGGATAATCGGCGTCGGGAACAGTCGGAGGCTGCGAGATTGCACTCGCCGTGAGAAGTCTCACTTCTCATTTGTGGACCTCGGATGCTGCGATCATACAGCCCCGCGGAGGCGAATCGAATTTTTGGCAGCTCGTGCCAAACGAGTAATTAGTTTCCGAGATTGACTGGCTGTATTTTTATTTCGAAAACTCAATTAAATGCCGAACGTTAATCCCGCGGGCGAAACCAGTCCAAGTTCGAATAATTTCATATGGCCTTACCAATGCGCCGAGGCTGCGCAAGAGCTTTTCTTTCACCTCGACTCACTCGATTTTAATTAAAACCCGCTCTCTCTCTCTCTCTTTTCTTTGTTTATTATTTGAGCGGAGATACCAGATTTTTAAGCAAAGAAATTGCCCAACCAAAGCACAGCTTCATCCAAAATAAGAAAACTCCCGCTAAATATTTCTAAAGAGCAAAAAAGCGCTCGCCTCCTGCTCGATAAAACAACACATTTAAAAGATCGAGATTGAGCGCGTATTAAATTCGAGTTAAGCTATTAAACTCACCCTCTGGACAATTACTTTAATTTTATGAAATTAAAAAATTCCGGGCCACTCTCGATATTAAATACACATTTTATTCGCAACTCTTCGACCTTCCATGGAAGACTTTCAATTAAACCGCGCAAAGACCGGGATAATGGCAAATATAATGATAGAACACAATTCTAATTCCGTTGTAGTTAAAAATATTTAAGCCTAAATCCCGTAAGAAAAATATTTTTAATTAAAATTCTCAAAGCTGTCCGAGACAGCTCTAAAAGTCCAAGGGTTTAATATAAAAATTATTGTTTTACGCCGAGTCCGGAGACCCTTAGGAAGGTGAGTGGCCTTCGTAATTTTGCGTGTTGCCGGCGAAAGGGGGAGAAGGAAAAGGAAAAGGATAAAATGAGAAAGGAGACAGTTGACATCGTCCTCCCGATTACCCTATCGGCTCCATCTTCCCAGTGCTACGAAATTGAAGCGCCGCGATGTAAAACGTTGACATTCCTCTGCCCACGGTATTTCCTCCCCCCCTCACTCGTCCCATCGCTCTCTCTCTTCTTCCCTCTTTGGAGGGGCATACCAGCCTCCTCCTCCCCCACCTCCTGCTCGTGCTCTCCCCGGTGTTGGTGAAAAATTTTACTGCCAGACAAAGTCTTGCACTCTCCTCCACGGCCTCTCGACTCTGCGCAGCATTTTTCCGGAAAGGTTTATCTCGTCTTGTAACCCCAGGACCAATTGAACTTCCTAACGGTATCGCGTGAATAATAGAAATCGATCCTCCGGTGCCCCTTCGGATCCAATTCCAGAGGACGTGCGACATGTATAAATATACCGGGGACCGGGACTAAGTGACAAGCGTTTCATCCACGTGAGCAGCCACCGGGACTCGACCATTTTCCCACGGAGTAACAACATTGTACAACATAATGACATCGATGACAGCGACTAATTTGATCGGTAGCCTCAATTTTCCGTTTCAAGTGTTGCGCTCGCCTACATCGCCAAACCCATAAATATAGTCGTGATGCAAAAACCCCATAAACCTCTCACCGACGTTCCCTAATAATGCGATGCCCCGAGACGCCCGCAGTTTATTTCGCTCCCGAGATTTACACCCGAGACCTAACCCAAACTGGTCTCGGCTTTTCTGTGACACCGGCGATCCCGACTTTCCCGCGATCGCGGCTTTCCACTATTTACACGTATTTCTGCGCACTCTCTTCGTTAAAATCGCACGAGGTCAAAATCAATAACCTTATCTCTTTTGTCAAAAAGTAGGGGCCTCCGAATAAATCGGTAATAAGCGCTCCCTCGAGAACCGCACCTGGACGCGGGCAACACCTGTTCCATAGCCGGTGCCCTCCGAGCTCCCTGGGGTCCGAATTCCCAGGAGGAGATCCGCGGCTTCCTGGAGGCGCTCGTGTGTGCATTTGCCCCGGATCGATGCGCTCGGAGGCGACCCAGACTCCTTTTGATTCACTGTAGTAAGAAAGAGGGGAGGGGGGGCGGCAGGATTTGCACTCGCAGAAGTCGAATGCAAATCGACGGCATCTCCGAGCGCGATCGCGCAAAATACGGGCATTTGTAAAAGCAAAGCTCGTAATTTAGCGGGTTTACGGCCCGAGTCTCAGCCGCAGTCACATTTCCGCGTGCGTCGTCTTCTTCTGGGATTTTTCCTCCACATCCGCGTCCCTTACCCTTTGGCCGCGGGAAGTGCACCTTTAGGAGACGTCGTTCACGGTCGTCGAGGCTAAATTAAGCTCGACGTTATGCTCGCTCCAATCAGGGAAAGCCCGTTTTATGCCGGGTATCCTGCGAAGAAATAAATTGCTGGAAAGTTCGTACGAAAAACTGATGTCATGTTTATGACGCCGCTCGATTTATGAATAATTTATCATGGGGCGCTTTCGTTAACTAGAAGTTGCGAAAAATAAATTTTATCAATGGCAGAGATGGATTTTTACCGGCTAGGATACTGTTCGCCCCAGACACATAATAATGGAGGTGCCCCGATGTTCCCAAAACTTTACCTACAGTTTAATCGATAAATAATACACAACACCTGTGCATCTGCTTATCTGCGTTTTACTGGGAGGGAATGTTACATGCATCCTAGGAAGCCCATCTGGAAATTTAATTATATTGCCCGGCAATCCCGATGACACAGAATTAATATTAAACAAAGACAAATTGTTTTTCTCCCCTTCGATGAATATTGAATACTATGATAATGAAAAATGCTCTTTAATTCAGATTGCTTAAATATTAATTCCATTGCACTGATTTTAATTAATGCAACTTATAAAATATTTCAAACAAACGCTTAAATATTAATGCCCGTGCCCCATGAATATTGATAAAAGTTTTTAATTACTTTATTTTAAAATCATAATATCTTAATACAAAAAAATTACCGGATATCTGGATAAATCTAAATATAATCACTATTAGTTATTTTGTATCGGTATTTTTTTACAAATAACACAAAACTGTACTTTTACCGTTCGTAACATGTATTTGAGCTATTAATATTTATATTTATCAGTATACTATCTATATATTTTATCTACTTGTATTCATGTATTTTTAGAGCAAATGATTATAATAATAATTTAAATTTGTTGCAGGGTTCTGGAAGCAAAGCTTCTTATATTATTTTGAATTAATTGACCAATATATTATTAGCACACATTTATTTTAGTCAGTAACTAAATATAAAAACTTTACTTAAAAATTCCAAGAGCTCTTTATTATCAAATGTTTTACGGGAAATCAGTTTAAATAAATTCCTACTTTTATTGACGAATAATTCCAATCCATAAAAGTATTCGTATCTAGCCTTAATTCATTATAAAATATAAATTTCTTTTAATATAGACTTTCTATATTTGTATTTAACATGTCGCTATAAATGTTCTTTATAAATTTTTTATAATCTAGGTATCGAGACAAAATTCGCTGGCTCAAGTTGCAATGACGTAGTAACAGCCGATGGATCGGGTACGACAATAATCAGTGGCCATTTCGATAAAACGATCAGATTCTGGGACACCAGAACGGATTCCGCATCGAGCGACATCAATCTTCAAGGAAAAATTACATCGCTTGACTTATCTCGAGGTTCGTTCATTTGCGTACGTCCCTCTATTTATAACTATTATTCCTGAAATTGGACATCCACTTTATCCCTTGATTTTCTAAAAGGAAATTCGAATTGATAAAGGAAAAAAATTAAACTAACGTACCGTCAATTTGTCCAAATTAAGTCTTTTACAAAGCACACAAGAACGCACAGTGCAATTGAGGAATTTACGCAAAGAAGTTGGAAATGAAATACAAATTGCGACATTGTATGTTTTGTGTGTGACATTCCCCAACAGGTTAGCTCCTCAAAAAAATAAAATTTTCTTCTTTTTTTTTGTATATTATTTTTAACAACCCCTCGGTCTATTTATTAAAAAAGAATCTCACGTTCTTGTATCAACAACAATGAGCAAACAATGAGCAATGTGCAGACTTTCAAAGCCACAGCTCCTCTGCACTGACACTGAATAGAAACTTGATACGCTTTCGTTCCGCTTACTTTAGTTATTTTCCGTGTACACACCTGTTTCAACAATAATAAACTTTGCTAAAGAGTTGCTGGCCCCGAACGAAAAATCGCTATTCCCTCGGCGAAAAATATATTTAATTCTAATATTGTCTTTATGCAAATTAATCAACTTTCTTTAATTGCGTTTACAGATGCAAATTACCTCCTGAGTTGCGTGAGAGATGACACGTTAAATCTTCTCGACTTGCGAATGAAACAGATTGTTATGTCTTTCAGGTAAATCATTGGCGCAATATTTCTCTATGATAAGTTTTTGTAAGATTTTCTTTAATATCTTATGCATGCTTTTTTATTTTTCATGCATTAACCATGTTTTTTTTTAATTAAGAAATTAATAATGGTATACCTCTCCTCGACACAGAAAAATTTAAATTTAACTTTTAATTAACTGTATCTTATTTTTATTGGTAAAAAAAAATCTAAAATAAGCAATGTGGTAGAAGCGAGTAAAAGAACAAATATCTTCAAAGTATTAAGAATATTTTTAATTCCAATACCGAGGAAGTAAAATAAAACATGGACACATACCTTTACTTTTCACTCTGTAAATAATTAAATAAATAAGATTGAATTGAAAAAGAAAATGATTATATGAGAAAGAGAAAGTCCTTATGGTATAATATTCGATTTACGATGAATTTCGGTCGTCGATCAAAGTATTTTACTCTCTGCTAGGAAAACAATATTACTGCTACAGGTTTTAATTAAAAATTCCTTGACAACTTCTATCTCATATAGTCAACAACTGGAAATTAATAAGAAGAACGTACAAAAGCTTTTTTTCAAAACGTTCATTTACAATTTTCCTCCTAAGATATTTCATTCTTTCGTAAAATAGATTCATAATATTAACGATTTTCAAGACAAAATTTATTATAAATGGAAAAATTCTTATATGTAATAGTTTGTTCAAAATCAATTAGTCTTAATATTTCAAATTTTTTTAACAAATACATATTAATGATAGATATGAGAAGTTGAACTATCCAATGAATATGTACATATATTTTTGTGTATGTTTTCAATTTATAATAGTTTAAAACTAATGAAACATTAAAGTTAATAAATAATATTTAATACTGATTTTAATTTATAAAATATTCTCATTAAAATGATCAATAAATTTATAAGTATACGAGAAATACAATTATATATACAAACGTATACATATTCTTAAAATAGCATATTTTATACAGATACATTAAAATTATATTCATTACAAAAAATTGTAAGACATAAATTTCCATATAAATTATATTATTCAATCTTTATGATCTTTAATATGATACAATACACATACTTTGTATTAGTCAATAAAATTGTAAAGCTAATTAAATGAAATTTAAAAATTCTTACAAAACTATAAACGAAACATTAATAATTTTCATTTATACTGTTTTATTGTATACTTAAGAGATTATCTGTATTAATTCAATTAATGAAATCCAGAAAAATATGTAATTTGATATTTATTCACTGTGTAATGAGAGAATGTAATAATAACTTTAAATAATTTTCATAATATAAATTTATGTTTAAAATACAGAAATATTTTTTTATATTACTAAAAATTCCTTTTTAACATTGATAAAAGTAAGAATAAATTTTAATTCAAAAAATCCGTACGTATGAAACAGTTCATTTATCAATTTTTAATACAAAAATGAAGACGCTAGATAAAAAACTTACACATATATTTTCTATTCGGAAATTGGATTATTATTTTAAATTACGAACTAATAAAGATTGAATAGTTAAAAAGTTTGTACGTTCACTTAATATTACTTAACAGAACTTGAAAATAAAGAGTATAAAGTTTCTTTTATTTTATCATTAGAATAGTTTTATTATTAATTATTTTATCACAAATTTAGTTTGGGAGCAAAATTACAAAAACTAAGTTATTTAATAGAATAATAAATGATAATATTTATGATTTGAAAAGATACTTTTAGATTGTAGAAACATAATGAATAAAGATAATAAATTACTTTATCGAAGATTAATTGTTTAAAAATGGTATAAGGTAAATTGAATTGAATTTACTAAAGAAAATATTAATATAGTAAATATAGTAGATGAGGCAAATACTTTGAGATAACATATAAAGTTAATATTTTTTTTTTTTTATATTAACCCTTACAGTGCTGATGGTTTCAAAGTGGGATGCGATTGGGCAAGAGCTACATTTAGCCCAGATGGTCAGTACGTTACTGTTGGTTCATCGGATGGTTCAGTCTATATTTGGTCAGTGGCAAGAAACAAACTAGAGACAGTATTGAAAGACTATACGTAAGTAATTAAATATTTTAATTAAACATATATTAATGTATAATAATGTTAACGCAATTGTAATAAATGTTGTTTTTTTTTAATTATTTTTACTGTTTAAATTTATCGCTTATTCTTAACTTACTCATCGAATTGTAATTTCTCACGAAAACAAATTTGCAAGTAATTTTCAGATTAGCCAAAAACCAATTTTGTTTAAAGATTAAAAAATCGATTCAATTTATGAAAAAAATAAAATACAAGAAATTGTTTTTAAAAAAATGATTTTGTATTAATAATTAATTTGAATAAGTATCTTTAAATGTATAATAAAAGATTAAAATTAATTATATCTGCGTCATTGCTCGAACCTGAGAAGTTTTATTGCTCATAACTCTGTCAGATCTAATAAGATTTTAGTTGCAGTTTTGAGAATTTTGATATTTTAATGGTTTCTTTTTCCAGCATTAATATGTCATTATGGATTCACTATCTCAAAATTAATATATTTTAAAATAGATTTATAATTAGTACTGAAAACTACTCAGTAAGTTAAGATTGATTATAGCTATTATTTTTTATATCAATCATATTAAAGTGTTGATTTATAAAGGAAATTTCGAGGGATAAATAGAAATTTACTCTATATTTTAATTGTGATGGCAATATTAAATTGACTTTTAATATTGTTTTTTATACATGAAGATGATAAAATTTAATATTTAAAGAGAATATTGGATAAAATAAAATGACAATAGCGCAAATGTATAAAGTTGTTATTAAAGTTACATTGCTTAATTATTATTTGATTGTTCGGAGGTTGGGGTAGTTGATAAATTATAAAAGCAACATTTGGGGTGGCCACACAAGTGCCCGATTAATAGAATAAAGCGAGCAAAGTATTTAAAAAATGTTTGGAAAGTGCGATAAATGCGTTTTAATAGTTGCATCGTATCGCTAATAACCAACAACGTCGGGCGTATTATCTTTTGTTTCGCCGGACGCCGATGGCCCTTAATGAATTTTCCCGTCGAGCACAAAGCGTCGAAAATAAAATCGCGCAGGAAAATAAAAGGAAGGAAAAGCCGAGGGAAAATAAAAAGGGATGTAGGTCTCGGGGTGGGCAGAGCGAGCCGGCGGGTGGTATACGTGGCGAGCCATCGTATCGAAAAAATGTCTCAAGCACCGGTCACGTCGAGCCTTTCACTGTTATTACTTTAACGCTGGCTGACCAGTCGCCACACGCAATTTTCCCTCTCGCTCGCTCTCAAGCCGGTGCTTTCCTCCGTAATTCGAGGGTAGAGCTCCTTCCATCTTGGAATCTCGAGGATGCTGCAGGTTAATAAGCGCTCGGGCCGCGGTCATACGCCCCTCCACCCGGGCCACCAGGAGGTCTGGAACCGACGCGGAGACCATCCCCGTCGCTGTTTATCGCGCCGGTCTGCACGCGCGAGCAATTCCACCTCGCGAATTCATGCTCGCTCAGACTTGAAATGATAAAGCTTTTCGATTTAACGTTGCGAAAACTGCTGAGTTCCCTCGGTCGGAACCAAGGAATTTCCCTCGGACAACCATAAACGCTTTTGTCCGTACTTTACAACGTTTATCCCATTTGCTCCGACCCGAATTACGCAAATTAAAACCCTCGAAGCAAGAGTGCAGGGCGGGGGGGGATTTTTGGCGGGAACTCTTAAAAATAAAATCGTCTAGGTCAGTGCCGAATTTCGCGAGTAAAATCACCTGCCCCGCAATTTGAAAAGCCGCCAGAAATTCACGTAGCTTGTCAAGGACATTCGCAAGATAACGAAGCGCGATTTAACGATGCGGCGGGCGTCGATATAATTAAAGAAAATTTGGGGAATTCGTTATTTATCTTGCTCTCGTACTCTCTCTTCTTTTTCGTCGCCCCGTTAATTAAAACGTTGGAAACACGATAGTGCTGATCAACTATTTCATTAATAACTCGAGCTAGAGTGCTCGGTGATTGCGGCACTCTTAGCGAGAATTTCATTAATACGGATTGCCGCTCGATAGCACTCGAAGCGATGTACCCGGTAAGAGCCTTACTGGTGAAAGGGGCGCGAGGATCGGGAGGAGAAAGAGAAGGAGAAAGCGAAAGGGAAAGGGAGAGGGGGGAGGGCCGAAGCCACAGGTCAATCGCGGAAGCAGCTTCGGCCGTGATAAAAATTTATTTCGTTGGTGTCGTGACCAAACGAGAAGGAGAAGGAGGGAAATTTGATTATCGGAACGACGGGAGGTGTAAAGCAATCTCGACCTCTACTCTCTCTCTCTCTCTCACACTTTCTTTTACCCCGATCCCATTGTCGTCACGTGTCGATCGATCGGCGCCATTCGCATTCGCTTCCCTCGGCAATGATCCGAGCGATTCCAAGTCGCGCGTCGCCCGCGATATTATGTCGTTTATCTTCGTCCAGGGGCGTAGAAAGACAACCCCCGTCCCTTTCACCCTCAACCCCTTCGTCGCTTTGCATTAGTCCTTCCTCCGTCTCTAGAAGCGACCACTTGTGCCGATGAGTGTCACCGTTCTTTTTTGCCTTCATTCCGGACGACTCGTAATCCGACTCTCGCTCTTCTTTATTGGAACGTCGAGAATGAAAAAACAGACGATTTTCGGGTCGCCTTTAATATTTCGCACCGGGTGCCCTTTCGCCTTTATTTCCCTGGATTTAATTTCCCGGACATCTGGAGGGCGAGTAGTGCGTCCGTGGGAAAAGTCACGAAAAGCCGACTAGGGCGGCGGGGGAAGGGGGAGGAGCAGCTTCCTGTCCGATGAAAAATCGCGGGGTTGACGCGTGTAGAGGTAGGATTTTTAATAAGATCGAGCCACTTGATTCGCTCCTTATTGATGGTTCTCCATTAAATGCGCGTGTAGGCGGAGGACAATTAAGATTTTTTCATCCGCGGGAGATGGCGGATAGGATAGGCCGGGGATGAAAAAGCGCCTCGGCAGATGAAGAAACAAAAATGAGGGGAATTCTCGGGAAATATCTGATTCGGCGTATCGATCTCCTAGGGATTTTTTTCGCGTTAGCGTCCCTTACATGCGCAAATCCGAGGGAGACGATAAATCAGCTTCTCCCGCAGAGTCGCGCCCGCTCAGGGTCTTTTCTGATGCCAATCACGCGAATTCTCATGGAGCCGGGGTAGGCCAGCATCTTCGCCCATTTGAAATGAACATTAACGTCTCCATAAGATAAGATAATTACACTTGATGCGTTCGCGGTAGCCGAGTCCATCCGCGAGATCTCGGGGCTTCTTTCACCCGGTGCGCCCGCTCGAGGATAAGCCGCGCTAAATAATTTACCGTCAATCCTCCAGCTCCTTTCCCGGTTTCTCTTTCGTTTCTCTGACTCGCATCCCAGATCTCCCCGGGTATCGCGATAGCGCTGAATTAGGAATTTCGACGCCTGCCGTGCCCGCAAAAAGCACTCGAGCTCCGTAAAAACGAGTACTCCCTCATCTCGGGTCATCCCTCGTCTTCGAGGCAGCCTCCGATATTAACTATAACTCATGCTAAATCCATGACATTCTTTACGATGGACCCGATAAGATTCAGATGCGATTTCCCTCTTAAAGTGATATTCACTTTAACGTAAAATACGAGTCGCTGATGCTTTTACAATGCAGGTTAATGCAACAGCCTCGATATTGAAAATCAGCTTATTACCAAATAACTCCCGATGAGATTCATTTTATAACCAATTTTGCCTCTAGCTTCGTAAACTTCCACTAAAACTATTTTACTCGGTAATTTGCAATGCAAAACTAAATGAACTTTTATCTATTACTTGAAAATTATATCTATTTGTTAAATGTGTCAGTTACAGTTCTGTTTATCGTAATTAATAATAACGATATTATTGCTGATAGCGAACGCGAATTTATCGGCCCAATTATGTGCAAAATCATTATCCCTAAATTACGAATTTAATTGTTTGATATTGCACTAGGATCCTCAAAAATTAATTTAATTTTTATATCGTCATTATTATTTGACCTGCAATCAAACAGTTGCTTCTGACAGATACATTCGCTGAAATAATTCAATAATTTTGCTATGATACAAAGTGATTATAATTTACTAGATTGATAATAATTTCAAAATAGCGAAATTTATTTATTTTCAAGTTGAGAGCATCTATTATTTACTCGACGATTAATTACAAGTGTCATATCGTCATCCTCGTCAATGCTGAACGTTCGGTTGGCTATGATTAATTATCTCTTTAATGTTCATAAAGTAGCTTTACACTTTGGTAATCCTGGAGAATTGAATGAGTTAAATCAATTACGAAAATGACTTAATTTTCAATAAATTTAAAAAGCGGATTTTGTTGAATTCGTTACAGTATTTGTTGACTAAACTTCATTGGAGTATGCGCGTACTCGACGCTTTTACCTAGTGCAAACTTATGCGTGTTCAAGTAAACTGTTATTTATAAAATTCGAGTTTTAGCAGAAAACAGTCCTTTCATACGCCAACACAACCAAGTTTATCGACCTTGATCGACTCATTACAACGAGATTGTGGCACATGAGATTGTGTACTATAATTTAGCGAACGATGGTATGTGATTTTGTTTTTCCGCTCCAATGCAGCAAATTCTCCCTTGAAAACAAACGAAAAATGTTTAAACAAACAAAGAACGACCTCGGGTTCCTGCAACTGCACATTATTTATACGTAATTGATACATCTCGTGCATTTGCCCCGAGTTATTTGTATAGAGAGTATTTAGCAAAAGCGTCGGGGACGAAATCTCGGTGTATCCTGGACGCATGTCCCAGTGTACCGCCATGCATTAGCATTAAATTCACTCGCGAGTAATGCCACACCGCGTTTGTACTTGGCACCAGGGGAAGGAAAACCACGCCAGTTGTATAATTACTTGCGGTGAATTCCACGTAGATGTCGCCGAGCACTTGCGCGACGACGAGGACGAGGACGTCTAATAACCGCGTCGCCGAGAGCGTTTGCACTTGCGGAGAGGGTGGACGGCCTCCCCTTCCGATTAACGCCGGGTGCAACTTCACGAGAGTTGCACTCGGAGAAACCGAGGAAAGTAATGCACATACAAGCTTGATGACGCCTTGTGCAGAATGGACCTGTAACAACTACTGCGCAAGTAGAAATTTCACAAAGTTATATCACGTGCTTCAGTATTACCGCTCAAGTATGCATTAGTTTCCATATAGATTCAACGCGCTTCCCTCCCTCCCTCCCCCCCTTCCCGTCCAAATCCCCCTAACTCATTTAATAACGCATCTCAACAAACACGAGAGTTTACCTGCATTTCCACGTCTTGCTTTAATTCATCAGAAAAGTCTCGGCTCGGGTTTTTCTTGTTAAGCACGAGCTTCCCCAAGGACACTTGAGCCCCCACCCTCCCCGAGTCGGCGAATTTTCCAAAAGACTTTTTTTTAGCAAGCAAGGTATTTCGAATTACAAAAACATTTGTTTACTCTTGGTTATGGCGCGCGCTCTACATTGAAAGTGACATCATCTTAAATTATAATCTACTTAAGTGGAACGAGGCACCAAGAAACCACTGCCAAGTCATTAAACTGATTATATTGTCAAAATGTAGAGTGGTTACTTGAGGAAAAACTCATTCACTACTCCACATCTCCACAAATTTTTCGATATTTTTTTAAGCGAAAAATAGTCTCTGTTTTTTTCTTAAAAAATTTGTAATCATAGCGTGTAACATGTGTACATAAAACTGTTTTCACATCAATCGTAAAATACACATTGTTATATTGTAGGAAATAAATTCAAACAATTTTTCTTTTATTTCCGTAAAGAGATATTTCATGGATAAAATAAAGGCGATAAAAATATACTTCTATTTGATGTATTGATGATAACAATAAATATATTTTAATTATAAATAAATCCATATAAAGTACTTTGTATTAATTGTTCACAAATATCGTGTCAGTGATCTAAATACTTGAATCAACTAAAATTATTCATTCGTGAAACTGGCAGTGAACAATGTAGATCAATATAATTTTACTTGAAAGGAAAAACTATCCTCTGTTATCCATCACTTAATTCTTTTAAATATAAATGCTTGTACTGTATTATAAAACATACTATAAATAACAAACTAAAAATATGATCACACTTTAAAGTTTTCCAAGAAGTTTATATACTATTAATAAATTATTTTCTAAATGAAATAGTAAATATTAATTTATAATCTTCGTACTTATTACATTGTTGAGAATTTATTTACTCTCTACTTATACATATTTGCAATATTTAAAGTAACTCCTAACAGACAATTTTAACCTCCGAAGCTTCGAAAACCAAATTGTTTGTTCAAATATGTACAAGTTTTCGTCTTTTATGTACAAGCACATACTATTTTTATAACTAATATTTAAAATTACTGTAGATCATATTTACCTTTGCATGAACTTTTGAACTTAAAAATGATTTAATGTAAATTTTTTTTTTTTAATTAATTCATTAATTTAAATTAAGTGTTGAAATAAAATTAGCATTAAAAAATTGTTAATGTATCCTGTCACTAAAAAATTTACTTAAAAATTAAATATAAAAATAGATTAATTATTATAAATCAAAATTCTTACAGGCTTGATTAAAAGTAATCAATTTACGAATAAATTTTAGAAATTTAAAGGATTTATTAAAGATAGATATTTGATTAAATTCAAATATTAAATTACCATTTAGATACTTTAAAATACTGGAATTTATCATTTTTAGTCAAAATATTAGAAATTCTTGGTAACGGAATACAAAACTATTCGAAGTAATTGATTTCATATTGTATCAAATTTTTTTTAAATACGTGACAAAGCAAATTTTGAAATAGATACAATACCATGACCACTTTTTATCTTTATGCAAAATATTACTTCTAGAATGAATTACTACTATCTTTAAAAGTTGGAGTAAGCTTTTTTTATTATTAAAAATTTTATTGTTTTTATAATGAATTATCTCTATTCAGTTTAAAAAAAATTGATTGAATAAAGATTTAGTTTATAAAGAAAATTAAGTAATCATTTTTTCAAATATTTAAAATAAATATCATTCCAAATCAGTAATGATGATACAATAATTTATAGCTATATAGTGCAATTTCAAAATAACTTTTTTCGACTGATTATTTATTTATTTGTAATCATAAAAATAAGGTACATTGTTCATTATTTCATAAAAATATATCAAATTACAAATAAAGATTTATAATTAAAACTTTATTTATAACAAACTTGGCTTTTAATTAAAGTTGCTATAATAATACAAATATATTGCAAATAAAACAAAAATAAAGAAATAAGTTTTTTGGATCTTCTTTTAAAAATTAATTAGTTATTATTACTCTAAAATTTAATTAAGATTTTTTAACGTTCCCAGCACGTATAAGTTTGTAAAGAATTAAAACATGATTAAGTTGATGAAACGATTTATTAAGAGATAAATTTAAAAAATTTAATCAGTCTAGTTTCAAATATTTCAAAATAAATTGTTTTAATAAAAAGATTAACTAATATTTACAATCTTGCTTAAAAACTATTAAAAAATAAAATTCACTGAAATTATTATTGCTCTCTATAAATAATTGAATTTGTTTTATTTTCGTAATGTATGAGAGTCATAAATAATTTTATTTTATTTTTTCTTATTTGCCCAATATTTTTTATTCGAGGGAAAAATTGAAGTAAATTAATAAGTCGTTTATTGATCTCAATTTCATCACATGAAAGAAATGATAAAAAATTAAGGCAAGAGTTTGCTTCTACCTTCGTGACTTGCGTCAATAATTTTATAATAAGTCGAATTAAAATGTTACAGAAGGAGTCTGAAAATTCAACGGCTATAAAATGCACGTACAAAAAAAACAGTATCAAACAATGACGTATTTTATTGTTAAAATAAAACAAGCTATAGGTTTACGAGGAGACTCAATAGTTTGGTAGCCGGAAGATTTATACCCTTGAATTTATTGACTGATATCAACTTTTGAAACCCACACATCTATAGGAGGAATGAGCGAGCGTGTTGTAAATGCACACACTAATCGTAGCTGCAGCAAAGGGGATGTTTTTGTTTGAGAAAATTATTTAATCAGCAGAAGGGTAGTTTTTCAATGGATGCACGTATTTACGCCCGCGGAAATCATAGTTGCGGGGGTGGATTTGTATTGAGCAAAGACGAAATCTCGGCGGGTGTGCGCAGTTGCTTGGAGATAAAGCCGAGCTCCACCCGTGCGATAAAGACAGAGCACCTCCAGCTTCTAAAATGGAATTTTGGTGCTTTGCTTGACGTGAATAAGATCATAATTCATTGCAAATAAACTTTGCACTTCGCACTCCGACTTGGCCGTCGCCGACATTTTAAGAATCATAAATTAATTCATGGCCACTTCATAAAACAATTATCCCGTATATTCGTTTCATTACGTATTAAAGTATCAGCCATATTTGCTTGGTTAATTGTGAAGCATTCAAGTAGCTGCACACCGCTTTTACAAAGGCGAATCATTACCTTCACAAGAAAATGTAATTACTGTACACGGCAAATATGAGTATTCGGTTGAAATTCGCTCCGTGCAATTATACCCAGTAATTGATTATCATGAATTCTAGCAATATTCAAACTGCCGTAATTTATTTATCGGGTCAAAGTTAAATTGCATTAGAATCCGTGTTGGAAATATTCAAGTCGCCCGTTGAAGCTCAGCTCTGTTTTTTTTTTTTTTTTTTTTTTTTTTTTTTTTTTTTTTTTTTTTTTTTTTTAAGAATAATAGACGCAATTGCGGCAATAAAAATTGTTTTTCTGATAAGCTGACTTCAATTTTTAATTTCTTGGGTTGGTCTGCCGAGTTCGAAGGCGAGCGAATACTTTTCCTCAAATGAAGTCCGGAGGTAAAACTTTGGTCGGTCGACCGTCTGCTGATGGTGGAAAAGGGCGGTGGAAAACGGGGCTTCCAATTGCCCGACATATAGTCGATTTCCTCCGAGCGCAATACATCTTCCATTTTTGGTTCAATCTCCTCCTCCCTTTCCCTCCATCTCTCTCTCTCTCTCTCTCTCTTGCTTTTTTTATATTTTACGTCGGTTGCGAGTAGAGTTCTTCTTTTCATTATTTATCCAGGATTCCGTCAAAACTGCCTAATCATCGTTCGACTCGTCGGCCTTTCCACTGAGGGACACACCGAAGAGCGATCCATCAAGGAATCGGCGTTTATTAAATGACAATACTCCTTTCTAAGCCAACTAATACCTGCCAACTTTTGTCTTCCCTTAATGATCGATTATGTAATGTTTGTACTACTTATCCCCGATAGCAAATGAAACCTTACTTTTAGCAATCTTACACTGGTACATTGAAATCTTAGAACGCTTGCTTTTATATCAAGATGTATCCAAACATTTTCATCATTTATCTCGGCCCTCCACCCGCGTTTCTCCAATGAATGTCTAGGAAGTGCAGCATCCGTCATTGATGGGTTGTCCGTCTGCCTCTAGGCGAAAAAATCCACCAAGTATCGAAAAAGAACGATGGTATAATGCGGAGTAGATGCGAGTGGTTTTAATTATATGATGGATTGGCCAGACCACGTATGCATTTGGAAAAATTCGAAATAATTTTATCCCGGAACATCTTGTGGAGTCAGACCACGCAAGCCAATGAATAAAAAATTGCCGGAACGGTAAACGGTTCTTCGAATCATTTAAAAGGCGACATTGAATTCATTTTCCTCGCTCGGTGCGAAAAATGTAAAATATTGGCTTATCCTCTGTAATAATCGCCGATCACATCTCCCGCACGCACGCACGCACGCACGTGCTCAACAACTAAGCCACCAAAGGATCGTGACACTAATTTTCAGCGTCATTATATAACCCTTTGTGGTCATTATAAAACCCGGGGGTAGTTCCTGACTTGGACCACCCGAGATTATAATTAAAAACGGTTACTATTTTATATCATTTTATTGCCCTTCCTCTAAATACACTTTTGGCTTCCTCTCGCTCTACATAAAATTCAGCAATACAATCAAGTGGACTGTTTATGATTTTATTGAAGCTTTTACGATATTTCCTTTAATAGAAAAGCCTCAGTTCTCGACTTTATTCTCCGCTCGTCCGTTTCACTTTTACGATATTAGTCGCAGTTGATTTTTAATTTTACGCGGATCCTTATAAAAAAAAAAAAAAAAAAAAAATGTTAGCAAGTGCACTCGCTCCGAGGCGTTGAGTAAACAAAAATTTTAATTTCGGTTACACGATTCTCAAATGCACATGAATATTCATGAGCGTCAGAGCTTTTTAATAAAAGCCCGGCCAGGAAGGAATTTTTCGAACGCTACTTCAAGAAATTATAAAACGCAAGGGGATAATTCATCCCCCTGTCGCCGTTCAGACCGAGGCCGCGGCCCACATTCGATCACCCGGGCGAAGGAGGATCCCCGTCCCCACGAGGTCGCCCCGATGAATCAAGACTTTTGGAGGTCAGAGGGGGCGTCGTGCTCAAAGCCACCCTGCCTCGGAGACGACGAAGTAGCCCCGAATTCGGGATTACGTATTGTATAATGCGTGTGAGCCTGGTAATTTCCATTAAATTGCCCATTGTCGCCCGACTGGATCTGCGGAGTCCGGGCTGCCACGACACGCATTGGCGTGCGCGCGTGCGCGTGTGAGTGCGAAATTCGCATGTGCCGCTTCCGGGCAGCTTCGAGCTTGCGGTCGGGGTTTCTGTGCAAAAATGACGTAATGGGGCCGGTGCGAAAGTACAGCCGCGAAATGCCCCGAGCCTCCGACCTCTTTAGCCAATACTATTTATTCCCTCGGTCTAATTGACCGGCGGACAAGGAAATATGGCTGCTATTGTCTTGGAAATCTGAGTCATTTATTTTTGACGAAGCGGCCCAGCGGTGAATAATGAGACTCGAGCCATCGGACGCACTATTAACAATGAGACTTACATTTGAACGGTAATAACTTGCTTAATGAAGGAGCTATAAATTTCACTGGCAGACCTTTCAAAAGTACCTTCGATTTTAATCTCACCTACTCGAGCTTCGAGTTCCATTTTCGATGGCTTTCCGCTCAAAAAGTGGAAGGGGAAATATGATTTAAATGTATTTACGTCGAGCTTACAGTACTTTGGATGGAAATCGTAATTGATATTTAGAGTTTTAGAATTCTGGAACGGAGAATAAATATCGTGGTGAATATAAAATTACAAAGTAATCGTGCGACTGGAGAGTAGCCCGTGCCAAAATCGATACCAGAATGTACGATCTCAATATGCATTATGTCTGCGTGTTTTAAAATTTCATTTTTCTTCGGCTTGTATAAAATGTTTATTTTGGTCGACGTTTGAAATAATTTGACGGTAAATGTACGTAAATATCGAAGAGAAAAGTCGTAGGTTGCCGCATAAATCATAAAAGCAACAACTCTTTTTAATGAACATAGTTTAAGGGTAAAAAGTCGGATTCTCGCGATTAAGAACAGCCGCGGTTTTACTTATTACAATGCTACACATTTTATTTCGCAATTCATGAACTAGTTAAATTTTTAATCTACCCGAGCTTGAATTAAAATTAAGATTTTTGAGATTAAGTGCGAATTCCTTCACATTTTAAAAAGTATTTTTTCACCTCGTACATCACGCTTAAATTGTGAATTTTCTAATACTACCTCCGAGTTTCATACCCTATTAATATGAGCTAAGCCTGACATTTTAAGATCATTTTTGAAAATTAGTTATTATTATGCTTATTATATATTATTTTCTGTTATACTAGATATTTTATATTTTGCCTTTGGAAAACCTTTCGATCAGGTTTATGGCTGGGAAAACCACCGGCCGAAGCCGATGAGTTGCTCGAAGATAATGCAGTAAAACTACAATATGTTCGAGTTATGGACGCCACATATTTTAAAATATCGAAATACTCAGTCGAAACTTTGACAAGGGCGAAAGAATTTCCGGCCATGTTAGAGCTTTGCGAGCCAGCTACTATATAATTACAGTTTTTTATATACATATTAAAAATCCGTAATTTAAAAATAATTTTTGGATGGAACTACGTTATTTACCAATTGAAAGTCTTTTGTTTTCGTAATAAATTTTTATGTCAACTTAAAATGAGATGGTTTATTTAAAAATTTAAGTATATTGCATCGAAAAAAGGAAGAAAACTTTATTAAGTATACGGAAGTACTTTGTGAATTCATTAAATACAGGATAGCTTTTGCCGGATAAAGCCCTTTATTTCCACGCACTCGTCAATAAGCTTTATTTCAAAGGAAATGTTTGACTAATGTTCCAAATTCAATGTTTGAGATAGAGCAAAAATTAACGGACTCGCATAGATTTTAAATGGACAAATTACATTGGAGTTTCTCTCCAAGAGCTTTTTCGTGTATGCTATGCAATCCAATTTTTACTACTTATCCGGCCGGCATACAATTATCCACGGGTTCGCGCTTACTCGAATTCAGAGGGATTTTTATGTGTGGATATTTCAAAAAAGCTTCCACCGGTGAAATACCTCGTTCTATTTCACCAGAACCCTTTAAAAAATGTCAAGAATTATATAGCCCACTGTCGAAAATAAAAATACGATCGGTGGAAGGGGGAAAGGGGGAGGGGGGATTTGTGCTGATTACAGATTTGGGAGCCAGTGAAAGGGCTCGATGAAAAAGAAGCTTAGCGCAAATAAATTTATGATTCATTACGCGCAATGAAAATTCGAGTTTGTGAAAACTTATAGAATTAATATAAGCCAAAGTCGAAGCCACACGAGTTTAACCAACTTCGCTTTAGCCGTTTAGTGAATCTGCCAGACGATTGCGAGTGACGATTTCATTTCTAAATTCGAAGTGAACCATCCGGTTTTGCACCCTTTCTAAGCCTAAGCCTTGTAATGGATCGAACCAACTATCCTCTGATTCAAACTTTTCGTACGAGTGTATTGGACTCCTCCTTTACTTGGACGAATAATTAAACAAGTTTATATCTAAAAGCATTATTTTGTTGGTACTTCCTTGGCGTTTTTCCAAATAAATTTCCATTAAAACATACTAATACTATTTTCAAAATTTCCTGATCGTATTGATTTTCATCTTAAATAAAAAAGTAATTGGTATCCTCGTGTATTTAATTATTGTTAAAAGCTCTTATGCATAAAAAAGAAATTTGGCGAATTTAAAACTTCTTTTAAATTGATAGAGTTTAAATGAATATATTCAGTGTAATTTTTGTCGGACAAATTAAATTCTTATTACAATGACAAAATACTCAAATTTGAATAAAAAATATCTTTTTATTCTCTACAGTTTATTCGTATACAAAATTTTTGATTCTCGATTTATTATATTATTAAAAATATTTGAATGATTATTTAAATTAATTCAAATACTTTTTCAAATTACATAAAAGAGCACAATGTAAAGTCGAAGAATTTTATTTTAAATTAACATAGTATTATAATTAAAATTGCATTATTTTGTTGTAAATTAATTTAATATTCTTGTAAAACATTTTCATTATTAATTCCATCGAACAAAATCTTGTTAACATATTGAATTTCATTTAATCAAATGAATATTTAATTACAATAATATGCTTAAAAATTCACTGGTAAAATTTGTAGAAAAATGCATTTTACTAACTTAATTAGCTAAAATTACAATTATAAAAGAACTTTCACAGTTTGAGGCGTAATTTTTTTAATTAACACATTTAATTTCTTTAATTTGAATATAATGAAATTTATTCACTACAAAAGATACTCTCTTCACATATGTAAAATACAATATGCTGTATTATCACGAAACTCTAAAAAAAACGTCTTTACTTCTACAGACTAAAATAAACTTTTTTATAGTATTATCATATTATCCGTATTCGATAAATTTTTATACTATACTAGATTATTTTTGCGATGCCTTTGAAAAAATGTGCATAAAAATGTGAACGTTGTGTTAATGATGCTACTGTAATAACGCAATAAAATTAAAAGAGATTTTCCTTACAGCTTAAATGATGACCATAGATATTGCTTATTATCTTTTAACTCGTTCTATTGTTTATCCAGACGAAGAAGATACATTATACCCATTACTGAAATGTACGCTATTGAAATTTTTCAAAAATAAAATCATGAATAATACGACATAATTATATTAAATCAAAATTAATTATTGAAATAAGCAACTTACCGGATATAGATATATGTAATTATTTTTTTAAAACGGCCGTCACCTTCTCAAGGATCCTTTTAATTAAGTTTTTCATTTCTTGACGTAAAGGGAATTACCAACAATAATTTTTAATACATATATATCAGTTATTGAAATAAAAAACACTACCGGATGTACACGCATATATCATAAGTGTCAGTCCGAACATGTGCAAGCGTACTTTTCGTTTATTTGCAAGAAAAATTTAAAGTGATAATGAAATTAGCTTTCCTTTTTTTTTTATACGCGAGTTATGTTTCCAAGTTCTCCTTAAAAACAGACTCACTTCGCAAATGTTTACATCTTCATTTACAAAGCAATCATCCGAAGTAGGTTCCATTCAGAAATCAACCGCAGCTTATTATTTGCTCGTTAAAATAATTTCGTATCGGTTGACAGGTACGGAAATAATCAATCACTGGCCGAGTGTTTTGCAAAAGTGAGTTTTCCCCTCAAAAAAAAAAAAAAAAAAAAAAAAAAAAAAAAGAAAGTGAGAGAGAAAGTGGAAGTAAGTCTATTGTAGCGCACAAAAGATGGAGCATCGAGAGAGGGATTTTTGTGCAAAAGACAAGAGAGTCGGAGATAAACCGAGAAGACATCTTTATCCCGAATGTACGTGTGTCGGTGAGGTGTCATTTTCGTTTTCGAACTTAACACTTGCGGGATGTTAAAGAATCGGTCTTGGAGCTAAATTATCTGGTTAATGGCGCTAAGTTCACGTCCAAAGTCTGTAATTTGGTTTCATCTGTTAAAGTATAGCGTGCGGTGCTGCTGAGTAAGCATGCGAGTGCATACGATCGATTGCGCATGTGTCCCTCTCGCTCATTCCCATTTTCATTCTCATTCCCATTCTCATTCTCGTTCTCGTTCTCGCTCCCATTCTCATTCCCGTTCTATCGCACATATGGTGGGATCGATTCTTAGACACGCGATACCCAGAATGACAATAAATGCAAATATTCTTGGGGAGTAATGTTGTGCAGATGTTTTTATTAACCAATTAAATTGTCAGAATGAAAAGAAAGGTCGGGAGCGAAGAAAAAAATCTGTTTCCATGCAATTGCAAACAAGCGCAGTGCATATATACACAGTATAATTTCGAATTCCATTCGTTCGTGACTTGGTATTCTAAGAAAAATGAAATAAAGCGCGCACTCCCTTCATTAAGATTTACGGCAAAATAATAATACGAGTGCTTCAAAGCGGAGTTACAACGGTTATCTTGCTCTCTTTTTCCTCACGCTAGTGTTCACGCATACTTTGTGCAAAAATTATATAGTACAAAACGCGAAATTTGGTATCAAAATTTACTGCGGCTTACGACACTGGGTACATGCTTGAATAATTCTCACCGCGGCTTGGATACACACTTACATGTAATTTTCAAAATTACGATTAAGATAGTAAAATATTCGCTGCTGCTTGAAAAGCAGATGTGGATGAGATGAAAATCGAATTCTCGGCTCCTCGCTCCTCAGTTCGGTTCAGGAGCTACTTCTTCGCCTCACCCCCCCCCACCTACCCCGCTTTTTAACCACTTTGCCCCTCTCGAATCTGGATAATCTAATTTTATGGATGCATCTGCGAGCTCTTGATATTGTTTTAACTTTAAAACTTTCACTTATATACAATACACTCGAGTGTTTGGAATAAAATGCAAAGTTGTCCTCCGACTAGTGCCCGACATTTCATGTAAATAGCGGCATAAATAAAAAGCTGAAACCCGATATAAACAGGAGCAAATTCACCGGTGAGCTCTTAATAAGAGAATCTATCCCGGATAATGTGGTAACTTCCAAGTTTTTCGACTGGCTCACATTAAAAATGCAGCTTCACCTCAAGTATTACCGTTCGCTATTTATCCGAAGAGTAAATCCGTTTACCGAGTGCATAATTCATATTTTAGCAAAGTGCACCCCGAGTCTAAGGTTGGCCTCCGCGACCTCCGCCAACTTTCCTTTAATTTATTCAAATTTTTAAAATCTCGCTCTAATGATAACCGCGTTTTTAAAAGCGCGAATTGTAATTTCAGTCACGCCGGCGAATACAAATTCACCCCGGCAGAGCTCCAATAAATTCGGCGTAAAATAAGTAAATTCGTGAACAATTTATAAAACGGGATGCCCACGCACGGGATGGAACTCGGGGATCCGGGTTTGAAAAACGAGGAGAAGCCCGCGCAAAAATCGTGAACGAGGACGAGGAGAGCATTTAACGGTCCTGGGGATTCATCCGGCAGATTATCCCTGGACTCCCGCACCTAAAAACGCGGCCACGTAATTGCCAGGGTGCGGTTATCCCGGAGATGATGCCCTTGGAATCGGTTAATATCGCCCTTATCCGCAAGTGACTAGACGACATTCCTGGCTCGGTAAACCGTTACCGAATCAGCAACGCTTCTTACGAAAACCAAAAGCTACTGAAATTCCTCCTCGAACTTTAGATTACACTTACGTCCCATTGTTTCGGGTACGTGCGGTAAAATGACGTCGGCAACTCGAGTCACTCACCGGTCAAATGGATATTTTTTTCGGGACGAGTCCTTCTTCTTTTGCCTCTCTTCCGTTACAATCCGGCCGCTCTGCATTTTAATTTTTAAATACTCGTTACGCTATATTAAGAAACCGACTGCTACCATATTATATTATATTATATTATATTTTATTATATTACATTATATTACATTATATTATATTATATTATATTATATTACATTATTTTATATTTCTGCTGCCGAGTTACAATAACTTTGGCTTGTTACGGGCTACGATTAAAACTCCCCGTCTAAATTATTAACATATTTTGCTGTCAAAATTCTGCTTATTATCTCAATTCATATATGCACATTCATGCTTTCGTTTTCAATTTTTTAAGACCGTGCCCACGTATAATCTTCACTTAACGACGAATACCTACTCTTTTACTAGTCATTGATTATACTCTATATTTCTAGCCATATATTTAAAAACAGTTTCGAGTTAATTAGTTCTAATGCTCCTAAATAACTGTAATCAAGCAGATCTATTTATTCTTTATATCTCTGGAACGCACTTTTTATTATTTATTAAAGATATTTCTCCCGAGGTAAAATATTAATAATCAAGGAATTTAAATGAGATATGTAATAATGTTGTTCGATAATAAACGATGGAATCGATTTTTGATAATAAACCGAAAATTACTTGACTTTAAAACATCTTAATGATAAATATTAATATATTTACAAAGTGTCTGCTCTATTTTTCCCAATAAATTTATAATGACTGCTATTACCAGTAATTATTTTATCTTTTCATTTTTAATAATCGATATTGAAAGCTATTTCCAACCTTTATCAAAGCAGCGAAAGAAATTTACACGAGATTTTTATTTCGTTAAATAAATTTTACATTTTTATGTATAAATAAGTTGTTAACTTATTAAATTATTGGTTTTTTTACATTATAAATTAAGGATACGATTCGGTTGTGGCGGAACAACCAATATTTTGAAATCCAATAAAAACATTTAAATGTAATTAGTTACATCCTGTACAAATATTCGGCTTCGTTATTTGCTGTACGTGTACATTCAAAAAGAAATTTCGTGCTCAAGAGAATTAATTTGACTTTTATAATTATACTCGGAGTATATTTCAGTAAATTTTTTAAACATTTGTTCAGATTATCAAGTCGGCATTCGCGAGTAGAAAATTCAAAACCAAAAATTATCTCGCGCCGCATTCCAGCACTGATTTTGTCGCACAATTACACCAATAAAAGCACAAAAAGACTCAAAGTGTTTCCATTGTACGAAAATGTCGAATAGCCCTCAAATTTTAAATTCAACGGCCTTATCGTAACAGTACCAGAATATGATTAATGCAGAATACATTTTAAATGTAACAATGTCGTATAATACCCCTTTTCATCCCGGAAAAGTTCATACTGACTGGCGTATTTGAGAGTTTGGTTAATACTAGACTTTGCTCTGGCCGTCTATCCACTTGGATGAATGGGTAATTCTTACTCACTCTCCCCATGCATATCAGTGTTATATTGAGCCAGTTGTTTTTTTCTTCTTTTCTTTCTTTTTTTGTGATGAATAGGAGAAACTCATTCAATGTATCGTTATGGTAGCATAAGCTTTAGTGTTGCAATTAATTATTAAGGTAGACAAATCATGGCGAGTGTGGATAGAATTGTATTGATCGCCAACAGAGTATCGATGGGTGTGGGTTTTCGCTTCGAGATCACACGATCATGATAATAAGTACATAAATGATATCAAAATAAGTTTTTGATACTTTAGTTAACGGTGATAAAGACGTCATATCATGAGAATTAGACTCACCTCTATTCATCAAGTTCAATAGCCTTAATATTATGAAAGCCAATCTAACATTCGTCATGATCGAGTCATAAATTACGGTTTCTTTAATTTACTCAGACTAAATATTGTATCAAATAAATACAACTCTATTAAGATTATTAATTCATTAAGACAAACTCAACTTGGTTAAAAGTTTTTATACATAAATATTCAATGTGTAAAATTTGATTCATCATCCGAAATTATTTATAAATAATAATAGTTACAACTTTTATTTTTAATTTTTTTCAAATTTTCATTTATAACTGTTCAAAAACATTTGATCGATTTTTGATTGTCTATTAAGGTACTTTGTACATTAAGACATTAACATTTTTCATCATTAGACATTAAAGAACAAACCATTCAAAATTACTACGATGAGTCGCAGTAAAATTATATTTATGAAAATATACTTAATATACAACAGTATTGGTAATTTCAGTACTTGCATAATATTATATATTAATAAGCACCTATTCAATTATATGTGTATAGTATTTTTTAACGATGAAAAACAAATAATTTTTGGATCCAAGTTTTATTTAAAAAATTAGTTTTTAAAGTCTCATTATATAAAATATTATTATATTATAAATACAATTTCGTTTTAACTGGAATATTCTGGTGAATATATTAAAACTTAATTTTCATTAAAATTTATTATATTTAAAGCGATAAATTTTTTTTTATATTATTTATTTAAATATATTGCATAATATTTAAAAACCTATTTAATACAGTATTATTAAATATTCATTAAATCATGAATCGTTAATAAAAATATACAGCTTAAGGTTTATCGCTAAACGTATCATTCTATGAAAATATTTTTTAAATAAATTTATGTACAAGTTATGAAATATTATTAAATAATCGCAAATTAAATATAGTAAAATAATCAAATTACAAATTATATCTACATATAAGTTTTATTTATAGAATATCTTGTATAACTTAAAACCGACATAAATACATTTTAATTGTTTTAAATTCTAATAAATTTCAGCAACAATATTTTAAATATTAGTTATATGATAAATTAAATTTTCAAGTTCTCAATGTAAAATAAAAATTTCGGTTCACGATACAGAAGTAAAAATTTTATCCCATAAAGAAATTATTCAATTTATCCTATAATCTAAATTTTATCTTATAAATAAATCATGATTTGATTTAATTTTATTAAAGATAGAGTTACCTGAATAAATATTATTTCTTTTGCCACGTATCACTTAATTAATGGCCCCTCAAAGTTATGTGAAATTGCTCCAGACCTCTTCAAGATTGTTTAAAAAAATTATAAAATCTTTCCCATACATTAAGATAATATATTTTTTCTTAAGCTAATAAAAGTTGTTTTGCGTGAGAAATTGCAATTCGTCTATTTATAAAAATGTCACACGTAAAAGGAGGAGCTTGCACAAAGTAGAAATAGATGTAGTCAAAAACATTGAATGTACATGCACATAGATGTAAAATTGTTTGCAACGAAGTACATAATTTAGTTTATCAGTTTAATGATTAATGAATTTGGTTTATAGAGTAGCTTAATCAATGTAAGCCAATGCATACGAGTATGAACGAATGACGCTTGCAGCAATTTTTTTTAAGATGAAATAAAAAAGAAATGTAATTTTCTCTGTTTCTTACACGTAAATCAATAGGAGAAATTTAGCCGCAGGTCATTCGTTGCATAAGCTCGATCCAAGTAATATCGCGAAATTAATTCCAAAGTGGGTCAGTATTTTGTCAATGCAAATTCATGAAAGTCGAGTTGGGACGCATAATTAGTTGAAGTGCACGTACATTTAACCCCTTTTACGTGTAAAAAAGCAGATTCTGCCGCTGATCAATAAGCAGAGAAACATCGAGACAGAGAAAGAGAGAGGGAAAGAGATACGGTAGTAAAAAAGAGTAAAGAACAAGCGACAAAGAGACAAACTAGTTGTCAGAAAAGAATGCAGTCGTGTAACTGTTCCTCTCTTCTGAATCACAGGACGGCTGTGAATTTTTTCCACAGGGAAGCGGTAACGGCTGTCTCCTGGTATCCCCACGGCACATACCTGGCCTCCGTGGACAAGGCCAAGTGGGCGACAGTTTGGGTCGACCACATCTGACAGGAAGAGCAACCCTGAAGCGAATGCCCACCGACCTTGGAGCTGCGTTTCAGGCGTCACCGTCGAGGGGGTGCAAGTTGCACCTGGTGCACCATCCTCTGGCTATTGGACTCGGCGCTTTTCCTCATTGCGAGCCTCTTTGCAAAAGTCGAGCGACTGGTCACTCTGGGTGTGAAGGGCTCGGGGTGGGGACAACTGGCGGAGAAATACTAAACCGATCGCTAATTCCTAACGCGCCGATATTATTATTGGCGAGCCACTATTTTATCCGATTAACTTTACGTCTTTATTGTGTACGGCGCCGTTGGAAAAAAAAAGAATGTTACTCACTGGTTGGCCAAGTAGTCATGCCTTATCTCTTGGCTAATCGCGCATACGCGGGGATATTAATATTTTGAATAACTGCTTCCCGGTGCCAAGATTAAGTGCCATCCGTTGATGCAAAAAGTAACAATGGAGGGGTAAGTAGATATACTTTAACATCGATTAGTAAAGAACTCGCTGAAGTTAATGAAGTAATTAGACATAAGCGACTCGCACAGACGATAATATCTCCGAGCGAATAAAGTATTCGTGGAGATCTTGAAAGTTACATATTTTACAAGCAATAAGGCTACTTTTTGTAAATGTATATACGAGGCGGGCACAAGAAATGTAACGAAGCCGATTATTCATTATCGCGAGCATCACGTATAAGCATTCATAAATATTATGTCACCTACACCTGTATACCTTGTACACCTACACACCTATAAATAAGGCGTCTCGTACTATTGTCAACCGCTGTATACAACTGCGAGCTCATTTTTCATGAAATAAAATCGCGGCACAATGTTTAACGATAATCCCACATGAAGGCAGGGCACTTTTTTTTTTAGTTTGTAAGTAAAGAAATTATTAAAGATAACATTCTTAGATAATATAATGTAAGTCGATGTGTAATGACTTATTGATATTGAAATAAATATTTTTGTAACGTACTTGCAGCAGCACATTAGCCTAGATTTAAGAGTTAATAAGTGACCGATGAGTGACCGAAGCTCTCGATAAGCGAGATAAATATTCGACACTAACAATAAATAATATTTTAGCTAATTGAATAAATAAATCATAAATCACTCGTCTCTCTGGTAAGATAAAAAGTGCCCCCGTCTCCGATTTTATCTTTACGTTCCCTATGATTTTTACTCGTCATAACTATCGTCACGCGCAAATTACCTTATATATATATGTGTTTCGCGGAATATTGAGATTCTCTGCTCATACTCGATAATTACATAGTTATATTAAATATGCTCGCAAAACAAATTATCACATATTCCGAGCGGCACTCGCGTTTATTTAATCAAGCCTCATCATTGCATACGATTACGCTCGTAATTTCTTTTGGTCTTTAATGCCTTTCAATTTTGCTCACGAGGAGCGACAGATTTAAAATTCAGTTTAATTGCCGTAAAATAACTTTGTTGCCTGAGACTTTACACGTTTGCCGATAACAATCGTCGGGCGCAATAAATTTTTTCCCGAGCACACATACACTCGGGCCTGCGATCACCATAACTATATACGACTAATATGTATATATTATGATTACTCAAAGATCCGAGAGGTGCAATTGCTTTCTTTTGACCTTGTCTGTGGAATTGTAGAGTAGGATAATAATTGCACGAAGCAGCTGATCGTTATTGTACGGGCTAGGGCAGCGAAAGGGATATATATATATAGAGAGAGAGAGAGAGAGTGAGCACGAGGAGGGAGGGGAGGGGAGGGAGAGAGACTCTTGGGGCGTCGACTGGACTGTCAACTTCTCTCTGCTCTACCTCTTATCCAAAGACGCTCGGGGCTAGAATCCTTTCAAGGCCATATCCATGGCTATAGAGAAACGAATAGTCGGCGTCGAGTTCGCCGCAGATCTAACTAGTGATACATCACTGCATTCCGAGAGTCGAGCCTTCAAAGTCTCAAATAGTGTTTTGCAGGTAGAAACTGATAAACACACTCCTCCTTCTTCTCCTCCTCCTCCTCCTCCTCCTTTTCCTCCTCCTTCCCAGTCTCTTCCTCTTAATTTGATCTTAATTGCACGTTAATTAATTTTTAAATAACTACAACGTAATTTTTCTTTTTGCTTGTACCCTATCTATTCAATAATATATGTATTTACTTTTTTTTATAATGCCGGGCAAAAAGGAAAATGCACTTTAATTTTATGATGTGCTATCTGCTTGATCACAAATAAAACAATTTGCTCCACATCATTTTAGTATAAATCCAATTATTTTTAATTTATGAAAAAAAGTAAAACGAGGTAAATTATATTATTACAGATTAAATCGCTTGTTAAAGATCGATAACTTACAAAGCTTATAATCGAAGATATCAATTTCAGCTTAATAAGTAACTATAATTTTCGTCTTCACACACCTATTCAAACTCCAGTATTACAATCGATTTTTACAACAATAAAAGTATAAGATTTCTCCACGTATATTATTTTTTATATCATCATCTACAAAAAGAGATTGTAAAATAAAATATTCCATTTTTTGCTTAACTTTTCCTCTAAAACAACTATTAATACGTTGCTTTTTCAGTATTTATCGACTTTTAGTTTTATTGTCCATATAAAAATAAATGTATATTCATAAGATCGCTGGTTCATTTAAATCAACTGTTTTTAATCTAAAAATGCAGTTTTTTATATTAAAATATATTTCTTGATCACGAATATTCGCGAAATAATACCATTTCACAGATGAAAAGAAAAGCGAGCCCACTAATGCGATTTTAAATAAATGCTTTTTATCAGGTGAGCAAGATGAAAAGATTTTTCCTCGTATCACATATATACATATTAATTAAATGTAGGAGTGATCTGAGCAGCCTTTAATACAGATTGAACTTTTGTGGCGTTAAGTTGATAAAGCGCAGTTTATTGTAAAAACAATAGGCAAATAACGATGAAATTTTTTACTTTGCAACAAACAACTATGGAATCGATTCATCAGATGGATCGATAAATGACGGCGTAAAATTGTTTTAAATAAATTAGACTTTATAAATATTTTTTACTATATAATGACACTAACTGATTAGCGAATTTTTGTTTTGTTTCGTAACTCGTAGTCTTTGTTATGTAGAATAATATTTTGTCGAATGTCAATCAAATATATTTTAAGAGATGCTACACTATGTAACGAAATACTATTAAGATGTGTAATTTTTAATATTCATTCTGTTATAAACTAGTATAGGGGACATCGAATAAACAAGGGGATTTCTTCTCCACTCTTAGATAAAAGAATAATGCCATACCTCTCGTGTGCACTTATGGTATCCATCAAATATACAATTTATGCAGCCGCCAATGTAATATTATAGTCTGACGAAGCCTTGAGGAGGAATCCCCTTCTTTTTTTTAAAAAAAAAAAGAAAAAAAAAGAAGATTCTTTAAAAGAACAAAGATACACGCGCACGCTATTTTTTCCCTTTTGCAGCGTTCGCTCATTGTAAATACAGTAAATGGATTCTAATTGTATTTTCTAAAAAATGACTGTGTACAGAGATATTGTTTATTTAAAATTCCAAGCAACCCCTTTCCCCACCCCCGCCCCTCGACGCGATCCCACATCTTTCGAGGATAAGCTCGCTCGGGAATCAATCGGAAATTAACATTATCTCATCCGATTAATTCAGTGCAATGGAAGCAATCTGGCTTGAGACGGATCGACATTGCTCAAAACACGGGCTCATTAGTCTGGTAGATACAGTAGTCGAGTGACAAGCCGCAAGCTTTGCACGGTTCAACAACTTCCTTCGTATTGTCGTCCAACACATTCCAACTGACGAATTGTGTGTAACTTTAGCATTACCTCAGTTGAATGTCACTCGACAGTTCCGACAGTTTCTCCGCTGAATTCAGGGATCTCCTCGACGAAAGATCGACACGTTTGACGTCTGAATTAGAGCGAGCCCTCTCCTCTCGGAGTAAAGCCTTTATTTTCGCGAAACTTTACTTTTCTTTGGGAATGAAAGGGGGAAATGCACCGGTTCGTTGGTTGTTTGTTTGTTTGTTTGTTTTCAGCGACGAGGAATAATAAAATGTCTACTCTAAAAAGATGAATTCGCTCTATCTGCATTATCATTTACTCGATTCTGCTTATGTGTACGCGGGAAATTACTCGGATTTTATTTCTTTTTTATCTGTAACTCGCTTAAGCCCAAGGTAACAATTGCTAAGCGAAGGAAAATTCTTAAATAACAATGTTACTTGATTTATTGGATAATACGACATTTTATTTTACGACTTTCAACCAAGTCAAATCAAATATCAACTTGAATGCAACTGAATCGGCATCATTTCGATAGAAATGTTCTTAATTTCACTCAGATATCGAGGCAGAGTAGCATTTTGCGTTAATGAAACATGCAAATTGACGATGAATAACAGATCCATAATTTGGCGAAATTACATTAAAAGCTACTTTGATTGCACCGTTAGCTGCAGCTCAATTCAGTTTTCGACATCCTCGTCGATCACGTATATTGATAAAAAAAAAAAAAAAGGAATTTCTCTCGCATCCCACTTACCTGAAACGAACTCACGTTCTTGTCGATCCTGGTGACACCAAAATTAAAAGTTGGCTCGTGTCCCGATTAATCGTACAATAATACCTTGGTGAACTATCGAAAAACTGGCGGAATGTAAAAAAGTCCGTTACAAGGAGAGAAAAAGAAATTGATAAAGAGTAATTTGAATCTTCGGTGGTGGAAGGGGTGATTAGCTTCATACCCGATCGCATCGCAATTCGATTTTAATTAATGTCAGTGATATTGTCTCGACGATGGCATTAACCACGCGTCGCACCAGCTCCTGGACCGCAAGTCGGTGATTGGCAGCTTCTCGGATGCACCCCGAAAAGATGGAACACCCTCGTAAATTCCAAATCCCCCTAAGAGGGCTCCTTGCTCCTCCAAAGTCCCTCCAACCCTTTTCAACTTATGCGAGCCGCCCCTTCTCGGAATTCTCCTCACCTTTCCAATATCCCTTTTTCCCCCGCTATCTCTCTTCCACTTTATCTTGTCTCCTCTCTCTCACTCGCTATCTCTATCGTCGATTTGTAATTTTCCTTTTCATTCGTATTTTAGATGTTCTTTTTCACGTTTGTCAACTCATGCGTTCTTATCCAATGCTCTGAATTAATGAATTTCAACCCTTATAATCTCCTACTTTTTATATTCATGGACCATATTACAGAATATAGAGTGGTGGATATAACGTGTCAAAAAATAAATAACTATGAATAAAGTTACATGGAACTTATTGAGAATTGATATCGACAATATTTCATTCAAATTGTAAAACCATCCGGTTAATCATTTAAAAAATGTAATACTTCTCACATGTTTGTATAAGATTGTTAAATAAAAATTTATTCACATATTATCATACAAGCACTTAATATCGTATTCAATTATTGACAAATAAACTATATCCTTTTGAAACAATTCCATGCTATTTATGCGTATTTATTTATTTTACATAAGATATTCACCAATTTTTTTTTTTTTTTTCTTTTTTTTTCGTATTTATTAACCCAGTTTTGCATATGTTATTGAAATTCAATCGATCGTACTCTTCAAAGAAAATAAGATTTTTAAAATATGTCAAATGCATAATGGGTTATAAACCGTAGCTTTAAAAATTGTAATAACCAAAATAATTTAAAAATTGTCGATAAAACTATTAGATTTACTACTTACTCAATCATTTTATATATTAAATTTACTAAATTTAAATTTAATAATAACTAAAGAGCTTATGATATGTATATGTATATAAATCATTAAAATGCAAAACTTAATAGTTAAAAAATAATTAATTATAAATATAAAAAATGCATTAAAAAATCTTTCAATATGATAACTAAAATGATAACCTAATAATTAAAATGCCATTTTTCTTTTTTCAACTTCGTAATTTTCTTTTAAAATTAATCGTTACTAATCACTGATTTTATTTAATAATATTGAAAAATTAATTGATTTACAAATAAATTATAACTTTCAAGTTGCTCATCTAAATTAAGAATGAAGTATTTCTCTAAAAAATAATTAAATTACCAAAGTTATACAAGAGGAAAGAATCGTTTGTTCAATTATAAATTTTTAATGCAATGAATATATTTCAATAAAAAAATTATTGTTCGTTCAAGCTCTTGTTAAAAAGTGAAACGTACGAAATGAAATCTGTATTCAACAAATCCAGATGAGAAATGTTATGGAGATACTTCTTCAAACAGAAACACACCGAGAGATCTGCACCGAACGATATGTAAAATGCGTATATTTTGATTCTTTTCATTATAAAGCATAATTCTGTGATATTATCTACAAACATACATTTCTTTACTCTCGCAAAGCCTTTTCTACGCGAAATGAATGTATTCAAGGGTATTCTAAAAATTGAAATACAATAAAGATTCACGTTGTTCAAAAAAAAAAAGAATATGTATTAAAAAACTTTTCCTTACATATTGATGTATGGTTATTCGAATTGATAAGATGTGCAATAAAAATATATGGCTTATTTATGAAAATGTTGAGTCAAAGGAACTAATTTTTTCAAAGTTTATATAATATTATAAGGGGGAACCTTTTCATGTTAACTAGAAGAAAATTTTATACCGACCCGACCAATAAGAAATCATGCATATTGCTCGGAGTAAAAAACAAGGATAGTCGGAGGAATCGAGTGCATCGAGAATATTCCACACACACACACACACACACAGGCACACATCCCAACTGCTATCTCGGGCCTCATTTTTTGCCTGAAAAATACAACGCACAATCACGTACAAAACGAAAGGTGAGACTATATATTCATCTTCTCGTAGTTCCAGGTGAGAAGCTTGCATCAAATCCTTTAATGATGAGTATAACACACAGGTGAATTTATATTCAAAGTCCTCTACACTACTATTATATTAAGCCCTAATGCAACGACGAATCCTTGAAATGCGCATGCAAATATAAGTGTTATATTTCGTAGAACAATTTTTCATAATTATACCCCGCCGCGCCCTTCTAATAAAAATTACACAATAATTACTGTAATGGCACGGGGGCAGACGATAAGCAAAGCACGTTTTGATAAAATGAGCATTCGATCGTCAAAAAAACCCAATCGATAAATAATGCATCGCGTAAACGATTTCAATACGGGGTGATTTGGGTCGATCCACCCGCGGTCTTCCCCCTCCCCCCCCTTCTCCTCCCCCTCCCCCCGACCACTTAATGTAGGAGGGACAAGTGTAGTATTTTCCCTCAAGTCCTACAAACTCGGCGAGCCCCATTTGACCTGGCGAGTTTGAGTTCTCGCGAGCACTCGGACCCTCAAACGCCACTTCACCCGCGGATTCATATAAACCTATCTCCATCTCCCCTGGTTACGAGCCCTTTATCTTTTATCTTTTTACCCGGTGCAGCGACAACCGAATGGATCCTTTAAAGATGATGGACCTGAAGGTCCTACGTGTTCGCGTGCGTACCACCGGTTTTATTTTATAAAAATTATGTGTTAATGGACTGATGGCTGAAGGATTGCAGTCGTTCATTCGGCGGGGACAATGGATGCTCAAAGCAAGGTAAGTTTGCGAAAAAAAATAAATTTACTGAAAAAGATCAACGAAAAAAAAAAAAAAAAAAAAAGAAAAAAAAAAATATAAGAAATATCATTATTTGCATTTTAATACGTGAGGGCATATTTTTGAATAATTTTACGTGGTAATTTCGAGTCCGCCTTTAGGTAGGCGATTGTGCATCTCACGTAACTAATGTCTACAAGATTCTAGAGACAATTTGCATGATTTCAAAGTAATAAATATTTCCCCAAATATAAAGCTTTATTGTAAGTTTTTTCACAAATTGGCTCTGCCGTAATATCTCTATAAATATTCTGAAAAATGCCATTTTTTCGCTTTATTTATCGAAACGAATTCACAAAGGATGATCTTTTAGCAGTTATATTATAAAACTACAATTATGACGTACTTATAGTATGTTTTACGGCTGATATAAAGATAATTGTACATTATTAAGGGAAAATGAATTTATTGACATTGCGTCGTGTCAAAAAAAAGGGTCGGCAAGTTGGAATATGCCAAGGCCATCATCACTTCGTTAAATGCGTCCACAAAAAATATCGAATGTAGTAATGGTTGCTGATAATGTTGAAGCGCTCCTCTATCACATAAAACTTTAGATTTTAGTTTAATGCATACTTACGTACTCGAAGCTGATCTTACAGATCGTAATGAAGGGTGTGTGCGATCTTGGTTTTCCTCTTGCGGACTATCTTTTGAGTTGAAAAGCACTTTCTAAGAAAATATATTTTGTATCAACACATATATATCTAATGCTATCTGTTATAACAATCATCCTTTAACGCTTTCGGAGATTCATATATGAGGCGTGTCGGAAGATTAACACTCTGTACATGTGCACGTGCGTGTAACATTGGGTCTGTGCGTTTGTGTTGGTGACGTGCCGGGCGGAGATTGCGACTCTTGCGGAATGCCGAGGCCTTTCATTGACTGCATTTATAAACAAAAGCCAATGTCCTGCTTCGGATATTACATTTTTCTCCTCCCACTGAGTTTTCACGAGCTTTTCCACGACTGCGGCCTTTGATTCAGACACAATCTAAGGGTAATACTCGTGAAAATATTCAACAGAGAATCGGAGTGTTGAAGAATTTGATGAAAAACAATGATTTATCATTGTTGATTATAATTACTCGAACCATTTTTTAAATAAATTTTTACGAGTTGAAAGAAATTGTATTGTACTATTTGGTGTATCTTCTTTCAAATAAATATTTTTATAGAAAATCTAATAATTGTTCTTTCTTTTTTTTCTTTTTTTATTTTTGAATTCCATATTTTTTTATTAGCGTATAACGAACAATGCAAATAAATACTTGAATGTCTCTTTTTAAGCTAGGAAAATAAAATCTGAATAAATACTCGTCATAGCACCGTCAATTATCGAAACTTCATTTCGCCAATTTAAAAAAATTTGTTAAAATATTTGTTTGATATTTTTGCAAAGATTAACTGATTCAATTGAATGCCATCAATTCGATATATGTTTCATGTGTAGGAATAATTATTGTCTTGATTAAAACAATGTATTACAATGTCTCGCAGCCTGAATTATTTAGCGAGGCAAACAAAATTCACAGTTCTATAGTGAATTTGTAATCTATTATTTTGTTTTTCTTCAAATGAAATGCATACCAAGTGTATGCAAAGAAGAAAAGAGAAACACACGATCGATTGAGGCGTACTTGCTCTCTCGCATTTTAGCGATAGGAAAAAATAGTTTACTTACTTTGAAAACTGTTATTTTATTGGATGTATCTCTAACCTACATTTGCCGAAGCCCGCAACTGCAGTGAAATATCATTTTATGACAAATAGCTACCGAGAGACTCGACATTATTCACCAAGTACTTGGAGTGCGCGCGTGTCCAAATTAATAAACAAACAAAATCTAGCCAATGGAAATTTGTTAAAACCAGTCAAAGCAGATACAATCATTCGCAAAAAGAGATACTCGAGATACTAATTGTCAATCATCAATTACGTCGTGTGGGATATTTGCGCGAGTACATCGTTTCTTCGCACTGCTGGGGTTGGGGGGCTGGTTGCGTCCGGCAGAAGACACCCCCGAGCCAAGGGATGTACATAAGGGTGGATAGACCCTGAAGCAAAGGAGAGCACGAAGAAACGCGGTAGGGCACCGATATTGGAAGGTTAAAAAAGATTCAATCAGTCGCCAAGTTTTAGCTCCAATCAATCACCCTCCCTTTGGATTTTCGTCCCTCCCATCCCCTTCCCGTGCGAGTCCGCGCGCAGTGGCTACGCGCGTGTCTCTCCTCCACCCTCACTTTGGCGGGGGTGGCGAAAATGGCTGAGCTTTTCCGAGTCAGCGTCGACGCAGTGGAAGCTCGCTGTGCTTGCGGCGGAAGCTCAGTAGCCGCCCGACAGTAGCCGTGGAGGGACTCGTGTTCGCCCGCGCTCTCGTCCACTCGTGTGTCCTCCTCCCTCTCATTGACAGCGCAGCTTTCCCCTCAGGAGAAGAGTTTCCCGCGCTTTTCCGTGCGACATCGGTAGTGCCACCGAGTGCGGGCCTCCAGGAGACCGGAAATGTGCCGCGATCTCGAGCTCGTGTGATTGGTTGGATGTGCGACGATTATGTGGTCCGAGAAACGATTCAAGATCAGCATGAAACCGAACTCCCGGAGAAGGAAGTGGGATGCGACGGCGGGATCGCTGCTCCTAATCCTCGCCGCCGTTTCCGGTAAGAACGCGCCCTCATCATCCCCGTCACCACCTGTCTTATGTCTGTCCTGGGATTCGGGGACCGGATAAGCGCTTTCAGTTCCTTCGCCCTGTTGTGGTAACCCCTTGTACCCACCCGCACCCTGGGATCCGATCCGATCCGACCGCGGCCCGACGGTCCATGCATTCCTTTAAAGAACTCGCACTCCCCTCGAACCTTTTGCATTCCGGCGACGAGTTGAGGAAATGGGAGTGTGCAGCCTCGAAGAACAATGGCGATAAAGTTATGGATTTTGGTCCCAGGTGTGCGGTGATGAGACCTTCGTAAATTTCAAACTTTCCGAGTATTCCGAGTTGCCAAAAGTTTTTCCGCATTTCTGGTCGCGGCGCTGGTAGGCGCGGTCGAGTCATTCCTTTTTTAAGCTGAAATTTTATGTGACAGTGATTGTAGAGAATCCCTCCCACTTTATTTCGAGCTTTGTAATAAATGATCTCTGCTAATGAAACCTGTCTATTAGCATAAATAAACAATTAAAATTGTTTGCCCTGATGGTGATACCAAACATGGACTAAAAATTTTGTATTTCATTAATTTAATTGACGTGCCATAAGAGCATTTATTAGTCGAATTGATTGGGTAAAATATTATCCTTGCTCCATTATTATTATTATTATTATTATGGTTTGCTTGGACATTCACTATAAAACGAAACAATAAATTGGGTTCAATAATGTTTTTATAGAACTACGAATTAACAGATTTATCTCATTTATCTACTGAATTTTACAAAGCATACTAATATAATGTATACATTTCATTAATAATTACAAAATACTCGTTAAAAATTACAAATAGAAAATAATATCGTAGCCGTATAACGATAAGCCCATAATCGCTGAAGTAGCTCTTTATTTGTAGAAATACATTACGGGTAATTAAAATCTGTACGATAGTAAATTAAATACCAGACAGCTTTTCTAATTCTTTGATTTTCCAACTGTGAATGGACGTGATTCACCGTTCAAATATCGATATTAATCTTTTAAGGCCTTGTAATTTACATGGGAGTTTAAAAGAACATAAACTTAAAAGAATCCTTTATATGTATTTTCTGTAGTGTGGGTATCATTTGACTGCATTGAAGTATTTTCCATAAAATGAGGATCTTGGATTCCCATCACGTAAAAAATCATTCGTAGTGCTAAAGTATTCTCGTTTCGAGTTAAACGGCTTCCCTGCCCTCGAAGCCCTAAATTTTAGTCTCTTTCGCCTTAAGGGTAATACTGATCACTTCTTACAAAATACTTTAAAGTAAAGAAGCCATAAATCTGATATTTTTTTCTAGCCTCCCACTAAAACCGCAGAACATTCTCGAGTCAATAATGAAAAGTGGTTTCCATAATAAAATAAGTACAAGAGCATCAAACGTTTACTGCGACTTAAATATTTCCTACAATTCAATTATAATAAATCAAATCGAAAGCATTCATAAAAATTTTAAAGTCTTAAGTTTCAAGTAACTTAAGTTGCACTTCTGTAAAAAGTAGAGTTAGCAACAGAAAGTCTAACGAAGTGTTAAGTTAAAGAATTTCACGTTTTCCCGCAAAGCTCGGTAAACCCAAGGACTTGACAAGATAGAAAATAAAATAAAACTGCAAGCAGAACACTTAGATATCTTGAGATTAAATCAAACTCGTGGCGCTCGTGTAAAAATTCAACAAATCGCATCTATCCGCGTAAAAATACTCCCGTTGATTTGAATGAAAACGTGATGCAATTCAAATTTCAAGGCACACGCAAAGCAGAAAAATTAACGAACGAATCACATTAGGAAAAAGTATACATAGTAATTTTATCTTATAATCTGATGCTACAATGTTCGGGCGAGGGAACTTATTTACAATGGCAATACAAGGTTTTAGCTTTTTTGAAAATTCGTTTTTTACGCGCATTAAAAAAGTGTTTTTAAAACAAAGTTTAATGTGGAACGTATTTAAGTTGTTAGGTAGCACGCACATCTCATAATTAAACAGACAAAACGTACAAACCACCACAAGTTTGACGGACAGATTCGAAGATTAAAATCTTTCGACATGTGGTGTTTTGCACTTTTGATGCATTTATCTTCGACATTCATTAATTAAAGTATCAATCACGGTACTTTTTTAAAAAATTTAATTAGCTAAATATATGTTAAATACGGGCAAATGAAAAATATAAAAAATTATGTACGCTTATCAGCGGAGCCGTGCACAGCTAAAGGGCAGTATAATTTTCATTAATAGATATAAACATTATTAACTTAAACATATAATGTATTAAAAATTATAATCTGCAATTAGAAGAGCAAATTATTTGCATCAATGAAATACATAGCCTTTTAAGTTATTCCTTGATCATGACTTAATATAATAATAATATGTAAATTGAATTAAAGAACTTTTACTCAGTCGAAAATTAAATTGTTAGCGAATGCTGGCAAAAGAAATTATTTAACCATTCACAGTAGAAAAAATCGAGTATTCACAATATGAATACACAAAAGATTAAAGGAAAAACCGATACACAAGTTGATTGGAGCATTTCAGAATAAACATAAACTATTCGTATTTTGTGATCGAAAATAATACCCATCTCGACTAAAACTTTATTTACGTGCACGTAAAAAAATAATTAGCAGAGTAAAGACTATAATTAGATATACATGAATTTTCGCAAATTGAAACTGGGAGTCATGACTCCTGTAATTTCGTCAGCGCGAGCGTAAAAGTTCACCAGTGCAACCACATTTTTTTTGCAATGAGTATTTTATTCAATTATTAATCTCATTTCATGAGCCAAACCTTTCTAAACCAATATTTTTCTACTTATTAGAGTATTATTGTTTCGCATTTGGTAAAGAGTACAAAAGTGTATTGAAAAACTTATAAAAACTGATTATGCGCATATTCTTCGAGAGCTATGATAAATGGCCGTCGATAATTCAAATTCCGTCGGAGTGCATTTTAAAAACGACAGGAGCTTCGTATTTTGCTCGTAATTTAGTGGAGAGCGATCGGGACAGTGGTAACAGCTCGTTTTAATCAGCCGTTGGCGTGTCTTTGGCTTTGACTGCTGTCACCCGTGCACTCGACTAACAGAATCAAAGCGGACTTGTGAAATGTGAGACCATATTCCCATGGGAAAACTGATAGCCTCGCACTCTTTTTGTTTCCCGACTTTTCCGCTACCATTCCCTTGCTCTCTTATCTCACCCTGCAACGCGTTATCGCACATCAGTCTTTTTGAAAAATTTACTCAGCGGCATAATTAAAGTGTCATGGAGAAGTAATGTTAATCGCGTAGGAGGCAAAACTATATATTCGCGGAGAGATGCATAAGAATGCGAAATAACGGGCGTGCCTTTGTTCTTTTTCACGAATTCATCTGTGAGAAATTAAGCAATTAAGCCGTGTAGTTTACGGGTGCAGTTCCTGCATTTTCCAAAGCAGCCCGCATTTTTTGACTGTCCGTGTTTTGAAAAGTCCGGGGGAAAAGTCGAAAACACAGTGTGTGGGCATATACATCTGAGTTTTTGTGTAATTCCGTTCCTCCTTCGACACTTTTTCCATTATTTTTGCAACTAACATTTGTAAAGATATTGCTGTCTCCTACGAAGAAAAGACTCGGAAAAAGGGACAATGAAGTCACATTGCATTCTGGGAAAAGTTGAAAGAAAACGTATAAGATGGACCGAGTGAAGATGAAAACTAGAATGGAGTTCGACTTGAATCATCTTGTCCTTTTTCCGAGATGACAATTACAACTCATCCCCAGTACTCACTTATTAAAAGTGAATCTCCTCCCACTCTTCGCCGCGACACACAAGAAAATTCAGGGTATATTTTCCGAGCACCGTGCCAAAGTGCGTAACAAGATAAACGAGTGATTTCAATCTGGCTGAGCTAGCTTTTCCTTTTTTTATCGCAATGTCAGAGTCGTAATTTTCGTTCGATTACGTGGGCTGCATATTTTATTGGAGTACTCATGGGTGATGCGTAAATTATCGGATTGTCGGGCTCGCGCGACGTTTTTGCAAGTCCAGCTTTCGGGAAAAGAGGAAAAAATCTCGGTGATAAAAGTCAGAGTGGCGCGCGGATAGCAGATGAAATACGAGAAACGCATTTGGGTCGCGAAAACCTCGCCGGAATTTCCGTGCGTAATCATTAACTCGTACACATGGTAATTGAATGCGCGCAATTTGGTAATGGAAGAAGGCCAAAAAGTTTTAATTACATCCAAAAAGATTACACACGCGTTTTACCGGCTGATGATTCAAAATTCCAGCGCGACGGCAAATTCACCAGTTCAGTAGTTACAAACCACTTCGCAGAAATTATCGAAGTTTCGCGTACGTGAGTTGCGGGCCGCTGATGTGACGTGTTCCACGTGAGAAGAACCGTATAACCAAGCAAAGTTGGGATTTACATTAAGTTCCGTGGAAATTCTCCCTGGTCCCTCCCCCCTCCCCCCAACTTTCGTCGTTCCTTTCCTCCCCCGAGTTCCTCGAAAAGTATGGCGAAGCAATCTCATTTGCGTTGTCGGACTTGATTTTGGCGAGTGCCAGTGGATTCTTTTCAAGGACTAACCAAAAATCTCATTACAATTCCTTTTCGATACGTAATTAAATACAAATCAGTGCAAACGAACCCTGAAAAATACTCTTGACACCACAAATTTTATTTTTAACCGCAATGCTTCGGTTGATGCCTGAGACCAAAAATTTACCACCATTCGCTCGTTTCATCTTATGATCTTTGAAAATAATTGAATTCAAACAAATTCATTAAAAATAATATCGTATTTATTGGCCATAAGTTAGAGAGCGAATTCAATTAAAATATTTTTGTTACCTCTGTCTCCCATGCTTTTATCGTTATTAAACTTCAGTGTTACTAAATGCTGATAAATTAATTAACTTTTTCAAATAAATTTTATTTTTAATAATTTATACTCTCGAAATATTGAATTTCGTTGAAAACAGAAAACGCAATATTAACAAATATACTGATTTTTTTTATTTACAAAACAGCATCATCTATTTTTATGAAACATAGCTAAGAATAACTAAAAAAAAATTTATCTTAATTAATTTATAACCGACATATAAATTCAGGTTATGCGATTACTCTGAACCGTGTTATTTTAATGGAAGCCCACAAAAAAAAAATCTTCTCCAAAACTCTTCTCGATCTCTGCGAATCGATCATACGTGATTTATTCATCAATAATGCGCTTCTCTACATAGACGAGCGCATAAGGTTCTTAAAAAACGTCAAAGCCATAAAAAGTAATCAGTAAATATGTCATCTTCGAACAATAAAAATCGATGGACGAGTCAAATAATTTTCAGACATTCAATCTGACACCTTGAAGAGTGTGCTTTTAATTGCCAAGAATCGCATGAAAAAGTGATATGAAAATGGGAGAGAAAAGGGGGAAAACTATCGATTGGGTAAATAATTGCATAATTATTTTGGTCCTTTGAGGCTTGTAAGGACGGATATAGTGATAGAGGGGGCAAATCACAAAGAGTGACAGAATGGGAGTAAATGGAAGCTCTAAGATCACATTTAAAAGACAGCGATCTATAAGAGTGGAGAAGAGTAAGAGTGTCATAACCCACGTAAGCCCTTCGTTGATTCCTGCAAAGGCTCTAGTCTTGCCTTCGGAAGGGAATCGCGAGGATTACTATTACTTCCACACGAAATCCTCTTTCCAGCATTTCTCTCTCTCTCTCTCTCTCTCGCTCCCGCAAATACAGATACGTGTGTATAAAAGAGAGGGAGGGAGGGTCGGTGGAGCAAACGAATGAAAATCGACTCGACGAATAATCTACTTCAATTTGCAGTAAACTATGGCGGAGGGAAGTTTATCGCGCGAACCGTTTGAGGCGCGCCATTACGGATTAAATAAAGTGCAACGAGGACGAGGACGAGGGCGAGGAAGACGACGACGACGGCGACGACGACGACGACGTCCACCACCGGAACCCTCGCCTAACTCTCAAGTTTATGTGTATGTGTATACGCGAATACGGGACCACGTAATTGAACCGGCGAACGGACGTAGACGGACGTCGCCGAGTAAATTTTCCCAATCGGGAAAGTGCGTTCACCGCGAGCGATGCGCCTCCACAAATCGCGTCATGAATTATCAGCGCAATCGGAAAAGTAAACGATTGGACTCGGCGTTTCGAGGGATTTGACATTTCGAATAAAGCTAAACTGTTGTGGATAAACGTCTTGAATTGTTATCGAAAATATCTGTGTGAGGGTTACATAGTTTACCATCCCCCGGCTTTTATTTGTTGAATTTAACAATGGTAAATGTGTTTGGGGACTCGCGGTTGTTACCCGAGAACTTGCGATCCGGTAGTTTTCTGCGAGAGACAATTGATTTATAACACACGCGGCAAGCATTTCATTGGGAAAATATAGCCTCGTTTTCGAAATGTATGAAATCGAGATCTATAAGATCTATATTTGTCAACAGCTCTGCACATTGTCTTATTTCAACTCGTTTGCACAAAACTGCGCGAGCTGAAACTTTATCGTTTTTTCAACTCTAAACTCCCTGCACCAAAAAATTTTATCTTTACAAAATCAATATGAATTAGGCGTAATTTCAATTAATTACCCATATTGCATAAGGATATAAACATATTTCCCGAAATAAACGAGGCACCTTTTTTAAAATATAAATTAGTACAACTTTTCAACTTAATAAAAAATAATTTATGATAAAGGTAGAGCGTCGAACGGCTATAATTAAAATATTTTGATTCAAGTAAATAATTGAACTAATTAAAAGGTACAAAATGTTGATTATACTTAAACTTGTATGATTATGATTTGGGAGCATATTTTATAAAGTTAATGAAAAGGATAAATAATTAAGCAGTATTAAAGGAACTTGAAATACAAAATATTATGTTCGCTCTGGTAATGCGGCTGTAAATATATTTTGCTTTTGTAAATATTTTTAGCAGAATAAACAGAATAATAATCCTTTATAAGTTGAGAGTTCTCAAAGAGAATTAAAAATGCTATTAAGTTATAAAAAAAGGGAGTGAATAAGCAATATTAATGGTGGATGATGAAAACATTGTTGGGAAAAGTCAGTAGTAAACTGATTGACAGGCTTTTTACCGAGAGAAAACGGAGGGATTTCGAGTTGTTTTTAACTAAGGCATACGGCTCCCTGATGCATGGGTTGTTTGTTAGAGCACGAATGCGAAACGAAAGAGAGAAAAAGAGAAAAAGAGAGAAAAGAGAGAGAGAAAGAGAGAGAGAGGCGAGGGAGCAGTAAAAGTCAAAGCTCGCGGAAGAGCGGCAATTTTTCACAACTTTTTCAAGCGTACGTAAGTGGAAGAGAAAGAAAGTCTTGCATTGCACGAGGGTTTATGCACGTTTGATCCACTAGTGCATTAAAAATTAATAGAGAAAAATAAGCACTCGCGAGCTGATATAAACTCGCATAAAGAGGAAAAGCGAGGCCACGCGGACTCTTTTTTTTCCCCCTTGCCGACTTATTCCTGCTTCATTTTTTCCTCCTAAACTTTGTCGTATTCTCCCGATTCCCTTCCATAAACTTCTAGCTCCAGGAGACATTTAAATATCATATCTCATGTAACCCCCCGCTTGAAAAATGGAGCACTTCCGAGTGCCCACCCCTTTGGTCAGGGAGGGTCAGACGAGAAAGGAAAAAATGGGAAACTCGATCGTTCTTTCGTTTTTCCGTACGCACGATTCTAATTGAAAACTTTTACATGCTCTCAATGGCAAACAAGACTGATAATTAGCGCATAACTTTATCATTCCTCGGTTCTTCCGCAAAGACCCGCATTTCAAATTTGAAATACAAACAAACACCTTTATTTTGTGGAAAGCGACACAAAAGCAAAAGTTTCCCAGTCGCGGATCCTCCGTCAATACTCGCGCTTCGCCTCGCCTCGCATTTCCCCTCCCCCGCCCAACCACCCTCATCTCTTTTTATATTATCGTCCTAAGCTTTACAAATAAGTTACCGGAGGTCGTATTTTGGGGTCGCACAAAGAGCAAGAAAGCGCTCCATTAAAAGGTCAGAGCATTTTGTATGCCGACTGCATCGCCTCGTATCGTTAAATCAAATCGCAAAGCGAGTAAACGTCGCCGCTGATAAGCAGCGGACTTTCCTCCAACCCCCTGAGGTGCAATCGTAATTTATTAGGAAATGACGGGGGTGGCGGATCAATGGGAGAAGGGACGGGCATCCGCAGTTATCAATTTGGCAAATTGCAAATCGATGCAACGGGGCCCGAGCGTTTTTTCTTCCCTCGCACCCCAATTTTTGACGGACGATTTCATGTGCCAGATGCTGCGCACAGGACCTACCGCGACGACAGGGTTGCTGCACCCCTTTTTCACCCCCCAGGAAACCTCGACACGCGCGGCTCCACCCGATATGGAGATGGTTGTTACGTGGTGAGGACGGGGGTGCGCACCCTCCCAACGGCTGCTTTTGAGGATCGCATTAGTCATTGGGAAGTGCGACAGAGTTTCCGTCGCTGGCTTGACTCGGCTGTCCTATTGACCCGAGCACCCGAATTCATAGGGCGGTTACCCCAATAAGTTTCGGACGATTTTTCATCAGATTTGTAATATTAAGTAATCGCACTTGAATCGACTCGAATTTATAAAGACTCAACATTTTTCTTCAGTTTTTAGCCCATTTAATAAGTGAAATGCTTAAAAATATTTATTTATTTTTTCAATGCTCGATAAATTTTAATATCAGGAGAGAGTCCTTATTATTTCTTATACATGGAAAAGTAATCAAATGTTGTAACTTATAAACTAGTATTTACGACATCAAAAAAACATAAATATTAATAAAATGTGGACTTCTATCACCGAGGAAAATATATTCGTCTTGCTATACCCGGCGGATTCTACTTGGCCGTATACATCTGCACTATTTCCTATTCTATTCAATCAACTTTCATCTTTCTCTTCCAACTTTCTTGAGAAATGAAAAGTTTATTTTTACACAAACATAAGTTTTGTACATCGTAAGCATATACAAATCTTGTTATGCAATTTGATGTTTGAGAATAAAAATGATACGACTCGTTTCAAGACTCGGACTTGGACGGCTTAGACAATAACAAACTATTGCAGAATAATGCAAATGTTGTAAGTGTGTAAAAGCCCATTAAAATGGAAAACAGAAATTTCATTTACAAATTGAGCACACTAGTTTTCAAATATATTATTAACATTATTTATGTTGATAAATTGTCTTTTAATAAAAAATTGAGGAAGAAAATAATTGACTCGGCGTGTTAAAAATAAAAATAATAAAATGAAAGTTATTTCCAGCTCTAAATAAAAACCCTACTTTTTATCAAGCACAGCTCTTAAGTTATATAGGATTATATAAAAAAAAAATAGAAAACCGAAACGAGGTAGCTGAAATTTCTTAAATATTGGTTAAAAAAATCAATTAAAAACGAAAATAAATGCAAAAAAAGAACGTAAATCTTGATAATGAACTTCATGAGCTCTGGTAAAAGAGGACTAGTAGCACTCGATAAGGTTTTCGGTTTAAAAACTAGTGAAATTGGTCCCGAGGTGAGTATTCGACACTTGGACTCTGAGGCTTTTGTGTTGGTGAGATGAATTATTTGTTCGGCGCTTGTGCACCGATGCAATTCTGCCATTGACGTGAAATCACAAGCACAGTCCATTCAGTGCAGACCTCTCGATAGTAATCTTGTAGAAAGAATGTGTACTTGTCTTCAAGGACTGTGAATAAATAACAAAAAAAGGATTCCGAAATTCTGAATCATGCAAGTTACTTTTTTCCGAGCCGACATGATTCTACGAGGGGAAGGGGGAGGGGGATTTCGTTACACTCGAGCTTCCTCAAATTTTCATTTATTTCAATTTTCGCCAATCATTGAAGCACATGGAATTGCAATTGCATCAATAATATATCCATTTGGAAGATAAATTTTTTGATCCGATTCCGCCGCAATTACGAGTTAAAAATTAATTCATCTGCGCTTAAAATGTTGATCATCAAACGCAAAAGAAGACACGTAATTACTTTGTTTTAGATGGCCATCGTTACACGAAATATATTTACATGCTAATAATATTTCCAGTCAAATGGGCAGTGCCCTATCGATTATGCAATTTATCCGGAATTAATTAATTCATCGCTGGCTTGATGAAACAAAAATTTAAATGAGCCGGCTGTTCAGCCACGACATAATTAACAATCGTAAGTATGGTAGTCGAGTCCAATTACCGGGCGAGCACAAGTCTCCATCCCAACAAGATATCACTTCGCGTCAATGGAAATGGAGTGCTTTTGAGGAGTGTGGAAAACAGAAAGTAGAATAAACAATCGAAGGGAGGTAAAAAGGTCAGGAGCCCACCGACGCACCTGCACTCGCGCGCACAAGGCTCTACGTATCACGCGGAAACCTTTTTCCACAGTAATAAAGTTCCCGGAAAAATGGACGTCAAGTGGTTAAGAGAATTTTCCGCCCAACAATGAAGCTCTCAGCGAGAGCGACCACAGCCTCCATCCTCGAGAAAGCAGTGCTTCATCTCTGCCACACCGATTCGCGTCTAGTCGAGCGCAGATAAAGGTAACAGTGCCTCGGCTGCCAGATATTTGGACTCCTCCCGCCCCTCCCCCTCGCCCCCCGTCCACTCTTGCTCCTCGGGATGGTACATTCCAGCATCCCGTTCACCGGGTCCGCGTCATGCTGTGTGCGAGCATCGTGAAAACATGCAAAGAATGAAGTTGGCCATCGCCATCATCGATGAAGTTTCTTTATCCTGATAGAGTCGCTTCTGTTTTTCGCTCTTCGGCTCCCAACGGAACTCTAACTTCCCGGAACAATGGCGATTAGCAAGGTTATTAAATTATTAAATTTCACTGACTGCTTTTTGCTTTGGCTCCTCGGTATTTCGCTTTTTTCCGCATATTCGATGAATGCGTGTATCAATTTATTCGAGAAAGAACCTTGGCGCGTTTAATTATAGCCAACGACCCACTCCACGCAGTACCCGTAATTTGTGGAAAAACTGCATCAGTTCTTGAAAACAGGATAGCGGAATTTTATCCCATCGCTATCAATAAAAACAATCTCATTTTCAGCATAGGAATGAGGTTTTAAAAAAACATAATACATTTTTTAAACTGAAAAGTACATCTTCATCCAAGCTGTTGGGAAACTTAAATGAACCAACCAACGACGTTTGTATATTTATCCAAGCTTCCCGGACAACTAAAGTACCTTCTCTATTTCATTTCGTGCAAGAGTAGTCTTATAAACTCTTTAATGCAGCTTCACCCTCAAAGATCGTCAAAACTCGCATTACCATCATATACTTGGTAGTAGCTTAAGTATGTGGCAATAAAAACCTATCAAAAATGTTGTTTTTCCACTTTTTATACCCACCACAGGATAAATTTAGCAAACTTTTGTTAATTATCGTGTATTCGAGTTTTTTATAGAAACCTTGATAAGCGGAAAATTGTATACATCTGGTATTAGTTATAACTTTAACAATGTTTTTATTTCGCTGAGAATAATAAGCTAAGGTATGCTAAACTTTGAACAAGTAATAAATAATGCTCAACATTTTGAAAATAAACCAAATAAACAAATTGCCTGTAACTTTATAAAATATTCTATGTACTGCCAATGAATATTTCATATTTTAAAAAATAGTTCGATGAACTATTTTTACCAGTATATTGATTTGGAACTAAATTATGTAATGTAAAAATTGAATTTAGCACAGGAGGAGTGAAGGTACCCAGCAAGGGAAAATTTTTATCATTTTAGTGTAAATTATTCCATAGAAAAGGCTTTCCCCACTATCAATTTCGTAGAGGAGAATATTCTATGAAAAGCTGCACGCCTCACGGTGATTTTTCTACTGCCTTCCCATTTTCCTACCACAAAAACCTCGCTCGTGACGAGAGTATTTGGATCCATTACAATGTCGAAATACGTTCTTTATAAACCGAACCATCCCTCCATCTCTCCCTCCCGCCCTTCGTCTCTCTCTCTCTCTCTCTCTTTCTTACTCTCTGTGTGTGTCAACGTCAACTAAAGTGCAGCATCTAATATTTCAAGCAAACATCTTCCAAGTCTCCGACGACGTGAATGTGGAGCAGATGCGCGGATCGAAATTAATGATTACAAGATCAAATAATCCAATCTAGTGCTCACTGGTAAATCACAATCAGGCGCCCTGGAAGCAAACCGCTGTATCGTGATATTAGCGTTCCGCGGTGACGATACTCCGAGTTAAGCCATTTTTCGTTAAACCAGTTTACGATGTTAAAGTTTGCACCTTCGGAATAAGTACGTGAGTTCAAGAGGGAAAAGAGGATGAGGAATAGGGCGAGGAGAAGGAGGAGGAGGAGGAGGAGGAAGAGGGAAAGCATCGCCCTAGTCGATCAATACCAGTCTCTCGCGGTCAAATGACCAGAAACATCCAGGAGAAACAAATGAAGAAATAGTAATTGATTATATTTTAAGGCATGTATCGTTTAGGGATGGACATTGCCGACGATATCTATTCGAATAAACTCGAACTTACCTCTTTATTTATGAGTCCATTTATCTATATAAAAAAGATAAAGAGCGACATTATATAGTATTTGTTTTTAATAAACACAACTTATAATAGCCGTTCGCATAATTAAAAACAAATTGTCGCTGTGCATATATAAACGGGCATTGAGTATTAGTCGCTTTAAATTATGCAGATGCAGCACATCCCAGCTGTAGATAATGCAGAGATAACCCGTAATAATAATAGTAATATGCAATTATATGTAGCTATTAATATTTGTGATGAAATATAGCGAAACTACGTTCAGTTTATACAGAAATAAATGAATGTCTATCTAAACGTTCATTCAAGTAATTTATTTCGCACTTTGAACTCTTGACTCTTAAATGGGAACAGTGATACCTCACTTCCACTTTGTCTTCTCTCACACTCCCACCTTCTTTCATTTTTTCGTCTGTTTTTCCCGCGATTTTGTTCATGGCAGGCGCGTACATTTTCCAAGTGTTTTCTAGATGGTTCTATTGAAATCCCACCATGATAGAAAGATCCAACTCCTTGAACTATAATCTAATCAGATCCTAAAGCTAAGCTCTTTCTTGCTTGTATTAATTGCTTTCCTGAGAAAAGGAATCCTTTTGAAATACAAACATTATCTATTCGTTCGGTATTCAACAAATATATTATGCAGCCCTGTATTCCCTTGGTGCTTAACTTGGAATTTTCATTTTTACATTCAGATATTTAAAAAAACAGAAACGAGATTTTTTAATTTTGTAACCAAACAAACAGTAATGATCGACTTTAAAGAGTAAACACAGATCGCGTATTAAAATAATATTAAATATTGACTAATTTTCGGTATTGACGCCAAATATAAAATTATTCAAACTTACATTTATTATAATGTTTGACATAAAAATATTGTTTTAATAAATCCGAATAAAACTCTTATAAATTTAAGCTCATTTAGAATGTGTTTTAGGTGTGCGCTAGAATTTATTTCGATAAAAAAATAAATTTGCGTAGTTATGCTTGCTCTAACCTTTTCATGAATACTACTTCGTAATTAAATTCTCATTTAATGTATAACAAATTTGTAAATGCACGAGTATGAATACAAACAAAAATTAATGTCTGTATTTGAATTTTTAGTGCTGTAATTGACCTAGTTACAAAAAAGATAATCCTTTATGGTATAAGCTGGAACTCTTGAAACTGATAAATCATTATAAGCCACGACAAAAGCAAGTTTTAAATATATAAATTACCTATATCTTATAATAATATTTAAAATAAAATAAATGTTTTTATAGATGATACATGTATACAGTAAAGAAAACTCCAAGAGTAATCGTTTTTCTTCTATGGTAAGATAAATGTTCTTGTACCTTTCTTCAATGCAGCATACTATTTACCATCGAAGAAGTAAATCTTTAAAAGTATTTGTAAATTTGTATTTAAAAGAAACTAAAAAATTATCATAACTTATCAGCGTCATATATATTTCAATAATTAATTTTCGTTTAATCAATATTTGCATTTAATCAATGGTATCATTTAATCAATAGTTTCATCATTACTTCTCCACACAACACACTAAGAAAAAATATTAAATGATATTACATTTCTTCTTATTTAATTTAATGTTGATGTATGGTAATTATTCAATTTTTTTTTATTAAAAACACGTGTCTAAAAAAACTTAATTTAAATCCTCGACAATTATTATAACTAACACCTAACCTTTTTTTTTTCAAAAAATATTTTTAATTTATTATTACTTTCATGGTCTACAAAACCCAATTATGATAACATATTAAAAGCATAATGTAAATATATTTTTAAAAAAGCATAATATCAAATATTAAAATTTATCCATGTTAATGCAGCAAATAAGTTATCAAATTAATATTGTACAACTATCTAAATAAACAAGTAACAGATTAAAAACTTAATTTATACAAAAATAAGTTTATTCATATATTAGTGGTCATTAAATTTAATACATATGGTAAACGTTAAAATAAAATTGTTTAATACCAAAATTAAACAACTGTTTTAAAGAACAAATCTAGTATTGTATTCTATAAAAAAAATTAAATGATAATTAAATAATATTCTCATAAACGTGAATAATTAAAATTTATAATTTTGGAATTATTTGTTGAAATAAGTAAATATCAGACTTTATATAAATTGAAATATAAGCGTACTCACGAACAATAAAATACCTACAAATCCTTTAATAATGATATTTTACATGATGATGTAAAATTATTAAAAACTTTATTCTATTTTACTGGAAAAAATATATATGTTTATATTTAAATTATATACATTTTATATTTTATATATTTTAATTTCATTCGACAAATCGATCAAACATAAATGCATTACTCGGATGAAAATTATTTCGGATTACGATTTTTTTATTTGAAAAATTTACTTTATAAAATAAAATATAATATATACCGAATGAAAGCCATTACTTTTACTTCTCATCATTGTAAATTACATTAGAGTAATTTTAAAAAGTGGTTTCAATTATATAAATAAACAAAATGCACCACTATTAAAATAATAGACACTGATAAGTAAAGAAGCATTAAAAAAATGAAATAAGTTTATGCGTAGGATACTCGATTCAAAAAGATTTAAATGAATTGCAAATGTCTTAATATAAAACTAATGCATAAAGGACATTAAGTAGTAAGTACGTTTTCTTTAGAGTTTAAATTAGATAATCTTTTTAAGTAATTAGAAGTAATAATCAAAAAGAGTTAAATATGTGACAAAATTAATTATTAAAATACTAAAACAAAAAAATGAAAGAAATAATCCTTAAAAAATTTGGCCAATTATATAAATTGAAGTGGATGAGATAGTTTTTAGAATAAAATAAAATTTTAATCATAATTTTTCAAAAATTACGGAATAAAATAATTAAAAATTGTAAAATTTTAAACAAATTAATATTTATTGTATTCAAAATTCTTTATCTCTTTATTCATCTGTTATTTTCTGAGCTTTTTAATTGCGATAAGAATACGCGAAAATGTTCAAATTATTTACCTAAATCATAATAAAGAAGTTAATCATTTTCAAAATGAAAAAGAAAGTTTGTAGCAAGGAAAAATGTGTAATATCAGTGGGTATATGCATTAAACAATTTATCATGACACATTTTCTTATCATTACCGAAAAAACTACCCCTAATTTAAAAGTAATTGGTATTTATATCTGTGAAAATTTTAGATTAATCCTAGATAATTATAATTAGTTTTGTAAATATCTCTTTTTCTACCATTAAAGAAGTTTTATTCATTTTCATGTAATTTATAAAGGCTAGTTAATTAATAACCACCTGGGCTCATCCATAACATACTCGTAAATTTAATATTTACGTCAAACAATATTTCCTATTATGCGCAAAATACAATAACTCAAAGAAAATTTAATTTATAAGATAAACCAATTGTTTATAATCATCAATAACTGTAAACAGATAGAATAATTGCTTTTTTAGCCGAACTCGTATACCATCGAGTCAGCTTAGAGTCTCTAACGCAGGACAAGTTGACGTTTTCAATCCAAATTAACTGCCGAAGCTACAGCTTAAGACTCGAACTAATTTTAACTGACTCTTACATGAGACTAGTAAATATCCTAATATTTATCATATAAATCAAATGATTGTGAAGAGGTACTGGGCTTTGTATTGCGGATTTAATGGTGGTCGTTAAAATTTCTAATCGCGCAATTATTCATGCAACCAAAACATTAACTTTCAGTAGTTTGTAATATGAATAAAGAGTTTTTAATATTCTGACAAGAATGCTAGCGTGGGAGGATTCAGTAAGTAGTATACAGGCAGTTTACGATTTTCGAGATAATAATAAATTGGTTTTGTATGTATATAACACACTGAAAGGCATCTTTTCATCTTCGCCGTGCAATAATCGCAACTTATTTACAAAATTTATTCAAACTCACGAATATTATAAAGTAGATTATTTTCCAATAATTATGTTAAGATATTGATATAAAAAAAGTGATAAGCTTTTGATATTAATAAAGTTGATCGAAAAGGATAATCGAAAGTTAGTTGATCAAAAGTCATTCAATGTTGAATAAATTAAAGTAAGAGTATAAAGTGTACTTTATTTATTTAATCAAATAATTCGAACTTTTTTAACAAAATTAACTGTGCAACTTATTGATTATCTACTAATTGGAGTTGGCAAAACTTTTTCAAATTATAAAGTAAATATTTTATAAAATTTAATTTGAAATATACATTTATGTAAAAAAAATTTTTAAATTAGTCTTCTATTTTAAATTTATTATCTATATTTTCCTTTCTTCTCCATCTTCCTCACTCTTTACTTCCTTGCAGTTTTTTTTTCTTGTAAATTAAAGTTCCTTTACAGCTTCAGTACGGTCATGTATAACTACCTATCATACAGTAGATATTTCTATTCAGAAGGCTTTTATTCATAGAAATTTTTAAAAAATTTCAAATAATGATTCTAATAAGTAATTCAATGTGTAATGGAACAAAGTCATCCGGGGAGATTCGATTTTCAAAAAAGCCAAGCAAAAAAGTCACTGCTCAAAATATTTCATTTTTACTATCTTTTTAAAAATCGACCGGTAATTGATTTCAAAGATGCACGAAAATTTTTTTTAAGCAAAGCTGATAAAAGTACTTTTGAGATGCTGTGGGAGTCGTTAAATGTGCCTTTTCTTGACAAATAACGTCTTTAACGAATGGCATTCGCAGTAACTAAAGAATATTCCAAAGGAGTGGATGATGGAAATGGCAGGGGGATGCAACGATAGCAGGAATAGAGAGCTCGCAGCATTTTTTCCGAACGGAAATCCGGAAAGGTTTCATTGAAAAAAAGAGGGAAAAATCCATTGGATTTTGCATTGTGTGTCACGGGGAAGAGGAGGAGGAGGAGGAGGAGGAGGAGCTGGAGGGTGTCGTGGAGCAAGGAAAATAAACATGTAATAGGAGTGCTAGGTTCATCGACGATATATCGACTGAGTGCGGCATGGGTGGCCGCTGTTTTCACCGAGCCGGAAAATAGCAGGGCCAGCTGCACCGGCTGTGCGGGAAAAAATGGAAAAACCGGTGCCAAGTGCTCCGAGGTGATAACAAAAATTATGCGTCGCGCTTTATTTTTGTAACTTTTTTTTCTGGGGGTGAAGGAGTCAACCCGATGGATTACCACACCCCTCGGGCTTTTCGGAACCCCCATGCTCGTATTTATGTTTATGGGGCAATTACGAAAATTTGCTCCACGGGAACCCGCGGAAACAACAAAAAAAGATCAATCGCTCCCATAATAACTCGCTGACTTTATTAAAAGCCCCGGATGCTGGACAGTGGATAAAGCACCGACAGCCACGAGACGAGAAGATGAGCCCATAAAGAACCTCGACACACGGAAGAATCGCTGGTTAAAAACGCAAAAGAAAATGGCTCGCCGTTCGCGCAAAAACCGGAGACTCGCATTAGCTAGACCGTTTGTGTAAATCGTCGCGCGCAGTCATTAACGTCATCCCCGGAAAATCATAAAGGTCACCGAGCGTCTCCGGATAGCCTGGAAAAATGAAAGCCGACCGTCGCCATCGACAGGGAAACCACACGTGGGAGCTGGAATTTTCCGGGCTCACCGCGGCCGCAGCGCGACCATAAACTCCTCGTTTTTACCTGCACTCGTCTCCGTAGGAAAAGCCGTTCCTTAAGCGCGACTTTCATTAGCGCGATGAGTCTAATTTATCTCGATGGCGCCGATATCGCTTGATAAATACGAGCTCAGTATGATCACGAGGGTAAAAAAGAGGCTCACGAGGGTTGCAACGACACCCAAACTCACCCCCTAAAACAGCGAGCAAATGGACCGAATAAAAAAATCGCTGGAAAATCCAACGAACACCGAGGATTTTGTAGTGCACGACAATGGCTGACTGTGTACAATTGTTCTTAGGACAGTTGGGGGTGTTGGCCCTTGTAGCTCATTTTTCTCCGGTTTCCTATTTTTCTCGCGCTTTCCTCCTCTTTCTTATATGAGACATTGACAAATACTCGCGCGAGCTGGATTCGGGCTCTCACGACAGGCTAAGAATAATCCTCGCACGATAAATTTTAATGAAGCTTTTACGTGTCAACCATGGCGAATTTCCATTAAACTTTGGCACGATTTAAGGATGTGGAACAGCGTCTACTCGTCTTTTCGTGTAGCCCGAGCGCCTCGAATACTTTCTAGGTACGGGCGAATCGATCCGAGGATTTATGCGATTCGCTTTTCCGTGCCCTTTTTGTTTCAATTGAATTACTACCTCGATCGCGCGGTGTTAAAAGGGACGCACTCGATATAAACTTCGCGCATAAGCACCGCTATTAGGGCGAATTTTTTGCCCTTGGCGGGTGTCTTTGCGAGCGGCCCCGCGATTATTTATTTGCGTTGTTCCCCGCGTTTCCCATTATGCAAATGCGAGTGTAAATGCTAAGTGAAATTAACGGGCCAAGCGCCACGCTTATTCAATTTGCGCGAAAAATGCTTTTAAATTTATGAAATAATATTATTTAGCGCCGCCGCCCACAATAAGATAGAGCAGTAACGGTAAAGACGGATGCGCCGGAGAATAAAAGTGCCGCACTCCTCGGCCGACATGATAAGTCGATACCTAATAAACATAATCACGCCGTAAAGCGCGCGCGCGTGCGCAGGAGAGGAAGAGGCTAATTCCACCGAATGTCGATCGAGCGCCAGGATATTCGGTGAAAGTGTCGATTCCAGTCAGTCGTCGTAAAAACATCAAAGATGAAAGGAAAAGAGATCCGTTTTTATGGAAATGCCAGTGGGTTCCATGGCCAAATGTAATTTTAAGAAACCACTTTAAGGGATCGATCGCCTTTAATAACTTTTGCATTACACGAGTAAATTCGCGTGACTCTCTGGGTTTCCTTTTAACCCCACCCCCGGAAGCTGGCAAAAATTCAAAAACCTCCACTCGTTGTTTTCCTTTTCCATCTGGGAATCTGTTTTGTCACCACGGAGATCGAGCGCCGAAATATTTTCCTTTTTAATCGCACCAACATATTAAAATAACGGCTGAGCTTCCGACAAATTTTTCCAGATGAAGAATCGAAGCTTTTAGCTAGTCGTAAAATTTATTGCTCCCGAGGCGTAAATGTCAGCTTGAAATTCGCCAGTTGGAGAATCTTTTCTAAAACAACCTCCCGAGGCGTTGGTCCATCCTCTAATAATAATAAAAACCAAAGCGTTTATAGCGTTTTATAATTGGCTGGAGGATCGAGGAGCCTTTGGCGGAAATCGGTTGAAATCTGCCTCGATATTTCTAATATTCCTTCATAATCTGCTGAGTGTAGAACTAATTTTTTTATCGCATTCTCTTGAACGCGTATATCAAAATTTTTATTTCGAGCGCTCAAAAGATTCGAGTGATATAAAATTATTAATGGTCGAGGCTGGAATTTTATAAATGTAATAAAATATGCTTTAAATTTTAACAGGCGAGGAAAAAAAATTTAGTTGCACGTTAATCGATTTCGAGTTGAATTTAATCAAAAGTTTTAGATTTTTAATATGTCTCTCGACAAAAACTACGGCCGCTCAACGTTAATCTTATCGAATCCATCTTATAATAACATTAAAACTTGGACTTGATAATTTTTTAAACTCATAAACTTTGTCCCACCCAAGATACTCGCAAAATTAAACAAATTAATGTTGTAAGAAAGGGGGAGTGGGTATTTATAATGGAGCACTTATTAATGTTAATGCGCGTGGATTTCTTGGAAAGTCTTGATTTCTCCGAATCCAAAGAACAAACGACATTACGAGTTGGCTTTGCAGTAGCGAAACGCGCAATACCAATTAACGCTAATGCAGCTGATAATTAATTCCCGTACTGTATCAGTCGGATCCGAGATCGGGATTGGAGTAAGGGTTCCCCTGGTTCCTACACATATTTAAGCCATTTCGGATTAAAGTTAATTAAATTTTAATTTTTATCTCGTAATTTTTACAACTAATTTGATTTTACTTTTATGCTCAGTTTTCGAGCTCAGTCGGATGCCAAGTTTTTCTTACGCGACTTTATCTGGACTTTTCTCAAGTTTTCCCGAACTTTAATAGTTCCTTTATCTGAACAGTTAAAAATTTCGAGCTACACACAATGGTGTAGATTTTAAAAGTTCATTTTTCGGATAAGTATTCCACGTGCAACTTTCTGCGAAACGCTTTATTAAATTTTTCAAATTCAACGAAATTTTCGCACTCTTTTTTGCGAGTCCGAGGAGTCTGCTAAAACTGAGAAAATGGGGTAAAGGGAATCGAGTGCGAGAACTAATATCTTTTGTAGGTGCTGGAGGATCGGCAACTCGAACTGATTGCCGTTATTGAAGAGCAGAGACAGAGCGAGCAATTCGAATATGAGCTTAAATGCGTTTAATGAGTAAATTTAACGGAAAAATTCCTAGATACTTCTTCTTTTGATGAAAAGGGAATGGGCATTGTGCAAAAAAGCAATTTTCCATCCGAATACGTGCATTAGACTATGTATCTCACGGATGAAAACCTTTGAATATTGCTATTTTTATCACTCGAGTCTCGTGTCTTCTTCAGGAAATTACGAATTAAAATATACAGCGTACGCGTAAAAATTCCCAAGTGGGTATTTGCATTATTTCAGAAGAGAAAGAGAGAGAGAGAGAGAGAGACAGACAGAGAGAGAGAGAGAGGCAGAGACAGGCCTCGTAACCGAGGAAAATTAATTTTCATCGCTTAATAAATGAAAATAAATTCTGTCCGAGGACGCCCAGTAGCGTAGCAATCGGCAGCCTTTTCCCGCCCCCCGAGTTTATACACTTCTTGCAGGTCTTAAAAAGAAAAGCATACAAATGCAGAAAATGAAGAAAAAAAGGAGATGTGCACGTGGCGCCGATGAGAAATGGAAAAACGAGATAAAAGCTGGCAGCGATTTTCAAGAACTTGGACAGAAAGTAATTTTCGCATAATGTCGAAAAGACGTGCGTTCCAGTGAGTGAAACATATGGGCGGGGGCGGGGGGCGAGTCAAAGGCAACAAGATTCTTCCCACAGCGGAACACCTTGAACATCGACAGGCGCTTGTCTTATCTGCAAAATGGTCCATCCTCCAGCATCCCAGACCGGGAGGCTGCGGCGAGAGCTAACAATGGCAATTTGCGAGATTACATTCTCCCTCTCCCGCCCTCGAAATTTATCAAAAGACTTCCGCACCCGCGCTTCGACAATTATCCCGTTGCGGAAATAAAGCCCGGGTAATGACGGAGTCTAGGTCAATGAAACCGGAATGCGAAACGAAAGTTATGAAAAGAGTCGTGTAAAAATCTCGCCGAATGGAATGAATGAGATTGCAAAAAATTTAAATACGATTGATAAGCCTCGAGATTACATTAATACGTCACGCCTGCTGTCTAACTCGCTTAAAATTTTATGCATATACTACTTTCAGCGGATTCCATTTTCGGTTAACTTTTTAATGTACCTGCTATTTGGCTTTTTATCTTCAAATCAGGCAGATGAAAAGTGATGCGATACAAGCTTAAAGTATAAATATTCGATAACATCCGTCACTATTAGTGCATGAATTTATGAACAAATATCCTCTCCATCTGTTAAAATAGTAAAAATCTTTTGAGAAATATCATTTTTAAAGTTTAAAAAATAATGTCTCCAGTCTGAAAAACATAAAAATACCTTTTCTTTAATTTTTTTGTCGTTGAACTGTATTCGAGGGGCTCAGTAGCTTCATGTATTCGCAACCTTGCACGTACGCACACTAGAATCGGATAAAATTTCAACCTGAAAACAAATCCTTTTATTTATCCTCGAATAAGAATATAGGAAAAAATGTTTTAAAGAAGCACGATTTGACAAGCATCGAATATTATTCTGAAGAGTTGGCTCTTTTAAATTTCATTCGACAAAAATATATATATCTACAAAGTTTGCGAATCACATAATTTTATTTTACTTACTACATGAATTCTTACTTTAACTCCATAAATAAACTCACTCCCCGATATATCCGATATGATTATTAATACACACTTTATAATTGTATTAAAAACAATTATTATTGGCAGTCCTTATGTGAAATACTAATAGACTACGCATACGAGCTCTATTTATTATAAAATAAAACTACATACATTTTCATTTGATTAAAAACAGAAGTAAACTAAATATAAACTCCTGTGATAAATTGTGCGGATAATTTAAAATATTAATGTGATCGTACAGGCGCAATGAAAATAAAGAGCTAAAAGTTGAAAAACATTATAAGAATACATTAATCAATTCCTGATCAATCTAACTTGTACAGAAAAAGAGAAAATGAAATAGTTCCCGGTCGATCGAACCTAATCGAGCTGTTCTTAAAATATGAGAGTAAATAGACAAGAACGTGCATCCTTTTTCTGAATTTAATGTATTTTTATTCTTTGTACTTCAAAACACGTTTCCACAAAGTTATTCCTTTGGTACAAGTGAAGAGAATACAGGAATTCCGAAGCAGGCATATTTTCAAGCGATTGAATTTATATACAAAAATTAATAAAATTACAAGTTCAGCCGTCAAAAATTTTAATCAATTTAAAAGACACGTTGTTTGAAGTTTAAAATAAAAAGAAAAAAAGAGAAAAAATAAGAAGAAGAAGAAGAAGAAGGAGGAGGAGGAGGAGGAGGAGGAGGAGAGAAGAAGGGTAATAAATGCTTTTGAAAATTAGAGCTGAAGTACGTGGGAATAAAAGAAAATCAATATCAAGTGCATCGGCATAAGCTTATAAGACACGTCAACCTTCGTGAATATCAAATAACTGGCGATGAAAAATAGAGAAAAGCGAGGGGAAAACCACGATGCAGGGAAGACACGCCGACTTATCTCCCGACTCACCATCGCCGCGAACACAAAGTCGCAAAGGTCTCTATCGGCAGACGGACAGCAGCTGTTTATAGGGATAATGAGAAATGGATTACAGGTCCACGCCTTCCCCGATAAATCAGTGTTTTCACGCGGCAGCGGCGAACGGGAGCCGGAATTTCTCGAGTGAGTGCACATCCTCCTCGGGAATAAAATCACCAGGAGCGCGCGTATCCGTCCAAAGTGTGACATATCGCACAGGGCGATAATAACTCCCCCGTCACTCGGCTCGTTAAAATTTTACGGGCGCCCGACTGCGTGGGGGAGGATCCGCCCGCCCCCCTCCCCCCCGCGTCCGCCGACAGCATCAACCACGAGGTACCGGACAACCGGAAAGTGCGGTGGTCGCGCAGCTTCTTCCGCCCGCGGGGTCCGAGCATCACCCGGGTGTCAGCCGATAATCTCCGCGCCCCAAGGCTGTAAAAACATCCCCCGCAGACTCGTAAAAGCGCCCCGACACCTGGTGCAGGTGAGCGCGGGGAAGCTGACCCGAGGCACTGCTAAATCACGGACAAGGAGGGCCGGACTCGTGTTGTTCCTTCCTCCAAATTCCCTTGCACCCAGCCAATAAATCCCCGTCCCCGGTGGCACGCGAGGCGCACCGGATTTCCGGTCTTCCGTCCCGCCGATTTATGCGTGACAAGGGCTCATTGTTGTCGCACCCCCGGGTATGGGGTGGAGAGGTCGATGCAAATCCTCGAAATTCCGCGAGGTTCTGGTGCGAGTTGCTTCTTATCGCCTGGAAGAACAGGAGATGGGCCAGAGTGACTTCTCCTCCTCTTTGATTATCATTGTCTCCTCTCTTACCTCTCGTCCTCCTCCTCCTCCTCCTCCTCCTCTTCCTTCTTGTTCCTCTTTTTCTTTCTCGTCTCTTCCTCGTGTCTTCCTCGTGTCTTCCTTGTTTCCGCTGCGAGCAGTTTGGACCCAGACGCTGATGGGTGGGCACGAGCGACGCTAGCGCCATCCGCCCTCGCAGAGATTTCCTTGCGATCCACTTTTTACATCGTCCTCGCGAATATAAATTGGATTGGAGCAACGCGATGCTGCCTCGGAGGAGAGAACGAGAAAAAAGAGAGATGGAGAAATGTCGGTAAATTGCTAAGCCCTTTCCTCCCTCCTCTTCCCCCTCCCCCGAAGACTCCCATACGAAAGACACTGATTTATCTCTGGGATTCCGCTGGACTGGCGTGGCACAAGCTGTGAAGTCCATTTCCACATGTACAGAAATTGATGAAAGTGTGGCTCGATTTAGTAGCGACACGCGGGTGCTCGTTTTTCCCAAAATCCTCCATTACCGGACTTACACGAAACCATCGCTTTCCAACTTTTGAGCGTTTAGCAAATAATTCTCTCTGAAAGATGTTTCACTAAATCCCTGTCGGATATAAAACAACGCGAATCCATTGCAAAATAAATGCGATGCTTCGTTAATGTTATCTCCTAATACCCGAAAGTGCCCGTGAGGCAAAATTAAAAAAGCCCCCATTGATGGGAAATTTGTAGCAAAATATTTAGTTTATAATATACAGAATTAAAATAAAAATGCTACACCAAACTTTTTTTGCTCCTCGCATCTCTGGACTGATTAAAAATTCATAATTTTAACGTGCTATACATGTATTTGCATAAAAAACTCTTTGCATAATTGTCTTTTTAATATTTAAAATTGAGAAATTTTATAAACACTGGAAAAGAGTATTTCCAAAGTTTTTACAATTAAAAAATTTTACATAATATTTATATAAAACATTTGTAATAAGTCTTTGTTAAAAGTGATGGCATTATTGTTTTTATATAAAATGTTGTTGTTGTTGTTGTTGTTGTTATAAAAATTCATAAAATTCTTCTCGATATATTATTTCAGAATAATTATTATCACTGATTGGTTTTTACATTAAAATAAAAACAGTTTCAACCAAAATTAAATTTCATTCATCGAGAAAGTTCATTTTTCATTTGAAATGAAACGAATTCCTATATTCGAAACTCATCTTTCAAAATCTATCAAATACTTTTTGTTTCAAAATAATCAATTTAAATTATAATTATTTTAAATTACTTTAAAATTTAGTTATATATTTATTGCATACATTTATTTAAACACTTATTTATTTTTTATATAATCTACTTCTATAAACTTTAGCGTGACATAAACGTATAATTATACGCATTTATAATTAAGTATCATAAAATTTAATCTGTTGTTTCACTTTATTTAAACAGGATTTCTAACTTTGCCACCAACTTAAACTTAATTTCAAATTTCATAAACGTAAAATTTTAATCCAAAAATTTATTGTCATATACAAATAAATTCATTGTACGAGATTAAAAAAAATTTCTTTCCAATTTATATTTTAAGCCTAGTCTTTCATTGTCAAAATTAATGAACAGCTATTTTATTACATTAATACCTATACACACTGCTTAAATATTTCGTTAAAATTTATTATAATAAGGATTAAGTGTTTTACATGTAGATAATTTTTCAAGCAATTTTATTAAGATGTAACAATATTATTTTTGGATTATCCAGTTTCAATTTATTCAAATATAATAATAAAAAGTGAATGCATCTCTCTGCCGAACAGTGTTAGTATGTTAAAATTTATTATATTCAAAACGGAAAAAAAAGTAATAATGTTATGTTTTACGTAATTTTTCGTGGTTGACCGAATAACTGTCTTTTTTCGTGTACAATATATTCAAAACTAACGCTTTATGAATACTATAATTCACTTTTTACGTCAAGCTGAAAAATTATAGTAGACATTATAATTACAAATACATACCCTTTTTTAATAATTCTCTTTGCTCTTTGATATTTGAACAGTAAACTACGTAAATAATTGGAAATGGCTGCAAAAAAAATATTATAAATTTTGAAAAGTATTTTGTTAAAATAAGTTTGAAAAACTCTTTGTGTTTACTGAAATTTTATTTATGCGTTCAATGAATTCGTTAAAAAAAGACTACTTACTGAACAATGAACATATCATTTATCAATTGCAATAATGCAAATATATTTTATAAATATTCTTTAATTTTTTTACACGATTACATTTTTTAATTAAAATAAGTTACATTTAAAAAAGATTTTAATTTATTTTAAATATTAATATTTAAATGTGGTCAACTATAAATTGAAATCAAAATATATTTCAAATGATTAAAAATAAAATAACTGTAAAATATACCCGATATTGTTTCGTTGAGGCTCAATTTAATGAATATTATTTCACTTTTGTTAAATAAATCAAAATAGTTATAAAAGTTTATTGGATGTTTTACATAATTTAGTTGAGTATTTTTGTAAAGAAATTGAACACCGGAAGTAAGTTTTATTTTGTAATTAAACAATTTTATTCAAGTATTTTAATTTATCTCCTTACTATAATTATTTTTATACTTAATTAATTAATTAAGGTATGCGGCTGTGCTCTTAATACTGATTTTATTCCAATTCTAGTTTAGTGTATGACCTTTTTATGTATGTTGGCATAAGATTCATGTTGACATAAATGTTAATTCGGCTTTAAAAATGGCATAGATTGAATAAAAATTACTAAATCTGAAGAGTTGATTTATTTTCACAACACTAAATCTTAATTTAATATCTGTATAAAGTAATTTGAATTGAAATTAATTTTTATTTTAACTGGAATGATTAAAAGTGTAATGTTAATAAACTAAATTTTAACTTCAAAATCACGAACAAGAGCTTTAATATAAACTTCTTTGACTAATTATAAATAAAAATAACTAAAAAATATTTAATTCTAAGAATAAAGTTAATAAAAACTAAAGTGCATCATTAATAACCTTTATAGATTAAATTACAATTCTCATTATTGAATAATTTATTGTTTTATTATGGATAGTATCGAACGTAAAAATAAAAAATTCATTAACGTCAGCCTGGTAATTATTACAAATATATTAATGTCGAGAGGCTGAGAAACGTGTCACCAAAATATACCAAAACACAAATTAATCTACATTTTATCTGGTTCATCAAATTGATGGACGATTTCCTAAAATAGATAATTACTGGCCTGTAATAAACACAAGCATATAACTCGCTTTTTCCATAGTCATCACTTTTGCACATATATATTACTTATTCTTCGTGTCTGAAATTTGATTAATGTGAAAAGTATGGACGAAATGTGCGTAGGTAATGGTTATCCGTGCCGACGAGCATTTTCAACATTCTCTCTCTCTCTCTCTCTCTCTCCTTCTTCTTCTTCTTCACTCTTCATTGCTCTCCGCCTCTTTTATCTGTTTAAAATTATACGTTGCTTTTTCGCTTCTTAGGTGTCTAAACGAATCGTTTGTTATATGACTATCATTGGAAGAATATTTTTGTAGAAAATCTCTTTTGCTCGAGTATCCGAGCAGAAAAACGTAAGTATTCATACATAGCAACGTATCCATGATTTGAATTAATAATTTTCGACTCTGTAAGATACATCGTTTTTGAATAACATTATACACTCTAAGAAACCGACAAAGGCTCTACTTGTGATAAGAACCGGAAGTATGGGAGGTGTGAGAAGTTTTGAGAGAGAAAGAGAGAGAGAGTGTCTGATGAACAACATGTTGTTAGGCACAACTTATGTTTATGGATGAGGAGACTTCAGTCAAAGTCTGGTTGGTGATCAAGACCTGACTAAGCCTCACATTTCACAGCCTATTAAGAACCTTGTCAAAATTCCTGATCAAAATATATGGTGGCACTATGACGTGACTTATTTCTTTTCTAATCTGGTGTACACGCTCTATCAACTACAATACTTGTATTCCCTCGATAGAAATTTCACTTCTGACCAAAGTACATACAGGAAAGAATGATCCACTTAATCAATATCTGGAATTTCGACCTATTTTCTTTCCATACTGTATAAATTTCACACAAACACACTTTGTAAAATTTATTAAAATTAATTTCTAAATACAAATTAATTTTGATTCCAACTCTTTGGTTTAAATTTTCCGATATATTTTCATTAATTTACTCACATCGAGTAACTAAATTATTGATTTGGTGTAATTAAGTTGAATAAAAATTAGCTCGAAATCGTAATAATAAAATAAATAAATTTATGTCTGTCCAATTTCAATAATCGTAACCAATTGAATAAATTTTGTGATAAACTTCGATTCTATTTGTTTCGTGTAACTAAATTTGAACTTATTTGAATTTACACAAACTCTCGGGTTTATATATTCACGTAATAGTATTACAACTTTTGCAATGTCTCTTCATTATAGTTGAATAGCAATATTGGTAATAAAGTTTTAATTGATCTACAAATCAATGACAAAATAATTTTTTTTCCATCCAAATTCTCAATAGTACTTTATCTATAGTGTTAATAATTTTCAAAACTATCAATTGTACAATTTTAATTATTTCATTAAGCGTACTACTGCATTTCTTTTGATCAGAAAGAGCATTAATGTACCGTGTGATATTAATAAAATACATTTAAATGAACGTCAAAATAAACACTCGATTAAAAACTTGGAAATTCGAAAGACTTCACAAAATTAGAGTATTGTTGAGCCCTGGATATGATGTAAATTGCAAATTGAGTATTTTCGCTCCTGATGAAACTTGATCCAAAAGAATGATTATTTATGAAATAAATTTGTAAATTTTGTTGGTATTTGATAGGCACTTAGAGCAAGTGTCAAGGTATAAGCTGAACGACAAAACTGAAACTATCAAAGTGTTACATTGTCCTTTAAAATCTCAAAAAATAAATTCTAGTAGTAAAAGAGTAATGAAAAGAAAAGAGATGAGAGAGCAGCGGTAAAAAATAAAAACTAATCGACACTAGGGACTTTACATAAGGCATTCAAGAAAATGTATTTGCCATAATAAGGCCGAGGAGCTCTTGTGCATGCGGAGAGCAAAAAGTAACAGTGGATATAATAATACTATGGTGACATCTTTACTTGAGAACGACTTGTCGTAAATTTTTTACGACTAGCGCGCATAAAAGTTACAGCCTAGTCTATTTAGGTTTCGAGGTCGAAAAAAATACGGTAAGCTGAAATTTGGCGTAAAACTGTATTTGGATGCTAAAACTAATGTTCAGATAGTGCTGAATGATTGGCTATTATGTAAAAAGACATTTTACTTTTTATGGTTGGGAAAAGAGTTAAAAATACCGAATTAAAGAAGGAAATACGTTCTCGCGAGGACGAATTCTAAAAACAAATGTTTTGCCATAAATTCCTTTTAATGAGATGACGTGCTGGTCGATCTCACTAAATTGCAGAATGCATTCATTAATGTGAACCAGCCTTTAAGACCCGACATAACTCAAATACTATAACAAAGCAAACCCACGAAAATGAAAGAATGCGTTATAAAAGAAGGAACTTTAGCTTTTAATAATTAATTTAATTCATATCTTTATAAACTATTTCATTATATTACGCAGTCTTTCAAAGGATCCTCCTTGAATTCAATATTTTTAACTTAAAAACCACATAACTTTTTAGCTAAAAACTGCAAGGAAAGAGATTTCATAGAACTAAATTAAAGTAGTCTCTGAGGTACGGACTTGATATCTTTAAATTTAGTAGCGTTTCCTCATAAAAATTTTGTGCTTTGGAGCTGCGGCCTCTTATATTAAAAAGAATTTCCAGACGACAATAAACTGGCCAGTTAATCGAATTTAAGGTGAAAGAATTATTTAGTTGTGTGCATAATGGACTTTCTCACTGCTGTCTCTCTCTCTCTCTCTCTCTCTCTATCTCGCTCGCTCGCTCGCTCTCGTTCTCTCCCTCTACCTTTCTTCTCTGTACACTCTATATATATATTCACCCACGTCAGGCATTGAAGAGTAAGTCTTACTCCCGATTTCGTACGCATCGATCGATCAATTGAACAATTCACATCTTCCTCTCCTCAAAGATCGTATCTCTAGTCGCGATATTAATCGACATTCGCTCTGTTCGACGTGTTATTTCAATGTCTGCGATTCACCGCTTACATATTATAATATACATATGTATACGCATTCAGAGAAATAATTTATTCAGCAAAAAGTACAGGCATCAAGATCACATTGAGAATCGTTTGAAACTTTGTGTAGAACTCGTTCAATGCTTCCAATAACTGAATTGAAAAACAGACTCCAAAGAAAAATATTTTTCTTGATTAAAAAAAGTTTCCAATGTAGCTTGATGAACAATTAAGTCTACAAAGGAGGACCGAGTGAATCACAATTCCATCAACTTTCTCAAGTTGGCATTAATTAAAGATGTCACGTAATTGAACAGAATCGAGTCAATGGCTTGTGCTGGAAAAATTACTTTTCCAACGATCGGACTGAGGAGCGAGAGAGACCTTAAAGGAAAATCATTTTTAGTAATGAGCAAATGCGAGCAAAGTGCACGTGCGAGACTCTGCAGAAAGGAGATTTCGTGGGACCAAATGGAACGGAGAACCAAATACTAAATACCGAGTCTAGACCAATGGAACTCGCCTACAAATGGAACAACGAACCAAAGGTTGGATGCACCGAATGCGATTTGAATCGATTGAATTATTGGACAAGAAAATATTGAGTGGTATTGGAGGAAGTACTCGGTCGGGGTAAGCGCGATTGGCTTCAATTAAGTACAATTACGGGGACATCCAGCGTTATAAGTTATTTAATTTAAGTGGATCCGATTTGTTAGATTTAATAGCCAATTTTCGAGGGAGCATTTGAAAAATTTTCCGACATTCAGCTCTTGCCATGTTTGCTCTTCTTCCCGTGACCGCTATTTAAATGTAAAAGTACATAAATGGCAATTAAAACACGCAATGTGCAATCAAAAATATTAGCGCGAGCGTGTTGCAAGAGAAGACATTCGCTATATTCTGTGTCAAAACCTCTTTCGGAAAAGCACCGAGAGCAAAACCAATAAAACCAGCACGGAATAAGTAAAGTTATTTCTTCCTCTCTTTTGTACTATCGCATTATCGGAATCTCCTGCAATTATATCTGGCATCGCGCATTTTATTTTTACAAATATTTAATCTACCAATCTTAACGAACAATATAAATAAAATTTATACGCGTGTTTACAATATAATGTCTTCCTTTGAAATATTGTATCTCACGGGCGCATATTTTATGTTAAGCTAATCGTTTGATAGAGATTATCATTACCGAAATAATGAATAAAATTAACAAATCAAAAAATATAGTTCATTTACGTTTATCCTATTCTGTCGGAAACTAATGATTTATTGCAAGAGATTATAGTTGATTTATAATGTTCCTCTTCAAAAGCTGTTATCTTATTAAAAAGAACTTTGTTTGCTATGTTTTGATGTAGAAAATGGTCGTTAAAGTTTTAGAACAATATTATGGTTTGAACAATGGCTTGTACGTTAGTAATCTATTATCGTAAATACATCATAAATCTCCTGAAACATTGAATGAAATTGATACTCGCTGAAAAAAGACGAAACAAATATTCAAAAATTATATACAATACTGTTAATGTTTCCGTGTTTTTTCATAAAAATATTTTTCCTTTTTTTTATATTAACGACGAGATAAAAAAAATTTCGAAAAAGTTCTTTGCTGCAATTCACTCGCACGGCAGCTGGAAATTGCGAAAAAATACGACTGAAGCCAACATATTTTCATCCTAGAAAATAATAAAAAATGAAAATGCGAAATGGCAATTTTCATTATATAAACTCCTACGACTTTTATTTGACGTTTTGATTGGTTTTTAATTTAAATGGATAATATAATTGTTAATAGCTCGAAAAATGAAAATAAGCTTTATTTAATGACTCTCGGAATAAAAATTACTCAAAGCTACATTAAACGTTTTTAATTTGAGCGAGTCAATAATATTTTTCCCCGAGAAATAAAAGAAAAAGTAAGGTTGAACGGTTCGGTCACACGTCTTTATAAATGAAAATTAACAAAAGAAGATGTCATAATGATGAGAATGTGAGAGGGACATAAAACTCGTTAATTTGACTGAAAGTAAAATACGATGTGCATACAGGTTTGATTCTACGATAAACAACCGACGTGTGCTGTATTAAAGTGTACGAGTAACATTTATAAGTTGCTCGTTCTCCTCATAATATGAAGTTCGAAACGAATGGATGGGAGAAGATAAATGCATAGATAACTAATTATTTGTTTTTGTTGAGAGAAAAAAAAGAAGGAACAGCGCAGAAATACGTAAAAATAAAACAGGTAAGAGAGAGAGAGAGAGAGAAGAGAGAAGGAGATCGGTACGGTCACGGCTATCAAATGCGTTCAGCTTTATAAAGATTAGGTGTGCACACACTAAAAACGTCTCGGTTTTATCGCATAATTCCTACTATAACAGTATAAGCAGGAGCTCGAGATCGGGCACATCGATACACGAGAAAAAGAGTGTGTGTGAATCTGTGTGTGAACATCCGGACAAGTGAGAAAAATGCGCAGAAAAAGATTCCGAATGATGCTCTCAAACGCGTTTATAAGCGAAACTTTATGTACGAAATGGTTTTCCCTTTCTTTCCAGTCGGAACGATGAAACAGAAGCGCCTGTCTGGATTTTTACCCGAGGAAGAGGCTTCTGTCGTTTCTGAGTAATGGCTTTTTATACGTACCTTCGCCCTTGAATTCGCCCCCCATTTTTATCCCGCGGGTAATTGTGGAGATGCTCGCGAGGACGACTCGGGTCCGCGAATTCACGCACGTTTGGGGAACGCGACAAAAAGCCATACGGGGAAAGTCTCGGAAAAACGGGGGACATTTTCCTTAAATCTGCCGGTGATGGTGGTACCGCTTCTGCTGCTGCTGCTGCTGCTGTTGCTGCTACTGCTGCTGCATCCGGGCCCTATAAAAAGCGATCGACACGATCTGCCCGCCAAGATTACAAGGATGATGTCGTTCCTGGCGCTCCTGTCCTCGGGAACAAGGAGGAAGCGCTTTTAACCCGAGAACGAGATAAGCGCTAGGAAAAAATAACAACATCGTGCCAACTTCTCCTCGCACGCCGTTCAATCTATTCCGCAAAAAATTCCCAGCATCTCGGCGCTGTCATTATCGCGTACATACACGTGCTTTTTGTGTTTTTGTGTTTTTTCTACCCTCCTCCTCATTCTCATCCTCCCCCCCCTTCATTGGTAATGAGTATGAATTTATATTTAACGCGGCCTTAATGCAGCGGAACCATCATTTACTATTTGTTTGTTTAATTTTAGCAGTCCGGAGTAATTGCAGTTTCGCGCCAACAGACGGTGTAAGGGTTCGTTACCCTCATTTTTCTCAATTATCAAAACTGCTAAGTGCGTTAATTTTTTTATTCGCCCGTCTCACAGATTTGAATTTTGTATTATAATCCATGCGTAGTATCTGATACGGCGAATGTGCTATTTTGTACGGCTTGGGTTTGTTATTTTTTTTATCTCGATAATATCTATTCTATCATACGGTATTATGAAGTTAAACTTGTAATTAAAACGGAGAGTTAAAATAATCAAAAACATACTCGTTATTGCAAAAGTACGTTTTCGCGTACAGGAATATAACAAAATTTTATACCATTTATAAAGCTAAAACCATTCGATATTTTTGCAGTAAATAATGCGATTTCTTCGAATTTGTGTTGATTTATTTATAATTCAAAATAAATGAGCTTTCCAAAAAAAGTAGTTTAAAATTGTACTTGACGTTTAAATGCACATAAAATTAAATTATTTAAAGAGAGAGATTGTTTTTATAAAATCATTTCATTACATTTGTTTACAGCTTTTACGTGTTAATGCAATAGTTTGAAATAATCAAGTACAAAAAACGTTCGACAAACGTATGACAAACAATCTTTGCCCAATAATTTCTGCTTTCAATAACAGTAATATTTAAATATTATTTTTACTATTATTTAAATATATTTAAATAATAGTAACAATATTTAATAATAAAAATGGATTCACCAAGGCTCCCACTGGTCTCGGCAACCAATTCGAGTTAGCGGATGCGTTTTTAATCAAGAGGTAAAAAAATCCATCAGCTCCCGAGTAATTGTGTCGACGCCCCAACAATAGGTGAAAAATCAAAGGAAGGGCGGAAGAAGGTGCCACGCGATAAAATGCACTTCTCAAGAAGAACGCATACTAATTAATCCGAGGATGCAAAACATTCTGCAATGACGCGAGTCCGAGTCGACAGGTAGCCGTCAAGGAAAAGACTAATTACACGGGTGAAGGACTCCTCGAGTGCCATTTCGTGTTCCTTGCCTCCCATCCGTAGCTTCCGAAATTCCGACAAGACTGATGAGCGAGGAGTTGAATCCGAGGCGATGGCCAGGGCAAACTCATGACGGATGAGCCCAAAGTTCCAGCATCGACGAGCGCGGATGCAACTGTGGTTAAGGACGGTATTAATCAGAACCACCACATTTGCCATCTCTCTCTCTCTCTCTCTCTCTCTCTCTGTCCCTTTCTGTCTGGCCGTGATTCCACTCGGGATGGAGGTCACGAACTCTCTTTCCTTTTTTATCGAGACAAATACTCTCGAGTGCTAGTGCGAAAGTCGCTTAAAGAGCTTTCGTTAAGGAGGTAAAACGCATTGTGGCCGGACCCGAGAACACAATAACGTTAACCGATTTGGCTTTCCCAACGCGTGTGCGGAAAAGCTCGGATTATAAATTTACATGAAGAAAATGTTGACGTGGAAGTTTATAGAAATTTAAATGCATTTCCTTCGTTCCCGCAGCATTACGTGACCCTTTTCTCGGCATATCGTGTTATTTTGCATTTTCCTCCTCAAAATTTCCACAAGCAACTTGTCCGTGCAATCTATTTATTACTGCTTTCGGCACAAGTATGTTATCTACACCTTTTGGGGGCTTAAAAAAAAGAGTTACAGGCACTTGTTATATTTTGGAAACTTTTTTAAGTATCTCTTGTAAAACTTTGGAGCATACTTTAAAACTTTGTACGATTCGTATGGGAAATTTTGTTCTATCGGATGAAGAGCAAAAAATTTAAATACCAAATCAGACATTTTTACATAGCGAATAGTAATGTGGCTGTCGACCTTGCTATGCAGGAATTTTCAATTATATTTTTTAAACTTTTTGCATATCGGGTGTATCGCCATTTTCGTTTTTTAATAATTATATTTTGAAGTTAATCAAGGCCGCATTGCGTCGCATCGCACAATGTCCCGATGGATTAAAATAACAGTTATTTAGATTTATAAGAGGTTCATTTTCTAGAAAAAGCCATAACAAAAAAAAATTTCAATCATCTCGATCCTTGCGAGCTGGGTCTTAAAGGGCGCCAAACAAAATTAATAAATTCAATAATTTTTTTAATAAATGAAATTGGTATTAAGCGGAACGCTAGGAAAGTTTGAAAGTGAAAGGTTTCGGGGCTGTGCATAAGTTTCCCAGATTAGTGCTTAGTCGATATTTATACGAGCTCGGAACCACCACCTTTCTGCAGCAATTTTCCTCAGGTGCTGAAAAGCGAATTAAATACCTCGCTCCCCCTTTCGTTACAAACCAATTAAGCAAAGGGTGTTGCCATCCCTCTTTTTTCAATCAATAAAAACGTTAATATAGAATTAATTATAATTAATCGGTATAATGGTGTATTGCTCGGGACACACAATGTCTTCCAGAGTCAAAATAAGCCAAAGTTTGAAATTGTAGAGACAGAGCAGCCGATCCACAGGATGTTATTAAAGAAATGTAATTTATGTCTGGACATTAGGCACGCTTGGCGAAATCGACGTGACGATAAAAATACCGATCGCTGTGGCCGAAAACTCGACAGTCAAGATGACTTGCGACTACGATCTGCGTTCAATGCCATTGTACTCGGTCAAGTGGTACAAGAGCAGGGATGAGTTCTACAGGTTCATCCCGAAGGAGATGCCGTCCAAGTCCGTCTTCCCGCTCCTCGCTGCAAAGGTCGACGTAAGTAGAGAGCGATTTTTGCGCCGATTTCCACAATGGACCAGTGTACAATTTAACCGTACGGGGAATCCCAACAGTCATCCCGACAAATGATAGACGGCCAATCGAATGTTCGATTGCGCGGGGTTTTCCGCGGGGAAACTCTGGATCAACGGACTCTTTCACCTGCGCGCGTGTATCCGCGCGATTTTTCCGGGGAGCAAGACTTGAACGTTACGAGTGGTCCCACTATATTAATTGATACATCCCGGGATGAATGGTCCGGGAGTCTCGGGTGTCCACCTCGACGAGTCCGAGCGGAATCCCCGAGTTTGCATTTTATGGACATGCCGAGTGCGATGTCGAACAAGGGGGAGGGGGTGCTTCCGAGTAATTATCTCGCCTACCGGTAACGCGATAATCGAGCGGCCGCCGGAGCCATTGAGTCGGAAAAGGAGACGCGCCTCCGAGATTCCCATACCTGGATCATACGGTTAGGTTGTGGTCGGTGGAATGGGGAGGGGGGAGGGAGGGAGCTCGGGTGTAATCTTCTCCTCCGACCGCGAAAGTATTTCAAATAAGTGTTCGATTATGCCGGACTCCGCTCGGCATTAAGCGTAATAACGGGGATTAGGAGCGCGCGGTTTTTTGTTTTTGGCAACGCTCGCGTCACAATTAGCCGAATAAAGAGGAAGTAAGTAAGTAAGTAAGTAAGTAAGTAACGAGCAACGACTCCCAGGGAAATTGAAAAAGTAACGGCGGCACTTTAAGGCTTTTTGCGTGATTTACAGAGCTGGAGAGCTGCCACACGACCCCTGGAAATACTCAATAAGCGAATTAGAATTAAACGACCCTCGTTACTCATCTCCAGTTTAATAATCATTATCCCGCGTGAGTCTGGAATCACGCGTGCGCCAGCCAAAAGCGCAATTAAAATTCCGTAATAGCTCGGAAAGTGTTATATTAGACTCCGGGTGACACTGTTATCTGGCCTATAAATCCTCGGGGAAAAAAACATAATTAAAATCGGAGAAAAATTATCGCAATGTAACGCTGGATGGCTGGATGGTCGGGGAAAAAAGACGGGCAAAAGAGCAAAAATCCCGACGCCGAGGTGCGGATGTGAACGATCGCTCCAGTTCTCGTCGGGATGTAACTAATGTTGCGGATGCTGCCGGTGGAATGAGCGGGAATTAATATATTAGCGGCTGTCGTTGACAAGCTATCCGAACCGGCTTGTAAAAGCTGCGTATGACCCATGAAAACCGGGGGGAAAGCGCTGTAAAATCATCCCGGCAAAAGGCGGATAAACGGGGGCTTTCCTCGCGATCCCCGGCCCACGATGGTAACGAGGACGAGCCTCGGCACAATGGATTTTCAATTAGATACTCGGCGGGGTGGAGGGAATGTCGGCGAGGGGAGGGGAAGGAGGGGGTAGGGGGGAATGTAGCGACGGGACGCCGCGATAAACCCGTCACCGCGATAAATTTGCCCGCACGAACAGCTGCGAGACCCCGAATTTCTCCCGCTAACCGTTACATTATTAAAATTTCCTCCGTGGTCCGAGAATTTACGCCCGAGTGGTCCACCGCCCCCGTGTTTATCGATTCGCCGGGGGCGCGCTAACGACTTATTCCGGTTTTTGCAGGGCCGACGACCACGCACGCGCTGGGGATTTTTTCGCGGCTCGCCTCACGCGAATGAGCGAAAAGTTCGCGCAATTAATCGTCGGCATCGATCCTTAATAAATAGCCCGAGTCGCGGCCCTGCGCTTGACGACGCTTAATTAACACGGGGGTGCGGGGTGAACGACCTCGTTACGCGACCCCCGCGCTCTCGCCCTTTCCTGGACCGATGATTAACGAGGAACCTTCTTGCCTTGGCCCTTGCAGTTCAACCGGAGCGACGACCACAGCGTCATCCTGAACAATGTCGAGCCGAATTTGGCCGGGAAGTACCGATGCGAGGTTTCCACCGAGGGTCCGACTTTCATCACCAGGACTGAGTCTGGCTACATGCACGTCGTCAGTGAGTATAATTAAAGCATTTTCTCGCTTTTCTTTCCTCTCAATTTCAAATCCGTATGATTTGTGTTGTGCGCGTGTACCGTCAAAAGAGATTCTCCGATAGAATCGGAAATTTAAACAAGTTTAGTTATAATCCCAAGCATTATCGCACAATTTTATAATGTAATACGGATAAATGTTACAAGATGCTTTATCGCAAAGGTGACGATTGAATTCCAGTTATCAGGAAAACTGCTTCTAAAACTCTCGTATTTCTTTCTCACTCTCGTGTATTTTATATTTCTACAACAGACTTAAATACATTATTTCGGAATACATTATTAAAGACATTCTGTATTCTTTAAAAAATTTTAAAAATTGTTTCGTGCAGAGATATTTACGTGTAATTTTTAAGCGAATAAATATTAAAATAAAACCTAAAGGTATAAATGTAGCAAAAAAATTTAGGATGGTTAATCTCAAACAAATGCTCAGCTTCTTTTATTGCATGATTTTAAGGCTTCTTTTTATTTACTATGCAATTAATAATGATTTTGATTAATTTAAATTTATTCAGTTTTTTACGTGAATTTTTTCATCCAATAATAGGCAGTTATAACATATCGAAAACTAGTTTTTCTATATAAAAAAAAGAACAAAGTAAAAATTTAACAAGAGTATGTTTTTAAGAGAATATTACTCGCAAAAAATATGAAACTGCACTTCTGACCTGAAGGATTATAAACTCATCGAGTTATAAAATTATTTAAAGCAATTCTGGACAAAAATTGATAGAAAAATTATAATCTGAATCTGAAATTATTAAAAAGCATTGGTGCTTGACAACGACATACAATTTAATACTTTTAATAATCGAAATATTAGTTTTGTCTTTGCTCAACCTGCAGAGTTTTAATTCTCTTACATATTGCTAAAATAATTTCAAAATAATCCACTCTGTTTTTTATCTCGTACACTACTTTTAAATTCAATTTCTCTCTCTCTCTCTCTCTCCTTTTTATTCAGCAAATAACAGTAAAGTACAAAGCTAATTTTAAAAAACAACAACGTGATCCACGTGTTAACCAAGATCAATGACCGCAGGGGCAGTTGAAGTTGTCTTATCTCGAGAACAGTACCAGCTTTCGATATTCGTGTGAAGAGGCACCGCGACTGATCGGAAAATGCAGAAAAAATTAATTGATCGCTGCGAGTGATCGGGCATTTGTCAGTATTCTACAAATGTCTTTTCCGAATGGGATTCTACGTGCTCCAGTTGATAACGGATACTCGACGAGAGCGTTAAAACTACTTTTCCCAAAGATAAGGGCGATCGATTTTTTCGAGACCCGGTATTCTCTTGTGATCCCACAAGTACCTACATTAAGAAAGTTCGATTCGAGATAACTTACACTACCGAGGTAATGAGATAATCGTCAATTATTGACGTGGCATTCTCGTAACGGCATTTATGAAATGGATACTCCTCCTAATGCTAAGTGCCCCGATCGGGACTTCCAATAATATTTGAACTTTGGAACGACCCGAGTTTGCTCGAGGCCCAAGCCCCGACGAATGTTTGCCGAGGAGAGGTGACCGGAAAAATCCGACTGCACCCATGTTGACGGGCTCATCGTCGCTTCGTCCACTCGAACACCTACTCGTACAAAGTCCTCAATAGAATAATTTTCCACGGGAAAACTCGACACTGGCTTTTCAATAAAAGCGCTTGCTTACGCTCGAGCTCGACCGAACTTACCGCGGACATTGTCATTCGGATTCGATCGGCCTAAGAGTGCCGGGCGCATTTCAGCGTGAAATCCGCACTTGCCGACCGAAAAATAATTGAAATTGATAAAAGAGAGGAAGATTCCGAGGAGAGATAAGAGACTCAAGAGACAGTTGGCTCTGGGACTTTTAATAGCGGGCCGCCACAAAAGGAAATCGATAAGCACAGCCCGCTTTTGTCAATGTGCAATCTTAGAGGGTCCGCCGTGAGAATGAGAGAGAGAGAGAGAGAGAGAGAGAGAGTCGTGCTCTCGCTACTGATTCCGAGGCGAATCGAGCCATCCACTTTTTGCCGGGAAGCTGAATTGTTCGCGCCGCGAGGCATCATCGAAAGGGAGATAAGGGGCGGGGGAGGGAGATAAAGGGAGGAAGGCACGAGATAAACTACGACACCGTTGACCTCTCTTCCTTTTCCTTCCCGTTCCTCCTCTTTGTTTCGCTTTCTTTTCAATCTATCCGTTCTTAATCTGCCCACGTGCGCTATGAAAGCAAACTCCTGCAGCCTTCCCTCTTTGTCCCTCCCGGCACTCCGGGCATTGTCGCCATAATCGCGCCCAATTAAAACGTACTTACCCGCAGGATCCTCCCGTCCTTTTTCATTTATTTTCCCTCTCGAAAAATTGCCTCCTGCCCACCACCACTACCACCACCACCCCCCCCATACCCCCGACCATCGGCTCGCGGTCGTTCCCGCGCGACAATGGCAAAAAAAAAAAAAAGCGCATTTCCTTCTGAGGATGCGGCCTAATAGTGGTATCCTTGACTTTCACTTTGCATGCGCGTCTAATGATAATCGAACGATCGCATCACCGAGTACGCGAGCTCGTAAATGGATTGCTACAATGTTTCTTTCATTGTACGGATGGATTGTAGATTTTTCCAGTAGTTTTCTTTGAATGTATTAATAAATTTCCACTAAAGAAAAAGAACGATTTACAAGATTGAAATATAAACTACTCGGCTCTTTCTCGAACCATTCTTTTGCATACTCTCCATAAAATTGCTCTAAACTAGTATTTATGTACCGTTTTACTCCTGCTTTTAAGAATTTCTATATACTATTGTTAAAACGCTAATATTTCACGTATAAAATATAGTTTCTATTAATAACATTTCGTGCGAGGTAGTATATTGTTCATTACAGAGAGAATATGTTCCCTTATCATCGTAATAAACGTATATCTGCGATTTTAATAAATTCACTTTTCTTAACTTACAGTCACATTTAAAAAAATTCAATATTCTAAATTACAGTAATAAAAAATACTCTATACAAGAATAAAATGAATTTGTAAGCCTGAAATTTTCTTATACTACAAAATCATTTATTTTCTTAATATTATAGAAGATAAAGTCTAAAGTTTGAATACAGAGTACCAGTGTGTCCGTGGTATATAGTATAATAGAGTAGAATAAAGTATAATAATATGACCGTTTTACTACCACATTGAACAAATTATATGAGACACAGCTATAACTTATTATTACTTTACATTACTTTCATTTTTCCTTTTTTTTTTCTTTTAAATAATCCTTTTAATGCAAATATTGAAAAATATATAATATACTTTCATAATATACATATAATATAATATCGTAAAATAATATACTTTGATTTTTTATTGAACGATACATCTATATTACACAAATTTATTTTCACTACATCATTGTACTTCGATAAATTAAATTGAATTTTTTTGACATTTTAAACATAATCCAATACTTTTAAATTTATATCCGTAAATTGCTTTAAATTCATATTTATATTAAAAAATTTTATTATTTATTTTTATACTTTTTATTTTGTTTTTTTTTATAATTCTTATTGATTTTCTAACAATGAATATTCAATTTTTTCACAATTAAAAGGTTATTTATTATTCGTTATTTAAATTGTAAAAATTTAAATCCACGAGTCATGCTTTAGTAGTCAATAGCTTTTTCGTTTAAATTAAAATAAAAAATAATCTCAACACACACTGAATTTAAAAATGTAAATAAAATGTTATTCTAGAAAAAGTTGATTAACAATATAGGAAAATATATTTTTTTCGCAATTACTCGTAACTCTTTTGATAAATATTTCGGACTGACTTTTGTTTAATCTTAAAGCTGATAATAGTCTAAAATGTAATAATAATGTTTTGCCCAAGTCTATTAAGCATAATCCTAAATACCCTATTAAAATAGATTTCACTTAACAATTTAACTTTGAATAAGTTAATGCCCTTTTTGGATTAATAGGAGCGATTAAGTTTGTGTTACTCATAGACTGCCATCATCTATTATTAATATTTATAGAATTAACATGTATTAATGGTCCGACTATTGAAAGTCACACCTGACTCATCCGACTAATGCGAACGAACATGACGAATCTCATTCGTGAAATATATCATGCGAATAATGCATTATAAAAATCGATATTATTTTCAAAAAATAACATTTTTTGTATTGTAATTAAGGTTTATTTTCCATGGGATAATGTTGAATTAAATTGCGAAAAATTGAATAACTTTTTCTTCTTTTCTTTTTTGTTTTTAAAGTGCAAATTGAATGTGCAAGAAAATAAACAGTAAAATAAAAATGTATTTGATAAGTATTGAAATGCATGGATGTAGAATAATGACATCATTTTTTACATTTCATAAAACGTGATTTATCACACGCAAGCTTACTTATTTCGAGCATAAAAAAATCTTCCTGAAAAGCACGGCATTTGTTTGTATAAAATAATGCAGTACACGAATAAAAACAAGAGTAAATAATAATTATAATGGCACCCCACGTCTCTAGACCAAAGTGTAATATAATTTAAATCGAAAAGTCAACGTGAAAAGCCATATATATGTGCACATGTTCAAGATGGAGAGATCATATCTTTGAACGTATTTCTTGCCACACGCCTTCTTTACTCCATGAAATACGCGGCCTATTTCCAGCTCCAGTTGTCAGGTATTGAAAAAATTCATGAAAACAGTTAGGGATGCCTCGGAGATTATAAAAAGAAAATGCCAAAGTACTTCGATCTCCTGATTTACAATTTGCGTTGAGGGAGGTAATACATTTTACAAAGTAAAGCAGGGGCGGGGGTCGGAGCATCGAAATAGAAGCGGACACTACAAAATAAAGGAGACGTATGATTTCGAGGATGTCAAAAGATATAAATTCCGCGCTGCGAACTCGCCGTTATTATTTTTGTTGCTGCCGCTATTTTCAATTCGAAATATTGCCTTTTGCTCAAAAAACGAAGGGCGCCAACACAATTATAATTTTCTTCTATTTGCCGTGGAAGCGCGCGGCTGACAGACGGATATATTCGCGATATTAAATATTTATTCAACGAGCGAGGCAAATTAATTATGGATTACACGATTGCAAGAGCTGCTATTTCGCGTCATCGAGATGATAAAGGGAACCGGAATTGACAAATTGCAGGTTGATTTTTACGCGGTGCAGCGCTTGTCAGCGTCGAATATTCGAGTGGACGTTTCTCCTCGGATGCTCGCGCGGAGCTCGCGGCGATACCCCGAGAGGAGGAGATGAATGGCATTGAGAGAGAGAGAGAGAGAGAATGAGGAAAATAAGGAAAATAAAGGTGCGAGGGGGCGCGGAAGGGAAAATGCCCCGGATGGTTTCGACGGGGAGACGAGGAGATTTGCCTCTCGCATTTGGCTCGCTCCCGTGTCTCCCCCCTCCCCCGCGTCCACACAATACCTTACAAATGAGCTGCGCGTCACTCCGGAGGATCCCAAGATTACCCGCGGAGTTCAGGTGCATCTCGAGAAAAAAAAAAAAAAAAAAAAGGAGCAACCTAAAAAAATAAGGCGAACACGAGTGTTTTAAAAAAAAAGGCCGGCTTTCGTGCAAATTGCCCCGGTGGCCAATAAGACGTCGATGAAAATAAATTGAAATTCGTTACCCGCGATGCCCCGCTTATCCGAGTGGCAAAAAAGTATGGCTGTTAATTTCTCGGGGGACTCGCGAGCCGAGGAAAAATAAATGCTCGCAGCATCCCTGGTTTTAGTGCCGGCAATGATAGTCACCGGCCGTAATGGATTCTTCCAAGTTCGTTAAGTAAGCGGTAGAGTCGACAGATCCTATTTTCGCTTTGACATTTATTCGCATCTCCAGCATCACTTGTGATCTGTTTGCAGAGCTGCCGAGAGGAAACCTGACGCTCGGGGTGGAGAAGCCGAAATACTCGCTGGGCGACATCGTCCGGGGCAACTGCACCGCACCTCCGGGAAATCCTCCGGTGAACATCACCTGGAGCGTCAATGGACGTCTGGTAAGTACTGCCCTTTCTCCCTCCCCCTCCATCTGTCCTGGAAAATCACTCGCATAACAATTTCCATTTCCACGATAATTCCTCGCGCTTACAACCCGAATGGGATTAATCGTCTCCGATTATGCGTCTTTGACTTGTTTTCGCGTCGGCCATTTACATTTTTTGGCAATTATTCCAATCGATCGCTTTGTTTGTCGGTTGATTTACATAGTTTATTGATAATTTAATAAAACAAAACCTTTACTACTGGACGCGCGTTATCTTTTTTCGAGAAACTTCACTCGCAAATCTTTAATTAACATTGCTGCGCTGCGTGGATTAATGAATAAAAGGAATTAAAGTTATATTTCGCTTAGCCTTCATGTAAAACCTTGTAATATTAATGCTAAAGATAGGACGCAGAAAATAATGCTAAAATTATTTGCGAACGGGCAGAGATGAATATTCTCCGGTAATTAATGTAACCTCACTTAAGCGTAAAATATATGGATAACACGAGCTTTTAACACGTATAAATAAAAGTGAGTCTCATTTGTTTCAGATGGCAATAATATTTGATTAAATATTTCTAAAGCAGCATAACGAATGCGCGTTCAATATTATGTTGTACATTTATTTATACAACTTTTATGCTATTAAAGCCTTTTGAAACCGGGGGACATTTGTTTTTGTCCGGTAAAACACGATAATTAGATCATCCGCTCGTGGAACCGGAGAGTACAGTAATACCCAAAGACATCTCGTACAGAATATTGAAATGGAAATGTAAAATTTGTGGCTGCCATACAAACACTAAAGCGCAAGCTTGAACGCACGCAAAATATTGTTTTTAAAATTCACCTATCCCGAAGGATGTATCATGCTCAATAACGCACCATTACGAATAATGGCCGCTCGTAAAAAGTCGGAAAAGCGGACTTCCGGTGCCCGAGATTTTCAATTTCGCGCCGCTAATCGGTTACCCCGGACGTGAAGGCCGCCACGCCCTTCGCGATGAGAGTGCCTCTTTGCCTCGTCCTCGCGAGGACATAGTTTTGCATAATTGGCACAAGTCCCGGTCGCAGACACCAAGACCGTTACTCCTAGGAATTTGCATATTTATTCCTCGGAAATGCGAGATCAATCCGAGGACGACGGATGTGCGTCACGGGTGTCGGAGTGTGGAGGGGGTGAGAAAAACACCGGGGACCAAGACCGAGATACAGGCTAAACCACTTCTAGTCCTCCGGGAAATGCATTAGCGAAAGTCGTTATTCCGCCGCAGGATAAACCGCGAGTTTTATCTCCGTTCGATGCCCTGATCGAACTCGGGACGGGTTGTTCTCCTGGCACGTGGAGCACGGACTCTCCTAGGAGAAGGCGAGGATGTCGTTAAGTCACCCCTTTCCGTGATTAAAAAAGCACGGAGGGGGGGGCGATTAACAAACCACGGCAGTACTCTCACGAACAAAAAGACCGTGCTTAAAGAATAATAAAAGAAAGTCTCTGCTTTTATCCCAGTTCTGTGTCATTATCATCAAGCGACGTTTAAGCTCCGAGTCCTCCCTAGTCCAGATTATCCAAGACTTCGAAATTTCCCTGGAAAACAAGCGGGAAAGCGCACCTAATGCGAAAGTCGAGGGCGAGCTTTCAGTGGTGCGCCTCCATCTGCTAACAGCGAAATAAGCAAAAAACGAAAGCCAAAAGAACAAATGAGTGACCTTAAAGAGACCTCACTCTCTTTCTCCATTTAACATTTCGCATTTGGAGATGCAAGTGCGCGACGAGCATTTCCGTCTCCTCCATTTCCTGCTCATCTCAATCGGAATGTGTGTTCACGAAAATCGTGTAATCGTGTTATTACATTGAAAAATTTTTTATCTTTCCACTATTAAGGCCAAAGGGTATTTTCGCTATTATGCTGCATATTACTATGCATTGTAACATCATAAAGACGTCGTTACACCTCGTTATAAACCCTCCACTCCAACATTTCCAAAGAAACTTTGAATGTAGTATTAAAGAACTCGATAGCGGCGAAGCAGGGGGTTGGGGTGGGGGGCGAGGGGCGCAAGCTGTCGTACTTTTATCTCCACACTTTCTTTTATCTAAAACCACTCAAAATTCTCGAAACCTCCCCGACTTTCTTTCTCCAGCCATGCGTAAATTCATTTGACACTTGTGAACGCTCAAATCCAACATCGCGAACAACGCGATGCAAATTATTTCAAACCTGCAAAGCTCTCCGGAGAACCCTCGACGTCGGAAAACACACACATACGCGAGTACGGATATCTTGCATATTGTTTTCAACTTTTGGTATGTAATAACTAAATTCAAGAGTCAGGGGTTATCTACAACAAATAGTACCGACGATGATTAACGGCGGCTGCGGTACGACTAATATCCCGTAAATTCAAGTAATGCAGAATAGAACTGAAATATCTTTTACATTGCGAAAACGCATTATTGGCGCGAGCTTTTTCCCGATGATCGCTCATGATTAAAAACACTCGCGAATTCGAGAGTACCGGAGAATTCCTCGATGAGAGTGCAATTGACCATTATAATAATTGAAACGATGCTTAACGCCGATAAAAAAAGCCGCTCGCGGACATAAATTTAGCTGCCAATAGAACAAATGGAGCACGAGGAGCAAATGAGCGAAAAAAGTTGGAAGGAAAATGGAGCGCAAGAGTTAATTTGTTTCGAAACAATTATTGAAAAGATGAAACGTCGTGACGAGTCGTGTCGATAATCCGATAAAAGCAACTTCGCAAAAAAAGCGGCACCTCCGGCCGAATTTCCGAATCCGTCCGCGTGAAAGTTGCGGGAACTGGAAGTGAAAAATTTTGCACCAGGTCAGATCGATTTGAAGCGGCTGGTGGATTTAAATTTTGACAAATGGAAGGAAGAGTCGTTCGTTAATTTACATCTTGTCCCGATCCGGCAGTACACGCGCGCGCGCACACAAACACACACAGAGATAGTCAAAGCAAAGTTTTTCTGCAAAGTTAAAAATTCAGCGCTCCAAGTTTTATTTGCCAGTAATTCAATTGCCAAGCTCGGCGGAGCGGCTGAAAAGCTTTAAAAGTTCCCGAACGGAAATAAAAGTGGCATAAGGCAAAAAGGCGAGGAGTCGCGGGTAAATAGTGGCGTAAAAGGTCGGAGGGTGACGGGGGTGAGGGATGTGGGGCGATCGCGATAAGAGGATGGGCTCGGCCGAATTAATACCCGAGCGGACGTCGGGAAATCTCGGCGGAAAAGCGGCACCAGGACTCGTGCGGCGGTCACTCGGGCGAGAAACAAATGTCACTCGTGGATAGTAAATCCAGGAGTTCAGCGACGTGGAGAATGTTCTCACAGTGAAGAAGGAGTCCTTAAGGCTGCCGCGAGGAGGAAATAAACTTGGGACTTTATATATGTGTGCGTAATAATGCCGCGAAGCGATTTACTTGACGTCTACCATCGTACATCAAAATTTCTTTCTATTCTACCATCTCGCCTCTTTATCTCATGCTTAGTACTTCTTTCTCTCCTAGTCTCATTTTTTATCCTCGTCTGCTTTCATAAACTGAACGGTTTATGATCTCTTCCACCCCTCCCCTCCACCCCTCCCCCCCCCGCGCCACCCACTACACTTCGGTCTTCCCTATTCTTCTTTCCCTTGTCTCTTGCCGCATATTTTTTCCCGTACTTCTTTTCAATCTTCATTTACGGCTCCGGATTCATTTTATCTGAAAAATGATAAATTTTCGTAACTCGTAAACAGTTTAACCTTACTTTTGCCATTATTACATTCATTAAAGAAAGAAATCGTCGATTTACTTAATGAGTCAACTTTCGCTTCATGACTTCAAACTTCCAGCCCACCCCCTCGCCCCTTTATTCTTATTCAATGTCTCGAATTACAACAGTATATTTCTTCCAGGTACACTCTTCTCTTCGTAATGCTACCTGTGATTTTGCTCTTGCCATTACACATATACCGTACTTTATACTTTATTCGCGTACCTTACCTTCTTACCTTCTCCCCCAGCACATTTCATAAATAACGTCGGCACTCTTCATTATTATTTCCTCGATATGACTCTTGATAAATCTCGATGTACACATGTGAAACAGAATTGAATGCTTGAAATAATAAATATAAGGGATAATTGGTATTGATAAAAACGAAGACGATTTCAATATTTCATTCGAAATCCTTAAACTTGTTATTACATCAAGATGCTAACATTATTTAATACAATGTTGATTCTTACTTTATCCACATTAAGATGCGCTTAAATTTACTTTCATCGTAAGTAACATCGTAAATTTATTCAATTACCAAAAACTCTCTTTATTTTTAAATTATTTTTTGTGGATGAATATTTTAATAACGACGATAGTCATAATAACAAACAAAAAAACATTGTGAAATGGTTTATGAATATTTAAGATAACAAAATTTATACTTTTCTTTGCACAACTGTTTGATGAAGATTTTATACTTTTTTCCTTTGTCTTCATTAACCAAAAATTCTAATTTAAAAGAAAAATCCTAAATTATTATTATTTAAGTCTAATAACCAATGCAAATAACTTATATTTACACACATGTGTACAAATAAATTCAATGTACAAAAAATCAATATTTAAATTCATGTAACGAATGAATACAAACATTTTTATGCTCTTTCAGACAATTTCTAATTATTAATTATTTAACAAGAAGAAAAAAATTAATATTAAAATAAATTAGCAATATAAATGTTAAATAATTTATAAAATTAACTATTGTGGATTAATGATACAACTTTATGTGCATTAATTTTTATATATAATTAAAAGTAGATAAAATTTCAATATGAATCTAACTATATTTTATTAAATATAAACATTAAATAAGCAAAAAAGGTCTTGTAAAATGAATTATTTAATTATTACGGTTTGTGTTCCAGATTTGAATAGTTAATATTTATAATATTATGAAATACCGCTACATTATCTCACTAGATAAAGGAAAAATTATATTTTTAGGAAACTAGATAACAATAACCAATTTAAAAATATTTAATTAGTGAAAACTTTGTGAGAGAGTTTGTCACGAAACAAGAAAAAGTTTTACGATGAGAATAATATTTATCATAAGAATATCACAGGTCGTAAAAGTATTTAATCACAAGCAAATAAAATTAATTCCATTATTTACATTAATAAATACAAAACAAAAAATTTTAATTGTTAATTATTAGATTAATTAAAATAAATTTTTTAATCAAGATTAATACTGCAGAAGAGTACGTACATTATACTAATTGTAAATTGCAAAATAAAAGTTTTTACGAAAAATAAAAAATAAAATTAAAATATTTGTAAATAAAATGTTTAAAAAAACATTTGGGGGGAAAGCTACATGATAAAATTAGAGAGTAAAGAAACTTTATAATCATGTATAAAAAGTATTTTTATGGTTGAGTATATTTTTAGAATAATTAAATCACGCATGTTAAGATGGGCTGGTCTATAGCTAAATAGAAAATGAAAGAGCAACATGTAGAACTTTAGTAGGAAAGTAAAAGATCTTTAAGTAGACCAAAACAAAGATGAGAAGATAATATTAAATAGGATTTAAGAGAAATAGGATATGATCAAGTATTCTAGATACATTTTGCAAAAAGCACAGTAGAACGATGCTTTTGTGTTGAAAAGGCAATAATTTTTTTACAATCGAACATAAAATAATGATAATATAAATAATAATAATAATAATAATAATAATTTTATTAACAATAATTATTATAATAATTATTGTTATTATTGTTAATATTACAACATAAAGCATATGAAAGTTTACATTCAGTAACAGTAAATGTACAATAGTTTGCATAAACAATTTAAAATTCTTATTTCAGCCAAAGTTACATAAAATTTTATTACATACCATTTGAGAGTTTAAAGTTAATAGAGCGGAAAGCATGCAATGAAGTGCGTCCTTCATTGCTCAGTTGTCGATATCTCTATTTTTATTAAAAACTGCAGAAATATTTTTTTACGAATCCAGAGTAAAAATACTAAATTCTCAACGTAACTTCTCTAAACTATTATTTAACTTTCATTTTAACTTCTTATATAAATAACATATATGTATACACTTTCCGTATAAAATACATGAAGAACGTCAATATTTAAACTTCATTTAGCCAAGTATATTATATTTCATACTTAAAAGACTCCAGCACGTAATGATTATTAAATAAACTTAAAGTTGATTCTCTGCGCTATTCTCACATACCAAATACGTTTAGAATCTACCGTATCTAATTTATTTTTAATTTTATCCATTCACTTTCTTCATTCGAACGTTTACATTGAATCTATATTTCATCCACGATTTCTCAAAGTTTCAAAATGTTTTACAAAAATAACAATCTTTTTTCAATTTCGATATAAAATCAATTGTTACCTTAAATATTGTATTTTTAGCCGATACTTGTGATTTAAAACCGCAAATATTACAACTTCGAGATATATTTAATAAAATTTTTTTATTTGAAAAAAAATTGTAGTTTTAAGCATGATGCATTATATGTAAGCTTTTAAAAATGAAACTAAATAAGAGTGCAAAAAGTAATGTCGAAGAGAAAACTGTAAAGGTGCATTCAAACCAAGTAATATAGATCTAAATTTAATGGAAATCATTAAACAAGTAATGAAACTCGGTGTTATCTATATAAAGCACTCACGCTATAATACAGAAAATGGTTGAAATCAGAAAATAAAAATCGAAAACCAAAAAAGAGTAGAATACAAATTAGTAATCTATAGAGTAGTGATTCATCTCCAATTAAAAAAAAAATATTCACTAGAAAATTTATGCTCAAACTTAAATTATCCTTGGTAATTTATAAATTTGAATTGTAATTTTAAAGTTTATATCAATATTATTTCAATGACATTCATAGTATTATTTTAGAAACTATTGTCTTAATGTATAAAAATGTAAAGTACATTAATTGAATCTATCTTTAAATAACATTATAAGAATTTTATTATAATAACCCATTACTCATCAAAATTGAAATGTAATTTGAATTTAAATAAAAAAAATAAAAACCTACGGTTTTTTTAATAAGTTCAATTATTACGAGTAATTGTTTTAATCAAAGCTTTTTACAATTCTCAAAATTGAATAAAATGAAAATTATATAAAAACACTTTTATTTATAATCTATAAATATTGTAAGAAAGATAATAGAAGTAAAAATTATAAAGAAAAATATTGATATTGTAAAATGAATTGATACAGAAAACAGTTAATCTATTAAAAATGCAATAAAAACACTTCGTTAATAAATACATTTTCATATATGCTAATAAGCTGACAGAATAAAGGTACTTTTATCTAGTCATTTACACGAAAAAATTTATTTCAGTAATTTTTTAAAATATACATATATTTTACAATTAATATTTAATAAAAATTTTTTATTACTTGACTGATTTATAAATAAGATAAACTAAATAATGAAAGTAAAATTGATTTATTTAATGCTACATTTATTACCAAGATTATAATTTATCATATATTGGTAAAATAAAAGCGGACTGAAAATTCAAACAACCAAAATCCATCAAGTCTGGAAAATGAAAGATAAACTCTATATTATTAATAAGCATGTTAAAGCTTATAATTATAATTTTAACTTGGTGAAATAATTTAAATTGAAACAAAGATTAATTATGAAACAAATATATATATATTATATATATATATATATATATATATATAATTATGTAGTAGATAAAAAAGAAATATCAATGGAACTACATTTAACATTTTCTTTATTACACAGTATACAAAAAAATCTTTTACATAAAATGACTCTACTAATTTAAAATAAATACTACAAATTATTATTCATATTTCATATTATTCTAAAACAATACATTGATCTTTCCTGATAAATTATTAATTTTTTTTATATGTATGAATATGAATCTCATTACGATTTATTTCCTGAACATAAAACAATTTATAATATAATACCTTACACTGCGTCTAATGTAAATAATATAAATATTGAATTAATTTATTAAAAATTAATACGGAAAAGATCATATGCAATTAATTCTTTTTGATATTACTGATAACACTACTTTATTTGTTTCAATATAATAATTTTGAAATATAATATAGTTTCAAATTTTAGGTATATTTAATATTTATTACATGAAATTAAAAATAAAATTATTCAATAAATTAAAAAAAAAAATATTGAAAGAATATAATTTAAAATCTCAGTTTAATAGTTTACAATAATTAAAATTCTACGTAGAAATATTTTACTTATAAAAATTTGAAATTTGAATTTCGTAACAAGAACTGTAAAAATTCCATTACAATTTTGAGAATTATTTATAATACATTATTATTAGTAAATTATGTAATGAAAAACAAAACAAGAATTAATTTTTTAAACATTCAATGAATAACTCTAATCTTTTATTAAAATAATTATTTACTGAAAATAGTATTACTTAATTACAGAGATAAATTTAAAACGGTCTCCTTTGAACAGATGTAGCTTTAAATAGAAATAAAATCTTTTTAATACTTACTTATCAATATATATACTAAGAACAAAAATATTTCAGTTATAAATTAAATGAGATTTAAATTACTCTAATGAATGTATACGTGTAACATTTTAATAAATTGCTTTCAATCATAACTGGAAAAGCATTCAAAATAATTGCTTCAAATATATTTCTCTACTCCGCAAAACGTTAGAAGGCCTTATTAATTTGCTTCAAACTTAAAACAATGATAAATTCAAACTGTAGAATATAATTGAATTTTGCAGAAATTGAAATAGTTTTGTTAATTAACATCGTTTGTTAATATATAATTATTAGCAGTGTTACACGGTAAATATGATTATTACGATAATCTACTTGATACAATTTTTTACCGCGCTCATGAAAATAATGGAACCATAACTACAACGATTAATGAATCGTATACTACGAATAATTACGATATTTAACTACAATTTTTTCAAATATTTTAATTTTTATAAATAAATAACTAATTATGTATAAAATACTTGATAACCTTTACTCGAAGTCTTAACAAAATACTTCATATAAAATTTTAATAAACATACTGTACAATATAATAATTAAAAATTAAATAAACGACTTTTATCTGCTTTATTAATTTAATCATTTTATAAAATAAAAATACTTTTGCTCTTTTGTATTTAATACTTTAAGTCTGTAATTTTAAGTTATAAATACTTAGAATTTTAGAAACTTCAAAATTAATAATAAAATTTAAATGGAAAAATCTTCAATAATTCTTTGACAACAATTTGGTAACTTAACAAGTAATCTTTAATTATCTAGTTATTTCAACTATGAATTTACTTAAAACGTACTTTAAACTTCTTTAGGAAACATTTAAAGAATTTAAAACCATAAATTCTTTAAAATCTTTTTGATCATTAATTCCATCTGCTGTATAATATATAGTATTTTTATTTGAATAACAAGACAAAAAAAATTTAATTTTCATAAATTTAATTTAAATTTTGCACATTATAAATGTCATAAATGATTTTAATTTAAAAACAATACACGTGGTACAAGAAAATTAACATGAAAATATGTGATATATCATTAAAAATGTATTATTAATTTGATATACATAAGAAATATATTAACCTGCATGTTTAAAATTGTTAATAAAAATCAAATAATAACTAAAATTTAATATTTCAAAATAAATTTTTTATATTTTTAATCAAAATAAACTTATTTAGCTTCTTAATAAATTTTGATAGAGAATCAAATTATGAACCAAGCTTCAATTTTATATTATGAGTAGCTTAAACTACTTAAACATCTCTTGCATTTATGGAGCTTGATTCTATGAAAATTCTTAACATTCATGAAATTTAAATACACCTTTATAAAATCAAACTACTGACATCAATTAGCATATTTAAATAAACTATAGTACTGATAAAAGATTTACTTTTGATGTATTATTTTCAAAAATCGTCGAAAAAAACTATACAGTAAAGATATGTATAATGAAATAAAAAGTACAATTTAAAACATTCAACTTTCCATATTTTCTTTTCCCCTAATTGAACTGATGCCTGAAATGATTAAATACATTATAATTCATAATATAGCTTCGCCATTACTTAATAAAAATTAATAATAAAATAAAAGTATCTTTCGAAACGTAGCATCAGTTTCTTAAGTCAGATCACGTCCATAATTAAACGTCGGGTTCTGCAAAATCTACTGTATCTTTGGATTAACTTGGAATTGAAATCTGAACATGAACTGAATCGCGACTAACATTTAGCATTGCGCTATACAGTTTTCATTGAAAGTATAACTATTGTCTTTACGCTAGAAGACAAGCCAAGTCAAGAAGTTGAGGAAGTGCTCCGAAGAAAGCAGAGAGCCACAAGATGCGCTGCAATGGACCAAACCAACATCCAGTTTAAACTTTCAGCAACTCGATGCTGGACAATCACCATTAAATAATAATTCAAAGTAAATCCATTTCGCGTAAGCGATCTTGATTTGCGTTCGAAAAAAAACTCGTATTTCTTGTAACTAATTTCAAACTCGCATTCGTGTAAAATAACTGTTACTACATGGACATTGATCGAAAATTGGAAAATGTACACTCGAATTTCAATATTTGGAGTACTTTGTAATCGTATGAGCACAAAATTTTAATTTGTATAATTTATAATGTGTATAAAATATACTTTCCATTAATGTACTGGATAAATTATTAAAGCTATTGACTCGACCACATTCAACAAAATTATTGACTAGTGAATTCTAATATGTACAAATTCTATAAAATACAATATTCTCTTTAGTATTGAAATTATATACAATTTATTATGCTTCGACTAGATATCTCTCGAAAATAATAAAGCAATAATGTAAAAGAAAACTTGTTTGAATAATCAAAAATAAAATTGCATTTTCAACTTCATCAAAAAGCATAACTTACAAATTTCAAAAAGTTAGTAACAGAGATATATTAGACAATAAATTTTGCATTCAAAATTTATACATATATATTTAATTTTATTGTAACTATATTCTTCAAACTTGATTAATTTATTGATATTAAATGATTTTAAAGATATTATAAATATTATTGAGTATTTTTATAAATCAAAATCATGAAACGTTTAAAAAAATATAAATGCTTTAAAATTAAAATTTAATATGAGCATTATATTTGTATGATCTTACATGTTAGAATAATATACAATAATTAAAATTTTTAAAAGATACTGATGATTCATCTTAAGATCCTTGCATTAACATAAATTTAAATAAATTATTAATCGTCTCATTTTAAATGTAAAATATTTTACCATTTATAAAATTTCATTTTTGTAACCATAAATATATTCGAGTACATACCTACAAATTTCAAAGCTTTTATATGAAATTAATGTTACGAACTAATTTTAATCTCAGATGATGGACTTTCAATGATCCGAGTTTCATTTTAAATTCAAAAAAGTATCTAATTTTATGAAATGAATTCCATTTTATTTTTAATATGAATGAACGATCAAGATTTATGACATTCGTTGGAATTTTAAATTCAAATATTTCAATTATGCAGTTTACAATAGCAAATATTGAAGAAAAAAAACATATAAACATAACAGAAATTTTATGAAGAAACTTAAAATTTTAAATGTAATAAAATTGTCCAAACACATTCTTTTAAAATAAGTATTTCTTTTTAAACTACCGAAGTAGGTATACACTCAATTTTAGAAAAATTATATATTATAATAATTATTGTAATAATTTAAAACTAAATACTAAGCAATCATTCGCGGCTACAAACATAGAAAATTGCTTAAATTTATCAAATACATATAAAATATGTGATTAATTATTTAACCAATAAAGGTACATTGTAATTGTAATACAGACACAACTTAGTATAACTGTTTGATTTTTTAAAGAATTACTTCTTAAAGGTATGTTCGAATAATATAAAATATAAAGTTTTATGCTTGATAAAAATAAAACAATCTTAAATACTAAGAAAATTAATATAGTATATTTAAATTCAAAAGTTATAAAAATATAATTTAAGATTAAATAAATATTGAAAATTATACTTCTATGAAAAATAATTTTATATGTCACTCAAATATGTCATTCCATAATTTTACAAAATTTATTTTTGAACAATTAAAAATAGTCAAATAAAATATTTAGAAATAACCTACTAAATTACTAAAAATATTTACGAATATTATATATTTTAATCGTAAGCTCAATTAATAAAACTAAAACTAATTTTAAATAATTCACAGAGAAATAAAAATAAAACTAATAATATGTAAACTGATGTAAGCCAACGTCAGCTCTTAAAATATGATCATAAATATAAAATTGTAAAAGTGAGTGAGTCGACCTAGACAAAAAATACATTTATTGAATTTTATTGAAATAAAAATATAAATAAATAATGTGCATTATCTTTAAAAGACTAGAAACGAAACATTGTCAAATAAAAGAAGAACTCCTTTCTTTACTATTCACAAATGACCTATTTGTTTGGGTTGAAAAAGGACTGCCAAATAGAGCTTCTTCAAATACTTTTAAAATTTTAGGGTAAAACTACATTTGACTATTACTGCAAGCTATACCAATAATATTTGTTTGTTATATGAATATTAATTGGTTTAATTTTAATTAAAAATCAATTGATAATTGCAGTAAAATCAAAATTTTAATGTAAACCTTTAGATCCATATTGAAATTATCATTTTATTAATAATGGAGAAAACGCAAGAGCAAAGAAAAAATTGCACAATGAATAAATACAAAATTAACATAATTATATTGTATCCTAGTCTTTTATATATTTTTTTATCATAAAATAGCAAATGTAATTTACACATCTCAAATATAAAAAAAGAAATTTTTATTTATAATATTAGGAATATTTGAACTAAATACAATATTTCAACTAAAAATAATATAAATTTGAGATTTATTTCTAAAATTATAAAAATATAAAACTAAAGATATATCATTTTTAAACGCAAATAAAATAATATTAATCATTGATTTATTTTGATGAAAATATCTATAAAAAATTATTTAAAAATCTATTAATAAAAAAAGAAAACTTTACTAAAATTCATGATAAAAGTATTTTTTAATTTTATAATTTAAATTTATAATTTAATTTCGATAATTTAGAAAAAAATATTTAATTTACATAGTATATACTCAATATTTCCTTTTTTTAATGAAAATAAGTGTAAATATTGTAGTAAATTATACGACAACGTTTTATAAGTTAAATTTACATGCATGAAAGGGAAAATGCTTATTATTATAATTTAGAGGGGAAAAAATTTCTTTTTAATTTTAAATTCTGTAAAATATTCATGGTACAGTATGAAATACAATACCGATTAAAAACAAAGAAAGAAAATATTAAATATTTACTTGGCTAATCCATAAAATTTTCCTCCAATAGTATCTACGGTTGAGATATAATAGATGCTTTAAAAAAATAAAATGACCCAAAGGTACTATAAATCCAAACACTCAAGATAAATTAAAGTCTCCCTTTAATAAAATCAGTCCTTTTTAGGTATCTAAAAAGGTCTAATCCAGACTGGCTTTCCCAATGTAATAAAAATGAATTCCTAGATAATCAATCCTAATTTACGAAATTTATTACAGCTTTCAAATTTAGAAAAACGAAACCTTCAGCTCAAACTTGAATAATAGATCTTTACCTATTAATAGTATTACTAATAAAATATAGAGCAATTTTGTAAAAAAAAAAAAGAAAATTTATTTGACTTATGATAACAGCGCTAAGCCGAATAGTTTGTTCGCTTATTTTATGAATAAATCAAACAAAATAAATTTTAAATCTCAACTCTCGAGTATATAAATTATTCGTCATTCTCATAAAAAGTTCTCCTTAATCCGGTGCTAACGAAACCAGTCCTTTACTTACTTTCAGAATTCGAAAAAAAATCCATTAAGTACCTGACATTTCGTAGATAACATTGACATCTAGGCCTTAAAATAAAAGATAATTTTAGAAGTAAACAACACATCATTACGATTTGTGACTCTTTACTACTTTATTATAAATGAATTCTATAATTTCAATTTAAAACTTGTCTCCGTAACTTTGATCGGATTAAATCAAAATCAATTTAGTCAATATATATTAATTACAAAAGTTAAACGTAGAGACAAAATTCGAAACTTGTATCAATATTTATGGAAGAATTACCCAAACAAATCCTTTTAATTATATTGTATACAACAAATATTATAAATAATTTAAAATTATTTATTATATTATATAAACATATCGATATACTCAGTTAAAAGGACATACTTACTGAAATTCTTTATTAAAAGCCTATAATAAAAATTAAATTAAATACTATTCATAAACTTGATCTCGAGTTTCAAAAGTAATATTAATTCATTCCAATAATTCACGTATAAATTTTTCCAAACTAAAGCAAACATCCAAGTCACATGAATCAAGCACAATCGAACTATTTCGTATTTAACTACAATATTCTATTACTTATTATAATTAAAACAACACGAGCAATAAGCTTTAAAAACAAAAAAATATTTTTAATCCATGAATATTTTAATCTTTAAACTTCAATATATCGGATTTCTAATTAAAATATTTCATTGAATATATTTTAATTTTTATGCTTTTTATTATGTTTTTGTTTTAGCTTTAAGGTTTTTTTTAAGTGACATTAATAAAATTAAAAATATTTTAATGACACAAAATACTTCTGAAAATACCGATAAAATCCTCTTTTAATATTCCGTTGTAAAATATAATCTTACAAATATTCAAGATTGAAATATCGGAAATATTTAGTTATTATATTAACTACATTAGATAACATAATACACTATAATCTTTACCTTGTCAACATTCTTTCCTCTACCATTAAATTAGAAGCAATAATAAAAAGGATGTTTAAAAAAAAACTATCCAATAGAAATGATGATTAACTTTTATTCATTATTATTAGTGAAAGGAACCAATTTGAATAGTAAAAATTAATGATTAATAACAACTAATATATTTTACATTATATTATATAATTATTTAATATATCGAATAAAAATATAATGAAGCTTTATATTGTTCGTATTATAACAACAACCACGAGAAAAATAATGAAAAAGTCTTACTCAGAATTTTCAAAGATTTCTACATATTGTCTATCCACACATATTTTATTAACATTCCTTCGTTATTTTTTTTTTTTTTTATTTTTATCAGTGTCTAAAGTTTATTTTACGTTGAACTAAAATTAAAATACTGTTAAAGTAGTTTAATATTGAAATTTGATCTGTTGCATGAAACCATATCCAGGTTTCATATAATTTTGGTCGTGAATGATGGATTCTAATGGGCACGCGGATGATGTTCTTTGATATCCACAGGGTGTAACCCAATATTTATAATTTTATCTTATTCGCCTCTTTTTTAAATATTTATATTGCAGGTATGCTGAATTCCAAATTTATTATAAAAGAAAGGCAGCGTCTATTTTTGCAACTGCAACACAATACCAAGGCTAATTATATTAAAAAATTCCCTAGCAGCCAAATTTTTCATTTTAATACTTGATTTGTTAATTGCAGGACTGACCCAATTGCCAAAAGAAAAAATAAAATTGCGACCTGCTATTGAGGACATTTTTTTACATAAACAATGGTTAATTGTCCATTTGCATTGCAGGTCAATTCCAGCTACGTCAGACACAAGCCAACGAGAAATGTGAATGACAATCGAACAATCACTACCGCCGGACTCGAATTTGAGGTCAATCACAATAGCTTTCGCAATGGCACATTGCGGATTATCTGTCGCGCCAACATCTTTCATCTTTACAAAGAAGAATCCACTTTGGTCCTAGAGGAGGAACGGCCTAGACTCGCATCCGTACTTGGAACCCGGGAGTCCTCTCCTAGTAGTAAATTATTTATATTTATTTTTATTTTTATTATTCGGTACATTGTGTTTTCGTTGTCTTTATTACAAAGTCTCTGCGCTCTACAAAGCTTTTATTTTGAATATAAATTTTATTTTGCAATAAAAATCGCGATGAGCATTGAAAATTAACAAAAAAGAAAGCACCTTGACTATTGATTAAAATTATTGTTATAAGGCAGTTATTTTTTCAATGCACCAGATATTTTATAATTTTAAATGATATCATACCAATGTATTGTTAATTATTCGTAAAAGAATAATACTCTGAACGTTTGCCTTATTTGGATTATTAATATTTTATCTTGTGTATTTATCAGTTAATTTTCGTTGTTAAAATTTATATTCAGCTAACCAACGAACGTACAAATCAATTAATTGATTATTTTACTCCAAAAAAGAAAATTAAATATAAATAAACCAAAGTTAAGAAATTAAAAATAGGTAAAATCATGTGTTATAAATTATAATTCATGTTGATTAAAAAAATTTGATACCTTAAGCTTGTGTTTAAAAATACCAAAATAGGATTTTTGAAAATATTTACTTTTATAAATCATTTATCATTAGTCTAATACAAGAATGCTTAACCATATTCAAAACTGCATTTATACAGTACACTGAAAATGAATTAACATTACAATTTATTCTTTTTTTTTGTTTTTTTTTTGTTTCTTACAAATAATATTAAATGCATTTATTTGCAAATTTCATAAATAAAATTTACTTACTTTTTTATTGTTGTTTGTTTTAGGTAGCACAGTTAATAAAGTGGAAAGGTGGTTCTTAGCCTTGACAATTGCCAACGTATTATTGGGTAGCATGAGATAACACCAATAAAAAATAAGATTGAACTAAAATCTGGAGGAAAGTTCAAATGAATTTGAAGCAAGAAGAAATGAAAAAGAAAAATTTTAAATTAAGTAAGCAAATCTACAGAGAGCGCAATACGATGAGAGATTGTAAAATTAAAAAATTTCTCGAGCTAAGATCGCAAGAGAGGACGGAATATTATAGAAAGAGCGAATGCGAACTATAATGATGAGACAAGAAAATGATTCTATGTTTCACTTATCGAACGTACGTTATTTGTGTAAATAGAGTATTAATTTAGTAAAAACTGTCTGTACGTATAATGCGAGATCATGCGCATGCATTATGGCGCAAATTTGTAATCCATATAAAATAATATGTCATTATATAAGTAGATGAAAGATGTTCCCTCAGAATATCAAAAATATCTCGTTTCGAGCGCATGAAAGATATATGCTTGATGGATATTTTTTATTCTCCTGACAGCTTTCGTTGGTACCTGGCAAAAACTAATTGCTGCCCATTAAAAGTACTACTGAGCTCTTATGACGAAATGTTGTTATTGTTTCCCATGGAATCTTGTTTAAATGACTAACAAATAAAACCTTTGTTACGTTCACTGCTACATTCTGAGTCAGTTTCTTCCAACCCTTTCCTTTTCTTTTCTTTTTGTCTTAAACTAAAAATTAATCATAATTTAATATGTGAAAGTTTTCAATAAGAAAAGCAATAAAAACAAAATTTATCAGGAAAAATACTTTGCAAAATTATTTATTAAAAAAAATTTTTATTTTGGTTTTGTTTAAGTATCTGTACATATAAATTTTAAAGCAACTACTAAACTATTTTCCAAATATTTGATAAAATTTATGGTTCTTGTATCATTTAAGTAAATATATAAACAACTTTAAAATTTAAATAATATATTACATATATTTTTAAAAATTAATTTGTATGAAATTAATACAATGTCAATTATCAATTAATAAAAAGATGAATGATTATTAAATAGTATCATTAAATTAAATCTTGGGCACTGAAATTATCATAATACATAGCCTACAGTAAAAAAAAAATGATTTAACAAATATCACATCAAATAATTAACATTGTTTTTCAGTATTGTTCATTAATATCGCTCGATTATTCTATTCTTTTAATTTATTAAAATACACATATAAAATTGTTCCTTATGTCTCCTGCTGTGATGTACTTTCTTTTGATAAACTCTGCACTTTTGATTCTATGATAGAAATGGTTACTTCTCTAATTTTGCTTTTCTCTTGGGCCATGGTTTGTATTTTTGACATTTGCTCAGTAACATATGAAACTCGCCTTTTAAAATAATCTTTAGCATCATTTATTTTTTTCTCAGCAAAATATCCAGTACCAATTTCAATGAGAACCTTATCAACTTCAACTAATTTTCCAGGAACATACATTGATCCAGTCAAGGGTACCAAAATTTCTTTTCCTATGAACAAAAAGAAAATTAATATACAAAATCACAAATATTAAGAGATTATTAAGAAAGAAAATATTTTTTGAACTTTTTTACATTATTATCATAAATAATCTTATGCGTATAAGTGTATATACTTATGCGTTTAAATTTTTTTTTTACCCTAACATAATTTTTTTAATTTTATTTATTTGAAAAGTGTTAGAATAAAATAAATAATTTTAAATAATTGTTTCTAAACTTATTTGTATACTCAATTATTACATTGATGTTGATCATGACAAAAAATAGTAGACAAACATGCAATATATGACAATACAAAATGATATTAAACCAATTTCTGTTTATTTAAAATAATTTTTCAATTGCAAATAATTGGCAATTTGTTGTTATATCTTTTATATCATAAATATATTATGCCCCATATAGGATATAATTATACTTCATATATTATTTATAAACAAGACTATACAAAATTTAATATTATTTAATATTTAAATGCATGTATTATATTCAATATTTATAATATATAGTATAGTAAATAAAAAAGTATTAAGTGTACGAAACACCAATGAAAACAATGTGTTTAATACATCAAATCGATAAAAAATTTAAATGATATCGGTTTAAACATAGATTATATTTACTAACCTAAAAATTACCACCATGATTAGTTGTTACAGTTCGTTTAATATAAAAAAAAAAATAAAATTCAAATATAATGTACCTAGTGCATCTGGAGTAAATTTATCCAGACACTCATGGGACTCTTGAAATTTGGCTTGTGCAATTTTTAAACTGTGCAATGAGTCTTGAAATACATTGAGTGAGTGATCAAGTTGCTGTTTAAACATTGCAAGCTGCTGTAAATCCAGAGTCTGCAAGTCGACTTGGTGTAAGTTTGGTTGTTCCATTAACGATATATCCGCCATTATTTAAGCTTTTACAGAATGAAAATTAAATCAATTTTTAATTAATAAACCTTTCGTAATTTGAAACTGCCCAAATACGGAAATCTCACTCTTCAAGTACACGATACTTTAAAGCCCGATGAAAAGCTAAAAATAGCAGTGCGAATGGAAACCACCTGGTCGAACACTCAAACACACGGGTAACTAGCGTTATTTGGTGTTATTTTTTGTAAGCTCGCGAGCGCGAGTCAATAAATTCAAATCTCCCGATAAAAACAGTATACCCGCTTGGTTATGTCAATATCTGCAAATTCTATTCAAATTAAACGCGCCAAACTTTTCAACATTCACATTCCCGTTCTGCGATCTATCCTGAGATAAATTTTTATTTCACAATAAGAAAGAATTGCCATTGTTTAACAATTTTTATTGTAATTATTACATAAAAAAGTGTATTTTAGTGCTCAAATGTAAAAAAATATCTACTAATACTATGTTTTACTATCGGAATAATGATCAAATCATTAGTTATCACAGCTTTCGTGTTTTTGTTGTTCAAACTGACATCTCACAACAAAATACGTTTTCAAATACTGAATGGGAATCTAAAAAGAAATAAAGATCATATTTAAGAAATTCAAGAACTACGGTGATATAATTCAGTTACATGTTCATCTTATTGATTTATTTCATCCTGTAAATTTGTAAGATTATTCAAAAACTGATGAAATATTGATAAATAATCTTTTAAACTTGTTTTTTCAATATCTTTTATTTTTCTAAGTTCCTGCATTGACATCCCTTTTTCTTTCATTTTAATGTCAAAAGCATCGATCTCCTCCATTAAATTTGAAATAGTAGGTACTTCATCTACATTAAACTGATCAACAGTTTTAATATCAATAGGAATGCCAATTCTTCCAGTTTTTGGATGAATAGAAAAAGGACACTTTAATAAATGACCCATACCAAAAGATACATTTATATCAATTCTAGGGTATGCGTATTGTAACATTATTTCTTCAATAAGAAATGGGGTTTTACACCAATCTTCAGACTTCTAAAATTTCATCATAATTGATATGACAGGATTTTAATTTTAATAATGTTAAATATTATGAAATTGTTATTAAATAATTATTAAATATTTAAAGTCGAATATAATAATATACTCACCAATTCAAGTTGATTTTTGAAAAAGCTTACAAAAGCTTCCCATCTAGTAAGACTTGTTGAATATTCATAAAGTATTTTTTTTACATTCAAACGCATTTCATCATTAGCTATAAGTCCTAAAAATGTTGTTATTCTTTCATCTGTTCCTAACATATTTTGTTCCTCAACACACATTTCTACAAATACAGGTTCTATTATTTCAAGTGATCTTCTGTAAATAAAATATTTATAAAATAATATAAATTTAACAAGAATAAAAGTAAATGATAATTTATTTCTCTAGCTATTTAATAATTTATGCAAGATTACTTTATATTATTCATTCAATTGAGAGTACAATCACTTGCCTAACATGAGGATGAATTGAATGATTTATTTCCACTTTCTTTTTTTTATAATACCCTCCAGTAACTACTTGTAAATAACTGGCTACAGCAAATCTGCTACTTCCTTTTAATAAGCGAGCTTTTTCATCACAAATCCAACCATGTATGCCTCTTCTACCAGAAAATACCCATAAAATATGTTGAAATCCAAAATCTTCTGTAATAATAAATTGATTTATTTTTATTAATATTAAAAAATAATTATAAATAGTATTATTAAAATACAATAGCAACCTTTTATGGCTACGTCTAAAACTTTTATAGCTATTGTCATGTACTTCCAACATTTAAAACAAATATCTGCTTCTGAACAACAGGTTCTAACATCATCATAATCTGTTGCATCAACATCAAATACTAATTCTTTTTGTACAGGATAAAGCAAAACTTTGGGATCTTTTTTACGAGATGAGGGTCTAAAAATTTAAATGTTTAATAAAATTTAAATTATATATTTTAATAAATATAAATTTTTAACATTCAAAATGTAAAAGATAAAGTAAATACTATACAAATTATTATAAACTGCTCCAATATCTATTTTTATGGGTTTATAGATTTTAACTGCATACTTTAATTCAGAAATTTGTGTATAAGATTGATTTCTTAAGTATCTGTCACCTTGAAAAGTTAAAGCAAACTCTCGATGAGAAAATAGTTTAACTAAAAATAAATTTAAGGTTTTTAATTATATTATAAATTATTATTGATACAAATAAATTACACCATTTTACCATCACCATAGCTTAACCATTGAAAAAAATCATTGAATGGAAATATTCTTGAAAAATATATTGAAACTATATCCATTAGCATTAATTTCAAAACAACTAAAATAGTTTAAAAATAGTTCACAACTGACAAATTGTATTAAAAATAACTGTTTTAATATAAAACAGCTTTAAACAACAATCAATTTTGCAAATAAAAAATTTTTCAATCAAATTAAAAAAAATACTTCAAAATCTCAGTCTTCAATAATTCATTTTTATTCATTTTCAAATGAATATTTATAATAAAATTGAAATTCGTATAAATCATAATTTCGAGTTTAAACGCAGGTGTTTTCGTATTATTACGAACGTAAGAAATTAATTCGCTAAAGCCTTGTATTTATATTACTACTTATATTATATTATTATTTATATTTTATACTAAAAATAAAATAAGACTTGTTAATGTAAACATTTGATAATATTAAAAAACTTAAAAATCCGTTGTTTTGAGATTAACGCATGCGTATTGTCATTTAAACAAATGGAAACTCGAAAATTTATACCACCAAATATGAGATCAACACAAAGTGCACGAAATGTGTAATATCCATATGCTACTCCCTCTTTCGGAGCTCTTTAATAACTAAAAGATTACGTACATATATGGTGAATTGAAGGAAAGAAAAGGAGGAGAAATAAAAAATCGTGTGTAATACGAAAAAGATAAAATATAATTTTAATATTTCATTATTACAAAGCGCGCTTAGGTGGTATGTTTTTCCCTTACATGTGATTAAAAAATTTTTTATGACTTGCATTTCATTAAGAATAAATAAATAATTTAATAAATGTAATTGTCATTATAATTCTCTCTGAAAACAACTATTATTCTAATTTTTTTAATTTATTTTAATTGATTTGCTTAATTTTTTGATAAAATTTATTTTAATTTATAAATAAAAAAAGTATTTACAAATACGCAGCTTTTGAACATTTTTTTCCATTAATTATTATTAATTCAATAAATTGAAATAAATTAAAGATTATATTTATTATGCAGACATTATCTTAATAAAATTTTTTTATTATTTTAAATTTGGTGAAAAATTACCTAATATTGATTTATATTAATAATATAGAATAAGATGAATTTTAATCACATTTAAAATAATTTCTTCTAAACGAAAAAGATAATGAATCTTTTTTATTGAAAAATATTATTTTTAACCAAGGAAATTATCATTTGAAAGAAATAAAATTAAAAATGAATTTCCCTGGATTTTAATATAAGCAAGAAGTTTTAATTAATTTTTATAATAATTAAGAATATGCAAATTTTTTGAAACAAAAAACTTGATCTTCAATTTTTATCAAACATATTTCAAATTTTGATTTTCAATATAAAAGAAAAATTAATCACATTAAAATATTCTATCTATTATTGAAAAATCTAAATTTTTAAATGAAAATGTATACACTTTTTAAAAAAACAATTTGTTCAACAAAAGAATCTTGATTTAAACATGTGTTGTTTAGTGAATTAAATAAATATTTTTTTGAAATCGACTTACGTGGGTACGGATTTGAATCAAGAGATAATAAAAAATAAGTTACTTAAATTCAATAACATCTGCATATAAATAGAAAAAAAATTAACTAACAATCGTTCTTTGATGTATAGAACTATTGACACAAGTGTAAAATTAAAAAAAAAGGTAACAATACAAACAACACATTAAACAAAAATTTTTTTTTAATTGTTATTTGAATCATTATCATGCTTATAATTTTTTCCTGTGTAATAAATATTTAGAGATAATATAGAGAGATTGCCTAATATGTATTAACAAAGACAATAAAATTATACAATAAATATAATCTATACATTTGATATTACTTTATAAGTACTCTGATTGAAAATTTCGAACAAGTTACTAGTCAACCAACAAGAACTACAATGTCATTCCCATTATATATTTGTTTGTGCATAATCATCGGCACCGGTATGTTGCAAAAAACTTTTTTTTAATAATTATTTTAATAATTCATAGTTTTATATTTTTAAAAAATTATACATGGATAAATATTTCGTAAATATGATTCCTTTAACAATAAATGTTGTAAATTTTGTACTATTTTACCCCATACTAAATTTGAAAAAATAGAATGGAACAAATTAATGTATAATGAATTATTTTTTAATAATTTATTAATAAATAATGAAATTTATTGTTCTCATATGGATATTTTAAAAAATTATTTTAGCTTTGGGTGTAGATATTCTAAATCCAACTGGTGCTACTATTTTTGACTGGTCGGAATTACCATTTTACGCATCGATACTACGTAATTCGGACAATAAAAAAATATGCAGTGGAGCAATTATTTCTAACAAATTTATTGTAACGACGGCTCGCTGTGTTAAGGATTCACTTGATACTCCCGACAATTTATTAGTTGCAACAGGTTATACAAGAAAATCAGCTGCCTTTGAAACTGTACATAATGTAGAGCACGTTGTTATTCATCCGGAATATACTGGTTATGTTGATCAAAACACCAACCAGTTAAATGATATTGCAATGGTCGAGGTATGTTAACAAATATAAACTGTAAATATGATTTGAAACAAACATTTTGACCATTTATTCTTTGTTTAAGCATATTTTTTATTTAATCAGCATAAATGATGTACAATATTAAAGTAATGATAATTTGTATAATAAATTGTAAAGAGTTTTTTATTGCATATATTATCTAAATTAATAATAATAATTTTAAACCAATTAAAATTTTACTTTATTTTAAAGTAATTATTAAAAATGTTCTACTTATATATAAACAAAAAAATAAATTATAATCAATATTTTAAAATTGGATTATTCAAATTAATAGATAAAATAAAATCGTTTATAAGAGGACAAAAAAATAAATGTATGATTAAACTTGAAACTTGATCGCTTAATTTCAAATTGAACATACATAATTAAGTATATAATTATGCAATTATATAATTATATAAATACATTTCTGTAATAATTATAATTTGTATACAATAATTAGTAAATAAATGTATCAATGCGTAGACTTTCTAATACTTATGAGGATGCAATTATAAAAAAACTTTTAAATGTATAATAAATTAAAATTATAAATACCTTATTTCGACAATATTTATGCATAAAATTGATTATTACATTAAATTATTATCTATTCTTACATATTATATATATATATATTTAAAAGATTTTCTAAAAGTATATTAGAATAAGTATTACATAATATAGTTTTTTAAATGATTCTGTTTGATTGATTTTGCAAAAGATGACACCATAACATAATTGAAATCTAGATCTTATTTATTTTACGTGACTATTATCAATTTTATAATCTTATTTACGTACCCAAAGCTGTTTATACATATTTTTCAACAAAAACTGTTATTCAATATTTTTGTTCATAACAAATTTAAAGCAAATATTCTTATAGCGTATATTTATAAAAAAAATTTTTTATTAATGATTATAAAATTAAAGTAGATTCCTATTTGAAAAAAAGAATATAAAAATCATATAAATTGATTAAGATATTTAAATAATTTAGCAAATAAAAAAGAATAAAAATATTTTTTTAAAGATCCATTTTATTTTATCCTAATTTCAACTATGAAAACAATTAACAAAAATAATTTGTAATTAAACCTTAGATAGTCATTTATGTTATCGATATGTATATTTTCAGCGATATGCTTTGTATATTATATCGTAAAACATTGCATTATGTAAAGTATTATGTGTTACGTATTATGTACATTCTAGTCAATTAAATCATTTTTAATGGTTTAATGAGAGAAAATTATTATTGATAAAACTATTCTGGTTGTAGATTAAAGACCTAATTTTACTTGGTCTCTATCAAAGATTGATAAAATTGCCATGGGCCGATACTGTACATAATAATTTCGGCTCAAATTTCCTTGATCAGAATAAATGTTCGGGAAAAAATTCTATACCTAATGATGTATTTTGCGCGTATCAAAAACCAGGAAAAATAGCAGGACCGGTAAGTTTTTTTTTTTAATAATCAGTTTTAATAATCATTGATTAGTTTTTCCTTTTATTATTTTACTTAAATCTATTTTTAATGAATATGACACTGATGAGAAACGATAACTTAAATATAAACAAATATATTTATTTCAATTGAATGATTTTCAATTTTTTAAAATTTTGTAGGTATATACAGGAAATCCATTGATTCACAAGGAAAAACTTGTTGGTCTGGCTCTTTCATCTCGTCCATATATCACTGGGACACCAGAATTATACATAAATATTTTCAAACACCTAGAATTCATTAAATTAATCTTATATCCCGCTGAACATTTATGAAAAGTTTGAGCTATGTGAAGTTTAAAAAAAAAGTGTAGGAATAATAATTTATTCGTATGTTCTATTTTGTAGGGGTAACATATATCTAGACGGTATTGTATTATATATTGAAACATGACTTACTATCTTAATATTTTTACTGTATTATAACGTATGTTTAGAAAGAATATTTTGTATTACATTATTACTTATACTTGAAATAAAGATCTAAATATCTTTTAGTGTACATGAAAGTATAAGATCATTATTTTTCCAAAACAAAAATATTAAATTAAAACAAAATTCTATATTTTCATAACTTTTAAATATTATATATTTTAATCCATTTGAATCTCTGAAATAATCAAGCAGCATTAAATACATAAAAATTACAATTGTATTATATAATACAGACATTTTGTTAATTAAATATTTACAAATAAAACAACTAAGTCTTAGTAAAGTTAATAGTTCTTTAAGTAAAAATGAATTTAGACGTTTCGATTATTTTAATTTAATATTAAATATTGCTTTTTATGCAAATTTTTTTTTTTTACCGTTTCTTATAGTCTACATGTGGTTAATATTGATTTAATTTTTATACCAAATTATGAATATTACACTTAATAATAATAAATCTAAATAAAAAACTAATTTAAATCAGTAATTCTCCGATGTATGTATATTATAAATTACAAGTTTGCTTTCTAAATAAGTATTTAATTTGAATGATACGAGGTTTACAAATGTGTAAAATCTTATAAAACAGGCTTCTTATGAAAATGTCTCAAACTTGCAAGGAGGAGCCAAAATTCGATATCAAAGCGCGAGCACGTGTTACTTCGATATCGTCGCCGAAATTTCCCACCGATTACACCTTTGGTCCGTGGCGCCACCGAAAACGCGAATTCCATCGACACCTGTTAGATAAACCTCGAAGATAGGATGAGAAGGAAAAGCCCCGTCTTTCCCTGTCAAAACAGTCCCGACATTTCCCAACCCGAACTCCCGGGTGCGGAGCGTCACGAAATTGATAAAATCCCGGGGAGATCGGCCCGGGCGTCACACCTGTCCGCACCTTCCCGAGCGACTCATCCACTCGCCAGCACTCGCCTCGACCGATAATCCGCAGAACGTGTTTTATCCTCGCAAGCTCCAGGACAAACGGGTCTCCTGAAAAACAGTTGGACCTTTTGCTCGACGGCTGTTATCCTGCTGGTGACCTCCCCTGGTTCCGACACCCGATACCCCGATTTCGTCCACTACCAATTGCACTTGGCCCGAGTCCCGTAAAGTCTCCCCGGCAACTTCTTCTCCAACGGTTTCTCGTGAAAAATATCGTTTTTGTAAAATGAAATGACGTAATTTCATCGAGTACCATAGGATTTTACGTCATTCCGTCATTTTCATTGCCGCGTCCATTCTCTCGAAGCTCGATTGTGTGTCTCGATGATATAACATAAACAAATATTATTTATGTTATATCATCCGGCCTTGTAACACCAAAATACGCGTGTAAACGTACATGTGCTTTCCCACGTAAACTACCAAAATGTTACATAATGGTTAAAGCTTAATCCTAATATTTACCGTTAAATCGTAAATCTAATTTACAAACATTCACATGTAATTTAACAGCGATATGTAATATTTAACAATTTTAAATCATTACTTATTTACATAAATTTAAAATTTTTTAACTCTATTTTTTCGAATTTCTTTTTTCCTTTTGTGTGGCACCAACATGGCTCAATTAAATGGATTTCTTTATAATTGTATTTGGTTAATATTTATAAACCTAAGCAAACTTCAAAAATTTCTGGCGAAACCGAATGGCACTTTATCCCCTCAATTAAATAATTAAAAATGAATGAACGCAAATCGGTTTCTCCTTTATCCATGGGATGGAAACACGTCACAATAAAAACTTTATAATATAAAAAAAAAAAATTTTTTAATAATTATTATAAAATAACTTATTGTTTTTTACGGAAAAAGAAAAAGTTATTTTTAAATAATTAATTTTTTACAATTTGAACTTTATAATAGCATTAAATGTATTATACCAATATTTATATTTAATTATAAATTACATTTTTACAAATACTAACTATCTTTTCAATAGTTTAAGCAAATTTTTTTTCAATGTAAATTGTGAATATTTTAATTTCATAAAGGAAAATATATCATAGATAAAATTACATAATAGATTAATAAAATGTACAATGGATTTAATAATAGAACTGCAAACAATACACATTGTATTAAATAAAAATAATTTTGTTTGCAATACCTATCACTTATTTTTTAATTCATATTTTAAATTATAAAAAATATTATAACTTTGACAATAATTATTAAACAAATATAACAACTTGTTATATATATATATATATATATATATATATGTATATTATTTTCAAAATTGTAAAAAATTTAAACACACATGTGTTTGTTCACTCGTATGTATGTTTTTTTACAATTCTTTGCTATTCTCTTTAATAGTCTACACGCAAAAATATTCAGGTTTATGACTTCAAAATTCCACGCATCAAACACATGTATTTAAAGCTTATCATTTAAATATATAATTTGTTTTTAAAGTAATTATTTTTACTTTTTTTTACTATACCTTTATATTTATTCTTAATGAAAGCTATAGTCTCATTAATTCTTGATTTGCATTTAAAATGTATTATTTAATCCCGAATAATCGTATTATAATTAACATATCCTTAAGTAAAATCTAGTATTTAAAAATAAATGTAAAAGTAAAGGAACAAGTGATAAATAAAATAAGAAACCCGTTATTAATATATTTGCTAGTTTTAATCATTTCAAACGTATAGACGTTTGACAATAAAATAATATTAATTTCAAATTCTGTTTGTCCTATGAACCTTAGGAAAAACTCCGTTTCTATAAAATAATAAATGTGAAAAGATTAGATACCTTCTAATACTAAACCTAAAAACTTCACCACGTGAGTTTTTTCACCATGTTTTTAATACATGAAAAATAAACAAGATTTTAATAGATATAATTTTTCGTTTGAAAGTCAAAAATTCATATAAAATTAACCTGATATTCATTCATTTATTAACAAAATTAAATAGGAGTCTTGATTTGAGTACATCGATATTTATTGAATTAAATAAACATTAATATAAAATAAACTTACATGCGTACGGATTTTAATCGAAAAGATAAAAAATATTAAGATATTTAAATTGAATAATATTTCCATTAAAATTGAAAACATGACTAATAAGTTTAAAATTGTTGACACAGGTGCAATAATGGAGAATGTAACAATGAGAACGACATGCTTAACATAAAATTTTTATAAGATTTTCTGAACTGTCTGTGAATTATGTATGCATTCACGTGTAAATTTTTTCATTATTAATAAATATTTAGAAAGATTGCTTAATGTATATCTAAAAATTATACTAAATTATAAAATAAATACGACTACACATTCGGTATTACTTTATAAATAATCTGATTTAAAAGTTTCAACAAGTCACTGATCAACCAACAAGACCTACAATGTCTTTCCCATCTTATATTTGTTTGTGCATGTTCATCGGTGTTGGTATGTAACAAATTTTCTCAATTATTTAAAAACATCATGCTTTTATACTCTTAGAAAATTCTTGCATTAATGAATATTTCCCAAGTGTAACGCCTTTAATCTTAGACGTGTATTTTATGATTTGTTTCAATTTTTTGTTGATTCACCACAATAATCCGTTATCGAATAATATTTATCCTCCAAATATTTATCATTCTAATGTGCATTATCTGAACATTTTTTAGCTGTCGCTCAAAATAGAACGAGTCTGACTCCTGGTGGTGGCTTATCCCCGACGAGTAGGAACGACCCGTCTCTTTACGCGGTAATACGAAAAATCGGAGACAAACAACAAATCTGCAGTGCAGGAATTATTTCCCACAAACATGTCCTGACGACGGCTCGGTGTGTCAACCCCAAGTTGACCAAACCAACGGAAATAATCGTTGCCACCGGATATACGAGAAAGGCATCTGTGTCGGAAACTTTACACGATGTCGTCAATGTCGCTATCCACCGGAAGTACACGGGTAAAAAGGATCCAGAAACGGGCAAAATGAATGACATTGCCGTTATCAAGGTAACTAATAAACAATATTGGTGTTGCTTTTGATTATGCCAATTTGAACACTCGATTTATTTCAAAATAACCATTCGAGATAAGCGAAAAATGTTTATTCTTTTAATTTGCTGTGGACACGAGTACAAAATGTGGTCGAAATTAACTCGTTAATAAAACGGTTATCGGAAGCCAAACTTCAGATTAGTGAGAGCAATTAAATGCTTAATTTCAAATTTGGTATACGTATCTACACACACAAGTATATTTATATTAATTCTAACATTTATATTATTTATTAATAAATTTTTTGTTTATTATATTACTATTCAATGAATGTTTTAAATATCTCTAACATTACTTATTAATCAATTTGAGATTTTTGTAATATTTTTTAAAATAATTTTATCAAAATACGTACATTGTTTATTTCACTTGATCATTAAAAACCTGGATTTTTTATGTATGTTAATTTATATTTAATAAATATTAATTATTAATTATGATAAAATAAAAAATAACCTTTATTGAAGGTAATGTACAAATACGGTTTATTAAAAAATAAATTACTTTTTACGATCTTTTTATTTCAAAGTATTTAAAAACATGCAAGATATTAACATTAGCACATAATTAAAATTTATATTTTACTTTTATTACGATAGATATTTTATGCAAAGTATTTTGCAGATTATGTTATATAGAAGGTATATATATTTCTCGTAAAACAATTTCTATGCTTATTCTTTGCTATAAGAAAATTAACGAAACAACATAAAGAAAATTAAATTAAGAAAAGTTTAAGAAGAATTTAAGAAAACAGTAAATGATAATTATGAAAAAAAGAAATACCTTTTTCCTTCAATTAGAAATATATTCGAATTAAAATATATGCTTTTTAGAACTCGAGTCTTCTTTGTAAATTGAAATTGGGCACAATTATTTTTTTATAGGAACTGAAAAAAAAATCCTCTTTAAAAGTCTTACAAATCTCCGTATTTTGTACATTAATCGATATGCTTAACTTTTTTTTTATTGTTTTTTCACTCTGAACATATGATATTTATACCATCGTGTACTACATCTATTTTTGGCTAAAAAGTGCCAGACGTAAAACATTATGAGCTTATCATCGGATAAATAAAACTACGTGTGGTCTAATTATTCTACTTTGTATCGTAAATGCCCCTATCGCATAAATAATAAAAGTAAATTTGAAAAATCAAAGTAGTCTAAAAATTTATAATTATTAATTATAATAATAATTAAAAAGTTTAGATCGGAACCTCCTTTGACCCGCCAATCTGCTTAACAACCACCTTGATTTATCATCGATAAATAAATATTTGAACAAATTTATTTTATTTCAAAAATTTCCCACGGAGATGTTTATGTATAATCAAATTACGCATAAACATCTCCGTTAGCCCTTAATGTAAGAGCGACAGAGTCGAAAAGAGAAAGAAAAACAGAAAGAAAATTAGTAAAAAATAAAAACCACGAGATATTCCCAAAGTACTTTTTTCCGTATAATTCATAATTAATCATTTCCCTATTTGTAATACCTACTCATATAAGCTGATAAAGTGACAAATGATATTAATGTTCGTGATAATAGATATGCATACAGTTCTAAAATATGAAAACGATTGCATGATTTTTTTATTAACAATATATAATTGTACCTCGATAAGAAATCTAAAATACATTTAATGAAATAAAATTTCTATTGACAAAAATATTTTGATTGCAGGTCGGAAACCCTATTTTACTCGGTATTTATCAAACACTGATAAGTCTTCCAATGGATGATGTCGCTAATACTAACCCTGAGATTGCTGATCGAACAGGAAGTAGCAACACGTGTTCTGATCAGTTTTACGCATACCTGAAACGGCCAAAATCAGTAGGCCCTGTAAGTGTTTTAAGCCATCTAGCACAAAAATTATTTACTTGTTGTTTCTTTTAACTTTACATTCATCAGAATTACCTCTAATTCTGAATGAATATTACAGTTAGAACAAAGTACAAAATTAAAATTTAACTGTTTATTACAAATGAGTAAGTTTAACATTTTGGAATGTTGCAGGTTTATTCAGGAAACCCATTATTCCACAACGGAAAACTTGTTGGTCTACTTTCAGCATCGCGTCCTTACACCACAACCGAACCAGTATTACACACGAATATTTTTTCGCATCTCGATTTTATTGATTCGTGTACGAGCTCTTAATCTTTATCAAGAGCTTGAGTTATACAAAGTATAAAAATAGTGTAAAAATAATTATTTATTAGCATATTCTACTTGTACACTGTGTATGTATTGTATCCTACTTCCATACTGCCGAATTATAATATTTATTTAAATATGATTTATTGCATATATATTTTTATTATACTTTATTATAATGTATGCTAGGATAAAATATTTTGTATTTGTCAATTACTTAAGTTTGATATAAAAATATAAACATTTATTTGCCTAGATAAACAACACATGTGTGATTTTTTTATTGTGAAAATAATATTAAATAAAAAAATTTTGTAATATTTCTATAATTGATAAGTACTTTAGCGAATCAGTTTAAAATTAATAATAAATAAAAACAAGCATACAAGTAAAATAATAAATATGAACAAAATGAAATTGTATTTAATAATAATAAAGTAATTTTTATCTGAGACTAGAATTTCATATTAATAATATTAATGATATTGTTACGGCAGCAGCCGAACGAATCTTTATTTATAAATTTTTTTTTATTAAAACAAAAAACGAATTTAGAATAGTTATAATTTATAATTTAATATATAATCTATAAATAATTTAATATATAATATTTAATACATAATATATAATATATAATAATTTAATATATAATAATAATATATAATTATAATTTAACATATAATATAATATAATTTAGGGAAAGTTATAAAAAAAAATATAATAAATTTTTAAAATTGAAAGAAAAAAAATATAATAAAATTTTTTTTTATATATAATTTTATATTATAATAATAATAATAATAATTGAAATAATGACAAATTTAATCGATAAAAATTTTTCATAATAATATTTAAATATAAAAGAAAAGAAAATGAAAGAAAGTAAAAGATTTTAGATATATTATCAATAATCATAATAATAATAATAATAGTTAGTAAAATAAGTTAGTAATATATAATGTAAAAATAATATTAAATAAGTTAATATTAAGTAATAACATTAAATAAAAAAGATAATAATAATTAATAAAATAAGCAATAATAATAATACTTAATTAATATTAAGCAATAATATTAATTGTATTAATAATAAAGTATTAAAAAGAAATGTAAATAGCATTACAAATAAGTTACCATTGTACTTTTTCAATACAATGGGGAAGAAAGAAGGAAAGAAAAAAAATATAAAATAAGTCGAATAATAAGAAATCAATCAAAACTAACTAAAATCCCAATTAAGAAATTGAACCTAAACATAGAAAACAAAAAAAATAAAGACACTCGCTAACCCTATCATCACAAGACAGTAGAAATTAAAAACAAATAGAAATTCTAAAATAAAATAAAATTATATATCTATCCTCTCTCTCTAACTAATAGGAAAATTTTAAGGAGCCTAAAAAGTGTCACTGGGCAAGAAAGTCAGAAAGTGATCAGAGAAAGGTATAGCAAAAAACTCTATGTAAAAAAAAGGGTCTATCTAACCCTATGTAAAAAAAACTGAGACAATGAAAACAAGGAAAATTCCAATGTACAAGTCTCAACAAAGAAAATTAGTTAAAAACAAAGAAAACTACATGAAATAATTATTAGAAAATAAAACAAACCTTTTTAAAATGATTCTAGAAGACTCGCACATCATTTTCATATGTCAAATGATGAAATAATAAAACCAACTATGAATAAAACACATTTTTATTAATAACTTTTTACTAACAATATATAAATTAATAAAACTCATTGTAATCACTTCACTATAAGTTGAGAAAACCATCTCATGCACTATAATTAACAAAACAATTTTTTAAAACATGTAAAACACTAAATTAATTCATTAGCGCATATCCTTTGTAATATTAATTCCTAATTTTTATCACAATAATTATACAAAATCTACAAACTAAAATTGTAAAGCACTATAACAAACACTTCACTTCACATATGTAAAATAAAAATAATATGCTTCATTGTTATTTTAAGAGTTAATTAAACAAAATTAAATAACTCTGTTAAAAACAATAAATTCAAAAAAATAAAAAAATACACATGTAAACAGATGTATGGAGCAAGTTTTAACTAAATTAGAATTTGGATTAATTAACTAATTAATGCCAAATAAATAAGAAAACTAAAATCTATTCAAGTTTTCCAAGAAAATACAAAATTTTCCCACATGCCCATACACCCTGTGTTTAAAAAATTGTATAAAAAGGGAGGAAAAATCAGGTGAAGCGCACTCAAATTTCAAGTTTTTTAGAGAGCAGTTAAGCTCTGTTTCTATTTTTTAAAATCTATCAAAAAGTTTTGCTGTCAAATAATTACTATTGCATTCACGGATTTTTCCTGACCAAGCTGATCAAGGTTGCATTAAGGATTTTCTTTGAATTCACATTCGCATTCACTCGTACACACACTTATTCAACAAAAGTAAGGAATAAATTTTCTTAATAATTTTTTTTTTATCGTGTTATTTTGACTTTTCCCTGTGAACATTATAACCTACAAAATCATTCGCGTGTGTTTTGAAACGTTTATTTTATTTCGTGATTTAATTCAATTTATTTTATTTCGCGATTACCGATTCACTCCTCCGTCCTGAGTTAGTGTGCGTAAGCATAGACCAAAAAGGGAGGATCTCTAATTAATTAAACCATAAATTGATAGAACCTCGAAACCGCGTTTTGATTTAAATTTCGCGACGTAACAATATAATAATTTAATATGATAATATTTAACGTTCAACTTATTCGATGTAAATACAAATATTCAATTTCTGAATAAAAAAAATATATGTGTGACAGTTAAACTGTCACTGAGAAAAATCACTCGCGGCTCTCCGAAAACCGCGTAGGGGTAGGGCCTGGCCCCACAAGCCCCTCCACCCCAGCCACCAACATCGTCGCGCACAAGATAAATAAGGGCGCGCGGCCCTTCGAAGGGCAGTCGATTCTCCCGATAGACTCCACCTCCGTGACTTGGACCACTCTACACGAACCCTAGAGCGCGCATCTTTTTCGCGAGAAAACACCAAGTCAGCTGAATCATCTCGCCGATTTTAGAATAAGGAGGCATGCGTGAAATACAAGTCGAATTTTATAATTACTGCAAAAATAATTACTGCAGTTCTGAAAATTCAAATTACAATGGGACGATTCAATTCCTCAAAGTAAATCTAAATGAAAAAATTCGAAAAGGAGCTTTATATATTAGTGTTAAAAGTTTAAGCCCGTGCAACGCATTAGTATTGGTAATTGAGAATTTAAGATTAAATTGTAACTTAATAATAATTTCTTGTATAGCTTATTTAATTCTTTACGAGGACACTGACAAGGGATCACCATATCAATTATAATTAGAAATATTTGAATAAGATAGAAACGTTTTGCCAGTCGATGTACAATTGCACAGCTTGTGTGTGTGTGTTTCGGCTCGACAGATCAGAGCTGTTACGATCAATTATAAAAAAAAATCGCGTTTTACGCCTCGTAAATAAATGATTTGTACAACTATTATTAGTTTACAGAAATACGTTGTTTTTTCAATAAACAAACAGTATTAAAGGTGAAATATATATATAATATGCTTACGAAAAGCAAGAAAGAAAGCAAAATTAAAACTCTTCAGAAATGCATATTTATGCATTTGTTCATACTTGTAGTGCTCCAATCATAGTGCATTGCTAGAAATTTAAGATTTTGGACGCACCAATCAGAAAAGACGGATATAATTTTTTCCTTCTTAGCAGAAAGAAGGTTTTTTGCCGAGGCTCGAAGTTTTCTGCGAAAAGCTGAGGTAAGGAGAAAATCGTAGTGCTCGCCGTAAACCAAGAAATAGATAAGCGTTAGAGACATTATTAGGAAAAAAATGAAGTCTCGGAGGTATTAGGCGAATAATATAAAATTGCGAGCGATCGTTGTTACTCAAAATTTGTAAGTCGAGGAGACTCGTTTACTTTTTTTAAATAAATTTTTCTGCAAATAATCAATTTCATATTTATATATTCATTTTCAAATATTTTCACCAATCATTATTAAGTTCAATATTTTTATTATTTGTATTTAGGTAAGAGTAAGTATTAGCTCAATTTAATTAACAATAATATTATATTAATACAAACAATTACATAAAATCGCACATAAAATCACATAAAATTGTTCATATAAATAAATACATAAAATTGTTAATACTAATAAATGTATAAAATTCGGCGCCGTAGGAATCCCTTGCCCTCCGTCTCCTAATTATACCCGTATATGTACTTGTATTCACTCCCACAATGTTAATCACAATTTCTAGAAATATTTCTGGATCATGAAAAATAAGTGTAAAGAGAATTAATTCTAGGCAAATCATAAAATCTCTCCGGTGAAAACAATCAGCCTTCCCAGATTAAAGCTCCAGAGTTTTATCTAAATCAAAAGATTATACAAAAACACATTAAATTAAATTATAGTAAAATGTGCTTTTGGACATACTCGACTGTAATTTTAAATAAAAACAAAACAGATCCGCATGATCTAAAAAACCTTAGTAGCTAATCCAAGCAGTATCCAAGTGCTTTCATATAGCGTCAACTGAAATCCAACCGATTTTATATCTCGCAGACAGCGACCTACAAATTTTCTTAAAAATGAATTACGACTTCATAAATCTAAAATGGTTTAATAAGCATAATAATCTTTGGAAATCTCTTAAAATCTCCAACGTAAAAATTTCTGAGAGGTGAAAGTATACGACACTGATCTATAATAAAAACAACAATAATATATTCGAACAATTTTCCTGAATAAATGTACTTAACCGGCTGTCACCCTTTGCTTACACGCAATATACAAAAATTGTCGTGTCTTAAAATATTAAAGCCATACGTGTGCGACGACATTTGTAAATGGCTGTTGTGGCATTTAATGGAAAATCGGCAAACGGCCACCTCGCGTTATCGGTTAGCCCGTATATGAATGGCCTCGACTTTTAAAAGCAGGTCAATTTTATAAATATTGAATGCGCACTTTGTAGACATAATCCTTTAATGAATTTGACAGTATAATTTTCCTCAATTTGGCTAATGTCGGATTTTTACCTAAGATGATTTAAGGTAAAAATGATACAATAGAAACGGGTTGAATAAAACAAATTTAATTAAGTGTTGTTTTATGAAAATTTTTATAACAAAGCTTGTGCTTAATTGGTCAACTATATAAAAATCGCTTTGCGTACACGATGTTTTATTCAGAATGACCGTGAACGGAATCCCTAGGCTGTTGGCCGGGATGTAATGTAATAAATAAATAAATAAACACTTATAAAAATCGCAGTCAAATGCCACATTTGACTTGTGACGTTATGACCGATTTGTCATATTAAACTAACGCACCTTTGCCGCATAATTTTCGAGTCTTAACAAGGACAGGAGATTCCTGTTGAAACGTCGACGTAATAAAACTCGAATAAAATTTTGAATTTTATTCTTACCGCACCTCATTGGATCTAATTGACAATTTTTCAAGTTAATTATGGAAGGTGCCGTACATGGAACATCGAACTCCTTAAAGATGTATAAATAGTTGATCGAATTTTTAATTTTTATCTTTTCGTAATATCACTTGCATGTATATTTGTAAATAAAGTCACAAGTAACTTAAAAAGAAAGTGTGTTGTTTTTTAATCGAGAGTTATTCGGATTAACATTAGTTTGTCGGTTCGGAAGTTATTCAAATTAACTGATCGCAACACAAGAAGTTTTTGATTTCTCCGGTCATGGTGCCTTCTGTTTTTATAAGAAGTTCAAATGAGCAATGGGGCTCTACTAACGAGGTGGCACACCAAATCACCTACCATGTCATGTTTGGAACATATAAAGAAGACTTCGGAATATTTTCAACTATCACCAACTGTGTTAGATGAAAAATAGGATACAAATAGGTTCTAGCTTTCAGTACATGAATTCAATAGAATAACAAGTCACCTTTGTGACCATAAAATAAAAATGGACGTCGCCGTAAAATTATTCAATAACAATAATTTTATTCACACTGGACCTCACCTAAATCTGAAATTTTTTAAATTATATGTGTCAACTTCAACCCACACTGCACCTGATCCTTACGCGAACCCGAATACCTGTGAGCTTATTCTGACCAACAGAGTTACTCACCGTTACAAATTAAATAATATTTATTATACTAACTATAAGTCAACAGTGTTGTTCAAGTTTCCAGTAAAACTATAGATATCCAAAGGTATCTACAACAAATTAAGAATCGATCATTACCGGATGGAGAGAACATGCACAAGTTACATGCATACGTAACACTTTTTGTAATTTTTGATAAGTACTTATCAAAAATTAAAAAAACAATTTTGTTTAGATGATTGGCTGGAATTAGACAGATTTTTATTGTCATCGATTCAATTATTTAATCGAAGAAGAGCTGGTGATGTTCAGCGAATTCTTATTGAAGAATTTCAAACTGCGGCAAAATTGCCCAATATATTATTTAAAGAATTAACGAGCAATGAGAAAAGCATTGCCGAAAAATATTCTCGTTTTGTTACGAGAGGGAAATTAAACAGGACAGTTCCTGTTTTATTAAATGATTTCCAACGGAAATCAATTAATCTTTTTCTAAAATTAAGAAAAATGGCGAAAGTTAGTTTGCAAAATCCCTATATATTTGGTATACCAAATAAAAGATCTTTCGAGCACTCGTATTTATGCGCGTGCGAATGCTTGAGAAAACACGCACATAATAGCGGCGCTAAAAATCTTGGATTATTAACAGGAACGAAATTGCGAAAATACTTCGCATCACTTGCATCAGATTAAATCTGAATGAATTTGATGTTACGAACATCGCTGTATTTATGGGAAACCATAAAGATATACATAAAAGATTTTGCCGTCAAGATGACGGGCTGAATGATGTGACAAAATTGTCACGAATTTTAGAACGAGCACAAAGCTCGTTGTTCCAACAGGAAAGGAACTCTGATTCCGAAGATAGTTCCGAAGAAGATGAGGTTGTAGAAGCCGAAAAAAATGATAATGGTAAGTTTTTATTTTGTATAGATTATTAATAAATATTAAATACATTTGTTACATTTTATTTTATTTTCATATGGAAACGTTGATGATAACCTTGTAAAAATTCCATCACAGAGTTGTGGTAAATATTTTTTTTATTTGAAATTTTATTTTATTTTTACCAATGTATGTAATATTATGTTTAATATTTTTAATTTTTAGAAACAACAACAACGATACAAAGGACCAGGTGGACGGAACTCCAAAAAAATTTAGTCCTAAGCAAATTTGGACATTATCCTGAACGAAAATTCCCTTCATTACAAGAGTTGAGGGAATTCTTCAACGAAAATATAGGTATATTAAAAAATAAAAATCCTGTAAAAATTAAAGCTTAGCTTTTTAATCAAAGGAAAAATAAATAAAGATAAATTTAATTTAAAAATAAAAGTTATTCATAAAAAAAATTTTTAATTATGTATTTTTTCTGTTTCAGATGAAAAAACGACATTTAACGATTATTTTTGTTATTAGATTATATATTATAACACACTAAATATTTATTAAAATAAAAATCTTTTATTATTTATTTATTTATTATAATTATTTATCTGTAAATGAAACGATTATTACAATAATAAATTTATTTGTAAATAAACTTATTTACAAATTTACATGAATTTTGAAATTGTATCAATTTAAAATAAATTACAAAGGAAAGTGGGTATTTCCCACAAGTAATAATGGATAGACAACTCAATGAATTACCCAACAATAGCAAAGAGCAAAAATTTAAAACTCTAGGAAAATATGAAATTAATAATTTGGCGGTGTAGTCCAACACGTAAACTACGCAAGTTGCTTCCTTATTAATTACACCCAGAAAAACTGTAAATTGTACGTATGATACAACTACAAAAAAAACTCAAATGTTAAAGACATGAAAAGCACATCTAAAAAAAGAGCGACTACAAAATTACGTATGTCATAGAGTTCTAAAAACTCGATTAAAAGCCGTGAGGAACTTGTATATATCACCTCGATTAATTATTTTACATACGGAAATTCAAAACTCAGTTGTTAGCCACCTAGTGACAGAGCGTGTACTACTGCAACCCGCTAAGCTTAAATTGCGTGATAGCATAGAGTTGATGTTAGAGTTAAAGTAACTTTTACTTTTCAATTACATCTTATAAAATAAAAAATAAATTTTTTTTATTTATTATTATTTAAAGAACAATTTCATTTTAAAGTAATTCTTACCAATGCACTATAAAGCAGATTAAAACAATTAATATACGTGTGTCTTTATTATTATATAAGCTAAATAATAAAATATCTATTGAGAGTTAAGACTAAGCTCTTTTACTTTTTACTTTATAACGAAACTTCTTGATTTTATTTCAAACTTCTTTCTTTAAAATTTTTATTTTCCCGATTTCGTTTACGAGCAGAGCTTTAGTTCATAAGGTAATCCACCAGGTTTGCTGCAATCGGCTCATGATCACTTTTTTAACATTGAATTAGCAATTACTATATTCATGGTTGATACAACTTGTATGAATTGTCTTTAGTAGATTAGGTTAATTTGGCGCTCAAGTGTGTTTATTCATTACAAATCAATTTTATAAATTTATGAATAAAGTTAAAATATATAAATTGGATGGACAAGGATTTTAATCAATAAAAATTTACCTATCGTAAAGGTATGATTTGTCTGCTTTCCGGATATGGTTCGTATTACCATTATCTGAAAAATTGTTGTTAAAAAATTTCACACTATGAACTGTAAAATTGTATCAGTTTTGCACTTATTTATTATTTAATAATATTATATAATATGTTAAATACAAAAGCTAATGTTACAAGTAAAGATCCATCAATTAATCAGTTGAAACATTTTCTAGGACATCATTAGGATCACCATTCTGCATTTCAAATAAATCATGGCTGATGAAGATGTAAATGGTGATTCGGACGAGGTCCAACAAGAAAAATCACAAGAAAAATCAAAAAGAATAGCAAGGTATGACAGTGGAGCTGCAGATTTGGAAAAAGTGACAGACTATGCCGAAGAAAGGGAAATATCGTCTTCCGAAGGTTTCACAAGTGTAAGTTTTATTTTGTGTTTAATAGTTTTTATAACTAATGTTGTAACTTATACGAAATTAAAACTTATTGCTGTTCATTAGTATAATTAAATGTACTGCTTTCAATTAAAAATATCTTGATTTAAATTTTGTATTTACTAATTTTGAGTTTCTAACCTATATGTGAAGAAATGATGCAATGTTAATACTACCAATGAAAATATTTCAAGTTAAAATGTATGTTGTACACAAATAATTAATTTGATATTTGTACGAATTTAAATATTTCTTTTAAATTAACTTTGTCATTCAACTTCTTTTTTATATAATGCAGGCTATGAGCATTATTGGAGACCGACGTAATAAGGAAGTAGCAGAAAAGAAAGCTAAAGAAAAAGAACTTTTAAAAGTTTCAATTAATAAGGAAGATGTTGATTTAATAGTAAGTAAACAAGTATCTTTGATTTATGTAAATAAGTATTATTAAATATTTATGATTTTTTATTATAATTGATATATAATCAAAAAACTTTTATTCTGTGTAGATGCGAGAAATGGAAATCAGTAGAACTTTAGCCGAACAAACTTTAAGAGAACACAGAGGAAATGTTGTGGAAGCATTAATCACATTAACAAGCTGAACATTTTTTGGCAACCTGCATGTCGCAAACCAGATATTATGACAATTGTGTAAAGTCGAATTTTCAATTATTTATTATCATAAAAATACCCAAAGACAAATAAATTATTGTTGACTCGTTTCTTTATAAGTGTTGATTGTATTATTTGAATTCACACTCTTATACTATTTTATTAATTTATTGGAAAAAGATTTATTGGAAAATAGGTAAATAATTATCACATATTTTATAATGAAAATGTAATTTATTTGATGTGGTGCAATGACTTAAAATAATGGAAAAATGAATGTATGAGCTGGTACTGATGAGCAGTGCTTTGCACCAAGGACTGCCGCTGTCATAATGTTCTTAACAAAAAGCTTCAAAGTTAAATGCAACATAAATATGGAAGTGCATTGGACAAAGAAACATCGGCAATCCATAGTACACGAGTACTGAATTCCATGATGAGGTAACATTTGTCTTACTTGTACTTAGTTTATCAAATTATCCAGTCATACGCTCATATATTCTTGCTGCAGATCAGATCGGTGTCGTTAAACAATAACTTTCATTCGAACAATATTACCATTTAAGAAAAATCGTTGATTATTACAAACTTCATTATTTGTCGGACAGTCCCAAAATATAAGTATATAAATAAATTGCAAATTTCAATTATACATGCACGTTCCTTGGCATCATTTTTTTTCAAATAAGCTTCAGCTCGATTAACGTAAATTTACACATATAAACGCTATACACGAGTCAATGTCAATTTACAAAACTCTTAGTCACACACAGCGATACTAAGTCTAAAATTTAATTATCACATTGCGCAAACTAAAAAACCTTGGTCTTTCAGAAAAAGGAACATGCGATCAAGAATATAATCGATTATAAGAAAATGATATCAATAAATTACATATTATGCTGAAGCTGAGTTTGATTCTTACAAAATATAGATATTATGTACATTAGAGATTTTAGCGTTTTCTATTTGACGGGACCGTCCGACAGAACTCGATACTTAATGGATATTTTCACTGGCTGCCAGGATCGACTAATCAGGATGTGGCGTTAAGTTTCAAGAGCAGAAGTAAAGATACAGTTGCAATTGTTACAATGGACTTATCACAGAACATGTATGGCATTAATATTCATTATCGTCGTCATTAGTGTAATAATAGGGTATTAGATTTAAGACCGTTGATAAAACTAAATTGGAGGATCAGGAAGCCAGCATAGTATTAAAAGATGATTATTGTTCTGGTTGCCCATAATTCAGCTCGCACGATTTTTTTTATTTCCTTGCGATTTTTAACAGTTAATTACACAAAACGATTAATATTTCTTACTATAATTGACTAACGCTTACTATACATTTTATTTAGCATTTTTTCAATGTCTGCCAGTTTTACACCTAAAAAATGTCAGAATCAATTTCTCTTCAAATCCAATTAGCAATTTAGCAATTTAAACTGAACAATTGCAGTTAAATATACATTATCTTTACACTGTAGAAGCCAATGCAATGTTCCGTTTAATTATGGACAACCCTAAAATTTATAATGAGAACATAAATTCGCGTCTAAAATTTGTCTACAAATTTAATTAATAGCGTTTAAAATATCAAAGAAGAAAAATTGGAAAAGTGCCTGATTATCTGATGACAAAGTTTATTAATTAAAAGGAGAAACAAAGATAGGGATAGGAGGGAAGTACTGATAGGAATATCTGCAGGCAAAAAATATACAAAAATACAGGGCACAGGTTGCGCATAGCATTAATCGTAATAATAATCGTAAATATTGAGAGAAAGAGATCATATAAAACGCTAACTAGAATCATTTACTCCATTCTGGAAGAGTTTGATGATTTACAATTAAAAATTACTATCCGGTAATAAACAAAGTGTCTAGAACCTCCCGAGGGAACCCACTCCGAGGGTCCCACCAGCCAGACTAAAGGCTACTTTTAACGGGAGGTCGTCGTTTGATCCGCTGACAAAGGAACAAAATGGTTAATCGTCTAGTTGACGCGTATCACATCATCTGTGTTGTTTGTGACAACATAGCGAGCTTTGATCGTATTGGTCCTCTGTTGGCTGTTTTGTTTTTGGATCAGCGCGGTGTCTGTCTGTGTTCTCAATATGGAAGAAGCAAACGGTCGAATAAAACCCGCTCCGCACGTCTCGTACGAAAGGAAAAAGCCATCGCACACACAGCCTCCTTTTGTTTAATCGTTTAATCGTTTAATCTGTTAATCTGTCAAGCTGACAAGCTGACGCTGATTGGCTTTCCTTTTACCCCTCGGATCCTCGGTTCCGTGACGAAGATGTGCCTGAAGCGCCAGGAAAGAGAAAGTCGGCTGCTCGTAACGACGACGAAACAACAAAACAACAAAATTTTGACATCAAAATTTGACCTGTGCAGTCGGATTCGTGAGCTTAACTTTTTTTTCTCCCTTATATTTATTTTTTTTTCTTTTCTTTTTTGCTTAAATGAAAATGCGCGTACAATACACTTTTGCCTCGGCTACATGGTTTTCGTCGCGAAACTGTTTTTCACCATCACACTGACACACCGCAGTCTATCGAAGCGAAGTGCGCCCGCGTCGTATTAACTGGCCTTCACCTTCACTTGGTACGACTCTTATTCCTTTTCTGTCCCTTTCTTACATTCTTAACTCTACTAGACACTAGTCTTTATCCGTTTTTTCAAATAACGTGTTTTTCATTGTGTAAGTGGCTCAAAGGCTGGCACACTAGGAAACATTTATTTAACACTACTCCTTTTCACTTTGCACAAAAGTCAAGAAGGATGTAACAGAGGCGGGGGCGATGTTGTTGTACCCGGAGCTAAAGGTGATTGCTTTCAGCTCTGTTTAACTCGTTTCCGTGGCGGTCCGATAGGTGGAATTTGTTGGGTCGCAAGTGCCCGAAAAGCCTCCGCTATCAGGTTTGGATGCGAACTTACCATCGACTTGAATCCTGTTGTTTCCATCACATCTGTTGCATGTCTAAAAATAAAAAAATCCCTTCGTTAATACACATTTGAAGATGAAGATGAACAACGATAAATATTCATTCATTCGCTCTATTCGGACGACTCGACACAACATTCAACTCCATTACTCGAATCATTAAATTCTCCAACAATACAACTTCTCTTTTAAAGTAAAGTAATTTTTGCGTTTTACATCTCCATTCATATTTAAAAGAAATATTAACACATTTTATGAGAAATAAGTTGGCATAAATTACGAAACTAAGTGTGCATTTAAAAGAGAAGGAAATAAATAAAAAATAAAAAATAACCAAAAGTACGATAATTAAATGTTTAATTTTTTTTGTTTTTTTTTGTTTTTTTGTTTAGCAGAAGAAGTAACGACTACACACCAATTTTTAAAGAAATTAAAAAAAAGTGCATTTAATTTTTTCACGATCCGACAATAGCAATGCAATAAAGAATTATTGAGGCAACACAATGCAAAAAGCATTTTCGATGCCGTGAACAAGTCATCGACTAAAAAAAAAAAATAAAAAAAAAAAAGAAGAAAAAAATTCAATTCATAATTAATGCGCACTGTCTTACAATTCTGATTAGTAGTAAATCACAAATGTTAAGTATGTGCAAATACAATAGATAAAGTGTGCACAAGTATGGTAATGTGGACGCGATTGCGCAAGTCGTTAAATAAAACAAAAGACAAACTTACGTGTTTATGAAGTCTATAGCTTGTGCCTTCAGCTGATCAGCACTGTGGAGATCAGCCAGAATGAGGATATCGGCTGCGTTATCGATGGCTAAACTCGTGCAAAGTGCCTCTTCGCACATGACCTTCAACCTTTCGAGCGCATATTTGTCTGCGGCAGCAAGCAGGTCGTCAGCCATCTTTTCGAGATTCGCGGCTTTTCCTGTGTATATGAACCGCAGCATTTCTCTAAATACATCTTGTTCGACATCGGTAATGTCGACTCTGTTCTGCTTTCTCTCTTCCATTTCGTGCTCGAACATCGCCGAAAAGACTGGACTGCGCGCTGTAAAAAATTCCAAGGAATTCTATTAACTTTTACCTGTGTCTTTAAAGAGGCAAGCGGTCATTGTAATTCGTGGGAAGCCGATTAAAAGTTATTGCTGTGCTAATCAGCGTTGTATGAATTATCTTTAATAGTTGCCCAAAAGGAAAAGAAGAAAAAAAAGAAAAAAAAAAAAAGACGGAATAATAGTGCTTTTGTTGTACAAGTGCATTAAGACATTAAATAAACTGATCTATAAGGAATCAGCAAATCGAGATTAACGAATTTACTCGACAAAGGCCTTGAATGACGTCAAGATAATCGGTTCAATAATTTTCCGCTCAAGTTAAAAAATAAAATAAAAAAAAAAAATGAGGTTAGTAGGTAAACCGCTATGAACTTGACAATTACGGCATGTGGGTAGTTTCATCAAAAAAAAAACAAAACAAAAAAAAATACAACCACGTCAATCAAATGGTTATTTAAACCTAAATAATTTTTTTTTTTTTTTGCAGCTATCGCATTTCAACCGCATGCATTGCTGCAGCTACTGTGCATGTGCGCGACAAAAATTATCTTCTTCGTAGGAAACCCACGAAAACTTTGCATAATTAACAGCGAGTGATCCCTTTTTTTACACCTGAATTTTCCTTCACCGGCACAAGAACACGTGCACCGACGAGATTTTGCCAAGAAAGATGGTAGCAAACACTTCATCCGCATCTTCATCGCGCGAATCCGGCTAATTGCGCGAGTGGGTCGGGAGTTTAATAAGGTTTTCTCAACAAAATGTGACATGACTGACCAGCTAAAATCGCTTTGTGCGCCTGGAACTCTTTGCCGCAGACGGTGAGCGTGACATCGCTGAATTTTTGGTTTTCAAAGAGTAGACCGAGGTCGTCGGGCAATCGACACTCGGGCACCTTGAATTGTATCGTGTTGCTCTGGCCGGAGATGTTCACGCTGTCGGCGACGACGCTCACCTAAAAAAAAATTGGAAGAAAGCGGTTTTGTGCAGTGTGAGAAGCTTCATATTAATTAGTACACTAAAGGTTTCGAAAATTAAGGTAATAACACAACATACAAAGGTATATACCTCACAGAATATCGTGAGTTTGTCATCGGGCAGCAAACCATTCGCTTCGTCCAAAAGGAAATCTCTCCTTATGAACTTTTTAAAGCCCCAGTCTTTCCCCTGAACAAACCTGTACGCACGTTGGCTCTCTGCAAAGGAAAAAAAAATTTTTTTTTTTTTTTTAATCGTTAACATTGCACTTGTTAACAGCAGTGCTGCACAATATTTGGTAACATTTTAAATACGAATTCAAGTTTGTATAATAATTGTAATTGAAAAGCAAGTTTCGAATAAAATATTGCGTTGTTTACAATGTTTCTTCATTGTCAATAATTTATTATTTTTACAAATTATCAAAAATAGTTAACATTTTTTTTTAGATATCGACATTTTTAATTTTATAAATAACACATTCAATTGAAAGTTTGAAAATTCAATATTAAAATGCATGTCAAGTTATTATAGAATCAACACGTATTTCCGCAGTTTATTTTTTAAAACTTATTTATAATATTTGTATATATATATGAATATGATTACGTATAGAATTATAGGCTTTTCATCGGTACCTAATAGTTTTCTACAAGTATTGTTTCCGATTTATCGACGTCCAACTTTCAATTGAATAAATCAAGGTTTAACTGGTAAAGTTATCAAATCAGATTATGAATATGCATTTCAAATGTCATTAAAATAGAAAATTTAATTCAGACAATAATAGAGAAAAAAATAGGTTATTAATAGAAAGAATCGATTGTCAAGAATAAAGAATTGATAGCACTGGTATGTTTTCTTTTTATTATATAATAAATTCAAATGAAATTTGAATTAAAAAACATAAAAATAAGAAATTTACCCATCGCTTTGGTTTCTTCTCTTTTGGCATTAAGAATAGAAAATTTGAATTTGGCCCTCACTTCCGATTTGTTGCATGAGACAAGAAGTAGATACAGAGACAGATAGTCTTTACTCTCCTCGTCCAAGCCTTTTGGATTCACTCGTAGGCACCTGTGAGCAAAGCAAAAAATAAAAATAATGTCAGTAAAAATTTCCAAGGGACTTGCAATGTGGCCCTGGAATCTCCGACTACACAAGTGCACATAGAGCGTCAATTTACAACTTTGACTCAATTTGGAGATTACAAAGTCGAGTTTTCAAAAGTTTCGTAATTGTAAAAGTTCTCTTGTTGAAAAGTTATCAATGGATTATTAAAAATTCGTTAACGATTCAATAGCGCGGCGAATAATATTTTTATCGTTTTAAAGGTTTCGCATTCATCGATATGAACTTGTTGCGTGACAATGCGAAAAGCCTTCATTGTCATGTGCGCAATTTTCGTATGTAACCAAAAAGAAAAAAAATGTTTAGTCTTTGAGAAAAGAAAAAGATTGAAACAAATATAATAAATATATATATATATACATATAAAAAAAAAGCAAAAAAAGCAAAAAAGCAGAAAAAGAAAGGAAAAAAAAACCAAAGAATGAAAGAAACTAAAAAATACGGCGCCGCCACGACTCGCACGTGTCAAACAGATATACAACTGCACTTTCAAGGTGCTCTAATACGTCGATAAGTCATGCCGCATTGCACACGATGGACACACATAGTATTACCGATGCAATAGACAATTTATTCCATCCGCAATTGAATGCTAATGATAATGATAATGATAATCACGATCATAGTCATAATCATAATATGCCGCTGCCTGCGTTCCATTCACGAGAATCTTTTTCCGCGACGATTTAATTCCAGCCTCTACTTCACAAAATGGGATTCTCCTCCTCGTAATTCTTGATTCGGGTTCTCGTGGCAAATAAAACTCGCGACGGCGTTGCGCAATAGATTACAATTAGCAGATATTAACTTGTTACGTCCGCCGGCGAGGAGGCAATCTTGTTCATTTTTCATTTTTTTTTCATTTTTTATTTTCTTTTATTTTTATTGTTATTTTTTCGAAATGCTTCTTGCATTACAATCGGATTTTTTAAATTCATGCCATTTGACTAGTTTCCCGTGAAAAAAGTGCGCGTGTCGAGATTCGTAATTGAAAACTACATTGTTGCATTGAGGAAGGCAAGGCAAGGCAAGGCAACCCGAGCCGAGCCGAGCCGAGAGCCAAGGCAACCCAAGGTTCTATTCGATCAATCGTCTAAATAATTAAATCTTTGCTCGAGTTGCAAGCGATTTTAGAAAACTTTGACAGTCAGACAGAGATTTTAATCAACGAGATTACAACTTTTGCTCGTTCCCCATGTCGGGGCGAATTGCGAATCGAGGAGACGAAATGTACCCGATCATCGTTCGAATGCGCGGAGAAAATTGGAAACTTACCATTTGAGTTTATCGTTTGCTCCTGCGGAAAACGTGGACGACTTCAGAACTTCCCCCATTTCCTCACGGCAGAAGCTGAAGTTATTTATCGTCCACATGTAGCTGAACTTGACCACCTTCACCTGCGAACACAAGACCTTCCAATAAAAAAACCGCATCATCCGAGCGAGTTTAGCCTGCGTTTAGTTGTTCTTACTTGAAAATGTTTCAACTAGCTCTAAGCGCTTATGCAGGAATTTTAAAGCGATAGCCAGCTTAGCTTCTTGGGTTCTTTGTACGACCCCGACGCTGTATATTATGGAATGGAATTTCCGTGGGTTCGGTTGGGAGCCATTCGGTCTGGCCAAGCGGTTTTTCCCATATTTAAGTTTAAGCGCGATAATCCTTGGAGAAAACACAAAGATGTGTTGCATATTTGAGCCTTGTAACAACGCGTGCGCAGTGTTTGAGCGTTTCCTCGAAGGAAGGCAGTTAATACCGAAAAGATAAAAAATCGCATTTTCGCAGAAGGTTGTCGGTGTGGATTCATTGTGTTGCGCAACACGAAAATCACTTTGGGAACAAAGAGCAAAAATGCATCCTCTATCGATCCATTAAAACCAAAGGGTGAGGGGGGAGGGGGATGGGTGGGTCTCTCTTTTTCATTTATTACACACACACACAGACACACACACGTATATATATGTATGTATATATGTTAAATGAAATACATATACATGTATATACGTCTTCGTGTGTGTCCCCCCTCCCCCGCCCCCACCCGTGGGTGCGCGCGCGCGGCCATTGCAACGACCGTGGACTCGCTGCCTGCCGCTGCTACTCGAGAGCTTTAATAACCGTGGACACGTGTGCGCCGCGCGCAAGTCAGGGTCAAAATGAACTTGGTCTTTTTTACATAATACTTCCCGCTTTTTATATGCGGCGCGGAAATCGTTGCCGAGGAGCGCGCGTGCGCACGGGCAGACGATGTAACGGTAAAAGTGATAGATGTGTGCATGGCATATTCACGTACGTGCATTTCAAATGAGGTTTCCTTGGATAATTTCCTGTTTTTCCTCCTAGACACGCGTTTTTCTTCCACGATTGCGCGCGGGGGGGCTCCGATAAAAAAGGAAAAGGAGGGAAAACGGTCGTGCACGTGTACTTCGGCTGGTGTGTCCCACCAGTGGGGGCATATTTTTAGCGGAGATGGTGACTCCGTGACCTTTATTTGTTTTCTCTCGAATTGGGCAACCCAACCCTACGAGAGGAGAAACCAGAGTCGAAGTCGCGAAAAAGGAAACTGTTCCCACCCGGAACCCGAGGATCCGAGCGCCCCGATAAGTAAGCAGTGCGAGTGGCTTGGTTCTTTGGCTTTGTTCGTGCCGGGAAAAGCAATTGTCGGCACTTGGACCGACTGCTTATGACAATAGTAGTCGGGGGAGAAGAAGAGAGAACGAACCCGAACCCACTTTTCTCGCACGCAATTCCACAAAAGTGCTACCGATTTTTCTTGTTGAAAAACGTCGGAGGGATATTTCGGGTCTGGAGCTGGGGGGAGGGGGACGAAGCCGAGGAAATGCCTCCGAGGCGTCGACGCCAATAACGCGGAGCACGGAAATCTCACCGGTGGAACGGGGAAACCGCCGCCGCCGCCTCTTTCATCTATTCTCCGCGATTGGGCTGGTGGTGCAGAGGAGGCTCGGGATCACAAAAACCCAGGAGGCGGTGGCGGCGGTGCATTCAAGGATAATCCCGGCGCAAAAGGGCCGCCGCCACCACCACCACCACCGCCGCCGCGTGCATCGACGTTGGTTCACGGTTCTCTCTGCCGAGCGGTTGGCCTATTCATTGCCCTTGCTTGGGAAATAATACGAGGCGGAAGAAAGAGGGGGTTGTTAGTCGGTCGGGGCACGGGGAGGCCGAGGGTAAAAAAGCGAAAAATAAGAGACGGAGGAGTGGCGCTGGGAGTTGGAGTTTCGTACAAGGCTGAGCGAGTCGTGAGCTCGTGTCGTCGCGCTCCCTTCGGGCCCACGGGTGCGAGAGAGACGCCGAGCCGAGTTATCTCGTCTCCACGAACAATCTGCGATTCTTTCAGCGGCGGCGTGTGCCCGGACGAGCGAACACGCGGACAGCTTCGAGAACGAGGAAAAGATTCAGCGGGGGGAGAGAGAAGAGGAGCGAGAGAGAGAAAGAGAAAGGAGGAGGGGATCATTGCCGGGTGTCGGGGCGGGGGGAGGGGGGAGGAACACGAGGTCGAGCCCCCAGGAGTCAACGTTCTCTGACGTCACGACTCATTCGACCTTGGCGAAGGAAGCGACGCTCATAGCCAAATCTAAATGCCCGCTGCTGCTGCTGCTGCTGCTGTTACTACGCATAGACGACTCGTTCTCTCGCTCCCTCCCCCCCCTCTCTCTCTCTGCTCTCTCCCTCCCTTTCTCCCTCTCTCGGTGTGCAACATTAACACATGGCTTTTTTCCCGCATAGAGGCACCTTCGGGCACGCATGTGCTCGAGGAAACGACTCGCACGGGTAAAATGAACTTCTTTTATTTTTCTCGGGCTGCCGTTCGCGCGACAACCGATTTAACTTTATCGATGAAATTTATCACGATTGCGCCGTGCAAATTGAGAACGCGACACCGAATCACGCACACACGGCCGCCTTCGCCAGCATTACATATCCATGTGTGAATCTGTAATGCAAGGGTGCGCACGTGTGTGAGGGCGCACATGAAACCGTCCGAGAGAGCGACGAAGAAGATATTTGTGGTGTCGGAAAATTACGGAATTCGAACGACCGCTTCGCACGCACGGTTTGCCCCGCGTATCTATGCATTTAACTCCTCCTCCCTCACCTCCGGCAAGGTATGCACCGTCCGTACTTTCCCCCCTTTCTTTTTCCAATAACTTTGGCGCCGATTTACCTGTTCCTGGAATCCGAGTCGCCGCGGATAGCATTTCCCCATTTTTGTCGAAGAACGCCGCGAGTCGCACGCATGTATGCGCACCCGTCTATTGATTTCTGTTCAATTTATAAGCGTTTAACCTGGATCAAAAATTTTAATCGGATCACAGTCTCGTTCGTTTAATACGATTACTAATTTCTCTGATCTCTTTACAAATTTATCGAGGTATATTATAGCGGAGGAGCGTGGGCTCATAAATAATTAAAAGGTACGCTCGAGGATGAAGGTGAGGAGGGAAAAGAGAATTGGAAACTCCGGGTTGCGAACGGGCGAAAGCCAACTTCCTCCTCTCTCTCTCTCTCTTTGATATCATACGGATGCGTGTAGTGCCCCGGATGCGTGTTCACTCGACCGGACGTTTCCTGTAACCACTCGCAAATCGATATTCTCCCCCGTGGTTCGATCACGTGCTTTGTTCCGGAAAAGCGCGTGCGAAAACAAAATGCGAGTTTGAACAAACGAGTGCTCGGTGAACTTTTTGTTGTTTTTCTTTTTTCTTTTTTTTTTTTTATCGCAAGATGCGGACACGCCAAGCTGGAAAAGACGGAGGAATTAAATCCCCGTACTTTATGAGGAATTTGGACATTAAACGCTTGGGGCATCATTCATAGTAACTCAGCACTTTAACAGCGTTTTCGGAAACGCGGACATTTTTGTTGGCGGCCCCGGTCATTTTACAACTAGGAACTCGTTTCTGTAATTTATCGATTAAATCGCGATGCCATAAGCGAGCGTTAAGCCATAAATTTAATTTAAAAGCGTAATATTCTATGGAACAAATTGTCTTGTCGTTTAAGCGGTAAAACGGAATATCCAATCTGCGCGACGTCCGAGAGCTTTATTAAACGAGCACAAGTGATTATTGTTGTAAAAGCCCGTGTAAGAGCGCAATGTAAATAAGGAATTATTTGAGCAGTTTGAGAGTCTGGAAAGCACAAGTGAGTGTGTAACCTATTGCTGAAATGATTAGCGGGTTCAACGAACTTGTCGAAAAGACGGAAGGTTTATCGCGAGGAAAGGAGGTGGTCGAACTGTCGAAGACCGCAAGCAGGGCATAGCACCAGCGCTTTATCCGAATCGGCGAGTGTCTGTCTTTCTCTCAGTCTCTGTTCCTCTTTTGTCCCTCTCGCTCTTTCACACTCTAGGCCTGTCGCGAGGCTAGGACAAGCGAACGAGCGCACGAGGAAGAGCGACAGAGGAGAGAGAGAGAGAGAGAGAGAGGAGTTCAACGTACGCGAGTCTCGTAATCACCAGCACCGCGTGCACTCGCTCGCTCGCGCAATACTTTTTTACAGTATAACCGAGTATGGACACGCTCGGCGTCGAGGAAGCTTTCCTCCTCGACTCCGGCGGTGGCCTCGTTCGCTTAAATCAACGTGAAATCATTTAAATTGCGCGCCCCAATGATCAATTGCCAGCCACTGCTGCAGGCCCGCGTGCCCAGCCGGCGAATTCCCAGGCGACGGCGGCTGCTTCTTTTTTCGCCCCGGTCCTACCCCACGGAGCGAGGCCCCCGCTGTTGCTGCTGTGGCTGCTGTTGCGGAACGGAAGCAGGGGTGCGGGACGTCGCGACTCCAGCCCGCCGTTCGCTTTTCGATCGAGACCATTGGAGAGAAAAAAAAGAAGAAAAAAAGGGACAACCCGAAAAAAGCTACGGTTGCGTAACGCCCTCGAGAGCCGACGAGGACCCGCCGGCTGCGGCTGCCGCTGGCGATGGGTGTCGGCGGCCACCTCTTCTCCTCGGTTTTAGGCACCCGAGCGCGCGCGTCCCCGGTCGTCGTCAGGTGGATACACGCCTCTGCGTGGCGGTGCGCGGTCGACGCCCTGGGAGTCATTCAACCCGCGGCCTTGGATCATCCGAGGTAAGAGCGGCGACCGCGGGCTTAAGCGGCGGCGGTGGCGGCTCTCCCGAGAAGAGACGGAGCCGCTTCCGGCTACCGAGTGTGTGGGGCTCAGCTCGGCTCTCTCGCTCGCTTTCGGCATTCCCGCCGATTATTCCAGGGGATTCGTCCAGGAGAAGTCCTTGAGATTCCCCGCGTCGGGAGACCCCTCGGCTCCTTTGCGCCGAGCCGCCTGCCCATCATATCCGCGGGAAAGCTCCGAGGGCGGTCGCTCCCTTTCATCCGCAGGTTAAAAGTTCATCGACACTCGCGCGCTGAATTCCAAAGTGGACAAGATAAAATTGCGCTCGCGCGCCGCGTGGGCTTTTCGCGTCGACAAGACTTTGGCTGTATAACGCCCACGTGCGCGAGGTCGAACGAGCCGCGCCCCACTATTGTGGTGCACACACTCCCCTCCCCTCCCCCCGCCCCTCCCTCCTCGACGACCCGCCCCGCACACCCCGCCCTCGGTCCCAGCCTCGTGCCTCTTTTCCTGGCCCTCGCCATGCTCTCAGTCGCATTTCGCATGCTAATGAACCGGAATCGACATTAATAAAATAGATTTCGTGCGTACATCACCAACCAACACCAACCAACGTCGTCGTCGTCGTCGACAGTTTCAAAATGTATAATCTCCTTTCGCGATTATCGTTCTACATTGTGCTTTTCCCGAACCGAGGGGCTTCTCTCAATGGCGATTTGTACGTTTACGCGTCGGCGAATATAATTCCGAGCCATTATCAACGTATGCGCGAACCTCCGACCCGAAAGCCGCGACTCGCGTATTTACTTATACAGTCGCTGTTACACGGGTAAAACGAGGGTTCAGTTGGCAAAGTTTTGCACCAAGAGCGTAATACGAATGGTGCAAACAAGGAATGCTCAAAAAAAAAAAGAGAAAAAGGAAAAGAGAGAGAAAAAATCCGGAAGAACGTATTTGTACAAATTAATTCACAGAAATAAAAACAAGGAAATAATTTATTAACGGGGCACCTTGTTTGTCTTATGGAAATGTCTGGATGTAGGAAGAGGGGCGAGTTGCAGAGTGGAGCGTAAACCTCAATTTCGAATTTCGCGGAAACGAGAAAACATATTCAGGTTTCGAGGGAGAAAAACAACTGCCCAGACACACGTCGAGTTGATGGTGCAGACGTGCACGAGAAGATGAAGAGACAAAAGGTCTCGAGCACGGGAAGGAAGATGAAAAGATAAATAGGAAGGTAAATAAGAGGAACAAGAATGGTGAAATGCGTATAAGCGCGAGAATGAATTAATATAAAATCGAGGAGGGTCCGATTCGACAAGCTAATTCCGGGGGAAAAAGTTGAGTGCGAAGCCAATTGGAGGGGACGTTCCCGAAAATTTTACAAAGACGCGTAAGTGCGAAAGAATAGGCAGATGTGCGAGTCATTTGTTCCGCTCGATTCGAATTAAATTAAAACGCGTTGTCTTGGGCTCACATGAATGAAACATCAGTAATCGGAATATTGGAATCGCATGCAAATTGTAAACATTGCTTTATCTGGTAAAACGGTGTATTAGATAAAGACCTGGATATTCTATCTCTAATAACATTGGCATTAAATATTTATTGCTCGGAGTGGATTGGCGAGGGAGGGATGCGAGTGATTTAAATAAAATTTTCAGAAGGCCATAAAGAGAGGGAATTTATTCGCGAGAGACTGCATATTCGTCTCGCCGGCGATGGAAAAAGCATGGAGCGAGTTTGGGGAGAAGATAGTTGCGTTACGAAAAGGAGGAAGAGCGGGGGAGGGGTGGGGGCGGGGGGAGGGGAAGCGAAGCATGATGCACGGCGGTGCAAGATATCTAGTTGCAGGTCGTTCACTTCACATGCGAGGGGACGAGCAGTAAAAATAGATTGAGAGCGCTAGGCGCGCGTGCTCTCACGCACAAGTACGGCTTGTGCATGTCGACCGGCACCGGAGACCCCGACCCCGTCCCCGTGCCCCACGTCCCGCCCGGCGACCCCATAGAAGAGCGGCTACTGCTACGTACCTGCGTGTAACACCAGTTTTCGGCAACGGGAGTGTTTACTTCCGGTGGCGGGGGGCTCGGCACACGGCTCACCGCCATGCTACTGCTGCTGTGCAAGTTCGAGCTCACCCGTGACGTCTGAGGCGCACAGTCGCTCACGGAAAGCCTGAAACAAAAAAAAGAAATGGAAACACATTAGTATGGCCGTGGGCTTTGGGGTCCTCCTCCACCTGGACAACACCTCTTCATTATTCACATACGGGTGGTGGGTGGGTGGGTTGTCGGCTGCTAATGGGAGGGAAGTTTCGGGCAAACATCGCGCCTTGAATTACGAATTCCGTTTCCGCTTTTTTTGCCGGCCCTCGAGAGCGAGAAACCCTTGCGTTTCTTTGCAAGATGTTTCGGGATGGGGGTTGGGGGGAGGGGAGAGGCGCAATACAAATTTATTCGGGGATTCGGGACGCGAAGCTGCAAATGCGCAGAAATTAAAGGCGCACGATAAAGATTGGGATTTCGCCGGGGAGCGAGCGTCGCAGCAGCGTTCGTCATTCCGCAGAAGAAGCAAGACAGAGAGAGAGAGAGAGAGAGGAGGAAGGAAGGAGAAAAAGAAAGAGAGGAAGGGTATGCAGGGCACGCGATGGTGCTCACGTGCGCCAAGTACGGCGCGGAACTACTCGGGCGTCGAGTGCATTAGCCCCACAGGTTCATCGGACCTGCAGCTGCTCTTGCTCTTGCTGCTGTGCACCCAGCCGAGGCGAGTTCAAGCTGCGGGAGCGCTCGCGTTTGACCGCCCGACGACTCATTTTTCTCCCGTCGACTGGACCCAACTGTTGACCCGAGCAGCAGGGCCCAAAACACGTCCGTCGGCTTTTGGCGCAGCGACCCCCGACTCCCCCGTCGGTGCTTTCCCGGGCGCTATAAAATTTAGTGCCGGGTGACCTTTGCCCGAGCCACCACCACCACCCACCCGCGTCATAAATCCGGAATCAGCGGTGGAGGAGGCCCCGTACGATGCAAATCCTCGTTCTTTATTCGGGAGATTTATTTGTGCAATGCAAGCGAGTGGGGAAATCTTTGCCAAGAACAAAGAATCCAGTTTGTCGAGTGAACCCCGAGATGGGGCACGAGTTTAAAGGACGGAAGCTTTTTAATTTTTGAGTGGGAAAGCAAGCGGACGTCGATCGGGGTGGGCACGAGTTCCAGGAGACGAGTAGCCACGAATACGAAATGCAACGTGGAAATACTCCCTCCCTTTCCTGTAGGGGTGCTGGGGGATAAAGAAGGCTTGGCTCCCATTGCCAAAAATTGTAAATGCGTCCAGACGATGCTCGTTCGGTCTACGATTTCTCATCCTGGCAGTGGATTTACAAAGGGAAATAGTTGGGATGCCGTGGAAAACACAGTACCTCTATAATAGCAATTCATCCCCACACTCGATCATTCCCCCCCGACTTGCTGAAATACGCAACAGAAGCTCTGCCTAAAATTCGGTTCTTTGGCACGTTTTTCCCTCGCACCCCTTTATAAAATTGTGCAACATTAATAAAAGACAGTGACGAGGGAAAAATGAGCGCGGCTTCCGTTGTTGGAATAATAAGCATTGCAATTACGACAGCTATTACGTGCATAACTCATTTGTCGACTACGCTGACGACGCTGTTCTAAAAAAAAAAAAAAAAAGCTGAGTACGGGCTCTTCTTTGTGAGTAAAATTTTGAAGCTTAATAGAATTGATTTAGACCGTAAAGTGAATTCCAATTATTGCCAATAACGCCATAACAACATGGTGTTTATGCAATTAGACTTGCCATCGATACCGCATATTTCATTAAATGTCATGTACTAATGGTGCAGGTGTTGCGTTCGAATACTTTCAGTCGATCTCTGCAGCAACAATTTCAACTTTCACCTTTCTTATTTACCAAGAGTCAGGGCGTGAAGAGGAGAGACCAACAGGTTAGCAGTTAAGAAACTGACCGAAATAAAAAATAGTCGCCGAAGAGGATTAGAGATCGAATAGTTCGAGTCTAAGCCTGCGCTAGACCAAACGAACAAAGTTGAAATTTGGAAATCGACTCTGTGCTCTTTTTTACGATTACTTTCTTGGACTAGAAAATGAGTGAAACTGTTCTGCAAATAAGGAACTTTCACATCGTAATCCCCAAGGTGCTATTACCCAAGGGAACGACGCAGCATCGGACGTGAAAAGATGAAAATTCTGATACCGCCCAAAGAGATGGTGGGAGGGGGGGAGCGGGTGAGAATAAGAAAAAAGTTTGAACAAATAAAATCGACGCTATCTGGTTCGAGGACATTTATGAAAGTTGAAAGTGCAGCGAACTGTATTTTCACTCTCGCATTTTTCTTCATTCGTCAACATTTTGATCGCGTTGCCGGGGCGTTACGTCGCCCGAGTATCCGTTACCTGCATTATTATTAATAACAATCAATAACGACACTCGATTGGCTTGTGCCACATTATATTCACGGGGAAACCCCGATGCTTTGACCCGAAGTTTAAAGGCGTGTGTTATCGGAAGAATAATGGAGCGTCGCAAGTCGGTGAGTGATTGTTGTTGTTCCCGTCGGAAGGGAAGGACGACAGACGCAATTTTGCTTCGAGCGCGAACGCTCAACTGTGAATCGGCGAGTGGGATCGCTTATCAGAGAGAAAAGGGTAATTACCCGGCCGATACAAAGAAAATGGCCGCGCGTTCGCCCAAGGAGTCCACCTTAACAATCCCGCATTAATTTAATTTCCACTCGGGGTTTCTTTGTCCCCGATTGATAAATATCCGAGCGTGATAATCTCGAGAATCAAAAATCGCCGCGAAATATCGAGAGGAGAAGGTGTGACGAAAGCCCTTGCCCCGTCTCTCCCTCTGCCTTTGTCTTGTCTCGGACTCTCTTCGCATATGCGATACGCATCTCCCACAAATATACAATGAAGGCGAGGAATGCGCGAGCGAATGAGTCTTAAGAGTGCCAGTGTGTCACAAACGAACGGCACGCATATGAGCGTCGAAACGAGCGAAGCGAGTGTTGGGAGTTTCGACGCGCTAGTTCTCTTATCGTATAAAATATTGCGAGAGCCAAATGATGCACGAATGTCGAGCAACAGAGCCTTGGCGGCTTTTCAACCGAATCCCGCCTCGCATACCCGCCTCCCTCTGACTAATGCATCATCATCATCGTCATTATTATTATTATTAAGCTAGGGGAGAAGGATTATTCAGCGGTGTTTATGGGGGGGAAAACTGATGGTGACTATTCGGCAGTTTTTGAGAAGCGATAATTAGGCGCTCGAGTGCGCAACCCGAAGGTTCGAGGGAGAAGAAATGAGGTGTAGTACGGCGAGAGACGCAACTTTCACTTGTCTCGAAGTACTTGCCGGCGCTGATCCGGTGGTGGTAGAAAGTATTCGATTTATCGAAAATGGCAATAATCCAGATCCGCGAGCGGACGGGTTTTGCCCGGCGATTAGTGCGCGAAAATTCGGAGCCCTCGTGCGTGACTCTCGCAAATGGCCTTGCAAACCCCGTAAATGTGGGCTTATAGACGCCGCCGCCGCCGCTTTCGTTTGCGCCTCCACCTAATTGCAAAGTTTTCAAATGAGGAGGCACAAGTTGTTTTCACTTAACTTCCTCGTTTTCACCGCCGACCGCCGCTCGTTCTACTTTCCTTTACCGCGGCCGATGCGCGCGCCTCCTCCCCTCCACGGGCCGCATTCCGCCCACCCCCGTCGACCCGGTCCACGCAATCCCCTGTGCCGAACCCCGTGTGCAGCACACTCGGACATCTCGGAAAATGCCTTTTCCCTTTCTTATCCGATCGAACCCCAAGACGAATCTCAAAGACCTTTTGCCTCCGGTGACGGTTTTCCGTGCGCAGACGCAGGTGGGGATTGAGGAGCCCGAGGGCGATATCTCTTCCACGAATTCTAATCAAAAGTTATCGTGGCGCCAGGAACAACTTTCCCTGAATTTGTCGTCCCTCGCGCGCCCGAGGAAAAATTGATCCGATCTCTCGTGGCTTCATCGGAACGACTGCCAAGTGCCGCTGCCGGCGCTGCGAGGAAAGTTACACGAGTCTTTGGAAAGCCGAGCAAGCGGTGCCGCGTCTTTGAAAAGCGCGAGCCTCAGTTGTGTCAGTGTAGAGCGAGGACGCGAGAGAGCGACAAAGAGAGAGAGAGAGAGAGAGAAAGAGAGAGCGAGCCGGCGTCCCGGCGAATCGGGCTGAGGTCGCAGCATCCCAGAAGATCTAAATATCTACGACGCACGCATGCACGCACGAGTAGGCCAGGTGTTTGAGGATGAATGGGTCGGTCGCACGCACGCACGCACGCGTTTCGTCTTCAATGGCTCGTCGTGAGATTTTTCGCGGCGACGAGGTTCGAGGAGGCGGTCAGGGCCAATCCCAGTCTTCTTCGTCGTGGCTGCTACCGCCACCGCCATCGCCGCTTTTCCCCGAGCTGGGAAAAAAGAAAAACGCGAGTAGGGCGACTTCGACATCATCCGCTGGACTGCCTCTCGGAGAGGCTTCGGCGCGATATTTCGCAGCTTTCGAACGCGTATTTTTAATTTTGGCCTATTTTCCGAATCGCGGACGCGAATAAAGCGCCGCTGCTCGTGTGTGGGTATTGAGTTTGCCGGATCGAAAGCCGCGCCGTCGTTCGCCTCTGTTCAACCGAGAAAAACGAGAAAAAATGCTCATTCTCACGGAAAAAGATGCTGGTCGTCTACGCCTCGACGGGAAACATCGATTCCAACTGTCCCTCGGAGCCTCGGGTTGACGAGCCTTTCATTTTTCCAATTTGTGCCGCTCCTCCTTGGAAACGAGGAGCAGCATCTGCCGCACACTAAAATCGATGCCTTTAATTTGACTCGATTGTAACTCGGGCGAGAAAAAGCGCAAGCTGTCTCCCTCCCGGGTGGGGGTGGGGGAGGGGGGGAGAACAAATATTGGCCGTAAAGCGAATCCTTCTAATTCAAACCAATTACTTCCCAAGAGCCACCCGCTAAATTTATCATGAAAACATTTTTCCGGAGCGAACTTTTTTTTTCTTCGCGCGGCACACACGTAATGCTCATTGCTTTTGCACACAAGGAGGTGTATTTTTACTTTATTTAAAAATAAAGAGCTTCTTCCCGCGAGTGTTGCCGCCGAGGCTTTTTTAATACGTTTTTTCGCTTCTTCTTTTTTTTTTTTTTTTTAAACAACACGAGCTTAACCTATTTCCCCCCTCCCTGATTTATCGGCGCGATATACGCGTACACGTACGGTATCGCGCAGACGGTCGTTCGGTTGTTCGGTGGACGAGGAAAATTGAATGGCAGCGGGCAAACAACGCGGAGCAGCGACGTTCCCCCATAAAAGAAGTCAAGGTTTTTTCGGGAAAGAAAAGAGCTCGAAAGGGAAATCGATGCCGAGGGCCTCGGGAGGACGTAACGCAGACACACGAGCACAACCTCGTCTCCTCCTCGAGTCTGCGTCCACACTATTATATTTGAATCCCCCTCGACCTCGATACCGACCGGGCAGCAATCGCTCACTCACTCCCAGAGCCAGTGATCTTCCCCGTTTCCCTCACAATACCAGATTGCGTATCGTCGGTTGCGTCACAGGCTCCTCCTCGTCCTTATGTCTCATTGCCGCGCACCCTCTTTAATGAGCACCTAGAATTTTACAAAAATTCCTCTCGTGCATGGGGCCCCCCCGATAATTAAGCCGAGAGCACGGCATTATAAGCTATCGATTGTGCGTTTTTTATGTTTTTTTTCTTTCTTCTTTTTCTTTTTCTTTTTTTTTTATGCGGGCACAACAACCCCTGTTTTTCACCCCCCGTGTGATGTTCTCCGGCGATGAATGCTCTCGCGGGCGGAAGCGAGGGTCCGCCACCCCCGCCGCCGCCCCTACCACCCAACTATTGAATTTCAAACTGGTAAATACACTCTCAGAGATTAAAATGCACGCTCGTGTGATTAAGCGCGGAGCGTGGCTGTGTGGGTGCGAGACTCCGTGTACCTGTGGAGCAACAGCACTTGTTTTGCTCGCGAGGCGGTCCATCCACCACGTCGGCGACTTGGTGAATGGCTCGAGTCCGACGAATTAGAAATGAGAGAGATGTTTTGGAACGCGCGATCGATAATCGTCGGTTAATCGCGGCCGAGCCAATAAAGACCCGACATTCCTCGGGCACTCGAGCATAATCAGCCGAGGGTATCGGGAGCAGAGCGGAGTATCGCCCGGTCGGCACGTCCGATGTTAGGATGCAGCAGAAGCACCTGAAGGGCTGGGCCAGGAAGCGAACGAGGAGCGCCTCGACGAAGGCGAACATGGCTCCGGTGCTCGGTTGCGTCCCGACGAAACTGCCGAGCGTGGCGGTCCGTCCCGGTTATATTAGCCGCGGGGAACGACCGGGGCCGATGGGTATCGGGTAATTAAGAGCGCCGGCGACGACGATATCGACTCGGTCGTCGACGCTCGTGTGTGCACTCGCTCCTCGGCGGACGCACGCACAAACGCACGGGCCGGGGCGAGGGCCGAGGTTTGCAGGAAAGTCAGTAGAGTCGAGGAGTCAAGGCTATTGGTGGCGGCGCACTCGGGAACAGCGAACCGGGCAACTCGAGCTCGAGCCACTCTGATAAGACAAAAAGCCCGGCTCGGGGAAAAAAATGCTGCGCTCGGTAACGAGAGGCTTGCTCGGTGGCACTCGGGTCGTCCGAAAACCCCTCGGCGATGAGGCCGTTATCGTCCTCCCGCCGGGGAGTCAACGCGCTCGCCAATGATAATTCCTCGCCAGTCTCAACAAAGAAATTTTCACCGATCAACAGGGAAAGTTCTGTCCTCGGCGTCACCCGAATGATTTCGTGAAACGTCGCGAAGGAAATTCGCCTCCTCAGTCTCGGTCGATCGCACTACTCAAGTTCAATGTCGCTCACCGACGACAATTTTTTTCCACTTGCCGAGGGATTGTCCTCGTCAGGAGCACACAATCGATTGGCACGAGTGCGGGATGCGCGCGTGTGTGTGTGTGTTAGTCGCGTTTGTCACGGACCTCTTCCGTGATTGCTCCTCACGCATGTTACCCACGCTTCTCTCTCTCTCTCTCTCTCTCTTTCTCCCGACTCCTTTCTCTCCCTCTCCCCCCCACCGTGCGCATTCGCAAATTTGTGGATATGTTTTGGCCCAAGATTGCCACTCTCCGGCAAATGCGAGACACTGGTTTTGCTTCTTCTTTACAACTAGAATCGAGGCAGCAATTTCAACGACTCCCGGTTGTCACCCCTATGAATACGTAATTCGCCCAAGGGCCAACACTGAAATTTCTTCCGTCGAAGCCTCAATTGTGCGTTTATTGTACATGGATGGATTCGGTAAATGACTATAGAAGTCTCGCAAAGTTTATATGTCGAGCTTATCGACTTTGCCAATGTTTTTTAGAACGAATCATAAACCGAACATGTAAGGACGTGACGCATTTGATAAAAATCGAGCGATTGCTATGTGCAAAAAAAATTGTGTTCAACTTATTATCGACGGTCTATAGATTAATTTTTACTATAATACTTTTTAATATTCATGTTACTCCAATGTATGCCAGAAATATTACGTTGGTAACGAGTTGTAAACCATCTCCTAAGCGTGCTCGTTAAACTAAATACATTAAAAAAAATATTGAATAAAGTTGCTAAAAACTGATAATTGGTTGTATCCACTGTACATAACCAGTGTGATTTTTACGCGGATAATATTTGCAATATAAACTTTTCGTCGTAAAATGAAGTAGAACAGAGGACAATCGATAATTGTTCACCTAATAATACATGATAAATAGTTAATAATCTCTTTTGTTCACATTTCAAAGCAACTTTTTTTAAGGATACAATAAATTATTGCATAAAAAATATATTTTTAATAATGACAATGATCATATCTTTGTTATTATTGAATCACATAAACATTGTCAAAAGTAATAACAATTTATGCAAACATTTTGTCAATAATATATTTTGAAATTTTTAATATCTGTTACAGATTGAAGTGGATAGATTGTTTCGAATAAATACGTGATCAATACTAAAGAGTAAATAAAATAATTATCTTATTTACTGTATGCAAATTATTTCAATGTCATTTTAACTTATAAAGCAATGTTATTTAATTCAATTTTATGTTGAAATGAACAGTTAAACAAAAAAAAAGAAAAAGAAAAAAGATAAACATTGTATCAATCAACATTGTAACTAAGCCAATTGGAGATTGACTCAAATAGGCATCTTTTTCTGTTTTTTTTTTGGTTTATTTCTCTCACGCACAAACAGCATTTGGGAGTTTCATGAATAATCACTCGTACGGTTAACATCAGCTTTTTATTCAATACAAACAAATCTGATCGTTGTTTATCAACGAATTCTGCAGTTGAATGTTTATCAATATTAAAAAATACTGCACTTTGTTAATAATGGGATACATTAATTCAGCCTTATCTTTAAAGAAATTTTTTTCTATAATTAAAAGTTCAACGAAAATATATTATACTTAAATGGGTCTAATTGAATTTAATCAACTAAATTTTAATATTTTCAAATTACATTATACATTTTATTGTAATTAATTAGTTTATAGAATAAAAAAATGTGGAAAAAAATTAAGTATTATAATATAATACGCAATATTTTATTATAACTAATTCATAATTAATATAACTCGGATAGACTAAAATTTTGATAAAAAGATATCGTCGATTCTGATTTCAATTTTATAAGATATTAAAACATTTGTACATCATCCATAATCGTTTATTTTATTTTTTTTTTTTATAAATAAAACAATTTTAACGAAATTCTTTAACAATGACAACGTTCGTAATACTATAACCACTAAGAAGTTATATCAAAATGAGTTACGTGTTAGGAAAACACTACATTACTATTAAATATTTTGCATACCACGACAAAAGCATTTCAAAAAATAATATGTAATTTGCAGGAAACAATGGAACTTAACATTTCTAATAAAGGTTCTTGTTTTATTATTTTAAGATCATGTTTTTTTAATTCTACCTACATGTATTTACTTATTTTGATAGTCAATAATGAAATCATAATTTATAACAAAAACTATAAAAAAACATAATGATATATTTCAAAAAATTAAATTCCACCTAATCTTTATCTTAATGTACAATTATTTGATTTATAATCACATGACATGTCACTTTATTCCGTGTATCTGAATAGCAGTTAATAGAAAATTAGCATTTCATGCAGTTAGTTGAAAACATATCAATTATCAAAAAATGAAACTCGTATGTTAAATCAAGTGTTCATTAACACACTTGTTTATGAACATTAAAGCGCTCATTTATCCGGAATTTACGAATTGTGTAAAGGTTTTTAAAATAAAATACAAACTCGCCTATTGTCTCTACAATAGTATACAACGTTCTCTTAATTTATACTTTTATGCTCTTGTTTAACTAAAATTTTATTACAGTAGTGCATTTTGCCAGCTACTAACAACCTTATTTAAAATTAATTATCAGTACGACCGCCGCATAATTAAAACGGACGTAAAATGAGGCATGGATCTAAACAATTGTTTATTTAAATTAATAATTGAATCAGTTATGATAAGTATGAATCAACACCTCTCTATTAATTCTATTGTAAAAAAGGAATAAAACGAAACGTTTACCGAATAAATAAATATCCACGGCATTAAGAATACCGTTATAATGATCATATCGTTAGATGTCGATAAATCAAGCAATACGATGAGCGTAAAATACAGTCAATTGATAGCCGAACGTCAGCAAATGCACCTTACATATCCAATATACTTATCATTTGTACAAGTATTTTATTTATTAGCACTTTCGTTATTGCATGAGTCATCGGTGGCTTATAAAATTCTAAAAATATGTACGCATCAAAATTTCACGTTTAACAGACACTTGTCATTTCATCTAATATTCAATGAATATTCGAATGTTAAATATTGCATTCCTCACCGATAATTACAATTTATTTATTATTATTATCATTATCATTATTATTGTTGTTGTTATTGTTGTTATTTTATAGTAGAATTCAAGACTCCTCCTCCTCCTCCTCCCTCCCGCCCATTCCATTCGACTGTTTATGTATTTTTTATTACAGAATTGTACGAGAAATTTGTTTACCAAACGAAGCTCAATTTTAATTAATTAACGTAATTTTATATTCATAATTTTCTCAAAAAAATTATAACAAATCGGTATTTTAGTAAATATTTTTTATAGCACTAAGCCATCAAGGTAACGGTGATTAATAATCCTTACTTTTGTACATAAATTTTAATTTACAAATATTGAAATAACTTCAATAATAAAGATTAAATTTTGAAGAAATATACTGAATATAAATTATAAACATTTACATTTGATACATACTAAAATTTAAAAATTATCGTTTTAAAAGAATAATTTTAAATAAAAATAAAACGTTTTTACAAAAATAATTAATCTTAATAATACATTTTATTATCTTATTAAGAAATTAAGATTGTTTTTTTTTATGTAATAATTTAACTGGAATAACTTATCAAGCAATAAAATAAAATAAAGCAGTACTAAGAAATAAAATAATCGGAAACAACAGAAAATTCCTCACGATCATTGATTGTAATAAACATATTTATTTTTTTTTTTTTAATATAATAGTATTTATCAAAAGTAAAATGATTTAATAAGGTCAGTTTTAATGAAAACTAATAAAATTAATTTAAATAATATTTTAACTCTAATGAATTAAATTGAACATAATATCATTTTGTGCAAAGAAAAATTTATTATTTATTAGAAATGTAATAATTTGAAATTAATGATAATTTCGATAGTTCATGTACAAATAGAAATAATGATTCTTCGGAAAATGATGATAGTGATATTTTTTAACGAAAAATAAGAAATTCGAGTAATTTTTAAATTATCTTTTTCAGTATAAACATGTTCTCAATTCTGAAAATAAATTATAAATGTATCGATTATGAAATTTTTAAAATTTCATTAAAAAGTGAATAAGATACTGATTTAATATTTTAAGAAACAGAATATAAAATGAGATATATTATGAATACTTATTTTACTTAAAGAATCAATTTTATAAATCAATTAATACTGTGCACATGTATTATTACAGTTTCAATAACAATTAAAATGAAAATACTGTATCCATTAAATAAATATTTGTAAATATGATTTTGTTAGATTTTCTACGAATGAAATTGTACATAAATAATTATATAAATGTACAAATCCAATACACTAAATAACATAGCATTTAAGTTAATTCCATAAAAAAAATTTTTAATTATTCTTACTATTGGAAAATTTCAATAATATTTCATCAAAATACTAGAAATAAAAATCATAAAATTTTTACGAATGTGGTCAATGTAAATGTGTTGGTAACACTTTTCAGTTTTCAGATTGTTATTACAATTTTTTATTCCTTTTTTATATTGCATTATTTAAAAATACTTTTGTAAAATATTTAAATTTTAAAAAACACAAACAAATATTGATCTCAAAAGAACATGATAAAATATGTTTTTGTGTTATACTATTATCTACAGTTACTTGTAAATATGTTATAGGCTATTAATAATATTTTTATTATTAATAACCTATAATAAAATATTATTAATATTGATTAATTAATAAATTATTTTTAAATGTACACGTTTAATATTTGAGTTTAGAAAATAATTTTATTTCAAACTAAAATTTATATGCACTACTCGGTACGTATGCAAAGATAAATGAATAATTTAAAATTATTTTAAAAATAACGTCACATGGACAATATACGCATATAAAATTTTATATTTAAAAGACTAAAATTCAGAAAAAGGTGAATTTAAATTTAATGTATAATCCATATTTGTATATATGTATTTATATATTTCTGACGTACATGTGCAGAAAGAATAATGATGCAACATTTCTACAAAAAACCTATTACCGGAACAATTTATACACTCCAAAAAAAATAAGAAACAAATAAATATGTACATATAATTTACGAACAGTGAAATATAATTTATTCATTTACGTAGGTATACCAGATAAAACATTATAATCCTCAAAATCATTCTAATGTAATCACTGCATTTAGTATGACAATAATTCAATAAATTTTGTGAGTTTATTTTAGAATCAAAATGTTAATTTTATTTTTAAATATGAAATTCGCGTTATTTTGATTATATTTCATTTCATTATTTGTTCATTATCTTATATTTATAATCACAATTTCTTCTTTTTCTCGCTTTTTGTCCATCTATTTTTTGATAAATTATTACAAGAAACATGTTTTGTTAAATATATATGGCCCGTTTATCAAATATTTGAATAATATTGAGAAAAAATGCAATTTAATTGATTTTCGAGGAAGTATGCCGGGCAGTTAATATTGCAAAAAAGTTAGAACCTAAATATAAAGTTTTTGACAATGTCAGAAAAGTTATTATTAAAATAGCCTTAACTTTGAAATGAACTTAGAGTAAATATATATGCATATAGTCAGTATATGTTACATTTTTATGGTAATTTCGATTTCCGTTAGTCGTTTATAAACTTGGCATCATTTACGACTGGTAATAAATATAAAATGCAACAATGGGCAGTTTACCTTCCTAAAGGGTAAATTTTTGCAAACTGCGAAATATTTATTTCATTTACGCAGTTTATTTAACTTCATCTATAGTAAGAACTTTAAATTGGCACCGACGTAGTGTCGACATGAGCGATTTAGAGTTCCTCGCGCATGCTACAACAACTGTCATGATTGGAGGTTAACTCGGCACGTGCGATAAATACAATTATACAAACCAAGCGAAAATGAGTTTTCAATGCTTTATTTGAGGAAGCGCTAATAAATATTGATTATCTCGCATATTTAGATGTAAATATTCCACAAAAATATTAAAATATGCAATCCTTGGTCTCTCTTGGTAATTGTATCATAAAAGCTGATTGAGTTGGGTCAAGAGGATTATTAAATCATTGCTGCAATTAGGAAAAAAACGATTTTTTAAGTTTGAAAAACAACCAATTACCGCATTTTTAAGTGTTCCTCGAGCTCACACGGATAGCGTTGCATTATTAGTTATAAAATTCGTTTGAAAGTGTGTTTTTGATTAATTACCATGCTCAAGGTCTTCACGATAACTTTGATTATACCTGTTCTTTAAACGCACAACTAACTCACAAAACACACACTTTATAACAAAGGCGAAATTCGTGAATAGCAATACAATATGCCATAATTTACGAATGAATGCGAAATCAAAATAACGCCATAGTATTAAGTCTGAACGAGAGACCATTATTTTTTTTTATGAATAGAACCCGAGTTTGGGTTGGCATCAATTTAATACATGATATATAAAAAGGTGCCACGATAAAGCTGCAGACTTTACACTTCCTCTAGAAGAGACCAAAAAGAAAGAAAGAGAACGGACGGGACGACCTTCCACAACCGCCTACATTTCGAGTACGACGACGACGACGACGACGACGACGAAGACGACGACGACGACGATACAACGACAACGAAGACAACAACAACGACGAGAATCATCATTATGATGTTAATGGTAATGGTGCCGCTCGTCATCGAAAAGTAACTTTGCTGCTCAGGCACAACCTTAACGACATTCACATTTTCTGGTCTTTCAGCAAAATGTAGTTGTGTATTTCTTTTATATTTTGCAATAATGTGCTTTCCTACCTACTTTTTAACACTAGAGTACCCCCGTTTTTTGTTTATTTATATATCCAACGGAAAACTTTTATTCTCAAATTTTGTCTTCAAATGTTCATTTTGAAAATTCCGATATGAACTTTTTTGATTGAATGTTATAAAATTCAATTGATTATTAATAATCTGTAAGTGAAACGTAGAGACTTTCAGCGATTACCACAAACTATTTCTGGTATAGACAGCCTTACTATATAGCAGCTCATATTCATTTCAAACTGATATTAATATATATATACATAAATGTGTGTTTGTGTTGTGTGTGTCGTGTGTGTGCGTATGTGTGTGTTTGGTATTACCAAGTTATAATCTTTTAGGTTAATTACATATTATACTGCAAAATAATTATGACACTAATACTTGGAATAGTTCATTATTAAAAACGATGTAATAATAGGAGCATTGTTATTTTAATTAAAATTAGGTATGCATTCTTGTAGTTATTTAAGACCTAATCTCGAAGACTAAACCTCGAATGGAGTAGATGAATAATAGCGTAAATACCAAAATTAATGATTTATCGATTACACTTTAAAATTTAATTTAATTGATAATCACTTTCTTGGTGTTATATAGATGATTTGAAATACTTCTGGCTAATTTCAATTTTGTAATAGAAGAAAAGTTAAAAAGGTCGGTAAATGTCACTTTAATAAAAAGCTACCATTGATTTATCGGATTCTTAGGGGAAAAAGGACAAGTAATGGTAAATAATTGAAAAGTAAGTCCTCGATGACGCGAGATAATTTTTTTGTCGATTAATGCCCGTTCGTTGAATCATTTTCAGCGGAATTTTTAGCATAATATGTCGAAAAATGCACTTCTCGGTAAAATAAATATTTCAAACCCAAGATAATTACGCTAAAACGTATTAAGCTAGCTAGCTAGTTTGACTAGGACGAAAAAAGGAGAGAAAAAAGCTGCTCAAAATCCTGCGTTATTTGAGGTAAAATATTTACTCAGCCGTGTTGTAGCCAAGTATCCTCGCGGCCGCGCTCCCCTTTGGGCGCGAGTTGATGTGGTCGAGGAAAGGTCACACGACAGGTAAGAAAAAGAAGTCTCGAGGCAGAGCGGCGGCAGGTACAACAAAGATGGGGCTTTCAAGGTAGGCACGAAGCCCTGGGCTCGAGGCTCAAGTGCCAACAGCAGCTGAGGAGGAATCGCTCAAACAACAGTCTCCCTCCTGATAAAACGACGAACAACAATTGGGAATTGGTGGGTAAGTCCTCCCTCCCGAAGAGGAGACGGAGCAGGAGCTAACGGTGGATCAGACAGATTTCGGAGCTCAGGCTCCGAGTTTGAGGAATTCGGAATGTCTACGGTGGTGTGAGAACGATGATCGAAGAATAGGAGATAGAGTCGATACACAGACAGCTACAGGAATAAGAGGAAAGCGGTAGGGGATCGTGTAAGAGCGCGACTCCATCCAATCCCGTCAATAATAATGAAAAGAAGGAGAGAGAGAGAGAGAGAGACAGGGCTTAGGATGCATCCCATCCAGTAGTGGCCGCGGACTCGCCTCCGGAGCTCGCAAATTGGCCATGAGTCCCAAGGTCGTCCGGTGTACGTCCCAGCAGCGGGGGCACTGGCCCCTGCTAAGGCTCGCTGAGGCCTGTCACGGCAGCGAACAGTCCAGCCTGAGCGAATGAGAGAGAGAGAAAGAGAGAAAGACTGAGAGGGAGAGGGAGAGAAAGGCCAACGGGGAGCTTCTCTCCCTTCCGAGGCTACGGCTCCTCCGCACAAAAGGGAAAAAAGCGCCCGCGCGTAGGGAGAAACACGTCCTGCGGTTCTGGCCCTCAACAAAGCCCCTACACACGGACAGCACGAGGACGGCGGGTAGGCGTGAGTGAGCGAACGAGGGGGACGTCAGGGACGGCAAAGAAAGGGGGTGAAAGGGGGTGAGAGAGAGAGAGAAAGAGAGAGAGAGAGAGAGGAGGCAGGGGAGCGCAACGCAGTCAGGCGTTTTCGGAGCTCCGGAGGATCGAACGCTCCCGGTCGGGACGACGGCGACGGCGCGGCAAACGAGTTTACGTGCTTTTTAGGCTCACCTACCAGAGTCCATTGGGTGTAATCGAGGTGGGATGGCGTATTCTTAGATTGCGAGGAGGTGCGAGAGATGCTGCAAAGTGCATTCGTCGCCAGTCGTAATTCAATTCTCGATATCGTGAGCTTGGGCACGCGTGTCTGCGTGTGTGTGCCTCTACTAGAGATCGCCTTCGTACAATTGGGTCATTATCTGGGAGTGCGAGTCCGAGCACTCGAGTGGGTCTCGCGATCGCGAGTCCAATTCGTGAAATCCCGTAAATTTCGAGTCCGACGATTAAGCTAACCTCGCTAATGTTTTATAAATACGTGTCAAATGCCGCGCGCTCGGCTATTAAAAAGGGTCACGACTCTCCGAGTAATTGCGCCGCCGCCGCCGCCGCCGCCGCCCCCATTGCCCCCCACCCCCGCCACTTTAAATTATGAATAATTATCGCGTTACAGGAAAGGACTTTTAATTATAAGTCGTTGGGCTTAAATGCTTAGTCGGAGAGTTCCGTTCCTGCCTGACCATTTAAACGCGACGAAATTTCAATTTTGTAATGTCTGCTGGTGTCCCCCTCCCCCCTCCCTATTCAATTGTTTGACTTTCCAATGTCGGAGATAAATCCTCAATTTTTAATCGTGCCAAGAGAAAGTCATTAGATGTCGAGTTGAATAAAGATCCGCCGAGGAAAAGTACATTTGACTCTTTAAAGGGACGATGATCAAGAGGCTCCGCTTACACGAATTCGAGATTTCCTTCCTCTCCCCTCGTGCTTTCTCCGGGGTAAATTAATCGAAGCTATTGCTAATATTCACACCGTATATGGTATTGGAAAACAATTTTTACCCATTCCGCCTCGTTTTCCATTTAATATTGCGTTTGATATTTGCTTGGTGTTGAGTACCCAATAAATATTTACGTCCAATCAATAATAAATGTTGGCCCTTTGTTGCACCCTTTTCCAGGGTCTTTCTTATAATTCAGCGGTCCGTCCGGGGCCTGCCGACGTGTCAATTTCCATTCCATCGAGAATCGGGAACGACGTGCCTAACCTTTTTTTGCGGTTCAACGCCAAAATATATCGGCCAAGAGCTTTTTCGGATGCGAGGCTGGCACCAAACGATTATCGCTTTATCGATCGATCGCAGGAAAGAGCCTGTTTTTTCCGTCTCTCGACAACCGTTTGCATTTTTTCTCTCACTCCCTCCCGCTCACAGACGGGGCCACGCACTCTCTCGGCAGCCGCCACGTCGTCATGTCTGCGGAATTCAATATGAAAGGTCAATGAAATTTTTTCCCTAAACGTCCCTTATATATCTCTGTTGTTCGGTTAAAAAACTAGGTACGAAACCATTTCACCGACCAACGATAATAAAAATAAAGTAAAAAAAAAAAAAAGACCGACTACAATGAACAATGGAAGAAGAAGAATTCGCACTATGTATAGGATTACTTTTTTAAACAATGTAAATTTATCAAATTTTATTATTATCAAATGCAGTTTTTATGTATTCCAGAGATTTAGTACCCGATGCGCTCGCAGGACCTTTAAGCCGCGACATTTATGTATTCGATATAAACTAATTTTTCAGTACTTCCATTCTCCAAAATGAAAGAGGTATGCATTAAGATATTTAAACAATTTGCTCGATTAAAATTTTTCACAGAACAAAGGAACAACTTCCGAAGCATAATTGAAATAACACTTTTCCCTCTAAACCGCGGAATTTTACTTTTAAAATATCTCAAATGATACACAAAAGCTTTACAGATTAAGAATATAATTATACCAAAAATATGTGCAAGTTACTCAGCGGTAAAAATACGCAGATGTATAATTTATCAAATTTTTAATATAATGTTAATGTTGTTTATTTGTAAAAAAAAACAATGGTGGCTCTCGCTAAAAAAGGGGAAATGTTTGCATCGTGCTGAAAATAGTCGACAGTAATAATATCGTTAAACCCACAACCATAAATTTGGAATTCAACTCAGCCCCTCGGTCTTCCATCGTCGTGTCTTTTTTTTAATCATTACCAGGCAAAATGGCTACCGAAGTACGAGAAAATATCTAAATACTACGTCGTGGTGTTCAAGATATCGTTGGGTCAAATCACAAATTTTGCATGATCCCCAACGATAAGCACATTATATTATCGTTACACACGAGGATTTCTACCTTGAGGCTGAAATTTGTGTCTTGGCTTTTTTTGCGAATCGACGACTGAGAGCGTTAACTTTATTGTAAAAGCTTTGGAAAGCGTTTAATTCGTGCCCGAATCCCTCTAGCATCAGTCGCGATACGATATGCGATAAAGGAAGATTGACAAAAACGAAAAGGAAAAAATTGATCGACTAGATGGATAGAGGACTTTCCGAATCCACTTTCTCGCGAAAGGAAAAAAAGGCCAAGAGTGAGTAAGCAAGTTTGAAAGTACCCGCAGTAGCAAAGCAGCAACATTTCAACCTGGCGGTACACTTTCTCCAATAATGTCTGTTTCCCTCCCTTGGCGAGGAAGGCATATTTATCTTTATAAATGTAGGCATTTAGATATGTATTCGAGAGCCATGAATGTGTAGATGTAGATAGGAGGCGCAGAGAGGATATAAAGGGGCGAAAAATATAAACGGAGGGAGGAAGAAGAGAAATTTCGTGAGAGCGCGTGAGAAGACACGAGGGCCGAGTCTGGGTACACACCGGGTATACCCGGATCGAAGAGAGGGTGGGAGGCAGAGGCAAAGGCAAAGGCACAGGATGGCTCGAGGGAGAGAGAGAGAGAGAGAGCAGAGGCGAGGAAAAGAGCGAGGAGACTCTCCTCTAGCTTTGCGAGTGTGCCAGGGGGAAGACGACGACGACGAGCGACGACCCTGCAGGGACCGACGAAGGGGGGAGGAAGGAAGGTTGGCCCAAGCCGCGTGGACGACCGAGTGTAGCCCTGTACCCTTGAAGCGAAGGTTGCTGCGCTCTCTCGGCTGGTCCGAGGACGAGCGACCTTCCTTCCCTCCTTTGTGCTCGACTTATTTCATTCTGTCGCCGCCGCCGCCGCCGTCGCTATCGCCTCCGACGTCTAGTGCCAGCCGTGGATGGACATCGATCAGACCTAGGGCCATGATTATTCCGTGCGATATCCAGCTCCGAGTCACGTACCCTGGGTACGCACTTGGATGCGTGGAGGACGGCCTAAGGACCCCAGAGCTCTGGCCGTCCTTGACTCGGGTCGGCTCAAAGGGCAGGCAAGTTTGCGTGTGACCCTTCCCTCGCGTCCTCGGCTCCCCGGCGCGATAAAACGCCAATGTATCGTCGACAAGATAATGGTGCTTTTATTAACGAGATTAGCAACTAGCATTGGCATTGCATTAGCAGGCTTCTCGCAATTGTTCGCCTCTAAATAATAAATGCCTCCTCAATTTCCGCAGTCGACGTGTCACTTTCAGTGGAAAAGCCACGGGACACGCACCCTCCCTCCGTTTATATTCTTTCCGAGGATTTTGAAGCCAACCACCACGAGAGGGACCGGGGCTGCTTGGTTGCTCGGCTCGGCTCGACTCGACCTGGTGCATTACGTGACACGAGCGGCGACCCGACCCGACCCGCTCACAACTGCAATTAGACTGGCGCGGGGTGTGCTGCAGGAAAAAAAAAAGGGGGCAACGAACGATCCAACGAACGACTGTTTTTCCGTCTTTCTTGTGCCGGTGCGGTTTTCCCCCGGCCGAGATCACTAGTGACGGGAGCGAGCGAGAGAGAGGTGCCCCCGCACGCACGAGTGCGTAGGAAAGACACGAGGAAGTCGCGCAGGTGTTCGACTCGGGTTGTACGTGTTACGGACGTTGACGGAACGTGAGTCGACCGACAACGACACGTCGCTTCAGCTGCTGCCACCGCCGCCACCACCATCGTATCCTTAATCAATGAGAACGAGAGAAATTAGGAACGCGGGCTGCGAAAAAAATCGAAAGTACAGCGGACGCCACGCGCGGCCACTAATTCTTGCGAAATCGTCGAGGCACTGGCCAGGAAAAGGTGGACGAAGGCGTCGTCATCGCGGGCAGTGATAATTCGCGAAATGGCAATAAAATCTCGAGGCGGCTAGTCTAATTGGCGAACGCGGAGGGGGCGGGGGAGAAAGAGGAAAGGAGAGAGAGAGAGAGAGAGAGAGAAAAGAGCGAGTGAGCGAGAGAGAGAGAAAGGCCGCTAAATAGGTACCTGCGAGCTCCAGCCTGCTACCGACTTGGCACTCGTAAATCTTGTCAGGCGATGCCCAAGGCTGCGGCCGCTCGGACTCTTCTGCTCTTTTATTCGTGGCGAGGAGGCGGATGCGCGCCGTTTGATAGTTACGATATCGCACCTCAAAAAATAAAGGCATCACCTGAGCTCCGGGTCCGCAGGTGGGGTGGGGTGGGGGAGTGTCGAGATGAGCCATTAGTCATCAATTTGCGCGACACGCGGCTGCCGTCCACTTCATTTTCCCGTGAGTTATTGGAATTAAAATGAGGCTCGTCGCGGTAATTAATGAGCCATCCGATCGTAAAGCGGCCGGGGACGGATCCGGGCTAAGGATGAAAAAGGAGGCGACGTCTCCGCGAGCATTGGCTGCTGCCAAGCCACTCGATTTGTATCAATGTCAGTCCCCGAGAGCAGGTGCGCGCCTTTGGACATGCCGAGTGAATTGTAAAAGTATTGCAATGCAATGGCACAAGGATTGCGGAAACTCGGGCAAGTACAATCATCGACGCGGTATTGAATGTCTATGTCTCTCTCTCTCTCTCCCTCTCTCTATCTCCATCTCGTGCGTAATTTCAAAAACGGAGGTATTGCGCCGCCGTTTCTTTGGGAGTCGGCGCCTGCACCGCGAGTGGATAGATGATGGATGATTCATCGTCGGCGCTGACGCCGGCGGTGCAGCGGCCAACAGGAAGCGCCGAGAGACAAAGTAATGACAATGAAACGTCCTCAGCCGGTGCATGAAATACCAAAGAAAGAAAGGAAAACGAAGTCGCTTCCTTGATTCGGTCTCGATCTATAATCGCCGTTTCCAACATGTGAGTGGGCGTTTCCAATCTTTTCCAAACGACACGTGTCTCCGGAATCCGAACGCTGGCACCGGAAATGTGTAATCAGAGGAGCGCGGGGCAGAACGAGAGGGATTGTTAGGTAAAACGACCGGAAAGGAAAGTAAAGGAAGGGAAAGGAAAGCAGAGAGGCTTCTCGGATTTCAGTTTGGGGCAGAGATGCGCAAGACTCGGTCCGAATATTTTTTTTTCTTCCCCGACTTGTAATGTGAATCGCACAAAAGTTAAGAAACGAAACGGAGAGACGAGCCGTGCGAGGTTTGATTATCGTTCCCCGCCCTCCTCCTCCCCTTCCTTTAACTAACTGACCGGACTTTCGAAACTTTTGGGCTCTTTATCAGCGTGATGAAACGCCAGCTACGACCCTCAAACTCGAAGGAAAAACTCAAAGATATTGGGAGGCACGTTTGATGTAGTACAGTTGAAGGATACGCTTTGAATTCCGCTGTACAGATGAAAAACCGCGTGTGCATGCTCGGCAGTAAAACTAGCAACGGAGAGGAGAGGACAGAGAGAGAGAGAGAGAGAGAGAGAGAGAGAAAACGACGACCTCTTCACGGTCGGAATGTCGCTGGAGGAGCTCGGATTGGTTAGCAGAAGCGCGTCTATCTGTTAGTCGTTTATACATGCGAGAAAGCGCGAGTGCTCGACTGCGTCAAGTGCTATGGACTTTGTTTTTCTCTCTCTCGCTCTGTATCCTTCTCCCCCACCTCTCGCTCTCTTCTCTTCTCTTCCTCTCTCTTACTCACTCTCCAAGCTCTCCTCTACACACTAAACCGAACATTAAAAAACTAAAGTTCTTATGGCGTTAGCAACGTTTTCCTCTTGTCTTTACATTCTTTGTTTCTTTCTCTCTCCCCTCCACCTTTTTCAAGTTCACATTGGAATTTAAAATAAATACTACATTTATTAAAATTATTGTAATAACACATCCGCTTAATTTAAAATGCGCACTTCTGCTTAATTGTGGACGGATGGATTGTTATGTGTTTTATTCGCATGGCCTCTATATCATTAATTTCGTAAATTATATCGCTAAATTCAGCGTATTAACATAAAATACGAAATAGAGCGTTAATTTTTGGCATAATAAATCGCGGACATTATTAATATTATTATTATTATTACTTCAACCGGTTTTCCCTTTCTCCGCGACTCGGACTGTTTTTAAAACACACCTGTTAACAAATTTATTAATAGCGCGCCGAATTAAAATGTAGCGCTGCATATTCTGTATAAACTGATAAACCCGAGCTGCTGGAAAGTAATTTTTGCCGATTGTTATCCGGCGCAACAACAGCGTTGTTTTATGTTTTATTCGCTACAACCGCGATACAATGCCCGAGCGATGAAATCAGCGGTAAAATATTCGTACTCCTCATTGGGAAAAAAATACTCACTCTGTTGGCAATCGCCACTCGAATACGCGAGCAACAATCGTCATTCCCCGCTCCAAGTTTATTGGAAAATTCGTGTCAAAGGAAGAAATGATCTAGCTCGAGCAAATCGTGCACTTGGCTGATTTATAATTGAAGAATATCAAAGGCCTTCGCTCGTTCCTCCGCTCCTCAAGACTATCAGCTATCGCAGCAAAGCAGCAAAGCAGCAAAGCAGCAAAGCCAACTCTCGACTCGCCTCGACTCCATCGCACACATCGCATGCGGCACAGGAGTATTGCAGAAATTCCCCGACGAGCGAGTACTCGCCCGACTATAATACCGATAGTTTGGACTGTAATCATCGGTCGAATGAGTCGAATGAGTCGAATGAATCGAACGAGTCGCTGCACCCCGAGGATCGCCAGCCAGGGTGTCAAAGCCAGACTCGACGACGACTACTCCCCTCGACAAAAAGCTGAAGAACCACCGCCGCCCTTATTTTCTTCCATTTTTCTGAAAGAAAGTCTCCAAAAGAACACGCCATTATGCTCGTGAAAGACACAAAAAAGTTTTTGAATGCAGGTCTTCACACCGAGTCATTGTGAGCCGCGGTGGCCGTCATTCATTTAGGAATTAAAGTACACGGGGAGAAAGTCTTTAGAAAAGTTAGAGCGATCGGTGACGATGCTCAAGTCGGATGTACTTGTTTGCCTTTGTATAAAATTCATTATGCTCGCTTGGCAAACAGACGCCGCGCCGTACACACACGCAAGGCAAATATTTTTACACGCGAAAGAAATTGCCACCGGTGTGTGTGCGTGTGATGTACTTTATTCTGGAAATGTAGCAATCCACTCGTGGCAACGAGGACGACATCTAATTACCATTCGATATTGTGTACTCCATTACAAGTATTAAAAGCGACAACAACAAAAAAGTCGGCTTATTAAGTAATAACTCTTGGGTGTCGCCTGCCTCTCTCTCTCTCTCTCTCTCTCTCCCAGCGCCAATCGATACGGCAATTTTTAATTTTTATTATAATCCGAGGTCTCCTAATTACCAAGATTAGCTTACCATCGATTACGAATTAAGAGGTAAACACCGCCACGCCTAATATAAAGTGCACAATCATAAAAAAGAGGTGCAGTAGAGATTCGTGTCAAAATGTATACATATAATGAGTAAAGATAAGTTTAATGTCGTTCTAGTTGTAATGAGGCTACAAGTAACCAAGTACGTTTGCTGATATACTTGTCATTTTTTTCTCTCTCGCTTTTTTTTTGTTCTTCTTTTTCTTGCTTCGTGTTCGCTGCTTCTCCCGATAAGCGATACAATTACTCGCGTGGCATCACGCGGCTCCTGGTTTATCCCGCCACAGCAATTTCCAAAGAGAAGATATATTTCGGAAAAAAGGCGATTGTGAAAAGCTTTATTCAACGACTATGCCTTAGGTTGGTATTTAAAGAAAGGGACAGGACGACGACGACGACGACGACAGTTGGCTGCAGCTCGAGGCGAGGACTCGTTAATCTCGAGATCGCAGGGCCAAAGAGATGTCGAGCAGTTGAGCTTTTCCCTCCCCCTCTCCCCTTTTCCCTCCAATCCCTTCACCTTCCCCCAAAGAAAAGGACGCGGCAGGGCCAGAGGAGAAGCAGGAAGCGCGCGCGATTCCTCTCGGATGTCGTCGGATCCTCGGAGTCGCATTTCGACGCAGTTTGTCAAGCTGCCAAAACCTCGGTCGCGTGTGTGTCTGTCCGGCTTGACCTCGAGTCAAGGTGTACGGCGCGTGTACCCCGCCTCGTCATCGGCTGAATTAGGAAACGTCGCCGACGCCGACCCGACACGCCTTTGTGGCGGTGGCCATCCTCGCCCCGATGAGCCACTCAAGGAAGTTTCTCTTTTGGGATCCAGGCTCGCGACAAAGTCGCTTTATTATAGCCGAGGAGGAGATGCTCTCCGAATGCGCGGGATCAGTGAAAGTGTCGTCGCTGATTCGTCGAGCACCTCCTCGGAGATGCCGATGGGCGTTCTCAGGACCCTTTGTCGGAGTTTCCCTGGAAAACGCGCGTGCGTCCGTTATCTCGCGAGAGAGTAGATTAATCACCGGCAATCCCATCCGGCCTCGTTTACGGCTCACCGGCAGTCGGGGCAACCCGGTTGTTTGTTGTTCAATTGTTCGTCCGTTCCTCATGTCACGCGTGCCTGTGACACGAATCCTCGGACGCACCGCTTTCTTCTCTCGGGGATCTTTGTTCGGGAAGCGCCGAGGGCCGGGGGGAGGAGGAGGAGGAGGAGGAGGAGAGGAAAGGGAGAGCGCCGATACGGGGTCGAGGATGAAATTCGTGTCGGCGGCACAACAATAAGAGTGTTGGTTGCATGCCTAAGTGCTGCGATAAAAGCCGCCGAAAACTCGGCCTGACGTCAACGCTTGGGTTGACGAGTCGGGGGTGTGGGGCGTGGGGACACGTTTTGGGGATGAGCCGGGGGTGATAGTACAACCCCAGTGCGAGCGATTACTCGCTGTGGGGTTGAAGGGGGGTTGAAGACACTAGAATGAACGTAGATTGCAGTTGTAAAGTAGTACTCACCGCGCCAGCGCCATCCTGTCATGGGACAATCCAAGGGGGGGCGTCGACAGTGTATCCAGATTTGCGTAGGAGGGCTTACCGCTAATATTATAACCCACTGAACACATGCGCACGTTTTTTCTCACGTCCGGGACAAGGTGAGCCTGTCATATCATCGCCTTCATCGTCACCTCACACACGCTCACAACAGATCCGATTCGAACGTGCGACTCGATCAACTTACAGCGAACGAAGCTCAGTAACCGACGACGATCGACGACTCAGTTTCGCCACTTTTCTCGAGCTCCGCACTGTCCTCACCGAGAGAGAAAAAGGCACTGTTCACCTTTTGCGGGTCCCCCGGCCACTGATCCCGACAATTCGCCGACTTTTACTACAAACGAGGACGTGCAGTGTTAGCCGAGGAGTTGATCCAGCCGGCCGAGTTCCAACGGACTGGCGAAACTACACTCGTACACAAACACACACACTTTTGTTCTGCCCTCTCTTTCTCTCTCTCTCTCTCTCTCTCTCTCTCTCTATCGCTGTTTGTGCTTCTTAGTTTTTCCTCTGTCTCTCTCTTTATCTGCTCTCGTTATGAATGCACTGTTCGAATTGCCGAGTGTCGCTCTTTCCCTCCTTCTTTTCTTTGTGCACACGTGCCTGTCCGCGTCTCACTCTCCAACGCGTCGTCAATCTCTTTATCTCCCTCGGACCGCGATCTCTTCTGCAACTGCGACGATGTTGGTCGTGCGTGCGCGGGTGCCCAGCCTTTCCCCGGTGGCACAACAGCGGTTGAAACAGCGGCTGCGGCCCCAACGATCCAACGGGGCAAAGAGCGTTGTATCGGGGAAAAAGCAAGGACAAACGAGTCCGGTGGCGACGGCGACGATCTGCTGGTGCTAGTGCGGTGCTGCTGCTGCTGCTGGCCGTTGGCTGCGCGCACGCCTCTGTTTACGTCCCCGAATCAGCTCGAGAGTCCGTGTGCAGACGTGTGTGTGCGCGCGTTGGCGGTGTCGACGACAAAAAGACAGAGAAAAGGGGAAGGCCCGAAAGCGGAAAGCTAAGCGCTCGCGCGTCCACCTCCGCCCTGTGCGCTGCTTCTGGCTCGACTGACTGCGGCTCTGCCTCGGCGAGACCGCCGAGCCTCGGCAGCGGCGTCCCCACTCCCAACGTCCCCCACCACCGCGGCCTCAAATCGCCAGCAGCGGCCTCGTGCGTCTCCGTCTCGACTCGCGGCTTTCCGCGCACCTTCGGCCGATCTCGTCCTCGTGCACGCGGACGACTCGCTCGACCCGCCGCCGCCGCCCCCGCACCGTCCCTGCTCCCACCCGTCCCGCCCCGCCCCACCCCCCGGCCGCGGCGAAAAAGTGCCAGTGCAATAACTGCACTGAAACTCGGAAATAAATTACCCGGCACCGCGTGTGGCATTCGTTAAGTAAACATCTCTCGAGTAAATAAGGAGGAGAGACGGAAAAGCGCGCGTGCGCGTCCCGATTCACCTCTGTGTGGCTGCGGTCGCGCCGCCGCCAGGAGAATCGAAAGCGGCCGTGGCCGCCGACGCTTCGCTTCCTGCTTTTCGAATTATCGCTTTCTGGGCCACTTTTACGGTCCTCGAAAAAGGGAGAGAGAGAGAGAGAGAGAGAGAGAGAGAGGACACGGGGCTGACCGGCGGACCTGGTGGGGAAGAAGCAATCGGATCGACCATCGCCCAATGCCTTCTTCTTTGCTCGAAACTCCGACCTCCTCTCGAAAATTCAAGAGCAAAAGTTCGGGGATGATCCGTGACCCGCCGCATATCTTGTGCGATGATGCCAGTTGGCGACTGTCGACTTATTTTTATTCACCCTCGGAGCGCCGGCTCAATGGGAGGGTATTATGATCGCCGCCGAGAGAACGACTCCGCATCTTCCTCGTTTGCTCCCTCCTCGTCTTTAGTCTTTACTGGCTGGGCTCTCTCGATGGGGCTGGACACCCCTCCCCCCACCTCTGCCCCCATTGCAAAGCTCGAGTGGACCACTCACAAACGTTATATCATACTCCATCTTCGCACCAAGGGGACCGTCAGTCGCGTAACAGCCCAGCAATGTTGCCTTTACATATTGTAACTGCTATCGAAACTCCCATCGCGAGTTTCGATCTCATCCTCGGAGATTTACGCCCGTCGATACTTTTTGGAAAGCGATCGCGTGCGACTTTTTCCCCTGGTTTTTTTGCTTTATCAACCGCTTCATTAACTAGCGCCAGTCGTCCTTCGGTGTGCGAGTTCTTCCTTTCCTCGGTACGTGCTGTTCGTTCCCCGGCGTACACGGCACGGCGATCAAAGAGAAATCACGAGAATGACCGACGAAACTAAAAAATTTCTCCGACCTTCGCTCTCAACTTTCCCGAGCGGGCATTAGTTTCGTTAAAAAAAAAAGGTCGAGCCACGCTGAACCGTCATTTAGCGCGAAAAAAAGGTATCAAATCGCGGCGAATGCTAATTTCGGTCTCACACATCCAGAACTATTACACGTAGGAGAGAGTCCTTGTTTCGGCATTTGGAATGAGCGAGAGAGAGCGAGAGTTGGACAGGGGGAGGGGGTGGCGTAGGGGACCTTGTACAATGAAAGAGGATAATGTGGAGAGAAGAAAAAATGAGTATTCCGAAAGGTCGTAATGACTGGACGTCGACGGAGGAGGAGAAGGACAGGGCGGGGAGGGGGAAGGACGAAGCGAACGAGGAGCGCGGGCGAGAGAGTGAGAGGACCGAGCCGACAGATCGTCTTCTCTCCTTCTCGAAGTTGGAGCGCGTTTTTGGGGTCGTATATTAATGGAACCGTGACGGCAAGCACCGGAATCACGCACGACGATCGTAAGCGCCTGTGGGAATGGGGACCCAGTCTTCTGTTCTTTATTCTCCGGACAGACGGGGCGAAGAAAGAGAGAGAGAGAGAGAGAAGGAGAGAGGGCCAGCGATCGATAAGGCCTAACTCTCTTCCGATGGCCCTTAACCAGCGCCACCTCGAAGGAGGGCAGGCCCCGTTATCCCGGAGGCGGCGACGACGTCGGCATCCTGGGGCTTTTTCCGAAGGGCCCTCTCCTGCTGCTTCCTCCTCCTCGTTATCTTTCGCCCGGCGCTTCCGATCGCTATCTTCCTTGGCATGGGCCGCACGCTTACACGTGTACTAATTTAAGTGGAAGGAATACCAAGTGGAAATGGCCCGGTTGCACTCGAAAACTTTTGTATTAATAACTCTCCCCCCGGGCGCCCCTGCATTTACCGTTGGCTCCGGCTACGGATTAAACCTCGTCCCTCGACACACACTCGTAATTGCGATTTCCGAGTACCTTCCTGACTGAAGAGGCGCAGGTAGACGGACAACCCGGACCTTTGGTGTCGCGCGGACTGACTCTCTGCCCTTTTTCATCGAATTAACCACTGGGCCACCAGGGGGACAGGACCCGAGGTCTGATCCAATAGACCGCCCGGCTTAATTACGCGTGTGCACTTTGAAGACCGGATTAGCATAAGCCATTATTCTCTTTGGCCCCTACTAAAATAATCGCCAAGATAAAATAAAGGAGGCCAATTGAAATTTTGATTTCCTTAATAACTGTGTCACAGTCGCTCTACGATCGAGAGCCATTACACCTTCCATCCATCCATCCATCAATCCATCCATCCATCCATCCATCCATCCATCCATCCTTCCTTCCTTCCTTCCTTCCTTCCTTCCTCAAACAAAGGCCCAAACCTTGTTTCCATAATTTAACTTTGTGGGACCTTCGCTCGCATCCACATCCGGCTGCTGCTGACGAAGGAAGACTCAAGAGCTCGGCCTTTCTACGGAGAGTTGTCGGTTGTAGGGTAACGCCCGCAGCGATAACCAACTTTGACGTATGGAAACGACAACGACGACGACGAAAACAACAACAACAACGACAATAGCAACAGCAACAGCAACACAAGGACAATGATGATAATGCGAGCGAAGGCGGCGCTCCCCCGGGTCACAGGTAAATGGGAGAAATCCGGTGAAAGGGTCACGTCCCTTTCCCGCGACATTGCACGTTGTTCCTGCGAAGGCCTGATCTCGAAAATGTCGACGCACACGCCGAGTGTCATTGTGCGTCTACGGGGTCGGGCATTATTGAAAGGTCGAGTGAGGGACAATTGCTTTGGCCAATGAATGGAGTATTGGAAGCCTCGGTGTGCGCTAAATAACGACTGGCTCTCCCTCCCCCAACACCCGCCGGTGCACCTGCAGTAATTATTCACTCGCAAACACACTCGCAGTCGCGCGCAGATCCCAATCGGCGAGCGCATGATTCAAAATACCGTAAGTGCGATGATGATAAAAGAGGAGCGTTTAGTATTGAAATGGAGGATCGACGACTCGGAAACTCTCGGCTATTACAATTCTATGAGCCGCTCTATAACTTTCCATCCCATTTAAATAATCAGGGCCGCATTAGAGCCGAGCGTACGCACACGCACACCCGCTCACGCTCCCACACGCATACACACACATACGCGCAAGAGCGCGCGCACGGGTACGTCTATTCATCCTCGCGTTTTATCCTCCACCGGGAAAGTTGGAGGCTCAAAGCCGCGACAACCAAAAACTCCGGCGCTACTTTCGAATCTAGCTTGACGGACGCCGTGGGGAGGGGGGAGGGACACGCGGCGCTAAAAGTGCGGAAGTCTCGGTATTTTCGTCGCCGCGTGGAAAGCAATTAGCTCCTTCCTACCGAGCAGATTTCTCGCGTGGATACATGCGCGCGCGTGGATACACGCGTGGGAGATTCGGAGCGAGGCAGGGAGAGGAGAGAGAGAGAGAGAGAGGGGTGGGGGGAGAGCGGCTCATAATTGGCACATGAAAACTTTCGCCGGTTTTCCACGGCCTTTTTTGCGCCGGCGAGAACCTCCTCCACTCTCCTCGAGGAAGAGGCACTTTATACAGGTCATGTAACTTTCTCGAGCGAGCGGCGACGGCGAGTCACCGGCGTCCCAACGGAATTAATTCGCCCGGTCGTTATGTCAAGGTACGCGCGCGCCGACCCCCCAAAAACCATCTACTCCGGGCTCTGGAAAACTCGCGGAAACCGCTTTCTCGAGCTTCTGAGCTCCTGGTAGAGAGACGCTGTATTTTTCTTTCTTTCGTTCCTTTTTATTGCAATGGTCGTTACCCGTGAGCGCCGGCAGCGACAACACTTGGTCTGGCCGAGCGGAAAACTCGTCGCACTTATCCGACAACACTTGCGCAAAAAGTTACCAAGGCGGACGACTCGATTATTTTCCTCGGGCATAAGAACTTCTTCTTTAATAATAATATGTGGGTGAAAGTTCGGGGGACGCTATTGCCCTCGACTCAATTTTCATTTAAGAAAATGCTTTCAATCTAGCTGGGCCTTTTACCTCGGATGACGATAATTAAGGACATTTTAAATCCATCGCTTGCCCTAGTGCACAAGGTTCAAGCTAAAAATCTATGATTGCAGGATCCAGTTTTAGACTTTCCAACTGCATTTAGTTAAAATAATAATAGTTTGTGAGCACAACGTCAAGTATAAATATTTCCAAAGTAATTGGATTGATGTATAATCTCAATAAAACTTTCCTTTCAACATGTCGAGTGTGTTATTAAAAAATTTCCTTTCAAATTGCTATTATTACTTTTCATATAAATGTTTATCAATTTTAATTTAAAGCAGTTAGCGAAGAAAAACCAACGAAAAATTTTTTCCATTTCACAATTATTCGCTTTTAATTATTTCATTAAAATTAAATAGGTTGAAAACAATTTTTGAAAAAGCTATAATAATTATTGTAATTTCAAATTGAACTCAATTCTACTTAAGACAAAAGAGCATAAAAAATATTAATAAAAATGATTAGTACGTTTTCAACGTTCTTGTCCTATTTAACAATAACAAAATTACTTTAACGATTGCTATTGTTATTTGTGAAAACATTTTTTCTTTAAATCTGTAATTTAAGATAGTGAAAATTCTGTTTTCTTTATTTTTTTTTTTAATGTAATATTAAAAATTACATGAGCGCCACAATGAAAACGAGCAATATTCGAGTAATTAAATAGATTAGATATGGAAAGTTCATAATTTTTATAGACTTGTTAATACAATATTTTTTAGATGAATTCTTATGTAATGTAAAAGATTTAAAAAGTTTGGAATAATATTCTTAAAAGGCAAATATAAAAACTGCAAAGCAGTCAATCGCAAGTACATTTTTGATGCTTTACGGTAATTTACCATAAAATTCACTACATAAATTTGTCCTGATGACCAAACTCTGATGGATGTATAAAATTATATAACTAGGTTGTTTCGTAAGATCCAAAAAAACCTTAGAAATACCGGTTTTCCCGTAGTTTTTTAACATAATAAATTGGTCAGAAGCAACATCCACAATAAAAATTACGATTAAGGCACATAAAATTTGGATAGTTGCATTTGGTAGGTGGTAAGAGGATTACGTCGTCGGCGATTATACCGTGGAAAACCACCGTGTTTTCCACGATGGGTAAAAAATCTATAAAGAGAGAGAGAGAGAGAGAGAGAAACGTACAGAATGCGAGAGAATAGGCGATTTGTTATTCACATTAGCCGAATTCATTTATACGGTGATAAAGTATAAATATCTTTTCCTTTTGTTTCCATTGGGACAAATCCGAAGGAGGGCTAGAGAATGAGACAAGTGCATTAGGACTCGACTTAATTATTGGCGTAAACGCAGTGGAATATATCTGTTTAGTTGATATTTACTCGAAAAATAGATGTCATTGCCGAGTCGCGAGCAGCGAGCGATTCAACATCATTTGTAACTCACTGATAATTTCATGAAAAAACGAGCTCAAAGGTCTTTTAAAGAGGTGGAGCAGTATTTTTTAACGACTATTGCGCTTTAGAAGTTTAATTACAATGTTCAACTTTAAAATAAATAAATTTGCTGAAAGAAATCTTGTGTACTTTTAAAGTTTAATTACGCTGGCAGTGGCTCTGGATTGTTTTACTTGTCGAGCTGCGTAAAACATTTTCAATACCACTTTGCTCGTAAAAAAAGAACTATTCGAAAAGGCTCTCCTCGGTTCAGCCTCGAAAATTAATATCAAATATCGGATCGACAAAGCCAAGGATTTTGAATCGAATCGGGTAAAAGTGTGCAATTACACTGGGGTAATGCGGTAAATACCGCCGGCACTCGTAATTCGTTTCGCAATGAATTTCGGAAATGGAAATAATCGCGGCTGTATGTGGAGCATCGGGGGGAGTAATCGTAAAAGACGAACGGCGCAATGTGTGCCGTGAGATAGAAATTCGGGTGGAGGAGCAGAGTGGGGGGAGAGGAGTACAGGAGGGGAGGGTGGCGGAGGAGGAGGGGGAGCGTGAAAAGGAACGAAAATTCTTTGACACAAAAGGTCTTAGCCGACGAGGCAGAGGTTTGGCTCTTACAATCGAGTACAGTCGCCACCATCACCGTCGTCACAGAAACTGGGCCGTAGCGCTCTGAAAACGTTCGTCAGCACCTTTCTTTCTTTGCCTCCGACTCTCCTCTGCTTCTCTCCTCTTTCTTTTTCATCCTGTTTTCTCCCTGCCCCCGCCTCCTCTCATTCTCATTCTCATTCTCGTTCCGTCTCTCCCTCCCTCCCTCCCTCCATCTCTCGCTCCCTCTCGCCCACTTTTCTTTTGACGATTTCAGGACAGACAATGCAAAATCCATCCGAACCTCCGAGGACCGTACAATACCGCAACCAGCCTACGATTCAAAAATTAAAAGGACAATTATTCGAGTCGACTTTCCAATAGGACTTGTCCATAAATAAACCCTCAGTCCTCTTTGTAGCAATGTCTTCTCTTACCTGCCCCCCGAACCCAACAACAACTCAAAATTATTAACTTGGCAATAACAGTTTGAGTCAGCGATTCACTCGACAGCAATTACATAACCTTAGCAAACACGCGCATTATTTTATATTAATAATTGTTTTCGTCCAATTAACATTTCGTCGGAGCGAGATTTTAAAGAAAAATCCGAAGAATATCAAGTGAAATATAAATTGAGTAACTAAATTGACTGAAAATAAAAGTGTCATTATTTTAATGCTGAAAATAACAGTGATCGAGTAGAACGTGCTGATTAAATTCATACATGAATTACCAATTTTGTTCAATGCATATTATTTATTCCGGGGAAGATTACAAAAAGGAAAGGGTCAAGAAAAAAAAAAGAAAAAATCCTCTTTTCCAGAGTAAAACAGAGAGTTATCATTAATTACTAAATTTACCGAAAGTTACAAGCTTGTACGCGAGTTTTTATTTTTTTCCAGAAAGGTGCTCCTGCATTAATGAAAAAATGTGGATGTACACAAACTCGTAAATTTCACTAAATTTTCCTTCGTACTTTCGCTTTGTTATTAAAAACTAGAAACTTGGACTAAACTATTAATCCGAGCGCATGTTTGTTGTTAAAAGGCAATCTGATTTGAAAAGGATTTAATTTAGCCGGCTGATTAATAGTTATAATTAAAGAAATCAGGAAACCACGGCCGTAAATTGAATTTTCTACCACCTCGAGATTTGCATGGAAACGTATTCCGAGGCATCGCGAGAAGACGAGGCGACGACGAATTAGCCTGCCTAAAATTTTATTAGCGAGCACTGCCATCCACAAAGTCATTAGTCATTGCGGGAAAATTGTAGTACAAGCGAAAAGTTCGCTTTCGATGTCGAAGATTTGATTTTCTTGCGAGTTTCAAGTCACGTTCGGAGTGGGTATCCGTCATAAATATCCGTTAGAAGAATAAATCTTGTGCCCGGAGCCTGTGGGAGCTCTCCTCCGCGAGAGAGGAGAAAGTGCGTCTGTGCGCGCGTGTGTGGGTGGGTGCGTGCGAGTGTGGGTGGGTGCGAGCGTGTGTGCACGCACACGGATACGCGCGAGGGCCATAGGGTGGCCAATAGAGAATCGTACGTGATTACGATGCGTCGCAAACTGTACACGTAGTGGATTTATATCGGGAGGAGCCGTGAAAAATGCAAAATTTCATCGAACTAACGAATCACGGATGAAATTAAGGTTCTGATGGAGAATCCTTAATCGTGCTTTTCAATAACTCGGATAACAATAAAGCACTCGGGTGAATAAATGAATAGATTGTACATCAAGTAGTTGATACGGTTGAATTAAATTCTTAAATTGCCGTCCTTCATTCCACTTTAAATTAACTGAATTTATCACCTTTTTATTTATCTTTGATTATATTAATATAGCTCAATCGTCTTAGCCAATAGTTTACAAGTGACTAATAACATTAATTATTCATAAATTTAGACCTCGCAAAGTTCTAAAATTAAATATTATATTTTTCGAGTAAATCTAACTATATGGGTAAAGTCTGAAAACTTGTTCGGCTAGAGAAACGAATGGAAAGTTCCGAGGATAACACAAATTTCAAACTGAAATTCAACAATAAAATTAGTTGATCGCCATTTATTAACTGAAATTATTAAGCTACTTACCGTCGACCACTTCTGACAATTAAGCAAAAACATATTTTTTGAATAATTCAACGTTGATGTTCGCATGCAAAACACGAAGCTTTAAACAAGCCTGATTATTATTGTTTAAATAAATATTGGATTTAATATTAAAAGACGATGATGCTTTTGCACACACTGACCTCGATTTATCAAATTTTGTAAATACGACTATGAGAGAGAAGGTAGATCTTGGCTCGTTAATGCCGAGAGAGAGAGAGAGAGAGAGAGAGAGGAGGGGGGAAGGAGGATAACGAAGGTGTGATTCAATTGTATTTATTGTTTGCAATTAAAAATTGTTGGTACATTGTAGGCGAGCACATTCTTCTTTCCGTGTACCCACTCTATTAATGCGGATTTGTACAAGGATTTGTCATCAAAGCGACAGATAGGCCTTTATAATTCTCCATATCTCCCCATTATCGTATCGCAGAAAATAAGCACTTGTTATTTACTTATGCAATTAGCATGCACTCAATGTAAAAACATCTGTACTTGGTATTTCCATACAAATGGGCGCCATTCTGTTAAATTGCGAATTTCGAACACACAAGATCAATCCCCAAACTCCGAGGCTGGAATATAAGGAAAGCAATTGAAAGGACCCGTGTCAATTCGTCTTTTGAATGGCGGGGAGTGTCATGGCGTCGCCGAACCCGTCTCGACGTACTTTACAATCGAATGTAAATCAGAGTGAAAAGAGTGAAAAGGATGTTTGGGAGGGGGCGAAACCCGGCTCGGAAGTTAATTTAATGAAGGTAGTAGCTGAATACACGCCACCGTTCGCTAAATTGTGCCGAATGAAATTTTTACTCTCTAAAAGTGTAAACATAAATTAGAACTACGTTTTACGCCAATCAGGTGAGTTTTTAATTATAAAGCGGAAACCTCGTTTAAAGCGAAGTTTTATTTTTAAAGCTGACATTGAGTTGTCAAATTATATTATTTTGATGCTGCAGTTGGTTAATGTTTAATAAAATGATTTTACCGAGTAATTAATGTTTTCCGCTCATAATTAATCAAGTGCATTATTACTTTTGACGAGGTTACAATGTCGAGATCTATTTGATAAAGTTAAGTAAGCTGAATTCCTAGAACATTTTCGTTAACTTGGAAAATCCATCATGCTTTGTAATAAAAAATTCTACTCGAACACTGATAAAAAAATATTTTTACAAAAATTGAAATTGAATTATTATTAATGTGGTATTTCACTCTAAGGATACGTATAGAAAATTAAATATTCCACTTGACGTGCATGTATATAATGAGTGCTATTACTCATTTTACTTAAAGAGACGAAAACATTTTTATAGCTTTAATGAAACATGTATTATGCTGAAGATATGCAAAAAGGAAGGACAGTGGATATTAAAAGAATAAAGAAGTGGAAAATACAAGACAACAGCCTGTACCAGATAAGGAAATTGATTAATACGAATGCAATTTGTTATATCATAGAGTAAACGCAAGCTTTCATTTTTCTTATTTAGAATTTTAAATCAAAGATTTTTTTAAATTCTTCGGTGATATTTGAGTGAAAAATTATTCTATAAAAGGAGAGAGGAGTTCTTTCAATTAATTATAATTTCTCTTTCATTGATTGATAACATTGGCAAAAAGGATTTTTAAGAGGATGCGGACCATATTCATTAATACTATTGAATTTTAAAAAGGGGTTTCGAATTAGAATTACAAAAGGAAACGATCCTCTCAAAAAGAAAAAAGAAAAAAAAAAAGAAGAAGAAAAATAAACTAATAGCCAAAGAATAAAGTATATGTGTATGAGTGTGGGTGTGTTTGTGTACTATACAAAGAACTGTACATTGAAAATGCTTTACGTTTCGCTGTTTTGCATTTTAATTTTTAAATGTTTCTTTCGAGCGTATTAATTACATTTATTACATCAATGATTCAATACCAAGCCAAATTAATAATCGAATCGCATAAAAAATTGAAAAAACGCAGCTGAGAATTATAAAGTTTACCTGCTGAAAAACACGGCAAAAGGAATTCTTCAATTTTTAATTAGTCCAAGAAATTGTCCCCAAGTTCCAAGTTTCGCGAACAAAAGTTGCTTTTGAAGCTATTAAATACCTCGGTGCTTCTATTAGCGCGTTAAATAAAAGAATTCGAATACTTTTGAATAGTTAAATGTGTTTAAAGCTCGAGTCTTAAACCTCATATTCCCTTTCAAAGCGATTGAAGTGTGATCCGTATACTTTTAGCTTTGAATCGCAAAGCCCAAAGTTTAATTATGTTCTCGCCGGGGCGACTAGCTTTGTGAGCGCTGTAAACTACGAAATCAAACCCGAGGCTCGTAAGTTTTTATTTGTACGCTCCTGCGATATCACCTTTGCGAGTTTTATATCAATGTGCAAATTCTGAAGGGCGCAAGGGGAGGGAGAGGTGGAAGAAATGCAAGGGGAGTAGGGGAGAGAGAGAGAGAGAGAGACGCAAAAAAACTGCATAACTACGGAGCCGCTTATTCATGCGAGATGCTGGCTCTCCTCTCGAGCGGCGGATGATCGTAGAAATCTGAAAGGACACGTTTGAAAAAGCGTGTGTTAATGTATCGCATTTCTCGGTGCACCTTTTTCGCCCTCCCCCCACTCCCACGAATGCAGCCGAGCCCCGACTTTTTCCGTAATTACATGCGCGTTTTTACGCTTCCTCCCCCCGCCCCACCCGAGGACAGGATAAATTGAAGCCCCGGGCCGGCGTTTGCTCAAGTTTCATATTCCTTGTTCCTCCTCGGACAAAGCGCGGATAAAAGTGCTCGGAGCCGAGGTATTTGTCAAATTTAGATGTAAAGCCGGCCTCGGGAACATGGACTCGCCTTTCCAACTTGATTCGAATTTGCGGGATAAGGCGAAAGCGGACGGTCGTCGCTGTTTGAGCGATCGCAGCCGGTGTGTTATCGAGTCTCATCTCTCGAGTGCTCCAACTTTTATCAGGGGCTCCCCGAATTTCGGGCGGAGCGTTTCGCAACTTTTCAATCCTAACCTCCTGGATTTCGCAATAGAGAAGCGGGAGGTCGCCGCCTTTGAGCGCCTCTCCGACATGCTAAATACGAGTTTGAGGGCGAAGCTTCGGTTTAGCCGCTCTCGGAATTGGCTCTCATTAGCTCCCCAGCCTCCAAACGCTATATCCGCCGAAGCCCCGATTTCGCGTCGCCGGAGATGAGGCACGTTAACGACCGGGGGAGGCGGCGGTGGCCTCGGGATGGACTACGGTAGCAACCTCTGCTATTCGGAATCGCTGAAATATTCAGGGCCACCGCCGCCGTCCGTCCGTGCGTCCGTCCGTCCGTCCGTCCGTCGATACGGTGTGGTGTTCCTCTCGTACCTACGTGCGTGCCCCCGGTCGCCGTGGCTCCGCCTCCTCTCCGGCTGCCTCGGTACACGCCCGCGCGCACGTGTGCGAATATCGTGCCAGCGGTCGAGGAAAAGAGGGTGAGTGGGAGGGAGGGAGGGAGGGAGGGAGAGGGACCGGCGCCTGGACGGACGCTCCTAGACGCGCGGATTTCATAATGGAAAACAACGACCTGCGTTTCGGGGGAGAGAACTTTGTCGGGGCTGAGTCATCAAACTTTGGAGCCATTAAACTTCTGTCTTTCTGGGTACGAGTGATAACGGCTATCACCGCCGATCTAAATCGCCCGCGGAGACTTTAGCTGTGTTGTTCGGGTGTACCAGGAGTTTATTGAAAGCACTTGAACGAGGTTCGAGCACCGGGTAATACCTTTCGCGCCTCCATTCGCGATTACTCCATTCGAGGGGTTACGCCTAGATCAACGCGGATGCTGTGGCTGTTTCGGTCCACGGGCGAGAACGAGCCCCTCGTTAATCAATACCCAAAGAATTCTCCCTGATTAATCTCCCTCGGTCATTCCGCGACTTTGGTTTGTAATGTATGTACTCGTTAAGATTCGAGCGATAGTCCCGGGAGTAACCAACTCGCTTTCCTCCAAACGTCTAAACATTCCCGTTCCACAGAAGCCCGGTGGTTAATTTCAATATTTTGTCAAGTTATCCTTAAACTGATTTTAAGATTAGCGCATGCATAATTTATGCTCATCGATACTGCAATGTGTAGTAATAGAAACTCATCAATAATTCATTAGCCTCATGGGGAGCCTGGGGTGGTGGGCTGGAATAATGCCGCCATCTTCAATACCTTACACTTTTCATTATGTAAGTAAACTTGTCTCATTAACTTTTCAACCATTCTTAATAATGCTGATTATTTTCATTTCTATTCCCAGCGCATTTTTATTTTCAACGAGGATAATGGCCAAGCAACTGAAAATGTGCCGTCGCGTCTCATGGGTGTGGTGACATGGATTTTGTCCTCGATTGGAATAATTATGAAATTTTCTCTCATTGTACTTAATCGCTCGAATAAATTTCACTGCGATTAACTTTGCGTATTATTCTTTTGAAAACGTCTAGGAGGACTTGGCTAATGCATCATTCGCAAACTGAATGAAACAAGAGGCCAATTCAAAATCTTCTATGGGCAGTAATAGATCCAGTCTTCATAAAACTCAACAAGCACTGTAGCTTTTACTGCTTATAATCAGTTTTTATACGAGTCGTTTTACTTAAAATTTACATTAATATACTTTTATGCTCGAGCAATATTAATTTTTAAACGTTAAATTCAATTTAACTTAATTTATGCGACATTCGCTTTAGCCGAAACAAATACCTACACTACTACCTACCTAGCATATGCTGCATTATCCGTATAATTAAATAAATTTATTTCTTTGAAACGACAAATTTTACTGTATTAAATACACATGTGCTTAATTGTTTAATGTATATTATTTATCGCGTACGATAACATGAGGCTATAGATTTCCGAGCATTAAATTAGCACAGAAAAATAAATTTAGATCAATTTATATTATTTTTGACACAACACTTATCGGAATCTTGGGCAAAAAAATCAATTACGAAATTTATATTATATGATGAACATTTCTTGTTGCGATAAATTTTTTATATTTATTATTCAAATATTTAAAAGCGAAATGAAATATAATTCACATGAAAAATTTGCTTTTAATGTGTAAAAGCTTGTAAAAAAATAACTAACCCGATTTTCTCACGTTGAATATACATGTATATTAAAATAATAATTACACATTTAGATTTATGAACTAATGCCGCTTGTTAGGTAATTTTCAATATCTACTTAAATACATCTAAAAATATTTTAAAATCAATAAAAAAATTTTAAACTTTCTAAAATTTTTATTATTTTAATATTCAATATCTTTCGCTTGTTCATTTAGTGATTCACCGAGTAAATTAATGTCTCAAATTCAATCTTTTTAAATTAATTGCCTTTCTAGTAAATTAAAAAAAAAATATTGGATTATTTTTACATTTATGTCAATCATTACTCATCGTAAACGTTCCATTTTTGATAAAAGATAATATTTATGTTTGCGCATTCAATTTTTCAACAAAATATTACTGTGTTTAATTCGATAAAAAAATTTTTTTCCAAGTACACATATCATTTACTTTTACAAAAAAAAAAATTATTAGCAATTAAAAGTGTAATTATACACAAATATTTCCATCGCTATACAAATTAGAGAAAGTGTAATTTCTTTAGTACATTCTTCTGTTAAAAGGTTATTCAAGTAAGCCAACAGATTACTGATAAGTATTAATATAGTTGGTATAGTTCAAATATGATTGCCCTTATCCTCTTAAAATAATTTTTCATTTGTCCTTCAGAAAAAGAGAAACTTTCAGGTTTTACAACTTTGTGTTCAAATACATTTTATGTAGTCACAATATTTATTAAAAGCAATTAAAAGTACTTGAGGTGAATTGGTTTTCAAGATCATATTAGATTTTTAAAAAAATCGATAAGGCTAATTTAAAAAAAAAAAAAACAAATAAAAGTGTTGAGATAAATACTATTGATATCATTGTACAAACATTATATTTTTCATTAAATTCTGTAATTTTTTTTTGCTTGCTCAATATTTAAATCGCCAGTGTTGAGCCATTTTGTAGAATTTTAGAAAATTATTTTTACTTTCAACTTGTTTCATATACGAAAAGGAAATATTCCATTAGATTTTTTAAAAATATTATATTTTACGTAGATTCAAGTTTCTTTTCTCGTTTTTTCCAATGTAAAATATAAAATGAAAAAATGTATCGAAAGAAATAAAATTGAACAAAAATATGAAAAATATTGTTAATATTATATTATTCGCTTTTTCTTCGTATACCTGTATCAATAATAAATATTATTATTTTTATTATTTATTTACATGAGAAAGCTGAGAATAAAGTTATCTAAATATTTTAAATGTTTATTTATTAAAGCAATGCCAGGTTTACCGAGTAGGTAGTCAATAGTTTCTTGTATATTCTTGTTTACCTACATCATGTAAAAATAGAAAAACTACTTGGAATAATGTTGAAGCTTTCACAAATTCCTTTAAAAAAAATTGCTGAAACAAATAGACAAATAGCGTATTCATTAATAGCTTATAACGCAAGATATTCTTAAACTATTTTTAGTATTCACATGTATAATCATTTCCCCCCCCCCCCAAAGATTAGCTGTGCTGAAAGGAATTTAGCATTGCGCGAATTTAACTTGATTTTGGTTTTGGTACATGAACCAACCCGATAAGAGAATTTAAAATAATTAAAAATTATATCTTTTGAAGAATCGCTGGAAATGGAGGCGCGCGAGCACTCGCACACGTACACGCACACGCTCGAGCACTCGACACACACACGCACGCACGCACACAGCAAGTACGATTTATGAGAAGATGAATGTGTAGTGTCGCCGCCGGCGTCATCATAACCTATCACGTACTCGTTATTCCATATCTTTTATCATACATACCGCGCTATGCCTCGCTTTAATTGTTATGTTTTATGATAAACTAATATTTTTACTATTTAATGAAATATCAATAATTGTATAGCTTTGCACGAACGATATTAGTTTAACAATAAATTAACGTGCTAGAGCAGTTTAATAGTTGTGAAAATGTATTGTAGAGTACATGCAGAGTTATTGTTGCCAAGTTTTATCTCTACATAGATATGTTTACAAACAATTTGTAAGCTCTCCCAAGATTGCAGAGTAATTTTTATCAAAGGAACGAGCAATTGTTCGATGTAGTGACAGTGATAGCGGTTGGCGAAAATTGAATCTGTGTTTAAACGAGTGCTAATTCCCACGTGCCACTCGTTTTTTCCGAAAGCACTAATCTATTTTGGTATCGTATCGAGTTTTTTTTTTTTTTTTTTTTTTTTTTTAAATGCAAGACTCTGTCTCTTTTTGAGTAGCAACAAGTCTGCCGCAAAAAACTGCGGAACATGGACATCGAGTTGTTAAACTGTAAAAAAAAAATTTCCGTTTCGAGAAGTAATTCGACTCTCGAGAACTGTGAAAAATTTCAGAAAAGCCGGTTGTCTTAATCAACGCAGCGCACCGTGCAATCATGCATGTGAAAGGTAACTTCCGTAAATCTCGGCTGAATTTACCTAGGTAGTGCGAAGAGCGATAGGGGAAGGGAGAGGGGTATGGGGGAGGAGGAGGGGGAGGGGAACTTTCTCCTGCGCGCTCGCTCTCGACGACGACGACTTGCACCCGCGAAGAGTGTCCAGTGTGCCGCGGGTAAAAAGGGTCTCGGCCGGCCCCCGTGCGGATGAAAGTGCATCGGCCGCTGCACTGGTGGGGGTGGGGTTCATTAGGTGAGGGAGGGAGAGGAAAAAAGGAGAGAGAGAGAGAGAGAGAGAGAGAGAGAGTCCATGCCGGCGTCTCGAGCTTTGTATCCGCGACCGAAATCTCGATCGGGCGTGGATCCGGTCATGCGCCGGGGGGTTGATGCCGAGCCGAAAGAGTGCTAAGGGAGGATGGAAAAAATGCAGCGGGGGTGGCGGGGGAGGGCAGGTTAGGCGGAGGTGATTGTGTTAGGACGAGCGCGACGCGAAATGGAATGGAGAGAGAGTTCAGGCGAGGTCAGGTCACGGGACGAGCGAGTGGCTCCGGCTCGGTCGATAGAACCGAGCTCTCCCTCTCTCTCTCTCTCGCTCCACTTGGAGCGCCACGCCATGTCTCGCGCACACCATGGGCCGGGGGGAGGGACCCGGAGAGAAGAGGACGTCCCGTCCTCCGGAGCGCGGCCGCGTTTATTGGACTCGTGATTCAGATTCTGTCCTCTCGTGATAATTAGGCGCGAGGCTGAGGCGGAAAAACCGGAGGGGAGACTGTTTCTCTTCCTCCTCCTCCTCCCCCGACCGCGAGTCCGACACTGTATTACTTTTCGGTAGGACGAGTTTGGATTTTCGGCTCGGGGATCGGGTAATGAGGAGGAAGAGAGACTTCAACGAGGGAGAAAGCGGAATAACAACAATGGAGGTTTGCTAAAGGAAGGGTCAAGTTTTGTCGAGCACGCGTGGGTGCGAGTTTGCTTTTTCGGCGTTCTCGTGCTTTCCCCCCTCCCCCCCAATCCTCATTTCCCCGAGCCGGTATCCCGCCCAAGTGGGCAAGTTGACAAAGCTTACGATTAATTTGAGGTAATTAGAGGGGAAACTTTGTTTTCCGGCGACGTCGTAGCTTTTTATAATCGACATCGCAATTACCGAGCACTAGACCAACGCCGGAGCTTCACTTCAAAGACCAACGCCTACACCATCGCGATAAATAAACAAATCGTGCTCGTTTATCGTCTTTCACATCTCGAGGAATCATTTTTTCCTCCTTCACTTACGCATGTGTCACGCGGCAACTAGGTCAATTCAACTATTTAAAATAAAAAGCCGACATTGGGCACAACATTATAATAAACACTCTTATAGCTGTATTAAAAACAATTTTTATGGATATGTTAATGAAATATTTCTGATAATTCCTTCGCAATGCAGTGCTCCTTTGCGCTCGGCCACCACTACTATTACAGCTCGGTAATACCTGCAGTTGGCTTGTAGCGAATACCGAATTTCGCTTATCTCGCAATGTTTTATCATAATGAGCAATAAAACATTAAGGCTCCTTGCTCTCGTGACCTGTGAAAGCGCTTTTTGTCACTTTGCCGGTAATTTATTTTAAGCTGACGAAAGAGAATTTTATTTGTAAACAACTCGATTATAATACCGAAAGCTGCCCAGGCACATGCAATTGCACACCAAATTAAACTACTAAATCCGTGTTTAGCCCGCGGTTGATAATGTAAGCGACAATTTAAAATTTTATGCAAACGACGTGATTTGATCCTTTTCGTAAAAATAACATTTTTAATGCAATGTTTCGTAGTATATTATATTTCGACTACTATTACCGGATGAAACATTATCTCATAAGCAATATAATATTTTATTTATACTTTATCAAACACATCTCGCAATAAGCTGAGTCGGAGCAAGATTTAAAAAAATACAGGTTTAACGATCAACGCGATAAATGAATAAACTTGACATTATAGCTTGACGGATCGTAAAAATACATCTTCTTGCAGAGAACGACAATATTAATTTGTGCGTAATGATAGATTAATTTGTGCGGAATATCAGGAATAATAGAAAGGTTATGTATAATGCGTTAATAGCTATTATCTAGGTCATAGTCTGTACAAAGCTATATTTATAATCTAGTAATAACTTGTCCTCAAAAACTAGTCGATCGCAGAGTCGGACATTCACCGAAACGTTGTCCCGCGGTCGTGTACTCGTAGTAGTTGTCGTTGTCGTTCTCGACGTCGTCGTCGTCGTCGTTCTCCTCGTCGTCGTCGTCGTCGTCGTCATCCGAGTAAACATTTGCTTTGAATGTTTAATTTCTGAAATTAATAACTACAATGATAAATTTAAACATTTTCCTTGGTGCCTCGGCCGCCTCTCCTGCCTTTATCGAATTAGATTATTCCACTTTGTGATTCAACTATTTACATGACTCCACATTCACGCGAAAACGAGGGGATTTTATTTATTCGTAAAAACTCGGATTATTTACATAAAATAATAGTTTTCTCCGATTTATGTGTACAAAGTATCCGCCGAGGCGTGCTTAAAGCGCGTACGCGCGTTATATTATTAATAAATAATTCATGCATGTTTTTCTCATTTGCTTTATGCGATGAATGTGTGTTTGCAAATAGCAGAACAAAAGGTAATTTAATATCTGGGTCTTTGTTATAAAAGTCTCCCGTTTAAGATAAAACTTTTCACGAGCCAAGAAAGGCAAATCTAATGTAAACCTCGCGGCTCAAAGTTTCGGCTCGGCAAACAGCTTTAATCGGACTAGAATGCAGAATGCCGTACACAGATGGACACACAGAATGCGATGAACTTTGCGCGGGTGCGAATGTTTGACGAACGAGTTGTAATTTATTATTTCGAGTACGTTTAACTGCGAGTAATGAAGTATCGGTGGGGGGGGAGGCCCGAGGGGAGGGGCCGCGACATTTAATTGGCAAAGTTTCAATGGTCGGTGGGAGATCGACCCGCGCCCGTCTCTCGGATGAGATTCTGGTCCAGCGACAGCATCATCGGCTCGACTCATGGCAGGCACATATGACACGTGTAAATTAATGGAAGAGCAGCGCCGCTTCGCGTGTTCTCGTAATGAGGCTGGTGTGTGGGATTAGAGGCGAGCGTGTACTTGATGAGCGTGATAATGGAGTCAAAGTCAAGATGGAGATTCGATACGGTATAGTCTCAACTCGGTCAAGGCAGAAGACTGAGAAGAAACTTGTAGGACACGACACACTCGCGAGCAAATATCGCACCTCCTCGCAATTACGCGCGCGAAAAGCAGATGCTCGTCTCGGTTTTGTCCAGGTCTCGGTGGACTCGCGGGTGCCGTCCCCCTCACTCGGAGCACCGGCTCCGATTTCGGGTTGGACGCCCTTAGGCTGACTCACCCCGGGAGCCGGTCGAGGCTGCTTCCGACAAATTGAAGATGAAGGTGTAAGTAAACACTCGAGCATAATGGAACTGATTGAAAAGGGGGGGAGGCACGAGTGCTCGAACGCCTCGAAACGACGTTAGAGTTTCGAGCGCTTGGAAAAAAAATTTAAAGCGCCCTCGAGCGAGCCCCGAGGAGAAAAAAGACAATTGAATCCGAGGAATTAATTCGCAAGGCAGGTTTGGGGGATGCTTCTATCCCCGGCAATAAATAGGAGCAGCTTTCATCTTTTGTCGATAACATTCCACGTAATTAATAATGGAAGCGCATCCTCGGTGGGGAGGGTGTGACTCGGCGGGGGGGAGGGTAAGAAACGGAGGCATGTGATTTCCTCGGGGGTTTCGGTTTCACCCTCGAGGATGACGCGACACTTTCCATGGGTCTGCGTGCGTTAATGCGTGCGTGCACATTATTATATTGTGTAGCCATCCCCGGAAAATCGACGGGGGTTTTTAATTGTGCGTCGGTGACGCTCGTCGAATTAACTCGTCGGCGACGTCGCGAGTGACTCTTGGTTGAACTGCGTCGGCGGCCTCTCCGTCAAATTACGCGAATATGCCGCTTTGCCTTCCATAAATAATGCCGGATTGTTGAATCCGCGAAAATGAGTTTGTCGTGGCGGAGGGTTCGAGGAATCTCCAATTTGATTTCGAGGCGACTCTCCTGCCTCTCGTGATAATTTAGCCTCGGTTTTACGAGGAGCGTCGCTTTTCCTTTTTTATTCCGATTCAAATTGCTAATTGGAGCGAGAATAATGTAACAATGTACATCGTGCTTTTAAACGCGAATATCACTAAACGCGCTTTATTCTCTCGTACTACAACCCATTAAGCGCGTTATACGAATTTTCACTTTTTCAAATAAGCACGACTCTCGCTGTTTCACTTGTTATTACAAAAATAATTAACTACGAATTCAATTATTCGTTTGTTAATGCAGCGTTCGTTAAGTATTCGTTGCTTACGGGCTGTTACATTTTATTTAATCGTAAATTACAATGATCTTGCTCGAGTTCCAAAAAAGTAAAAATATTAATTTGTTTCTCCTCGGTCCGCCCTTCACTTTGCACGTGCCGTTAATTTAACGAGGTGATTTAGCTTAGGAAATTGGAGGGCACGCGCAGTTTAGCATAAGACTCTCGTGCTTTTCCATTGGAAAAGGATGTTTGATCGCAGTTGTCATCGGGCCTTGTCAATGCGTGCAACAAGGATAGACGCGAGGAGCCCTGCCATTAATTATAACGATATTCTAACGAAGTAATTGCATTTTTTTCGCGTCGTAATTAATATTGCCGATCGCCGAAGAAATGTTGAATTGCACGAGCCAGTACTCGTGCTCCCATAAGCGAGAGGGATAATGATTTTTTCAAAGAACAGATTAAAACGGAAGAGAGGAGAGACAAAGAAAAATAACTGTAAACTATAGAGGAAGCGAGACGCCTCAAAGTGCTCCGAGATTTTTTAATCCGGCACTTTTTCGTATAAATAGTAATTGCGATTCCGCGTAAATGGATACGCGTGCCTAGACTATTTTTAAGGCACGAACAAGCCCGTGTTAGAATTTCAAAATAGCCGAGAGTTCAGCGCAAAAAGTAGGGAAAAAAAAATCTGTGTCGGAATGGAGTAATAAGGTTTCGGGAACTCTCGCGAATCTTTGCCAATGGTTCGGAGGGGAGTCACGGTTGACGCAAGTCAACCGAGGAGAGGCTTGAGATCCTCGGGAGACGATAATCGGCAGAGGGCTCACGAAAACCCGAAGCCCACCTCGTGCTTTTGCCTCCTCTCCGAGGGACACGAGGCCTCGTCATCCGGAGCAGCTGCGCACTCGACTATAAGATTACACCCATCATACGTCCATTAGCATAATTTGGCTCGCAGCGACCCCATCGACGCTAAAAAATTCAGCCTAAAAGGCGGGAGTTCCCAGGAAGAGGTCGAGGATCAGGGTCGCACCTCGGCCGAAACGAGGGGATGGAACGACGTCCTGGTACGCCCGCCTGTCTCGCAGCCAACCCCGGGGGTGGGTCGCGTTCGCCATTTCTTTTCATTTGCGGAGTCGCAGGCGCAGCAGACAGGAGCCCGAGGAGGAAGTTCCGAGCGAGTCCCCTGGTTCTTTCTTCTTTTCGCGGTGCTGCTGCTGCTCTGCCCGATCGATGCGACTCACCCCCTGGCTCGGGTAGCCGCAAAAGCGGACCCGCACCCCTATCCCCATAATTCAGTCCCGGACTGTTACTCCTCCCGCAAGCTCCGATGCTCGTGACTCGGGGTTGGCGAGTGTGTGAACGGGGTCTCGGCTAAATTCAATCACGCGTTACCCGCAGTTCGCCTCGCTTTCTCGTGTTTTTCACCCCAACAACCCCTAGTCGAGGGTCCTTTTTCCTTCCGGTGCCCCGTTCCTCCAATAATCCGTCGCGATCATCGCACCCCCGTAGACTTTGATCCGCGATACGGATGTTCCAGGGGTTGGAGGACTGGGGGACTGGAGGGGGTGCAAATGCAGTGCTACTGAAAAGGTTCAACGGAAATCGAGATCCTTGCTTTTGCAGACGCACGTCTCTTTCTCTCGTCCCCTGCAATCGGACTTGGCTCGATCGTGCCTTCCAACAATTTGTCGTTTTTCCTTGGAAAATGTACTCTGGCTCGTAGATACCGATGAATCATGCTGTGAAATTGGAGTCCGACAAAATAAGCGACGCATCACGAGGATCGGAAGTCCAAATCAAAGTTTTATAAACTGTTTCGAGCAAAGGCAATTAACTCGTAAATACCCGATACAAGTGCTTTCTACGTGGCAAACGTATCTCTTTTGTGGTCAAATTAGCTTTTCCATTCTTAAAGTACTATCTATATATCCTCTTGTTCCATTATTCCGTTTTAAATGTCTAAATTCTCTCGAGGGAAATCTAACGGTCTACTGTTGATAAACGAATGGAAATGTCAAGTGGTAAATATGCACGTGGAGTTTAATCTTATTCTTTATTCTTAATTTATAACTTGATAATGACTAATGACTCGAATTGATAGACCAAAAAATGTTTTGTCAATTTACTCTATTTTAACCATCGAGTTTTAAATGTTGGTTGGGTTTTATTGAATTAATGTACAGCCTCCTCTCGCTCCATCCAATGCGGCTAATGTGCGCTCGGTGGCTCTACTCAAGTTTTATATTAGAATAATCTTTGTTAATCATTATGTCTAATGTATGATTTTCAATGACGAAATCTTGAATCATCTACTTGGAGCATTAAAAATAATCAGTATAATTTATCACTCAAACGCTGTAAATTAAACAGTTTTTCATTTTGTATTACATACACGAGTTTAATATGTAAATATGTGGCATTAAACAAAGTTGTATATGAGATTGCGAGCATTCAAAATATACGGTATTTAATTATATGAGCCTGATTACAGGCAAATAATTTTGGTATTTTACTTGTTGAATAATTCTCGCTTGACTTTATTCTTGCTTGTATTTATCTATAATGGAAAACACAAGCGAAATAGTAATAAAGATATAATAATTATTAAGCAAAAATGTTTAATGCGATAATAAATAATATTGTATTGCAAACTATACGTTGCAACAGTACGCATATAGATATTATGCACAGGAGTCGGAGATGATCAATGAACCGTGAGTTAATTACCTCAACAGCCACGTACTTGGAAGTTTTATTTAGATGAAGAGAAAAAATTTATTTAACGGTCGGTGATCGTGTACTTGGAAAGGAAAATAAAACAAAACACCCTTTCTAACCGCAGATGCACATGGCAGCCTGCGAGTAAGTTTCCAGGTAATTGTAAAATTGCCGGGAGAGAGGTAAGCATCGCGAAAATTTATTTTCTCGCGCGAAAAGGAGGAGAGCAGCGGCTCGTGCCTCGGAAATAAAAGCACTCGGTCTCAATTGAAGCGACTTCATTGAGCGAAACCAATAAAAGCTCGCTCAAAGATAACCCACCTAGATTCGCTTAAATTAATATTCATCAACGGATGGAAATTTAATAAAAGCTCGGGTCGCGAGGTCCGATTACTTTACCTCCGGATGGCACTCTCGGCGGGTGCATTAAACGCTTCAGGAAGCGGCGTCGGGGTTTGTGGGTTGGCGGAGGAGGAGGAGGAGGAGGACGAAGTGGAGGAGGAGGTCGACCTATCGATCGGTCGTAAGGAGCACGCAGGAGGCCGCGTAAAAACGTACGGGAACACAACCTCCTCTCCGAGGAGCGGGAGATGCTGCGGCCGGCGGAATCCGGGTTAAGAGCGTAAGAAGTCACGAGGCTCGCCGGCTGGCATCGTAATTCCGCTCGCCTGTCCAAAAGGTATCCCTCCCGCCCCCACTCCCTCCTCCTCCTCCTCCTCCTCCGGGAGGCGAAAGGTCCAGGAGTGAGAGAGAGAGAGAGAGAGAGGGGAGGCGGAACGAAACGAAACGGAACGAGAGCGACGTATTACTTTTATCGCATCTCGTGCATCGATAACTCATCTGTCCGTGGATACACGCTTATCGGGCGGACGCACGCCGATTCCATTTTTTTCTCTTTCTCTCTCTCTCTCTCTCTCTCTCTCTATATCTCTCTCTCTTCGATTCGGTGAAAATAAGAAACTTCCTCGTGCCGTCGATTGCGAAGCACATGAAATTTGTTGCCGAGTGCCGACCCCGAGAAACAAAGCGTGTAAACTATTGTTTTACCTTATCTTTACACGGATATAATCAGAAGATGTAATTTTTCGTTTCGGTTTCATGGACTATAAAAGCGGCGAATAGTATTCGAGGGGCACTTTCTACCTATTGGCTTTCACGAGCAGCAGCACACAGCGAAAAAAAGCACATTTGATATCTCGAAAAATGTCCCGGCAAATGATTCGTAAAATCTTCGCCGTTTCGTTGACCTCGTTTCTAATAAACTCCTCGGACTATTATGAGTTCTTCATAAATTATCTAGACCGAAATGCGTATTTCATGTTTAAATTCGCCTGAAAGATGAGGCGTTTCCTTAGCTCAAATTAAAATACTATTATTTATGAGGATTCCCACGAGCGTTTACACCGAGTGAATTGTTCGAGGATAAAGGGCATTATCATATTTTTTCAATTCCCATTCCCTTAACGTGACGGCGGGCATACGAGACGCTCGAGCTCGATATAAATAGATAAAAGAATAAAATGGCGCTTTATCAAAATCGGCGTGTGGATTGGCGGCCCTGGATTTCCACGCACTTACACGGTGGTATTTACATAAGAGTTTGTACAAATTTCGGGATCTGCCTTATCTCTCGCACTATTTAAAAGTCTGCTAATGGCTCCACCCGGTCGAAGGCCGTTAACTTCGAGGGGCAGGAAGACACTTTTCCTTGATTATTCGCGGAGGACGGATTAGGAATCTCGGTGTATAAATAAAAGAATTGACACGTGCCAGGGCCGCGATAACGAGCGAGGCGTCGTCAACCCTGGAGGAGAGTCAAGCGGCGATCGGGAGTTAACTCGGAGCGGCGCGTGGATTAGGAAGGGAAGCAGCGCGCCGGACCGGAAACGACGCGAGGTCAAATCTGGGGTCACGCCCTGGCGTGTTATCTCCTCTCCTTCGACGGCCGAACGTTTTGTTCGTCCTCGCCGGCTAAATTAAGCTTCGGACCACTGCCGCAACGCCATTGTGTGTGGACCAGAGTGTCGGGGGTTCTTCTCGCTCCCCTCGGGACTTCTCTCCTCGCGATCGTTACACACGGAATTTCGTCGAACGAGAATAACCGGATTTAGGTGGTCATTAGGTGCTGAAAAATGAGCGGAAAAATTCCTGGAACTTTTTTGCAACTCACTGCGAGCGAAAAAGGACTACTGACCCTCCCCCCCTCCCGCCCCACCCACCCTGACCTCCTCCTCCTCCTCCTCGCCTCCTACCTCCCTCCCGCCGCCCTCGGTCGCGAGGAATTCTACGATTTTTCGATTGCCGCCTCGGTCTCCGCGGTTAAAGTTTCGTCGTGTTCCCATTTATTGATCAAATACTTTAGGCAGGCAGACAGGCAGGCGTGCCTTAAATTTATTTTTGAGGAAATTTCCATTTTCATTTTCTCCGATAATTTATGGTATCGGGTGATATGGTTGCTGCTTTACGATGATTTTCGAATTCTACTCCCAGGCCAATATCTTCGATCTCGCAGCCAAAGGTGAATGTCTTAATCGATCGATAAGAATAATAAAATTAGTTTCTCGATGGAAAACGGTTAACTCATAATTCAACTTCTTCTCACAAACTACAAAAACTTGTAATGAAACCATCATTGCCACTCTTCCATTAAATCGATTTTTCTTTCAATCTATTAATCGTCGGGATGAAGTATAAAAAGTATTTTGATGTACTTTGAAAAAGTAAAATTTATCTAAGAAATTTAATGTACTTTTCTTTTTTAAACAATTTTTTATTTTTATTATCATGATTAATTTTGAAGTTCAAAACTGTTGAAACAAATATGAAACATCCGTGAGTAAAGTAACTGAATTAAAAACATTTTCTCCCATTATTTATGATAAAGTAAATTCGCAATTTTATTTTCAATTGATTGCGAATTTAATTATTTTTAATAAGTCTTTTTACATACATTTATTTGAACTCGCTTTAAAACGTATATTACGCTTACCTCGAAAAATATGCAGACACGACATATTACACATGGAAAATATGTATAAATTTATTTTTAAAGATACATTTTCGAATTGAATATTATTATCATTTTTTAAATGAAATGAAAAATTACATGTACAGCAGAACAATTTATAATACTGACGGAAATTGATTTTTCATTATTTCGAGTTTCGAGAGATAAAGTTATTATCGGACTGAAATTTGAAAACTGAACAAAAAGTTAAGGCAAGAATGTAAAAAATTATGGTATATCACTAAAAACTTGATGCATAAATCGTCAATTAATAAATTGTATTTTCCAACGTGTCGATTTTATATCAAATATGTGCTTAAATGTACATTGTTTTATTACATTTTTTAAACATTTTATATCAACTAATCCTGTTAAGAGTTCTAAACACTTAAGAAAATACCTTTCCGAACAAAAAAAAAATGTTTTAAAAAATGTCAGCTCCTCTAAAACTATTTATACGAGAATGGAGCAGAAGTTTTTAACCCGAAAATCCATTATTTATTAAAGTTTTAAACTGTATAATGTATCTTGAAGAGGAAAATCATATTCACAGGTAACTAAATTTTGATAAGAAGATTTCCGAAACTTCGTATAGACGTAATTGGATAAGTATATAGAGGCTAACGATACTAGTGGTCATAACTAGAGCCAACTTTACGAAATTTGCAAGTCGACAAACTTTGAATCAATCCATTTAAATTGCTGTCCCTAAGAATTACCGATGCATTAAAGGTAGGAATTACCTACAATCTCACCAACATATATAAATCTGGTATTTTCCAAGCGAGTTCTTCCACGAATTATGCGCTCGTTTAATGGCCCTTATTAATTAAGTTTAAAAATATTGTTAAAAAAAGGTTATCCGTGCGTTCTAAAATAAAATATGTGTTAACTATCGAAGCGCGCGTGCGTTTAATCTATAATTCAACCGAAACAATTTTAGTTTATCGCACGGAGGATTAAGGAGTTAGGTAATGATATAAAAATTGCGATAAGCTGAACTAGATTTCCATCACTGTAAGAAATCTCGAAATCCATTTATACATCTGCGAATTTACGTATAAATTACTTGTCGTTTATTTTAATAAGCGCTCAACGCTTAATTAATCCAGTAATATCAAGAATGGCAAGGCCAGTGAATTCATTGGCTTCTTATTCGTTGCCTGCCCAAACCAGATTCTACTTAACATAACGTCTCTCTCTCTCTCTCTCGTCTCGGTTTATTCCCTCGCACACGTGTACGTGCGAGAATAGACGACGCGACAGACAACCTCTGAGCGTAGACAACGAATAGAGGGAGATGGAGGGAGAGGGAGGGGAGGGGAGGGGGAGAGAGACGAGGATGGATCGAAGCAACCAAAGATTACCCAAGGACGTTTTGGTCATCGTCGTTTAGGCCATTACTACCGAGGAATCTGATGGGGCTTCTAACGCCCAACATTTCGGTGGTGGAGGCGCGAAGACGTGAGAGATAATAAAAAGGTCGCGGTTTATCGACGGCTTATCGAGTCGGACACAAGATACTTTTTATTCGACACTTTATCCAAAAAAGACACTGCGAGAGGCGTCGCAATCCAAATTCCCGAGTTTTCAAAATTCACACACACCATCCAGTTAAATCTCCCTCTCCTTTGCAGCACCAAGGCTTTTCGAGTTTTGGTGTCTCCGTCGGAGAAAACCATTTTACAACATCTTTTCCTCGGGGAGTGTTGGATTTGAATGTTTGAGTAAGTTCGTGTTTGACGTCTTTTCCAAAGAATAATTAAACATATTATACAATCGACAATGTTTTGAACAAAAATGGAAGATACCAAGTGTACTCTTTTTTTAATTTATGTGAACTTGTGTTTGCTTCCCTTTGAATAATTGATGATTTGTGAACAATCCTTTTCTTGTAACACAATATTATACAAATTAAATTATTCAATGCTTATGGAATTCGCTTAAACGCCAAATGTTACGATTCTATAATTTGAGTTTAAAGTTCAATAATTTAAATTAAACAACGCCAAACTGAATTTAAAAATCTAGACAAGCTTTTGTTTTGTTTGCATAGAATGAATAAAACATTGCTAAACAAATTTTATATCAGGATAAATTAGTTCGTTGGACAATTTAAACTTTATTATTAATCAATCTGATTAAATATATTCGATTTAATAAAATAGATAAAATATAAAAAAAAAAAACATTCGTGGATCTGATAAAACATTTATTTGAACTATATTAAGTAAATATTTACCTTGTCATGAAAAACCAATGTGTATTACTATAATTTTACAAGAATTAACAAGGCTATATATATTATCTTTTACACATTTTGTATCCACTGTTTTTTACATATTTCTCAAATAAATTATTAAAGTGTTACCAATGACTATAACTCGGCATTATTCATTGCAAAATTTAGATAATACTGTTTCATTATTATACAGCCATAATAATTGTATTCCATTGTTTGGCATTATACTTTATTAATGATAAATATAAAAAATTATGCATGTAATATAAGTATGTCACAATAATTTTATTTTAAGTTCATTTATTATCATAATGCAAAATATAAGTCAACTAAATTAAAAGAATCAGTGCAGAAAATTAGATATTTAGATTATTTTTCTTACACTCATCTTCCAGTAACCACACTGAAATTATCATTATTTTAACTTTAAAAGCATGACTTTCAACTTGGTTCATAAAAACAAAATGAATTATGTTCCTAATACATAAATTGGCATAAAATTATACAGATTCACAAATTTCTTAAAATTACATTTTCTTGTAAAAAATTTTATCTTAAATTAACTTTTTAAAATTTCAGTAGAATCTAGTTAGTCCTTTAATTTGATGCTGCACACGGCAATGTTTCAGGCATTTGTCAAATAAAAAAAAATCTACTTGAACCACATCAGAGCATTATTTTCGTCCAAGTTTTGAAAAAAGGAGTAAACGTTTTCAAGACACACACACACATTCACAGCGTGACTATCATTTATATAATTGTATTATTAAGAGAAGTAGGTCAATCAAAAAGAAGAATTGGACGTAATTCTATTTTTATTTTGCAGTTGTTGGTTTTTTTTTGTATTTTTTTTTTTTTTTCAAATAATCGAGGAAATGAGACGTCGGATTTTTATCGCCGCGACATTCATTGATGGGAGACCTTCGTGATGAGGCTCACAGAAGAAAAGTTTCCTGCTTTAAAAATGCATAAACGAAGTTTGCATTTCATTGTTTGATGCACTCGGGCACCTTTATGCAACGCTCGGGCACTGAATGACGACGACGTCACAGAGGGGCAATGGGGCTTTTAATTCGAGTATCCTCAATTGATCAAACGAGCGACAGATGCGAAATCATTAAAGGAATTTTAATGTTTTAACACGAGCGAGGATTTCCCCGATTTGTTGACCCCATCGCCATCGCCCGAGAAACTTTGCCTCAAGTTCACAAACTCTCGTTACGTATGCCGGGCCACGACTTTTGTAACGAATCCTCGGTGTCTTTTTTGTCGCAAGACAACGTCAGCGGTTCGCTAAATCTTACACCCAACAATTACACTACATTAAATTAAATATTGTGTCGGATTATTGCATTATTGGCCGTTACTTACTTGTAAACATAACTCATTTACGAAAGAGTGTCCCCATAAAGTGCCGGCGGCTGAAACAAATTCGAGAGTAATGTTAGTAACAAGGTCGATGCAACAACAGAAATTTGTATTTAAATTAGAAAATTAATTTCACGATTATTGTTAATGTATCTTTTAGGGAGATTTGGAGCTTATCGCGTCGATGGTGGCTGAGGTCAGGGCTTTACGAGGATTTTCATCTCAAGAGCAATTGGCTGAGCAAAAATTATAAGATGAATAGGGTGCAAAACTCTGAAAAGGGTCAATTTGAAACTTTCGTCGCATTAGTTTATTCGGTCCATTTATTTTCACTCTCTGCATGAGTTAAGTGGTGGGGTGTTGTGGGCGATAGCCAATATCGAAAGTTAATGGTATTTAAATACATGGGAAAGAGTTAAAATGTTATTATACATCACGAATAACCTTCTGTCTAATTTATTCATAAAATTCCACTTTCTAATATTAAGACTTTGTCGTTTAACGTCGTCGAATCAAATACAAACACACAAGTGTAGCGCTTAACAATTTCTAATCTTTTTTTTTTTTTAAAACGTTCCCATTATTTTACCATTAAATGTAATTTGCTTAAACGCCACAAATATTACTTAAATATTACTTTTCAAACATAAATAATAACGGTAATGATTATAATGCTAATAATAACATCATTGCTTTTATAATATTAAAACAGAGTACACCGTAAAATTTGATAAGTCCACTACAGGAGAAATAGGAATCCTTTATAATACAGTTCCGTACTAAAAATGCAGAGGAAAACCTCATATTCAGAATTAAATTATAATCCGAGATCATTTAAATATTTTAAAAGGATTTATATAGTTTCTCGTGAAAAGAAATAATCCTAAACATTCATTTAGTGATTTCATGCAATATTCAATTATGTATAAAAAAAAAAAAAAAAAAAAAAAAAAAAAAAAAAAAAAATCCATAAAAAGAACAATCGACTTATACGTTGTTTAATATACTTTAGCATAAAATTGAATTAGAATTTTTATCGATTATACTAAAGTGATTGTATATAATGCAAAGTATTCTTACTTTATTTAGATTCATCTTGAAATAAAGATAGACTTTTAGAGGGTTTCCTCAGCAAATACAAGGACAAATTAATTTGAAACTGTTAATCTATTTTTATATAAAGTTCAATGATTAATGAGGTCGCGAAATAAAAAATAGAAAAATAAACAAGATTAGAGGTTACACACAATCCTTTTTTTCCTCGATGTATCGTTATCGCAAGACCGATTTGATTCAATATTTGTCTAATTGTGTATTAATAAATAACGCTCGTATATTGGCAATTTGAAGCTGCGAGGCACGTAGGAAGGAATAATTGCCAATAAATCGCAATCGAATTAATATCACAATTAATATACGTTTAAGGATGTATGGCCAGATGGAAACGCATCTACGTAAGCTGTTTGGAAAACAAGACTCCGATAAAATCCCTTTCTCTGTGTCGACGGGAAAGCCGTTTTCACAATATTTTAATCGAATTCGAAACAAATTAAGCCGATAAACTACCTAAATAGATAAAGCGATGATCGGTTCGTTGAACATCCGGTGCACACAGCGTATAAACTGCATGTAAAGAAACATCATAATAGGCTGTTACGTGTCGGAAGACGCGGAAAATTCGATAGGCTCATGGATAGAGAAGAGTCCCTTCAAAATCGCAATATCATCTCCTGATAAATTTATCGCCTCTTCTTATGGCAAACTTTTCCTTTTTTCACCCACGAGATTTATTGCCTCGCTCGGCCGAGATATTGTGTCGATCAAAATACACAACGATTCCTCGATTCAAAAGTGCCCAATTAACTTAATTGTTACTTTTCCTATTTTGCAGCGACGTGTGGGGTCGTAATTAAATGTTGGAAAGAGAGAGAGAGAGAGAGGAGAGGAGGGGCGAGATCTGTAATTTCCCAAAGCCATATACTTACAAGCAAACGGGGAGGAGGAAAGAAGGAGAAAAGTTGGCTCAACTTTCGAACTCGGAATATTTTAGTCAAGTTCAGGCTGTAATGGCAGCGACCCGCGAGCAATCGCTCGTGACAAGATAAGAGAGCAATTGAGGGGCGAGCGAGGGAGAGGACCGACCGAGAATAGAGAAACACATTCACTCCCAGTGGAGTGCTCACGCGTCAAATAAACAATAAAGATTTTGGTCGTTCCTTCCCCCCCCCCTTCTCTGCCATCGCTCGCGTCGAGTGAGAGGGAGCGAGTGAGCGAGCAGGCGATTTGGACAGGGACGGCCCTGAGCCACTTGCGACAGTAGGTCAGCTCTCTTCACCTCACTTTGTCTCGTTTTCGAGCCTTCATTGTGCCATCCGAGTCTAACCGAGATCGAGGAGACGATGCTCCTCCAGATCAGACGCACCACCACCTTCGCCGTCGGGGGGAAGATTCGCCTGCCCCCGCCAACCCCGCCTTATCGCCTTATCGCCGAGATACCCGGAGCTTTTTTTCGATACGTCAACGAGCACTCGAGCTTTCGTCTATTTCAATAAATATCGTATTATTGAATTATTTACGTTCCCAGGCGCTCTACACAAAGATGCGTTTATTTACAATATATCTCTCTCTCTTTTTTTCCCTTTTTTTAACGAAGCTTTTATCGTGACTTGTAATTGATAGTGCGGATTGTTGTAAAATTGCACCGCGCTATAACCGATGGGTTACGAGCTACGAATGCATCGCTTGAATTTTGAATTTTTCGACTCTGGATCATCGACTTTAATATCCTCGATCAAATCAAATCCATTGTGTATCCTTAACAATAAGTCCATCCAATTCGCGCGAGATTTGTAAACAAGGCTTCAAAACTCGAAAGAACATTCGTTAAGTCTTGAGATATTGAATTACTGTTAAAAACTTGTGCCGAAAAGCGTTCACGCTTGAATGACTTCAAAAGGAAAGTTAACGCGATGGATTCCATAATTTAATTTCTAAAAAAATATTTCGTTATGGATTATCTTCGCACCAAGGCTAAATAAACTTTTATATTTTTACCAACTTTCGTCACCGATTTTTTCTCGGGGAGCTCTCACTTACCGAAACGTGAGCAATAGTTCTGACCCTATTTTGAATCATATTCACCTGACATAATGAGTCTATGTGCCTAGCATTAGGAAATCCTATATTTGTAAATGTTCATTATGCTGACAGAAAGAGGCGCTGTTTATTATCGTTAGCACAAGATACCATTCGCGTCTACTTCCTTTAAACGCACACACGCACACACGCACGCACGCCCAGCCAGCCAGCCAGACAGACAGACACACACACATTTACAGTCTACACAATAAAGAAGGAAGGAGTGTGACGAAACAAATGATTTTCCAAGTTCCACAAATTTTCAAACTTTTTTTCCGGCACTTTTCTCAACTCGCCCGAGCTCCCGGTTTATTGGCGCATTGTTCCCCGGGTAAATGTGCTGCTCCGCGCGCGCGAAAAATGACGAAAGGAGAAAAAAAAAAATATCCGCGGAAGAGTGTCTCGACGTGACCTGGAATACATTGTACCGTTCGTATGCTTAATAATATTTCTCGTTTTATTTCCCCTTTTTTCGTTCAATTCGACTTAATCGCCGAAACGAAATACATTTTCCTCAAGGCCGTAGACGAGCTGGTGTGCGTGATCTGGCTGGGATATACTTTTAAAGAGAGCACCACCGCCTTGCGGGTATTTTACATTATGGAAAGCCGAGAGGAGGCCTGTTTCGCTTTCGAGGTCAGCACCGAGTCATCTTCCTCGGGCTCTAGAGCAAAAGTCGTACCTATGGTTATTTAGGTCCTCGTACGTGGTCCGCGGCAACGAGGGCGGGGGGAGGGGCCGCACAATAAAAAGAAGACAAAGGTCTAAGGAGGAAACAAAGTAGAAAGTGCGTCTGGTAAAAAGAAGAAAGTCTCTCTGTCACGGAAGTGAATTGAGAGAAAGAGAGAGAGAGAGAGAGGGAGAGAGAGAGCGAGAGAGGCGGAGGCCCGGCCAAACTGATACATCACGTGAAGGGCTCTCCTTTAACTTCATTTCCCTCGTTGTTTTTACGGCTTTTATTTCTTTTTCAAAGGCTGGAAAATGTTTGCCATGTCAATGGCTGCATCTTGCTGGTGCTTTCATTACAATTGAACGTGGGTTAATGAACACAGTCGAGAGAAGAGAATTTACGGTTGAGTAAATGTTTCAGTTTTCCGTTTAAATGAAATACTTTCCAAGTGATAGTTCGCTTTAAAGTGTAAATACGAAAATATAAGAAAGTATTATCCTCTAAGTACCCGAGAAATAAAAATATCTAAAAAATAAACCTTGATATCTTTTATTTCATCGATCAGCCGTCCCATTTACACCAAGCGACTCCATGATTATAAAACCAAAGCCATTAAGTATTGAAAACTATAATGCAACACTTTTACTGCATTCGCGACGAATAAACACGGGACTTGTGCGTTTATTATAAAAATACGTAAATATTGGAATATGCATTTGTTTGTTCGGGGCAGCGAAATAAAGATTAATTAAATAGGACACACGGGGCAAAGTTTGCCGTGCGCTCTCAACGCAAAAAAGAAAAAAATTTAAAACATGCGTCCGCCCAATTTTTAATTAAAGCACGAAGGATTGTCACTTTTCAGGCGCAAAAATGCAAATAACGCTTTTGCGAAGAAAGTCGGAAAGGTAATGCTAAAACTCGCATTATTCGCTAAAAAATTCGCCGGCTTTTATTATCTTAATCGTTATTTAGTGGCACTCGTTTGATGACACCACGAGGCGATTGATTTGGCCAATGAGTTGTGGAGCCTCGTCGTCCCCGGCAAAAACCCACACCCGAACTCGTAAAACGAGGGGCATTTTCATTTAAAGATTAAAGACGATGAAACGGCATTTTGTTTAGTGCGATTTGGAGGAGCACAATTGACGGGAAGCGGCATGTCGGCTAACTGAAGTAGCGAATGTGGCAGAAAAATGAAGAGGAGTTGCGAGTGGACCGACGGATGCTGCTGCTCTGTTGGAGATCCGAGCCACTCGAGTTTCGTTCATCCATTGCTTATTAATTTCTGTGGAGGAGGCAATCGCTCGCTAAATAACTAGGGTGGAAGACGAGGCTAAATTCGTATCAGCCTCAACAAGATGGAGGCGAAGTTGTTATCGCGCGCGACCATTCCCCCTCCCCTCCCCTCCCCTCCCCTCCCCCAACCCCGGCCACAATTACAATTACTCTGGAGATATTTATTAAACTCGACTATAACTCATTTTATTAATCAAGTCGCGGAGGATGAGTGCGATATTTGTTACTCCGAGATTCCTCCCTTTGATTGCTCTTTTTGTCAACAAGCTGTACTTTTAATTAAGGCACTTGGAGGAAATAAATTTGCCGGGCTCGTCGAGGATTATAAAGTTGCCGGACGAAAAGTAATTGCGTCGGCGTGCGAAGGTGAAAAAGAGTTATTGGCAATGGGGGGGTATCGGTGTATAACAGAAATGCTTATTTGTCTAGCTTTTCTCTCAAATGGACTGAAAATGAATACTCCTGAAAGAGAAAGATCACTTTCTAATTTCGGAGAAAGGTCTTTAAATTAGAAACGATTATGACTGAAAGAGAGAAGCCGAGCTTCTTTTCCCGGTAGGCGAGAGAGCGAGCGAGTGTGCACTCTCCTTTTGTTTCCCACGTGTTCTCGAATTCGTCACCCCGGGAGCCTCCGCCGACGAGGCTGCGGGCACAAGGACGAGGGGAGGTTCGTAGTTGTAGTCGCGCGGCACATGAGCTCCTGGACTTCGTCCCCCACGTAATGCACCACTCTTGAGCTTGAGCACCTCAACTGCCTCCTGACTCTCAAGTTCGTGGACTTTATTAGGGCTCTTCTCGAGAATGAGCTTGTCGTTAACCTCGATTCCCGAGACTCCGACTCCCGGATTGCCCGGAGAATGACCCGGACTCGAGGCTCACTCCTGGCGAATCCGAGAAAACCATGGCCCTCGATTGGCGGAGCTTTCCGTATTCGCGCGAATTGACTATTCAATGCGAGGGATCGATCGTCTCGCTGAACCATAAATTGCTGATCGAATTTTTTATTTCTCATAAATTGGTAACAACCCTCGTAGGAGCGAGCCTTATGTCGGGCTCGTGCTTTTTAACAGGGCGATTCAATTTAAAGCGAAATAAATTTATTTATCCGTTTTCGATTTCGCTTTTACTCGCTTATAAAGCAGGGATTACCGCGAGGAGCCCTGTTACCCAATGACCAATCCGTTAATTGAAAAGCCAAAATCTCGAAATTAACAACTGTCGGGCAAAAAGCATCTGTAGACTCGGCAAAAAGAAGTGCTGCTAATTTGCACACATTTTTCAAACTCGTAGATGGCAATCGCGTCCACGTATCCAGAGAGGACGAGAGTGCAGAGAGTGAGTTTTCGGGGAAAAAATATATCCTGACTAGACGACCGCTCACGGGTGTGTATTTTGGAATCGGTGAGCATCGTGGGTGGCAGATGAAATAAAAAGGAACATCTCCTGCCGCCATCCTCTCGCTCTCTCTCCCCCACCCCTCCCTCTCCCACTCCCCCTCTCTATCACTCTCTCTCTCTCTCGTTCCCTTTACTTCGTTTCTATTCTCCGTGACGACGTCGTTCCCATCGAGGTCCCCGTCGAGGCAAACTGTCGGATTTGTCGGAGGCAGGCAAGTTTTCTCCCGCAGCATCAGCAGCATCAGCATCAGCAGCAACAGCAGCAGATGCGACGAACAAAACTCGGGGCTTGGAGTAGTTACACTTTTTCTCCTCTTTCCTTTTATGTTCATTTTTACTATGATGCACGGGCCACGATTATTTTCGAGGAGAAGATGGAGATAAACGGGTCTTTTCAAAGCCTCCCACTATTTTTCTGTCGCGCGATTATCTGCATCAATTCTTTCGATATTTTCACACGTCCGCCCATTCTTTATCCTTTCTTTTTGTTTCATTTCCACTTAAGTTTCGGCGTATCAGCTGCTCTTGAAGGCGATAACATTAAATCCTAGCCCGTTGTGCTGCCCTCCGGTTTTTATGTGCACGCACTTTCACCTCGTAACTGGAGATGACATCTTTATATTGTGTTTATTTTCGAGTGTGCATAATACTTTATCAATAACAAATTCGAGCTCCGCGCGTAGCTTATCGGAGAAAATAATAATGCGCCAAAGGAGTATGATGAATGCCTTGCGAATTCCTATCAATAACCAGCCGGCTGGATAACGATTAACGTCAAATAAGATTTATTCGATTACTCGCTTAGGCGCACTGTCAAATTTTTAACCGCCGAGGCAATTCGGAATGATGGTTTAATGGAGATTTGAGTAACGGCTCAGTGGCGGGAAAATTAAAAATGAGATTGCGGGTATAAGAGTGAGTGTAATTACATGGTGATGGGGCTAAATATACTCACCGAGCAGTTGCAATAGTAATATACTGGGAGAGCATTAACGGACAGGTTAAGTAGTTATCGGCCGACTCATCAAACTCGCCTCATTCGTGTAAACGCTCTGCGGAATAATCGGCGACCGCCATCGTCGCGTCATTAAATTAAAAAAGGATAGGACAAAAGCCAGCCGCTTATCCCCGACTCCGGCGCGTGTCCCCGGATTATGATAAAGCGCGTGCTGCTCGCGCAAAACACACAAACCCGCGATAAGCTGGAGGGGCTCAAAGCTCACCCACCACCAGGTCCGTGTCTACAAAGCCTCAGCCGGTGCCTCGCCTCACCCCCGGGAAAGCGAATTTCCAAGGGGTCTGGCTTTTCGCGTTGTACCACCCGCTTTCCACGAGACGCACACCGAGGTAAAAGCGAGTACAATAAGCCTCGGAGCTCTTTCGAGCGAGCGAGCGAGCGGTGAACTCTGCGGCTGCAGCGGCACGACCAGAAGCATCGAGGGTGAGCCGAGGAGGAAAAAAGCGTCGACGCTCCTTCTTGCTTTATCGCACTCGAGGCGAAAATGGAAACAGACAGACAGAGAGAAAGAGCAAGAGAGAGAGAGAGAGAGAGAGAGAGAGAGAAGTGCCAGATATGCTGGTGGTGCTGGGGGGCGGCTCGGAACCATCACTTCGGCTCGAGAGAGACAAAGACACGAAAATGGCCGAACGAGAGGCGGGAGGGAAGGACGCACTCGGACAATTTTTTACGCTCAAAACGACAGAGATAAAAATCACTCTGGAGAAATTTATCTGGTTTTCTATTTAGTAACGTAACGATTTTCCAATGCGGAACTCCTGTGGGTAACCTAGTTGTGGATAATATTTTGTTTTACTTTCGCTTTCAAAGTTCGTTCGCGTGGTGCTCGCACACGAGCGCAATAAAGGAAACGGACATTTTCGTTCGGCTATCAACGCAGAGGCACAAATTTGGCAAATCTTGGCAAATCTTGGCAAAAAACAACAATAATCCCTTGAATCGTAAACTGAATCTCGCTGCTTCTTAGTTTTAATACGCTGATCCGTTTTTTCTCGTGACCGCTTTTTTTGCAAAACTGGAAAATCTTATATAAGACCGACCTCTTTCCGCTCGAATTTCGCTCGAGTAAAAAAATTTTATGTTTGTACGTGCAGCCACATCGTACTAATTTATATTCGACTTGGGCGTCAATGGGGAACTCGACTCGCTCCGAGCGATTCCGGCCCATTCGCCGTTTCGCTAAACGCTCCAAAATTATATAAATAACGCCTCGAAAGAGCCAACCTTTAAAACCAACAACACGGCGAATAAATCATTTCGCCGGCGACGCGCGATACGATGCGCAAATAAAAGACTATAAAATCGAATTTTATAGTCTTACTTTTGGGCGAATGTGTGGGGCGCATTCGAGCATCGAGAAAGTACAAGGACTTTGTAAAAATAGATAATGCGATTCATCTAAGCCCGAGATAAGAAGGAAAAAGGAGAAAAAAAGAAAAGGAAGAAGAAAAGGCGCTGGACCTGAAATGGAAAAAGGGAGAGAGAGAATGAATTGGTGTTAAACGGATGTTTTACGACGGGCCGATTGTCGAGTCGGGAAGACATTATGGAATCGTGGTCTGTAGGTCTCATCCGTCAAGGCATTATCCGGCGGAATTGCGGCATTTGATTGAATAAACATATCGAGGAGCCGGACGACGCTCCAAAATAATAATCGAGGCGGCAGTCCGAGCACCGGGACAATGGAAAGTGGCGCAACGGGTACAAACAAGGGCGAGATCGCCGTCGTCGCCGTGCTCGTGGACTCGGGGGCGTTACGCTCGACGGAAAGCTGACGAGCAAAGCTCGAGAGTCGGAGCTTCCCGAGGAGCACCAAGACCCAGGGGCGCGTGTGTGTGGGGGGGGCGAGGACGGGCACACAGACGTGGACGTGGACGAGGAGACAGGAGGGGCCACGAGGTTATTGGAAAGACGAGCTGCTGTCGCTGGGCCAAGGGCGAGTTCACTCACGCGCACACATGGAGCGCGGGACCGGCCAAGGGAGACTGACGACCCTTTTGGCCAACACTACTACCACCACCACTGCCACCACTACCACCATCGTCGTCGTCGCCGTCGTCGCCCTGGCCACCGCCGTCGCCGCCTCCACCTCCACCTCCTCGCCCCCATTCTTATTCCAGCGGGCGAGCGCGCCAGTCATTGTCTGGAGTCCGGCATATGGTCGATCTTTGTTCGGCGTCTCTCTCCACCTTCCGGCCCCTCTTCACGTCCTCGGCTGTGTGAACGGGCCTGCATTATCCGACTCACTTCTTCCTTCTCTCCATTATCCGACGAATCAGTCAGTAGCAGGGAGACCGACTATAAAACGCCCGAGTGTGCAGCCCCACTGATAATAATCCAGCCGGGCATTGTGCCTCGCATTTTTTCGCTAATGGCCATGTCCGTGCGCAATTGCCGGCGAAACCGGGAGGATCTCCGGGTCCCACAACATCGCATTCGCCCTGCTCCCGTGGAGTAATTAAGTGATTTTACGACACTGATACTTTATACGGGAATTACAATAACAAAAACGCCGGCCATTCGCTCGAGCGTTTTATTTCCTTCCAAGCGTTTCTCGCGGCCAACCCGTTCCCGTCGTCGTGGCGTTAAACCGACGCCCGGCTAGGAAAAACGAGTGGGAACCAATGCCCGCCCCTGATTATTGGCCAGAGAGGGGCCCTTTTCTCTTTTTCCTTGTAGCAGATGGAGATGCTGCGCCCTCCTTTCGACTGTCGGAGTGCGGCAGCTGAGCGACAAAGTAATCTCGTTTTCCAAATTAACCGAATCCATTGATGGGGAGAGGCTCGAGTGCTCTCGGCCAACTTGAGCGATGTGTCGGGCGAGTAGACGCGCGCCCACGCACACACTCGCGTTGCGCAAGTACGTGTGTACCGTTGGGTACGGGGAGGACGGGGAGTATCTTATTTTCCAGGCGATTGCGGACTCGAGGCGCGGATTTGTGAAGCAGAGAAAATCCGCGCACTCGCCAGAAGTTATAAAACGTCTGGCTCGACGCTACCGCACTTTCTCCGCGTGAAATCGGAAAAACCACCCTATTATTGTCGCTCAGGCTGTCTCTATTGCCAACCCAATAAAACATAAAAGACGCGCCAGTCCGAATTTTCTCTGCTTTTCTCCGGCGCGAGGCTCGGAGTACGAGTAAGCAGTCGCGGTGCCGCTGGTGAAAGTTTCACGACATCCATTTTAAATGAGCCTCTGATTATTGCTGAAATCAAGATTGATTGATAGCCGGGGGTCCAAAAGTGCGAGTTTGTCAGTGATGCCAGTCTCGGCTCAAGGCGGGGGGCGGGGGGGGGCGTGATAAGCCGACAAGTGAGCATTCGCTCGTATTCATTTGGTCCGATCTTCTTTGTTTTGCGTGCGACTAATACTCATAAATTAAATTCCCCATGCTTGCGCGCAATTGGAAATTCGAGTCACCCTCTTAACCGATAATTTACAATTCGCCCTTCCCCTCCACCTCCCCCCGACCTTCTTTTTTCTCTTAATTCGATTCGATTAGAGTTCCGACCGGATATTGGAAAAGCCCGCATAGAGCATAGCAAAGCGCGAGCTCACTATTTCGGGCCGGGAGGTGTGCGAGTTCCGCTTTCCTCGTCGTCGGTAACCTGGGCAACTGTGCCAGGGGACTGGGCGAAACAGACGCGTGCGCTCTTTCTCTCCCCCCGTGGAGAAAAAGTCCAGCGATACTTCTCGTCGGCGTCACGCGCTTTCACTGTTGTTCCCGTACACAATCTTATCGTCAAAAGCTACCGTCGACCCCGTCGTCGGCGTCCAAGGGATGACGATGTCACTCTGGAATCCTTCCACGAAGGAAGTGTGCTCGCCACTGCGAAATTCTATATCTTCTTTCCGTTGTGCAAAACGAGCACAGAGATCGAGGGCGAGAATGGTCTTTGGGTAGCCGGACAATGAACGACAAGTTTTCGGTCGTCTCTCTCCCACCCTTTGCTCTCCCTTTCCGTCTCCCTCTCTTCCATTATCGCTCCTGCTTTTTGAATCGCTGATTGTTGCTACTAGAAAAAAACGAATGATTTCTCGCTCTGAACAATTGTTGCGCTTGTGATAACACTTTATCGTGCCTCATTTTTGTAATATTTACTAAATAGCTAATGTATAACTAATTTAATTGTACACGACGATAAAGTGTGTTGCCTTTGCGATAGTCCAAAGGCGGCGAGCGCGTTCATTAATTGGGTTAATTTTCATTTCGAGATTATTTTGTAAACGAGGTTTTCCAAAGGACATGCTACACACACACACGTACACGCCGCCGGGGGGAATTTGAATATTATAGAGACGCAAAGCACAAATTGAGGATCGTAAAAAGTTAGAATCTTAATCAGCAGCGTGCTTTTCTTGAGTTGCATAAATACTTTGTTTTCCCTTCTCTTAAAGAAAATAACGAGATTGTCCACGATTGCGAAATTGGCACAAAACATTTTATCGTATCTTTGTGGTATGTAGCGTAGATTTCGCTTTCACTTTCGAAACAAACAAATGCTCTTGTAATTTCCATCATAAGGGTTCTCGGTAACACAAGCCGACGACATCCCCGTCCTCTCCTTCTCGGCGAGTGTCGGGTGGGGGTCCGGGGAATATCGCCGTATTAGTTCTATGATTAAATCGATTTTACAAGTGAAAGCTCCCAAGAAATCATAGCCGACACTTTCGCAAACTTCCCCTTGGCTAAAAACTTACTTGTCGGAAATATACGCGTTTATGAGTTCCGTAAACGATACACAATATACACGTGTGTGCTCGCGCGCGCGCGCGTGTGTGTCTCTTCTCTCTCTCTCTCTCTGTGTATCTAAGGATTCGACAGAAAAGTTTTCTCTCTGCCTCGCTTTATTCTTTCGATTCGACTCTTTCTCCTCGAGCGAGTGCCGGGAAGAGCCCAACATCGGGTCCGATAAACGTCAGGTAAACTCCAACAGGTTTAGTCTCTTTTCATAATACTCCTTCCTTCCCTTCTTTTGGTCTCCCTTTTCTACACCCAAATGCTTCTTTCTCCCTACAATGTATGAATGCGGTCCCACCAACAAAAGAATAGCGAGAGGCAAATTATATAAGACAAGCGCTTTCACGAGTTGGGAAACGTTTCCATTTCACTTCTCCTGGCAAAATCCAACCTCCGCTCAGATTAAAATAAAAGAATCGCTCGGCCATAGGCACAGTTCTTAGAGAAATTTATATAAGGAACGTGATTCACGCTTTCGAGCTCGATACTTACTTTCTATGAATTTTATGGTTGGCATTTAGAATTCATAGATACAGAGATAGAATGGCTGTGTCGGAAATTTTTTATTTCAAAAGTTACTAAACTTCTGTGAACATTTCATTTGTCAGGTATGGGAGAATATATGTATATTCGTGATTCCACTCAATATTCCTGAATTAGTTGGAATATCAAACGTGCTTACAGCGGTTTACAGGATAATCGATTGCATTTCAAAAAATAATGAAAATGCAAACAAATTATGCTCCAACAATTTTACTCGTGTGTATTTTATCGCTGTTTACTACTCATAAAATTACTTTAATAGGTAATTTAATATTTAATCTTACAAGTATTTCAATTATTGGACATTCAAAAAATTACAATTTACGACGCTCTACTCAATCACTAACTCTGCCAGATTCCCTCGACTACTACGGATTTTATTCTAAATATATAAATGAATTACAGTTGAGTGGTTATTGAGTTATTTCTTAATTTACCATATACGTTCGAGCAGCGTGGACAGGTAACAAGAGGTTCCCTTTACCTGAACTGCATTCTTGGTTTAATAGGATCGCTTCAGCAGGCATCATTATTAGCAACAGTAGCCAAAGATAACATTCCTGAGCTTCTATCCGAGTTTAATATTAATAATAGTTAAATCATTAATTTCCCGTTCGGATTCATTTTTCGATAAACAGGTAGGTAGGACCATTTAAACATGATTTATAACTGATAAACTTTAATCAATTCTACGAGAGTTTAGTTTAGTTACTCTACGACCTATGACAGTTTATCACTTGTTGATACAAGATACCCGGTCTTTTCGTTTGTTTTTTGTTAAACTTCAGTAATAAAGTTGGGAACGAAAGTTTTTAACCCGCAAGACTTCATTATCCAATTTAAAATGACTTTGGAGCACGAGTGAAAAATGCATTTTACGCATATTGAGTTTTATTGATCTCCCAACAAACAACCGTATAATTTCACCAACAATTGTATAGCGTGTGACTCTAGGATTGTTAGAAATATTATTTTCAATTTGACCGATATTACACATAAAATAATGGATTTACTTCACGATTGTTACACTACCTGCATGTGTTATCTGACGATCTAACTTATACACAGGCATTATGTAGCTTTTCACTGATATATTCAACTGGATTTGTATTAGAAATTCTTTTTACGGGAATTTTCTTTAAATTTATCAAATCCCTTTTAAATCCTATTTCCTCAGTCAAGTCACTGTGAAAAGATTGTAAAAGTAATTCACTCCAATGCGATTTCAATCTGTTATAAACATTAGAATAATAATTTTTTTTTTAAAAAGATTATTGCCATCAATTCTAAAGAATTAAAAGTCTGCAAGATTTACTAAGAAGTTGTCTTTCTGTCACTGAATTCTTGTTATTTCAAATCTTTATGTCAAAAGAAATATCCTCAAACTGAAAATTCCATTATGTTCAAAACTCCATTGTATTTTCGTCTAAATCTTTTATTGACGATATACAATCATCATTTATAGTGTTTAAAAGTTTACGTTCATTTGATGATCATTATCGTAAATTAAAACTTCCTAGTGTAATAAACAAACTCTTGTTCAAATTTTTATCATCTACAGTGTCGTTAAAATTTGTTAATAAATTGCTAAAGTAGAAATCACGACTGAGACAAACTGTGAGAAATGAATATTAATCCTCGTAGCCATTTATTAATTATTTTAAATATTAAATTGCTGATGTAATAATATGCGCGAGCTTATTGATTTTGCATGTCCTTATTGTTCAACTGCCATTATCGTGTCACAAAATTTTTTCGACAACATTATTAATATACATTAATCAATATATTCTTTCGACATCCCGTGCTAAAATATAATGAGTACGACATCTCGTAATTACATGAATTAAATTAATTGTACAGTAAATCATTACATTAAAACACGTTTTAATGAGATGCTGTGGTTGATCTCGTGGCATCGCCAACTCGAAAATTTTAGTTACAGCGCTAAACTTTTTCAAGACTTCGTGATGCTAAAGATAATATCCCTGTTGCTTGCAAACTGTGTCACTTACATCAATCACATGGGCCAATTTAGGTGCTCTTTCAAAAAATTATCATAATTATCAGTTAATTTTTTTGTTTTTTACCTAGCGTAATTTAACTGGAACTAGGTTGTTGGCTTAATACCAATGGCGCAACTTGCTTGTTCAAACAAATTAAGGCGATATGGTTATTTATTTAAATTACGGAATTTCAGTGGAAATTATGGGACCACCACTCCAGACCAGATGTGAACACAACAATTGCATTTTTATATTAAGAGGAATTTTCTCAAGCTGCATGTTCACAATATTCGCCATTTACTATATAGTTTATACAGCAAACACACACACACGTACACGCGCACACATGTACATATTATGTATTTATTATTTTATATATGTATATATATATGTGTATATCATGCTTTTTAATTATAAAGCTTAGAAATTCACGAACCAGTAACCCTTGTGTCAACAATAATCAAGAATCTCGCAGAAAATATGCAAAAGCCCGGATCGATATTTTCCAAGACTTGGAAATAAATAGTGCAGCGTTTACAAATCAAATTGAATTTTCCACTCGGAAAGCAATGAAAAACATCAAGTCGACCGATAACTCCAACATAATATGCTCGGTCATGGTTTTCAAATTTTAAAAAAGCATATATGTTTTCCGTAATAGTAGGGAGTTTTCCAGTTAAAATTTGAAAAGAGGGGGGCGGGAGGGTGGTGGAAATGTCTTGGGCTACAGGTTTTCATGAGACAGTGGTTGAGCCCTGACAAAGGTTTCGATTCTGAAAGTAAATTAGTTTAAGCCTCGTGAAAAAAACGACGCGGGTCTCGTGTGTCTCCGTCGCCATTGCACCGGGTGAAAGCTGTCTCCGGTGCTTAAAATGCTCTCTCGCTGTAAAATCCCTACGGATCTTCAGTCTGTTGGAGAATCACAAAAGATTCAGTCTTTAACTTTCATTATTGTTCGGGAGTCGATGTGTATTACGAAATTTCAAAAAGGCAATCTCCGTTTTTTACTTAGTTTACACGGTCCACCTGAGGCATTTGCATTGCTTCTCAAATATTTTTATTGCTCTCGCACAATACAATGAAACGCAAAATTGCACTCTCAAAAGTACATTTTAACTTTTATTAAATGGAAATCAATTAAGAAAATAGGGGAAAGTTGGGAGAAAATTGTGTTACCGGCTGCGATTTAACACTGCAGACTCAACTTGTGAATCAGCATAAAACCACCAGTACTTTATATCGTAAATCTCCTTTTTGTTTAATTCAAAGTATTAAACTTGATAATCTAAATAAATGCAGTTGGTAATTATTGCCGTTAGTGCCGATATGCACATGTACGTGCGTTATCTCTCTCTCTCTATTTCTCTCTCTTTCTTTCTCTCTATCTCGCAGCTAGTCTTCTTCTTTCCCTGAGCGCGGAAACTTTTTTACTTAAATGTACACTCTAGATATATTGTAATATACGAGCACATACTTTGCGTAAAATAAACTAATTTAAAATTAAGAGCGGAAATTGCGTTCTTATTTTCCACCTAGATTTTCTATTTTTATTCACCATTTTTAAGCTCACATATAATTTCTTTACAATTATTCTTATACATGTGCATATCTTTTCATTAATTTTCCTCAATAGTGTTCTTTTTTTATCCGTGTAAAAGCTGATTGCAGTAGGTTAAAAAAAAATTGGAAAAAGGTGCTTTCCTTGACTTACTCCGAAATCTCATTTATAAATGAGCGCATTTTTATTCATTAATCTCTAAGCAAACACCAAGTAAATACGTCTCTTCTTCACACTTTTTTTTTCCTTTTTTTTTTTATATCGATAAAGAGGGCACCAAATTGATGCGCACTTAAAGTTTTTCAGTTTAAAAGGACATGGGGCCACGAAGTGCGAGGGAACACACATTTCGATAAAATTTCTAGGTTACATGTACGAGTTGAAGAAAGAACGAGTATTTCCCCAACGTTACGATATATTTTTACACAATCCTCCCTCCTTGGACGTCCGCAGTATCCGGGAGTGTAACCTACATTATTTAATTGACCTCTATTTAAAGTAGCTGATGCAATCTTAAAGTGACAATCGACGAAGACGCTTTGCACTTGATAATAGTCCTCGTTTATGAAACCCGATCTTCTCCTCATCAGCCGAGCATCTCGGAGCCTATCAATCTTGGTCTCCTCGGCGAGCCTCGCCACCATTGTTACCATTGTTAATTCAGATCGCTCGGAGGAGTTTTTGCGTGTTTGCGACTCAGCGATTAGCTCCTCTACGACCATCGCAGCTCGCAGCATCAATGCGAATGATAAAAACGTTAATCTTGATTAAGCAGAGCTGGTGGTGTGCGCCGAAAGCAAAACAAGCCCAGCATCAATGGGAGAGTCTGTCTCTGTAGGTGTTTGCTCGTGCTCGTGTGTGTGCGCGCGAGTGTCTCGACAGCGTACAACGAACGCAAACACAATGCAAATTAGCTCCTCGTGCAAGTAGCGATAGGACGACGAGGGCGAGGAGGAAACCTGCACCGCGAGATCTCGTAAAGGATAATCATTGCAAAAGGAGAGAGAGAGAGAGAGAGAGAGGGCGAGGGGCAGGGGGACAGGCAGGGAAGGTGCCGGCGACGAGGACGGGGGCACGGAGGCTTTGCACGAGCGACCGACCGGAGGAATGCGCGGCACGTGGCGCCGGGGGTGGGGGCAGCACCGAGAGCCGCTCGATTTATCCTGTCGCTCCCTCCCGCCCCCGCGCGGGAGCGTCGCAACAGCTAATATCGATCATCCTTCCGGCGCTTGTCCGTGACCTGCACTCCGCGTCCGAGGGCGAGTTCGCCTGACGCATTAGCCCGCGGACTTTGGCTCGCGCGGGCATCGCACTTTGCCGCCCAGGCCCCGGTTTCCACCAGGGACCTCTTCCCCGAGAGCGAGTTTCTCGGGATCCACCGGTGCATTCTAATTGCGAGGTGTGTTGCAGGTATTCTCGATCCGATCGCAATCGAGCCGAATCCTGGCGCAATCTCGCTCGCTCACTCTACAGGTGTGCGTTTTCTTTCCTTTTCTCGGACGTGTCGCCCGGAAAGGAGAGCGCGCTTTTGCAAATGCTCGGGGATAGCCGGTGCCCGACAGCCTGGAAATTTACAGCCTCGGCTCCAGGAGAACCTGCGGAGCGCGTTTAGCGAGGGTTTTTACGTAAGCGGCATTATGTGGAAGAGACGGAAAAGGAGCCCGAGTGCTCTGGTGCGCATTCACATGGAAAATCGGAATCGTAGCGAGCGATCGCGAAATTAATCCTGATATATCGTTGTTAAAGTGCTCGGAACTTTCGGCCGAATAACAACTTCCCAAATCTCCGGACCGCCATCCTGAGCCCCGGAGTCCTTATCGCCGAGGCAATTCCACCGAAAGGACTCGATGAAACTGGGCTGTGGTGGTCGACTCGGCAATTGAGGGACTTTGGAGTCCGCGCACGCCCCGCAACAAAAACAGAGGAAAAAGAGGTGGAGCGGAGGTTCATTTAACTGGAAGAAATGAATCAGGTTAATTCCCTTGAAATGAGCAATTTCGAGTTTGCAGCTCTAACTCCGGATTGCCGATGCATTAAATCCTAGCTGGAGTGCCGAGTGGTCAGCAGGCTGGCCAACACTCGCCACGGGGTTACGTACACACTTGCAACCAACTCAGTCCCGGGTAACCGGGCACCTGCGGTTACCTCGGGTCCCGTGGATGTCGGCGTGTACGCGAAATTCGGGTGGGTCATTGTGAGCCTGTGGGGGATGAGTGCGGGAACAAAAGCCCCGCTAAGGACGCCGACTTTTGTCTCGGTGATTAGCGTTTAATGAAGGGGAATATTTGTGACAAGATTTTCATTAGCCGCGCAACCGTCATTTTATTCAAAGCGCAATAAAAGGCGGCCGACCGGCCGGTAGTTTGGCCGATGTAGCTTGGAGGTATTTTTATATCGCGATTCCGGGTATAAAAATAAAAGAAAAACGCTCTTCGTCCAGATGTGGGAAAGTGTATGGGATCACGAGAAGAGCTTTAGAGTATTGAATGACCCTGTCGACGGTACAATTTTTTAATGGACGTCTCTAAAAACAAACTGCACTTTCTGCAATCCGATTAAGCCAAATGAGAAGCACTTTGGAAATATTTAGAATGTCATTTATGAGATTTATTGGATTTCAAAAGCTCACGTACAACTATCAATCCAAAAAAAAGTGGAGGCCAATAATAACAACAGCGGCAGTAGATTAAATGGAGACCCCGTGCATTATTGTGCATTGTGCTGATAAAAAAGGGCACCCTTAAAGGTTGAATCGAAAAAAGTGTTTTCAATACAGAGCCTTTTGCTTTGACCAGGGCCGCCCCTCGAAATCCATCGCCAAATAACATCCATTGAGAATAGATCGAAATGCGAGGACACTCGTGCGAGTTGGCCATGCAAAGAGCGGAAATTGATTGAGCGATTGTATGGGTTCTAGTAGTGCTGGTTCGAATGGCTGATGCGCCTCTCTCTCTCTCTCTCTCTCTCTCCCTCCCTCCCTCTCGCTCTCTTTATCTGGAGTGGTGTAGGACCGCGAGAGGTAGCGATAGGGTGTGCGTGTGTGCGTGTGGGTGCGGTCCATTGGAAGAGACGTGACCTCGTCGATGAGCGAGTGAATAGACTCGTCAGTGCCTCGCTTCGTTAAATTAAACAGGCTGCTCTATAGATTGAATGGTAGAGCCCGAAAGGAGCTTCCGTACGAAAATACTCGAGTCACACTCTCGGTAATACCTTTATTCCCTCCCCTCCTCCCCGCGCCACCCCACCTCGCCCTCCCTCCATCTCTCTCTCTCTCTCTCTCTCTCTTGTCTCTGCGATATAATTGAATTCGAGGCATTGATTCTCGAATTAGATACGACTCGGCACACTTGTAATGACTGACAAGCACACGAACGCCGCGATAACTTTCTCACTCGTGCACACGGGACCCGAGATGAAGATACTTTTGCGAAAACATAAATTTCGAGAGCACGGCACCGGATCTCCTCAATAAGAAAAAGTGCGAGGGGATGAGTCGAGCGCATCGATACGGCAAAATTCGTGGATGTAGGTTACAGGCGAAAACTGCTTATTAAACGTTTCGCCACGGGTTGCGTCAGTGTTTTGGAGTTTGGCGATTTTGACCCGCTGATGATTTATACAACAACTGTTGAAAGTCCCGGTGATAAAATCCAAAACAATGCTTTGTTCAATATCTATAAATGCGATAGTTTCGAAAACATTTGTCCTTGTGGCAAAAAATTTACTAGTTCATCAAGTTCACTGTTTTCTATGAACCGGACCATTAAAATCACTCCAAATAATTGTCAGAATGTCCATCGCCGCTTTGCCAACAATGCTCCCACCGGATTTTAGATTTTAGATTTTAATGAATAGTGCGGGAAAAAGCCATTTAGAGCTCAAAAATTTTATTATAATACGGAGAGCGAAAAATTGCAGATTATCGCAATTATCGTGCTTGTAATAAACGTGGGTAATTTCGTCACGACGTTGCTTATTATTTGTGATAAGGTTAATTTTCCCGTGCACACCAAACAGCTTACTTCGTCAAGTTTTAGATTACATTTTTGATAACTATTACATTTTTATATCGATAATAATAACAACGTAATAATAACAACCAATTCAATATTGTATAAGCTTACATAGTATATTAATTGGTTATTTGACATAAAGAGTTTTTACCCACAAGCCCGACCAACTTTCTTATCACGACCCACCGTTCATTTATCTTATTATTTTTCAGTACTGCATCACGTGCACAATCATTCATCTCCTTAAAAATCTCCCACAATTTATATTAAAAAAAAAGGAAAAAAAAAATTTTGTATGCACATTTCCTAAAACGACACGTTGCTACTTTGCGATTTTTTTTTGCGTAGGTTTACCAAGCAAGAAGTAGACCGAGACCAAATCTTATCGCCTCCTCGTGGTAAGACTATTGCATAGGTGTGTATTTGGAAAAACGCCTCCTATTTCTCTGTGCACAACACTAAATTGCACGCGTAAGCCATAGGGAAAGTGAATGAAAAGTTTTTTGTACGTTTGTTTTTAGAGAAATGCATATTTCATTGGGTTCAAAACGCGGAAAAATTTTTATCTAAATTTTTTGTTCTTGATTATTAATATTTCCATTATTAAAACGCTGCTTATTAGTCACTCGAACATCATAAAGTAATAAAATTTTACCTTCTAAAAGAGATTTTTAACGAATTGAGTCATTAAAATGGAAAAACATCCAAATACAATTTCAATATTATTTTTTCTTTCCTTGTACTGAGGCCACATATTTATTATTTATTTATTGATGTTTGGCATTTAGAATTAATCGAATAAAAAGTATTGAAGGTTTACATAACACTAAATTTAATTCAATAATCATTTACGTAAAAGTAATTCAATAAATTTATAAATATATACACGTGTATGTGTGTGCGTGCGTGCGTGTTGATTTCTATGAAAAATATTTTTCATGCGCAAGTATTTCATTTATTATCTAATTGAAAAACATTTACAAAAATGATGCAACTAATTTAAGGAAGATACTTTCTATTTCGCGTAATCACATGGACTTGGTTTCTACCTACTTTACAACCTGATTCTACAATTACATTGATTACACTATTCCACTTTAATAAGCTACCTGTGCTAATGTTCTTAATGCAGTATACGACAGACAACTGGCATGACACTAATAACTGACAATCTTAAACGTCTGTATTAGTCTTAAATATCCCAAAAATGAAATATAAATCTTTAAGAGTCTTCAGGCGAAATTTAACAAGTCTAAGATTATACGTCCTTTTTCTCATCTGTCTTTCACATTTTCTTTTAGCTTTCGTTTTCATTTGAGCTGAATAAAAATTGGTAAAAAAAATATTTTATACTTGTGTATTTTAATCATATATCCAGCGGCATAAATCTTATCTAGAAAATTCTTTCAAGCATGACACAACAAGCATCTACAATTTATTTTTAATAAAGTTGATTTAAGCAACGATAATTGATCGATCATTTATCCAAGTACGTGATACAAGAATCGGCGATTAACCGAAAATGAATGTTTTTACTTTCCATCTTTCTCGTGCTTTAGCTTAATACCGAAATTTAAAGTGGGACTAGGCGCTCACCGAAAAATGTAAATGCGGTTCTTCAGCAACTAGACGCGCAAATTACCAAAAGTAAAAATGTAAAATTATAATTTAATCTAGGCGTTTAAACTTTTGATTAAAAAGCTGCTCCCTTAAAAAGAAAAGTCCTCGACAACATAGCCGGTGCTCGCCCATCAAGGGAGATTATGCCGTCTTTTAAGTACTCCGAGCTTTAAAGCGTCATGCAGTTTTCTCGTGGGAAAGAGGTCGTCGTGGCTTTAAATGAGGAAAATATTTTCGGGGTGAACGCGTCCGCGTCGCTCGGTTCGCTCCTCGTGCGTCAGGTAAGTGCGCACATTTGCCAAGAGGATGGCTCCACTCTTGTGGAGTGAAACTCCGAGAGTCCACATCCACTCCGAGTTCGACGCACCTGCAAATATGCCAGGAATACGCGCAAAAAATCACTCTCGCTACTCGAGCCCCGGCAGGCAGTCTTCCTCGTGCGGCACTAATAATTGCGCGCGAGATTCGCACACACACACAGCGCATTCACTTTTATTCGCGAATAATTTCCTGTGCCCCCCACCAGAGTCGACATCCTTCCACGGCCCGAGTAATTTATGCATTCGGCGAAAAGAGTTTAATACTGGAAAACATTTTTATAACAAACCACTTCCACGTGGGGCTTTTGCGCAAACAATTTCATATTCAATGTATCGTTGCACCGCGAGAATTGTAACCCAGGCACTTAATATTATATGGCGAGCAATGTACGCGTCGGTAAAAACAATCGAGTTACGATGCAGTGAAACTCAAAAGTCGTGAAAGTACTCGAGCCAAAGGACAATTCGTCTGGCTTTCACAGGCCGATTGTTATTATCATCGAGCAGCGACATGCGCTTCGGGCCAAAGTTCCACACCGCAAAATGGCATTAAGCCGAAAATGCCAAAGCCCAGACAACAGCCGAGGGCCTTTGGGATTTCGAGTCTCGTTTTAATTGCCGTTGTTCGAAAAATTACCGCGTGCTCGATCGATTCGAAATCACTCTGAAATAATAATCTGAGTCCTCAACTCGGCAAAACATCGCCAACTTCCCTCCTCCTCCTCCTCCTCCTCATCCTCATCCCAATGTGTCCATCGAGCCACCGAGATTTATGTGGTTTAGCACATTTTTAAAACAAATATGATACATTGGAGTCTATGTTTATTCGAAATCTGCATATCTATTTATAAATAGAGGAGATAGGCCGAGTATCGGAATTCGTAATAGATGGCATTACTACGGCCAATGGTAATTCAAGCGATCGTCTAGGTTAAGTAATCAGTTTATAACGACGGTAAAAAGTTTTAATGTAATGCGTTCTAAAATAAAATATGAAGATAAGAAAATCCATTACCATTATAATAATAGTCATTTAAAAATACCTCAGTACTTTGTCATAATCCCACCGGAGCTCTACTCCGACACTGTATAAATGGACATAAAACATCGGAGCTAATATTAATTACTATATACTCCTTAATTGAGATGTACAGAGAAAAATCGAGAAATGTAATTTTAGAGTTAGCAACACTCTCCTCTTGAGCTAACACGTGTATACGATTTGACTATTTTCTTCTCAGAAGCCACGAGTTTAAAATCACGCCCACATTAAGTCGAGACTCGCGAAATCCACAAGGCTGTGCTATCGTGTAGTATTTGTTGTATGTCGAGTTAAATAAAAAATGCAAGTGTATTATTATTTGCAAATAATACCGAACAAGTGTCGGACTCGATTTTTTTTTTTTTTTTTTTTTTTGTTGTTGTTGAAAATTAACGTACAAAATATTCGAGGTAATTCGTTGTATATTATCAAAACAACAATAACAGAATATTAAAAAGCACATCCAACCAATAATACATACCTTGTGGTTAAAAAAAAACTTCTCAACCAGTTGTTTTATTAATCTCGTCTAGCCACGTATATTAGCTATTCATTTATACGCTTATTGGGTTTACTCGAAAAAAGTAAAATAATTCCGTATTTTTTCAAATAGTCACCTCGCTATATACCATTCTTTTTAACATAAAATATTAATTGGTCTGATAACAAGGCAGACGTCTCATCGCAAATCATCGTGCAGATATTTGAAAATCCGTATTTCAAACGCAAATATTAAAATATTCTTTACTGTATATAAATCAATCTAGCGTTAAAAAGTAAATTTTTAAGCTTATAAATTTAAGATTTTTTTTTGTCAAATTTACATGAGTAGATAAATTTAAATACATGTATTGCAAAAGCTGGCATAATCTTAAAAATATAATCGCAATATACTCAAAGTTGATGAAATATTCTCTAATGTTAATTCCTCGCAAGAGCGAAAGATATCAAATAAAAGGAAATTAACATTTTATCCTATAAAAAATCGATGTTCAATCTTTTTTTTTTCAATTTTTTTTTTTAATTAATATCAATGTGTTCCCATTTGTTTAATTTTTATAGTTTTATTCAAATTACTCAATCAACCAAATTACTTATTTTATTGGATCTTCAAAAGAGATAAAAATTTATTATGCCATAATTTTGTTTATTAAGTATTAAAATGAATAATTTATAAAAAAAAAAGAAGCTCTCATTGAAGCTACGCGTAGAATAATTCATTTATCAATTCTTTAACAGTAAAACTTACTTTGTATCAAGTTTGATTCTTCCTACTAATCTAGTATAATTAGAGATAATTAATGTGAATAATTTATTAATATAATTAATGATTAAATATTAGTCTAAAAAATTATGTGAAGGCTAAAGTGAGCATATGTTTTTTATTTTTATTATCAATATGCTGAATTATAAACTACATTATTAATGAATTTATTCTTTTAACAGTAAATTCTTTTGAAACAGAATCATAATGTATTTGCATATTTAAAAATAGCAAAAATAGCAAGGAAAAGAATTAAAATTTAAAGCTAAAATAAAAAGCTGCTGGGCATTTCCATGCATTGTTATGAGAGAAATAAAGAAAAGAAAATGAAAAGCTAATTAAAACTATTAGTTTGATAATATTTTTACTCTCCTATTGATTAACCGAGCAAAACTCAAGTATCTGCAAATAATTGCCAGGCGTGTGCATAACTCGATCAGAATGAGCGAAAAAAACTTAATTCATAGAGGTGGAATGCAAAAAAGCTAAAAGCCATGATTCAAGTTTGTACAAACACAATGGCGATAACAGTTTGGTCGTTTCGGGTAAAGAACGAAATCGATTCGATCAATGAAGTGACTTTGTAAAATACGGCACAGTTTATTCTTAGCATTTTCAATTTTATTTTTGCAAGAAAATAATTCATACATCCTAAATATAAAATATTTAAGTGCAGGGAAAAATCTCTTTTTTTAAAGCCGATATATTAACGAGTAACTATATATCTAATAAATTTTCCCAAGCCTTCAATTTAAAGTTTGTTGGAGGCTAAATATTTCAAGCGGTTGTAAATTTAAATTTGTTTGAAAATCGAAGCTAATATATAGTTTTGAATGGCGGCATAAAGCGTTATATATCCGAAAGCTTCCTAAATTAAAGTAAATTAAATTATTTTCCACTTCATTGATCAGGATAGATTAGCAACAGTCTAGTATTACCTGTGCATTTTAATCAATACCCGAGCATTTCATTTTTATTTCATTTTTTACAAGGTAGACGCTACTCCCGAACGTAACGAATGTTGGATTCAAGAGTTTTTGCGTATCGATGCCGCGCTTCATTCAATATTCTTAAGCCAAAGCGAGGATTGTTTTTGTTTATAAATTTATAATTTCGATGGCAAGGAGTCGATAGCGCTCGGTTTCGTCATAATGCACTCGGAAGCATTGCATAACATTTTTTTATTTTTATTTTTTTTCAATGCACTCTCTATAAATTGATGGCGCATGAGTGCTTTATGGCCGATTTAATTGATAAAACATATCACGGGAGGGTATGAATTATCTCTGGACAGAATCGATCGATTTAAAAGCCACAAGTTTAGTTGGGTAATGTCGACTATTGCATTTAGAGGCTGCGTGGGAATAAAAATTGGATAAAAGTTTCGGGCGCTCCTCGGCAGAAACGCAGCTCAGAAATAGAAACCGCGGTTTTAGTCGATTTACAAATCGGATCGACGACGGTGCTTTTTCAAAGTCGGCGTCGGCAATAGATCGCGATGACAGGATCGATATTCATCCGAGTCCGGATCACTGGAAAAAAGGCTCTTTGCGAAACTTTGGCACGGAAAGCGCGCCGGGTGTCTGCGAAGTCGGAGTCTGAGTCAGAGTCAGAGTTGGAGTTGGGCATTTACCTCGTTACGCGTTTCTGTGGATATTCTGTTGTATCGGCACTCGAATCGGCATAGCATAGATCCAATCGGGAGAGAACATTCTAATTTCGCCTAGTTCAGTCGGTTAGTTAGTTACGGTCGCCTACTTGCGCCCGCCGACGGACACAAACCGTGTCGACGATATAGGGTTACCAGTTGGCACGTTACTTTCTAAGCCTCCGTCTGACCCAACCTCGAGCGCGAAACATAACCTCCCACGCGCTCGATTTCCCCTAGACGGCGTTCCTCCCACCTCCCGGGTGCCTGCCTTTTTTCCTTCTCTCTTTTCCTGCTTCGGCTAATATGGGTTTCGCGAGGCGCCGCGCGGAAGATTCGCGAGGATCGAGCGCTCGCGCTCTCCGGATCGAGTCGGAGAGTCGGAGAGCCGGGAACTGGAATCGAACGGTGGCGATCGATGGCGAGCACGCCTAATCGCCTAAAAATGCGTTTCGCAACGGCGCGTTGCATCAAGCCGAGCGCGCGAGCTAATGGTATGCTAATGCCTCAATAAAACGCTTTATCTCGTTAACTTATTTGGACTGCGAAATGAACGAGGGCAGATAGAGAATAAAAATCCGTAATGTATGTACATCCGGTGCCGGGGTACACCCACGCGCACCAACTCCTTTATCGCCTAGAACTGTATTCCAATGACGAAACAATAAGAGGTCGATCGAGGCGCAAACGTCTCATTACTCGCCTATAACCTTTCTCATTAGCCGCGCTTACAAAATTCTGAGGAGCGTCATCTCTATTTCAGACGGCTACTCGTCAGCCAAGGGATTCTCCGCGGTTTTGCAAACACCTTGGATGGAGTCTCTCTCTCTCTCTCTCTAGGCTTGTCCACTCACTTTTATCGACGAACATTTATTAAAAATAACACGCGCGACAAGGCTTTGCTTTTCCACGATAAAAACAACAGCGGTTAACGCAGAGCTGAAAGACGATAAAAATTTACAAACTTTGCGCTTAAAGTGGCCGTTTCTAATTTCACCATACAAATTACGTCAGCCGGGTAACCCTCTCTCCGTCAGTTTCCAGACTTTCTCCCCCTGGACGGGCGCCACGTACAATTTGTACCGAGCGACTCCCCCTGTATAACCAACGCACGTGTGCCTACAAATCCACGAGGAGTCGCTTCCTTGTTCTCGAGCCCTTTGAGCGAGAGGGTTAGCGCGTTTCGCAGTTAACAGTTTCGCAAAGAGCGATTCGCAATAATGGAAAGCGCGCTTTCTTTCGATGTGCAATTGAAACCAGAGCTTCTGGATATCTATTTCATTACGATTCCATTTCGGAACTCGCCTTTAATCATCCGGCTCGTTCACGCAGCAGATGAGATGGTAAACGATGCAACAAAAAAAAAAAAAGAAGCGAAACTCCGCGAAGGGTACGCGAGACAAAAGAAAAAGGAAAGGCTTGTTAAAGGCAAATTGAAGGTTTCGTTTGGATTTATTCACCGGCGAGAAAGTCGAAGCTTGCCGCGTGCTCTCAGTGCGCAGACTCGCGGGCGACTCGACGTCTCCCGGTGTCGCCAGTGCGAATATGATTTATGCCTCGGATGAGGGACTCCATCAGCCTCGCGCGAGCTATTGGAAGGCGAAATTGCCCGCGCGCGTAACTCATTAGCTCGTTCATTAGGGCAAAGCTCCACGCCAACTCGCCCGCCCCCACCCCCACCCCCAAAAAAACAACCCGTTAATACCTGTCCTCGCACCACTACCGACTTCACTCTGAATTTCGCATTCGCAATTACTTAGTGCCTTCGGCAAGAGCAACCCGACGGAGAAAAAACATTGTGCACTCCATGGGAATCGACAGGCTCTCGCTCTTTCGCACATTCTCCAGTCGCGCGATGCCGAGAGGGTTCGGTTCTTTCCATGACACAGAAGCCCCCGACCCTCCGTCTCATTGCCCCCGCCCCTGCCCCCGTTTCTACGAGTGAGCACAATGATAGAGCGAGGAGCGAGTGACGCATGTCGTCCTCCAGAGAGCAATGAAGATTCGAACAAGGGTAATGGAAAAAGCAGGATAACGAGCGCCCAACCTTCCCGACAGCTCATCCACGCACACGAGCTCGAGCCCCGTACGTGTGCGAGTTCGCGCGCGCGTGTGTGTGTGTGTGTGCGCGCGCGCGCGCCTGAGGGGAAGGCGGGGTAGGGGCTAGAGGGGAGGGGGAGGAGGAGGCACGAGACCAAGAGCAAGGCAACGACCCTATTTCTAAAATTTACCATCTCAACTAGAGCAGAAGTTGGGAGGTGATTCGGATGTGTCGCAAGATGCAAATTGTTTTCGCGTTACCTGTTGGGTGCCGCGAACGAATTTCGCACGAGTCCTGCGCTCGGATTTAAATTGGCAATGACACGGGCGTTTGCCAAGTTGAAAACCCATTAGCCGGTGGGTGAATCAGCGATATTGTTGTTGTGCGGCGGCGAGTGGCGAGTGGAGGAATTCGCCTCGCGAGATTCGTGCGATTCGGTAGCGGCAGCGGCTTTTAAATGTATTGGCGATATTTCTAGACGCCTAGGGGGAAAGGCGAACTGGCGAAACTCGGGACTGGATTATTGGGGAAGTATCACCCTGTACCTGGTTTATGGTTTCGAGGTGTCGGCTTACGAATTTCTTATTCGCGTAAATAGGAGCGGGAGATCATTCGCTCACTTCATATTCCACGGGCAACTTTTACTGGCGTGAAAACTGATTTATATTGTGCTCAATTTAGCTTTAAGATCAATGACCATAAATTCTATAAATTATTTCGGCTGAAATTGTTTTTCCATGCGATAAAGCACCTCGGGAATTTTCGCGTGCGAGGGGAATGCGCAAGTGTAATGAAATAAATTTTGGAGATGCGTAGCCGCCGGCGAATTTGCCCGGTGATATACGCGCCACTAATTTGCCGAACGGAAAAAGTTGCCTTGCGCCAATGTTCATTAGGGCAGCAAACACTAAACACCTACCACAAGAGCAACAACACTGCCCGTAAAACCCAACTACTAGTCGGTTGTCTAATTTTCGCAGCTACTTCTCCGACTCGTCGTGGGCATAAATCGTGGCGGGGCATAAATCACAAAAGTGCGTTTTCCGCTCGCGACAGCTAAATCGAAAAGGCATTTTATCACTAGGAGGAGGAAAAGAGAAAATGTTGTTGGGTGAAGGGGCGAGGAGGGGAGGGGAGGGGTGACGCGAATTTCGTGCGGGTTCGCAAGAGTTGTTTAAAACAAGTCTACGCATAAGCACAATGGGGATTAAAGGCAAGGGCGGGAAGGAGGGAGGGAGGCATTTAAATTTATTCATCGAGTGGTTGGCACGTTCGCCATCCTGGACACAAGGCACACTCGTCGGGCTTAGAAAGATCTGATTTCGATATGCAACTGGAGACGAATTAGGGTCAAGTTAATTTCGTTGACTGGCACTATTGATTTTTCAAAGTTGGCTTTATTAAAAGGCAAATAAAAAAGAGGAGAGCTAACGACGGATTGTCCGGGTGTCAAAACATTTGCCAGGGCTTCTCGGACCGAGATACGCGTGTCTTATCCTCGCGCTAATGCTCGAGAAATGTAGGAATAAAGGCGGAAAAGGCCGGTGCATAAATCCACGAGGAGCATAATGTCGGGTAGTCGGATAGTCGCCCTTTCTTGTAATTTATGCTTTATTGTCCCTCACGCGTTGAATGGAGCTCCTCGGAGGGAAAGTGAATTATCTCATGCGAGGTCGTCCGCTCCAGGACGACGAGAGAGAAGAGAGAGCCCGAGCCTTCGGTGCAGCTTAATATCGGGGCGGTGGGTGGGGTGGGGGAGATCGAAGGAATGCCAGGCGCGTATCGGCGAAGGGACGACCGGGGAGCAGAGGAAGTGCGAGGAGATGAATAAAAGAAGCTGCGGGTGCGGGAGTGGGAGGCTGGGACGGAGCAGCATCTCGCCGAGAGAGCGGGAGAAAAGGATAAAGATCGTTGGTGAATTAGTGAGAGAGGGCAGGTAGGAGCGTGCCACTTAGCCCACGAGAAACGCGGTCACAGTCTCGGCACGTCTCCTCCTCCTCCTCCTCCTACTCCTCCTCTTCCTCCTGAGTACGACTCCGCGATGGTGCCGAGGAGTTTGAGAAACACTGGGGCTTTGACTTTTTATCTTCCCTCTCGTTCTCTCTCCCCCCCCTCCGCCACCTATCGTGCGCACGAGCACTACATTATTATATGCTCATCTTTCGTCGAGGCTCTTATCGCTTCGATAAACGTACGGCTGCAGAATGGCGGGAGGGCAGAAGGGAGGACAGAAGGAAGGGCGGGAGGGAGGGGGAGGGAGGGGTAAGGCTGAAAACTCGGAGAGAAAGAAGAGTAGGAGCGAAAGTATCGTGTCTGCGTGTAATTTCTCATTCCTGATTATACGTACGCACAGCACATGAATCCGAGGCTATACATCAGACGCGTGTATTTATAAAATTTGTAATATGCAAATTCAATATTGATTGTATTCGGCGATGCTATTGAATTAGAGATTGTAAAAGAGCTCTGAGCCTTTTGTGTACAAAGTAAACAATATGAAACTTTACGATCGACCAAGTTACGAGGTGAAATTAGGTGAGTTTAAGGTGTTTAACGAAACAAACAACGAAAAATAAAATTTTCGAAAGTGAAAAATTGAAAAAATATTTGCTACACGCATGGTAGTGTGGGTTTTTGAAAAATATATATTTTTAAATAAATATTCATAAATATTCATACTCTTTCAATGTGTAACGAGATAAACGAGTTTCATATGAAACTCCACTCGACCATATTAATAAACAAATTATTTTCTAAAACATCGCCTGGCATGTAAAATACCCGGTTTGGACATTCAAAAGCTGATCCTTCCCAATTATTGTTACACGAGGCTACAATAATTCTTGAATTAATATTCGCTCGAAAACGCATAGTTTATTCATTTTAAATAATAAAAATATCCTACATGTGATGTTCACGGTTCTTTCTTTTATTGTTAACCGACATTACGAGAAATCACAAAAATTCTTTTACAAAATATTGTTTATTGCAAACTACAAAATATAACGATAAGATTATATTTTTGAATGTTCTCTGAAATAATTGGTTGCAAAGCTATTAATAATAAGAGTCTCGTCAATAAAAGCTGTGGGGATTATTTCTTAATAATAAGCACAATTTATTAAGTCAAAAAACTTTTCACAGATTAATGCTTAGCTCGACATACACGATTGTTTAACTTTTAATAATACAAGAATTTATATTTTTATTCTACAAGAGACTTTAGTCAAATTTTAATATAAAAATGGAGCAATTTGTAATATAAATGCACACTTTTTTATTATTTCAATTGAACAAACAAACCATTTTTTAAAAATATTTTGTACAATCATAAAAAATAATACAAGTATTCGTATTTTAATGTTTATTAATTTTAAAACATATTTAATTAAATTTAACTCTTTACAATGAGCAAATAATACTTTAAATAAATAAAAGTTTCTATTGCAGAATAAAAAATAATTTAGGAATTTCGTTTAATAATATTTTTTATTGCAATTTTTTTTACATTTATGAGCACTGATAAATATAAATATTTGTGGATATTTCTTTAAATATCGCATTTTTTTGGTATGAAATTTTTTTTTAGATTCACCCTTATCTATGTATGGGTAGTATTCATAGTTAAAAATAATAATAGTTGACAAGGTAAGGAGTTTTTATTTTCGTTGTTTGAATAAATAATTAATGGCTCTGGATAATTTTCGATTTTTATGAAATTTCTTTTACGTTTCGCTTGTTTTACGCTATTTTAAACTTATACAAAATTGGGGCCAATCAATCTGTGAACGTGAATCTAGTTCAAAAGCACTATATTATAGATTTAAAATATTCCCAGTTAATCTGCAAAAACAAATTTTAAATTAAAATGTTGTATAAGCTAGGCAAAGTTTTGGTTACTTGGGCAAAGCACGTATTAAACTTTGTGCAGAGATGTTTACCCGAAAGCCATCTGAATTTGAACTCAAGTCAATGAATAGAGACGCTCAGAGCAACTCTGCTTGAGGTAAATTTTGATATTGCAATATATTACCCCGTTGTATAATATAATTTTAGATAAGGGAAGGTTGTATCGGGGGAGAGGAAGAGTGAAAACTCGGTACTTTGAAAGTAAAAAGTAAGCGCACGTCTTTGGTAGGAATAAAATAACAGACAAGATAAAGTACTCATAAGTGTAATACTCGAGGAGTGCTTTTTAGCTGTTTTACGGAATTGCAAAGTTTCCTCGTGCGACGAAAGCCCAATATCTTTTTCCTGCGACAAATGCGACTCGAAATCGGAATCGGAAAACTTTCCGGGGATTGTTCCAAAAATCACGCAGGCAGCATTCATCGAGTGGAAATGCTCGGGAAAGCCCGGGAAAGCTCCTCCGCGTCGTCACGTATAAGCGCAGTCGTAAGGTCAAAGCTTCGTTTAACAAGTCGACACGACATGGGCATGGGCTCTCTCGCTGTCATTACTATAATGACGTCTGCCCCCGAAACCCTCATACCTTGATGCGGCACCAGCACCAGCACCAGTACCAGCACCAACACCAACACCAACACCAACACCAACACCAACACGAGCATCTACTTTTCCGCGGATTTCTCTAATTGAACTAGTTTTCGAGGTAGGCTCTCGGATGCTGGAGCGAGCGCCGGTGCCTCTCTCGTGGAGGAAGGACGGAGACGGAAAGTAAAAGAGAGGCACGTCGCCGCCCGATGGCCCCTTCGCAAAATCGCTATATCACACCGAGAAGGGGCGACGCCCACGAAACCGAGACGGGAAATTATGCAAACGACAAGGAGGACGGGAGTTTTCATCTGCAGATTCCGTCGCGCCGGATGTGTTATTCTCTCGTTCCTCGGTCGTCGGGACTTTCCAGCGGAGGTGCGGGCCCTCAAACGTGGAAAGCAAATTGGTGGCACTGCGGCTCTAGAAATTTTGTCTTTCTCCTTTTGCGTCACCGGTGACTTGGAATTTTGCAAAAAGTGCTCGGGTCCTTCTTCATTGTTGCTGTTGGTGCTCCCGGGAGAACAATTTAAATTGAACAATTGAGCGCCGTCCTTATCTGCACATTTATTATTACAATGATGCCAATCTGATTCGACGCGGCACATTTTGCTAAAACTTTTTCCAAAGTCAACTTTGTAAATTGTGCGGCTTATCTTTCGATGCACTATTCTTTACTGTCGGTTACGTTGCATTCTTGGATCTATTGCACATGTATTACGTTCCCATAATTAATCGCTTTCTTCTATGAAGCTAGTTACTATTAATTATTATTATGTTATCGAGAGTTTTATATCATATTTAATATCTGTTTATGATTTATTTACGCAATAGTTACCGCAACCATCAGGGTACATTAATCATAGGGACCCTACCGTTAACGTCTATCCCGATAAATCATCGTTTCTTAATTATTTCAATCTGTTTATAATAATTTTATTAAACTATGCACAATAACTTTAACTTTAACTTTACTTTTTATATAAACGAAGCCAATATCTTACTGCAACGACTTTATTCAGTATTGCTCAACAATTTTTTCCTCGTGTGTACAACATTTTAGTTTTTAGCACGACTACGTTAAATGTGTGAACTGTATTTACTCTTCCTTTTTTTTTCTTTTTTTTTTAAAGCCATATGCGAATAGACAATAATTTTCCCGGAAAGTGCATAAAAAATTTATTTTGTTTGACAATATTTAGAGGTTTTAGAAATTTTAATTAGCGGTTTTTCTAGTTATAAGCTCAAGAAAACCAAGCATGTAAGATCTATTGAAAATAATGGAAATTCTCTTTAAATTGATATTTTTTAATCAATATTTTTTATGGTTATTAAAAAATTGCATAACGTTCAAAGTTTTAAATTGATATTCTTATGAAAAAAAGAGGAATAATTCAAAGATTAAATACAAGACATTTTTATATTTTCAGTGTAATATTTCGGATTAAATTTCGCTTTTTCATTATATAAATAAAACTTGTACTTGACTGTCAATTTTTCGATCGTACAACTAAAAAAGGACAAAAAGGATCACTACAAAGTATTATTGCATTAAAAATATGTAAAAGATCATGGAAACGACTTATAAACTTTCTAAACAGGGAAAAAGCGTTAAAAATATTGTGAATTTAAGAAGCTTTGAAAGTTTCTTCTCTCGAATTACCATTATTTTTTATCATTTCTTTTTCCCCAATGTTTTTTTACAGAAGCAATGTACCATAGAAAAGTTTAACACTTGTAACGCGATATTGCCGATGAGAAGAAAAAATGTAAAAATAAAAGTCTGGGATTGGAATCGGCATTGGAATTCTAATAAAACTCAATTTGTAAGTTTTTTTTTTTGCAGCGTCTGAATCACAGAATGCTGAAAGGCGCGATAAAGTGCAATTAAATTATTATTAAATTTAATTAACTATGAAAAAGGCAGTCGACGAGTGAATGAATGGTTTCACTAATGGAAAGAAACAAATTAATAAATAATTATTAGAGATGCTGGGCCGTCTCGATATTGTTCCCCATTATCAGCACGGAAGGTCGTTAAAAAATTTTTGTAGGTTCAGGGCTCGCCGGTAGGATGGGTTGGGTTGGGCGGGACGTAGGAGGGGGCGCGGAAGGTGGGGAGAAGAGCGGGAGGGGTAGGGGGAGGGTGGGAGAGGAGAAGAGAGGAGAGCCGGCCTACATTCAACAGCTGCCGGCGCCATCGCTCCAACAACCGACGGTTCCTGCTCTCCCCCCACCCCCCGGTTTATATTTAGGCTATATTTCATCCGTTTTACGCCGAATCCGCTGATTATCGGCGGGGGTAATCGGCCTTTGAGTGCCTAATTCGGGCCAACTCATCCAGGTCGTGTCAAGAACGAGCAACTTCTTTTTAAACGCGGCGTTTATGCGCGAGTTGCGTCAGTTGGTTGATTTGCCGCTCGAGCCGCTTTGATTATTTTCTCGACGGCGTCAAAAACACCGGAGGAGAGCTCGGGATCGGGCTCTCCGGGTGTCACGTGGTGCGCACTTTGCGCGATAATTGAAATTCGAGCCCGGCTCCTAGGGATATTAGCGAGCACCCTGGCCACGTTAATAATGATGGAGATACTACTCCGAGGCGGAATCGGAGATCGCGGCCCACTCTCGGATGGATCGCCCCCGTCCCCGTCCCCGCCCCCGTCCCGTTCCCGTCCCCGCCCCCCCCCCCGACTCCGTCAATCGAATGCTAATGTCACTCCCGTACTTATGCAATGAGAAAGACTCGGTTACTCTATTCTCGTGTGCTGTTGTAAGAGTGTACACGTAATTATGGCAGGTTCTACTGTGTTTTACGATTCATAAAACATACATATTTAGACATGTACAAATTATAGGAGTAGTCGGAGATTTTTCTCCCGGTCGCTTAAACTTTATCCGAGGCATTGATTTTTCCAAAGACTGCTCGTTTAATTGAATTTTACGGCGCAAACTAATTTTTTGCAAACAAATTAATTTACAATAATGACCAAAATAATAGCTCGCAAAATTAAGCCTAAGTATTTGTCAGAGAGAAATAGAATTTGTGTTGTAACGCAACTTTTAATGTCGGCAAATTACGTTTTCCAAAGTTTACTTCACATAAAAAATGCAGATAAAATTAACTATTGGACATGTGCAATGCAACACTCCAACATAATTTCAGATGTAACTTTAAACATGCAAGTACCATTATTTCAACATACAAATAATACCTGCGATTTGCTTTATTGAAATTGTATTCCGCTAATATACACAATTATCACTAAAAGAATTCATCTTACGTATTTTGATTAGGTATCTCGGAGAATGTAGGGTAAGTAAAATAAAATTTTTGAAAGCATAATATATTTCTAACCATATTTTTCGCGCTAAGAAACAAAGTTTAATTTTCCCTGGCAAATTTAACGTTAAGTGAACTACGCGTTTCATTTTTATGCTTTTTTTTAAATTTATGATACGAAGGAAATTTTGAAGGTATAATTTAAGTTTCAATTTTCATGCAAGGGCACGATAATATACAGATAGTTAAAATGAGCACCTTGGCATTTCTCACTTTTTAAAAACATATTTAAGTCCATTTCTTAAATTTCGAAAAGTCAGAATAACTATTTGCGGAAAAATGGGAATTTAATTACTCTTTGAGCTAGAATTTATTAAAATATTAAAGCTGGATATATTTTAGTTGTAAAAGTAACTTTCAAAAACAGACGACACTGTCTTTCACACGCATAAATAAATATGCATTTAACGATTATGCACTTAATGTCTGGTTATGCATATTTTGTAAAAAATGTGCTAAAATTACAATTTTATTAACAAACGTACAAATCACTTATCAGGCTCGTAAAAGGCTGTATTTAAATTGCGTGTAGTATCAACTTTTTTAAACAAATATTTTCGCAGAGGCGTGAAAAGCAAGAGAATCGCATGTGTTTGTTTAATGGTTACATGCAATTAGTAACGAATTACGGAGAAGTTACAAAATTGCAGGAAAATCCGCTGGAAAGGGTCGGCGTCGTTAACTCTTCCCCCAAACAGACGCTATTTTACAAGCAGCCGATGCCTCGAGTGAACAACCGCTCGAGTTTAGCCAAAGTGGATCATCGGCGGGTGCGAGGAGCAGCACCGCCGCCTCCCCGGAGGAGGTGCGGAAGGTACGCGGGCGGAGGGTCGTGCTCGACCGGAGCAACAGAGCAGCAGCAGTGGCAGTGGCAGCAGTACCAGCAGCAACAGCACCGGCAACGTGCCTCGGGCCTGAAGTAGGTAAATAGCCTACCGTTGACCCGTCACCTGCGTTCTCGTTCTATTGAGAGCAGAGCTCTGGAGCCCGGGGTGGGAGAAAAGAGCACGCGCACACCTCGCCCCACCACCTCGATCTTCTGTTCCCGCGGACGCCCTTCTCTCGCGCTTCCCGCATTTTCCTCTTTCCGCCGCATGCCACCTCTCGGTTTTCCCATCCGGACACAACACTTGCCACCGAGCCCAGGAGCCGAGGATCCCCAGCCAGCGCCGGCCAACTCGTCATGCGGAGCGCACGACTAGGTCGAACTCGATACAATTACGGCTATCGAGACGCCGACGCCGACGCCGACGCCGACGCAGCCGCTGATACGGGCAAACCAAACCAAACCGCTCCGAACCACTCCGAACCACTCCGAACCAAACCAAACCAAAGCATCCGAGCGGCAGTTTAACATTGAAACCAGGCCAGCCTCGTGGATCGGGGAAGCCGCGGATGCGGATAAGCCCCCCCGTTTATTTTAGACGCCGACGGCTACATTCGATACCAACACAATGCGGCTACAGTCGATAGCTCCAAATACATTTGGAGATGGAGAATGAGACATGCAGCCTCCGCTCACTCGCTCGCCGGCTAATCTCAATTGGCCTGACCTTCTTCTTACTCTTATTTTCACATTGTAAAATATCCATTAGGTTTTTGTGTGCCAGATAATGCAGGTGCTCAACTACTAACCAAATTCCTCGCTGGAAAGTACTCTTTTTTTATCTAATCATGGGGGAGAGACCGAGTCTCTATAATTAAAATTTCACTTTATGAAATCGTACCGATTGCCGGAAAAATGCCTCGACAAAAATAGATTTAAATTTATGCGCCTTGACACAAACGGCAATAATTTCGCGACACGTTCGCGGCTTTGAAATTAAATTCCGCTGGCTCAAAGCGCTTGATGTCTTTATTCCTCTAATATTATGGTGATGCGATACATCTTTAGCCAGAAGACCTTGCATCATCCACGTTAAATTTTAACCGTCTGACCTTCTTCTAAAATTTTTTCCATAAAATCCTTCGAGTCTCTTAGGCTGGAGGTTGGGCAAATCCCTTCTTCTATCGACCAAACTGGATACGGGTAAGGCAGCCTTCCCCGTATACAGGGTGATCCCCTTAGTAACCAAGGGCATAAAAGTCTCCTAATGAGATTTGACTTTTCTTACCAAGTGCTATAATGAAATTAAATCACAGCTTCCAACGGCTAAATCATAAAAATCTTTTTCAAGCATCATTTTCTCACTTGGCAGCTAAATATCCATAATTAATTCTAAAGATTACGCAATGCTAGGACTGTTTAGAAATCTTTGAGTTCAAGGTTCAAAGCAACCCGACCTTGAGATGTCTTAGGCAATGTATCCTTAGGTCAGATACCATCGAAGACGTACTTGTTTTATTCTAAAGTAAGGCACAAACAAAATTTCTACAAAGTTAATACAACTCGATAAAAGACCAAAAAGTTACCGGACGAACCAAACAAAGTTACCGACTATAGAGATTCACATCGGACCAACCCACTCTTTTTATGTTACACGAGTCCAACTACCACATCAAAGAGGCATGAGCTAGGAAACTTTGAAAGAGAGGTTTACAGATAAATGAGTGAGGTAGAATTGTAATAAGTATTATTACAATTCAGCTACAATGAGCCATGAATATGTCTCCAATACAAGTTTGTAACAATATTCGAATAACGACGTCAACTTTGTTCTTTTGGCAAGAAAATAAATATTTTGATAGATCCAGTTGTCCGCAAAAATGATCGAAGAGCTAAACATGGCCATGAGTAATGGAATGACATGCATTCCTATAATAGAAGATTCAAATTTTCCGAATGTCTTATGATGAATGATCAGATAAAGGAAATTACGAGTGTAACATGATGGAATATAAAATAACGACATAAATCCTCGAAAATTGAAAGAATCAAAATTCATAAAATAGGAATAATAATAGGATTAAAAGTTTCTTCGTGTACATTATTACTGGAGGCGGAGAGCGGAACTTTGCTTTATTTCACGTATAGTTTCTTAAAACTTTTTTTCTTTTAAATTTTTCACCAGCCAATGCATTTGTTCCTTGCAAAATGTCTAAGAATACCCAACAACAAAAGATAATGCCTCTAAAGTAGCGCAAGATCTAATCCATCAATGATAATAGACAGAACTCTTTTTGTTGCGAATACCAGTAGAGGAAGCGAGTGGGAGTGCGAAGAAGAGTCCCGAAGGAAAAGTCCAGTGCCACGAGTAGTTTGGCAAAATCGAAATGTAGGCTTTTAATTTTCGGCTTCATCCTATTTCTAATTTCTAAGTACGAGCGCGTTCCTCTTCGTGCTGAATAAACAAAAGTTGAATAAACCGGTGATCTATAAGCCGCATGGACTCGCTAATATCATACAGGAAGATTACCTCCTGAATATTAATGAAACAAAGCGGATAAGACTCGCACGCGCTAGTAGTAGTTGTCTAAACTCGGAGCATAGGTTCTTCGCTCTCTCTCTCTCTCTCTCTCTCTCTCCTCCCCGAGGAATTAGGGACTATTGAAGTTGGCCAAGAAAAGGTTCATCTGAAATGGCTTTCTCACGCCGAGGTTATCGCATCCTCGATCGCTTGGTCAGCCGTACGGTAAAAGAATAAATGATATTAGGTAAACTTTGTTTGCGCCCAGTAATTCTCGGGGAGCTGAGGATCTTCTTCGGGCGAATTACACCCAAATGCATTGCAGACATCATGCAAGAAAGTTTTTGGCCGGATTAAACTAAAGTTGTGACGAATCGTGTCTTTGCAACTTTCGTCCATCCGTCAGGGGGAAATTAACTTTGGGCGGGGGAGGAGGGGAGTTCCCGCACTAAAACACCTTTTTACGCGCAAAGATAAATTAATTTAAGGTCAAATCAATTTTGAAGAGTGTTTGCGTGAAAGTACTGCAAATGCACGCACCACGAGAGTTTCTTTGGAGAATTATCTTCTTGCTCTTGGTGAGTATCGCGAGCAAAGGGCATATCCATAAACATTGTTAAGGATTGTGCGAAGAAGAGCTGGACCACTGAAGAAATCTCGCTGAAAGAGATCCCCCCGATAAAAAAGAAATCTGACGTCAATATCCCGAGCCCGTATAAACCATTAAAAGCGACACAAGAATTGACACACAAATTATTTAGCAGTGGATATAAACTTCAAGGGAATAATTTTTATCTGCAAGCTATCCAGCCAGTGGGTGAATTGCCGTTTTATTCGAAAAATTATACATATATATCGCCTTGGGAATATGGGAGGAAATCGGGTTGCCGAGCAGCGCAGCAGCTGAGCAAAAAAGATAAGTGTGCAAAGCTGAAAGTATCAAAAACTCGTAAATTCGTCGCGGAGATGTAAGAAACCGAGATTGGTACCGGTTGTGCCGAATGTGTCCGGTTAGGTCAGGGTCGGATTATCGAGCGAATCATCGAATTAACCGGGCATTTGAACTCTCACCAGAAAAACCTTGGCCATTCTGTTTTTTCTTCGCGAGCATCTCTATCTGCTATCTCGGGCGAGTGTCCCAATGCGAATGAAGGATAGTTTTTGGGGTGGCGGGGGAGGGGGTCGTCGATTATTCGATAAGAATGGAAAATGGCGAAAGTTCCGAGTTTCGCTGAAATCGTAAATTCAAATGTACCCGCTTAAATCTAGCGTGAAATCCGAGCCCTAAGTCTCATTTTTTTATTGCGGAATTGCCGAAAAAATAAATTTTATTGTTTTACTTAGAAAAGCTCGTTTTGTTTGCCGAAGAAATCATGTTTTAAAACGCAAACTGCTTTGTCATGGACTTTTTATTTCGGTACCAAGTAATTTTAGAAGCAGTTTTTTGATCGACTCTCATTTGCAATAACATTTATTTATGCCTTTTAAATAACTCGACACATAATGAGAATATTTTATTGTTATCGACTAACAAATGTTCAGCTGCAAAACATTTTTAATAATCTCTTAATATCATTTACAGCATAAAAATACTATAAAATATAATTAAAAACAATAAATGCACTTATAAATAAAATTCAATCGTGTTAAAATCAACATAAATAATGGAGGCTGAGACTATTGTTTTCTTTACACAAATGATGAATGAAAATAAACCACTTAATAATTTTATTGGAAACTGCGCGAAACGGAAATTATAAAATATTTGAATTGAGTAAAATTTACATCTTATTTAATTGTAAAATAATTGAAATAAGTTTATCTTACTTGTTAGTAACAACACTCAAAATACAAATATAAAATTAAGAGAAAAATTTTACTAAAATAACAATCCATCTTGTTTGCAATATTTTATAAAATAATATTTCTAATGACCAACTTGTGTAAAATTGCTCAGGGTCTTATTTACGCTTGTTTGTACAATATTCATTGATATATTAACCAATGACCTTCTTGCATGATTTAAGTTATTTTCAAAATTATTTACCAATCATCGTGAAATGAACTTGAAACTTTAATGATTTTACAAATTTGTACATTCGAATATTAAAAAATTCTTGTTATTGGCTTTGTTTTTAATAAAATTTCAATGCCGAAAATTTTTTAAGGAAATAAAATTTATTAAAATTTATTAAAAATTGTAAAAGGTTACTATTAATATGAATTATAATTATTAATTTTTCTAATTATTTATTCTATTATCATGATATTTTTATTTCTTAATTTGTATTTATTTTTAAAATTCAAGCAACGTACATTAAATTTAAAATTTGTATTTAAATTAATTATTTTAGTAATTTCTGTGTTGCAGCTTGTTTCATTATTACTGAAGTTTATATTTGAATAAAATATTACGAATTATGTATAGCCTTATAATTCTTGAAAAAAAACTTGATGCGATACTAATTAACTTTCTGAAATTTCAGCATTAAAGTTTAATGCTATTTGATTCGTAAATCTAAGGACTTTGCTGTACCAAAATTGATTAAATTAGTAAACTAAAAGACTACTTGAATTAGAGAAGAAATTAAAATGCCAATCATTTTGTAAAGTTTCTACAGAATGAACTAGATTTAAAATTACATGATCCAATAAAAGATTAAGCACAAAAAAACTTTTTGCGACGAACGAAAAAACGCCATGCAAAAATAAGACGGTATTAATTAAAGTTCGGTTGATCCAGTTTGACAGTGTGCGATGCTCAATATGTAAATTATCGTACATCATATGTATTTTGGGTCCATGCATAGGTACTGAATAATTCTGATCCACGATAATGGTATGTGTGAAAGCGCAAACACATTTCGCATGCAAATATAGTAATTCGAAAGTTGACGTAAATTTTGATAATATGTATGAATCTTTTTGTCGATAACAAAAATAACGTATTACTAATCTCGTCGATATCGATGGAATATTAATAATTTTAAAAATTAAACTGGATGTTGTTCGTACAAATTCATTATTAATATGCAGACTATTGTAACGCAATTGTAATTTAAGAGCTAATTTGATATTAATTGTTATATTAATCGAGAAACTTTGTAATACGTATATTAATTATTTGCTAATTAATGGAAATCATATTAACACACAAGATGATGCACCCTGTAATAAACATTATTGAATATTGGAAATTATTTTGGTAGGGTAAACAGTGATATTATTTTGTTTTTATTAAACATTTTTTTTTAAACGAGAACGATATTGGCTTTAAAGAAGATTTATAAAAAATAAGACTTGTAAATTTTTATTTTATCGATTGACAAGCATTAAGACTAAAATCTCGATTCGTAAGAAAATAATTTTTTTTTAAAAGCAATGTGTAATTCTTTGGACATTCTTTACAAGATAATAATTTCTGTTAAATATTTCAAATCTAATAAATTAACATACAAAGTGAGGACGCTAAATTTACAACTTTTACTTAAATTTGTGTCATTCTTGCGCTTACTATCAAAACAGGTAGTTCTCGAAAAAATGTTCCTAGATATCGGTAAATAATGCGAAGCACGACTTTGCTCATAAAAAAAACTTCAATCTCCCAGTGCTCGGCAATAACGTTCGGTTAAAAGTGTACAAAAGTAATTATAAGTAATTATTCGAAGTAATTAAAAGAAATTGCACAAAGTTTCCACCTTATCCAAAAAAAACTGCTGAGCAGAATCGTACTCGTGCTGTAAAAAGGTATTTAAAAAAAAAAAAAAAAACACCTTTAAAGTCTTACAATTATACAGAACAAAACGCGCTTATTGCGAGCTCGAGCTCGGCATAAACTACGAAATCGTATGACTGGTCTGGAAATTCGAAATTCTAATCTCGAAAGTTCCGGACTCGGGATTAGCAGTTCCGGCAAAGTTGGGCACCAAGGGCCCTCCTCGAGATAACGATCTCGGTAATATTTAATGGGTCTAATGGGTGTCTTCAAAAATTAATAAACAAAGAAGTAGGACGGGTGAGGGGGTGGGGAGGGGAGGGGCGGGGGGGGGGTAAAATGTCGTACTTACCGAACATCGAGAGTCGTGTCTTGATCACTCACGAGCAGACGACTCATCCCCTCGGCGAGCACGGGGTGGCTGGCATGTTCCACGAAAGACCAAATGGCGCTTTTGTTAACAGTCGGAGGAGCCAATGATAAGCTTCGTGCCAACTTCCCTCTCCCTCCCTCTCCGGTTGCGGGGGCGGCGTCGGCGTCGGCTCACACGCACTTTCACCACCATCGGGCGTCGCGCACACAACGGCGCCCTCCCCCGCCGCTCGATGCGTGCGTGGATTCCTGAAGGACTGCGGAAGAGGTAACGGACTATAGTAAAATCCTCAATAAAACTGATTTATGCATTACAGAAAACAGTAAAACGTTTTATTGCAGCATTTTATAGCTGCATTTAAAATTATTTTTGCAGTTAAATCCTAAGTGACTGCAAATACAACAATTAATTTGAGCTAGTTATTAGTGAATACGTCACTCCCGCAAGATCATCGCTTTTAATATTTAACTTTACACCTGTAATAATAGTCAAATTGTCGTTTGACAAAAGTACTTTGCACTCGTATTGCGTGGCGACAATCTTAAGTGATACACATGTATTTGCACAGGGGAATACAAAATTACTCGAGCTTTCCAACATTCGGCCGAGAAGGTAATCGAACTACCGCTTACGAGGCAAAGTCTCTCGTTGCACAGGAAGCGTCAGTTGCGTGAACACCGGCAAAGTTTTGTAATTAAGCCAACGCAGGCGTCATCAATAATAATGAAATAAATTAGGCATCAAGTCGCGAGAAATCATGTATTTTTCAGTGTCTAGTAGTACAGTGCATTGTACGAGCTGACAAGGCGGCTGCTCGAAGGAGAAAAAAAAAGAGAAAAAAAGAGGAAAAAAGAGGAAAAAAAAGTAAAAGGTAGGCGGCAGCTGTTGCAAGTAGTAGCGACCTCATGTACACTTATGCAAATGTGTACACGCAGCAGACCCGCCCACGCGAGCAAGGGAAGAAAAATAGGGAAACAAAGGCATTGAGGCAATGCAGAGACGGAGAAAAACGGTACGGATATTTAACTTTGTCGTGGCGGTGCTTTGCATCACCATTACTACCCGCACACACACACACCCAAATCACTCGGTACGCTCCTGACCCTTTGCCTCCCCTCCACCCTCCGCCCACCACCCGCGCCTCTCCCGTGCATCCTAATCCCACTAATGACGAAATTAATAGCTGACCGATATCGCTAGCTATAGCGCGCACTCGAATTTAGTACGCCATTATTATATCGTGGGAGATGAGGAACGAGGGGGAGGAGGGACGCGGCCAGTCTGTACCTGAATATCATCCGCAGAGGACAGAGATGCTGCGCCGCTGGACCACGCGACGCAACTATCCGGGCACTGGCCTCGCACACGGACGAGGCACTCTCGCATCTTGGATTAAATGGCCCTCTGTATGAGTGTACACAGTGCACTTTGTCGACAATGACGCATTGTGCTCTGAGCAGATACGAGCGAGCATTTTAGCGAAGAGGGAAATGATAAATTGAAAATTCCTTATTCCCGATTTAAGATCAAAGGCAAAAGCTGATACCGTAAATCATTGTTTATGGCGTAATATTCAGAATGTTTAAAAGTACGTGGCATTAAACTTATAATCGCTCACAAAAGCCGCTTTGAATCTTTTATGAGGATGAAGTTTATTAAGCCGTACTAGATAAGAGGCGCGCTTATCTAGAATCCTCCCGATGATTTAAATAATTGCAAAAATCGGCGGGCGAGGGGTCAGCCGGTGTGGGCGCGGGGCCCGAGACGAATAACCACCTTATTGAAAATTAAAATCGAAAATCGAAAATCGAGCTTGTTATTATTATGATCATTATCGTTATCATTATCATTATCATAATCATTATCGTTATCATCATCATCGTTATTATTATCATTATTTCCGCTGGAATCGTTGCACTCGACCGCATCCTGATACTCGATTTCGATAATGCTCAGGGGCAAAGGCGAAATTAACATTGAATGCGTCGGCCGGATCGGAACAAAAAAGAGCGAGACTTCTTTGGAGTCCGGGGCAGAGCAGAGCAGACGCTGCTCTCGGAGTTTATGGAGGCACAGTCATTGTCCCGATACAACCGGCGATACAACTCGGGCTAATCGAGCATTGCAGCTTATAAATCTTCGGCCCGGAGATAAATTAGATTAAGCGGGAGGAGGGGGGGGGAGCGCGTGGGCGGAGAAAAAGAGGATCGAATCGATAGGTCGAAAAGAGCCGGGGCCACGTAATACCGAGGACGTAATGAGGAAGTGTCCGCAAACAGTTTTAGTGGAGTAGGTTACGTAGATAAGTCGGCGGGCATGTCGCTCATAATGTGCCGCCGAACCGGAGCGTGTGTGAGTGCGGTTCCCGGGATGGAGAGCGGCGGATTGAGTTGCCCACACACACACACACAATGCACACAAATGCAAACTCCGGAGGGGAGCGACGCATCTTAGAGTCGGTCGGTGGCATCGATCACCGGCGATCGAGTAGCCCCAATTTATTTTGGATCGATTTTCGCGCGCGATACGCGATTCGCGCGACTCGCGCCGCACGACACAATCGACAATGTGCGCTTGTCTTTTGTGGCCTGGCTTTTTATTTATGCCAATGACAAACCCAGTTAAAGGTATTATCATGTTTTGTGGCCAATACGCTCCCCTATTATGGAGAGAAACGAGGTGAAATTGCTCTGCTACAACCACTAAACCAACAGCTGCAAATTAAATAAATGTATTGACACTAGGCGAGCGCCGCAAAAAATCGCGGCTCTCGCGGAATTAATCGCTCGCGCGAGCGATTTCGCAGAGGTGAGTCCACCGCCGTGAAAATTATGACCAGCCAATGCGCCCTCCCTCGCTACACACGCTAAACGTCTAAATTATCCAGCGAATAAAAAAGCACGCGCGCTCTTTTATGGAGCGCAACTAGGAATTAATCGCCGTCCTTCGTAATCCAATAATAAGAGTGCAAATGAAAATGTTTGCCATTCGCGGAACAAATGCGTAACTCTCAAATAAGCCGGCATTGTTTATTGTTCAGATAAATAACATCGAAGTTTGGCACTGATTTTCTCGGGCGCTAATTCCACAAAATCCTCGCAAAGCCAAAGGAAATAAAGAGTCTACTTACTTGCACCCGGAGGCCAGAACAAACACTTGATTTCCAGGCTTAAATTAAAGTGCATTCCTCGGAGGTACGATTACAAAGGGATCGTAACTCTTCGGCGGCAATCTGACTTTCTACCGTGTTACACAGCCCTGTTTGCGTTTGTGTTTGTATTGAGCATCTGCGAGGTCTATCCCAATAACTGCGGTCCTTCGCCAGGCGCGATTCGCTCGCGAATTTCGGGCTTCGATGGGGGAGCGAGCGAAACAGCACGCGTCTCATATCGGCGGGCGCACACGGAAAATGTGTTTGCTCACGTAGATATTAACATTTATTTATATCTTCTCTGACCTCAAACACGCGCCATTGGTGTTGATGTTGATGTTGATGTTGATGTTGTTGCCCTCCATCTCGCTCATATTTGTACTCCTCCCATCGAGACTTGCACGGGCAACGGCACTGATTTCGCTTTTTGACAGACTCGACTGGACTCGAGTATCCTTTCTCTCTCTCTCTCTCTCTCTCTCTCTCTGTCCCCCTGTCTCTCTACTTTATTTCTCGATCGAGGCCGTTGTTGTCGCCATGAGAAATTCGCGAATTCAAGGCCTCGAAGCACCAACCAGATTCGCGCGATCGAGTATGCCAATGACTTCAATTTGCGTCCAATCCGTATCCATCCAGTCTCGACTTTTCGTAAAACATTCGATCGATAAATTTTCATTTTGTGATATCCCGGGCGCGATGATACGAGGGACCGGACTCGGATCTTTTTACGACACTCGTAACAAAGTTGATATTCCGGAAAATGACGAACAGCAGTCAACAGCTCTCGGATAAGAGCAAAACGTTGAAACTTACAAAAAGGAACTGTTCGCTCGAGAACATTAATGCTCCTTTTCAGAAATTCAATCAACTTGGCCAAACTGATTATAATCATTTTCATATTTAAAAACTAATGTTGGTATGAATTATTATTCATGGCGATATTATTCATAACAACTTTAATCGGCTTTTCATTACAAATGCGTAGAACAACCTCATTTTAATATTATTAATGTATCCAAGTATATTTTTTTTATTTTATTTTATATAGATTTCAACACATTAAATTGATTAATCGTAATGTGCACAATTATATTATCAATTCAACACGTGAATTAATTGTTTTTTGTTGTTATTGCTGTGGTAATAAAGTAAATTTAACACATAAATTAATCACTGTGAAAATTAGTTGACGTTGCTTTCAGTCTCATAAAGTGATCAAACTTTTTAAAATTTAAAAAATAAAAAGTTCTCTCTCTATTATATTTCTTATATAACTTGAGCAAGTGATTTCGTTACTTTTTATGATGCATACTCTGTTAACAAATTGTTTGTTTTTCAGTTTTCCTCCTTAATAGTAGGAAAACTTTTCGACCATAATGGGCAGTACAAAATCAATATCAGGTCGATTCTAACTGTTACACAGCTGTTTACAAAGTAATGGTATTATATTATCATCACTATAGGCTAAATTAAACTTATTGATTTAAAATAAAAATATAAAATTCTAAATTTATCTCAAAAAATGTATATAAAAAAGCTAAAACTTGGTAAATATGACTAATTCTGATCGAGTTGCTTTCATATTCTTGTAAAATGAAAAAAAGTTTTTAATTTTTTTATTATAAAAAATTTTTAAGCCAAAATTGAGAATTGGATGTAAATGAACTAAATTTCAGAAGAGAACGCTCAAAGTCTTTTTAATGTAAATTTATCGATTTCTCTATTGTAATTGTAATAGATACTTTTCGCATATTGAGAAAATTTATAAGATTTTACTTAAATGAAACGAAACACTTTTACGTGCATGCAATTTTGATACTGTTGAAATGGTTACGTAATTCAATATCGTTTAAAATTATATTCATAAATCAAATAATTTGCTGCTTGAAATTATTATATGAACAATATTCAGAATTATTAAACATATATTTAGTAGTAATATGAATTTGAATACAATGTATGAGTTTTTCAATATACCTATTTACAAGGATAAAAGCAAATGATAATAATAATAATAATAATACACTAAGTATTATTATGCAAAATACAATAAAGTGAAATTTGAATAAAAAGTGTACTTTAGAATATAATGGTTTTCAGCAATTTTACAGAAAATTATTTCGATTTTCGTTTTTATCTCCCGTAATAGGCAACTTGTTATCCTCTTTATTATATATTTAATAAGTGAATTTCATTTGAAAATACGTAATTCGTATTTTTATTAGGATATACCACAACATAGAATCAGTAATGCGCACAAGGTGAACATCTACTAAGCCAAAGAATGTCGAGTTTGTTATTGGAGAGGGAAAATTTATTTCCATTTCGTTACATCTGAAAATCCAATTTGTGTATTACGAGAATTTTTAAAAAGACAGTCGAATTTTATTTAGGAATACACTCCCATGCTATAGGCGTTCTCTTACGACAAGAAAATTACTTTTCGCACAAACGCATTAAGCACTGGGGCGAAAAAGCCAAACAGAGTATCAAAAAATCTGGTAGATTTCGAGAAATTTTTGTTTGCGGGACAAGAAAACGGGTATGCGCAGGAAAATTCCAGTACAAATCTGTCGGGTCGATGCTCCATTGTTTGGGAGGCCGGAAAACAAGAGGGAACGTCAGCAGCCAATATCAAGTCGGGCTCAACGTCTCGTCCCCGATTTCCGGGGGTGCACCTTGTGCACGACAGGGTGCACCCCCTGGAGATGGTGTCGTCTAATGAGCACCAGCAATTTCGCAAAAAGTCTCTCTTTCTCTCGCTCCCACGGCACCGGGTGCTCCGGGTGTAAATGAAGTTTCGGTCGGCGGTTGTCGCACCGGGTGCCTGCGATGGAAATCTTTTTGCGCTTGTCACCTCGGATTACTTTACATGACTCTCTTTTTTGGCTTCTTTACAGGATAAACAAATACCTGGTGCGAAATAGTCTGCCTTCTGCGGTAAACACGCCTTTGATCATTATCGCGTCGGTGCGGCTTTTTCCACCAACTTCAAAGACAAAGCGCGGACACATTAATTATTTGTAATTGAAAAACCTATTGCTTATTTTGTGGAAATAGCGAAAGGAGATTACGCAAATAATATCTATACTTTGGGGCCAATGATCTTAAATAACAATCGCGATTATTAAATCCTAAAAAGTAATGTTGGTTTAAATATTTAACTTTTTTGATTAAATCGCAGATGTACTCCAACTTTTTTACTTTTAACCCGTTTTCCCCCTTTTTATCCATTCTGCTTTTGTAAATAACAATTATTCGACGTTTTCATAGTCACGTTTAATCTTAATTAATATGCTAATTTTACTATTCCAAAGGAGTTTTCTTTTTAAAGTATTCAAGAATTATAAGGAGTGAGATAGGAGTCTGAATTTGAAAGCTTCGCACGCTAAATTTCGCCTCCAACATTACCACTTGGAATTATTTGAGAATGGCTCTCCTCTACTTGAGAGTAAAATTCAATTATACGATTATATTCACATGCCATTACTCTAAACGCATAACTTATTTAGCGTATAACCACCATATTTTCCCGAATATTACACATTTCGATTTACAAGAAATAATTTAGTCTAAAGCAGAAATAATAGACATGCAGTTAAGTAGGGGTACTTGATAGAGAAATGTACTTCGATGAAGTTATCTTAATAAAACATTATTATTATTATTATTCTTATTATTCGAGTAGAATAATTCCACTTATTTAAAGCTGAATTATATGCTAATAAATTATACACACGGAATGAATATAAATAACTGGACTCTATGATCGTTTATAATATCTAAAGTGTTTGAATTACTTTATCAACCTAATTCATTCAAGAATCCGAGCGGCAATCGTAATTTAGTTTTTACACAGAGCGTTTTTGTTCGTTTTCTCTTTCGAAGAAGAAAGAGTCGATATAAAAAATTGGACTGATCGGCCTGATAAATTATACGTATAAAAGTCTATGTGGCGATAAAAGATTAAATGATATTTGTAAAAGTGCACGAGTAAACTAAGGAAAAGTAATGGTTACTAATTTATAACCGAGATCTATTTGGAATAGAATAATCTCTTTTTAATATCATTTTAGAGGTATTATCTTGTCATTAAAATTCGCTCACTTAACACAAAACCGAATGATACAAATATACTTAATGCGACTTGACGTACGTACAATATTTTTATCGCATAATTCGATAAAAAAAAAAAATTAAACGAACCGATATTGATAAAAATGTTTGCTATTTTTATCATTAAGTAGTATAGCAGGAAACTTTGATTACAAACTCGTTTACCACAAGTAAACCTCAAACCCACATTATTACGTTGCACTTGATAATCAAAGTCACCATACAATAATTTTGTTATCGCAAAAGTGCGCAGTGGTGATTTCCGGAGCTTGAATTACAATAATTTCCAAAATCGAATGATTCAGAGAGAATCGCGAAATCTTTAATCAAGCTAATGCACATTTAATTATCAGAACAATTAATCAAGCGCCGTCCAATGTATAGGCTAAATTGGAATTGAGTTAAAAGGCTCTAGATCACGAGAGGGAGAGGGAGAGGGAGAGGGAGAAGGCGAGGGAGAGAGAGAGAGAGAGAGAGAGAGAGAGAGAGAAAGAGAGGAGAGCCAAAAAACCAAATGGAGTAAAAATAATAGGGTGACAGAACCTAATTCGTAGCTAACCCTATCTGGTGGATTTTCTGTTTCAGTCCGGTCCAGACAGGCGCCACTTACGGGTTCGACACAAACTGCCCACTCGTATACACAGTTATTTCGAACCAGATAAAGCAGAGGAAGGTGGAAGTCGAGCTTTCGAACAACTTTCGAGAACGCAAGGCGAGAAAGTTTACTTTATTGATGACGGGGGAAAAAAATTAATCGTCCTTATTGTTGACGGGCTTAAAACTTCTTAAAACTGAAAAACTCGGCGCAGTATAAATTTGATATCGAATGCAAATCTAATTTTGTTCTCTTGTACGCAGAAGCTTGATCTCGATCAGTTCGCGTCGAAAGAAGCAACAGTGTACCGCGAAATAATATCGCTGGTGTATTTATTAGAAGTACATGTTGGGCAGTTTTCCTCTTTAAAGTGTTATCTGATTGCTGGACACACAAATGCTCCAGGTGTGTAAATTCCTCGAGTTACACAAAGGAGCCCAGTAAACACAAGGTGGTGATTATTTAAAAAATGCAGCGACGCTTGTCGACACGACAATGCGCCCGAATAATAACGAATATCAAATTCTCACTTGGCGATGGTGGGGCCGATTATTCCATTTCGCGAGATCACCGATTTAACCTTCGTGCAAGGAGTTCACTTGAATGCCGACGCAGATGCCGCACCCCTTAACGTTTCAAGATTAAACGAGCGTACTTAAAAGCATCAGCAGCGACCAGTCGAGGACAGCCTTCTACGTATTAAGCCAATCGAGCAATGAAACTCTGAGAGAGCGAGAGAGAGCGAGAGAGAGAGAGGCAGAGAATGCGATACCCTTTGAAAGTGGCTTCAGCAACAGCAGCAGCAGCAGCAGGCACAAAAAATACCAGCAGACTCCTCCGAGGGTCAGACACGCGTTGGGGGAATAAACTGCGTATGCATCTTTCAAGATCTCTGCTTGTGGCTTTCTCGAAATACTCTAGCCCGAGATCCGAAGATACGATCTGCCGATGCATTTTTAAACCGAGGGTTATCCCCGACTTTTTTTCCCTTATCCACCTTCCTGTGCCATCTTTCTAGCTCTCCGCTAGTCCACACTATCTGACACCCGGGAAATATGTTGCTGGGGCTCGAGTTCTCGCTATGGTAGCACATGTCGCCTGCCCTATCTATCAATGTTACCGTAGATAAAATTCCACCCAAAGTGGATTCTTTCTGTATTTCGACACTCCCAAGTGATATTAAACTTGTGTTTGGGTAGCTGGTGAGCCTCGTCAGCAATTAGGGTGAGACTTAACAAACCTGCCCACTTAAGATTGTTACTCCGACGGTTTTTTAACATTGCTCACCATCAAAAAAACAAAAATGTCGTGGTTTCTTAAGAATTATTTATTACGGGGAGAGCTTCTTTTTCTTTTTTTTTCTCTTTTTTTTAAAGCATCAAATGTGGGGTATGGATTATTGGTGTTATGACTAATCCCATCTAATAGAATCATTTATATACATCTATTATTGTACCGTAACCATCAATAAAAACTGAGCACTCGCGACATAAAAAGTTATTTGAATCAATGGATAAAGTTAGATTAAATTTGGCAATAAAGATATACGTTCAATAAAGCTTTCAATGTATACATAAGTGAAAGCGCTCGGCAATTTGAATTACGTAATCTTGATAAAAAAAAAAAGAAACAATATCGAGGAGTAAAATATGCATTCGTAAAATTTTAAATCAAATGAAATCGTGAATAAATCATGAATTTAATTTTTTGCCCAAGATTATATCCAATATCTCAATATTACCCGAATAACGGAAAAAAACTCGAGAAAGAGAGAACGAAAGCAATTCAAAAGGATGTAGTGTGTCTCCAAGAGTTACAAGTATTATTGTTTTGCAAAACATTCAAAGTTAAACGGCTCCCATTTGTAATGCAAATGCAACTATTGTTAAGAACAATAATAATCGCGGAGTTGTTTCGGAATATGTAATACGAATTTTTTATTAACCGCTCAAACAATTTACATCCAAAGTTAAGTATTTTCACTCGGTGACAATGTTGCATTAAAATAATGACTGATCCACATCGCAGATAATACAGTTGACTGGAAATTATGAATGACCGGAGTGACTGACTCCGATGCCCGACGCCCCGTTCTTCTTTCCCTCCCCCTCCCCTCCCCCGCCCCCGATAACTTTTCTCCTCCCCACGTTACATCTTGTTCTCGCAAAGCGACAATGACTCGACTCGATGGACGAGTCCCCGTCGAGTTGTTGCTGCTGCTGCTGTTACTTCTGCTGCATTTTGCTCAAAAGTTTCGAGTCACTTTCCCCTAGCGACTCGAGGTCGGCGTATCTTAATTGTCTGAGAGTCAGAGTAAAGCGCGTATGCGTGTGGGTGCATCTTCTGTAATTGCACACAGGCAGAGGGGGACGGAGGCGCTAACGCCGAGCCATTCGGCGGCCGAGCACGAAAGAGAAGGAAAAAAAAATAAAAAAATAAAAAAAGAAAAAAGAAAAAGGGACAAGAGGTCGAAGGGGAAATGCGCGCACAGAATTAAAATCATAGTTAACGAGCTCGGTAATCGATTTTGGGCGAGTCGACGGCATCGCGCAAGGATTCGGCCGAGTCACACCAGCCGGCTTCGTCCTCCGGGTGACGGAATAATCAAAGCCAGGAATTTATAATCTACGACCCTTCCACCGGAGATAATGATGAGTCCTGGGCGATTTTAAGCGGATACGAGTCCAGCCCGCGTTATCGCCTTGCGGTGGAAAATTATTTTTAATCTCGAGTTTTTTATGAAGCCGCGTGCGCGTTGTTTTAATAAAGAAACTTTGTCTATTCTCCAGCCACGCGAAAATTATTTAACAATGCATTCATTTTTTGTGTGGCTCGCATTATCCACTCGTAAATTAAAATATCAATTAAGGCTGCTGTTTTTATGCCGATTAACTTGTGGATTGAATTCTTGTTTCAAAAGTAAATAAAAAAGTTACCTAGGAATATTAAATGAAATATTGTTTTTCTTCGAGTGTTCTAAAACTTGTCTGTAGCATTAATATTAAACAATTGGAACTGTATCGTGGCAATCGATTACCGGAGGTCGCAAGTAATTAGTACAACTTGAGGGGCACAAATACATGACCCGTGTGAAACATTCGAGCAAGAGAATAAAAAAAGAAAAATTTCTCATTAGGGGGATCTGGAATATCTTGTTCATTGTTCAGGGCCTATCCTACCCACACTGTACATAATTAAACAGTTGCAGTGGCGCACATTTTCTCGATAAGAAATGAAAATTCCTCTTTGTTACATCAATTATTATACGGAAAAGTGAAAATTTAACGACTTCATCAAGATTTAATTCATTTTAAATAACCCCTTTTGCTTGGATTGAAACTTGCCTGGGAATCTGATTAGAAGCAATTGAGAGAAGAATATATATTTTATTTCTCGGAATATATTTATCCACTCGAGTTAAATGGAAGCTAATTTCCGTTGAAATTGGAGGAGCGTCATCTAGAGCTGAACGAGGAGTAAATATGTTTAATATAAAAATCATGTTTGGATAGGTTGTGTGTCGATAGCTCATGGACAGTTATTCAAATTCACTGCAATTCCTTCCGTCTTTCATGAATTTACAATTGTCCTCGAGAGCGCACAAGTGCTCGCTGGTGATATCGCCAAAACGCCAAAGTAAGCCATTCGATAGGTTGACAATGGCGAGCAAAGTATAAAGTATAAAGTCGAGTATGAACAAATTTGCTCGTCCAATAATTTATAAATCCAGGGGCGTGCAGGCAGGTGATATTTGACTCGATACCATGTCATGCCGTAATAATAATATGGATTTTGGGCATTGTGAATATTTGCCCGCTAAATATAAATTATCGACGCTGGTTATTTGCGGCGAAATTTCGCATGCACATGCACATGCACATGCACGTGCACGTGAACATTTTCAGGCTTCCCGAATCCACGTAAAATTTAATCAGCGTTACAGCACAATGATTGCATTAAGCAGGTATCCAAGAATTTGACGTGGTTAACCCGAAATGGTTAATTAAACTCAAAAATGATATTGACAGCACGGTAGCAATGGTAATTGCATTACGTCTCAATTACAATTACAATTACACGGCTAAAGCCGACTGCTTTCATAACGGATGAGCTTCAGTTGGCTGGCTTTCGCATTCCCCGCGGGCCGCAATTCGAAATTGGCCAATAAAAAACGGGAACGACGTGGAAGACGCGGTCGACGAGACGTCGGGGAAGCTTCCGTGCGCCGATCCACCCCGAGCGCGCGAGGCTGGGGCGGAAGGACTAGGAGGAATCCGAGCAATGGTGGTCGGGTTAACCGGGAGCCGGTGTTGGTGCCGGTGCTGCTGCTGCTGCTGGTGCTGCTACTGCCTTTGCCTCTACCTCCGCCTCCTGCTCCTCGGCCTGGAGTATTGAACGGGGTGAATGCTCTTGCGCAATGCCGATCGCACCGAGCCCCGCCGACGGCGAAGGGGGCCGCCGACGCGCGTATCGGGCGCAGGGCCGAACTTTCGACGCGCCAGGTACCCTCGTCCTCCTCCTCGTCCTCCTCCCCGTCGCTCCCTCCGGCATTCGCCGCTCCGTGCCGCATTTCCGCGTGCTCCGTCTCCTTGGATTCTCCATGTTTTTCCGGCACACACTTACTCTCGGCGATGCGCTCCTTCTCCTTCTCCTTCTCCTTTTCCCTTTTCCCTTTTCCCTTTTCCCTTTTCCCGATAGCCGAATGAAGAAATGAGCCTGGCCGTCGGTGTAAATCAACAACGAGCCCTCAAATCGCGTTCCTCCAATCCTCGAGATAAGTGCACACATTGGCCTGAGGAACGATATTTTAAACTGTCCACGCTCGGGCTTTATTTTGATTTATCGGACGAGCCGCCCGCTATTTTTTCTCCTCCGCGTTATTATCATCGGGAGAGTAATTGTGAAGGCTCGGAGCGCGATTTAATGAATACATGCAATCGCGTAATGGCTCGGAGAGCATTAAACATTTAATATTTCGACTTTTCACAACCCACCGCTCGCTCGGCTGCCAGTCTTACCAGCCTTTCCCGAGTTTTCCCTCGCTTTTCCTTCCTGTAAATGGCAGCTCGAGTTATTAAGAGTTCCAAATTAGGCTTGTCGCGGTTTTGAAATTCGTGCGCGTCTCGCTCGCAAAATCTTAATAATCCCGCGTAACAAAGGAAACTCGTCGCTTTCGGACCCGCAACGCTACAACAGACACACGTATTTCAGAATCTTCGACGCATCTAGCCTTTTACGATTGGAACTTAAGCAGTGAAATTCTTTATTATGAGGAAAGCTGTAATGTTGAGCAAGCGAGCGAGCGAACGAGCGAATGAGCGAGCACTCGCGCTTTTCTCCTGAATCCCGATGACGAGTTTAGCGAAAAAATGCGGCGTGTAATTCGCTTTTCGAAATCTTTCCTCCATAACTTTTCACGGAGGTGGGCCAAGGAAGGAAAAGGAGACGGTGGTAAGGGAAGAGCCGAAGTAGGACCGACGAAAATGAGAAGCCGACGTGCGACTCGGGATAACTCAAAGAAAGAGCTTTCACGCCGACGGGTCGGGGAAAGTGCGGGCGCGGGGAGACAAAGAGGAGATAAAGCGCGTCAACGCTCGAGACTGCAAATTAGAAAAGTGGAATGGAATGGAACAGCAGCCGGCGTGGGGGCCATATATTTCTCGTTTCAAAAGAGCCACCACCTCTGGCGTCGGCAATGGCAAATTTCCGAGAGGCTGCGGCGATTAGTAGCCCTTGGCTCTTTCTCCCCCCCCCCATCCTCCATCCTCCATCCTCGCCTCCCCCTCGTTCGGCCCCTTCCTCCGGATTCGCAATATCTGCCTGGCAAAAAACCCGTGCGTGCCCGTGGCTCACGTGCGATTATTTTGAGGAAGGGAACGGCGGTTCCACGGTGAAATCGCACGGCACGACATTGCACTTAATGGTAATAGTGACGCGCCATAGAAAGTGAGTGGCGAGCCGAGGTATATATTTTGCAAAACTACTTCATGGGATCGGGTGACTATGCGGCCGAGAGGAAAAATTTACATGGACATGCTCCTTATGATTTACGCTAATTGTTTTCATTTTTCAAAAGCTGGAATTACGGGAGGATGGACGCTTTTGCTCGGCAAATAAGATAAAAATAAATCCTTCGGAAGCCCCTTTTTCCGTCTATTTTTCTATTTTGGGCGATCGATATGTTAATGTTTACCCGTGGCGCGGCAATCTTGGAAACAATTATTTTAAATCCACCTTTGCGGATAAAACTACGCAATCGAAAGTTGTAATTTGCCAAAGCGAGATGTTTGATTCCATTTGGCAGAGTAGTTATTAACTAAAAAGCACCGCGAGTAAATTTAATCTCGGTATTAAAAACACCTACACGCAGGACGAAGCTACTACCTCTCGTACTCTATGCAAACCGAATCTATTAAAATGGAATTCCACTCCGGTATGATAAAAACAGAGTTAGAATGGATATTTAGGAGAACGTACCGAGTAAAAAAGTTAATGGCTACTCGACCGAATAAGTAACTAGGTACTCCATTCATTTTTCATTGCCTCGTTTTAGTTCACAGCGCTAATTTGTACCGTTTTTCAAATACAGCGAGCTCGCGCGATTGTAAAATACTGCCAGGAGTATAATAACAGAATAAAAATCCAATTCATTCCGAAGCTCGTGGAACGACATTAGCGGTAGGCTAATGTCGGGCGAGTGAGCGAGTGAGCGAGTGAGCGAATGCGCGAGCTAATGCTACTGCTTTACTCGCTAATATATATCCCTGACTCGGTAACTCAAATGTTCCTGATTTAAAGGACGTAACTTTGCACTGAATTCATAGGAGGTAACCTTTGGAATAAAACTTAAGGAAAGCGGAGCGATGCATGATACATGATACGGCTATACATGAAAGATGAGTCACGCGTTCGATGACATTGACGGCGGGTCGGCTCGGCTAATTCGCGATAGCGCCGGCCAATCCAACCTCCCCCCCTCTCTTCGCACCCCCTCTTTACACCGCCCTTTTTACCTGAGATATTTTCATTTCGACCTCTCCCCCGACTCGCGCGATGGAGTAATGGCTAATTAAAACGAATACACTCGCCGGCTTATGGCTTAAAATTAAACTCACCGTAATAAAAGCCAAGGCGACATGACAAAACAAAATGTGCTGCGAGTCTTGGCAAGCGAGAGCCTCGCTTTATGGATAAGATAGTCAAAGCTGAGCAGAGATAGCATCTACAATCCGCGCAATGACGCAATTACATAATTACGTACAAGCGTCTTTGTCCTCATTAAGGGTTATACATCTAATTTATAGTTGTGTATGCATTCATTTTTCTATCTCATTAGAGCACAATTACCGGCTTATAATACCATTGGACGTAATTTTCTTTTGCAATGATAATCCCAACTGGCTTTCCACGTGCATGTGAGACCCCAAAAGATGAGACACTCAACATTTTTATGCATTTTGCAAATTGCTCCATCGATTGAAAGTAATGGAAACGCAAAGCTGCCGATCGATGTAATGGAGCTGATTATCTCACCAACACACATACGCTTTTTTTCCTTGCGAAAGTCTATCTCGGTCGAGTTTTATTTACCGTTAATGAATATCTTTTTCAGTCGTATTGTGAATTCCCGGAGCATACGCGGGAGCGTCCGCCTCGCAAATTCCAGTCTTTTGTCAATTCAATGGCTATTAAGGAGCCAACATTATGATATAATGCGCTATAAATCGTATCCGCGCGTCACGTGCACAGAATTGACACAGAGCTGGGAAAAGTTTGGGGCGGTTGCCGCAGAGGAAAATAAAAGAAAAGTCCTCGGGTTCTGCGGTGGCGCAAAAAGCTCGTTCGAGTCCGGGATTCTCACCACCTCCCTGCGGGAAAGTTCCCACCCGAAGAAAACACGGCGACGGCTTGTGTCCTCTCTTCCGTGGAGGACGTGGGGAGCATGCTAATGCCACGTGAACAGCCCCGGGTCCTTCGATTCGCCTCGTCGCCGAGGAGTACGCCCTCGACCAATGGATCGTCGAGCGGCGATTGTAGCTCGACGACAGCGAACCACTCGGATGCTCCGAATAAGATGTTGCAGCAGGGATTTGCACTCTGAATATTCAAAAGAAAGGATTTACCAGTCTGCCAGTCGGGAATTTGTCTAGAGATTAGCACTGACGAAAGGGGGAAAGAAGAAAGTTGAGCGCGCGCCCGTAACTTAATTCCGTAATTTAAAGTTGGATGAAGCCGGCGCTTGCAGTATTTAACACGCATTCCACGGCCGATATCAGATAACGAGCGCGAACCCGAGTTTCGTTTATTATTAAAGGAACGCCCACCTCGGGAGCTTAGAACTGTCACGTCGATCCCTGGGCCGATACAAGCGGCCCGGCTTTGTTCTGCACCAGGGGGTCGACCACCACCGAGGGTGGGTGAGCAAAAAACCAGCCCCCGCGTGGATTAAAATGGCTCCTCCACCCTGCCGTAAGCTGGAGCAATAACGCGCGTGGCTCAAAACAACCAGGCGGCATGAATAAATAAACGGGGCTCCAGAGGTAGATAACCGGGTGGCGGGCGACAAAGCCGAGGAAGGACGGAAGAGTCGCGTTCCGTCGCGCGTAAGGAAGTTGAACTAGGACAGTCTCGTCGGGGTGCATGTCGAACGAATCGTGGGGGTTGCCGTCGGGGCGAAGGCTGCGAACGAGTTTTGTAGATGCAGCTGACAAGATGAGGACGAGGACGGGGCGACTGCGGCGCGCGAGAGTCGAGGTCGAGACGTCCTCCAAGATCGCGCGCACGTGTGTGTGTGTGTGTGGGTTTTACGAGAGAGTGCAACCTTTTCGCCACCGACGTATCCATTCACTTGCCCTTTCTCTCTCCCTCTCGCGCACCCTCGTTCACTAGTTTCTCGTGCATGCGAACACCCACGTCTTTATTCGCCGGCGGCGCGTCGCCTTTATCGATTATGAGCGCCACCGCCGAGGAAACGAACGCAATTATCGCCCCGTAAACACGTTCGAGAGGTCTAGGCTCCCTTCATCTTCCCCCCTCCCCCCATCACTCTTCTCACACTCTCGCTCTCTCTACCGCGCGACCCGCACCTAAGCTAATGGACGGGAGGAAGCGGCGTCTTCGATAACGCGGGCAATGAGCGTCCCGCCGTTGACGCATCCGATTTAAAGGGAGAAAAATCCTCCTCCTCCCCCCCTCGCCCCTCGCGACCTCCCGCTCCCTTTAACTCGATAGTCTGCACTTCATCCTTCGGCGACAGCATCCCTCCGCACCTCGAGCAAGTTATCTCTGCTTTTGGCACTTCTGGATTATTAATTCCGAAGTTTGAATATCGAGAGTCATTACGATTGCTCGGCTCTCGGATAATTTGAAAAGTAAAAATGATCAAGATTTAATTGCTCATTCCACTTTTCACTCCCATTGTCATTAGAATGTCCGTGGCCATTTTCCGCGATCAAACACAATTGTTATTTTTATAACCTACTTCATAGACTTTGAGCGCTCGCCTCGTTTGAGGCTCGATTACCGATCGCCTGACTTTCATAATCTCATTAAGAGTACAATTCCTCGAAAATGCATTTATAATTAGCAGCGATCGAGATGTATTCATTACTTTAGAATTAAATTCGAAAGCATAATAGCGCAGAGACCCGAGAGCTGAAGGAATCAATGAAATAAAGGTTACAACGCAAGCGTTCCATTAGGCAACGAATACATATATATAGTGCACCCGTGTCCGTGTGTGAGTGCGAGAGGCGCACGCTCGACCCGATAATGTAATGTAATAATAACTAATAAATTGCCTCGGGTGGTAACGTCGCGCTCAAAAAAGCGCAAAAGTGCAGAAGGAGGCACCGAGACAGCCTCGGAGCCTCGAAAAGAAAAGGATGCAAAACGAGAGAAGGAAAAGAATAAAGAAAGAAAGAAAGAAAGAAAGAAAGAAACGACGGGAGCACAGAAGCGCAGCGCGTGCGAGCATAATGGCGATGCTTTAATCGCCTCCTCGCGGAAGGTTAAGGTCAGGAGTTTGTAATTACGCGCTGAAATGAGTGGCTGCCCGGAGAAAAAACGAGGGGGCACGAGGGGGGGGAGTGGAAGTCGTCGGTTAGTTTTACGTAACGGCATGAGAGTGCGCGGCGGAGGCGAGCTCTCGGCGACGACGAGCAAGACCAAGACCAAGACGACGGCGACGGAGATGACGACTGCTGGCCGCCTCCGTCGCAGCCGTCGGGGCAACCCTGACACGTGCGCATGGCATAAAATTGCGCTACAGCCTCGAACCGTAATCCGAACGTACTAGCGACACTCGACGCGACGCTAAGACTGTGTACGTGACGAGCAGGCTAATACGAGCACAAACACCTCTCCCCCGCTCTCCACCCCTCCCGCCCCTCCTCTCCGCCCGAGAGGACATCACGAGATGATCTTCTTTGTTTTTCCAGCCTCTTATCGCGAGCGAGTTCGCGATTGCTCTTTTTTGCTTTTTGGCGGCTCCCGCTAATTGCGCGTTAGGCCTTTGGAAGTTGTTATCGCGGTTTTCATTGAGAGCGCGTTGCCAACGGAGTCTCGCGACTTCCGCAAAGTTTTCTTGGGACTTGGGAATAAGCTCGGGGAGCTCGGAAGCTCCTCGACTTTTCCGTTTGATCTGCCGAGGATTGCGGGCAATGACGTGGCGATGCCCGATCCCCGATCCCCGATCCCCTATCCTCGGCGCATACCAATAATCGGGGATATTGCAATTTGTATCGGCATAAATTCGCGAAATTATTCGCAAACTCTCGGCGCCGCGCTCTCCCTTTAATCAGAGGAGGAGGGCGAGGTGTTTTTATCAAGTCAAAATGATATACCCGGAGCTCGGCTCGTTCACGTGCCACCCTGGCCTCCCCTGCGTGGATGCGTGCACGCGTGAATAATGTATATCCCCTTGAAACATCCTCGGCGTTTGATCCTCGGAGCCGCTCGAGTGCGTCCATGGCTTCTTCTTCTTCTCCTCTCCGACTCCTCGCCCCCTCTTCTTCCTCTTCCTCTTCCTCGGCACCGCCGCAATCGCAAAGTACTTCTCTGCCCATCCTCCTGCTTTATTTTTACAGGGCGCACGCATTATCTCCCCGACGTCCTCCATGCCGAGTTCGTCGCCAAACCCAGTCCAGGACTTTGTTCGGCTCTCCTCCTCCATCGTCTGACACTCGTCAGCGGACCCTCGTCGTCGTCGTGTTTTTGCGGCTCTTCCTCCTTGCTCGCCTCCTCCCTCCCTCGTCCTCCCCTCGAGCGGACCGACCCTCGAAACTCCATTTAAACCGGGTCCCGAGGTATTTACCCTGCGGAACGAGGAGACGAGCTTTCTCGTCCGAGATCACCACCCGGGAGGTGAGAGAATCCGAGGGGAAAATTCCAGTCTATCCTGGAGCTGAGTTCCCAGGTACATTACGTTACGATACACCGGGAGTCGGTAGTATCCTGTCCAAACTTTTCAGGGTGGAATAAAATGCGAAATGTTGCGCCGTCAAACTTCTCCATGTTAAATTTTTATTATAACATCAAAGTTAACACGGGGATATACAGGATCGATCTCTTTTCCTCGCACTAGACAGTCTCCACCGGCATTCGGTGAAAATCCCTCTCTCCGGGTGCCGCGCAAAAGGTGAAATGCCTAGATTTGCATTATAAAACAGGTATATTGTAAAATATGAATTTGCTTTTATTTTAGCAGCTGCGGTATTCGCAGTAGCCATAAACGCGGCGAATATTGAGAAATCCATCCGCATATGGACAGACCCCGGGTTATTCCCGTTTTTTCTCGTCTTTCGTTAATAATTTCCCGAGGAGTGTCAAATCTCTTTAATCAAATTCAATTCTGGAATTTCATTTGGTTCTGGAGACGCATTGGTATTGGCTATACGCTAGACTCTTTCCAATTCAATTTGACTATGTAACAGATGAGCGCGGAATTGCATTCGTGAAAGTGGAGCAGCGATAAAAAATATAGCTTATATCAATAAAAAATAATTGCTCGGGGAAATGAAATATTAAAAACCTGTGTTTTGATTTGTCATTTAACCAAATTAATCACATTACATTCGCAAGACCACAACTGCAGCACGAAACGAATTATGTTTTTCGCACATCTCAAAACTATGAGGTTATTAAAAAATATTTTGAATCATTTATTAAGATTGAACAAACTTTGGCAATAAAGTATAATTTAATTATTATTCAATTTATTACTTTTTCCGAGTTTATTGGAGTTTTATTTAATTATAACAAGTAAATCCACTTTTTATTTCTTATAAAAATATTAATCCACCGCCTATAAACTAGAATACCAGTGTGATTAGCAGAAAATCATCTTTGAAGCCAAAAAATCATAAAAAACTCTTCTTATTCAAAGTTTTTAATTAAGTGATGATTTTTTAACATTGTAATCATGAAATAATTCTTTTTAATATTCCTCTGAAATAATTTGATTTTAATAATTTTAATGAATAAAAATCAAGGCTCTTTGCAAGATAAAAAAAAAGACTATTTTAAGTATGCTTTAAAACATTATATTGAAATCAAAAACAATCCCATATTCATATTTTATATTTATTTCGTCACCATAACAATCGCATAGCTATTAAACTGCTAAACGATAATGTTTTAAAAATAAAATATTTAATAGATTATGAATACAAGGCATTTTATCTGCTGGTCATTTAGCTGGTATCGCCATTTTATCGATAAATCAAAATATATGTGTTTCCGTTTTTTTTTAGTACGAGGCTATTCAAAGTTTGTTGAAAAAATTTAAAAAGTATGCAGTTTGTATATTTCAAGTTATTGACATGCACTTAAATATTGTTTAAAACAATAATTAAATTAACTTTTTCCATATAAAATACGCTTCTTTCATTCAGTTTAAAGTCTCCAAAGTTTCACTTTTTAAGTTACGCATTCCATTATGTATGCACACATAGGAGAGGGCAAACTTTCTAAGTAACAATAGTAATAACGTTTAAATGATTCCAAGACTTGCCGGATTACATTCCAGTGAACAATCAATTTTAATTTATAATTGTGACTCCTCCATAAATTTTAAAAGATGTCGAACTCAAAATCGATACTTAAAAATGCGACTTAGTCATCGGTTTTTAATTTATGGTCTTTATTTTTTTTGTGATATGAAGGTTTTTACTACAGTTATTAATAATCGTAAAACCGATAACACTATGATGAATACAAATCTACAACTATTGAACTAGATATTTTTTAATAAAATATGTTTTGTGGAACAAGTCTTAACTTAAATGATTTTTAAAAATTTTACTCTTATCAAATATGAATAATAAAAATCGTGTAAAAAATAATAAGTTTATATAAACCTCCCACACTTGCTCTGTTACTTGAAATGATTTAAAATTTTGTTTATTGTATTTTACAAAATTATCACTTCCAAATAACCATGTCTATTTTTATCAAAAAATTTATAGATTAAATAATAATAATTTTTTTCAATTTTTACAGCTTTTAATTTTGAAGTTAAAATATAAATGTTGACTGTTATGACTCATATTTCATGAACGAGAAGCTATAAGATCAAAGATCAGATCGTATATTTTCTCCTTAGATACCGGTAAATCCCTCAAAATATTTGATAAAAACCCGTGACCTGGATAATATAATCTTTTTCGTGTAAATGATACGTGGAACATGAAAGAATGCGTTAAATATTACTACGAATATTTTTATTAAACTGCGAGCACTCTGTTTTTGTATGTAATTATTTACGAATATTAACTTGATCTTTATTTACGATTGCGTGCATAATTATTTTATGCATTTAGGGAATATATCACCAATTTTGTATTTTGCATTCGCTTATCAATCAAAATTAGTAAACACATTTTTCTTAATAATGTAGCGCCAATTTGATAAATGTGTGGAATTAAAAATGAATTTCGTCTGAAACAAAACCGTAAATTAAAATACAAATAATTATCTATGACAATCAAACAAATGTACAGCCTACGTAGCGCGTACGAAAATTTGCGCAAGTAATTGCATTAAAATTTACATAAATTTCATATAAAAAAAAAATAAAAAATAAGAAAAATTGACAGAATAATTTAAAGCTAATAAAAATAATGACTAAATAGCAGTTGAATTGTAACAAGAAAAAATAAGATTCTTTTTGACACAATAACAACTTTTTCTAATTTTTGAATCATGCTAATTTTTTATTGTCGTGGCTACTCTGAAGGATACAAAATAAATACAAGAAAAATCTTGTAACTTTAAAATCAAGTTATTCAAAGTATCTTTATCTGGAATAAAAAAGAAAAAAGTATTACCGAAAAAAACTTGTAAGATTAATTGGTTAAAATAATAAATATTTGAATGTTATTCAAAATAGCTGCATTGATAAAATATTGATCACCCCCTCAAAAACAAAAAGAAAAAGAAAAAGAAAAAAGAAGAAAAAAATTGAGAATTGTCAACAGACTTTTAATATCTAGTACAATGCAAATAATCCTTACACAATGGCAAATACCAGCGCAAAAAATATATTCAAAAAGGAGAATCCGCTCGAAAGATATTGAAACGAGTATGGCTCGCTATCTTAACAATTCACTTTCCGTGGGATGTCAAAGTTGGGGACCGGTTTTTTGACGGCAATTGGCCTAAAAATATTTATAAGTAAAAGTCAAGCTGCAATTGCTGGAAAGAGCGGTAAACTCGGTTGTTCGATTTAACTAAATATTGTAATTGAAGAGGCCGAGACGACGGAAAGAAAATTGGCACCCGCAAGAGAATGATGATAAAGAAAGAGAAAGCGAAGAGAAAGAGGACGGGGGGTAGGGGCTAGGGGGTAGGGAGGACGGTGCGGGGTGGGGTGGGGCGGAGGGGCTGCCATAAAAGCTGGAACGAGCGGGGAACGCCAGTAGACGCAAACACGGAGATAGGGAAACGTGAAAAGAGCTGAACCACGGAGACCTTTGGCCTCCGTGAGTCAAGCATTTTCGAAAATGGCTGCCAAATTTTTTTATTCGGCCTTGCATCGTCCTGCCTCCGCTATTCTCTCGATGACCTTATCAACCGGCTTCATCTTCTTATGTACCTATGACGTATGCGTCCATCTATTTTTTTTTATCTCCCGTGTTCCTACTTTACTTGTTTGGCTCATTTCTCATTCCGCCTTTCTTTTAGCGTGTCCAGCGCTTTTGTTCATTTATTTTTAATGCATTTCTGTTTCTAAGGGGGTTTTCGATAACTTACACCGCACTCATCGTTAAAAATGTATCTCTCTTTATCTGACATTTTTATTGTTACAGATAAATTTAATATCTTCCCGCGTATAATTTTACATACGGTTTCCTCGGCGAAATATAGTCTGTATTCCTTTTGTGACTTTATAACTCGAAACTTTTAAATTTATTTAATAGAAAGATGTTGAGACAAATTTTACCGAAATATTTCCCCGCGCGCTAACAATATCATTGCGTATCAAATTATGTCTTTGTGCAGTTTGCAAATAGCACTAAATCCTTGAAAAAGTCGTAAAAATTCTTTTGTTGGTATTTCCATGCTCTTAATAAATAAACACCTTTTGATAACGTACACTCTGCCAATACAAATAATTTAATCTTATCAGTTGCATAAGACATTTATTATAATGTGAATAGGAAATGGAACCTATAGATGTATCGGTTATGAAATAGAGCCAAGATTACTTTTTTACATTTTCCACAATTCCATACATTTTACTCTGCTTTAATATTTAGCTTTGTTTATTTCGCTACTATTAAATTCAAGTACTTTTTGCAGATTTTTCTTCGTGAAAACATTTTCTGAATATGAAAGTATTACAGTGTTTTAAAGTGAAATTGTAAAAATAATATATTATTGAATGTACTCGAGGAGGATAAGGGGAACTTTAAACCACTTTTATAAGATAATAATTTAAATTGAATACTTTAAAGTTTATTTTAGCCCGGAATTATAAACTAAGGTTCGAGTGCTAAAAAAGTAGTCGCCCTCCTTCCTTTTTACACGTGAATTTTTCAACTAATTCTTTGTGATAAACAAATGTGAAGATGAGCATTGTCATGCAAAAATTTGATTTTCTGCTTTCTAAAAAGCCACTGCAGACAAAGTTTATAATGAATAGGATTCTTTGGCGAACGGATGCCAAAGTGACTAGACTGAAACAAAAGTTCGGAATTACTTCTTGAATTTCGCAGGAAGCACACGGATGCATTATTCCACATTTACATGTTGACGATTCCCCGACACGCGATGAAGCTCTCGACTTTGCGTGGCTCAGCCTCCACGAGACCATCTTCCTCACCTCTTTCATCCAAAATGTCATTTACATATTGAGGTTCGTCGCAGATTGAAAGGAGCGTTTGAGAATCGATAGGGACTCTTGGTGATTGGACCGAACCGCTTTCTTCCGCCGTGTGCAGGCAAACATTTTTTGTCCAGAGATTTTTTTTTTTTCTTTTCTTTTTTTCTTTCTTTCTTCTCTTGTCGTCGTCGTCGTCGGTCGCTCAAAAATGCTAAAACCCCGTCGCTCAATGGCGAGGCCGGGAGCGTTTCCTCAATAGCGCGTCGTCCTGGAAAAGAGCATAGAGACACGATTCACCGACGGAAATAACAAAAAGCTTACGGAGGAGAAAAATCCGGGAGATAAGCGCGTCCTGGATCTCCGTCCCCCGGTCCTGAATCTCTGTCCCCCTTCCCCGCCCCTAGCGGCCCTTCCTCGGCGTCGTAAATAATTCAACGGTGCCCGTCCTTTGTGCAATTAACATGAATTTTAATTGTCGCCGCGTGCATTCTCATTAGCCTAGTTATAATTGGAAATTTATAATTAACTGCGTGGATCGCGAATTCGTGATCCCGAGATCGGCAGTAAGAGTCTCGGTGAGGTTGCACATTGAGCCGACACCGAGAGAGAGAGAGAGAGAGAGAGAGAGAGAAGGAAAAGTCGCGGCACGCGCTCGGAAAATTACGATTTTCTCATTGGCGCCTCTTACGGAGCGCATGTGCACACACTCACGTCGCCTCGCTGACATCAATATCGGTAAGTCACCTCGAATCGACCTCCCCTCTCACGATTATCATTCATTCTCTCTTTCTCTCTCGCTCCCTCTCTATCTGGCCATCTATCCATCTGTTTTTCTGCGCTGGCACACGTTGACTTGAGCGATAAGTAATTCCTCAACCATCGCCCCGTTATGTGGGAAAAATTTCAAACTTTTCATTTTTGTGTCACAATCCATTTCTTGTGTACTTATATATACACACACCTCGTCTATACCCACGTGTTTATATGTGTGTAATATGCAATTATAATTCGCTGCAGCGAGTCTACCTCAGAAAATTTCATGTCATTACCATTGAATACTGCTATACATTTTACTTGTTTTAATTTCGTTCAACTCTTTATTAATAAATCACGTACAATTACAAGAAAAATTTGACATTAAATAAACATTAAATAAAATTTTATCCTTCACATATGTTTGACATATTTTTACAAAAGTCACCTATTAACGAGCAACAATCACTTATCTCTTAAATTACCTACCATTTTTCTCTTAAATATGCATACATATAAATAAGGAAGAAAGCTCGAGGCAAATTCTGCTCGGTAAATGTACAAGAATTTGAGCGCTGATAAATTTTAAATCTTTATGCAAAAAAAAAAAAAAAAAAACGTTTTTGTTCAATTTCACTTTACTCAATCAAAGACAGAATGTTTAAAATTAAAGGATTTTTTAATTGAATCCAATTAAATTGATACATGAAATAAATTGAATAAAATGTTGAAAAATTTTTTTATAATTTTATTTCCGAAGAATATTAATGTCATTTTTCTCTTTCATTTTTTTCAATTTGGAATTCATTACGGCCATCTTTATAGTTATCTATAATTTGAGAAATAACAATAAATAAGTATGAATTCAAGTTTATCTAATTCAAAATGTAAATCCTGTATAAAAATGTAAAAAAGTATCATTTGATAAAAATTTATCCCTAAATTTTACATCTCCATTTACATCAGCATAAATTCAGTGATGCTCGTCACGTTGCATAGTTGTGGTTATTTTAAATCCTCCAAAATGAACGATTTAAATTTTTTATTTAAATTATTGCGCTAGACGAGTTTTTGAATTAGAAATCCTAAGAAATAAATTTTTGATCGTGCAATTTTGAGAACTGGTTTTTTAATTCATAATTGGATTTTCTGTTTTATGTGTGGGTGAGTGTCCAAGGTAGAAATTGTGTAACCACTTGATTTTGTACTGTCCTGTAGAATATGCATCCTATGTTTCATCTACATTCACGTCCTCGTCCTGAATACACGGATATTAACAAAACAAAAAAAACACCTAGTGCCTTGTCCACTATTTCATAAAAATGAAGAGTATTTTTCAGCGGAAATATTTTTATTCGTTTGAATGTTTACAGAAAAAAAAAAAATTCATATTTATATAAATACTTATATAATTATTTACATAAGTATAGACCACGTCAAGTGTAATATTATAAGCACATGCTCGTTCTAAATTGAACGTAAAAAAATTTGAAAGTATAATTTTTTTTGTGCTCATGGATAGATGGAATCGTACCTCACATTTCTCCCTTCTTACACTTAATCTACTTTTTTTTTCATTCTCACTTATCAGACATTACAAGTACAACGCTCAAACGGTTTAATTAATGCGACCGAGACACTTTTTTCAAAACTTCTTTATTACTCGAGTTATATCTCTTTGATAAATAACTCGGGGAATTGGCTTGTCGCTAAATTACAATTGTAAAGCAATTAGTCCTTTAAAGGTCCCTGTTTTTGTGAGTGTCTTAGGTTAAACGAGATTTTGTCTAATTCGATTGTTCGTCAAAGGTGTATTTTAATTCTCCAGATGCGATCAACTGAGCTGTAAGTGTACGTACAGGAGCTCAGTTGTGTTCCATCAAAGTAATTGTACGAGGCAAATGACCAAGTTAACTGTTACTTCTGAGAAGGTAAATCTATTATCAGCCACGGTGATCTTTATTTCTGACGTAGCACATTTCTCACGATAGTTACTATTTAGTTTTCAATAATTCTGATTTATCAGGGCAATAAGATATTCCATTATGGCTAGATAAATCCGCGGCTTTATCCATTTTCTCCTCATCCAAAAATAGAAAATTCTTTTTCTGCACGGGTAAGTGCATTTTCAGGTTGAGTGCTTCCTTTTGAGTTCTCCCCCTCCCCTCCCCCTCCTCGTTCGCAGTCACTTTTGTCCGTGTTTCTGTCGTTTTCTTTGCTCCTTCTTCTTCCTCTTCTTCCTCCCATGCAACAGTCTCGAATTGTATGCACTCGCTCTCGTTCTCAAAGTGTACTAACGAACACGAACATAATACGCATTTGTCGAGGCCACATAAGCGTGCACATTATCCACACACCAACGCACACCAACACTCGCAACCGCCTTTTTCACCTCGACTTCATCTGTAACGGTTGTTCTTGGGCACGCGGATCTATAAAGTACAGCAGCGGGGGAGCCTTCGGAAATGTATGCGACGAGATTAAAAAGTCACTCGCGCCGATGGCCTTATTCGCTTTGCTTTATGGAGATTCTCTTTGGGATCGGGAGAAAAGTCATTTGTGAAAAATTGCGTTAGCCAGCCTCGGGAAAACTCTTGCCCTCCATGCCCCCCCACCCCACCCCCCTTCATTCATTTTCACGCCTAACAGGAGAAAGTGGAGTATATATTGAACGGGCCGCTCCCTTCTGCCCTTCCCACTCGCCCCCAACGCGGAAATACGAAACTCCCGATCCTGGATTTATTTTATTTAATTTATTTCGAGTGGCGCATTCTTCGGAGCACGTAGAATGCCTCATTTATCGGCTATTGTTGTGTGTTGATGTTGACAGCGTTAATTTGCTCCGTTCAATGCTTAAGTTGACATTGTTATCGGAAATGCAATTGTGTTAGATCTTGAAGGAGATAAGTGCTGTGCAATTCTTTGATTGACGTCTGAGCTCCCGAAAGGTGAAATAAAGTACACTCGTTGCTTTTTATTTCGAATCAATTATTCACTTGGAGCTCGCCTTGAGAGTCCCAAGATTTTTGGACATTCTAGCGCGTTTTGTTCCGCAAACCAGTTTTCAAAAACTCGATCCTACCGACGGATATGACGAGCACAAAGCCGACACAAACAAAGCTATAAAGGAGCATTATTCGGTGATAATTTGTTGCAATGCAACGAAAATAAAAAAAAAAAAAAAAAAGGCCATGGCTGGCTTAATTGCCGCGTGAAGTTGTTCACCGGGTACAGATAATCCCTTACTAGATAGAGATGGATGGCTTGGCTTCCCCCGAGGTCAAATAGAATGTTCCCGAACAAAGGACAAAGACGCACCCGGATTCTGTCAAATTTACTTATACATCGATAATTAATCCTCTTCTATTCTGTTGCGCGTGGCTCCGAGTCGGTCGAGGTGTGGACTCTGCTGATCCCCCCCAGATAATGCCATTGTCATATAAATTTTATATACAAGTACACTTCTTTAAGTGACGCCAGGTCATAGAATGCGATAACAAAATTGAAATTGCGTCACGAGTCGTAAATTAAATCGACGACAGTAAAACTATCGTTATAGCGCTACTCTTACAAAACGCATACAAAGGTATAATTGCAGGCTTTTTTGTACTTCACTCATTTGAAACCGCAAGTGATAAAATATTGTCTATTAATAGTTCGTAATTCGTGGCCTTTATTTCGAATTAAAAGCCTCGTCCAAGAGGTAGTTTAAATAAAACTGATAACATTTTATTATAATGGTCTTAATATTAATAAGAGAGTATCAAGCCTTTCAATGAAGTTATTTTCTCTCGAGAATAAAAATGAATGAAATATCTCAGTGCCGCAACATTGAATAAATTATTGGGAATAATTTCAATTTGTCGCGGTATATAAGTCTCCCTGACAGCCTACAAATGCTCGATCGCATTCCGCCTAGTAATTAATCGATCTCCCTAAATTATCGCTCGTTACAACTACACCAACTCCTCGGAACGGTAAACTACCGATGGTAAAAAAGGGGCGCCATTACCGAGTTATTGCTCGATGAACTCGTTGCGAGACTCATCAAAGGACATTTAATAATAATTAGCCATTCGATTGATGTGCGTGTAATGCCCTCCGACACTCGACCATTTCGATAATGAGTAATTGCGGGGGCGAGGAGGTGGGGGAAAGCAATAGATAAAGAGAGAGAGAGAGAGCATTTGGCATTAGTCGAAGGGACTCGAAGGAACTCGAGGCAATTCTCGACCCGAGCAAAAAGAGCAGGAAGGCGCTAGACCCGAGAGAACAGGGAATTTATTTCACGACGCCGCTAAAATCCCTGCGCATGCGATGCCTGGAGCCGCTTTCGAAGCCGGAATACGGATACTCGAGATGTGAACCAGTATTTATCGCTCCTTACAAATGCAGGTCAACTCTGCGTCACCACTGGGTCAATCGCGGGCACGAGTGATTTGTGTTGGTGATACGCTGTTGCGTGCCGGTGTGTGTGTGTGTGCGCGCGCGAGAGAGTATGACAGTTGGAATTCCAGAAAGTTCACCTGAAAATCCCTAGGAAATTGGTTGACGGACTGGAGGAAGAGGAGGAGGAGGAGGAGGAGGAGAAGAGTGACAATAGGGTGTGACGTGTGCGAAATCGACACTCGCGTCACTTGTACCTGTCACGGTGTATTATACACCGCAGGCCGAGAGCTCGATTTCCATGCGAGGCTCGGATTACAGTCAATTTTACCGAATTTGAGTGATATTTCGATTTGTATGGAAAAGTGAAATAAAAGTGTCGAATACCTGATAAATCTCACTCGAGAGAGAGGGATAAAGAGAAAGAGAGAGAAAGTGTACTTTGTTCCTATGGTTCCGCAGCGGTGTCTTGAATGGCTGGCAAACTATTTCCTTCATCGCAAGTAATTTTAATTAGAATCAGCTCATTAGCAGCTTGGGCTCGCTGTACAGCAACGTGACACGAGTTTCCCACCCCATTTCTAACACTCTGATATCGCAGTGACACGAGTTCGCTCAATGCTCGAATGACCTCCCATTAGCTCGCAAGTGTAATTGCTCGCAATTCGTTATACTTTATTTGTACGGAATCACATCTAATTTTATGGATCATCCCATGGGTCCGGAGAGATACACCGAGGAGGGCTAATTGGGGAGCAACATTATATCCCCTTCGAGATGTAGCGGATGTAATAATAAGCCTGGATGGACATTCGGTTTCGAAACTTTGACAAATAACTAAGAATTAAAGGACTTTTAATGCTTTTAAACGAGTAGTTGTACAAGGAAAATAATTTTGCAATGCCATAAGTTTAGAGTCTGCGGAATTTTTGGCGAATTGCAAGAAAGATCCCATTACATTTTTGGGGTTCCCGCTTCATTAGCGAGCGAGCAATAATTCTCTTTTTTTTACAAAATACTTTGAAATTTTGCAAATGTGTACAATTTCATTATGAAAAAAAAAGAAATAAAAAATAATAATAATAATAAATAATGAAGTATTTGTACTAATTCAGTAGCCTTGTGTCAGTAACGGTTATTAAAAAAATATTAGGTCTTGAAGCGCATCACCGTAAAGTTGGAGAGATTGTTATTTTAATAACTTCAATCAGACTCGTTCGTTTTTATGTTTTTTTTTTTTTTGCTTCTCTTGTTTTCTCGGGTTGATTTGGTTAATTGTGTAATTACGTGAGTGAGTTGTTGTCTATAATTTATTTTGTTTCTTTTTATATACTTGCACGTACCATTTTACCTTTTTTCTCTCTCTCTCTCTCTCTCTTTCTTTCTTTCGAATAGACATCTCTAATGAAGTTTATAGTTTATTATTTGCTATTTCCTCAGTCCAATAAAATTATTTAAAATATTTAAGACTAGCAATACAATTATTCAACAGTCGTTGCAATCGCCGTGATATCATTATATTAACGACCTCGCAGTAATTTACGTCTCTTCGACTTATGACATGTATAAATTATTTTCCAGTCAGCTCAAAATTAGGATAAAAAATAATTAGCAATCATATATGTAATAAATCCATAAAAAACCCGGCCCAATCAATTTCGCCATTGAGCCGGTCGGGATATTTTTCTAGGTGTACAAGTTTGGTATGATTTGCATAGAATAATAGTAAAAGCTTACTTTCACTATGTTTAATTAAATTTCAAATCGTTGGTGACACAATTCAAACATTGGTACATAATTTCATCACATTATTAAAAGAAAGTGCAAAATAAACGACGGAGCTTTTTCTGTATTTTTTCAAAAAAGCGATTAACTCGCGTACGTTTGTTACGATTAAACGGTACATTCAATTTTGTTTAAAAGGTAATGTTGACGTAAAATAGAATAATGTAGGGTAAATAATTTTATACAATATATAAAGAAAATTTAGATGACGTTAACAGGGGAATATAAAATATTATTTTACGAGACAATATTTTAGTGTGGGTAGCCACACAGCAATGCTTTGGAGGTGAATGAAGAGAGGAATAACGAGAGAATGAGAAAAACGCCAGAGGGTAATCACACGCGCGCGAATCGGAGATATGTGTACGGGAGGGAAAAGAGGAAAAGAGAGAGAGAGAGAGAGAGGGGGGGGAGAGGATGGCTCTCGAGAATGACCTCCTCCTCCTCCTCCTCCTCCTCCTCTTCTTCTTCCTTCGCCTGTGCTCCTTTTCTCCTCGATATTCGATTCTGACCTCTGAAAAAGAGAGCCGCATTGCTCCCAACTCACGCACCGCCGTCCCAGCCACTAAATTGTGAAACGTATAGTATGCGCCACTTTCACTATCGCAGACAAGTTTCATAACTGTTATTATCGAGGACATACGTAGGCCGCAGCCACGGGTTCGCCTCGCGCGAAAGGGGAGAGAAGGAGAAAGAGACCGAGACCCGGTCGCCGCGGTCGGAGTCCCCGTCGTCGTCGTCGTCGTCGACGTCCCCGTCGGCGTCCCCATCGTCGTCTGCGGCTCTTTGCCCTCGAGTTGGCGGCCATTGTTATTGATGCCGCTTCAATTTCGAGTGCGAGACAAAGAGGCGCGCAGGGGAGGAGACGAAGCCGAGCACAAAAGGAAAAGAGAGGACGACTGCCAGGTACAGCTTCCTCAGCCCTCCGGGTTGCGTGCGGAGGAACACATTTTTGCTCTTAGCCGCGAAAAATCCGAGTTTTTATTGCGGGGGTACTCGTTATCCTTGTTTGCGAAACTCGTACAGTGACTTTTAAGACTTCTCCAGAGATACGACTATTATTAATAGAGTACTTTTCTCCGAATGACCGAATCGCCTTGAGTACTTTAAGCGAGACCTTTTATTTTTCGCCTCGCGCACGATAAAACTACTTCTCGAGCAAATGCACCACGAAACTTTGTTATTCCGATTCGCCAAAAGTTGGTCCGCCTCCCCCCGACGCCACCCCGACGAAGAAATTGAAACAAGTTGCCAATTAGCGAACGAGCAAGTACTTTTGTCCGGGATCCATTCGACAAATGCCCAAGCTCTGCTGAATACCAAACCGGTTTAATTCTACTTGGAATATCCAGCCTACAAATGCTTTCTTCATATTAGGATTAACAAGTCACTCGGATCTCCGGGTGTCGAGTCGACTCGCTCGCTCACTCGCTCCGCCAGGTATAATTGCCGGGACGCGGTCCTTCGCACGTGTCGCTTCCGAGTCGACGACTTTGCACCAGCTCTCAGCGAGAGGACCTGCACGTGCACCACTCCCGGTCCCACGCACCGGCTCTCCGAGCGTTTCCGTCGGCTTCCTCCTCCTCCTCCTCCTCCTCCTCCTCTTCGTCTACCGGGCGCCCGGTTACGCGCTCTTAATAGAACTGTCCAACCAACCGGAGGAACATTGACGGGGAGCAAAACACGCTCCGATGCCATTAACGCCAAGGCGTTCTGTAATTACTCATCTGCGAATTCACCTACACATCCACAACTTTCGTCGCCTCTTGAGTTCGTTATTTGCAACGGCGCATCCAATGGGTAAAAGCGTATTTCCTCGGAATTTTCTTCTGGCTTCTTGACTCCATTTTCATTATGTCAGGATTTTCAAGTCCCTCCGTCGACTTTCACGCTTGTATTCCTTCTGATAAATATGATAATTACCGTGTAATATTTAGTTGTGTCTTCCAACTAATAACCCTCTCTCTCTCTCTCTCTCTCTCTCTCTCTCTCTCTCTCTCATTTAATACGTATAAAAGAAGTTAAGTTTGGGTCCGGAAGAAAATGGAGGTTCTTAATTTTTCTCTTGGATTCAATTCGCATGCCAAACATTTATATGAATTTGCCGATATATTATCATTCCAATCAAGATTTTTATCAAGCCATAAAATTAAATATTTATATACTGGTAATACGAGTAGGGGAAAAATCAAGTGGAATAAATGTTTCATTCACAATTTACATTTTATCTTTGTATCGGATAAATGATTGATCGTAAGACAAAAAAATGAATAAAACAATAAATCATCTTAATTCCAGAGCCATCAAAGTGACATAAATAATTGAATGGCTTAGAAAAGGGTCCATTTGCCGAAGAACCGTATCCTCTTTAACCACTTTGAAAAGTAACTCGGAACATTCTCCGATCTCATTGAATTCGAGGCAAAAACTGTTAATTTAAACGGTTTTTCGTGCTACAAACAATGCTAATTGCGAGCTACTACTGCACGAGCCAGCCGATTCCTTAGACTACAAATATTGATTTTTAAAGTTCGGTTTTTGCGAATCCTCCACTGCGAGTGAATTTGTTAAAAAAAAAAAAAGAAAAAAAAAGTGCGCGCGGTCGTCTGTTGGTCGGCGCTCGGACAACCGCAGGAGCTACAACGAGTTATACCTGCGGGTGACCTCGAAAGCTACGCAGCGAGGCGACGTCATTTATAAAAATTGTCCTTAATTTTCCGAGCGAGTCGCATCAACTTGAGCACAACAGTGACAAATTATTACACGTCACGCGAAAGTAGAGGCGTCAATGACGACTACTGCACGTGAATCCGATTTGAGGCAAACACGTTTAGTCGTTATGTGACGTGTAAGCACAAGGAGGCGTAATGCATGTACATGTATTTCGTCGTCTCCCTCGGGTTCCTGGGAGCAAGAGCGTCCAGAATGCTCGTGTCGAGCCCTGCGGGGGACTGAAATTCATGCGGATCACTCGAACACGGGCCGCAGTTTCTTCGATGTTGATTTTCCTCTTTCCCTCTCTCGGTTTCCCGCTTTCCATCCTCGACCCGCCGGCGTATCGATCGCTCTCTCTATCCCTTTTCCCTTTTGCGAAGGGTCGGACGCGCCGCCATGCCTCGGCCCTTCGGCTGGAATACTTCCAGCGAGATATGCTCGAATCAGAAACTGCCGGTAATGCCTGGAATATATCGCTCGCAGAATCGAGACTCGCACTAGCTGCTCTATAAATTCTCCAAGGTATTCTAGACGATTTGACATTATCGTGTCATATCCATTCTTGTTAGACCTTAAGCCCTCCCCTCCCCCGCGAGGTGTCCCCGACGAATACAGTTGAGATAGGACCACCTGTCACAGCAGCCGCTAAAATCTTGTGCTTCCTTTTTCGCTCGCTCACTCGCTCACTCGCTCATTCGTTCGCTAGCTCGTTCGCTCGGATATGACAGGTAAAGAATTGAGTTTAGAGACTCGAAGGTCGCGCGTCTAGGTTATTTCGGGACTGGATCCCTCGGGAGTGCCTCAACAGGCCGAAATTTCGAGGATCCATCCGCTCCGAATTCCGGGCACGACGAGGGAGGGACAAGTTCCGCAAGTAAGACTAAGTAGATTCGGTGGAAAGGTCCGGGGCACCGACTCGGCCGGGTCTCTTAAAATTGAAATTAACTTCTCGTCGATTCCAAATTGCTGCAAAAAGTTTGCTAAACTCCCCATCCCCATCCCCATCCCCATCCCCCCCACCTTCGATCCGCTCGTAACCTTATTACGAGTTCCATTGACCTTTGCAGGGTATTCGCGATAAATCAAAGCTGGAGGAAAAAAATGTTTCTTCGAGGCTGAAATTAAGGTCCTCCTTACGCACGATAAAATTGAAATTACGGTATATCGCATGCACATTTCATTTAGAGACCGAGGGCATTCATCTGGCTTCATTATTTCAATTAGCTTCGCGTGATAAATTGCAGAGGATCACAGAACGTTTCTCCTACTACAAATACAGTGCACATAATGGAATTTCCCAATAAAAATCGCGGGAAATCTATTACGATTGTTTGAGGCTCAATTATTCATCTTGTGCCGATGCAGCCTCTTTGCATCGAGTACGCGCTCGGGCAGATTCTTGCAACTTGTTGTAAATGGAAGGTTAAGAGAGCGCCTTGTTTTCACAGACATTCGGTATGCATCAAGGTATGAGTATAAAAGTTGGAGTGAAGGGGCAGGGGGGAGGAGGAGATCGAGGGCGGTTGTAACGTGAGCGGAAATCAGTGCTGCCACCGTATAAATAACGCCGAGAGAGAGTCTGCGGGAGCTGCGGAGAGGGTGGCTGTGGAATAATGGAAGATGCGAAAGCGAGACGAGGGGCGGGAGGGGGAGGGGGGGGGAGGGTCGGTACACGTGATCGCCGCATAGTGGGTGGCGTGTACAAGCCGGAAGGAAGCTGCGCGCAGGTTTATTTGACAGTCGAGTGACACCGTCATTTTCTCGCTCGGCTATCACTTTTACGCTTGCATATAAATACGCACCTGGTCGAGGCGTAATTCCTTTCGACCTTTGCGCCATCCTTTATTGCGCGTCGTTCGGCTCGGCTCTCCGAGTTTTCAGGTTTTTCCCGAAAAACCTGGAAACACGCCGCGAAAACTTAATACCACGTCAAATGCACGTTCTAATGACCTCAGACACTATAATTAGAAATTGTTCTACACTCGATTTGCAATATCCGCAGCAGTCGACTGTTATATTTTGACCTGAATGTGTGCTCGGGAAAATAATTGAAATCCATTTAAAGATCTTTATTACCGGGATTTGAGAGAATTTTTCCTGGATAACCCAGATTCGCCATTATTTTTAATATTTTCAAGTTGAAAAGAATATAAAAGCATTGAGAGTCTATTGCACTTCGTTTCTTGTTACGATTGTGACGAAAAGTATTATGCAATCATGGATGGAATCTTAAAAAAAGTCTATAAGAACAGAGGGAAATATGCGCTACAAAAACCATGGTTGTATAAAGATTTTTCAAGACTTTTATTCCGCGATATTACCGCGCGAATTTCTTTTCGCCGATAAACGTTGTTGTGGAACAAACGCTGTGCGCTCTAGCGAATGACCAAAACAAAAAGGAAAAAGGAAAAAATATCAGAAAATAAGAAACCAAGTGTTTGTTTACTCGATAAATCTGCACAATTAACAACTTTTTTGACGCAGCCGCAGATTCCATTATCACCCGATAGGCACTTTGACGATTTTATATAAAACTCTCGTCGGTGAGTTAAAAGTGCCGGGAGGAAAGATCCGTCAAAAAGAAAAACGGGGTAATGGATAATGGATAATAACGCGCGGAGTCAAAAGTTTTTCCGGTGGATGTAAGAAAGTAGTCCGGAAATTGTGCCCCGTTCCTACTGATGAATACTGATGAGGTTTGCCGGGTCGGAGTTCGTCGAGGTATCACCTTTGGAGATCGCTCGCGCTTATGCCCAGGACTTCAGCTGGAAAAAGTTCTCGAAGATTCCAAGACAAATGAATTTCCCGCGCAAGTTCCTCAATCCATTTTTAAATTGTGTTAAATGCTCGTTACGCTACAATGTTCTGGGTGCAGCTGTAATTCGAAAATTGCGTAATTGACTTGATGGTGTGAGAAGGCAAGTTTTACTACATCAAAAACTTGGCAAAGTGCTCGATAAGTTCATTATTTACTACAAGTATTACATGGTATTATGGGGTCGAGGCGGGAAAGGTTCGTCGTCGAACAAAAAGGTCCGGCCAAAGTTCTGAAAGGAAAGTGATTCCTCAAAAATGTCGGGCCCGCTAATGAAACTCCACTTTGAGAAATTTACTTTGCTCCACTTTTGCGCTCGCAGCACCAGCGATGATAATTCGCATTTAAGAAGTTGGGAAGTCATGTGTTGTCGGGCGCGCATGTGTGCACGTGAGAAGGAGACGCACACACTCATTCTGATTCGGAGCGAGCGAGGGACACTCCAAATCAGAGAGATTTGAAAGTGACCGTTGATCGGTCGAAAGTTGGCCAATTGCAGCTGCCACTGATAAGAAGTCACTTACAAAAAAAAAAAAGAAAAAAAATCTAATGCACCCTTGGGGGCGGAGTGGCAAGGAAGTTTTCCAATATCGCGAGATCTCCTCTCCGCGTGTCCAAAGAAACCCGCAAGAGTTGTTCTCCTGCTCTCTTTTATTATTTATCCGCGCGTTGGATCTGTCCTTTGTCTCGGTCGCGCGTGGGACTCGGTCGAGCGTCCAAAGTGCGGGGGCGTGGGCGGGGGATGGGGTTGGGGTTGGGGGGGGGGGCGGCCCAGAGATTGGAGGACGCGCGCATAACGGCGCCCCGACCTCTATTTCGGCAAAAGCGGAAATGCGTCGCGTCTGTATGCAAATCCGAGCGAAATGACTGTGCTCGGGATGGCAGGATACCACCAGGGTGATATACCGTAATCTCGTTACAGAGCCATGAGCATCAATCGCCGGGCCCCGAAGAAATTGCTTTATTCGGGTCCGCCCCTGGCCGGAAGACAACGACACGCGAGTGCAGGTGTTTAAAGGAAGTGATAAATTCTGGAGCGAATTTGTGGGCGGGGGAGGAAAAATTGTCGGATGAATTGTGTTTTTCGCAGTCGCTCGGGATTACTCGCTCGTCCCTCAACTGGAAAATGATGAATTTAATTATTTAAATTATACATAAGCTGATGACTATCAGTGGAAACTGCTCGGCTCGGTGGAGCGGGAGGGGGGGGATTAATTCCAATTCATTCATTACACGTCAAGTGGAATTTATTTCAAACTCCGCGCATTCATTACGAAAAAAATCAAAGTTTCCAATCCCGGACTTGCTTAGGATTTCTTTACAAGAGCTTCTTTTGAACAAATATTGATTTCACTCCTACAAAACGTGCATTAAAGCCTGCACTACTACCAAAGTCGCTGTCTCTTTAATGTTTGCTTGTACTAATTTTCGAAACTACATAAAGCGTCGCGGCATTGACATTTTCCTTTGCTACAGTCAACAATGCATAAACTTTAATTAAAAAATCATCAACGAATTATCCGCGGAATAAAAAAACTCGTTAGCATCGAGTGTTTATTAGAAAAGGAGGTAGACCGCACTGGAGGCAAACCTCATGCATTATGAATATTCTTGGCGAGTTATGAATGTAGGAAAGGTCCGGGTGACGGAATCCGCGGGGGCAAACGTCGGGCGAACCAACTACAACGGGGCAGGGATAATGGGGATTCGGTAGAAAAAGGACGTCGCCGAGTTCGAATCGAGTCGATTGCCAATCCCGAAAATCCCGCCCAAGAAAATCCCTAGTCATCGATTGACGCTAATTGCCGACCGCGAGTTAATACACTTGGTCGTGTCTCGACCCTGACAGGTCGGTAATGACCCGAATTGATGAATGAATTAGTTGCTTTGAAACGAAACCGCACTAGTTGGATCAGAAAAAATCGACATTGCACACTGGAGTGGCACTGCTGTCAAGGACAATACAGACACGCACACAACACTCTCACGGACTGTCCCTTGACTTCGCCGAGTTTGTAACACGGTCACACTTAATATGATATTGTCCTACATGCCGGACGTACATAACGCGAAAAAAGACGGTTTTTTCATTTTTTGTTTCACTCGGCCGAATGAAAACGACCCCTATATTATGATACACAATTTCCTGCACGCGCTATTGTGTGTTTCAATTGCTCGTGTGCTCGTGTGCTCGCGCTCAAAGTGTCACATTTTCCACGTGACGAGCTAATTATACACCCGTGTTTTTTAATAACTGCACTGCATAACTGAAAGACTCGCGGGGGCGTGGCGGGGGGGGGAGGAGGAGGAGGAGGAGGAGGGTTGGCAAAGTAGTAGGAAAGGGGTGGCGCGGGGGAGCGGGCTTTACCCCGCGATCGCGTCTGATTGAAATTTCCATCCGAGAAATTGAAATTCTTATCTGGCCGTACAGATAAAAATGTTATTTCGTTTGACTGTGTCTTCTAGCGAGCACATAAAAGGAAATCCCCGAGTAAAAATTATCGAGGTTAAGCGAAATTCGCCAAAGAACTGGAGTTATGCTGGATAGAATTTACTTACAGACTTGAATAAACTTGATCAATGATTTAAATAAATATCGCGGCGAGCATCGACAAGTAAGATTTACTTAAATTTCAAATACATTTTACTCGGGAATGCCCTTGTGGAAAGCCAACCAATGGGAACAGGTGCAAAATTAATTTACGACTAAAAATAATAAGGAAAGAACACATCGAGTACAAAACCTGGCTCACTTTTAAAACAAAATAAACAAAAATTGCTCGAAACGGCATACATAATGCATGCGTAATTTATTAAAACGCGTTTAACTCGGTGTATAAATGTCAAAGAAAATAGAGCACAAGCAATCACCGACTGCCTCTTTCCTTCCTACCTCGGCGATGGCTTATTCTTGTTTTCTTATAGCCGTTTCATGTAAAAGATTTTTCTTCCTACATTTTCTCTATATAGGCATACCGATGTATGAATCCGAGGATTTGGTGCAATTTTATGATATTGAATGAAGTTCAGAAACGTTGTGGCATTATTGTCTGCCTCCTTTCCCTCCTTTTCCTCCTTCTCTCTTTATTTTCACTCACTTTCCTCGTCCCTTCCTCGCCCTACAAACTTACTCTTCATTTTCTCATTGAGCCTTCATATTTTAGATTCGCTACATTTCGACTTTTCATACTTTCGAGTGTCTGTGTGCACATTTGTATAAATAGCAGTAAATCTCAATATTGAAGGCATCTGTTATCTGGTAGCTACTGCAATCTTTTTCGCAATGTAGGTTTTGAATTGTTTGGTACACATACCTTGAAGCTATTTTAATATACGTGTACCTTATAATTTTTCATATTGATGAATGTGTAACGAAGCAGGATTTGTCCCGTGTTCCCAATTTTTTCGTACACGTGCACATATTTACATGTACATATACATATTCTCCTCGGGTAAGTTACACAAAATACGTAATAGACATTTACTAATTGAAAAATCATTTAACGATTACTTTTGTTTGCTATTAGAGTAATGAAATGTGTGTCTTCGTTTACATATTTACCAATTATTACATAAGAACCTCTCGTCACAGTTTATATTGAATACATTGAAAAATGTCTATAGTTATTCTATATATATATTTATATACACATTGAAAAAAATATGTCTATAGCTAGCCGTGTACAAGGATAAATCAATATAAAATTGAGGCTCATTAAATAGAAAAATATTAATATTTACTTTCATTAAACTTTGCGCTAATAAATAATATTATTTGATATTGATTTATCACGATATTTTGTTTCAATAATTTTCATACACATTTTCATTTGATATATGAAAAAGAATTTTGATAAATTATTTGCCATATCGATAAAAATAATCTATTAACTAAGAATTTATATGTACACTTATAATCTAGCAGACACTCATAGATTTCCCTCCATTATTTATAGGGCGAAAATATAAATTAAAAGTTACCTGTCTGTTTTTAATTTAATCAATATCACTTAAATTTCAAAGGATAGCATTTGTGGTGATTTTCGCTCTAAATTTTATTTTCATATCTTGTAATTTCAAAGATTGATTGACTGAACGAATTACTTGGAACTGTGAACAAAAGTTTCATAACAAATTTACTTTATCAATCTATTTCAGCACACTCAAATAAATTCATAATGTTTTAATTACTAAAATTTAATTTATTAAAGTAAAAATTAAGAAAAACCCGTGTGTCTGTGTGTGTGTAAAGCAAATACCTTGGGTTTTATGTTTCAATTGATTAAAGGCCTGTATAAACTTTTATTAATTGCTAATATTAAGAATATTATTTTTAATGACAAATAATCACTTTTTAATGCATTAAAAGTAGAATATATTTTTTTAATTAATCGCTATAAATATTTTACAACACCGAGAAACTCATAATAATTTTAGTTGTGGAAGTATATTTTAATAAAAAGTACCAATAAAGATTCTCGTTACGTTACGAGATTCAGTAATATTTCTTAAGGAATGTTTTATGTAATATTTTGTATCAAGGGATTCGCAATAAATTACCTTGTATAACTTGTACGTTCTTAAACGATAATTGTAAAGATAATAAAGGAACCTTCGGAAAATTGGAAAAGAGGAAAAACTAAGGGAATAGATAGATCATTGGAAGAAGCAGAAATAGCTTATGAATCAAAAAGTAATAAGAGTATCGAGCGCTCGCTGATAAAAATATTTCAGTATTAAATCAATGAATGTGGTTCGAAAGAATAAATTAGCATATCAGTTTCGAGTGTTGTAGCTGAAAAATCGACAACAATAAAAAAGCGCAACGCTAATTAGAGCATTAGCACATTTATCAGTGCAACGGCACATAATTTCATACCGAAGATTAATTTTTTCCTCTTATCATCTGTAAACAGTTATTTACAGTATCGATAAGGCTGCTGCTGCTGCTTCTGTTGGTGATCGAGCTGGTCATTACGACCGATGATTATGGCGCGGCTTATGGCCCAGGAGTCTCCTCCATGCGAGTGTACAACGAGGCTGAATGTACAACGACGACGACGACAACAACAACAACAACAACAGCAGCAGCAGCAGCAGCATCAGTGTATTTTGAAAGAGCGGCTGTTACTCTGCTATAATAGAGAGTGAGGAGGCGGATCTTCTGGTAAATAAGGCTGGGGAGGTTACCAAGGAGGTGGGACTGCTTTGGGTGCGCAATCGCAAATAAACCGGAGGGTAGAGGCAAAGGCCACAGGCACGCAAACGGCGCACTAAGGTTCAAGTGTCACCATAAAAAGAGCCGTTAAAACTCGAAAATTGTGCATAAAGCCCGAAAGGCGGCTTGTTTATTCCGGGGGGTGGGGGTGGGGAGAGACGGGGGGTATTATTAAGGTTTTTAAGAGGCCGAGCGAATGCCAGACGGACGATGGACCCCATATCTGGAGAACTTTTGAATATCTCGTGACGGAGAGTCTCCCCGTCCGGGCATAGCAATGGTAATAATATCAATAGCAGTTATGATGATAATGGGCGTACAGGTGGTAAGGACAGTAATCATAATGCTAATGTCAGAAATTACAAACACCTCTTTCCTCGGAATCGCTTTGCGAATAAAAACTGTAATAAGATTCCGACACCGTTAACCTGTTGAATGCCTATCTGCAAAAGGTCAATATACGATAATTCATTCGCTCGGCTGTCTGTCGATCGATTCTAAACCTCGGGGATGGAGAAAACCCGACAGCCGCGGTGTTCAAACATATTTTCAAGTTTAACAAGTGCATCTGAAGTGCAGGAGGGCCGAAAACAGCGGATAAGCATTCGCCGATTCCTGGGTGTTACAACTTTCGAGTCAATTTCGAACTTCCGGCCCTATCATTAACGAAGTCCTGGATATTGCGAATTTCTCTACAACTGGATATGCATTAATGCAACTTCAGGCCTGAATCTTAAAGCTCATTAATTCAAGAGGAAGCACAGCATCGGCCTTCTCGGGTGCCTGTGCAACTTACTTCCTTAAGTAAGGGAAACTTCGCCCAGCAGAGCCGAGGCTCCAGTTTAAAAGAAGTTGCCAACTTTCAGACGCTGGAATGATCCCGGGAACTTCCAGGAAAAGGCGACACGCGCGCGATCCGCATCTTGTGGTTCGCAAAAAAAAAAAAAAAGAAAGAAAAAAGAAAAAAAGAAAAAACACTTGATGCTTCACACGTATGACCGAACTCTTTGGTTACTTTTCGCTCTTTAGTTGCACTGCACAAATTATGCTAAGGTAACTTTACCTCATTGTTACCCGCGGTTCGAAACTGTGTTATTTGTTGGGAAACGAGGATATAGCATTGTCCTAAATAAGCAAAATAATTAATTTTCATTTTTAACATTTCTTCGAGCCCAACTCTATAATTCACAATAATAAAAATTACAAATACTTTGCGCTTTTATTAAAATAATTGTAATTCATGACATTACTTTCGAAATAATAAACATTAATATAATTCACGATTTCTCAAACTTTTCTTATTTTTCATTTCTATTGCATTACCACAAGTTTTGCCATTCCTTAATTATAGACAAACTTTTATTCGGTATTATTTATTCGTAAATAATAATATTAATCCCGAAGACGCCTATAATACAGTTTTTCCTAATTCTGTAATACAAGTCATATCTTTTAATTATTTATAAGATACTTATCAACTATACCATTTTTACTTTTATACAAAGTTCAATTATAGTACAATAAATTTGTAAAAGCAGAAAAGTAACAAATAATTATTCATTACAAGAAAGTTCGTTTCTTATCATTCTTTGTGAAATATTAACTTTGTTTTAAGGGATATAATTCTAAATAAGAATGAAATCTGGTCACGTCGAGATATTGTTTTTTGTATTTTACATTCTCATTGGAATTTTCATTTAAAAGAATGTCACACCAAACTTACTAGTTTTCACATTGAATAAAATTCAGTATCTTATATTCAAATCAACTGTTTTTATTTTCCTTTTTATTAAGTCTTTGATTATAAATGAATTATTTAAAATTTTTAAAAATTTTGATTATAATAAAAGTCATTTTCGTATTTATATCATTCATTTTATTTAGTACAACGAATGAAAAAAATCATTTATAGTTATGTAAAGCCTTCTGAACATACATATATACGAAAATATCTGATAATTTTATAAAATATATTAAACGTTTTATCCGAATCTATTTCAATTTTCATATAGTCTTCTTATCTGTTAGTGAATTACTCATCTTGTAATCCATATTAATCATATCCAAAAATGTATTAGAATGTGTCAAATAAAGAATTGTATCTTATCTTTTGATGTATATAGAGCACCTACATCAATTATTATAGAATATATACTATATTATCTTTTCTTTCATTTTTTACTGTAATATTTTACTGAAATTAATTTTTTCGTTTGTAACAATTTAAAATTTATGCTATATGGATTTTTCAAAAATTGTATATTTTTTTTCAAAGAATATTAAATATTCGTACATGTAAAAACAAATTTAATATAGTACACAATTTTTATTTCTGAAATGAATATGATGTAAATTTCTAAAAAAATATTTTAATTTGCAGTTATTAACTTTAAACAAGTACAAGTAAGCAAATAAAATATATTCAATAATTCTTTATCTAAACATCTGAGTGTGTCTTGCCCAAAACTTGAGATTATCTTCTTGTGGAAGCATAAATTCAATAAATGCAAGTACTTTTTCAAATTGCTCGAAAAATTCAAATTATAATTTCAAAGATAATTGCAGTTGAATAATGCAGGAAGTATTAATATGGATGATGAGGATAATGAGCAGCTATTTTTGTTGATTTGTATAGTTTTTACAACGATTAATTTAAATAAATTATAAAAAAAAGAAAAAAGTAAATTACAAAAAATATTAAAAAATGAAAAATACGTGGAGGAAAGATAGAAGGAGACGTGTTCGGTGATTTTATTGGTAGTGAGTACACAAATGTCGAAATTGTCAACCGTGCACAAAAAAATAGCATACAAGCTAACGCAAAAACTAATAATGTCATAAGCGAGCAAATAATTTTCGAATTGGAATTTTCCGATAGTGGGCGTTGAGACTTTGCAAAATTGAAACTGCGAGCACGAAAAACCTTTTGGTTTGCCAGTTAAAATTAGTACAATGAAACTTTACGACGGTGTAATAAAACGAGAACTAACACTTATGCTAATGCTAATGCAGATGAGGAAATTTTAATCCCCGATCGGAGGGTGAGGGTAACGGAGCGCAAACGCCTTAACGGCGTCGCGTCGCCTCCTCCTCAATACAAGTAACTGGACGCCGACGACGACGACGACGAGGATGATGATTATGACGACGACGAGGACGAGGAGGACTGGAATCGAGAAACAAACGTAGACGAACGAATAAACGGCAACCGTGCAAAACTTTTAACTGACACTCCAAAGTAGCGGTTATTTTTCGTTTAGAGGTCCCTTGTGTGGCATCGCAAAAGGTCGAGTGAGGTCCTACGACTCCAGTGTGACCAATGGGTTTGTGCCTAGACTCGGATCTCCTTGTCTGGCCAAATTACACCAAAGAACAACTTGTACGAGAAAAGGAAAAAACCAGGGGAAAAAGGTCTTCCTCTCGGTGTGATCAACACTCTGATATCTGGATATCCCGAGGTTGTTCCTGAAATGCTAACTGTTTTATTGATGCACGAGGATACGTGCAAGGGTAGGGTTTGTGTTATTTCGAGCTCGACAAAGCGATTTACCTCGGTTTTACGATAAGAAAACATTCGTTAAATTCTTTTTCTACAATTTTTACTTTTATCTCCAATGAAAATGTAATTCCTTATTTTATGTTGTAGCAAATTTATTAAATATTAAGATTAAAGGGCGAGCTTTTAATTCAATTTATAATTGTTTTTTCGCAAATAAAATTTTTGTCGTTAAAATCTAAATCAGTATTTTTCAAAGGACTTTATATCCTTCGTGGTTCCCTTTTTGCAAAGGGATTTATAAATGTACGCTGTATTTCTTCAAATTACTTAAATAACAATTTATTTATAAATAAAGCGAGTCCTTTTTAAGTAAATATTACATGCTCTTTTGAATCTCGAGGTACATAAAAAAGTTTAGAGTTCTAAAAGTAAAAAAGTAAAAACAGAATAAAATAAAATAAAATAAAATAAAATAAATGGCAAAATAAAAATTTATTTCGTTTAAAGTATTTTACTTTCTTTTTAGTTGGGACGTTTTTTTGCGTAATAAAATTGCACAAAATCCTAAAAATCCATTGACGTTGCGTTGATAAATGTCGGTTAACCAAAAGGTTAAATAAAAATGTTAAATATTTGAAATAATACAGTTGGTATGCGGCAACAACGAAGAAGTGAATAATGAAGAAAGAATTAATCAAGAGATTAGGCGAGAGAGAAGGAAGTAGGTAGGAAGGGCGAAAGGGAGAAAGGGATGAAGGGAGAATGAAAGAGCAAGGGAGAGAATGAATAGGGTCGTCGTAAGGGTTGGAGAATGGAATAGAGTACATGCGCACGAAGGGCTGAAAGGGCTCTAACTCGTGAGCAGAGCGCGAATGTATTCCACTAAAGATAAACTCAAACATATACGTGTACAAGCGTATTTACATAAGTGACCTTGGAAGGGCCCAAATCTAGCAGAAATGAATCAGATACGGATTTGGCTCCTAAATGTATCAAATCTCATTAAACATCGTCAAAGCCGTCGGATTGTTTCGCCGAAAGAGCGAAAATAGTGCACATTGTTGTACTGCAATAATGTATTCATTTTCCTTAATTTATTTTACCTTCATAGAATTACAATTTATAAACTATGTCAACAGTAAACGACACTCGACCGAGTTTGCTATGTCTCATAAGCGAATTAAAGTTAAGAACTAAACAACATTGAGAGGGAATGTATCTGTGCTTTTGTGTGGGTACGTGCGCGCGCGCGCGCGCGTGTGTGTGTGCGTGTGCACGGCTAAATGAAATTTTACTTTAATCTCATCAAATTTCTAAAAGCTTGCACAGCCATTTTACGAAAAGTTTCCCTATTTATTCCAACAATTTATTTCATTCGTGAAGCTACTAACCGTTAACAGATGTACTCGGTTTTTGAAATTTTGTACACAAAAATGTTTCCAATGCGCTCTATCTATGTCTTTCCCTTTCATAATGATAATATTTCTATTTCACCAAGGAGAAAATCACGTTTTACCTTCTAAAAGCATAAGCCAACGATTTTGATTTAAAAAGGAAGACGAAGAAGGAAAAAGTCATTTTTGATTTTTGTCCGATCGTTAACAGCGACACGGTTTTTGAGAATAAGAAAATAAAAATGAAATTATTTAGCTCGTCATTAATCAAACTGTCAAAATTGATGAAATAGACGTATGATTAGTTAAATCCTTAAGGGGATTTAAAAATCCCGAGATTCAGGTTGTGAGTATTATATTACTGGCTCTGAGCGTAAAAGAAAAATTCAATAAATGAGCTCCTCGCCCTCTTTTTCTCACGTACATACACGGCGCCACATGCACGAGACTTACACAGTTAAAAAAAGATTGAAGAAAGAAAAGAATGATAACAATTTGTCAATTCGGTCAAGATTGATGCGAAGATGCGGTCATGCGTCGTGCGATTACTTCCACAGAAAAGATCCTCGAAATCAGGATCATTCATGCATATAAAGGACATTCTAGCACGAAAGACCTACATACGCCAAAGAGTTATAAATAAATAAGTAAATAAATATTACATACTTTGGGTATTTTTATATCATTTTTTTCGCTCGCCTTGATGACCATCAATTGCGCTACTTTGCATATAAATTCTCGCTCGTTTTGAATTTATATACACGCACGTATATTTTCAGGGTCTCAAAATTTTATTGAATAACAGAAACAATAGCGTGTAATTGCTCTTCTAAATGATAAATGACATTCTATTTGTAAATTTTGTATAATAAAATTCTCTCAACTGAAAAATATCGATGCACGTGTTTTTAAAATTAAACCGAAGAGCCAAAGAAATATTGTTTTAATAATTATGAATTTACATATATTTTATAAAAAAGAAATTGCAAAAAGGAAATGAATATAAAAGATTTTATTTCGTTTAACGGATCTGATATTTTATACAATGTCTTATGTATTTTATTTCTTTGCTTTTCATTAAAAAATTTATGTTTATCTTCAAGGGTTAAAAAACCACTCCAAATATTTAAATTACATAAATCTTTTGTAGAATTTTAATCATAGGAATTATAACATTTTATACAAAATAATAATTCTTCATTATTTTTTCAACTACAATGCTTATATAATTATTATAAAACAAATATTTGTTATTTTCAAAATTATTCTAGCAATTTTTTTAATAGAAAAGTTTCAATGTGAAATTATCTGTTAGAATATTAAAAATGCCAGAATATTTATTCAGCTTATGAAAACATAAATTGATTTAAAAAAATGAAAAGTTCTTGTTAAAAAAAATAGGTTCACTGGTTAAATTCAAAATGTAAAATTCATATTTATGTTGTAAATATATAAAAGTACTCTATTTTAAACTTTTATCAATGTAAATTATTTTGTCATGTTACTGAATTATTGATCTATAAACAAATAGTTATTTGTTTTAAAGTTCAAGAATATTTCAACCATTTTTCCTTGTTTCTAGCACTTGTGATAATTTGAAATTATTATATTTGAATTAAATATATAAATAAAAAAAAAAAAAATTGTTTATTATTTTGAAAACTATTCAAATATGAATTAAATTTTTCATTTTCAATGGATTCCTGTGATTAAACTATCAGACACAATAAAATTATTAAAATAAAGATAACCATTAAATAATATTTTATCACAAAAAAAATTAACTCGTGATTAAACTAATTTTTCCATTATACAAATATGTTTTTAATAAGTATGGCAAGTATTGTAATAAACATAAAAGATAATAGAAATTACATTCGCTAATGTTAATATTTAATTTTTTTTTTCTTATTTAGTACGTGAAATAAATTTTTTACTATATTTTCTGAGAATATAACGTATTATTTTATAATAGCTACCAAAAATTAATTTAAAAATTTTAAATTTTAATTAAGGATAAATTAATTTTTACAATTATTCGCACTATTGTACAACAAGCACTTTGGTAACATTAATATATAGTTACAGTATATTTATGTTGACGGAGAAAGTAATAACACTTAAAAATTATAATATAAAAAATGAGAGTGTGAGCGGTTGTTAGTAATAAAAATATTATTTTACATTAATCTTAATTAATTCTCAGTATTCATGTTTTTACTATCTCTGTCTTTATCAGAGTATAAATTTCTATTTACAGTAATAAATTTTTATCGTAACATTTTTTAGGATATTGTTTTTTAATATAATAATTTTGTAGATTATATACTCCCAGTAAAATTAAATAAAAATGATTTGGATTCACCCACTTTACATTTTATAATTCCGAATGCTTATGAATTCATTTATCGTCGTAAAAATAAGTTACGCGAGGAAATACAATATACTTTAATAAAAAAATTTAATTTTTCATTTTGAAAATTGTACCTGCTTATTTCATACAAGCGTAAGATACTGAAACATTCGCCTTATAATAAGTTGAAAAAGCTGATCGTAAATATTTCTTATGCAGTGAAATACTTCCAATCGCTTTCTCTTTGAAAATACATAAAAAATGTTAACTTTCCTGAGATACTTGCCCTTACGAAGTTTACCAACTACTCTCTAAAAAGTAAAAAGTCCTATAACAAGCTCTTGATAAATTTGGAAAATGCGTAATACAAACACTTTAACAGGGGATCCTGTTTACTTTGATCAGTTAAAATTTCCACTCTTTACGCTCGTTTGAAGAATGGCTAATAAAAATAAACGACACGGTCTAATTTCATGAAATTATTTATGGAGCATCAAATGTAATGAAATTGTATATTTAATGAATCAAATTTGGATCAAAAGAACGGTATTACCGTACTCGTTAATACTTTGTATCCAATCAGTTAATTGAACAGAAATCTTGGCGCAATTAATTTAAATAATATCAAGAAACGCTTCAAGATTTTTCAGAGTCTTTGGTTAAATTATTCGAGTTGAAGAAACAAAAAGAATCAAAGAGCTTGTTCGCGAACGGCTCTTTCTCTTTCTCTTTTTCATTTCCCTCCATCCCTCCCTCCCTCGCCATCTGTCCCTCTCTCATCCCTTGTCATTCATTCTCCGTGATTAAAAATCCCTCTCGTGTCGCGCATTCTTGATGAAAATTGAATGTCGCTCAATCGCAGTTTTGCCAGTGGCGGGCAATCGATCGATCGGTAAACGGGGAAGTTGTGGACATCGATTGATTGGACGTAATGGACGAGTTCAGAGTCGGTGCGCGATGCTTTTCATTCACGATCTGGACAACTTTGACTCTTTGTTTCCCTTGCACTACTTTGCATTTCCCCCGAGAGAGAGAGAGAGAGAGAGGGAGGGAGAGACGAGGAAATACAACGAATTTCCCGGTGACCTAACATTTGACATAGAATCCAGAGGTGAACGGCAGATAGCTCATGGCTCATGCAAATCCACCTCTTGCTCAAGACTTAAAAATTTCTTTTATTGCCTTTTCATACACTCTAATTAGCTTTATGGCCTAACAAGATTATGCGCCGATGAAAATAAGAATTTACTTTAAAAGTTTTGCATTAATGCCTCGCAGAAACGTAAATCGAGGAAATGTTCTATCAAATTTATTAGCTCATTAGAAACTAAATGTAAAAACTACTGCTCCATGTTTTGAAAGACAAGTTTGATAAACTTTTTAAACGCGTTGCGAGTGTGCTGTAAATTCATTAAATTCAACTAAAAATTAAATTACTTTGAAATATCTAATTAAATTCCACCAAAAATTAAATTACTTTAAAATATCTAATGTCTCTATTATCTTCAGTATCTTATCTTAATGGCTATACCTTCCATTACTCTACAGAGTTTATAAAGGAAATGTACATGTACACCGTAAACTCTCTCTCTCTCTCTCTCTCTCTCTCTCTCTAATTTATTCGTAATAATAATGAATACGCATTACTGTGCAATGATAAGAAATGAGAGGAAAATACAAAATTCATCGCAAAGTAATTTCCATCATTTTTATATTATTGTCCTTTATGCTGACGTCTATTTAAATCGTGAAATCTGACTACTAAAGCAACATACGAATGGTGTGTAAATCGAGTATTGAACCAGTCCATTGAATATTAATAAATATTTAAAATTTTAATTCCATATTCGAATTCCAGTGAAGAATTGATCAAGGTATTAATATTTGGGCTTATGAAAATTAAAAAAATATTAAAAAGTATGATAAGTTGGTTTTTTCAACGATGACATAATTGGATTAAGTATAAAATTTATTTTAAAAAACGTTTTCACTTGAAACTCTCGGCCTTTATGAATTATGAGGATAGATTTATCATGCCAACATGACAACGTAATTAATAGAAAATGCTAGAAGTTATTCAAAATGTACTTAAATTTTGTTTATGCCACTTACAATACACATTTGTAAATCATTTAAAAAGTACTACAATTTTCACTGTAAACTAATATATGCTAGAATTTATTACGCATATATATATGAATATATATATATATATATATATATATATAGGCGTGTGGTGTGTGTGTGTGTGTGTACGTGTAATATGAACCTGCGGTTGCAATATATATTGTTACCTTTCATTAAATATTAGTTTATGCTGTTTATTTCAAATTTATCAATCCTCCAAAATTATTCAACTAGATTTTAAAGATGTTTAATTAGCCATTGTATTTGCAAAAATTAACAGTATTGAAAAACTACACCCAATAGTTAAAAAAGGCAAAACCCAAAAACAAAAACAAATCATTAAAAATAAACGTCCAAAAAATTATGAAACATGATTTATTATATACTTGTGTGCATTTGTCCCTGTTGTCAACAATAATCATACAACACATAATTTATTCGATATACAACACTCGCTTAATCAGCAAAACATCAGAGTTCACATTAACATAACATGAAGAATGTAACGCCATCCATCGGGAACAGAATCAATTTCAAACTAAAGTCTCGTTTGCTCGGTTGAAAAGTTAGTCAATATTTTGTAGGTGACGTTGAACGCTTGTCTTATCGACATTTGACCGATTTTTTTACTTGTTACGAATATATTTCACAAGCAAATCGCATATCAGTTATGAATTTGAGATTCGTTTTTAATTTAAAATAAGAAAAAAAGCTTTATAGATATTTATAGATAAGCGAACGTCCACGGATTCGTACAAATAAATTCGTGATTCGTCTGCTGGTGTGCACATCACCATGTATTACGATTAAAATATTTACAGATTTTTTAATCGTAAATGGAGATGTTTTTTGGGTCTTGATTGAGGCAAATTGAATTATTTGTAGCCTTATAATTCATAAGATTTTATAGTTCTGAACTTTATTTAAACTACACCAATTGTAAATAAAAATGAGAAAAACATGGTATGGCGAGAATTTATTTATTTAGGTAAATTTGAGTTTATCATTAATATGAAAACGCAATGATTATTTTTAAAAAACAAGTCGTCTTCTCTGTGTAAATATTGTATGCATTTGTAGTATTTGCTAATCGTGTGTAAATAATTTTCAAAGGAATTTATAAATTTACAATGAATTTAAACTATTAAAATATAAAAAAAAAAAAAAAAAAAAAAATATCGAGAAGTAATTTAAAAGTCACATGAATTTTTATTACAGATTATAAAAAAAAAAGTATTACGTATAGTTAAAGCAGTCAAAAGTGACTTGACACCAATGCTTCATGGCAGTATAAAAAGGTCAATTTTAAGACACGACAATATTTTTAATATAAATTAGTTCACGAATAATAATAATAATAACAATAATAATAATAAATAAAGCGTAAAAATTCAATTATCTGATAAGAGGAAGGAAATGAGGGAAAAATAACGTTATAAATAAGACATAATGTGTCTGAAATTACCAAGTGTCTTATTTCACGCCGAGCAACTTGGAATATCTAAAGTTTCCTAGCTGGAAAGCAGTCGATTTCGATTCTCGTCAAATACAAAAGAACGCTCCAAATAACCAAAGCCATTGTTATTTCTCGTTTTACTTGACTTTCATTTTCACCAAACCGCTTTGATTTAAAAATTCTTACTCAACACTTTAATACGCCAAATAATACACTGTAATGAATTTTAAGTGTGACGAGCGAGTGTTTTGCGAATGTAAATTCATGTTGAGATTGACCTGGAAATCTGCAGATGAGACGAACTATAAGAGCAAACAACAATTTCTTTCAATGTGTAGTGTAGCAAAATTTTCTAATCATGGTAAACACATTCATAAACTGACACCACGAAGCTTTTTTCTTTTTTTCTTTTAAAGAATTCATTAAATTAAGAGCTTTTATCTATAATCTACAGCTCACTTTATCTATTCTAATTCTAATTTAATAATAATCTTAAAGGAATACGACATGTAAATCATTTCTAATTCTTTTTTACTAATTATAGCATCGCTCTGAAATCCACTACTCATACTCGTAATCTATCATGTAGCACGATTTTATAATCATCGGTGCCGCTCGAACGCTTTAAAGAATTTTTTGTCGATTTTTTTTCTCGTATGGCTCAGCGTCTATGCATAAATGGCAAATCATTTAATTAAACAATTTTTTAATACAAAAACAGATGTGCTGTTGTAAAGGGGGAAGTGTAAAGGTTCCAACGGAATGGCTCGAGCGATTCGAAAATGGATTTTTGTAATATTTTAATAAGTTGGCACTTAAAATATATTAAGAATAATTTACGGTATCACTTAACGTCGGCAAAAAATTACGACCCAACATTTTAAATGGAGATTAAATAATAAAGTTGCGGCTTTACTCTCGATAAAAATTTTATCAACATTCATCCTGTAAATTTACTTCTAAATCCACAAGCCACACAGCAATTTTAAGTTACAAAAAAATGATTTTCATGGCGAAATAATAATGACTTGTATATTTTGTATTTTTGTCAGAATGCAATACATAAAAAGACAATAAAAGAAAAATGAATACTCACTGACTAACATTTATCCACGAAATAGGCAGTTACAACATCTCATTTTTACGATAACAATGAAAGTTGGTAATCACGTTTGAAATTTTAATTAGTTTAGTGCTGTTTATCACTTTATGTGTTTATAAATTTATAAGTATACACATTTGTATTACACACTTGGATAAGAACCAACCTAAGCTTACGGCACACATAAAAAAAAAAAAAAAAAAAAAAGAAGAGAGCTTAATGGAAAATGAACAATGGTTTTTATTTCAGGTAGAGCACTTGTAGAGCACTGGACATCGAATAGCGAACATCAATTTGGAATTAAATTTTAAGAAAAATGCAGAAGACCAAAGTTGAGCTGGAAGATAAATAAAGCTAGGTTAGCTTTTTGCCGAGCCTCTTTCAACTCGAGTTATTATTCTGATCGTCCGCGGTAATTCAAACACTCGATAACGCTGTTAAATCGTGAAAGCACAAACATTTACAAAGATCAAGATTGTCAAAAGTCGAGGCGTCAAGGCCGAGCCCTGCTATTACTTAAAAACAAAACAGTCAACTTACCGACGACCTTGAAAACTACCGACTATTAACCGGCCATCTCTCAGGAATTGAGGCTCGTTGACCGAGGGAAAGAGCTCGGGGCTCCTCGTGGACGACCCTAAGGTGGTTGCGTGATCACGTCCTCGAGGATGCTAGGTGTTGTGCACTTCCACCGGTTCTCGGGTGCGTTTTCATAGATCGTAAATGCGCGCCCGGTGTCGCACCACACATACCGAGCCACCCCACACCCGCACGCAGTTAACAGAAGAAGCGACACTCACTCCCTGGAGGGGGAACCCCGTCGGAGTGGGACAAGTTCATTTGATATTGAAATTTTAAAAGTGGAATTAAAACTTAAGGGACATTTGTCAAATGCGTTGCCTTGCATTTGTACCGCTGCCAAGCATGTGACTCGTCATTAACACTGTACGTGACTGTACCTGTCGTAATCAGCCTTTTTCAAATGGAATCTTTCTTAAAAAGCAATTGATGTCATGTTGTGATTGTTGATTATTGTTTTGGCAATGCTCATTGAAATAATGACAGCGTGCACTTTTTGCTAGATTCTTTATTTAGAAAAATTAAGAATAAAAATTTATCTTTATATGTACAATTCTTAACAGCCTTAATACTGAAAGTAAAATAAAATAAATTATTAATCAATTGTCTGTACAAGCTATTCGGCCTCTTCTTGTTGTTCAAGAAACTGATTCAATAATGCATTGTCTAATGGAATAATAAGATATTCAACTCCGTCGACTTGTCGTTTAATTTTCACAAGCTTGTGGTCTATGAATTCAGTTAATTGAGCCCGTAGTGCTTGATCAGACGAAACAAGGAATTCTTCTCTGGATGCTCTGTACAAATCTTTAAATGCCATTCCTAAAAGAAAACCATATTCATTATTTTAAGTATTAAATTATTCGTAAAAATAACATTTGTAGGCTTATAAATTTGTACTCACCAGGATAATGACTTCCACTATTCTTTATTTGGTAATTTACAAGAACTTTATATATGGCTTTTGCATTTGAAGTTAATGAAGCAAATACATTTTCCAATGATAATAAAGCAAGTGCTCCACTTTTCTGAACGAGTAATGAACTTTCATATGAGGTCTCAGCTACATATGGTAAAAATGTTGTAGCTTCTGTCCAATAAAAATTATATCTCATTCGTTTTATATTATCCCATACTGAAAGATATAAAATTAGTTTTGTACATATAATAAAGTATTAATTATTAAAAATATTTTTTTTTACATAATGGAGCATTAATGTGATCTACTGAAGCTAATATGCGAACATTGGGTATACATGCCAAGCGAGATAACATGTCTTGAACTTTATTTGGACGTAGCATTCCACCATCGAGATTATGAATCAATAAATATATACTTTCATCTTTATAAGCATTCATGGTTTTTTCAATAATATCAAAACATTCACTTGGATTTGTTACTGGCTCCAGTCCTAATAAATCAGTTATTATGGTATCCAAGATCTAATATCAATTGAAAGAATAATTTTATTAATTTATATTTGTATAGTATAATAAATATATATTTTTTAATAATTGCCTCTTTTATGGTTAAACTTGGAAAAAAGCCATTAATAACTAATGATGGTTCATCTGGAATTATTTCCTTCCTAAAATTATTGATTAACGTTCTTTTTGATCCAAGGCCATATAGCATTACTGTAAAACCTTCCCTAAAGAGTTATCAATCATACATGTAACTACATATTATATATTTTTTAAATAAATATTTGTAAATTTTTATTAAATTATAGTTGACTTACTGCATTAAACAAAACCATTCTGTGTAAGACATTTTTAAGGTTTCATTTATCTTTTCAATTTGTTTTTTATGCTCTTCTGAAATGTGACTATTGTCTGCTAATAATTTTTGTAATTCTTTTTCATCTATATGTCGATTTTTTAATCTACTTAAAGTGTGATTTGATGTAACAGACTTTTCTGATTGTGTAGTAAAATACTCATCTGTTTTTAAATGCTATTAAAAAAAAATTATATAAAAAATAAATTAAATATAAATAAAGATTAATATAATAATTTATTTCTTAAAAATCTTACAAATGCTTTGTTAATTCTTGGTCTTAAAGTTCTGGAAACATTTTCCACTGTTTGATTAGGTAGACATTTGCTTTTCTTTTCATTTTTAATGCTTACATTTTTTTTGGAAACATTTTTCGCTATTTTATTAGGTACACGTTTACTTTTCTTCTCTTTTTTATCATCTGAACTTTCAGAATATTTATCTACATTCATTGAATTTTGAGAACTTTCATCGTTGGTTATAGAATTTAAAGAACTTTCAGTTTGGGAATTTTTATTTTCATTTATAGAATTTTGAGAATCTTCAATTTGAGAATTTTCAATTTCATCTATAGAATTTGAGAATTTTCATCTTCATTCATATCACTGTTTGTATCACTTTCAGAACTTGATTCAAAGTACTTTTTCTTCATATTTTTCATTTTATTAGTTTTATTATTATTTACAACCGAATTGGCTAAAAAAACAATTTTATTTTATAATTTTTTATTATAATTAATTAAATAAAAATATATTCTATTTACATTTAATATTCCATCTTTTATCCGATTTATTATTAACATTAACTTTAGTAAGACAAATGCGTAAATCTTTTTTTATTGGAGAGTCTGGTATAATTTGTGATTTTTTAGATACTTTAGCTTTCTCAATCATGGCATTTTTTTTTATCGATTTAACATTTACTTGATATAAATCTTTACCATCAACATCATGATTTGAAAATAATTCTGTAATTAATCAATATGTAATGAATAATACATCAGTCATTTCAACAAACATATTATAATAATTTTTAACCTGTAGGTTCTTCAAGAGTTTCCTCAATATTGTTTAATTCTTCCATGAATTTATCCATTTCAAAATTTTCTTCATTATCCGATTTATCTGTTTCATGCTTTGACCTTCTTGATTCTAAAATATTAAAATAATCAGCAAAATTATTTGTTTAATATTTATCAAAGTTTACCAAATAGATAAAATTATATAAACAAAGGAAGTGCTTGAATTTATTAAGATACATAAAAGTATCAACCTGAATAATTTATAACTTTGCAAGTATTTTGAAATCTTGCAGATCTTCTAGGTTGTGCCATTTTATCATCACTATTAGTAGTTACAGCTTTTTTAGATCTTCGTTGCATTTTGGCAAATAATTAATTATATGAAGATAAATGTAAGTGTAGTAAAATATTGAAAAAATTCACAGCAGATAATAACTATTTGTTATGTATTACTTCAATTTAATCACAGAACGTTTTAATGTTTACGCCTCAAATAAGAAGAGTGCAATTCCCGCGTAAACGCAACACATTACCGTGTGTTCACACATACTTAAGATCACGTATGAATTTAAATGGAATTGATAAACGTAGCATACAAAAATAATAGTGACACCAATAGCGTAAGGCAAACAAGTGTTCCATATTTTTAAACAAACTTTAGAACAGCAATAGGTGCTTATTAATTACATTACTATAATTTAATTATAATTGAACGATCAAAGAACATTTGGTAATTGCTTTCATCAAAACAATATTAAAAATGAATATAATGTACAAAAATGAAATATTAGGATGTCAGTGTAATTGCAGTTTTTGCTTCTCTTGAAATAATTTATTTAACTACGATGACACGTCGACACGTATGAATTTAGTTTTTTGAGTTTACTGGTACACTTTTATTATTATTCTCGAACATTGATTTTATTCCTTTTCATTTTCACGTACTTAAGCTTTCATCAAAGGGTTGTTAAAACTGTTTCGATCAAATTTTAATCCGTAATTGTGTCCAAGTTCTAGCAGACAAAAGCAGGACGGATGAATGGAAGTTAACCGGTTACCGGTAGATCAAAGACGACGAGTCATTTAATTATAAGCACTGCAGCAACAGTTTTGGCGGGTTATTTTATTACTCGTCAGAATAATTGAATTTAAACGCGGTGAAAAGCTCCTCGTTTGTAATGCAAAACAATGGATTTACCCTTAAAAACAATATTTTTAATCTTCCCATCCTGTATTTGCGTATTTTCCTTTGAATTACTGAGGAAATGTCCACCCCTTTGCGCAAACTCATAACACGTTTTTCCCTGGCACATGAATTTACGAATGCCATTAATAACAGTAAAGAGCACTTGACTTCATTTTTTTTCACAAAAAGTACTGGCTGTCACGTAATTTTCATTTATAGTCGACTATTAATTAAACAACAAAGACACATTCATTAATTAATCGACCTCACAAAATTATTTGGACTCCTCATTTTACGTTGTATTACTCACATTTATTATGTATTAGTTAGGTATAGACTGTCTTTTGTTAATTTGTAAGAATTCTATGTATTAATATTTTAGAATGTGTCGTATATTACATTTAATCGATAGTATAAAAATACGCATATGTAGGCTTAATTATCGAATTGAGTAATTTAATTATTTGTTTTTTTATCACTTTTAAAACTATTAAAGCCAACTATTCAAATGTTGAATAAAAACTTATAATTCTTACCTGACATGATCTCAATACGGTACTATCGCGTAACAAATAACTACTTTTATAATTAAAATGTATAAATAATTTATTTTTTATAATTATTATAATTACAAAAGTATTTAATATAAACAATTTCAAGAATATTTTTTTTTAAATAATTTATTTATAAAATAAAAGAAATAAATTAGTGCAATACAATAGTAGTCGTAAGTAGAAAATACCCTTGTTGTTCAAAGTTACTGTCATAAATATGTACATATTAAAGAATTAGTAAATTTATATAATACATTTAAAAATCATAAAATTTGTATAAAATTTTATTTTTTTGGGTTACTACTTCGTAAAAATGGTTCATGCAAAACTTTATGCAATCGTTGTGCTTTTTGTGTACCAAAGCCGGGGCATAAACTTAATGATGATGATGATGCTTTTACAACATCTTTAAATGTTTCATAAGTTGTTAACAGTGTCATAGCATCAGTTTTATTTACTGATCTGACTGTAGTTAAAGCATTTATTAGCTAATAAATAATTAAAGAATTGAAAAATTTGTATTTAAGTAGTAATAAAAAAAATAAATTGATTCTAAATACTTTTTGTTGAGGTGCTGTATCACTGCGCTCCATAATTAAGTCTGGTGGTTTATTTTCATAAGCTTTATATGTTTCAACAATTTTCCCAGCTTCTTCTGCACTCCATGATAACATCAATGTTAAGTCAGCAAGTATACAAATTTTTGTGAGATGTTTTAATGCATGATGTGGCTCGGCTATATCAACCTTTAACATAAAAATCAATGGTAAATAATTAAAAGTTTAAAATTTTGTGAATTGTGATATTAAATATACTTGAACTAAAAGAACACGAAGATTGTAGGAAGAGCCTAAAGTTTTTAATCGCTCATGTATATAATCTGGATTTAACTGATGATATCGAAGTGATAAAAATAAAATACAGGATGTTGGACCCACAACATAATCTGGAATAATCTGTGAATATTCATAAGGAACACTGGTAATATATTTTATAAGTGGATTACCCCTCTGAAATTATAATAAATTATATTATTATTAAATATTGATTTTTTATTAAGTTGTTAAATGAAGAAACAAACTTGTTTTGGATTTATCAAAAGAGAGCTTATTTTCACAGTTTGTTTTGATGATTCCCCTTTTGTACTTTGTTGTGGCTTGTGTGTTTGAAAATTATTTATTGGCTCTGTAAACAATATAATAAAAAAAAAATTAATTTTGTTGATGATCAATAATATTATAATATATTAATAATAAATATTATAAATAAAAATTTATATTAATCACTATAATTTTCTACATATAACAAAGTTTATATATATATATATTCTATACATTTATTACCAACTATTTTTACTGAATCTGTTTTAAATTTCTTTGTATTTGATTCTTTATCTGATGTTTCTTTTTCATTCATGTTTATTGTTTGTTAAAAATACAAAATTACCAACTGTGGTGGTTTATAATAATTGTTATTTAAAAATACTAGGAAATACAAGTAGATTTCTGCAGAGTATAAATATATTTATATTTTTTTCATGATAGTGTTGACAAATACAATAAGAGATGAACTTTTGTAACTAAAATCAGCTGATACGTATTTTTCTTTCGTTACATCCAGTCATTTTTTTAATCTTCGATGACAGAATAATAAATTATTGACTAGAATTACGAAATAGTGCGAAAGACTTGGTTTAGTTTGTATGAAAATCCGGTAGATTTACTGCTGTGAACGCAAAGCACTTTTTATATTCAACAACTGTACATTAATTAATTATAAATAAACCCACTAAAAAACATTTCAAATAATTATTTATTATGATCGTGCTGTCCCTTTTGTAATGGGCAAAATATAGTCGGTCAGGCTTGTCAAAAGGAAAACGTTAATTTGTATCTGACCTTGACTGCAGCGTCGGTACATATACCGTTTATAGCAGAGACAGAAATGTCTAGTAATCTACTATACCAGTAAAAAAAAAAAATGTTTATTTCATTTTGAATATAATGTATGTAGGAAAATACAGTATTCGTTGATAATTTTGTCTAACAACAGTACTTGAAAGTATTTATAATTAGTACTGTCTACGTCGAATTCAAATTACATTAGTCTTATAACCGCCGTGACTTGCGGTGTTTTTGTATAAAATGCCGACAGTCCGTGCAGAGGCGACATTTACTTGGTAAATTCTTAGTAATTAATTGTTCGAATTTCTGCAGAAGCTCCTATTTATGCATGCGATTGCTGGAAAATAAACTCTCCCTTGTTTTGAACGTGAAGTGTTTTAAAATGGAAGTTTAAATGTGGAAGAAAACAAATACGCCTTAAGAAAAACATTAGAAATCAGCAGAAGTAACACGCAAAAATTCAATGTCGTCGCAATGTTGAAAAATGAATTTAAAAAGCGCTTTTTTAAGAGAAAGTTTGATCGATCAGGTTTGGTGGGCTTAGTTGCTAATTAATTATTTATTAGTTGGTATTCCGTGAAGTTATAATTCGCGGACATCCCACGCAAATGGAAAATTGGGCGCGAATGCGCATGCGAAAAAGTTTTACATCGGCAGTCCCACTACAACTGGCAACGAGTGCTCCATGGTAATGCGTAGAAATACCAGAAATGATGATAAGTTTTACAAAGTTGTAATTCACTGTTAATTTTGACGTCAGTTTTTCTAGTTCACGGGTATTTTTAATGAATATAGTGACGTGGTCTGCTCATCAGTATTTCCATGATCTACGTAATGTGAAGTCAGTTTTTTTATAAAAAATTAATTGGTACTTTTTAATAAGGTTTTTTTAATTCTCTCTCTAACCTAAAACATTATTGAAATGGAAAGGGAAAAAGAAAGAGTTATAGGAAATTATAAAAGAATTTCCCATCATGACGTAAGATTGCAATTACCAGCAGATCGATTGAAAAGTTGTTATGATAAGGGAAACACATTTACTTTTAGTCTAAACAAATCACCTAAAATGTAAATATATTTACTCACAAATATCCTTCTAAAATCCAATTTTTACGAGTCTTAATTTTTATCATGACTAATTGTTGTGTTCATCCGTATAAATTTTAGATATTTGCGATCGATGCGACAGTTAATTGTGCAAGGCGATGTATATACGAAAGAGGGAAATTTGGAATTAGGATATATTTATTATGTACGATCTATGACGTAAGTTTAATCATTTCAAATTCGTATTTAATTATAAATAAAGCAATGCTTAAGTAAATTATTTATTTCACAGCCTTTTTCTTGAAAAATTGCAAAATCATCCAAAATTTAAGACCATTGATCTTGCGGAAAGGAATCTAATGAAGAATCGTATAAAAGAAATATTTCCAAAAACTGAAGAGCTTAAAAAGAAACTATTACACCAATATGAATTGGAACATAGAAAAGTTAAACAAGAATTAGAAGAACAGATCAGGATAGAAGAGTTTATAAGACGTGAGGAAGAAAAACAAAGGTACATTGTATTTATATAGTATATTCATTTCAACATTTTTCTTAAATTTGTTATTTACCTTTTTATCTCATAGGTTAAAAGAAAAAGAAGAAGAAGAAGAGAGGGAAAGGGAAAGAGAGAAAGAGAAAGAAAAAGAAAGACAACAAATGATTGCTTCAGCATCAAATTTAAATTATTTTGGAATTGTAGCTGGTGCGAGAACATCTATAGATGATGATAGATCTAATTTTACTTTACCTGTTACTCTACCTTCCAAAAACTACATTACTCCTCATATTGGAGAACAAGCTCAATCATCTTCAAATAGGCAAGACTATTATTTAATATTTCATAAAAATATCAATGTCTATTTTATATTATCAGTAGCTTAAGTTATATTTTTTTCTTATTAGAAAAGCACCGTTTATTGATCGTTCAACAAAACCATCATCGTTAACTTCAAACGATAAATTGAGAGATATTATTGTTCCTAGTGAATTAATGCAAAAATTTTTAAAATTGGCATTTAGCAATACCTGCAATAATACAGAAACTTGTGGTGTATTGGCAGGCAGATTGGAAAGGAACAGATTAATAATAACTCATTTTGTAATACCAAAACAAACTGGATCTGCTGATTCTTGTATTACACACAATGAAGAAGAAATTTTTGATTTTCAAGATCAACATGACCTAATTTCACTTGGATGGATTCATGTATGTTCATTAAAATTATCCAGTTAAATTTGAATTAATGAAAAGCATTCAATAATTTAAATTTATCTAAAGTAAATTTTAATAAATTACAAATTTATTTCTTTTTTTTATAGACGCATCCTACACAAACTGCATTTCTATCGAGTGTTGACCTTCATACACATTGTTCATACCAACTCATGATGGCTGAAGCAATTGCTATTGTTTGTGCACCTAAGTATCAAGAGTAAGTAGATTTTATAAATTTGAGTTTTTATAACATTACAATTAAATAGCAAGAAAATATATTAATTTTGCATATTTTAACAGTAATGGCTTTTTTCATTTAACTCCTGAATATGGTTTGAATTATATTGCAAATTGTAAAGAAACTGGTTTTCATCCTCATCCACCTGAACCACCTCTTTTCACAGTGAGTTATTTTTATATTTTAATTTTTAATAATCATTTTGTTACTTATTTTTTGCCATATTAAAATTTTCATAATTTTTAATATTAAATTTTTTAGAGTGTTCTATTATTATATAGATAAATTTACAAATATTTTGTATGAATAACAATGTGAAAATGTGTATGTATAAATATGTGTAGTAGATTATATAACCCTTAGTTTCCTGCTCTATAATTTGCAATCCCCAGTACTCTATTTATCTAACTATTTATTAGTCGGAATCGTCTTTTCGCGTGATCGCCATTAGTGATCGTTTTTACTTTTTTATTTGATCACCACCAATTATTTATAAAAATCCATTATTTTAATTTCGTCTTCCATATTTTTATATAATTGACATGTCGTGCCGTTACAATCTAATAGTTATTTTATCCTTAATTTACGAGTATTAATTTTAAATCACTGAAAGATTATTTTTTAATTTTGATATAACAATATCAATTTAATTATTATTTCTAACATTATTATTATTTTTTAACTTTACGTTTTAAGAAATGATAGTTTAATCCGAAATATATGTAACAATTAATTAATTATTATTTTTTTAATATTAAAAAATTGGCATATTAATGTTACAGTAAAGATTGTTTCATTACAAAATGAAATATATTTTTACTATGTATCATGAAACTATAAGATTATCATTAGTAACAAGTTTATAATTTCTTTAATAAATTGTATTCACTATATTTATTTCAAAATGATACTTATAATTTATTTTTTTTTATATTAATAAATTATCAAATGATTATTTACTCATCATTATTGATTTTTTTATTACAGACTGCTAAACATTTTAAATTAGATCAAAGAGCAACTATAGAAGCTGTTGATTTACGAAGAAAATGATAGTACAATTACCAAATACGCTTTAACGTGATTTCTCAATTATTAGTAAGTAATTGTGAAATTTTATTGCTTTATTAAAACTGGACCATCAATTGTAAGCATTTGAAGTATAGAGAATAGTGTAATACAAATGTATTAAACGCATTCTAATATAAACTGCGACATATTAAAATATTTAGAAATCTGTTGATTATTTAAAAGCAAATAATAAAATTGAAGAAGTAAATTTATAGGTAAAAAATGTGGCTTTTAATGAAATAAATTAAAAAAGTGTTGATAACTTAATAATTATATTTTATACATAAATTAGATTTGCGTAATTATAAAATGATGGACCACTTAAATGTATACTTCTTTCAACAATGAATTGTTGTAGCTCCATTGTTGCCATTTAAGAAACATTGCTTCCTTCCTTAACCAAGTTAATGAAGAAAATTATGTATATCTTGTCACTTTAGTGGAGTAATAAATGGAAATTATTGTACATTATTCAATTATATATATATATAATTAGATTTTTAGTTTAAGATATGGTAACAAAATTAGGATTTTATGAAAAGTTTCAATGAGAAAAATCTACATAATCAAAAATGAAAGCTTTTTATTTTATTAAATTATCAAATAATTATAAAGATTATTATATTATACATTTAAATTGATATATCAAATTCACGTATATGATTTAAATGTTTTTAAATTGTGAATTAAATGAAAATTATTTTTATATTTATTATATATTATTTTCCTTAATTTGTTTTGTAGGCTTGATGTATATATCTAGATTTATCGTAAAATACGTAGCTCTACTATGAATTCACGTATTTTAAATGTCCAATTTAGTATTTTTAATTTTGTTATAATATTTTTAAATAAATTGATTAAATCAAAATTGATAAATATAGTCAAAATTCGAGTGATAAACAAATCTATTAAATAGAAGTATCACGAATCTGACAAAAACTTAAATTAACATATAATTTTTATCTAATTCTAAAATTTTTATTTTGTATTAAATTCTAGTCAGTATAAAGTGACAAATTTATTTTATATCGATGAAATTATTTTATTGATTTAAAAAATTTGTATTTGATTTTATTTTAAATATATAGTAATGTATAGTGGTAATTACAGTTTTTTTAAAATTGCATTTTAAATAATTTATATTTTATTTGTATAAGATTCATTGGTGATATTTATTATACTACAAAAATATTAGAAGAAGAATTTGTTTAATAAAAAATTTTACCTGAAATCTTTTTAAGAGATTTTTATTTTTATCTGTTTATTGTTAAATTTGTTGAACAGTTGTATTATTTGATTGTTTAAATAAAAATTTGAATGTAATAGGTTTTTAATTACTTTAATTTAATAATAATTTATACTTTTTAAAGACAGTATTTTATTATTTTATCTAATTATTTATATATTATATAAATAACAACCATTATAAACTTTTCTTATGTATCTTAAAACTTGAATAATATTCAAGTAATGCTATCAAATATTATTTTTTTTATATGTATGTCTACATTACTTGTTGTTAGATTATTCAAGTTTCGATACATTATGTGGTTATTAATACATTTTATTTAATAGTTTCATCAGACTTTTAATTTTTAGAGCAAGACTTAATAATTTACATTAAAGGAATTGAAGTATGGTTGTTTAGAATCGTTACTTTAATTTATTTAAAATTTTTATTTCATAAATTTTAACTTATTCAATATGCTAATATTTAATATTTATAGACGATTTTTTAATCTACATTGATAAAAAACGGTGCTACAATTTTTCGTTGTTATGTTGTATGCAGTATTAAATTAAAATCAATTACAATTTAAAATACATAAATATTTGGTATCTACTTTATCGTACATTTTTATGCTGAAAGATAATGTGAGTTTATTGCTATGGTTACATCATTGATGTTTGTTGTGTATCAATTTTTCCTGGTGAATAGACTTGTGGATGTATTTTATTACAGGGTATAATAAATAACTCGCTTTAATTTTAGATAACCATTCCACTCTTTGTGTAATTTAAGAAACTAAATTTCGTTAAATCGTGTGTCCTAACGAAATGTAAAATACGCTTTTCCTATATCGGACATCATGCACGTTGGTCAAAGATTCCATATCATGACCACGACGACCAATACAAAATATGAACCTATTAGGATCCGGAAATCAAAACGCTCACCACACGCGCGCGCGCGCGTGTGTGTGTGTGTGATTGTGTGTGTAGGCATGCTATTTATTTCTGATACCGGTCGTTATTACCGGAAATCGATTTATCAGTCCAAGAACGATAGCTATCCAAATTCTGATTGAGGTACGCGGAAATGGGTGTGGCAATTGTTGATATGGTAATTTCCCGTCGTGTACGATGAGAAAAATCGCATATTGAATCACAAACCGCATTACGTATTTTCAACAGTATCACATGTATCCAAGGGCACTTATAAATATAAAAATTTGCTTAAATGCTTCTTTGTTCTATCGAGCTTATAGTGAGATCATATGTTGCCTACAGGTTGTAATCAATAATAACTAGTCTGCACATTTGAGAAATATTTTTTATGGACTTTTGGTTACTCGAAGACTCAAGGTAGTACTTTATTCTCTTGTATAAGTACAATATTTAGTCCTTGTCAGTTCCAGTTTTAATTTTTATTACATCTTTTTTCTTGCATCTTAGCTATTCTGACAATTTTTTCACCTCGGAATACATTAAACTAATTTAATAATACCAGTGATTCTTATGCGATTTTGATGGTTGACAATTTTTCTAAATTTGCAGATTGAAGAATCCATTGTTCTGGTGTTCGTTGCAAAGTGTGATGTTCCTTTTCTAACTTGTACTGTCTCGATTTCCTATATTTATGCATCTTATTGAGTTCTTAAAAAATAATGACTTTCGATAATGGGAAGATAAATTTAGATTTAAAAAAAAATATTTAAAATTTTATTTTAATAAGAGGCATTGATGAATTTTTATTTCATTAAGAATTTGCGATGCATTACTTTAATGTGCACTAGGATTATATTATCTTGATGTAAGTTTATTGTACTTTGATGCTCGATACTTTTTTGTTGGAGGTCGCACGACATTTTTTATCGGAATTTGATGCATCAGAATCTTGGTAAAAATTCATTGTCCAGATTAAAAAATAAATTAGGTTAAAATGGCATTCTTTGTAAAAAATAAATAAAGCGAGGAAGGAAAGTAACAAATTAATAAATACGGCATCTGTATTCGATAAGTAGCGGATAAAGAAGAGCTTGATAAGTTTATTAATGATAATTGTAACGTGGCGATTCGTTATTAAAACTCGTACACTTAATAAATTTTTAAGTGTAAATAAGTTAGAGACTTGATTTTGTTAAATGTGGTATTTATTAAAAGAAACTTGATACACTCTCGATGGAGATTTAAGAGTATTAGATTTTTTATGTTTGTACCTAGTCAAAAGAAGCAGCACAGCTTTAAAACCTTTCTTCTTTATTGTAGATAAGACTTTTAACCGATAGGGAATTACTACCTGCATCTATTAGCAAAAATCAGGTTAAGTCGTTAAAGGGATTTCCCGGGCCTAACGTACACGCTCATACAACACAAAAAAGTGCACAGATATTTAAGTTCATCGAATAATATTTTGAAGCAGCAACAATAATTAATTACGCTCTACAAATTATAATTATCAATATATATTAATAAGTAGTAAAAATAGAAGAAACGTATGCTATTATATTTATTTATTGATATATTTATATGTAAAACACCTCAATGAACAGTTCTAAAAATAAGTTATTGTAAATGGAAAAAAACCAAGTTAGCCTAAAAAATAATAAATAAAAGTTTAAACACTAATTCAAAATCGAGATGATGGTAATTTGAAAGACTCTACGAAAAAATACACCAATCTGTCAAACAATGGTTGTTAGTTTTCCTCAATAATTTTTTGCTAACATTTTCAAAAAATTAGCACAAAATAACGAAATAACTGAAATGTGAACAAACACGCAATAACAAATTATAATTCAAAGTACACAGAAAAAGTATTAAAGTTTATGCAAGTAAATTTGATGATCGGGGCAATTAAATTTGATATTTAATTTTTTTTTTTTGTTATTGATACTATTTATTTTTTCCTTCCTCTGAATATGCATATATTTTTTATAAACTTTTCTCGTTTACATTTTTCGCCCTTTTTTCCATGATTTTTGTTAAATTAATTAAAAATCATCAAAATCCATAAACATATCGACATAATTTTTCAGAAATATTTAACTATCGTTTTCTTATTTATTTTTTACATTGCACAAAACATTTTTCGTCCCAATTTTTTAATTATATGTTGAATAAAAATAAAAGAAAAAAATAATTTTAGTAAAGTAAAATGAATTCATTATCAATGTTGGCATAAATTTATATAGAGATATTTGTGTCGTTACTGTCTTCCAAACTGATTTTAATATATCATTAATCAAAAATTACATTTAGGTAAAATTTAAGCTTTATATACTGAGTGAAGTTATAAAATTTCGGACTAAAGGTAGTTAATCAGCAACTCTAATTCACCAAACAATTCAATATCTTCATTATCACCTAAAGGTTAAAATTGTATTATATCCAGATCTAAGCTCCTGACTAGTTCTTTTTACAATTAACCATTTCCCTGATAGTAGGTTATTATTATTCTGATGACAATATAATTGATATAAATGATAATTTATTTAATAAATAATCATTAACATGGCGTTTAAAACTTGCTTTAAATAATTCCAAGGTATAATAATGCTTGTGATTTGTATTTCTCGTTTATAAAATGGAGATCTGTTTCTTACAATTTAGAACTAAATGAAAGTCGTTTTAATTACAGTAATAGATCATTCAGAGATAAACGTAAATCTTAAATATATGTATAAATACTTGTTAAGATTTATGCTTGAACTGTGTGACGAGTTCGGGATTGTTTAGCTAAAATATAGTTGTTAACATAATTATAGATTCCGAAGCGGCCTGGAATATAGTATCATCGAATATAATTCTTATCAAACTAAACGATCACTTAATCTACTAAAATAAGAGAGTATTTATCAGTATTTTTTACAAATCCTACCATTTTATCTTTATTTTAGGTAAATATTGGTCCTTCGTTTTAAACTCTTATTTTGCCTTTTAATCATCATTACTTTGTATTATTTATCGATGAATTTCAAATATTTATTAATTTCATTAAATATAAATTTTCATATTTTAAAAATTGCAAAATATATTATTATCTTGATGATTTCGATAATTATTATCAAATATTTCATCAATTCCTGTATAATTCGAAATTTTAGATTACATTACATTTCAATATATTTAACATTATTATTTATATGGTTTCATGATGATTTGTAAATAAATAAATATATAAATATATATATATATATATATATCAATTTGCTTTATCCACTGAAATTAAACACGAATTTCCTTTTTAATAGTACATATTGTTATATATTCATGCGTATTGTTCCTATATTTCATATTGTTGAGAACAGTTATTAGTATTATTCATAATATAAAATACAAATTGTATTTTATGTATTTTATTATCTTATATATGGATTATTTTTATTTAAAGTAAATAATAAAATGTCTTTATTTTATCTTTTTTTATAAATTGAAAACAATAATCAAATAATTTAAAAATAAAACGAAACGCGTATTTTTTAATTCGGTAAAAACCTATTTTTTTCTCAAATTAATAGAATATTTTTTTAAAATATTTATATATTTATTTTTAAAGATTTATGGTATACTTTTTTAATTCATTTAAATTTTATTATTTGAATTTAAAAATCAACAGATTTTATTAAACTAATATTGTTTTAATAATTATTATATAATTTTTTTAAAGAAATACAGCTCATCGTATTAATAATAACATATATTTCTTAAAACAAAAACTCACTTGATATTTGAAAATAATACTTTATAAATTACAAATATGTTTCTTTAAACAGAATTTAACGCTTAAACTTTTTATTTAAAAAATAAATTTATAATTGTAAAATCTATAATTTCAATTACACAAAAAGTATTCAAGTCGAAGCGTAACTCGATTTAACTAGTTTAAAGAGGAAGTTTTTTATTGATTGTTCTGAAAATTAACTAAATACAAATTAAAAAAAAATTAATAGATAAAAGATATTCACTGTTACTATAACGTGTCATTGGTATTGTATATTATAACAATAAAATAAATTACTTTATGAAATGAATGTTTTTAATTTTCAAAAAATTTAAAAAGAATTTATAAATGTAGATAGAGCTTTTACCATCAAAATAATAATTCATATTTATATTGATTAATATTAACACAATCTATATTGTTTAAAAAGTCTTTTGATAAAATATTTTATTCTACAATCTTTATTTTTTCTATGTTATTTCAAATTTTGACTTTCCATTGCAAAAGTGTATTGAGACCTTTATGAATATATTTTTTAGAACTATTTGTGCCTTTGGAGCCAATCGTTGTATTTATTATTTCACATTGTAGGACAATGTAAAAAATTAAGGATTTATGTTGGAATATAAAATAAAAATTTTGAAAAAGTTATTAATTTAAAAAGACATAAAAGTAAGTTAAGAAAAATATTTTATTCAATATTTTGCTAGTCAGATATAATTATATTCTTAATATTTGATGTTACGAATAGCAATTCGTTTATGTGTAAAAATGAATTATATTATACACATGCATTACTAATATTAAAAATCTTATTAAATGAATAATTTTAAACGAATAAAAGTACATTTTCAGATTAATATTTTTAAACGTTAATACCCAGTACAAAATTATATTTTCGTAAGTATAAGGTAATTTTTATATAGTTTGGATAGACTGATAACATCATAGATAAAAATCATGAGTCTACAGTTCAAATCCTTAATTTTAGATAATTTTATTGTAATATTTTTATTTGGCAATGTATAAATGAAAAAAATTGTACATACAACCGTACTATAACGTTTACCGTACAAATTAAAAATTATAATAAATAATATATTTTTTCTGTTAATGTAAAATTGATTATTTATCTGAAGTATGTGAGTTAATGATGATGAATTAAAATTTTTTAGGCTTTCATATCAAATATAATTTGGAAAAAAGTACATATATTTGGAAAATCTTATCTAAGCTTGAAATAAATACCACAAGAAAGTATCTTTTCTAGCTGAAAATATTTTATTTGTTAATATAATTCTAATAGAAATTAAAAGCAATGTAATGCTTTTTATTATCAATGTATGTATTGATTACAACAGAATGATACAAACAAGTATGTGCATATGTCCGTGCGAATATAATTTAAGCAATTAGTTTATCATGTATAGTTACTATAAATAGTGCGTATTTATAAGGTAACAAAATTGTATTTTCATAATAGGTAATTTAAGAAAATAAAAGAATTTGGTTATGTATAAAAAGCACGGAATTTAGATAAATGTGTTTAATACAATAAAAAAAAAAAATATGTAATAAAATGTAAATGGACTCGCGTACATGGCTTTAGAAAAGCAAATAAATCTACTACAATGAGAAAGCTTATCCTCTTATTTTCGTTTTAAAATAAGAGCTATAATTATATTAAAGAAAGCTATGATGAAGTAATGTTGGTCCCAAAATCCTTGGGCTGAATCACTGTTTCATTGTTTTATAAAAAATTTAAAATAGAAAAAAATAAATACAATATTTACGAAAAATAATAAATATTTTTAACATATTATTTAGACAAGTATTTACACTTATTTTAAACAATCCTTGTCTTCCCATTACAACATGCACACAAGCATACTCATACACGTGCAAATACACATACGTACGTATGTACAATAAATATTTTATATTTGAATAATGCGTGCATGTAATCATGAATATTTTTTTATACTTTGCAATATTAATCCGCATATTAATGATAAAATTTATATGTCAAAGTAAATTTTTGAAACGTTAAAAAAATAGTTTTTATTTTAAAATGGTAAATAATCAATACAAAATCGTAATTGTATTCATAAATTTTGATAAATATTTTAATTATTTTAAAATTAAAATTTAAGATTTTATATTATTTTATGTGAAATTTCATCATTTTATCATAAAAAAATTTAGAAAACAAAATTGATGAAAAAAAATTAGATTTTTACAGAATAGAATTGAATAATCATATGTACCAATTTAAACAATTGTTATTGATTTTATTAAAGTATATATTAATCAATTTATTGAAGTATTAAATTTTTTACAGTAAATTGTAAATACTATTGTAATTTTTGATAATATGATACTTAAAAATATTATAATTTTAAGATTTATTTATTGTAGAATAATAAATATTCAATAATAAATATTTGGATTTTCTAGTTGTTCATTATAATTTTATGATTTATAGAAGCAAGGAAAATATTTTTATTTCGAAAGAAATTTTTATAAACTGAATCATTATTTTTGATTAATACGTTGTGTCAATTTACAAATAAATTTTATTTTTTTATTTATTTTTATTGATATCTACGTTTCCTCATTATTAAAAATATCAAGAAAATTAAATATGTTTTTTATTCAAGAGAAAGTTTGCTACTTATTATCCTCGTGATTGGGTCGCTTAAATTATTTTCGGAGAATTATCCTCCTTATTCCTCCTCGTAATGTAATTTCGCAATGTTGAAGCCAGGTGATGGTCATCAATGGACACCAATGTTCATAAATTTGCCGTTAATTATTTAGTAAATGCAAATTAAATTGTAAATTCAGTGATAGAGGTGAAATTAAGTTAAGAATGCCGACTCATTGGGTAAGTACAAGTGTGTAAGTAACATATCGAGGAAAAAGTTTACACGAAGAAAACAATGTTCACCGAGGCGCAGCACTCGAAGGCATAATTTAATTATAATTTGCAAAATATGGATATAGCTTTTGAAGATGAAAACAACTGCTACCCGCCAGTTCCACCAATTTCAAATGAGCAGCAGTGACTTTGAGGAGAGCGAGCCGCGAGTTGACGCATGAGGTCGGCAATGCAGGTCTCAGCCTCGACCCAAGCCAACAGCCCTTGCGTGTTCTCCCGCCCAGAACGAGCACACGATCCGACCTTGGGAGACCTTGCGGGTCGAAGGGGTACCGGCGGGGTGTGCATAATTCAGCGCGTCGACGTCGTCGGGATCAACAGGTGCGAGGAGGCGAGGGCGCGGGGGCCGAGGGGGAGGGGAGAAGGCTGCTCAGGAGGGCAGGTCGCGAGGAGCCACCCGATAGCGCGCGGGTTCCCCATTCGCCGAAGAGGCGAGCATCTGCCGGGGCTCGGGTGCGAGGCGCGGTGGCGCAGTCTTTTGTCGGCTTCGGGGCGACTCTCGACTCTCGTGCTCCTCGCTCGTGACGTGCGGGTCGCGTTCCTCGGGAGAGCGACAGATGCCGAGCGGCGCAAGGACAGAGGGAACCAGTTCTTCGCTCTCGGGTTTTCCCGTCCGCACTCCTCCCGGGCGCGCCAGTTGCTTATCGCGGCCCGAACATTGGCCTCGGTTCCAATTATTCGTAAGTACGCTGCTCTTTTGTTTACCGGCACTCTCGGGAAACTCGCGAGTTCGAGTGGACCCCCGGGAAAATCCACTCGCGTCCCTTCCTGCCTTCGATTGATTTCCAGTGGTTAGCCGATATTCTTGGAAACTTGGCGCTCCTCCCGCCGAGGGTAAGCCCCTCAATCGACGATTACGAAGGAGCGACGGGAGTCTTCTGCTGCTGCCGTGTCGGACGGATATTTAGAGTTCCATTTAGCGCATAATGAGATGTGTCCGAGCTAACCAGCCGAGGTAACCAGCCCAGGTAACCAGTCCAGGTAATCAGCCGAGTACACACGTCTTCTACTTCTGGTAATTGGTTCGTAATTTAAAAAGCAAACAAACTAACGGTCCCCCGTATCTGCCTACGTGATTTTCCCAAGAGAGATTCGCATTTCTCGATGCATCACGTAACTCTGTATCGAATTCTTGCCAACGACATCCTCGCAAACAATTTATCACCGAGCACTTGTGTTCCTCAGCTGCATCGCAAAGGTATAGTTTCTAAATAAATGTTGGCCGTTTGCATGTCGATTTGAATGTCGTGCGACAATTTTCCGATGCCCACTTTATCATTGGATCGATACGCGATTCATTATTCATCTAAGCGTGATGCGCCCGTCGCAATAGTTAAATTAATTGAAAATCCTTGATTCCACTGACGACAAAGTCGACGATGGTATTCTCTTGCTTTAATCATCGATTTACCAGATACACACACACACACACGAGTCCACGATGTATTCATTCGCGCGAGATTGAAGCGAAAAACACACACGAGTAAAGCTCAAGATGCTAAAAAAGTCTCCTGCTGTATTATTTTGATAGTGAAAAGTTTACATATACGTATATTCATTGAAAGTGCATTGTTTGACAAGACAGAGACAATGACGTAAGACTGTTTTACCCACCGAATGATCAATTGTCTGGTGAAAAAAATGGGAGCAAAAAAGTTTGCGACTCGCGTGAAACCTAAATTCTCTTGTTCTTGATTGGTGCTCGAACATATTACTGCTATTTAATTGAATTAAAACGCAAGAAGTAATTCTGCGATAAAACTCTGATTGGCACATTATTCAGTGCCTTATTGGGCATCTTATTTGTGAAATACATTGAAATACATCGCCGAGCATCATAGGAATTCTTAATGGTATCAGTAAGTGGGAATAGATAAAGCAACTAGCGAATTATCACGCAATTAAAAAAAACGAAAAATAGCGATCCCAATAATGCAAATACGATTTACATTTTAGTTGAAATTGTGTGTCGAGTTGTAATGTTTGTCTTTGAGTAATATTAAAAGCAAAAAAGTAGCCTCGCGCCTCGGTGATAATTTTCCTTGAAAACGACATTAGAGCCCACGAGCACACAAATTCGATAAAAAAACACCAAAGGAACACCCGTACGTTGTTATGCCTGCAAGTTAATTTAAATGAATAACATGCAAACGAGATAATCTTTTGCAATTAATTTTTTATTACATAAGTAAAAATATGTGCTTATTATGATTTCCACGTGATCTCGCTCTTGTGCGGTTTGAATGGAACGGCTTGCTCCAACGCTCGGCCCGAGTTACCCACACACACGAGCTCACACACATAGCTTTTCCGAAGGAATATAGATACAACTCGTTACTTAGTTGCACAAATCTGATTATGAGACGGCTGAAGATAAATTGAATTTCACTTTATTGACGCCGAGGCGTTGGGAACATCGTCGCGCGTCATTTGCAAGTGACGTTTAACGTGGAAACTTTGGGAGAAGCTCGATTTGCCTAATCATCTTCAATTGCCGCCTCAACTCGTAATGGAATTTCTTTCTAACGCGAAATTTGATTTGAACTAAAAATAGTCCGAGTCTAGGCTATCGATCCGAGTGTAAAAATCTCTGAATAACTATCCAAACCGTCGGTCAAAATGTGAAGTGCAAAATTGAGTACGAGCGTGCATTTTTGTGTTTATCAACGTGTAATTCTTCCTTTTTTTCTTTTTTTTTTCTGTTTTTTTCTTTTCTTATTTGTTCACTTTTTTAATGAGAAATTATACATTTCCCGATATATTTGTTTAAAACAAAAAAAAAAAAAACAAAAAATTTAAATAAGGAGCGATAAAAGCCGATTAAAATCTAAAATACCTTGTGTGGCATCGAGTGGCTGAGCTCTTTTCTTATCTGTTTTTCAGGAGTAAAAACTGATAGAATTGATATATACCGATATCGAAAAAGCAGCTCATTAGTGATTGTTTCTATAAATTCAGTCACTCATTAACTGATCCACGACGACGTCATTCTACCATGCTTAAAACGTCGGTTCACTGTCTGTTGATTTTATTCACTTTTGGTAAGTTTTTTCAACTGGTTTCTTTAAATATAACATACATTTTTATCATAATTTTTGGAGATTTCAACTTGTTGTATAAATTACTTTTAAATTCCTTTAAGATTCAGTGCAGAAGAGCAACTTCTTAAAGATTATTTTATCTAACATACTCCAATTACTTTATTAGAGAACATATTTTTCTATTATCGTAGTCTACCACAATGAGTGTTTCGCATTCAGACTCTCAGAGGCAATTTGAATGTTTTTTTTTCACAGAAAATCTAATCGTGCATGGATTGATCAATGAAGAAGTTATAAAGGAAAAACCAAAGCCACTAGCAGTTGAAATATTGCATGAAAAACTGCTTCCCAGGGAAACTCAATTGACTGTTGCACTATTGAACGGCACAAATGTCACCGATACCTCGAAAAGCGGAAAAGTGTCAATTGAAGGCAATTTTACAACAACCCGCATCACAAATGCCAATAAAACAAGTGACCTTAAATTTAATGTACAAAATACCACGGCTAATGCGACGGTGATCTCCGATAATAAAGGTTTGCATATCTTTAAGTTGCATAATTGAATTATAAAAAATGAATTTCCATTGTTTGTGCCAAGAAAAAATTTCTTATGACTTGCCTATGTATCAAGTGATAATAATTTTTCTTATTTTATTTACATTATCATTTAAAATTTTATTTTTATTTCGTTTTCAATGGATAATTTTATATCTATGAACGTTGGTTTGTAATGAACGATAAATTTACTTTGTTTGATTTTAAATATTGAATTCCATCTCGTATTTACATGTACATGGTACATTGTATAATAAGTATTTATATATTACATGTATACAAATTAATTTAAGTATCTAATCAAAGTAACCTTGTTAAACTTAATTTTTAATTCAGCTTAGTTTTATTAAAATAAATAAAAGATTCAATTTTATTGAAATCAATAAACCAATTTTCCATCATTTTAATTGAATAATTAGAATTTAATAAAATCAAACAAGGTTTTTTCTATTTCAAAGGTGAAATCTCGTTTCCTTGAATATTGTATTTATTTTTAAAATTCAATCTTGTTAGTAATAAATAATTAACAAACATTGCTCTTTTAATTAAATGTCAATTCGTAAAAAAAAAAATTCATTTATGAACAAAACAGTATTGCTAATATATCACGAGACATAATAACTGAAAATTATCATTTATCGTAAAAAATTTTATTTTTTCGCATAAAAACTAACAAATAGAAAGTCTTAATATTTAAATGTTTTAAAAAAAAATTTTAACTTTCATTGTATAACATAATTTAATAATGTTCATTAATATTTATTGTGTAGTACTTGCAGTAAATATGAAACTCATTTTATTTTAATTATTTAAACAATTTAGATGGAAACAAGACTGAAGAATACAATGAACATGGTGTAGATAAAGAAATAAATCCAAATAATAAAAGTGCAGTCGCAGATATAAACGATACAATAAAACCAATAAATGAAACGAAAATCACCAGTGAAAACAAAACAGAAATCGATCTAAATACCGAAGGTAAACTCTAAAGACTCGAAGAAAATGTTAAAATACCAATAATATCAATCGAAATAATAAGCACAAAAAAAAAAAAAAAAAAATTGATTAAATTCATTTAAATTGAATAAGCCAAATAAAAATAAATTTCAGAAACAACAATGGAATCTGAACTCACCACTGACATCAGCGAAAAGACGTCAATGAATGCATCTTTACCGGAAATTTCCTCTACAACATCCAATAGTTCATTGGTTTCAACTGATTCAACCGCAAGCATGAATTCATCAACAGTGGAAGACACAACAGCGAGCGACAATCCGCAGCAGTCAGAAATTTATGTCGAAGAGAAACGAAATGAGAAAATGTCCTCGGGAATCATCGCACTTGTTATGGCTATCGTTTTTGCCATTGTCGTTATAATTGTCTACATTAGTCTTTTAGTTTGGAGACGTTATCTTGAGTAAGAACATTATAAAACTATTGTAGTCTGATAAGTGTCATTTGATACATACTTCCAAAGAATTTATCCTGTTGATTAAATTTATTTAGAGATACAGGGAGGGCAATAATTGATAAGCTTTCATCTTCAAATTTCACATTATGCATGAACGATAATTGCAAAAAAAATATATAATTAAATTTGATTTTGTTCAAGTTGATAAATACATTTTAAACTCTTTCATGTTCGATATCTCAACAGTTTTATTAATATCTTTATAAATGTATAAGCAAAAAACAAAAACAAAAAATAGATTACAAATGCTAATGTGTTCTTAAACTAAATGCATTACATAATCTTTAACAACAATTTTACGATATAGTTTTTATTTATACAAAATAATTTTGTAAAATTTTCAGGTATCGATACGGTAATCGAGAGCTACTGGTGAACGATCTGGAGTTTGATACAAATGATCTACGTCACTTCGAGGTAAATTTTCTTTTTATACATATTCAATTGTAAAAATTTTATGAATTTACAAATACAAATCTAATTATTTTTCAGCTCTAATTTCACGTACTATGGATTTACGTGGAGCAGATAAAAGCCATTAAAAATCTAATTGTTCTGTGATATTATAAACGACTTATTTGAATACTCTTAATAAGTCCAACCAATGTCGAATTAGTCTTTATTTTCCAAATATTTCATTCTTTTTTGTGAAGTAATCAACAGTAATTAATACGGAAATATTTCTGATATTAGTAAATTGAAATTATTTTTATGATCAAATTTAATGTACTAGTAATCAACATTATTAGTATAAAATTTTAATTCTTTTTGCATAATAATAAACAATGTTTTATTATATCATAAAGATTTAGTGTTAGGTGCCTTTGTAAGTATGTGCATTTTTAAGTATTATAAATAGAATTACATGTGTATGTGTTTTATGTATAAATTCATACAAAATTTTGAAAAAAAGAATGTTATTAATAATTGTAAATTTTTTTAAAAAATAATTCCATCAATTACATAAATGAATAGATTGTAAGATATAAAATGCATTTCTCATTTATTTAACTTTTTATCCGAATCTCCATTTGTATATAAATTATAATTAAAAATTAAAGCTTTCCTTTTTATTTAATATAATTTTAATAAAAAATACAGTTATTTATACTTTTATGAACAATAATTATTATAAATTCCATGATTTTATTTTACTCAATTAAAATTGAATATTTTAAAAAATTCATTAATATGTAATGTAATGAATTTAAATCCCAATAAACTATGAATTAACGTAACGTGCTGATGAGTTTGTATACATCGTTGATTGTTATTTAAAATAATTGTATATTTAATTTTTCTTATTAATAACTAGAGGACCTAAATTATCTTTACACTCAGCATTGTGTTTTCCATGACTACCATCACAGTAAGGCCACTATAAATAAAAAATAGATAAGATTATTGGAATATTTAATATTAATTGTCAATAATTATAAAAATTTTAATTGTTAACAGTTTACATAATCTTATTTAAAAAAAAGATTAGTATTATATTAGTTTTGATATGCTAATAAATGTACATAAATGAATAAATATGATTTAAAATAAATTTATACATATATTTTTTCTTATGAAAAGCTAGTGAATCTAATTTGCTTGTTATTTATTAACGAACGAAACTAAGAAATCAAATTATTGGATCATGAATAATAAAAAAAGAAAAATATCAGTGTTATTAATTTTATTAATAAGATTAATTTTTAATTCTAAAATTTTTGAATCTATTTAATATAAATCAAATTTAATATATAAAAATTAGTCACCATATTACAAAAATTTTATATTTAATTAATAAAGAAAAATTTGTTCTAAAATAATTTGAATTAATTTAAAAGTTATTTTTACTTACATTTTTTGATTTCCAACAACGACAGAAAGCTACTTTCTCTGTTATATTTTCAATATCAATTACATCAACAACTTTACTACTTGATTGTTCTATTGATGTATTTACTTTTCTACACGTCTGGAAAGATAATAAAATAAAAATACTAACATATCATTACATGATAATTCGATAAGTGGTTTTTATATAGACATAATTTAAATGTGTGCTAAATAAAAATACATTAATATTTTTTTATTTTGGAGGTATCTACTTACTCCTCTTCTAGCTTTTGGGCAAAAAGCCAGGTAGGACATGTAACCAAGCCCTACTAATGCAGCAGTAGGTGGAATTAATGAAAACCAGTCTTTCACTAAAAATAAAAAAATAGAAAAATGAAACTGTTATTTAACGTATAAAGTAATAATTATTCACATATCCGTTTGCTCAATTAATTGAGTTCTTAAACATTCCTCAGAATCACTGTGCAGTATTAATGGAAAATTTTTATCAACAAGCAAGTGACAGGTAAATATAATCATTTGTTTTTAAGTATAAACAAAATAGTAACCTCCTAGTCGAAACCATCCTCCAATCGAATTCGGTATCGGCAAACCAGACAAATAATTTGGAACAGACACTTTAACGAGATGTGAAATAGGCTCCATATTTATCGTGTGTTACTGCTGAATCAAATTCACAACTATAATTAAAGGTTCCATTTTTAATAAAAAAATTATTAAAAAGAACATTATGTAATTTAGTGAATATAATTATAGATTAGGCCATTGGAAAGTTCAATACAATTAATTTATCATCGTTCATTAATTATATTCATTATTTATATCTGGAGAATAAAAGAAGATAAATAGTGAATATTTACATCAATATAAATTGTAGCATTTTATGAAAGTACTTTAGGAAGATTGTTAAAAATGTATGCTTCAAAAAAATCAAGTTTTTAGTTTGAATTAAATTTATAAAATATAAAAACACTTGTCCACAAGTACTCATAAAAATTCGGATCAACCTGCTACTTGGCCCACCGAAGTATAAAAACACAAAAACAAATAAAACGCACTTAAATAATAGATTTACCTTATATAAATTTAATATATTGTGTTGAGCACCAAGTGAATAAATAATCTAATAAATGTTTTGAACCGAAGAGAATATGCGGTTATTAAAAATCCATACAACCTGTGACGGCCGGCATAGACTCTCAACGCTCAAAGTAGTATAAGGTAAAAAATTCATAGAGCGATAAATTCGCGGCGACGAGACTCGTCACGTGATTCTTATTTTTTCATAAATTCCTATTTATCGGATCTTTTTCTTCTTCGACTCTTATCTTTTTTAGTCTTATAAAAGACACCTGAACTGTTTTTACGCATAATCATGGAAGGCTGTTACAGGAATGCATATAAAAGAAAATAAATAATGTCGTAATTAATAATGGAAATGTAATAAAATTATCATACTGGATCTTAAATACAATTTTATTCATTAACCAGCTGGTTGAATATTGAAGTAATAACATTTTATATTTCAGTGTGAGTATCGCGTATCAGTAACGCTTAATTAACATAGAAATGTTTGCAATTTATAACTTTACTATTACGTGAATTTTTTTCCCGGTAATTTCTTATGGATTATCTATTATTACATAAATATTTCCAAGTCCGTACCTAATCTGATTAAAACTAAAAGCATTATCTATTTAAATATATTATATAAATATTTGAGTATTATAATTAAAGATAATGTTATTTCAGCAATATAGAGTGCCGATGAATTGAAAGTTTGAATTTTCAGCAATTGAATAAATAATCAAACGATTCGATTTGTTTTTTTTTTTTGTTTCTTGACATTAATGCACAAAATTCTTTTATGCAGATTATTAAATTGCTACACTATAAGAGATAAAGATGTGCTTCCAAATAAATGATTCCTTTCTAGAAAAGAGCGTTAAATATTTTATAATGGAAAATGCATATTTTATTATTTAAGGCAATAAAAATAAAAGTACTGTGGACTTGTGAGCACGAGTGAGAAAGTAAGACAGGGATAGAGGAAGGCATGAGCATTAATGAGAGAATGTGAAAGGAAAAATATCACGACATTCATAATTCCAGCGAAGTCTCGTTGATCTGATTTGGGGGAGAATAAGCTTGTTCTATCCCATTTTCGCATAAACTCCGTGCGTCACTGGACAATCTATTAAGTATTTAGTACGTACGTAGATAAGTAGCTATAAATGGGGAAGGTAATCGTTTTTTTTTTTTACTCTTAAAATATGAAGGGCTTCTTTGCTACGGGAATTGTAGGACAGATAATAGGATCGACAAATGAAAGTGACACGCGTAATAAATATTGAACAGGGGAGAATCAGTGTTTATGGTGGGATGAAAAATAAATTGGGAATGATTGGATATGTGCTGGGATATATTGATGGCAAAAGATCGATCTTCCGATTTTGGGGAGGATATGCTCCTGTGGTAAAGGATGCCAATTATGTTGGTGAATGTCGTGGTGGAATTGACCGAGTAAGAAGTGGTATCGCATGATCATTACAAATGAGTGTAAATGACACGGGAAAAAGTTGTGACAATTAACCAGGAATTTGGCGAGAGAAAATGAGAGAAGGAACCTGCATCCTTTCTGTGGGAAAGTCGAGATTTCATTCGAGGAGTAGCTCCAGGAATGAGACAATGAGGTAAGAATTTTAGCAAGAATCACGATAAATGATAAAACGAAAAAAAGAAGAAACTTATTTCAAAACGGTCCAATATATCATTATGAGTACGAATTGGAGTTGCTGCAGGTCTGGAATAGAAAAAGAGTGCAATGAAAGACTAGGAGTGCAAGTGACGTTTGAGGGAGGAGGCAGAGAGTATGTGAATGCGAGGGAGTGAATGAGAGTAGGAGACAGAGTGTACGAATGAGTGAGTGAGTGAGTGAGTGAGTGAGTGAGTGAGTGAGTGAGTGAGTGAGCCAAGGGAAGAATAGAGTAGTTTTCTCTTGAGTGACGTTATTCTGAGTAAGAAAAAGGATGAGCATCCTTTTTCTCGTAAAGACCAGTATTCTGTGCATAGCAGGCATATATATATATATTCCAATAAATGAAGAATACAAAATTGCTAATAATTGAATTATTATTTTTTGAAATGACGTAAAAAAAAAAAATTAAAAAAAAGTCATCATTTTTTCTATTTAATTATAGAATGTTGTAACTATTATTACCTTCTAATAAATTAATACTAAATTATTAAAATTACACTTATTTAAATAATTTAAAAATTATTAATTAAATTATTCAGAAATATGTGTATTTTTTATTAAGATCGAAATTTTTACACAATATTTTTATGTATCACTTTATTGTGATTTAAAAGTTTTCATCTCATACATTATTCTATAGTCATTTAAAATCTTTTCAGCTTTCATTTTATTTATAGCGTTATCAAGTTATTTATTATTAAATTTAATTTCTACTAGTTTTATATTCATGAATTAAAGTAAATCGAAACATATTTAAACTTTTTCTTTTAAAGTATATACATTTGTTAAAATGTTTATTTAAAAAAGGCAATTAGAAAAGAAATATGAATTTTATTAAGTACATAATTACAATAAATGCTTATGTATAATAATTATTTATCTGAAAATAACAATTATAAAATTACAATTTTATTAATTAAATTTTATTAAATTAAAGATAAAGCTTATAAATGCAATGATAAAAAAGATAAATGGAAAAATAATACGAGTTGTATTTTAAAATATTTTAGTAATATTAAAATGATAAGAGCGTTGCAGTAATTAATTGGTAATTATATAATTTACTTTGAATGAATTCTGATAATAATAAAATTTTAAATTCTGAATGAATACAGCGTGTATCAAATGAAAATCAAATAGTAAATCTATCTCATATTAAAGAAGAAACTAATTCAAATTTAAAATACTATAATTAAAAAAAAAAAAACATTTTGTAATACTTTAATTTAATTTATATTTTTATTTAATTGAAATAACTATTAGTCATTTCTAATACAAATTTAAAAATTTTCTATTCGGTGATGATGTTTTATTTTAATTTATTGGAATATGCAAACAAAAAAATATTTATATTATATTCTAATTTTGATCTAAAAAATAAAACATGTTTATTATTAAATTATATTTTAATTATAGTTTTAATTATAAAATATAAATAAATAGAAATTAAACCAAGTGTAAATATTTTATTGAACGTTGTTTGACAGTGGTTAATTTTAATAATAATAGTTCATAATTGAAAAATTTGATTTTTATAACACATGACATATTTGTCATTTACAAATACTGATAAATTCTTCAATAAAAAAAAATGTTAAAACAAAATTTATACATTCAAAGTAATATTCAAAGAATTAATAAATAATATTCATGAAAATTTTCATTCCTAATAAAAATTGTACAATGGTATTTAAAGTAACTAATTTATTTAAAATTCATCTAAGATTTATCCAAAAACTTACAACAAAGAGTAAAGAAATTCAATTATTAAGTTAATTTTGTACACAAACAAAGCCAAATTTATAATTTACAAAATTCAATTATAAAAATTTAATATTGATTATTATACTCAGTAAAAAATTTATTTTGTTGCAAATTAAATTTTTGTTGATTATCCAGAATAATTAAAATTATTATAAATTTTGTATGTAAATGACTGAAAAGATTTTTTTGTTGTAATTTAAATTATTTCAAAAATTAAGAATAATTTTTAAAGCAAATGAAGTGATTATGGAAATTTATGAAATTATAACCTACAATATTTCGTGCGCACAAAAATTCTGCGCATACTTGATTTAATTTGTCGATAAAACAATTTCCATCTCATAAAAATTCGGCGAGTGACAGAACTAAAACTTTAATTTAAATACGCTCAGAAAAAACAAATACTATATTGTTAATTTTAAAAAATTCAAGCATAATCTTTTAAAATTTCTATTTAACCGCTATAGCTTAATGGACATAAAAAAATAAAGATAAATTAATTTGAAAATATATTTTCATTGTAATGATTTTGAATAAAATTTATTAATCAATTGCAGATATAATGTTTACAATATTTGTCTAATGTGTATCTTGAGAAGTTCCAAGCTTGTGCTCTCAAAAGTGGAAGGGAGTGATAATTTGAATATGTAGTTATATGTAAAAAAATTAGTAAAAAAGTTGAAATAAAATGTTATTTTATAAAGTTATTTTTTCACATGGTAATGTAACATTTGTCATTATCATGCTGGAATTTATTTTATATTAATTTATAACGAATTTTGTCATTTATTAACATGCAATACTTGAAAGAGTATTCATAATTTTTTAGAGAACCAAATGCATTAAATATGAATTCTTTGGTTGACACGCCGATAGTTAATTGGTGAGCGCAATAAAGAATTGCTTGCATAAATATTCACTGAAACAAACTCGAGAATTTTTGACCGACCGATGCAGATTCACGTAGTGAAGAGTCGGAGCGCATCAGGACAATCGACGATCACCCTCGAATAAGCAAGAATCTAGCGTTGCGGATCTCGGAGTCACGTGACCGCTCGTCGCCACGATTTCGTCGCTCCATTTTTTCCTTCGAATTCCGGAGAGTCGCGCGGTCGCTGCCTTGGAGTCGGCAAAAGCCGGTTATGGGGAGCGGAACACGAGACCGACTCGAGGTTCGCGCCTCGGCCGGGGTGAAGGACCGGCGGCTCGACCGGGTCCTTGCAGGTGGCGCCATCGCCGCACGGCAACATCGTCGCTCCCGCACTTCCCAACGGAGCGTCGGCAGTCGTCGGCGCCTAGCGCCATGGCACGTTATTGCGCGAGTGGCGATTATTATTGCTGATAGCGATAGGCTGCTCTCGGCGAATCCCGAGCGAACGCCGCGCCAGGAGGAACGGAGGGCGAGGAGGTGGAGGAGGAGGAGGCCGAGGAGCCCGAGGAACACTCGAGGTTCAGCGCCGCAGTCGTCGAGCGGTAGCCGCGGCGTGTGGAGACGCTTTCGAGTACGGATCATCAGTCGCCGCGAGTGCGTGCAGAGAGCCTCGTCGTCCGCGGGAGCAGCTGAGAGCCTCGACAGCGGCAGCAGAGCAGCAGACATCTCCGCCTGTCCCAGTCGCGCGTCCAACACAGGCCCAGCTCTCGGAGAGGGCCGTGAGATGCGGGAGGCCGAGAATGGCATCGGCGGCGGCCCTCGGACGGGGCTTCGTGAAAGCCGGTGGCTTCTCCTCCAGGAAGCGGCCTGTCACTGACTCGAGACGGTCCCAGGTGCGCCCGCCGAGCCTGTCTACCCCGCGGCGCTCGCGCTGAAAGGGAGAGCGCGCGCGCCGCCTTCTTCTCCTGCTCTTCTGGCTCAGGCTCTGACCTTCTCTCCAGTGCGCCCGAGCGTGTGTGTCGTCCGTCTCTCGCTCGCCGACGCTCCACGGAGAAAGGAGTGAGAGAGAGAGAGAGAGAGAGGACGAGAGGACGAAAAGAGACTCCTGAGCTCCTCCGAGTCCTTGTGCCCGCGTCCGCCGGTCCACGCACGAACTTCCACGCAAGGAGGAGGCAGGCGTGTCTTCCTCCAGGGTGACAGTGCCGCCGAGTGAGAGATCGATGTGCAAGCTGTGAGAGAACGAGAGGAGGATCATGGCCGAGGAGCTGCTGGTGACACTGAACCGCAGCGACTCCACGGGGTTCGGATTCTCGCTGCTGGGCACCGCCGGCCTGCCGCACGTCATCTACGACATCGTCGAGAACTCGCCCGCGGCCGACAGCGGCAAGGTAAGGACGACAGCCGTCGGGCTGCGTTGACTCACTTACTCCCTTCTTCCCACGCACGCGACCCACGACCTTCGCACGCGCCCTTCGCGCTCGGGGGCGACTCGAGCACTTGGTTGATATTTACACGCGCGAGCGGAGGGACCGACCGACCACCAGCCGGTATCGACCCGGAGCACACCTAATACGCGGAACATGCGCTTTCTCGCTTCAACTTCAACTGTTTTGCTGTTTGCCCCCCCCTCCCTCCTCACCCCGCCCCGTATAAACACTGATTCCTCTTCCGAGTGCGTTCCGCGTAACCGACGGGAGTCCGCTGTTTTTTGGCGGAAGCCCTCACCCCGGGCCCCGGGCGGCGCACACATGTTTCCTCTCGGGTTCGGATTTTGTTTTCCGAGGACTCCGGGCCCGAGCCTCGCCGGCCAGCCAATTCCTCTCGCTGCTTTTATTTTCGAGCCGCTCCGCACGCACACACGACAAACAGGTTATGTTTCGCACGTCGGCCCGTCTCTATCGCTTTCACCTACAATTTTCTGCATCGGAATTTAAAAATGTCAAGCAAACGTTCGGTGGCGTCCGGCTTCTCTCATTGTGTCTCTCTTGTCCTCGGCCCCTCGCCCCTCGCTCTCGCTCTCTCCTTTCTCGAGCGAGTGGCGGCCCTCTCGATCCTTTGCCGTTTGGCTCGTGTTGACTTTGCTCTTTTTTTTTAAATTTCTTCGCATACTTCCTGAGCCTGCGGCTAACCGTCGTCGACCCTCGTTTCTTCGAGATCTTTCGCTCGGACACTCGAAAAATATGCGGTCGTTTTTTATTGCGGAGGTTGAACGGAATTTTATTTGTGAATAGAATGCCCGCCTCTGGGTTTATTCATTCGCGGCTCGGAACCTCACAAAGGGCTTTTCGGGATCCAATAATTATTTAATATCGTAAATTAGCCCCCGTGGCTCGGTTGCACCCGTCCCTCCGGATCTCCCCGGGTTCGGCCGAATTATCCTCTGATTTCCATGCCGTTCGCTCGATTTCACGATTGTAACAACTGCTCTTTCTTATCAATACAGAGCTGCGAGTCTCGGTCTGCGTATCGCTTTATCGTGACTCGACAACATTATTATTAAAACATTGATTCTAACATTACCATTCGTACTCGGCCAAAATGTTTTACAAAATGTTTCGCACCTTGTTTTTTCTAATAATGACTCTAATTTAATAAATTGGTGGTTTGCCGACTCTCGATCGACAAGCAGTAAACATTAATTGTTGCTACTGCTGCTGCTGATGTTGTTGTTGTTGTTGTTGTTGTTGTTGTTACTGTTACTGTTACGATCACCATTAATTCACGAGATGTCCGCATTAAAACGCATGCTTTTTCTTATCGGCCTGGGCATACCCACTTGCTTATACTACAGATAAGTTTCGTGATTTATAATATTGAATTCCGTTTGAGGCTGATTTTATTAGGCTCGATTTATGAATGAACGCACAGAGGAATAAACGAATGGTCAAATAAATCCGTTTACACATTTTCTTATCATTTACCTCGACATCCTTTAGCCACGATATCTCTTTCGGAATATTCACCCTTTCCTTCCTTTATTTACATTTGTAATTTTTTTTACATCCTGGCGACGATTATTCCACGTCTCGCTTTCATCGGCGTTTTTATGTCGATCGCCTCCTCCCTTTCCTCCCTTTCCTTCCTCCGCCTCTCTGCCTCTCATACGTAAATACATTTTGCGGCCAAGATCTTTCCTCTATTCTGTTTATTTCACTCCCGAGACCAGAAAACCGTTATCGTTCACGTAGAGCACGTAGGCAGCGGAGAAACGGCCTCCAAGACAGAATCATATTAATTTAACATCCCCATCCCTTCGATAGGTCGGACTGTTATCGTCGCTCACGGGCTTTACTTATCTTACGAAATTTTACGGGCCCCATAAATTTCGCGATTTCATCAGACGCGCGCAATTATTAAAGAGACGCCGCCCTCCTCGCAATTAGCATCCACGCGGCGTACTCCGGGTCTCTCGAAATAGCGTTCGATTTTTCAAATCCGGCGCACATGGAGACGCATAACGATAACGATAGCGGTGCGGGGAAGGTGGGGGGGAGGGAGAGGAAATGAAAGTGCGCCGTGAAAGCACTAGGAATTATAGCCGCGGCGACACGTATATACATCGGCAATCATTTTCTGCGTCCCCGTGCACGTACGAGGAAAGTAAAGTGGCCCGAGCGCCGGTCGCGATCCAGGATCGAGAGATCATTTCTCGATCGCTCTTGCGCAATCCTTATTAAGTTATGCATCGCCAAATTGACGCAGCGGTTGCGCAAATGTTGTTTGCTATGTAGGCCGTCGCAGGGCCCCCCGAATATCAGGGGCTCGCTTCAAAAAGTCCAAAGCCGTGAAAGCGACGTCCCGCTCAGGACAAAAGGAGAGAAAGAGAGAAAACTTGTCGCGAATTTATTAATAATGATAACGCGCCTCGTTATTAATAATGATAACGCGGTTGTTGTGCGAGTTCACACCGAGCGCGACTAATTGATTTTTCCTCTCGCCGAGGCTAATCGTCGCCGGCGTCGTCCCCTGCGCTCGAAATTGCGAGGAACGGGCGGAGCCCCGGTCGCAGACACCACCACAGACGCACGCAGCCTCCCGCGCGCGTAGGTGTGGATGGACCACTCGTTCTTTCGCCGACACAACTCGACACCGGGGAGCGGAAGTGCGCGGAGGGGGGAGGGGAGGGGAGGGTGTCGGTTCGGGCCGCGGACCGTCAGCGGAGGGCACCGCGAGTCCGCAGCCCCGGACCCCCGTCAATGGCTCTCTCGGCTTTCGTTTGAAAACCGCCGGCGCTTTGTTACCGCAATTAGATTTGAGCAATTGAATTTTCGAGCCTACGTGAGTGACGTACAAACGCGCAGCGCGAGTCAAGTGATTAAAACCCCGAATCCTCTGCCATTCGAAACGCCCACGGCCCGGAGCCCCTTAACCACCGCCACCCCGCCCCCTTTTGCCCTTTGAATTTTGGGGCTGCGTGCGCGAAAAAAGGCGAATTCCGCGCGAAACGCAACACCGAGGCTCGCAACTCCCGCACTCTTTTTCTCGCCTTTCGAGGTTCACGGATCGCCAATCGCCAATCGCCAATCGCCAAACACTTCAAAGAACACGCGGGGATCAAAACGAGCGAGGCGGCAAAACGTTGGAAACGTTCGAATGTCCTATAATGAATTTAAAAGGTCCGGTTCCAAAGCCTCCTCGGCTTTGTAAATATTTGTCGAAAGGTGCGACCTTTAATGCCCATGCAACGGCTTAGAACACGAGGGACCTGGGGAGAGTCCGGGGCAGACAACACGCGAGCACGTAAACACCGCGGCCTGAATTTTAAAAATGGAAATTCGAAAAATGCCGAGGCTGCATTTTCGGGATGTTTGCTCGTGGGTGCCCTCGGACGCGGGCGGGGTGTCATTGGCGAGGAGGAGGTGGTGCACCGGTGCGACTGCATACCGCGAGGAATCGCACTCGCGTCCTTGGGGAAAGGCGAGTTCGTGGCCTTGTCGGCTTTTGGTGCACTTTCTGTTCCACATTTACGTGTATATATAAATCCAAGGCGCGAGTGTGTGTGCCGACGCCGAGCACGTGCGTAAGCGAGAGCCTTTCTGTCTCTCTCTTTCTTCTCCCCCCTTCTCTCTCTCCTGTAAACCACCGGCACATATTAGGCAATTCTTATTAACTTTTCTCCGTCTCTCTCTCTTTTCCTTTCTTCCTCGCTCTTACGCACATCTGTCTGGCGACACCAAGTATTACTCCCCGATTTACATGATCTGAAAAAAAAAGAATAATCGACGTCGATCCCACGACAAATGTCTCGTGCACGCGATTTTCTCAAATTCAAATTCCACGGGCAATATTCCTTCGATTACGGTCGAGATTTGCCTTGATATGCGTCAAAACAAATAACTCGCTTCAAATCTTATTAAAAATCATGGCGCCCTGGGCAACCAAACAAGATTAAATTATCCGATTAAATTATTATACTCATCGAGTTCTTTATTTATTTAGTAATTTTGGATATTCTTTAGATAATGGCAGAATAAATAAAAGCTTTATGTTACTTGGGAACGTTACCACGAAAACTCCCATGTACAGTGTTGTATTATTGGTCGCCTTATCCCTGACATCTGGACATGTCACCGAATTATAATACAGCAACGGTCTTTAAAGTAACTTTTGATATTCGAAAAGAAAATTTTTTGAAACTTTTTAAACTTAAAACTTAAAATAGTAAAGCGAAACTTTAAATTAACTTCAACAATTTTAGATGGATAAAAGATTATTTTTAGACAGGAATAAAATATTGCAATAAAAATCAATATAAATGTTCATGTTTATTAATTTTTATTCTAATTAATACATCGTTATGTTAATAAAATTCTTAATGCTTGTCATTTAGAATTACCGTATCTAAATCGTTATGCACGAAAATACCTGACCATTTCATAAAGTTAAAAATAAATTATATAATAGACGTGTATTACAGCTGTGAAGAAACATTGTTGTAGCAAATTTTAAAGATTATCTTAATGTGGGAAAAATGTTCGAATTGTAAAATTGTTTCAAATAATACGTACAAAGTATTTCGTATTCATATAAATAGAAAAATTTTTATACGATAATATTGTTTTAATATTTTTATAAATTCCTGGATCTACAACACATTTCTAATCAGACTTAACTTCTTTAAAAGCTATGAATAAAGTATGAACGTGTAAAATATTTTACTTATGTATGCGGAAAATAAATTAAAATTCTTATCGATAAGACAAGATATGAATAATTGTACATGATTTAAGCTATATAATAGTTAGTAATACTAAAACTCCAGTACATGGCAACAAAGTTTACATAAAATTATATACATAATAGTATTCTTTATTATATGTACATGCATTTAAACTGTTTAAAAATTTTAAAGGGGATGTTAAAATCGTAATTGAATTATGAATTTTTTATTCATCGCCTAAAGTTAATTTAGCAATTAATGTTTAATACTAATAAATATTTTATTATAATCAATAATAAAATGAAACAATCTTCTTTTATTTATCATACTTTAATTCATCAGTATATATAACACTAGTGAAATAATAAATAATAAAAGATATTTATAAATTATTAAAATATTGTTTTTCACTTGTTAAATAATTAACGAAACATTGTACAGTATAATTACATATAATTATAAATTGTAATTGCATTCATTTATAATTGCACAAATTATAATCATTTCTGATCTTTTCGTTTTATCAACAAAAATTTATCCTACATTATTAATCATGAATTTCAAACATAGTTTATAATTTATCTTTGTTAATTATATTAAAATTGTTAAAAATCACAAATAATAAAATATGATACATTAAATAAGATTTATAGCATAATAAAAAAATTAAAAAATTAAAAAATATTTAAAAAAAATTATTACAGTTTAAAAATACGATATTCGTATTAAAGATTAAACCTTTTATGGTTTTACCAATTCTGTATTTTATTTTTAATTTATTTGCGAAAATGAATTTTGCTTTATAAGCAATAAGTAACGATGTCAAACTATTAATTGTATTTTACATTTCGGTCTATAATTTAAAAATTTTTTTTGACTTATAGGTGTATTTCTCACTGTTTGAAATTTACAGAAAATGGTAAACACTATCGGATTGTAACGATTAAAATAATTATTTTTTTTTTTTTTTATTGTTTCAATATTTTACTCATGTATAAATTTATTTTTTATCAAAGTTACATTAATTGAATACAGTATGTGATTAATATAATATTACATGAAAATATAATGCCTGCGGGTAACTTCCTTTATATATTTACAGCAATGCGATAGTTTTTGTTGTTATAATAAATAATTATTCATTAATATATGTATTTAGTTTAAAATAGATAAATTTTAATTTTCATTGCATTAATTGCTAAAAAACTTATTGCCAAAACATGCTTTTATGTAAAAAAACTGTTCTGATATCACTGACTAATAAGAAAAAAATACAATACAAGAAAGACTTAAAATTTAAAATTGTGACATTTTTTTATGTTTTTGTTATTCAAATATGAAACAAAGTAGTAAGCACAAAGTGTGACTTTTGCATATTTAATATTTTCTCTTGCCCCCTTAATACACGAACCGTAGTCTTAGAAAAAACCGAGAGAGAAATCTCTTTTTTTTTTTCTTTTTTTTTTTCCTTAATGTAGAAGAAAATATTTAATGACTACCTAACAATGAATGCACTTTTATAATTTTTTTAGGACTTTAGCGACATAAAATTAATATATCGTTTTTATTTTTGCATAATTAAATTTGTTATGCTGTTATACATATTTATATTTAATTATGAATATTAGACATATTAAATTCCGGTAATATTTTTGGGTATTATAATTTTTAATTTTGTTTAATATTGATGAAAAATTGACGCAAAGCTGGCGGTATATAAAATAGAATTTCCTATGAAAATACTTAAAGATTGGAGAACCATTAGGAATTATAAATAAAAAAAAAGGTTTTAAATTTTAATCGTTTTTGAGTTAGTTTATTGATTTCACACAGTGTCTCACGACGGTTAATGAAATATTCGACTTAATGCACTGGTGGGTCGTACCAGAAAATCAATTTAGTTTGTGTTTTATGTTTACCTTTTAAAAGCCACATCCGCAAAAGTTATTTTGGTAAAAGCATGCAGTTCCTCGCGTTTATGGCTTGTATAAATTTTGAAATCATCTGCATTAGTTTACTTTCTCACGATATAATTAATTAAATTAAACATAAATTTGATTATATGTTGGGACGTGATATCAGGGTAACGATGAAGAATGTGAGACTCGCAAAGACGAACCTCATCTCCATGTAACATGATTGAATTCAACTTTTTTCCTTATTATTCGGCACACACTCTCGGATTTTAACAAGATTCGATTAAACGTTCGGTTTCCGAGGGGCTTCTCAGAACATTCAATTCTAATTACTTGGTTAATGTACACCGTATGGAGATGTTAATACAATCATTACACTCCAATTAACAAAAATTATATTTATGTCAACTCTCCGAATATCCCATGAATTTCAATTTATTTTATTTTATTTTATTTTATTTATGTGTAGTATGTGGCTCAATGAACGCGGTTTAATTGTTTTAAAATAATAATTTGCGTAGTACATGCCTTGACGTGAATATAAATTCTTGCGTGAATATTTCATAACTATAGTTTTTATCCACTTGCAGTTAAAAGCTAAAACGTCGTAAAAATAATAATATATCATTAAAAACCTCCGATAATATTTATAATATTTTGTTAAAACATTAATTTTATTATTCCTTTGTTATTTTCCCTATTTTCGTACGTTTTATGCTCTATTATTGGAAGAAAAGAAACTTTATAAAATAGATCCCCTCATAAGATAAGATAAACTAAATCAATGATACGGCTAACTAGTTTGGTAAGACAAATACAAACAAATTTAAAAAAAAAAAAAAATCATTTATATCGAGTTCTTGTTTCGTTTAATGTTAAAACAATGGAACGTTTTAAAAAAAATATCTTTGTGTAAAAAATACTATTATCAATTATATTACATCTTTACATTATAATTATATTGTAATAATTTTCGTAACAATCAATTTTATCGATGGAAAATATAATTTCATTATTGCAAATTTTAAATTAACTTTCTCACGTTATTAGTATGGGTAGAGAAATAAATTGTATGCTTTTATATACCAGTTGAAATAATTCGTATGGATTTACAGATTGTAAGACGCTTTTATATATTTTTTATATTTCTTCAGAATCATTGGAAGGCATTAATTTTTTTGCGTACGTTCTAATACTCTGAAAGCTACATATATATTTAATATAGAAAAAATTGGAACGATTTTAAATGTAACATCTACTGCTTAATCACGTTTGTTTTGTTTGTATTGCTTGCCTCTTAAGAAAATGTGGTATTGTGAGGTCCACGTTTGTCCAATAAAAAATGTTTGGCTATCAATACATTACTCACACACACACACATGCGCATGCACGAATGTTCCTTTAAAGTTTGATTGTGGAAACTTTCTGGTTTTCAAAGAAAAATTAGAACTAAAGGTATAGATAGAAAAAATTACAACTGTAGACAGAAAATTCTCTTACAAATGTATAGAAAAGTAGCAGTGTTTTTAGCCTACATCTAGAAGTGTGTTTTTTATTTAGTTTATTTAGTTAACCCCGATAAAATTGTTAATAATTTAGATTATTTTTTTATGTTAATCATGAGATTTTGTGATGATAGTATTAGCTTAAAAAAAGCAAAGGGGAACTCCGAGCCCCAAGGTTTTTCTCTGTTCTTCATTTTAATTTCGGCGATCAGACGCGTGTTATTTTCTCGCTCCGATTTTTATTAGACCTTATCGCAGTTCATAGGATAAGCTGATACCTTGACTCCCCCAGCCAACACTCAGACCAAGATAATAGTATAATGGGAATCCGACTCTTCCAACTTTCTTTTATTCAAAATTTTGATACTAAAAATACCATAAAAAAGGCCTTTAGAAACTTTTTTCCTTTATAAAATGATGGATCTGAAAAATTGTTTAAATAGAGTTTATGAAAGAATAAATGAAGTAGAAAATTAGTCTTTTCTCAAATCATATCTGAATGAAAATAAGTTATAAAAATATTTTTAAAGCTATTAATTGTTTAGCGTACTTGAAGATATTGCAAATAATTAAACAATTTCGTTTTTTCTATTTATTTTGTAGAAAAAAAAAAAATATTGATTATTATTTCACATATTTTTTTTGCTCTTAAACCAATTTACATTATTCGAAATAAAAAAAATTAACGAAAAGGAGTATTAGAGCGCAATGAGTTTGTTTACTCAAATTTATTTTATGCAGGACTCTTTCAGACGGACTAATTACCAATTGTTTATGATGGCCTCTGAGTCTGAAACTGTTCTTCTGTTCGAATATTAGAAAAACTAGCGAAAGACAAAGGTTCAATTAGTTTCGTACCAAGTGTTCGTTACCGCGGTGTAATTGTCTATGTAAAAGTAAGTTGTGCTCGGCTCATTGCATTCAATTATTCCATTTCCAGTTGTTACGTAAAATAAAGAAAAGAAAAAGGTCTCAATGTGCAGTTCTTTACACTTTTCACCAAACAAACATTAGTTTAAGTTTAGGTTGAGGTAATTTATTTCTCCGGTAATCCAGTATTAATCGCTGTTTGACAAGAAGACGAGATGAGGCAAATTAATGCGAGTCTGCAAAAGTCTCAGCTGCGCAATTCAAATAATAATAATTCCGAGGGAGTTATGCGATCCGAGTATACGTGATGTCGCCGAGGGCATATTTAGCTAATGGAAATTTGTGTGTTTGTGGCAAATTAAAATTACTGTCGCGTTGTAAATTCCTTTTTGATGGTCATCGTATTTCGGTCGCCGTGAACTAAAATCCAATCATTCCCCGGCGGTCACGAGTCTCGTAAAGATGCGCCAGGTCGCCGAGGGGAAACGAGGAATAAAAGTCGCAGAGTTTGTAATTTGTTGATCGCCACTGTGACATTTTCCATTGAGTGCGCCAATGCCAAGGAATCGCCTTTGAATTAATTTACGGACTTGCGACGATTAGCCGTCGAAAGAGCGATCGTCGTCCCTTTCGGGTTTCCCGATTAATTTGGCAGAGATAAATTCAGAGTCTCAAGACACATGTGTTCGATGTTTCCCGTCCACCAGGAGGCGTCGTTATGTACTTGACCGCGTTGCGGGTTAGCGAAGCGAGGGTTTTTTTTGAAAAGTAACGCCCGGGCTTTCCCGGGAAATTCGGTGCAGGCACGCGGGCAAATTCCGGGGACAAACGAATAGAGAAGCAGCACGGGGAACCAGAATCAACCGAAATAGCTTTGGGAAATGTTTTGCCGGGGTTCCTTGCGCGATCGTCACTCGGCGCACCACAGCAAGAAAAGCACGTACGCACTTAAAAAATTCAATGGAGACCTACTTGGAGGCGCGAGCCATCCGGATAAATCGTCAATGGGGCCTCTGTGAGTGTGTGTCGGCACGAGGCGAGGGTGCCACGCCGACCAGAAACGCCAGCCGCCGAGTCGACGATAAAAATCAGGAGGACCGAGGGGTGCATTACACATGTAGGAGTCCTTGGTGAAATAGGCTGTTATCTTCCTCCCCCTCCTCGAGAGCTGGTGGACCTTGCGCTCGTGTGGCCGCCTCCCGGGGGACCAGCTATTTGCCGTCCAGCCAGATCAGAGGAGCAGCCCATACCACCAGCAGAAAAAGCCTTAACAACCTAGGAAATTTGCACGCTCGGGAATTCTCGTAGACCGGTCGTAAATATTGAATAGAATTCGGCCGCGCTTTTACTATTTCACGTTCACGATGCTTGGGGGTCCTTAAATTTGGAGAAAATCATAAACTTCGTGAGTGTTTTATTGGACCGACGTTACGCCTGGGAGGCCGGATGAAATCTTAATTTCACTGAAAGGTTTCTCGCTTAGACTTATAGTTCGGACTTAAGTTGTAATCATTTTTTTAATTCCCTGTCCATAAAAAGATGGATTCTACACATAGTTTTGATACGAATCGACAAAAATTTAATTTCATTAGTCTTCAACTCTTGGTATAGGGAAGATAAGCACGGAAATACGCGATCATAATCTCCTGAAATTTATTCAAGATTATGTATTATTTTGAGACGGAGCCTAAGCTTTTGCATTAATTTATTTCTCGGGAATTCATTATATCACCTTGAATATTAAATTGTACATCGAGTATTTACATTTAGTCTTTATCGCACAATTTTTTGTTTTTATCGGTACTTGATAACGTGGCCAAGTATTTTTATCGATTTAACTTGATTAAAAAACAAACAATATTAATGTTCGAGTGTAAGGCAATAATTTAGAGAATAACTCGGAGATTCCCTTGGGAATTATTGCTTGAGCCTCAGATCCTTTATCTAACAAATGTTTTTGAAGGTGTTAGGTATATCCTCTTGCACAATTATAATGTACTTATGCCTGTCATTTTAATAACGCGACTTATAAATAGCTAAACTTTTTTAAATACGAGGTTTTTTAATTATATTTTATCAGAGTAAGGTCGCACCGCATCTTTTTTAAGATACTATTTGAAGATACAAGTAAAAATATTCTTCTTCCCATCTAATGTATTCTATGTAATTTAAATGAGATTAAACTCTTAAGTGTAAAAATAGCTACCCACTCGTTCATGGCTCTCAACGTTCTTTCAAAATCTAAAAGTCTTTGTTTTAATCTAAGCAGCTTTAACTTAAAATAAGCCAAAATTAATAATAGATCTTTCAATTAATAAACAATAATAATCCATCTTGTTTGTTTTATTATCGTACATCATGTATTTTTTATATGTTTGAATTGGTGGTAGCTTATCCATCATTCTCAAAGCATAAAGAATAATTCCGAATGCATTCTTTAAGACAATATTATTTTAAAAATAATGTCATTTTATGAACAACTCTAAAATGTTTTTTTACAGAAATATTAGGTTATTAAACCTATGAATGATACCGTTTATATATTCTGAAACCAGCTTGATGTGCTTTATACGCACACCACAAAACTTTACCTACAATCGTGCATAGTCAGTTCCTCGCTTAACCACTTTAGATTAAAGTAACTCGAAGAGATTTCAAATTTTATTAGCGCTTGGAATTAATAAAGTATTTTCATCTAAATAAAGAAAATTAACCAAATAAATTTTTATTGCAAATAATGATAAATAAACTACAGTATTTTATACATTTTATGCCGTTGCTCCGACTGAGAACAACACTTTTTAAGTTAATTTAACAGAATACAAGTTTCTATAACAATATATACAAAATTAATGTATTTTTTATACATAAAAGACTTTGTAAGCAGACCCAATTAGTTGAGTTACGAGCAGATCGATTAATTTACATGAACATTTTTTTAAAACTATTCATTAGATGCTTTGTACAAAATAAAAAAAAAAAAAATTAGGGATGCGACAAAGATGAATTATATTAAAAAATGCACAAAAAAATATATTGATTTTATTAAAACAATCGAAGGTCAGTGAGTGATGTTTGTGCAATTGATGTCATGTAACAGCCTTATAAAGTAAATTTATACAATATTAAAAAGGATAACGTATAAATATTTGAAATATATGTCGAGACTTATAAATATAACCTCATTTGTATATACTAACGATAACAGGCAAGCGGCTGTCAGATGCTAATAAGTAGATTTATATATACACTTCATATTTTATTAAATTACTAAAATCAATTAATCATCTCTATAATTAAATCGATTATTTTTTAATTTTCTTTCTTAGGTTTTTTTTATTTTTTAAACAATTATATAATTTATATCTTTTTATGTATTTTTTGATATAATGTGATACAAGTCATGTCTAATATTCAAAAAAATTGAAAAAAAATCTCTGACTTCAGATATGTGCTTGTAAATGTTAATACATGTATTTGAATTGAATATGCAAAATCTTTTGCATGTCTAGTGCTGCAGATCTTCGTTGGTCTTTTGGTCCGTCTGTCAGTCTCGATTTTCTCTCTCCTCTCTCTCTCTCTCTCTAGTATAAACATATTGGTGTCCACGTATACCATGTACAAATATATTCTCTTGGTCATTTTGAAATTCCTTACTCTGAACGCATACATATATATTGACATACACACATGATATTTTCTCCCGACACTTCGCCTTAGTGGACTTGTCCTGTGTAATTCATCATTTGAAAGTGACATTTTTCTCTTGAAGTAATTACTTTGCATTGCTATCTGCGAACTTGAGTAGCAAATAATAAAAGTTGACTGTATAATAATTAAACATCAGATCAACATATTGTCATTAAAATAATGTGTAAGAGTTATTATAAATTAAAACAAAAATGTAATAAAGTTTTAGGTCTTTTCATATTTTTGACTAACATTCGATATCTGTTGTCTTTTAAGTATTTTTCTTAATAATTTTTTATTCATAATTATTCAGTATATTCAGTATAATAAGGTACATAAAATATGCCTGTGAAAATTATTAGCTTTCATACGTAAATATAATTTAATCAAGCTTCAGAATCATATGGTAGATAAAGATCAAAACAAATATTTATTTGAATTAAAAGATTACTTTATATGTAAATAAAAGTTTAATTAATTTTATTAATGGAATAATTTGCTACTGTATAAGATTTAAAGTAAATATTTAAGTAATTTTGTCAATATTTTTTGTATACAATATTAAAAAACTTTTTTAAATAAACATAATTTCAAGTTTCTATGTGCTTGCTCATAATCTATACAGATAGTGAATTATATTCAAGATTTTATGTTCTCCAAAATTAAAATTTTCTTATATATTATAACAAAGTTAATTTTCATACTCCCTCCCTACATATATAATAAAAAAAAAAAAAAAATTTTAAATTTTTTCTTGGAATTGTTTTGTAAGAAGAAAGGAAAGCTATATGATATACGTACACTATTTGTCTGCATGCGTATAAATACAGGGTTACATTAAGATAAATTACTGACTGAATAATTGGAAAAAATAATAACGAAATATTTTATGTACACTTTTATAATTTACTGTATTTCAAAGATATTAGAACATATTGAACCAACTGCAAGGATTTATTGAGACTTGCAAAAATAATACATATATCTTTCTATATAAATATATTAATTGTTTGGTTATTTTTCGGTAATTTACGAAAAATTAATTTTTAAAGTAATTTTTCATTTTTTTTGTCTTAATTTTTTTAAAGAATACGTGCAATAAGGAAGAATATTCAAGGTCCTCTAAATTTATACATAGTATTTTTTCAAGCAAAAATTATATAGCTGGTTTTTTTAAGGCAATTTTGTATTTTAATTTAAAGTAAATAAATATATACAGGTACTTTACCTCAATTTCTATTACGATACAATTGATATTAATTTTCTACGTTTCGAATGAAATAAATTAATCTAGAGTTAAATTCTGCCAAAGCTAATATTAACTACAAATGAAAATTTTATGTTTTAAGATCGTTTAAATATTACGTAATAAAAATATAAATTGTTTAAGGATAAAATAAAAATAAATTTATTTTTTAACGATCTTTTTTATCCTTTTTCAAACTTTTAATCCATTAATTCTTGTAAGATACAATTATTTTTAATTAGTGAGGTATAAAAAAATTTTGAAATATTTTCTTTTGAAAAATTGTCTTAATATAAATAAAAGACAAGAATTAAATGAAATGTACTGGAAAAACTTAAGATTAAGACCTTATCTTAACTTTGATTTAGAAAATACTCGAATTGTGTCGAATTACACTCAATTTATTTGTTACATATTAACATTTTATAGTTTTAGTGTTTTACTATACATTGAAAATTTTATAATTTTATAAAAAAATAATCATATATTTTTATATAGTAAGCAAAATTTTTTATTTGTATATTAATAATTATTTTTGTTATAAACATAATACATAAAATAAGAAATAAGATCAACGCTGGAAATGGTTTTAACAGAAAACGTTACAAACCGTTGAAAATGAAAATCTTTTTTAAAATAAATTTTTTAAGACAATTTTATACGAATTAATGGAACCATTTTACATGGAAACTTCATATTTTTAAATTTCATGTAGGTATAATTATTTTTTTGTGAATGATATGTATCATTTATGCTGCTTTAATGTTTTATTTTTTATTATAATGAAATTAAATTTTTTGCACTTTTTATTTTATTATGGATCATTACATTTGGCCTGTAGGTGACTGTAAATTTTTTTTTATTCAACGTAACAAAATTTTTGTCATAAAAAATACATTATTGTATAATATATTGAAATAATAAATATTCATAATATAAATTTCAATTCATTATCTATTACACAAAAAATATTTTTTATATAATATTCAAAACAAAAATTATTACATTTCTGACATTTATTTTTGAGATATAGAAATATTTTTTAATATTGGTATATCCCAGATAAACATTTCTGATAATATTTGTAAAATATGGACCTTAAAATTTAGTAAAAATTATTATTATAATTTCAAATAAATCAACCAATTTATTAAAAAAAATAATAAATTACTAGAAAGTACTTGTTAACTTTTTTTTTGTTCAATTTTTTACTATATGTTCAAAATGGATTTTCTAATATAATGTCTGATATTATATACCTTCTATAAATTTTTTTATACCTGGCTAATAAATTTTTATGTGTGAAGTTTTAATTAAACCAAAAATTTTATAAATCTGTTCTTCTAACTGATTTCAAATTTAAAGTCGAAATGATTTATAAAATATTTTCAATAAAACTTTTAAAATAAATTTAGAGTATTTTAATCAAATCTGTTTAATCAGAAAAGATACAAAAGTTTTGTTGGTCGTGATAAGATTTTACTATTATTGAATGATATCTTCGTATTAAATAAACTCAAGTTTTATAAAACCTGAAATAAAAAGTTTTATCTGTTTTTAGGTTTTCAGCTGATTAATGCTTTTGAAAAAATATGGCGTGGGCGAAAATTGGTTCTGATCTGAAAATGTTCAAATTTGCATTAATTCTTTACGCACCTCATATTGGCCATAAAGTTTTGTGGGCTTAAAACAGAAATTTATTTAAAGTTTTGTATGAAATTGATATACGTTTCAAAGCAATTCCTCGGCAATGGTAGGATTATTCTTATATATTTTTACTTTGTGTCCAACATAAATATTTCGGCTCTATCACTTTCCACTTTCATTCTGTACATCTCGGAAACTTCCTTATGGTCGTATATGCAAAACGTTTCTCTGCACCAAACCACTGGTCGTTTATCAAACTCGAAAATGTCGACACAGTCATAATTTCTGCATGAATACATTTTAAGGAATTCACTTAAGCTTCATCTCAATTTAAAACTCTTCTCGTAAACAGAAAAGTTACTTCTCAACGTACCGTGTATATCCACATTTACAGTTGCTCAGCCTCACCTTCTTTTCCCATTTAATTTTGTTATATTGCGTTCTCTAGGTTTATACGGATAGTTCGGTAAAAAGGAAGAGTCTGATAAAAATAGAGCTGATAAATTTTATCGATCCAAAACTATACTTCAAATATGTAGTTTAATTTACTTTTTGATTAGATGTTCAATGAAAAATAATTTAATATGTTGCGTGATATACGACTTTTTTGAGCATCGTGTTCCATTTTACTGTAAATTAGAGATGTAAAAAGAAGAAAAAGAGAGAAGAATGTACGTAGTGCTTTTTATTTTTTTCTTTTTTTTTTTTTTTTCTTTTTGTTGTTTTGTGGGAGCTCCTTTATTACTTCCCATTATGAAATATTTACAATTACTTAGATGACTATTTATAATTAATACGCAGTGTAATTATTACTTATCATTGAAATTTCAGCATGAAAGCGAGAGGGAGTTTTTTCTCTCGATCGATATGTGTGAAATGCAAGAGAGAATAAAAGTTTCATAATATTTCACGCGTGAATATTTAGCAGAATCGCAACGTATGATGAAAAATACATTTATATTTTTTGCGTGTTTCTAATTATTCATTCATCCCTCATTTCTCATCAGCTGCAAAATGCCCCATGGACAAAGCAAAGGTAAAACAAGTAGCACTAAATCACACTAGATAGCAACGTCATCATTTATTAAAACACAAATACATAGGTGAGTATATATGAAATAAAAGTTTAACTTGTCTTATTATTAAGCAAAAGTTGCGCACGGAAAGATTGTTGCTGAATATCACAAAGGGTTAGTTTTTCCATTTTGTTCCTATCCACTTTGCGTTATTACATTTTTTATTCATGTAAAAATGCGACTACTTTTTAAATTACTTTAACAAATGCTCAATGAAATTCTCCAAACGAGAATGCGATCGTCATCGCTATTTCAAAATTGTCTAAATAAGGTATACCGATACAATTGCCAAGTTTATAAAAATAGCTTTTACAAAGCCGCGAGCAAAGGAAAAAAGTAATAACCTCCCGAGATCTCCTTATAGATAAATGAATCGAAATACTGAGCAATCTGAACTTTTGAATGATGAAATCGATTGGCTGAATGGACGATAAATTTAATATTTTATTATTATTATAAAGAAAAGCAATATCCTACGCGTGGTTTTGAGTCGAGGAGTAATTGAGACTTGGCGGGGGTTTCGAGTGTATTTGTTAGAGAGGAGTCGTCTCTCACGCGAAAAGACGAAATCGATGGAGGATTGGAGGAGGATGGTATGTACGAGTACAGAGTGGGAGCGGTTCACAAGTAATGTCGAGTTGTTGAGTTGCTTGGGTTGAGTTGAGTTGAGTCGAGTTGAGTAGAGTAGAGTTGAGTTGAGTTGAGTTGGTTGGCCCAGCCCACCCTGGCTGCAAGTGTGCGTACTTTTATACTGTTTTTTTCGTCCTTTTTTTCGTCTTTTTTCTTCTTCGTTTTTTCTTTTTTTTTTTGAGTTACATGAAGGTATGCGGCTTGCGTGCGTTAATCCCGATAATATGTCGCCTCGTCCCTTTTGCAAGAAGCGCAGCTACGCATCGAGGAATCTAAGAGTTCTGTTTTATATGACTCGCAGACACGCCATGAAATTTTACAGCTCGTGGAGAGGAAAACGTAACACGATTGTCGGTAATGTTCAACTTCGTCAAGCCACTGCAATTGGGAGGTTCAATTCTAATCTTCAGTTTCATTACGTGATCGGAATCCAAGAGATCGACACTGTCGGCAGATAATTTGAGTGGAGCTAATTTATGGATTTTAAGAGAGATGTGTCGATATCGCAATTTACTTTACGGTCATACGAAAATGGCTTTGCTTGGCTTTGCATCGGTCAGTGATAAACCAAGATGTACAGCTGGCACTTGCACTAATGTGTCGAATGCTCATTTCATGCTTCATCACTATTTTATCTATCGTATATTTAATGTCCACATATTTATGTGGCTTTTGAAATTCAGATTGTGTATTTAAGAAAAAAAAACAACATCTCGTGTTTATAAATACGAAAGAGAAAGAGAGGAGGGAGAGAGAGAGAGAGAGAGAGAGAGAGAGAGAGAGAATATGTGGAAGACAAAAAAACAGTGCGTCATTTGATGACGTACTTCTGATTTTTCCGTGGATGCACTGAGGTTCACGTGGTAAAGGGATATTGATTTAAGATTCCACAGTTTTATTTTTCTCTATTTTATGCTTTTTAATTTTTGATATTCAAAAGTGTAACTACATTGTATTCCTGTCACTCACAGATAATAATAGTGACAGTACAAATGGTATTGATTCTAAAATTTAATGGTACATCTACTATTTGTAAACTGTGTACCATATCGAAATTATTGTGTCAGAAATTACTAACAACAGGGGACACCTGTGGCTATTCCACTGTTAACAAGTACACAGGTATTCATGTTCTTCATGAAAGCTTGTGTCTTTTCATTATTACTACCACTCTTTATGATCCATTAACAATGTAATATAATATTATGTTATGCGCAATTTAATATTAAAATTTCAGTATCATTTATTATCTCAAAAAACAGAGAATAGCTTTTAATGTTCCAATTTTAATGTCATTTTTTATTTATTCTTTTATATTGACAACCTACATATGAATCTGGATACTATAGGTTAAAATACTAGTTGTAAAACTTAATGTAGTAATAATTTAATATAATAATATAGTATAATTAATATAGCTTGAGACATTATTCATTCTGTTTTATTTTCTTGGTTAATACTAAACATTATGATATTAAATTTTGCTATTCCTTATGTTTAAGATACAATATTTATATGTAAAATAAAAATAATATATTTTATAACATAAATTGATAATCCATGTAAAAATTTTTGACATTTATTTAATGTATAATATATGGAAATTGTGGAAAAACAAATAAATTTAATTTTCTTATAAATAAAAAATTATTTTATTGATTTAATGTAACTGTATTTTTTCAAGCTTTTCTTACTCATATTTTTGTTCAACTTTAAAGCAAAGTGCTTATATTAGGGTTATATTATAAACATTTTTAATAAACAATTACAAATCATTTCTCTTAGACATTTTGGATATTTTCGCTTGTACATTAATTGTTAATAAAAGTCATATTTTTGGTATATTTATATTGATATTGGTTTTGATATTATACAAGCTGTTATATCTTAATCTTATAAATGCAATATATGTTTAAAAAAACAGTTGTATAATACTAATTACGTTAATCACCCAAATTTTTTATATACATTATAAAATTGCAAGATAATGTTATTAATACTAATTTCATTTACATGTACAATTTATATAATACGGTATTCATTTTTTCATTAAATTCGATTAAAAAGCGTTTATAATATTTTTTACACCTAATTTCGTTACAAATCATTTACTCAGCACAATATTTATATTTTTAATTTCATGTTTTCTTTTTCGATAAAAATTGAACTGAAATGAACTCATGCGATTAACTAGCATATATATTATTGTTATTATTACTCATTCATTAGTTACTATTTTATAAATAATAAAATTGTAATATAATTTTTATGTATTAAAATTTTTAATTTAAAAATATAATCGATAATGTAGCGTATACTTTGTTCAAGTTAAAATATTGATTCATATTAAATATCATAAAGAATTATAATTATATAAAATAAATTAATAATTTAATTTTTCTATACAATTGAGTTTAATTTTAATAATATAATTCAATTAAAAAAAAAATCTTTCAAATATTCGTTAATAATTTGATGAATTATTGATGATTGAATACTTATAAATAATGAAAAAAGAGAAAAGAATAAAGAGAAAAGTATTTTATATATTGAATTTTCATATTTTTTATCTTTTAATTTGTTGGTATTATACAATTATACTACGCCTTAAGTATGTATAATATATTAAATATATTTTAAATTAAATGTTGAAACGTCAAACAATAATCATATCAATCAAAAAAATAATTTTAATTTGTTTAAATATTTATTGTATAATGTTAACTAAAGATAATTTAAAAAATTTACTAAAATTGAAATAATTACTATTTTGTCAATTTAATTATGATCATTTTGAGCATTGTTAAATTAAAAATAATATGATTGATAGTAATTTTATTTGAAATTAAAAATCTATATAGCTTTCAGTAAAATTTTTTTATTCTTTTTTGAAAAATGTAATTGTATTCTAAAATATCCTTGCATTAATCTATTGTTATTAATATTTGCATTTTCTTTTATAATTATAATTTAATTATATAAATTATTTATTAATATATACATAAGAAGTTATAATGAACAAGAAAAATAAATAAAACGGAGGGAAGAAATCATTAATAAATGTAGGAGGGGCATTAAGAAAAATAATAATTCAGTAGCTCGTTGTATTTGGAAAAAGGTTAAAATAACTTAACTCAGAAATAAAGGGAAAAAATAATTACGATATTAGTTGTTTCAAGTAAGTATTTTTTTTAGAATTGTATAGTAGGCAGATATAAATGTCCACTAATTATATATTTTCGTACTCAGATGTAAGAGCAATTTTTAATTAAAGAAAAACATAATTATTGAAACACGAGATTAAGAAAATATTTTAGTAGAAGTATATTATTTTAAAAAAATAAGTCATGCATTTTATATAATTTGAAACATGGCTATATTTTTGTATGTAATTAAAGATAACTTTAATTAAAAAAACTCTGACTAAAAAGTCTCACATATTTTACCAATAAATTAATGCATGGTTATATTTAAAACAATATATTTTAGAATAATTTATTCTATAAAAAATGAATTTTTGAAATTAAATTTATAACTTTAATTATCAATACCAATAAAAGCTTTTTTTAAACTATTCATAAAGTTAATACATTTTTTTATGGTTTCATTTTAAAGATTTATTATAGAAGATTAAAACAAAAAGCATTAAGAGAAATGTATATATTATAATAATCATTTTCCTAGATTAGTTGACTTTATATTACGAATAATATCATCAAGTTTAAATATATCTAAACTTTTGATTTATAGCATAATATGCTTAAACAATTATGTTTTACGTTCTTATCTGTTTTATGAAACACTTTTCATTGTGTACTTATTCATGTTATAGAGTACTTGGATTATTACAATTACATGTTTCTTTTTCTTTTTAATCTACTTGTACTGTGATCTTTGTTTAATAATACTCCAAGTTTTCAAAGTTTTGTCGTATTTCACGGTAAATTTTTCTGGAAAAGCAGAGCCCGTGACGAATGTTTTTCAATAAATTAAAAGAAGACGAAAAAACTTATTTTTAAATACATTAGAAACATTACAGTAGTATTCCGGAAATTTAATTAGTAGAAGTAGTACTTTTGATTCAAATTTAAATAAATTAGCATGTATATGGTTTCGAGACATCTTTAAGCTGTTTACCGATACTTATAAAATTATTATAATTCCGTTAAGTACTTAATGAATGGGATCGCTATGTTATACACATTTTCAAAGCGTCTATTTTAAGGACGAATATCTTAGGTTTCATTGAAAGAGTATTCATCAGTCGCAGAAGTTTAAAGCAATTTCATAGCAAAGCCACGTGAGAAAGTTATTATATCCACGTAAGGTAAACTACGTGAGTCGAGGATCAGTTTTCCTTGAGTACACGATAAAATGATACGGCAATACTTCATTGACCGTCACGCGGTTGCAAAATACATTAAACATATAGGCGAAATTTTTCGCAAATCCCGTATAAAAAATCGAAACGAAGTGCACCTCTCTCTATGAATACCTTATTATGGTTTTATCAAAAAAATATTTATCGATGGCGAATAAAATTCAATATTACATCATCACGTCTTTTATGTGTAACGACGTGATATACGATATTATGATATTCTTAGCTTTCGATACTCTTGGTAATGGAGAGCCTATTGTGACAAGATTGTAACTTTGATATTGGAAATAAAACCAACATATTGATTTTTAATTATTTTTGTCGTTTACGGAAAATTGATGTATTTGATTAAAAAAAAAAAAAAAAAAAAAAAAAAAACAAGCAATGGCAATGCACTTGATCGATATCTTAAAAATGACGTGAATAGGTAATTACAAGAGAGAGAAAAAAAAGTTTCTGGTGAGTAAAGTAGTAATTTGAGTAAATGATATTCATCGGTAGGAGGTGGGGAGGGGAGGAATTCATTCATCGTCGACGGTCTAGAGCACCGAATCGAGAAAGACACGAAGTGGTAGGTCGACGACTCTTTCGTTCCTTGGCAATCGCATTACAATAACGCAGTTGCTTCCAAAAATATTCAAGACGTACCAAAGGCGTCATTTTGTTTGTCTTCGCGGGCGGCGCAAAGACCTGCATTGTGTGTACCTAGAGCCCAAAGTGGACGAGCCGGAATCGTAAATGTGTTTACGCAGCGAGTGCGAGACTCCGAGGAGATGAGCCGACGCGACTCCCGGACGACGAGGAAGCGGAGACGCCGGGTGAGGGTTCACGTGGGGTGCGAGCCCCACTCGAACGATCGCGGCTCAACAGCCTAATCTGCCTTTCATTTTCCACGGAAAAGTGGCGCGATCTTGAGACTGCTCCTGCTTTCGATGCCTGTGCCAAGACTTTTCCACTTTTCCACTCAAGAATAAGACTTCGTCATGCTTGCTTTGCTTCGCGCGACTTTAACAATTGTGCATCGATTTTACACCGACGCCTTTATTATCACGAATGAATTGTTTGTACGTTCAATTTTTATTTTTCTTTCTTTTTTATTTGAATCTTTTCGTTTTTCGCCTGAGCGAGCGAGAAGTACTAATCAATTTATGGGGTAAATCGCAAAGCACTTGTGCGCTTTTTCTGAATTCAGTTTTTTAATATTATGAATCTGGGTCTTCCAATCTTTGCTTAAATTCTTCCGTTTGTTTAAAATTCGAAAAGATAGTTTTAAATACAAACTTAATTTACATTAGACGTGTGCTTTTCTTTTTTCTTTTTTTTCATTTTAAGAACTTTATTATCGATTTTATTACCTAGATGTTAATAAACACTACGTCTTTTCGAATAAGTGTATATTTTCTTGACCGAAGGATAAACATTTTTTTATCAATGTCAGCAGAAAAAGATTTAGCTTGAATAAAAGTAGCGAAGGAAAAGATCCAGTTTCCTCGCATTTCCCGGGATATTTCACATAGTTTCTTCGTCTATAATAGTGCACAATACGTGGCTGGTACACAAGTGCAAGTATGTGCATGTACGTGAGCTGTGCAAGTGTTCCTTCGGATTTCCATTTTTGTAATTTTGCTCTGGATATTTATCTTTTATCGCAGCCCACTCAACGGATTACAAATGTGTTTGTGCTTGGGAATAAAATTGCCAACGATTGTAACGAATGCCCTTTTCAATAATCGACGTTAAAATTAACCAAGTTTCCTCCACACGTGCAAGGACGGCATGAGAAGGAGCAAATATGTGTCACGAATAAATGGGTACAATTTGATTAAAAATAAATCAACTGAGAGTCGTTGGATTCGTTGAACCACCAGGAGACTTTCATCCCGAGGAGCTTTTACAGCTCTAATGGTTGAGCTGCTGAAATTATTGTCGTATCCGCAAAGAAGAATTATTATTTGCCTTCGATGAAGTCGTATCTCCATCCCCGGGATTATACACGAGTTGAGCAGTCTCCAATTTTTATTCATCTCCACCTTTAGCATCTTGGGTTTTCAATGTATATGGAACGGAAGATCTCAACGGTTGTGTTGTTTTGCCAAGTGAGGGCGGGGTTTTCATATCGATTTTGTGTTTGGTCTCGCTGGTGGGCGTACGTTAATGCGTTCATTCGTAAGCCAAGCTAAAAAAAAGTCATAAGATACCTTGATTTTAGTGCAAAAAAGCCTGCGCTTTATGAAGAAGAATAGCTGAATAAGACTATTATTATATGAATCGATTAGATTTATTGCTTGTTTTAGAACTTTATTAACAACTTGGAGATGTTCTTATTTGCGTCTTTGCTTTTATCTCGCCTTCTCCTCTCTTACTGTAGAACTGTGTTTTGTGTATTTGTACATTCAGACCAAAAACTTTATTGAGTCTTGTTAAACTTAAACAACTTAGTGCAATTCTTTTCTCGAAATATGCATTTACAAGTTTAAGAAATTACTGATTTTTATTGTCTACACAGACGCAACTGAACCTTTGCAAAAGTTTTTCGTTAAAGATTCCTTTATTATCGAAAAGAGTTCATTGGCTATTAAAGAAAAATGAGCTTAACAAATGCGAGTAAATTTTTTTAAAGCATCTAGATAGAGTTTTATCTCATTTTATTTATTAAAATCTATGGAAAATAAAGAGATTTAAGGAAAAATATTAAAACAGAAAGTTAAATAAATTTACAATTAAATTATATAGTCTCCAGAGCATTGGAAGTAATAGCTTTATCTTACTAAAAATTTCGTATTTTATTGGACATTAAATTAAAATAAAACTAAATACGATGGTTTGTAGCATTTGTATAAATGAACCTCAAATCTCGTATTTCCAGTTTTATTATCGTAAATTATTTATAATATTTGGTCATTTTTTTTTTTTTTTTTTTTTTTATTTTTTTTTGTTTTTTGAGTAATGCACTGTTTACCGAGTCAAACTCTAAATAATAAACAAGAAATAATAACAAAGAAATAATGACGTGCTTTCCAAAATTTAATACAGTGGGTTCGAGGCAATAATTTTCTATTCTGAGCCTACGACATTATAAGTGACTTTTCGGCATTATTTGCCTATGTAAATTTGCATATACTTCCGAAGCAAGAGGGTGTTACATAAAACCGCGGGACGCTGTTTTCGGTTATATCCGTAAAACTGTGTTTAATAAGACAAAATTTCGTGGCAGCTCAAATTACCCAAACACAAAGACTTGGGGAACTACCCGCACTTAAAGAAATGTGGTCAAGCCAAAGTTTTAATGAAATTGAGTAGCAGGCCGCTCGGGCGTGAAAACTCGAGTCACGTGAAAGTGAAAATGTACTTTGCCTCTCGCGGATAAAAGACAAAGTTATTCTAGGAGCTTAGAAGCATTTAGAGAAGCTCATTTCTTAATCTGGCTCAAGTTGGGCAAGGGGAGAGAGAGAGGACCAGACTGAGAGTGAAAGAGAGAGAGAGAGAGAGACGGATACAGTGTGCCACGAGCTTCTGCGAGCTTAGAAAGGCCAAAAGGACGTGCATTCGCTCGATTCGGTTGTACGCGTCTGTGCAAAAAGCGAGCAAGAGCGAGAGAGAGAGAGAGAGAGACGGAGAGACGAGGCAACGCGCCGCCGTCTCTCGCTAAAACCAATGAAAATATTGCGAGCCGTCGGGTCTGGTGCATTTCTAAAGGAGTAGTAGTGGTTCCCGCGACGTTGACGTCTTTGCGAGAGAGCTTTCCTCTTTCTCTCTCTCTCTCTCTCTCTCTCTCTCTTTCTCTCACACACATACACTGGAATTGCATGACTAAACGACGAGGCCGATATATTTATCTCGGGGAACGAGTAACTCCTGGCGCTGGAACGTCGCACTGGCACCCTCGTAAGAGTCATCAAAAGGCTGCACCGCGCAAAATTTCAAGCCTCCGCGGGGTTAACAATGAGACTCCAGCCTCTTTTTTATTTTTGTACCCGCTGATTAATCCGAGATCCGAGTCTGCCTCTTCATCTCCCCGCATCCGTCTGATATTTCATCTTCAGTCGCAGAGAGATAGAGAGGGAGGGGGGGAGAATCTCACTCAACTCACGCCCTTGGCTTCTCCTTCCTCGGTCGGGACATTCTACCGGGTAGGAAGCGAGCCTTGGGGCGCCCGGCGAAACGTTAAATTCGTTTGCAATCCCGGACGTTCCTCGGCCATTTGCAATTACACGGGTCATCCACGTGCGGTGCGGACGGGTCTTAACGAGGAACTAAACTGTCGATTCACGGGGTCATTCCGCCGCCATCAAGGGCGATTCGCCGCACGCGGACCTGGTGCAAGTGCAGTTCTGGGCGACTCGGAAGAGGTTATTTCCGTCTTCCTCCGTGTTATTTGCGCGAAGGTACTTAAGTCACGTCCGCGTGCATCCAAAACACGAGAGCAACCTAAGCGTGGGCCGTTAGGTTTACGAGTTATCTGACCCTCGCACGCTAAATTTACTCCCCGACGCGCTAAACCAGATGGAAAGGATAAAGCGATTGAACGTGTTTCCACGGGTCTGGCTCCATGAGCTTTCGCTCGCGAGACGCCCGCCTAATTGGTGCAAAAGTCACGAATCACCCGGACCTTTTTTTCCTTTTTTTCCTTTTTTTCTCGCTCGCTCAGTCACTCGCGCGCGATTCGCATCGCTCTTTCGGACGTTTCGGCGAAGCCCAAGAGCAGCTCGCCCTTCCACCGTCGCCGTCGCTTATCTGCAAAGGGAACTTTGACGTGCGGGTGTCGGGACTCGAGGCACCGGATGGGGTGAACAATGTCCCGAGGAAAACTCTTGACACCTGCCGTCGCGTCTCCTAATGTGCTTATGAGCAGCGGCTGGAAGGTTTGGGGGGGAGGGGGGTAAGACCTTTATTGATTTAGCGAGTGCGGGGCTGGATTCGAGGAGTCGGAAGCCTCCCGCAATCAGAGTCGGAACTCTGCCGAGGAAATGAAAAGGTGAGGTTAAAGCGACGGGGGAATTCGGGCTCCTGCTCTCCCTTTATTTCCCCTCGCTCATTCACCAACACCGGCAAACGAAATTACGCAACGCTTTTGAATATTTGGATGACTAATAGCTTATTCGATTACGTCACGTCGTCCCGAGGCTACCAACTCCCCCAACGCGCTCCGTGGTTTCGGGACAAATAAGTTTGCGATCGCGTTCGTCGCGCAATCTTAATCGCCCCGTGTTGTGTCTGGCTGTGTAAATGTTTGGCGCATCTTCCCCGTTGATTTTTCTTATTTGATAAACAGATGCGTCGTGCGCCTGTTTGCGAGGAGGAGGAGGCTATTTAGAGAAAACCCCGATCCACCAGGTTCCCGGGCCTTAAAAATCTTGCAATTCTCTTAGCCCCCGGGAATTCGTGTAAATGCGAGTTTTCTCATTATTGTGGTTGAGAAAAGCGGAACATTTAACTAGTATTTTAATTAAGGCCGCTCGTATCAAAAGTCCGAGAGCTGTATAAATTAGGTACTCGAGCCAGTAGCTTTTCTTTTTTCCTTCTTTTTTCCCTTTTTTTTATTAGCTTTTTATTGTTTCGAAGGGGCCCGCTCTTATTTCACGTGACAACACTTTTCCTGCTGATGTATACAGTTGGCGGCTTACTGTAATGTGTCAAACCCACGCTTTACATTTGCTTTATATTTTTCTTCGCTCGTGGTTCGCCGAGGCGAGGAACAACCTATATTTTATATATTCCATGGAGGAAAATCCCACGACGGTGTCTCTTCGCCAGGCAAACTCCAAATATTTACACATTATTTAACAAACTTGGCCTCATTGAACTTTGTTGTCGAAGACGGCTTTGCAATATTTTTTTAATAAAACACCAGAAGCATTTTCAAAAGCTCGCGTCTCAAGAGGATGCGAATGAAGCAGCCTTCAATAACTTTAACACACTTGTCTTCAGGAACATATTTTTTTCTCATACCTATTTATAGACTTAATTAAGTAAAGACTTTCAGCGTCGTTTTCCGAGAATCTATTTCCATAAAGCATTAGAAACAAGAGTGTAATAAATCAATTGGAAATAAATGTTTTTGAGGAAGTCTGTTTACTTTATATATAAAAACAGTAATTTCTATATAAATACATATAAATTTTTCCTCGCTCGTAAAAAATTCTGCCGCTGGTATAAAGGAAAATTAAAATTTGACTGCCGTAACACATTAATAAAACGCCATAAAATAAAGAGTATAAGCCGCAAAGCCAGAAGATTAGAAGAGCGAGAATCTTAAATAAATCGACCTTTTCTTCATCAACCCGGACTCTCGCAGCAGACTCTAGTCGACTTAGAAGTTAGAGAATATTAAATGCCCCGGCTATCGTGTTGTGGAGATAATCAGCCTTAGAGATCACAACGAGGCAAACGAGCCGTTCACCTCGTGCCGACAACTTTATTTCCGACGATTTTTCCACGTTTCATCGAGCTCATTTGGGATTTTCCTCCTTTCCTCCTACAAATCTATAAGTAATTTTTCTTCATCTTCTCTTTTATAACTGGACGGGTTGAACTTTGAATATTATTTTTAATTTAGAAACAACATTTATTCGATCCCCTGTAAAAAATGATTAAAGATACTCCTCTGACATATAATCTTTTATATATTGTTAAACTTTTCCGAGTCACAAAAAAGTTTCGTAATATAATCCTCTCTCGGTAGGAAAGTGTAAGATTTGATTTTCGTGTGACAAATAGAGTTGTCCAAGTGAGTTTCCAAACTTTAGAATTTATGTGAATTTATAAAATTCGAACGCAATATTATTAATATTGATAGAAGGAAATGAATAAGTCATATGTTTTCATATTAAATTGATATTCTTTATAAATAGAAATAATATCCTTTGAGAGTATTTTAAAACAAAGTTTGAGTACATCACGATTGGAGAGTCGGCGCTCGAACTAATTTACTCTTCTCCGTCTAAATAAAAAAAGTATTTGATATTATTTTAGTGCTCAAGAACGATTCGCTCGCAAAATTTATCGATTTTCGTTTGATAGGATCCTCGCGTTAGCTGGAACTCAAATCGCATAAAATGTAGTTTTTTCTCGAACGGTTCCGGAAAAGTGAACAGTATCGGAAGACGTGAATTCATCAAAAATAATAAAGTTAAAAGAGTAGATTACACGGTCGATCGCTGCAATTTGAAAACGAGGAAAGTTGCTTTTCTTTGGGTCGTAAAAAGGCGCCGCCAAGAGGTTTGTATTCGAGCGAGTCACGACACTGTGCATCAAATGCCTCGCCGCAACTGAACTACTGAACTCTTTTAGGTTTTGTTTGGCAAGTGGCGGCGGGGGCGGGGGGGGGGTGGGGGTGGGTGTAGGCGTGTATTCGCAGTAAAGTTAAAGCAACGAAGCCAGTCCAATTCGTGGCTGTTAAACAGAAGCCGTTAATTACGTCACGTCGTCGTCGGGAGGTCGCGAGTTGGATGTCGAGTCGAGAGTCGCCGATGTCGGATGTCGGATCCGTTTGTCGTCATTGCGACTGCGAGAATACGGGACGCGTGCTCGGAAAAAAAAGAGACAGAGGAAGAGAGAGATAAAGAGAGAGAGAGAGAGAGAGAGAGAGAGAGAGAGAGAGACGACGTCCGCTCGTCGAGACTAGACTTAAATCTTTAATTGACTCGAAGCTTTATTTCGGCAAAACGCATAACTTACCCCAAACTTTCTACTGCCCCTCCCTGGGTTCATCCGTCCACCCCTCGTCGGCGTCATTCCCAGTCCCCTCCCTATTTCATACCAGTTAATCACTGCCCCTTGGAGAGGCCAACAGCAGTTCTACAACTTTACTCATTCTCCGGGTTTTTCCTTTTCATTTTAATATTTATTAGGGATTGAAGACTGAAGAGATTAATAGTCAGGAGTCAATATGTCTTGTTTCGAAATTTCAGACGAGAAAAATTATTACTTGTGCTTTCATCCAGGATAAATCAAACGATGTTAGCGCCTTACACAATAAAATTATTCATCCGCTGTTGGTTATAATTGGAAATTAGCAATCCTTAACAGTCTATTATTACATGTAACTATTACTACTTTCACAAGGTGAATGCTTGTAAACGATGTGAAAAAATTCTGAGCTCTACTGTTTAGGATTTAATACGATTTACTTTTGCCTGACAGTAGTATAAAACACGAGATTATTTACAATAATAAACTGGAATAGGGATTGTATTTAATAATTATTAAGCTTAAATAATTTTATTCAATGGATATTTTTGTTTCAAACACATTTTCAGACTTTTTGAATTTCTAATGAATTGGCATTATTATTAGTTTAAGCTAACATAATGGATATGTAGCTTCAATCAATTAGAAAATAATTATTGGGAAATTAGTATATAACGTGAACAATACGCTATGTAATTTATGATGTAAGTGTTGATTGACAAATTAAACTAATGGCTTATGACTCATCCTACCGCTAAACCATTTATACTATAATTAAAGTCTCTTTTTTTAAAAAAAAAAAAAATAAATATATATATATATATGTATGTTTATATTTACGCTTTTTATATTTAAACTTTGAATAAACATAAATTAAATAATGTACTTGCTATTAAATAATAGAAAATTTTAAATTTTAAATGAGTAAGTCTAACTTTTAAGTGATGACGTAAATTGGCCATAGCTACTCCACATCATGTATCCTCAAATTGTACAAATATTTTGTTCAAGGTAAATCAATACTCATGCTCATAATCAACAAATATACATTACCCTTATATCACAGTATATAAAAAATTATAAACTTTTATGGTTTACCAAATATAAATAAATTATTCTTTTCAATGCTTTTGAAGTGAATTGAATTTTATGAATACATTTAAGTTTTTATAATAAAAATATTGTATTTTATCTGAAAATGTCGATTAAGCTAAAAGTAATACGTAGTGACAGTGTTTCTGCCTTTTAAATAAATGATTTAGATGTATTAAAAAGTGTTTTAAATGCTTTGAATACTTTGTATTATTTTTTTATTATTGAATTGCAGATAAAAATACACTAAAGTTGATTATGAAATTCTATGATTTTCTACGTTAATGAAAATGTTCACTTTCTATAATGTCTATCAATTATTAACAAACAATTAGTTCTCAGCGGTATTGAAAGTTGTTATATATTTGCAAATGGAATATTTGTAAATAATCATCAATTCCTAAAATATAAGTAAATGTAAATTTTTTTAATATTGAAAAATGAGGCGTATCAAATATTATTTACCTAAAAGAATTGGCGTAGTTTTTTTTTAATTTATCAAATTTATTTTTTTTAATACACGACAGATTTATAGTGCTTTAATGCATTTTGTATTTATTAAAAATATTTTATAAATAATTATAAATAAAAATACAATTTTCTATTTAAAAGCATGTCCTTTACAAAAAGTAAATAGAATTATAATGTTTTTCACGGCGGTAATTGCATTTATCCATAGAGCACGGAAATTCTCGTTTAAAACCTTTGACACAATTTCTACACATTCTAAATGTTGCGTTTCAAAGTATCGCTCGGTTAAAGTTTCGATAACTAATTAAAAAAAGTTTCTTCGATTTAAACATCAATTTGAGACGAATGTTCTTTTTGGCTTGGATTTTTTACGATTGTTAATCAACAAAAGTAGGTTTCCGCTTTTTGTGCGAGTGACTAAAGTGCTGAGTAACGTCTTGGGTGGTTCCTCCAGCATCCAACAGTATCTTTCGTAAATTTCCGAGTATCATTCGTACGAAAAAGCGTTTCTGGTGAAACAATTGAGGCGGCGAGTATAGGCTGACTAGCCTCTCGGCATAATGGGCATCTCGTCGCCATCTCATCTCGGTCCAGCAGCATCTTCCACTCGGCCAGACAGACACTCGGGGGCTCGCGGAAACAGCGATTTGTGAATAATTGCAAGGAAGGATCCCGATGGCGCAGACATAGTGCGGCCGTGGTGCATCAAGGACTCGGGGAACAAATACCACCAGGACCCAAGTGGTCTAGCGCTTCCCACGTCAAGAGCAGCAGCGTCTACACCGGCGAGGAGGAGCACAAGTGAGAGCGCCCGGGGCTCGAGATTACCCAATTTGCATCGGCATTCAATCGACGGAGCGAGCCTCTTCTCCGGGATTTGCATCGTCGTTCCCCGGGTGTATCGCGCTCCTACAACCGGGGAAATTACGGTGGCGCGATTGTCTTTGGCGCCGGCGAAATATTCTTCCCCAATCGGTCGATAAAACCTTGGGCTATGATGGAGTTTTTGCCACGGCGCACGTAGGGCCACACCTTCGCTCCTCTCTATTTATCTTCTCTCTCCTTCGCTCGCCCGCTCGGCAGTGCGTAGGTCGAACTTCCGCCCTTTGTGGCGAGTCGAAAGAGTCGGGACTCGCTCGTTCGCTCGTTCGCTCGTTCGCTCGTTTGCTTATATGCACTCTCGAGACTTTCTTTCCTTTGATGAAATATTCCACGTGGACTCAGTGCCTTTGCCTATGCAGCTTTTGTAAATTCCAGCTCTTTGGCTCTCTTTGCGCTTGTAAATACAAGCGCAACGCGACTCAAATAATAATTTATCTACGGGGATCTGCCAATTAGGCGTGAGAATGGAATTATTGTGCAGTCCTTGGATGACAAAGTGTGTGCGTGTCGTTCGTATGTATGATTATTGGATTGTGTTCCGGAACTGCGTTATCTCTCTCGCTCTCTCTCCCTCTCTCTCTCTCTCTTTTACTCACCACAGTACCTTACCCTTTTATTGTGTACATTTTTCACTTTCGTCTTCTTCTTCCTTCGGAAATATCAGTGTAACATTAGAGTCGCATCATCACGCGTATCTAATCGCCTCTATCAATGATTAATACCGACCGACTGACCCTTCGTAGGTTCATGTTGACTACATGTTATACGATACGTCTGAAACCCCGAATGAATTAATAGTGGCCGAGATGGCTCATTCAATTATATGAAGAAAATAAACACTGGAGCCTTTGCTTGAATTTAATCCGATATTTTTGTTTCCTCTCGATACTTCTCCTTCCTGCAATTATTTTAATGCTACTTTCTTTTTTTTTACACGATAAAAATTATAAATTAAACATCTTTAAAATTCCGTATGCCACACGAGCCTTCGTCACGCGATTTGCTGCAACTCGCATTGCCAATGATTCATCATTGCACTGAGACTAAAGAGTTTTTAAATTAAAGAGACATTTATTGATGTACAATTTATGAAACAAGTCTTATTGTAAGGTTGACATACATTGCTTTGACTGAAAATTAAAATCGATATTCGCGCATAATACTTAATTATATCTATAAAAAGAAAATAAATTATATAAAAATTGTTATTTTTTATTATTGTAAATATCGAATTTCTTCCTCTAAATATACAAATTGGAGAAAATAATATTCCGTGTTATTCTTCTAGCGTCAGAAAATATATAACGATTAATTACATCAAGAGTATTTTTTTTGTTTTTTATTGAGTTTTTTTTATTATCGTATTACTTATTTGCTAAATAGACCAAACATAATAAAGTAGAATTTTGTTCAAGTAATATTTATTTTTAATTAATGACGAAAATCAATGTTAAATAACGTTAGCGAGCTAAGGTTTTCTATTGAAAATATTTCATTAAATTTACAATGACCTTTTTTAAATGAACAACCCATTCATTGGTAGCTCCAACAAGATTGAAACTTATTTGCTCATTCCAGTTCCTTCAAATCACTTTTGCAATGTAAAGTATGTTAAATTGGATTATATTAAAAACACTATTTTAAAGGAAAAATTTTCTTAACTATAACACAATATTATCAACCTGTAATTTTATTTATTTCAACAAATTTTCATTTGAAAATAATGAAACTTTTTTAATTTGATTAACGTATTTACTAATTTAAAAACATGTTTAAATTAAAATTTCAAAGTTCATTCAGTGTTATCCAATTAGATATTTTTCCAAGTGAATTTTGTAATGAAACCGTATATTAAATATGCATTAAAATAAATAACTATATATATCTATATTTATTGCATTAAAAAAATTTTGATCAACTAATTTTTCTTATGTCAATTCATTTCGATAATTCCTTCAGTAAAAAATATGTGGCATTCATTTATTTGAAACGCGTTATATTTTTAATTTTTTAAATTTATATTTTATTAAATTAATTTTTTATTAGCTATTTTAACACATCAAGAATTTATATATCATGAAACTCAATAAATTTATTGTTTTTAAAAGAAACAAAATTGAATTTTATGTTCTATAAATGTGTGTGTGTGTGTGTAGAGAGAGAGTGAGAGAGAGAACGTTTAAAATACTTTTTCAAAACACATTAAATATTAATAGCCATTGCTAGGCTCATAAATGACATTATGTGATACTATTGTGTACTTGAATATATGAAAAGTCTAGTGCTTTCTTATGAATTATTATCAGTGGCTTATAATCTTCAGGTAACTGACAGATAAATACGTCTACCTCAACTTCCATAAAAAAGTGAAAGAATAAACATTAAATAAAAATATATAATCTCCATTATCTTTATACCTTCTCATTTAAATATTAAAAATTAAAAATTTTTATAATATTGAGAATATAAAATTTAGATTAATATTTACGGTAAAACTTTGAAAATATAATTTAAATAACAGACAATAGCTCATCAGAAACGCAAATTAAAAAATACAACTATTCTTAAAATAATTCAATTAGCATATTTTGTCTGAATTATAGTTATATTTATGAAAATATATTTGAATAATTGTAGCACGAAATTAAATATTTTCATAAAAATTTATCTTGTTATTTAACTGATTTAATTAAATTGTATTAATCCTATATAAATATTTTTTTTATATTTCATATTTAATTAAATTATACGAGAAGCATAATTTGAGCTTTCAAATAATAATATATCAGTCTTTTTGATGATTTTTATCAAACATTTAATTTTGTATCATAATAAATTCATAAAAATTCATTGAAATACAAAATTTACAAAAATAAAGATGTTTACCTAAATATTGTATAAAATAAACATAATAACTGTTGAGTTATTTGATTTAAAAATTGAATACATTACTATCAGAACTTTCGGTAGATAGAGTTGCATTAAATATTCTATAGAGAGTGGTATTTAAATGCATAACTGTTCATTAAAAAAAAAAATGCATAAAATGTTTTTTGAAAAAAATATTTATAAAGAAAATTAAAAAATTTGAGTAAAATGTTTACTCATCATCAAAAACATTATCCAAGATTTAAAAAATATGAATATTTTTGATTTACATCTTGTTTTCATAAAAATTAATTACATTCTAACGTACATAGCCAAATTTGTAAGTTGACACACGTTGTTATAATTTTAGAATCTTCCCAGAAGAATATTTTTCGAGTATATTCCGGGGTTCTTGACACACGATTTTTAAGAATCACTCAAAATCACCTAGTATTTTTCCCTTTTGCATTTTTCATTTTTCCTCCTGGCTATTCAGATTTGTACATCAAAATGCTCTTTACATAAAAGTCGTGGTGTGTACAAAAAAAAAGTATATAAAAAAAAAAAAAAAAAAAAAAAAAAAAAAAAAAGAAGAAAAAAAGAATGCATGCACGTGAAAGCGTCTGTGGCCAGAAGCCAGAAGATATCGGAAATCCGCAGACGAAGTTCATGGGCAAGAATGCGGATATAATAATACCAGAAACTTTCGAGCGTAGCCAAGTTTTGTTGTCCTTACTATTATTTATTTTTTTCTGTTACACAATTTACAACTTTTACATGCAATAGAAAAATTGAACATCCCAAGCTGAATGTACTAGGTTTTTCTTAGGATTTTCTATCAGTATTTTATGGAAAATAGTGGCCATTAAAGTTTTACGTGTATCTCCAGTAGGTGTTTACATTTTTATTGGTAGGCAGACCGACGTACAGTAATTGGAAAATTGTCCGCAACAAAGATACTCGATTATCAAAACAGTTACACAATTACCACAAGGCGACAGGAATAATTTCCATGGTTAATTATAATCGAGGGAAGGCAATGGATAAATCGTAATTTTGTTACATTAATAACATCCGGAGAGGCTTGGGGGATTAATTATACCGACTTATTATTGTCAAGTGATCATTCATTATTTGTTTTCGTTCGTACTTTATTGAAGTAATCCTTTCGAGGCCGGAGGATCGCCGTTTGTAACATTAGCTTTCTTAGATAACAAGAGAGAGATATGCGTACGCAAAGATATGTATAGCCGGGAAAGGCGGTGGAGGAGGTGGAGCAGGGGTTGGGGGGCGGGGGCGGGAGCGGAGGAGAAAGAATGAAAGGCGGAAGAGAAATGTCACCAGTTGACAATAGGCGCTCAGCTGACGATAATATACGACCTAAATGGCCACACTCTATTCGTTTGATAAGTACTTTCTCGGAATTCACGGACGATCTCGAACGTGCCGTGCCTCTTGCTTAATTTATCATCATAAGGTTGGCCCCTTTGTTATTTCGTTGACTCGATCAGTTAATTACCGCCTAATTCTTCCAATAAGAAGCCAATGAAAACACGGAAGTACCCTAGCATTTCAAGTTTCACTCCCAATCTCTCGTTCCCTTCCTCCGACGTATCCAGGGCATCTACAAGAAAGAATGCCGTGTCATTCCTCGATCCGGTAAGCCTGCACTTGGCAACGAAGGGATGGATGTATGCATTCCGTGGCTTTGTTCCTGGCGGTGGTGGTGGCGCGCGGGAGGGGGGGAGATCTGCACGTATGCAGAGTGCGAGCTGGTGCATTATTGGATCTGTCAGGGCGCCACCACCCGACGAGTGACACCCCGAGGAAGGTATAAACGTCATGCGATATTAACTCGATAAGTCCTCGCTCCGACCTCGAGGTAACATGAGAGTCTCACAATTCCCGACACTTCTTCCAGACAAGTGCGTTGGTTCTTTTTCTCCTTTTTTAATAGGATACTTTCTCTACTTTTACACCGACGACGTCTGACTAAGACGGCCTTCATAAATTACGCGGCACCATACATTTCCTTTTTCATGATAATTCCCGCTCCTCCGCGCATTTTGTATAAAGCGTCTTATAAGAATGTTGAGATAAAAAAAAAATTTTTTTTGTACTCTTGTAAGAAGTTCATTTATTATAAATGTAAAATGCGCGCTTGAATTATTCTTTCCTCGCCCTACGCGTAAGGTTTCGATGGTGAGTCATTGTTCGAGGAACGAAACCACCAACAGTAATCAACCACCAACACACGTAAGCCCTCCGAGTAGTTGAGTACAGCGCAATTCCGTTTTTTTCTTTTTTTTTTTGCAATAAAACCATTTGATCTCAGCTGTCTTGGACGTGCGCCCCTCTTAAGCTCGTGCCCCTACAATTCACGTCCCGCAGAAGCGATGAAAATTAGCGCCGTTAATTATTAAAAAAATCTTACCAATCCAGGTGCGCGCCTTTTAAGTGATCTCTTTATTTTTAACGAGGATCGTTAGGAATATCGATTGAACCTGTCGGGGAAGCACCAGCAGCTCGACATGACTTTTCATCGGTCTGTTCCCCGGCACATAAAAATTATTCTCCTTCAACTTGCACCTTTCAAGACCGAGGATAATCGATAGCAATTTAATTTCGTGGGTTAGCGTCGCTCGCTCAACAAATGTTCCACGCGTGAATGGAGCTGCCATTGAGGAGGAGAGTAGCGTCGAACCGGAGCCGACATGGCGCTAGCGGCCAGAGCTAAGGAAGCGAGCGAATGAGCGAACGAGCGAACGAGCGAACGAGCGAGACCTTGCCGGCTAAAGCAAAGAGCGTCAGTCAGTCAGTCAATACCACCCCATTAGCTGTCATAATTCGTGGGCGACGGGGGTTGGGTGGGGTTCGCGCGCGGGTGTAGTGCACTCTCGCACAACCCCTCAAGGGCTCGCGGCGCCGACGACGAATGGGCGCAGGGGTGGCAAGGGTTTCTCGTCGTCGCGGGGCTGCGAATTGCGAATGCTCTGGAAATGAATGAAAGGGGGCGATCGATAGAGGCCGACGTCGCTTCCTCCCCCTCCTCCCCCTCCCCGCCCCGTAGCTCCTCGTCTTTGCTCTCGAATGCGTAGCCGAGCGCGAGTAACGCACAGCACCACCAGCCGCCCTCCAAGGATTTCCACGCACGCACGCCCTTCCGTATTCCTTTCCTCCCCGGGTTTAGTAGTCCCGAAAGAATATTTTTGCGAGCGTAGCGCTTTTGCGACACCCACTTCGAGCCCTCTCCCGTCGGCACCGAGCGAGAACGAATTTACAACGGGAGCATTCGCGTAGGTGTGCAAATTCACCAGGAGTTTCCATTCCGGGAGACGCTCCACTGTCCCAGGTTGAAGAGAGAGAGAGAGAGAGAGAGTTAACGGGCTTCGATTACGATGCGTACTCGAGATTTGATGTTCAAAGTTTGAGGCTGCATGCGATTAGATATGGCGTTGTTTGCTGTTACTTGTTTATGCTTGTTGTTGTTTGGCCATCGCCGATTATTTATTGACGTGGTCGGCTCGAGGAGGACTGGGGCTGTCGACAACTCGAATGTCCACATCTCACACGTGCTCCTCCTCCGTTTATAAATATTTAAAAAGAGCCTCGTATTGACCAAGTTACAAACGTGGGAGCTGAATAATGATTACCGCACTGTCCTCGGGGTCCCTGTCCATTTATTCGTAAAAGACCGCCGATTGTGATAGTGCACTTTCAGTTTTTCAGGGACACGCACACCAGCGCCGCGGGATCCTCGTTTCTCGTTTCCCCTCGGGCCACGGCGACGATGCACACACATCCTCTTTTGTGTCCGTCGGTTTTTGTTCTTCTCCGTGTTTGCGCGATAACAGACTGTGGACGTGTGCGCGAACTCCTCCTTTCCCCCTTCCTCCCTCCCCCCCACTCCCCCGCTCCCACCCGAGCTCCTTTTTTATTAATAATAAATGCAAAATTGACAGATTCGTAGTCTTTTCCCATTTTCTTAGCTGCTTTCTCGTGCCGAGGAAAATCCGCTTCTAAATCGTTATTTAGATTCGGTCAATTTTGATTAATGGCTTATTGGATGTTGTATGCTCACCCAAACCCAACAAACTCATTTGATTTTGTCACAGCTTTAAAGAAATATCGATTCAATACATTTTATGCTTTATGAAACAAAATACTGTGAATTTATTTAAATTCTACAAGGAAAAGGAAATATCTAAATAAAATAAATGTATACTTGTTCTCTTCGCTTTTTGATGCAATAAAACAATATTTTATTTGCGAGAGTGTAATTTATATATTTCATGTTTTTCATGTTATATGTTTGATATAAAAAAAACTTGGAATACTTTTTTTTATTCGATAAAAATATGCACATCATTATTATTGTATTATTATAAAACTTCTTTATAATGAAATATTGTAAATATATTTTACGTATTCAATGTTCGTGTATATTCTAAAAATAATTTTCTCGATACATTTTATCCGAAATTATTTGCAAAATAACATTGAATTTATACATAAACTGTCAAAGTTGTTGATTTGCTATCAAAAAAAGGTGAAAAAAGTTGTAGATCTTAAGGTCGTGATGAAAATTCTTAAATACAATTTAAATAATATATTTTTTATTCAGTTTTATACTGTTACAAAGAAATGAAAATTCAAAATAATTTGAAAAAAAATTTGATATTTGTAAAACATTTGTCATTATTTGGTAAGGCTTTTATGAGCTTATAAAATCTATATTCTTCTATAAATTTTTTTTTTTAGTAAATATCGGAATTTTTTAAACGTATCTTTGAAATTTCATTTTTACTCAAAAAAATGTTTTAGGTGTTGCTGTTCTAATTTTTTTTATTATTTTTTTATTTTCATTTTATCATTAAACTATATACATTTATAGGCGAAAATCTAAATAAAACTTCATATCACAATTTTTCATTTTGTATTAAACTGTAAAGCGTAAAAGATACTGCACTATATTTTATCATGTAACACTGTATTTACATACATATTTGTGTAAATATAACTTTTTCATTCTTATTTAAATAAAGATGATGTGAATATAAATATGTATAAACGTATAAATCTCTATTTGCTTCTGAGTTTTTGTAATGAAATTTTCAAGACAGATTTTTTAAGATAATATAAATTAGCCTATTTTTTAAATCAAATATAAATAAAAAAAAATTTTCTTTTAAAGTTAATTAAATATTTTATAAAAATACTCAAATTTATGTTATTACTGATTTAAAATAGACATGTATATATATTATATATAATTTACAAAAACTTGAAAAGGAAAATTGTATTTGTATTTGTATTTGATTTTTATAATCTTTATATATTTTTCGATTCAATATTTATTATAGACATTTCCAACGTACATTATTATATTAATACTTTGTTTTTGCAGTTACAAAAGATATAAATTCAGAGATTGGCATAGAAAGTATGATTACAGAAATAGTATCGTGATAAGTTATAAACCGCATTGTGATAAAATTGAATTTTTTTTATTTAAAGTCAGCTATTGTCTATATTTTAGTTTGAATTTCATTAAAATCTTTTGTAGAGAAAATGAAAGTTATATTTTTTGTAGATGTAACATATTATATGTAAAATAATTATTAGAAAAAATTCATCTCTTACCTAACCTCAAAATTATTGCATAAACTTAAAGAAATACTTTTGTTTCCTAATCATATTATTATTTATACAATTATTGAGATAATATTTATCATAAACACTGATAGTTATTATGATAAGATATCGTTGGTGTAATTTTTAATGAAGTATACAATAGATTTATAATCAATTATGTATTGATATCATATACATAAAAATATTTTAATTCATTTCGCTCTGTTTTCGTGAATAAGACTCTCTAATTTTAGAAAAAAATTCTTTTTGAATGGCACGATAATTTGATTTCATAAAATTATACTCTAAATTATTTTTTTATTAAAAATATTTTTAATAGTAATAGTTTTATTTGTAAAAGTTCAATGTGTGGAATGTTGTCAAATTTATTCATATTATTCTCGGACGTTTAATTTAATTTAATATATATCTACTTCTTTCTTATTTTTTTCTTTTTTAATTTTTTTATTTGAAAGAAAATTGCACAAAATGTGTTGAAAGAAAGTGTATATAAAATTTTATTAGATAGCAGTAGAATTATAGTGCGAATATATTGTCATGAGATTCGTATTAACTTTTCACACACGATAAAAGGGTACTTAGGTAACATCGAAATAACAGATTAACGTTTTTAAATTAACGTTGTAAATAACACAAGTTAGTTGAAAGCAAAATAAAGGCTTCTTTATTAACAATAATGAAGAAATTTATCTAGGACAAGCTTTAGTACGTATTTAAAAAAATATTAACAATCGATGTTTAGTGCGAAGATTATGTCATCGAATTTATTACGCAATTGTGTTTAACATTTAATTTGGTTAGAAAATCTGGATTTGCCATTATAAAGATCCTCGAAGTCTTTGGCATAAATTATTTAAATTGTGATAAGCAAATGACCCATTTCAGCAAGTTTAAAAATGAAATTTTACAAAGTTCCCTGAGATATATCGAAGTAGAAGCATTCAGATTTTCTAAATTTCCAAGACTCTTGTGAATATCGAATCGTGGAATTTAATTTTACCCTACAGTGCACCGTTTCGCTTATCACACATTTCAATGGTAAGCGCATCTGTACATTTTTCATTGGTCTCATCGGCCTCGACCATCTCAAGTCTGTATTTCGTAATGGTTATAATCAATTTTGTTATTTATATTTTAGCAAATCAAATTTTTGATAAAAATTCAGCGATTGATGTAGCATAATAAGAATTTTTTCGAAATTTTTTCAAGTAAACATAGTCAATGTTTTATGGTCAAATGTTTTAAGAATTTAATGACTGATTTTTGTTCCTTATACAATAGCATTCTCGTGTAAAATATAAAATTTAAAATCTTTTGTTTATTACAAAAATAGTGAATGGAGGTTTTTATATTTGAAATTACTTTTTTTTTTGTAATAAACCTGTTCTGCAACATCCTATTATAACTTTTGTTAATTCTGCTCACAAGAAACATTGTTTAAAAAAAAAAAACACACGAAAACATAATATGCATATGCGTGTGCACATCAGAATATGTTAAAAATGATCAAGGGGAAATTTATTTGTGCGGCCTTTTTAATTGAGCGCAGCTATAGAATACTTTATTAAAATATTCAATTTTATCAGTGAACTAGGTGATGGAGTGTGACCCCAATGGAGAATTAATTATTCAACCATATTTAAAGTTTTGTCAATACTTTATCAAAATTAAATGCGACGAAGAAGTATAAAATTGAACAATTAAAAAGGCTATTAAGCAATGCAGATAATTGCAAAGAGCGAATACAGCGATAGGATACTTTTCTAAAAATACATCGCTGCCCGATACTCGCTAAAATAAATTTTGAAAAGAAGGTATAATTTTATCGGCGATTATACTTTAAATCATAGTTGCCAACTCAACTCCCTCGTTGAAGCACGCCACTTTACATGTAATCCAGGGGAAGTTTTATGGGGAAATTAAATGCCATCTGACATAACTGATGTTCGCGGCTTGAAATTGCGCGGCTCTTGTACTTTTTGCTAATTTAAAGTTCCTAACACGCGAGATTATTCGAATGGACCGAATTTCCCGGAACGGAGAGTCGGTGGGTGTATTAAATTTTAATAATGGCTGTTGGTAACGCGCTGCTCCTAGTTTATCAGGGAAATATCCGAGTGCGTTATCATTGTCGGACGGCGCGCAGTTTATTATTCCATAAACGTATTTTAAGACTTAATTACGAGTGGTCGTAGGCGAACCTCGGAGCCTCTCGTCGAAACGAACGTGAAATCGATGCACACCTTCTTAAACTCGTATTTACTCTGGGGGGTGGGGTGGGGTTGGGTGGGAAAGACGCGGGGTTTTCCCCTGGAAAATTCGGGGAATGCCTGCCTGCCTACCTGCCTGCCGATCGTCTGCAGCGGAATCGGCGATTTTGAAAAATGCCCGAGCGCCTCGCTAATGCGCCATAAAATTATGCGTTTAAAGTAGTCGGAAGTCGGTGGTTAGTGCATCAGCATCAACATCATCAACATCATCAACGGCAGCGGCAAGAACTCGTGTTACGTAAAAGTGCGCTGGTGTTGGTGTTGGTTTCGGTGTCTGATTGCCGATGCACATCCTCGCTTTGCTCTCTTTTCGCTAGTTACGTCCTGTGTTATTCATGTTTCCCTAGTAGCAACACATTGTGCGCCTTTATATCGTCGCGTCAAAGAGCACATAAACCATGCAAAATCTCAATTAACCGCACAATTTATATTCCCTCCCGTTTAAGTCGACTCCCGACAATTTCTCTCCTATTTTTCACTGTCTTTGAGAAATTATTTTTCGGGCCTCTGTACTTCGAGCACGAATTAGATTAAAAGTGCAATTATGATTATTTAATTATTTTTGAGAAGAACTTTTTAAACTTTATCATAAGCTCTTTTAATTACTTGGGAAAACTTGCGGGAGATGTTCAAATGTCACGTGATTATAATGCGCTTCGATTGAAAAAAACTAAAGCTTTGACGACGCAAAAATAAAAATCTAACTTTGCATAAATTTTGAAAATTTAAGCTCGTTTAAATGAAAAGATTACGGTTCAGATAGCATAAAATCTAATGACATGTAATAATTATTAATTTCAAATTGTTATTAAACTCGGGGTTTGTTCCATATCATTACGTGTAAATATGAAGTTTAATTGATATGTAAGCATTTTATAACTCGATGACACCAATAAAAATTTTTTTCAAATAGCTCTATTTATTTCCTGTCCGTAATTTGAGTATTATATTAATTATGACAATTACATTAGCCTTAATCTCGCTACAGATAAATAATTATGTTTTTTGATTGATAAATTCTTGTTTTAATGATAAGTCCAATGTTATTATTAATCAACTTAAGACTTGAAACGGTCGTATTTTATTATAAATTTTAGATAATGGTAGTTGAGAAAATTGAAAGATAATTGTTATTTTTAAAAATATTTTTTTAGAAATTTTGATTTTGCGGAAAAGATATTGTATAATAAATATAAGATACGTAATAGCGTAATTATTGAATAAACAAAAGATTTTTATAAGAAGAAACATCCAATATCAACCCACATATTGAAAATTAGAAATGAGAAGTTGATAAATTTCTTCTTGAATTTTTTCCTTAATTATATATTCATCATTAAATAGTTTTGTTTCATAATTTTGATTTTTATCTGGAATTAAAAAAAAGTTATAGATATATTAATCAATTAAATTCTTATTTTATTAAGTAATACTTGTGTAAATTAAGAAATAATGTTATTTGAGATGTGTAATTGTTGAGGTCGACAACAGCTTTATGTGTCTTCTACTGTTACGACTTATTACTTACAGGATTATTAAAGAAATGTGCAATGATCAAACGGTCTCCATTTGAAATAAAAGGTTGTGTCTTTTAAAACAAAACTACAAATAAAAGAAAACATTTTTATTAAATATTAATTTTTACCATTAGTCATATACTTTTATAATTCTGGAATACATCGAATTTCATAATTCTAATTAAAATATTATAATTAGTTTATAAAATAATTCATGGATAAAATGAATTATTGAATGAAAATTAATTATTAAAAAATTGTTTACTTGTTTATTTTTTTGTGTTCAATCTATAGACAGCAAAAATATCTTTATTTAAATTCATCGATATAAATCGATTTGAATACTTGAAAATATTTACAACTAAAAATAAATTTCTTGAGAGAGCAATACTGAATAAATTATATTACAATATATAATGATTTCCGCATATCCTGTAATTACATAACCACGTAACTATTAGCTGGAGTTTATTTAAATGATTACATTACCAACGAATTTCTTGATTACAAATGAAAAATGTTCTTTAGGAAATGTCATGCAGACATCTCCTTATGAATACTCGTGAAGAAAAATATATATTTTTTGTAAGCTACTTAAATAAAATTATATCACTGAAACTAAATTATATAAAAAAAAAAAAAAAAAAAAAAAAAAAAAAAAAAAATATTAAATTTTGCACTAAAGAAAATAGCGGAAAATTCTTTTACACTGCACAATTATTAAGTCATCGTGGAAGGGAAAAAAAATTAATACATCGCTTGATTATGAAAATTTAGAGTCAAGAAAAGCGTGGCTGTTTTATCAAATGTTCATTATCCACACGCATGCAAAGGAATATTCATTCGTTTTTGTAATGCCTAGGCAAGTGTAACACTTACATGCAAACCTGTTTCATTCAGTTCAGCATAAAGTTTAAAAAAATCTTTCAAAAGGCGTCGCCATTGCTCTTTTTAATTGAATAAGTTGGCGTAGATCTCCGTTTTAGTACGTAGGATTAAATTAAAAAAACACGTGATTAGAAAGTGAGTAATATTTCAAAGTGAATTTTATACAACCAACACATAAGAGACGTCGAGGAAAGCTATACCTTTAGTCTATTAATCTTTCCCTTTCAATTTAAATGTTTATAAAAAAAGAAAAATTATTATTCTTATTGACAGAATAGTTGGGTAAAATCTTTAGTACGTAATGAAATCATGAAAAATAAAATAATTTTTCTGTTTTTCATAGTAACCGTAGGTATTATCCCTGTAATTTTTATGAATCGTTGATGTAAAAATAAAAACAAAAAAAAAAATGAATATTTAAATAAACTATGTATTTAAATTAAAGACAAAGCTTTAAGAATTTTAGTGACTAAAGATAAGAATTTATGTTTATCTTTAGTCAACTAATGACTGTTAATTATGTTAATTTTTATCAACTAGTGACACTTTGCGAGTGTTGCAACAAAGTATGTATGGACAGGATGAATAATTAAATTTTCAAACAAGTTTTTAAAAAGAGAAAAAATTATATTTATTACTAAGAATTAAAAAACATTGAATTCATTAAATTAATTAACTTCCGTAAATAACGTCTTTAATTTATTGCATGTATTCCCCTGTAACGTGCATATATTGTTTCAGAACACAGTCTTGCGCTAAATTATTTACATGAAATTAATAACAAGAAGCTTCAATGTTCTAAGTTTCACGTTTTTAATCTTTAAAGAATTAACACACTAGTCAAATGAAATTGTTTTATTTTGAATAGAAAACAAACAATGTAACCGTAAAATTAATTTATTGGTTTTGTACCTTTTGTTGTGTGAATTACGAAATTTATATATTGCAATACTGTTGTACCGTTGACTCAGTGACTAGAGACATAAAGTGCGAAGTTTTAAACTCGAGAACTAAAGTTGTCATGAACATTGTGCACGAGGTAAATGTCATGATTGAAGACCAAATGTACCAAAAATATATTAGATGACACATATAGTAAAGGTTACGGATATCAAACATTGTGACACGTATCAAGCGCATAACGGTCATAGAATTTTGGCGAGTGCTGATGCATGACATTTGGAGATGGTTACTTTCTACACAGAGTTTTGTTCCGAGAACGAAATAAAAACAATTTCTTCCTCATTTTACATTAAATAGCACAACAGAAAATTTTAGTCATATCATGTCAAAGAAGAATAATTTATAAGATTAATTTTAATTTAATGTTAAAATGTACTAAAATCTAATATAATGTCAAATGGTAACTGTATCTATTCTTCTTTAAATTGAATAATTTGTCAGATCAGTAAGATTATTCAAAGTATATTAAAGATAAGAAGATTAATCTTTAAATCTTAAAGAATAAGGTATTAAAAAAAAAAAAAAAAAAAAAACAATTATTTAAATAGATCTTGTAGATTATACATAAATGTAAATTGTCATTGATTATCAGATTAGAGGAATCACCGTTTCCAGATTTATATAACTATAAATCTTGTAATTAAGCTTCATTTATGTTAGCAATAAACTTATCGTTTAAAATAAAGAATTAAACGTTACAAAGATTAAAGAATCAACTTAATTTAAAGTATTAAAACGTGTAAAAATTTGGTATTGAATGAAAAAAATGAATATTATTCATGTAATACCAAAGATTTATGTTGTAAAATAGAGTGTGAAAAATAAACGTCTTCCTCTATTATTCATAAACTCTATCCATAATAAGTAAAATAAATATAAAATAAATGAAACTATGCACGATTTAAATTTGTTTGTATACAATTTATTTTTACTTGCATATTATATAACTTTATTAAATAATTACTAGTTTCCTGTTCCCACGTTTCAATTATCATGTGTGTCAAAAACATTATAATGGACAATTATTATTTTATAAATGTTACCTTAATAATATAGCAATGAATATCAAAAACTGCAGGATAATAATAGAGTAAATTTTATTTACAAAATATAAATGAAGAACAATTTTGTACAAATTTCTTAAAATTAATAGCTACGTAGCATTTTTAATAACGTGCACATTTTTAAATATAAAATTTTTGAAATAAAATTAAAAAATTAAATGTACGGTTTTGACGCTCTTAATATATAATATCTGATTCACAATTAATATGCTATTGATTAGAATTGTTGAATGTGTTATATCTAATCTATAATTAAGAAGTATATGTGGTAGTGCCCTTGACTTTTCAATTTCATATATCTACGCTACAAATCTATAAACAACTCAACCACATTTAAAACCTCAAATAAATATTTTAATACCATGTATTATTAATTAAAGGAAGGGTATAATTTTATTTGCGCTCCAATTTAAAAATAGCTGTCGGTTTTACAGTAAAGTAGCAAGAGAGGTAATTAATTAAAAATGAATTGCTCGATCCCTCAAAAATCAATTTGAACAAATGATTAACGCTTATTATCTCGCCGACTAGAGTTTCCGATCGAGTGAGACACGATATACTCATTTCCGCGCATTAACTCCCATCCGTAGGATCCCGATATTTTGGCATCCTCCGAAGCTTTGGAATGGATTCTTAATCAGTTATTCAGTCGTATCTGCACTCGTTAAAAAGCCGACGACTGGTTAATCGACGCGAGAGTGCGCGACCCGACTAAAAATAGTCGGAAACCATTGCTGGGCCACTCATCAAAGTCAATGTCACGTTCGGATAAAAATAATAATTGGCAGGGGAGCCGCGCGAAAAGTCGAGTAGACGCCAGTCGAAGTGTCCCATCGCACAGGTGGATGTCCTTCCTCGGGAGCTGCTGCGCCTTCCTGAGGCTCCAGTGCGATTCCTGCGTCCGTCGTCTCCGGGAGTACGAGAGTGATCGGACCAACCACCAAAGCCCAGGATCAAAGCCCAGGGGAGACAAAGAGAAAGAGGTCTCGTAGTTATCGCTCTCACTTCCTCCTGGCATTCATTCCATCGAGGCTCCTCGATTGATGGTGGGATGCGATCCGTTAATTCGTTTCCTCATTGATTTTGAGGAAACGAAACGAATCGCGCACTCTTTCAGGCCGACTTGTGCTACTCGTAAAAACTACATTGCGTTCCTCTTCAACTCCGTTCTAATGAGAAAACGTCGGATTAAGTGTAGAGAATGGAAAATTCGCAGGAATTGGATTACTTGTGAATCCGAATAATTGGCTTTTGTTTAAGCAGACAGATCAAAAAAAAAAAAGAAAAAAGAAAAGAAAAAAAAGGAATAGTTCTAGTTACCCGGTTAATTATGAAATGGATACCGGCTGTTGCATTTATTTCATTTTTACGTCTGACGGGTAATAGTTTTTCCACTCAGAGTAATTTGATTCAGTATTTCAAATTTATTAATCAGATTATTCAGCGTCTGTCAGTTTGGCAGATGCTGATGAAAAAATTGATATTTATAGTGGGTATAAAAAATTATTTTTATTACTTGTGCAACCCCTCGATTCTATTTACTTGGTGAATTATAAGTATAAGCTTACAAAATTAGAGTTATTAGTGTTAAAAGAAAAAATGGTAATTCCTAGTGCTGTTTCTTGTACTAAACCACGTCCATGCCAAACTAATGTAACAATAGGAATGTGATACAAACGGAGTCGAAGCTAAAACCAATTAGATTCCTTGCTACTCCGGTGTACGTGTATAATCTAATGAATGTGTTTTTGTCGTATTCGAATCAATTCACGCGTTTAATTACTTAAATTCTCACTGAATCCAATAAATGCTCAGTTTTACGAAAACCGACAACAAAAATTTACATCGATATTGCGACTCACAAGAGGAGAAGGACGCACCAATATTTTTAGCAATTATAAGCAATATGCAATCGGTGGCTTTGATGAGAAGCGTCACGATGACATTTTTTAGTTTTATCGATAACCGTGAATCTCCGTTCGACAATGAATAAGATTTTCATTGATTCAAGACCAAATCGAGAACCTTTGTTACAATAAATAATACAACAAGACTAATAAAGTCTTTGTGCACATGAATCATGCTTGTAAAATACATCTTTATTTGTACTTTTTGCTCGCAACCGTTTTAATGTCTTGTAACTGAAAATTTGCAAATTAACGCATATATGCAAAGAGTGAACAGTGAAAGGCGGTAGAATAAAGTGCATTTTACGAGTTAGGTGATTATATAAATTAGTTCCGCAATGACCATTGCGCTTTCGTGTGCGACAAGTTAAGCCTTAATAAAAACTAATTGAAATTTTTATTACGAAGATATAGATAATTTCATACCGAACACGAACATTTGTTTACTTTAATTATTAATAAATATAAGCCAACATCTGTTTTTAAGCGACGCCAACTAATAATATTTCAATCACGATATTGTTGAGATCTTAATTTCGTCTTCTATTCTTGTCTAAATAATTAAACATGGAAATTAATTGATTTTGTTTATTGCAGGTTGAGGCTGGTGACGTTATACTGAGGATAAATGAAATCGATGTCAACCGTTTAAGCACCAAGGAAGGTAATTACTCATACACCAAGTATGCACTTTCTTTCGAAAAATATTTTAATTTATATCATTTAATAACAGTAAAAGTTAATTTCTCGATATCTACATTTTCGTTATGCAATGTAAACGACAAGCAAGAGAAAGCATATGGTTAGGAATCTCACGGATATCCGTGGGAGTTAAAACACACTATATAACTAAATAAACCTTGCTCCGGCTTTCCTTAAACGTGATTCTGCGCGAGCAAGGCAAAACTTCTTCTCAAAATCACAAATGCATGAAATAAAATTTAAAGAGACAAAAAAAAAACAAAAAAAAAACGCAAAGATGAAGAGCACGCTTGCATATAATTTTAGATGCTCCACTTTCTTTTCTTGCAAACATGTTCTTTGAGTGGTTAAAGTGCCATGGTAAAAAAAATTTAAAACCCGTTGTATGAATGCCTCTATTTTTGATTCAGCAAGAGAGATCCTCTGCAAGTGCCGTCGTTGTATACAAATGTCACGTTGTAATTTTAGGAATGTCGACGCTCAATTCGTGCTCTTGTTGATGTATTACTTATTGCTGCGGATCAATTTCTCATTGCAATTTTTTCTTTCTTTCTCTCCTTTATATGTTTCAAATGTACACTTAAAGAGCAATAAACGTACATTGACATGGAGTGTTATTTCCTGCCATAAAACGGCCGTATAATTCTTTTCAAAATCACGAATACTGCACACGCATTTTACAAATAAATGATTTCTTTTATTGATTCAGTCAAATGTTCACTTGGTCAATAATGTCATTACTCCCTATATCATAAATCAGTAACATAAAAATAATCGAATATCTACAATACATATTTTTGATATTTCATATTTTTTAATGGTTCTTTTTAAAAGTAGAAATGTAATAAATCTCTTAAACAATATTTAATTTTTTATTACTGTCGGATACATTGCAATTATATTAATTGATTTTTATGTACTTCAGAATAAATTAAAAACATTTGCTACTGCATACACGAAATATCTGTAGATTTATGAATGCATGTATATCGCAAACATATTACAAGCTCGAAAATCGATAACATGATATCTTACTATATCTCATGTATACCTTTCATTTCAACTATAATTAAAATGTATAATTAAAAGTATCATTGACTCAATTTTATTTAGGTTTTTTAATGAATAGCTTTACCTGTTGAATATACCTAGACATAAATAGAGGGTTCTGAAAAGATATATGTTTCTAAATAAAGATTCCAAATACATAAAAACATATATCAGAGGATATCGCAAACAATATAATCGAAAATCAATACAACACATTAATATTAATAATTAAAGTTTATATTGAAATTATATTTTCAAAAATAAAATATTTTAATAATAAGATTTTTAAAATAAAATTTTTTAATGGAATATGGAGTATATTTATAGACTATTTGCTCTTAATGCAAAGTTAATATTAGTGATACCATCGTACACGCCTTCTTAGTTAAAATTTAATTTTCGGAATTAGCAGTTGATAATAGAATTTAATTTCTTAATTTTACTACTCTTAAATTTATATTTTCAATCTTTATCGAATAATAATTTATAATAGTTTTTATTGCAATGAATGCAAAGTTTAATAAAAAAAATATTTATTAATGAAAATGAATATTGATCAAGTGGAACTGTGATTTTTATATGCTATGTTGATCTAAATCAAAGAGCCCATACTAGATTTATTTTTATTTTCTTATTTTATTTAATAATAATTACAATAAATAAAAAATATTTTACATGTATAATATATATTGATAAATACTAAGAAAAACTTTAATGCATTAAGTGCTCTTAATTTGATTAAAAAGTAAAGAGTTGTCTAAAATGTATATCTTATACATCTGTTATATATATAGAATTTTTATTAATAAATTTTTTGATTGTAAAAATTTTTATAATTAAAATTACTTGTTACCACAAAATACAATTATTTAGCGAATTCAATTTTTATTTTATTAATATTGAAAAATTGATCATAATAAAAACATGTATTATATTTCAATGATTCGTTTGTAATTAATTATTGGATTGATTAAAAAGGTGCGATTAAGAGATTTATTAATAAATGTTTTTGTGTTTACTCCCCGAGATTTTTATTCTTTTATATTTATTATGATTCGAAACAAAAAATTAAATATTAAAAATTAAAAAATTACAGAATCTAATCTATTAGATATTATTTCAAATATCTTAAAATGTTTAAACAATTTTATTAATTAATTTTAGATCGAGTGATTGTTTAATTATATTATTTTACTGGAAATTATTTTCTTCAGAATGATTAATATTACTTTCTTAACCTTTGAATAATATATAAAATATCTCAAATTTTATCAAAAGAAAACTTTTTATAATTTTAATTTTTGTAGATATGCAAAATAATAGGTTATTTTATCGGTATTGATTTTGTGGCATTACACCCTTTGTAAATATATAAATGATATAATAATAATTTATAAAGTTAAAATTGATGCTTGTTCGAATTGAGAGAGATTATTTTAGAAAATTATTCAAGTACCAGTGACTAAGCAAAGGCCATGAAAATGGTTTTAATTTGTTTAAAAATATTTTTTTAAAATAGCCGCCACTCAAAATAAAGAATTATTTTAACTTTAATACGCATTACAATGAGTATTTTTTTTTTAATGTAAAATTCAATTTCAACTGTTGGATATGTTATAATATAAGCTCATAGAATAACCGAATAACGATCGACAACAATTGTAAAACTATTAAAAGCGCAGGTTATATGTATTTCCACTACTTGGCGTTTGAGTTACTCTGTCATTAATGTACCACTATTCATTCAGAAAGTATGCAGAAATCTATGAACCGCAACCGGATCATAAACGTAAGATTCTATTTTAATCTCGAAGCCAGCCTGGGTTACATGCACTTGAACTTAATGAAAACTGGAGTCTTATCGGATTTTAGTGCAATTAAGCATTCTTGGCGGATATTAGTAGGAGGTGAGGAAATGAGACACTGAAAAATTGGAGCGCCGATATCCGCAGACATATTACATAAAGGAACGAAGCCAAACCCCCAGACAAACGTCTACACCGGAATAAAAAGAGCCTCGGGGGTTTGGCTACTGCTCCTCCAAAATCTGTCGATACAATATCTCGTACACTAGTTTTCCACATCGATCTTCCACGTTGCCCAAGAGTCTCTCGAGCATCCATTTTCGGCTTACGCAAACTTGCTGAGCTTCGGAGCGCAGTTTTTTACCCTTAAGAGCTCTCTCTCTCTCTCTCTCTCTCTCTCTCGCCCTCGCTTTTCCTCTCCTTACCTCTCGCTCCACGTCCGGAGCAGTTAACTCCGAGGGAAATTTCTTTTCGACCACACGAGTGCAGACCAGAGCTGCAGTCGCCCCACATTATGGATTTTCAACTGCGATTCCCCCCACCCCGACTACCTAAATTCGCGTGTTTTTATCCAGCGATGCTACTGAGATTTTTCAGTAATTAAATAGCGGAATTAAGATTAAAAGTTTTTCCTCTTGGAAATCACAATGATCGGGGTTGCTAACTCTTCCAATCTCTTCCCCCCGACGCTCTTCCCTGTCGACAATGCATCGCTTTTCATTTATCCGCTTGGCAATAAGCTTAAATTCCATTCGCTAATCTATTCATTGTATTTTCGACGTTAATGAAACTTAACACCCTTTTAATTATATCATTTTTATTTTCACGAGGAGGTGACAATGAATTTTAATATTTAATATAATTTAGAATATAATATTTAAAATAATCTTGGAGACTCCACGTGTCTAAATATTTGACTAAACAAGATTGAGGATTGTTCAAATAACTCAATAACCGACGATGACATTTACTCTGTTTACAAAAAAAAATAATTCTCTCGAGAACTACTTATCTTTTTTTATGGATTCTATTGAGGTAATTCGTGGCATGATATAGCGCATTAGCAAGAGAAAAAAGTATTTGCTTTAAAAATTATTTCAAAAGTTGTAATAGATTCGCAACTCCAAGTGTTAGAGGAGTATTTTTTTTTATTTTTTTGGAATTGAAAAGTTACGTACACCTATCGTTTATACAGTGTTTAATCGGTACACGTTTTTCTAAGTACGATTGATTTATATTGAGCGTAAAGAAACTGTAGATTGCGAAACGTAAATAAAGCTATCACGAGCAAATACAAAACAGCTCACTTACTTACTTGCTCAAACCACTATTTATTTAAAAATTTACGTTAAAAGAAAAAAGGAAAGAGAAGAAAAAAAAAAAAATAGATGAGTAGTGGCTACGGAATTCCCATTTATTTAAACCGCAAACCAGACCTGTTATGCAAAAGGACAAGGCTTTTCACAGCTCTAGCTCATAACCTACAAACGGGGGAGGGGAGGGGGAGGGGGAGGGTAGACTCGTTCAACCACAAGCATCTCTTCCTTTGCTTCTGTTTCAGTTTTAAAATGTCTCCGTCTCTCGTCGGATCCCGTCACCTTAAAGTTACGAAGGGGTAAGTACGTTTGCATTTTGCTTTTCTCTCCTTTCCCGAGACTTTTTCGAGTCGGTTACATTCCTCGTCGCTCCATCGTTAGTTTCGTTCTCGAGACCGCGTTAAAACGTTGCAAAACGCGTTCACAACTCTATCAACGTCCGTCACTGGTAAATGGAATGACATCTGCATCAAAAGAAGGAAATCGATAAAGTCACGCGTTGTAATTGAGCCGTCGTTATTGGTAAATTGGGAAAAAGTAAAAGTCAGGGCTCGCCGGGAGAAAAACCGATCTTACTCGAACGCCGTAAAAGCTCCCAATCGTTCAGGTGCGTATGCACATCTCGTAACCTGACAGACGGGGGGAACAACATTCGCCCGCGTATCGGCTGATGTCATCACTCGGAGTTGCGCAAGCTCATTGTCCCCGTTTTCTCGGCCCGGCGTCGCTGTGTTTCGCGGACCGGGCACTGCTGAAAACAGCGAGAAGGAGCGCGATAACGCAGTCTCGCACTTGCAGATCCCGAAATAAAGGCGCACGTACGGAGGCTGCTCTCCCCGGCGGAGACCATCGTCGAGGAGCCGGAGAAGCGCTCCCGCATCCCTCTGCGCTGCAAGACCACTACGAGCTCCGAGCGGCCGGTGTGCTCGCCGAAGCAACAGCAAAAGCCACAGAATCAGCAGCAGCAACAACAACAACAACAGCAGCAGCAGCAGCAGCACCACCACCAACAGCAGCAGCAGCAACACCAGCAGCAACAGCAACAGCAGCTGCAACAACCTGGCAACTACAGCTCGCACTCGCGCAGCAACGGCTCCTGTAACGACGCCCCGGTCGCCTCCGACCTGGAGACCCTCATTCCCCAGCAGGTGGACAGCTTCAAGGAAGAGGAACGTGCCCAATGGGAGCCGCTAGCCGCTGACAAGTTCGCCAGGCAAAAGAATCCGCCCCGGTAAGTGAATCTTTTTTCTCGGGGGAAATTAGAAATTCTGTTCTCCAATTTGCTTGTTTATCTTAAAGTGCAAAGATGCGAAGCGACTGTTTTAATTCGTTGCTTCGGCTTTTGTAAACTTTTGCACTCTCTTGACTTTTTTCATTTACCCGTGGATTCTGGACATTAATCTTTTGGAAAGTAAGCAGGGCATTAGTGAGTAAATGAAAATTACGTTCTATCATTAACAGCTGATTACACGGGTATTGAAAAATATCAAATAATTATAATAAACAGTCAAACCGTAATAAGACCTAATATCTCTTCTTGAAAATTTCATGAAAATAATTATAAGAGGATAGATGATACCTATTTGATCGTGTGTTTAATTAAATACTTTTACTTGGAAAACTTATATCTCTTTTAAATTTTTAATCAATCATAGTGCTTTTGCAAGGTTCTTTTTATTTAACTTTTAAATATTTAATTGATATCTACACGTTAAAAAAATTCAAAGTGACAAATGATATGGCGACGAAAAAACGGGGTAAAATGTACATTTTCTAATAACTTATTTTATATTTATGATAAAATTTTCTAATTTCAAGCTTTACAAAATAACAAATGATGAATCTTTATATATATTCAAGTATTTTTTTATATTATTAATTTATTAAATTGGACGTAATGGAAGTAAAATTTAAATTATTAAATGTTAATCTCAAAATTAATTTCTGTTTGGCAGAATAAAGTAGATGTTGTCGATTTACATTTTAAATTATTTTATTAAATTTTATTAAAAGTATCTCAATTTCTATATTAGAATTATTTTTATAATTGAATCAATAAATATTATTATACGTTTTTATTTTGTTTTTTCATTGACATTTATTTTGGGTGACATTGTTTTTATCTATTATTTAAATTTTGGAGTAAAGGGATACATACTTTAAATACGACAAATTTGAGGTAAAAATGTTAATTACGTCATAATCGTCATTGTCTAATTTTTTTTGTGAATATATGTTAATGTGAATCAAAATATCATTTCCATCCATTCTTAATAATTTATGTTAACAGGTATTATTAATATAAAATAGGAACTTAATGTATTTTATCATGTAGAAACAATAAGAAGCATGTATTTTTTTCGTGAATTACTTTAATATAAATTTTTACTAATGCACTTTCATTTAATTATATTTATATTTATAATTTATATTGTAAGTTACTTATCGTTCTTAAATATTAAGTAGTGTTCTATGTGAATTATATTTAATACAATGTTTGAATGAAGTGACCTACATACCTGCATTTTCAAATATATTACAAATGGATAAATTATTAAATTAAATGAATTATAACTCAAACCAAGTAAATTTACAATTAATAATATTTTTTTCTGTTGCATGTAGATAAGTTTAATTAATTGTTTTAAAAACATTAATTATCATAAGCTTTTACATTAATATTTCTTCAAAAGTAATTTTAATATTTATTGATAATAAACATAATTAATAATTACAATAAAGTTGTCTATTTTTATTAAATATAATAAAATAATATACACTTTTATTCATTTTATTTATTGTTAAATGTTATTGAATATTTATATAATTATTCTTGTGGTAACTATTTTTATTCATACATTATTTGTTTACCAGTACGTAAAGTAAGTTTAAGAGTTTTTTACTGATTGTTACGAACGTTAATTTTCATGAAGGGCGGATATTTATTATGGATAATATTTGCACCTACAGTTACATTGATTTTTTGTTTAATGTTTGACTAGAAGAATACAATAAAAATTTAATGAGCTACCTGTTAAAAATACTTTTTCTTTATACATAATTTAGTAAATAAAGACTATATAAATTGAAACTTTCATAAAAAAACATCAAATATATTGTAATTTCAATTCCTAAAATACACAATCCATTTTTTAAGCACTGAATGTATGTTATATTTGGTTTTCAAAATATACAGTTTTAATATTCGATGTACCAATGCTCTTTTTATAGTTTGCTTTTTGGCATTTTACATGGATCTCAAGTTATTCTCTTCAGTTGAAATTTCAGTTTTTAATCTTTAGTACACAGTTTCCTCAAAATTCTATACATTTACAAAATGTCCAGCATCCAAACAATTATATATTCACAATTGTGTATTAAGTAATAATATTTACTGTTAAAAATTAATTTTCTCAGTTGATTTTGGGAAATAGAAAAACGTGTCAACGAACACAATTGCTTATACCAAATTAATCAAAGCATAAATATTTAATGCAGAAATTGTAGTATATTTTCACACTAGAGTCAATAGTTTTGCTGTAATACACTTATCTGCAGTAAAATTCGTGTATTTTGATATCCGCAGTTCCTACTTACACAGTTATGATAAATCAATAAATTTAAAGTAAACAATTGCAGCAAAACTACTGAGATAGTTGAGAATTGCCATTATGCTTTTATAATAGTTTTTAAACACCTTTAATACAAAAAGGCTACAGCAGCATGTTAGTCATATTTGATGAAAGTATAGTATTAATAATAATGTATTGTTTCTACAGATTTGAGGCATATATGATGACGGGCGATCTAATGCTTAATCTATCTCGCACTCAACAAAGCAGTGGCTTTCTGCCAAAGCATCAAAAAAAGGTCGACTCATTGAGGTACAACAACCACCATACCCACCATCACCATAACCATTACAATAACCACCACCACCACCACCATAACTCGGTACCCACAAGTCCTAACGAAACACTGGTGGGTCAACGCCGAACTGGAAACTGTAGTTCAGCCACCAACTCACCGGTGGTCGTGAACAAACGTGAGATTGATAAGAATTCCGGACAGGTTTCCAATTCAGGTCAGACCAGTGGTTATTCTTCAGGTTTCGTACGTACTTCCCGATCCGAGGATCATCTACAGTTCCAAAAGGACTCGATGTCCGCAGTGGACATAGACATAGATGATGATGTTACATCCTCGCTCAATACCCTCCTGGACACCCGTACTGAGGGTTGTGCACCAGGTCTCTCGAGCGAACGTATCGTCTGGACGTACAACGCACCTGTTAGCTCAGCTTCTGTGGGCTCGCACTCCTCTCACTCCTCTGATGCCGGGTCCCATTCCTCCAGTCGATCATCAAGTTCAAACTCATCCACCGAGGGGACGAGTCCACAACGATCCATCTCACCTGCTTCCCCTACCTCGGTTTCATCTTCCGTCATGTCCTCCAACTCTGACTCCCGTAGGTTTCCCCTACCGGCTCAATCAGCTCAGCCACACTCGCATCCGCCAAGTTTCCCTTGTGCCAACGGTGACCTTAGTCAGTCGGAGGTTTTTAGCAACATGTCCAGTCCAGATTACAACGATGAAGAGACTATGGATATCTTAAGTGCACGCGATAACATGATGATCAGTGACCCGAGCGATAGTGATTCAACCATCTTAGCAAGTGAACCACCTCAGCGTCGAATTAAAAACCATCAACAAAAACATCAAAAACAACAACAACAAGCACAACAACAACAACAACAACAACAACAGCAGCAGCAACAGCAACAGGATGATCAGCACAGGATAGTAATCCAAGTGAAGGGCCCTGAAAAAGATATGGCCAATTCGAGGCACGTGAGTCCACGTCAATCTAGGCGAAGACCAAATAGTACGGGTTCTGAATCAGAAAGGTTGTCACCCATTGGACAACCAAAGAATAACGGCGTAATGGTTGAATACCAAGGCTATCAGGTAAATTCAACACTACAATCATCTTAATTCTAAGTTTTAGTTCGATTCTAAATATTCTTTTTTTTTGTTCTTTGAAAAAGGAATTAAGGGATTTGGAGGACGAGCGAGAACAGTACAGTCAGTCTAACGGTGAGGAGCAAAAGCAAAGTGGATCATCACCGCCACATTCCGCCGATGAAGAAAGTGATATTGAAAGCTTGCACAGTTTTCATTACAGTCCCAAGGCAGTTGACTTGCCTTCAGCTATCAGATTGGCAAAAAGGTTATATTCTCTTGATGGATTCAAAAAATCTGACGTATCGAGGCATTTGAGTAAAAAGTGAATATCTCATTATATTTTGATTTTTTTGTTTCATTTTTTAAGCTGATGTTACAGAATTATTACTCTATTTTTACAGCAACGATTTTAGTAGAGCCGTCGCTGAAGAATATTTGAAATATTTTAACTTTGAACGAGACACGCTGGACGTGGCTCTCAGGAAGTTCCTTGCTCAGTTTTCGTTGACCGGTGAGACGCAAGAACGAGAGCGCGTTCTTGTTCACTTTTCCAAAAGATATCTTGATTGTAATCCAGGATCTTTTAATTCTCAAGGTACCTTTACTATAATAAATTTAAATGAAAATGCGTTATAAATCAAGAATTTTTTCACAAATATTCATTTCATTCATTTTTTTGTATAAAATTTTAATTATTTTTACATCTATAAAGACTTTTTTTTTAATAACATCGTAAATTTTATATAATTTATAATTTTTTTAATTTTTAGATGCTGTTCATACGTTAACGTGTGCTATAATGTTGTTGAATACTGATCTTCATGGTCAAAATATTGGGAGAAAAATGTCATGTTCAGAATTCATAGAAAATCTTTCGGAACTTAATGATGGTGATAATTTTCCAAGAGAAGTACTCAAGCAACTTTACAGTGCCATTAAATCCTTTCCGCTGGAATGGGCTCTGTAAGCAATTATTGAAAACAAACTATTTAATTAATTATTCAGTCATTTAAAATTTGGTATGTGTTGTAGTGATGAAGAAGGAGATGAAGTTGCTTCTCAAGCGATTCAGCAGGGAGAAGGTCCAGTTGTATCTGCTACTGGAAATCCATTTCTCGATGTGCCAAACGTTACTGGTGCTACAGAGTTTAAGAAGGGCTACGTCATGCGCAAATGCTGCTATGATGTCAATGGAAAAAAGAGTAATTTTAATTCTGTTAATGAATTGTATTGCACAAAATATTTGACAAATTTATTTAATCGATGGTGTATTTTAATTTTAGCTCCTTTTGGTAAGAGGGGTTGGAAAATGTATTATTGTACATTAAGGGAACTTGTATTATATTTGCACAAAGATGAACATGGCTTCCGTATTGATAATTTGCACAATGCTATTCGTATTCATCACGCGCTAGCAACGAAAGCGTCCGATTATACAAAGAAACAGCACGTTTTTAGGTTGCAAACTGCCGATCAAGCCGAATACCTATTTCAAACTAGGTAGAAAACTTTTATTAGAACCTTTTATTTATACCAATAAACTAAAACATGTATGTATATACATATTTAACATTATTACATTATAGTGATTCCAAAGAATTACAATCCTGGATAGATACTGTCAACTTCGTTTGCGCTAGTTTTTCCTGTCAGCCACTTGCCGGCGCGGTAGGTTCTCAACGAAAATTTCAACGGCCCTTACTTCCGTGTAGTCATACAAAATTGAATCCTGTAAGTGCTTGTACAATTGACTATTGGTTCTTTAGTTATTTAACTGATATATATATACATATATATCATCTTTATTAAAATTTTTTGGGTAATTAAATGTACAGAGAGAACAGCTCCGCGACCACGAAGATAGAGTAAATAAGTTGGAAGCTGAATTAGATGAACACAGACATCATCCACCTGAAAGAGGTGCCAAGGCTCTTACGCTTCAAAATTACAAAGAGAAGGATGCTTATTTACATTACGAGGTAATATTCATAAGATGACGCATAGTTGTCCACCGTAACCAAATATGAAAATTAATGAGGCATTCACGTGTCAATAAATTGTTGTTTGTTATTTAGCTTAAAAGATATAAAACTTACGCGTATTTGCTGCGCTCAAGGCTAGCTTACACAGAAATTGAACCATCTTTGGCAGAAAGCAGTATTGGAGAGGTGGACGAAGGTACTGGTGCTTTCATGAATTCGGATTTAGCACTGGTACCACCGGTTCCCGATCGACCAGCCACAAATAGGTATAGTTACAGGGCTGCCATTTACAATCGTAATCTTTTAAATGGTCAGGATTACAATGGGGACATTGGTTGACGTGTAATGGGTGTCTTTTCAGCTTGTGTGGTCTAGTCATTTCTACTTACGCAGTCGTTTAAGCAGCAGCAGTTTTTAAAAATTAAAATTAGGATTACAAAAATGCAATAATGACATGAACTTGCACTATTTAAATCTAATAACCTACGTGTATTAAATAACTTATGAGACTGTTAAATTATTCGTAAATGACGTTTTACCTTGTATTTTATAACTAATCAAATTGTTTAAACGTCAACAGAAACATAATAACTGCTTCTTGATTCCTCTGCGTATTTAGATTTCTAGTCCGACTTGCCGGTGATTAAATTGGTGTATGGATCAGGGCTTAGAACTAATAATACAATATTGTACATTGATTATTAATAAAAATTTAACAAATTAATATGTAATTGATATCTTTAGGTTTTTCGTCTTGCAAAAATACAAAATTGGTTAATTTAAATTCATTAAAATTTTGTCTTCTACTAAAATTTCTTGTATTTTTATGATGCACTGTTCATTAATTTAATAATTAAATTTACGAATTTACCAAATACTAATAATTATTGCAATAATAATCGATTCTTTGTAACTTTCGTTAACCATTGTCAAAGAGTACCTCTTTCTTTGATTTTTTTAAATACAATGTTTTCCATTAGGATGTTTAATATTACTGATAAAATTTGATCATTTTATTTGTCTTATTTTTATGAATTTCAAAGATTTAATTTACTTATGTTCGATTAATTTCATTTTTATAAAAGTCACATTTTCGACCTTATGCTTATTTTAATTTGATAATTGATTATTTAATGAAAAGATGGTGAAAAAAGATGGTGTTTAAAATACGAAATGTAATCACACGTGAAACGATTTTGTTTCATATTAAGCTAAGTGAAAATCAGTATTAAACTTCTAATGATAAACCAACGATCAATGTCTAATCACACTTGATTACCTGAATATATAAAATATTTTTTAGATGATGTGGTTTATTATGAAAATAACTATATAAATTGCAAAAAATGTTTTTGTTTCAATATAATTTTTAATTATTTAAAAACGTAAATAATTTTTTAGTAAAATTTTAAATAAAAATTTTAACTATTAAACAGCTAATGTCCCCTACAAATGTTTTAATCGTAATTAAGACAAAAAATCAATTTGGATAAAATTATAGAAAAGTAAGATTGCTTTCATTATGGAATTATTAATTTGTTTTAATTTTTATTTCATATTTTTTATTTTATTTTGTAAACATAAAGCCTTTTAAAATAAAAGGCTTCCTCTTACGTCCAAATACAATCATAAATTACATTTTCATATTATCGAAGTACCTTTAAATACTAAATAAGTGTAGATTAGTAGTTAAAAATTGAGATTAAAAGCTTTTAAAGCGATGTGTCTTTTGTATGTTTAAGTTGACATGGCTGTGTAAAATTGTTTATTTTCGAGGAGTACTAATTTTATACTTAAAATTGTGTTAAATTTAGATAAAAATATAATGATGAATAATTTCTTTAAAGCGAAAATAAATAAAGAAAATTTATAGTTTATTTTTAAGATTTTCATTTAAGTTTTTTAATTATATTATTTCAAAAACAATTTTTTTTTTTATATAAGTCATGGAGCCAAAGTGTTTCTCATAAGACTTGAGTTAGTTATAGTAAAAGTTAAGACTGGAGTAGAACTTGATTAACGAAAACGTATGTTTGTTGATTTCTATTTTTTTTTATTTTCTATTTGTGGATCTCTTAAATAAATAGTTGTATTCACTTTACTAAATATAAATTTTTACATTTAGTTTTATAAAATTTGACCTGCTAATTATTCATTTAACGAACATGCGTTTTCAAGTAAGTAGCTATTTATAAGTTATTTATAAATAATATGCAAGAGTTTAGTTTACTTCGATAATGATGAACTGACGGATATTTTCATCAGGGTAGCTAGTATGTTTTTAATTTATCTGCTAATATTAGATCGATTTGTTGTTTTGTATTCTTGTGTAAATATTATAATCAACCAATCGATTGAACGAATTCATCATTCTAAAATATTTTATAGTAGTTAGAAAAGTAGAGTTGCGTATATTGTATAAAATTATATTTTAAACTATAAATTGCCATAAATTTTTACGGTGTGCAGTTTATATCGAGTAATTTTATTAAATCTCCATTTATATTTTATAATATTTCATATTATAAAGTAAATTTTTGTAGTATTTTTTCTCAATGTTTAAAATTTTTCGTAAGTTATATTGATTATCCTAATTATTTTCATTCTTGTATAAGATAGTTCGTTGCCAAAATTAGTTTTTAATGAACGATTTCATTAAATAATTTAATTGACTAATTTTTAAATTGCTTGGAATTTAGAATAATTTTGTTTTGTATTATTATGATTACGATTATTATTATTATTATCACCATTATTTTTATTATTATAATTATCATTATTATTATAATTATTATTATTATTATTATTATTATTTAAGTTAATAAATTAATCAAAAAAGTTAAATACAAATTATAACTATAGTTAAGGTGTATTGGAATAAATATTTAATATTATAAATATATTGTAACAAAATTGTTCTGCTTGCTAAAATGATTTTATTTATTCGTGGTTTTATGTACCTGGAGCACCTAAGCGTTGATGCATATATAAGGACCGACTGGTGGGATTTAGGAAAGTTATCGTACTCCTATAAAAGAACAAAAGGGCAATGGGGAAATTCTCGTGGCGCGTTCCCCGATAAAAAATAATGATGTAAGAGATGATCTAGTTACGATACTAATTTATTAATTAATAACAAACATAAATACTCGCGTGGAGCCTCTAGACTATAAGTATTATTTATTTAAATCTACATATAAAGGTTTCTCTTACATTGGAAAAATCCCTCGTTTCACTACGTAATATTGTTGAATTTTTTCTTCGTGAACTGTCGTTTCTTTTCTCTTTATATTTTCATTAAAAATGTTGAATTATCCTTAGCAAAAGTAAATCGATCTTTCCCCTTTATATTGGGTGAACTTGTGATTATTTCTCTTGACCTTTTCTGAAACCAATATAATGCTTTTCCTGTAGTTTTGTTGTTTTACCTTTTACCTTTGTCACTTTTATCGATTAAGCTAAAAATGTAATGTAATCAAGGCCCACGACTAACTAAATTTTTTATTCTCATTGAAATATATTAAACTTTTTAATCTTTAAATACTACTAATGGATTTCGTAGATTAATTTATTATACCAAGAAAGAAACTTAAATGAAAAGATGTAATTTATTGAAATCGTTCGTAAATATTTTTTATCTCTTATACAAGAAAATAAGTCAAAATTTATTTTTGTTATCTATAAATGAATAAAAGTAAATTATAAAGTTTATAAGAAACAAAAAAATATTTTTTTTAAATAATTGAGAAATTAGTTATAACTCTAGTTTTGAAGATGAAAATTGAAGTAGTAAAATTACTATTCTCTGTTACCGATATATTTATATTAAGTTTATATTATTTATTATCATTAACTATTATAATTATTAATATTATTATATTTTATGATTTTTACATAGAAGTATTTATGAAATATCTGTTCTTCTAAATATTATAAAGTATATTTTTTAGAAATATTCAACTCTTCCAGGTTTTTTAATAGATTTTTAATAGTTTTTTAAATGTTATTTATAAATATTTTTGAAAGGCAATTATTTAAAAAGAAAAAAGAAAAAGAAAATGTTTGGATACTAGAAAGGTCTAGAAGGGTTGATAGAGTATAAAACTTTATATAAATAACTAGTCTAAAGCACAATAACTTGTGCTATAGATAAGTCATAGTAAGAAAACATAGTAAAAATAAAAATAAATCGAGATAACTTATGGCTGCCCTGTTTCGCATTTCTACGTTGTATGATTTTTGTAATTATAAGTTATCGCGTGGCTAAGTCTTTCGTATACTTTGCTTATTATTATTTACGTACTATTTAATTTGTATGCGGTTGGCCAATTTTCAATAATTGCGATAAATATCTACACTTTATAGTAAAACCCTTGTATATAAGACTGTAATATATGTGGATAATATATTATGAAATAAAGATCAAACTTAAAATTATACAGATATCTTACATTTGTGTACGTGACCTAAAAAATCTTCATTTACACTAGTAATAGTAACACATACGGTAGATACTATTGCACGCATTTTTAAAAAAAATATTCTTTTTGATTTGTTAAAATTTATTATTCGTATATTAGTGCACTTAACAACGCATGCGCATGTCTCCCTAATAAAAATTTAATATCCTGATGTAATTAATTAAATTAAGCACAATCCATATTTGATGGCAAATTATTATACAATATTTTTAATGATTAATATTACAAAAAATTGGTGTTCTAAATAAATTATTACATCTGTAATAACATGAAATCTACATTTATAATTAAAAAATTGATTCTTAAGCATGAAAATTCCATTAATTATTATCTAATTTAGTAGCTATTTACAGAACTTTTTAATATTTTATACAATTGGTATTGAAATAATTTTATAATTGGTTTAAATTTGAATAATGTAATTCTAAATATAAGTATATACTAGTGCTACCCAAACACTTCAACGCTCTGATAGTAATTTGAATTTGCAGGAAAATGTAAGAAACTTATTAATTTATACTGAATTAAGAGAATGTAATAAAGTTTACGCGGTGAGCATCGATACAAGAAAAAGTATGTATATGCTTTGTGAATAAAATCATAGCAAGACCGTTATTGAAATGCATTTTAAGTTTTTAAGACTTTAAATATTTTTTCGCAAATTTTTTAATGCTCTAGTATGATTAAATGTAGCGTAATGATTTAAATGTAGCTGTTTGGTAGCAACAATAGTTTTGAAAAATACAATAAAATAATTAATATTCATCGAAGAATGAAATCCAAGCGATTTTGAAAATGAATGTGAACCCGTTTGACACGTTTATTTCTTACATGCAACAGGGTTGACTTGGAGATGACTTGAGCAAGTGAAGTTTAAGCTGATCCTCCCACTTCAGGGGAGTTGACTGCATCTTTCCCATCCATTCTACTTGGTATATGTCGCATGTTACGCGAAAAATGTTATAAATATTGTCTGTTAATATTCGTTGACAATTTAATGAATGCTTTCGTAAAAATTAAGTTCATTGCTTTAAAAACCTATTTACGAAATATTCGATGTTCTGATGAAAATTGTGCAATGTTTAATTAAGGGAAAATTGTTGGCTACATACAAAATTTCATAATCTTAAAGTACGATTAAATTTCACGTTAATTAATACATAGAATATACAAGGATAATTGTTACAGTTGCTATAAAAATTACATTGACTGGAAAAAGTTAAAAACTCTGCAGTATATCAATGGATTATTCAGACCTCTTTAGTTTTAGGATATATCTGTATCATAGTCGACTGCTTGTACTTAAGTGCGTTTAATTAATTATGTACTCTAATACTTTATAATTTTGTACAAAACGGCGTAAATTATACATTCATAAATTGTTAATCATAGCTTATGTTAATGCCAAAGAATTGCATTTAAAACCATCTTATAAATATAAGATATATATATATACATATATTTATATATATATATATATAGATATATATACACTCGTAGTAATATTTTGTATCTACTTACCCATTTATGTACTGAATTCCATAAATATCATAAAAAGTTTTATATATATAATTCGATTACATTGACCCTCATTTTTATTTTATAACAATTTCAAGTATTTAGATTATTTTTGTTGTAATAGCGTTTTAAATCATTGAAATCAAGATGTTCCTAGTGTTTAAGTTGTCCAAACCCTCATTCTTATTGTAAATAATTGTTATTGTAAAATGATATTTTTTCTTTTTTTTTTCTTTTTTATAAATACGAACTACGAATTTTAATAATAATTCTCTAGTGCATAAATTCATTTTTGTGTAATAAAATTTAATTTACAGATGTACAGCAAACATTTTGTATATATTTAATGTAAACTACCTATTAAAAATTGAATGCAAACATGATGTTTAAATGTTCTTTATTCATAAGCCCACTGTGTACCCTTAAACCTTAATCATCAAAATTACCATTAAAGTGTAAGGTCATTGAAAAAAAAACAAAATGATTATTAAATTTTTACGGATTTATTTTCGTATAATCGTGTACAATGCTATATTAGAGTACTTGTTATTTTACATAAATCTGGTGGCTCAAAATAACGTATGTTTCTACTTATGTACATTTATGGTGCTGTGTATATGCAATAATACTTAATAAATTTCTATATTACAACAGGGTCACCGTCGGTTGACTCCATTTAACATACAAAGATACAAACTTTTCTAGTATACACATACACGACTGTAAGTTTATTTGCGCATATACCTACGTCGTGTTTTTAATTTAATTTTCCTTCCAAGATCATTATAGTAATATACAGATAATTCATCTCTTGTTTTGATATAAAGTAAAACTAATATTGTACAACTTTGGAGGAATGTCGTGATGGCGTAGCACCAACTTCACTATAAAATTGTTTAATTGAACCGCAATGGCACTTTACAAATTAAATAATGCCTATTATATGTATATTTATATACATATATACATATATATATATGTATATTTATTTATATGTATATATATATGTATATATATATTTTTTTTCTTTATTTTTTCATGTAAAACCTACCCAATAACGTAGCAACAATAACAACGGTGGATTGGACTTTTTAGTTCATCCACTTGCGGCAGTTAGGCGCTCCACACGCGCATGCTATCTTGTGCTGATCATCTTCAATGTCGAATTTGTAGTCATATGCCAGCTGAAACAAACAATAATTATGTTACAATGTCTTACTTTTTTGTTTGGCTCTTTATCACTCTTCTAATAGATTAATCATTATATCGCTTACCTCTTCACCACGTGAGATTCTTCGCTTTGCAAAAATAATTATCCTAAGATCGCGTTCAACCTCGACTATTTCAGCGACACAGTTTGGATTGCAGGAGTGATTGATATAACGAGCAAGACCCCCACATAAAGTTGCGTCAACCACGCGATCCTCATCCAGACGAAACATATATATTCCTCGATTCTAAAATGAATAAATAGCTCAATTAAAATAAAAGCATAATTATTGGAAAGGCAAATACTGAATATTGTTATTGCAAACAATCAAAAGTGATGTGTTGTTGGATACTAACCCTTGCTTCATATTGCTTTTCCCTTGTCTCGGCCAATTCGGTACGAATAATTTCCCCGATATATTCTATAACCATCGTATGTTTCTCTAGATCGCGTGCTGCATAAAGACCCAATCCCTGTATTTTTGATCTGGCCAAGTAAACATTATTTCGCCAGTCTTGTTTCATTTTTTTGTACTGGGAGCTCTTCGAGTGAACAAATTGTTTCGAGTATGGACAGGCAACCTCGCCCGAGGTGTTGGAAGCTGGTGTATATGACGCGCGTGCCGAGGAAGCGGTTCGCTGTGTGTGCGGCCTCTTCCAGGGCAGTTGGTTCTTGAGGCGCGCTTCCGTCCTCGCACAACCACTAGGATTGATCGCCAACGGCAGCTCAAGCAGCGGATTCCGACCGTACTTGAATCTGTAGTCGGTGAGGGTTTCGATACCAGGCAGACTCTCCAGGACACGCACCACCGCTGGTTCTGTCAATCCAAAAAGATCCTCGCCAGTTACATAGCGTGGGAACAATTGTACACTGTTGGTGCTTCTACGTAGTTCTGCAAGCGGTTCCAGTATTCGATTCCAGACAGCACGGGGCGAAGCGTCCCGCAGCTCCACGTCCTCCTGCGCTGGCTCCTGCACGAGTACGCGGAACTCGGGCCGTCCGGACACGTCGTGGATCGAACACACGTAGCGACAGCGCTTATTCGGCCTTCTCATACTCCAGTAGAATCGGACGATCTTGTAGCCAACTGGGTAAATGTGATTCACTGTGTGGAAATTTGCGAGTTGATGCGGTAGAAGCTGTCCCACGCTCAGGAATATTAAACTTCCTACCCGAAGAAGATTGTTGTGATCCGAGTGATGCATAACAGCCGCTACTTGTTTGTTTTCATCGCGATTCACATAAACTCGCCGATACACAGAAAGAGTTGTGAGCTCATTGTCTTTTTCATTTTTTGGTACGTGTTGGGAACAGTATGTGCTCTGAAAAGATAAGATAAATATTGTGGAAAACCATTCAAAAGTTCTTTCATCGACAAATCTAGTAAATAAATTTATGAATACCTTATTCTTATAGAATATACAACCATCTCTGACAGCACATCCAAGGTGATAATGGCTGTTGCAGCGTATTTTGAAACACTTTACTGTAGCACCTGACTGTTTACAAAGAAGACAGGTTGTACCTTTTGCGGATTGCAGAGCTATGTCTAAGTTCATTAATGCTCCGTTGACTGTTTCGTACACTTCTTCAGACCATAGTGCACAATTAAGATGAACCCACTTGTCTACGTCAAAATTAAGGAGACGAGCTGTACCATCCGCGGCGCCGTCTCCAATATTTTGACAAAACATGCAACGACGAGTATCATCTGTGCTTAAAGGAAATGAAACAGTAACTCCCAATCGAAAAAGCATCTGAAAAAAATATTTTATTTTAGAAAAATAATAATTTTTTATCTAGTCGTACAAAGTAACGAAAATAACCTCTGTAATTTCACGATCCGTCGGCTTTTTGTACTTTGTAGTAGGATGTATTGAACCAGCAATCCAAGTTTTATATCGAAGACCTCTCCAAACTTTGGGTGGAGGTTGTATTTCCATAGAATCGGTACATGTTTCTTCAGAAGCTGGGTGTTTCTTTGGCCTCTTTTCATCACAAAAACTATCCCTACTATGCTGTGATTCAAGCTCATCCTTTTCAGTTTTTATTCTACATTCAAGTTCTATTTCTAAAGAATCAACATCCATTGGTTCAATATGCCCGAGTGATTGTTTTATTGAATATTTCTTTTCTTGCAATTTTTTCAAATCTTCTTCCAAAAATTTAGATTCTGACTTTTGACATAAATGATCCACGATTGCAGCAGCCTTTGAAAAAAAAAAAAATTAGTTTAATATACATACATATAAAAAATGATGAACTATAATTTTATCTGCATAATTTAACTTACTTTGTCATGGGTATTAGTTGGAGTTCTATGCATTAATGCGAATTGCATGTAGCATGTCACTGAACAAAAGCAGAGTTCATCACCGGGTTCTGCTTCTTCTTTGCTAAGGAATGGTAAATCCGAAACTTTTTTCCGTATTAAACTGTTAAGTATTACAACATCACAGTGACGACAAAATTTAGCTGCTCCATTCAAAATACTTTGAATATCAATTGGAGCTGAAATTATAGACATTAATTTTATAATTGAATTGTAAATATTAACATTTAATTTTGGAATTATAACCAAAGAATATAATTTACAACAAATTAAAAAAAAAGGTTACTATACCTCCTTCTTTTCCATCTTTTCCTTTAATTCGATATAATCCTAATTTTTGACTTGGAGGTGTAGTTGTACGTTCAATAATTTGGTAACCAGTTGGAGGAGCAATATTAAGAATATTTGCTAAATCCTTTAGAACTCCCATTATATCATCTGCTGCTTGACTATTAAGTGTTAATGTTACAGTAACATTTCCATTCTCAGTTAAGGTTGTTGATGACGATTTACTAAGCCTAATGATTTAAAAATAATGATTTTAAAATTTCATTAATATTTAATTTATTATTACTAGTAAAATATTTAATATTTACCTAGTTACTCCCACATTTTCTTTATCTTGTTTTGCTACATCTTTAAGATGTCCAGGTTTTAAACGAATTGGAACTGGAGAAACTATAGGAATAACAGGTGATATGCGTCTTAACCAATCAGCTTCTTCATCCGATTCTTCTTCGATCAATTTTAATCCTGGGAATCGATGCATGTATTCGGGAATAACACATTCGGGTGACGATGAGCTTACGATGGTGTCGGGTGTATCAATGTCACGTCCCAATAAGGAATTTTCTTTTTTGTCATCAGCTAACGGAAAAAAATAGGTTTAGTTATTAATTATTAAGAATTGAGTTATTAATTCAATATAACTATTAATTATATTCACTTACAATCGTCTAATTTGAGTGGAGGAAATTCTTGATCATAAAAACTTCTTTGAGTAGAAACAGGTGGAAGCGGAGGTAAAGGTTCCAATTCACCGAAAGGTTGCGTGTTATAATGGTCAGAAATACCCGGCAATCGAGCATTTCCGTATGTACCAATAAGATCACCAGTTCTAGTGTTATACTCCACTGGACCACCGATCTTCGATAAATCTCCGGAGCCAAAAATTGGACATACACCATAGTTTTTACCTAAAAGAGGTTCTAAGACTGCCATTGGTTGAAGTTGTCGTAATTGTACCATAAGATTGTCAATGTATGTATCGTAGTCCTCATCCAAGCGAGACACCTTTCTCGACCTTTTTTTCTGAGGGGCCATAGAAGCATCTTTTCCTTGACTTTGCCTCCGTTTTTGTTGGTATTGGCGCCTCTTCAACTTTTTGAGATCTGTTACAATAAATATGTATTTAATTAAGTTTTCATATTGTTACCTGAGATTTGTTACACAACTAAATTCTATTTTTAAATGATTGATAACTTTAAATAAAACAGTTTTTTATTATTAACTTAAACAATAACATTTATCAGTATAAGACAATTTAAAAAATCCTTTCAGTACTTAATAATTTAAAATAATGTATTTGATTTTGAAATGAGAAATTCGAAGGATTTTGATAAATACCAGTTTTATCGTCGATGGAGCCATCGATGAGTTCTTCTTTGGCAGATAAAAAGTCTTTGGTATCGGTTAGCTGTACGGAAGTACCGCTGGAGAGGACATCATCGAGTATTTCTTTCTTAACTTCTGTTAAAGGCACCGTGTGTTGCGCAATTGTACCCTGTGGCAGTTGAGCTTGACGACCCAATGTCTGAGCCATTGAGGCCGTTTGAGGCACTGGCGGTTGTATTGTATTAATCTGTTGAGGCAATTTAGTTGATTCATCGGCTGCTGAGACTATGACATTTGTTACCGCACTCGGCGACCTTTGGATCGCGGGAGAAATGGATTTAGGGTGCGTTGGCGGTCCTATGACAATGTTACTTTGTTGTGGACTTGGACTCGGTGTTACATCTCGAGTTTCATTGGCATTAGTCGTTTTAGGTGTGATTGCCCTTTCTTGCTGCTGCTGTTGAGGTTGAGATTGTTGTTGTTGTTGTGATTGTGGTTGTGGCTGTGACGGTGGTCGCGGAGGAGTTGGCAATGGTGGTGGCGGTGGCGGTGGGGGTGGCTGTTGTATCTGTTGTTGTTGCAACTGTTGATCTACTTGCACACGTGTACCAGAAGTAGAGATAGGTATCCGTTGCTGTTGCTGTTGTTGCTGTTGTTGTTGCTGTTGCTGCTGCTGTGCGTGTACGTTGCTAATTGTCGTTTCACCGCTCGTTTTTACCTGGGTTTGTAATGTCGCGGTTTCTTGATGTGCTATTGACTTCTCTATCGATGGATGATGCGTAGAAAGTCCAGTTTGTTTTTGAGTCACAGTCATGATAGACTGCTGGGTAGCTTGTGACGTTACAGGAACCGTTTTCACCTGTTGTTTTTCGAAACTCTCTGTTGTTGGTTTGGTTAAAGTTGTTAATAAAGGTGAGGTGATGGCTGGTGTCAATTTCGTAGGTTCATCGGTATTCGATGGACTTTGCGTTTTAATGGCATGAGATAGAAATGATGTTTCTCTACTTAAAATCTGTTTTGTGCTCGTGGGTTTGGTTACCGGAATCTCGTCTAGTAATGGAGGTATTAAGGACGATGGCGTAGGGGGAACAGGTCTTGCTAATTGATCTTCCAGCGACGGTACATTCGGGAAGCTTGCGGTTTGGGTCGAACTGCTCGGTCCAGAGGTAGTTGCACAGGCTGTATTTTGTAATAATTGCTTTAACAGAACATTTTGAGAATCTTCCATTCTATGCAGTGAGCCACTAGTTTTATTAATTTCTAAGTCAGACCTTGACGTCGATCCTTTATCACTCGAAAAGCTTTTTAATAAAAGTCCTTCTGTATCTTTTTTCACGTGCGAACTCTTATTTGTCAGGACTAAAATAAATAAGGACAATGTAGAAATATCAATTTTTTCCTCGTGAAATAGAATATGTGCATAGTATAAATTATAAAAAGATCTATAAATTATAAGGTATAAAATTCAAAAATAATATTTACTAACATTTTTACTTAAATGACAATATTAATTTTTTATTTAATATTAATTGAAATAAAATAATTTTAATGGTAAGATATTATTCAAATTATGAAATTTTTTTATTATTTTAAACACATATACTATTGTCTTCTTATTTAGACTTATTGGAAGAAATGATATAATTGAACATGTTTGTGAAATTCTTTTTTATTCTATTAGCAATTATTATAGGCTTATTATTTTATTTGTAAGATTATGTTTTTACATTTTGCAGTTTTGTTAATTGATCAAAGAATTATCAATCAAACTTATTATAAATTATTAAATTATTTTTTTAATTTACAAATAATTGTATATGTATTTGAAAATTGATATTTTAAAAAATTAACACAAAATTAAGGATTACTTGAATTTAACATTGACTTAAATGCTTCGAAACAAACGAATTAAATAAAAATAAAACAAAAGTAAATGAATTTGAATATCAAGAAAATATTTACCCGCAGAATCCGTGTCCGCACCTTTATTGTCTATGGGCAAACTCCCAGACTTGTACTGCGAGGGTCCAGCCGTGAGCTGCGTGTGAAGCAGCGTCGGAGCCTGCGACAAAGTAGATTGAAGAATGCTCGTGGTGACGTTAATAGCGTTGGTAATGCTCGCGAGAACCGGTTGCACGTGACCTCTACCACTGGATTGCACAGTCGCGGGGGTGGATCCCGATTGTTGCTGCCCCGCCGTCACGTTCACTAGGACACGCGTGGAGGCCGGTGCTGTTGTCACAGAACAATTGTTCGTGTTCACTTGCATTACGGTCTGAACATTTGATGTCTGCGGACGCTGTATGGAAGACTGGGATACAACAGAGTTGAGCAAGTTGCTGCTTGAGGTGAGTATCGTGCTAGCCCTTAGTCCTCCCGCCACCGAGGACTTGAGCGAGCTCGTGCTCGAGAGCATCGCGTTGAGCATAGCGTTGGAGGTTATAGAAACAGTGCCCGAGGCGCGACTCTTTGCCGGACCAGCTTCTTTGGAACCAACATCAGATTTATTAGTGGTAGTGAGTCGGTAACTCACTGGGGTGGCAGAACTGTTGCTCAAAGAAACGAGTCCTGAACTTGCCATAGACCCGGTACTTGCAAGACTCACTTGCACATTACTTGTGTACGTTTGTGAGGGGTTGGAGTGAAGGGAGGAGAGCAGTGTTCGCAGCTGGTCACTCACGTTATCGGTGTTGGATTTTATTTCCGTCGGTTGAGAAAGAGGCGACAGATGGGGTACTGTTGTTGTTGTACTTTGCAGTTGAGCAACTATGCTTACAGCCAGTGGTTGGCTCGTCTGCGCAGACAAATTCTTTTTACTCATTGCAGGTGGTTGCTGCACATTTGATGCACTGTTTTTGGCAATGACTATTGACTTTTTCTCAATCGTTTTTTCGAAAGTGCCTGGATCACTACTCGTTGGCTCCTGCTCTAGATCGGCTAAGGAATCTTGAAGAATATTTAGTGGTAAATTTTCAAGGGGAGCTTCTAATTGGTACATCAAGGTGGACTTTTGTGATTTATCGTCTTGCATTTCAGGTTTGGATGATATAATGTTTTGCAGCATATCGAGGATATCATCCGATGACTCCTCCATGATTGCTTTTTGCTCAGATATTCTTGATTGTACGAAGAATTTGTTACTCTCGTTTTCAGTCTCAACTAGTGATTGCATTGAAGGTTTCTCACCGGCAAGGTTACCTGAACTATTTGATTTATTATCTGCTACGCTATGCTGTTCGCCGATTTTATCAGCTTTATTTATTTTTCGCGTTTGTACGTTATCATTAGAAATTTCTTTAATATCATTTTGAGTTACCGTTTCAACATCATTTTCTAAAATATTTACCAATGAAAGATCATCAGTAACAGGCGACATTCTCTTCAAAGTTCGTACGTCAGTTTTATCTTTATTTATATTTTTTTCGCCATTAATCACATTTTCATCATCCGGATTATGAATTGCTTCTAACATACTTTCTAATTCATCTGTAGTATTTAAAATATCTGTCTTTTTATCATCTACATTAACATTCTGCAACGTCGCAGTATTAGAACTAGAATCTATTGAATGTTTTTCTATTTTTTCCTCCTTTGAAATATCTAATATAATTTCTTCTTTTTTCTTTATTTCTTTTGTAATAGCTGTATTATCATATTTATCTGTAGATTTTGTAATTAAAACTTCTTGCTTTGATAAATCTACATTTGTAATTTTAGGAGATGTAAGTGTTGCTGAAGTAGACTGCGTAGTAAATTTTTGTGTAGAATTACTTTTCATTTTTTCGATAGATTTAGGAATGGTTGAACTTTTTGATTGTAAAATTTGAGATGGTAATGTAGAACTCACAGTGGTTACTTTGTCTGCTATGCTTATAGAGGGCTGACAGCTTATACTCGATGATAGAACTGTAGTTGCTTTTGTAGGTAAATTAAGTAAAGGCTGACAAACAACAGTTGATGCAAGTATAGTTTTAGAATTGTGTTTTGCCATATCTTCAGATTTTGATGTAATTCTTCCAATTTGAATGGTACTTGAAGAAATATTTTTAGAAGCACCTTGACTGAGCTTAGTGATAATCTTAGAATCTGTTACAATGTTAGAAATTGTTAGAGGTGTTTGTTTTTGACTGTCTATTGTCGTAGATGTTAATAATTCTTTCATTATGTTTGTAGTTGGTGCTGATTTTACAAGAGGTTTCATAGATACTGTCATTGTATCACAAGAAGCTGTTGCTTTTGTAGAAATACTCGAATAAGTTGAAATTGATTTTGCAATACTATGTACACCAATTGTTTGATGTAAGTTTGCTGGAGGAATTTGACTAAATTTTTCTTGAAATGTAAAGGATGAATAGGATTTCTTTTCTTTTGTTTCATCTGGGGTTTTAATTTCTACTGTGACTGGGATCATTGATTTTGTTACATTTGCTGAATCAGTAGTTGAGCTCAATGCATCATCTTTAAGTTTAATTGTTTCCACTGAATTTGCTTCAGAAATTTCTTCGTCACAACATATCTTACCAGGTGATTTCGCAGAATCAATAATTACAATATCGGATTCAGAAAGAGATACTAAAAGATCTTGATCTGGAGAATGATCTAAATAAAGACTCGGAGAAGGATCAACACCAAGATCTTCTTGGTCTGGTGATTCTGGAGTATCAGTCACAGCAATTAGTCGCTTTCCAACTGGCATAGCCCTTACAATGTCAAGATGTAAACTTTTCTTATTTCTATTAGCTTGAGCTGATAAAAGTTCTTCCTCAAAAGTTGCATCTTCATTCGGAGGCTCTGGATGTTCAATTTCCAGGATGTGCACCAAGTCATGACCTTCATTATTATCATTCACCAAGGCATTACTTAAAGAATCATTACTGTCGACAGATAATACCATATCAGATTCAAAAAGTACATATTCTTCTTGCATTTCACTTTCTAAACTTCCAGATATCACATCCAGTTGAGGATCACCAAATTGCTCAATAACTGGAATATCATCGTTATCTTTCTGAGCAGTTGAACTTAAAGTAACTTCTGTATTGATAATTGTTTTGTCATCATCATAATCTGTAGTATCAGGAAGTGATTCTACTTTATCATTGGGACTCCCAAGATTAAGTACTGTATTATTTGTTATTGAAGATGTTGCTGCCTTTGGTTCTACATTAGTTGGTGGTGTTTGTGGAGGTGTATGAGAATCATCGTCAAAATCATTATAATCTGCACAAACTAATGAATTTATTTTTGATTGCGAAATGCCCGTTTTTCTATGAACAGCCGATGAAGTATTAGGTTTGTCATCAGAACTACCTAACCCTCCTTCTACTGTTTTTCCTTTACTCGATTCTGGTTTAGATGACCACATAGGTGAGCCTCCTCTAAGACCCAATTTAAAATATCCATATCTACCAAATAAAACCGGCAAAGGTAACGGATTATTCGGATTATGAGGATTTCCGCCACCTCTATTATTTTGATCTATATTTAAATTTGATTCTTGTTGACCCTGTTGCATAATTTGTATATTTTGGGAATTTTGCAGGTGCTGTTGATCATTCATGGAGTGATTACCTGAAGTCTGTGAATTATAATTGGAGTGAGGAGTGTGAGGCGTATGTGGGGTTCTTGGAGTACCCGGATTTTCTACACTTTGTGGACGATCCGGCATTGCAGGGCTATTCCCTGTGGATTGTCTTCGCTGCATTTGCATTGGAGACCCTCCTACCATCGGACTTCGCGGCATAGGTGAATTAGGTGTTTGACAAGGTGGTGGATGATGAGCATTGGTCATTTGATGCAGCATAGGAGACGTTGATGGATGATTTCTTGCCATCGGGCTGGGAGGTTGGTATTGTGCTACCATTGGAGAGTTCGGTGGATGACTTTGAACTCTTGTGTTCATTGGACTGGATGGCTGCGAAGACTGGCTGAGTTGCTGTTGTAACATTGGTGAACCCATCGTCTGCTGAACCATAGGACTTCGAGGATGAGGTGAACTTGGTGGCTGATTATAATTTTGTTGCATTTGTTGGTGTAATTGAGGGCTTGGTGAAGACGCTGGTTGCGAAACCATTGGAGACGTAGGAGGTTTTTGCATAATTTGTTGCTGTTGTTGTTGCTGTTGCTGTTGGTGCTGCTGCTGCTGTTGCTGCTGTTGCTGTAACGATTGTTGTCTCTGAACCATTTGAATATTACGCTGATTAACTAAATTTTGATTTTCTTGAGATACAACGCTAACTTCGTGCTGTTGTTGAATCATTTGTTGACGTTGGAGCATTTGCTGATGTTGTTGTTGAGTCATCATGGGTTGTTGATTTGGCTGCGGACTACCAAGAGGAGACCGCTGACCATAAATCATCCCTCCTTGTATTTGCATTCTCGGCCGTTGTCCAGCTTCACCCATTGTCGTTGGACGGACAAATCGCTGCGAAAGAACATGCATCTGTTGAGGCATACGTATCTGCTGTTGTTCAGGCACGAAGGAACCAGGACTTGTAGTGAGCCTTGTATTGGTAACGGCTCGATGTTGAGGTGAAGCCATTCTTTGAACTGTAGGGCCACAGAGACCAGGTGAAAAAGGACTTTCTTCAGGCTGAGAGTGTGGTGTACCAATTCTCGGTGAATGTTGCATGTTACTATGTGGAGACATAGTACCTGGACTATGCTGTACCATCGAAGCTACAGGCGAGTGTTGGGGCATACCCGGGCCAGGACTTTGAGACATAAGTGCGGCGGGACTATGCATCGGCGAGGAATGCTGCGAGGGTGACATTAGAGGTGAACAGGGCTCGTTCGGCTGTGCTTGCACCTGTTTTTGTTGTTGTTGTTGTTGCTGCTGTTGTTGTTGTTGCTGCTGTTGCTGTTGTTGCTGCTGCTGTTGTTGCTGCTGTTGCTGTTGTTTATTACGATATTCTTGTATTAGCATTCCATGCTGTCGACTCTGTTTACGACTAGTATCCAAATGTTTCTGGAATATTGCCTGCTCGCTTGAGATTCTTTGAAGTTCAGCAGCATCATTTTCAGGCAATTCGTTACCAGATTTACGACACTGTCTCTGTTTGCTGTTAAGGGACTGTTAAATAAAATTATATATGAATAACATGTTTATAATTTAAATGTTGGAATTAATAAAAAGAAGCTAAATAAAATTTAAATAAAAAGACATTTACTAGTCAAGACACTATTGCTAAGCACACACAAAAACCATGACTCACTTTTCTAACCTTCCGTAGTTTTTGAACCTCTGTCTCATAATATTTCAATTGTTGGGTTAAAATTTGATGTTGATGATTTAACCATTGTTCATATTGCAGTTGTATATGGCGTTCTTGTTCAGTAACAATATTATCAGGAGGTACAGGAGGTGCCGGAAGTTGAGGTATATTAAATGTTGCAATTCGTGCTATGGAAGAAATATGGCAATTTTTTGTTAATTCAATAATAAAAAAAATGTTTATAATGTATAAGTGAAATAAAATGTATAAATAACGATATAGTTCTTATTTATAAATATAAAATATTGAATGTATTAAATGTAATTTCTTGTAAAATCTGTCAATATGTATTTTATTTTAATAAAAGTTGATTTCATTGCAATAAAAATTTTTAAATATTAGAGCAAGCTATTTTTTCTTCATTGCAATTTTTATGAATTTATTACATTATTAATCTATAAAACAAACGATTAACTCATTAATAAATAAAAATTAAAAGTAAAACTAACGTTCTGTTGGGGTTTGAGTTGTGATTGGTTGTCTCTGAGCTTGAACAACGACTTTAGTAGGATCAACTACAGATTGTTGCCAGTTCTGAGTGGTAGCGACTGCTGGTCGAGGTGGACAAGCTGGCCTGATTGTATTAACTCCAGGGGAAACTGTGGTGATTCCTTGTGGTGGTGAAGAAAGCGGTGCAGAACCAAGGACATCGGCACGCAAACGTTCAAATTCAATGTCGCTCAGCAGAGTACTTGGCGTTGTAGTATCAGCTTGTTGTTGCTGTTGTTGCTGTTTTTCCTGTTCGCGTTTTTCTTGTTCCAAAAGCTCCTCCAGAAGCAACGGCTGTTCCTGTGAACATGACTGCTGACCGTTAAAGTCTGATTTCTTAACAAAAACTGGAGGGATAAGTGGGTGTTGTTGCGAGGGAATGAAGTAAAAATAAAAGTTTGATGCTTCAGATTAGAATAATGTGTTATATATTTTAATGTTTGCACTACTTATTAATAATATGCAAGAAAATACATTCAAATAAAATTAAGAACATGCGGTATTAAAAAAAATAAAAATGGTTTTTATCATTAAAATAGAAGGTTAACTTAACTATAAGTACGATTCTAATGCAGCCTAAAAAATAATTTTATATTGTTTTTTTGATAAAAACAAACATAGTTTGTTTTAAATTGTGAAAAATATAGTTTTAATTAAAGCTTGTGGAAATTAACTATATATCATTAGATTGGAGCAGGGAATATGTCATCAGTTTGGTTTATAATAGTTCATGAATACATAATGCAGAAATAAATTAAAGAAAAGAAACTAGCAATAATTAATATTTTTCAATGTTCTGAATCGTAACTCACGGACGTAATGAAATGATAAATAAATAATTCCTGTGAATATTTTGGATGCCCCAGAATTTGCTCACCTGCAGAAGCAAGGGCCTTCGGTGTGGATGGGGCGTTACTGTTGAGGCACTAGTATGAACTGTAGGGGTCATCGGTGGACCAGCCACGGGTACGGAATGCCCCATGTGCATGGGGGGCCGCGGCAAACCCCGATCACCTGAGCATAGCCCCATCTAGACATGCACCAACACCAACGCATTGCATACACCCAGGCCAAAACACCATTTTGCCATCCAAACTAACTTATTATGTATAATTCATTCGCCTCTGCCTAACAACTTTAACTCTCGAATTTGCCAGCTTTTTCTCTTTGTATTCTTTATATTGTTTAACATATTTTTTGTTTTCTTGCAAATCAAGTTTTATTTAAATTTTGTTATACCTATTTATTTATTCTTTTTATACCTATTTAACGATCTATTAAAACCACCACCGATTTATAATTACATAGTGATACAACATTAAAATTATCCAAAGAGTATAAATATTGTTATAAATATTAAAAGTGCTTATACTAAATCACAAACAAAATATATCAATAAAAATGTTGTTAATTTAATTATGATTAATTGAAAAACATTGAATTTATTAAGCAAACCATGAGTTTTAACTGAGGTTGAATAATGCGAAACGTACCTGTATTGGTCCTGGATAAGGTGGTGGAGGTCCTGGATATGGAGGTGGTGGTGGTGGTGGTGCTAATGGCATTCTTGGACCAATCATATGTCCAACCGAAACCACCCTTCCAGCAACATTTGGAACGCCTGCAACTCTCATTCCCATGCGTGGATGTTGAACTAAACAAAGTTATTCGTTTAATATAAACAAATAATTCATAAAATAAAAATCATAATAAAACTCTAAAAAATAATAATACCTTGTAAATGTTGCTGGGGAATTCTCTGCGTATGACCCGGAAACGTTGAAGGGTAGCTAACGGTCACTGAATTAGTTGATGTGACAACCCCTATAGCTCCATCCGGAGATAGTAATCTCGTTCCAGGTAATATTGGTCTTCCCATAGCAGCTGCTTGTTGAACGTGCTGATGCATTTGTTGTTGCACTACAACAGCTTGCGGATGAGCTTGAGGTATCATGGCAGCTTGCGGTTGTGCTGATTGTACAGCCTGAGAGATCGGAGCCATAGCTTGAGCCTGCGTTAGGGCACTGGATGTGCCAGTCGATGCTTGCATTGTAGTGGCATTTACTTCAGAGCTATTCGCAACACTTGAATTACCAAGACTTTTTGATTTATGCTCTTCTTCTTTCACATCTTTCTTTTGCTTTTCCTCCTTCGTTTCGACTTCATCTTGTTCTAGATCCAAGTCAAGTATATTTGTTTTTTCACCACCGGTTAATTGATCTAATTCAGGATCCGCATACTCAAGAATGTTAAAGTCAGCACCCATTTCGGCTGTGAATTATTGTTAAACAAAGATTAAGTAAGTTTTAAAATTTTAACCGCAATTATTAAAAAATGTTTTGTTAAAAATAAAAATTTTATTTACCTAAAAGTTCATCGTCATCATCCGCTAAATCTCCTAATATTGCACTCACATTTTCAACTTCTACCATTGGTGCTCCTTCTTGTTCAAGTTTTTCCAATTCTGCTGTTACGTTATCCGGTATTTCAGAAGTCTCAGACATCGTAACATTAGCCTCACTAACTGTAGGCAGAATTGGTGGCCTTACCATTGCCGCCGTACTAATCATGCGAACCCCTTGGTTTATAGTATTCGGACCCGTTCGAACGATTCGTTGTCCTAAACTTTGGCCTTGATTTGAGTCTATAACAGAATTTATAAAAACAATTATATTCTATTATAGTTATCATGATAAATCATACAAATATTTTATTTTAAGTTACCTTGAAATCGTTGTTGCAAAACTTCGTAATGCTCCTGTAATTGATTTCTGGGGCCTGCTATACGCTGTTGAATAATTTGATTATTTTGAAATTGTTGAGCAACATTAGTAGGCACTGGCGGTCTTTGTAAAAGCATTCTATTTCGTGGATCTAATCCTTGTATTCTAGCAGCATCAATGGTTGTTACTGCTGGATGTCGAGGAGTCAATCCTATTGATATTCATTAAAAATTTTTGTATTAGATTTTAATTAGCTATTTAGATTTTATATGTATATTTAGAAAAATGTCAAGTATCTAATTTACCAATAGGATTTCGTATTAAAACATTCGGTTGTACAGGCATACGTGGTCTCGCGGCACCTGGAGGAAGTGGTTGCCTGAATGTAACCTCACCAGAACTATTCGACGGTTGCTGTGGGTGTTGTTGTACATGACTCGTGTCGAATTGTTGTTGAGGAGTTTCAGCTGTATTTGAACCATCTAATAAAATATATTATTCTTATTATTTTACATTATTAATTTTAAGAAGAAAAAATTAAATAACATTATGGCTCTTTAATAAGATCTATTTTTAATTTAAATATGATATTTCAAAACTTTTAAATTAAAAATAAAAGCAAACAAGACCTTGACTCCATGCTTGGTTCAGCGGTTTTATTTCCTTGTTAAATTGCTGTTGTCGCTGCAGCAGATCCCTTAGTTGTCTATTCACTTCTGGCTGTTGAGTAAATAGCTCAGGTGTTTGAGGATCAGCGCGCTGCTCAGGTCTCGGCGACAAATATGCCGCTACCGGATTCGGGGTTGCCGGAGACGGCGGAGGTGGTGGCTGAGGCTGAGGCTGTTGTTGCTGTTGCTGTTGCTGCGGCGAAACATACGGCTCAGGAACACGAGATGGAGCATACACGTGACTCGTAGGCCGTCCTGTAGGGGCGCTGAAGATAGGCCGTGGAGTGCCAGGAGGCTGTGGGAAACCATCGTTGCGTGGTGACGTGGAATAGGACGGGGTAGACCTGGATTGGTTCTGGGATGTCTGGCCGAAGCCTTCTGCACTCTCGAAGCGCTGAAAGTGCTCGGGCTGTGGCTGCGGGGCCGGGGACTGTGGAAAATCATGAGGGGATTGAGGCGCTTGGGGGGAAAATGGGGAAGGTGGTTGTTGCTGATTGAAGCTACCGGGCAACCCGGGCCTCGCGGCAACGGACAGCGGCCGGCCGACTTGTGATGTCGCCGGCTGCTGCTGTTGTTGCTGCTGCTGACTGACTAATCGCCCAGGCATACCTGGATGGGGACTTGGAGGTGCAATTCCACGATTCACTTTTAGAGCTGGGGCTGCAAATTGACCTCGAGGTGTTGGCTGTGTTTGAGATCCGGGTCCTAGCTGCCCCAGTGAACTGCCATCCTATAAAAACAATCATTATTTAGATTTTTAAGTGTTGCTTAATAGAGATGACGAAAGAAAATTTAATTTAGCTAACAATATAATGGAAATAATTTTTACTTTTGAAATAAATTTCACTTAATTTCGCTAAAAACTAAAGTTCTTTATACAGATAAAATGATAAATATTTTTAAAATACCTGTGGAGTAGCAACTAATTGCGCAGTCATGGTAGTTGTATTTTCATTATTTAACGTAGGAGCTCCATCCTCGGTAAGCTGTCTATGAACTCTTGCAATAGCTGAAAGGAATATAAACATTAAAAACAATACATAAAAAAGTACTTTAGATGATTTAATAACGACAACATCTTGAAAATACACACCGTGAGCGCGTTGATCATGAATAACTTGTTGCTGCATTTGTGCTTGTTGTTGTCGCATTGCTTGCAATTGCTTCCATTGGCGTTCCTGTTCTGCCTCTCTGTTAGATCGATCTCTATTGGCAAGTTTATCTTGTTCCTGTTGAAATATATTTGGTTATATCTCACCTTCGTTCAGATTTAAAAGAACACTGCATCTTTACTATTAAATAAATACAAAAGGAAATTATGAACTAGTAAATTTGTTTTCAATAAATCATTTTTCAATTCTTAGACAAAGATGCAATGTTCTTGTTTTAATATAACGCGACAAATAATGAGGCTTTCTTTATAATTCAGCCAATTGCACATTAAATCGCAACGATTACAAAAGGCAGTAGTTAACATATTGCTAAATAAAATCAAAGATTATCAAGTGCATTATAATTTAAGTAATGAACAGCCACCATCCAAAAATAGAAACACCATTATTTATAAAATATATGTTTATGATTTACAAAAGCTTTGAGATTAACTTTTCATGCAACTCACATAAAAGTAATACAAATGATTGAATTTCTTTTAAGAAAATGTGTTAGTGTTGTTATTACATTTATTTATATTAAATTAATTTTTAAAAACTTTCAAATATAAATATTTGAAAATTTCAATTATATTTGACACATATAAATAAATTTAGATTATATGAGTACATACAAACAGACACACAGAATGTTTAGAATTTTTGTTTGATGAATACTTTTAACAATAACTAAAGATTGAAAAGATATTATATTGTAGAGAAGAAATGAAAAAATTCAATTTTTAATTATACATCCAAACAAATACTACGTCTCATACGTACACATTTATACACTTATCATTTACACATTGATTATACAATAATAAGCAATATATTGTTCGCAATTGATAAAACTACAATAAATATTAGAATAACCATATGCACCAATTAAAAATATTACAGTAGAATGAACTGACGTTGGAAGCGGATTATGACATATAGGAAGGAAATATGCGGTAAATTTAAAGGAATAAATGAGGAGAAATTAGGGTACTAGAACAAAATGAATTTCTAAATATTTTGTAACAACAATGAAACGAAAAACAGGGAAATTACTAAATATGACAAATTAAATTGGGATTGGACCAATAAGGTATACTATATTTTGAAATAATCAACAGCCACAAGAAACAATAAGTAAAAGAAAACAGATTGAAAAAATAGAAAAGAGAGAAGAGGGGAGACAGACACACAGAGAGAGAGAGAGAGAGAGAGAGAGAGAGAGAGAGAGAGAGAGAGACAAAAAAGAGAGAAATATTTAGAAAGAGATACAGACAGAGCACATTTTTTAAAATAGTTTCAATGTAAGGGTTGGATTATTTAATCAATACAAATAAAATTTATTACGTACGAAGAACGATGCATAATACATAAATGTTTTAGAAAAACATCTATAATAAGATCATTGTTGAAGCAAATCTATGTCTTAAATATACATAACATTTTTTTAAATAAATAAACATATAACAATTTATTAAAGTATTTGAATTGTAGAAGAATGTTTTTATCACAAAAATAAACATTAAAAATTCTAAATGAATCATTGTCACTAGATCATTACAAAAATTTCTATATTTGTGTAATAAGAATGATATAAAAATAATAATCATGCAGCGATTACAGTATGTATTTACTTTACGTTTTAAATTAAATACCAGGAATTAAAGTGCTTATTTAATTTAAAAACAATTTTATTTAATTAAATCGTACCAAAGGAAATATTAATCTTATAATAATATATATATATATAAATTAAGATTTATTATAGTTTCGACGTATCATTGATTTAATAAGACACTTCAACTCCCTATAAAAAAGAAAAATAAACTATTTTCTCAAAAGCTCTGATTTAATTTAATGTGTACGAAATAAATTTGACAGAATAGTCAATATATTGAAGATATAAAAAGTTGAAATAAAATAAAGATAAATGTAAAGGCACTACTAAGAGCAGTAGTAATGTCAAAAAATATCCGTTATTTTTTTGATAATGGTCGTTGTGACAGTTTGTATCCGTGTAATAACAGTATGAATGGTCATTTTAAAAACAGAAACAATACCAATACTAGTAACAATAGTAATAGTAAATAACATAAAATAACAAAATAAAATGATAATGACAGTAATACAGGTGGCAATTATAAAATAGACGTAATAATAATATTGATTGGCAAGACACAAGAGGCACAGTGAAGGTGGCTCACCATAACCGGGGACTGTACAGGTACAGTGTGAATAATTGCAGTGGGTGGCGGATCGTAGTGCTCCTGGCAGAGGGAGGGAAGGGTGCGCATTATTTCGGACGGAGTGAGCACTCTAATCTGATGGTCTACCGAGGAGAATTGACGAGCAGGAGCAGCAGTTGCCGCCGAGGCGCTCGGGGAGACCTGGTGACTATTGTTAGTGGTGCTACTGATAGCTTGTGGCTGTGGTGCTGTGGATGTACGTGGCACTGGTTGTGGTTGTGGTTGTGGCTGTGACTGTGACTGTGGCTGTGGTTGGGCTTGGGTATGAGGTTGACCCTGGGCTTGGAGTTGTGAATTTGGATGTGAGTGTGCGTGTGATTGTGACAGCGGCGGTGGAGTTTCGTGACGATGGCCTTCACCGGCGCCCAAAACCGTGTCGCAAGAAGACGTGGAACAAGTGGAAGAATTAGAAGAAGAGGAAGAAGAAGAGAAAGATGATGAAGAAGATGAAGATGAAGAAGCGCTTGCCAGCTCGTTCGTTCGGTGGTTGTTGACGGGATTGTTATTGTTGGCGAATGTAGAAGGGGGTCTGGGCGAACAAGAGGGTGGCGTGGAATTCGGGGAAGAGCTTGGAGAGCGAGATGTTAGCCGCCGCTGCGCCTGTCCTCCCTGCACCGCACACACCTCCGCAAGTTGAGGGGCAGCTGTCAACGTCGAAGCCGCGTGAGCCGCTGCCTGGGCCGCTGCCACTGCCGTGGCCACGACTGCCGCCGGGTTGGAGGGCACAGCTTTATCCGCTGCAACCTGCTTGTCCTTTAGCTCCGACAACGGCTTCTGGCTAGTTGCCATTACAACTACAGGCGGCACCGAGGCCGCGTTTTTCGTCAGGATGTTGGCTGCGTTCGCCGACGTCGTAGGCTTCGTGCTTGCTAACTCCTTGGGTATCTGTTAGGGTTAACGGCCACCAAGCGTTCACACATCGTTTCTTTTCTTTTATGTACATGCTTACTCTTAACAGGGACTAGCAACCAACGGAATATCGTACAACCCATCGACTAGTTCTCGCAATATCTTAAAATCAGTGCTTGTCCTAATTTAAATGTTGATTGCACTTCTACGTATGTAACGAGTCATATACTATTACGAAACTCGAATAATTTCGTTCTCTTTAGTTTTTAGCTAACTTTTTTTTTATGTATATATATAATATATATATATTTATATATATATATATATATGTATGTATATATAATTGGCTGGTGTTTATCTTTGTCTTTATAAATGTATGTTGAAATTAATATGTAATTCATGGCAATTTATAGAAATTTATTTTAGAAATCGGTGTTAGTCGTATTAAACATAGAGCAATTACGTCACGAAATGGTATTGGTAGAATTTAGTTGTAACTATTATATCATTAAAACAAGTATAAAGATAGACACATAATGTGTAAGAGAAATTTGATTTTAATGTTTTAAACAGTAAGACACCAGCCTTTTTTGCAATAATGATAATTCTACTTGGAAATGTTAAATATTTGACGATTTGTTAGTCTGATTCAATTGTTAGCGACAAGACACCCTCGACAATGAGTATGACTACATTTCATCAAGTAGAAAAACAATGTCACCAATTTTTATATGGACATTGAAAACACATTGACACAAAAGATGAAATAAAAAGATTATTACCTGTTGCACTTTTTTCATGCGAATCGCTGCTCTGTTTTCCCGAGCCTGGCTTACATAGGGAGCTTTCTTATCACCGGGCAAAGCACGCCACTTCTTTACAATTTGCTTATAACGTTCGGACCAGACTAAAAAACGATAATAAATGATGCTCAAAAATTTCCCTTTGGTAATATTCAATGAGTAATAAAAAAAAAAATCAAATTACTTGGGAAATCGTTTTTCCATTCTGGATGATTCATATTTGCGTATAATACCGAAGCTGTTGTTGCCCCATTACCTAACGATTCATCGGCTTCCATTTTTATACTAGTTCTTTGGTTATAAGTTATAGCTGCTGTACCAGTTGTTGGAGCACTTCCCTCATCTTCAGGATTTACCCAAGGACTTGGTGGTTCCGAAAAAGCAGGGCTGAAAGGGCTGCTATATGTACATCAAGAAAATAGACGTAAAGTATTTTCATTTCAGGATTTAAAAATTTGTAACGCATCATTTGCAACATAACAAAAAATTTCACAAAAATTATTGTGTGAAATAAATTCAATTCATTATTAAAGCATTTATGTATGCATACATATTGATTTACGTAATATCATCTTTCTAATAATTTTAATAAAGTACATAAAATTAATATTTATAAACATGTAAAAAAATTCAATTTTAATTGTTTATATCATATCCAACAAAGTGAACCATAATTATCATTCGTTGTAAACAATAGATTAATTTATAATACACAACATAACGAATGATTAATAATCAATAATATGATATATTAGAAAGTAGTATAATTGAGTTAATTGTGAAAGTTTAAATTTATATTAATGTTATTTATTAAATTACTTTCATTGGGTTAAAAATATTTTTGAATGAATGTAAATATCAGATTAATGATTTTAAGAAATAGCGGTGATTAATACCTCGTTATTTTGATATTTAAAATGAATTAAGTTAAATAGATTAATGAATAGGTTGGTTAAATAAAAAATAACGTCACAACGCGCGGTCAAAATTATTTAAATTCAATGAAAATAACGCGTATAAAATTTATTTATAATCATATAAGAAATTTTTTCCTTTAATTAAAATTACAGTTCCAATTTTTATTATTAAATTAATCAGATAAATTTATTTTATAAATTAAATTAAATTCAATTAAATTTTTAATCACCATTCATTTTAAATTGATTGATTATTGATAAATCGAAACATCAACGTTTAAAATTTAGTTTTTTTTCTAAATAAGTTGAATTTTTAAATTACATAAAAAAATAAATTAGTTAATAATTATAAAAAAAAATTTGTTCGTATTAAAATAATATTTAATGTTTTAATTAAGTTTTAAGATATATTATGTATATGTAGTATGTAATGCTGTGTTTTTCAAGCTTGTAAAAAAATAATTAATTTTAATTAATAAATTGCGTTACAAGTAAATTAAAATGAAAATAAAATACTTTGTTTCTCTTTAAATTATAAACTATATTTAATACTATAATTAACTTTTAAAACCTATGTATTTAATTCTTTATATATTGATTTAATAATATGATTAATAATATAGTATAATATAATTTACTTACTTGCTATATTCGGAATGATAAGGCGATGGAGGTGGAAAACTCATTGGAGAATTCAAATTAGATTGACCAACAGCAGATATATTTGATGGTACTTGTGGCCTTGCCAATGGTAAATTAGTTGTTTGAATATTTGCTAAAAATATTTTTATTAAAATTATTTAATAAATCATATATTCAATTTTACAATAATTGTGATAAAGCTAACCTGGATGAGGAGATGGTGATACCATGGGAGTAGAAGAGGCCGAGGCCTGTGGCGTTGGAGCTTGTACAGGGTATCCGCCAGATTCTCGAGATTCTTGAGATTCATCGGTAAGAACTCCTTTAAATATTTCTTCTACATCTTGGCTAGCCATATTCGAAAGTCCTAAAATAAAAGAAAATACATAAAAATGTTTATTGTACATTTAAACAATGTATATATACATTTAAAAAAAAATAAGAAATAAAATAAATACAAATGTAAAATAAATGGTGAATGATAAAATTACCTGTATCTCGAACCATGGATTCTAAATTGAAATGAGGGCTAAGTATGTCAGGCAATTCGTCCTTAGTTGACTCAGGTGCCTGATCCAATTCATCCCAAGCCTCAGTAGCCTTTGCCAAATCATCATCAGGTTCATTCATAATTGTATCAACCAGGTCACTGTCGAGGAGATCACTAGAAATGGGTAAGATGTCGTCGAGTGCTTCTGTATCGCTACCTTCTTCCTTAATGATCTCTTCTCGTTTAATAGTTGCTTGGGTAATCGGAGGTTCCTCATCTTTTTCTTGCTTGGTCTTAAGAAGCTCCATAGCTTTCAGTTCATCTCGAGAGAGCTGAATCGTGTCGGCGTTTCCGGAGTTATTGCGTTCGCTTTCGGAATCACTGCTGCTGTCCAAATCCTTATCTTTGGTAGTATCCATAAGGCCTCTGCCGAAGAACGCCTCTTGCATATAGAGGGGGAAGCACTCGGCGAGTTTAGTCTTTGGTTTTCTGCGCTGAGGCTTCCTACGCGGCTTATCATCAACCGAACCCATGCTTAGCAGATTATCGCTGATTCCCGGAAGCTCGGGCTCGTCGTCTTTGTCCTTGCGTGTTCCCCGAAGCCTCACAACAAAACCACCGATACCGAGTTTCTGTAGGTTACGCTGCCGTTTGCGCCTCAGCACGGATACTCCATTTTCGGTTGTGTAAATACTGAAGCCCTCGGGTGGCGGCAGGTCACCGCGTGGCGCCCAAACCATACCTTCCTTGTAAACTTGGGTTGGCTCGTCTTTAATTTCCAACAGATCTAGTTTGCCATTGTCCTCGAGAGAGTTATCAAGGCTACCGCCAGCCACAACTGACTCGATGGTCGCCATGATATCGGCTTCTGCGTCGACAACCGCAGCTTGGGCCAGTTTTCTCCTCTTTTTCCTTGTGATTTGATGTTCAGACATAAGCGACTTGATGTGACACATTCCCGCTTCCGATAAAACAACGCCCTCGACCAAATACTGTTGTGGCGACGGCTTCTCTGGTTCGGGACTTCGGATAATCGGGGGAGGCGTCCGGGGCTGTTGATATTTATTTACTTGTGGCTTTGTTAGATTGCACAGAATGTGAGGAGGCGGTATGTCACGCGGTCGACAGAGTACGCAATTATAGCCTTCCTCGGCACATTTTTCGGCCTCAGTCTCGGTTTTGATGCCGTCACACAGACAGTGCAGCCATCTCTCGCACTGTATGCACTGAATGATAAGCTCACCCTCGCCGTAAGCTTCGGTGCATGCAGCACAAGAGCTGTGCGATGCGCACGGGCCGCACTGTGTGTAATTCTTTTGCCAGTTACTGTTGAATCCAGGATCATTCGCGCCACAAGTCTGACACTGAGCACACCACTTGCATTTCCACGTTCCCTGAGGCACATATTCTAATGGAGGGTCCATACAGTATATATGGTAGCTTATATCGCAATCGTCGCAAAGTATTAAGCGTCCTTCGTCATTGCGTTCACCGCAACCCTCGCACACTGTACAGTCTAAGCACCTCCATCCCTTCTGGAGTATTATTTTTGTCACCTTCACATTCGCGCAGTACGGGTGATAACATTGTCCGCACTGAGCACAAGCTATTAAGCAACCTTCTTGATCAGTGCCTATCGCGCCGCACATTACGCAAATATCCTGTGACAACACAAATTTGTCCTTTGCTGAACACAGTACCAGTCGATTTTCAACCCCAGGCTCTTCTTCTTTTGAAAACGAATCCGACATGGGTCTCTGAAATAGATATAATTACGTTATTATCTTTTAAACTTTAATATACATGAAAAGTACCGACAATTTGATATTTTTATTAGTTTTCTCATCGTATACATATTAAAAAAAATTATATGTTTATTGATTAAAAATTTATACTTTGAAGTAAACAGTCTCACAATTTAATTCTATTATCTTCAAAAGTATTTATAATTATATAATCTTACCTGTAAACCTAAACCTGGTACACCAAATATGCCTCTCATTTTGGCTTTTGGGCCTCTTTTTCTCCCAAACTCCGTCATTTTCTGTCGTTTCTGGTAACCCAATTTTCCTACACCTTTTGGTCGGCCGACTAAACCTCCAGCAAGACCAAGTCGTTTTTTGGCTATTTTTGAGGCACAAAAAGGTTTTCCTTTCCCCAGTCCTATCGAATAGAATGCATCTTCTGAGCTTCCATGGTAGTCTAATTCGGATGAATCTCCATCTCCATACAAGCTCTCTTGCGACGCTGTCAAGCTAGACTCTCCTCCGTAATCATCAACACTGTCCTTCCGTTTGACGAGGGCGACGTTCTTGCAATGAAGACAAACATAGTCGTAATCTGGTTTAGCTTCTTTACGGTGTTGATAGGTCAACGGATCCGCTTCCGGATCACATGTACCATGAACAAACTTTTTACACGAACTACATTGAACCATTTCTCTGTAAGCAGCCGCTCTATAAGCTTTTCTGCAGAGAGGACAAGAGAAGCCTTTATTCCGCTGCTGATAACATGAATCGCAAACCGTGTAATGAGAATGCCAACGCGAAGATAGACCGGCACCAGGTGTTCGTGATCCACAATCAGTACAAACCCGACAACACTTGCATTTCCAACCGTACTTAGGTATAGAGGTCACGATTGGTCTTAAACAACTAGGATGATAAGCTTTGTCGCATCGCTCGCAGGTCATCACCTTAGCCAATTCTTCAGGCTGTCGACATACCTGACATACGCGGCAATTGGTACACTGCCATCCTGCACGAACACTTGGTAATAGAGCCAATCCAACGCAGTTACCATGATAATGCTGCCCACATGCTGAACACATCACCAAGTTTGATACATCTCCCATTCCGAGGCACGTCATACATTTGATTCTTTCTCCATCTCCATTTACTAAAACAATTAATTTCATTATAGATCGTGGCAATATATAAACTTTTTTAAATTAAAAATTTAAGTAATATTTACATAATAAGGGAACTTGTCCTAAATGCTGACTACAAAATAATGACAAGCTCTTGATATCTTGAAAACTGCTAGAAGCAGCCGCACATGGATAATGAAAATAACGATTACATGATTGCACCTGAAAAAAAAGTATATTAAATAATGCCATAAAATATTTTTACACATAATTCAAAAATTATTTCTCACTTTGCAAGATATGCCTGCTCCGTAATGAGAACAATAAGTGCATCGACGAGTTGAAGCCTGAACAATTGCTGAGCTGATCATCTCTGTAGACATATCTTGATTGCAACTTGTCCAAAGAGCGCAAGCTTGATGCACATAATAATGACCCGTCGATTCAAAGATTATTCCCAAGTCAGGTTCTTCTAAATAACCTACTATAGTTAATTCTTCAACAGGTTCTGTAAAATTTGTTAGACTAGGATTTCTGTAAGTAAATTATTCATGCTCAGGCGAACGTATAATGCTTAAATAATATAATTAGTAAAAAAATAATTAGTGATAATGACATAATGACAATATTTCATTTAATCAACTTTAATCAAATTTAGTAATAATTGACTATACAGGTGGTAGAATTCTAATAATTATACCATACCTGCACTTAGCTAAGCTTTTTTGTCTACGACACGTAACAGCACCGAGACTACTATTCGTGCGTGGACTTTTATCACCAGCTACAGGCACATCTATGAGACTTTCTGGCGTTTCTTCTCGATTACTACTTTTTTCAGGAGTGAAATCTTCAGGTATCGAGAGCTTCAAAAGTTCACCTTGACCTAACTGACTTCTCTCACTTAAATTGCACAGGGCACAAACCTTTCCAGGCCTGTAAAAATAAGAACCATGCAATTGTATCATACACACTTATAAATTCAAAATTTAAACTAACTAATATATACCATTGTTCTGGAAAATATGGAGGCTCTTCTGGAGCTGGCATAGATCTTTCAATTCCAGAAGACTCTCCATCAATTGAAGTATCATCTCCAATTCTTAAAGGACTTGGTGATTCTGAATGCGTATCATCGTCTTTACTTTTTGTTCGACGAGGTATACCCCTTCCATAACCAAATCTATATTTTAAATATATAAAATTGTATATTTTGTTTTTGGTTACATAATAATAAAAATACGGTTTTATTATCATTCAATTGTAGTATTTGTAATATATTTAATTTTACAGAAAATTAGATCAAAAAGTTATTTGTATAGATTAATGAAAATACCATTATGATTATAATGAATTTAAAAAAAAAAAAAATATTTGACATATAATATAATTATTATAAATTTTAATTATATTGGAAAATTTTGTATATATATAAAAAAAAAATAGTATCCATATGTATGTTTGGTTTGACTTGTACTTGAATTTAAAAATAAAAAAAAAAATTAATTTCTTGAAACATAAAAAATTTATTTGTTCAAATAAAAAGTAATATTTTTTATAAATGTATAAATAATTAATATTCTGTATTTATTTTAGAATTAGAATACAGCTAATAATGAAATAAATTATGTTAATAATGAAATAAAATAAAATAGTGAAATATTTAATAGAAAAAAAAAACAATATAAATTACATATGTGTGTGTATGTATATATGCATATATATAAATATATATATATATTATTATACACATGAATGCATACATATCTTCATAGTTGTGTATGCACGCATGTTTATATGTATTTATATATACAGCAGTAAATATATATATATATATATACACACCACATATGTATATATATGTATATACACACCTATTTAAATATGTATATATATATGTATGTAAGTACCCTTTTCCTCTTGTTGAACCTCTTCCAAATCCTCTGCGCATACCACTACCACGAGGAATACCAGGAGGACGCTCTTTTCTAGGTCTTCCTGGCCCACGTCTAATATGTAAAGGCTTTCCACCTGGTAGTGGAAATTTTTGATATCGCAAAGGGTCATGAAAAACTTCCTCAGGAGTGACTACGAATATAGTTTTCAATTAATGCAAATTTGAGGATAATTATAAAAAAATAAAATTTGAATGCAAAGTAAACTTACTGTTGTATGCATCACGAGCATTACTGTTTAAGCTATCCGCATGGAAACTGAGGCACTGACTTGTGCTTGGAGTTGGAGCAGGACCGAGCAATTGGTCAGAGTTTGCTGGAGAAATGGGAATTCCTGAATTCTCCTCGTCATCATCTTCTCCATCGGAAGCTTCGTCAAGCTCCATTTCCTCCTCCCCTTCCAGTCGCTCTTCATCATCCATGGCACTTCCTTCTCACAAAACGACTTGTGACCCTACAGCACATAATAAGATTTTTAAAATTCAATAACCATTGCAAGAGTAATATTTAAAACAAAAAAATAATGTACTTTTGCATTCTAGACAATTACTTGAGAAAACTAATAAAACATCAATAGCCATATGTTGAATTTTTTATTTGTATAGGAGGTAGATTTAATGTTAGCAACTTGCAGAATACTGTAAAATATCCAAAGTATTGAAAGTTACACTTGAAGTTGTTAATCAGATGTATTTTTGAATTATTTGAAAAAAAAATAAACAAACAGATAAGAGAGCGAAGAGTGGGATGGTTGAGATGGGAAAATTGAAAGATGTAGGTGGCCCAAGAGGTAAATAAATAAGGCAAATAAAAAAAAATTTGCAAATTAGCAATTAAAGTGGAGAAGAGGAGAAGGAGCAACAACAAACACTGGCATAGATAGAGGGGAAGGGCACTTTTCTCTAATGTTCCGGACGCAAAGGGTGCCATTAATGTGACAGTAGCTGAAAATACAAAAGCAAGTCGGGCATACCCAAAGTACGCGCGATCCCCATTTCCGACAGCGCCGATCATGGATTCGAAAAGTGCCTTCTGTTTATCGGAGCAGGAGCGGAAGGCGGCCCCGGGAGAGAGCGTCGGTGGCCCAGGAGGAGCGGAGCGGAGCGGGCGCAAAGGTCGGGCGTCGGGCTCAGCTCGAGCCAGCGCAGCGCCCTGTTCGCCGATCGACGTCGGCCGATCGAGGGCGCCTGGCTGCTCCGTCGGTGCTCCGACCCGAGCCCAGGGCTTCGGGCGGCGCGTCCGCGCGTCCCCCGTGAGGTGCGCCGTCTCCTCGCCTCCTCTTCGCGGGCTCCCCTCGGCCCGAGAGCGTTCGCGTAGACTCGGGAGCTCGGCGCGCGCGCTCTGAGTGCGCGCTGGGGGCCTCGGAGCGGCGCGCGGCCGGAGTCCGCGGGGGCCCGGAGGAGGGCCTCGTCCCGGAGAGCACTAGCACTCCCCTAGAGCACTCGGGCGCTCGCCATGGCCGTTGGCCGCGCTCGGGGGACCCTTTCACACGGACTCTTCGCCGTTTGTAGGCTATAAACACACGTACACGCACACGTACGCACACGCAGGGAAGTCCGTGGCTGGTGGGCGACCGGCCGTGGCGAGGGAATACCTGTGGCGTCTACTGCTGCCTCCTTAATGGCCTCATGGCCGAGTCGCGCGTCCAAGTGTCCTGGTGCTCCGGGGTGCTCGCGCGGGCCGACCGAGTAAACATCTTGCAGCAAGCGACGAAGACTCACAGGTTCGCTCGATCGCTCCGTTCTAGTGCCTCCGCGCGCGCGACTCGCGAGTCGCCCTCGGGTAAGCGCATTCACACACGCACGCACACCGACGAACTAGAGCCTCAGCCACGGACTCTCGGCTCACCAGATCGGCCTCGCTGGCAGCGCCCCTCGGGTCCTCTCCACACTCCTCCACGCACACACACTCGCGCTCCCATTCCTCTGCGCCCCTCCGGATGTTGTCCGCGATCGGCCAATCCGGCCCGAGGGAGGATGCTGACGTCACGTGCCGCCGGACTCCCGCGCGCCCATTGGCTCCCGGGGCGCACGGCTTTGGGACGGCATATCTTATCAGCGACGGGAAGAGAGACCGACGGTGTTGTGTATCAAAGCGAGACGAAGGCGACGCTCGCGCCCCCCGGTGCCCGAGCCCGCGAACTCCTCCGTCGCCGCCGCCGCCGTCGTCGTCGCTTCGGGGGGAAGGAGCTTGGGGAACGAACGCGTTCAACGTACCCCCGCACTCGCACCATTGGCAACAGAGCCCCGGACGGCTTTTCCGCCTCCGCCGAGGCTTCCTTTCCACCCCGTCGCGATTCGGAGTTTGCCCCGCCAGTTTGCTCTGGTAGACGGTGTTGCACCTGGAATTGACACACTCGGGAAGCCCCGAGCCTTGCGCGGCCCCCCACAAACTCTCCAACGATCTTTTCGACGGACTGAGATTTTAATTATTACTCGATTTTTTTTTTCGAGCTCGGCCAATTGTCGTCAGAATTCTTAATTCTACCCGCTATGTTACAATATAAAGATAAAGCGATGTGTTTGTATAGAAACGTACAGAGACATTTCACTCAACTGTTTATCTTTCAATACAACTGTTGTCTTTAAAAGTCTTTTTAAAAGACTAGCACTTGCTTTGTACAAACTTTCGACAGTACCTTCTTCTCTGCACACCACAACTTAACATCCAAATTCTCAAAACACTCATAATCAGTTTTATTATTATTTGTCTCGAATTTTAATGGTCTTATTAACGATGATTGTTCATCTCGGTAAAATTGTAAACAATCGATTTGATAAATTAATAATTACTTGCAAGGGACAAACGAAACTAATAGATCAACTAAATTTCCTTTTATTTTGATATTTTTGCAATGACAACAATCAAATTTATTTTTTAAAAATGTATATAAATCTATATAAATAAATAATTAATTTATGTGTAATTATAATAATATAGTTATTTTACAATTACATTTTGAAGTAATTATTATACAGAAATAATTTATTTATTAAATACGAAATCATTATATTTTATTATTTAATAATTGTTCTGTCCCTATACAATAATTACTCATTGAATAAGGTACGCATATCGTGTCTGATATTAATTGATATCAACTAAATTGCGAGAAAGATGTATTTTAAGTAAAAAAAAATCTACGTTTACATTATTTTATAAAAATTTTAATTTTCTCATTAACATTTGAATTTGGATGTTTCACGTGGAACCTTCATTTGAACAAATACAACACATTTAATTTTTTTTTATTACATTACATTTTAGATTTTTTGTGTATTTACATTTGGATAATAGTTAAATAATGAATAAAACATTCTACTTTGTTTTATAATTATTCGTGATTTGATTATAATTTTTTAGTGAAATACTAGACTATATTATTTGTTAAGTTGAATTTTAATAAGCATTATGGAAAATCTAATTCCATAATTTTTTTTATTGTTAATAAAATATCATTTATTTTTAATTTATGCCATTTTTCATAATGTAAACAAAATGTTATAATATTTATTCACAATTCTTTTTTAATATCACATTGTTTAATATATTGAAAATAAAATTTAGATTTAATTTATTTTATATTAATTTCGCTACAATTATAATGATATTGGAATAAAAATGAAAAAAATTCGAAAGATGAAAATTTTTATTCATTTCATGCTATTTAATTGTGAAAGATTACGTTGACAATAAGGTTTGATCATTTTTTCACTTTTTTTAAAAATTGAAATAATTTTGTTTAATGAAAAGCAAAATACAGATAGAATTAATATAAATGGAGGGCATAGGTGTTATATTAAAGTATGCCTACTTATTCAAGTTTCAGATATTTATTAATAAAAACCATTTTTAATAGATATACATCAATAATTAATTTTTTCTCACTAAGATCTGCAATAGGCATTTTAAACTTCAAACCGATGTTTCATTTTTTTACACACAATTGTCGAATCTATTATTTTCTAAATGGTAATTCATTTTTATGCCATGCCAACTAATTTTGTTTCCGTATAAATTAAATCTGAATATTTAGATGAGTATCCAAAAGTAAAATATTATATAATAATATCTCTATCTATATAATTAAAAAAAAAATTTCTTTTTTTATATTCTAATTTGGCTGATCATTATTACTGAAGTATTCTGAATACGTTACATAAAAACATTAAAATGTTACGTAAGGATAATTCTTAATTATATCGGAAAGTATGTCGTCATTAAAGACAAATATATTCTGAAATATATCAATATATCAAATAAAGAAATTACATTTCATACTAGAGTTAACTGATCTATAATCTATGGAAAATTAATGTTTCGCAAAAATTAAAGAGTTGATTATCTCAATTATTAAATGAATAAGATAATATAATACTTTAATAAAGCAGAAATTATTAAATTTTTTAAAAGCATATATAAAGGATCTGTTAATTTAGATGGAATATTGAAATAGATTAATTTGCATAAAATATTTAACTAACTTTCCATTATATACTTCTAATGATCAATGCTAATTGTTTCTCTGATTATTTAAAAATTAATGTTTATTATTTATTGCCCACTATTCTCATATTTTAAATAAAAATTAAATGAATATTAATATTTGTAATTTAACAATTTTGTGACAAAAACACAAGTCTAATCGTTTTGAGGTAGAAAATTACTAAAAAAGATTTTCTAATCACGTTTTGTGCTGGATTGAGAACTTATATATTTTGGGTTGCAAGTGAATAATTCTTTTGTGTACGTATAATTTCGTAATTTTTTTTATATCAAAAATGTGAATTCAATTACAAAATTATCAATTATAATCGATAGGTTACAGAAATCTGTTCTTAAGATTATAGTGTGCAGCTTTTTATTTTAAATATGTTTTCCACACATTACTTTTTATTATAATTAAATTATAACAATCTTCACATGTATCAGTATAAATTAAATATATTGTAAATTTCTTAAAATAATTAATCAGTTAAATTTTATTGTACAATACAAATACATGTAAAAATGATTTTTAATAAATATCCTATAATTAATTATATAACATTTTGGACAGATTTAATTTTAGTTTTTAAATAAGAACACTTTTATAATACATTACCATGTTGTTTTATTAACATTTTATATTATTACAAATGTAAATATAGATTATTCTCTGATTTAATTATAACAGTGTAAAAAATAAATTTTTTTAATAATAGTACATATTTTACAAAATTGATTAAACAATATTTCTTTTTTTTATTTTTTTACAAATACTTATTTAGTATATTCAGAGTGGTATTTTTTGGCGAATATCTCTCTTTATTTGACTAAGGGCATCTAATGTAACGTTATTTGTTTCTATTAAATCTTTCAAAACAATTAATTTATGTTTTACAAAATTAAGTTGATCTGATGTTAAATAAACTTTAGTACTTTTGCTTGTTATAGGATTTCGAATATAATTTTTAATTACACACCAAACTCCATCAGATCGATGAGTAATCAAATCAGTTTTTATGGTTAACTGCGATGACAAATTTGTTGTATGGATTGGCATTTCAACTATTGTATCCCAATCTTTAACATTTTTCATAGAATAAACGGTTTTCCCTTTACTTTTTAACATTTTAACAACTGTAGAATTTTCAGGCAACATTTTTTGGAAATCAGATACTAAAAATATTTGATTTAATATTCTTTTCACATATTCATTTGGGCAATATTTTATATTATATTTATTTACAAATAAATTAATTCTTTTTAATACATCTTCTTTTTCTATCATTTTATTATTTAATATTTTTAATTCTGTTGTTTTATCACAAATTTTTTCAATTATTTGATCTAGACCTTTTAACATCTTTAATTCTAATCTTACAAAGTCATTTAGGTTTTCATTGGTTGTATTTCTTAATTGTTCGACATGATTTTGAAACAATTCTTTGTTATTATTTAAAAAAATGACTAAATTTGATTGATACAATTTCAAGCTTTCATAATATTTTTCTTCAACTTTTATTTCTTGAATTGAATCTTTATTTAAGTTTTTTCTACTATAATACGTTTTTACACCATCAGAGTATATCATTACTAATTCATCTTCAATATTTGTATCTATTACAGCACATATCGTAACAGGATTTGTTTCAAGAAAAATCTTATTAAATTCTAATTTATTATTTACATGATGTATTAAAACAACAACATTTGTAGGAGTTTGTAAAAGTATACCAATTACTTTTCCTTGTTTTTCAACTGATTGAACATTTTTAATTAAGTGATCACAAGTGTAAAATATATTAATTTCTTTATCAAACATCTTAAATAATTTGCTATCAACAGAGATAAAACATAAATTTATATGTTGATTAAAATCATCAGGTAAAAATGTTTTATAAAAATTGATGTCAGTATTCTCATAATATAATGTTAAACTATGTATATCACTTGTTGAAGTTGGAATAAGATTTGAAACACTTTTGTATTTTTTATCCTCTAAAATTAGAGTATCATTTTTTATTGCAAGTACCTCACAAAAATCTGATCCAAGTTCAATTCCAGACCTACTTAAGACAGCAAGATCAAGGTTTTCTGTTAATTTGTATATTCCAGTTGGTAAACAAAGAATAAAAACTCTTTTATTAAAACAACGAATATCTTTTATTGGTAAAGGTGTTTTGAAAATTTTCAATTTGTCAGTACTACTTTTATATTCGTAAGGAAAACACAGAAATTCATTTTCATTCCATACAAAACAAGTTTCTTTTCCATAAAAATTAAATATTACAAAATCCTTTGGTATAAAGCTTTCATTATCTGTATTGATATACATCTTGATTTAATTATTCTTAATTTCATAACATTATAGCTTAACAATTTATTTTCAGTACTCAATGAATTTTTCTAGTTAAACAACCTTGTTAACCTTTTAAAATTCATCTTTAAATTTTTTTATAATAACATCTTTTAAAGATTTATTGAAAATTATGTACATATCACAAATTTATAATTTTATAATAATTCTAGTATTTATTTTATATATTTATATTTTATGATTTACAAAACAAATTAATTAATAATAAGAAACTTTGTCAAAATTTATGTATTTGAATCACAAAGTTACTCGAATTATGTAAAGTGAAATAAAGGAACAACTTAACCTGAAAATTTATTAAAACATGTAGTAGATTAAAAAAAAAAGTTAAAATAAATTATAAAATAATAATTGATGATTAAAAACAGAAACTTTTAAATCAAAAAAATCTTACAGCGTAATATAAAAAACATTGACAAGATATTTCTTTTGTATTTTAAAATAAATAGTATAAAACTAAAATAATTGTATTCAAAAATTTCAGTTTTGAAATTTTTTTATTTTCTGTATCATTCGTTATTATTTATATAAATAGTTATTTGTTTTAATGTATTAATATATAATTCAATAAGAATTTGTAAAAATATTTTTTATAATCTTTCGATCCTAATGTTTCTTAAATATTTGACAATTCCAAAAAAAATAATTAAGAATAAATGAAGTATATAAATAATTAGAATTGCAAATTTTTCATAATTAATTATCAAAATTTATTAGTTTACATAATTATTACATTTAATTATCACAATTTAATAAATTATAATTAAAAAATTTGTATTTTTAACTTATAAAAATGTATCAAATTCTAAATTTTCAACAATTTAAAATACCATTTTATTTAACATTTTCTTATTTACTACTTCGAAAAATTCACAGAACATTAGAACATTAAAAAATTGTTACTTTATTCGATATTTTTAGCATATAAATATTGCACTAATTATTATAAATGGTAAAAGAGTTAATAATAGCTTAATAATACTTATTAAATTAATTAAACGTGAGATAGTGTATAGAATTGTTTTTAAATCAGTATTATAGTCTAAGTTGGTGTTTAATACAATAAAATCGAATAATATGTATAAAATAGTAATACAATTGTTTAAAAAATATGTATCAGGAAATAAAAGAGGAGGATTTTGTATAATTTTTATCTTTTTATGTTTCTCATGGCTTTTAAACGTTGGCTAATCGATTCTTGAGTTACCCCTAACACTTCTGCCAATTGTTTTTGGGTTTGAGCAGGATTTTTATTCAATAATGCTAGCAAATCTGCGTCATTATACTTTTTTGGCCCTCCGGAGCGCTCCTTGTCTTTCACATCGTAATCACCCCTTTTAAATCGCCGAAACCACGTCTCGCATGTTCGTAATGATGGGGAAAGTTCACCATAAGTTTCGTAAATCAATTTGTGGCATTCAACTGCTTTTTTTTTTTGGTTAAAATAAAAAAGCATTGTGTGCCGTAAATGTTCATTGGTTGGTACAAAATTTGACATCTCACTAATTTGTAAAAATATGGTGCTTTTGTTTTCGAGCTACTGTGATGTTTTTTTTAGGTTATTGGCATTAGAAAATAATGACATACATGTCAAATTAGAGAATTTAATTGGTATGCCTAGCTCCACCTATTGGGAAAATTAGAAAGAACTCATTTAGACATCTGGCACTGTTAAGTACAAAAAAGCCTTTTAAAGTATTATTAAATAAACACGATATTAAATAATAATTTTTAATTGATGCAGAACTTTTTTAAATTATTCAAATTATTAATTATAATTTTTCAGATATAATAAAATATAAATTTTGTATTGTGTACTCTAATATAAAATTATTTATCGTTTAAGTATTGCGATTAAAAAAAAAAAAAATAAATTTTAACATAAATTTTACATTCTAGTAATATTTAAAGATAATAAACACTGACAATAAAATACTAATGACTTTTATAATTAATTTAAAATTTACACATTAAAATAAAAATAATAAATTACAATAATTTTAAGCTACTTGAATTTAAATAACATTAACATAAATTATTGATAATTGAAAAAATTCACTGAGTTCAAATTAAAAAAGTAAAAAATGTTTTGCTAAAAAAACAAGTTAATATAATTGTAAATAATTATATTAATTACATATATGTTGTTGTAAATAGTTTTTACACATAAAATATTTTGCTATTATGCGTAATTTATTGATATAATTTCTTATTATATCATTTACGAATTCTTATTATAAAAAACCAATATTAATTTTTATCATTATAAAAATAAAAGTAAAAAAATTTAATTACTTAGAATTTTATTTCACAATACATTAAATTTTCTTTCAATTCCTGAGTACTTTATAATAAAACTTGCGAACAAAAAAAATTTTTGTTTCGATCTATTATTACCATAATTATAGTCGATTCAATGAAAGAACCAAATTTTTGTTTAAACATTTGCTTTAAACATTATTCTATTATATTACTTATAAGATTTTATAAAAATTTATTTTTTATCATATTATATTTTTATTGTTTATTATGGGATTCAATCTATGAACTAAATATATTGCTTAAGTATTCATAGCTAAATGGTATAATGTAATAAAAAATTAAAACATTTAAAAATAATTTAATATTAGTCACTAAATATCTAAGAATTTTTTTTATTTGGAGATTTAAATAAATTTTGTTTTTAATAATTTAAAAAAAATAATACGAGTATATGTTTAAAAAATTATTTTCGGATTCAAATTATATATTTAGAAAATTATAATTGTTATAAGCATAGAAGAAACCACATAAATTTTATAAAATATTATAAATAAAAAAAATTTTTTTACAAATTTGTTGACTTATTTAAAATATAATTATAATAAAATAGTTGACAATGTAGGAGTAATAATAGAAAAAAATTTGTATTTTATTATATAATTTAATAATATATTTTATTCATATAATTATTTATATTTTACAAAGTAATATATTAAAATAGTAGATATATTAATAAGAAAATTTATATATTCAAATTAAATTTTCTGTAAAGAAGAAATAAATCTTATCAATTTTCTTCTTGATTTTAATTATTTTTAATTGAAGTATATTCAATATATACGAATATATTTATAAATTTATAAAAATTATAAAATAAAAAAAAATGTGTATTTAAATATATATATATATATATAAAACATATTATAACAATATTTTTTACAGTGGTCGTGTATAAGTAAATATTACATCATTTTGTAAATCGTAATATGATATAAATTTTTATTAAAATGTACTTGAAATTTAATATTTATATATTACTGGAAAATCAACAGAAACGACACAACCTGAGAATTATATTTTTATAAGAATTTTTATGATTTGCTTATTAATGCGTACTATAAATATTAAATTGCTATAATTGCATATATTTTAGAATTTATCTTATAAAGTTAATCATTTGAAACACTTTTCAAAATATTCTATTATTTATTTATCATTAATGTATATATATTGTTTATTGTAGAAAATGTAATAAAAATATATAACATTTTGAATACAACATCTTTATAGAATGGTATCTCATTCATTTGAATATTATAAAAAAGGCAAGATGGAAAACTTTCTACATGAATTTCGAAGATTTTGTCCTATTGTTTTTTTTCACACAGTGCTACGAAACGGATTTAAGTTTTATGATTTGCTATTATAGTTTAAAAAATGTAATTTATGCTTTATAATTGTAAAAGAAAGGATAATAATGGAAAAGATAAAGTAAAAATATAAATGCAAAAGTTGATGCACCAGGAAATGATTCACAATCCATTGGATTGTCAAATTAAATTAGAATTGTAGTTTAAATAAAAATAAGCTTAATTTGTTGAATCACCGTCTTTGAAATATTACTATAAGATCAGAATTACTTGATCGTAAGCTTCATTTTTTTAATTTTTTAAAAATTTATTTATATTAGTTTATAGATTTTTTTTAAAAACTTGAGTATATATAACTATAACTATGCTAATGGGAGTTTATTTTTCTCTTACTCTTACCTAAGTTTTTCAGAGTAACTTGCTATAACATTTTCCTTATCATTAATCATTTTTTCCTAGAATAATTAAGCTAAATTTAAGGAATACTCTTTATATAATTTCAAGCTTTTTAAAATATCTAAAAGTTTCAATAAACTCGCAGCTATGAAAGGTAATAATGTACCAGGAAGGCACAAGTTTCATATCAATTATTAAACACATTTAGTAAATTTAGAAACATAAAGAAAATATTTTTTATATGAAGAAATAAAAAAAACAAAATATAAAAATTTTTTAACGTATAATTTTCACTCGGGTATTGGAAGATTAGCAAAATAATTCACAGAATCAATTGCCGATGTAAATACCAAATTATATACAGGATGTATTGGATGAACAGAATTTATTTGTTGTGGTCCAATGATTACAGGTTCTGAAGAATTCTGTGCTATTGAAAGTCCACTGAGACCATAACATGTATGGTATATATCATAATTTCTGAAAATATTAAAAATTAAATTTCATTAAATATTTTATACTATTTGTTTTATAATTCTATGTTTATACTTCTCAGGTTTATCTAGAAATCCTCCATTAGCATGTTGACAGCAAATTAATAAATATTCTTGTAGAGCTGGTTGATCAAATAACCAATGATCTAAAAGCAAATTTGTTTCCTTTGATACAAGTGTCTGTATTAAAACAAGTCCTGCTCCTTGCCAAAATGAATAACACCCATCCACTAATTTATTTGTACGCCCTTGGAAGCCTCCTTCTAAACGCATTTGTCTATTAACAATCCAGCGCTATAAATTTATCAATATCATAAGAATATATTTGTCATATAGTTAATTCTAGTTTTTCTTAAAAATATTACTAAAAAATATACCAGAAATGCAGGGAAATCAAAAGTATCAGTCTTTCCTAATAAAATAAGTGAAGCTAATCCACAATAAGCATAGCCTCCATGTGCTTCCATTCCCGGACAACCACTAAATCCTCCTTCCCAAGTTTGACAATTTACTATCCATTTCTCTGTATCTTTGAATAGTTCAGGAGTATAAACATTTGTGAGTTTTGCTACAACTAAAGCACAATATACTCCTCTTAGATCAATTTCACCATTGACATGCATACAAAAACTTCCATCCGAATTACGCAATGACTTTATAAACTGATAAAGTCCTTGTCTAAAATCAATAATATATATATCAATAGACAATTTTTTAAATATATTACATAAAATTAATTTTGTCTTATTAATTAATGGTGTATATATATTTTACAAGTAATATTACTATGTTTTAGTTAATTTACAAATTTATAATTAAAAGGTAAAAATGTGTAATTAAAAGCTTAAAAGGAAGTTCAAATTTAGTTAAAAAATATATACCTATTTATTACATTGTATGCCTCTTTTGTACCTATGGTACATAGTGCACTAACTGCTGCATAAGTTGACGCTAAATGAGGATATTGTGATGGACCACCACCAAAACCTCCTTTTGGATCTTGACACTTTGCTAAAAAACCAACAATTTTTGAATAATCTTCATCTTCTAATCTTACACCTAAAATGTGAAGAGAGTGCAAGATCCAATAACATAACCATGGTCTACTGGAATCTAATGCCTGGAAAATGCAAATTTTAAATAATATTAATAATTTAAATTAAATAAGCTAATAAATAAACATTTATAACTAATATTGTTACATTTAATATACCTCATAATGTCTTGAAAGATGCGTTAATGAATTTTTTAAAAAATGTATATGTTCATATTTAAGTAAAATAGGCTCTTTATTTAATTTATATAAATTAAGTACATTTTTTTCCACTTGATCCTAAAATATAATAAAATCAATTGATTAATTTAAAATCTAAATTAAAATATGTATAAAGTTAAAAAAAATCAAATATACAAGTAGTGTATTAAAAAATATAACAAATAATATACAAAGAAAGAATAAATATAAAAGTTTTCTCTCACTTTTTGTTTAATCAAAACAAAATAAATAAGCTTAAATAATTCAACAATATTATAAATTCTTAATGTATTACAAAAATGTTTGAATAGTTTATTTTAATGTTTAACTTGAAAGAATTTTCATTTGAATTTGGTTTGTTTTGAAATTTTTAAATAAATGTTCATGTAAAAAGAAATACCATTCAATATGGTATGTTTGAGAGTAAAGCATCATTTTAGTTATTTATATTTTTTATGTACTTGTTTAATTATATTTGTGAAATAAAGATTTAAAAGATAAGTTGTATATTAGTTACTTGTTCTTTAGAAGTATGTGTTTCAATTTCAACATTTTGTTTTTCCTTTAAAAGGTCATCATAAGTCCTAATGATTTCTTTTATTAATAAATCATCAAACTCAATACTTGACATGATCTATTAAATCAATAAACATTAAAAAATTTTAAACAATCAGTAATATTAAATAAATATTAAAATAAATATTTTCCATTTTAAATTGATCTACGAAATAAATTTTTGTACGTCTATTTAAAAAGTACTTACTAAATAAAAAAATGTTTTTTAGCAATATCATTTAATTATTGTATGTTAGACAAATTAAAAACGTAATCCTTCTTAACCTCATTCCTAGTATTGTATAATATTATAGATAGGACACGTAGATTTTTTAAGAAAGCGTGATTAACGTGTAAATAAAACGCACGCGGGTAATTTCAAAATTTAAAAAGTCAACCCTAAATATAAAAACGTAAATACAATCATTTCCCATGAGTGGAGACGCAAAAGAATTGTTTAAAGGGCCTTTGAAAATCGAGTTTTATTCTCGAGTGTGTAAAATGCACTTGGATTTAAAAACTTTGTCGCAACAGGGAAATTGAGTGCAGTTCGGGCGGTTTAATAACGGCATTTCACGAAAAATATTCATGCGAAAGAAAATTCCATCTAGAAGTTGAATACAAATGAGGCTTTCATTATTCATTGGCTGCGCCGCTGTGCAGGCGACTCCTTAAATAAAATATAGAATTTTCAGTGGAGTTGGGGCCGGTGTGCCAGAGTAGAGAGTGAGAGAGAGAGGGAGAGAGAGATGAAAACGCAAACGCAAACGAGGTGAAGTTTAGAGATGGAAGGCGATTTCTATGTGCATTGCATTCTTTTCGTGGGAATAGTTTTCACTTTTATTCATTCTTGAAAAAGTGGAAATAGAGGGGGAAATAGTGGAGGCGCACATTAGGAGAGCGGCGCGTGTGCGATTTCGAGGGCTCGTGCGTGCGTGTGAGTGCGTGAGTGCGTGCGAGGGCACAAGAGGGATTAAAGCTGCGTCTCGGAAGTGCGGGTGATCGCGGAGGGCAAGGATGTGAGCTGGAGCGAAAGCTCGATTCAAGATGGAGATGCCCCGAGGAGGGTCGTAGTGCCGAGGCTCGTGTCAGCCGGCGCACGAGCACACCGAGTCGCCGTCTCCCCCCAGCAGAAGGACTATTGCGTACACGTCGGCCTCGTCCCCGTGCCAGTGCCGGGTTAGCAGAGGAGGGCGCATAATAGAGGCTCCCACCCCCCATCAGTGACCCCCTCCCGGGGCCGAGGCAACCCCCGGAGGCACCGGCCGTGTCCTCGGCGCTCGTGGTCAATTTCAAAGTTGCAACTTTTATCGAGCGCAGCCTTGGCGAAAGTCATGACCGGGGATCGGCGGCGGTGGCGGCGGCGGCGGCGGCAACAACCACGCAATTGCCTCCGGACACTCTCGCTGCCATAGTATAATTCAAATCGCTCAGCTGGATTCCTGCGAGCATGCACGACGGGAGCAGGTGCACATCGAGCGTGCGAGCGAGCGAGACCGACTGCCACGCAGAGCTCGCGTGAGTGCGAGAGACAGTTGCGGGGGGGACAGTTGCAAGCAGGAGGAGGAGGAGGAGGAGCTTTGGACTAAGTGCGGGCGATTACTTCGGGGAGGCTCGGTGGCGTGGCTTCCTCGCGCCGCCACACTCTTCCTCTCGGCAGTACCCACGACCCGGGCGCCGACGAGGCTTCGTCGGGGAGTTGTTGCACGGCCAGCGGGAATGCGAGAGATGCGTATGCGAGTCGGTGATTCATCGAGTCGACGAACGTCGTTCCTCGTTTGGTGACCAGACCAGGCAATCGCGCATTTTGCCGCAGGATTACGATAACTGTTGAGTTCGACCGTTCGCCTGTTCGCCCGGAGGAATGGAGGAATGGAGGAGCAGAGGACAGGCATGACTCAATAATAAAACGAAAGGTTATCGCGCAAGTATTCGTCGCTTGTGGCTGCGCTTGATAGCCAAGGTTTTCGACGGGGCGTTTGGTGTACGGAGGATGATTGATTTATGAGGGAACGCGTGGGTGGATTTTTTCCGAACTGAGCGTCGTCGTCGTCGTCGTCTCGGCGTGTCCCGGGCGAGGACTTTGTTGGAGGTTCTTTTACTTCGGTCGAATGTTTTTGCCCAGACGCATCGACCGAGAGGCACATAATCATTACTGGTCAAAGGCTGGTGAAGCAACGTGAATTTAGATGCCTCTACCCTTGTACCTGCGACCCGATTCCAGGTCAGCGACAATGGAGGAGTTCTCCGAGGCCTCGGAGGTGTCCGTTGTCGACGTCTATGTCATCGCCTCGGAAATCGGCAAGGAATGCGAGAAACTCATCGACTCGTTTGGCAGCGATTCCATCACGAATCTCATGCCCAAGGTCATCAACGCCCTCGAGTTACTGGAGAATTTGGCGACAAAAAATGAGCGCGAAAACACAACCGTTCAGGAGCTTAGAGCAAAAATTTCTCAGCTCGAATTGGATAAAATTGGCAAGGCAGAGGACCGACAACGATTCGAAAAAGTACATAATATGATTTTGTTTTTATTTGATAGCAACGAAAGTATTCAACGTTTTTGTTGGTACGTTTGCGGCAACATTCAAAAATTTTTTCATTTAATTTATCTATATGTAAATACCTTTTTAGCATTGTATTTTGTTGTTGTAAGAGTGTTTACCGAATAATAACTATTTGTTCCAATGCTACTTTAATGTGCGTATACTTGCTTCCATTGAGTCGGCAGAAAATTTTGGCATACATTTTTATGAATCGTTGAAATTTATGTGAAGCATAATTTATGAATTATTTAAAAAAAAATATTACGTATGCTTGTCAAGAAGTTAAATACACACATTGTTCATATCAAGTATATCCAATACAAAAAATATTTTTAATATAATGAATCATGAGAGCCAATACTAAATGTACATTGTATTGGATAATGCTTTTTTATATTTTTGTATTAGATAATGCTTGTGCTGTTTATTTTTGCAAAATTTGTTAAAGTTATCAATTATATCAATATTTACATTTTTTGCTTTGACGATTCACTGTTTAAATTTATTTACATTTCATTGATTTTTTTTAGTTCATTTTAAATATTATATTGAATTTACAAATCAAAATTCTGAAACAATGTAAAAATATGCCTATATATACACACACACGTGTATATATATATATATATATGTCATAACTAATCATTCGCTTTTTATTTATTAATAAATTATGTAGGTTAATTTTAAATTATACCACTTAATGAACTTTTCCTTGATCAACATAAAGAATCATTTTATTATAAAGATTTTAATAATCAATAATTTTATATATTTTGTAACAGTAGTTTTTATTTTGCTATAATTTTATATCAAGTAATTGATTAAAAATTATATATATATTATTATATTGTATAAAAAAATTAATTATAAGTAATTATATCCTTTTTTTAGGAATTGGAGCAAATTGAAGAGCATTGGAAGCAAGAATCCCGTGATTTGTTAGAGATGGTTAACCGGTTGCAGGAAGAAAACAGACGATTAGCAGCCACTGTGCAAGAGAGTCAAAGCGAAAGCGAAGAGAGCAGTAAACAATGTACTATCACTTTTTTCCAAGATATTATGCTTTGATTAAATATTTAAAAATTAATTAAACTAAATAATTTTGAATGAGAGAAATTTTAATCTTTTTTTTTTTAATGATTTATCAGCTTTTACGGCAAGTCAAGAGGTTGATATCGCGGTGTTACAGCGTTTAAGAACGATGATAGATAAGCAGAGGGAGCAAATTAGAAATCGTGACAGAGAACTTTCGCAAAAAGACACAGAAATCGAAAATGTAAGTTCACTCTAAATTATATATATCTGAAAAATTATGTCATCCAAGTGTATGTAATCAAGTTTTGTGCATAAATATAATATACACGAGTATGCATGAAACTACATGTTTATACGTAGGATGATGTTTATTTATGTACATCTCCCCCCTTTTTTTTTTAAAGATTTTAATTAAATAAAATTAATTAAATAAGTACATCTAGGAGTATTTTAGTAACTACATTTTTTACATAAAAAGTGTACCCTTTGACGGTAATATTTAATGACAAATTGTATGCTTTGAAATTAATACTTAAAATGTAGAGAGTAACCGAGTTTACGTGTTTTTAAAAAATCAACATAATTTATTATAAATTAAATTAAATTATGAATTAATTTATAATATCCGATTAAATTTAGCTTTTATCAAGCATTATTTCTTGAAATTTTTGACAAAAAATTTTTTGAATTTGTTCTTGGACCAAAGTTTTACAATTAAAAAAAATCTCATTGATTCACACATTTGATTGATAAAATTGATTCCGTGAAATAATAGTCAATTATTTCGTAGTTGACTAATCAAGTGGATAAATTGACTGTTGTTGGGAGAGAGTTGAAGCGCAAGCAGAGACAAGCCCAGATGCAAGCTCGGGGCTTAGTTGAGGAGCGAGCAGATTTTTTAGGACAGTTACAGGATCAAAACCGAGAACTTATAAACCTTCGAGCAAGGCTCGGTCTTGCTAGGAAGGAAAATGAAGATTTATCAAAATATCAAGGACAGTCAGACCTCACAAATAAGGCAGTTTATGATTTAGATGATCCCGATAGACCGAGGTTTACAACGGCAGAACTCAAAGAAATTTTGCACGAAAGGAATGAATTGAAAGCAAGAGTATCTGATTTAGAAGATGAATTGGAGTTGTATCGGCCAAAACCGGAAGTGTAAGTTTTTTTTTTTTTTTTTTTTTATAAACAAAGTTTTAATTAAAGTCGCAAATAGAAAATTGTTTATGATAAATTAAAAAACTTTTAGAGTGGAAGATGACAAAGATGCTCCAGTTCAAGGACCACTACCATATGAACCTGACGATGCTCCATGGAAGAAAGCTTCCGAATCTGGAATACGTAAATTGTAAGTTCTTCATTAAACTTAATACAAATATGTAATAAAATAGTAAATTAAAGTAATGAAAAACATAATAAAATTCAGTTTCAGGAAAATTTTCTCAGAAACAAGTGGCAGTTTTTTAGGTGGAAGTAGTCCTCGTCGTAGTCTTTCTGGTTTATCAAAAATGGCTCTCTCTGGGAATAGCGGTGAAACTTCAATTTAAGTTATCGTTATAAAAAGAAATTTTTTAAAATGCCAAATGAATTAGACAATTAAATATTTCATGTAATGTGTTAACGAAAAATGAACGTTTGATTCTTACGTTCAAAGTTACTTTTGTAACACAACTGTTGTATTAATTTAAAAATATTTACACCAGTTACAATTAACAATTGTTTAAATCTGTGTAACATTAATCTATTTCATATTTTTAAATATGTATTTTATATGATATATTTATTTCGAGAAGTTGTTACCTTAAATGTCATGTTAAGAAAGTCATTATATGTAAATTATTTGAATTAATATAATACAAGAAATTGTTTTATTTTAATCCCAAATTATTAAACTTTTTATAAAATTACAAAAATTATTTTTTTTATTTATAAAGAATTAATATTTTTATTTTTGAGTTTTATGTTGGATATAATTTAGATATTTCCATGACACAATTATGACAATGAATAAATATCATATCAATTTTATTACAATTTTATAAAAATAATTTATTACATTATGTAAAAAATTAAAGTTGAAAAATATTGGTTATTTAATAAAATTGCAAAAATATTGCTTCAACTCATTCCTTTAAATAATATTCAATTAAACATTTAATAAATTTCAAATTGTTCGCACTAACGTCCATTAAAAGCTGTATAAAGAAAATGTAACACTGCATCGTGAATCGATTTAATAAATTGTAAAAAGTGACAATGTTACTTAGCGATGATTCTGATTTTTTACAATTATGTTAATCAAGTTCTTCCAGACAAGTTATTTGAAGAATCTATTCTTCCAAAAAGAAATACTGTCCTGCTTTTTTCTGTTCTAAATCCTATTAAAATCAAAACAAAACAAAAATATAATAAATATCCATTTTGTTAATTAAATACATTTTTTAATTTTTATGCAAGTACCTTAACAGATTGATTCTTGTTTATACGAGGTCTAAAATTATTTGGATCTCGCCTGAATGTAATACCCAATAGTTCCAAAAATCTATTCATTCCATTTAATAGAGATTGTGGACTATGTGCAACTGTTTGTAAGGAAGGTGTACCTGAGAATACAATTACACGATCTGCTAAATAAGTCGCCATTATAAAATCGTGCTCAACCACAAAACCAGTTTTTTTTGCATGTAAAATAAATCTAAACAAAATATAAATTATATTAGTTATCAATAACTCAATCATTTTATTGAACATATAAATTAAAGAATTCTGTAAATTACCGTTTTATAACTTTTGCTGCTACTAAACGTTGCTCGGAATCTAAATAAGCAGATGGCTCATCAATTAAATACACATCTGCAGGTTTTCCTAGACAAAGGGCTAACGCAACACGTTGCAATTCACCTCCAGACAAATTCTGAACTTCTTGATCAATAATATCATCGATTTTCAATGGTTTCATTACATCAGTAATGAATTGTGGGTGTACATATGCATCCCGAATTTTCTCATGCAATAACTGTCTGACAATGCCCTGAGATTTTGGACTAATTTTTTGTGGCTTATAACTGATGTGTAATTGTGGAATATTACCTGCATAAAAAAAAAGTGGAAATAGTAAATAGATAAAAACTTTTTTGATTGATATATAGTAACTTCAAGCAATGTTTTATTTAATTTTAAAAATACCTGATCCATCGTCTGGTGGTAAATTACCAGCTAACATTCTAATAAAAGTAGTTTTTCCAGTACCATTTTCTCCTAATAACACAAGAATTTCAGAATCAGTAAATTGGCCCTTTTCAACTTCCAAAGTAAAAGAACCCATTGTTTTAACCATAGCTGGATATTCATAATGACTCATTCTTTTAACTTCTTCTTCTGTAGCACTTTCGGCTACTTTAAAGACTAAAGATTCTTCCCGGAAACGTAAATTTTCCGTTGGAACGAAACCATCAAGGAATATATTAATTCCTTCTCTTACAGAGAATGGCATAGTAACAACTCCGTATGCACCAGGCACACCATATAAACAACAAATAAAATCGGAAAGATAGTCGAGTACTGAAAGATCGTGCTCCACAACTATGATGAATCTAAAATAATTGAAATAATATAATATTAATTATATTTATTTTTTAATAAGAAATAGTTGATATTACTTGTCTGGATGAATAAGAGATCTAATTGTAACAGCAGCATTTAAACGTTGTTTGACATCGAGATATGATGATGGTTCATCAAACATAAATATATCTCCGTCTTGAATACATACCATAGCGCAAGCAAATCGTTGAAGCTCTCCTCCAGACAGAGCCTCGATACTTCTATCTTTTATATGTGTTAAATCTACAATAAAATTTATACTTTTAATATCTAAATAAGTCAATATTTTCATTTCAATACATTTAATTAATATTTACCAAGCATTTCACAAATTTTATTTTGATTTTTACATTCATCTTTCTTGTCTAATAATTGTTGAACAGTTCCTTTTACTGCTTTTGGAATCTGATCAACATATTGTGGTTTAATAAGTGCTTTTAAATCATCTTCTAAAATTTTAGTAAAATAGTTTTGTAATTCACTACCCCTGAAATGACTTAAAATTTCAGTCCAATCAGGAGGATCCTAAAATTAAATGGAATACATATTAAAAAATTTATTTAAATAATTAATAATAAAATCATTAAAAATGTTTATAAAATTACTTACTGAGAAACGTCCTAAATTAGGCTTCTGTTTACCGGCTAATATTTTTAAAGCAGTTGACTTTCCAATACCATTAGTACCTACAAGACCAAGTACTTCTCCTGGACGAGGTATTGGAAGTCTGTGTAACTTGAAGGAATTTTTCGAATAACGATGCGTTGTTTCCTTCTCTAAGTTACTTGGAAGATTAATAATGGATATTGCCTCGAATGGACATTTCTGAATGTAATAAATATATAAAAACATTAAATTTATATTAAGAATTGTTAATAATCAAGTTAAACTTCAATATTGATACAATTTTTAATTACCTTTACACAAATACCACAACCGATACATAATTCCTCAGAAATAGAAGCTATTTTACTATTAGGTGTGACTTCTATACAAAGTTTTCCCATCCGAACTACCGGACAAGACCTTTTGCACTCTTGTCGACATCTCTTAGGCTTACATTTATCGGTATTAACAATAGCTATTCTGGTTAATCGATCAGTTTCTTCTGTTGAGCGTTTTGGTGGCATTTTATTATGCTAAAGTCTAAAATAAAAAAACAAAAATTGGAGTAAACAATTGTCAAATTAATTTCAAAGATATTAAATTGTATTTTTACCTGGGCAAGTAAATTTACAATAAGAATAAAAAGTAATTCAATAAAATTATATATTTCAAAGTTAGATTAAAGGCAGATAATAGTGAGATGTTAAAAAATATTATTAAAAACAGTTTATCCGCGTTTAAATGCCGTTTAAAGTATTTAATTAAATGTTTTGAGCATTACATCTGGTTGGTTATGGGCTCAATATCAAATTCTAACCTAACTTCCAATCCATATGATTGTCTGCTCGAAAAACAAGAATTATATTTTACAGTAGGGAAATCGTTTGCAAAACAAGTTAAAAGCGCGAAATGGCAAGTATTTTAATATTATTCATGGAATGTTAAAACATACTTACTTGTAAAAGAAGAAACGTGGATTCTAAATTTGTCCGGACTGCACGACCTCGTTGTGGACAGTCGCGGCTCGCGGTACGTTCACCGATAGCCGAACCAGAGCCGACGGTTACTTGTTACTTGGTTACTTTATTCCTTTCGCACATCTTAATCTTTCGCCTATTATCTTTCGCGTTTCGCGCCTACGATCGCACTTTAAATTATTAAAATTATATAATTATTTATTGCTATTTTTGAGGGTTTATATATAATTGGCTCTGAATTTTAAATGTCATCGCTATTATTGAGGCTGATATTATTAATTCTCGGTCGGTACTTTTATTAAAAAATAAACGGAAAAGGTTAAATGCAATATTATAAGTGTCGATGCCAATTTGATATTTATTCATTTTTATACATCCTAAACAATTTTTTTTTTTAAATGCTTTTGATTTTTTCTTTTTATTATTATTATTATTTGTGTGTATTACGTATAAGTATGTAGATACACATTCAAAATATTATGTAAGCTTTATATTATTTTAAGTTTATTGACAAATAATATTGAATTAATTTTTTGGGTAAATTATAAGAAAGAACTAATCAGTTATCCACATTAAATAAAGTGATCAATGGTTAGATTGATTAAATTAATTTTAACCAGTCAAACAATATAATGCATCGTGAAAATTTTGTGTAATACATTTTTACAGTAACAATTAATAACAGTAGCGATGTATGGGTTTCAATTTAATCAATAAAGATATATAATAAAATATGTAGCTCTAAATTTTACGAATAATTTAATTTAATAACGATTACAATTTCATCGTAAATCACCTTTAACGAATAAAATTAATTATAAACTTTTTAATTACTCTAAAAAGATGAACATTGCATTGAATCTTAAATTTTACATTTTAATATTATTACTTTATCGTCAATTCTATTTAATTTTCCTACTAAAAAATGTCTTTGTTTTTAAAGTTATAATATAACATAAGATTATATCTATAATAAAGATCAAATGTATTTTAACTTAAAAGATTAAAGACAATTGGTAGTTTTTTATTGATAAGAAAAAGTTTCTATCTCAAAACCAATCCTTAATTAGAAAATGAAATCAATGTAAAGTTGATTATCTTAAATTAATTCTTTGTACATCGTATTAAAATGTTATCACTCTAGAAATATTTAAAATGAAAAATATGAAATTTTTTATATTCTTTGTTTTTATTTGCTAATATCTTAATGTTTATTAAAGATATTTTTATACTTTTTTATTTCATATAAAAACCAGAGTATCGCTTTTTAATAATATATTTATTAATGATTGAACAAGTGAAATATTTATAAATAAAAAAATTAATATTTTGTTAATTTCAATAAAAATTAATGGAATAAAGATAAAAAATTTTTTTGTCTAAAAACAGGGCAATAAATACTTTTTAAAGTATTTAGATGAACTTTTTCATTTGCAATCAATATAAATTAATTAATTTGATTTCAATGTAATTAATTACAACTCTATTTACGTAAAAAATAAGAAAATTAAAACTAATAGTTCACATTGCGCTGATAAACAATTGTATGCCACTAAATATTTTATAATAGTTGAATCAGTTCCCGAATTTTTTTTTTAATATTAATTATATATCAACACAATATCAATATTAATAATAATATCAATAAATGAAGTATCTGCTTTTTATTGTGTTTTTGTAATAATTGTTATATGAGTATGATAGATATACGCTGTTATTCTATTACATATTTAAAACATATTTTACAATAAAATAGATTGTAAATAAATTGTTGATATTTGAAACTTCAACTTCAATAATAAATTATTTTTGACTTTTTTAAGAAATTAATATTATTTGTCGTGACAGTTATGAACCACACTTATAATCCACACAACAGGTATTATCTTAAAGTGCATTTTAGCCATTGACAGTTTTGTGTAAACACTTTTAAAAGTTTCGCTTACATATGCCAGTTAACCGTTACATATTGTCACTTTATAATTGTGATTGTATTTGAACTAAGTGTTGTTATCAAATCCATAAATTTGAATGATTTAAGTGATAATTTAGAATAGCCGTAACTTATTTTGAATTAAAGAAAAAAGAAAAAATTAATGCAATTCATTAGGTTCTTTATATTTTAAATGAGATGAGATTGTCCAGGTGCGGTTAAGTAACTGTGGTTAGGAAGTACGAAAAAATTTGTAATTAGCAATGTTACCCCCTCTTTCAGCCAACAATTCCAGACTCGAAATTGAAATTCCAAATTTAAAAGCAACAGGAGTCTTCAGGTGTAGATTATTTATTTACTTGGCTTAGTTGCGCGAAATATACCGTAACGTATTTATCGGTTAATATTTGCTCTGATGTTTTGTTACGGGTACCCTTGAATCTTATTTATTTTGAATCGAAATAATTTTTGATGCATTTTAAGATGCATAAAATAAAAAATTCTTTCAATCGAGTTTGTAGGAGTGTATTCATTTAAAAAAAACTTCTCGGTACGTTGTTGTTAAATAATTTTAGATCTATGTATTAAAGAAAGTCTGCAATTATTTATTTATTTATTTATTTACTTGTTTATTCTTTGGAATAATTTATTGTAGATAATATTTGTATATATTTATTTGTTATAATTTATTGAATCAATTAATTTACTTAATGTTTCAAATACGCAAAAACAATATGTTCTTCGTTTGTATTACTGTAGGCCTTGTGTTGTTGGCCTCCAAGTATCACAACAATGTACTTTGGAGTGTTAAGCAACTTTGTCAGGGTATCTCTAAGAAAAGTAGTACCCGTAACAGTAAAAAACAAAGTAAAAATAATGATAATAAAAAAGAATTAAAAGTCTCATTAGACAAAGTTATTCTGGCTGATTCACCAGAAAAATGTGATTACGCTGTTCAACGTATTTGCTGGTAAGTCTTATTTGTAAACATCCTTTCACCTTTATAGATCTTATTATTATTTAGAAGTTTTCAAAGACATTCAAATATTAAATTATAAGAAATTAAAGAAAATCTTTATACAGTAATTTGTCAAATGGACTATTAGGGTTTGATTGTGAATGGGTAAATGAAGAACCAGTTTCCTTGATTCAACTTGCTACATGTGATGGTGTTTGTGGATTATTTCGTCTCAATAAAATTGGCTTTATTCCTCCTAAGCTGAAAGTAAAATATAGATTGCATATGTATATAACTAGTTTATTATTCATAAATTTTTATTTGATAAATTCTTTTAATCATTTTAGGAGTTGCTAGCTAACCAGAATTTTTTAAAAATTGGTGTTTCATCATTTGAAGATGGAAAAAAGATAGCTAAAGATTATGACTGTCAAGTTGTTGGAACTGTAGATTTGCGAACATTGGCAAATCGTTTTATATTACCTAGTCCAAAAAGTTTAGCAGCTCTTTGTAAACAGTATTTAGGTATCGAAATGGATAAAAATTTGGAATTGAGGTGTTGTGATTGGAATGCAGATACACTTACTAATGAACAAATAATATATGCATCTTTTGATGCTTATGCATCTATTCTTATTTATCATGTGGTGAATATATGTGATTTAATTTTTTATATTGATTAATTGATAATTATTATTAATTGATATAAACCATATGCATATGGTTTTTCAGATGTTTCAAAAAATAAGACAAAGAAATTCCTTGTGGCATAATTTAATATATTATATAAAAAGTTTGCAGAGAAATAAAGCTGAAAATTTTAATAATTTACCTAATGGAATTATTGATACCAGGTAACAACCAATATATGATTAAAATGCTTATAATGTTAACATATAAATTATATTGTGTGTGAACTTTAATTCAATAGGTTCAAGGGTGGAAAGGAACAAATGACAAATAATAATAATAATGAAGTTAATAAAATAATTAAAAAAAATAATTCTCCTGGATATAGAAATAGTGTTCCAGCAAGGAATAAGCCATTGTACCATAATTGTTATCTACAAGCACCTGATGGTGATATTTTATGTACTTGTGATAAAAAAAAGGCTGAGTGGTATGTTTCCAAACAATTAGGAGAAGTCGTTGAAACAGACCCATTTACTGTTAAATTAAAATTTGAACCATCTGGGCGTGCTTTGGGAGAAGTTGGAAAATATTATACACAAATAAAAGTAAATCAGTGTGTTGTTTGTGGAACTTCTGATAAGTTTATTAGAAAAAATGTTGTTCCTAGAGAATATCGTAAATATTTCCCATGTAAGTGTTTATAACTATTTTTATAATACAAATCGATAAAACATAATTTATTAAATTTAATTTATACAATATTTATGTTATATAAAAATATATAATATGCTTTTAATTGATTTTAATATTTCAAAAAACTTTATTAATACTGTCAAACTATACCTACATCTATACATAATGTTCTATTGATATATTACTAAGTTTTGATTTGAAACTGTTCTTATGATATTTATAATATAACAAACATTTATTGTATTATATTTTTAGTGGTCATGAAGTCTCATCAATCACATGATATATTATTACTATGTCCATCATGTCATGAGGTTAGTAACTGCCATGATCTGCAGCTTAGAAGAAAACTAGCAGAAATATGCGATGCACCTTTATCAGGTCTGTTATCTCATAAACGTGATGAAATTCCTCGATATTGGCGAATGCTGCAGTCAGCTGTCAAAGTTCTTAAAAATGAAACTGCAATACCCCATGAAAGGAGAAAAGAATTAGAATTATATGTCATGAAATTCACTGGCCATCAGGAGTTAACACCAAGTTTACTTAATGTTTTATTTGAACAGTTATCATTAAAATTAAATCATAGGAATAATTTTTTACAAAATCGTTTGCATAAGCACTTATCGACACCACAAACAAAATGTCAGTCACATGGCCTTAAGGTACAGAATTATCTTTGATTCATTATTTAAAAAAAATATAAATATGAAAATAAATAATATGTAATGTTAAAATATAGGTTGTTCAGTATTTTGAAAATAAAGAAGGTGGCCTTGTTGAATTAGAAAGATTATGGAGAGAACACTTTCTGAATACAATGAAACCCAAATATTTGCCCAATTTATGGTCCATTTGCCACAATCAAGATCGCTTGAGCATTCGTCAGACTCAAAATAGGATAGAAGCATCAGATGCAAAAGTAGCTGGAATTAATTCATAAATAGTCATTGAATTTGCATTAATTTGTACCTGAATCAAGTACTTGTATAAGAGCAAGAACTTATTTTTGCAAGATTGTATATTACAAAGCTTATATTTATTGACCAATAAATTTAAATACGTGTAATTTGTTACTTTTAATAAAGTATATTTATTTTTACAGCGTTTTTCAAAACGAGTGTTTTTATACATGTATGTAACAATATTTCTATAAATAACAATCTTTAATCTTAGATTATTCCTTATTAATACTAAAAGTTGTTGAAATATATGCCCAATTTAAGAAACTGCATTGTTTCTGTTAGAGATAATTTAAATATTAAAGTTGTGTGGTTGTTGATTGCTATCCATTATTTGGCGTCGACTCCGTTTGTTTTCCAGTTTGTATTTCCTCATCTATGCGCTCTTTAGCCCTCACAATTTTTGATTGCAAATAAAAAGAGCCTCCTTTCGCTTTATCGTTAGCTTCCATAAGATATTTGTAATTACGTTCAATTGTTTCAGTCTCATTCACTTGGCGAGCATTTAGAATTTGTAAGGACTCTTCCAGTGATATACCGGTTCTAAGGTCGGCAGCTACACGCCGGGATCCACTCGCACTGTTGCCTTGTTTACGTGCTGCTTGTTGGGTAGCAGCGAACTCTTCCGCGAGAGCTTTCCCAAATGCTTTACCTATTATTTTAGAGCCTAGCCAAATGATTTGTACTATATACTTTGACATATTTTTTTGGTAATTTTAATATATCCTAAACACAAGAAATCATTATTAAATAGGAAGACTTATAGGTTGTTAATAGTTTTAGGTAAATCATAACCTCACTTCACGGAAATTTGAAAAATTCTCCATCAAAATTGGAAGGGCGCGATGGAATAAAATATTGCACCAGCGTGATAAATGTAACTAGCTTATTACGTCACTCATGAAAATGATGACAATTCGTCTGCGCACGGTTGCTCTGCCTCAAATTCAAACCTTCCAAATAAAACAATTTCATTTATTTGTTTAATAAAATAAAAACTTGAATTGCATCTTTTTAATGTGTTTCTTTTTTGTATTAAACACACATATATATATATATATATATTTTTGTAATTTGATTATTAAAAAATACAAAAGATACAAGGAATCTGAGTAATAAAAATATTGATTTAATTATTATGAAAATAATACAAAACTGAAATTTATTAAAATTTTATTTAATACAAATCTAAATATATCAAGCATAAATAAATCAAAAAAATTTTCCATTAATAATGTAAAGTGCAATTTGAAAATAAGAACGCGATGATTTATTTAGACATATATGCAATATAAATTACGAATTATAGATGCTTAAATCGATATTGTACGTTAAATAATAAATATATGAAAGAAAAAAGTTAAAATTTTTATTTTACATCTAATACAAATAATTATGTGATTATTCAGCAAATTTTAATTTTTATTTTTCAATTTTCCAAGCTATATTAAGAATATTTCTGCTAAGTAATCTACATTTTTTTAAATATGTATAAAATATTTTGGACAATTAAAATAAAAATAGAAACTATTTTTTTTTTTTTATAGAATGAATATTATGAATTATATTATCCTTATTTTAAAACTCAACAATAAAAATATATAAAAATAGGTATACTCACAGATGAACATAGCAATCAAAATTATATTTATCTATCTTTTGAATTATAAGTTTTTTTGTAGAATTATTTTATTATTATAATTCGTTTGTGACTATTAATACTTAAAAAATTGTTAAATTAATTGTTTTTGTCCTAATAAAGTAAATATTAGAATATTTATGAATAATACAATGTTAAAAAATATTACGATCAACATTTTAACCAGTCATACTTCTGAATAAGATCAAATTTTATCATTTTAAAGAAAAAAAAATGTTAAAGTTTTTATTTAATATGTTATATAATAATGGATCTTTATTATATAAGTAACCTCTTATCTTAGATGTACATGTATAAGCATTAAATTTCTTTTCTATCGTAAAAATTAATTGTAATTTGATTGATTTTTATTTATTGGAACGACCATTATTTTCTATAATATAAATTGATTTATACTTTTTTTTTTATGATATAAGCAATCATTGAAAATAAAAAATTATAATTTACCATGTAAATTTTATTGCATGAGATTTTTTTTTAATTCTTTATGCATGTTTATAGATTGACAATTCATTATAATTAATAATTCATTATTTAATACTAAATTAATTATTTAGATGTTAATTAGTATAAAATTAAATTAACGTATTTTATTTATAATAAAATAATTTATTTATAGTTTTATATAATTTAAGAATATATCAGAATCGATATCTTGATACTTTTTGTTCATAAATAATTTGTTTTATTTCGTAAATTTGTTTCAAATATTTAAATTTGTTAAAATAATTGCATAATGGTAAAATTAAGAGTTATTACCATAGAACAGAGATTAAATTATTACATTATCGTTACATGATGGATATATTATTTTTAAATTAATTGTGTTTTTAATAATTTAATTTAAAAATAAATAATTTAAAAATTTAATGCATTAAATAAAAATTAAATCGAAAAACAGTTAAAAATAAAATTAAATTGAAATCGAGTTTAAGTATATTTTATAATTTAGAAATAATAAAAATAATTGAAACGAACAAGAAGTAAGTTTTTTGTGGTTGTTAAAATACAATTTTTGCAAATAAAGTTCTAAATTTTTGGTATTTATACAAGAAAACATGTATTACAATGTTGGTATTTCTAAATACTTTAAATTTTTGTTACAATTGTATGAAAATCTCAAATTAATATGATGTTTATGAATGAATTACAGAACTTTTCCATATCTACATATATAAATTATATAATAATTTACATCATCATGTGTTGGATTATCAGCATAACAGTATAATATTTGTAAATCATTTACAGCAGAATATACATCATATTTATAAATGGAATTTGCAGCAATGTATTTAAAAGTATTTATAGTTTTTCTAATAAATCAATTTTAAATATAATTTTTATTATTTTTTTTTTGATTGTTTAGAATTTATTAAATATTTTTGTATTTAATTTATGATATTATTTTGCGTGTGCTGAATATGCATAATTAATATTTAAGTATTTTGATTTAAGGAATAACTGTAATTCAGGGAAATAATATTATTTTATTTTATATATACATTTATATTATTAATGTTGATTGGTGATTTTTTCATTTTTACCATTATTTGTATATAAAATTTTTTGTTGATACATAAACTCTTGCTTAAATTTGGTTTTAGTATAATAAACCTATATCAATAAACTTTATGCCAAGTTAAATGCACAGCACAGGGTTAAAAGTTGGATCAAGTTCGGAAAATATATGTACATATTTTTTTTTAAATTCAATGTTAATAATAATTTTAATTAACACATATGTTGTTAAAACAAATATAGTATAAAAATAGTAAACATCTTTCCATTGATTAAAAAATATAAATTTTTAATTTATCGCATTAAATTTAAATTAGTATTCATTTAAAAATTGAAATTCACGAGTTCTTTCATAAATTTTCCATTCTATTTATAAAATTATTTATATATATTTATAAATATTTTTTAGTTGTAGTTTAAGAAATGATAGTTGTATACATATTATGTAAAAACGTTATAATTTAATGAATTTCAAATTAAACCATGTGGCACAAATTTATAAATAATTAATAATTAAAATATTAATTAAAGTTTTTAATAAAAGAAATTGTCAAAAAAATAGAGTTTATTTCACTGAATATATTAAAACATTGTACTATATTTAATAGGGACATTTAAAATTTTTTGTGTATATATTATAATACTAAATATTTTGCAAGACAATTAATATATCACATGCTACATTTATAAAAATTTTATATAATTTTTTTTAATTATTTTTTTTTTTAGTATATATAAAAATAAATTTATTCTAATGTATTATTAAACAAAATTTATTATTATTAATAAATTTTTAGACAAATGCATAACTATATTGTATACAAATTTTGTTTGTTTGTTAACAAAATTATATTGAAAAATTAAATACAATATTGTTATTATTTTTTGTATCATTGTCATAATTTTTTTATATTATGATACATTATATAATTAATTAAATTTAATTAAAATAATATTTATGTACGCTGAAGGATGTATTTTTACTAATTGTGCATTTGCTAGAAAAGTCAAATATTTAAAATCATAATTTCCATCAAAAAATGTAAAACTTATTAATTTTGATGTTTTTTTAAACAAATTATTTTTTGCTTGATTTGGTAATTCAATAAATTGTAATAAAGGAAGTTAGGATTAATAATATTCAGATATATAAAGGAATGTAAAGAAACCTAAATCTTCTAGTTTCTTTAAAAAATATAAGCAAATTTATAAAATTTTTCAAACATTTTAACAAAAATAAATTAGATCAAATTAGATTAAATTGCATAACTTTATTTCTTTTCATTATAAAATATATTTCAGTGGTATATAAAATATATCAATTGTATAGTGGTAGGTTGTATTTGTAGTAACTATAGTTGGGAAGCTATATGATAGTTTTATATGGCATTGTAATAAGTAATTCATAAAAATGTGTATAAATATTTATATATAAGTATTTGTATATATTCACAAGATTGAACAAAATTCCTAAAGAAATAATTTGATTTTTGTTCCTAATGTTTGTATGCGTTATAGCGACTAGATGTCAGTTTATCTTTGGCTGTATAATATAATTTTGTTTTACAAAGCATTATATTATAAGTAAGCAAAATAAAGTTTTATATAAAAAAAATTATAATGGCAGTTTAGGATTTTTTTCAGTCTACAAAATGTTTTTTTGTACTATCATGTTACTGCATGCATATCATAATTAATAAATCGATTTTACAATTCTTCTCTTTCATGGACTTCATTAATCGAATTATTAGATAATAGGTTTGAATTTTCAGTATCACTTATATATCCACGGTCACCAGTGTAATGAGTTGGATACAATAAAAGTGGTTCCGCCGAAAGAGCGATTAACTTTCTATTTTCAAAAAATTCTTTCCAGTCATCCCTTGAAAAAAATATATAATGTAAAAGTTTTGAACACATTAATTATTTTTAAAAACATTATGGTATAGCATTAAAATTTATTAATATCCATAAATATGAATAAAATATAAGTTATTATTTTTAAATTCATAATTCATATTAATAAGAGATCAAATATAATGTAAATTATTAAATTTATGATATTGTTAAATCACCTAGGATGGTTGTTATACATAATAGGTAAATATTCATCTACAGGTATTAAATTGTCTAGTGGCTTAGCATCAAGTAATTTTTTTGCACCTTGAGCTGATAACAAATAGCCAACAGTCCAATAACTGTATGCAGCATAAACTAAATATTGGGATCCTTCTACCCATTTTTCTGTATCTTTATGCATTTGTTTTCTTCCAAGATATCTAAATATACATAAAAATAAAAACAAATTAAAATTCTATTAAAATTATAACACATTTAGTAAGTCAATTTTTACACAAGATCCCAATCCTTTTTATATTTTTCAAGTTCTTGCAGGATGAATTTTATTTTTTGTCTAAAATATGGTTCAAATTTAACATCATCTTCCAAAACCATAGCATATTTATGTTGATCTTCAAGTATCTATAATGAAATTTTTATAGTTTAAGTTATAATTTAAAAACATATTGTAAATCAAATAAATATAAAAATTATATATTTACTCTGCTCCAAACAATATAATGACTAAGGAAACATCCTACTTCACCCATTGTCATTGGTCTATAAATTGAAATATTATCGCACTCTATACACATCGAAAAAGTAATTATTTTGTATTAAATAATTTACCTTTTATGATATGGATCTTCATATCCAGGCATTATTTTTATATTCCATGTATTCATAAGACTTTCATTTAAGGTTCTAAAAATAAAAAATTTATTTCAATCGTGTATTAAAATATATACATGTTAAAATAATATCAACAGGATTTGTTAAGCTTAAGCTGAATGTTTTAATTTAATTTTATTTTTCAATTTTTATAACTAAATTTTATGAAGCTTATAAAAATACTTTTTGAGTACACAATTTTTTAAATAATAATTATTAATTATTTTTAATAGACATGATTACTGAATTCATGAATTATAAATAGTTTGGTTATTAAGCATATTAACTATTAACAAGAATTTATATAAATTTAATAGCATATAAAATGTATGTACATATGATTATCAAAATTTATATTGAAGGGTATATTAAAAAAAAAAATAATCTAAAAATTTTAATATTTAAATCAAATTTTTTTTTAAATTATCACCTGCCATCAACAGCATCAATAATATCTGCTTTGATACCAAGTTCGTCAAAACAAGCTAGCATTCGTCTTCGGCGTTCAGGTCTTCTTAATAAATTAATCATGTATATATTACTGAGGCCTAATTTATTCTTTTTTGGATAAGTAACAAATTTTTTCATAGTTTCAGATATAGGTATGAATTCTTGATCGGCTGATTAATAAAATGGAAGAATATTTATTAAAAAATATTTCAATTATAAAATTATTTCTACATTACTAAACTTATTTTTACCAGAAGCTAACATTTCAACTTTTAAATTAATAAGTTGTTGATAATCGTGTTCAATTTTATCTTGACTTTCCAAAGGTACCATGATAAAACCATAATTTTCATCATTACAGACATACATGGGGATACCTTTAACATATTTTCTTATATTTTAATATGCTTATTATTAGAACTATAAATTATAACAAATTGTGATATAACAAATATTTTTACCTGAAAAATTGGCACTAAGTGCAAATGTAATAATGTCATCTCTTGGTCCATAGTAAGAATTAAAATTTTTAGAATTATATGTTAAAAAGTCACTTGATACTTTTCGCATGTCAATTAATACTGCACTATGTATCATTGGTACAGAAAAACAACCAGTTTGCTTTTGAGTTAAAATAGGTTCATAATCATCTGTTCTTTTGTAATAATAATCATCTGACATTCCTGCCCAAAAGTTACTATACATGCCATCTGATCTTAAAAGAGGTGCTACAATTGCTTCATTTTTTGAGATCAGTAAATTGAGCACATTAGGATTTGTCAAAAAAACATCTGAATCTAGCATCTATATATTTAAAAAGTAAATAATTATTATTGTAATTGAGTTTTTTTAATAAATTATTCAATTATTTAGAAATTGTTATCAATAAACTCTGTTATTTAATTTATAAGAATTACTTCTTTCTAAATTAAATTTCTTCAATGCTTATGATTAAATTCATAATTTTGTAAAATATATAGAAAATTTGAAAGGCTTAAAAATTGTAATTTATTTTTTTTTTCATTTTTTTAAAAATAATATTGTATCTGTTTTAAATAAATCAATTTTAATGTAGCCTTTTAAGTTTTTAGTGTTTGAATTACAATATGAAATTATATGTACATAAAATATTGTATAATTGTTAAACTAAGGAACACTGTACATATACATACAAACATAAAATCAGCCCATATATTCCTGGCAAAATTAAGTATTTCTTCCCTTAACTTGATTATATGTTCAAATCGAGTGGAAGTCCAATCAGCAATACCTTTTTCATCTTGATGTCCTTGTGTTTCTTCATTTAAAGTTACATTAACGAAAAAATAATTATCTCTTTGATCTTTCAACCATGTATTTAATATTTCATTAGTATTATCTATATTGTTATCACTACGTATCCTGGAAAATCATATTTGTTAATTTTGAAATTAAGAAAAATGTATAGTTAAAAATTAAGATTTTTTAATTTGATTGTTTACCATAATGCGATTCGATCTTTAGGATAGTCTAAATTTTGTATAAAACTTAATGAATACGGTAATGTATGCGCTTTATTTCTGGCTAAAATGCCTATTAAAATTGTTGGATTCTTAAAATTTGTTTGACACTGTACATTTTTAATACTAAATAATACTATAAAATATAAACAAATAATATGGCACTTCATTTTTGATAATCTTAATTTTTTTTACATAGTTTATAATTCTTGCAAGTTGTTAGATTATAAATTTTGATTTAAATGATTAGATTCAATGTTTTAAACTGTACGAATAAAAATGTGAGGTTATAAATATCATCTGCAGATAAAAAACATTGCGTGGGTGGAATCATTTAGAACGTTTGATATACGTACGTGACGTGAATGAAAACTCTACGATTATTTCGTTCTGTAAAATTAATTTTAAACGTTTCCGCTTTTTAAGTGTATATTTCCATTATTCTTTAAGAAATTAGGATGTAGTTATGGAAAATAATATTTTTATTGTGTAAATAGTCAGTAGTAATTAAAAATACAATACTATTATCATTTTATACATTCATAATTAAATATAAATTATCAAAATTACAACATTCATTGAATGACATATTTTTAACTCAATTAGATTTATAATTTATAAAATAATAATTTATTGATTTATCATAAAGATTTATTTTTAAAAATCAATTATAAATATAATTTATATATTTTATACATATTGTTTTTACAAATATATACAACAGTAATTGTATACAAAATACTCTATATTACATGATTATTTAATAAAATAACAAAAATTATCATAATTTATATAAGAATCACTTCAATGCTCTATAATATTTAATTCAGGAACATCAGATTTTATTTTCCTTTTTGGAGAATAACTAAGACTATCTTTATCAAATTCAAGTACCATTATTCCTAAATCACCACTATAACGATTTTTAGCAATCTAGAAACAAAAATAATTAATTACTATAATAATTCATAGTATTAATACTAATAATTGTAATAATATAATATTTATATTAATATAAAAACTAATTCATTTATTAACAAACCTGTAAATATTTTTTCCCACGAACACTTGTCAATCTTTTATCCTGAACAATTAGAATATTGTCAGCTTCTTGGCTTGCTTTCGCTCCTCCAAAAATGGAAGAAGTTGTCAGTTCTTCATTATCTCTTTCTTTTCTTGGATGAATTACCAATGAAACATGACAATTAAATTTTGTAGCAAATGTTCTGAAACATGAAATAATCTGATCTTGCTTCCAAAATCTGAAAAATTAAAAAATTAAATGTATAATTATAAGTTGTTATTTTTATTCTATATTTAAATTAATATAAGAATTTTTTTATATACCTATCCATATGTTTTCCTTCGTCAGAAGTACCCATCATAAATTGTACATTATCAATAATAACATGAGCAATATCATGTACGTAGGTAGCATGTTGAACTGCCTAAAATATACATTTTGTACTGATTGTTTATAATTTAAGAATTATATATATATATTTTAAAAATTACCTCCATTACAACTTTTAAATTTTGTTGACCATGAAAAGTCATAAAAAAAATTGGAAGCTTTTCAAATTCATCTGCATAGACATTAAATTTATTTAAATTATCTTCTAGTGGTACACCACTCATTTGTTGTAGCATGGTTTTTGCTAATCTAGAATTTCTTATTTCAAAACTTCCCCACAGAGTATTAACACCTTGCATTGCTAAATCCAATGAATATTCACTCATGAATGTTGTTTTTCCACATCCTTATAAAAAGAAATTTAAATCATAGTAAAATTAAATAAAAAATATAAATTAATAAAAAGTGAAATATTTATCACCTGTTGGTCCTGTAAGCACTGTGAACTCTCCTCTTCTATGACCTTTTAAAATTTTATTTAATGTTGGATATCTTGTCCATTTTACTCCTTGAACTTTATCTACATTTTGTAAATCACTTAAAACATCTTGCCTTAAACTATGAAAAGTTGTTATAAATTTATGCCAAATGGGTTGAGCATTTTGAATAATTTCTTTTAAATTATATCCTAAATTAGATGCAATCTTTGGGGGTGGCTGATAATCTGTTTGTCTTATAAAATAACATCTTGAATCATCAAGCTTTTTTGCAAAATGTTTTGAAGAATCCCAACTTGCTTCATCATTTCTAAACCATAAAACTAATTTTTTATACAATTCTAAACATGGTAAAATCTCCTGAGGTATAAATTGTAATCCATAAGGAAGGCATATTATTGTACTAGCAGCTTTATGTGCAGCTATTACTAAGAGATCCTCTATATTTGGTACAAGCACAGCAGTTTCATCTGATTTTATATTTTTTTGTTTATAAATAATAACACCACTAGCATTTCTAACAGGAATGGTTTTTTCATCACAAGAGATAGCGGATATAGATTTATATCCTACAATTGAATTACGAAAACACATTAATGGGAAATGTATAGACTGTGATGAATGTTCATAAAGTACATTCATTTGGCTCATAACTTCTTGTGGTACATCCTTCAATAAAAAAAAAAAAAAAAAAAAAAATTATATTAAAGCAAGAAAATAAAATAAAAACTTAAAAGTTTACCTTTAAATTGAATTGTTGAATAATATTTTGGTACAAATCACTTGATATATTTTGTATTGGTTCACTGGAGAGTTTTAATTTACTCCATTCTTCAGTAAAATCAGGTAAATATTCTACTGATTTTTGAAATTTTAATCCATCAATTGGTTTTTTTGTTTTTTTATATTCTAGAAAATTTTCTAACGTCTTCAATGACCCCATACGATTACAATTTTCACACATAAAAAAACCTATTTAAAAAATTTTATTTAAAAATTAAAAAATTATTAATTGAAAATATTTACAATAAATATTCATTTACCTGTAGTTTTATTTAAATGTAATTTACATACATTGCTTTTTCCTCCTTCACAAAGTATGGTATTTATAATAATACAAGAATAACCATCTAAAATAATACTACCTATAGATTTAAATGCATTCTTAATTTTTGGGACATTAATTGCAGGTAAATTTTCGGTATCGTGATGATATATTCTGAGAGGATATTTATATGCATTTTTTGTCAACAATCGTTTTAAAAAAAAAGAATATTGTGTTTGTAATTTCGGTAACATTATTTTTCGAATATCAAATAAAAATAAAGAATTGTCAATTTTTTAAAAGCATTTTATAATATTAAAGAAAAATTTTTTTCTCTGAATTACATATTTAAAAGATTATACTTTTAATTCTTTTTAAATTAATGAAAGTATGTGCAAAATTTGAAAATCCATGACCCATACATAACCTTAACATTGAATTTCGGCAAAGTAATAAAATAATGAAATATTGTGTCAATAATCGATGTATTTTATTTATGACATACATAAATTTATAATGTACTCAACAATTCGAGGTGATATATCATATTAATTTATAAATTTACTATTATATTAACCACGTGTTTTTAGTTTTACGCGGGAATAAAACGTTCTTCTATTCATAAAACCGATTGCTTTTGTAACATGTGACATGTGACCCGATCCATGTTTTTATTTTAAAATGTAAAAATTCTGCTGTTCGCTCTTTCGCCTAAGCTTCCAGCTCTTTTGAGTTGGTACATCAAATAAAAGTTTTGATTAAAACTTAAAGTTGCGTTTGAATTTGCGTAAAATTATTTATGAATAATAATAATAATAATAATAATACCAATAAAAATATTTTTAAATAGTTAAAGATACTTAGGCTTTTGAAATATTATAAAAAATAATTTATGTTTGTTTATAATATATAAAGCAATTAATTATTTATATCAATTATTTGTTTACATTAAACCATATACTTTGTATAAATATTCAATAAACTTTAATAATTATATATCATTTGTATGTTATTGATAATAATAAATAATTAAAGTAAAATACTTGTGCTGTATAAGAAATTGAAATAAATTAGGAAATTTTACAAAAGCGTTTAAAAATACTTTAAAATAAAAAAGTAAGGGGATAATCTAAAATTAAAATAATAAAAATTATAAAGCGGCAAAAAATCTCTGGTTTTTCATTGTTAACCGATCAATTCTATGGATATGTATCTTTTAAAACTAATAAAAATACAAAATTTTCCTATCAATTATTGAAACTGATGGTTTTTTTACTGAAATGAGGGATTGACTTCAATTAAACTTTGACAATTGTTTGTACAATCATTATGCAAAGATTTTTTTGTCATTTTAGTACAGATATCATTATGCTATTTTAACAATACAGTTTAATGATCAATAATAATAATTTTAATAGCATCGTAATCTAGACATTCAATATTATGCCAAAGAGGAAAAAAGAAGAAGAAATGACACTGTTTTGTTTATAATCTATAAATTAAAAAAAGTATTTAAACATTAACAAATATTGTTAAAATTGAATGTGGAAAAACTCACTTCTCCCAATGTAGCGATCGATAGAGTAAATATATAAAGAATAGACACTTTACACGTTTGCATAGATTTAAGCATAATCATCTGAAAAAATATTTTTTCCTTTTTTCCAACTCCATGCCATTCGTAAATGTAACTATTAAAATATTTGTTATTAGAATTAAGAATTGTTTATTTTTTATGTTAAAGAAACAAATTTAATATTGTAACATATTTTTTCACTTTTTAAATTTGGACTAGCAATAATTTATCTTTATGTTTTTTAAGATTATGTATCCAATTGTCTTTCTTTATTAATGATTGTATTAGATAATTTAACAAATAATTAAAAAATATATAAATATATTGGATGAACAAGCTGGAAAACTCGACGGTCCTGGTGAGTAAAAAAGGGTGAAAAGGGGGGAGCGCAGGTAGAAACAACAAAAAGCTTGGTTTGTTCTCGGTTCGTTGGCTTCACGAAAAACCTTTTGTGTCAACTCACATTGCGATTTGGTCATTTTCTTATTTCCCGGTTGTGATCGGTCGGCCTGTGTGAGTTCTGGTGGAGGTAGGGCCTGCAAAGTCTATGAGAGGATTTAATTCCTGGGGGAGCTGTTTGTTGCAGCCCTTGGAGGAGATACTCCTGGGACTATCGCCAGGATACCCTTTGAGAGCGAATCGAGTCAATTGTAATGAGCTCTCATAGGCAAATGTAATGAATTTTGTGCACCTGAAGATTCAACGTGTTGATCGATCCGAAAAACACTCTGTAACGCGTAGAAATTGATTTAAATAAAGAAAATCTTTCGTATCGAGAAATACGATACAATATGTATTTAGTAAAAATTGAATTCATTTTTTTTGAGCTTTTCTTGCGTTTTCCAAGCTACGTTGTTGACCAAGTGTTAATTAAGTTGTGCACTACCGCCATGCGAGTGCACCAGGACCTGCTAAGAAGTTGCTGACGCTACCTCGAAGTATTCGCGAGATCGCCCGGATCCACCTAGGACTCATCTACCCCTTGTAGAGGATGTCGAGAAAGCAGAGGCCTCGTCGGCGATCGGATTTCGTATGTTCAACCCTTCTGTCCCGTTTGTTCGGAAGATCACGAGGAGGTCAGAGCAAAATCATCTCTTCGGTAAACTGATATTGTAGAATCATGAGTACATTCACGATCTAAGATTCGGGACCCGAGATTCATAGTAATCATTGCGCTATAATAATATTAAGCCTTGTATTTTTATATTCGTTAACGATAATTAATTCACGAATAAAACAGTTTCACGTTACGAAATAAAGTGTAACTTCGTTTGATAAATCCTCCGGTACATTATGATATATATGTGTCTTTATTTATTATTTAATATATATGTTTAATACATAATATACAACTTGAAAATAGTTGAAACCAAAAACTTATGGTTTAAAATTTTTATAGTTTTTTCTTGTGATAATAAATGTTTGATGAGTTAGATGTGCGGGACCAGTTTTTTTTTATTTTTTTCTCCACTGACCATCAAATACATTATTAAATACTTATCAACTCATTAGAACAACATCATTTTAATACGCCTTTCAAAAAAAATCTTTTCAAGTAAAGCATTTCAGATAAATTCGGTTGCTATATTAATCATAGCGTCAATTACATGGACAATTTAATTATTTCGAAAATGTTGGGAAAATTATTTGTATAATATATGAATATTTAACGTTACATATTTTAAAAATTAACTTTCATTTGAAAACAAAAATTAAAAGTAGTTTATTAAGAAATTATCTAAGGTCGACAAAATTTGTCCCCTGTCATCATGGAAAAATGTTGTCCACATAAATTACAAAAAATAATTTCGATATCACAATATCGAATTACTTATTATGTATGTGAGACAAGGCCATAAGATACCTCTTAAAAATTAGATTAATATCTAATAGGCGATTGAGTATTGAAAAGTATGTATCTGTACAATGACTAAGATTTTATATCATTCAGTAAAATAAGAAATATATATTATAACTTAGTTCTTATCAGATTCAAAATAAGTGAAAAAATTTAATTAGATGATTAGGATAATAATTTTTCTAAAGCTTTAGTTTCTAAATTTATAACATAAAGTGTTGTTTGTTGACGAATGAAGCCAAAAACGCAAAAGGAAAATATTAATAAAATATTAATAAAAATACACGATATTAAATTTTATTGATTATTAAATGTAAGTAACTCAGTTTTATACATAAGTCCACGCATAAATATATATAATATAATTAAATTAAAATAACATCATAATAATATTAAATACGAGATAAAAACTTTTAAAACTTTATAAAAATGGATTGATATCACGAGTAAAAATATTGTAAAAGACTAAGAAAATCCTTACATACGATGAAATATTTGTTCACTATGGTTAATAATTTCTTGACTGATCAAATTGAGTATTGTCAAATGCCAACAATTTACACATGATATCAATACGCATCGTACAAATAAGGATGGATTATCCCATACTCTAAAGATCTAAAATAGTTTTAGTATAGTTATTAAAATTATTTATTGTAATATTAAAATAAAATATTTACATTGTACAACACTTAATAATTATAGAAATTTCTTACTTGTGAACTTAAATATCCAATTACAAAAGTACTAAAAACTATTTCAAATGCAAAATTAAGACCAAATATTTCTGTCAACACCTCTGAATAACTAGAATAATAAAAAATAATATTATTGAGTTGTTGAAAAAATTAAAATTATCATAAATAATAGTGTGACATACTTTATTACTCGATTGTGAATGTATACAATGTTTACGAGGTCTTGATTTAAATTATTGATGTATTGAAATTGAAGGACAAAATCTTTTTTTGAGATAAAATTTTCTATATTTTTTAATCTTTGACTATAATGTAATAAAATTTAAATTATTGGGTTCTGTTAAAAAACTAAAATTGTAATAAATACATATTTTAATTAAATTAAGTCAAGCCTTAATATTAGCAAATTATAGAAATAATATAAAAAGTTTTTTAATAGTAGATTAGAGTATTTAAAAGTATATTGATATCTTAAAATATATCGATATTATAATAGTTAATAAAATTTGACAGAAGAAGAACATTATGTTTTTAATTTGATGTAAATGATAATTCGATTTAAAAACTAAAAAATGGTTATTTTATATTATATAGATAAATAAATTTGTCGAATATAATATATACTAATTTATTGTAATATGATTATTATTATGAATTGTGTATCAATATTAAGAAATAATCTTCGATATAATATATAATTTAGGTTTGTTTTAAAATTAAATTAATACACATTTAATTATTTTAAATATCCATACTAATTTATTAACTTTAAAATGTAATTATTAAAAGAAATAATTAATACTGTATTTTTATTATTTCAATATATTCATTTTTAACAAATACATGTAATTTTTTTTTTTTAAATTTTTTAGTTTGAATTTTCATTTGTTAAATATAACACGTTTTAACTATTCAGTAAGATACTTGAATATTAGTTTGCTTTTGTGAATAAATCCATTTAATTTGATTATTTCATTTATGAATATAAAATAAATAACCAATTTTTTAAAAGAATTGATGGTTATTTATACCAGAGAAAATAAAAAGAAGATATCAATAATATGTATTTTCAAGGAAATTTGTAGTTGAAAAAATAAACAGCTTGGCAAATGAATGTGATTGCATAAATCATTAATAAATCTTAGTAAAATTTATACGTTCAGGATTATCGTTTATAAAAAGCTTAAAAGTTCAGTTCTCGATTATTACAGCTTTAGTATCTTTGTTTTACAATTATTGTTCATTTGCGTATATATTGTTTTATATAATCAGCTACGTCGTTGTTTTTGTATGTTCATTTTGCTTAACCATTAAATCGGTATTAAATATCTACTGTATTTTTTATTATATATATATATAAATTATTATATTTTTCATATTACATTCTATTTTATTATATGTTATTTTTGAATTTACACATTCTTACGTTATATATTATTATACTGTTACGGCCCGAGCCGTTAAATAATGTTTTAAAATATTAATAAATTGTTTTGAATGAATTTAGAATACGCCTGGCTTACTTAATTGAATTCCTGATGAGATAATTTTCAATATTAGAAGTGGGTCAAAAATGAATCGAACATTTACAGATAAGAGTACGAAAGAATCGAGTAAGTTAAGGAATTTTGTCATTTTCTTTTTTTTTTAATATATTATGATACAAGAATAATAATAAGTGGAGTTTAGAGATGAAAAAATGCGCTATCACATACACGAAATTTATCTCTTGTGTATTAAAAGTAAAGCATAGTCCTCAAAAAACAATACGTAATTGATAAACGTTATGTCAAATAGAACGATTTCACATAACAATTCAAAATACAATCTCCATTCGTTACCGAAACTAAATCTTCATAAAATTTGTTAAATTAAAAAATTAATAATTATAAATAAATTATAAACAAATTACTAAAAATGTAAAATTACAACAATTAAACGATTATTGACCGATGATTCATTCAGAACTAAATCTTAATGAAACTTGCTAAATTAACAAATTAATAAATGTAAACAATAATAAATATATTATTGAACATATAAGATCTTAACCATTAAATCAGTTTTGATAAATAATTCGATCAAAGTTTAAGTAAAATTGTTAAATCGAAACAATAGACTACTAATTCATTAATTAATAATTATCTTGAACAAAAGATTCAAATCCATGATTAAAAATACAAAGAATATATTTTCAACGAATGGTTCAAAAAAAAATAATCTGACATGTGATTCAACGAAATTCTCACACAGCGGAAATTATATGTCAAATGTTGGCCTTGAGGAAACACTCGTTATCTTAGAAACGAAGATTCGTCTAAGAGGAAGGAGTTTTCCTCCTTCCAAGTATATCAAACAATGTGAAACGCGTAAACATTTTCCTTTTTTGGAAAAATTAACAAGAGAAGAGATAGATAATGCACGCTACGCCCCTAAAGAACCTGTTGATAAAAAATAGATAAAAGGGACCAAGTTCAGAAGCCAAATGGCTTTTTCTAATTTTCATTCAGGCGCTCTTGTAGTTTTTCAATTTTTGTGCTACACCTTCGGGTGTCACATTTTTCATTTTTACATTTCTATCATCGCGAGCGAAGCCATCCTTGGGATTCTTCGAGGCTATTGGGTGTACTATTTTTCTCTCTCTCTCTCTCTCTCTCTCTCTCTCTCTCTCTCTCTCTCAACTCCACTACCTATGTTGCAAGGATCTAAACCTGTAACTGACCAAGGATTTTTATACATATAAGAAAAATAAGTATTATGTTTTTACTAAATATTTCATTGATCGTTTTAATGTATTTATTATTAACCAAATTGCATGCTTCGAGTGGATTCATTGACTCTCGTTTGGTATAAATGTTTTCCAGATTCATAATGTATTCTCCTTCCCAGAAGCTATTGTGCGAAAGCATAGGCTTAAAAGAAGAACTTTTAACGAATTTAACGATAATTTTGCCAAGGACTAGTGCGGCATTCGTAGGTCCAAGTGATGACGAAATGAAAAATGTCGGACAGCGTTCGAATCCTTCGGTAACTCGCGAATTTTCGCTTGAGTTTCGCGAACGGAGGAAAAAATTGCTTGTTCATGGACGTGTCAACAATTAATCTAGAGTTAGTATGTTAATTTTTAGACTCAATATTAGATTGATTAAATGTTAAAGCCACGGACGTAACAATATATTAGCATAAATGTAACGAAAGCTTTAATTCATAGGGACTTTGCTTGAAGTTATTGTTGTTCCCTGTTATAAAAGATTAGAAAAGTAATCGATGTGAGTATTGAGATCAAATGAACTACTCTTTTTTTTGGGAGGGAGAAGGGGCACGATTTACTTTAAAATGACAGTTTCAATGTTTAATTTAAAAATCTTTTTCTAGACAATAAAATAATTCTGAGTTCGAGTCAAAGACAGAACTCTTAATGACAGCAATTGGTGACTATTAAATAATGAAATGAATAATTCATATTTTATCTACAATTAAATTACAGTTGAAGCTTAATTAACTCATAATCACGAAAAAATTCTTTATTTCTCTCTTTTTAACATTGATTCTTAAGTTTATTTTCATTACAGATGCGATAATGTTTTATATGATTGCATTTAAATGTACGATTTAACTTATTAAAATGAAATTAAAATTTAATGTTAAACGTATTTAGAATGTAATTTTTATTTAATTATTTTAATTTCTTTATTTAATATATTTAATACGATTTCTTTGCTTAAACGGTCATAAGGAATGGATGTGACGGATAATAAAGAGATACAAAATATTCTATTGTCTTACCTTATAATAATTAATAATCCGCATAAAATTCCGATTACTTGAGAGTAAATTGTTAGTAGAGTGTAAAATATGTTGCTAAATATTAATGCAAACGTCATGAAATGGAGAGAGCTAAAATAAAAATGATCCTCTTGTCTAAAAAATATATAATCTACTGAAGAAAAATAAACTTTTGCACGTGGCCCAGTAGACAACGGAATTATAAAATCCAAAATAATGGGCATAAATTGTATTAACATCCAAATTATCAAAGCAAAACAGGTTGCATCTAAACAAACAATTTAATTTACATATTCCCATCAATACTTACAACGCTATGAGGGATTGATTAGGTAACAATAAAAACTATTTTACTGTTCACTATTATTAAGACTCTGCCAATAAATATATTTTTCTTTTTATATTCGTAATAAGTAAGAATCAAATTTTAATTACTCTTATAAATATCCATACTCCTTCGTGTTCCCAAATATTTATGTATCTTCTCTACTTCCTGGTTATTTAATTTATGTTGGAACATTTCTTCAATTTCCGATATCATTAAATGAAGCTTTAATAAAAAGCAGAAATATTATAATCATTAAAATAATTGTTTAAAATAATTTTCTAACATATAATAATCTAAATGATAGAAAAGTATGATTTTGGTTATTTTTGCCAACAATATTGAATGGTATATTTTAATACATAATCCAAGATAGTTGTTGAAGGAAAAAAAGATTAAAACAGTACTTTGTTATACGATGCCGTAAATAAGAAAAAAGAAATACTTCCTTCATATGTTAAGAACTACAAAAAAAAAACTCATCGAAGATATTCTAATAGACATTTTTGCAACATTAAAAATCCTATATCACTAAAAGATACTTGTTTTATGTGTATCACACCCCAGTTAAAAGCGGTGGCAATAGATTGTTGTTTTTAATTTAATTTAATTTGTTGATTTGTTGTTTACCCTTCACGACTACATCAAAAACCGTTTTTGTTACAGATTTACTTTATTATTGAAAATATTAATACATTAGTATTTATAAAAAGTTTTCCTAATAAAAGTTTAATAATGATAGTAATTACTATTTATCTTATTAAATAAAACATTTAAAATATTTAAATTCTATCAATTACTCATATTATTGAAGTTGATTGCATACTTTTGTTGTTTTCAATTTCATTGTTGTAAGTTTGTATAGTGCTACAGCTGAATATAATAGTCCAATAGTATTTTCAATTGAATTACGAATGCTTATTGACATATATTTCTTTAATGAAAATATCTGTAAAAGGTAGAACTTTTATAATAAAAATTTATAAATCATTAAATTATATTTAATAAGTATATTTAATAAATTTCGTCTGGAGAGTCACATACACTGTACAATTTACTTTTATTTGTTAGAATTTGTATTTTTTAAAAATCAGTCTCTATAAGCATCCGATGACTTTTATTTTATTACCTTCTAAAGATTATTGATTTTATTTGTTAACTAATGATTCAGATAAATAACGACGTGCTTCTTACATGAGTATTAGATAAATCTTTGGTACAAAAAATATATCTAGTTCATAGTGTATGCTTTATCGGAAAAAAGTAGGTTTGTTCATCTTTAGAATTCGTAAACAATATATTTCCTCATACTTTTTAATATAAAAGTATGCTTATCACAAAGACTTTACACCTTGAAAACTATTATTCATCTTATTCTAGTATTCAAAAAAGATTTTTCTCTTATATATATAAATATTATATTTTTTCCAGGCTTTTCTTTTTGAATTGTGCTCTACTAAAAAAAATCCAATAAAACTCCCTTTTCAGTTTTTTGGTCTGTTATTGGAAAACTCTTGTTTTACCACATCAGAAAAATGTAAACATTTGTTACGGACACATATATATCTTTCTCTCTCTATATGTATATATATATATGTCGTTATACTTCATTCCGGATCACGATCAGCTCTGGAGTTAAAAGATAAATTCGTTGCGGAAGGTCAAGAAGAGGGAGGCTGGAAGAAGTAATTAAACTTCCTTGTAGTGGTAACAACACTCTTTTGTGTTTTTTTTCGAGGGGAGACGAGGCGTGTATTTCCGTGTTGCTCTGTTTAGACTTCCGTGCACGATAAGATAAGTCCCGTCGGTGTTGGACTATTCGCGGGTCCCCGACGAACAATCTGCAGTTGGATTTGAGTTGACCGAGAAGCCGACATTACTCAGTGTTCCCACATTCCAGGGTCCGGTCTCACGGCCCAGGTGCTGGTCCGCAGAATCCGCGGGTCGCTCGTCGCCGTCCCGAGCAATGGGACGTTCATGTTCGGTTCCACGGATTGCGATGACTCCTGGCTTACGGAAACCACGAACATCAGCTTCGCGACGAACAAAAAAATGCACAGCAAACGCAACACATTTTTTCCTTTTATTTATTTTACATCAACTACACATGATATGTATTACAAGACTTAAAATTAAGTTGTTCAATCCAATATTTAATACCACTGCAAAAGTTTAACCAAGATATTTATGTGTATGCGTACATCTATTTACCGAACGATGAAGAGTAAAATTATCACAATCAAAAGTTTTACACGTTATGGAAATTTTATTCTAATATCAATTATTTCAAGTATTACACAGATTTTGATTTCGTTAATATCAAGTAGAAAACTTTGCATAAAAATATTTATTTATCTTTCATATTTTTTTCTACAGTTCTTACACATATCATTTTATACGTTCATTGTGAAATATTAATTTACTGCGTGCAAGTACTGAAAATACCGAAATGAATACATAATAGTTTACTTGTATCACAACTATTAATAATAGTTGTTAATGGTTAACAGTTGCTACTTAAAGATTGAACTTGAATCTGTTCTGTTGAAAATTATCTTGTTGGTTGTCATAAAAAACAAAATTTTTTGGATTCGTTGGAGCATTGCAGAAAATAACTTTTCATCGTATTTGAAAATAATTGCAGACATGCAATATTATATAATTAATAGGAAGCATCCTCTGACGTCCAAAAAAAAATGCTCGATGATAGTAAAAATGGAATGTTCGACTACTCAAAAGTTTTATAAAATACATAGACATCATATTTAACACAATATTAAATATGTAGCTAAACTGACGTTGAAAGAATATACACATAAAATTTCAATCATTTTTTATTTTGTTGAATTAAGAAAAAACTTTCTTATAACAAATTAAGTTTCGATTTATTACAAATAATAGATATTAAAATAAAAATAATTTTGTTAAAAAATAAAATCACCTTTAAAACATATTCGAGAAAATAATAATTAATTATCGCAATTGGGAATAAAATATTGTGTAACGATTTTAATTCAAGTGAAATTCGGAACTTGAACAAAGTTGGAAATTTAGAAAGTATATTTTGAATTTAAGAATCACGCCTTCCTTGACTCTTTATTAAATTGTGATTACGTCGATCTTAAGTTTATAAATTTCATGAAAATTATACTTCACAATTAAAAGTACACATTTTTTTCTGTAATCATTTCTTGAGTTTATTATTACGTTTTTTCGCTTAAATTTTATAGTATAGCTGAAAATTTCTTTTTATTAAATTACTTATTAATTAATTTATTTATTTTTTGAAATCTCTTGGTCAACAAGTATTTCTGTAGTTATTATTCATATATCAATTTTTGTTTAAATTATTCTTTAATATATGAATCACTCTACTCTTAATGTTGTTACTACAATATCAATTTTAACATTTTATTATATGATTATATTTTATTTTATATATATATTTGATATACAGTTTTCATTGCAATATACCATATTAAAATTATTAATTATTTTATAATCACATCACAAAATAAACTTTTCAATTTTTTACTTACCTGTATTAAAAAATCTAAACATAATATGATGTAGTTAAGCAACGTGTAAAAAGTTCTGTTAAATGAACTTTGATTAGGATATAGTCCTAACATCTGCATTAACACTTTTAAATGTCTGCGACGACTATAAATAATATTCATCTTTACAATATTTTTATTTATTTTTCTGTAATTAGTATAAATTTTTATGAAAATATATCAGGCAATATTAAATAATTTTTTTTAAATAATATTTAATAAACATATGATATAAAAAATTTTTTATAAATAATTTAAAAATTTAATAATTTACTTATTTAATAATATCACATAGTTTTAATAAATTAAAAATTTTAATATTGTAATTTGTATTTAATGTTGCATACTCTATAGATCTTTTAGTTTCTATTAGTATTAATTATATATTTGACTATAATAATTATTTAAAAAAATAATAGTACTTTTATTTGTAAATAATATTATTCTATTATTATTATTAAAAACTAGGTATTTTTATTTGTAACGACAGTATTGATTTAATATAATTAAAAAAATTTTTTTTACCTGTTTTAATCATTAAATTAATATTATTATAAAATTTTTTTTTAGCTAAATAATTTTTAATTGATATTATAAATTTATTATAAATGTTTTAATATCCTATCACTGAATATCATCTGATATTTGCTATAGTAGTTTCAAAAGAAAAATTCATAGTGAAAGTTAAATTCAAGTAAAAAAATGTTTTTATTTTCTTTATTCGTAAGTAAATAGTTGTATAAATAATATCGTATAAAAAAGTATCTAAAATAAATTATAGATATAGATATTCATATTTTCTGACCCTATAATTTTTTTTCTATGCAGTCAATCACGTGAGGTATAAAAATGGAGAAATCGCCATCGATTCAATACGGTAAACGTGTAGGTACGTCTATTCATGTTTAATTGCAAATGAATTATTTATTGAAAAGAAAAGTATTTAAGTAATTTATTTTAATTATATATTAATCATAATATACTCGAAATTTATAATTAATCTATAGTTAATTAAAAACAATTTATGATTTTAAAATTGTAAATTTAATAATTCAGTCGTATGTAGTTTAAATAAAATCTAGAATTAATATTTTCAAAATACAAATTTTGTTATAAAATAAAATTATTTTTAATAATAAATTATTTTTTGTCAGTATTTATTTTAAAGCAGCTTGTTATGATGAAAAAAAAGTTTTTTATGGTTTTTGTATCGATATTTGAAAGTTTAAAAAAAGCTAAAATTTATTTTAATATTATTGATAATAAATTACATATTTATATACTTCAAAATAAGTGAAACAAAATTATGATATTATTTCTTAATTTATGAATATTCATAAATAATAATATTATAATAATATTATAATTTTTAAATTTTTTATTTTTGTAGTTTAATAGAAAAATTTTTTAAATATATGTGAATTGCATATTTTTTGTAGTGTTTGTTATAATATATAGACGATTGTTTTCGAAATATTTCTGTGAATGAATAATACATAAAAAATGTAAAAAAAATATATAAAAAAATAAATATTTAAAAAATAGATAATACATAAAAAAAAATATAGATAAAAAATAAATGTATAACAACAAATTATTTGTTTGTTAATTAAATAAAAACGTCAAAAATAAATACTATATAAATTTACGGTTTATTCTTTTGGTTTTTCTATTATCAAATCATGACCTTATATAAATATATTTTAAAACAGTTACTAAGAAAATCGAACTAAAACTGAAAAATATTAATTTTTTAGTTTTTTCTCCTCAGTCTACTGTTGCTCCCTTGTCTTGTTTGTAAATCGTTTTATAATTCCATAGTTGCTATTATTTAATTTACATTATTATTTATAATATGTCGCGACAATTTGGCGCCGTCTTCGACAACCCCCTTGCCTTAGGATTAAGGTTTATAAAATGAGATTGAGAGTGAACGAGAGAAGAAAGAGTGAAACACATACAGAGAGAGAGAGAGAGAGAGAGAGAGAGAGAGAGAGAGAGAGAGAGAGAGAGAGAGAAAGTTAAATACGTTTTAACTTATAAATATTAAAAAAGTTTATATATGTTTTAAGTTTTATATATGTATATGTATTCTATTGCCTTGTTACCTCCCACTCTCATATTTCAATATTGAAAATTATGAGTATAATTGCAATTTACATAATAAACTCTCTTTATAAAAAATGCACAGAAATTCTTTATTCAAAACTTTATTAAAAAATTTAACCAATTATTTTAGCGGTTACATTGCATTTTTCATTGATGCACATAATTTTACTATTTTAATCTGCCCGATTGATTAGACATTTAGTATTGTTTGCTCTCTCTTTTTACTATCCTATCAAGGATAGTTGAATAAGTACCGTAAAGCTCTTAAGTTTTATTATATTTTTAGAAAATACAGTATGGAGTTAATTTTTATTTATGTTATTTAACGTAGTGAATTTGATCTGAGGTAAGAAACTGCATGAAATTGAATGGATGAATCTAGAAATCTTGATTGATAAGTAATGCATTTTATTTTAACTTCGTGTAGTTTTATTTGAATGCATATGAATTATAATTTTTAGTTACATGCATATCAGCATATAACGTTATATCTCTAAAATATGCAAATTGATTCTGTCTGTTATTAAGGTCCACTGCCTTGAGGTATGTAATTGTATTTTAAGATTATAGAGTAAAAACCGTATAATTTGAAATAATTAAAAAGAATAGTTACTTGTCAAATGTTGGAAAAACCTATGAGAAGTAAACACAGATATAAGCGGGACATGTTAAGATTAATTTAAAATATTGTTATCGGTCAATACAAACATTTTCAAATATTTCATTTATAACAAGCTTTATGAGTTTTTAAGACATATTAATTAGATTAATTACTCCTTTAATTCTTTAGTTTATGTATTTTCTAAAACTATATTTATAGTTTTAAATATTAGTACTTTTGATTGTAATTATTGAGTTTAATTTTTTACTAGTTTTATGAAAATATGTTATCAACAACTTATTTTTTCAATTTCATTTTCATTAAAAAGATTTTCTTAAGAAAATCATTTACAGAAAGTTTCTTTTAATCCTTTTTATGTTGTTAACGTTTAATTGTGTAAAAATAAAATCTTAAAATAAATGAAAGGTTAAAAAATTACGAGTTCAGTTTCAGCAATTGTAAAAAATTATGGTAGGTCTATAAAATCTACTGTAGCAATGAAATTGGAAGTTAATAGAAAATCTATATAGATTGGGAAAATATGTAAAGAGTAATAAATAGTTTGCAGTTATTTAATACAAAACACATTTGGAGAGTTGTTTAATGACATGCAATAAATAATACAAAATATGTATTAGTTAAATATGTACACACATGTACAATATAATGTAAATTATTACATAATTATTTAACCAACAATATTTTTTTATTTATTTGAAATTCTCCTACAAGTAGCTGAGTGACTATGAATTTAATTTATATGTATGTAATTACTGTAAAGTTCATAAAAAATTTATTTTGGTATTTTTATCAACTATATTAATGGTTTCTGTATTACTGCAATACGAAGTACATTCATTAATTAAATATAAAATATATTTTTTTTAAATAAATACTTTTTCTGTTTTTTTTTTTTTATCTTTTAAACTTATAATCAATTTTTTTAGTTTTTTGGTAGCATACACGTATCTATAATTTATCTTTTCATCACTGCGCATTATTACAAGAATCTAACTTTTTTAATTCAAAGTTATGAGGTATGTAAATAAGATTTTTTATTTATTTTACTATCTCTTAGTTATATGAAACACATTTGGTTACAATATAATCGATCTTCATTATAAATAAATGATCTCAATTGGTAATTGATATATTCAATTACTAACTGCTTTTAAATTGTCTACGAATTTTTATTATTGCTAGCGGGAATGAGAATACAGTTATAAAAAAATTAAAATTTTTAATTTTCTTGTACTATAATCATCATTTCTTTTTATAAAATATTTTGTACCTTTTTTGAAAAACAATTGTTTTAAATATTTCAATAATTTTTTTTCAGTTTCAAATTGTATGTTTTCGATATTGATTACCAATTCTTGGTCAAATTTTACTTATTATTAAATTACGATAAGTGATAAATAATTGACAAGTACTACTATTTCATTTCATCTTTGAGAGCAATTGTGAATCTTCATTTACTGTTTCAATTATAACTTGTACATATTGTATGATTTTCTAAGTATGTATAATTAGTTAAATATAACTAATTATATCGTAAAAATGTAATAAAACCAAATATTTTAAGAGAAATTAGATGAAGTGTGAGTAATGTAATATATATTATTTTGGTAAGAAATAAAAAATTGTATGTACATCACTTTTAGGAATTTATGAAAATGTCTAATACATAAGCTAATATATTAATAAAAAAAAAATCATTATTAGAATAATTATTGTTATAAACATTATAGAGGATGTTGAAACTGATTATGTATATATTCTTGTATAACATAATTGCACAATATTTTTACTTTATTTGTATATATAATATTATAATTATTATATTAATGTTATCAATAAAAATAATAAATTGATCATTGACTGAAATTAGTTTTAAAATTTGTTGTTTTTTAATCTAACATTAAATTTTAACCCAAATTACACTTTTGATATAACAAAATCTGCTATAATTTAGAAATTTATTTTTTATTCATACGATATTTGGAGCATTCATTTTTATTCAGTTTAAAAATTAAAGTAAATTTTTTTAATAATTTTAAATTTCTCGTATAATTGTTAAAAAAAATTTACAATATAATTTTGCAAGGAATTTTAAAAAATTATGTAGAAAAAATAATTACCATATTACAATAGATTTTATAATATGAAAATTCTAGATGGATATCATTCATAAAAAATTGTAGTATTATTAATAAAGTGTGAAAGTTAAAATATCGTAATATTGAATATTGATTATTTTTATAATATTACACAATTAATTTAAATTTTTATTAGACTTTTGATATCCTACAAAAAAAATAATATACTGTAGTATATCCTTACAGGTCCTTTGATATAACAAACGGTACATGAATGCGTTACAAGATCCTTTTGCAACTAGTAATTTCAAACATTTTATTATTATGTCTTTTATTTCAGAAAGTATGTACTAAGTTTTTTTTAATAAAACTTTAATTTATCTTATAAAATACTTTATCAGAATGAAAAAGAGTCGTAAATTTTTTCCTTTGATAAAAAGAGTAAAAAAAAAGAAGAAGAAACAATACCTTTAAAAGTTATTAATTATTCATCAAATTTCTTTATAACAATCTACTAACATTGTTTTACCCTTCAAATAAATACCGACTAATCAAATATAATAATACTGAAATGTAAATTTCATATTTAGCTCATTTCGTGTTTATCGGGACATATATAATAGCGAGTTTAGTAGGAAGTTTCTCAAGGATTTCTAATAAAGTATATCTTCGTTTGGGATAAAATATGGATGTACTATAAATCACGAAATCTCCAGCAGTTGTGACCAACTCGAAGAAGCAGCTGCGTTTACGTAATACAAAATCTTCATAAGCACCACGTGTAATCCTTGGAAGTATACTCTACACATTAATTCCGGGAATATGAATGTACTTATACACCAGGTAAGCCCAATCAAACTAATCATATTTTTCTAACAGCCATTACCCTGGAACAATTGTTGTTTCTCAGGAAGTTGTATATCTTCATTAATATAACATAAGAATCAAATTATACATCAAGTAAAATATAGTTATTTTAATCTTTCAACCATAAGAATACATTTTATTTTGACGTTTTGATGATAAAAGTAATTTTAATTAAACTTTAGACGGCACTGAAAACATTAAACTTTATTATTTGTCGGAAACAACTTAATATTTAAATTTACTTAAAATTTGTTCCTTACATTTGAATGTAAACTCGATTAAGAAAATTTTAATAGTGTACGTAATATAATTTAATCGCAAAAGAATGATTAAAAATAATTAAAATAAGGCAGGCAAGTTCTAAATCAGAGTAAGAAATAATGAGTTATATACAACTGTTTAATGTGAATTAAGTACTTAAGTATTTAGTAATGGGATGTAACATATAATATAATAAAAAATGAATGAATGCATTATTTAAATTATATATGATAAATAAAATATTTATGATAAAGGATATAATGAACTCTTAGAAACAAAGATTCATTTATTATAAGATTGGTTAATTTTTAATAAATAATAGTTAAATGTTATGTTGTGCAAAATTTAGATCATTAAAAGATTTATGATATGATGATTTATCCAACTATTTATAGATATTAATGAAATACTAAGAATTTGTTGAAAATTAACGTACCAAATAAAAAACAATAGCAATTTAAATACAAAAACAGATAATGTAAATATATATATATATATATATAGAATTTTTTAGAATCTTTATTATTATTTAATAATTTATAAGAAGAATAAAAAATTTACTTTAAAAACTACGTCATTTTTGTTTTTAGCAATAAATGTGTATAAAAAAAATTTTTTATTCAAATAAAAAGACAAGTTGTATAGAAAAAAAAAAAAAAATTATTGTTGATGATTCACTATTTATATATTATTATTAATTTTTTTTTAAGATTATATATATTTAAAAAATTATATGCTGATTCACTTGGAATTATTTGAAGTTAAACAATTTATTTTCATATATACTAGTAGAAGTTCTAAGCACATGAATAATTTACTAAATAAAAGCATTTATTTTTATAAAAGCAATTACTTTTTTTTTTCAATACCTTACCCATTAAAAATAGGCAGTATAATAAGTGAGTGTATGTATATATATTTATAGTTTTATTTTCCACATACTTTAATTTATTTTTTTTTTATGTATTAGTTTTATAATTTTAAGTAATAATAAAAAAAAACGGCAATAAAATAAAATGTAATGGATTAAATCCTTTGAGTATTACGCATGCGCAGACTTTATAGGTTTGTCCAATTTTACTTGAATGAGCAGATGCAATGCAATAATTGAATATTAAGTAATAATTATTGATGTATTAGAAATGGATACTTTTCATAATTAACAATATATTAATAATATATCGTAAAAATTTTATTACAATTCTTTCTAGAATGTTTTATAAAAATATTAAAAATGATATTGTAACATGTACAACAATATTTACGTACTTAATAATTATCGTATATCTTAATACAAAAATAATAAAATTATTATTTTTATCCAATTATTTGAATGCTCTTTTATTATATTTCTACTTAAATTATAATATGTTTAACATATGTTTTCGATCATATCTACATCCACGTGGGGAAAGAGATAGCGATAGTGGGAGAGAGAGAAAAAAAGGCAATAAGGGTTAGACTAGACAGAATAGGTGATGTTTACACCGATGCTGCTAATATTTTATTATTTTGAATGAAACTAATGAGTAAGTGAACAAATTTGTTTATCATTGTTAAAAAGTTTTTAAAAATTATAAATGAAAATTTTATTTATGGTGATTATTTTATTCAATGTAGATTCAAAGAACTTGTACAGTCATTTATACATAGAAAAAAGACTGTTTGAACTGACAGTAGAATACTATTACCACACGTGGGTGTAATTGAGAATTTTGTACCAGTGTATATTTTGTTTATAATTGTTTTTACAAAATATTTTAATAAAATGGCTACTGAATTGATGGAGAAGATATTAGAGTACCTATCCAAACACGGTGAGGCAGATTCATTAGATTTAGCAAAATATTTTAATATTGATCATCAAAGGATTATAGGAGCTATAAAAAGTTTGGAAGCATTCGACAATGTAAGTGACTTGTATTGATTCAGGTACTCTTGTCATAAAATAAATTATTCTATTTTTTAAATGATAACAATGCAATAAAATAGTATTGATAACATAACATTAAAGAGGGTTACGTAATGTTTAATAATTTTTTATCAAGTAATGAAAAAATATATATAGATTTAAAAATTATTATATGCTATATGATATTAAAGTTACTCATCTTTTTGTATGATAAAAGATTTTTTTTTTAAATAATTGATATTATGTTTATATGCAGCTGTTAAGTATAGAATCTAAAAGCAGTAAAGAATGGGTTTTAACTGAAGAAGGTCAACACGTACTAGAACATGGTAGTCATGAAGCTGCTGTTTATAATGCGATACCGAACAATGCAGATGGCATTACACAAGCAGATATTTTGTCTAAAGTTCCTTTTGCAAAAGTTGGTTTGTCAAAAGCTCTTGCAGCATCTTGGGTTGAATTAGTAAAACGTGAAAATGATACTATTGTCAAAAGAAAAGTATCTAGCATTTCAGATAATATTCAAAAACACTTGAAAGAACTTCAAACTTTGTCAGATGATTCAAAAAAAGAATACAAAAAAAGGAAATTAATTAAGGAAAAGTAAGAATATCAATTATTATTCAATATTAATATTTTATTTCAAGATTGATTAATAATAATAATTTTATGTATAATTATTTAGTATTATTAAGATTATGGTAATTCGCAAAGGATCAGACTTTACAACTAAAATTGAAAAACCAGAAGCTGACCTTACAGCTGATTTGTTGGTTAATGATGCATGGAAGCATAAAAAATTTAAACCTATTAATTTAGATGCTCTTGGTACAGCACTTGATGTTGGACATCTTCATCCACTCTTAAAGGTTCGTTCAGAATTTAGGAAAATTTTTCTTGAAATGGGATTTCAAGAAATGCCAACTAATAATTACGTAGAAAGTTCTTTTTGGAATTTTGATGCCTTATTTCAACCTCAGCAACATCCAGCACGAGATGCTCATGATACTTTTTTCATTTCTGGTACAAAATAATTAGTTATAGATTTATTTTGTATTATTGAAAATTATAAAATATAGCTTAATTTTTATTTATTTATTACAGAACCTGCTGTGAGTACATCTTTTCCTAAAGAGTATTTAGAAAAAGTTAAAAATGTTCATAGTATTGGTGGCTATGGTTCTCAAGGTTATGGGTATGATTGGAAAATTGAGGAAGCACAAAAGAATTTGTTAAGAACGCATACAACTGCAGTTAGTGCACGAATGTTGTATAGGTTAATGCAAAAAGTTTGTATACATATCTATTAATTTTATTTTAAAGTCAAAAAAATTCAATAATAAATTTCTAAAAATAATATTATTTATTTTAGGGTGGATTTCAACCGGTTAGATATTTTAGTATTGATAGAGTATTTAGAAATGAAACTTTAGATGCCACACATTTAGCTGAATTTCATCAGGTTGAAGGTGTTATAGCAGATTATAATCTCACTTTGGGTGATTTAATTGGTATTCTTTATGAGTTCTTTAGTAAACTTGGTATTACAAAACTTGAATTTAAGCCAGCATATAATCCTTATACTGAACCAAGTATGGAAATTTTTTGTTTCCACGAAGGATTGGGAAAATGGATTGAAATTGGAAATAGTGGTATTTTTAGACCAGAAATGTTATTGCCAATGGGCTTACCAGAAGATGTTAATGTAATTGCTTGGGGTTTATCACTTGAGCGGTAAGTACAAAATTATAAAATTTTATGTGTAATTTCTTAAATTTTTTAAATTTACAAAATGTATTCATATAAATTTTCTTGTACAAAAAATATTAATTTTTTTATTTGATTTTTTGAAATCTTTTTAAAAATGTTAAACAACTATCTATTGTTTTTATTAAAATTTACTAAAATTTGTAATTTCTTTCTAATAGACCTACGATGATAAAATATAAATTAAATAACATACGGGATCTTGTTGGACCCAAAGTTGATTTACAAATGGTTCAGGACAATCCATTGTGTCGTCTCGATAAGTAATAACTTATTTTAATATATTATGTTTTTTATTTTGTATAATATTATTCTGATTAATTATAATAAAAAAAAATGTTTTTATGAATAGTTGAGTTTTTGTTATGTAGTATTTTTTGTTATGTTCTGGATTAGTGATACCTGCCTGTATATATACCCCTTTCCTTAAAAAAACTTGTAGTATAATAATATTCATGATTGATGTATCCGAAATTTTTCGGCAGATGTGATGTTTCAGCAATAATCAGAAAACCAGATGAGTCTTTTGCAGACAATTCGTTAAATGTAAAAGAGCGAATTGGTGAACCAAAAAGTATAGTCATGTTCTGTGATCCAAGATATCCACCATTCTTCGTTAAGCCTCTTCTACGTCTTCTAAATCAAATATTTTTCGTGCACATGTCTGTCCACTGTCACTCGACATTGCCTGACTCTACAATTACGGATGAATTACGAAGATTCTGCGATGATTTGCTTACTTCTGTCGAGTCTTCATTACCAAAGCTTACAATTGTATTGATCTGGAGCAATGATAATGATAAAACTGTCTGCCGACTAAAGTGTACACAAGAACAAGAAATTATTGGTCAAGTGAATGTTGCTCGCTTTTTTGGTCGTCTTATTGAGCAGCAACGTCATAAATTGTTGAGGTATGAAAGTCAGGGAGCAGTTTTTGCCAATAAATTGGACGCAATACTGTACAAATTGCAAGTGATTGAACCTTTTGATAAATCAATGTTTGCCAAGTTCTACTACAAAGAAAAAAAAGTTTGCAAGTCAAAATATTTCTTTGGAGAAGAGAAGACTTTAATCGACGTATTTTTGGAGTGCTAGATTTTTTAAAAGATTTTTTAACGGTGGTACTAATTTTTCATAAACTTCAAGTCTTCGTTTTAAATACATATGTATACTATGTAAACTTAGTTTTTTATGATATGTTAATGTGAGTGGAATGAGAAAAAATGTATTTAATAGTTATTTAATACATTAAAAAAATGTTTTTATTTATTATATATTTGATTAAAAAAATTTGTTTTAAAAAACCAACACGTTTCTCTAAATATTTTTTTAAATTTAATTATAATTAAAAAACATAAATTAAAATATACCATTTAAATAAATTGAAACTTTAAAATTCTTTAAAACAAAGTTTTATTAAGATTAAAAATGTTTTTGTTAAATTCAATTACATTAAATTTGTCATAAGTTTAAGTAACTGTTGAACTGTGAGTCTAAGTGAATTTAATTTATGTTTTCTCGGCGTAAAATACAATGGATCTTAAATTTTCTTCTGTGAATTTCTCTTCTTTTACGTGTATAAGCTTTCTCACTTATTTATATATAAAATTTATGATGATTTCATTTTACATGAGTAAGCTTTTATATAATTACTTAGTTGTCTACAAACCTAACTTTTATGCGTTTTGATGCTTATAATGAGTCCCTGAAACAATTTTTATTACATTTTGTAGGTTTAATTTTTTTATTTTTAATAAAATATAATAAATGTTTTTTTATAAATTGATTATTTAGTAAAAATATATTTATAGAATAATTTAATAAAACAGTATATGGTTCACAGAAACTTAAGTATAAAATTTAATTTAAAACACTTAAATTATTTTTCATTACAATAAAAATTTATTTTTGTATACTTTATCAGATTCTTCAAAAATATTATGCATTTTATTATTTAAAGCTAAATTTTTATCATTAAAATCTTAATAAAAATAAATTCTATTATAATTTCTAATTGTGTTTATTGATTATATAAAAATTTTTTTTCTTTGTAAAAAATAATCCTTTCGAAGGGTTGTTAATTTATCACAGTGAAGGAGCTTTCCTGAATGATTCTGTGAGGTAACCTGACTGAGATCTGTTTGAATGAACGAATGAAAGGATGAATAAGTACGGATCTCGTAATTTTGCACAAGCCAAAGAGCAAATGAGACTTAATGAGACGAAAAGTGAAGTGAACTTCCTTAGGAAAGGTACTCGACATGAATGCATGGATTGACCTAGGAAAGCTTCTGTGAATGTTACGTAATTGAGATGCTTGTACAAGTAAGGTAAGCAACTACGGTCTGGCACTAGATTCCCAGGCGATGATATGAGAAACAGTTGAAAAACTACTTCCATATTATCTAGTGCACTCTGGCCGCCAGATAGTATGGAGGTCCAAAGACAGAGCAATGAACAAATTTATAAATAAGTCAACTCCGTGTTGTACACGGGCTGCCAGGTCCTATGATTGAAATTGGCACTGAGAAAGCTCTGGATCAAAAGTCAAAAGATCAAAAGTCGGATAAATCATAACGCAATCATTGTAACAATTGCATACCTATCTATCTCATATCTCTTGAGAGGCCAGAACCTCTGACGAGTTTGCCTATATCTTAGATAATCATGCCTCCGTGTTGTAAATAGAAATAAGGGTCATAAACGAAAGTATTAACACGATAATAAATAGGAAATGGAGTAGTCCCTGCCTACTCAGATGGTAAGGCGGCACTGCTTGGCCCACAAAATATTAAATTTGTTCAAGGGAGGTTTAACAGTGTACGCAATACTTGAATTTTTAGCAAAAGATAACAATGTGATCTTGATTTGGATCCCAGAATGTGAAGGTAACGCTGGGGACGAAAAAACTAACAGATTAGTTGAAAAACGCGACACGGAGACTAGGATGACGAAACTTAAGATTGATATAGCCATACAGGAATTGAAGAAATCTAAATGTTCTTGGTTACAGATTTAAAAGTCAAGATGGAATAGCACAAGGGGCCTCGAACAGTCTAAAAGACTAATTGGGACTGAGTTACCTCTCATATGGTAGCCAAATCTCATTTTGCTTCCAAGACAGGAAAAACAAAGGATGATAAGTTGACTTACGAGACTTTCAAAAGTCGGAAATCACTAAGATTTCCTAGATGTCAAAAAAAAGGATCTGGAGACGGTACGAGTACAACCTTGAAATTTACGTACATCTCCTACGTAGGTACTCCATAAGGCGATTGAATCAAGGTAGGGTAAATGTCTTTTCTTGAATCCGATGATCTCAGGAGGTTCAAATTGATATCATTCTGCAGTTGATTATTCGCGATAGACTGGATACCAAGTAATCTAGAACAAATAATGGTCGAAATACCTTTCATTGACATTAATAGATGTGCAATTAACATTCCGAACTCTAACCGAGGGCTTAGACATACCACAGTACGGCCAAAGTGGTCGATGCTGGGAGGACATGAGGTTTTGAAGTTCTAATTAAGTCGAGGAACTTGACCTTGAGTAATTCAGAACGATAGCTAGAGATGGCCAAAGGGAAACCGCGACCGCGATGTGGTTGGTGACACGTACACGCGGCTATAATAGGAGAGGCTATAATGGAAGCACATTAGGCATATTTTGAGTAGGCGAGCAACACCTTCCACTCTCACCAATTAATTAGCCAATAAACTTTTTGAAAAAAAATTATTTAAAGTATTTGTGGAAAAGTTTTTTTAAACATTTCCAATTACTACGAAATGATTTTAATCAAATACAAATATAGTTTTCATGTTTACAAAATTTTGGAAAAGTTTTGATAAAATAAAAAAGTTATGCACGTATGTATATTTTGTATATTCATTAGTTTTTTAAATTAGTTCATATTATTATTTTTTTTCTTTTTTGTTTTTTGTTTTTGAAAAATGAATGAAAAATTGTTATGCTTGTTGTTAATAGTAACAAAATGCAAAATAAAAACGAGAAAAAATAATTTAAGTTTGATTTTGAGCTAATGAAATGAAAATAATTAATTCGTTAGATACATTTTTAAATATTTTGTGCAATTGTTTATAAAAATTATTGCAATAATAATGCATTGAGACATGTTAAAGAAATAATATTGATTAAAATTTTATTTTTTTTTTCAATATATAAAAAAATTAGAAATTAAATAAAATAGAATTAAAAAATAAACGTTTTTTAATATATTGTGATATTCAGAATTTAATATTTTCTGTAAATTGAATAAAAAAAATCTTTAATATCAATCTTCATAATAGATATTTAAATTATTCAGTTAGTATTAGAGTTTTATAAAAGATTGGGTCTTTAAATTTATTTATTATTATTGTGATCCTTTTTTAACATTGAATATTAAAAATATATTTTAAAATGTAATAAATTTACTATAATGTTATTTTAACAGTCAAACATAATTAGACAAGTATCATATATATTATCGAATAAAGTAGTACCTCTAATACAAACTATTAGTAATTACACTGTATGTATTTTTATCTGAATATTATAATATTAATTAATTATAAAAGTGTTTTGTCGTAACATTTTGATGCACAAATTAAGGACAGCAAAATAACTACTTTTTTGTCCTCCTCATCCTTCCACGTTCAAAAAAATTATTCCATTTGTTTTCAGTGTTACTCCAGAACTTCTCTTACTCCATTTTTTTCTTTTAATTAATATTTTGTATTCTAACATTATAAATATCATAAAATTCAAGAAGTAATGCAGCAAATTCGTGGTTATTAAATAATGGAAAACTATTAAGGCCAATAGAATATTGAAATAAATTAAATTATTGTAAACTATTGTAATTCTATTTTAGCAACATTTATTATTTTGTACACTGTACGTAAATAACAATTACAATTTCCTTGCTGCGTATCTTATGCAGTGTGTATGAATATGAAATGCTTCTTGGTCCATTGTAATGTGTGATTTTAGAGCCTCCACATGTAAATTACATAATAATTTCAACGTTAGGCCCATTAAAAATATTTCTTATACAGTGATTACACAACCTTCCTCTCATTCACTTACATTTTTTAGTAATTTAAATTTTGATTTCGTAGAAGAGACAAATAGTTAATCCTTGATGTTTCTTATTTTCTTTCAATTAATATACATGTTTATTAATTGTCACGCGATTTCTTGACATATACATAATAATCTAGACATTTTTATTCAGCACTGCGGAATGCTATTTCAACAACATCGAGATATGAGATATATTTAATTTTTGAATAACATAATTTTAGTATTTGTTAATTTATTTTTATTATTTTTTTTAATAACATCTACACAATTTAAAAGGTCACACAGAGTTTTGTCGTTCGTTAGAAATTTTTTTTACTAGATATGCTTCATTTTCGTGGAGAACTTTTGATAATGGTATACGATTAATGATACATTGTCACACACTGTAATTTACTATTTAAAAACTCTATATTATATAACACCTAAAAAATATCATAATAATGATTAGTGAATCTCATAATGTTTCATTGGGTGCATTACAAAAGCGATGTTTTTTTTATAATTCTATAAACTACTAAGGATAGAAGTTAATTAAATATATTTAACAACTCATTCTCATTGAAAAGTAAGATAATTTTATTTAATAAACAAAAACCATTGAAGTTAACAGTTTTGATAATTTTTACATTATCTAAATTAGTTTGTGCGTTTTTGTAAGTTTTTCGATGAAAAGCATGGACATTTATTTAGATTCATTGAAGTATTTGTAAAGTTGAAATAAATTTAAATTATAATTTTTTTTTTTCTCATACTTTTATAATACAAATATTCATATTGTATAAATAATGTATACAAGAAAAGAATTGAATATCGAATTCAAAGTAGAAGAATTTTTTACTTCTAAAGAGTTTTAAATAAATAAAATTTAAATCATTTGAAATTTTATGAAAGTATTTATTAAAATGTTTATTCAATTTTTTCAATTCAATTATTTAATGAATTTATGTAAAAAAATTTTTACAATTAGTTAATATTAATATTTTATTCATTAAAATTAATATATTTAATGTATATTTTTAACTTTAATTATATTATATTTTATTATATATCTCTTTTTATTAATATTTAATAATTTAGCAAATACGAAATTCTTAATAGAGTAGTCGTAATTTTTGAACGCTTATTAATTCTTATTATATATATTTAGAGTTTTAAATATTTGTAAAGTTTAATAAAAATATTTGTTCTACAAAAGTAACATAAATTCTTAACTATTTTATCACGGTATTGCATATTATTAAATGCATTAAGTAATGAACAAAGTTTATAAATACATACTTTTTCTTTACATTATTTGACTCCATATCCTGATCATATGCATAACTGCAATATTTTTTTTCCTTTTTTTGCCAAAAAGCTTTCATTAATTATTTTTGGATAGTTAATGTATTTGTAAAATTGCTAATTTTTATGAATAAAGAAGTGAAAAAGTTATACCTAAAAATTAGTTTAAGTAAACTAGGTTTAATAAAAAAACTTTGAAGATTAAAAACAGTCACATTTAAACATTGAGCGACAAAACTCGTGTGGTAACCTACATATTTAACTTTGAGTGGAAAAATTGTATTTTAAATCCTCACAACATCATCATATTATAATATTTTTGAGAATTTAATAATTTTGTATAAAAAATCTTGTGGAATTTTAAATTGTCAATAAACATTTTTTGCACAATATATTTTTTATTTTAAATAATCGAGTTTATTTTTTAGGATACATGTTCGTTACTTAAAAATGCATTTTTACATTTCTGTATATTTTATACTAGTTAACTTACGTGTCCAAATGAATATGTGAAGTACACATAATTAGAACAAAAATTATACTTTAAAATTTTCATTTTTTTAATTTATAAAACAATTAATATACTTATAAAAAATTCTTAATAGTAAAATCTCATGAAAAGTTCTACACATTATAATTCGGAAATAATTTTCCTGATGCTTTTTTTGTGATTTAATTCGAATTTTAATAATAGTTACAAGTAAAATTACTTGATTTGATGAAATCAACAAAAATTGCAAATGATTTGAAGTGCAGAGACGGTCGAATTTCTTATTCGCATGTATGCATAAATACATAAAATTTTTGTATATGCAGAAACATAAAAGTTATGTAACTTATATTATTTTTACCGAGATGAATAACATCACGAACCCGATTCATAATAAATAAAATCCGGCACTGTATTTTCTTTAGTCGTAAAATTCAAAAAGTATACTAATATATAATATATTTTAATAATTTATTCTGAATATAATGCCATATTTTTAAAAATTTTAATTATAATTAAGAAATAAGATTTCTTGAGAAATTTATTTTTTTTATACTCACAAAATATTGGTTATTGATTTTGGTTATTAATTTAATATTAGTCATAAACATATAAGTTGTGTTTATACAATTATGTTGGAATAATTGCTTTTAATTTCAGGTATATGTTGCAATTTTATTAATAATGATAAATTACAAAAAGTTATTAATATTTAATTAGTAATTTTATTTTGAAGAAGAATTGGGTCGTGAAGAAAATTGAAGTTAACGTTATAATTAAAATCGTTAATGTGTAAAGTAGCAAAGAAATGCTGCTTCCAAATGAGTTTAATGAGCTCAAAATTACTTACTCATAATACTTTTTCTTTTATTAAGGAATTGAATATTGATATTTTACAATAAAGTTAACAATAAATTGAAGTAATTAATTGTAAGAGCAAAAATAGTTCAGTAAATAAATATATTATACTGAAAACTATTTTCTATGAAACAATTTTATAAATTAATTTATTTATAAATACATGATCAGAAAATGAGAATTACGTAAAATAATATAAATTGCAACATTTTTATTTTAATATTTTTGAAATAGATCGCCTGCAATATAATTTTGTGCGATACGAATTACATTACTTACGTTTCAAAAAGAAATTAGTGAAATTTAGTCAAATGTGCATATAAAATTGATAAAATAACATCTTTAAAATGTATACAAATAAGTTTTAATAAATTATTCATTGCATATTTTATACAAAAATATATTTTTGACAAAAAATATTTATAAAAGTATATTGAATAAAAATATTATCTTAAGATAATATTACAAATAAATTTATATATTATAAACACTTGTACATAAACTATATAAAATCATACATAACTTTTATAATGCCTGTATATAATTGTATGCTATAAACATATATATAGTTATATATAACTATATATTAGTTCATATAGAGATATATTAAAATGAATGTTATTGGAGCAATAAATATCTTCATTTTAGTTCATTTTTTTGACTAATATCAAGGTAAACTATAGTATCAAAATGTATATCTACATGTTTATTCTAATATATATAATTTCAACTAATATTTTGATTATATAACAATTGTGATCAAATGCAATTTAATTTTATATTTTTAAAAGTAGTAAACAAGGATTAGAAACTATTAATTTATTATAATAGTCTTGCAGTATTTTAGCTTAAATCATTTATGATTTTCATGTATATTAAATGAATTAATTTGAATACAAAATATACATCAATTGGAAATAAATTATTTTTGATAATATATTTAAATATAATATATTTTAAAAATCAAAAAATTATAATGAATAAATTTTACATTCACAATATTTTAATTTATTCTTTATTTTATAAGATAATTATAAAATTATAACTTTATTAGTAAATAATTTCGTCATGGTATTATTTATTTCAGTAATGTGTAGAATTAAGGGATTACGTTTTAATACAATATTTACACGGCATTATTTTAACCCAAATATTATGTAGTAGTAAAAACACTTTATAATGTAATAATAAAAACTTTGTTGTTATATATTATAATGTTAAATAAAATATCATTTAAGCAACTCTTAGTTATTAATTGAAAAGATATTCAGATGAACATTGAAAAAAGAGAAAAATCTGTTGCTCCAATAAAATGCATAAAATTTGCTGTGAATATTACAGTATATTCTATTTTCTAAAAAATTATGTACAATATTATTCAATGCAGCAAAGAAATATTTCAGACGCTTTATAGAAATATTATAAATAAAGTCTATATTTAATAATAGTTCAGAAATATTGTTGAAAATTTTTCTTGTCACAAAATAATTATTGTTTTTAAAAATTTCTAGTTAATCGTTAACTCCATAATTAATAGTAAATAAATAAAAAAAAAATCTTTGTTTATTTATCTACTGTTAAAAATTTTTTTAAATATATTGTATACACAATAAAACAATAGTTTTGTTTAAATGGTTTGGCTCTCTTTAAGGTTTTATAGTCTTTAAGAATTTTACAAATACTTTATATTTGGTTTTTAATGTTATTATTCGTAAAAAACTTTTCTAGAATAATAATGCTTTTGATATATTTATTTTGGTTACTTCTTATAAGAAATGACAATATATCTCAGTGGTTTCATTTATAAACCGAGTGTTTTATGGCTTGTATTTCACGTACATATTTCCATAGTACATGATTCACACCATAATTCCTAGTAATAAAAACAATATAAAACAGAAATTATAAGGCTTGAAAACGACTCCTGTGGTTAGAAATGTATAAATGGAAAGATGTAAATAATGAATCTTTCTTATTTTTATTTTATTACGTCATAAAGTTATTAATAGAACAATGGCAATAATACTTGCAACCACACATTAGCACTCGAAATTAATCGTACCGATGTAATTCACGTACTCTTTTTATTTTACTCCTCCAACGCAATATGATGTCAAAAACATAGGATAAGAATTTAACAACCGATGCAATAATTTGTAGTCTAAAATATAGTTTCATTGTAAGACACTCGGCTTATCATTTTATTATCATTCATTTCAATGGTTTCCATCTACTCGAATCCTAGAAATGGTAACTAAAAGCAATATTTCTGAAGTATTTTTAAAGTGACTTCATAGATCGCGATTACTCAACAACTATCATCCTCATAAATCCAAATCTCTAGCCATTCATATTAAAAGCAGTTGTTATTAATGTGAGAGTAAAATAATTCGATTTTCAAATTTCCAATACCACCCTTTTTTTAAGACTTCACCTTTCGATTAAAATTGACGGTTAAAGATTTATCAATCGGATGATGAGAGCCGAGGGAGTTGCCTCAACAATTACCTAAATATCGAGGTAACAGAGATCAACTCGTAGCCTAAAATGCGCGGTATTTCCGAAATGTATATATATGTAATATTTATATATTTAATATTTATATATGTTAATTTTTGCCACTTAGGATACGGAACAACAGGTGCGTTTGACAAATATTGAACGCGCCTTGCACGCGGTATACGTATAGTCGCTGGACTTCCCTCACTCACAGCCAGGTGTTGAGGCGCACCCTCTCATCCAGCTTCGCCGGGTCGTCGTCGACGTGGGTGTCGCGGGTGGCGACCGGTCAGGAGCCCAGGTCGGGCTGGGACTCGAGCTTCTGGAACCTGGCGGTGTAAGGGAGCCGCTGTCTGTAGTCCAGGTTGTCACGATACTGCTGGCCCCCGTAGGAGCGTCTGGAGCCGCCGTTCTCGAAGTTGCCCGGGTTGTCGGCGTAGCTTCCGCGTCGCGACGTCGCCAGGGTCGTCGTCGTCTCGGCCGTCGTGGCCTGGAGGTGCAGTGGCATCCGTATCGTTCCTGGGGAGGAGTAATTCGGTAATCAGGTTATTGCAGTGGATCATAAGCACGAGCATCCGCGGGGCTACAATTTTTATTTGTTTTTTACGGGATGCTTTTACAGTGCATAAAATTAAGCTACCGCATTAGGAATTTCGCACTTTACGGTAATACTCTGTTCGTAAAAAACAGGGCAAGATGTGCCTTTTTTTATTGAGAAATTTACAAGCTTAAGTGGGGAGGTAGCGAGATTTTTTACAGTCCAACTTTTTTAAGGGTTGTGAACATAAAACAAGCATTTCAAATTTACAAATGGCAGATTTATGCATCCAAAACATTATCTTTCACTGGGTGGGCTCTTTAATTAATAAATACATATTTCATGTAAACTTCGTCCAAGTTTTACCATGCATTATAAAACCGTATGTGCATATTTTATAAAAGAATTTAATATCCACGTGGAATATGTGCATTATTGTAATGAAAATTCTAATTAATTGTCTTCATGTTTGAAAATTGTAAATGATAATTAATTATTTCATGTGCAAGATATTGTTTTATTTTAAATTTTTATTTGTTTTTTCTAGAGCAGTACTTTAATAACAAGTGTAATGCAGCATCTTAAAATTTTGAAGCAAATAAAAAGGAACGTTAAATCATAAAGTTAATAATATAGATTACTAATAGAGAGTAGTTTAAAAATTGTTGAACGTTGTACAACCATAAAACTCTGTTTATAGATAATATTATCTATTTTATGTTTTACAATTTTTCTCATTTTAATTGGCTAGATTAATGAGATTTCAAATTATTTCAAATAAATTTATCAAATAATAATATTTTTTAATTCATAAAATCATAAATTTGAAAGTGGTATAAAAATTGAAATTAATTAAATAATTAATTAATTGTTTGTATCATCAATTAATATATTTTATTCAGATGATATAATTTATATATTATAATTTATAAAAATAAATAAAGTAAGTCGATGTTATAAATCTTATTAACAAATAAAAAAGGCTGGCCCCGTCCGTGTAAAACCGACAAAAAACAGTGGAAAATTGTAAACCGGCAAAAAAACTTAAATCGAACTGCCGATTTGCCTAATCTACATACGTTTGCAGGATAAATTTTTTCGCATGTGTGGTTTACGGTTCTACCTGACGAAAATTGAAGATTGAAAGGGATTTCCTAGTCGAAAAGATCGGCAATCTAAAGAATAAGAGCGAATAAGGCGGACGAATACAAAACTGTTTTTAAAAAATGTATAAACCACATCTGCTTTAATTTATTTAATATGGATCACCTCAAAAATTTAGTATACGTATATTTAAATAACAAGCTAATATTGAAAGTTCAATTATTCTTAAAAATTAAAAGATATTTTTTTCGTTTTTATACATTCTATAATTTCGAGTATTATTCAAAATGACTTTCTTTTTCAAAGTTTATAATTCTCAAAATAAAAGCTTTTTAATTATTAACATTTATCCTATCACAAAGTTAAAGTAATGAATGAGAATAAATTTAAAATTAATATTTTTTTAAATATTTAATTATCTGCTAGTATATTATGTTTCATGAAAATCATACTGAACAAACTTTATTTTCCATATTTTTTGTAATACACTTAATCCTTTTGAGTTATTTATTCATTTTGCTTAATAACAGTTAAAATTTATGTTTTAGATAGAAATAATTACTTTGAGGGATCATTTATATTTGAAGCTTGTAAATGAAATTTATCAATGGAATAATATTTTTATAATTATGTTAATTAAAGTTTCGCTCAAGAAATAAATTTTTATTAAAAAATTTATTTATAATATTATTAGAAAATAAAAAATATTAAAATCATTTATAAAATATAAATATTAAAATGTGAAAAATATTGAAATTCTTTTAAAAATATTTATTTTAAATTATTGGGAATGCTCAGATTATTTAATCAAAATTTAATTATGTTATTATTTAGTTTATTAAAAACTTTCATAGTATATTTAAAAAAACATTCATTTAAATGTTATACAAGATTTTGTTGTTAGTAACCTCTCAAGGTACGAAACTTTTCCACATAAATTTTTAACTAAATAATACCCCAGTGACTTGTGTTTCTTACCATTAAAAAAATATTTTAAGAGCTTCGCGAGTAGTATCATGGATCATTTTTAAGTTTATAATGAAATATAAATATATTTTTAGATTAATTAATGATGATATAAATCAAGCAGAAATATTATTTATTATCAGTTTGTATATAATTATTTTGATATAAAATATTTCAAAGTTTTTTTTTCTTGTGTATGTATTGTTACATGTACAATATTTTAACAATAAGAATTGAAAATAATATTACTGGGTTTTGTTATCATGTTTATACCACAAAACATAGACACTTCACCACAATCACTAAATAATGACAATTCCAGAAAATACGATTTAATCACGTTTATTCAAGTGCTTAAAAGCGAAAGAAGAGTTTGCATTTAATATTGTTGGAAAAATAATGTCGAATCAAAGTAAAAAGTTAAAAAAATAAAAAATGAAAATTCAAAAATAGAAAATTGAGAAGATAAAAAATGCTTGATCTCCATTTTTCTGCTTCTATATTTATTAATTTACTTAATTTAATATCCTCAATATCCTCGTTAAATTACAGTTCAAGGTTTTATTATATTCATATAAAATATGGTATTATTTTGTTACTAGTAACTTCAAGATCATTGCACTTATAGTGTATTACATGTGTTATTTTTCAAGGTGAAGATTTTTGGTATCATAATTTTTTATTTTATATATTAAATAAATAGGGTCAATTCTACTTGATATGACATAAATGGAAACCCAGTGTAACATTACATTTAGAAATTCATATTTTGATTTACAGAATGAACAAAATTGGTGCCTTTATTTTATTTCTTTTTTAATATATCTAAATTTTAAAAATCTAAAAAACGATATTAAAGACATCTACAAAATGTATATACAAATAAAATAACGAACTTTAATTAATATTATTACAAATTGCGTTATTAAATATTCGTTTTAATAACAAGAATAAATAAAAAGCGAGCGGGTCGATCAGATGCAGAAAGTAAGAATCAACACACAAGTTGATTTGTAGTTTAGTTGATCTTTGCTACGCAGTATGAAGGGGTTTCGAGTTGTGCAAATGGTGTAGCACTTTTACCGGTCAGCCAATCGCTTGGCTGATCAGTAAGGATCAGCGTTAATCAGTTTGATTAGTAAACGCTGATTGGTTTGAATTGTTGATCAGTGAAAGACGATTGACGACTTTTGATTGGCTTTTGGTTCGGGGACAGGAAGTCACTTCATTGCACTATACAAATGAAAGTGGTGTACGAGAAACAGCTCGAGGGAGAGTTTCAGGGTGATGTGAATGTACCATCACTGTGTAAATAAAAAAATAATAAATAAAGTCTGCTTTACTGTTATTGTTTAAGAAAAATCTTATTTTTTTATCTACTGTAATCATGAGAATAAATAAAAAATAAAATTATATAAATATATTATTTAATAAAATAAATATATAATAAAGATATAAAGGTATACAAGGAAAGTATTAATATTATTTTTAATTTCATTATATTCAAAAAATTAATAACATTCGTATAACTAACTTTCCTGTCAGATGCCATGCCAACCTTCTCTTTTATTAAATAATTTTTAATTTAGGTTATATTCGAATTCCGTCATATATTGAACCATTGCATATAATATTCAAATGTCATATTTCTGAAATATTAAATAATTCCACATTGCATAGTTGTTACATGACGTTTATTGCATATATATCGCATGGTAACCTTCGATTGTTTAATTAATTCAATATATTTATTTCAATTCTATTAATCTAATTGCTCTGTTTTTTTTTTTTTTTTTTTTTTTTTTTTTTTTTAATATTCAGAAAATAGTTTTATCTATCTCCTCTGTATCATATTTTTTAAAATTCCATTTAAATCTACCACGCCATTCAAAAGTTACACGATCAAAAAAGATACTTTTTATTATGTATACAGCTTTACGGCATATTAGTTTTATATGAACGTTAATTAATTATATAATATACAGATTTTATAACTAAAACTAATATTTTTAATGGTTATACTAAAGAAGTGGAAAATATAATATTAAATATATTATTTTATAATTAAAAAACAGAAGTAATTCGTGTATTTTTAAAACAAATTCTTTTCGGTCGATTTTAGCAATGAATGATAGAACATGTTTAATAAGTGTATATAGTATAATGACTGAGCTTATAATATTTAATAAACATATTAAAAGATATAATATTATTTACAATTTACATTAAATAATTTATCATTTTTTACGTATTTACATTTTCCTAGAGATTTAGAAAGTTAAAGGACATTATTTATTTGTATGTATTAAACATATATTTTTAATTGTTACAATTAGATCACATTTGTTATCCAGCATCATTATTTATGCATAAATCAAATTAAAATTAAGCCTTCAACTTGAAATTATATCATTTTACGAGGGTAACAAATGATGTTTAAAAGTTCATTACAGCAGATGGTACCGTACTATACGTATAATTCATAGATCAGATGTTTCGTACAGAGGAGAACTTTTGAAAGCTAATCGATAATGTGAAGTAACTCAAGTGTGAATCTCTAGTATCATAGGATTTTCATGTTAATTTAGATTTATTAGCAAATTTTTTCCATCACATCTCGATATCTGTTATAAAAACGGGTAAAGAGTTATATAAAAAATGAGTGATAATATTTAACATATGTTTGTGAAAAAAACTTTTATAAGATTTTCAAAAAAAGCCTGTCAAGACATGATTAATTGATCCAATTAAGTGTTATAAAACAGATACAATTTTTTTACTAAGAACATCTGATTACCATATTCTATAATTGAGCAATTATAAATAAAAAAATTAATACTTTGTTAGATAATGTATACATTGATTTAAAATGATGTTTTATAGAATTAAAGGAAATAAAATATGAAAAAGAGATAGATAGATAGGGATATATTTTTGTTTATATACAAAAAATTGGACATTTGAATTTACATAATTTAGTATGAACAGTTGTTTACGGATCGGTAAGAGATAAAATATAAATATAAATTTACGTAACATGAATATAGTAATATAATATATAAAATTAACAACAATAAAATTGTAGAAATTAGATTACAGATTTGAATAAAGAATATATTGTTGAAAATTTAACGAATTTGTAAAAGAAGAGAAAGAGTGAGAGAGAGAGACAGAAAGAAAGAGAAGAAAAATGAGAGTGGATAAAATGAAAAAATTGATGGAATACGTGTGAACGCGAATTTATTTCAATAAATCATTAATTTTTAAAAGATTTATTTAATATAGAGATAATATAGATACTAATTATTAAAAAGGTAACTAAAGAATACTGCCTATAAAGTTAGTTTTTTTGAAAATTAAAAATTTTAAATTAGAAGCAATTAAGTACAAGTAACATATAATTATTATATTATTTATTTATTTTGTAGAATTTCAGATCTATGTTATAATATTTAAATGCTAATGTTTTATATATTAAAAGTATGTATTAAACATTTAATCATAATTACCATGATTAACTTATAGTCAGATTTATTTAAGAACTCTTTTTTAATTTTATTAATCCTGATTTAACCAACTACAATTATAATTTAATTTATTATATTGCATTACATTCATACATGAAGTTTTTATTCATTCTACATTTTACAATTAATAATTGTCGAAATATTAAAGTTTAAATATTGCAGTATTTATATTGTATGTATATTATATAATACTTAATTTTGAATACAAATAAAGAAAAGTTTATTTAAATATTTTATATTAATATGTTAACTTCTAGTGACAAATTGATTTTGAATTCATTTAATTTATTTTTATAGTTATTTTTAAAACAATTTATATTTTAATTCAAGACTTGTAAAAATTTTTATTTATATAGTTTTTAAAAATTAAGTTTGTCATTAATTAATAAGTATACACGTAATACGCATATAGTTTATCTTTTATAAGTAGTTTTTATAGTAAACAAATTATTCAAATACGTAAAAAATTTTTTTAGTAAATATTCATAAACATTTTAAAAGGTATAATTACCAATATTATAATAATTAATACAATTGGTTTTACATTTTATACATGCCATTATTATAATTCATCAATATCGAGTATTTCTATAGATCGTGTCTCTGTCACTTTATAATTTATTCTGTTGTTAGTTTAATAGAAACTGATTTTTATGTGTCATAAACATAATTATAATGTATCATTTATAACTTGTTAATTCTGTATGTTAGCCGTACTTCTTTAAAAGTTTTTTTTATTATTACGTGTCAATACTACGAATAATAAAAGTATTTTTATTTTAATGTATAATAAAATTGAGTATAAGTATTCGAATAATTATAATTAAGAAAATTAATAATAATTTTATTAAAAAAATGTAAAAGATTTATAATTTTACCTAATATTTTTGTTTACGTATTTCTTTTTACAAATTTTATTATTAATTCATTAAACATTGGTTTTTTAAAAGTATATTTGTAACCTGAAAAATTAAAGTTTTAATTTTATTAAAAAATGCAGGTAGTCCGTAAATTGTTCAGTCGTTGAATATCGATCAATTAAAAAGTTCACAGGTTGTATATTTACTCGACACCATAAACTTCATGTGAACTGTCTGATCTTATTATTAAAAATGTTATCTATAACATTAGATTTTAATTTAATTATATTGTATTATATTAAACTTAATTATAATTCGATCAATTTACAATCTTGTAATCTTTGTAATAAACATAATGCATAAATAGTACATAAATATTACAAATTTTTATCAGCTATTTATCATTAAATATTTATATTTTTTTTCTTTCAATTTTGATACATAAATCTTATGTTTTACCAATTTTTATGTAAAACATTTTTCTTTGTTTAGTGAATATTTCCATCTAATTATACTATTTTAAATGGTGTTTTAATTAAAAAAAATCATAAATATTAATCACAGTTTATTACCGCCTGGTTTTTATGTTACTAAAATAAGTTTTTGTACTGAATACCTATAATATTCACAAAGATTATTTACAAAATATTTATAAAAAGTAATAATATTTTCTGTGCATGTATTGTTCTTACCTTGTCTTTTGTAATTATTTTATAATTTAAGTAGCAGTATTATATATTTTCATGTATCATTGCTTATGAATTAAAAGTAAAAAAAATTGTTAAATGTAGAATGATCATTAAAAGAATTTTTTTCATGTAGAGCTTATGTTTTTTTTTAAGTTCGATTATATAAACATATTGAAAAAAAATTTAATAAAAAAAAATTGTAAAATAAAAAATCTGATGTAACAATATACAATAATGTAATACTTTGATGAAAGAACGAACGTTTATATCTTTTAGTATGGTTTAATGCTTTAGAGTAAGGGGAATTTGAAATATCGTTTGTGAATTACGAATAGAGATATTGTGGTAATTTGCTATATTATCTTTTAGGTAAATAGGTTAATAGTATAAATTCAAAGACTCAATAGAGTATTCTTTTGCTGACTTTGTAACAGTTTTTATTCATTTTATTACTATATACTAATTTTTAAATTTATAGTAAATTGAACAAGTTATATTAGCTTTTTTCATTTTATAACCAATTCAATTAGTTCCTTGAGTAAAATGTTATGATTCTTTTTATATAATAATAAGTATGATACTAAAATGCGGAAAGTTTTTAATGCGTATTTGCATTTTATTTTTTATTTATCTATATTTATTATAATATATCATCATCCAAACTTAGAAAAAAGTGTTACATATTACTTTTAATTGCTTTTTTTTTTAATTGTTCAGAACATTGCTTATTTAAATATTATGTATTATGAAAATTTTTCAATTTCTTTTTTACATTCATAGTAAATAGTAACTGTTTATTAAAAGAGTAATATCTTATAGTCTTTATATTTATGTAGTGATTTGAAAATATAATTGACTCTTAAACTTTCGTATTATTATCGTTGAGATTTAATTTAACTGTTTGAACGGAATAGAATAATTTTTTTTTACTGGATGCCTGCTTTCGATTACGGGATTTAAATTTATACATATTTAATAATAATAATTTGAGTTTTGAGAAAAGTTCATACATTCTAATATATTTTGTTATGAGTAGTGTTTGATCGAAACATGTTTCTATAGGTTTGGTTGCCATGGTTTGCGAATAGAGGAAGTTAGGAATGTGATATTCCATTTCATAGTTGGTAGAATTTCTCTAGGGTTATCTGATTAAACCTACTATAATTAAAAAGTAAAAATATCTGAAGTTTTTCTGTCAAGTAAGAGATTTGTATGATAATCTTTTAATTAAATTTTAAAATTATATACCTCATCTTTTTATTAATAGTTTTTGATTAATTTTAAGTTCTTTATAGTATACACTTTGAAAAACTTTTTACATTGTTCTTTATTACTCTTGGTTATGAAGTATAGCTATTGGTATGTGAAGAAATAAATAAGACTGTTTGAATATATTTTTTTCAAACCAGATTTGCATGGCCAATTTATATTCAAAGCATATAATGTACGGTGTGTAGCTTGTGAACAAAATTTAGAAATTATTATTGCGGTCAAGTACTATTAGTATCTCTCTGTACTAAATATCTATATCCTTTACAAGCAACGACAGTTTTCACGTCGAGTCAATTAAGTTTCTCTATTTTATGAAACGTAGCTTGTCAATGTATATTTCTCATTTCTCCCAAATTGTCAAAATATCTTACGCAGTTATGTGAGCAGCATTTTATGTTAGTCGTTACCACATCAATTATTATTTTAGAGTTCTCACTTCTCTATTTGTGTGTATGTTTAGGTATAACTATAATAATATTATTTCACTATGAAGATACTTGTTTACGAATGTCATTAGTACCTTCAAGAATAATGTTGTTAATCTTAATGATTAAACATAAATAATTGTGTTAATCCAATAGAATCTTTATTCAAATTGTAAAAAATATAATTTCCTTATGTTGATCGATGTTAAAAAATTTTTAGCTGTGTTTCATTAAAATCAATTTGTTTCATATGTAATTTATGATGTTAAATTTATAATCGACTCCAAATCATTTTATATGAAGTTTAGTAAGATTTAAAAGATTTAAAATTAAACTCCATATTAACAATTTTCTAATATTGAAAGTAATTTATTATGGTAATTTCAGATAAGGAGTATTTACAAGTTGAATGTATTATTAAATTGAATAAGAACATTTTTTTATATGAATTTTATTTAAAAAAAACATTAGTAAATAGACACATATAATTTATAATTTTTTACTTTAAATTGTCCATTAAAATATAATACAACTATTATGAAATTAAAAATCGCTATAAAAGTCTTGATAGAATATTAATATTAATATCACATTCATTATTTAGAACGTAAAACTGATTTAAATTACTTAAAGAATATTCATCAGTAATAAATTAACATAATCATAAAATAAAGTCTATTTTAAAAGTGTTGTATTTCAAAATAAAAAATGTAGTATATAATTTAAAAATTATTGGCAATTATAGTTATCAATCAACCTATTTAATTAATTCAGACTTTTTTCACTTAGATTCAATAATAACATTCTCTTAGATTCAGTAATAATTGCAAAATGTATTATAATACATTAGAATTATATTTTTAAAAGAGTATTTTTATAATTTCAAGATTAAAATGTTATATATGATTATCTATAAGACATAAAATAATTGCTTATGAAATACATAGGATTATAAGAAAAATATGAAAAAATAAATCAATTTATTGATTGGAAATTTATATTATTTTCAAAATTTAAGAATTTGAAAGAAAGTATTTTTTAATTATTAAGATGCTTATATCTTTTTAAATAGTTGCAAGTGAATTAAGGGCACATTACACTTGTTATAAATCATTGAAAGGAATGATTTTAATATTTCTCAAATACTATATTAATAATCAAAAATATATCGAATATAAATTACATTGTTTAAATTAAAATTTAAACAAATACATTATGATTGTACTTTTAAAATGTGACTTTTAATCATTTCCTTAAATTTGAAGAATTTTTGCCGATATAAATATTTATGATTCGGAAATTATTTTTACATTTATCGTTAAAGATTAATATTTTTTCTGATCAACAATGTAGGCATTGTAATTAGGTTTGTTATTAAAAATAGTTCGTGCAAAGTATTTGATCTAATTATGTATAATTAAATACAATGATCTGCTAAGTATCTATTCATTTTTGAAAAAATACAAAACTAGGGTACTCAGTGATGGCTTACAGAACAGATAGCATTTCAAAATTTGTCTTGCAATAATTACAAGTAGTAACTTAGATTTGATAAATGCAAGAACTATTGTTCGTTTAATAATTATGCAGTGAAGAATTACATTTTTGTTTATTAGTATTTACAAGCACAACAAACCTGTACTCGTGCATATTTTTTTATTTGTTCCATTACCTAATTATATAAGTTAATGCGTACATAAAAAACCTTGCAACATGGTTTATCGAAAAATGCGTAATAAATCACTATATTATATTAAACAAAAAAAATTCCAGAAATTTTAAACTGAGTTATTTTAAATCAGATAGTAATGTGTACCAAAATATTTGTATGTACAATCGTAACTGGGGAAGCCATGTAAGTAAGAAGTGTACATAATACAGTTGATATCAAAATGTCAAAATGCAGAGACCGAAACATCCCAAGCTACTAAAATAAACCATTAACTTTATAATACACGAAGAGTTAGTGTAGTACAAGAAATTTCCGTTTGGAATATTATAAAAATGTGTAGGCAGCTCGAGTACGAGCGAAGTCAATGCGAGCAAAAAATAAAATCTTCAATTTATTAATTTATTTAGTTGTGCTAATAAGTATAAAGAAAGCACAAGAAAAAAGAAAAAAGAAAAAAGAATAATCATTTTTAGAAGAATAATGATGGAGCATAAATCGGAACCCACCAATCGGAGAATTAGAATTGTAATTATAGACTCAGTTCAAATGTTAAGCGAGACAAAGGAGTTGGCGAATTTGTGCTTAATTAAGTTGAAATTTGGTCAGTCGTCAGATTGCACATGCTAGTTACCGCAAGTATTTGAATTGTGGTTGGTAAAATATATCTTTAATAAAGGAGTTTGAGTACAAAGCCCGAGTTCTTAGTGGAGAACACATTCGCGTTTCTATTCATTTCCGCATATTTCCTGCGCGAACACCAGAACAATGAATATCGGCGTCGTTTTTCTCGCGATTCTTCAACCCAAAATATTACGTTTAACGTCAAATTAAATTTTTCCATTTTAATTTCTTTAAAAAAAAACAAGAACAAAGGAGAAGAAATGTGAAGATAACAATAGCGATATTTTTATCGTTGAATCGTTGCTTGTTTTAAAGTGAATTTTTTATGATAAACATTAATTTATGTCGGCATTCAAATTGTATAATTAAATCCTTTAATTTCACTTTAAAAATAAGTATTATTTTAATAAGTATTTATTTGCATAGTATTTCCAGTTATACTTCCTTATTCGTGCATTAATTTTATTTTTAACTATTCTTATGAAATATTATTATTTAATACGCGTTATAAATTAATATTCACTACAATATAATATAAATAATTAATACACCAATCAATTCATTCGTTGTATACTATTATTATTTAGCGATTTTGAAATATTGAAAGTAAAATAATTAATGATTATAAAAGAACCAACAAAAAGAAAATTATTATTCTAATTTTATTATTGCAAAGATTTCAGAGGATATATAAAGTGTTTAGTAGGGTTTAATTATAAAGTACCTAAAGAAAAGTATTTTGTCATTTTAATAATGGAAAGAAGAAAAAAATTAAAACCAATTTCAAATAAACCGGATAAAGGAAGATTTTTCTTCCTCACTAGTGTAATAAGAAAAAACATTTCTTAATTAAAACAATATATATAAATTCAATGCAAGTTCGACTTATTTCTCAAATACCTTAAGACGCTTTGTGATTTTTCTTTCAAATAACAATGAAATTTGAAGTAGATTGAGTTAATTTTGGCCGTTGATTATAGACACCGAATTTCAAAATGAAGTGCAGTCATTTCTAAATATGAGTTAGACATCGAACTGACATAAACCATGCCAACAATTTCAAGCTATTGTACATTCCTAATTACTAGCCTCATAATAAATTCTCAAAATAGCGAGTTTTCATAACTTTCGATTATGTAATAAATTTATTGCAACGCGTAAATAACTCTAAAATATATCAAATTTAGCTTTGCACAGTTACAGTAAATATAAATTAATTATAAAATTCTGTTTCTTTACAAGTAATGAATGAAATTTGTTCGGGTGACGCGATTTACATAATCTTGAAAGGAAAATTCAATTAACTAAAGATTGCGTGAAATTGAGGATGTATTGTATCGTTGGGCATACCTAGTTTAATCAAATTTATTTCTGAATAGAATACATAATATTTTTTGGTAAATTTTTTTTAAGTTATTTTTATAGAAAATCTCAAGGGTGCTTTAAAAAAATAAAAGAATATTTATTGAAGCTTTGGGAATATTTTGTCAACATTACAAAAATAATAGGGAAAGTAGATACTTTCCCTAAAAATTTATCAAATATATTTTTGCGGTACAATTTTGAAATTCTTCACGTGTTTGCATTTTCAAATAAAACATAAGTTTTTTTATTCTGCAATTTTATCGTTTATTTTGAAGAAGCATATCACTCGTTGATTAATTTTATATCTTTCTAATATTCTAATATCGAGACATTTTATGCTACAAAAGACGTACAGAAAGTAATAAACCAGATGTAATTTTTGAGGATTTATATTTATGTTGCAAATGTTGTATAAAGCTAGGTTTTTTTTTTTTGCCTTTATTTGTTTTTATTTTTTTAATATTTTATACACATGTTATGTTATATTGCACAAAAGTAGATCTAGTAAAACTCGTAAAATCTTTAAGTAAACGCCATATCTTTATAAAATATTACAATACTTTAACCATTATTTTTAACTCTTACTTTAACTATAATAAACATCTTTAAATTAGTTAAAGATCTCATGCACTTTGATCGTCTCTTTTCCCTCTGTTTCTTATCGCCCGGGTTTTACGTTCATCAAGAAGTTCCCAAAGGCATGCATTATACCCAGGATTAAAAGTGATCATTAAAACTTGATCTTCAGGCTTTATCAAGTCAGTTTTTTGCCCGAAATCAGCGAATTAGGAATTTAGACCGATTTAAAAAAAAATCCATCTCAAAATAAAACGCTTTTCATCAAAGTAATAAAATCGGACAAGTTTTTTGAGTGTTTGGAAAGGCAATTTCCTCGCGCGATTCCGCAGCATCCGAGTACTTCCATCCGGAGGAGTATCGGCGATTTCTCCAAATGATCAACGAGGATGTTCATTACCAGCTGTGGCAATTGGCTCCGAGTTATGTTGAATATTCCGCAGTCGGATCGATCGCGCCGGCTCAATGTATCGTCCCGCAACTGCCTAACCCCTTAATCAAAGCGAAACCCCGATTCCAGTTCCGTCTTCGCCCCGAGATAACGGGACGGGTGTACGTCATTTCCTCCACGTCCCTCCTCCTCCTCTTCCTCGAGGTCGCTTTCGAGATCAGTGCACAACGGTTGTAGTGGGAGTACTTACGCGGGCTTTCCAGGAGTGTCCGTCCTCTGGGACTCCGTACCCTCGCTTTCAAATGGGAACGTCCTCCGAGAATGCGAGAAATCTTCTTTCGGGTGACTCGGAGCTGCGCCAGCTTATTCCCTCCCCTCCCTCTCCCCTGACAACCCCCGCAACCCTCCTTCTGGACAGGTGTCATTTAATGCCAGTCGCTGTTCTCAAATTGGGCGCATGGTTTTTTCGAATTTTGAATTTTCTGTGATTGACGCTTATTTTTCCGAAGGACTGTACAGCCTTTTATGATATAATACTGCGCGTCAATGCATCGACGGTGAGAGTATAATTTTTTATCAAAAAATCGATATCGCTCTCGAGTGTATCACTGCTGTGAGTGACGCGAAAAGTTATTTGATTATCTATTTTTTCCCTTTTATTGGGATTTACAGTTTTCTTGGCTCCACGATTTATAACCACGTCAACGCAAATATTTATAATAAATAGGGCTTTTCTTTTTAATTAACGGGGAGATGCATTAGCTTTTAATACGAGCTTCGTTACTTTTCAACAAACAAGTACTTGTTACCATTTAAAAATTAAATGTCATTTTGTGATTTAAAAAAGACATGCTCTTCGCGATTCACATTATTATTTTCGCTTTATGTAGACTAAAGGTGGATTCTAAAGAAACGGGAGCGCGGATTCTTGCAGTTAAAATTGAAACTTCTTTCGCTTTGCATTCATTATAAATACTTTTGTAATACTTACAAAACTTTGCTGCCATTCGTTAACATAAGTGTTTTTGGAGATACGCATTTAGGGTGAGCCGAGCTCGAGAGGGCATATTAGTTATAAATAATGTTCCCTTTGCAACAATATTGCAACAACTTTTGGATAATTAATGTGAGAAAAATTTGTAAAGCGCAAAGGCAATTATCGAGCTCGGGAAAAAGGCCAAATTCGCAATGGTCCTTTGGTTTTGTTTAAATAATTTAATTACGGAATTTAAAATAATTGATTTAACGTACCATTACGTGATAACCTAGAGCGTATTTCTGGACTGCCAGCGCAACTATAACGGGAGGTTACGGCTTCGGAGCGGGAAAGTGCGGGTTCGTGGCCGATTCGTATCCATGGACACCACGAGAAGAATTGGGCAAAACCGCGTCGGAATCTGCAATCAAATATGGATTCTTACTTGGTTTATCCAATTATTGGCAAAAGTCCTTGGCCCTGTATTTGTGTTTCATATAGTGATATAGTTTATTGGGTGTTGGTGAGGCGTCTCAAATGGGTCAAAAAGTGCGTTCTTGTTAGTTCCTAGATGATGAAAATCGAAAATTAAACTTCCATTGGGAATTTGTGGAAATTGCATTATGGTGCATCTTACTTTTACAACTTTCTATCTATCTTTTAACACGTGTTGAAATACGAGAACAATTGAAATTGAAGTAAATAAAGAGTTATAGAGACTTTTACTTACGGATTGAGCAGTGATACCTTACAAATAGTTTCTCTAAGGCTTCTAAAAGCGTATAATTCATTTTTAAAATGGAATTTTCTTTAAATTTTATTAAGAGTAATAAAAAAATATTTTCCATTATTTTAACCACGTTTTATTCCATAAAATTAAATTTTAACATATAGATGATACATTATTTAAATTGGTTTATTTTCATTGCTAAAAGAGTGCATTCTTATTTTCTTTATAATAAAATGAATCCGTTCCTTTCAGTTAAATCTCAAAAGAATTATTTTATCTAAATTAGATTTTTACTTTATTCAGAAATAAATTTTCATTCTCAAATGAAAAATTAGACTTTAAAATTTCATTGTAATTTATAATGCTGACATTGATTATTACATAATAAGTGGACATTAAAAGAATTAAAAATTCATTATTCTCGTGGAGTGAAATTTGAATTAATCAATCATTTATTATTAAAAATATATTATTTAAAATCGCTTTATTATATTTAAAGTTTTATATTTATTAACAAGACTTTTAACTCAGATTAGATAGCACGGAGGAAAAAATATTTCATTGAATTTAAAATCAAAGCCATAGAAAAAATGGAAAAACGAGAAATTTTAAAAATAAAGTTAAATTTAATATTATATCAATGGAAGACAGATCTGCATATGAATGACAAATTACTAGTGAAATATATATTTTTTCCTTAACTTGTATTTAATAACAATAATTATAAATGAATTATTAAACATTTTTATCGATATTTTGAAACTTTTAAATTGTATTTATTTTTATATCTTTAATTTTTATTAGATGGTGATTAAGTAATATAAAAATAAATGATATTTTTTTTCAATAGTTGAGTGTACATACAAACATATTAACGAAAATGATGGAAGACCGTGGAGGTATTCAGAAATATAATTGACAGATTTATATAAAATTATGCGTACACATTGATTACAATGGTTAAAGTCTAATATGTGATCCAACAAATTGATTTGAACTGATGTAATGACGAATTAATATTGTAATGCATAGTTACATATAATATTTGATATGCAGATTAATTAAATTCAGATCAATAGCCCCAAAACATGATTAACTATTGCGTGTAAATTTGCCCCACAGTATGGTTACTTTATAAAAACAAATGTATAACAAAATAAATATGAATGAGATACAGCAGATTTCTTTGTTCGTTTGTTTTTGATTTTTAATGAGTTATTTTTAATAAGAGAAGATTGAAAGATGAACGAAGCGAATTTATATTTTGTCCGTGCGATATCGCGTCGATAAATATAGCCTCGTACATTAAAGTAACATATAAAATTGAACATGGTATTACAAGTTATGCGGTATAAAGAAGAAATTGAATCGTTTGTAAAGCTACCTTTCGCGCAAATAATTCAAATTGCTACGCCGCGTTCGAAGCCGCAGAGCAATTCGCTGAACGACGCGAGTAATTTCGCGGCATTAAAAAATAATTGAGCGGAGCGACGAGCAGATAAGTCTTTGAAAAGAATCGACAGTAGTAAATAAGCGAGTGGCGCGAATTACGAGCGCAAAATCGCTTATCCCGCGTTTACTCGCTCGTCGCAACGGGCCAAATGCGAGCTCGCGATCGGACTCGGGCGTGTGCGTTTGCTTTAAATAATTGTGCGTGTCGAGTGGTCATTATTAAAATGGGATTACAGGGACATCCGCGGACAACACACAACAACGCACAACAACATGCAACAACATACCTGGAATTCATCCAACAATAAATGATCGGATTGTACATGCTGTTGGACATGGCGAGCCAGTAAATCGCGAGATATATCTCCTGGATGTACGGCTCGTTTGTCACATCTGGCACGTACCACGTCAGTATGAAGTATACGTGAAAGGGCAGCCAGCAAACGGCGAAAATCACCACCACCACCATCATCATTTTTACGACCTGAAATATTGAAACAACTCAGTTATTTGGCGAGCCATTGGTCCATTGGCGAGCTGGCGATAACCTTTCGCGAGATCAATTGCGGGCGTTCGCCTCGGAGTCCGGAGTTCCCAGGGAATTTAGCATTCCGCTTTGGTACTTGGAGGGATCGTTAAAGTGCTCCCGAGGAATTAAAACAACGAAAAAATTGTATAGATTAAATCAATGGGATGGGGGAGTCGGGGCTTGCGGAGAACAAAGGGAGGGTATATATAATTATATAAATTCCCGCGCAACCCCTCCTCCCCCTTGTTTTTCTGTCAGTTAAATTTAAAGCGATTTAAGGTTTTCTCTTTTATTAAACAACATCTTGATGCACGAACAATAAATAAACAATAAAAATAAAGTACAATGCACGCTCTTTCCCCGCAAATACAAGTGCGTGTTCATGAAATCTTTATGGAGCCAGTGGTAAAATTTTATTTTTGTACTGGCATTTATGGTTTATGATTTTCCACTAATTCCCTTTTAATTAAATTGCGATGTGCTGCCTAAGATTATCGATTATTCTAATGTAATTAATTCTCCGAAGATATATGAATCACAAGCGATACTAATGCGATGAACATTATATCAGAGATGATGCTAAATTTACTTATGAGTCATTTGATACATCATTACTAATATGTACCACTTTGTCCCATTTCACAATACCCAGTATAAAATATGCTTGAATAATAATTGGGTTGATGTCGTTTTCACACAATAAAAATTACATGATTCTTGACATACTTGTCAGCTAGATATTTTACACAAACTTCTATAATGAGATTTTTAATTTATATGATTATGTCATAATAAGTAATAATGTCAAATTTGTAGCGGCATAAATGTCACGAAAACTAGCATTTTTTTATAAAAGCTTATAATAAATCAGTACAGTTATAATTTAATATTTTGTATTATATGCATGGATATACTACGAAAGCCAGAATAAATATTTACACTGACAAGTCGTTGATGTGAATCCTTAAAACAAAGAATTTATTCAGATTATAGCACAAAGACAACATATCTAATTATGGATCTGTTTATAACTATTTTAATAAATATTAAATCAATAATACAGGAAAATATAAAGTTTCAATTGCTCATAAAGCATAAGTATTATTTATTAAAGGATAATCATTTTAGTCCATACAATTTTTCTTACTCTTAAATTATAAAATAAAGAATTTATAAGAGTATACGTTCATTATTTTATAATTACTTGTCTGAGATCTTTTGAGATTATTTTATAAAAGAAATTGTTTGTTCTTTTTCAATTCAGTAATAAAAATTTGCTTTAAAATTTTATTTGAACCATTTACACTTAAAAATATGAGTCTTTTTATGTAATTAAAGCTAATCAATAATAAAGTTATTATTTAATTTAATGTTTAATTACATCACTTGCTAATTAGTTATACACTTGAAAATCCTAGTAGCCAAAATAAATTTATCAATCAATTTTAATATTATTTGTTATATACTATTCAGCAATAAATTCGTAGAAAAAATATGAATATTTTTCTTTATCAAAATAAATCTAATTCATCAAATTTACTGATTTTATTGTGGAAAAAATTTAATATGCATGTGCTTTCGATTGTATTCATCGCACTTTGACAGATTAGATTGTACGGTGTATATAATTTAGATGTAAATTTTTTTCTTAAAAGATATTTTTCGATGCATGAAAAAATATAAATAAAAGCTGACAACATAAATGACTTTTCTATTGATGAATACTTGTATCACTCACGATTTAATAAAATACATGTTAACATGTAACAATTATTCAAATTAATATATTAAAGAAAATTATAACGATATTTAAATACCAGGTATTAAAAAATATGTGATAAATTAAAAATTTTATTAAAAATTGTTTGTTTATTTAATATACAAAAAATTATAATTAAAAATTGTAATTAATTATATTGCTGCAATTTGAATATTACTTCAATTAAAAATTGATTCATTAAATTATTTGAATAAAAATTAATTTAAAATTGCAAAAATAATTTATAATTATATTATTAAATTTAGTTATACCATAAATGGATAAGATATCATTCAAATAATATAAACAAAGACATTTTCATAGTTTGAATATGAAATGGAATAGAAATACTATTTGTAGGTTTTTATAGAAATTAATCCACTAATTGTAAAATTCGAGTCTTTGTTATTTTATACAGCCTAAATCAACGAATAAATGGAAGTTTAGAATTATTCTTTTTTTAAAGCTGAATTTCAGTGATAGCAAAATATTTTTTAATCTATTTTAATTAATCAAATAATATTGATTTTTGTTGTTGAATGTTTACATTGATGTTATTGCTGTGTAGTTGATATAAATATTTGAATATAAATTATGAATTAACTTTTACAATTTATAAAAAAAATCTGAATAATGAATTTTTAAAATGTTTACAAAGGTATAAAAAAATTTAAGAATTTTTAATTTTCTTTTAAATGAAATTTAAATTAAGATAGAATAGTATGTACGAATTAGTACAAAATGCATGCGCACCAAATACGTATGTTCATTTTAAAAAATATGTATGTATTTATAAAAATATATTTATAGGATTAAAATAACCTAATTTTATTTATAAATAATGACCAATATAACATAAGTAAACTATCAATTCAACGGTCCTTTTTATGTATTGCTGTTATTCTAATAAACATTGTATTCAACCTATATTTCAAATTTTTAATGAATGCATTATTGGGAATACTGTTTTCGTATTTGTTTTGTATTATTGCAGTGAATAAATATGAACTAAATCAATTGAATCGTTAAATATGTAAGTTGACACATATTTTTATAAATAATATAATTAACCTTCAAATTTCTAGCACCAGTCAATTAGGAAATAGAAGCTTATTTTATTTACAATTTAAATCTTATCAAATGTATTAGATAGATTAAATCAATTAGGTAGTTATATAGATTAGATTGCTCAGATATTTAGATAGATAAGATAGAGACAGTAGATTAGATAGTCGGAATAATTTCCCTCATCCTGTATTCTTTTGAAAGTATAGGCTTTATTCTCTGCGAAACTCTTAGAGTAGATTACATTAAATTCTTTTAGGTGAATAATGAGGTATCTCAATTTCAAATTAAATCTCATTACCTTATTATAAAACTTATGAAATTAAAATTCTTTAATTTATAATTTTTTAATAAATTTGAGATAATAATTAATATTTGCTTTGTATATTTTGTCAATTTACTTTTTATTTATTTTTTTATTTCATTTTTTTACTCTATATTCCATATGCATATGTAAATATAACATATAAATAATGTATATTCAATATATTTATAAAATTAGTAATACTTAAAAAAAATTACGGTTTAAAGAAATTTACAACAAATTCTAGTTTTAATATTGCTTTAAATTGTATTATTAGATAAAATTTCATTAAAAAAATGACAATGTAAAAAAAAATTCAATAAATTTTATTTATCAAGTATTTTATGTCTTTCATAAAATACATTTTGGAACATAAATTTTAGTCCAAACGGCTAACGATTAAATAAACGTACTTCTAATCCTTATAATTCTTTTATTTTGAAATATTTATTTTTATTTTATAATTTATACAGGTTTTAACAATTTTTAGAATATATAAGCTCCATTAAAGTTACACAGATAGTATTTTATTGTTAAAACACACAAATCTTAAATAGAGTATGTAAAAAAAAATTCAATTAATGTTCTTTAACAATAAAACATTCAACAAATGAATTTTATTATTAGTGTATTTCATTTATAAATCTATTAATATAGCACTGGAAATACTTTTTTATAGTATAAAAATTAAAAATTAAGTTTTTTTTTCATGATTGATTACATGATGTCGATAAAAACAAAAAATTATTTTAAAATAAAAAATTATTTATAAATTTTAAGCCTTATTTTATTATATAATAAGAGTAATGAATATAAACAACTAAATTTATTAATAAATTATTTATATTGTAAATCAATTAAAGAAATTATTATGAAGAGAAAAAATGTAATTAATGATTTTACAGTAATAATTTCAAGTAGAAATTGTAGCTAATTGAATCAATACAAGAATTTATTACTATATTATATTGGTGATATAAATTTTGAATTTGCTATGAAAAAGAGTGAAGTATATGAATTTTTATTATTTGTTTATGAATAATATATGTATACATCATTAAGCTCAAGTCATGATTTTATATCAAATTTAAATTAGGATAAAATTTATGAAAATATGATGAATATTTTGAATATGAAGCATACATATTAGTATAAAAGTTTATAATTAGCTTATGGATTTTTATTGTAATAAGATAATTATTCAAGATGAACTATTCTTTAGAGATTTCACATTGTTGTAATGAATGACATTAATATAACAATGCAATTAAATTCATAAGATTCTATTAGTAAGTAGTTGAAGACTTTCGTAGTACTTATTCTTGAATGTATCCTTTTGTTATTAAGTTTGTAAAGGCTGATTTAAAATTTGAAAAGGAAATTTACTAATATATAAAAAATATTTTTTTTTAACAGATGGCAGACTATAGAAAATATAATATATAATTTGGAAAAATTAAATGATTGTTTGTAATTTTGCGATGAAAAGTAAATTTATAATTATGCAATTATAATTATAAAATGATGGATTCTATGTTTTACAATAAGGATATAATAAAAACTAAATAAGACAATATTTACTAAAAAATTTTAATTATCAATTATTTTTTGTTGATATATTTTTGGACTTGATTTACTAATATTTTGTGAGCTGAGTCTATGAAGTTGAATATAAAGCATGCCTTCATGAGATAAAAAATATTTTACTATTTTTGCAAAATAATTGTTTTTTTTTCTCTTCCATAAGTTTTCTCTCCTTCCTCCCTCTCATCAATCATCACATTATCTCTTTTTCTCTTTTTGTCTCAATTTTTATAATATTATTAGTTAAAAATAATTATAATAAAAATAAATTGTATATAATATGTCATATATTATATTTTCTTAATTTTGAAACACCAAAATGCCATTCCGAAGTATTTGGTAGTTTCAATTAAAACAAGCAAAACTTCATTTAAAACAAAGAGAATTTGTATACAATTACAATAGAATTATTTAATAATAATAATATATAAATTTTTTAATAAACTCCTTTTACTATAATTAGTATTTATATATTGCTAATATAAAATAAAGGTATGGATAAAATAGAAATTGTTATACTGTAATTGTATTTTTGAAAACTGTGGAAAACACTTAAATCGAATGATACATCGACCAAGGATAAACTAAGAAAATGTTCGCATAGTTTAATTAAAATTTAAAATGTGCTAAAACTAATAATTCGATAATGTTCAAATTTTTCAAAAATAAAGTGCACATAAATTACTTACTTTTTCACACCAGATTTTAAAAGAATAAAAAATGACAAAGTTACAAATTTTATAATTAATATCAAAATCTTCTGACTTTTTAAAGATTCTAATTTTAAAATCGGTTTATATAAAAATGATTTATCTTTGTAATTTTGTTAGTTATAATCTATAGATACTATTGTGTTTATCCATACCTTTTATTTATATTTGCAATATATAAATATTAATTATAATTGAAGGATGTTATTAAAAAATTTATATATTTTTATTATTGAACAATGTGAAAAATATATATGAATAAAAATTAACAATACCATGGATAATCTATTTTTGTGTTAATTAAGTAACTTTTTTTGCAAAATTATTTTCAAATATCAATTTCATGATAGAGTGTAAAAATTCTTTTTTTTTTCATTATTAAAACCGTGACCCAAGGAAACAATATAAAAAAAAAAAAAAAAAAAAATGTGAAACTTCTTTATTGGATTGCAGTGACTGGACAAAATTCGTAATTCTGGCATACCAGGACACAGAAATGATGTTAATGATGTAAGAATTGAATTATATATGCATGTGTGTCATGACGTATCGTAATATGTAAAAAAAGAAGAAAAATTGTAAAAAGTGAATGCGCGCTTGTAAACAGCCAATATTCGTCTTCTTATGTGCAAAGAAAATTTTAGCCCGCATTGAGACATAAAAGAGGGAAAGATAGGATAAAGGATAGTAAAGAGTAGCAATTTTGTGATTTGTATTGGTTTAGAAAGCCGAAGTTTATTGCTCTCGAGCGTTATAAGAGGTACACACATTATGGGATCCGAGGATCTCAACCCTTGGCGTGTCACGAGCCCTTTTTCTTATTTTCCCTTACTCATGCCATAATAACAATGTGAACATGTTGAATTTCGATCAGGTCTTCCATGTGCCCTTAGGCCCTGACTCTTTATTACACACTCATTCGCTCGTTGTCCTCATTTCACGCTGTTCTATTCGTTAAAAAGTCTCGTAAATTTTCAAGATAAATTTGCCTTGTCGAGAGGGTACGACAAATGTATTGTTTTGTAACGTTTAAAAAAAAGACTCTGTACGTTTATAAAATTAACTGATGTTAACTTACTTTTTATTGTTATTTATGGTTAAAATACAGATACATTTTATGGAGAGTAGATTCTGATGGTAGATGTCATGAATAATAAATACGAATCGATAGCTAAAGTAGAGCTTTTAAAATGAAAAAAAATTTACTCGTGTCAAATGTGAAACACTATCGTTACTTTTTTTTTGTATTTGTTTTGAATTTACACTTGAAAATTAAAATTTCCTTATAAATAAAAAATAAAATAAATTTTTTATGCCCATCCCAGAACTATTTAATTGTAAATTTAAAAGCTAAAACAAAAAGAAATTTCTGAATAGTTAACACTATTTTACTGAATTTGATTAAAAGTGTTACAAATTTTTAAATTGAATTTTCAGATTAACTTTTTTCAGAGTAATATAGAATTCTTGTAATTTTTTGTAATTTTTTCTGATGATTGTTATAAAATATCTACTTTTATTTAATAGAATTTTTTTCTATAAACTTTTTTTATTTAAACTTATTTTAATATAGTATTTATTATATATTTTATTATATCATTGTAATAAAATTAAATCAAAATATTTTTATACATTAAGCAAGTAAAAAAATTAATTACATTTTAAAACTAAAAAACAATAATGTTATTATCATTATTTTATATATTTTTTAGTTGACGAAAGCATATTTAAAAAATAATGCATAATATTGTTTAATATATGAAATATAATATTCAATATAATATTTAATATAAAATATTTAATATAAAAGTTATGAAAGCATTGAAGAAACAAGTATCTTCTAAGACTTAATTTATATTTAACTTTTAAATAAAAAGAAATGAAAACAATAAATTTGAAATAATATATTTTTTATGTTCTTCCTTTCTTTATGTATATTAATTCTATATTTTATATTTTATTATATTTTAATCACATTAAGAAGTATTTTAGATATTTAAATTCTTGTTATTTTTGTTTATAAAATATAATATAAAAGATGTTGATATAATTTAATATAAAATATGATTAATTAGTTTTTTACAGAAAAATAATGATAGTGAGATGTTTTCAACTAAATACATCTGTCATGTACGAGATCAAAATTTAATCGCATGATATTCATAATACATTGGATACAATTGAATTAAATCAAATAAATTTACTTTATCATAAACTGTTTCTATTAATGCATGTATATTCATATGAATATGTACATATAACTTGAATTTATCAAACTATTATGAATTTTATGACGTATCATTCTTTTATGTATTTATTATTAATTTATTTTTCGAGATTATACTATGAAATATTTAAAATTCATATTTTAAATGTATATTTACCAATAAAATAACAATAAAATGAAGAAAGAATTTAAGAAAAATATTATAACATAGGGTCAATACAATATAGAATAAAATTTATTGAGAAGTTTTTGTTTGGTTTATTCGGATAATAAATAACCAAAAATATCTGAGTGTATATGGAAGCCATAAAATTATAAATGTTGTCATGGATTTTATACTTAAAGTAAGTAAAGTCAATTCAAACAAGCATATCTGATGATGTACTGTAGAGAGTTTCATTGTTATAAACTTTACGTGTATATATGTAGTACGATTACTAAATATTATTCGACTTTGGTACTTTGATAGGAAGCTTTTGGTCTCAAACTACTTACAAACTCAGTACAATGGACTTTAGAGTTTTAAATAATTAGTAAATTTTTGTAATTATTTTATGAAAGATTTCGTATATATATATAAATTGAATTGGATATTTTGTTATGTTATGGGAGATTATTAAGAGATTGATCAGTCTAAAAAAATTAAATTTATTTGTATTTTTTTTTAAATACGTAGAGGTACCTCTTAAAAATTGAATGTACTTGTATTTTAAATTAGTAATCGAAAAACATCATTCTTCATCATTGAATATTATTATTTATATTTTTAAAATTCGATAATAATTTAATATTTAAGAGTATAGATCACGAAAACATAATTTGTCACGGATTGAAAGCGATAATTTCGTGAAAAGGATTTTCTCAATTTTGTTAGAATTCAGTAAAACAAATTATCGTGTAAATAGAGACTACAACTTAATTTTAGGCTGTTACCTGGCAGCTCGCACCTGTGTAAAAGATTTCTGCACATGTGTTTTTTATGGACCTACCTAGGACAATCAGGGTATGAAAGTGTTGCCCGATAGCGAATTTAGTGCATTTCGCTTCGTGCTAAAATAGACACGAGATATAAATTGCAAAATCAATATGTTTAATTTTTAAAATCTCCTTTAATTATGTATCATAAATACAATTAAAATACTGAATGAGAAATTGAATTAAGCAAGAGTTGCTCTTCCTAATATCGTGTCGATTCCACCCAAGCATCCTCAGATCAAACACGCCACTCTAAGTCCTTCTGACTCCAGGACTTTCCTGGAAACTTTGAAGCATAAAAGCAGCCGCCTATCTCCTGGTGCACCGCCTATTTTAATACATTCTGAGTAATTGTACCATTATGACATTGTACTCTAGGCCTCGAGTCATATTGTTTATTAATATTGCGTGTACGCCTTGATTAAACATTGATAAATTGTCGGGTGCTTTTTACTCCCTTCTAGAAGAGGATTTTTTTTACACAGCTCTGTAAATAAATGAGATGCTTTGAAATTTCTGTTGCTCCATCGCTCATCTTAATCTCGGGTAAAAAGCATATTCAGTGAAAATTTAGTGCATACACGGTTCAAACATAAAAAAATTCACTGATAATTTATTACTAATAAATTGACTTGTTTATATTTTCACAGTTGTATATAAAAAATATATTAATAAATGGTGTTTTTAAATTTTCATGGTAGGTATTAGCTACTTCAATATTATGCTTAACGAATATTTCGAAAAAAAGAATTTTCTAATTAACTGTACTATTGATCTTTATAATTACTATATTTTAGTGTATTTTACAAGCATATCTGTATAAATTAGATTAAAATTTTTTATTGTATCGATTTGAATTAAATTAAAGTTGAAGCTAAAGTAAATAAATATGTATTTTAATATATTTTATCAATCTAAAAGAATATTTAAAAAAATTAATAAAAACAAATTTATTATAGTGAATTAATTTTTAAAAACTCATTAATATGATTTTTTAAAGAAATAATTCAGAATTATTATAGATAATAAAAGATATACAACTAGTGATACATAAAATTATTTTGCTATATTTTAAAACAATGTTTATGTTTTAAAATTTAAATTGTTACTATTTTAATTATCGATATTTAATTATAAAAATGATCATGTTACATTATTAATATTGATAAAATATTGTTATTATATTAATGAAATCATTGATTTGCAATGTGTACATGTATATTAAATATATTTCTTTCAATAAACGATTCATGAATAATACATCTAATATATAATTTATAAATTGTATATACAATGACATTTAAATATTCCTCCATTTTCTATAAATATAAATTTGAAGGTATTGGCTATAAAACAATGTTTGTATAAAAATATTTATGAAAGTAAACAACGGAACAAGATTTTACTATACAAGATAGAGAATGAGTCTTAATTAAAAATTTATTTTTCGATTTTATTCTAACATAATACAAAGTACTTTTTTAATGTTTAAATAATAAAATAAAATAAAAAATATAAAATTTTATAATAATTTAATCAATAAAATATACTTTAATAAATAATTAAATTAAAATAGTAACTAGTAAATAAATAGTATAAATAAACATTTGTAGTTAAATATTTAAATGCAGATATAATTTCGTAGGTATTTTAAAAGGATATAATTGAATGATTATAATAAGTAATTAATATATAAAATAAAATATAATATTCACAATCTCATATTTAAAGTATATAATTTAATAAGGTTACTTGTTATGCATAATAAAAGAAATATTTTGAAAGTTTTGGATAACATATTGGATACTAGGTAATGGTAATATTAGAAATTTCAAAACCCATCGTTATAAACCGATCAGAAGCTTTATAACATGTTATGAGCTAATTTACTTTATCTGGTAAAGTTTATATGGTAATTTTATGGGATCTATTTTTTTAGTCTCTTACTAAATTTGCTATTTATGTTTATTTGGGTTGTATATTAATATTAGATTAAAAATCAAAGGAAAAGAAAATTCCTAAATAACTTAATTTACCAAAACAATTATGATTTAGTATTAATGTATTGCAATTGTATGCACAATGTTTGCATCTTATAATATTGAGAAAGAAGCTTATTTTTGGCATTAAATATTATGTGCGAAAGTAAGAATTATTGGATTGAATTCGAAATTAAATTATGTAATTATTACAAAGTAAAATATATATATATATTATTAGTCGGAACAATTTTAGCTTTCATTTTAGTACAATATGAAATTAAATACAGTTAAAGCTTTAGTGAAACATTGTAAAATATTGAAATACTTGTCACAAGTATAATAAATAATTTCCACATAACTTTTGGAAAATTGAAAATGCGCTTTTTTAATTTATAAATTTTGTATTTAATTAAATACATAACTCTTCACATTGTATAACTGTGAACAATTTACGATTGCTAGAAAATGTGTTTTTAAAAAATAAAAATATGTCAGACTATCATACAAATTTAAATATTTAATATAAGAAAGTATTTTGTATATTATGTACAATAAAAAAATGCAAGGAAAGAAATAGTAATAATTTATTGTTTTCCTTAAAAAATGCAGCATAAATATGCATAAGATTTCAGGTTTGGTCTTCGCAGTAAATAATAAAGACATAAACACGTCATAGCAAAGTTTTAACAAATGAATTATTAAAAGAGGAAAGGGATGTGTACATTGTATTCCTTCAAGATAAAAGTTTGTAAATATGAAAAACTTGTAAATATTAATATTGACAAGCGCTCATATCAGTTAGCAGTGGGCAACAGCCAAATTCGAAAAATTGCAATGTTCTTTGTCTAGCAATTTAGGTCGAGACAGAATGTGGCCACCTCGTGATCAGTTTCAATTATCTCGAGATCCATTCTTTGGCTCTTTCGGGTCTCGCACGCGCTCCCGTATCATCGTAACTTTGATTAATAATGTAAACATTTTCGGAAAGCAGAGCATGAAACCTCCGGCCCCTTTTATCCTCTCCCCTCCCCCTCCCCCATCCATTGCCCTCCGACCTCATCATGTTGCGTCGATCGAGCGTGTCTCTGTGCTTGGCGAGGCGCAAGTTTAGCATCTGTCGCAAGACTTTCCCTCTATTACCTCCCGACATACTTCCACGTACGATATGGAAGAGACGGGGTGAAATTTGCGGGGGAGGGGGCGCGCCCAAGTTTATAAAGCCGAAAAGTTGGCGAAAGTTGAGTTTCGGGAATGTCGGGTGAACCACTAGATCCAAATAATTTTTCGCGTTTTTTTTTTAATCAGTTACGAAAGATGAAGGGAGATAAAAAAAAGTCGCACATTGTCAACATCTTTCGAGCAACTGTTGATTATTGTTGATATGGCTGATGTAGCTCCTTCGTTATTGCCTCCAGAGATAATGTGCACTATCCTTGTAGTTTATTTAGTTTTTTAGTTTCGCAAGTTAAAAGACGTGGAATTGTATACCAACGTTTATGTATTCAAAGGAAATTAGAAAAGTTTCTTATTAGTTGAATATTTTTACGCGAACTCTGTTTCTCTCTTTCTTTCTCCCTCTGTAAGCTTTCCAATAAAAATAATTAAGAGTATTGATAATTTTAAATTATTTTTATGCAAGTTGCATGAAGTTAAGGGCAAGGGAGAAGTATTTATTTTGTAATTACGACTGTCCTCGTAAGGTTACACTTTTTAGATAACAAATTGATTTATTTGAGAAATTACTCGTAGTTTTAATTAATATTAAATTAAATCTCTGTTTAATTTATAACTTATTTTATGACGTTGAATTAATAGTATTTAATGAGTCTAGGAATATACGGTATCAAATAATTTTATGATTATTAGGTAAAAATTGAAGTTGAATGTAACTATAAATCAAGACTTTTATATTCCTTTAAGAATACATGAAACGTTCTTCTACAGTTTATTTTTTAAATTACGAAAAAATTTTTTAAGTATTATTGAAGATGTTATTCGTATTTATACAATTTTCTGTTTCTCGTTAAAAATATTCAAGTTATATACTTTTTCACAGCTATATTGCAATATAACAATAATGTAATTTCCCTAAAGACACCATTCGAAAGATAATTCGTTTTCATTATAAATGGCAATCAACGTTAATTTCTTAAATTTTGATAAAGAAATTGAAATGGGCAAAGAAATTCTAAGATGAAATATTTAATTTTTACTTGCACTCTGAATGTATACTTATCGTGAATGAGATTTTATTGGATTATTTGTTAAGCTTATTGAATATAAATACAATTTTTCTGAATGTCTGTAATTTATTTACGATTTATAAATAAAATTTTTTACTTGTCAAACGTTAGTAAGAATTTGAATATTTTTTTCAAAAAAAATATAAATATGTACTGAGATTGAACGTAATTTTGACAGAAAAATGATATATACGTTTAAATTTTGTATATTTAAATATATTCTGTGTAAATGTATAAGAAATATCAACGGTAGTTGTGGAGTAATTGAGAAAAATTTAAATGTACTAAAAAACCACGGAGGAATATTTTTCATAGAGATTTTTTAATAAAAAATATTTGATGATATTATGCAATAATTAAAAAATGTTAGCCATATCTAGGATTGAATTTACATTTATTTATTGCTTTGCATATTTTAGAACCACATTTTATCTTATAAAGAGTAATCCACGCTTATTTAAAAGATAAGATTTTGCATTTACAGATAGTGCTGGGGGAGTAAGGGATAGCATTGGTGTAGAATTTCACGATGTTACACGTTTAAAAAGGCCATATAAATGACGAACGAGTTTGCCCATTAAAGTTTTTGAATAGCAAATACTAGTTAACAGAGCAATATTTATCCAAGGGTGTGAGGTTACAACCACCAGTTTTTTTTAACTCCATTGCATTTCCATCTGTAACCAAAGCTAGCAATCTGTTTGAGCATAAGCATCGAGTGTCGGCCCTCGAAGCAATCGGGAAAAATCCCTCCTTTTCATCCTGACAAATAAGGGTATTAAATCCGCAAAGAAGCGTCGCTAAGTTTGCATCACTCGCGGAAACTCGTGCGGTGCAGGGGTTGTTGGACTGTCAGGGGGAGGACAACCCTCTAATCGCACGATCTGAGCGAGGAACATCGCGTTCGCGAGATATATAGACTTATCTACTGGATTTATGATGGTAAGAAACTGCGAATTTCTCATGTCTGCTGACAAGGAAATATAGTTGTGCGTTAAAACATTTCTGTCGGTCTACATGTGTTGTGTGGCAAACTGTGCCCGCGATCTTCCTTTTCTCTCTTCCGTCTCTCTCTCTTTTACACTTCCTCTTTTTTATCTTTAACCAATACTTCTGCTATCAGATCTTTATGACTCCTAGAGTAACAATGTTTAACTTGTAACCGAATACATATTCAGTATTATGGAATTATTAATGAGTCGAGAGAGAGAGAGAGAGAGAGAGAGAGAGAGAGAGAGAGAGAGTCGAGTATACCTATGATTGATATATTGTAAAGATTGTAATTGACCGACACTTATTAATGCATAATATTTTTTACACCGATGTATATTCTATTTAGAACATTTAAAAAACTCGTTTATTTACTACGTTGGCACTTCTCAATTTAAATTTAAATCAATAGTTTTACATGCTGTAACGTATAAATCTATTAACAAATTTTATATAAACCTAGTGTTTCTACACGCAAAATAACATAACATAAAACAGACCGGAAAAATGTTTCAATCCCAGACAATTGCGAATAAATATTAATTATAATTTGTAAGCATTGAGAGAATGTTGATACTTTAAAGTCAAAACAAGCATAATATTTGAAGTATTGCCATAATTATTATAATTAATTAAATTTCCACTTTTTTTGTAATGAGTAACTAGCCCATCATGTACAATGTTAGTTGGGTAACATATTTAATAGATAGAGAAACAGTAATTAGTTATATCCAAATAACTAAACAAAATAATCAAATGATTAGGTAATAAAAGTTTTTAATTCAGCTAAAATTATATTATAATATTGTAAATAGAATTTAATCAAATTGTTATATTTATGAATTATTCTAATTATATTTCATAATGAGACCTTTTACAATGCATTTTCGTATATTTAGATTTTTTTTTTTATCAATAAAATTTTAGTATTTTTTATTATTTATTAGTTTATTAAAAATATATCCATAAATTTATTCAATAAAAGTTAATAATAAATAAAAATTTTAATAATTAAAAATTATTGAAATATCAATGTTTTTAATAAATTGTAGAAGGTAAAATTAAAAAAGTGTTTAAATAAATGAACTTTTATTTAAAATTGAAAATATTTTTTTCATAGAAAAATTTCATATTTTAAATATTGAATTTATTTTTTTAGTAATCATTACTGTCATTAATAATAATATTGTTTTATTTTCTTAATATTGTTGATAAAATCATCCATTTTATTATAAGATTTGAAAAATGTTTTATAAAACTAAAAAAATAAAGAATATTGAAATGCTCCAATGTAATAATACATTTCATCATATAATTTATTTAAAAGTTAACAAGAAAAAATTGAAACAAGAAATTCAGTTATTCAATTGTCATTTAATTTTCAGTAGTTACAGTTTAAATTTAATCACACTCTAGCTTTTTATTGAACTATAGTACTACTGAATTTCAATTGTTTATAAATAGTCAATGTAACTTCAGTTCTTTAAATACAAATGCAATATAAATAAATATATATTGAATGAATACAGTTGAATAATATTTTGTTTAAATTACATAATTTAACGATTTTAAATTTCAGTAAAAATTTTTTTTTTTGGATTACTATGGATATAAGTGTTAAGAGTAAAATTTTATATTAAAAAGAAACTTAATTTATAAATTTTAAATCAACTAGAAATAATTATCAATTACTTGTTTTTTATTAGAAAACTTAAAAACATTCCTAGCCAAGTTTAACACCATTTTTAAGGTAATTTGAACTTATTTTTAATTATAGCTCATTTAATAAAACTATTAACGTAACAACTGAAAATTGAGTTTTTATCAGATAGAAGAAAGTTTAACAATTGTACTATAAAATTTTCTCTTTCCTTCTTTTTACTTACGGAATTTTTTTTTTAATTTCTTAAAGATCTGCAAGCAAAACAACCCCATTAAAACTCCTAAAAATAAAGATAGTTAATAAATTAAAAGATTATACACTGATCAATTTTTAAATACTCCGCTGAGGCTTCCACACAATTTGCCTATTTTTAAGAGTTTAATTGATTGATGGAAGTTATGGCCGTTGAAAAATCAGATATAAAGACAATAATGCTAAGAGAGTAATAGCTTAGGCATAGACATTGTGCAGCTTCATAATTTTAAAAGGAAGCGCTGAAAATTTTTAAGGCGGTCAAATGTCAGTTTGAGAACAACGTGAATGGATTAATTGGCTTTTTCCAAGTAGAACAGCTTTCAGAAACTCACTTGATGTGGAGTGATTTAAATTATGAAATTACCAAAGTGCTTTTTAATGCGAAAGTAATAAATTACTGCGGCCGCCACTGATGTGATGTTATAAATGTTGCGGTTAAGTACATCTTAAATATGGAAAAGCAATTCGTTTTTTTGTTGTTTCGCGGTCAGGAGAGTATGTTAAAATTTAATAAAAAAATCCTTTGAATCAATAGCTAAGATTTTAATTATTTACATAAAAGGGTGGATAATTGAGTTTAATCGTGTTCTTTCAAGGGTATTATTTTATGACATCGATTGCACGGCCAAGATACCATTTAATGTAACTTGTTCACAGTTTTTAAATTTCAACTAATAAAATGAAAATCTTAAATGTTATAGAAGAAAAATGATTTAAAAATTTCAAATATTATACGTAATGACCATATCTTGTGTATTATTTTGTATTAAATAAAAATAGTAATTAAAAAAATTTTTTATCAATTGGTAACAGACTTATTATTTACTTTTTATCTGTACACTTGTTTTAAAAAATAGTACATGAATTTTTATTTAAAAATTAAACAAATTGGGGGGATAAATTTGACGTATAAAATCCTTCCTCAATGTCGGTTAGCTAATTAGTATTGTTACATAAGTGCTTACCTTTCTTTAAGTTTTGAAATGCAAGGTAGGCTTTTTATAACTTATAATTAATCTCGTTCAGCGATAAACTTAGAAATAAGGAAATTTCCATGTTAACAGAACGTCATATTTGTTATATACACGAAAAAAGATAAGAGATTAGTGATCTCACTATGTATTTATTTACAATGCGATCATAAATAAAGGATAAAGGGGACTGTCCAAGACTATGCAATAACTTAAAAACATCGTTTCATTTAAAGTTTTACGGTCAGTCAGAAAGAATGAATCAGTATTTTGAATTATATATGAGTTTTGTTTTCACAAAACAGTTACGTTATCTCCATAAAAGTATGTTTGCAATGGATGCAGCGAGACCACATTTAACAAGGATAATTGGAAAAGGTGCAAAAGAGTGTCCTTTTTAAGACTAGTTAATTGGTCCTTTGCATTTGAAAATAATATTTTTAGGCCGCGTTAAAATAAAACTATAATTATCGTGAGCAGTGCACTATTTCATGAAGTAGTAGCACTGATTTTATGGGTCAGTTTCGTAATTACAGTATAAAGTTTTCAGTGTAAAGTAAACATTGACTTTGGAATTGATTATCGAAATTCTCACCTCCGAGATGTACACCGATACTGTAAAGGTAAAGTTTTACAAAAAAGCGAGTCGTAAAATGCGGTGTAAACGTTACACTGCACGCGCTCACGTACGTCCACGAAGAAAGAAAGTAAAATGTGAGGTGGTCGAGGAAGCGATAATAAAAAGGGGAATAAAATGGAAAAAGGCAATAAATTATGCAGAGTTTCGATTGCTCCCTTAATTCCTCTCGCTCGGCTCGCAAGCTGTAAAAGCAAAGTTTTCACGAGGGTTTGAGGGGGGGGGAGTGGGTGGGTGGAAAGGGGTTGGAAGGGGGTTGGAAGGGGGTTGGTTTATGCATGGACAGCTTGGCGCTTAGCTAACCTCCGGCTCTTAAATTCGTGATATAAATCGGGGAGGTCTTACCCGTCGTTTGTTGCGGATGTTGTCGAGCTGCCTTTGCGTCGCCTCGCCGATGCTTTGCGACCCCCAGAGTTCGAGGCCGATCCGGGCGTAGGTGAACGTCATCGAGCCGATCGGAAGGACGTACGTCATGATCATGAAAACCACGTTGTATCTGGAGAATTACATTCAAAGACAAATGTTAATAATCCTCTTTCGCATCTGCATTTTCACTTCCGCCCTCTGTAACCAACCCTTTCTTAATTAAACTTTCATCTTACTTTTTCTTTTTAGTTTTAATTGAAACCACAATAAGAATTTCATTAAGTCTGATGAAATTTTAATTAGTTCACCTCGTATGCATATTTCCCTTTGACTATTTGTCAGGAAAAATGGATGTGAATCAACCATTTATTACAATTCCTAATTTGTATTCATTTACCTGTATAAGTTCCTATTCAAATTTTGATACGTTATTTTGGAAATATAAATTTAAATTCACGTGTTACACGTGATATTTGATTAAAGAAGCATTGAAGATGTTAAAATTTAATTGTCTTCGTGTAGATATTTAATATATTCTACAATGAATCAAGATTTTTTTATAACATCTAAAAATTAAACCTTTTGAATTTATAACCCATTAAAATTTTTAATCAATTCATTGATGTAAAACAATTATTTATTAATAAGAATAACTAAGCCAATGATAAAAAATATTCTTAAATAAATGTTGCAGTAGGATAATTTGCCATATTATTTATCGGTTTTCTGTATACTGAATTTTGTATTTAAACTTATAAATTCAGAATGAGATATTTTTTAGAATGTGAAGATTCGCCAATGTGATTATTTCAAATTCATGACATACATTTCACACATTCTGTTCTTTATGATCTACGTTACTTTTAAAATATAGCATCCTAGAGAATTAATTTATGTGTTTGGGTATTTTATAAAATAAAAATTTTTTGTTATTAAATTAAACCATTTTTATGCTTGCTAAATATTATTCCAAATATAACTAAAGAACAATATCACTAGATGTGTACAGTTCAAATTTAAAAATATCATTAAATTAATTTCTAATTATTTGAGTTAAGAACATAAGCCATAAAGCAACTTGTAATTAATTTTTATACCTACAAAAATTATATGAGAATTATTACAAATTTTTTTAATTAATCTTTCTGAACCAAAATAATAATATTAATTGTAATTATTAATATTATTTTTAAATTTTATTATATAGTAGCCTTAACTGTTAACTAATAAACTTTTCATATAATTTAAATTGTATGAAACTATTATTTGTAACTGCTAAACGAGAAGTTAAATTATTTAAAATAATGTAGTTTATTTTAATATTAACTTTTAATTCAGGCGTGCTATTCATTTAAATTTGTATTTAACAAATCAGTATTTATTAAAACAAGTTTTTATCAATTATGTAAAGTACTAAAGTTAAAGATTATCTTAATAAATACTTCAATGTTTTCAAACTATATTTTAATAAAAATAAAAAAATTCCTGATTTACATTCTGGCAAGTTGCCCTTATCATAACATATTTGAACGCTTATTAATATACCGAGATCTTAATTATCTTTATAATGTTATACAATTATACATTAGTTGTTAAACTTTGAAATTAGATTGTAAGTTGTTTCGGAATTGTAATCTTCGCTACAATATTATTCAAATTATGATAAGTTACTTGGTACTCGAGAGAACAAAATAGTAATAATTTATTAAGAGATTAGTAATTCCTCGTTATTTTTCCGATCCTTTTAATAATGCGAGTTTCAGCTTAACATTGCCTAATTAAATTTTTTTTATCTGAAATTAATGTTACAATGAAATTTTTGCGTATTTGATCAATTTTCTCAAATGGCATTGAATTCATTGAATGAACTAGATTTTTTGAAATTCCCTTGCCTGTCGCACATGCAAATATCGTAGCATAACAAATATGGAACACTGGCATTATCGAAATTACACCAAGGAGTGTCGGATGAAGTCGGTAAAAATAATCTCCGAATGGCGTTTGATTGGTTTGTACTCACAAATTTTCGTCGTAGCTCCGCCCATGGTTGTCTTGGTCTGGCCAGCTCTGGTAGCAGATGACCCTCACCTCGCCGTTGGTGAAGTTCTGGGTGAAAGTCGTGTAAAAGAGCAACATCGGCAACGAGAGCACCGCGCCCACTCCCCAAATGGCCAGGGCTATGCAAAGGGTCGTCCTCTTGCCCATCCGAGGCCTCAGGGGATTCACGATCGCCATGTATCTGCGAGGAAATCGAACGGAAATTTTTAGTAATAAGCTTTCTCTCTCTCTCTTTCTCTGACCTATCTAATAATATCATGTAATGTACTATCAATCCGTATCTATCTCGTTCTCGCTTACTTATCACGGTCTACGCACACTTTTGTAAAAGCTTTAGTGTTTTTTCTCGAAAGAGATTCTGCCATACACAGATCATAATTGTTGATCCTCGGGGTATGACACTAGAAATTTGTCGAGTTCGTTCCAATTTTTCACGCTTTTCCGAGGCGACATATTATTTCTCTGACTGTATGTCTATGCGTCCTAGTTTCATTTACTTTATTTCACTGGGTTCTTTTTACAGAACCACTCAAATGACACATTAGGTTAAGAAATTCATCAAAGTTTCATACATTTTATCAACAATGTATAATTGCTTTTTCTGAAATATTTATTCTATTAGATAATATAAATGCAAAGTTTCCTCTAATTTGTAAAAAATAATTAATTTAGAAGTTACATATAAATAATAAATACATATTATTGTGGTGCTTTTAATATATTGATTAGATGTCATATTATTAAATTTCGCTCCAATTCTTTTATAAATTCTTTCCAATAAATGCTATTAAATATTGAAACTAAGATTTTTAATCAGCTTATTTTTAATGAAAAAGGGATTTTCTTTATGGAATAACCGTACATAGAAATATATATAATAACTTATTTAACGCTTTAGGATAATTCCCAAATCAAATTAACTCGTATTCGTTCAAATAAATAATCTCAATCCAATAAAGTTATACAGAATTAAATGACATTAATGATTTAAAATTATTATTAATTTAAATCCTTATTAGTATTCATACAAGTTATATGTTAAAATTTAACGTAATTAATGTGAAAGCTGTAGAATATTAAAGGTATTCAAAAACTTGAATTTTTAATAAATAACTATTATACAACAATTACGAAAAAATTCAATTTAAAATATTAGGCAATGGGCGTTTAAATTTAACATTGAAAAGTAATTTAATTTGTTTTAAACTTTATATATTTTTTTTTTTTTTTTTGAAAAATTTATTAAAATAAAAGTTTTTAAGTTAGCTGGTTAAAAATTTATTATAAACGAAAGGATCTCAGTAATATTAACTAAAAGTCGCTTAAATTATACTTACTTCAGTTAAAAATAATGAAACGCTGATAATAAGTTCAGCTAGAATATTTAGATAAGAAAATTCATTTTATTGTATAAAAATACTTTTTAACGTATTAAATTAACATACTAATACTTTTTTTTTTTTAATGTCACTTAAGAACTTTAGAAAAATTTAGTTTTTTAAAATTTCATTATAAAGTTGTTACAAGGAAACATTTTGATTTCATATGTAAATAAATGTTATAAAAAATATTTAACAAAACAATTAATTAATTGATTAATTATATAATTAGTTCGATTATTTATATTGGCTATGTTAAAAATAAATAAATATTTTACTTATTTATTAAATTAATACATTCATACTACATATTATTCTAATATAGTTAATAAGTAAATTATTAGTTAATTTTATATAGTTTTACAATAGTATTTATCTATAATTATATAGAATAATATAAAATAATAATTAAAAATAAATAACAATAGAGTAATGAATGGTGTAAATTAAATAATTATATTAGAATTATTATTTACATTAATATTTCATTAATTTACAAACTATTAAAACACAATTTTAAATTAATTATTTTTTAGTAATTGCATTAATTAAGCATTTTTTCAAAATATATAAAATTATTAATAGTTAATATTAATAATTAATTAATAGGTTGTACATGCGTTTTTAATTTGTAAATAAAAATTAATTAAAAGAAAGTTATTGAACCTCTCTTTAAATTATTTGTGTTTTAATTTTAAACAAATTTATTTAAATAATTACTTAAAATTTAATCTTATTACAAATTATATGTAATTTAAAATTTAATAAGTTTATTTAAAAGATTTATATTTAAATAAATTAATGTACATTATTTAATTTTATAAGAATTTTTTATTTTTTTATGATTTATTTTATAAAATAAATGAAATTAAATAAATAGATAAGTGTCTATTTTTTAATATAGTATAAATAGATATAATTTAATTTACAATGAATAAATGCAATATTTGAATAACAATTTAAATTCAGAATCAAACATTTAAAAATCATGAAAATCAATTAAAATTTTTACCACTTTTTTTACATAAATTTAAATGAAAATTTCAACAAATATGTAAACATAAATTTTTATAATGGATTAGAAATATAATAAAAGCACATTAAAACAGTACATGAAGTGAATTATATAAATAGAAAAAGAATATTTTCTGTAGCATAGTTTTGTTTTTTTGAGAAATCTTTTTAAAAAATATAACATAACATTAAATTATTTAAAACGATAAAATAATAAGTGCATTTAATGAAAAATTTATTGATTATATATTATATACTTTAAATTTGGTTGTATATTTTACTAAAAAATTATTTTTAAAAAAATTTTGTAAGATTTATAAAAATTTATTATACATTAACTTTGATTAAAATTTTTTGAATTTTATACTGAATTTTTTTCTAGTTTTTTGGTGCTTTCAGAATGTTCATGAGTTATCATTTTTTAATAAGAACAAATTTCAACTCGTTTATAAATTTAAACAATATGAGCATTAACTTATTATTTAAATTTAATAAGTTAGAAATTAATGAGTGAAATATATATAATTTAAACACGTATAATTAATAAGTATCAGAGATGTTACAACCATTTTCAAAACTATCACAACACTAAATGATATATTTGGTGCAGATTCTATGTATGGTTATTAAAAGTTTTATTATTATTCTACTCTGTATAATCTTCAATTATCTTTTAAGTATTTACGATATTGCTAAATCTCGATTTCTTAGGATATTCGAAGTTGTTTGTAGAATAAGGTTTTTTGGTGTGAAAATTATTAATAGTAAAACATAATGAGGATACAATTCATTAATTTTTTATAGCATTCGATAATATAAATTGTATTTAATGTATTTTTAATCGAATATCTGTAGCGTCTTATCATATTAACGAAATCAACAAGTTTAATTCTTTGTTCCTAAAAAACTTATTTTCTTTTCTACGCTAAGTTTTCCATGAAAAAGTTTTTATTTTATAAATGTTTTTCAGGTACTTCTTAGTCGAATTTAAATTCTTTTCGTACTATTAAAAATATATTATATATTTTTACTTTTTAAGCTTAGTTCTACAAAGGCTTAGATAAGAGAATACTTAAATAATATTTATGGTTAGTATAATAATAGTAAATTAATGGAGGATATTATAAGGATTAAATTTAAAATGGTTCAATCTTATAGAAATATTTTTCTAAGATTATATTATTCATTACGTAATCATTTAATCAAAAATTAAATTTTCAAATATAACTTATTTTTTATACTCAACAATATGTATTTTTCTATTTTGCATTATCCTTTTTAGAACAGTGCGTTATTCTATTAATTGATTTAAAAAATTCATTCAAAAGTATGGCAACATGATTAGAACATTTTGAGCTTTATTTGAAAATTACAAAAATACTGAAGAAAAACAAGTGTTCTATCAATTAAATTGCGCCTTAGAGTCTCGACTGATGAAGTTGAACGTCTTACTTTTTCTCCCTTCAGTTATTTTTACATAATTTTTCGGTTTTTTCCATTTGCTTTCAGCTGGCATAATCAGACAGTACAAGTTAGCACAAGTTTTGCAGTCTCAGAATAATTTTGTATTAAACAATGAGAGCCGAATCGCTTTCATATACCGTTGGGAAAACGATACAAAGACTTGAAGTTGTTCAATGACTCACCAAGAAAGATCATTAGAAAATAATGAGGTATCTGGAAAACCCCGAAATAATTTACAATCGAACAATGTGTATTAATAATTATTAATACATATCTTCTTATTTTTTTTATTTTGGATAGGCTTTATACATTTAATAGATACGATTCGTCAATTTTTTTATATACTAACGATTTTATGCAGAGAAAAATTATTTTAATTCTGTAAACATAATGATTTATTAATTTTATTTCAGAGTCTATATAAAATATATAAAATTATGTTTTAAATGGATACTTAATCTATATATTTATTTTATTTATACAATTTCTGAAAACAAAATGAATTTCAATTCAAATTTAGCCTTAGAAAATTGCAATTTTTTATATTTTATGTTGAAATAAGTAAAAGTTATAGTAGATTAAATATATATACACCAATAATATAATGTTTTATTTAAAAGTTTTTAATGCATTATAATCTATATATTTTCAATATACAATAAAGTTCATTAATCGAGTCAAGTTCATTGCTTGAAATTTAGATTTTGATTACTCGATTTTAATATTGATAATTTCTAATGACTTTTTAGAATTAGAATTTATTGTAGATATTCTTTTTAAAACTACTGAAAAATGATTGTTATATATTCAAAACACATTTATTTTTTACAGCTAATAATTTATTGGCATAATTTAATTATTTAAAAATTTCTTTTTTAATACAATATATGAATTTATAACTTAGAAACAGCATCAATTAGTTTTATAAAAGATTTATCTTAAAAAGTTTTCATAAGTAAATTCTTATTGGAATTGAAAATAATGCTCGACGAGTTCACATACAATCTGAATGTATATAGAAATGTTGACACTAGCATTGAAATAAAAATGCAGGTGTAGTTCACCACGTCCCGCTTCTTATTGTAAAAAAGAGAGGATGTTGTAATGTTGTAAAAAATTGAGTACTTTCCAAGAAATGAATATCATTTGATATTTTATGTCAACTTGTCTGCTCATGACATTTATAGCCAAAATAAAAAATTTATAGGTATATCATATGTGCCTTATACTTTTTTTTCTTGTAAATTTGCAGAAAATTAGTTCTGATTGGTCTTAATAAAAAATCAAAACAAAATAAATATACCATATTCATGCAAAATATACGGACAATGTAGTTTTTCAATTAATAATCTGTAATTTATATCATTGTAACTTATAGTCATTTCTATATTGTTGCTATAGAAATAGTAATAAAAAATTAAATCTATATAAAGAAACTATTAATGTCACGTGTACAACATAAATATAGGTTTATATTTTAATTATCAATTGAAAAATTTAATAAAAATATAAGTAAATATTGATCTTAATATAAAAAGTATAACCATCATGAAAAAGATAGAAATTGCTTTTCAATCAGAGTAAATTGATGTTCAGACTTTTTTTTTATCTATAGGAATTATTTAGAACTTTAATAATAGAGAATGTAAAAAAATATAGAAAATGACTATATGTAAAAAAATATACATATAAATATTACACCGATTTTCATTTTATAGATGAATTTAATGTTATTACATGACATTATTTCTACAAAATTTGTTATAAAAATATTATTGTAACAATGATTAAAAAATATCTTAAAATAAAAATAAAGGACTACTATTTTATATAGATATTTTATAAATATAGTTTTAATAAATTTAAAATTATTACGAATAAAATTTCAAGCGTACCTGAAATTTTATTAACATTATGTTGCACGATTTTTGCTTAAATTATGTATATACGTAGTATAATGTATAATGAATATATACGTATATATAATATTTCTATATATACATAATATCACTATCTAGAAAAAAGAAATTCGTGAAATCAATATTTTTTTATCTATAATTTGTATAAATTTATTTTCTTCTGATTTTGTTTTGTTCGCGTTATTGACATATAAGGTTAATAATATTAAAAAATTTATATAAATTTTTTATACTTATATGAGTACCAAAAAAGAATAGTAAACAATGACTTTAATCTTTGTAAATATAAAGATATATACAACCAAATTAATTATTTTTATTTTTAATCAAGCAATCTCTTATTTTTCATCAACTTTTTAATTTATTTAATTTTTTTTATAATACTTCATAAAATATTAATATTGTACTTCTTAATATTCTTTAATCAACGTCTCCATTGATAATGGTACTGTCTAATTCAGAATGATATTTTAAAAGAGTATGTTCAAGATTATGGCTATAACTGTTCATTGAATTAATAAATTTTTTAAAATTAGATATTCAAAATTAGACTAAAATGTATATATTAAAATTCACATATGTATATATATATATTATAGTCTGAGCTTCTATGAATTATATTATTATACTATTTCCATGAATATCATGAATTACATTAATTAGGTAATAATTAGACTTCTGTTTACGATAATTAATTTTATGTTAAAATAATGAAAAAAAAAATAAAAATAAATTAACGTAAACAATCTAGATATAGTTTTTTATTTTTAGAGTGCCTAATTCTTTATCATTACAAGTATAATACAATTTTTGCTTATAGTATAATTTCTGACTTGAGTATTTATATCTCTATCGATGAATTATACATTGAACTTTTGTATCTATTAGAGGTTTTGTCTAAAAGCCTCATATTAAACATTTCTACTACCTTTTGATTACATTCAATTTTAGGAACAATCCATCTAATTTTATATTTACCGTTATTGAATCGCAACATAAATTTTAACATGTAATTTTGCATCCATTGTTGCAAAGGTACGTGCGCACAAGGGAAAGAGCCTCTAGCAATGGAAATTGAAAAAGAAGAAATTTTTTCCAAGTTTTGTTGTAAGAAAACTTGAAGAAAATCCAATTATACTTTAAATATATGTGTAATTATATAAAGTATACGTAAGAAAATATAAATATAAAATTGTATAATATTATAGCTATAAGCAAGTTTTTATATCTGCTTTTAACAATCTTGGGTAGCTCATTACAAATTACAAGTTTAAAGCGAAGCCTGAAGCATGAGAGGTGCATTAGCTATAATGAAAAGGTTTACATCTAATAAATTTACAGCAGATGACTCTGGGTTCATAAATACAGGCAGGTGCATTACAATAGGTAAACTTCAACTTCAGTGAAGACGATGAGAAGTAGCGCGACATGTATTTCAGGCATACATGATGTAATGCGGTGCCACGCGAAGATTCGGAGGCAATGGGGTGTATTGAAAATACCCACCCCCTCTAACGTAAAACGCATCGCAGAGGGTTGGAATCTTGATGGGAAGCGCAAGATGTTGTAAGCGTTTCAAAAGCTAGCAAACTCCATCATCGGCGAGTATTGAAGGCAAAGGCATTGTTATGGGGGTAGCAAACAATGTTTACAATGTCATGCACGAAATTACTGTTGCGCACTGAATTAGCCAAGGATAAAATCCGTAAATCCGATAATAAAAAATATAAAAAAGTGTTTGCAAGAAAAAAAATAAAAATTACAAACAATTTCTCTAATGCGTTTAATAATTATTGCTTAGAATTTAATGGTAAAGGCCTTAATGACAAGGGCGATAAATCTAATCAGCTCAATAATCAATACATGAAAGCTATTGTTATTCATTCTTTGATGCATCCATAAAGATTTTTCATACAGAAAATTAGAAATTTAAATAACGGTACTTTGCCAACAACAATAACAGTTTTGAGATAAAAAAAAAACACATGTAAAAGAGGGTCGTAATAACTGTAAATATTCATAAACGTTTATACAATATATAATTTGTAATAACTGTAAACATTCATGAAAGCGTCCAATGCAAAAAATGAGAAAAAGAAGAAGGATTGAAGGAAATTAGAAATAAAGCGCTGGGGCATTGTTATCGAGAAAAAATTATCCGGGGGATCATAAATATACTAACATGGCGAACGACCATTATAAAATGACGATGAAAAATAGTCGTCTAATAGTTATAGCAGCAAGGCAGGAGAAAAGTGCTACACCATAAAGAAGGCGATATTACGGTGGAATAGAGATGGAATGGAGAATGATTTGCTAGTTCTGATAATACACAATCAATTTAAATATGAATCCTTTGATTTTAGCTACGGAGTAGAGATCACGAAGACTCTTTAAGAAGATAGAGGAAGAAGAATCGTGAATTTTCCTCGAGGAAAACTTAAGCGCTTAATTAATTTCCTAGGATAACTAGAGGTTTTATCTAAAAGCACAGAAATATAATAGCGAAGGAGTTGTTCAGGTTTAACGATTTGTATGTTGACGAATTATTTGCAATCAAGTGGGCAATTATCGAAGCAGTGACTGATTGCTTCCAGATTTAACTGGATATCAGGAGTAGAGGAACGACAAATCGAAGGTAAATGGTACCTTTTTATAACAGATAGATAAACATAGTATGTAAATTGGATTTTCTCTAAGTAATGAGGAAGGATTCCAGTTTTATTCAAAGTGAAATTTAAGAATCGCTTGGTACTGTAGGTGTATGAGTATTAAAAAATAAATATATTTGTAAATTTTCTATCAATATTTAATTAAAGAGACATTTCAAACTCACCGAATATAAATAGCAATATATATTTACACTTAAACTTATAACGAAATATATATGTTTATTTTTTTGTTTAATAACATAATGTTTTATGAATGTACGATGAAAAAGAAAAATATATTGTTATACAAGAATGCCAAGACAATACTTTTCATTTTTTACAATTGTATCTTATTTCTGGTATTTTTTTTTTTTTATTTATTTTGTAACTAGTTAATTTTTTTATATATTTATGTATGTTTATGATTATAATTAATTAGTATCCTATTTTATTCAATAGTTTATTATATTTTTTAAATTTAGTCAACCAAGTATTGATATTTTTATTAGGTCTCAAGTAAAAATATAGTATCTGTAAATTTTTGAAAGAAAATATTCTACTAACTTAATATATTGATTTAATAATAGAAAAAATATTTATTGTTTTAATATGGTATTATATAAATTATTATTAACAGATGCTTATAAAAGTTTAAGTCTTATAAAAAATAAATTAAAAATAATTTTCATTTGAAATTTTTTTGCTATTTAATTCTTTTTATTGGCCTTGATCAAACTAGTAGTTTTTATATTGTAAAAAAATATAATATGTGAAATGAAAGAAAGATTTTTTAAGTAATGAAAATAAAGCTAAGAAAAATTATAAAATTTAAATGTAAAATTTATCAATTTTCTTCCTAACTAAACAATTTTTTTTGATACATAATTCGCATGTTCTACGAACATAAATACATTAAATATAGTCTTATATTCAATCCATAATAATTATACACTTAATGTTGGACTATGTAATATAATTCAACTGTTAATATGTGAAATTAATTTTTACTTAATATACCAAAATTTGCATATTCAAAATTATTCTGCTTAATTTACTGTATGCTGTATTTAGATTCTATCCAGAATGTGTTTTTTATTATTTTTATTAAATATTACATAATATAATTTAATGAACATTAGTCACTTACAGATTTCCTTAGATATACATACTTTTATGTTTATATGAAATTATACGGAAGAAGACAATATTATAGTTGTAGTAAAATATAAAGTGTACATTCCAATAAATAATGAAATAGTAACAAATTATTTGAGATAAACCTGAATTTTTGTATTATTAATTTATTTTTTGAAATTATATAATAAGAAAAAGTTATGAAAAAAATATTATATGATTATTATTGTAAATTTTTATACAGAAATAAATTGTAATTATTCATTAAGTTAAATTTATAGTTTAAGAATTATTACTTCTATTTAACATATTTGGATCTCTTCACATAAATAAATTTGATTGACATTTTACTACAAAAAATTTATATGTACAACTTTCATTTTACTAGTTTTGACGTACATATAATTTTTATAAATAATTAATTAATTTAAGTGATTAATTAAACAGAAAGAAATTTTTTAATTTAATGTGAATATAAGATTTGATATTGTGAGAAAAACTAAAATTTTACTTTAAGAATTATATTTAAATCAATTTAATAAAAGATTTGATAAGATTTTAGAATAAATTTTTAGAAGTGCAGTAATTTTTAAATTTAGTACAGGGTCAACTGAAAAACATGCATAAAAAATCATTTTTGATGTTTGGATTGTTCTTGAATTCTTTTCAACCATATTTTTTAACCAGCAGGAATCATTTCGATTCCTACATTCTACGAAGTGCACAAAAACTGAATAAGAAAGAAAAACTAAGAGGATAAAAGCAAGCGAACATATGAACTAAAAAAGAAAACGTTCTAAATCTTTCCGATTTCTGGCAGCTTTCTAAAAAATTTTTTGTAAGGAAGAGATCCAAAGTGTATTTCTTAAAACACAAAATACTGCGTTATATAAAGATAAATAATTTTTTAGAGTACATATTGAAATAAATACTCGAGTCTATTGTTACCTAAGTATGAATAAACGCCCACGATAAGATTTCCTCTTTTATGCATATTCTTCGAAAAATGAATATAATTTTTACTTATTCATATAATATGATTAATTTTGTATTGTCGCCAGTAAAGCGAAAAATCAAAATGCATGTTTTCAAACTTTTCCTATTTCAATCTTTATTTTGAATCGAAAGATTTATGCATTAAAAATTTTTTTCACACATAAGGAGATTACAGTTTATGTTGTTATATATATTTTTAAGATACTTAAGAAATATTTTGTAACTATAGATTTATTTGAATGAAACTTATACATACATGTGTACATTTATAAATAGAATTAAAAAAAATTATCTTTTATACAATTTATTTTTATTCAATTTCATTATTTAACATTCGTAATAATTATCCAATTTTCTAAATAATAAATTTATAATTGCAATAGATTTTTAAATTTTAATGTCAGTTATTTTACTGAATAAGATAATACATACTTATAATATTTGAACTGAACCTAAATTTATAGTGATCGGATTAAAAATTTAGAAAAAGCATTAAATTTTATGAATTCAAAAGAATAAGGAAATGGTATCTGATGACTTTACAAAGTAGAAAAAGCTTATATAATAATGTCTTAATATTTCCTGTCATTAATAAGGGACTTGAAATAACGAAGAGAAAAGTCCAACACAATGTTTTAATAGAATCGATAAGTTCCTTATTAAATTTTATACAAGAATGAATTTTCTAATAAAATAATCTTTTCTGAAATTCAATAAAAAATTATTTGAAAAGTTATTTAAAACAAAGTACAATAAAACCCCATATATGTATTTTGTTATATTATTCAAACTATTTTCCAAAATAAAATAATGAAATTAAACTTGTTCAGCTTTGTTTTTGAAAATAGCTAAGATATTTTGTTTTCATTATTTAAAGCATTGAAATGGAGTTTATCAGTATAAATATATTTTTAAATACTCAAATTTATTCCATAAGATTATCGGAATAATTATTATAAATCATCATAAGAGCCATTGCTTTTTTAAAACTCATCTTAATTATTCCAAATATTTAACGTGTACTGGCTTCATAAATATTATATACGCGGTTTTAATTTATCGATAAGCTGTAAATGTCTTACTTTCGAGTTATTCGATATTACATTTGAAAAGGTTATGCAAATTTTTCATTGATTTTAAAGTTTCATTACAAAATCATGAATAATGAAGAGGTTTTAATGTACGGTTTCATTTGGAAGTAAGAATTATACCAAATCCCATAAACGTTACATCCTGAGAAATAAATGAATAACCTTAGACCTTTTCAATATTTATAAATAACTATGCATCAATTACGCTAATTCGATGCCTCAAAATTTTGTATTCTAATTGAAGAATCACACAAGCAATTATTTGTAGGTAAACACGATAATTCGTTCTGATAGATGACAGCTGTCCAAAATATAAATGGCCGCCCCGGCTATATTTCACGTTTTCCAAATGAGCACAAAGTGACGGTGTTCTTGCAGGTAAACAAACATCGCGTTTTTCCTTAGCAACTCGTTATCGATCAACCAAGATAAGAGGCACAAAGGCTATAAATCACGAAGATGATCCCCGACTCTTGACTTTCACACGTGAGCTCAACTTTATCCCCTCTCGCACTTTCTTAATACACTTTGCACATGGATTTCTTTCTCTGATTTAACGGGAAATCACTGCCAATGGTGTCGGTCCACCTTTTTTCTATTGACGGACACTCGCGTTTGAGTTCCCCTTCAACTATCTATCATCTCTCCATCCTTTTTCTCGCACTTAATTTTTTTTCTTCTTAAAGAAAATCTAGAAGACAGTTTTTCATTCATTTTCCAGATGCCCGAATTAACCCGGCCATCGTTACCAATTTGATTGACTTTCTTGCTCCATCTAAATTTACGGAAATAAGGATGAAGGTAATCGATGTTTTTTTACGAGCAAGTGTTGAAAGAGTTTTTATATCATTCAATTATTTTTAATGGAGCTAGAAAATTTCTTTTATTTGTTGCCTAAATTTTTCACTTACGATGTGCAAAGCTAGTGCACTTTCCTTTTTATGAGGGATAAGAGCAAAAAATTTTTTATGGAAGAAACGTATATTGAGTTTATATTAAAAACTATATTTCTAAAGGAAACGATTTACAGATCTGTATATATATATGTATATATGTATATATATGTATGTGTCTGTGTGTGTGCCTTTGCGTATACATGTAAATCACATAATTAGTTAATTGTCTTATTTTATTAATTGGAATTATAACTTTAATGGTCATCATACATATATTAATATATTATATGTTCCGTTAATTTTATTATATATTTATATATTAAATATATTTAGTAAATTGATTTGAATACAAATTATCCATACTAATGACGATTGTTCTACAATTTATTTAAAATATTTGTATTGAAAGCCAAAGTGCAGTCAAAGATGTTTTTTAAATAAGAAATTGAAAGTCATGAATATATATGAAGCCAAAGATATAACAGCAATTAGAATAGTGAAATATTCAGTCTTTCCATAATACCTTTATTCTAAAAATTATCAAATAAGATGAATGAATAAAAGAAAAGAATTAAAAGTATCTTCTTTTTTGAAGAGTAAATCAAAGTTTATGAGAATTAGAAAAGTAATATAAAGTAAAGTCAATCAACTTTTTTAAATTAATTTAATGAAGATTAAAATGAAACACTATTTAGAAAATAAAGAATTCTTTCTTTGAGTTGATTTAACTTTTATACTAATTCAAACGAATTATGCAAATAATGGATGGAAGTGATAATTAAAAATAAATAATTCAAAAATATAAAACGAATTTATTAATAAAAATGTATATAATAGGTTTTTATTTTATTTAAAATTTAAAAAAATATTTACTTAAATACAAATAACATTGTAAGAATAATAAAAATTGAGAGAGCGTAATTACAAATCATATTTATTAATTGAAAGATAAAATATCAAATCTGTTGTGTCATATTTTGATTAATAATAAAAGTTTATATTACTTTTAAATGTGTTAAATAATAAGAAAATAAATTCATAAAATATTCAACATACAAGAAGTATCAGTGTGTTATTTATGTTTTAAATGCCAATGTTTCATGTTTTAGTGAGAAATAATATTGCAACTTAAAAAATTGGGGTTAACATATCTTAAATAATCATAAGCTTTTGTGATTCAAATTTTTCATTGATGCTGTTAAAATTATGATTTTACTGATTATTCATAATTATTTTATGAGGTTTTCTGTTAAGTCACAAAATTTTTTACGCATTTTAACTACAGTGCAAACTACACTTTAGATAATATAATATTTCAATAGTTTTAACATTTAATTATTTTAAATAAATTCTTATTGTATTGCAAAATGATAAAGTGGAGTAATGTGCAGATAAATTGAATTCACAGAAAGATGAAACCAAATTAGAGTTAGTTACAATTTTTAACTGCTGTATGATATGAATTAGTAAACTGTGGCTACTATTAAGTCACAATAATAGAAATCTGCTGACATAACGACAACAAAATTTATCAACCAAAGGAAAATCACCTCTTTTCCCTTATCACATAACGAGATGTGTTATGGTGAGAAAAACCAAAAGGTTATAAAACAAAAAGCCCAAAAGAAGAAGATTGATTTTTGCGATTTTAATCAGCCATCAAGTAATTTAAGCATACATTTAAATATTTACTGTGACACTAAATTAAAATGATTATTTATGATAAAACGATCGAAATCAAGGATCTCTAGTCTTCTATCCTAAAGCGGTGATTGGCGCTTTTGAATTAACTGAACCATTCACATCGTCCTTTCAGATACTTAAAGGATTCTTTTAAACTTTTTATGTGCCAGGAGAATATAACTAAGCGTAAATTATCAAGAATCGTACATATAATGTATATATATATATATATATATTAAAATTGTAAATCATTTTGCGATACTGTTATTTTTATTAATCATTCTTACTAATTTCAAGTAAAATCATTTAAATCCAATATAATAATAAATTTTAACTCTTATTATTTATATTCACTAACTTTTTCATTAATTTACGAATTAATGGAAGCATAGGTAGAAGACTTTAATCTACAATATGATATGATTCATAATATCTCTTTAAAATTAGAAATTTTGTTAATTAATGATGACATAATTATTATATATCATTAATAAAGCTTCCATTATATATGATATTATATTTTAGTGTATGCTATTGATAAGAATATTGATTGATTTTATAATTACATATTTCTCAATTTTCAACAACAAAAATTGAATTTCCTGATTCAGCATAATTCATTTAAAGAATATATTTTCTGAAACCCTGTTAATTTTGGAAATATCGCTTACTACTTCGATAACGAAATCAAAAGTATATTTAAGACACGATTTTTTGCATAATATCATTGAACATATTCTTTTTTATTTAAGTCTGTAGAAAATCGTACAAAATTACAGTAATTCATCTTTATAGATTATTTTAAACAGTATAATTTTATTTTCGATTAATCTTAGCATGCTATTATTCGCGTTATCGTAGGAAAATTAAGAGTAATTATAAATTTTGTAGAAAATTATTACATTATCTCAAATATTTATTATCGTAAGTATGCATAATAATATGATTATTAAAAAATTTTAAACAATGTCAATAGATTCAATATATATTTAAAAAGAAAATTACGATTTTGACAATATTTTCTGGGTAATATAAAAAAAAACTTTTATTGTAAAATATAATGTATAATAAAAAATGCGAAAATATATTAAACAGAATTAGTTATCAGTATAGATTCATAAATTCCTTTTAATTCATTAGAAAATATAAAAAAAGGATGAATTTAAAAATCTTAATATCAGAATGATAATTAAAAGTTAGAAGAAAATATAAATTATGAAAACATTATAACGTAAACAGATACTTTCCAATGTAGAAAAAACTATGAAACTTTGAGTTACTGTTATATGTTCAAGATTATCAATATCTGTACATATATTGGATTAATATCAACATGCTATAATTATACATAATTGAAATCAATTTTGAATACGAAATTATAAAAGGATTAAAAGTTTATAATGTTTAATTAATTTTTAAGGTTTGTAGCAAAATAAAGTGAAAAATCAAGATTGATAAGAATATGAAAATAATTTAATTGTTAGAGAAAGATATATATCTAAATTATACTCGCTAAATTTTGTACAGATAATTCAAACCATTAAATAAATATAATTCAAACATACCATTAGTATGGCGAATAAAGAAATTTATTTTAATATTCTGATTAGAAAACTGGACCGTAAAAGGTTTTTTGGTCGTATAAGAGAAAAATGGGTAGATGACATTAAATTAAATTTATTAGAACTAGGTCATTGATAAATATAATAAATTGATGTTAAATAGAAAAATGTGGCATAAGTGCACTATTAAACCGATGAATTTTAATGATGATAATAACGATAATAATAATACGACTACTACTAATAATAATAATAATAAAAATAATAGAAACAATAAACATAACAATAATATACAAAGATATTAACTACAATCATTTCAATTTTTGGCGTAAACATTTGTAAATAAATCAATACCAATGAACTTATTATTGTGATTATTATATTTTTTTTCATTATTATCTTAGTTTAAACAAAGTTATCATTTTACAACGTTTTTTGTTATTATAAATTATGAATGAAGTTCTTAATAAAATAAAATTAAATAATATTTAAAACCATTTTTTATAAAAAGATAATTGATAATTTTAAATTTATTTAATAATTATTAAATAAATTTTTTATATAATAGTTTTTCTGTAAAAAGAAAAAACATAATATTATAATTATAATAAGTATCAATAAATAATCATAAATAAGGTTGTTAATATTAACATATTTTTTATATTTAATATTTTGAGAAGTCAAATAATGCTTTCATCAAAAATAAAAATATAATTAAAGTAAAGTAGATATGTAAAATATTTTTCTGAAAAATTGAATATTTTTATAAATAAATATATATTTTATGACTGAAAATAGAAATATGTATTATCAAAAATCACAGGGTTATTTATTTATTTATTTGTATTTAAAAACTTACGAATTAAGAATTAACTTTTTTCCATTGTTCCTAATGATAAATGTACTAAAATATGTAAGTAATTAAATTATAAACTAAAGAAAACTATAATTAGTTTTACTTTTCTTTTTTAATATTTATGATTTTGATTTGTTTATTTTAATATATTATTTAAACTTAAATAGTATTGTTATAATATCAAATATAAAGTTTTTTAAATTTACAGATAAAAAGAACTTCTGTAATAAGTATGCTTGAATATTTTAAAATTTAAAACCCAAACATTAATACAAAACCGATAAATATACAGTTCAATAATTTTAAATCTAATTTACATTTTTTTTTTATTTTAAGAATATTAAGGAAAAAAATTTTCATTTGAAATTTTACAAGAAGATTACAAATTAAAAATAATTTTAATTTTTTAAATTAATTAATTAATTCTATATTTACATAATATTTATATTCTTTTAAAATTATTTTTCTACAAATTACATTTTTACTATGAAGATAAATGTAGTCAATGATAAATGTGTAGTCTTTAAAAAATATACGGGTTTACAGGTACAGTGGACTTGTTTTAAAAAATAGTAAAATAAATGGTATTGATTGCAATTTTCGTTATTTATTGACATTGTGAAATGAGTATAATATTTTGATAAAAATTGTACCATTTTTAATGATATATTAGCTGATGGGATCAGAAAATAATTTAAATATTGTTATAGTAGTATTGGTACTTTTCTTCTAACTAGTTATCTTGGCAAGGATCCAAAAACGTCTAAGATAATTGCGAGAATGTAACACACGAGTGTTGCTACAACGATACTATAAATGATTGTCTAAACGAACTGAAAGGAAGGGCCAGAAAATTAACTGAAAACAAAGGGCAATTTAACAGAGTATTTACATCTTAAATTGAAAACGATACAATCAAAGCTTTTACGGTTGTAACTGGTGCAACTCGTGCAACTCATCCATTACTTAAATATTGTAAACGCATTTACAATTTATATCATTTATTATTCTGGAAATTGGATTATGTTGTGTGCCATTTAAAGGATCCGAGACAATATTTGTTAATTACAGAAATTAAATGTATTGCAAAGAAAACTAAATTAGAATGTTTTTCACAAGGTACAATTATTTCTATTTTTTTGATAATTCTATAATGTAGAATAAATACAAAACGTTTTTCAGTTAAAGTGTATGGACATTAATACGGATTAAAAGCAAAAAAGCAAGATTTTGTACCGAGAACATTCATATGTTTATATCACTTCTCTTTTTGAGGGCAGCTTTTTTATTATTTGTGTGTAGTATTTTTCTGGCATTTCACACGTGAAAGTGTGCGTGTGTGTCTGTGGTGTATTCAGTGACATATGATGTTTCTCTCTCTTGCTTAACCGCCTCTTCGTCATTGTTATTGTTGTTATTGTTATTATCCTCTATTTTCAAACTCGTTTTTTCATCTTTTTAGCTTTCGCCGCCCTTGCCGAGCTCAACCCACACACGTCCTTGTAATGGGAGGGAATGTTCGTCAAATGATAGAAAGTAACGCGCTCGATTTAATTATAATTGGATCTACATTTGCGGATCCCATACGCATAAACTGCATGGGAGCAGTGGAGAAAATCGAGCGAGTGAAAACTCGATAATCTCCGTGCGGATGTTCCGAGAATGCAGACATTAGCTCAATTAATATACAATTCATTTCCGGTGATTGATGGTTTTGTTACCCTTATAATTCAATGAAATTACATCTCGCGGTCGTTATTATGTGTCAACTCGACTCTGATTATTTGTAGTGCTGCATCCTCCATTCACCCACAGACACTTTTCATCTCTCCTTCTCTCGCCCTATTTTTCCATTTTTGTGCGTCGGTCGAAAAAAGAGAGACCCAATTGTTGGAAGAGACTGTTGGAAAATGTAATAGTGGAGCGGGGGAGGGGAGGGAGCGAGAGAAAAACAGTGCTTTGCAGTGGTCATGACGCCAAAACGAGGACATTTCCAGTTTTCAATCTCCATTTGCACATGTGGCATAATCAATATTTGCGATAATGCCATTGGACTGTTATTAATCATTAAGTGAATTTTTAACTATTTCCACTGACAATTTTATCATTTATCCAATAATCATAAATTATATTATAAACATAGTATCGGAAAGTAATTTATACTGCCACTCCAAATAGACTTAAATTATTCAAATAACTGAGAAAGAAGAACAGCTTAACAATTATTCCCTGAATTTATAATTACCGACTATTTTCATATTCTCGAATTTATAAAATTAATTTTTTTCATTCACGTCTTTAAAGTCACGTTATTCAAGACTTTATTTTTAATAAATGACGTGATATTATTCTTAGTAGTACAAGATTAGAAAATTAATTCTTGAAATCAACGAGACAAATTTTCATTCAGGCACATGTCTAGATATAGATATCAAGTACATGTACTTGGCACATATTGTGTAATCGAATTGAAGAAAATATTTTATAAATACCATTCAAATTTTTGACAGTCAATTATAACATATAATAGACAAAATAAATTTTAAACAGAAGAATTAAAGCTATACATATAAATGTAAAAGTAAATTAAAAAATCTTTATTCGCATAATTAATTTTCAAAAATTCTTTTTATTTTTATTTTTATTTAATTGCATAATTATCTCTGTACGATACTTATTAAGAATTATTTATAATAATTTCAGTTACAAAAAAAGAATTATTTGTATTCTTTAAATAATTTATGTAACTTTCTTATTATTGTGTTAATATTCAGAACAACAAAATTGAAGTTTAAGATAAAATACTATGCTGAAGATCTTTGCCATAGGTACCGTTTTCTTTCTTTCATATTATTCATATATACAAATAAATTTTTAAAGTGAATGTTTATGTTATATCCTTACCAAATAGAAAAAACAAGCGATGAAATAAACGATGTGTGAATTTTTTAATAAAAAATTTACATCTTTCTTCATCACGAAAATTTCATCTCTAGTTTTCTGAATGTAAACAAAATCATTTGAATAAAAAAACATTAATAAAGTTATTTTTAATTTTTTATGATTATATAAATATCGTTATAATTCAAATTTAAAATATTTTCTTGATAATATATATTATTAAACTGGAAATGATTTATTTATGTTTTATACTATTCGAACGGAAAACTGTAATATTAAATTATATCAAAAACTTTTTTCATGAATTTATATGAAAAATATTTTTATGTATCTCACTATATTGTTATTTAAAAATAATAAAGGTATAAAAAAGTATAAGTTAATAAATAATATTTCATTCATTATTAATATAATATGCGTATATTTTACAAAATAATACAATAGAAATTTAATTTCATCTAATGTATTTTTTTTTTATTTTAAGTCTGATCAGTATCATGCTTATTTTTATATACGGAAAAATTGGTATAAAATTATGTAAAAAAATTTATTAATAATTAGAATAAATAATAAATAATTTATTAGTAATTAGAATAAGGTTAATTTACATAATTTAAATAGATACAAATTATGGCATTACAGTATGTATCTGAATACCATTTAAATAACCACAATTAATTATAATTTACAAGGATATTAAAATTTTTAGCTTATGTAAATTCAAATAATATTATCATTTTAATATTTTTTGATTAGTTATAATTTAACGCTTTTATTATAAAAAATGAAAAAAATGTGCTAAATTTTTATATATTTTGTGAATTTCTTCTTATCAGTTATTACTTTAATTTAAATATTGATCTACATCATTTTAAATTAATTTTTTATGAATTTTAGAATTTTAATACAATTAATATATTACTCATAGGGTTAATTAAATTTAATTTTTAAGAATATAGATTATAAATTTTTAATTTAAACAAAATATGTGAATAGAATCATATAATTGTATAAACATTTATGTTTTTCTTTCAAGTATTAAATATTAATTCAATTATTTAATTAAAAAATAATCCATAATTAACACTTGGTTCCACTAATAACATTTACATTAAATATTTAATTTACATTAATTATACAAATAATATTATAATTACAATTATAATATAAAAAAACAATTGACTTAGATTCCACATAATTAACTATTTCATTATATATAAACACTAACTAAATTCGAAATATTAGATATTATTATATTTGTTTTTAATCTTTATTAACAGAATTGATGATAATAAAAAATTATTACAGTAAAATAAAATTTGTTTGTTTTAAGGGAAAATCATAACTGACATAAAAAATTACATAATGTAATTTTCTTGAATTTTTTTTAATTTCGTTAGAAACTGATTTATTTAACATAAATATATTTGTGAAAATATCAGTTTATTAGAGCGAATACAAATATTAATCTAATTTTAATAACAAATTTTGATTAATTGTAGACATTCTCAATTTATCGTATTTTAATTTTTATATATTATTCACTATAATATATACATATATATAATATATGCACGTAATTATAATTTCTAAATGATACCATAGAAAATCTATCTTTAGAATATCTAATACCAACAATAAATTTTATATATATTTGAAAAATGTCTTTTGTTCAATTAAAAAACTGTGTAATATTGGACAAATTAAATTATATTTTTATTACTATTCTATGTCTATTAATAATGTACCAGTTTCCAAGTAAAGAAAGACTTAGAATAATTTCTGCATCCTAATTGCAGAGTCATAGAGACTAATGAATCAATGACAAATGTTGATTTAATGCCACGCATACATAAGAAATATGAAAATTAATTTGCTCGTTTGTAACAACCGCATAATACAAAATTTTGTTTTAGTGCCGTGTAGTCGGCTTTTCATTCTGTCATTGGCGCGGAACTTGTTGGTAGATTATTGGAAATTTGTCAATCGAGATGCGAATACCTTTGTGGTTTATGCTTATAAAAATATTATGTAAAAAAATATTGGAGTGATTTTAACAAACCTGTATTCATGACTGCAGGTAATTAAACATTCTAATTACCCAATCGTGTCTATATTTTGAATAAATACAAAATAATTTTGGCATTAAATCATATAAAGGTTAGTTGATGATAAATTGTAAACTAGAATTTGCGAATTTGTAAATTTTATTTTAATTAAATCATAAACAAACCTATTAATATAAATTAGTTTTTTTACCAGTATAATATTTTGAATGAAAGTTTCAACAACTAATATTTCTACCTTCAAATATTGGACCCACAGTTTCGAATAGAAAAATGTTACTATATCAAACACTAGTATTATACTGTGTAGAAAATATTAATTGAAGATTTTTGATTTTTTATAATTCAATAATTCGTTATAAATTCATTTAATATTAGAAAAGTTAATTTAAATTTTATATGTAATTATCGTTCGATAATTGATAGAAAAATAACTATATTAAAAAATTAATCTAACTTTCTGTTTGATACAAACTACCAATATAATAAAGTCTCTTTGGTATTTTAAAAATTGGATCTGGTATTTCGATTGGTTTTACAACATCGGAATCCCATCTGAACCACCTATCATCTTTCAGCAAGGCTTTTTTAAATCCCCCGAGTATATTTATGTCATATTTTTTCTTTTGTCGTTATCTTTTATAGTTTGTATTATTAAAGCAATTATGAGTTTTGAACTTAAAAACTACTTTTTATCTCTTCAAGTTTAGTCTCGTAGTACACATTTGATGAGATTATACTACGACCTTTGATTATTTCAGACAAAAGATTATTTGAATGAAATCATGAACCAATCAGCGCTTTTGTTGTTTTAAATTGTTGATCGGATGATTTTCAATACGTAATACTTCGAATATTGCATTTCTTTTCATGTACTTTCCACATATGAATAATTTCTTGTATATAAACATATACGTTTTCATAATTAATTCAGTTTACATCGGATTAAATAACTGTAGAATAAATTTTTTTTTTAGAAAATAAAATTAAAAAAGCTATTTCATACTAAATTTTGTAAAATGGATCTGGGTATTTTGTTAGTTGAGGAAATAAATTTTACACCACTTACATCTTTTATTCTTCCATTTACTCTACCAAGCTTTCGGATGGTATTTGCGTTTGAAATTTTTTTTCAACTTCTATCTATGTTCGAAAACTCCATACTAATTGAAAAAAATTTCAGTTAATTTTCAAATTACAAATAATAAATTTTGAAGAAAAAGTAAAAATTATATTTGTAGACGGATTTTAATTGAATAAATTTATTGAAATTTTATTTGTTTAATCCGATTTTAAAGTTTTCGGATATTCTTTGTCAATTATTAGATAGAACATTGTTTACTGTTAATCGCAATTATCAATATATAATCTATATACAAATATTAAAATATGCTAAATGAGTTGTATCATAAAATCAATCTACGCGTGTATTTATACAGTTAAACATGAATTTTATTTCTACATTATTCAATGATAATTGGTTTTATCGAAGTGATAAAGAAGGCATCTCAAAAAATATGATTTAAGAGTTCTAGCCGTACTGTATTTGTAAAATCATCAGAAGTGGATGGATTTAAGGTTGTACACATCAAGATTGATTTATTCGTTATTAATTTCGTTCCAGTTTTCCTTCAAGCAACAACTCTCATTCATCCAACTAGTCGTTTACTTAGTATAGGAACATTAATTAAAGATCCCCTACAATCATGATTTTAAAGGTATAGGTAAAGTCTGTGTTAAGCATTGAAAGCCATAATTTAGACATCATGTCTATATTACGTATCCCCCCAAAATTTTTCGCCCCCTTCTGATTTTCGAGAACTTTTTCGTTAATGTCTCCGATAACTATTGGCTCTTTCTTTGAATCTCGAATTCTATTTTTCAACCCATCTAGTGTTGACTAGAAATGTTTTATACAACCATTTGCGATTATAAAATATAGTTTAATTTATACGACAAAATCATAGGTATAATTGAAATATTAGGAAAAAAATTGTTTTGTGATAAATTTATTGCTTGAAAATATTTTACTCTGGATTTTTGCTTCTTCATGAATTATTAAATATTTAGTGAAATAGACCCTTTTTTAAATTAATTAATTTATTATATATTCAAAATATTTATTGAAATAAAAATATGCAACTTGAGAAATATTAAGAAAAACGTAATGTAAATATTGAGAAATATATAGACAAAAACAATCATACCGCTTTGAATTTTATGATTGAGTATTAATTATGTATAATTTGAATATTATACAATTGTATACGTACGAATAAATACATAATAGATCGTAAAATTAAAAAATTGTAAATATAATTAAAATAGCGTTTAAGAGAATATTACTTTCAAAATTATAATTATTATAATTTAAAAATAAAGTACTTGTTAATTTTGTGTACTTTATTTGAATGTAATTAAGAATTTCTTTGACTGTTCATATATACCTCTCCCAAGTACCGTTCAAACGCGAGAAAGTTATATATAGGAATTATGAAAACAAAAATGTATAATTTGAAGTACAAAGTAAGGTGTTTTATTAAAAATTGTGTTTGTACTATTGTATAAATGCTTATTTATGCTATGTTTATGCTAATTATACGAGTTTGAGTCGTCAATAATTAGAATCACAGGTACCCGCATCCCTTCCTTTAGTATTTGCACTTAACTAGACTAGATATTGGAAGGGTGATATACAGGTAAATTAAGATGTACAAATTTATTATTTACAAGGACATCAAGTCAATAATCTGTTCAAGCTTACACCAGTATGGATTATTTTGCCTTAAAACGATAGATTTACCGCTGTAAAATTGGCGGTGGAATTTTCAAATGTCTTTATAGCTTTATGATTATTGCTACGTATAAATTAGTCTACACAGTATAATAAAAAAACAGGTTTCAGTTACAAACAATAGTGGTATTAATTAAAATTATTTTACTATATATCGATTATTTTTAGAGTTAATGTAATCTCTAGAAAATTTTCTTAGTAGTAATACTTTAACTAAATTGTTTGCAACAATAGCGAACAACTTATAATGAAATTAATAGCTTAGAAAATAGGTAGGAAGAAGAAGGAAAGAAGTAATTGTAAATTTTCCATGTCACACAAAAGGTAAAACATGGGCAATTTACAACTTTAACCACGAGCTACTCTTGTTTCTTCTTACATTAGTTTTTTATATTTTCAAGTTCTTGATCAACACTTACATTGAGAACAAAACAAGTTTAAGTTAAGAAGTAAGAAATAGACGAGAGATTCACTAGCCCGTAAAAGTCTTAGACAAAAAGTAGTGGGAAAAAAAGACGAGTTTGAAAATTGAAAATGATATGTGAAATTCAAGTACAAGCATTTGTTGGATATATTTATTGCACATTGAGTATGTGTATTGCACCTCATGGAATTTTTATTAGTTTTTTTCTCTTAATATTGCTTTGTTTGCTTGTTCATAATTTACTTAAGAAATATTTTGCAATAGGAGTTGAGTTTAAAATTTTGAAATATGTATTAGTTATAAAAGTACAATTCATGTTTTTCAAACACCGTTATAATTCTAACATAAGAAATTTACACAAATTAAATTTAAAAAAATTTTAAAAAATAAAACTTATAATAATCGTACATATATTTACATAAATACATGTACAGTGAAATTAATTTAATTTTGTTACAGGTTTGCATGTTGTAGATTTCAGACATACAATGAGAATAATAAAAGTAATAATTTTCATTTATTAAATTATTTAAACATCATTAATTTTAAATAAAAAATTTCTAATATTACGTTATTAATAAGGAGTGTTGTAATTTTTAACAGCAAACTTAGTTATTTAATTATACATTTTTTAAGAAAATAAGAACATGAATTATTGTTTACAATAAACTATGAGAATAAAATAGTATTTACAAACTTTCTTAAAGTATATGTAAAGAAATGAGTTTCCAATTAATAAAGTTTTATTTAATTTGTTAATATTATTGTAAATGAAGCAGAAGCAAAATAAATGAAACATTTCGATTACTTTGAAGTAAAATTATATAATAATCAAGTCATGTAATATAAAATAAGTATGAAATTTTTTAAGAATTTATTGATTGAAAATTTATAAAATATTTCATTGAATAATATAAATTAAAATCTAATATAAATTAAGATTATTAAAGTTTAAAAATTATTTAAATAAATTAGAACATTAAATTTATTACGAAGTAATCGATTCAGTATCTTAGTACAAATATATATATTATATCATAGTTTATTATTATACTTTTATTTTCTATACAAATGAATTAAAATATATTTGAATTTATAAAACTAGTTTAATAATGTCGAAAGTATTTATAATATCATAAATATATTATCATTTTTTTCAATTTTTAAGTTATAGCTTTTGTAACAATCAAACTATTACAATAGTAAAAATTTATTCTAATCTGTACTTATTTTTACATCTTATGACTTGTACTCCATATTTTCTATATTTTAAAACTACAATATATAATTGCGATATCAAATTATGTATTTTATATTTTGATATAATTTATTGATGTTTTAATTTGAACAATTAATTTACGATAAAATTATATAATATGTAACGATTGTTCATTCGCAAAGACTTGCCAAATTAATTTCTTAAATTAAAATGATTCTTCATTTTAAAAATCGGTTAATTTAATTTAACTAAAAACCTTGTACAAATATTTATTCTACAATTATTAATTTTATCATAAAATTTTATTTTCCATAAAAATACATGTTCGTGTGAACGCAATGACTTTTATTTTAGTATAGTTGAATAATTTTTAATAAATTTAATGTAATTGTTAATTAAAAATTAATTTAATAATTTTATCGAACAAAGTCAAAAATCTAATTTGCGTTAATTAAATTTTTCTTTAAAATTTTCATTTTCTTTATGTATTTATATTTCTTTTTCCTTGTGCATGGTAATAGGGGAATTAATTTAATGTCGTATTTTCGTTTTAATCAAGAGTAATAGAATGATCTTTAGAAATAAAGTAGATTTCCTGCTGATTTACTCTAAAGATTCATTTCAACGTGGCTCCCCATTCAGTATTAATTATCAATCGGCGTGGTGTCCGAAGATTTTTCAATTCAATGGAAACGCGAGCATGAATAAGTCAAAAGAAATAAACAACCGATGTGAAAAAGAGATGAAGCCAAAGGATATCGGATGGCAGCTCTTAGCAAAGGACGAAATCAATCGGCGGCATTCGGAAAATTGAAAACGAAGAGGTGCATAGACATGTACATCGCTGTACAAATGCATTTCGTCTCGCAAACTCCGATCTCTATTTCCAACATCTCCACAGACGTGCACACGTACTCGTACGCCCGCACACACACGTCACAAATGTATATATGGCTCGAGAGATTTGGCAGGGAGTAGTTACAGTGGGAGTCTGTGTGAGCTTTCCCGATTACTTTGGCCGATAGCGAATTCGGAAATTGATGCGTCTGTGTTCGTTCTATCAAAGCATCGTAGGAACGAGATGAGAATCAAGTTCACTTTCTTGTACATACTTACATAAATTTTGCGCGAGTTTTAGCTTTTATCTCTGCTTTTCTTATTCTCGAGTTTTAAGGCCGCGAATATTTTAATTGTCGCATACTTGAAATTTTATGCATAGGTGTTTGAGGCAATGAAATTCACATAATTTCTTTTCTACTATCTTAGAATAAAATTCCTTGCGCTTTATTCACGATTTTCTTTTACTACGATTGCAGTGACGAATATAACTTAAGCTTAACTTTCTTTCTTAATTCCATCTGTTAATGGGATTTTTTTATTTTTAATATAATTTAATATATCTTGCTTTGATTAAGTTAATTATTGGATAAAACTCCATTCTGCAAATATTTTTTGCTAAAACTCGTATTAATTGTTTGCGAATAGATGTGCACAATTGTATTTTAAAAAATATAAAAATAGGTTTTTTTACCATATCAATATTTTCTCTGAATTTAATTAACACACAATTCTTACAAATATAAATAATTAATTTCATGTATTTAAAGAATTTTTAACAGATGTCACGTATATGACAACCAATAAAAGAATCTTCATTTTTAGTCGTATTTTTCGCAATTAATTTTATTATTAATATTCTTCTCTGTCATAAAAAAATTTTTTCATCAAAATAACTTTCAAAGTTAATAAAGTGTCTTGCTTTATTACAAGTCTTACGTAAGAAAATAATCCAATAGATCTTAAAAAAAAAAAAAGAATCAAGTCGGTAGTAATTTATCAATATAAGTAAAGTATTCTTAGGTACATAAAGGTTTTACCTCTATTTTTCTGCATCACCTATTATTCTGTGCACGACAGAAGTTCAATTTCCGAGATGCGTTTAACATATCTAACAAGCCTCAATTTAACAAGTTTTGTCTTTTGATAAAATTCATATCTCGAATAATCTTTGTAAATATCTATAAAGGCTAATTTATGACTGATAGATATCGCAAATTTAACCAATAAAATGCAATTTTTTCTTTTGATTGACATATGTGCTATTACTAAATCTCATTACTGGAAAAATGAGTATTCTTATTTCTACTAGTTAAAAGACTAAGTTAATAATCACCCTAAATAGGGGTAATACGCCTTTGTGTGTGCTTTAATTACTGGAAATTATAATGCTGAGAGTATACTGCATTTTTACTTCAAGTCAAGAGTTTTCATTTACAAGTTTATACCACGAAAAGTAAAACTTTTGAATAAAACTTCATTGCAGATTCGTTGAAGCCAATAAAGACAGTTTTCACTAGAAGAGATCAAGTTCTGTTCGAGTTTTACTGACACTTAATATTCTTCAATGATCGGTAACAAAATGAACTTTGTGAATAAAACTTTTTATATTCTAATAATATTATAAAAATTATAAAGCAACGTTGATGGTTAGAGAAATTATCAAAAATGATCAACCTTCTAAAATATTGCCCAAACAACAAAGCTTTAAAACAAAATTAATGAATATTTGCATAATTGATCTGTATTTATTTTTATAACTTTTTTACTCTTTATAGCATGATATATAAGTATACCATTAATTTAAAAATCTCATTTAAAAGGTATATTGTAAAAGTAATTGTATTCTATTATTCTAAAATGTAAATTAAATTTGACATATATTTATACAATAACTTATTATGATATTCCCGTTTTAATAACCATAACATAATAACTTACGTAATGTATTCATCACACAATAACTCATTCATTACCACTATTTCATCATTTTAGATATTTTTAATATTCACGCGAATTCATAATAGAAAAATATCGATGGTTATGAAATAGAGACTTAATTTGGATTTAAAAAGCTCGAGCTAAAAATAAAATAAAGATTTATATCGGCAACATCAACGAACAATTATTTTTAAAGTAAATAATAAAACAAAGCAATAAATATTTTTTCACATTTCCCATGATTGATATGCTTATGTAACTCACTAGAAATGGTCTATAACTAAATTCCCTACCTCTATTCGAAGGTTCAAAAAAAAATTAATGATCCGTTGGTAGACTGTCTACTCCATATATACTACTCCTATTATTGACTATGCCCACGCATTTATTTCGGATAGGATCACCTCGCCCTTACCTTTATTACCACCGTGATTTTTTTATTTTATTTTCTTTCTTTCTTTCTTCTTCTACGATGTGCTTCAATTAAACCCATATACATTTATAAAAATATTTCTTTATAGACTTTTAATATTTTTTTTTCTTTTAAAATTTAATTATAAAATAAATAGTAGTATTTAATAGTTATACAAAAAAAGTAAATTAAGGTAACATAAGAATTGACTGGAGAAAAAAGAAATATCAAAATAATTAATGTTTAGAATTTGTCATTTTATTTCTATGACTCTATAGATTTTTAGTTTCTGCTGACTGTTATTAGCTACTTTCAAGTGAAATTTAAAAATTACTTCTACTTGAACTTTATGAATAATTGAATATTAAAAATACAACTTATTCATAATATTTTTATTTAATTGGATATATAGTATAAAAATTAATTTAGTACAATATTTTAGAACATCTGCTTTGTTTTGAAAAATATAAAATTTATAAAGTATAAAAAAATTAATAGCTTTTTTGAATGGAAAAGTGGAAAATTACTTGGATGGAAAATCAAATTTATATGGATTTATTCAAGAGGACTTTCATCACCTATTTAAATTTTAAAAAATAATCGATTTATAATATTCAACAGGTATTTACATTTATAAATTTATTAGATTTTTTTCAATTGCATTGAATTGATTATGATTAAAAGAAGGAATTAAAAGAATTTATTAACATTAAACATAACAATTGAATATTTTACCATTGATAAAGAAAGATTGGAAAATAGAACATGATTACTGTATAAATTTTCTATTAGCTTATATTTATAAATAAATATGAATATTTAATCGACAAAATAATATCATTTTATTATTTGGAACTTTCTATCTTCTTCGTATAATTTCATTAATGTCAGAATTTATCGAGTAAATAAATTCTATTTCGACTAATATCGATTTATATTGAATTCTAAAAGCACTGAATTAATTGTATATAAATGTGTAAATATAATCTCGAAATAACCATCGGCATCTTATATTATCCTTTTGTCTGTGCGCCACCTACAAATTACAAATTAGGGCAGAACCCGCTATATCGCAGCTACTAAGGGTGCACCCACACATGTACGTGTAAACAAAACCCTTTCAACCCTTTCATTAATTTTAATTCTACATGTTTAAATCCCATTTCATGTGCGAACACAGACTATAATTATAAATAGTAATTATTACCCAATAAAATCTGTTATAATGAAACAATTTTTTTAATCCAATGTATAATTTTCTACGTGATGTTTAAAAAAATGAATACATGTAGAGTTTGTATATTTAGTATAAAATAATTGGTTTTCGTGTATCAATTCAATCTTAAATTTACAAGAAATGTTTTAAATTTATTGATATCAAATTAAAGTTTAACTACATTAAATTAAAAAAAAAAATTATAACTTAATACATACAAATACTATAATTCAAGAATATTTTCTTTTTTTTAAAAAAATTTATTTTAATTAAATTAAAATGAGAAAGTACTATGAAAACTATATTTTGACAATAATATCTTCCTATAAGGCAACGAAAAATTAATGAATTCATATTAATGAATTGATAGATTATTTTATAATATATACAAATGAAAATCAAATAAAAATATAAATTTAATATAGATTGAGTTCTTTTTTTTAAAACAAAACTTTTTATAAAGTATCTAAAATTTTTAAATTTTAATATATTTTCTTCTAGTAAGTTTTATTCACTTTGTTTTAATAATAAAAAGACACGTACAATATAGTAATAATAGAATAATAATACCTAGTTATTTTTTAATAGTAACTGACAATAGTAATAACAAATTTACTGCAAAATTGTTTCTTCTAAATATTTATATTTGATTACATACGCAATAAATTTAGAATAATTTAAAGTAAAAGGAACAAAATAAAAATGCAAAAAGTAATTTTGTGTGTTATACTATTCTAATATATACGTACAATTGTTCAACGTTTTTACTTAAGGCTTTTTTAAGAAAATTAAACATTTTTTTAAATAAAGGATTTCAAATTTATGCAGAGACAGAAGTTCACATGCATTTAATAATATGTATGCAAAAAAATTTTTTAAATATAAATACAAATGAAATCTTAAAAGAAGAATTTCAGAAAGTTTAATTTATAATATTTAATTAGATTTTAATTTAAAAATTAAAAAAACAAAAACCACCAAGAGTGAACGTCTTTTCTTCTTGTAACCTTTGTATGTCTTAAAAACAACTAAAATTCTTGAACTATTTAAACTAAACATTCGTACTACAAAGTGCCTTATCCTTCGTCAAGTTATCGTATACTACATTTTACATATTTTACTTTTAGATTATTAATAATACTTAAGAAATATGGGATAGTTTTTATTAAAAACTTTTATTTAAAATAATATATATATATATTACTTTTTTTATTGATAAAACTAGGTTCCATGTATTAAATTATTTTATAACTATTATCCAATAATTAATTGTAGAAACTTTCTCGTACTTTCGAGTTAATATTTTTTTGATAATTTTTATCAAATTATAGTACGTATTGAATTGTTTCGAAAACTGAATTCAAGAAAAAAATAAATCATTATTATATAAAATGCATAAATGATTAATGTATAAAATTGTGATTTAAAATTTTTGAAATTCTAGATTATTCAAAGTTATATTGAAGATCAAAAAAAAAAAAAAAAATAAGATAAAAATTTTTACACAAACTTCAGGAAAAGAAGTTCTAAGTTTTTTGTTTTATAATATAAAATTTTTACCTCAAAAAAAAAAACCATTCAATAAGAGAATAGGCTATTATGCAAGCATTGATGTAAGTATATTGATAAATTTATATTATTATATAATAAAATATTTATCACTACAATTTCATTCAAATATTGATACGTTAAACGGATTATGAAACAAAGATGTTAACAAGAGTTTAATTATAATACTTTCGTAATACATCAATGCCTGCTTATAATATAAATATTTATGTCACTATAAATTCGTATGCAGAAATTTTGTTATAAACCGATAATCGACTCAAAGAGTTCTATATTGTAAAACTTATATTGATATAAAGAAGAATTAGCATTGTATTCAGGATAATATTTGTAAGCGAGATCCTACAATACAAATTCTGTTGACGAGGGCAAATAAAACCATTTTATTATAGTTATCACGAATACATTACTTTAAATATAATAGACAGATGATCACAATAGATAAAAATTAAATAAGAGCTTACAAATTATTAAATTGTATATATGTTATGTAATCCTCATAGATATTTGAAATTATTAAAAAAATCAAACAAATATTTAATTTTATTTTAATCACTATAATTATTGATATCTTTGATTTTAAAATATATTACCGAATAGAAAAATTGTCATTATTCATAAAATTAAAGAATTTAAAAAATAATGTATATTTATAAATAATTCTATTTTTAATTATTTAAGTATAACTGATTTTGAATTTTGAATTTTATTCTGAAATATGACAATGGAATATCTAATTCTGAATATACAACTAGAAATTGCGCGATAAATGGTTAGATTTTTTAACTTTATTATATTGCTATCGTGTATTATTTATTATTTTTTAAACGAATTGAGCATAAATCGAGGATATATAACAAATGTAAAAGTATTGATTTAGCGGAGCACCACTGTTACATCTTGAGAAAACTGATGTGTGAAATATTTAATCAATTTTGTCCCTAAATCAGAGTTCAAAGTGTGAAAATCGGTTACAGTGGCTTTGGATAAACTGTAATTGAATGAAGAGTATTAACGTCTCATCGCTACGCTCTACCCTGAGTTGGATGATATTAACTTAATCCAAGTTAACCTTTTGAGAATTGTAATTATTGAAGGTCCTTGAAAATTCTCTTTTTATTCTTTATCATTTGAGCGGAAGGATGGCGTTACGTTTGAAGTTTTATTAACATGGGGTGTTTGGTGAGCCCGACTAATAGTGGTAAATTCAACGTCAAATGCAGTGATAACGTTTGTGGTAGGTTAGGGATTTGGAGGGAGAAATTGTTTATATAGTAATTTGTCTAAAATGTCGTGATTTAGTCGAGAGATAAACCAAACAGTTTTTAATTTATGAAAATCTAGAATGTCGTTTATTTAGTGATATTTTCCATTCGTTTTATTAATTAAAGCCTTTCTGTACTTCGATAGTGAAAATAATGATCTCTGCTAATGATGTACACGTATTTTTATTTTAACTATATTGATCTTCTGTAGTTTATGATATCTAAGAAATAGTAATTACAAGAAATTTAGTCAAAAAAAAAAGGTTAAAATAGTAAATTGTATTATATCAAAATTATTAATATGTAATGACTATAAGTTGTATTGACAAATATTGTTGAAACAAAAGTTTCGTATTAATATGTATTCACTTGTACTCTTTGAAGTTGCATTTATAAGTAAGTTTGTACATTTTCTTTTTGACTGCATCAATGAAATGAAAATTTTTGAATAGTTATCGATTTTTTGGAAAGTAGTTAATCTACTAAAATTTATAAAAAGGTGTCTTTCAGCTGAAAGCTTTCGCAGAAGTCGAAAACAGATCTCGCAGATTGCAGTCGATGTTTTATAGTACACCGCAAAAGAAAGTAGAAAATTAGAAAAGTGAGGAATGATGAGACATGAATGATGAGATACAAAAAGTACTAGGACTCGTACTACTTACTCGAAACCTCAAGATTAGTTATTGCCTAGCTATTTAGATAGTATAGTGTACAATAGTTATAATTAGCTTAGTTATGCGTGTAATTAGAGTTTCGATCCTAGAATTTTATTGTAGAAGTTGGGATCTAATCTCATTACATTTTGAAAGTAGAGTAGAAATTTAATTTCCTTGAGAACTTTTTTTTATTTCGTATAATTCATGAAAATATACGTATTTATTATAAATTTGGATTTGTACAAAGTTCATGTAAACACTACATGGCAATAGCAGAAGTTATCATAACATACTTAATTCTTCAAAAATTTAGATACCATTAAGAAATACTCATTTTATAGAATTAATTTGAATTACCTAGTTATAAAAATATATAAGTAACTGTATCTGCAAAAAAATATTTACAAAAAACTTATGCTTGTAAAAATATCTTTTTTAATTTTTATTAATATTTTTATGATTAATATTATTAGAATTGCTTGAGAAAATTTGAAAGTAAAATTTTTAATTAAAAAAAAGCATTGTTTGGAATATTTTAAAGTATATAAAACGAAAAATTTATGTATTTAAAAAAAAAAAAAAAATGAATTCTAATATTTATTTTTTGGTAACTTAAAATCAATAATAATTAGTTTTGAGGGAGAATTCATTACAACAAATTAAGTTTATTGAAAATATGAATTTTTGTTTTTTTATTAAAGTAATTGAGAACGTTATGTTAGATATCATAAGAAAGATTATTATTATTATTATTATTTTTAAGTAAATATTTAAAATTATCGAAAATTCATAAAATTTTCGGTTGCAATGCTACAATAAAAAGTAGTGTAATTTAGAAACGAAAATTTCCGATCAGTTTAAACCAGTCATAACACGCATCTGCAGCAAAATTTAAAAGGCCTTCAGTTCTCTGAATGTATATTATGTTTTTATTTAGCTGGTAAAAATAATTTAGTGCTTGTGTATTATTATAACAAAAACAATATTTTGCTATCTCTGTAATAGAGGAAGAAAATCTAGTTCGAATCTGAAGATATTATAAAAAGTAAAGAAGAAACCGTTGTGACTTCGAATTATAATTATTTAAAATTATATTAAAAAAATAATATATAATATGAGTTGATATTTTTTAAATAAACTTTTCTTTTAAATCATTTTTTTCATCGTTTAATAACTAAATTTATAATTTGTTTTGTTTTTAATTAAGCTTTCTTCGCAAATAGAATTTTTAAAAGTTCACTACTATAAATTACGATCAATTTTAATCATCGCATGATGTATTGTGAAAATAACCGTAAATTCGTGCATCAAATAATTAAAAATAAAAAAGTACACCTATTAGAAGATATAAAGTCTTATTGATGAAACAAAGTAAAATAGTAATAAAAAAGCAACCACAAAATGAACGTCTAATCGGACCTCAGGCTCTTTAATAGCAATGTGTCCAAAGTCCCTTAAAATGCTTGTTCGCAGCTGAAAACCTTATGGAAATATGATATAAAAAGGGCGAAGGAGAGTTTAAAGATGGAAAAAGGCATTTACAAATATTTGAATTGGGTAGTTCTGCTTCAGTTGCAGTAAGTCGACATACGGGAACAGTACTGATCGGTCCCTAAGGACTTCCAAGGGATCTGTCCACGAAAATCACCCAGGATTTTATCTTGAAAAATGCAGTTCTAGGCTACACTCGACAAGTTCCCCTCTTGTAGAAACGAATTTTTTCTATATTTTTGCCTCTCACTTACAGAATAAAATCAGATGTATTTTTTTCCTTCTCACTAAAAAAGTGCGTCAGAACGTGTTCTGCCTACTCTTACAGTTGTCATTTAACATAATAATTTTCAGCTTTAGAAATTGATTTTTTCTTTTTCTACTATTCTGAAATATGTAACAAAAATATCGTTTTGACTTTATTTAGATTGTATATTGTACGCCAAATTTTTATTTCTTATAAATTATTTTTCATATGAGTTTCATAGGTATAATTTTGAGGATAAAAAATTATATCCATAGTGTGTAATTATTGATTCATGACATATAAAAAGTGATATAAAAAAATGTAATGTTATAGTGAATAGCATACATAGATGAACGAAAAATTATCTTGAAACCTTAGTGCAAAAGTGAATAATAATGAAAATTCTAAAAGCTACGATGACATTTTATCTGAATAATAATTTTAAGTAATACTTCTCTTATTCTTTTATTCCGAATGCGAAGCTCGCCAGTTAGATAAATGACACTTGTAACAAAAATGTTCTCGTGAATGAGAGGATATATTCCATTTTATTCATAATTTTATAAAGATATATTAAAATTAGAATTCTGTATTTTAAATAGTTCAGCTTTAAAAAATAATAGTTCTTTCATACAACGCGTTAAAAAATCGCAATGAAAAATATAAAAAAAATTTAATTACATATATTATAATAATAATTATTATTATTATTGTTGTTGTTGTTATTTGTTTTTATATTATTTGGATTGCTGTATTTCATTTATTAAATCTTCTGAATAAAGTTTGAATTATATTGAAATAGATTATAGTATGTTATACATGACTTTTTTAAAAGTTTAACAACGTTATTGAGAAAGATATTTTCTATTAAATCGTTAAAAATTTTATAGTTTAATTATGATGTTGCCGCTATTATCGTAAAATTTGTATGCATAAAAAAATGTATCTTATAATATTTTATGAATAAATGCGAGATTGTTTTAAATTTATTCGTCATAAATAAATATAATCAAGGATAATTACAATGAATAAATTCAATTTTCATTGAATATATTTAAATATACTGTTAATCGCGTTTTATAATTATAAACAGTTTTTATCAATACGTTTTAAACTACAATTAATTGTAATAAGTCTATTAATTTAATAGTTATATATCATAAAAAATTATAATATAATAATGTAAAATAATAACTAAATTACATTTAACATTAAAATTAAATTATTTTTTCTCTCTTGAATCAAAGAAAATTACTGGTTCGTTTTCAAGCTTAATTTAACACTTTTCTGTCTTTTCCGGAAAATGCTCTTCTCTATTACAGATCTAATGAATACCAGGCATTGATATTAATTCACGTCTTTTAAATTTCCTCATTCCTCTTGTAATATAAGTTAGATTCGAAAGTTGTCGAAGTGCATTACAGGAATGGCCATCGCCTAAGGAAAGTCTCCTAGTATATTCTGCAAATAGTTGGATGTATTCAGGATGTTCTGAACTTCCTACTTTCAGCATCAGATGCACAAGGAATCCTGTTCTTTGTTAAACACGGTTTTTTCCTATTTAATACAATCACTATGCAAAAAATCTTCATAAATAATCATGAAAACTGTTATCGATTTTTATTACAATACTTGTATGCATATTCGTATAAAATTAAGTATTCGCTTTCTTCATATATATATGTATTTAAAATTGTGAATTTTTGATTGATGTAGATGCAAACCATAGACTTAACATATTTTGATAAAATACGTTTTCATAACACTATAATAAGTTTTTTAATTTTTAGTTAAGCGTAGTTCTATTAGTCATTAAATTATATTTTAAATCAATATAATGTATTTTAAAATAACTTTAGTACATTATAACAACATTATTAGATTGATAGAAATTGAATTTGATAATTGTACAAATCAAATTAATTTTTTGTAGAACAAAATAAAATTTACTTTAAAACAAATTTAAATTTTTAATTCACCTTTATCGCGCAATATTTAATAATAATTTGTATTAATTTTAATTTTTATTTCATTTTAATTACTGATTTACGAATAAATTATTGGAATTAAAAAAAATTATTATAGTTTTGCGTTTAAAAAAATGTACTAGATTAAAGCTTAGTTAACTTTAATCTACAGAGAGGCATTAATGAAATTACTTGCATGTTAGGTTAAAAATCTTATTCAACACAAGTATTAATCTGATATAAAATAGTGATATCTACATCAGTTTTAATATGGCATTTGCATGGACATTGTCTTGGTTATAGCTCTGTTATGATATACACCGAGGAGATAAAATACCTATAAAAATGGAGAAGGGAAAACCTTCAAATGCTACGACTCGTTTAGTATTCTGTGCGATAATAAAGTGTCGAAGGGTCAGAAAAGAAAGAAGAAAAGGAAAGCATGAAAAAAGTGAAGAGGGGAGGGAGTGAAGTAAGACCATCGGACAAAAAAATTATTATACAGTGAAGTAGCGTAATGATCACAGTCCAAGTTTCACAATGTGACTATATGACCTGGCAAGACGACGGCGACGGCGTCGGAGAAAAGGAGCTGTCGCTGACACGAGGTCAAGAAGGTTGGCAAGCGGAGTAAACCAATCAATAGGGCGGCCAAGCCTAATCAGAATCCGAGCACCTACATTTCGATTCCCTAACTTACATATAATTATGCGATTTTATTTCATGATTCGATTCTTAAAGTTACGACTCGCTATCGTAATAAAGCTTATTGAGGAATAGTAATCACAGCAGTTTTATGAATTTTTAGCTGATACGACCAGTTTTATAAATACGCATATATTTTTTATGCAGATATCCTTCCGTGAATAGTATCGAATATGTATATTTAAATTGAGAAATATATTATTTTTTAAAGTCTTTTATAGATTGTCATTTTAATATAACATTCTACAAACTTATGATTAAGAAAAATGAATGATTTTCCTAAAATTTAAAAGGATACAGTGTACATTGCTTATTATTAAAGCAAAACTTAAACGTGAACAAAAAATTACAACTTAATCTATTTAATCGTTGCAAGAAAATTCAATGTATTATTTTTTTAAACTTTAATGAATGTTTATATATAAATCAATGGAAAATATTTAATTGCGATGATTTTACTGTACTCAATCCATAATAATTGCATAAATTTTGAAAGTAATAAACTTTTATTGGATCATTATTTTTTTTTTAGATTTTATTTTTAATTTTTTTATTAAATATTTTTCATTTTTATTGAGAAATAAATTTGAGTAATTTAGATTATGTAATGTATTTAAATTTTTTATTGTATTTATCACATTTAAAATAAATATTACCGAATACAGAATAATTCTCCTCCTTTAAAATATGCTACATATTATATTTTAAGTTTTACAGAAAATTCTTATATATTACTTCACAGATTTTTTAAAAGTATTTTTTGACATATTGTTATTAGCAATATTATGAAGTAATAAAAAGCGAAATACTAGTTATAATGACAAGATAATAATGATATCTTCTTATACGATAATTTTATAAAAATTATTATCCTCTTAGTTATTATATAATATATCTTTAAAACTGTTTAATTTTACACAATAATGTATTATTTTATTTTAAAAAATACATAAAATGTACTAAAATATGCCGATTAATTAATATAAGAAACACCAAGACTTTGATAAATAATGTTAGAAAAGTTTTAAAGTTCTATTTTGAAAGATTCAGATAGTCAAAAAAACTTGAATAGTGAGATAATTAAATAATTATTAATAATATTATATGTTGATTAAGAATAACAGCAAGAATATTAATATCTAAAAGTTTATAATAAAAATAATAAATTTATGTAGAATTTTCATTTTATGTTAAATTATTTTTAGTAAAATAATTTACAAAAAATTTATAATCAACTATTACTTTATTAGGTTATTAAATCTTAGTTCAATAGATTTTAGTAAATATATTATTTATGCAGAATTATTTATATATTCTATATTGCATTGCTACTGAAAAATATTCAACATTCTGTTATGGAAGAGTATGCTTTATGAAGTTTTTTGCTTGAAAAATAAATTTACAAAATGATAACCTCTCGCGGGATAAAAAAAAAACTTGAATTTAAAAAGCATTTTACTCATATACTCGAGAAAAAGCTAAAGTTATGTATACAATGTCAGAAATCAACATAAAATGGGATAAGTATAGGTAACGTCTATAATGTCTGACCCGAGTTGAGACTTTACTACTTAATGCATATGCACCTACATATTACTCTACTTACACATAATTTTTTGACTGTAGAGTTTTTACGCAAATTTTCAGGTTTAAATAATATTTTATTAAATAATATATGTAAAAATTATTTGTTATTTGAAAATAATTTAATATTGAAATAGATATTAAAGTAATAAAAATGAGTGAATATTATTGGGAGATTAACATTACTTTCTATTTTTACAAAAATTTAACATTCTATAGTGAAATAATTATAATAAATTTTTTTTTCAATAAGATTAAAATTCTTATATAAAATTTAATTTCTTGAATTTTTCAATAAATGTATAAATGTTTTTTATTTTAATATTATGAAGTTGGATTTTACTAATTCAAAATCTATACATACTTATATTGTTAATTATAAAAAATACGGTTTCACAATTTAAATATGTGTAGTATTCAAAGAAAAAAATTCTCCTCCGTCTTTAAGGAAAAATATTCGATTATTTAAAGAAAAATCTCGCGCTCACGATTTCTATAAAATAATGCTAGCGCTGTACTTTTCTTTCGCATTTTTTTTCTATTTCTCGCTTCTTTTCTCTTTACGCTATAACTTATTTGTATAAATTAAGAGCGTAAAAATCAAATAATAATTTACTTAAGTATTATTTCAGGAGGTGCGAGATGAATTACTTAATAAAGAAAAGTTCTGGTGTTTTCTTGAGAAAGTGATGGGTCCAGTGGGTCGTCATTCGAGTTGGGCCTGTGAAGTACATCTGAGCTCTCGCACATTCAATAAGAAATGATATTAAATTTGGCACGGCGTAATTGTTTTTTTGAAAAAAATTTAGTTAAAATTGTATTTGGCTTTTTCCTTTTCAGCAGAGAGAAGATTTTTTCTCCCGAGGACCGAAGCTTTCTGCGTAAAGCTGAAGTAGGGAGAAAAAAGTAGTGTACATCGCAAACCGAGAAATGTATAGCTGTTAAATTAATTAATCAGAAAAAAAATAAAGTCGCGGAAGTATTATTAGGCGAATAATATAAAATTGCGAACCAACGTAGTCACTCAAAATTTGTAAGTCGAGGAGACAACACGCTCTGAGACTCGTTTACTTTTTTTGAAATAAATTTTTCTGCAAATAATAAATTTCATATTTATTCATTCATTTACAGATATTTCACAAATCATTATTAAGTTTAATATTTTTATTATTTATATTTAGGTAAGAGTAAGTATGGGTTCAATTTAGTTAACATATATGATATATATTCTGTACTGTAATTCTAAAATCTTTGGTAACATAAATATACATTATTAATTATTACTATATTATAATGATTTTATTTCAAGAACCTCATTTAATAAATTACAAAACATAATTTTTTTATATAATATTATTGCTTACTTTCCAGCATGTATAATAAAACATGTACTCATTTTTCAATTTAAACTACTTAATAGATAAAGTACTATATAGTTTTCGCAAATTATAATTTTTAGATACATGCATAATTATATTTAGTATTAAATAATTTATTTACACGATGGTATTTATAAAAAGATTATTTAGTATTTCTTTAATTAATTATATGTAATTAAAACTATTCTTATTAATTTTTATAGTACTACTTTTTCATTTAAAATTAAATATTCTTGTACAGTTAGGGAGAAAAAAAATTTTACTCATCTAAAAAGAGATTAATTCATATTCTTAAATATAGAAATACAGTTTTGATAGTATTTCATAATTTAGTTGAATATTGTGATGTTAAAAGGTGGAGTACATTAAATAGACCAGAAAATTAAATAAATATATTTACAATATATTTCATAGACAGTATTCCATTATTCAAATGTTTTTGTTGTTTATATGCTATCTCAATTATTCTATATAATAAAATTTTCTTTACATTACCTAATAATATATTGATAGAGATATACGATTAAATTAAACATTAAATTAAATATTTATTTTTTTGGAAAAATTCTTATATATATATATATATATTTGATTGAAATAGTTGCGTATCAAATTATTTTTATATTTACCTAATTATGTAAAAAATCGATAATAGTTACAAAAAATGCGCCAAATACAATTAATGTGAATTTCATATTTTTATGCCATAAAATTATTGGAAAAGAAAATAGCCGATAGATGTGTTCTGGTCACATTAATGGGTGATAATTTTCCATTTTTCACTCGTTATCCGAATAGCATTCTCAGTTTATCACCAACAATGTTTATTATCTTTTTATAGTTTCCCGTGCCACTGGATTAATTCGTTTCAATATTATATAGATATTAAAGTATAATATATAAAAAGTATTTTCTTCTTGATAGTTAATAAATTCTCATCTTTTAATAAACTTTTATTTTGAGAGAATTATTATATTGTACTAATAGAAACAGAATAAAAATTTTCCTTTTATGTGAAAAATGATCAAAGATATTAAGCAGCTTCCAAAAAATGATTATATTTTTGTTAATATAAACTTATCTTAAAAATTAATTTACTTTGAATGTATTTTATTGTTTAGTTTTATATTTAGAATTCAATAATATTTTATTCTATTTAGACTGCACTGTACTATAAATTTTATCAAAATTAATTAAATAAAATTTATTGAATTATAAATTGTATCTTTCTAAAATGAATCATATTTGATTTATATATTTTAATATTTTTATTATCATTGACGTAAGAATATTTTACTATAATATTTAATAAACGGCTGTTAATTTTTTTTTTTATCAGTAGTCAAATAAAAATAAAGAAAATCATTAAAATTTTCTTGATTGTTAATTTATTGAATAAAATTACCTCAGAATATTACAAGGGTAGAAAAAATTTAATTGTAAACTGTCTTTTGTTATATCTCTATTTTTATTTTTTTTCTCTTTAGTAAAAGCTGTTGGGATTACAGAATTGTTAATTAACTATCTTTTATAAAATAATGCTGATGTTAAAAAAGTTGTAATTCTAAAGTGTTTATTTTAAAATTATATTAAGAATATATTAGCATTTAAATACCATGAGTATTTATTGTTGATAAAATATACAATTATTATTAAATAGTTACGTAGATAAATTAGAAATTAAAAAATAAATATGTTAAAAAAACAGTAATATTTTTAATATCTGTACATAATTATATATAATAAATTTAATTTTGTTATTAAGAAATTACTTGTCATAATTAAATTTTACGTTACATAATGTCAAAATTAAAGTTAAGTACTATGTTAAATGTATTAAAACACTATATTAAAACTTAAACCATGATCCTTCTACAATAAAAAACTGTACTTTAACATTAAAAAAACGATAAATGTTCATTAAAGACAGAGTCATAGATAAGATTATAAATCGCGTGTAGAAAATACAAGTTTTTAAGATTTATTTCTAAATGACAAAAATTTAATGAATCTTTTCGGATATTGATCGACCTTATTTATTTTGTTTTTAATTACAAAAATAGAAAATTGGAAAAGTAAATAATAATTAAAAAAATTGATTTAAAAATTTTTCTTAATTGAGTATTAGTTTCATAAACGGATTTTCCTAATTTAATATATTGAGAATCATTATTAAAAACATGATACGATTGAAATATGTATTTATTGATATATTCATTAAATTAGTATATAAAAATGGAGGGGAAGATTATCTAAATAATATTATTTATGCAAGATTTTATTAATTTATCTAAGTTAATTGATCTTAGTTTTCGTATTATTTTGATATTTAAGTATTGATATATTCAAGGCAGCATCTTCATGTGAGAAGCTCATTAAATAAAAACTTAATATAAAATATTTTTTCACATTCTGGCTCCATTTCTTCAATATAATTGATGTATTCGATTCAGAAAACAGGGATGATGGTATAGTCAACTGATTATTGATAATGTATTCCAGAACTTTGTTATGTACACAAGAGATATACAGAGTAATCGAGGCAAATGACATGTCCTTAGGAACTGCTACGAACAGCATAATATTCATGACAGTTGATTAAATATTCGTCCGAAATTATATCGATGTGAAATAGTACTTCAAGTTCATTTTTTAAATAGCTATAGGATATATCGAGAATTTTCAGTGTTTACATACATGTGGTACATGCTGTTGGTAGCTTACAAAACTAACACTTAAATATCTTAAAGACTATTTCAAAATGGGATTTTCAAAAACTAAGCTATTTAACATTTGATAATTTAGGAATTCTTTTCTCGCATGGCAATCTTTTTTGGAAAATATAAATGGGAAGTAGTCCCATGAGACAAATTTGTAGTTATTTGAAGGATTAGAATAAAAGTTTAAACAATCATGCTTACTCCATTAAATTTAAGTGCAATTTTTTAAAAGTAAACGAAAATTTTTATAGAGGTTTTTATAGAGAAAAATTTACTTTATATTCTTACGAAGAATTTTAACGCTTGACATAGATTCTACACTTTCAAGAGAGTAAACAATTTTATTATTTTATTGAAATCATACAATGTTCAAAAAGAATGTATTAATATTTTTATCACTAAAATTAAAAAATATGAGTAGAGTTTCTTTGTTAAAATATTATGTCCAGAATGAAATATCATTTAAAATTTTTTTTTTAAAACGCCTATACGTATATAACATTCAGTTAAATAAAAATAAAATACAATATTCTAAAATTTAAATTAAATCATCAATTAAAATATATTCAGTAAATTAACATAAAAGAATGGTTAAATTTAAGTTCTTTTTTAAATTAAAGTTTCCATAGAAACTGTTTTGATACAAATAATTCTTTATTATTATAATACAGTATTGACGAATACATATATACACGATATTCAAAGTAAAGAGAATATTTTATTTTAATTATAAATCAATAAATAATAATAAGAATTTAGTTTATTGGTTCATTATAATTTTTTATAATCTCTGTTAATATTTTCATGTTTTATTACTAATTCATAAATTTTAATCTTTTTATTTAGTTTACCACAAAATAATATAAATCAATTTAAAACAATTTTCTCTAATCCAATTTTATATTTATAAAGAATACAAGAATAGAAACTAATATAAAAGGATAAATTTATCTTATTTGTTCATGTTTTATTATTATAAATTATTTATATTATATGGTTTTAATTTAATTTAATTCTGAAATAATAATATTTTATCACATTGTAAATAAACATATTTTTCTTTTCTAATAAACATGCTTATTATATCAAATAGTATTCGTACATATGATTTAAGCATAACATTCAAATATATGTATATATATATATATAATATACAAAATAAGAATTCATATTTCAAGATATCAATGAAAAGCTTTTCTAGGATCTACAACGGTTAAGTCATAAATTAAGTTTTAGAAGCGACTAAAACTTATCTGCAATTGGCAAATTCTACAGAAGATGAATTACGTCATCTGGTGAAAAACTTACTTGTTCTTTGACTTCTCTTAAAAATTTCTACAAAAAATATTATTCTTATACTTCAAACTTTAGAATAGTACCAATGTAGTAAATTTTACTATAAAAAACATATATATATTCAAGTATATATGTAGATGGTACGAATAGTTTTATAGATGTATCATGTATGTATTTATATTTATAAAGAAGGCTTTACACTTAATAATGATAATTTAACTTTACTGTTAATAATAAAAATTTTTCCAATTGAAAGGATTTTTTTAAATAAAACTATTTTACAATTATGTACCTCTCCATAATTTTCTTGGTTTTTGAATCAACACAAGAATAATCTATACATTTTTTAAAAAATAAAGATATAAAAGTTTTTTCATATGTATAGAATTTCCGAAAAATAAATATTTAATAAATCTATTGAAAGAATTTTTATAATTGAAAAAAGTTTAATATCAAAATAGTATTGATTTCAAATGTATAAAATTCTAATTTAATTTTTTGCTAATCCTGAGTGCAAAAGTTTTAGAAAAAACATTCAATATTATTATTTATACATATATATATATATTTTCAAATTTTATAATCAATATAAAATTAATGTAACATCATACCTATTTTGTATTAATATAATTATATTAAAAATGAACATGATTAATCTATTTATGTATTAATCTATAAAATCTATTATATACATAAATATATGTATGAAATAAATATCTTTTATTTAATTAAACTACTTTAATTTGCCATTTTAATTACATTTTAATTAAACTTACTTTGATTAAAAAAATTTAGGTCATTTAAATATTAAGCAAAGGATAAAATAAATTACAAAACAAAAAATAATGAATTAATAGATAGTTAGAAAAATTTAAGTATCTATTTTTAAAAAAAATCTATTACCATATGTTTTTATGTCCATAACTATATTTAATTATAATAAATAAGCAATACAAATTCATACTCTAAGCTATTGTTAAACGATTTAAAAATCGCTATTAAAATACATGTTGCTTCAATGATTTAAAAATACAGAAATATAATTTATAAACTTATAAAATAAATTGAAAAAATATAATTTTAGAATATTATTATCAATAAAATACGTTACTTTTAAATTAATTTTATAATTGTGATTTTTATTTCAGATCATACATATTAATTTATAAATTGTAATAAAACCACGTGGTTTATTTGAAATATATTTTGTTCTAATATTTAAATATGTATACATAAATTGTAAATAAATAAATAAGTACATCAATTTATAACAAAAATATAAATAATTTTTAATGTATGATTAAAGTCACAAATATACGTTCTTATTTATTTTTTCAACACCTTTAATTAAAAGTTAATGTTTTTAAATTTAAATATTTGAATGATAAGATATATTAAACTTTAATATATAAATAAACACTAATATTAAAAATATAAATTCATAAATATGTCAGATCTCTATAATAGATTCTACAATTAATTTACAAGTCATTCGTATAAAGTCTTTTAACTATCTTTTACTTTACTATCCCATCACAAGTAACGCCACTTGTCTCCAGCAATATATTAACTTTTTTAAGTATCAATGTAATCTTATTCTTTGCACTAGACCATTTTTAATGAAATTGTCTTTAAATAAAATTGTCTTAATTGATTCAGCGATGATATTTTATCTTTTGTAACATTTAAAACCTTAAAAATTTAACTTAGCACATCACATCAAATCAATTTCCATCACTTTCTAGCGTTAAAATATATTAAAGTACACAATTAATAGTATATATATAAATTTATTTATTTCCATAAATTTATAATATTCTAATTTAAAAAATATGTTAAGTATAAAAAAACAGTTCATAACGCATCTATTTTTTAATCATTTAATATTTTAACACAGTAATTTTAAATTTATCATTTCATTTTGGATTAAAAGCTTATTTCATAAACTGTTAGTCATAATTATTTATTTCTCAAATTTTCAATTATCTATATAAAATTCCATTATAGCATTCAATATTGAAAATCTTTTGTGTAATATACTGCTTCAAAATAATAATAATAATTCAGATAATACTAATCTCAATTATTTTAACCCTGTACTGTAGAAGATTTATTTTTTATTTGTAAATTTAGTTATTTGGTTATTAAATCCAATTACATTAATCCAATTATTAATTTCTTCCAAGAAAAAAAAGTTAAATATTATTAAGATTGAAGAAATTTAAATATTTTTTATGTTTCATAATTTTACTTAAAAAAAAATACTTAAAATTTTTTTCTCTTTTTCTACTTTTATTGTTATTTTTTATTTTATGGTTGAAGCTTTATGCTGTATAAACATACATAATTATAAAGTAAACTTCATTCATAAATTTCATTTTAATATACATTAAAAAAAAATTGTTAAAATGTTTGATTATTAAAAGATTTCACGTGTTTATTAAGCGTAATAATTGTTTTTAACATCTTTTATATTGATAAAGATATTGTGTTTATGAATACTATTAAATATATAAATTTAATCTTTTATAATTTGAATAAAGCTCCTTATTGCATATCAAATTCAATTATTTAAATTTTAAATTTATAATATTCTAATTTAAAAATATTAATATGCAATTATACTAATTTTTAAATAAATTCACGTGATATCTGAATTCTGTAATCAATAACTTTTTGCTGTAGTTTTTATATGTTTAATAATTTAAGAGACTTTGTATATTAAAAAGAGTGTAGTCAATCCATTAATTCTACTTGTAGGTGAAAATCAAAACTTTCACTTGAAAACTCACTATTAGAATGTTTGTGGGAGTAAATATCTGTATGTTTCTGTTTTTAAACACATATCTATGATGGATGAAAATATTATATGTACAGTAGTTTTTATTAATTCTATAAAAAAAAATAGAGAGGGGGAGAAGACAAATGACTAAACTCATGAATACACTTCATTCCACGTGTATAAAAATTCTGATTGCACTCGATCATTTAGTAAAAAGGCGAATGAAATCTCTTTTCTCACCTGTCGATGGATATGGCCATGAGGGTAAAGACACTAGCACAAATGGTGACAACAGCAATAAACTGGCTGATCTTGCAATACAAATTCCCGAAGGGCCAGTGACTGTTGAGCATGTAGGTGTAGTTGAAAATGACGTTAAGTGTCGAGACCATGGCGTCGGCGATGCTCAGGTTCACCAGGAAGTAGTTGGTGACGGTGCGCATGCGCTTGTGTGCCAGGACGATCCAGATGACGATGAGGTTGCCTCCGGTCGCCACCGCGATCATCCCCGCGTACAGGACAGTCCAAATGATTTGCCGCCACCACGGAAGGATGAATTTGTTGGAGTTCTGCTCGTCGAACGACAGGAGGCTCATATTCGAGGAGGCATTGCTCGAGAGGTCGTAGTAGTTGGTGGTGTCGTAGTAGGTCGGCCAGGTCGTCGTGACGGACATCGTCAGGTGGTCCGCGTGGACATTTACACTGGAGTTAAGGATGGTGTGCTGAAGCTGCCACGTCGTCAGCGAGTCATCAAGTGTTTCTTGCATTATAACATCGGTCTTTCAAACTTCGTTTTGTACTTTGATCGCACACCTCTTTCCTTGCTTTTATTAAAATACTGAAACAAAATTAAATGTTGCAATTTACATTTGTAAAGGATATTTGCACTTGACTTTTTTTGCCAATAAATGCCATATTAAAAATTATGGTACTCGAGTTATCGAAACAGATAGCTTTATTAATTCATGCTCATTTATTAAAAATTAACAATGTATATTATTGGTAGCGTGATTCAACCTTTCGCAATTTAAACTTTTTCATTTAAACTTTAAAATTACTTCGATGTACGTGTCAGCCTGAACGAACACGCTGCTTTTACTTTAAATTATTTGAATTTTCAGAAATATTTGAAGCTGTAGGCTTTATGACGGCTATTCTTTAAATAAGTTGAAAAATCTTGTAGATTTTGAAGTTTTAATATTAACAGAGCATAAATCAATTTTAAACTTTTCTATATAATACTCGAATAGGCAAATTGTTATAAATGGATGAATATAACCCAAACATTCAAGAATGTAGTTTATTATAATAGCAAAATACTTTTGAAGTATAATATTATGATTTCGAGGACATGCGATGAGTAATATTGACAGACATTGCTCATTTATTAATTTATTTATGTATTATGTAATAAGGCCTAATGAATGATAATTAATGACGAAATGGAATTATTTTGTTCACGATAAATTTAGTTTTTTTAAATTAGTTTGGTACATATGAAAATAAATATGTTTATTTATTATGCTTAATTAATAATATTTTTGATAGATGTTAAATATTCATTTGTAATTATATTTTATTAGGAATATTAAATTAAAAATGTAAACTATAATAATTAGCAAATATAAAATACAAAAATTTCTTTAATAATAACTTTTTTTTTGTATTATTGTGATTCATATTCTCGTTAAAAAATCCAATTATTATGCATTGTTTACCTATTGACGTAATATGAATATAAAAATAATAAGTTATAAAAAAAATTTAAACATTAAAATTTTAAATACGTAATAATAAGTATATTAATCTTTGAAAATAAAGATTGTGATGCTCACAGAATAGAGAATGAAATATAATTTTATATCGTCAGTAAGGCTAATACAATATCTGTTTATCATAAAATACACTAAGTTTTTTTTAAACGTAACCTTTTCGACATATTTATTACAAAAAGTATTAGAATTAGACTCAGAGTACTACATTTCAAGTATTAGGTATTAACTTATTAAATATTTTTAAAATAAAAATTTTATATTTTCTTTATTTTATACTATTAAAGTTTTATATTTATTATAATACTTTCAATTATATTAACTGCAGAAAATATATTGATTAAATTTTTTCTAGTATAAATAAAAAGATTGTATTCTATTGAATTTCCGTAAATATAAGCTCATTCGAAAAATACGTTTAAATTATAAGTTAAAATTTTACATTTTATCAAAATATATATACATATAAAACAGATTGTCAAATACTAATGTCTGAATATATTATTGATATATGTCTACTGAATAATAAAAGAGTCATATTTTATACACTTAATTTTGTTTTTAAAATTAAACATAACGTATACTTTAATAAATTCACATATTTTTTAAACAACTTAGTCAATAAATATAACTTCATCAATAAATATAATCTTATAATCTGCATACGATCTTTAATAAAAATATATAAGAGTAAAAAATTGTATTATTACGACAAATACGTTGATAGTATCTACGTAGTTTTTTGTTTTGGAAAAATTATCAGATGATATAACAATTTATTCGATGATTTTCTGATTAAAAAAAAAATTTAAAAAGTGACTTTTGTTGAATTATAGTTGAAACTAACCTATTATTTACATTGCAAACACTTTCAGTGAGCATTCATCCATGGATAGATAATAGAAAAAATGAATTCTCTGCTGCCGTAAAAATTTTTATTTAAAAAAGTGATAGCCCTTGTTGGTTGAAGTTCATGAGAAATTTGCATTATTATTAAAAATCCGTTTATTTTTGCATAATCCAATATAAATATAGGGATAATTTTCTTGCAGATTAGAAATGTTTAAAACGTTTTTTTAGATAAATCACAATGATAAATTAAGGTTTAAAAAACTCATCGTATCATTATGTAAAGTTTTAGAATGAAAAATGGTAATTATAGAAAACGCTGAATTTAAAAAAATAAATATATAAAATCTTACATAAATAATTCTATTTTAGATAACTTTTGTGTTATGGATAATGTATACAGAATATTTTAGTAAAAAAAAAGTGCACAATACTTTTATAGTTTCGTTAACCATATTTCATTCTTTAAATTTTATTTTATAAATTTTATGATTATAATACTAAGTTTCTTTATATTAATTTATTTAAAAAACTCATTTCATATATGGTTTATAAATTATATTGCAATTTTACAGAAATATTTATAAAAATAAATCATATTAAACTATTAATAAGAAATAAAATCTATTTAAGTTCAAGCACTTATGTATCATAAATTTAAATATATTTTACATATAATTATTAAAGAATAAAGTTACTTGAAAATAGTATAAAATGAATTCCAGACAATATAACATTCAATAGAACTAAAAGAACATGTATAATTTTATGAATAAAACTTATTAAAATTTTGAACATCAATCTACAACTATTCACACTAAAGTTTGAGTTGGAAAGTTATTAAGAAATTTTTGTATGATACATTCTATCTAGATCTAATAAATATTCTATTTTATAATATATATACATAAATAATTGTCATAAATCAATAAAAATTTAATTAAAGGACATTAAGAGTAAGATATGTGTATAAATATAGATTAATCATAAGCAAAAGTGAGTTAATAATAATAATTTACAGAAATACTCAAAGAAGTAAATTTAGTATATCCAATATACTTCATTTCAGGTTAGTGCCAAGTAAACAAAATTTATTATTGGGAATATGATTATTTCTTATCGATTCTAGAATCAGTAAAAGTCGGTATTTCCTTCGTAGTATATTTACATACTCTTCTAAATAAATCTGAATGAGATTATTTCATTATCCCGAAATGTTTTTATTAAATTAAGTCTATTATAGTCTTGTTGTTGTTTAAAAATATTAAAATTTATAATTTGTAATAGTATTTTAGAAAATAAACCAAAGTGCCGACAGCTGGTTATAATTTCAAAAAGTATTTACGATAGGGCCAAGAAGTCCAGAATTTGTACTTAATAGTCGATAAAAAACCAGTATCTGTCTTGAATTCGTAAATAAATAAATAAAATATGGTATTACTAATATATATTGTATTAATTAATTCAACTCTTCACTTGCGCATTATTTGATTTCTAAAAAATATTATTCAGAAATCATCATGTGTTTTATCTTATAATCATTTTTATATTTCATAAATTATTTTAACTACAACTAAAAATTTGAAATAAAATTTTTAGTATTTTATTATGAATTCTTAGTTTATTTATTCATATAAAACTTTGTGAGAATAATACATTTTTTATGTTATTTTCATAATTTATAAGAACACTGTGCACAACAGTATGAATTCGATAGAATGAAATGCATAGAATCTTATATTCATATCGTTATTACAATTTTTGTTAAAAATCAGGCTTTAAAAATTTTTTATAGGAATTATTTAATATTATAATTATTTCTTAATTGTGAAAAAAATATTTGTATTTTTATATTATTATTAACTAATACACTTAAAAAGATGCATTTTTTATATGGCATTATTAAACATAATCTATATTTAAAAAATATTAAGAGAAATTTAATTAAAGAATAATATAAGTAATTATAGATTTCATCAATAATTATATTTTATTATATAGTACCGTTTCAAATGCAAATTATTTAATAAATAATTAACTCTTCAGATATATTCAAATTCTCGGTTCATTAATTATATTTATAATTATTCAACAATTTTAGATAATATTCTTTATTCATTGTCTCTTTCATTCATAGCCATGTTAGAATAGATTGCATTATAAAATATTGCAACATTTTTAAATAAAAAATTGTTGATTAAGAATTACAATACACTAATATTGTATAAGAAAATTAATTCTATTTTACAAGATGTAATTAAAATTTAATATAATAATTATATAACTAATGTATTCATAACAATGACGTAAATTATATGAATATGAATATTATTTTTAATTATGTAATAAAAAGGGTCGTAGAAACTGTTCTATAATAATATTTGCAAAATGGTCATTAATAAATAAATAAAGTGTAATATTTACGTGTACAATACTGCATTAAGTTATACGTTCTTATAAAAATAACAAATAATTATAAAATAATCAATGGATTTGTTTTTTTGAGTTAAAAAACGATATATTAATATTATCCTTTATCAATTATTTAATTTCTATGCTAACAACACTTTGATTTATTGTTGATTTGAAAGTTTTATTAAATTAAATATGAATTTAGAAAATTAAAGAAAATTGAAGTTAGTCAATCAAACTATTTCATAATTTGCATAAAAAAATGAAAAAACTCCTTTTATTAGTACTTTTTTGAATTGTAATAATTTATTCATTCTACTTCGTTAAAGTTGAAGTGGAACTTTAATAAATTTTTGGATTGCTATGACCGAAAACGTCAAAGAAAAGAAAAAAATACTTGTGAATTTTAAACTTGGTCTTAAAATCAAAGAAATTTTAAAACGTCTTTACAATCATTAAAGAAGGTGATAAGGAGAAATAAAATGTAGTAGAAAAATAAAAGAAGAAAAGTCAAGGCTGTCATAAGAGATAAGAGAGCTTCATTTACCGAGGATTTTTATTAGGTGCATCCCAACTCGGTTGTTGCTGCCGTCGTCGTCGTCGTCGTCGTCGTCGTTGTTGTTGCGGTTGTTGTTGCTCGCGTTACAACTGCTGCTGTCGGCGATTAGAGGGCGACCACGTCATTTCCTGTCGGCGCGCTGTCGATTTCGGTCAACCAGTGGCAACAGTCGTGCAAAACCAGAGTAAATGGCCATTGCCGGCATGCACTCGATGATGCCTCATCCCTTTAACCTCCTTTTCCCTCGCAAAGCTCCTCTCTTTCCCTCCGAGTAATGGCCGTTACATTTTATGCCCTATTTAATGTTTATCGCGGGAAGACGGTTTAGAAGAGACTATTTAGCGATTTGTTTCCCTGCTTTTACGCAGAGGCTGTTTGCGCCGAGGTCAGTGATGTTAAAAGTTCGAGGAAGCTCGTAAGTTTGTCGATCGATCGATAAATATCATTTTATTTACGATTATACATCGCGCTTATCCGTGATTTCAGTTTACGGCTTTTTTCGGTCTCGACGTTTTTCCTCTCGGTCCGTTGGCTTTTATACGCAGCAGCAGTCTCGAGCCAAATGCGCTCGACTCTTTCGTGGCTTTTTTAAAACTCGTTAATGTATTGCCGAATGAAAATTATCCGATAACGCGATCCTACACACACGATTGCTACTTATACATTTGTGTGTATTTTATCTTCCTATTAAAGTTATGCTAATTCGTAAAAAGCTTCATCTGTGCCTTTACCTGTCGGGCAAAAGTGATTGAAAACTGTTTGACGTTTCGTGTACAAAATGTATAATTACGCTCGGTGCTTCGTGCAAAAGACTTTAAATATTAGACGCAAGTGTCTAAGCACGAGAACTTATTCCTCCTTATGATTATTTATACTTTCACTTAATTCTATTGAGAAGAGTGTGCGTGCTCTCACTTTCTCGTAATCTACGTTTGAAGCGCTTTACTTTTCCCGCGAAAAATTTCACTAATCAAGTGAGACTTATTGACGAATTTATCCTTTCTTATCTCCCATCAATTTAATTCTCGGATTGCACATTCGTGCTCTCTCTCTCTCTCTCTCTCTCTCTCTCTATCTATATATCTCATCTATCTCCTATATATATATATATATATCTGTCTCGCTCCTTTTACATACTAGAGAGCATGATTGCATCGCTTTGTACACTAGAGTGTGTGTGGTGCACGCGAGAAAGAGGCTTCGAGATGAAAATCGGGAGCTTTCACGAATTCTAGTCGAATCTGGCTCCTCCCAATTTCGCTCGCCCTCTTTTTGGTACGAAAATACTCTCTCGCGCACTTTCCCCGAGAGTATCTGCGAGTCGGCGAGTCCTCACTCAAACTCGCACCATCGGAGCCGCGCGTGGGTGTGCGGGATATCAGGGGTAATGTCACGTGATAATGCGATTCAACTGCAACTCGATAGTAATAGCGGAGCTCTGGGTGTCGCCTAGCCTCCCATTCCGCCCTTCCCCCTGGGGACTCCCTCGAGGATGACTCTCCAGAGCCGGACTCTCAACTGCCCCCGACGTGCCAATCGCTCTCCTGCCCTCTACATCTGCACGTTTTGCTCCTCTCCTGGCACGCTAATCGCCGTGCACTCCTATCGTTCTTGTTGGCTCCTCTTGCTCTTGTTTTCGAGGGGGGTGGTGCACTTTTCACCGGGGGAAGCGCTTCCTGCCATTTTTCATCGCATCTCCGCTCGTCGCTCGGGTTTCATTGCCTCCGTCGCTCCGCTGGAAGATCTTGCCGACGTTCTATCTGATAACCCGGCTTCCGCTCGCTCCCCTGCAACAAAGGCGAACACAAATTCCGTTAGAAAAGTGCATAAAACGAGATGATCGACCTGGTGCATGCAGGTATTTGGGGTAGTGAGATAAGTAGCGCATCGGGGTGAAGCGAGAATTCGTGTTTCTCTTTATCACCCGGGCGGCCTCTTTATAGTCTACACGATTGAAGAGGTCGTTGCGTATGCCAAGATTTAGAGTGATCGGCTTACTATTTGCCACAAATCTGCCCTACTAAGGGTATTTAAATTTTCAACAAGCCTAATTTTTTAGAGTAGCCCCCCTCCCTTTTATAAATAACTGTCATTCTGTACGGGGAATGATAAAATTTAAATAGCTCGATTTTTCCGCGTTCATCTCGGCTTCCAGTACTATTCTTGAATTAGACTGAGTGTTTTTAAATTCTTGCTTATAATTTCGATATTGCCCGTAAAAATAAATAACATCTCATCCTCTTTCAAAGTTTTCCTATCGATAAACAAAAAGCGATCGCCGAACTTAAGATTCCAAATGCGTCTCTTATTCACTGAAAAGTAAATGCATACATTTTTTTAAAGGTATCTTGTACGATTGCAACCGTAACGCAGAGTACTTTATGGGATTATGATAATGTCATGCACTCGAATGTGTGAATTCCCAAGAACTTACCAAATGTAATTAAATTTTTCCATGCATGAAAGTTTAGAAAAAATCTTCCTTCGAGTAAAGGCATGGATTTCGAATAAATTTTATTTATTACTATTATTCACTAAAAATTGTTAAAATAATATTTAAAAACTATTTATTCATAGTAGTCAATATATTTTTTATATCAAACACAATATTTGAAGCCTTATTTAATAACTAAAATTTTAATAATTAAAAATGGATAAATATAATATTAACGTTGTTATAGTTACATAAATATTTTGTCTTTATAAAACAAAAATAACAATATTAATTTTATCATCACAATTATAAATAAAATAGGATGTTATAAAACTAATAATAAAATTTTTATAAATGACTATACTTTTCATTAATTTGACATGTACAAGTATTATTAACATGTACAAGCATGTGTAGATGACAAAATTCAATTTAATCGAACAATTTTTTTATTTATAATGTTTTTTATAATATACTGCTATTAAAGTTTGTCAGCTTTTTCTTTGTTCATCAATAAAATCGAATTTTAATCAGACAACAAGAAATACTTTATTAAATTATTAATAATGAGTACCATTTGTAAATTATGTAAATATTAATTTAATTATATGAAACACACGTGGAATAATTTGGTGAAATTTATTAATTTCATTATATTTACATATTCTAGCGCATACATTACTTTTTAATAATTATGTGCTTTATAATTATTTATAATTTGTCATAAAATATCTGAAAGGATGATATATACATTTAATTCTACAAATCGTTTTTACTATTTATTGAAAAATTCCTTTTTTAGACTAAATATATTACATTATTTTTAATAAAGTATGTTTCATTTAGATGGGTTCGTTTTACTCAAGTTATTAAATAAGCTTAGAAGCTTAAAAAAGATCTTATTTTGTATAAAAGTATTAAATTGAATAAAAATATTTTTAATATTATTCATAATTTTCTTAAAATTATTTGAAATCTATATTAACTACTCGTTACTTTGAGAAAAACTTATAATTATGGATTTTTTCTAGCAATTTAAATATAAATACCCCTAAAGAATTAAAAGTAAAAAATTATGTTTACATTTCAAAACATACAATCAAACTCGTTGAAATTAAATATCATAAAAAAACTATATTTTATAATCAACAAAATATATAATATATCATTTTAGTATTTTAGATTATTATATATCAATATATTATATATTATATTAGAATAGATCAAAATATTAGGTCTAGATATCAAAATATTAAAGTCTAGGGATTAACATTAAATTATCTAAATTAAAAAAATACACCCTTCACATTATAACAAAGTTATATGCAGTTCTTGATAGGTATAAACCAAAACAACAGTTTATTATTTTTGTGCCAGCAAAGTTTCGCCAAGTTGGTTACTTACCTTCATCAAGCCTAAGTACAATTTTGGATATTCTGTACTTTGAATACATTTAAATTTGACACTCTCACATTTTAGCTTGTACGTCAGAATTTTCGGAAATTGCACTGAGTCTCGAGGAAGACAAGCAACCAATTTGCTTAGATGTCACCGACGTAAAAATAACAACTTGTGTTTTTTTGTTTTTTTTTCACCCTAAAAGAACTACATGTCGTCTTATCAAATTGTATAAAATTAATGTAAATATAAATAAAGTCTGTATGGAAATATTTTTTTGTATTTCCAAAAAGTATTTATAATTATTATAATCATAATTATTATTGCATAAATTTTGCATTACAGTATGTTTAATTTAATTTGCTTAATGCATAATATATCATTAATAAATTTTGTAAATTTATTTACTGACAATTATTCATTAAATCTAAATTGTAAAATTTGCAATTAAAGAGCTTTTGTACAATTCATTGGATAAAGTGTAATTTTGTCAGATAAAGTAATCATTCACTTCTTTTTCTATTTAAAGTAAAATATTTATTGTAAAAGAGTAAATGTCTGTACAACATATTGTGTGAGAATTTTCTTTTTTCATTCTTAGAGTTTGTACATGTACATGTATATTCTAGACTATCTATTTTATAGAAGCTATATACTTTGCCACGATTGGTCTGGATATTTCTGTAATTGGAATTTTTCCCAGAAAAAAAAAGAAACTGAGTACGGATCATTTGAGGGACTTATAGGAATAAGCTGAGAATTCCCAACGTAAAAATAAGGGGCTCGAAGTGAATCGGTTTACATTTGATAGAACTTCTCTATTTACGCCTTTTATTTATGTTTTTATTGACGAAATAAAAAAATCAAATGATTAATTGCATATATTTATAAAAATATTTAAATGTTTTTTACATTAAAATCCAATATTTTCTTAAATTAAATTGGCCTATGCTTCAATAATTTTCGAATTTAAAAGTTTTCCTTTTATAATCTAATAGATAATAATGCAATATTATTGTTTTGATTTAATGAGTGAAAAATAAATAACGAACCCATTAAATATTTGAATTTAGAATAAATACGTCTTAATTACAGTATATACAATATTTTATATCGATACTGTTGGATATTTGAGAGAAATTGACACTCGCATTATTTTTAAGACATTGTATTACTTCTTATTTTTGTTACATCCAAGGCATGTTAAGTTTAATATCTTACATTTTTAATGATTTTAAAGAGTTTTATAAGAACAAATTTTTTTTGAAACAATAAAATTCAAGCCTTAAAAGGAGTTTTTTTAAGTGCCAACCCTTTACACACTAATACATACGAATGCACAAGACCCCACCCACTCGTCAATACAAATACATCCTGAACTAGATACCTGGATAAACAATATTATTTCTATATTAGATTCATAATTCATATATTTTCAAATTAATATTGCTTTTTTAGATTTATAGAAAAAATAAGAATTTATAATACACAAAAATGATTAAAAATTATATTTCTAAAGATATTTACAAATATTTCAATAAATCCAAGTAATCATATCTACTAAATAATTTTTATTTATAGAAAAATACTTGAAAAATTAAATAACAATAAAATATTATGCCGAGTCGTAAAAATTTACTGTTAAAGTCATATTTACATTATTTAATATATATTTTTCTTTAATTCTCATTTATTTGGCTTATTCCAATCAATTACTTACGATTTAATGAATTTGGCATTTTAAAAAATTTGTATACAAGTTCTTTGAAACTAGTGAAATAGTAATCAAATTATTCAATTTATTGTAAACAAAATGAAATTAAAAAAAAATTCACAAATATATTTGTATAAATAAATTTTATTATAAATAAAGCGTGTTGTCGTGATTTGAATAAATTTAAAATTTTAATTTTTACAAAATTAATAAAAAAATATTAGTCAGAATATTATAGTATACAGAATATAAATTTTTTTAGAGCCACGCCAACGGCAGACTTAAATATAATTAAGTTGTAAACGAGAATCTGTCCCGAAGATTCGTATCTGAGTTTACCCTATGCAAGTAAACGGTATTCGGGTTTGGACTCCCTCGCCCCTCACGAATGTAAATACTTTTATTCTATTTAAATAAAGAGCGAAAACACGGGAAAATCATGGTGTTTAATTTCCGCGCCATCCCATAACGTAAATTTATCAAGTAACAAGAAATCGATTAATAATTTAGAAATAAAATGGTTTAAATAAAATCTGAAAGACAAAAATATGTTTATATTTAAAAAAAGAATAATTATAAATTTAAATTATTAATAAAAATCAGATTAACTTGATATTTAAAAGAATGTAAATTCATTTACAGAAGGTGTATTTCAGAACTATTTTATTGTTGGAGTAAAAAAACTTAATTGGGATTGATACTGAAATGTACAAATAGTGTGACAATATTGATTTTTTTCTTTGTATTATTGATAAGGCCAGAAACATCATAAAAGTTCATGGAATTTCCAATAAAGTTGCAGTTTTATTGAATTAGTGAAGTGAAGTAATTGCAAATTTTTATTAAAATATTTCCATGAAAAAATACATAAAAAAAATTTATCAACAAATTCAAAACGTATTTGACAGATATTATCAGTGGATCGTGAAGAATTCACGAAGCATCCATCACCGCACCGTACAAAATTTGATTTTAATTCATAAAAAAAAAAAGTTTTTCCAATTCGAAAACTGACGTGTATCTTTATGTTTATATTAATGGTGTTTCGCACATGGGATGCATTATAATAACATTATAACCTGCCCGTCCATGCATATCAGAGGAGACACCATATGAAACCAGAATTCAAGTCCGCTTAAAAGTTCCTTTGTATGATTCTTTGACCTGTCATGACAAATTCCGACTTACTGGACTCGAAATTGATGGCATCTACCACATTGTTTTGGCGGTAGAATCCCGGTTCTTGTCGTCTTTTGAGAACTTTTTCCCCCAAATTATTTAGACTATTTTGAGCCTTCCTTTTTCGCAGGCGTATTAATTTACATACTCTCTGCTACGAATATTCATCGCGTATAATTAATAGTTAAATTTTTGCATCAAACATTAATCTATTATTTAGAAAATTTAGTAATCCACCTACTCTTGTAATTTATAATCCTTACTAGTTTAAAACTTGTAATGAATGCTACTCATTATTTATCGGTAGTTTTTATTACTTTTTATGTCCTTTCAAGGATATTGAAAGAATATCGACACGGAATATTGTTTCTTCAAATTTAAGTCTATTTAAAATAAATGTTATGTCATTATTTCTATAAATTTTTTCTATAACTTTTTATTTAATACAAGCATTTTTCATAAAAGTGGTAAATTATGCGGGAGAGAACTTAACTTTTAGAAAGTTTATATTTTTATGTTCTAGTGAGAAGCTAAATACAAAGTTTTTATTACATTCTATTATTTATGACAATAGCAGTGCAAATTTTATCAAGGCCCGTTATAAAGTTGAATAAGTTAAATATAACAATCGAGTTAAATAACGATGGATAATGCATAACAGAAATTTGGTGATAAAGAATTTCCTTCTGAACAACAAATATTTTTGTACTTGCGGCTTTTTTTTTCTTAAAATAAGCTTTTTGTGATACAAGTGAAGACTAGAATACAATTAGTCACCCACAAGAGTTTTCACGTTTCTGGTCTCGACGCATTTTTGAGCGGAAGGAATTAACAATCTTTTTTAACTTTATTCAAGTTTCTAGGTTAACATTAGTCTTTGAAATTCAGAAATAATACACATTTTTTAAATATCATATAACTGGTTTTTTTTAGTATTTTTCACTACAAAATCATTTTTAAATTCTTGCCTATATATTTTTGAAAATTTATGATAAAAGAAAAAACTTTTGAGACTGATATTTGGTTATTATGATTTTATCTTTCATTTTAGTTATAACAAAATTTTTAAAACGAATTCCTATCCAAATTGTTTACTTTATTAATTCTTTTTCCGTTGTTTTACAGTATAACTGTAAAAATAGGTATTAAGAAAAAAGTTACGAAGATCTTATCCATCCCACTAGTTTCATTGACAAACAGCATAAATCTAGAGTCTTAAAAAATTTTTAAAGTAAGCAGTACCAAATATTGTTTATATACATAAATATGAAATGAATTTCTTCAAGTTTTTCCTTGTATTCATAAAAATATGGTATTATAGAGTCAACATTCAATAAAATATTGTATAAAAAATAAATGTGTGGGAACTCTTAATGATAATGATCACTTCTAAATGTGCTTACGACATGAAGATTAATCGTTCGGAAAGTCATCCAAAACCTTCCGAACAGTTGTGCGTAAATCGCGAATACAACTTATCGTAATGAAAAGGAAAACTATGCGCACTCTTAAGGGGGATTTTTCTCCGGAGGAATATAATACATTAGCCCGAGGAAGAGCTGTAATAGATGATACAAAAAGGAAGAAGCAAGTACACGAAAGTCAGGGTGGAAAGAGAAGCTGGAGAGTAAAGACCAAAGATCAAACTTTACGAGCAGGCAAGCCAAAAGGGAAATGGAAAGCAAGTCGTGCTGAACCAGGAAATAAAACAACCGAACAACCACAAGATAGAAATATGCATATCATTTCCTTTCTCTCTCTCTCTCTCTCTCTCTCTCTCTCTCTCTTTGTCTTATTTATTTTTCTTAAAGAATTTGGATTAAATAAAAGGATGTTTTACCAGTAAATCATGTTTCAAGTAATTCCACCCATCTTATTTTCACATGGGATCCGAGGAGACTGTGACAGCCTAAAGCATAATATTGGACCGACGAATTATACAGAACACTCGTGTATATTTAATTTATACGTTTCCGTATTTTATTTCAAATAACATTCTTTTAAGATTTAAATAATTTCAATTGACAAACTCGTCTTTTATTAAATTTTAAAATTGAGTTTAAGTTTAGGCAAAATGAAATTTTGTTTACGTTATAGAAAATGCAATATTTTTAAATAAAAGAATAAGAACTTGGTATATATGCTACTCTACATTAAATACAATTCAAAAAGACTGGGAACAGATATAAGCTCTTAAAGTACTCACAAGGTTAATAAAAATACGATTAAAGTTTTCAGATAACATAAGAACGAAGATACGTGTTGATTCTTGTCAGATCTCGTTTTATTTGCTCTTTTTTTACCTGAACTTACCTAAAGTTTTCTTGCTTCTGGGATATAAAATTATTTCAAAATTAAAAAAAATTTAGTGTGGATATTTAAAATTTATATTTGATATTAAAGTAGTTTCATTTGTTAGAAAACTACTTCTTTACTACTATCGCAAGTACATTTTTTATTGGTATTAATTCTTTGAAACATGTTATGTTGGTTTAATTTTTAAATTGTACCTCACTTTATTTTCTTTGTATAAACAGATAAATTATGTGTTTGAAGGTTTTTAAATAAAATAAAGTGTCAAGATATACGTTTTATTTAATTGTTTGAATAATATCTTACTTTTTTCAGTAAAACAATAATACCGTAAAAATTAAAAGTGACTTTTTATTAAATAGTAAAAAATTTATGTCGGTCAAGTGTATCGGAAAAAGATTTATTAATTGTTAATAAGGATGTTTTACGGTAGGTGTAAGCATGTTAACAGTTGCGACACGCCTTATAAAATCGCTTGATAAAAAAGTATTTTGATCGTTCATCGCTGACAATTAATGTGCCGCCCCCGCCATCGGCTAAAAAGCTCCAATTTATTTTTCTTGCAGCTGCTGTAATTTTGACATCCGACCTTTTATTGCAGCACATATCATCAAGAGTCCATAAATTGCAGCTCGTCGCTCAGCTGCACACATTTCTACATTTTTTCGCCCTCGACATTGCGCCTGCCTTGCCCTATGAGTTATCGGCCTTGGTGGATGTGTGCGTGCATCAAATGACCTAGAGTGCCGAATCCGTCGAAAACTCTTTTCGATCCTCAATCCACTTTAGCTGTGCTTGCTTACGTTTATATTTGAAGCGCCGATAAGTCAATAAATCTCCCTCCTCAACGGGAAAAGGAACGCGCTTGAGTCTCGAAAGTTTGGCACTCTTGGCCGTGTAACAGTAGCCTAATGAAATCGAAACACGCCCTTCCTTCCTCGAAATGAGTATCCGATCGCAGTCGGATCCGATTCCGTTGACACGTGGCCGCACCTTCCCTCCTCGAGCCCAGAACAAGCGTCATCTCGCCTCTTTAAATCTGCTGTCTCACCCTCTCCCGATTGATTAGTGGCCCACGGACCAACGCCACAAATGCGCGTTACGAACTGTAGATGGCGTCAATTAATGCGCTAGTGGTTGGTTTCGGTAATGTTGGCTTTGCGTGCACCCGGCACAACAAAGGCTAATTAGCCGTGTTCGGCACGAAAGCAATAGAGAATCTCTAATGCCATTAGGCTTGTGATAATGGAGTACACGAATGAGGAGCTCCACTTTTCTCTCTCTCTCTCTCTCTCTCTCCTTCTCATTTGTAAAGTGCTTCCTCTTGGTTTGCCGATGGGTGCGACACTGTCCTGAACTTTGCGTGAGCGTCAGAGGGACTCGCGAGCCTATGGGATTTAGACTTTTGTCAGAGATAATGAGAAGCTTTCATTGTACTCGATGAATCGCTTTGTGGATTGAGAGTAAGTGGTTATGAAGAAGGGTTACCTCAGCTGTTACATGTTAATAAGACATTTAATACCAATCTAAATATTACAAAGACCCTTTATTTTATTTATTTAAAATTAATTATGCTAGAGTACGGTCAAGATTATTACATGGGAATCTAGGTCGTACACAACTTTACAAAGTAAACTTTGTGCGCCTTTTACGCTAAGAATGTAAAAATGGTTTCATAGTGATACTATTTACAAATGTGGCCAACTTTAAATTAGCAGATCATAAATTCAAAAATTGCGTTCAAAAATACTGCTTAAAGAAAACTAATTTTTCACTGATCTTTTACAGTACTCCGTCATTGTCTTCTGATTTAAAAAAAAAAGACCAGTTATATATCACTTATGCGGTTACACTAAATGATATTACCGACATAAATTTTAGTAATGTTCACATTAGAATGACCCGAGAATTGTGTATTTGGCAAAATGTTAAGTTATGGAGTTCTCACCAATCGTTGACCTAATAATCGAATAGCTAAAGCTGTGATTCAAAGTAAGATTTAAAGTCATTTTAAATAATTATTTTTTGTTTAAATTTTACATAAAAAAATTGTAATTCTATATTAATATTTTTGGCTAAGTTTAAAATTCAGTCAAATAGAAATAAAATTTTATACAACTATAAAAATAAACTTTTCTTACATACTGAGCAACTGTTTAATACAACGTAATATAAACTTGATATGGGTTTATTAAATAAGAAACGACTCTGTTGCAAATTTTAGAGTTCAGTTTCATCCCGCAAATGGTAAGAATATTTCGAGTGGATTTTAAAATTCTCTGTAGGAGAAAGTATTACAAATAATTCCTTATCCAATAACCAATTCCAAATTTGATTCTAACACTATAATGGTCATATATCCTTGAAAAATGATTTATATTTTCTCAATTTAACCAAATAAATTTTACTATTCGAAAACATCAAATCCATTTAAATATTTAAATATATCATTTTTAACCGTTGTCCTTTATACATTTTAAAATTAAAAATTGTTTTAGACGTTTTTTTATTAATGCCACTTTAAGCTGCCTTTTATACACCGTCATACACATAATTGGAAATACAAATCTTTAAATTAATTCTGTATATTTTTTATGTATATCTTAGCTTTTACCAAAATATTTTTTTTTATAGATGCTTTTATTTTATAACGTTTGCTTAAACATATTTATGAAATCTTCCTACGAAAAGCATGAATCTTTCAAATGAAACACCATTTAAAAAATAAGCAAGTTAAAATTAATTACATTATTAAACACAAATAAACAAAAAATCTTATAATTCAATTATATCATCTTGATTATACTATCTCTAAATTTAATGGATTAAATTTTTTAATGTAAATATCATGGATAATATTTTTTATTAATATTTTAGACAAGAATAAGAAACAATTAAAATAATTTTAAGTAATTTGTATGTTTTTAATATTTTTAAATGAAATTTAAGTAAATAAAACAAGAATAAAATTATTCAAGTTGAGTATAATAGTATTTTAAAAGAACGCAACTGAATTTTTAGATTTAAGAAAGGAGAATGATAAAAAGAATGCTCGACATCTAAAAGAAAAATAAAAAATAGCAGTTTTAGAAATGGCGTGCATATACCTGCCTTCAGGGGAAATATTTTTAAATTAGATTGAATATGATAATATAAGATACGATAATATATTCTTTAATACAAATACTTTATTTAATAGAGTGAGAAACTATTTTAATAGTTATTAAATTTTCGTGCATACCACTTAGAGGTAGTGTTCAATAAAATTCAAATAACTAAATTCTATTATAAAAAAGAAACTATATTTTTCATGATTTAAACTAAGCATATATATATATATATATATATATATGATAATTTTTATATAATTTTAAATATAATAATTGTAAATATAACATATTATTTAGAAAGTTTCTATTTGTTTTGTATTATGTTTAAATGTTGAAGTACAAAAAATTTATAATACAATAAGATTGTTTTAAGCTCAAAAAATAAATTTCATCTGATAAAGCAATTGACCAATGTACATCATATTTAAAACATATACAAAATATTTATATTCGATTGTAATAAAAAATTAACTTTACTAAATTTTATTTGTTATGTATAAAACATTTATGTTTTCAATGAGATACAATTGTGTCTACAACAAATAGTAGCTACAAATACAAATATACAATTTATATTTAGTATAAAATTTTTAGATATTTTGGTTACAAATTATTAATTAACAATATAAGATGTATTAAAAATAAATATAATAAATCTGTCATAATTTATATTAAAATTATTTATATGGAATTAATGTTATAAATTCCATTATGAAGGTGCTAAAATTAAGTTTTGGAGTGTCTAGTGACATAAACAGAATTGTGAAGGTAAATTTCATAATGAATACTGTATTATCTGTAAAGTATATGAATCAAGAAATTATTACAAGCATGTTTATTATCATTATTATATTGATACATGAAAGCGCTGAAACACGAATCAAACGTTGTTTAATGAATATATCTATATATGTTTTTCTTACTAAACTGATAATAAGAAAAGATTCTGAAACGATTAAAAATAAAAGAATCGTTTGATAAAATGAAATATACTGTCGAATATAAAACATTTTTGTAAAATGGAATAACGCTGTATTGTATTCAATATTCCAGACATAATCAAAAAATATAAATGAAGATAGGCACAATGTCGCTAAAGTAAAAACGAAAAATATTTAAAATTCAATAGTAGTTTTGGATTTTAAAATTGAATAAAATGAAGAATGAATGATAATATTATATTATACCCAAGAAAACTAAGTAATCCTAAACAAATTTTTGAATTGTAGGTAAAAACAGAAGCATATATTGAAGAAATTTGAAATTTTTATTGTTCAACCATAAAACAAACAATTTCCAATATGAATATAAGTTTTATAATTTTTTTTACTAAATAACTGTAATACTAATAATAAGATTTTTATTTTTTAAAATTTTTTTTATCAATAGTCTTAAACATATATTATTTATTATTATGATACATTTTATAGAATTTTAGATAAATGTACTATAAATATAAGGCATATTAATATATATATATATATATATATATATATATATATATAAGAAATTATATTAAACACATTCAAAGGGGTTCATATTATATAAAACTGAAGAATTTCATATTACTGGAAACGCAATAAAATAAAAAAGTAAAGGAAGAAGTTAATCTCATTTTAAATTAGGAGATCATTATTGTAAAACTTAAAACGTGCGCAAAAATAATTTAGAAAATAGAAAAAAAAGAAGAAGAGGAAGAAAGTCATTTGAGCAGTCGAAACGATAATCTTTTAATTGTATAAAATTTGAATGTTTAATGTAATATTATCCACCGCATAATTCCCGGTTGAAAATGTAATTTTTATTAAGCGAATCTGCATTTTAATTCGAGGCGGGCAAATATACTAGAAAACAGGTGAGTCGTTTCACATCTAATATTGCACGAGCGTTTATCTTCATACTAATTTAAACTCAAAACAATATTTGCACTCGACTCATATCCACTTTACTCATCTGAAAATAACTGCAGTTTCTAAATTTAAAGCGAATGTCTATTTGTTTCTATTAGACTGCCGTCATAATTCAACAATACCAGGGCTGTTCTCGTGTACACACCATCAAGGGGTTCCGTCACGTGATGTAGTTTGTAGTAACTTTATACGAAAATTGCACGTGACTGTGGCGACAATATTGTAGTCCCATACACGTTACACCCAAAATGCACACTACTCCAACATGCTAAATCAATTCTTCTTTGCTTTCATCTTTGTCGACTTCTTTTTTTCTTCTTCTTTTTCTTTCTTTTTCTTCTTCTTTTTCGTTCCTACTCACTCTTGTTTACAATGTAAGTTTACTCAGGATTTTGTTTATAACTTTCCAGAAGGATGAGCACTAGCAGTTTCACAAATCCCTTACGAAATGTATATTTCCAGCAGATGTTTGGATGTAATAAATACAGTTTACTCGGATAATTGTTAAAATCCATTTCAATATATCATTACTCTTTATATTTGAATAGAAATATTTTTCTTTTAATTTATATTTTTCATAAAATTATTTTCCATATTGATATAAATTGAAATTTTAAAGTATACTTAATAACATATATAGTACATTCAAATTAAGGCATTAATCAAGTCTTTAAATATTTCATGTAGTATCTTTTAATTACCGAATGCTTTTAACATTTATTTATTTTCATAGTTATAAGATTTTTCTTAATCTCTAATTTCACATACCCATTTTTTTACTTCATATAGATGTTTAATACAAGTGAAATTAATAATTATTAATTGTGTATGCATAATTTATTCTGTTTAGATAATTTGAAATAGTTGGAAACTGTTCTGAAGTACTCAATTCAAAACTATTTAAAGCCTAATTAATTCACATTGTAATGAAATTTGTTTTTTTTTTTATTAAAATAACATTTAAATTAATATGACAAATATGGAATAATAATATATTAGTTTTAAAAGATATTGTAACCTCAGAGCAATAAAGTCTTAAACTTTTAGAAATAAAGATTTTTCATACAATTAGCTTTTCAATTTATTTGACTCAATTAGTTATCTATCGGGTTTAATAAACTACCAACCACATTATAAATTGAAATCTAGTTTGAATAATTTATATCGCCAATCTCAGTCTTACACTTCGTCTTTTCTATTAGATTTCCCGAGAACATTTTTTACATCAAACCACAAAGTTATACAGAGACGCACATTTGTAAACACCGAGCATCGTTCGCCTCTCCTCGTTAAATTGATCTTTGATACGTGTAATCCATTTTTTCTTCATTGATTTTCGATCTTATCACCACTGTATCACACACACGTGATGTGAATAATCGACTATCCTGTTTCCGCATACATTTGACATCAGGACAAATTCTATTACAGTTTGTACGTATGAGTACGTATTAGATATAACAATTACACATCGCAATATTTCTATTCCTTTTTCTCTCGAGTTCGCTATCACCTGATTTTAGTTGACTAGCGCATTGAAAATAAATTGAAGGGATTTTAATTTAACTTCAGATTTCTAGTTTTTAAATCCCATTATAAATGTAATAGACTAGATCAGAATATATAATTTATTTTAGTGTCAATTCCAATGGCTTAATTCAATTACGTGTATTGTAATTAATGTTTAAAATTTTAAAATGTTGTATGTTTTAATAGATTCTAAGAGAATATCATAAATATTAATATATATAAAAAAAAATTTTTAAATATTGATTACAAAGTTTTGTTTGATACTTGTAAAATTAAAATGCTTCAAAATTATTGATTTATCGTTTAAAAATAAAATTGTTATTTATTTTTTTCGTGTAATAAAAATGTATTAAAATTAAGAATCACTATTTTTATTATTGATTTTTATACAGTAAATTATTATTGTTAAAAACCCAAATATAATGTAATTTATAAAAATTATATATAATTTACTATAGTGTCTATGTGATTTTATGAAATACAGTTTCACTAAAATTCACAAAGTAAACGTATAATAATATTTACTTTTCTACTAGAAATATTGATTTTCTCTACTTTAATGCAGAATCTTTTTATTTTCTAGTAACCTAATTACAAATTGTTATTGCAGTTTCCAGAAATTTATATAAGTACAAAATAATAATAAAATCAAATAAAAATAATATATTGACTACAGATTTGACACACTGTTTTGAACATTAACTGGTTGAATGTGACGGTAAATTTATATCACAAGAAATGTAGTGCTTAAACGCTGATGAAAATATTCAAAGTATTAAATTTTTTAATGATGTACAATACTTTTAATCATTTCTTATAAAAGGTAATAAAAATTTTTTGAAAAAATACGATCATATTCTAGGCAGTTAGTTTTAAAACAATTTTTATTTCTAATGCACAGTTATTTGGTATCAAAATTATCAATCAGGTCAAACATGTAATACAAGATAAAGTTTGTAATTTGTGTTCCGATAGTGACAAGGGAATGACTCGATCAAAGAAATGAATATATATTGTCATCACAGAGTAGATATTACGAATATTGAAGACCCTCTGCTTTTGAGTCTCTGTGGAACAAAGTCGTACGCTATTTGTTACCGATATTACAATTTTTATCGTTATAACGTCTTTTCACTCTTAAAAGTACTTGATCCAACATTAAGTATGTATTTTCTATTTTTTAGTTTAAGGTATGCAGATAGAAATTTCGTGCGTCATCACATTTTCTATTGTTAGTCAGAAGGTGAAACAAATGTGATATCTAAGTTTTCGTGAAAATAGGGATGAATAACTTATATGCCATAATACAATTTTATGGTATAAGTTGCAGTAGTATTAGCAGTGCAAAAAAGTTAACTCTTTTATAATACAATGCCATATCTCAAGAAATCAAATGGGGAAAAATATTTTTTCATCAATTATGAATTTACAAAGTGCTAAAAAGCTTAAACGAACCAATAGTTTTCCTTTAAATTAAAAGCAGTTATAAGGATACATTTCAGCAATTAGATCTCTTGTTTAAAAATTATTTTATTTTTTCTATTAATATGTTACTGTTACGTCGAATACTTCATTAATTTTTATGTATTTTTTAGTATTCTTATCTTCAAATCTAATAAATATGGAGGAAAGAGAATCAAATGAAACTGAGAATTATGCAGATAATAATTTTATAACATATTTAAAATAGTTTAATGTTGACATTCTCTCCGAATATTAAATATTACTTTTATTTACATAAGTATGAATTTATGATTGTTATTATTATTTTTAAGTAGTACTTAATAGTAATCTGGATAATTATGACGAGGTGTAGTATCTTTTTATTATTATATATTATACATTGGCATAGATTAAAATATTGTTTGAATTATTCTTGTATTTGATTCATGAACGATGGCTTTATGATAAAAAATTATAAAATAAAACACGTAATTCGGTTAAATTGATTAAAATGATACCAGTTTTTTATATAAATGTGTAAGTCATCTTAAAGTTTAAGAATGTTTTAATATATAAAAATTATAATTATTATAAACATATTTGACATTTGAAATAAAAGTGTGGTTGTGTCTGCAGTTAGGAATGAAAAATAATTTTAACTTAATTTTTTATTTACGCAATTATTTCAACTTTTATTTTAAATATTAAATTTTAAAATAATATACATTTGGCTTAAATTAATAATATTTTGTATCAATATTTGGTACTTTTGCATACTTGAAATGAAAATTTCTATACTGTTTAAAATTTATTTTGTATTTGAAAGCTTTATCTTAACAATAAAATTAAAAAAATGTATGAATAAAATTCATTGCAGTCAAAAATTAAGATTATACCCTTTATAATTTTGGAACATAGTTAAAGATGGAATGTAGGTCACGTCATTTTTGATAATATTAAACTTGAATCTTCGTACGTTTCCTACATTCAAAGTACATTTGAAATTTGAATTAATATCTTATTATATTAAGTATCCAACTTTTTGTTTATGCAAACAATATTCTATTCTATACGAGGTACCAATCGTAATATTGTTCATTTGAGTCAAATATTCTGCGTGTATAAAATTATACATCGGTAATATTAAAATTTAATAGATTTTATATGCTTTTGTAGATACTAAAATTGATGTAAATTTTATGATAATTTATGTAAATGATCAAGGCACTAATAGTCATCACTCAGACAGATTATAAACTATAAAGTTTAGTTTAAGGTATTATTCAAAGGAATTAAACTTTGGTCCGAAAAAAATATTGCAAAAAAGCTCACGCCACTAAAATAAAAATCAAAAAGGATTTTCGTCACCATTCAGTCAATGGAGACATAAGATGAAAAAAAGAGACGAAGCTGAAGGACATTTTTACGAGTGTAGTGTGCAAAAAGTCAAGTTTAGTTCGAGAAAACACATAATCATTCATTACATACAAGAAAAAAGTAAATAAAAAAAAGGGAAGGAACTTTTCTCGAGGAAAGCTCACGTAGACGATCGATTAATCCCTGTAAGGTAAGTAAAATCTCTCCTTTGATTGTGAAATATAAAAAAGCATCGCCACCGAGGGTCCATTATTTCACGATAAACCGAAAGTTCTGTTACTGTTTCATTGTTACGTGTTCCGAACATTTTTGAGTTCTAACCAAATAAACTCGATTATACTTCACCGAGATTTTTGGCGAGGCCAAGTACAGCGGAGATTTCGCAATCAGGAACAAGTGTGCGATCTCACGCCACATTAACAAAGTTTCACGTCTTCAACTTCGCCGGTCTTTCCTCGAAGGTTAAAATCTTATTTGGCTCTAGTGGCATCGTAGAAAATTACCGAGGCTACTTTCTTCTAAAGTACACTTTCTCGGTGCAAGCTGTTGAATACCCATTGAACCTGAGCACTACCACTACTTTCTTCATTTTTATCAGGCTCTTGATGGAATTATTATCCTCTGTCTTAAAAATGTTTTAAAGGCATATATATTAGGAATAATGTAGTGTCGATAACGTATTGCTTGTGCGAAGAGTTGTAATTCTTTTGCATAAGGCTGCTGTCTTTTACAAAGCATTTAACATTATAAATTTGTAAATTGAAATACATGTCAAACAGTCTAGTGACTTATGTATCTCTAGGTTTTAATTTCCAAAGAATGATTAATAATCACTAAAAAATTACTTAGTTTAAAAACATGAAAGAAAAATAACAGATTTTTTATTGAGACAAATATTCAGAATTATTTGTTGCATTGTCATATATCGTAAACTACATAAACATTACTTCTTAAGTGTAATGTAAAATAAAAGCCAATTGTAAAAAGTCGGTTTTGAACATAATTGACTTGATATACTCGCCATTTATCCACAAATATAGGCGCATACATCTTGTATGTTATGTCAAAATTTAACGAGTAATTTCACAATTTTCCCATTTTTCAGCTTTTCCTAGCTAATAAAATTTAAAGTCTTACATTATGCTACATCATTTAAACATTTATTTTTTATTTATACATATATGTGTACAGATATACATATCCATAAAGAATGAAATTGTGCATGAAAAATAGATGATGAAATAATGTATTGTAATGTAAGAAGTAAAATAATATATATATAATAGAATTCTATTATTAATTGAAAGAAAAGAAAATAGTTTAAGAACCTTATAAAATTTAATTACTCTAATAATCTTACTTGTTTACTTAATGACTATGTTTATAATTAAGAGTAGATATAAATATATATAATATAAAGAATAAATAGTAAAATGATTTATTACATTTATATTATAGTTATATATTTTTCTTACGTACAATAAACTCTATGTATTTATAATATGTAAAGAATTTCGTTACGGATTATTTGAAATAAAATTTCCAAAACATTGTCTATAACATTATATAAAATATTATTAATAATTTGACTGTATAATCTTAATTAATATACATATATATATATTTATTAATAAAAATTTTTATATTAAAACTATAAGATATTGCATAGATTAAATAAATAATATTTTAAGAAATTGAAAAAAAATTTCATTTATATGATAAAACGAAAGGAACTTTCGCTTGGGTGTAAATAAAAAACTACAATTGCTTATTTTAGCTTCGGCGACGTTTCGGCGAGTTGGTTACTTGCTTTCATGAGGTTAGAGTACAATTTTGAAAATTCCATCTGACACCTTAAATTGTGATGGCCTTAAATTTAAGTATACTTCATTTGAGTTGAGGAACTCCATTTTATTTTATTAAATAATATATTTATTCATATTATTTTTTTTATTTCTAATAGCATTTATAGCTCAAATTAACTAATCCTAAGCTAAAAATTGAAGATTTTCAAATGAGATACAATTAATAATGTACAAATAAATAACATATATTATTATATATATTTGTCTGAATCTTTGATATCTTTTAAATATATACTTAAAAAAGGATCATAGTTAATGTAAAACTTACAATATGATCTTTAAAATTTAAATATCTCTGAATAACGAAATCAGTAAAATTTACTTCTAAAAACAGTTTTCATACAAATTTTTATTTGATCAAAATTTTTATTTTATTACTATGAAAACAGTTTATAATTTATACAAATAAATTGTGCATTTTCAAATTTAGCGAAATGATATGTAAATAAAGCAAATTTTATTACTTCCAATTAATTTCAATAACTTTCTTCGTCAATATATTGTTATTACTTTTTTCCCGATGTACTAGAGTACCATTAAGCTCGACGTAAAACAAAGTGATGACAATAAAAACTTCGCGTGTATTATTTATGCGAATTTCTTGTTGTCGGGGAGAGTTTTGCAGCAGCATATATGAAGAAAAATCAAGGAAAAGACCGAGAAAGTTAGGCCGCATAAAAGGTATGTATAAGACTTTTCCTGCGTAGCTTATACTGAGTTTTCTTGAAAATAAGATACAAAATCACACTAAAAATCTACAGATAGTCGTAAGTTGGATGAGACAACATTTTCTTTATTATTTTTTGTGCACTTTAAAAATAAAAATAAGATGAAGAATAGTCATAGAAAACAAGGTAGAAATCGATATGAAACAAAAAAGTAACAACCAACTTTATATTATACGAAAACCTACGTATGCAAATAGGAATAATTTAAAATTTACAGATAGTATATATTATAAACTAACAAAACAAAAAAGTTTATTCTGTTACAGTTTTTGATTATACATATAATTAGAGATCCGTAAGATGAAAAACTATAAGATAATGAAATTTATTTTATTTATGCTTGTGTAAATTGAGACGATTTAATAAAACAATTTCCTGGATTTAATAACCAATCAATTAAGTAGTCTAATTGATTAATAGAATATAAATTTTTCCAATGCCGTATTCATTTAATTTATCTACATGAGTTCCATTCAAATGCAAGATAGAAACTGATTTTCTATAGTTTTTCAGATAGTGGTCTCTGCCTTTTCAACCCTATCGTAAATGCTTTTGAAAATTATAAGCAGTTTCTTGTATTATTAATTATTTTATAAAATTCTACTGTAAATTATAAATTTTAAGCTTCAAGGATAATAGGTTATTAAATATAAAATTTAAGTTTCCAATAGTTCACTAATACATTTAGAATCGCACATTATAATATGTATTATTAAAATATATATTTTTTAAATAAAATTATTAACGTGTATATACTTGTTATTTAAATAATAATCAATAATTCCATATTTATCTTCCAAATTACAGCAAATGGAGCTGTGAGATTTGGATTTTATTCTATACGACTTATCCACGAAAGAATTATATAATATATTTATAATATATATATACAGATCTTATATTATATATATATATATATTATATATATAAATTATATATACATGTTAAAGTATTTGGATTTTTGAATATTTATAGTAATCTCTGCATAAAATTGTGAGAGTGGACGAAGTGGAAAATATAAAAAATTTCAAATTTTAGTTATTGACAACATTGTTACTATTATTAGCGAGATTTTCATCTAAAATAGGTTCGTGACTAAACGTCGAATAGATAACACTTGATTAAATCAATTTTGTAACATATTTGGTATTTTTATTTATTTATAACTATAAAAATATTTTTATAATCATTATTCTTCATTTAATAGTCTTTTTTATTTGAATATTAAACAATGCTGCGTTCAAATTTAATAATTTGAATTTGAATTGCCTCCAACCCCTCTCTCGGTTTTTTTTTTGAACTTTGGATATTAAGTAATTTTTGTAAATTCTATACCAGCATACAATATTTAAAAATCTTTTTAATTCAACTATCTTGATACAGGACATTATCAAAGTAAAAGAAAGAAACACGCCTAACTTTAATTGCGAAAGAGGGAGAGAGAGAAGAATGAAGTAAGAGAAAAAGGCAAAAAAAACAAAGGTAGAAGTCTAGCGAATGAGAAAATGAGGTGTCTTCTCAATATGCGAGAAAAGAGAAATAGAAGGAAATATTGCGATTAAACCAATTATGCTCAATCATAGTGTAATGAATTCGCACTTGTACATATATTACTTCATTTATTAATATTTAATATTAAATACCTGTGTCTATTTGCATGGACTTACACCCATATTACCGGGTTTAATATACCATCCCATGCAAAATATACCATCCAAAGATGGTAAGAAAAATCCAAAATTTATGCCTTTTTTAGAGTCTAACGCTTATATCACAGGTGTTTTTGCAAAAACATGGACGCACACACACCTGAAAAATTTCCTTAAATCCATTACGCATACGTTATATAAAAAAATAAATCTTATAACGCAACCAGAGTAAAAACCAGGTCTTTAAATTATATCTTTTACAAAAAAATTAATCTAATTAAAAATATGATTTTATTCAAAATTTTTTGTTATAGAATATTTATATTAATAAATAAATAAAATAATGTAGTTATATTTAATAATAGTACATTGTAAAAACCATATAGAAATTAATTAGGTTGTTTTTATTCCACTATAAATTAAATAGAAAACTCTTTGATTATACGATCTTAGACAATGGTATTATTTAATCAAAAACTTATAAATTATGACCAATTATACTATGCATGTTTAAGTTTGTTTCATAATTTAGTTTCACAAATACAACCAATTGCAGTATTTTATATTTTAAATATTAAATATTCAATGCTGTTAAAATATTAAAATAAATATATACAAAGTTTCATTTTATCATGATTACCATTCTATTTTTAATTTTTGTACGATAAATATAAAATAATATATTTCACAAGTAAATAAGTTCCTTTTTAAAAAATTCAAAACACTCATAAATAATATATTATTATAAAGAAAAGTTTTGAAATATTATCAATGTAATTAATTAGAGAATTAATGAATATTTAATTATTCACAATTACATATTTTATTGGTTAAAAGCTTAACAACTGAAGATAAATAGATGTATATTGAATATAATATAAATTGTATTATTGTATTTTAATTAACAATTTTATTATCCATACAAATTTTTAGTTGTTAACAATTTACTTTGTGAAATATTTACTTGATACAAAATATTAAAGAGGAATTTATAATTACTGGAAAGTTTGTACGATACATTGATAATCCAGAGCATGATTTTATTTAATATTCAATGCTCAATGCCTGTATACATAATAATGAAGTTTTTATCGAGAAGCTGTAAAAACTTTGCCTTTTCTCCATTTAAATCTTAGAGATTATTTGTGGTAAAATTTAAGGTAAATTCGTTTGATTAGCGTTAAACGCGTAATGAGCTTTCATTTGTTGTCACGAATTAATTTTAAAACTGTGATGAACACTTCCATTTTTTCAATTCAACCGTTGATTGCATTAAATAGTACCTGAGCAGCACTTATTATTCTACAAACAACTAAGGTAACACTCTTTTACATTGTTTTGCAAGAAGAAGAAATGCATGTGTAAAAATGTCGAATAGGTTTGGTGAATATTCAGAGTTTGTGTAAAATATGAATTGGAGAATGATTGTAACAAGTAAATACAGGAGGTGGGAAATAGTTCAACTTTGGTAGCGGAATACATCGCTCGCAGACAAAATGCAGATTGTAATTCATGTAAATCAAATGCAATCGAGGACCTAAGAATCTTCTGATAGTCATAAGTCGGCAAATCCTCTTCAGTTCCTTGGCAATCTCCACCTATTTCCGAGCGGCTTCTGACACATTTAATTGGTGTCCCGACCCTCTGATTCACATTACAAAAGCGGCGTTGAGCCAACTGGCATTCCATCCACATCTACACGATCAACCTCAACAATACAACAAAAGCTCTGTCACTCGCGTCATTGTGCGGTGTGGTGTGGTGTGGTGTGGTGGCCCAGACATTCCCTTGAACGCCCGCCCCGTCCTTGCATCCCCACTTTCTCCGCACTTTCTTCCCTTTCTTCATTGCTTTCGCTACAAATTTACGTAGACTCATAGGTGTTGGGTGTACGCGTTACCGGCTTAGCTGCGTAATCAAAGACGAAACTCGCCGGGAACTCTGAGGTTAGCCAAGGGCGTGGCGCGGCGCACCGTCGACGTTTTTGTCAAATATCACCACTTTGAACATATTACTGTTTTATGAGTTTGTTTAGCCCATTTATTGGGGTGGATCCAGCCAATGTTTAGCTTCAATGCTTTTTCCTGTTTATTCAATGAAATTGTGTATTCCGCGATGTAAAAATAGCTTTTACTTTCACGATTTCGTGTCCAATTCTTTATATTTATTATGTGTCAAAGTAAAACTTGATAAATTATCAAGAGCTAATTTTATCAACTATTTTACTAATTACTTCGATGGTAACATCTTGCATGGGAGGTTAAAAAATTTTTGATCGATGCTCAGTTATGATCTCGTGTAATAATTACAAAACATGTTCCTTTTATATTTGTGAAAAATAGACCTCACGAGCATTAGTTGCTGAACAACGCAATCAATTTTTTTTACTAAAATACACAACTTTATTTAAAAATAAAATAAATATCATGTTTTATCATTACAATGTATTCGAACAATTTTTTTCTTCTACATATCTGGCATTTATGACTTTTGGTAAATATTTCAACGTGTATCTTTTAATCGAATAATTCTTTAATTTGGTAACTTCTTACTATAATTCCTACGCTTCGTAAAATTTATTCCTTACATATATAATGGAAAAAATATTAATATTGAACGAAGAAAAAATATATTTAGGTAATGTGATATCATTACTTTAAATAAAAACATATTTAATATGCAACATACCGTAGAATTTGAAACAAATCTTATAAGATAGAACTTATTTGTATAAACATTCATTTTGATACTAGATAAAATTTTTATATACGAATTTTTTATCAAACGAAAAAGAGATCAAAGATAAACCTAAGTATGCATAAACATAATATTTTATAAATAATATCAAAAGTATATTAACTTGTTTTAAAAAGATTTTGATATTGAAAAATTTTAATTAGCTACTTTTCTGTGGCTGAAGTACTATGATTTTCTTTTCGATAGCTAAGAAGGTTATAAGGCAACTAAAGTAGAAAATAATGAAAAATTATATTATAAAATTATACTTTAGTAAGAGATAAAATATCTTAGATAAAATAGGTATTTTAATTAAATATTAAGAACAAAAATTTTCATTACTTATAAATCAATGCAACAATTTTTTTTATCTATATAACTTTTCTGATTAAGAGAAGACGGTTTAAGTAAAAATCATTGTAATACAAAAAATTTAAATTACATCTATAAGCGAGTGTATAAAAGTATTGATTTGTGTATATAAACTTCTTTCCTGAAATTTCATGTGTTTGCTATTTTTTTGTTTGTATCAAAATTGAAATAAAAGAATCTATAAAGATCTAATCATGATTTTCAAGTTATTTTTAACTTTTTCATTTATATATAATAATGGTATTATAATTTTTTGAAAAATAATTAATTTTACATAAATCGATTTCATTTAAATTTATTTTTATAATTGATATAGTTATAACAATTTTGAATATTTAAAAACAATTTTAGATCCTTGACATTCAAATGTAAATTAAAAATAAGTAATTTAATAAAATTAGCATGATTTGAATTGAATTATAAAAAATAATATTACTTTATGTTTTATAAGAAATGCATATAAAATTTTAAAAAATTAAAAACACTCGCTCTGCTGCTTTTTCAAAATTTTAACGCAAGAACCATTTTGCATAAAGTAACTTTTATATTGTGCTTTATCAATATGAACTAGACATTTTTTTAATTAAAAAACTCTGAGAAAATCATTTAGTTCATTTTTTGTTGTTAAAAAAAGTATTTTTCTGAAATAAAATTTTTATTTATTATAAATTTATATTTTACCAAATTTTACAAAAAGAAGTTAGAAGTATAGATAAATTTATAACAATCACGATTTAGTTGTCAACATTAATACCTATAAATACATTACTGATTATTTTGTGCATTTAAATATTTCCGAATTAAATAAGTCAATTTTAATAATATCAAAAACAGTGGTAATCTACTACCTCAAATTCACGGAAAATCTTTTTAAAACAATTTTGACATTCAAGTATTTAATCCCGAAAAAATGATAAGGTGGCAAACGAGTTAAGATGCTTTATCTAGTTGGCTGTGAAATCTCTCAATTTATCAAATACATGCTTTGACTGATAAAAACCGACGTCCAACTCTTGTAATTTAGTAGAAGGTTCTTCGTGTACTCTTGGATTAATATACGCCTCTTACTCGACCTTTCATGCATGGGTCCATGAAGTATTTGTTACACAAGAAAAGCTGCATATATACATTCATAAACTGCACACATATTTCAGCTTTTGTTTCATCAGAAAATTTTCTTTAAAAATATGTGTATGAAAAAAAAAGCCGCTGTAAATTCTAATATCTATGCTATTTAAGCGAATATAATTTACATTTTAGGATGAGAAAATAAGCAACAAATATTACACTTACGCATTTTTCTCATAAATATTCTCGAAAATTTTTGTAATGCAGTTAAAAATGAATGAAGTTCTTGTATTTCGGCTCGCCAATTATGTACGTAGAATTTAAGAGGTATAAAATATTCTTACCTTTTTTTTTTAATATGTATCAAGAGATTCTATTTAATTATCTGTAGAATTTGAACGTTTAATTCAATAAAACTATCATAAACAATGTTTAATTTTATTTTACAAATGTATCTATATGCTATGTTTTACTAAGAAATTTTACATTTAACACGAAGTAACTTATTTCTGTTGTTCTATAATTTTTTGCTGTATGCTTTGTTAAAACAATTTCTAATGATTTTATAAATCGGAGTGTGTGAAATTGTATTTTCCGTTTTAATTCGAGTTATTCATAATTAAAAATTATTCTAATATTATGTATCATTTAAATGATTTATATAATTGGTGTTAAAAATTTTTAAAACATATATATTAAAATATTTTTTACGATTTTTTAATGATTTTATAAGTAGATTAAAAAAAAATTATATTTTCTTATTGTAAACAAATTCATACAAACTTACTACGTAACTCTAAGAATAATATACAAACTCACATACACATGAATATAAATCTCGTGTTTCTTCATCCAGTAAAATAAAAGAGGAACAAAGTAGGAAAAATTTGTCTTAGAATGATATAAATAACAGTGGTTTCAATTAGCAGAGATTTTTGTAGCGAACCATCTGATGTATTAATTAAAAAGTTGGTTTTCAACATGCAATATCAGTATTTTATGACTCTTTTCATCAATATTTTCAATATATAGTATGAGATTTAAGTCGGAAAAAGGGGTAAGTGATAAAAAAAAGAAAAAGAGAAATATATAGTGATAGAGAGAGAAAGAGAACAGATATAATGAAAAAGATTTCCAATTGTTTTATAATATGCATAAAGAAAAAAATTGTATATAAAGAAATTTAAAAAATAGATCAGAACGGGGTAAGTGAGTTTAATTTTTAAGCGATCGTCAAAGTTTCTGAACATCTTTACATTCTAATTGAAAGACGGAAAACCAAGTATCAAGGGAAGTCAGGTCATATTTCTGTGAAACAAAGACAGGGAGAAACAAGGAAACGAGAACAGAGATGAAACATTATTGTAACTTATTTGACATCTTTTTTCTTTTTAATTCTTACATTCCTGCGTCCCCTTCATACACTATTTTTCATTCGCTTTTTTATCTGCCATTATCTTTGTGCTCGTCGAGGCTTGAGATACTTTATTATGACGTATATCCAAGTCCATAAACGACACTATTTTACCACCTTGGTACTATCACTGATGGTGGTGACTATCTTTTTGTTGATCCATACTCTATTTTAACTGTCTGTGACTAGACATACCGAAAGAAATCTTAATTGTAAAATATCACTCAGTAAGTCCATAACTTATATGTTAATAAAAATCTTGAGCCATTGAGACAGAGGTGGATTTCTTTAAATATAAAATAAAGAAACTAGTTTTTAAAAAATTAAAATTTAAATCATTTTTTACAATGTACTGATATGTTGAAATACATAAAAATTAATGTCATTCCTGATTCAAACTCTTTCATGCAAATAGCTTTCGTGAAATACCCAATAACGTTAAGATATAATTTAAGGATTATCGGCCAGTCTAATAAAAGAGCTTAACATCTCGATTCAAATTAACTTTTGTAAGCTTTGTAATGTATATTGAATAAATTCAAAAAAAAAAATAAAAAATAAATTTAAACTCATATTATATCAATTTTATAATTAATTTAACTTTATTCAATATAGTGGAAAATAAAGTTTATAAAACCTACGAGATAGCAAAATCAACTCTTGTGGCATTATATGAATTTTGATTATCCATTGTTTGAGATACTGTAAATACACTGAGGTCTTCCATCATCCTGCATAATGAAAAAAGTATACAAGATTTGTTTTATAAAAGTAATACTCTCAGATACGTTTATGTCAAACTATTTTGTTTAAAAGTTTTCCTTTATAAAATTACTTATTCACTAATCAATTTACATATCTTTACAAACTTTAACTTTGGAATATTATAAGTAATATAACAATATTTTCAATGTAATATTATTATTAAATTAAAAAATAATTTAATTATTTTTTAAATCAAAAAAGTTTTTGGATTAATCATAAAATCCTGTGCTATGTATTAAAAATACAAGTAACTATAAGAAATCATAATACTATAAAAATACCTAATATACAATAATAATACCTTATAAAAATGTTTTAAATTTATTCATTATTAAATTTCAATAATTATGAAATCACTTAATCATATTAAAAGTTTCATGAATTATTTTTTCAACTATTTGTATTAATTGGATAATGAGAAACAAATTTATTGCATTAATAATTGAATTTACGTATATATATTTGTGTGTTATAGTGATAATAATTACTATAATAAAAGTTTATTATGAGTAGATTTAGTTTATAGGAAGACTTCATCTAATACTTATTTATTACTATACCTTTAAAGATTTTTAAAATGAAGAAGGTTACAGCCATGTTAAAGAAGTTTAAGAACTAGTTACGTTCAAGTATCGTAGATGTTTCATTTGATTACAAAGGTAGTGAGATAGCTTTTGTTTATTTGTGCAGTCAAATAGATTTTATTTTCTGAAATAATTAATGTTTTAAATTTAAGACAAAAGCAAAATCATTATAACGTTAAAAAATGCAAGTACTTACTTTTTAAAATGAATTAAAATTTAAATTTTTAAATGATCTTTTAAATAAAATTAATAGATTTTTAAATTTCTCATTTATAAAGTAATGAAATTAAGAAAAAATTTTGAAATTTTATTCTCCTTGCTAAATTCTGACAAGGAAAAATATCTTTGGTATGAAGAATATGAATAGAATGACCCTCCACATGTCTTTGAAGTCGGTGACACTATCTTAAACGTAAAGTTTTGTGAAATAATTAGAATTAATACGTTGAAATCTCTTTTATGATGTTTAATCTTTCACTGTCTTCATCAAAGTAAAATGACGAGTAAAGAGAGCCTAATTTTCCATGTTTTATAAATAGAAAAAGTACTGTGTAACTTTTTAACTATAAGGCACATTTCATAATTCTTCGTAACTTAATTACTATTCGATCTTTTTATAAAGTACAATATTTATGATGTTTTGTAAAGTGCAAATTCATTACACTCGTACATTTTCCCTTTTATCTAAAATTTCTCGCTAACTTTCCCTTTCTTCTGTCACTTTTCTAGATTTTACTTTTCTTTTAGTTGTGTCAGTTATGTAACTTTTTTCGCTATCTAACTACTTTGTTTTTTTTTACTTCAAAATGTTTGTCTCAGACGAATTCGCGTGCGTCATTAAAAATCAAAAAAGTAACTAAGAGCATGGATCTTGGTTTATAGTTGATGATATAAATAAAATAAAGAATAATGAAAAAATCTTGTTTGTTACGCATCGAATGACGCCAGCTGTTCTTCTACTTTAAGCATGAAATAGTAAAACAGCAAAGTTTTGTGAAATGCATAAAAAATGAAGGAAGGTAATGGTTTCAATGCAAATATTTATTGTGAAAGCACACTACTTATCCGATATATATAGTTAAATGAAACAAAACTTAAGACTTTTGTATCAAATAAAGTTTAACGTTTAGAAAGATAGACGTTATAGTAACAAAAAAATGGCTTGCCTTGAAGCTATTTTATTACCGATAAAACATACTTATTTTTGATGGATCTTTTTATATGTGATATTTGAATTCATTCTATACATGTATATTTGAATGTATTTTATTAAAGAATGATTGTTACTTTCTCTATGAAACTATAACTTGAATTTATATTTTGATGGACATCATAATTTAAAATTTCTATGAGATAATTTTCCTCTTTTATTTATAAATATATATATATATATATATTTATTTATTTTTAAATAATTTCAATGAAATTTTATAAAAATTTTATAAATGAAGTCTTGAATAATGTTACATAAAATTTAATGCGAAAAATAGAAGTTCCAAGACATAAGTAGAATTACATTAAACTTAATAATATTCATAGAAAAGTTATTATCTCCTAAGGAATATATTTTACATCTTGAAGAATAAAAAATAGCTATTAAAACTCCATTTCAAACATAATTATTTCAAAACCTAAATAAATTTGATGATAAGAATGACTGAATATACAATTTGCCATGTTTTTTAATTAAATTTAATTCAATAAAATAATTTTTATAACAAAATAAGATCATGTCTTATATGTTACATATTTCGTCTTATGGTCACGTTAATGAATAAATTAATTCCATAAAGTTTTACTATGAAGTTATTTTATTCCAGTTTATCTTCTAAAATGTATTTTGTTACTCATTTATCCTTTTTCTCTCATTCACACTCTAAGTATGAATTTTTATATATTTCTTGTCTAATGACATTATTTACTATGTCAAAAATTTCTTCTAATTTTCATTTTTAATTTAATATTATGAAATTTTATTTAGCAATGTAGAAGAAATCGTATTTGTAATTGTTTAATATTCATATTGCATGGGAGAATTCGACGGACGTCGAGTAGTGACGATTTAGGAGAGGGGAGAAATTGACAGAAAAGGCGTTGAAAGATAAAATTTTTTAATTTTAATATCCATTTGAGATTCTTTTTGATTAGTCGATTCTGAAATTTTTTTGTCAAGTTCTTTAATTTACATATATTTGGTGCATAATTTATATATAATTTATTCACTGTGAATAAATAAATTCATTTGAAAAATTTTATATTTTGTGAGAAGTATTTTATTTGAATTTTAATATATACTAATAATTTTGACTTTGTGTTGGAAAATTTTTACTTTTTGCTCAGGAGTTTTCAAATCAAGCAAGATAAAAATTTATCGTTTTCGACTTAATAATTGTAGAATATGATACTGTTTAATTGTAAGATTTCAGTTTTTTTAATAAGTTGTTTTTACAAAATTTCTCTTCACTTATATATCCTATTAAGAGGATGTGTGAATATTTATTTATGATTTATTAGATTATAATTATTTGTCATTTATAATATAAAAAATAATTTAATAATATAAACTATATTCCGTATAAATTTCCACTTAATAGTGCTCTATGATTAAATTAATAGTATTAATATATATTAGATTAAAAATTAAAAATATGGTTGTATTATAAAATTTCATTTGATTACATAAAATCTATATTATGCATTAATTGATTTTTACGGCGTTAAATAAATAAATTTATATTAATATTAATTAATTAGTATTAAGTATGCGAATTAAAATTTTTTCATTAATATTAAACGATTTAAAACATTTAATCGAAATGAAAATGAAAATCTTAATATTTGTAATAATTTACTGAAATAAAATAGTTTAGTCATAAGTTTAAAAAATAATTACTTAGAAATCATAATAATATCAGTATAATAGAGTGAAAGAACTTTGATTTATATTATTGTTACAGATGGTTAAAAAATTCAGAAAAAGTTATTATTTTTTATATTTTAAATATAAATTATGAGATTATAAAGAATGTTTTTAGTCAAAGCTATTAAATAGTAAAAAAGTAAAGAAATTTTTTAAATATATCTATTATACCGTCTTAGACAATTATTGCTTTTCATAAAAAAATTTTAAAAAATTATTACTAATTTTGATTGTTAACCAACGCAGAAAAAAATAAGTAGATCATTTAAATTAAATCAAATTATTCTATTCGTCATTAATCATTTATGATGTAATTTAAAATTATAAAACATCAAAAAGAATTATTTGAAGCGTAAATCGAGTTATGCATATTAAATTAAGTATTGTTTCAAAATTAATAGCTTATTTCACATAGCAATTTCAGAAAATTAAACTGAATAATATTAATATTGTTATGTACTCAATGTGGAAAATAAATTACATTATTTTATAAAAGAAGTTATGAAACTGATAAAATTAAAAAGTAGGATTAATTATACATATTATTTGACATTTATTTGAAATTCACTTTATAATTTGCTTTTGTAAATAATTTTAAAAATCGCAATTTTAATATATAAAATAACGAACATTGTGTTGCATTATGTTAAATTAATGTTAAAAGTGTAAAAAGCCCTGTGAAAATATTATTCGTTTGAAGTTCGGTATTGAAAATGAAGGTATTTAAGAGGATTCAAGGCTTTTAATGTATGCAATTGAAAATTTCCCGTATCGTCCATCATTACACGTTGGCATATTTTTCGCAATACGCAAAAACAGCAATGTTGCAAAATCTATTCTAATTGAAGTGTAAGTTAAAATAGACCAATTCAATTGTTTACAAGAGACATTGCACAGCTTTTATTTACGCTACACCTCCAAAGTCAATACTTGCATAGGCAGTTACGCAAAATTGAATGCAAGAGCTTAAAGTATGTTTGGTCCTCGTCTTCCGGTTGGGGCTTCCTCGAGCTTGTAGGATAAGAAGACAGAGAACGATTAATCGCTGTGGTACAGTTTGTTGGCTGAGGTTGAACAATTGGTTAGACAGAGACACGATGGCTCAGATCTCGGAAAAGCTCCAAGAAAAGCCCTTCCATTCATTCCTCTCATTCTCTCTCACTTCTTCTTCTTGCTTACTCCCCATTTTCTTTCTCATTTTCTCTGCTGTTTCAACGGTATACATACGCTTTCGATGTTCAGACGGGATTGCAATACTCCTATTAGTCGCTTCACCGATTCCAAAGTAATCGTTTGTGCATCAAGGAGATAGAAAGCCAGAGAGAGAGAGAGAGAAAGAGAGAAAGAGAGAGGAAGAAAAAGCAAACGAGAAATGGGAGAAGATAAAAATTTTATATTCCGCTGCTGAGTTAGAGTAAAGATGTGTTTGATTTTTTCTTGATTTTCCGTAATTTTGAAAGAAGGATTTTATTTCTCATTCACAGATAGGTAAATCCAAAATAGGTAGATATGTGTCAAAATATTTAGTGACAGTACATCGGAATTATTTTAAATAATTAGTCAAAAAAGGTTTAAAATTGAATTAAATTGTACAGTACTGTCTGCGTACGTTAAAACTTTTTTGAAGTTCCATTTATTTAATAAATAATGATAAATTCTATTAAACAAAATTCCGAATAATGTTTTTATTATAAATTAATAATTAAAAAAATAGAGTTTGCATATGTCAGATGTCATATAAATAAGTTATGTATAATTCTTTATCCATCACTATTTTTTATTTTTACTTTGTCAAAAATAATGCATTGAGAACCTGAACGACTTTAACCTTTTATTTCATTAATTTTAAAAGGAAAAAAATAATTATCATTTGCAGAACTGAGAATATCTTAAAGATTATTATTTTTATTGTTATCTGATAAATACTTAAGAATCATAATTGTCATATCCGTTTACCCAGTAATATAATTAAAAGCATTGAGTTACGTAATAAAATCATACTCTGTAAATACAAAATGTGTTTTTTGTTTCACTAAACTAACTGAAAATTATTATTATAATTTAAATGATCATTTATTAAAACTACCCATTAATTATCACAAGTCACCAAGTATATGTGGACACTATTCGAAGATCTTTCAATTATACTGCAGCTAAAGTCGCTTAATGTGAGCGGTAACTTTTACTGCTAGAGCATGAACGGAATGTGAGTTAAATTTAATAAGGAAGATGATAAAATAACTGATACTTAAAATATTAAATTATGTATTCACGTTACATTGTAATTCTTATAAATTCTTTATTGTTTGTAAGTAATGTGCCGACATTGTTAATTTTTTAAGCTTGGTTTGAAGCAACGAAAAGAATATACAAATGCATTTATAAAAATTTGTATTTTTAAATACTATATTTATAGTAAACATAGAATTTGTAAAAATTCACATATTAGATGTAAAATATTCAGAATATTATAGATTATATAAATTGTAGTTCCTATATTAAAATATGAAAAACGTTAATAAATCTTTCGAATGGACAATAAAGTTAATTTTTAATGAAAAAAAACATATAAAATTGATTCGAACTCAAATAAGTAATTAATCTAAATATATAATCAAAATAAAAATCTTAGTGATATAAATAAGATATATGTAAACTAATTTAATATTTTTAATAATCTCATAATCAATAATACGATTAATTCATTCATTTTTACTTAAATATTTATACATTATGATGTTAAAAACCACTAAATTATAATAAACTAATTAGAATATGCCTATTCACACAGGATTATTATTAATATTTTACTAATTCATAAAATAATATTTCTACAGTTACTCTTGATCCGAATAAATGGAAAAATATATATTTTATACAATTTACTTTTTTTACATACTTGAACAATAAAAACCTTATATATTTAAACTTTTCAAGTGAATTTTTTTTTCATATAAAATTGATATAAATATTATAAATAAATATTATTTTATGAATAATTATTACTTGAATGATTTTATGAACATTTTAATTTTTAATAAAAATGAAAATATAATCGGAATCGGATAATAACTTTAATTTCATAATATATTTAAATATTATTGAGTTTATTATGGATATATAAAATTTATTTATACTTTTTGAAATTCACAAGCGCAGGAGATGAATTGAAAAATTTAAATATATGAATACGAACGATTTGAAGAGGGAAAACATGATTCAAATAAAAATTGCAATTTCTCATTATAAATAAATCAAAAAATCTAATATTGAGAAACATCTACTGAGAGTTTAATAGAAATTCAAGTATTTATCAGCAATATTATTAGTCGTTATAGCCCCTCAAACTCAAATTTAAAATTTTAACTTTATTGAAAAATACGATTTTTAAACCTTTTTATTCCTTTAGAATAATTTTAGTATTTTCTACATTTAAGTAGTGTTTATGCAGATTATAGGTTGATTAATAATTAAATAATAATTGTTGTCATTTTGCATTTGAAACCGAATTTTTATTAAATTCTAAAAGATCAAAGGCGAATTAAAATTTTTTTACGCGTGCTTATCCTTGAAAAACTATTTTTTAATATTTCAATTTGAGCATCTGTAGCATAAAAAATGTTTCATTAATAAGAAAAAATAAAAAGTAGTAACAAGTGAATTTATCTTAATTCATCATTTTATCAAAAAAAACTGCATATATTCGCCAGATAAATGAAAAAGTAGGATAAGAGTTGAATTGAATTCTGATGTACCGTTACTTACGCTTTTAGTTGAAGATTCTATTGATAGCACGGATTAATATATAACGTACACACCTACATGTCAAATATAGTGGCTTTCGTTGATTTTCTAAAGTTATGTGTGATAATAAAGACCAGTAATTAAACTTTACTATATCAAGTACTAAAAAGTCCGAAGATGAGTGCCTGAGTTCTTCATAAAGCTTTGAGACTCTTCCAAAAGTTAAGCTACAATTACATGCAGCCAAATTTCGAAAAGTTAATATAATGCAAAAATTAATATATTCGCCAATGGTAATTAATGAAAATGAAAAATGTACCACCGCTAATGAAGTCATTTTGAATTTCAAAGAGATTTTGTGCCAAAATGTAGAAATATACTCGTTCGTCAGCAAGTAATAAGTTGAACCTCTATTTTTAAAAAGCTTTGTGGCTCATATACTTGATCTCTTACCAAATCAGTGTATGAGAACTAGAATCATTAATAATGTTGAGAAGTAATTAGCAAGAAAAAGTGCATACGAAAAATCTACAAGTCCGCCACATGTAGAAAATAATGAGTTGGAGTAAGAATCTTTTCGCTTATCGCCCATCTTAATTCGCCTAAAAGTTGTTGGTCAGCGAATCCATGATAGATAAAGTGATTCAAGTTTATTGTCTCATTTCAGCTTTTGTGATTAAAGACAAGAAAAATTGTAGAGGTGCCTTGAATAAAATAATTTTTAAAGCTTATGTTCTTACATTTAAGAAATTGTTTAAGAAATTCATAATTTATATTATCTTATTTCTTGTTTACGTTAATATTTATTAAACATTAAAAAATACTTAAAGCACATTTATGTATTACATTATTTAAAATATTTTTTTAATAAAATATAATTATGCATATTTTTATAATGATCAATTAATAAACTTACATTAACATTTTTATTAATTAATATAAAATATATTTATGTTTTATTTTAAAAACAAATACAACCACAAGTTTTATATTAAAAAATATATATATTGTACAGAATATATAATACATATTTTATGCCATAAAAAATAGAATTATGCAAAAATATTTTTATTAAAATTTAATGATAATTTTTGAAATTATATAAATCTAAAGTATATTTTTTATAATTTATAAATTATAACAAACATATTTTTTGATAATTCAAGACACATCATTTGTTAAAAACTAAAAAGTTTTATTTAAAATTAAAAGTATTTGTTCTGAAAAAAAAATCATATTTAAATGACTTACTACATTGAAGTAATTTATTTAATGTACTTATCTAAAAGTTGAATTTTAGATTAACCTGTACAATTTATAGATATAAATTATATCAAGGAATTTATTATTATTATTTTCTAGTATTTTTTAAATGAATATTTATAATAAACAACTTTTATTTTTTTTTATTAATATTAGTAGTATATAATTATAATACAAGTAATATTTATTATATTGATAAATGATAAAATACATAAAAAATGATTCTTTAATAGATAATAAAACTATTTAGAAAGTACATGTAAAACAAGTTATAAAGAGGCAACATTGAATTGAAGAATTAAAAAATAAAAGACATTTTTTTTAAATATATAATTTTTCAGTTTATAAATAACAAGATTTTATTATTTTAATAACTTTTTAAAATGATTTAGTATTTGAATATGAATGATAATTTAACATATTATGATTCTAACAGAATTTCAATTCGAGTGATAAATGAATTATTGAACATATTAAAATTAGTATTTTCATTACATTATTATTATATAAAACTAAAGAGATAAAATAACATTCAATATTTTTGATTACGTGAATTCATTTTTAACTTACATTGAATAGCATCAAATATTATAATATTTCTAAAAATATAAACCTTAAAATTAATAAATCAATAGTAAAATTATAATAAAAGTTAAAAAATTAAGTTTTCAAATAAAAATTTTTTAATACAACTATTTTTTAACGTATAAAGAAAAAGGGGTAAAATGTTTTTGTTGTAGCTTTTATAAAGTTTATGTATAGTCGATAAAGTAATCTTAAAATAAGATTTATTATGGCTCATATGAATATAAATAATTGAAATGTTAAACGTTTATCAAGAATATTAATTTTTTTAATATTTTATAAATATTTCTTTTTTAGATTATAAAATATTTTTAAATATTATATTTTAAATAATTTTCAAGTATCAAATATTTTTTAGAATAAAAAATTTCACGCAATAGATGTCGTATGTCATTTAACATCAAACTATTTATGGAAATGTATTTCATGTTTTCTGACAGTTTAGCTGTTACGTTCCGTTAATTAAATTGATATTCCCTAATTAAATATATTACTGTTTAAAATTTAAGTGTTTGAGTAATTGAAAGACCGATATAAGGTAGCTAAGCTAATAAAAATGGAAAAAGACGGATAAATATGAGGGAAATAAAATGATAAAATGGCCATTAGTATACTTTGAATATAATTGTTTAACTAGATTTCAATACACGGATTAAATATTTCCATTTATTTCCACCTACACTACATATTTCAATTTTCTCCATGATTTTAATCTTCATACACTATTTCTCATTTTTATTCTTTTTTTTTTTTGCTTATTTGCTTTTTCCAATCAATTTATAGGTACATCGATATGAGTATTTTTACTTCAAGTATACTTGGGCAAAAGTAACGAGTATGACATGAGTAATTGTATTTTATAAAGTGAATTTGATGTTTCATAAGAGCATAAAAAAACTTCAAAAACATTAGTGTATATTCAAAAACATTAGGTTATAAAAAGTTTGATGGGACACATGTGTATACATTTTTTATGCACTATTGCAATCAACGTTATTTTATATCACCCTTATAAAATGTATTTGTTTTGAAATTCATTGTAATGACTTAATTACTACTTTTATTTATATGACGACAAAGTAAGTTTTCATAAAAATATTATTACATAATATTAAGTTTGTAGAATTATTCAAATTGGTTTAATAAACTAATAATAAATTTGTAGTAGTATACTGAACAAAATATAAAAAGTTTTAAATGACATAATAAAGTAATTTGACACGAATGTAATAGAAAATAAATAAATGTATTTACTTTGACATAGTTTAATATTTGATCAATGATATTTATAAATATTTTTATATATTTAAACTTTTTATATTGTTGTTCATTCTTTTTTATCCAATATGTTAAAAATTAATCAAATTTAATTAAGGGCTTAGAAAAATCTCAACTAGTTTACTTAAATAAATAATTTGTAGTATTTATTAGATAAGTCTTTGAATTATATAAAACTTTTTAAGATATAATTTTTTTTTTAATGTATATTAATAATTTATATAATAAATTTCAAAAAGTATTATCTAAAGAGAAATAATTAAAATAAATGTTCCATAAACTTTTAAAAGAATAATGATGTTTGACACAATGAAATATTTGCCTAAATAAGTACATAAGTTAATTTAAGAATAAGATAAAATTGGATTTATAAATCATCCAATTTAAGGTGAATTATAGATTCAACGTTACTAAATGAATATACTCTGAATAAAAATATTTTATATTAAAAAATATATATCTTCTTATTTTGAATATATTTTTTGTGTGATCGAAGTTAAATAATAAACCACATTTATAAATACAAAATAATGATTACACAAAGTATCAAGTTTTATGTAGCTATAGTATTCTTTAACCAAAGTACAGAATAATTAAATAATATTACAGAATAATACAAATAATTAAATAATATTCATTTTTTGTAAGTTAGTAAAAAATAAACGTTTAATCTTCATTACCTGTCGTATATAAAAAACGAAAATCATTGTAGCAATTATTTATGAGAATGGAAAAAAGAAGTTTTGTAATATATTTCCTTCGTATTTTTTAATAAGAAATGGAAAACTTTAAAGAAAATATACATAATTATATATTTAAAATAAATATTAAAATAAATTTAACATAAAAATTCCATTTATATTTTCAAAATATTTTCAATTTCTAAAGAAATCTTTTAATTTAAAGTTGTTACCTATACTTTAATGCTAATAAAAATATAAGTTATTTCAGATCTATATATTATGCAGTTATTATATACATAATCATAAATTAAAAACCAAAATTAACTAGTTTTTTATGGGAGATGGTATTTTTAATTAAATCACTTGTATGTACTTTGTATATAATAAAAATACTTTGAAATAATGCAGTAAGAATTAAATTAAAATATAATTATTTTAAGCGCAATTTTAAAATAATTATCGTTAAAAAATATTCAATGGATCTATAGAGGTTATTAGGATTTTTGAAAATTGTCCCTTAAATTTTTGAATTGTGTTTAATTTTTATCTTTTTAATTTTTGCTTTTTAATTTTGATCAGAATGGTGAACGCTTGCACAAGTGCACAGTATATATATATATATATATATATATCGCATGTAAATTAATGCGTAAGTAAAGTATTTAAAAACTTTTTAAAAAAGATGATGTTTATTCCTAAATAGTAAGTGCCAATGCGATTTCGAATTTCTACAATATATCACTGAAATAAAGGTAGGTGAAAATGTGTCCCGACCAAAGTATAGATCATATTGACGTTGAGATCAATTGCTCGAAACTAGCGATATCCGGTTAATCCATCTAAAATTAACGAGAACTGTCGAATCGAAGCAGCGATCATACTTCACCCCTTCCCCAACCCTCCGGACGGCCCTTGCTGTTATCGCTCCCCCGTTCAAAAGAAAGTAGGTGAAATTCGAACAAAAGTCTCTTAATAAAGGGCCCGGTATATACGGATGTAGACAACAGTAGCAAGACTTATGAGGCAAGTTAACGTTGGTACGGCACTGGCGCGAGTACTCGCGGCCCCGCTGTCACGTCCTTTGTGAGATTCGCCTAAAAATAAGCAAAATTGCTTTTGTGCACTCGTGCTATCGTGGAACTGGCGCAGACGGTTATGAATTTTCAGGAGTCCACGACCGGAGAAAATCCAGCATCGCGTTTACGAGCGTGCAAAGCTTTTTTATATGTTACGAGCTGCTGTGATTTGAATCGACGAGATTTGCTTTCTCTCTCAATCTCTCTCTTGTTCTCTCCTACCTCTCTCACATACACTACTTTTTGTGTAAAAGGAAAAAACGTTATCGATAATGGTAATTTCTACTCATTTTTTTGGCATCATCACAGTGGTACGTTGACTCCGACATTTTACAGTGATACTACATTTTTCTGAGCCTTATGAGAAAAAATTAGACACAAACTTGAAAGCTATTATCTTATTAATTAAATTTGTTAGAAAATATATGGAAACTCGATGAAGATTCAGATAGCGAGATTTAAGGTAAAACTTACCCGAAATTAGAAACATTACTTTTATCATGATCAAGTAGATAAAAATTGTGAATTTATGATAATGAGTAATTCATTACAATATATGATGTTTAAATGGATTCATACTTTTTAGAAGCAGCTATGGTAGGATTTTTCCGTAAAATAGACGTAATTTTTAGTAATGTAGAGAGAAATGATATTACTTTGTCATTGTAATTTGAGGTCAACCGATTGAAATATTAGGTTTCAATTACATTTTTTACTATTATTTTTCTTCGGCAATTTTGATGATATTATTGGTCAATAATAATTAATAACAAATAAATCTCTAACAAATAATATTCCATTTATATTTTATCAGAAACATTATAATCCATATTCGAACATCTACCAATGTTATTATATTTAAATTTTCAGCTTATTTCTCATTAATTATGTATACATAAAAATACAGCCAATGAAAATAATGATCTATAATCTCAATTTGCAGAATATTGAGACTTAATTGGAAAAATTTTCTTTTAAATTAATCATTTATATTATTTATTTATCAAAATTTTCTTTTTCACAAAATAACAGACTATTAATAAAGTCTACAATAAAAGTAAAAATTATAATTTTAAAGTATATTAAAGTTCCGTAATGCGATTATATTATAAAGATCCCCACCATATAACTTAACTTGTTGTGAGTATTATCTTCAGGTCATGAATTTTTATCAACAACTAAAAGGTATTTATACTTACTATAAAATTAAATGTCAAATATGGTATCTCAATTTAATAGTATTATAACTTCTTTTTATAAAGAAAATTATGGGAAATTGATATGGTTTCATTTAAATTTTAATTTGTATAATACCATTTGTAAATAAAATCTCTATTTTAATGAAACTAAAATATTAATTTAATGGATAAATTGAAATATATAATATATTATTGTATTAAATGTTATAACATTTTTCTGTGAGTTGAAATGGGATTTCATCAATGAGGATCTTGAAAACTTTCTTTGACGAAAGCTCGCTTCCTGTTGATGTTCACCCTGATTGTGTCATGGCACATGTAATCTCATTTTTCTTTACTGGATCCAGTTACACGATAACAAATTGTTAGTGAAATCAAGCTCAATCTATATCTCAATTATCTAATTAATAAACTTGACCTTCATACATTTATATTATGCACTTGATTACTACATCATCGGACACACTTGAATGTCTGTTTGACACTTTTCTCAAAGATTCTATAAAAATCATTACATGGATTGTTTTCTGTACCTTTTATGACTACTAATGTGCGCTTCAGTTGTAAAATTTTTTATAAATAATCTTTCTTTGATACCTCTTTTCTCTGTGACAAAGCTTTAGGTATTTATAAATGGTAAGATGTATAAGATGAGACGTAAAACCTTTGGCATTTTACATTTACAACTTTATAATCTGAGTGCCTACATCTTTTTTCTTTTGAGCCTCGCTTTGTATCTGCTGTATTGCACAGAAAGCAAAAAGAAAAACTCTTCATTGTACAAACTTTACCGTAAATGTTATAAATTATCTTTAAAAAAATATGACTAATAAACATTGAATTAATAATAAATATATTTATGTAAAATATTTGATTTATAAGCATAAAAAATCATTAATTCACATTTTTTGGCATTTACTACTAATTTAAGAAATTTAATATCTTTAATAACATACGCAAGTTCGATCAATTATATTTACATTTATCTTTTAGTATCTAAATGTAACAATTTAAATAGGCATGTAAAAGTCAATATTATATTAAAGTACTGTGAAATACATACTTCTAAATTAGAGTTTAATATATACTGTAATAAATTTATAAAAATATTTAAATACAGTAAAATAATGATGAATGTAATGCAATATGTTTTTCAAGCATAATAATAGTTTAAGAATTTTAAACTTTTAATAATTATTTAAATTATTATCACTTACGATTCATGTATAACTTTAACAATATTTATTAATACTTTACCACTAATTTGTTGCTTCTATTATTATGGAACTACAACAAAAAATCCTAATATAAATCATTTAAATTTATATTTTTATGAAAAAAATTTTAATTTATAAATCAACGCAGCTAAACATTAATTTTAAAGTAAAATAAAAATTATTTATTATTACGAAAAATAAAAATTTATTAACATTATTCAGTTAGTTTAAAAAAATTGTATATTTTAAGTATGTCAGGTCAAATATAAAATCAAATATAAGGCAAATATTCATAAGATTATAATTCATTTATCTTGTGCAGATTTTTCTATAAAAAGAACAATATGTCTCATATATGGAAAACATTTTTTATTGCTTATGTCAGTATTATTTTCTAACTTCATTTACAAATACAGTAGGTCATTTTTATATTAATTCAACCATAGTAACTTTTCCAGCGTTTGGGATTTTTTATATGACTCTTTTTTTTTTCCTTCTCTTATTCTATCTGTTTTTCTTTAAAAGTCTCGTTTCATTTTGCTGAAATGAGAATCTAGCTCAAGATTCGTTACAGGATTTTAAAGGGATTGAAGTAAAGGAGAATTGGTATATGTACATATAACGGACACAAGGTAATCTACTCAAGAGGATTTTGCAAACTTTGGGCTTCTGTATATACTGCAATGTTTTTTGTTTAACTTTAAATTAATAGTTGTACAACCCTTATAGATTTTCAAATAAATTATATAATAATTCATATTTTCATTTTCGTAACATAATTTAAATCAGCAATATAAATTTTTTATTATGTACATGAATATTTTGTTATGAAAACGAATAATACGAATAATCTAGAGATTGCTTCTAGCTTATATCTATATTTTAATATAGTGATTATACTTTTATATAATAATTAAATTATTTTTTTAAATTTTTATTTTCTTATATACTGATGAAACTCTTAATAGTTTTAATTGTTGTTTAAACTTAAAAATCTGTATTTCAAATTTCAATTTTAATTTTATTTTTTAATTTCAATTTTAAATCTGTTTTTTTAATAAATATATTTAAATTATGAAGTAAATATTTTCAAATAATATGTTTCTTAATTTTTAATATTAATCGGCTTAAATTCTTAATTCAGTAATAAATTTTTATCATTCATCTATAAATTCATTAATTCAAATCAAGAGATTCTTATATTACAATTTTTCTATTTATAAAATACATTGAATAAGCTCTAAAAAATTAATCAGTGTTGGGTAATAATTTTTACTACAAATAAGGATAAAAAATTTAACGAAAAATCACGTAGTTTAAATATTGGATATCAGGACTTTAATGTCAAAGGTGGTAATTAAATCAACATATTGAGTTGGAATTTACTTCCAATCACACCTTGGTCGAATAAATGCATAATTTTTAATTTTATTAAAGATATTCATCTGAACATATTTACTTTATCTTAATAAACTTTCGTACATATAATAGAGCTAATACCAAATTATCTCAGAGTTTTTAATGCGTACTTAAAACGTAACTAATGTTGATTTAACTGTTCTGAGCAAGTACTGGCTATCATATTTCAAACCATCGATTGAAACTAATTTACTATTTCAATTATGTGGCTAATTGAATTTTTTCCTCATTCTATTATAGTCATAAATTTTTATCAATATCTTGAGAATTTAACTAAATTAGGTAAAGACTCATAAAAAATGAAAATTTTTATATTATATCACAAAATTGGATTTGAATATATAAAATTATATTTTGTAACATAAAATCAAGTGAAACCAATAATAATATCGTGAAATCAAAATTTATTTCCAATATTCTGAAATACCATAAGGTAACAATGTTTATCACAAATATTTTTTTATCAATTGATCATTTACTTCAAGAGACAATATAATAAGTAAAATATTTTTCTCTTATTTCTATCATACACTTATGGTGTTATAAGTCAATTTTTAACTAATAAAATGTTTGAAAAATAAAAATTTGAAAATATGTATTAATATTTCGTTGCTTATAAATAACATTTTATTTCCTCTTTAAAAATATATGCCAACAACATAATTTCACATAAAAGAAGACTTTTAATTATATTTCTTTAATTATATTTTACTACACGTTGGAAATTGTATACAAATGTTATTATTTCACGTATTATATATTAAATATAATAATCAAAATTCGTGACTGAATAATTGTATTGTTTTATTTAACACAATTTATAAATTTATAATTTATAAATTTCTTCCTTCATTAATTATAATAAAAAAATATGTAATTTCAAGCTTTAGTCTAATCTTATTTTATTTGCACGATCAAAATTCATAGCTTATGCAAAATAATGAGAAACAGAAGCGTTCTATTGCCTTTGGCTATTATTATTTCTTTTATTTTATAATATTACCAAAATATTCTTCTTAAAGGAAATTATCAGTACAATGAAATGAAGACTCTTCCTCTTTATTAACCACTTGTTCTTGATACACTGGTTCTTTCATTTTTCTTTTGTTTTTCATTTTGAAAACGCAAACAGGGAAAAGAAAGAAAAATAAACCTGTATCTTGAAATATGTTAAAGAATATTATCCTCTTTATATATCCGGTATCTCGTGAACCATGGTATGAATGTATCTATTCATAATTATCAAATTTTTTTTATGTAAGCACTTATGAGAACATAGCAGCAAAAAAATTTTTATTGGTAATTTGACGGTAGCATATTAAGTAGATGATTAATGCTTGTCGGTTAGAAAAATAATATATCTCACGTACAAAAGTGGATTGACAAATTTTTAGAAAAACAATGTCATAGAGTTTATGGTTGAGATAACATTGTTATGAATATGTGAAAATTGCAATGAATAAAAAATTTAAGCTTTATATGACTGAAACAGAGAACAAATAAATATGCGAGTATAAATTGCGTGAAGAGTGAACTTTATTTAATTTAAATAACATAATTAGTTAAAATGAAAAAAATTATGATACAGTTTAAGTAACCATATTTCTACTGTATTAAAAAAATTATTTGTAATAAAATAATAACATTTTTATAATTCCTAATCAAGAAGAAATATATTTTAAATATTATAATGAAAATTATTTTTTAAATAAATTTTAATAATCTGTCAGTAACATTTACATTATAAAAAATTCACAATTTCACAATTGTTATTATTTGAAAAATCTATATTGCTGTTAAATGTTTCTTTATTTTCATTAAATTAATTAATAAAATTGTAAAATTTATTCATAATCATATAAAAATTAAATTGGTAAGAATAATATATTTGCACAAAGAACTTCAATATACAATTAGCATTGAAATTTAATTTAATATAAATTTACTGAAAAATTGTTATTGTTATGACGAGAAGTATTAAAGAATATCAATATTTTAAATATTTTTTTAATAAATTTATCAAACTAAATTACAATACCATTGTCGATAAAAATAAATGAATAGATAAAATATCTACTATTCTACTTTTTAAGCCTTCATACATTTTATAATGATTGTTATTAAAATAAAAATGCAAAACAAATTACCATCTTGAAGTTGATGTTAATAAAATTTATTAGACTTAATTTTAATTGCAAGACACTGGATATATTTAATTTAAAAGCATAATTTAAAGTTTTTAGTTAATTTGATTACCAAAATTTTAAGCTGAAAAAAGTTTGTTTCTCGCTACTTAATATATCAGGAGATGAAATAAATTATAAAAATATAGAAGATCCGTTTTATTTAATATGAAAATAGGCATTTTTAAATTCCAAATGCAGCATTTTGTTTCAAATATAATAAGCAGTTCTTGAGAGATATTTCTTATCACGTCTATGTTATGGGTTGAAAATATGTACATTTAATATGGATCTCGGGTAAAATGATACGTGTAAAAAAATTTACATTCATGCTATCATGTGATAGCCACATGTATTAAACGAAAAATTCTAATTAAGCTCTATTGTTAAAATAAAAAATTTTTCTACTAAAAGACATGCGTTTGTAAGTATTTAAAGTGAAATTTTAATGCTGCATACAATATTCTTTAAAGTATTACTCGATTTTATCAATTGTAGTATTAAATCATCTACGATATGGATTCGTGTAAAATATTTTTTATAATATGCAAATTATTCTGTCCGATATACACGTTTTTTAAGTTTAAATTGCACCACGAGCTTGGCCTCAGTGTTTTCTTGGAATTTCCTACTGCAAGGAGGCTTTGTTATTTGATTATCCGTGCGTGTGTTTCTTCCGATAAATGCATATACACTCCACTACTGTTTTATCTTTTTTCCTCTATTTACCTCTTTATATCTCTTCACTCGCCTTCTTTTCCGTGTTTCCTTTTTCTCACACTTTACACCTCAATCTTTCTGTCTTTTAACCTATCTTTAGAACCATTTAACAGCAGCATAAAAAAAAATAAAAAAAAAAGAAACCCATTTACATTTAATATTTGCCAACTTGATAATAAAAATTTCTTTCCTTAAAATATCTAAAAATTTACAGGAATATCTTTGCAATAAATATTGTTTACAAAAACATGTTCTACTTTGCAGAGCATTGTATGTTAATATTCTTTATCTTAATATTAGATGATAAATTATTATAGTTCTGCATTACTGAATTCTATTAACAGTGCTTTGTTATTTGTACTTGTACAAGTAATTCCATTTCAATAAGTGACATTGTACACGATACGTCATAATTTTTATTTAAAGAAGAATTCATCTAAAAAATTTTTAATTTTATCACAATAATTATTTGTTAAACTTATATTCCGTCTACAAAGAAATGCATTATAAAATTATCATAATAATCTCGCCTTACTAATCATAATATTTTCACTAAAATAAACTATTATCAAAGTACATTGTTAAATCCATTAATTGTGTATTTGGACCTATTTAAAGCATTATATTTATTTTAATAGCTTTTACACGTCTTATTAAACTTGATTAAATAAATGGAGTGTAAGATTAACTAGGCATGCAAAGTCAAGAATCTCGTGCATGTTTAAAACAACGTAAATAAAGGTACATTAGTTTCAAAAGACAATCTTGAATATATTTTAAACTCTCTTTTAAAATATTCTCAACTAATTTATTGTTTGATACACGCATAATAATTCTTAATAAGCGTGAATCGATTGCGGCTAATTAAAGCACTCGTACTCTATTGCATCAAAGTAGGAGCTATAATCTGCTGATAATTTAAGTAGAATTAGCGACAAATTTTCGCACAAATTCCTAACAGTAGCGATAAGCCATTCGAATATAAAATTAGAGTAAATATTATTATAATGATGTGTTTGATGAACAACTTTGAGTGATCTTTTAAAAGCAATCAATTCAATCGCATAATAATAGTGACTATAAATTCTATGATTCCTTTCATAAATGCATTTAAAGAAGTACATTTATTCGATATCTTTATGTTTACAATAAATATTTCATTTAGTCAATATTTCTATTATATTGATAAAATAGGTAATTGTGTAAGTATTTCAAACAATCCGGGATAAATCAAACTCCTATAATATTTACATATGTATGTAATTTGTTATTTTAATTATATCAAATATCGAGTCCAGTGCATACTCGTGTAATTTAATTAAAATATTTAATTTTGGAAATAATTTCTTAACGTGAAGTGGAAAAAATAATAAGAATAAGTAAGTCAATTGCAGGTTTTATTACTTCTATAAATTTTTTAGATATTTTTACATTTAAATAGAAAAAAGAATTTATTCCCAAAACTAATTTACTATATCAATTTATTAATCAGAAGTATTGTGTAGATCTATAAATTTATTTAAAAAATTCTTTTTATTACCAAATTTTTTTCATTTATATAAAAATTTCTCGAAGTATTTTGTTACCACAATTTATTCTTAACGTATTTAAGTAAATTCGACTAAGGATGTATTAATAAATTAATAATGCGTATAAAAATTATCCGCATTTTTTATTTTTTTTGAAATACTCTGTAGCAAGATTCATCATTTTTTATTTATTGTTATCAAGGTTAGTTATAATTTAAATTAGCGACGTTCTTATATTTCAGTATTCGATCTGATGGCTTTCGGTTCTTGGAAGCTTCGACAGGATCCTTTGAAAGCTCGCATAGTTTAATATCGTATAACCGTGCGTCGACTCGACAAACTATATCTTATAAACTAAATAATTAGGTATGTTGTCAATGATAATCTATAAAGAATCGTCGGCCATGACAGGGAAATAAGTTATCTGTCATTAATCACGACACTGATTTTTCTCGCTCCTCGTGCAATTGACATCTATGAACAAGTAGGGTTTCTTCGTAATTGTGCTCGCAAGTGAGTGGAGGCGGCAATAAAAGTAAAGCACGTTCGTTCTACGCTCGACAGATATCAAGTATTTTCTTGATATTTTTTCTTTTTTTTTTTTTTTTTTCATTTTTTAAATAAAATAAATTCATGATCTGAAGTAAATTGCATTCATAATGTAAAATGTGTATTACACGGAAAACTGACAAGGAGTCCTTTTTAATTTGTACGAGTACCCATTTTAAATATAGTTGATGAAGAGGGAGTCATTATTTCGATCAATTAAGCTTTGTTTTTCCAATTTTTGAAAGAGATACTTTAAAATTATTATAAAGTGATTTTATTCTTTTCTCAATATTAATTTAAAAATTTACTTGAAATTTATGTATTAAAGTATTTTGTTAATTATGCTTCAGAGGATTCCCGACGAATAATAATGCTTTAAGAAAAGTCAATTTGTATCAAATTTAAATCTTTACGTTCCAAATATTCAATAAATCAAGTTTTATTATACCGTAAAACTAACTTATTCTGTAAAATGAACCCAATCAATTCAATACCGGTAATCACTTACGAAACGGAATGTGCTATTATCTTTCTCTTATATATTATCGAAAGTAGCGCCTAAATTAAAGCAGAAGGAAGAAAAGATTTCGAAAGAGGGATGTACGCGCCAACGTAAAACAACGAAAAGATGAAGGAAGAGGAAAAGAAGGAAAATGGAAAAGGTGACAGGTCAGAATATATGGAGAGTGAGGAAGAAAGACAAAAGGTACTCAATGTAAGCTTTCTCGGTAAAAGAGTATTCGAAGAGACGTTTTATGCACACGGGAAATCGACAAGAATGATCGAGAATCAAGGTCTCTCTCTCTCATTTTCTCTCTCATTTTCTCTCTCTCTCTCTCTCTCTCTCTCTCTCTCATACTCCTCCTTTGTTGTTCTCTGCCAGTGTACCCATCGATATATCTATTTCTTTCAGATGGACCATAAATCGAAAGATCGTGCACTACCTCGAGCATTTTTGAAACTACAAGTACTTCTCTCCTTTCAACCATTCCTTTCTCTCTCTATTTTTTCTTTCTCCATCCTTCATACTCTCGACCTCAATGTGATGTTATTGTGTATAACGTAGCACTTACGTGATGGTGCTGTTTTAAACATAATTCAGTGGTTTATCGTGTACATATTTTATGCACTACAGGTATGTGTTCCTTAAAAAGAAAAAATAATCACATGTGTCGTATGGATTATTTTTAGGTTTTAAACTGTCTCTTTAAAATAATATAAACAATTATTTATTTTGCACACCATATTCAATAATTTACTAATTTGTAATTATAATAATTGACAACTTTAAAAAATTTAAATTTTAATTCAGTTTTAATTTTTTTTTTTTTTTTTTTTTTTTTTTTTTTTAATCCAATTTCGTTAACTTTAATTTTTTAAGATTTTTTTTAACATTCTTTTAAAGCGGAGAAGTTTATTATCCTATTATCATAAAAGATATATTTTTATTAAGTTATAAATTTTAATTAAATTCACTTGAATGTATTCAATACTAAATACATATAATTTAATATTACTTTTCTATTTTTATATTTTTCTTTAACAATCACTCGTATGTTTATTAATTTGATCGTACAAATTTATATATAATTATTTTGTTTATTATTCAAGTCATGTGGCCAACCCGACTTAATTTGCTTAAATTAATTACCCTGACAATATTGGGTGAAGTATAGAGTTTCTCTATCTTCTGATTATGCAATTTCCTATACGTACCACTCACTGCAATTTAATTTTTTCTAAATATTTTTCTAAGTAACAATAGCATCGTATGATAATTCTCTAATAATATATGAAATGTTATCATAAAATTATCAATCATATTATCATTTTGCAAGTTCATCATTTATGTTAAATATTATATTTCAATCATTCTTAATTTTAAAGATTTTATATTATATTTCTGAATACAGAATATTTGATATAATTCATAAATTTAATTTTTTTTAAAATACAAATGGTAATTTTTTTAATGTACTATATATATTTTGTTGTAGTTGTTGCTATTCGTATAAAATATATATTGATATTGTTATTATTGATAAATTTTAAAAATACATGTTATTTCTTTACTTTTGTTTATTTTAAATAATTTTTAGTGTCGTTTAAACTGTATTATTTTAAATTCAATCAAAATAAAGGTATTTGAAATTATACACAGAATTTTGCACCTAGAATATATGAAAGATAATTATTATATATTATATTGTAAACTAATAGTCATAAAAATATAATTTTATCTAATTATTTCAATCATACTTATTAGATAAATCATAAAAATTGATTTTAAAATTACCATTTTTTACTTATTTACCTTTGTGTATATTTGTATAACATATCTAAGAAGCCATGGTAGATAAAATTTCTATGCGTGTATCCTCTGGCATAATACATTTTTTTCATTCTTATTTGGTGTATTTAGAACTTATGTTATTTTTGGCATCAAGTTGTCTATTCGCTATCTGGTTTCTTTATACTAATATTGAAATTGAAGAACATATATGTAAAATAAATAATGATCTTTATTATAATGTTCTATGATAACACTTCAACTTCTATAATATTCGCATAGTGTTACACGTATTAAAACATTTACTTTTATATATTTACATTGAAAAATGTCTTATTTATTTACTTGTACATTTAAATTCACATCATTAATTTTTTGAAAGTAACTTACTTAAAAAATTTACTGCTAATAAATTCTTTCTTTTATGGTGAATTTAAAATAGACGAAGAAGTAAGTAAAGTAGTTAACTAAAGCAGATCGTTGAAACAAGAAATGAAATTTAATGAACTTTTAACACATGACCTTTTGTTAAAGAATTATTGATAATTTAATTGTATTGAATTGTAAAATTTTTATCAACAGTATTTGAGTAAATTTTTAAATAAAATCCATATTTCATAAATAAACTTGTATTTTTACTACATTTTTACAAAGAAAATTATAATTTACATATAATGAGACAATGAATGATAATATAAATATTCCACTCAAGTAGTTTACAGTATTAATGTTGAAATTTTAATTTTAATTTAATTTTGAAAGTTTAATTCTAACTTTGTGTTGTTTATTCCGTTAATATTTATAATTATTATAAATTAAATTAAATTATTCTGTAATGGAAAAGATATGCTTCGTTTATAAACAATACAAGTATTTCGTAATAAAATTTAAAGTAAATTTATAAATTAGATAATTATCACTTATTAATAATAAATTTCATTTTTTAATAAAATGGTAAAAAATTTAATGAAGAAGTGACAAGTTACAAGCTAAGTATTGTTTATAAAATTAATACATATATAATCATTTTTATATTGAAAAATAGATATACCGATGGCTTGAATCAAGAAATATAAGAAAATTTTCAATAACTCTACTATATTAATATTATTTCAACGATATATCAATTGAATTCATGTAAAAATTCTAAATAAATAAAATTATTATAAAAAAAAAATTCAAAAATGTTTCATAAAAAACTGTATAATGAAATGGTTAATAAACAAAAAATAGAGAATTTTCGAATTCATGTTGCAATCCAAATATTAAATAACCTTTAAAATGGCCTTTTATAATTAATATATCATATTTTATTTAATATATTAGAAATTCTGACTACAACTCAATTATCACATTAACTTCTATTACACCGAACATAATTTGAAAAAAATAAAACCTTGATAATATTGCTAAATAATTGTTTATTTGTTCTTGTCAGAAAATATTTAATTGTCTCAACAAGGAACACACCCTTTCCTCATTTTAGAACTTCCGTTCATTCATCACAATTAGTTAAAAATTTAAATTCGTCTAATTTTAATAATGGCCAACTTAAAAACAATTTTTCTGTGTCATTCACGCAGTCATGAATTTATTCAATGCACGTTGGATAGAGAATTTATAAAGTTAAAAAAGTACAACGATGCGACGAAAGAACTTAAATCGAGTTGTGTCATAGGCAGTTTTAATCGATATGGAATACTTCGAAGTATGTATAAAGTAATGATTTATTAAGAGAATTATTAAATACATTATATTTTACAAACATCACGCTCGTATTCTTCAACTTAATTTGGGTTTACATATTTTGTGACAGAAATAACTAGCTTTTAAAAATAAGTATTTTGAAGTTATTTCAGAATAGAAGGACTAATTTTATAACAAATGACATAGTTCAAATTTTTTTGTTATATAATATTAGTTTGAAAGAGTCATTAACTTGAAAAATATTAATAAATACATATGTGAATGAATATATATCATATTATATTATATCAATATAGTTTGGTATTATAAAGAACATAAACAAATACATTGAATTTTATTTTTTATATTATATGATCTTTTATGATTATTCATCATTAATTATAATAAAAAAAAAAAAAAAAAAAAAAAGAAAAACTAATATTTGTTGCTTGTATATTTTTTAACATTGTATGTTTTTTAGAAAAATATTTGTTTATGATATATATTTATATGTTCATCAATTACAGATACATTCATAACTTATGAAAAGCTTGAAAGTTTATTCAAAATTACCATTATTAAAGTACGTATAATATGTAAATAAAATATAAATCTCTCAAAAAATTTGAATATCGATATTTTTTTTATTTTTTGAATAATAATATTTACACAGAATGAATTAAATTAAAAAATAAAAATATTGATATGAATTGAAACTATGTACCATTAAATGCTTTTATAAATATAATTTGTGATTTAATAGAGATAGCAATTATAATAGTAGACTAATTTTGATGTTTTGCTATTAATAGCAAGCATTTTACCTATTCAGAAAATTTAAAATATGTCCCTTTCCTAAATTATATATCTATTTTTCAATTTTAATAAAGACATTGATACGGTGAACAATAAAATTCTGATTTTACTTTTTTTATAAATATGATTATTCATGTAAAATGTTATTTTTATAGAAATTTAAAATTAATTATATAAAATCATATTTTTTGTAGAATTTTCTTTCCTATAAATCTACAATGTATTTAATACTATAGATATAATTTAAATAATAGTATAAATATTATAACTTATTAATTTTTATTCTTCCTTAAAAGAATTTGATAATTCCCCATTAATATTGGGAGAGTCTATAGTTATATATATATAGATATATATAGTATGATTTTATTTGGGAATTAATAATCTTAAAAATTTGGCAATGAATGACTCCTATTTTAATACTGAAAAATATTATTTAGTTATTAAAAAAAAAAGTTTTACCATTATCGACTACTAAATCTGTTCTTTTGAAACATAAATTTAATGTTATGCATAAGTATAAAAGTAATCATTCGCCATTCAATTGATTTACTCTTTAACGAATAGGATTTATAGATTAATTTATTATTTTAAATAAATTTTCTGAGCTAAGAAAATAATATAAACATTTGATTAATATAATATTTAATTTTAAACAATTATTAAATATATTTATAGTATAATTTTTCCTTTTTTTTAAATATATATATATATATATTGAATTATTATTATATGAATTACATATATAATATTACAACTATATAATATGCAACTATATAACTATGTATATAGTGTATTCAAATAATATATAAATATTTTTAATTTTTGAAATAAGTAGTAAATTCTACATAATTTTTAAATATATTTACTATATACTATCATTCATTTTTAATTTTAAACTTAAAATTTAAAAACAAAATTAAATAAAATAAATAACTAATAAATAAGCAACCATCAACAGCATTTTCAGTATTTTCATTATTTTAATTCTCAATATAATGAACATTTTCAGATATTTATTTTATTGTACATTTCTCATTTATATCTAAAATTAATGATATCAAAATAAATAAAAATGATTGAAATGAATTTATTTCATCAAACTTTTAAAATATGATTTGCTGAATAAATAAAACTACTTCTAAATAATTTTATAGCTCTACAATGACCATATAATACAATGACCATTCAATCAATTTGATAAGTTCCTCATTTTTTCATATTTTCATTAAAAAATAAACTATTTTTTTAATTAAATTATGATAAGTTTAAGACTAATATAATATGATAGTTTTCTGTATTATTTGAGTAATAGATAATAATATAATATTTTAGAGTAGTAGTATATGTATTGAATATGGTATTATATGAAGTATATTTATGATGTTTCTAATAACATACAAAACTGGTGAAAATAAATCGTTCAATTAAGATTTGTTATAAAATAATATTGAAGCACAAAATATCCATACGAAGGTTAAATAATATTTAAATATTTCTGTTATTATATAAAATAAATTAATTATCAATAGTCTTCATATATAGTGTATAAATTTTTTTTAATAATTCTTAAAAAAGACATAATATTTTTAGAATCTTAAAAATTATACGAAATTAATTAAATATATTACAAAATTGTACATGCTTGTAAATAACAAGAAGGTGAATTGCAAATAAATCAAGAAATAAATATTTGAAAATTATATAATATATTATTTCTAATAAAGTATAATTACAGTATTGGAATTATTATTTTCCTATTTTACAAAATTTCAGAATATTGTGGTAAAATAATACAAATATATAAAAAAAAAGTTCTTCAAAACTTAATAATATGTAAAAATAATGAGTAAAATTATAACTGGAATGCACAGAGTACGGTAATATATATATATTTCATTTTGTTTTATATTTACTGTAGAAAAAAAACAATGTAAAAACAAAATTCATATTACAATAGATAAAAACAGTTACAGAATCAAATTTTGATTTAAATAATTAAAAAAATGCATTAGAAACTGAAACACTCATTTAAAAATTATGCTTTTTGCTATTACTAATAAAGAGAAAACATATTAATAAAAGAGAATTTATATATAAATAATACAATATATAATAATAAAAAGATTAACTGTTGTCTGAAAATTTTTAATTTTATACAAGTCCACTTATAATCATGATATATGAAAGTAAATAAATGTACAGAAATACTATGCAAATGAAATTAGGTGTTCAAGATAGTTGATGTATTGGTTAAATTGTGAAAGTGGAAATTGTATTTTGAGAAATTACTGTACTATTTTAAGATTATATAGCATAGCTTACATGAATAATAAATGATAAAAAAATTATAAATTATTTTGTTGATCATAAAATATAAATAGTGCATGCAAGCTACAGTAGCAGTGCTAATTCAAAAGCAATTATGCTTTTATGTTTTTTTAAATCAAGTAAAATTAATTACCACTTAAATTATAATTATTTGTTAAATAAATCTACATGCATATTATTGTAAAAGTTTAAACATATTTAAGTAAAATTTTACTGTATTCACTCAATCAATATTATAAGAATAACTAAATTAATAAATAAAATTTTTGCAATTGTCATAAATTAAAAAAATATATAATTTAAATAGATATATATTTTAATTTAATATATTGTATATTTTTTACAAAAAGATTTAATATACATTTTCATAAATCTCCTGTAATTCTTGATAAATATTTCATTACATTATTTTAAATCATACAATTATAATATAAAGTTTTCGTGAAAATATTTAATTAAAAAATGTTTTTAAAAGAATATATATTAATAAATAAAATTTCAATTAATTCAATTCATTTAATTACAATAAATTTATTGAGAATTTTATTTTAATTCATTAAGAATTTATTGTAATTAAATGAATTGAATTAAAATTCAACAATTGAAATATTTTAACTTTTAATAAAAAATGTTCATTAATAATTCTTACTTTTTATAGTTAATTATTGTATTAAAACTTTTATTAAACATTTATGATATATATATATATTATAATATGATATTTGCGATATCAATTTTCAGTATTTTCCAATAATAATTTTCTTATTATTTAAATATATCAGTTTATTATAACTGTTTTTTAAGTATAAATACTCATGAATATACAAATAAATAAAGTATATAATATATGTATAAGTTCTTTATTATGTATTAAAAATAATATTGAATTTTCGAATTTACAGTTATATATTACATTATATATTTATTCGCATTTAATGTTATTAGTAAAATGAATACATATTGTATAAGCCGAATTTTTTCCATAATATATTAAATACAAATGATCAATAAAAATTTATAACTATAATTTTAAATTCTAAATTCAATATATTTAAAACTTTATATCACTATATACGATTATGTGATAAATAATGGATCTTTTAATTTTCGCATTAAATAAAATGAATTTAATTATGAAAATAATTAATTGTACTTTGCACCTATAAAAAAGTCAGCAAAAATGTATGAATTTGTTGACACCAAAAAAGTATACGCAATAAAGTCTGAAAATAATATCGATAAAATTTTTCATATTATTCTTTTAAGATATAATTTATATTTCAATTTATATTCTTAATTATTTTATTATTCTGTGAAAAATAATAAAGATATTATTGGACAATAAATTTAAATATAATGAAAAAAGGATGTCTTTATTATTTATTACCTTGAACGTACATTTACATCATTTTATTTACACCTAAATACAATATAATACACTTATGTTTAAATTTCATATAACAAAAATTATAATAACCAATGCTTTGATATGATAATAAATAAATATGTAATGTAATTTATTGATAAAAGTTAAAATACTTCGATTCGATTTCTTATTAATAATCATATAAGTATTTTCAAAACCTTTTAATTAAATAAAAATAAAATTCTGATCAGCATAAAAATATATAATTTGAAATTCTACAAATCTTTATTAAATTTCTGTATAAACAAAATTTAATAAATGTATTAGTATGTTTGAAATATATAGTTTGTATAAGAGTATAATTGAATATAATGTTTTTTGATACAATAAAAAAAATTTAACAAAAAGTATTTTTTTTTCTATAATTTGAACATTCAGGTTACTTTAAGTAACAAACATGTGTAATGTATACAAGAACAATGCTTATAATAAGAAAAATATTTTTAAACTAAATTTTTAATAATTGAATACTAGAAATATTACATCTATAACAAAAAAGTATTGTTACAGCTTTAGAACCCAAGTTTCCATGTAATATGCTTATTGTAATATTGTTCAACATTACTAAAACTTTTTTCTTGAATATTTTTTAAAAATATGGAATTACAATAATAATATAGGGGAGCTGAAAATTAAATTTGCAATAAAAAAAATTTTTAAAAAATGTGAATAATATTGATTGATTGTTAATCTTGGAAAGTGGAAAAAATACGTAAAACAAAATCATAACATAAAATTTTAATTTAAAATCAAAGTAAAGTCAGCTTGCATTTTCAACAGTATCAAAGATAAGATTTTTTGCAAGTTTGAAAAAGAATGTTAAATTGAAAATGACATTTAAAGAGCTTTATGTCGAAAATTAGGATATCTTTCACGCACGAAAGCGCAAAAAAATGGGGTGAACTGGAGCACATACTTGGCTCAGAATGATTCCGGTAAAATATATATTTACTACATATAATGTGTATAAAAAGGGAATATTATGGAGAAAATCCCTGTAAAGTCCTCTTCAGGTTTTTAGTACCTCAATATTGTAAATAAAGTTCATGTTCAGAGTTAAGATATTAATTAAAAAAAATTTTTTAGTATCATAATTGAGAATAAAGAGTGTAACTATTTGGTATGCAAATTTTGTTTTTATGAATTACCATAAATGCACATTATAAACTTATTTACACTTTAATAAAAACATTTTTTTACCCTTGCCTTTTGTTTTTTCATCGCTAAAATCAAAAAGTTTCAATTTTTCGTTTGCATTTTCATATTTTCTATTTATTCTTGTTAAATACTGCCCAGTTAAAATAAAATCAGTGTAGGTAAATATTGAAGTGAATTAAATTATATTAATTTCCATTTGTTCACATGTAAACAATTAAAATTATCTTTTATTTTTTGAAAGAGTAAAAATTTTATTTTATAAAAAGGTACTTTATTACAGTATTAATAATAACAAATTTGAATATTTTATAAAAAAAAAAAATGAAAAATAATATAAAATAATATTATAGTTTTCTACACGTCTTACTTAAATTCCATACAAATACTTCATTTTTTAATTGTTTAAGTTTTTTCAGTTTCAAAATTCAGTCATACAATTTTTCAAATCAATATAGAAATGGTCATGCAAATGAATATTTACAGTTATCTTTGCTTATTACACAGTAATTTTCTTGTCGATAGAGTAATAAACATTTTTAAAGCAAGCAAGTGTTTTTTTGTCAACGAGTATTTATCAGCGATTCAAAAATTCAACTGCATACGCATTTCTAATACTCTTATTTTGTTTCTTTATTTTTTTTAAATTGTTTGTTTTTTTCACTTTTATATTTTTTATGAATTATGTTCTTTTAACTAATAATTGTATTTTTACTATTTTTTAAATTATTTATGTAACTCATATTTTACAAAATCCATGGGATATGAAATTTTATGTGAACCGCTAGATTTACAAAGAAATTTACATCCATTAACATTTTTATATTATTAGAGCATGTCCCCCTAACATACAAGTAATTCAAATTGTAATCGTTTCAAAATATTTGAATAATACTTTTTATATTTAAATAAAAGTATGTGTGACCGATTCTTTACCATTGTAATTGCTTAATTCAAAAGAAGTAGAGTACGTTAACCAATGAATGAAGCTGACATAGGCATCGTCTAATCCTAAGGTATATGGCACACGAAAGTAGATTTAGATATTTTAAAATAATCGTACAATGCTCATTCGTGTTTATAATACCATATGATACTATTGTTATTAACCTTGTAGAGAATGGCAATCGCGACGTATACAATTATAAAAAATGATATTTACGAGTTTTAATTTTAACGAGCTGTAGCACAAGTTAATATAGATAACGAGAAACTGCTGAAGAAAGAATATTGATGTTTATTTAGTTCTACCGATTTCTTCGCCTGTAATTTAGCGTAAAATGAATTAAAAGTTTAAAAGCATCACAACGAGTATTTTAAGTATTCCTGACAGGTGTATTATAGAGTACAAATTTCTAGTTAAGCTGACTAAACATGCAATTAAATCGTTAAAAGTTTCAAAAGTTAGAAAATAATAGATAAACAAAAATGAACAACAGGTATAAAGAAGTAAAGCAAAGCAAAGTGTACGCAATGAATTAGGCAGACAAAATTAACGAGTTCAATTGAAATTCTTATTTTTCAAATTAATATTATGTCAATCAAGTAACACTTTATCAAATTGAAATTATAGAATTATATATTTTAACACGTTTATAAACAATCATGAAGGAGGCGCATTCCTTTGCTTATTATCAGTTTGTCTATTTTATTTATTTATAGTTAAAAATTATAAAATATAAATTTATTTTACTTGGCTATAAAATATGGTGTAAATTGGTACGTCTTCAAATTTTTCCATTTTCAATTTATATAATCATAATTTTAAGAATTATTCGTAAATAAATTTATTCATATGAAGAAAGTTACAACAAAGACTGTTATTTAATAATATAATCTTTAAAAATATAATTATGAATTGAAATTTTTTAAAATATACCCTTGTTTAATGTAATTAGCTGTGAAAAGGTCTGGATTTAAATGAAAATTATTAAAATATATTTTTAATAATTGAAGTAGTTGACGTGTTAAATAATAATTAATTTTTATTCAAAATTGATAAAAAAATAATGAATAAAAATAAAACCAAAGGTATGAATAGCATAATTTTTAATGAAAATTAAAAATGAATTACATTTTTGGCCAAATATAATAAATAAGATTTCAAGAAGCAATAATGGAAATTACTGATTAAATATTTAAATGTTTAATGAAATAATTGTATTAATTTTTTAATTAAAAAAGATGTAAATGAAAAATCGAAAAATTTGCAAATCAAAGCATTCTCATTATGAAATACACAAATGTGCATTTGTATATATTTTTAATTTATGTTATTTGATATTTTAAAAGCCATGGTAATGGAATAATAAGCAAATGATTTATAAGAAAAATAAAATTTTAATGAATGATATTTGTTTCAAAACAAATTAGATATTAAAGCGAGCTCATAATTAAAATACAAAATAACAAAATTTGATTGAAAATAATTTAATTACTTTGTAGCATTTTAAGTAAATATTTACGATATTATTCTATGTCTTGTTAAAAAAATATAGCTCCAACGAAAATGTAAAATCAGCAGAAAAATGAACGTCATAAAGATCAGTCGCCCAAGTTAAATATACAATGTGTTGAGCATCTTTTAAACTACTATTTTGAAAATATTTTCGGCTAAGATAGCAGTAATAAAAATGAAATATGATAAATACACTAGACGTTTATTTATTTATATTAGAGCGCGTGATTTTAGATAATCAGGGCTAATGAAGACGGCGTATCCCCTGGTAATTGACTCGAGCAATCTACCCGCTAATCCGATCAACGAGTCGACCACCTTATTTATTAATTTTACAAGCAAAATAATTGTTATAAATTCGTCGAGTGATGGCTATAAATTTTTCAAAACACTCCAGCGCAGCTCGGGGCTGCCCGCGCACGAAGGCGCTCGGCGACAAGAAAAGCGTGATCCATATTGTCGTGGACCGAGCGGCCGGATGCTGACCGCGAGAGACGGAGAGAGAGAGAGAGAGAGAGAGACAGAGAAGAATAGGAAGCTGGGAGAAGTCGAAAGCACGATCGCGGGCACGTCACGGTCATGCGGAACCCTCCTCTAAGATTAGAAACATTCGCTGAGTCCCCGACAATCAACACCCGAAGGTACGCGCGACGGTGTGCGAGCGAGAGAAAGGGAAATTGAATGCTCGACGGTGCGCGCGTGTGTGTGGGCGGAGAGTCGGCCGATCTTCTCTCGCACTTTCCTCGCTTTCTCTCCTCCTTCAATCTCCTTTGCTAATTGGTCCAGACAGACCCATTCGCTTATTTATCTTTTCCTTTATTTCCCAGGTCTATGATGTTTAAGCGATCGCTTTGGTATTAAATCATGTGGTTTTAGGAGATGCTCAACCCGAGTGTCGGCGTTGTTGTTCCTGCTCGGATATCCTCTCTCTCTCTCTCTCTCTCTCTCTCTTTACTTTTTTCTGAACAGCGAGCATTGTCGATCGCCCCGATTATTCATGACCGTTACTTCGCACGTAACCGCGAATTTTTTTTTTTTTTTTTTTTTTTTTTTTTTTTGGGATAGATATTTTACGTACATTATTTTGTCCGGCTGTTTGTAGTGAATAAGCCATGCATAAAATGTGGTTCTTTACGATGACACATTTATACAAAAACAGTGTAAAACTTAATTCTTGAAAAAGTTGCTAAGATATATTATCAGCTTAGTTATGGTAATGCGGAGCATTTTTTCTCTTGATATCGCGCGTCGTTTATTATTTATTTTTTCAACAACAAAAAAAACCAACGAAAATGAAAGACCTTGATAGATTTTTTACACCTACGCAATGGTGGGCCTCTGAGTTTCTTGTGCTTAACAAGCCGAAATTTATATTTATACGATATTTATGCGTATATGAAATTTGTGTGAAATAATCTCACCGCACTTAACCTCCACATTTAAAAAAAGCTAAAATTACAAAATTAGAATGTATGTATTAAGTAATTAGCTATAATCTATTTTTTATCTCAACATATCAAGTAGTTATTGTGCGAATTAATGCTTATAAAGCAGAATTCAAGATTTTTTAGACATCAGTATTATGTGAAATTACATCAAAAGTGACTAAATTCTTTGTGTTTATAAACACATTTTTTTTCGAGATAATCTTTTGTAATTCGATAAAATCTATACACTAATTATTTAACTTCCTGTGTACTCTACATTATTATTATATTTTTTATTGTTATTTATACAATTTTTTTATAATAAGTTTAATAAATTACATCGTTAAATAAATTTTATCATATATAGAAATATTACGACGGGTTCTTACAGTTATCTATGTTTCAATATTAGTTAAGATTAGTATTTTCAATAATATACATATTTTTTTAAATTACTGTAAATAGTTTATAACAATTGGTTTCTAATTTTCTTTTAACCCTACAGGCATAATAATCTAATGTATAAAGATCAATAAAAATTAAAACCATTAATTTTTCGTGCTTCTGTTGCATCAAAATTATTAATTACTTAAACCTAATTATAAATATAAATACATTTATTTTTATGTAAAAATACACGCACTTCAATAATCTTATGTAGAGATATTCAAAACAGTGTATACAAATCTATTATTAAGTAATAATTTACACGTTTTTAAGTTCTTTTACACATAATTACATTGAATGATTATATTGATAGTATTGTATATACATCTATAACGAATTCAATGGCATTATTAAAGTTGCATAAAGTGTATATTCTATAAATAAACATATTCATATCGTGATAAACCGATGTATTCGTGTCTTTCAAAATAATTACATATTTAATCCGAATGGATTATTAAAAAATATATGGGAAAAATAAAAGAGGTTTTCTGACAACATTAAATTTAAGAATAACCGAAGAATCTTTAGTTTTCAGATAAATTCTTAACACATACATTTATAATATGAAAACTTAAAATAGGTTTATTAATTCTTTATTACTATATAAATTCAAACTTATTTTATAAAAAATAAATTTTGCGATACAAGATTGAATATAATAACTGCTTTAGAAGACTTTAAATTATTGCAAAACTTGATATGTGCAATTTGATAGAAGCTTAAATTCTAATGTCGTGAATATCTTATACATTTTTACAAGGTAATAATATATTGTTATTTTATTAATTAAAGTATAAATATTTAATTAAAAGCTTAGGAGCACATTTCAATGTACTAATCTTAAAAACTTCTATATATATTATGTACAATTTGAAAGTTAACTTTACAGTATATATGACCAATTATTATTAATGTATTTTTTAATAATTACATGTATTTAAATGAATGATTTGAAGAGAAAATTATTTTTTATAAAATATTATGAATAATTTTTTATTATTAAAAATATTATTTAAGATGATTTTCTTGTTTAATTGGCATTATCTATTAGGTAACAAAAGTAAATTAAAATATTCGTAAAAATTATATTTTAATTAAATTTAACATTTTTTAATAAATAATATTTAAATATAAATAAAATCTCCACGGTAACAACGTTTTCTTAGACTAAAATTTCGATTTGAATTTTCGTTTTACAAAAATAGAAATTTTCTAAGAAATTTGCATAAAATATTTTTCAATGTAATATTAAAAATATAATATGAATTTTAAATTTAAATGCATACGTGCTCACATAAAGCAGCTATAATTAATTCTAAAATCAAAAAATAGATTAGAAAATGTATATATATAAAAAAACTATTCTCGATCAAATATTTTTAAAATATGATAGATTAAACCATAGATTAAAAAATTATATATTTTTGAATTTTGTTTTTAAAGTCATTTATTTAAATTAGTTAATCCCGACAAATTTAAGCTTAACTAGACTTATGATATCTTCTGTTTATAAATAAATAAATACCTTCAATCACTAGGAAAACTAATATAATAACATCATTAAATGATAAATATTTCAGTTTCTGTTTGATCTATTGGTGTCTTATAAATGAACTAAAAATAAACATATCCTCGAATTTGATGAAATATTTAATAACAAATATTATCTAAATAACTGAACATCTCAACTCAAAATGAGATCGATTGAATAATCAAGCTCAAAGATAAACGAGATTCTTTCACAAATGAATTCACCTAAATAGTTGTTTTGTAATTAATTCAACTTTACTTTCATCCCTTTATGAAATAATATAAATTTATACAATTGATCACTTGATATCATCATATATTACATATGCAAGTTTTATTACTTGTCATTCACAATAATTCATCAAAGAAAGGTAAAAATTTTTCAATAAATAAAATCTTAATTTTGTAAAGTAAATAAAAAGTTTTTGAATATTCTCCATTTATATTTATTATTTTCAAGATAAAAATAGATTTGTTTTTATATGTCATAAAATATGAACAATCTCACAATAAAAAAACTTCTTATCATTTGCCATTAAAGTTTTCATTAAAATAATCGATTAAATAATGTTTAAAATAAAACTGTGAAATAAGTCATATTATGATGTTAATGATAAAATTCCGATTCTCAATTGAAGACAATTCTATAAATTTGATTCTTTCTTTTTACATATTTTGAAAACTATATAAAGTGGAAACTATTTATGTATTCAAAATTATTGTTTTTATTTACGTTCAAATTTTTTTAATAATTTATGTTTGCTTTATCAGAGAACATGTATTATTGTTTTTAAAATTAATATATAAAAAAATGTTTCTTCGTGTTTAGAAGAATTAGTTAAACTTGTGACTTATATACTTCATTTTAGATAAATTTAATTGTAACATATATAATAAAATCATATTTCTAATATATAATGTAATATAATTTTTATATAATATAATCAATATTAAAGTTATAATTTTCAATTGATAAACATTAAAATATGATTGTGGAATATAAATTGTAAATATTATGAACTTCGATGTATGTGGGTTAAAATCTTAATTACATTAATATTATTGTTTTACATAAAATCCAAAGTATATTGTATAATACAATAACCCGATAACAGATAAATTTTTATTTTCCTATTCTATTAATAATAATATTATAAATAAAAGTATTATTTCACTTTTAACAACTTTAAAATTAACAACAACAACAAATTTTTACCATAAGAGTAAGTCAATTTTATTAAAGAACGTGTATATAGTTAGAAATAGTAAATCAAAAAAACAGTCTATTAACATGATATTGTAACTCAATGATTTACCCTATTATACACAATATGATGTTCCACGTTAAAATACTTGATACTTACTGTAGAGCAGTAAGTTGGGTTTCATGTTTTTTATATACACCTATTTTACTGATGATAAATGAAGTTATTGTCTATTACATTTCTTACAGCGCAGGATTCAATTATTGAATGAAATTTATATTGCAGATTTAAGATTTCATGAATAAAATATTTTTATATGTTGCTAATTTTATAGAAATATTAGCTTATAAGAAAATGCTTGTGATAGAACACAAAACTACAATGTCTAAATTGTAAATGCAAATTGTGATTCTGTGTGTTATCGATTAGTTCAAAATAAAAATGATCAAAACCTACATTATTAGTATATAAATAGTATATAAATAATAAAATAAATACACTTTTTAATTTGTGCATTATATATGTAAAATATATTTAATTGCAAAATAAATATTGTGTCTTCTATCAGTTTTAGATTATATTGTACGAGATACATTAGTTTAATGTGCAAAAAATGAGACGACGTATATTTGAATTCTTAAAGTTTCAAAGATTATTTTTAAATATATCTCTGATATATTTCCATATATATTCAAATGCAATCTTTTTATAATTAAATGAAATGAAATATCATGTTTAGAATGTCTAAGTTTTTACTTATTTTTCATCTCAAGTTATATTTGTGACAAATAATAGAATTTTTATTGAAATAATAACAAAATAGCGAGTACAGTGAGATGTCGGGAGCAGGAATAATCAGAAATATGAATCTGGGATAAATTGAAATTCCGAACAATAGGGAATATAAAAAATTTGAATTGAGTAATTAAGTAAGTAATCAAACGAAACGAAGATTCGCTTTGTTCTGTACAATAATAAACAAGTATCGGACAAAAGGAATCGTTGCAATTTCCCGAGGCACTTCCGCAGTTTCATAGCTGAAACAAACAACTTTAGCAGCCACCCCGGAGATTTTATTCACCCGGGCGCTGATCTCCCCGGAGGAGTGAAATTTAGATCGTCCCCGAAAGATCCGCGGTGGCCGTCGGCCCGACCACGGTCGGTCTGACCATGCCCGCGCGCTTTCCACTTGGACTCCTCAAAAACCCGAGAGTCGTCTCGGCGACGACTTACGTAACTCTCAGAAATCCGCACCGAAAAATCCGAGAACGACGTCTGCGTCGGCCGAAGGCTGAACGTCACCTCGGGCTCGAATTCCTCACGACCGCCAACAACTCAGCTTATAAGCGGTGCCGACAATAAAATCAGCGGCACCGAGATTAGGCGTATCGCCTCCGACAATGAGAGGCGCGACTTTATTTTTTCGAGCGCGAGAAAAGCGCGCTAAAGTTATTTAAACCGATTGGCGGCCAATTGGCGCGCGCGGACCCAGGCAATTATTAGAAAGAAGCGATGATGTGCGAGGCGAAGCGAAGAGAGGCGAAGAGAGGCGAGGCGAGATGAGAGCTAATTAATCTTTTCTGTCCTTACGGGAAGGGCGTGAGTGTCAGGTCGCCGATGTCGTCCTCTTGTCCCGGGGCAATCAGTTTCCGCACTCCTTCTGCTCGTGCGAGCGCAACTGGACTGGACCGAAATTATTCTTTATCTGCACACACGTGTAATAAAAGAGAAACAACTTGAAATTTCGTCTTTCGAAGTTGGTCGAGCGAATTATTATTATTATTATTATTATTATTGTTATTTGTAACTGATATCCAATGGATTAAGTTTTAAAATGAAAAGTTCTAGCGAAAAGAGGGAGCGTTTATTTGAGAGCAAAGCCCGTGTCATTTTTCGCAATATCGTATTTGCTCTTATTTATCCTTTGACACGTACTAAATTTCTAATCGCCTACGAGTTCGTTGGATCTACCGCTGCACCAGCACAAGCTTCGAGTTTTAATATTCGCCTAATAAATTCGTAGATGTTCTCGCGAACCACTTTGGGGAGCAAGAAACGCGAACATTTATTTAATTCGCCTGGTTCCAAAATCGACAATTGCGAGCGTTGAAAGCAAATGCCCGAGCTCTTTTGAGCGATTTAGCGTCTCGAGCAAATTGCTCCATTTATCAAGTGAGAAGCGCGTCCGAAGGTCATAATAAACTTCTTATCGAACGGCGAGTGCGGCGGGATCGATACAAGCACATCGATCATCGAGGCATCAGAAATCAGCACAATCCATCCGCACTAGAGCTCGGCTCGAGCCCCCGAACCTCATCGGCCAAAGATAAGATCCGCAATTTCCAACAGTCCATCCTCCCTCCCCTCGAGTGCGATTTTCCGAAAATACGTGTGCGCTTTTCCAACCCACACACACGCACCCACGTACACACGGGGAGAGCGCACCGGAGGAGGCGACACGCGCGCGGCTACGCAGCGACTGGCGACTCGCCGTTACAGGAGTCGTTCGGTGGCCGCCGGCGTCCCGACGCCCGACGCCGCCGCCGCGACGCGCGCTTTTTGCCTCCACCCGCGACTTCGACTTCCGCTCCCTTCAGGACTTCCTCGTCGGCCCATCGTCACCTCCGATGTGTCACTCGCCGAGCGGAATTCTGACGCGGCGACTAGCGCTCCCAACCTCTTTTAACGATGTCGATTGTCAATTGCCGGGAGCACAAAACGTTTCTTTCGACGGGCGCTCATGAATAATTGCCGAGTGGTAATTAATTACATGGGATTCTTAATCGAACGTGCACTTCGCGCGAACAATACTTGATTTATGTGCAATTTCTTGAAAAAAGATCAGAAACGCGATGAAAATTACAAATGCACATAATCAAGAGCATATTTATGCAAACGACGCTCTGTTTTTCTGGCCATCATTTATGCAACCACATATAACTGTAATTTTTTAAATTATTTGTTTTACTAATATTGAAAATCAAATACTTTGTAATACAAGCATCGATAATTTCCATTTTTAATCATACTCTTGGAATAGAAACTTGTTTATTATATATTAGCTGTATTAATTTAAATCGATCATTTTTTTGGATTCCATTTCTTATCTAAAATTAAATTTTCACTTGGTACTTCTATATTTATTTAACTAATATAGGTAATTTTTTTTTTTTTTTAAAGTAAGCAAAAATATTAAAATGTTTATACTTTTGAACTTTCTCAGTCTTTCAAAAAATCTTTTCTGCTGTAAATAAAGATTTTTTCTTGAATAATTTTCAAACAATCTAATAATAGATCAATACACAAAGAATTATTAAAAAAATATTTATAATTAATTTTTTGACTAGATATTTAATATTTTTTGGTTAAATAGATGCCTTTTAAAGATCAAGTTAAATATTATATGAAAAATTTTTAAAATATCCAAAATGTGGAAGATGCGAGCACCCGTCATGTTGCAGAAAGATAACATATCAATTCATCTATTTGTCTCCTTCTAACTTTGTCTATCTTTCTCTTTATGCCCTACCTTCTCTTCATTTTATTATTTTTATTTTTCTTGCTTTTTGCTCAATTTCACTTTTTCTTTCTTTTTTGTTATTTATCTTTATTTATCCATTCTACTTTTCTTTTATCTACTTTGCTTTCCTATAAAACTGCCATCCAAGAAGTAAAATTTTACTTAAAATCAGATTTGTACAGTTCTTAGTCTATTTTATGAATAATAAAAAAACTCAACTAGAAAATCTTTTTCATAAAAATAACAAAAGTTCATTTATTTTACAAGCTTCTGTCCAGTTACTATTGATATGTACACACACATATATATATATATATAGATAGATAGATAGATAGATAGATAGATGAATAAAATTTATGTTTTTCTTTATTACTTTCAATTATTTACATATTACACTATTTTTACAATTAAATTTTTCAATTTTTATACATAATACTATCATATATTTTTTTTCTAATTTAATATTCTTTTCATATTTTCTTCATGCCTATATACTCTTTCTTGACAATCATTTATCTTAAAAATTAAAATTCCAAGATAAAATTTTAGTATTTTAATGCTAGAACATTAAAATTAATCATAATAAAATTTACTCAACAATGTTTAAGTATTTCTGTTTTGAGAAAATTAAAAAAATAACAAATTTTTAAATATATGGTTTCGTTATCATAGTAAATATATCCTTTTCTAGTATTAAAAATTTCTCATTCAAACCAAATTTAGTTAGTAATTCTCAAGCATTGAATTTATTATATAAAATACTTGTTGGTATTTAATAAAATAAAGCATATTTTTTTATTTAATACATATATATATATATATATACATATCAATTTTGTATTTACCTTAAAATTATTCAAATTGGTTTAGAATTTACTATATTCGTTGGTTCCATACTATTTTTATTTGTATTCTGATTTTTTTTTAAGAATATATTTCTCATTTTCATCCATTTACCAATTTACTTTGCTTTTTTTCTTTTTTCATTCATTTACCTCTAACATGTGGTCTTTTTCTCTTCATCACCCCCCGCCCCTCATCGCTGTTTTTATCTTGTTCTCAACCTATTACTCGCACGGTTTTTGACAAATATGTGTATTTTTTCATTTTTATGCTTATCACTACTTTTTTTTGTAATCTCAACCTTAGAAGTTTTCCTATGTATTCTTTACAATACTAGATTTTTGTTCTTGCTCATTAATATATATGTCGTAGTTTCATTCAGACATTTTTTTCTCGTATTCAGCACCGCCACTTTCTTTTACACCCATTTTTTTTTAATATTTTACTTTTTTCGTTATTGCGTACCATCAGTCGTCCTTGTATTTTTTACTTTTGCTTCATGAATTTTTCACTTTTTCCCTCCTACTTTTCACGCGCGAATTTTCAATAGCACTGCATCTTCTATTTCCGTGTTGAGCGTTTATTTTGTCTCTTATAAAAAGTGTCGTTAAAATACAAAATAGATTAACGAAGCGAAAATTGAGAGGCTTTGCAAGGATAATTTTGGCACACGTCATTTTTCCGTTGCTCGCCTCCACATACCTTTTTTTGTATTTGTTTTCCATTTAGTCTCTGCTCATCATTCACTGCCGTCATTTTCCTCGGAGAAACGCCTCCTTTTTTCACGTTTCCTCTTCTTTGGTCTTTAAGTGCAATATCCAACACTTTAATTCAAAAGCTCCGGGCCTTTTTCCATATTCCTCCTTTGTGCCACCACTTTCTAATTTATTTATATCTATACGCTCCCATTTGCATCTCGCTTCGCATGCAAATCTTAAATAACATTTTCTCACAGTTTTGACCCTTTTATTTTTGGACGTACGAACGATAAACCCCTTTCTTATCAGACTCCGTTCTCTCGGTTCTCGGTGGCATTCGTTGAGCTTCACTTTGTACGCGTCTGTGAGACCTGGATTTCCAAAAGACTCCATGGCGATGTTGTCCCCGCTGATTCTGATGGAAAAGAGGACTTGCCTCCAGGTCGAATGACTGCCCGCATTTCAGGATATTCCGCGAGATCAGTATCTGATCTTTTCATCGACTTCTCTCGAGACTTGGGATTTTACTCATCTGATATGTTGAATTAAATACCGACGACCGTTTAGTTAGAAATAAAATGCCTCTGCATGAGGCGCACACATTGCTCTGAAAAATAAATTCAGAGCATCTTTTGAAAAAATATTCAAATTAGTTGACAATCTGTTTATTTTTATTTATCATTAAAAGTACTTTATAACCCTTAATGTCATATTTAACTTCGTGGAATACACAGTTATGGATGCAGAAGCAACAACTCAAAATAACAATTGTATTTTTATTTCAAAGGAATACGTTATTTCATTTTTTGATCATTTATCCATTTAGAATACAATTACGCTTTGTTTATTTTTTAATTTTTCATTTTATTTATTCCATTCGAAATTTGATATAAAAATTATTTGAAGTTTTATTGGAAATGAATTTTAACAGATTTCGAAAATTTATCAACGTAAAACACAATAACGTATAATAGTTAAAACTTAACAAATGAATTTCAAATTAATTAAAATTTAGTGTAAAAAACGAATATGAATGATGAAATTTAATGTCACTTTAGATTAAAAATTTTCAATTAGCTCATTTTAATTTTAATTTTATAGGAAGTAAAAATGATAAGTACTGACAGTTTATAATGTAAAATCTAATCGACATTTTTAAAATAATTATTCTTCAACTAAACAAAACTGATTCATTAAAATAAAATATTTTTGTCTTATTTCATTATTTCATTATTATTCTGACCAAAGCAAATATGTTAAACTTATTATTATTGCATTAATTTTAAAGTAAATGAATTGAAAATAATCAATGTTTTTACTCGCAATAATAAATTTAACATTTTGTGACATTTTTTTAATTATTTAACTAAGAAACTTATACTGTTCAAAGTATTTATTTTTCATAAATTAAAGTTCTTCAAATGCAAAATATTATATTATTAAATTATATTTTTAAGAACTCAAAACTTGAAGTAGATAATTTTTAAATATTGTATAAAGATGTATTTGTTAGAGAGGATTTCATAAAATATGTAATAAAAACAAATTTGTTGTGTTTTATCTATGAAAAATGGTTATAATGAACTATTGAATATTGTGAGCATAAAATTAGTTGTTTTTTCGTAATTTACCGAATACACTATCTTTTAAAAATTTTTTTTTCTTTAAGTAGTAAAATATTCAAAAATATGATTGATGACTTCCCATTCAAAATGCTTTTGGCAAAACTTTATAACAATTTTTATAATTAGTAATGACATACGATATGTATCACGTGGTATCTAATTACTCTTTTCTTCAATTAAACATTATTATTTTTATTTTGAATCTTAATTGTGAAAATGAAAAACGAAAATAACTCAAGTTGTAAGAAAAAATATCATAAAATACAATCCGATTTATGTACGTACACAAGTTCATTAAACTGATATCTTAAAAATATTGTTCTCTTCCCGAAACATTTATCACACCTAGTCAGTATCTAAGAACTTTTATTGCAACACATGTAGATTTACTGAATAGTAAACGGTCTAAATTATGTGACAGTGTCCATAAAAACAGTACGTAGAGCGTTTTTAAATATAACCTCCTACTGCGAAACAACTTTAATATATGTATATAAAACAATATATAAATTCTTTTCAATAGCAAAGAAAATAGTTAAAGCCGATTAAACATATGATAATATAGTTACTAGATGTATTCATCATAGTTATTGAGCGATCCTACCTGCTATGATGAATGTGCTGTATTTTCAAAAAACGATTCACAATATTGTCGAATTACAAAAAAGAATAAGTTTTCCAATAACTTAATTCATTTATCATGTGGAGAATTTTTAAAAAATATTGTTTCATTATTTTTGTATACATTTAAAATATTTTTAATACATTTTCATAATATTTAATATGATTTAATTGATTTTCATAGATTTATTTTTTGAATATATTTATTTAATGGTATCCATATTATTGTGGAAAATAAATTCTTAAAATTTGATTTTAAATGTTATTTTTCCTTTTTTCAATAAATTATTAAAACATGTTGACAGATTATTGACCGTACATATACTAATATGATAAATGTTCTATGATATACTTTTACTCTCTTTTATTATATTTTTAGTGACTTTTAGATTGTTTTTATTTCACCATGAATACAAAATTGATTGTAATATTTATAAGGATACTGAAAATATATTAAATTACAGTGTTGAAAGATTTTTTTTATTAATAGAACTTTTGAATAAAAGAAATATTTGTAATTATCTAGAATAAAATTTCTTTATAATTATTTTATTTAAAATCAGAAATTTTTTCGTATTGGTCTACATGATATTTTATATATATAAAAATATATATTACATTAGAAATGAAATGCAATCCAAAAATAAATTTTAAACAGACAATATTCACTTGTCTATCATCATTTTCAATTATTTAAATTAATAAATAATTAATTTTGTATACTTTTAAAACATATATATTTTTCTTGGCAAATCATTTTTATTAAATCTTACTTTCAAACTAAGGGATTTTTCGACGAATATATAATTTAAAAAACTCTTACTGGTTGAATAGATGTTGAACAAACTAAACTTCAGAATTTAGTTACAAGAGAAAGAGAAAAGAACTTTTTTAAAGTAAAAAGACACTTTGAAACATTTACACAAAAACTTATTAAAAAAATTGGATAAAAAGATAGGCTTCCACGAAATAATTGATATTTTATGGATTAAAAAACGTTCCAATTTTATGATAAATTATATTTATTGTATTTTTGTATGTAGTAATGAAGTGCACTAAACTAGAAGTCACCAACAAATGTAACGGATTACTTATGAATACCAATTAACATGATAGAACAATTCATATATTAAACTTTTGTTAATGGTATTTCAAAAGGAAAATCCGTAAAATATGTAAAGCCCTCCTTATATAGCTTTAGTTAAGATTGTAAAGTGTTTATACTCCAAGTGAGAGAGTTGGCGCTGAAAATATTTGAAAGATTTAATAAATAAAATTTGAATGGTAAGAATTGAGTAAAATCATACTTGAAAATGATTGCAATTTTAGTTTAACAGCAAACACTAGTTGCATCGATAAACTCGAGTGTTTTATGAGGGTTATATTTTAAAGGGTTCGAAGGGTGTCGGTATTGAACCGTAAACAGATAAGACTTTAAAACGCAGGAAGAGTTATTGTATGGATTAAAGATCACTCAATAAGGATAAACATTAAATTTTTAATCTTACTTACAATGCAGTTATAAACATAAACTTCGAACTTTTATTTTATAATTGAAAATAAAGTCGTTATTTTGTTGAAGTCTGCGATGAATTAAAAATTTCTTACCATTTCCTCCTAGAATATAATTTACATTTTAGTGTTTAAATAGTATCGCAATTTATTTATATACATTATTTCTTGAATTTTTATCGTAATAAATTTAGCGTAAAATTTATTATGATGTACCTGTAATAAACTTGTACGAAAGTGCCTATAATATACTTATAATCGACTTTCCAATCTAATTCCCCTCTTAATAGATATTACACAAGAATACACTTACATTGGTTTAATATTTAATTGCTTAATTAACATAATGTTTCATTTTATTTCCCAGACTTTCCTCTGCACATCTCAGGGCTTCCCCTTCGTAAATAAAAAATCACCTTTGCTCTAATTATCCATATTTAAGGTTTATTGTTTCTTCTTCTTCATTCTTCATTCCCATTTCATCTCCTTCGAGTACATGTACTCTCCGTCCTTCTTTCGCATTTACAGTCATGCAAACTTCTCTCTTTTCTGATGACTTTTAAGCGGAAGTCTTGCATGCATTTGGACTCCTCCTTTGCTGGGTATATACATAAATCCTCCAAGAGATGCATCTTTCCTTTCCCCCTTTCACTTTTCTCCCTCTCTTTCTCTCTTTTCTCTGTTATCGTTGCTTCGATCTTTGCTCTCTTCCGGAAACTACTGTGTCGACCGAAGTGCAGCTCCCTATTGCTCTTTATGGTGACGTTCACGCAGAATGAAAGACAAAGAGATATAAGAATGAGAATGGTAAAAGAAAAAGGACAGAATGATTATGAGTTACGGGTATTATGTTATTAAATTCTACTGTTTTTCTTTCTTACGTATACACCGAAACCTCGAGTACTTCTCTAGGTATTCTGATATATTAAAAGTGTACAAAATATTAAGGTAAATACTATGTCTATAGGCGCCATATTTTCCTTTCTCATAATTTCTCATTTGAGTTAGCAGTTGTAACTACAAAAAAGGCATTAATAGGAAAAGTATTTCTTTCTTAATTGTTTACGTATTTTATTAAATATAGATAGCATTAAAAGTATTATGTATTTTCTGATAAACAGCATAATGTGGAATAATGTTTTCTATTGTACTTGGTAATTACATGTATTCAAGTTAATTAAATTCGTTATATTATTTCATAGTTTTAAAAGGTAATAATTACACTTACAACTACTTTTAATAAAAATCATATTCATTAATAAATAATTATAAATATCACTTTTTTCCTTGTAAAAAGTTTTTTTGATATAAAAACAAAGTGCTTATACATTATTATTTATTTAATTAATAAATAAGAATGATAAAGGGTAAGTTTATTACTGTTATTCGGAGGTATTCATACTAAAACTGAGCGTGATTAAAATACATTATTTTTTTACTAAATTATTTAATTACATTATTAAATTTTATAAATTTTAATATTCTAAAATTTCTTAAAAATAATGAACTGCAATTATTAGAAGAAAACATTATAGAAATATCAATCGTACTGAATGTATTATACATTTAATATTTCATTATAATATAAATAGTTATATAAGAATAATACTAGATTCTGAAAAAGCCCATTTACAATAAACTGAGAAAATTTTTTAAAACAAATTATAAAATAAAATTAAAATTGATTAATATTTTTATAAATATTTACAAAATAATATAATATTGTGCATAATAACGAAAAATATTTAAAATACGAAATAGTCTAATTTAAATTATTATTAGAATATACATATTTATTACATATTTATAATTTTTACATAATTATATTACATAATTATATTTTTTTATATTAATTAGATCTAAAAATAAAAAACTTTTAAATGATTTTAAAAGAAATTTAATTTTGTAATCGATAAAAATACATTATTATAGTTACATAATATCTTGATTTATTTATACCATTAATTATGTTAACGCCTTGAAAAATTTATTATATTTATTGTGGTCAGTGTTTTCTTCGTAATACTGTATATTTAATAATTTAAATACCCTTATAATATATTTATAAAATTATACAATAAAAATTTCTAATTTCTAATTTCTTTTCAAAAATATTTTCCGTTGATTAAAAAGAATTAACTGATTTATTTTCTGTATATTTTAAAATATTATATTATTTGTTACAATTACTATCTATTAAAATATTATTGCGAACTATAAAATAGTATTTCTATAATCGAAATGGTATACATCAAACCTAGTTATAACTAATTACACGAACTGTTTGATATCTATTGGAAAAGGGAATACCTATTCGCTAGGCCAGCAAGAACAATAATTCATTAGTGTTAGATACGTAAAATTTTTTATAGCAATCAGAAAAGGTTTTATTCTCCTATAAAACAATTAAAATTTGAATGGACAAAAATTATAATTTACGTAAAAAATAGTTATATTGTTTAAGTTAAAAAAGCGAATAAATAAAAATAACATGAGATATCATTCAACTTTTTCTTGTAAATTAATGCTGATAAAATAAAGTGAATATAATTTTCATTTTGTGGAATTAAATTTTTTTTTTTTTTATATAACTTAAAGTAGATTATTTAAACTGAAAGGAACATCTTGAAACAAAAAGTTTTGTATATGAAAAAGTCTTTTTTAAAATACTGAATAGATTCATTCTTATTTAAATGCTCTCGACAAATCGGCTTTATATCTCGAAAATTTGTTTAAAGTCGAACATAAATTGATATTCGCGCACAATTCTAAGCATTGAATAGAGTAAAAATACAGTTGATGCATTGACCGAATAGGTAGATAAACTAGTTGGAGATTTGCAAATCGAGCAGTAGCTCGTGTCGTGGATAACGAATGAATTACACTCCGAAGAATACGCGAACACCCGGGGCGTGAAAATTTTGTCGTCCCGAGCCAGAGTCTCGCGACGGCTTCGAGATCACGAGGTCAAGACGGATACGCCTCCTGCGCATGTGAATGCGCTAAAGAACGCAAATCGAGGTTAACGCAGGCCTCGGGCACCAGGAGTTGAGTCATCAATCGCCCGATTCATTTTCAATTAAAGAGTATTACCGGTGTCCGCGCTCCCACGTACCCGTGTCGGAGCTCATGGGAACGTCCGACCCGGTGGCTCTTCCTCGACGGCCCCCCCCCTCCCGGTCGGGCGTGCGCTCGACACTTGGAGAAATGCTCTAGTGGAACACGTTCACCCAGGTTCTCGTGTTAATTATAACTTTATTTTGTTACTCGACGCGTCCGCGGCTCGTTCGTAAACCAAGAGGTACCGTAGAATTTGGCGCATTGTTGTACGGATTATAAATAGAGTGCCCATATGGAATCTGGTTTTTCCGTTTTTCCTCTGCGCAAATTCTGTCCACGCCATCTCACCTTCAGCTCTTTTCCGTACGACAGATTTTTCCATTGTTCGAAAATGCAAAGCGAACGCGGTGAAATAACAAAAGAGGAATATCTATATAAATGAGTAATCCCAATAAAATTTTACTACTTTTTTACGGCGAGCCATTGTAAAATTATATCGGGGACGTTTTTACAATATAATCAATTTTCTGTGCCTCAAATATTACCATTTTTAATAGAAATATTGGCATTAATCACGAATAATCGATCCGCAAACAAAGTACATCAATTCTCCGCTTTTATTACGGATTTCTACTCTTTCATCGTCCCAAATAAATGCACCCAACATTGATAAATATGCCTTTATTATTTTTTTTTTTTTTTTCTTTTTTAAATCATTATTTTTCAAGTTTGCCTAAGTGTCCGCTTGATATTCCACAGACCTTATAATTATCTCCCTGATTACCCCTTCACTTAGAAGCTCAAAGGCTCTCTTGTCCCTTTAATAGTCGTCTTTCAAGATAATTACATTATTTATAATTTTTTTTTCTCTTGTATGGATTCCCTAAATATAAACAGGCGTGAAAAGCTTTTGCTGTAAGGAATCCGAATTCTTGCGGTTCGTTGCAATGGCATTGACAGCGATGGCAGAAAGCCACGTTTATTCTCGAAAGAAAATCGAGGACTGCACGTCTGCACGTGCACGAAAAACCGCGGCAAAGGCATTTGGGAAAAAGACTCAAAATGAAATCCGAAGATAAATGCGATTAAGGGAAATCGATTTAGGGTCAGTGAAAAATCATAAGCTAGATTTAACGTTGAAGTGAGGAAGTCGAGAGTAGAAAAAAAAAAAAAAAAAAAAAAAAAAAAAAAATTGCCCATCCTTTGATTCATTTGTTGCGCGGTTAAATAGATTCGATTATTCTTTCTTCGCATAACTAATGTACTTGTCTTTCCACAAACAACAATATTTAGTGGTGTATTATTCGTTCAACTTTGCAAATCATAATGCATTCGATATTAATTTTAACCAACAAAATACTTTAAATTAACCAAATTTTCAATAGTTAAATTATCAATATACATAACTGTTAATTATTAACAAACGTGTGTATCTCGTACACATGTTCATCAAAAGCCATGTTATGAATGGATTCGTAAATTCACGATATAAATGAGGATTGAATATACAATTCATCATTGATTTTATAATTTGAATATGTGATGTTTTGCCTCATTTACACATCATATATTTTTATTGGTCCTCAATAAGTAATCATAAACTTTTATTTTATGTGAATCCATGGAAATTAAAATTCTATATCGAGTTAAAATAAAAACCTTTTGTAGTTTCATCGCCACCAATTAATTTAATGAATCCAATTTTGATAAAAAAAATAAGTCACTTTTTAAAATTTTAAAATACTGTAGAATAACTCTCACATTTACGTAATCATAAAAATTAAATTTGTAACTGAAAAACAAAATATTTATTATAATTATTATTTATATATTTATCATAAATTATTATTATCATTTAATTTTCAAACTAATTCATTATATAATTTAACATGACTTTGCGTATAGAGCCCTTCATAAAAGTACTCGTGCAATTTCGAAATTCAAGTACCTTTAAACTTCAGTAGAATATTGAAATTACTCTCAAATGTAATTGTTGGATTAATTTAGTTTTAGAATAAATTAATTGTATATTTTTATATTGCTATTTTATTTAAATAAATTTGTAGTTAATGATTACAGGGTTAAAGTAAGCCAAGCATTACAGATAATTGAAGACTGAATGAATGTATTATATTGTATTGCAGCTGTGTGTTAATGACGTGTGGAATTAACTGAAAGTTTTCTGCGTTAGGATTTCTAAAAATTTAACCATTCACATATCTTTCTGAAATACTAATATTTTATCAATGCCCAAAGATTATTTTTATTTAGAATTAAAGAGTGCGAAGGAATTGGAAACAAGTTTTGTCACAAGTGTTTATCAATTAATTATGTTAATGATTGATATTTTCATGAAGATAATAATGCGTTAATCTCAATATAATTTTATCAAATGCATGGAATAAATTAGTCATATTCTCCCTCTTTTACTCTTGTCTCTGTTTCTGATGATATTATAGCTAATGTAAGTAATTAATATTAGTCTAAACAAATCTCTTACAAATCCATTACTTTTTATTGCTACACAGCACGCAAATGTTATGTTAAAACCGAATAAGTCAAAATAAATTTGAATTCAATTTCAATTTTATTTATGCCATTTCTGCACCTGTTCTTTTGGATTCTATATCAATTCACGGATACCTCTACTGCCAATGTAGAATACAATCGATAACCATCGTCGGTTGATATAAGACATCTCTCTCTCTGTTTCTCTCTCCCTCTTTCTATCTCTTTGTCTTTCGTCTCCTCTTGACGACAAGTATGTTCTAATGATGCAGAACCCAAGAGCGGGAAATGTTCATTAAATATCTCACTCTTGCAACAGACATCTCGGCCTTCTTATAATCAGAAGTTATAGTATTCGTAGGAACCGTTGTCGACATTTCCCCCTTTCCCTTTAAATTTTTCCGGTTGTCACTGTCCATAGATGTCTGATGAGACAAATGTTTCTTACCGATGTTTTCCGTTACCTCCCCCCCCCATTTGGAAGAAGAAAAGTGCGAAGGTCAAGATTAGGTCTGCATTTAGCAAGTTGGAAATATGCAAGTATGCGTACGAGTGGCTGTGGTGGGAGTGCGTTTGAATGAGCAAAATATTATTGAGTTAAGCACACGTCGAAAGATTGATGATCGCTTATTAAATCACTTCCTCTCCAAGTCTTGATGGACTGGCTCCCGTCTTACGAGGGCACTTGTACTTATCTATCGCTCCTTCTTTGTCGCTCTTTCTTCTTCTCTTCTTGGGCATTGAGATCTCTCGCGAGCTACTTTTATTTTTTAAAGCCTTAAAGAATTATTTCTCCAACTGAATTGAATACATTGTTATGCCGTTTCCGCTTACTTTTTAAGATTGACCGTGTGGGTGTACGTGTGAGTGTTTGTGAGAAAATTGAGGTTGGTAAATAGATCGCAACAATATTGAATGACTTTGGCACGATGCTGTACTTGAACTGGATTTAATTGGCATGCAACTTTTCACATCTTCTGAATCTTGCCTCTCTCTCTCTCTATTTCGTATCATCATCATCATCCATGTGCCATTTTATTGCATTTTGTTTTACTATTTCAATTTTCTGTCAATTGTACTAAAGCCATTTTTAAAAAGCAAAAGATTTTCATTTTGTAGCTCTAGAATTATGCTCTAGGAATATATGTCGCTTAATCGAAATTCCTTTAATTTTTAAACTTACTGAAAGATCTCCAAAAGATAAGGGTAACATTAAACTGTACAAGTGATAATACGCGTATCTATCTATTCTACGAAGTTATCGATATCCCAAAATTTACAAGCAGTTTCGCAAATGAACATAATGCATTTATTGGCGAAACTGTGATGTTATTTACTACAGAAAAGTTTATTGATATTTAATTAAAATCTAATTATTTAATTATTTTCCATTCTATTATAATATATTTAAAACTTTCTTTGAAACGAGGTAGTTCATAATTAATTTAAGTTATCAAGTATATTTATCTAAATAAAATTATCTTGTACTTCTATTTTATGTTTGAAAATTTTCAAATAAAATAATCTTAATATTCATCCAATATATACTATTTTTTAATTTAATAACAAAAAGGAAATATCATAAAATAGCGAAGAAAGCGTGAAAAAAATTTAAGCGTGCAAGTTAAATTAAAAAAAATAGAATTAATTTGTCTCGAAAAACGTTTAAAAAATTGGTATTTACAAAATAAGCATAGATTATCATTAATTTATCGATCGAATAAAAATTTTCCGCAAATTAATCTGTTCTTTTAAATTACAATATCTCATAATTTTAAGGCTTTCATGTAAATGGATATTCCATTACATAATTGTTCGTGTATACAATCAGTATAAATTTAGAGCAAAAGCATAAAACAAATTTATAGATCGATGAAAATCTTAGATTCAATGTCGTGACGTCATTTCCAAAGAGCAGTGGCGATAGCTGCCGAATCTATCTAATTTATGGTTCTATACACTCAACTTGACCTGCGAATTATAAGAATACAAAAGATTGATCGACTCGTCGCTTCGTGATCCCAAATATTATTATTTATAAACATTTTTCTAACTTACAGTCCTGAAAAATAAATGATTCAACAAAGAGAGAAATTACGATATTCTCTAAAGATTTATCAACCAGAAATATAATTTTTCTACCAAATCTAAATTTATGTATCTTCATTTGTTTATTGTTTTCACAAAAACCGTATGCGTATGCTTTGGCACATACCCGTTCACGCATACTTATTTATTGTTTTATTAAAGAGCTACCGATGTCGAAATGCACACTTGTGCATAAATATTTCCAAAATTATTACATTTACCGAAATGTACTTTTGAATTTCGAAGAAATATATCCAAGTTTTTATTGCATTCTCATAAGTACCTTATAAATGAAAATTATCATTCCTCGGAAACAAATGGTTATATATGTGTACCACTCGTCTTTTCAATGATTACGTAACTTTTGCATTTTCTCTAGAGGTTAATAAAATCTAATATTTTTTCATCTGTGACAATAAATCTCTGTAGGTACTTATGACATTAAGTTATGTTGATACATCTGTCTTTATATTGGTTGGTGACTTTCTTGCCCAACAACGTGTTTGATCATTCAACACTTTTACTAACCAAAAAATCGTGTAGCCATATATTTTAATAGCACGAAGCATATACACGAATATATTTATCTCGTTCTTAAAATTTTAATCCTTCTCTTAATCCTTCGATTAAATATGCTAGTTAAATTTAGTAATTTAATTATAAATGCGTAATTTCAATATTATCTTTAGCACTGGAAATTTTTATTTATAGACATTGTAAACCTTGGTAGCTCCGTTAGATTTTAGGATATATTTAAAGCGTCCAAGTAGAGACATTACATACACTTGTTGATGGTTTATGGCTTACTAAAGGTGTTACAGTTTAACGAAACCTTTGACATTATGCTTCACATATTTTTCGGCATTCAAAAAACTCGTAATTCTCGGAAGCGTCTTTAAACGTAATTCATTAATGGGCATAAAAAAAAAAATTTATACCATGTCCGTTATGTATGAAAACAATGCAATATTTCATTTGCGATTATTGGCAATTCTTTTAACTAGAGAAACATTAAACAAGCTGAATGAATTTAATTTATCACGAGAAATATTTGTGAATTGAAGTTTGCTCAAAATCATCTTTGTAGGTCATGTGCATGTTTATTCAAAATAATGAATCAATGCTACGTATGTATATTGCTTACAGAAATGGAAAAAGAATAAAGTAATAAAACTCAAAAAATAACTTTATTGCAACATCAGATAAATACAAATAATATATTTTCTTTGGCCAGCATACATGTGTAATAATTTGTCTTTCCATTTGCGAAGATAAAATTAATGTTTATTATTATTATAAGAAAAAATAATTTTTTCTTTTTCTTTTGGTCTTTTTCATGCATTTTTTTTGTAATTTATAAAGAAAAATTTATGTTAAAAAGTTTCAAATAATCGTTAGCTGTAATGGTCTTTGTTAAAAAAAACAATTTTCATTACTTTGTATACTGAATCTCTAATGACAGAAATTGTAAATATGTTAATATTATTACATTCACTACGATAAAATTTTGAATATGTGCTCTATTTTTAATTCTTTTTAGATTCTATTTATAAAATAAACATTAAAATAGTCATTTTATATATTTTTTATTGTTTTTGCTTTTTTCTTCGTACTTTTTTGCATATCGATTGCTTGTATTCGTATTAAATATTACATTTTAAGATCACGTGCTTAAAACTACTTACATCGTATGAAAAATTAAAAATTTTTTCTTTAATTATTCAAACATTACAATATGTATATATGTATGTATATATAACCAACAGTTATATAATGCAGTTCTTAATTAAACATATTTTATTCATTTACTTGTGCTAACCATATGAAATTGTAATCAATTATACCAAATTTCAATAATTCTTTCAACGATAAGCATTTTATCCATTTTAATTTCGTGAAAAAAAAAATTTTTCAATTGACTAAAAAAAATCTATTAAAAATAAAGTTTTCTTTAAACATGTGATTAATTATTGCTCAGTACCTTTCCGTACTTTTGCGGTATCTGCAAAACTAAAAAGCGCTGAGCGTTACAAAAAAACCCTACAGAGGCAGGTCTTTGGAAAAATAGACACTACCTTGAAGGAAAATCGAGAAAGTTAGTTTTTCCGCTACACGACACGAAGTTCCCAAAGTATTCGATACCGAAAACGGTGCAATACAACTAAGGTGTTTAACTTTTTTTGCCGTAATAAATATTCCATCAAACTCGATAACGTAATCCAAGATACTCAAGACTGGCACGTCCGGTCCGAGCTCCAGGATTTATCATCATTCGTAATATTTTACATTTATTTAGAGGGAGGTGGAAGGGATGAAAAATGGAGCTGGTGGCGCCAGAAAGGAAAGCTCTCGAAGTCATCCTCGAGAGTTATGAGTACTCCTCTGGAAACGACATCAGCTCTGCCAAGGAGCTGCGCATTTTCGCACGGCCCGGTCATCTTGAAGCGGAACAACGGCACAACACCAGCATCCGGGAATACCAACACACACCCACCCAGCACACACTTGCGAAATGTATTGCACGCTTTCCCTTTTTCCCTTTCCACCGGAACAAGGGACTTTTCTTCCCCGTTTCCTCCAATTAATAAACTTTGGTGGAGGATTCCGATTCGATGCCCACATTTATTCTTTATTTTACTTGAATTGCAAATTTCGCTGTGCTCACTTTTTAACCATTTCCCTTTTGCCTTTAATAATCTTTTATACTTTCAAGCATAAACTTTAATTTAATTATCATGCAAAATATCGTGTAAATCCGTGATACTTGAAAAAATCATTTACAAAATATTTTTGTGCTTCTGAAAGCTCCTAGGATATACGAAAATAATTGATAAACGCTTTGTATTCATTTTTAGAATAAAACTTTACTTTGCTATAATTGGTGATTTTTTAATTTACATAGTTAAGAAATATTAAAAGTTCGCTAAAGCTAGTATTGCGTGGGTGCATACATTATGCAACATTATAAATGCACTGGTGTGTAAAATTATTCTGAATAATAAACAGGACAAACCTGACGAATGATAAAAAAATTTTAATTTTTAAATTATAGACGTTTTCAACGAGTACTAAAATAATCAATAATCAAATTTAATCGATGTAAAGAGATTAGTATTCACAAAGCATTTAATTCAGTATAAAATATATAACAAATTAATTTTAAATATAAAAATCTATAAAAAAGTATGCCTTTAATTATTTTCACAAATAATTAAACATTTATTTAAAATAAAATATAATGAAAGTGGATAATATTAATAAGTTTATATTTTTATATATTTCCAATTTTACAAGTAAAAAAAATAATTAGTTTTTTAAAAATATTTATAAATTTAAATATTTTATATTTCAATGTTAATACACTATTGGAATTATATTCTCAGCATTTAAAAATGAAATAAAAATTTAACGATTGCTTTAGGCAATATGTCCGGATTATTTCCAATTTATTTGTTACCAGTTCATAATGAGTAAAGATTATGATTATAAATTAATTGTTTTAAATTATCAAATAATTCTTATCAATTTTACATTATATTGTTAAATTGTATCTCTCTGTATCTATTGTGCAGGTAGATATGCTTTTCCTTTGAAAATTATAACAAGATTAAAATTTGATAACACTTTCCAGTAAATTTTCAATTTTTATTATTTATAAAAGAAAAAAAATTATTGAATTAATTATAGTTAATAAGATATAGGTGACCTAAGTACTTTTCAGCCACCAATAAATTTTATAATGAAAATATTTCTATTTGTTAAACCCCTAGTGGCTTACTTCATATATATCTAATTTTTATTCCAATAATATAAAAAATATTTAAGTGTAAGAAAACTTATAGTAACATTTATATTTACACATAATTAAATAATAATCTAGTATCTTATTTTGAAGTTTAAACTGTATAAAATTATTTATATATCAGCGTATTTTAATATTTTTATAAAATTTGAATGTTCGTTTTTTAAATGTTATTTGTTTTTTATAAAATAATAATTCTACATTTTAGATTTAGTATGAAAATTTATTTAGTTAAAAAATTTATAAATTATATTTAATGTTAAATGTAAATACACATAAAAACCATTTTTTGCGTTGGTTTATTATTTCACGTATAACTTTAACATTTAATTTAGTACAGTTGCAGAATTTAAAGATATTTAATATTTTTTTATTTTTTATAAATCCACTCTGAAAAAATACTTTAAACAAACCTTCAGTAAGATTATATTTAACAGGAAATAAAATTTCTACCATTTAAAACATTGTAAATTTCCAATTTCAGTGTTTGTAATAAAAAATTTGTAACAGATTTGCATTATAATATTGGTATTTAAGATGATATTTTTTTTAAATTTAAATAGTATTATCTGAATTTTATCATATTTAATCATTTGTTTATTTCAATTGCATATTTGTGAAAGAATTTTAAAATAATATTTGCGTAAGTGATTTATCTCTTTAATCATAAATACTAAATAATTTGAAAACTAATAATAAAAAAATTGAATCTTTAGAATATTTTAAAATAATTAATATTAATTAAATAATATTAATATATATTATATGAATTTTATCTCTAATATTTAAAATTCTTTATACATTATTTAAATATATACAGCTTATAATATTAAATTCTGTAGTAAAATAAATATTATACTAAAATCTACATTTTTGTTAATGAAATCGAAGTATTCATATATACATGTGTATCTGTTCCTGTGTTTTATATAAATAATTATATAATTGAGTCCTAAGTTTTACAAATAAATTCATACTTTCTTTTTTTTAATTACTTTTTAAATTAATGTTATTCTAGCGATAATATTTAAAATAAATTAGTTAATGCACTTTTGTTGTTTTAGTTGGAACATTTAAATTTATATATTAGCATTTAATATTTCTTTAAAGTTATAAAATTAATGATATAGTTTAATTCTATTTCAATGTTTACTTAATATTCATTTCTTATAAAATTATACTAAATCTTCCGTCTATTATTATTTCATAAATACAATATATTTATAATGGAGTATTTGAATCCATTTGAGGTACTATAATTTTTATGTATACCTATATAAACATAAAAAAATTAATTTTTAATATTTATAAAACATTTATCAATGTATAAAATAAATTTATTAAAAAAATAATTAATATATTCAAATAAATGTTTAAAAATTTGATCGAAATTATTGTTAAAATACTACATTTTTTACGATCAATAAAACAGTCGTAAATTCTGATGAGAAATACACACGTCTCATTTTTGGAAATGTACAATAATTGACCAAATTTTTCAGTTATTAATGGTTGCCAAAGTTTAAGTAATGATTGATAGCAAAAAGTAACAATCACAGTGATCTATTAAATTTTAAAAAATAGGCTTTCTTGTTTTGTTATATCTTAAATTAAAACAAATATGAAAAACAAAACTTTCTGAATATTGACACAATATTAGAGAAATGATTCAATATTTATTTTTTTAATTCTATACGAAGTACGAGAACGAAATAAGAAACAAATGAAAAATTAACTTGTCTATTCAATTCAACAGCAAGCTCTATTGTGAAGGATAGAAAAATATATATTTAATTATAAAAAAATTCAATATTATAAAAGTATTTAAAGAACTTTATATGAAAATTAAAGATTTTTAAATTAAAGATTTAATTTATATGAAACTTTTGTTTTAGTAAAATCTGCATTTACATAAAAAAATTGTAAGCATTCTAACTTTATTATATATTAAAAGTTTTCTCGTGCTAATAATTATTGATAAAACTCATTCTATGACTTATAATTGAAATTATTTCTTAAAATTATAAATTTCTTTCTTAATAATTTATTAAATATTATTTAACTTTGACAAATAATATTAAAATATATTGGATTGTTTCTTTGTATCTTTTAGAAAATTATTTTTGTAAAAATAGATATAGAATCACATGCTCAACGGGATTTGTCTACAAGTTTTAAGAAAAAATTATAATATAAATGGTTTCACGAAAAAAATATAAAACATTCAAACGGGAACAGCATATTTAATAGTCAATTGCCAATCATTGCAATAGATCAATTAAAATTATTCTATTGAATGTATATTAAATATTTTTTATAAAAACTAATATATACATGGTTTATCTACTAAGTATCGAGTTTTTTTTTCATTTTCTGAATATTAATCGCAGCGATTTGGAAGGGATCATAAAATGTAAAAAAAATCTCTTCCCATTTATCCTTTTTTTTTTTTGTGTTTTTTCGATAATTAGATACGACACGATTTTACTTCGCGCGAAGGGTGTTTTTCGATTTTTTGACACAGCACGCTGAAGCGATTAATGGAAAAACGCTACGCGATGAAATTTTGTTTGCAACTTTAAAAAAAACATTGCAGAAACTTTTAAAATGTTAAAAGAACCTTATAAAAATAATTGTATGTCAAAATCGCAATGTGGAAAATGGCACAGAGCTTTTAAAGAGAATCAGGAAAAGATCATCGACGAGTCTTTATTTTGGTGTCTAAAAACCTCTCGAATCGCTACGAATAGCCGTCGCGTGCAAAAATTTTAAATTTGAACTGCCGATTAACAGTCAGGGTAATCGTGAAAAAACTGAATTTAATGCGATCTACGGTACACAATTTAGTGAAAAAAAATTTAGAAATGCGAAAAGTTTGCGTAAAAAGCAAAGCTGAGAATCTTCAGACTACTTTTGAGACCTAGAAAACCCGTCTTCGTAAATGTGTTGATGCAGGAGGAAATTATTTTGAAGGATATAAAATTTTTATTTCAAAATGTTTATAACTCCACCAATAAATCATATTTCATAAAAAAGTTAATTGTTTTCTTTTTTTTTATAATCTTTAAACAAAACATCCTCACGTAGCGTTTTTTCACTAATTACTTCAGGGCGCTGTGTCCAAAATCGAAAAACATTTTTCGCGCGAAGTAAAATCCTGCCGCATCTAATTATCGGAAAAACAAAAAAAAAAGGAATAAATAGAAAAAGATTTTTTTTACATTTTAAGACCCCTCCAAAATCGCTGCGACTAATATTCGCCAAATGAAAAAAAAACTCAATACATCGGGGACAGACTATGTATATATTCTATAATAATTATAAGATATGAATTTTTTAATAAAGAATTTATTGTTATTATTATTGGTATTAAATATTTTTATTATTATTACATGAAGAAATAGCACTGAATATTTTTAATTTGTATATATATATTAACTTTCAGTTTGCTATTCAAAAGTATCTTAAAACATTGTAAAATTAAAAAAATTAGAAATAAAAAACTTGAATTACAAAACACTTTATGATGATATTATATTTAATTTATTTATTATTATATATTCCTTTTAATGATTAAAATTTTTAAATTATTAGAGTAATTTAAGTTTACAATGTAGCAAGTCTTAAATTAATTTTTCTTGAAAATAGTCAATTTAGTATTATTAAAATAAAAATAGATAATACTGATTTGTTTATTTATATAACATAAATAATAGGAAATTAATTAAGGAATTAATAATGAGTTAGAAGATAATTAAATTAAATTGCAACTCGTTTATTCTTTATGCTACGTTAGCAAAACAACTAACCGTAATTCTTCGTTCTTCAATTCTATTTAGCTGTTCCTTCAAAATACAAAGTTGGACCTTTGTAAAGTTTTAGAGTAAATCGAACCTAATCAAATTGTAGCAAACGTAACTACCTTAGTTATCAGTTGATTCGAACATTTCCTTCCACTTGAGTCTTTAATAGTTTCGTGACGTCTTAATCCATGTGATAATTCCAACATTAAATGAAGTATTAAATATCGGGGCGAGGTAAATGTAAAAACTGTTATTATGATTGAAACTGCGTTATAGCAGTATATTGAACTCTAAGCGCGTATTCAGAAAGTACTTATTAAGCCACTGTAATCAAGAAAGCAAATAATCCAAAATTACCGCTCAGGATAAAGAAATTCACTCGGCATAGTCGCATTTATTCAATTCTCCCTTTAAATCTTCTCTTTATAATGATTTAAAAATATATTTTTTATAGATTTAGAAAAAAATGTTGGTTAGAACTATCTGGTTTTGTTATCGTTTTCTTTGTCCATTTGCACAATATCTAGTTATTTCTTTTTATCAACATGTGACACTCATTAATTTACACAAGCTTCCTTTAATAATCTTTATTTTTAGTAAAAGTCGCAATTTATCTAATTCAAAATGAGAAATAATAATTTTTTATGGCATTTACGTTTTATAGTTCTTTTTTATGATTTATCTTTACACATAAACAAAACTTTGAAACGATAAAATACAAAAAAATTCCCACGCGAGTTTTTCCTTTGTTTCACCAGTATCTTCAGAATAAATATTATAAATTTAAATTGTTTATTAATCGTTTTCCAAAGTTTCTAAAGGGGTAATGCGTTTGCGCCAAGAGGTATTCAGAGCGATGTAAACATGTAAAAATAAAAGTAAATTAAAAAATGCATTCGTTATCCTTGTAGTTTCTTTAAAATTAAATGTCGGCAGACCCTTTAGATTACCCGTGGCATAAAAGCGGATATTGCAATTTATTTGTAAATATGTCGACATGCGCTCGTAACTTATATTCTTAATAAATGTATTTCCACTCAAGCAAGTACACAAATTATACTCGAGATAACTATTCATTTAGCGTTAATGTATTACTCGGTCGATCTTTGAATATTGTAAACTCATTTAATGAGAGTTCCGTTGTTTACCGTCTTATACGACTGACTATCCATTGTTTGGGAATTTTCATTTGTCTGCATACACATAACCTTTAGAATGCTCTAGGTGGAGATGGAGATTCCGTTGTTGATTCGCCGATGAAGATGCAAACCGAGTGCACCAAAGATAGAGCGACAGCCAACGCCATTGATGCTCAATTTACAAAACAACTGCATCAATAACTCAATAGCCATTCGCATTCTGAATTTATGTCTATAATATTATTTCTCGCTTCTGCTCATTTCTAAGAAACTCGTACAATGCAAACCAGCAGATACTCCAATTAATCCAATTTGACCTCTCGCAAATCGATTTCCCGAGTACAACCGGGAATTTATGTGCATAAATAATGGCTCTTATCGGGCACGCATTCTTTAAATAAAATCACTATTAAGGCATGGAAAGTGAAGTGAACCGAAAGTTGGTAGCCGAGAACTGCGAGTTCGCAACGCGAAAACTAACTACATCCGACTTTGTTTGGCGATCCTCCTGCCCGAGCCAATGCATCAAGCTGAAAAATGCAAACGGCAAAAATAGCGGCGGGACATCAAAGTCGACTGAAAGTAACCAAACCAAATTTGTCGTTATAGGTCACCAATTTCTCGAGGGAGTGCATTACGAGCGATAAGCGCCCACTGCATTTCCCCTCTCCTTCCCCCCCTCCAATGAGCTGATGATAAAGCACGCCATTATTATTCCAGCTTGTTTTTTATTACGAATTTCGCAGGAATAATGAGCTGATTAATCCAGGGACATCTGCATTTAAACGAAAACGGGATCCTCCTGCAATTTCATTTGACCTGTAAGGGTGATTTACATTAATACATTGCGTGTCCTGGGTCGCCTTGTGAAAAAGTCCACTAATTCATCCCTCTAAATGCATCCCTTTTTTTCTTAAAAAAATCTTAACACGCTTTATGTAAAGCAGCCCATGTAGATGCTTGTGCTCCGAAAGGGTGACGACGTAAAGTCTCGTGCATAATGTGGTTGCTCAGCATATATCAGACCAACGCCTGGGAGGGCATTTTTGATTATTCACGAGGCACGTGCTCACTTTCTCAGCACTCGACGATGAAATGTGGACAAGGGATAAACGTCTTGGGGTATTGCACGTCGCTGTCCCACATGTCGTCCCTCTCTCTCTCTCTCTCTCTCTCCGTCTGTCTGTCTACCCTTTTCCCTTTCCCTTGCCCATTGACCTTATCGTTTATCTTTATCTTATTCTCTCACCATCTTTATATTTCTATATTCACAGGGGGTATTCTCGATCACCTCTCACATCCTTATCTTGCATTCCTCGGTGAGCTGGTATATACGAAGCTGTATATCCTCGATCGTTCAATCTTCCCTTCTACGTAACAAGGTTCTCTTGCCATTTCTATGCATGTAGATGTACATACATATTGGATCATGCTAGGATTGCAGCTGTGTGGGTGCTAATATTTAATAGCTTTTTTGAAAAATTTTTCGTGAATTATTATCTTTCCTTCTAATTTTTCAATTCGCTGTTTTGTATTCGTGTTAGGATACAAGTGAATTATAGTGCAATTAATACAAAAAGTACAAGAATCTTATTATAAAAATTGTGTCTGTGATAGATATTTCAACACTTTCACCCAAGTTTATGATAAATTATATTTTATAAGTCGTGCAAATATAAATAAAATAAGTATACTTTTTTTTTATTTGACGAATAATTATTACCTTCCATCAATCTGTATAAACATATTTATAATAATGAAAGTTCAATTAATACAAAAATTTAACACAAAAAGTGTAAATATTTATATATATATTAAAAATTGTATAAGCATTTACAATGCATAATCAAATAAGGAAATGCTGCATTTTTTTTTGAATTACATTAAATGTACAGACAATAATTAATATTCTTTTTAATTCATTTTTAAAATGTAACATCTTTTCTCTTCTAATTACTTATAAGAATTATTGTATTTAAATTACAATACTTCATATTTGACATGCTGTCAAAAATCAACTTCTACAATTTTGAATCTTTTTACTTTTAAAACATGCAAATTACGCTTTAATTGTAAAAATCAAATAATAATGAATATTCGTTCTAGATAAATTATATTACAGAAATATATATGAACGAAATATTTTTTACACGAGTAAATACTAAAAAATTTTAAATCTTTTTCGAATCCGTGATGATCTATCTTTGCATTATTTAATCAATATAGACACAAATTAAATTTGTTACTAAAAAAGTAAAAAAAAAAGTATACATTTTTAACGAGTATAACAATATGATCGATTGAAATATCAAATATCGTTATAATTACCAATTAAAAAATGAAAATATTTTCAAAAGGAAATGAAGAAAGCAACATGAAAACGAGTAAGTTTACGTGCGCTAAAAGCAGACAAGAGATTGATTACACGCGGGAGAAATCAATCTTATCTTTATTCTCATACATAATATTCTTGTATATTTATATCTAATTTTTATTAATGTCAATGAGATATTTTTAATTTGTTATTACTACTTCCGTGATTTCAATAATTAGTTATCCTATGATAATTATTATTGCTAAAACATAAATCAATATTTTATTATTTTATCATTGCTAATTTTAATATTCATGATTTTATGTCATTTTTAATCGTATTTATGATGAATTACAAAACTAAAAATTATGATGTACAGCAGTTGAATTCTTTGTGATTGTCATAGTGAGTGAGATGACTACATGTACACAAGTAACGCAACTTTATATTATAAATTTTTTTACTATATCCATTCATAAAAAATAATACACAGTGTATTCTTGCATTTCATAATACAATTTGATATATTTTTATTATATTTTATGATCGAATCATTTTATATAAACTACTGAGTTTTATATTAACATGTTCCGTATTATTTCATTTCCATTTAAAAACTTTTTCTCACACTTACCGGTTTACTATGAGGAAGAAACAGTAGCTGATTAGCTCTGTAAATAAAAACAAAAAATTGAGTGCGAAAAGAGTTCGAGCTCTCTTCTGAGACTATCACGTAGTAGATAATAGCGTTTTATGTTTGTGAAATTAATTAAATGTTATTTTTTATTAATTTCAAAAAGATACTCTATCAATACAGTATATATATATATATACATATTGAAAGTTGAATCAAAATTTGAATTTAAACAAATTTTTAAAATATTCTTATTAAATTTTTATGCAAATAAAATGTTATTATAAATATTGAATAAATATAATTATACAGTTACATATATAGTGTGTAACAAACTCAACATTATTAAATATAATCTTAGAATCGTAAACTGTATGTAAGAGTATTATATATTATAAGGACTATTAATAGTTTAACAATCTTAATTGCATTCTTTATTGTTAATCTTGTTTTTATTTTGGAATAATAAAGTTAAATTATAAAAATTTACAATTTAGTGAGATTAAACTAATTTTAAGGTACAAAATAATCATTTTCAAGAAAATTGAGAAGCGCATTTATTTTATTTTTGCATGAAAAGTGAAGAATATGTGACTGCACATTTAAATATACATGCTATATTTTCAGTATACTTTATTTATTTTTATGTAATAAAAACTTTCAGAAGTATTATATTTTCAATGTAAAAATTAAATTAAAACTTATGATATATTAAGAGTAAAATTCACTCATTTCATTAGAAAAAAATTAAAATACTATTCTATTTTTAAAAAATTATTACGATAGCTTAAAATTTAATTTCATATAAAATTATACAATCTTTTGAAAAAATTAATATAGATGTAATATAGATCTTACTATAGAAATTTAATGAGGCTTTTAAAGTTATCTGAAAAAATAACCGATGATAAATAAGTATAAAAATATAGATTTACATGAAAATACTGGAAAAAAAAGAAACACTTTTTCCAAAGTATCCATATTCATTAAAATTGAAAATTAAAATAAAAATAATAAAATATTTATATAATTAATTTTTAATAATAATTGCTTGTACAAATTACAAATATTGTACATCTTTTTGTACATAAAAATATATTAAAATTAGAATTAATAAAAATCAATAAATGTTAATAATAAATACTTAAATTAAAACTATTAAAGTTATTTATCAAATTCTAATAATTAAAAATAATTAAAAAAGTTATTATTCTTTTTTTAGTACTCATTCTTTAAATTATAGCTTTTATATTTTTATAGAGGATAATATACATACAATAATATATATATGAATAGTTTTTTTTCATGTTTTATATAATTTATATATATTTATTAACTTAAAAGAAATATATATATATAACAATTTACAATTTATATTATTATAAATATTTTTTTTTTCATATAAATACCTTTACATTCATTCAAGTAACTATGAGATATTTCATAATATTCTCAGTAATACAGATTTATATATAAGATAAATATTTTACATATGAATGATTTTAAAAGTAATACTTTATACAAGCGTATTTATTAATATTTTCTGTAAATATAATCATATAAAAATCATGAAATATTTTTAATTTATTTTATAAATTTTTTTCTATTTTAATTTTTTCTATTATCTTCTTCTGCTTTATTATTTCATTTTTTGACACAATATTACTTAAATAATATTATGCATCAAAATGGTCTTATGAAAAATTTTTTTTTAATATTTAATAAATTATGAAAGTTATTACAAAATATAGAGTGTTTATAAATATATTTTAATATTTTGATTTAATTTAAAAAATCTTGATTACAAATATTAGTTTTAATGTTGATGTTGTTTTTTAGAATTTTCTATTAGAATTTTTAAAAAATACATCAATCAATATTTTAGAAATTTAATGAAATTCAGCAGATAATAAGTAGAATAATAAAATAATATTATTATAATAATAATAAGAAAAATAAAAAAAAATTTTATTTCTTTTACAATTTTAATAATAGGATTATTTGTGTTGTTTTTAATTATTTAACTATAATTGAAAACATTTTTTATGTCTATACAAATTTTATAATTTTAGAAAAAATCTTTGAAGCCAAATCAATAATATACATATAAGCAGTATATTGCCATTTATCTGTAAATATAAATAGTCATAGAGGATTGGCGAAATTAAAGAAAAAAAAATTTCATATTTGATTTCATATAAGTACATATGAATTTATATGTATAATTTGTTTAAATATCCCAAAATATTAGGTTAGATATTTTATTATAGTTTGAAATGAAATTGATCATTGATAGAGAATCATCGCTCAAATTAACTTAGTAATGTTTATTAAATTGCACAATTAAACACTATTTTTTAATATAAATATAATAGAAAAAAATATATATTTAAAAGAATTTCTATGTACCAAAATTTTCATAGAGAAGAAGACACTCAAAGAAAGTATCTTTAGCTTCCATAGAATGAGTATAAAATTTTCGAGATTCCTCACTTTTTTATTTCTAACGATCTTTTCATTCCATTCTTAACATTTATCCTTACACATTCAGTTTACTTCTTTTCTGTTCTCACATACAAACTTCCCCCTAAAATTCTGCCTACCCGCGTCAGCGAAAACCCGGAAAATTTCTCCCTCTGACTCGAAAACGAAGCTCGAAAATAAGGCAGTAAAAGGAGAAAAGAGGAAGTCCACGTGTGAAAGAAAGAGAAAAGTAATAGCTAAGAACACAAGAGAGAATTCGATCTTGACTCGTATAGCTGTATTTTTCTCGGGACTCCTGCTGCTGTTTCAGTTTCGGAGGCTGCGCAGGAATGCCCAAGTTCCCGCCTCAGATGTCAGTGGAAAAGAGAAAAACTAGGGATATGAAATGCGATCAGTCCATATAAAATGACCTGAACAGTAGCCTCTGCCTTCACATACCAACTCGTAGTTATAACAACAATAGTAATTTCTACAATATTAACACTAATGCATTTTGATGATCTTTCGTACACCTCGAATCGTTCACACGTACGTGTATTTATGTGCGAATGCATTTATGCATGTACGTACGTACGTGACTATTTATGTATTTATGTATTTATGTACACATGTGTGTGTATACACACACACACACACATATGTGCGTGTGTATTTAAGTAAGTGCGTATGTTCATCCTGTTGCTTGTAACCGATCACTGCTTATTTAATATATGTAATACTGAGGGTAGGCTTCTTTATGCGATGTCACGCATGGATTCTTTCCAATAACATAGTTTCACAAACAATGGAAAATTTACCGCTTTTATACGGAAGATCTTATATTTTATTTCAACTTTTACAGCTTTCCTTATATTTTTCATTAGAATATTTATGAGTAATTTATTTTGCCATTATACTATATATTTTCATCCTTAAATATAATCTCTCGCTGCGAAACTGAGCGTGAAAATCCACTGTAATTTTATTTGCATTGTATATTTCTTAAAGTTCCAATTCCTTAGTTCTTATTGAAAACAAAAATTAAAATGCTATCTCAATTACTTTAAGCCTTGAAATAAAAATTTAAATTGTAGCTTAGAGACTCTACGCTAAATTAATAGCGTTAAAAGTGAGTAATTAGTAAATTGATTAATAAAAGGAAAAATTTAATACCAAAATAAAAATTAATAATTTTAATTGTATTTTAATGTTTTGTAAGATATGATCAATTTCTTTAATCATAACTTCCATTCATCGTTTAAAAGATGATATCAATTTAATTATTAGATTACTTCAATAAAATATTTAAATTAAAATATATAATAAATTATGAGTAATGCTTTTTATTTTTAATTCAAGATTTATTTTTGTATGTTAAATCAATTTTTAATATGAAAGAAACGATAATTCACATAAATTTTAAATTGTCTTATAGGATAAAAAAGAAAAGAAAAAGATTTCTTTTTCTGAAAATAAATTTTAAAAGTGATAGTAGAAAAGTTTCATTAAGTAGAATAAACCGAATACAGTAAGGCACAAGTTTTGTGAGACATAATTTTAAAGATATTTATTGAAGTCATCAACAATACAATATAAATAATATTTACAATAAACATTAAATCACTATTATATTTTTAAAAAAGACAAAAAAAATATGAAAAAATGTTGTAGAAGTCATATATAACTGCATAATAATATAAATAACATATTAATTACACTAAAAAAGGTGAAAGCACTTGTAAATGTTAAAAACTAGACAATAAATCTGGATATACAATATGATAAAGACTATTTACAATATTTGCATATAAAAAATGAAAGGAAAAGACAAAAATAGAGATATTTAAGTATATATATGTTTACATATAATTAAAAATATAGTTAATAAATAAATTAAATTGGGAGGCATCAATATTTTTTAGAATTATTTCTGTGGATATTTTTAGAACCTTTAATGGCACTAATTTAAAAAATTTAAAATTAATATTAAAGTTTAAATAAAGTCATGTAGCAATATAGTAATTTTATTAAATACATTTTCAAGATTGAGGCTAATTAATTTTATATTATTATTTTAAAAGTAAATCAGTAATTTATGTACGAAAGCAACTGCATCAAAATAAGATGACGAATTTAAATTAAATATCTTTAAAATATAACTGTTGAAAATATTAAACATTATAGAAGACGTAATACCAGCTAGTCGTAATTTATTTTCAATACAAAACTATTTGCTAGAAGAAAAAAAACTATCAGAAACTATAAAAGATTTTTTTTAAAAATATTCCACAGAATTATAATTAAATAAATGGGAAAATTTTTATTTATCATATTATATATTAAACCATCTAACGTTTTTAAAAAATATTGATTAAACTAAAGCCAATAAACTGATTCGAATTAAAAACCGAATTTATGTCTAAACTAAATTTACTTATACTATGAATAGTACAATGATTATTTTTAAAACCAAATTAGTATTATTCGAATGATCAGAGATAAAAAATTTGCAAATTCAAATATTATTAAACTTATGTGTATTATTGTTGTTGTTTTTTTTAATTAAATTAATAAAATATATTATGGCCTAAAATTCAGTATGCACTTTGGAAAAATCAGTGTCGATTAAATTAAAAAATGATATCAGAAATAATTAGATTGTTTTCATTGTCTTTATTAATTAATTTATGATTATGATTGCAATTTTAATGATTGGAATAGAATTTTTTTCTCGTTTAAATATTCGATTAAGTTTTGAAAGAAGTTATTAGACTCATTTAAATTAATATTTCCAATTTTGTTATTCCAAAAATGCACCTCAAATTATACGTAGTGTTGATGTTTTCCGACTAAACTCTTTATTAAGAATCAAGTATAATTCAATAATATGAATAATAAAAAATTTAATAAATAAAATTCGAAAATTTGTTAATCAAGGTTTTAAATAATAATATTTATTGGTAATTATTACAAATATAGAATTTAATGTAATTATGTTAATAATTAATACAAAAATGATCAAATTATTGCTTTATTTAAAATTTTAACACGAAATAATCGTTATGGAGTACAAACGTATTACCAGAAAAAATATCGTATATTTCTATTTAATTTAAATAGAAACGTTTCTTCACCATCCTAAATATATTGTAACTAAAATTTAAAAAGTAAACAATAAATTTTGTAAAATTTTGTATTCGTATCGTGTAACACAATTTAGATCTAACTTGCTCCAATAGAATTTAAAGAATTTTTATTAATTCTGTAAGTACTTTCATTATTGTAGGTGATAAAAATTAAAAGTATTATACAATCAAACTTACAATTGAAAACTAAAATGAATAATATACATTTGAAAAAAAAATTTTTTTAATGGAACTTTCAATTTTATTAAATTTTCTGTAAAGATCTAAGGATGTAGGATAAAAATAAACATTAAAGCCCAACAAAATGCGTTTAACAAAATCCGTCGCGTAACACTGAACATATTTTTTATCCATCCAAAATTGATTTTGACCTCATGAGGATTTTAAATTGGAGTTTTGATGATTAGAATTAACAGCAATGTTGGTAGCCTTGGTACTCTTTGTCTCCTTCGGTGTGTAGTAGATTGCATCCAAAAAGTACTTGGTAATTTCCCCTACAATGCTACGATCAGGAATGCTTTGACTTGTTCCGTATATAGCAAACTGTAATAATGAGAAATAAAGTGATTTTATGATTTCAAATAACAACTGAATAAATAATTACCTAAATATAAATTTTAAATAATTCATTTATATCCTCGAAATAATTATAATTTGTTTTTCACTTATACTTTTAATTTGAAATTTTAAAGATATAGGTGCAGCGAAAAAAAAAAGTTAGTTTATGGGCTAGCTATATTATAGTTATTATGTATATAGTTAGTTCTTAAGAATTTTTATTTGACGGTTTTAATTATTTTAAGGTACATAAGCAGTTTCGTCATATTTCTAGAGTAGAATAAGATAAAATTTTTAGAAAATATTCTTAATATAATTGAAATATTTACAATTGAAGAATATTATAAAAAAATATTAGGGTTTATAGTTAGAATTATTATATTTTAGTTATATATAAATAGAGTGTAGAGAAATTTAAAAAATAGTTTAATTTTTTTAACTATAAAAATATAATTATTAATACATTAACATGAAGCATTTAGCTTTAATTGTGTTTAAGTCAAAATTATAAAAAAATATTTGTTGTAATTAGATCACTAAATATTAAAAATGAACAAATATTTTCAATCGATAGCAGAACTACAATTATATTAGTATTTATTATAATTAAAAATAGGAAGATTTTTGAAAGGTTTTATATTGACTTCATGAATTTGAATACAATGTTCTATTTTTATCGCATTTTTTATTAAATTATCAGTTAAAAAATTTTACTTGAATTTTTATACTCAACATTTTAACTACTACTATGTCAAAATTTAAATTTCCTTCGCTTTTAATGCTTCTTACAAATACATTGCATTAGAAGAAAAAGAAATGAATATAAGTTTTATTATTTATTTGATATTGATTTAGATTTTACTATTATTTTACAGTATATTTATTGGTATTATAACTTTTAAAAGTCTATTTGATGTGTCAAAATTGAATCTAATAAATTTATTTATTGAAAATTGAAAATTTACTGAAAATAACTTATTTACTGAAATTTTGCAGTAAAATAAAATGATGAATTTTATCAATATGATTTTATTTTATTTTAATATTTATGCCAAATTTAATAAACTTATTATTTTTAATCAGGTACCGTATTTAATAGTGAATTTTAATAAATATACATCTAATATATTGAATGAATCTAAAATACAAAAAAAAAAAATTAAATAAGTTATGATATATAAGTATTTAAGCCTAATTAAATATTAATCTACATAATTCCTAATAAAATAATACAAAAAAGTATTAAAGAAATTTTATAAAGAAATATTGTTGAATACAAATATAATGTATTATTCACGTTGTATGTTTTACTTAATAATATTAATTATATACGATTAAAATAACTAATGAAAAAATGTTGATTAATTAACGTAATACATTTATTATTACTAAAATAGCAACTTTTAGACATCTAGTAATCAATACCATTATTTTCAGTGTGTGCAACGCGTATACTCTTCTTACTTCAAAACCACACTCCGATAACTTGATTATGTGACTACATACTGCAAGAAAATCATCAAAGGCATGTTAAATTACTGAAGTAAAGAACGCGTACTTATATTTATGGTCAAAATACTCGTCTTCTTACTAATTATTTCCTGAGCAAAATTTCGTTATACAACATAAAATTCAATATATCTTTCTTGTTATTATTGTCTTTTATAAAGAATTGTGTTTCCACTATTAATGATAATTTAAAAAAATAGTAATTAAAATTAGAATTGGATAACAAATAGTTTGGTATTATTTATTTAATTGAGTGTTAACCTACAAATGAACATTTATAAATGCCTATTTAAAAAATTTGATACATAGACTTAATTGTACAGTGAAATAAAAAATATTTAATATAAGTGTATACTGTTATACATAATCAAATTTACTTAATATCTAATTCAAAATAAATAAATTAATTTTTCAATTAAATTTAATTTTTAAAATAAAAATTAAAAATATAATTTATTTCATTATTTATACAAGTATTAGATTAATACGTATATTTATTCTTAAAATCTAGCCTGGATAAAAATGAAATATTTTTCACAGACATACTTATAAATAATAAAATTCTAATAGAATAGAACTTTTTAATTTAAAAATTTTTTTTAATCTTTTAATATTATAATTAATAATTCTTTTATATATATAAGATTTTTAATAAAAGCTTATTTACATAAGTAATATATTTAAATAAATTATAATATTACGTAAATATTTATTTATTTTCCGATTGATTAAAATATATTCAAATAGTGGATTTTTCCATAAATTTTAAATATTTCAAAAAATTGAGTGAATTTGAATTATTAAATTATTTATATTCGTTTGCTTTTAAAAAAATTATGAGAATACCATTTGATTTTTCAATTTTTGAAGAATATTTAACCACGTGTAACACATTAAATACAATGTTTCATCATATTGAAACTTACAATTTTTTATTAATAAGATAATTTAGATATAGGTCAATACAAAATATTAATCAATATATTTTTTATTTATTATTTTATTTGCAATAAAAATATTTTAAATAAAGTTAATAAAATATATAGAACTTTTTATACAAAAAATGCTTGAAAGGTTTCAAGGTAAAAGTGTGTCTTACTATGTATAACTTTTTCTACTTCCTTTATATATATTATTTTTCAACTTTATTTTTGAAATTTGAAATTATAAGTATATTTTCAATTTTCTTTTTTCTTTATCTAGTACATAAAATTTCTTTCTATTATTTACATTTAAATTATAATTTATAACATCATAATTTAATTATATTTTTTTACTATTATCATTTTTAGCAAAATAATAAAAATACTAAATATAACGTTAGTTGTAAAAAAACAATACTAGTAATACTAAAATTTGACATAGAAAACTATTATTATCTAAATATATTATGTAAGTATAAAGATGTATTAAGTATTGATTATTAATATTCAAAAATATAAAATAACGCGAAAACGATGCAAATCGAGATACTATTAGGTTGACATTGTTTTACTATAAATAAATTTTTATTTAAAACCTTATCTTTTTATATTATAAAATAATTTTTAATCTGATAAAAACATTATTTTTTAACATGCATACTTAATTTTTTTAATATTAATAAACATTATAATATATAAAAATATAATGCATCTTTTCAAATATTATTGTTTAATTAGATATTTATATAGCTTAACATATATAATAAAATAAGAGTAATTCTGTAATACTTATTTTAATAAGTATTAATATTCTTTGGATGCGCCATAAGTTAAAACTAAGTTTTATTTTAATTTTAATAATGTAAAAATTGTATTTAATAATTTATACAATTTTTATAAAAACTATTGATTATTTAATTTAAAGATATATTATTAGATCATAAGATCTAATAATATATATATATATATATGATATATACTGTACTTCAGATTAAACTAAGATTAGATGATTATATTTTATTTTACATAAGGTTTAAAGTAATTTTAATTCTTAAAATATTTTGATATAAAAATTCAAATATGATACTAAATTTTATACAATATAAAAAATTTTAGTGAAAAAATTAATGAATGTATTATACGTGTATATAATATATCACATCTGGCAGAAAAATTTATTTTAGTACTGACTGATAAATGGTAGAGATAATTTATTCATCAAAGTATAAAAATATAAAATTGTATATAAATTTTTAACACAAAACTAGTTTTATTATTAAAATGAATTAAAAACGAATATTTAAACAATAATTATACGTATATATTAAATATTAGCTTAAATACCAATGAAATAAATTGAAATTTATTGAACATAATATCAAATCGTTTTGATTTTTTTCTATTCTAATTATAAGCATGTAAATAAAAATTATTAACTGATAATACAGCACATATCCATTCAACAAATATTAAAAAAAAATTATTTATATTTATTACTTTATTAGCTAATAATTGTATATCCAACTTGTAATTTATTTTTTTAATCTAGTAGTTCAAGTGCCAACAGGACTTTTTCATTTTTTATCACTTGAAACTTATAGAAGAATGAAACTTTGAAAGCACTTTTTATTGAATTGGTGAGCATAAATCTAGGTTTTTCATTGGGAACGTGGAGGGGGGGGGGTGCCTGTGATGTAAGTGTAGAGCTAAAATGCATAATTTTTAGACCAGTTCCAGATGGTTCCAATGTAAGTGATGATACGTTCGGAGCCGACAAGTCGGGCGCAAATTCACCAAGATGCACATAGGAAAAAAGGTTAAACATCGATAAAGATACGCATGTGTGTATGTGTATGTGTGTAAGTTGGGATGTATACATTCATTATATTATAATCGAGAGCAGGTGGGCTTTTCTCAAGGACTCTTTCTCTTTTTCTTTCTCTCGTTCTTGAATGCTTAGATGACATGCGATCTTCTCATTCGTAAGGCGCCTGGTTTTGTCTTGCATGTCTTTTCCCTTTGCTTAACTTTCTCTCTCTCTCTCTCTCTCTCTCTCTCTCTCTATCTCTATCATTCATTCGCTACTGTACATGCTTCTTTATTTTACTTGAGGACTACTCGTATCGAAATATAAAAATAAAAAAAAAATTATTATGTAAATGTAAAATTACATTTTTATTAAATTAATAAAATTACAATTAGCACGTATGATTTTTCTTTCGTGGGCAAGCTGAAAATTTTGTAAAATGTTTTTTAAATTATATGTAATGTGTATAACAATGAATAATGCTACAATTAACATTAAAGATAATTGCAACTGTCGTTAATTCATAGATATAATGAATGAAAAATGATGTGGTGGAAAGGGGAGAAATAGTGAAATTGATCAAATACTTGCTGAATCGTTATACCTCCTTTTGTATGAAATATCAAGCATAAATACAGTTTTCTGAGAAGCTCGTCTTTTATTTAAAAAAGAACAAAATTTCATTCTTCAATAATATTTTTTATTTTCTGCGTTTCTGCTGAGTTTAATATTGAGGAATAGAAAACTGTGCTTTCCAAGTCGAGAGTATGTGGTATAAAATACAAAAGTCTGTCTCCAAAATATTAAACTCAGCTTTCCAATACCTTAAAATTGCGCAAGTGTAAATAAAATATAATGATATAATAACCGAATCATCTCAGATTATGCCGCGTTCCTAAACTCAAAAAGGACCAAACGTTCCCGTTTCACTGTGCAATAGATAGATCGTTCGTAAATTATTAAAAGGATGCATTTCAATAGGGTTCGTGGAAAATGAGGCAAAGAAAAACGTGACTTACCATGTCTGTGGCAACTTCGGAGGGGTTCTGAAGTATCTTCGTCAAATCCTCCCTGACATCTTGGATGAATTTTTGAGCGATTCCTGGCTCGGTGTGCACGTGGGTCACGCATATATGCAAGGCACTGGGAAATTGCAGAGGATTTAGGTTCCAACCACGAGCATTAAGAGCTTCGGACAGGCGAAAGATGTCGAACTCCTTGGAGCCAATGGCTACGACCGAGGTGGCGGGCTTCCCGAACACATAAATCCCGTCCATTTTCCTCAATCTGTCAACGAAACAATCAACATTGTTAAAGATGGAATAGATAGGAAGTGAAACACCGGACCCTGGACAAACGTAAACTCCTGGAGGAGAGCGTGACTTGGCTACGCCAAAGGGATCCATGCCGCTTTGTGCGTGTGAAAGAAAGCAGGCGTGCATCAACGAGATAAACTCTGTGTGTGTATTTGAGCGGAGGAATCTGTCGGCCCGATTATAGCTGTACAGGAAACTGATGCAGAAAATAAACTGCTTTATGAAAATTTATGACGAAAATGCTTTCCATTGTAACGCGCGATTATTTATCATTTACATTTCATAACATTCAAATGCATTTAGCTCGAGCCATTTGTCAAATATCGTTTATTAGAATATTAAGAGCTGTGATTTTAGGACCTACATTTCTGATAACATGAGCTACTGAGTTTGAATTTAAGATTCATTGTGTTTATTCAGAAATATCAACAAAAAAAATATATTATTTAAGACGTAGTATCAAAGTGCTGCAATTGTTTCTTGGAAATATCTTTAAGATAATATTAAAACAATTCTATAAATATGTTATATAAATTATAACATGATCGGTGTGGTATAAATTATAATTTAGACGGTTTACAAAATTAAATGAATTGAATATAAAATGTATTAATTTATAAATTTCGATAATTTTATAATAAATTAATAATTTATTTGAATTTTGTCGTAAAAATTGGTTTTTATTTAAATCAAGTACTAAAATGATGGTTATTGTCTCTATATTCTAAATTTTATTGCTTATGATATATATAATATTATATATTATATTTTATTACATTATATTATACATATTATCTTGAAATTAATATAAAAATATATTGATATCATTACGTTCATTTACAAACCGCAGTGAACATAAAATTATCAAAATCCTTACACAAGTAAAAAATATGCGTTATAGAATTTTTTAATAAATAAATTCAATGCTAATTTATAAAACTGGAAAAACGAGCATTTTATTTGTTTATTTTATTAGAATATATTTTTAATGTAAATACAACTATTTTGAAAAAGCACGGAAAATGCATACAAATAGTACAAATACTCTACCTCCATTTCATTTAATTGTAAGCATCTGACTAAACGTAAAAAGGAAATTTTGTACCTTTAAAACTATTCGCTTGAATCTATAAATTAAGAAAGTATTAAATTATAAATATACATATTATTTAGTTCATATTTTTATAAAAAAAAAATCTTTAATTTGGACTTGTTATATAATATTAAAATGATACGTGTTGTAAATGTAAGGTTTGTATTAAATACATCATTTTGTTGAAACAAAGTTAAACAATTTATCACAAAACAATTATGCAAAATTTTTTTCCAATTTTAATAAATACATAAACAAATAATTTATATAAAAAAATATTTCAGTTAAACATTAATTTTATATAAAATAATAAGAATACAAATTGTTATGTTTTTATCTTGTGTTAAGTCAATTTTCAACTTCCTGAGAGCTAATTATTTCGTGACTAAATTTACATTTTTTAGTAAATTCTCTATGGTTAAAGCTGTGAAGAAAGATAAACATTATCTTTTTGATCTACTAAAATTTAACATTTATTTTACTGTCATATGCAAATTTTGATATACGTAAAACTTTAAATATCTTTTAAAGAGATATTAAAATAAATAAAAATAAACATCCCCCTTTTCTATTATTAATTCTAGTTTTTTTATTATAACGTGCAATAAATTAATGTGAATTCATTAAAAAAAGGAAACACAACCACTACTAATACATTTATTTTATTTATTAAAAGTATTTTTATAAAATAATATAAATATACACAATTTTTATACAAACGATTTTAAAATAAAGCTTTTTATTTTTTTTTACTTTTTATTTCCATTATCATACTTTAAACTTCATTTAATACTAATTTATTTTATTTTACTATAAAAATATTTCATAAAACTTTTTGTTTAATTTTGACTCAATTGTACAAATACAGAGATAATAATTTTATGTCTTAATTTATTAAAATTAAATTTAGAAAAATTTGAATTACTTTATTGAATATTAAAGAAAAATAAAAATTACAATTATTATAATTTTATTTAGTCACTTATATACGATAATTTTACATAATTTAAAAATAATAGTAACAATAATGTTTCGAAACATTTAATTATACCGATTAAAAAATTAGATTTCTTAAATATTTATTAAAATTAAAACTCGCGTATCTGCGTTTTATCTCAATGAAAGTTTAAACACGATTTTGCATCAACTCTAATTATAATCTAATTATTCCGATAGTAAACTGGATAGCAAAAACTTTAAAACGTGCACAAATTCTTTACAGAAAAGCTACATAAAACTACGACGATTATAAAATTTTCAACATTTTTTCTGTTAATGAAAGTCATTTCCTGTAAAATGGTTGGCCAACTTTACGTGTCGATTTTTCTTCAAAATGAAAAAAGCATATAGAATACTTGTATAATTAATATAGTAAATTTTAGTTCATCTTATTTTTATAAAGATTAATAATTCAATAATTATATAGTCATTTGGAATTTTTTTAATATGAATAGCATTTGGATATTTGAATGAATAAGCATCTAAATACCTACATACATTGTATTTATTATGTATATATATATATAAATCATTGGATAATTATTATTGTGTAAATATAATAACAAAAATGGAATAAAAATTATTATAAAAAATTAATGTAAATAAAGTTAAGAATAAATAAAAAACTTCAATATTTAAATATCTATTTTACAATATTAAAGTTTAAATCAAAATTCGATCATAGTAATATTAATCGTTTGATAGAATATGTGAAATATTGCAATATAAAAATAAATTAAATTTTTTTGATATTGTTAACTGGCATATATCTTACCACAAAATTTACCACATATTTTAGCAAAATTCAAATATAACAAGAAAAATATTTGTTTGAATAGTTTAAGATTTGGACAACATCCAGCAGTAAAAACCAAATGTATCTCTTTTGTTCGACTGTATTTACGTATTTTACGCTTCCCAGAATACGGTTTTACCAAAAGAGGAACTTCTTATGTTTATTTCTCCAAAAAGATGTTTGTTTTTTAAATTTTACTGTAACTATATAATTTAAAAATTCAGTTTTCATTTTCTTTTAAGTGAATTGACATGCAAAGTATTTATATCGTATTTGGTCCAAATAATTTTATGATTATTATAAAACACATATTCAATATAAAAAATTGAATTTTTCACAAAAATATAACTTAAATTAAATTAATATTGCTGTAATAATGAATAGATACAGATTTATATTTTTTATGTTTACTAATAATATTTAATATTATATAAAATATGTAGATAAAAAATTTGACTTATACACTGTTGTCTCTGAATTCAAAAGTTTTTTTTATTTAAGAATTGATTTTATTTATCGGTTTAGCATTTACTTCCCAATCTGGTTTGAACTGTTACAGATATTTGGATCGATAGTGTCAGTTATTAGATATGCGCATTCAAGGAGATAAAAAAAAAAATTTTAGAATATTTTATTTTAATTTTATATCCTTAACTTAAAAAATGTTATTCGAAAAATTTGAAAAACAAGTTTCTGATTAAATGATCAAATATCTATCGCATAATATAATAAACATATCAATCTAGACAATATATTTTCATGTTTAATACATTTACAAAATAATGTAAAAATTATAAATGAAAATTATGAAGAAATACACATTAGTTACATAGGAATAAAATATATCCTTATTATAGGAAATGAGAACAACAAATTGAATTATGATAAATAATGATTTTAAATTAGTTTTATATAATTTAAATTTATCATTCTATTATTTTAATAAATAATTTTATAAAATAAAACATGATATTATTTTAAATGCAAGTTGATAACATTTTTGTTTCAAATTAAATTGTTTTGTGATTTTAGGATAATGAAATTAAAATTGATTACAAAATATTTTGATAAATGGTGTAATATTTAATAATAATAATAATGGTATAATATTTGAACATAAATTTTTCAATTTCAATTGTTTAATATTCGTTTTTGATTCTTAGTATGAAATTTGAATAGTTAAAAAAGCTGTGCAATAATCTAATATTTATTGAATTGTGTAAATTCAAAAATGAATATTTGTACGTTTGACTGACTACAAACATGTATAGTTGTATTTATAAATAATAATACTGTCAAATGAATAAAGTGTTTTGCGATAACTAACTATTATTTTAATATTTCTTCTTGAAAGAAATGAATTCATCATATTAAAAACTTTGTAATGTCATCATAAAATAAAATATCCATTGAGTTATAAGAGAGTTTACAATTACTGAATAATTTCAAATTTTGAAAATACAATGCAATAATATATTTAAAATAAATATATTTTAAGATCTCAATGAATCTTAAAATAATATATAATCTTATTTTGCCGATTTTTCATGAAATTTTTAATAAATAAAAATTTTAATACAATTTGTAATTAATAATTTTTATAACGAATAAAATGTTAAATAAATAAGGATTTTTAATATTTTATAGTTCATAATTCATAAATGTTTTGATAAAAGCCGTTAAAAATCGAATAAAATTATAAGTATATAGATAAATTGGTAATATTAAAAAAAAAGTAATAAAAAAAATTTAATTGTATTGATGAAACTTATATATTCAGAAAGAGATTTTACATTTTAAGAATCATTAATTATACATCAAATAAATTTTTTTATTGCACGTTACAAAAAAAAAAAAAAAAAAAAAATTTTTCAAAATAAATACAGTATTGATGAAATTTAGAATTATTATAATGCATCTTATATGTTTTGGACTAAATTAAATTAAACATGAAATCGATAGTAATGCAAATTTAGCAATAAAAAATTGAAGATTACTTTAGTATATTACAAATATGTGTATGTATGAATGAAACAAAAATCATACGCGATACACTGAAATTTTTAAATATTAGCTATAATTTTATATTGAAATACATAAAATGAAATCTGACATTTAATATCTATCTTAAGAAATCTTTAAACATGAAGTTAAGTCGAGATAATTGTCAAAATTTGTTAGAGTAGATGCCGAAGTGAATAATTCAAAATATACAAAAACGATATAAAAAATTGTTGAAATACCGAATAACAAATAGACTAAACTAAAAATTCAAAAAGATTCAAAATTAATTTGAAACACAAAATAGCGAGTACTACTTTGTCAGAAGTATTATTATTTCAAGAATCCGTTTCACTACAATTTCGAAAGGTGAGTAATGAAGATGGAAAGTTAAAAGATTGAAAAGAGATCGTTTCGAGGATTATTGATAAACAAGTGGGAAGTGATAAGTGATGATAATGGTTATAAAAAGCTAGATACATACTCTTGCTCGATGAACCTGCTGGTGTCGATGACCTTCCTGGTGGCCTCGACATAGCTTTCCTCGCCGAAATACATGAGGGTGGCCCAGCAGGAGGCGATGATACCCCCGGCCCTCGAGCCATTAACTGTTGGTGAGCCGTAGATGCCCCCGAGCCAATCGGTCGTGATCGTGTACTGGCAGTGCCTATACTTTCTGTCCCTGTAGAGGATGACCGAGGAGCCCTTGGGTGCGTAGCCGTACTTGTGGGTATCGGCGCTAATGCTGCAGACGCCCTGGAGCCGAAAGTCGAAGTCCGGGAGGCTATAGCCCGCCGCGCGCATGAAGCAGATGAGGAACCCACCGAGGCAGGCGTCGACGTGCACGGGGATGTCGTACTTTAGCCCCAGGTCCGAGATCGCGGCGACGTCGTCCATGGTGCCGTAGGGGAAATTCGGGGCCGAGCACACCAACTGATTTTATCAATTTTATCAATTAGCGGAGAGTTGAGAAGCCGCGGGGCTAAGGTTCGAGGCCGAGGGGCAGTTGAAATCTTAAAGTTCAGACAATTGCTTTTATGTGGATTAGCTTTAAGTTTAGCCCTCGCAATGCTCGGCGACCCCGATCCTATCCTATTATGAAAAGCGTGTTACAGGGTGCAAATTTCTTTTTTATGCACATAACTTGATACCACAACCCTTCCGACCAAAGTTAAGCACATCCCTTCGTGAAAATGTGTTTTCGTTATTAGATCGATGATAATCTTACAAAGTTGCCTATTTGAAATTGAATTATTGAACTATTTGAAACCATAAAAGCATAAAAATATAAGATTTTTTGTGTAATATCCGTTTTGCAGAATTAAAATTTAAAAAATTTATTTACTATCTGTAAAACTATGAGCAATTTTTTATCAAGCTATTAATTATAACATGAAAACATTTGATTAAATCGAGCTCTTTTAAATTATCGTATAACCTTGATCAAAGCATTTTTTTTATATTCATGTTTTAAGTGATCTAATATTATAATATACAAATATATTTACATTATAAGGACTAACTTTTTTTTTTAAATATTAAATCATCGTGAAATTATTATTTACCTGTCCTGAATATCAAATCTTATTGAATCTTAGAAACTGAACTTAAATACAACCAAAAAATGCAATCGTAAAATTAATCAATTTAATTTTAAATAACATTTTTTAGTTTAATACGATAAGCAATTGATTTTTAATAAATCACTTTAACGTCATAGTGTTTTCAAAATCTTAAATTGACTATAAGATTTTATACATTTTAAAGAAGATCACCAAAAAACTTGTGTAAGATACATATTTCAAAAATAAAACTTGGCAAAAATATGGCTATCGAAACATCTAAATATGCAAAGTCAATTACTGCACGCACAAGTAATGAATAAACAAAAATTGCTAATATTTATTCATATTATTAAAAGTTCAATTCTCACCATTAAATAAAAAGATTTATATCTGAAATAGTAAAATAATTTTGAGACAATACTAACATAAAAACACAACATAAAAATACAGTAATTTTCTAATTCGTAAAAGTACAAGAAATATTTTTAATTTCTTTTAAACAAAATATTAATAAATTTATTATATATAAATCAATAAATAAATTAAATTAAATCATAATAATAAATGTTATAGTTGCATTAATAATATATTAATATAATTTTTCAATCATGAAATAACATCTATGCATAATAAAAAAAAAAAAAAGTCACTTTGAATTCAAATACAAATCTTATTAAATATTTGATTGTTTTAAAACTATTTTAAAGTTTCTATTTTGAAGTGTAGTAGGAGGTTTACATTTATAGAACTGAGAAGTAAAACGTTTTACTGTAAACATACAAAATCTATTTTTAAATCAATTATTAACTTTGTTCAAAAATAATTCACATATCTATAATTTAATCTATAGGTATATGTAAATACTCTACTGAGCATGCATGTTATTCGAAAAAAAACTTTTTAATTTTAATTTCAGTGCTAATATTAAATACAAATTTAAATATTGAATAGGTACAATTTTAAAAAATGTTTATAGCTTATATTTAACTCATTACATGATTATTTAGCATTTAATTAAATGTTTCTGATATAATTTTATATACAATTAAAAGATCTTTGACCTCTAAATCATCATACATTAATTGTGGTATAGAATATTGGTCTAAAATGAAAAATGGAAGAAATCTTATTAAAGGAATCTTTATTTTTTTTATAATGTAATTTTAATTAAAAACTGATGTTTATTATCTAGTATACTAATTAATGACCTTTAATTCAATAGAAAAATAATTATTATCAATAACTATCAAACTCAAATTATTAATATTCGATAGTTCTACATTACAAAAAAAAATTTATTATTTACTATTTATTTAAAATAGTCTTATTGGATTACTTTGCAGTCACTATCTATTATTAATGCAAATAATATAACTGTATACCTAACTATTTACCAGACATGGCAGTTAGTAATAGGTTTCGGGTTAATGATTCTGAGGAATATTATTAGGGCACCATCAGTAATACCTGATGCTCAATACACAAAACAGTGATTTGACAATCATGCTGGGCAAAAACATCATGCATACTATTTTGATGGGACTATCACAGACGAAAATATTAAAGAAGTGTGTCTTGGAGGATATACACAACAGAAGTTAGCTATCAATACGGCTAAACACCAAATACATTGGTATTTTTCCCGTGTGGAAAGAGCTAGATATAGCTTGGATCTTATAAAGGGATTAAAATTAGAGAGACAAAGGCCGAGATCACCTCTTGGGACATTATTAAGGTAGAGAACTAAATCAGGTCATACTCCATATTTGGAAATAGAACCAGCTGACGAATCTATGGACAGATGGTTAATTGTTGTCTTCTTGTTGCTAGACTAGCGGGAAATTTTCAAGAAGGGTTTAGAAAAGTTTTGCGATAATGACTTTTAATAATTGCTAAAGCTAGAGGTTTTCCACAAGGGGCTATTCCTCCTAAATTAGCTTTTGACACCTGGCCCTTAGATCCATGATAGCAGCATTAAATATGCTTTTTATCGATATTCAGAACACCAAGAGAGCAAATTAAGAATATGCACTTTAAGATCAAGATACAAAGGTTGTTTAAGATTACTATCTATCAGTTTTATGGCTCGATTTTTAGATTTTCAATACATTGCAGATGTAACAAACTGGCTTTATATAAATTCTCAAGCCGATCATAATAATGATGATAAAAACAAAAGAGGAAATCATTAAGAATGACTTATTTTCCCTATCAAGTAGATAGAATTTTATTCAACGTGCCTATTCTTCAGCAACAAGAAATGCAAATTTGTACTTTTTTATCCACGCGATGATTACTTTATTAGGTTTCACAAGATCAAAAAATTCCAGAATAATAACTGATCAAAATAGGGCAAACCCTAGCAAGAGGGATTTACAAACCGAGGCCCGGAACAGGTAAGAATGGACCTGTCGTCAGTGAACATCTTGTGAAAAAGTGTATAAAATTTAAAGATTCATTGTAACGGGAAAGCTGTTACAATATATACAATTATGTATATATGTTATTCTAATATTGTATGAGTATTTCATGATTTATATTTGATAAATACTTTGATTTTTATATGCATTAAGAATAACTAGAATAAATTTATTAATTAGAATGGGTGTTGTTCAATCAATAAGGGGTTGGCAATTCAAGACAATGTCTAACAAGTGCAAAGAGAGCAAACTTAATACTCAAAATGAAATTAATAAATCGACAATGCACTCCAATACATAAAATACGCATAATGCTTTCTTAAGAATTTCAACTAAAGACTCAACAAATTTTTTGTAATATACAATATACGATTGCACTCAACTCTCAAACTATATTATAAAGTATAGCTACATCATAGCTACGATCAGACTATATGTATTATGTAGAAAAAGAGAGAAGAGAGCGAGCTCGAGTGAGGGACTTGTATATATGACCTTACTTTTTTGTATGAGGAAAGTCAAAACTTAGTAGTTCGCCACTTAGTGGCGGAGCGCAGTACTACTGCAGCTATCAGAGTTTGAATTGCACGAATACATAGACTTCGCGTTAGGGTTTAATTAACTCTTAATTCTCAAACAATAACTAATTGCAATAAGTATTTGTAATTGCTTCTTTAAAAAGTATTAATAATTATTAAAGTACAGTATATCGAATAAATAGTATAAGACTAAATAAGCAAATTTTCAATAATATATTATATGATTATTCTATCTATGAAATGTGCGATAAAAAATACAAAACTTTTTTTACAATTCTTTTACTGGTCATATCTAGTTTATTGCAAAATATTATTTTATTTTACTGCATGAAATAAAACAATTAAAAATTTTTTAATAAACTATTTGTATATATGTATATATATATTTAGTTTATATTTCGTTAATTTTGATCATATGCAATGAGTAAAATTATTATTCTTATTATTATAATTTTTCTATGGAAAAAAATGTAACTTATCAGAATTTAAATTTTCTACATATCCGAAGATCTTGAATAAATTTGCATTCCATATACTTTACAAAATCGCATCTAAAAACAACATTATCCTTATCTAACCGCCGTCGAAAATATTACAATCATCAAAATGTGTAGAACTAAATTTATTTATTCTGATGTATTCTTATCTTTATTTGATGTGTTGAACGTGGTAATAACTTCCTGATTTCATTTATTTGATCAATATTAGAATTTTTCATTCGTGCACTTAAAATATTTAAATGCTATTAAATAGGTTCAATTTCTTTCTCAAATTTATTTACTTTTTTAATTTCTTGTATAATTTTTCGGAAATATTTTTGTATATAAAATTAAAAATTTGAATCATTATTAAATTGACCTAATATTTATCAATATATGACAACAATTATTCCTTGCTTCTATATATGTGACCTCTTTTGAAATGGTGTTATTTAGAAAAAAATTTAGTTCAAATTTGAATCTTTTAATATTTATTGACTAAACAATAAGTTACCAAATATATTAAACAAAGTGTATGAAAAAATAATGTATTGTATACAATCGATATAGATTATTTATGACAAACTTAAATACAACTATTTTATCTTTTACACTTTACTCTGCATTTTTTATATTTACATTCTTTCTTTTCGTTATATTCTTCTTATCTTTTTAATTATTCATTTTTATTCGGCTAGATTTCACCATTGTCATTTCCTACTTTTATTTAAAATTGCGTCCGTTGCTTTTTAACTATTACTTGATATGAAAATACCAAAGTTTCTTTGACGAAATAATGAAAAATATTTTGAGTATAATCTTTTTCTGATTAACTTTAAGTAAAATAAATTAATAAATATATAGTGTTATACCGTAGTATAGTTATTTAATCAATTTTAATTTATTAACAAAAAATAGTTACTAAAAATTGTTGATACTGTATAGTTATAAATAAATCCTTGATTAAGCTTTCACTTTACTATGTATATAAAAATTTAAATATATTAGTTAATAGGTTTAAAAAACATGTGAATCATATGTATTTGTACGAGTAGTGCCATTATATATGCCGTGCTCTATTGTTGTAACATGAAATAATGCAAATCTTGATTCTTTTTTAATTACATAGTAGTTGTAAAAATATTAAAACTTACCATAAAACTTCTCGATCATTTTAATAAACAACTAAATAATAAAAAATTGTTTATAAATCATAAAATACATATTACGTTCTTTTTGCAGTAGTACGAAAACTTACCTAAGAATCACTTCGCTATAAGCAATAATTATTTAAAAAATTATTTAGAAAATCCGAATGGTCCGAATATATAATCAATACTTCAAAGTGTGTTTTCAAATACTTAAAAAAAGAAAAAGATAGAATGAAATTCCCTAAAACATAAAAAGCTTTTAAAATAAATCGTAAAGTTCAACTCTAACACCTGAAGATAAATTAATTTTAATTTGATTCCAATGAACTGTGCAACCTTCAAAATAAATAAAAAATCCTTTTTTCTTTTAAAGCATCTGTAATTCCATGGGTATAACCTACGACTGTTGATCGGTTGTCAATATTTATTGCAAAGCTTGATTGATCCAGTAAACGAGGCGAGACATTGGGTTCAATGTTACGTACACAGATTTACATTCAGCACCGAAGCCAATTTTGAAATGTGTCCGTAAACTTGGATCGATAAAGAATAGTTATGATCTTCTTCGTGTAGAGCCGGGACTCATAAAACGTCCTGGCATCACACACGCTCGGGCTCTCGGGAGGGGAAAAAATTCTGTCGGCATTCGGATTCCCAGGGCGTTCCTGGGAATGAGAAATTGACGGGAGCGGAGACACACTTACCATAATGGTGTTGGCCGTTATTGCCCGCTTCATGGCCGCGACGCTGACCGTGTGGGAGTCGGGGTCCAGCTTCACCGCACGCACCCGTATCTTCAGGTACTTGGCCGCCTTGTCGAAGGCCGAGTGGGCCGTGACCGGCATCACCATCTCCGGGCGGGTGATCCCCTTGACGTCGTGCCCGTAGTCCCGGAAGGCCTTGCAGGCCATCAGGATCGACTCGGTGCCGCCCGTCGTCATCTGCGAGAACACAAACACCGTTGGTCCCTGGGGAGCATCGCGGGATCTTTCGCGCCTTTTCGCAGCATCACCTTCTGGATCTCTTTTATTCTAACCTTTCTCGCGGTCAGCCGTATTGGCAACTACGTGTGCCGGACGCTTAAGAACTCGGTATTTTGCTTTTCTCGTTCGAGCTTGAAATTGAATGCGAGCGGTGACTTTTATGTCTGAGCTTTTGCGTAGAGAGAGTTTTTTTTATTACGCGTAAGAATCTTGATCGGGTTGAATAAAAATTTTGCGATCCTTTTTTCATTGTGGATTTCATTAAATGGATAAAGCTTATCCGAGACAAGAATATTACTTTTAAGCATTAGTAAATCAATATCAACGGTATGCCTTTTGTTTTATTTATCATTTATGTTACGTGAAAAATCAATCTGCTATTTTTGCCATCCCAACAATTATTTAATAAAATTGAAACATATGTATTGTATTGATATTATTTTTGTTTATTTTATCAAGAGCTGAATTTTTGAATAACAGCATTAAATATTGAATAATGTAATGTACCTATCCGACATGCGATTATTATATCGTAAAAATTGAATAGCTCAAATTCAATAAAATAGAAATAACTATAAATTAAAAATGTATACCTTAAATTGAATTATGTTACTTAAACCATTGTATATAATACATAGATGTTAATACATCGTATGAACTGAATACATGAAAAGCAGTAAGTTTTAAGCTTTATTATTCAATATTTAAATTGTTTCTATTCTTTTAAAGGTATATTATTTTATTTTTAAAAATAACAATAAAAGAAATTATAAATTATTAATGTTTTTAATTTTTAATAGGTTAAAAAATTAGATTCACTAAACATTGAAAATTTATTATTAGTTTTAAAACAACTAATTTGTATATTCATTTATGTAATGTACATTTTTTTATAAAATAAATATCAACAAAAAACAAAAACTACAAAAAAGAATACGCGAAAAAAATTTTATTTTATTTTTAAATAAGCAATTATCTTGTGTAAAGCAACATTATAATAGATATAAAAGTGAATACGATTTTCTTCATTGAGACCAGACTTGTTTTGGAAATTCCAGAGCAAATGAGATAGAATCTCGTATTGAGTTCAATGAAATCCACTAGCTTAAATAAAGTTAAGAATCTTTATCGAAGTCGAGAATATAAACCCAAGTCAGTGGTTCAACCGCAAGCAAGAATCTAAAGAGTCTTAAAAGTCGATTGAAGTTAGAATTTCTATTTATTATTTTTTGAAATTAGATAGTTCATATTATTAAAAAAATTTTTAATTAATTACTGATATGCCTGTAGATTTAGTTGTATTTATACTTTATAAAATAATATTACAAAGAAAAATTATTAAAAAAATAATGTTGTGCATTGATATCAATCAAAAACATAAATTGAACAAAAATAAAAAATACATTGTAAAAAATATATTTTCATATTACTTATTTATAGTAAACAATTAAGTATGATATTTGTTTAATTATATCTTTACACATATTTATCTTTAAAAGATACAACGCTATAAAGTGTTTGTGCCTAAAGAATGTACCAAAAGACAAGTATTACTGTCTCTATACTATTTATTTTCCTTTTGGATTATAAATTATTTGTTTGAAATTACTTCAAAAATAATGATTTCTTTCAAACATAAAAAAAGTATTTATTTATATCTTTAAAACTTTTCTATGAATTGTGCATAATAAATTTGTTTAATGCAATACTATAAGATATATTAAAACAGAAAATCTGTTATAGAGTCAAAAACAACCTACAGCAAAATTCAGTTTAGGGGCGGTTCTAAAACATAAAATCCAAATTTTAGTTTATGTTTGAAAAAGTGCCAAATATTAAAAATATATGTTTTGTTGGCATTTATGTAATATTCTATAATTCACTGTCCAAAATTATTAGATAAGTGACGATATTTATATAAAAATATGTAAAATAAAAATTATGTAAATCTTTAAATAAATTTATTTGTAACGATTTTGAATTTACTTCTTGATTTAATTTACATAACGAATTTTTTTTTTATTATTATTATACTTTTTATATTCATAGAATATGAATTATTTATGATTTTTGTTCAAACTACTAAGTTTTAATAATATAACTTTTATCAAAATTGATAACTAAAATTTACGACATAAAAAAGTTATATTTATAATCAATTTTTTTACTCATTTAAATCATAATCTCATATAACTAATCTCATCTACTTTATAATCAAATTAGTATTTATCAAAATTCACATTTATCAAACAGTGGAAATACATCAATAATTTTAATAGATCATTTAGTTATTTAGTTTAATCATTACAATTACTTTTTTGTTTCTCCTTCAGAGTAAATAATGATTAACTTTAATTGATAAACATTACTGGTAACAATAAAAAAAAAATTTCAAAATGTCTTTGAAATTATTTAAGAATAATAATTAATATAAAAATTAAAGAATGCAAGAATAATAATTACCAATAAGAAATATTTAATTATTTGAGAAAACATCATTTTTATTCTGAAGTAAAATTTAATTATTAAATAAAAAATTTAAATAAAATTTTTTTAAAATCCGGACTACAACACGTTATATAAATTCAATTAATTAATCAACAAGTATATTAAATATATAAAATTTTAATTCCATAAAATGTCGTATTTTTTAAATTATTTTATAAAAAAAAATTAAACTTAGTGTTACGTCCGTAACATTTATTAAATTCTATCGAATTCTTGGTCTAGAAAAGAACTTAATATCCGACGCGAATGACTTTATTTTTTCGTTGACACGTTTGGGCCTACGTTTTATCGCATTAGCTCGTTCAACTATTAGTCGCAACGACGTTTTTTTTTGTCCAATTCGAGCCTACACTTGCGCGCACTAGCTCTTGGGATGGAGTATACAAATCTCGCGAAATTACTTTTGTGAAAATGAAAATGAATGAACACGAGTAGATAATATTTTTGGATAAATAAATAAATAAAAATAAACAATAATTTCAATAAAAAATACATTTTAATGGTCTTACTTATCAATGATGATTACAATGTTGTACATCTGCAAATTGGATTGAAATGTAACCCATATTCGTCAATAAATTGAAACCTCGAAATACAAAGTTTTGGGTTTTACAAATAATATCTAAGCTCGTGATGAAAAATGTTTTTTGAGCATGGAAACTTTATGATCGGAAAATTTCTCGAAGCTGAATGCTATTGATATCGGGATTCGGGCCCTTTTTTTAACCTTTGACATTTGGTTGTTTTTATATACAAAGAATCTTATTTGTCGTACCTAATCCCTTCTCTAGATTTAAATTTTAATTATTTGGAGTTGCCCAATCATTGGGTCGCTTCTATTTTATGAAAGAGGTACTGATACGCTTACATGTTCGTTTTGATAATCTAATTTATAACTTCTCTTAATAAGCCAGCTGTTTAACAATTTTGTAGCTTGACATTTCGATGATCCGTGGCCGGTATATTAAATAGTTAGTAGTTAATTAATTCGTTAGGGTATTAAATAACAATTCGATTACTTTGTCAACTAAAAATTTCTTATCCATTTAATTTCAGATTATTAACTTGGTATGAGCAGTTCTTTGGTTTGACACATTAACAATTTGTTAATAATAGTTTGTTAATAAAAATAATTTGTTAATTAACAATTTGTTTAAACAATTTTATTTTTTTCTTGATATTTATTTGTAAAAGGAAAATTTTTTTGGTTGCATCATTGTTTAAGTAATTTGTTAGTTAATAATTTGTTAATTAATAATTTGTTGGTGATAATATTTGTTAATACTATTTATAATGGTTAGTAAAAATTGATTATTTGTTTATGACAATTAATCTGTTTATAATAATTAATTGTTAATAAATCATTTGTTTAATAATTAGGTTGTTGGTTAGTGATGGTTAGTTTATTAATTATGAATCTATTGATTTGAAAGAGAATGTTTGTGATCGACTTTGTACACCTTAATTTTTGGGCTTCATGACCTGTGTTGTTTTGATTTTGTATAATTTTCAATGTACGCCTTTCGGCTTTTACTTTGTTCGGTGTATGATCGGTCTTCACATCTGCAAGATGTGAAGATTTTCCTCTCCGGTCCTAAGCTCACTTTTATCGCTTTCTCATGCGTAGGAATCATGACCTTCCTTGACCTGCGTAAGTTCTCATAGAGCTCAAGTCTGGATTACATCTTTCGAATGCATTTGCCCTATACATATGGTTTGTATGTTGGTTATGGAACGTGCTCATTACGAATTTTGGGGAAAATTTTATTTGGAATACGTCATGCTTCGGAGTACGTTTTTACAGAGTATGTTCCTTCAAATAAATTCTAAATTCATTTCAGTCTTATATTTTGAATAAAAGCGAGAACGGAAATAAGAATAAAAAATAATAAAAATATATTTATATATATATATATATTCATAAATCGTTTCGGCTCGGGCCGTAACATTAGTATTACTGTAGTAAAATTTCACTGTGCTAAAAATTATATAAACTTTATATAAATATTAAAGAAATTTACTAAATACATTTATATAAAATACGAAGGTGTAATTAACGTTAGTATTTAAAATTATAAATCTAAAAATATTTACAAAATGAAGTAACAACATTTAATTTATTTTAAAGTACCTTTAATGCTTTAAGACTGTACTTAATAATAAATTCAATTATTTTTTTAAATATATTACATTTAAAAATAGATAAGATTAACAAAAATATAGATTAAAAAGTTTTCTAATGAAACAACAAAATATTAGAATTGCATTTAAAATTCTTAAATTAGAGGTTAACTTTATTTTTAAAAAAAGCAAGTTATAACGCAAAATTATTGTTTACAATATTTTTATATTGTTTTAATTAAAATTATTTATTTAATTAAAATATATAAATTAAAATATTGGAAGATTTTTTAGCTTGAATAATTACACGTATGTACTAAATATAAATTATAAAATGTAATGATTTTTAATAATTTGTTGTTTTTGCAGCGAAGTATGTATAAATTTCAAATCATATTCATAAATCCATGGGTTCTAAAAGAGTTTGAATAAATACTATTTTTAAGAAGCAATATTATTAAAAATAGAAATATAGATTAAAATAATTGGTATGATTTAAAAAAAGAGAGAGTATGTTTAAATCTTCATATACATCTTTTTCAAGGTATGCTTTTCGTAAATAAGCTAATCCTCTTACAAGATAAAATCAGGAGAATAGCAAATCTTGGAACAAAAAAAAATCTTATCGTTCAAATAGATTCTTAAATTGCAAAGAGACTCTTATTGCAAAAAAAAAAAGAAAAGAAAAAAATCGTTAGACTGTACTTGGATACAGAATGATTGATGTAACTGACACAATTATCTACTATTGTATTCTTATATAGTCGTACTTGATACAAAATAGTTCAGGAATTTCAAAGTACAGAATATAAAACATAAAGTAATCCAGTTAATAATTCACTTTAATAACATAATCCGTTCAATTTTCAAAACAAGGAAATAATGGAGTATATAAATATTTTATTAAAATACATTTACTCGTCAGTTTCAATCAAATTAATTTTGTTTTTTTTTACATATACGTGTAAATATACAATAAAATTTAATAAATAATATTAAAACCTTTTAAATTGCAGCTAAAATTATTGAAGTTCTATTGGCTTCCTCAAAGAATTTATTGAACTATGAAGCTTAAATGTTAATTCCTACGGTATTTGCGTTACTATGTATACTTTACATGGAAGTTAACGTATTGGATTATATACCTAAATTCTTAATGAAAAACAAATTTATAATAAATTATGAACATCTAATATTTTAATAATATTTTTAGATATAATAAAGAAAAACATTTACTGAAATGAGCAGTGAATAAATTATTATGATTCAAATATAGACCAAGCAATAGATTAGTTTTTAGGTCATGAAAAAAAGCAACTAATGATAAATATAAAAATTCGTAACAAAACCAGTAGATTCTTATTTTTTAAAATTCCACTCATGACATTCAGGTTTTTTTTATTATTAACAATTTTAGTGAAAAAATGCTTTTTTTTAATCTTCTTTTGTTATAAAATAAAAAGTCGTAATTTTAAGACTATAGTGTCATTAGACAATTTATAACTAATAAAAATGTGAAAAAAATTCAATTTTATAAAAACCAACCGGAAAATTATAGACAGAAATTTTTCAAAAACCGGAAAATTTTGAAATCAATTAAAAAATTTGTAACATTTTTTATTTTTTGATATGTAGAACTCGAATTTTGGGAAATTAAAATGATTAATAAGCACTTTATTTGTGAAAAATTTTAGCTTGATCGGATTATTAGTTTCTGAGTAATACTAGTGTTAATAAAATTGAACGAAAATTTAACAAGTTATTTCCAACTCAATGCACCGGACGATTTAAGCTTTTTTGATAGTTTTAAAAAACATAATTATTGGAGAATAAATCCTTTATCTAACAATTTGTAAAAATCGCTTATTCGAATTAGGAGACTGGGCGACATAAGACCCAGCCCCCGCCGTGAGTCCCAATATGGGGGAAAATTGGGAAGAGGGGGAAGACTCTAAATGCTATCGAAAGGTTTTCGGCTGAAATTTAATTTTTTTTTTTTTTATTGCTTGGGGTATACTATCAAGAGCCGCCTTAAGTAAATTTTATATTTGAACTAAACATTAAAAATTTCATGTCAAGAATTTAAACTTTGTAAATTTGTTGTTTCCCTACTGATTCATCATTTTCGATACATTTATATACAACTTGTTATGATTAAAAATATGGTAAAGATTATTAAATAGAATTAGCGTTTGATAAATTAATCAAATATAGAAAAACTTTTTACGCAAAACTCTCTACGCAAACTATATTTTTTTTTTTTTTAATCTTAATAAATAGCTTATAAATATCGTTAATTCAAAAATTCTTTGATAAAAATGATTTGGAATTATAAAAGAAGCAATTAAAAACAGCCAAATCATCGTTAACAATAAAAAAGTAAATCATTTAAAAGAATTATTTCTTAATCTTTCGCTAAGATGCTCATTTTTAAGAAGCTTTAAATTAAATCGATATTTACCGTGCCGCAAGAGTTGTCATCGCCGCTGAACAATCGGCAAGCAATTCGGACCACTTCAGCCTCCATCTTACAGACCCCGGGGAAGATGTCTGGGTGAAGAGGATTCGTAAGGGAGGCCAAGCCGTAAACCTCCTTTACGAGCCTCGTGAGCTCTGGCTCCGTGTTCCTGTATACACATCCGGACACTCGACCGCTCTTCCAGTCGTAATTGCCTGAGGATAAAAAAAATGAAAAAATCGAAAGACGTTTGATAAAAAGTTCTCTCTTGTATACGGATATATATTTATTCGTAACTCAATTTTTATGCAAAAATTCTCATATTTATATGAAAAAAATACAAGTATCAAGTAAAATATATTCTTAAAGCACAAGATCTGAAAATCTTTAATGATAGTAAGGATATCATTTTTTCTTCCTAACATCGTAAACGTATTACAGATATTTAATACATTCCCATTTAGTAAAAAACTAAGTGGCAAACAAAAATTTAAATAAAATTTATAAAAACATATCGATAGACTACTTCAATTTTCATGCGCATACAAAAACACTATAATCAATAATTAATAAAAATTTCGGAATTTATTCGCATAAAACTTATTTGATAAGGCTTTAATTATGACAGTCAAATTAAAATGAAATTTCAAAATAAGATTATTGCTTTAAATTTAATTTCTTTCAAATTATTTATATTTATCTCGATGTCTCTTATATACTCTGTTTCTATTTCTATAAATAAGAGAGATTTAAACGCCAATTGAAATTATTCATAAAATTTAATTATATTTAATTTTTTAAATTAAATTTTTTTAGTTTATAAATAAATTTAGATCTTCTAGAAAGTGCTCAGAAGAGGATTTATCGCAATTCTACATAGAATATATTTTTCTAAAGTTTGAATATAATTTTGAATGTAATAATAATAAAAAAAAGAATATGCTACTTAAATGTCACATATGTAGGTTATATAAAATTTAAGACAATCTTCAGTCATATTTAGTTTAATATAATCTTAATACTGGGATTAAATTTGAATACAATATTTAATGAAAAATTGTTTTTTTTATAATAATAATCCAAATTTTGTTAATTAATAATTTTGATAAAAATTTAAAACTATACATTCATATTCAAAATTGTAGTTTAAATATTCTTATAAATTTAATTTAATTTAGAGTTGATGTAAAATTAAAGTCATAGAATATTTTTTGTTTAAACTTTTTCAAAAATAATAAATTATACACTTTATCTTTGAATATTTGATTCATAAAGATTCTCAAAAGTTTGATAACAATCATTGAAACCATGTTTTCTGAACAGTAGAAATTGAGATTTTCAAATAAATTTACGTAAAACGGTTTGCAATAAAAACATTTACGTTGAGTTACGCAGAATATTATTAAAATATAAGATAAATTATTTATAAAATTGTAAATTTTATATTTCACTCTAATTTAAATGAAAAGAAATAGAAAAATTATATTTGAGCCGTTAACCACTTTGTGTATGTAGTACACGTCTGATATATTTATTAAATGACACAGGCAAAAAGAATGATTTATCATTTATATATTTATATTTTCAACTTAATTTTTTTCATATATAATATTTGAAAAAATTAGATTTAATAAAAGTTAAATAATTTAATAATAATTATTATTTACTTTGCATCATTCTTTTAAACAAAAAGAAATTTTTTTTTATTTTATAAATTAAATTTTAATTTACTTTTATAAAAAGTAAATCTGAAATTTTGATTTTTAATTATAATATTCATCTTTACTAAGTATAAAGATTTTTTTAATAAAAATATTTATTTTAATTAATATTGTAATATAATAATTCAATTAATTGCTTTAGAAATTATGCAGGGAGAGCTTGATTAGGAAGTCAAAATTACACTTTAAAAAAATGTGGTTTTGAATTCAAAGAGAAGAGCCTTATACAACACAATTACTTGACTAAAATAATTTGTAAAAGTATACAACTTTTTTTTTAATGAATAATTCGCTCGCATTTTTATTGTCATGTGCACATAAAATTCAAAACATCCTTCTAAAACACACATAAATATATATGTGTGTGTGTGTGTGTGTGTGTGTGTGTGTGTGTATGTATGCGATAAATGATAAATATATAACTTGTATAACCGATTTATCGATCGAATAAGAATCTGTGTAAGACCGGTTGGAGCCGTAAAAGTATTTTTACACGTAACAATTTTTATCGACTCGTTAAAGCATCATATGTGCATAAATTATTGACGTCGTAAAAGCGAAATATATTAGAAAAGCATTATTTTCAGGGTAAAAAGGATGTCGTGAATTCAAAGGCTCTAATCAAGCTGCACACTTTCTTCTGATTTGAAACACTTCAAACCGGCGTGGAGACTCATAAATTCCCTCTTCATGATTCTCTAATATTACCACGGGGATTGTCTCCCTCGGCAGAACGCCCTTACCTAAATAAATGTACCGCTCGACGAGCTCCAGGATTTCGTCGGGATCGATGCCCTTCTCCGGGAGCTTGGTTATGTAAGGCACGGTCTGGGTTCTCTTAATTGCATCCTCCTCGAAGGACTCGTTCATCTTTTTCAATTCGCCATCAATCTTTTCCCGCACGGCTGGTATGCGTCGCAACATCTTCAGGGCAGCCTTTTTCCCCCGGTCGGCGATACCTGCGTGCAACGGGAAATAGCGTTAAAGTGCCAGTATCACGATACCTGTCCAGGTGCATGTCCATGTGCATTATTTGGATCTCTTTACCTAGGAGATCGGTACGGGTAGTGCACTATTAGGCGTCTACTCCGCAGAGCCTTCCGTTTCTTCATTAATCTTTCAAATTAATCAAGAGTCATTAAAAATAAAATGCTTTTTTATCATTTTTGCTTTTATCGGCAGATCGAAAAGGGCGATACGTTAAAAACGCATACAAAATAATAAATATATGCTAATGTTTATTGTATGGGTGTACTTTGATCCACATATACTCTATTCGTTTTAATTTTAAAATTTAATATTTTAGAGAACAACATCTGTTGGAAATATTTTTTCGGGCAATACCGGAAAAGCTTCAAAAATAACTCAAAAATAATTCAAAAATTTTTTATCATTTTATCATCGCGGCACTTCAATTTATTAAAAGACTTTGCATTTCGCAAATAATTTTTTTTATTGAAAAGATACATTTATTGGATAAAAAAATTTTTATTTTTTAACTTATGATTGAAAATGTATGAAATGTTTGATGCTAATTCAAACAAAGAATTTTTTAAAGCTGCAGAAAATAATTAAAGCCGACTATCAATTTTTTGAAGAAAATTGATAGTCGGCTTTAACGATTTAATCATTGTACTCAAATTGGACAACCGTCGATAGAAATATGTTTTGATAACAATATAACATATTAGAATATGTAACTATTATAATTATTAAACTATTTTTATACTTTAATTTATTATCGCTATGCACAAACTCATAACTTAAACTATTTTCTAAATAAATAAATTGGACAAAAATTAAATCTTCAAATAATAATTATTATATAAAATCAAGAATTTTCTATATTTTAAGCTATCATTTATAAATTAACAAAAATTAATAATTCAATAAATCCTTCAGAACTATATATTTATATACATTCTATATACTTCAATTCAATTATTATACAAGAATACATCTTATGTATGATATACAATGAGATTATGCTAAATCGTCAATTTTGTCTTCCGAAATATCAAATGTTTTAATAATTTATTTACACTTGTAAAAAGTTTTAATATTTGAATAAGTTTATTAAAAAATATTTTTTACACTCAAATTATTGCAAAAAATAATACACATTTGACAGGTATCTATACAAAAATATACATATTTTCACAACAATTTCTACTAATCTTAAACATTTCAAAATTAAATAACTTTTTAAATAGGAAAAAGAAAAACTCTTTGAATAAATATAAAAAATTATTTGCTTAAAAGTATTTTAATGTATTTTTAAAATGTTACTTTTAAGCAATGCAAGGTATTGCACAAATAAGATGTTTGCACACTGTATTCGAATTGCAAAGACTTGTTACGTCGTTTAAATAGTAAATTATGGTAAAAAAAAGGTATTTACTCTCGTCTTGAAAGATAAAATTATAAATCCAAACGAGTGAAAGAACGGTAATCGATGTCATTCCCGCGATTTCCCATGGCTCCCGACCTTTGAACGTCTCGTTGATGACATTTTTGGCGGGAACGCCAATGACATTTATCACGTTCATGACGCTCACTCTTCCTTATGTCGTCCCGTGAACTTTATACCTTTAATTGCAATCAAAAAAATCAATCCTTATTTTTAATTATTTAAATTAATTTAAATAATATCAATACAATATCAAATAAATACATTATTAGTGTCTTTTTAATAGTTAATAATTATTTGGTAGCCTAGTGTTTTAACGGTTTATAATGAAATACTTAGTTTTGTTCATTTGAACAAAAATTCAAAGTAAACTTACTAAATCAATATAATCCGAAACGTATCAGTCTGATAAAATTTATTGATTATCTCAATATATTATTGAGCTTCTGAATACTTTTATAAGCAAGTATTACGATTAATTTATAAAATGTTATCACGGTTAATTCTTATTGGAAAAACATCTGCACTTATTTATTTACTTATTATAAAAGAATAATCACGTTAAAATAAATAACTTACACATAAAAATATACTTGTACATAAATAAAAATTGATAAGAGATTCTTGTATTAAAAGAACAAAACACCTATTGGTAAGCAGGTTATTTAATTTAAAACTGTTACAAGACAAGGTGAAACACGATTGAAAGTAAAACTAGTTACTTAACAATTTTACTATTTTTCAATCGTCTTTCTCCCTCTGTACTATATTGCTTTTTCCTTATTTTACTCCGACAATCGACATTTTAATCGATGATCCTCTTTACTCCATTGTAATGTATAATTACAATACATATGAAAAATACATACATAAAGTCCTTGGCATAAAAACTTCCACCTTGCAAAACTTCCAACAAAAAACCAATGCATTCTAAGCATACAATTTGCATGCTAATTTTAAATTATACAAAAAGTTATGTGCTGATTGATCATTCAGAAGTCCAGTTAAATGTAGCATCCATGGGAAACAGAAAGATAGAGAAAGAAAATTAAGACGGCTTACTCTGAACTATACTATAATTATGTATTGTTAAGAGAGAGAGAGAGAGAGAGAGAGAGAGAGAGAGAGAGAGAGAGAGATAATGCTTGACCTACTCCTAAGTTAAAAAATATTCGACACATATCTCGGTTTTACACTTTTGAAATACACTTGCACGTCTGTTAAGCTTCCGTTTGCATGTGTTAGATGTTTAATTTCACGTAAATGTCTACATAGGTATATACCCAAAAGCAATGCCATCCCTCTTAATCGATTTTCAATCATTTTTTAAACCATCGTCTGTCCTCCTTTAACACCACTTTTTTCTGCTCAACTAACACACGCCCCACGCGTTCTCTTGAATTTACAGGCAGTTCTACTAAATTAATTTTATTGAACAACGATATTTTTAATAAATATCAATCTTTAATTTCAAGTTTTATTTCTTATAAATAATAAACATTCATAAATGTGTATATACGGGTATAACATATTTAAGGAAATATTTAAGCAATTGCATATAATTTTTATTATTGAATATTATCTTTTAAAAAATATTACGACTAATACGATTTCCAAAATATAATACAAAGTAAATAATATTGTATAATTCGCCTTATACTCTAGCATAAAAATGAAACGTTTATCCAGTAATATAAATTTACCAACTATTAATTATGAATAAATATAGTGTCATTATATATTTTTAGATATATATATTTATCTATTTATTTAAACAAGTACATTATCTTTTAATAAAATATTTTTAAACTATAAAACTAGATTAAAAAATTTTTCACTTATGTATCAGTATCGAGTATTTACTCTGAATCGCATTATTTTATAATAAATTTTTATTTTATTTTATTTAATAAATATTTATTATAAAATTGAAAATAAAATTTATATTTTACTTAATAAATCATAATAAAATTAAAAAAAAAAAACATTCAATACATTGAATAATTATAATGATTTTAAAAATCATTTTTTTATTTTAGTGAATAATTTAAGACTAATAAATTAACTATTAGCAATTATAATTTTATTGTATACTAAAATGAATAATTAAAGTATTCTGTTTCTTTGTGCTTAGTGACTGATAAGTAAAGTACTCAATAGTACTTATTTTAGCTGTTAAAGAAAAACAAATTTTTAATTGATATATAAAAAGCAATTGCATTCAAATTTTAATATTAATTATTTATACAATTAGAAAAATTATTAATGATAAAAAAATTAATTACAATTTAAATAAAATTTTCTTAATTTTTTTTCAATTAAAATTTTGTACATATTACCAATATGCCTGTTCTGTTGTTTAATATTTCTTTAATAAATTTTGTTTTGTACACATTTTAATTAAAATACGAATCAATAAATATAGAGAAAATATTGATTATATCATCTTCATTTTATAATCTAAACTTCGTAAGTAAATATTTTTGACCCAACAATTTTTGTAAATGAAAGCAACTTCAAAAAAGGTCATTACTAAAATTGTATCTTTCAATATTTAAAAAATTATGACCTTTGTAGTAGCACTCGTTCTATATAATTAAAAAGATAAAGTATTTTTACAATGTACATTTTTTATTTTTTTATAATTTTCTAATGATTCATATTTTACTGGCAAAGTTTACCTACAGCTACGAAAATATTAAAAATTTTAAAAAATCCGACAAATTTATTACCAAGACATCAGTACAAAAATAAACTGATTTGATTTAAATCGAGTTGTCATCGCATGGTTAGCTTAATTTAATTTAATTTTTAGCTTTTGATAAAAAAATATATATACATATATATAATACATATACGTATTTCAATAAAATTTCTTTAATTATTGGATTTGCGTATGATAATTTGTAATTACATGTGTAAATACTAATCTGAGTCAAATACAAATGCAGGGTATAGAACAATTTGTATCACGAGTGTATTTTACCCTGAATTTGTACGCGAAAGGTTAAAATTTCCTTATAAAGTTGCGGCTTACAAGATATCACAAGATGTAGGCTGTCCAACTATGTACAAAGTTAATGCAATACACGTATATATTGAAATAAATTCTTACCTTTCCTGCTTAATATAAATATATAATATTCAAATATTTTTAATTCTAAACTTATTCTACATAATCTCAAATCATCGTTATCTATAATATCAAACTACTGATTATTCATCATAAAATTTAATTATATCATCATCATCATCATCATCATCATTATCATCATTCTCGTCGTCGTCGTCATAATCATCATTATTGTTGTTGTCGTTGTTTATAATGTACGGTTGAAAGTTAAATAACTATAGCTGTTAGTTATTAAAATTATTAAGAAATATTTAGCGTAAAAATATAACAAAAATAAATAAGAAAACTAATTAAAAATTATATATTTACGAATTTACAAAAGCCTTGGCTTGCTTCTCTTTTATAATGCAATACTACTATTGAGTAATAATATTAATATTTAATTATAATATTCAATTTAATTCCAAGTTCTAATTCTAACTTGTTTATCCTAACTATTAATGTTTAAATAATCATTTTTACTGCATTTTCTTGTTGTAGACGAATATTTAAAACATTAACAATTGCAACAACAACAAAATTATAAACAAATAATTATTTTTAACGTGTAAAAATGTTATTGTAAAGGTTTATTACGATTATTTAGAGTTATATTTAAATCCGTCCGTCATAAAACTGTATGCAAGTTAAATTAATTATCTGGTATTGTTTTTGTAATTTCATATTATTGCTTTTGAAATGTTGAACCGGATTTCTATTTAAATTATATTAATTTAACATAATAATTATTTAAGCAAACACGATAAAATTGGCAAACATGTATATTACCCTCGAAAACGTTAAAAGTTGGCGCGTATTTGAATACGCGAAAAAAAAACCCAAACGTCTACTACTAAATGATTTTAAGAATGTTTAAAAGGAAGATTAAATATTTTGAATAAACTTTCATTATTTAATTTGATATGATTTAAATACAATACACAATTTTATAGATTTTTATTTTTATAATTTAGTTTTATAATTTTACAATTGCGTTTTACGTGGACATAAATAATTTATATTTCGAGAAAAACAAAGCCACTGTACACCAAATCATTTACGTACTTTAAAACGTACACACATTATAGTTAATATATTGTCAAATCTAATATATACATCTTTTTGCATAAAGTACTTACATTAAAGCATAACATTTTATAATTATTGATATAGTCACTTGGCGTTATAGATAAGAAATATATAAAACGTAAGACACTGCGGTTGATTGCGTACTATTTACCAATAACAATAATAATTATTATTACAATTGAACTTCACACAAAAAAAAATAGAAAAATGAATAAACACAACACAGGAGGGCTGGAGGATCGACGTACACGTGATGAAATGTTTCACATTCTTCTAATTGCACTAGGTAACTTCACATTGTACACATACTGTATATTTATAGTAGATTTTATTTACTTCGCCAACCTAAATACCAAACCCGAAGAGCCGAGCAGTCAATTAACCGCAGAAACGGAGAGAAAGGGGTAATCGTTATCAACAAGTGGAGGAGCGCGCGCGCGTGTGTGTGTGTTCGTGCGTGTGTCTATTGTTAGATAATAAGCAAATTCAGAATCCGTACCCAGGTGTGGTGTCCAGGTATGAGTCGAGGTGACATGTGTGCGCAGGCGATCCGTGAAAAATAGCGGAGAGGCCGCGATTTATCATAGCCTCGTGTCGTACAACTCGCCGGAACGAAAAGTACCCGAAGCTTCACTCACACACCCGTCCAGCGAATTTCGCCTACGGCTGTCCTTCTCCTCGCTCCATTGAAAGAAGAGGAGAGAAAACCGCCGCGTGGACGACTGATAATAATGAGGGCGCCAGTAAGCGAATATCACTAGGATTTGTAGGAATTCCCTAGGGGGAGACTAGATATCCAGGTGCCTGTCCAAGTAGACGGCAAATTTAAATCGATTTCGAGTGAAGATCACAAAAATCCATCCAAATCGATTTTATATCACTCGATTCTTTACCCAGATTGTTTGTTTATCTATACCGTTTAACAATCATTTTCAATTCAATAATGCTAAATGCGGATGAAAAGTCCTCGTTATTCTTAATGTAACGACTCTTAAATAAATGCACGACTAAAACAAGTTTTTAAATACGACTGAATATTATCTTTTCATTGAATTATTATTATTAATAAATATCCTTTATTCAAGTACATACGTCTTAATTGTGTCTATGATCTTATAAAGCTTAATTATATTGAGTTAAATCAATAAGTATTCTTGTTATTTTCGTTTATTAAATACCCATGCAAATTCAATTATTCAGATTAAAATAAATCAAATCTAATATTTAATATTTAAATCTAATTTTAATTTTAATTTTAACTAATTTTTAAGCAACTAAAAATATTTCTCCGACTGCGATAATTCAATGAAACTTTAGTCTATTATCGATTTATTACTTTTAAAATTTAATAACAATTTACTCTGCAGTTTTTTACTTACATAAAATATAATAGTAGTAAACCAATAAATTAACAATATTAAAAAATGCTGTAGATTATATTGAAATTATTTAAAGTACACATGTATAGTAAAAATATTCAAATGTCAAGAGTTTACTTATAAGAATAACTAAGAATTTACTTAGATATTTATTAATAAATTACGAAATCATTTTTATAAATAATTACTAATTACTTGAATTTAAAGAATAATAAACTCGAATAAAACTCATAAATTTCAATGTAGAAGCAAATGTTAACAAATACCAACTTTTAATTGTTTTAATTACATTTTGTCATGTATCCCTTATTAAATTATTGATACTAGCACCACTGGCGCATTTGTACTCATTAAAAATATTTAATTACATTAAATATTACTGACTATTATAACTCCTTATTTTTGTATATTATCAGTTTCTCAAAAACCCTTAAAATTAAATATATACTTACAGTACTTATGTATTGTATAAAAAAAACGAACAAAAACGAATAGACGACAATTATAATAAAACATTTATAACTATTTAATTAATAATAATAGATAAGAAGATTTCATCTAATTATCTCATGTAATGATTTTGTAAATGTTATTAAACATATTATAAAATTAATTTTTATTTATACTTTTATTTTAATTTATATGAGAAAATACAGTAATAAACACGAACGCTTTTATTAAATCTTTTTTTAATAAAGCCTTAATAGCCAATATAGCTGATTGCTGATCATGATAACACAATGCACAGGCAATGCACTAGACTATTCCTGCCAATTGATAAAGCAATATTAGAAATTTTGATTTTTCTTTTTATCTTATTTATGATTTTGTGGAACTAATACTATTTAAAATTATGACAAAAATTACATCGTAATAAAATAAAAATTAAGATCAAAAAAATATGTTCTTTAATTAATCTCCTTATTTAGCTTTATAAAATTATCGAATACAAATGTTAATAGTATAATATTAGGATTAATATTTATTTTATGCAAAATATGATTAAATTGGAAAAAAATCTCTTTTTAGGCAGTAGTGCTTATTGTTTTTATGAGAATGTTAATAAAAAAAAAATATACCTTCATTTTTTCCTTAATAATTATATTTTTAAACCCTGGAAGGATTCAGCTATAATAATATTGAATTTGTACAAAATAGTTATTTTTGATTTGACATGAAACATTATACAATAATAATTTAATTATTTACAACTGAAATTGTATTATCATTAGTTCTGTTAATATTCAACTATAATTTTAGAAGCATGGAAAATAGGGCTTTCCCTCAAATTGTACGAACAGCTTACTATTCTCTCGTTCCAGGCTAACCATAAATCAACCATAATAATGAAACATTAACATAATGGGAAAGTGTCTGTGACAAAATACATCTTGAAAAAGATGTCTCGTGTTCTCGTGTATCGGAGATTCGCAAAGAGCGTTTGCTATGTACCCAATTTTCCCTACTCAGTTTTCATAAACTTTTCAGGTACCTGATAATCACCGCTAATGATGTTTACAACTCTTTGTTTACATAATTTGTATGCATTATATACCGAAGCAATTACTCACAGGACACAAAATTTACGCGCAACTCAATCGGAATGTTTCCGACAAACAAACAAAAAAGAATTAGCTGTATCAATTTCAATTTAAAAATTGCCTATCCATTGCTGTTATTTTACATCACTAACACAAATGATTAGATATGCAAAACATTATTTTTGGTACCGGCTTTATAAGGTCAAGTGCTAATATATAGCTTAGCTTAAAGAAGAAAAAAACTTTGATACTTAATTCAACCACTAATGACTACTTATTTCTAGTGTGCCAACAACACTTTTTTTCAAATGTGTCTAAAAAGACAGGTCATATTGGCAAAATGGATACACAAAATGGATGAAGGTCGAAATTAAATACTTTGAAAGTTAATTTCACCAACGATACTGCACACAAGGATACTGATACCCTTAATTATGATGTCTTACAGCAGTTGCGATCTCTCGTCTGTAGCGTTATAATGCAAATTATCACAGTTCTTGTGACTTTATTAATGTATAATAAATGTTTCTTTTAGTCCTTTATTATACGCATTATTTTTTTAATGAAAATCATTGCCATTGAAATGTAAACCTGCTGTTCCTTAATAAGAAAAAAATGATAAGTCCAATATAAATACGGTCAAATTTATTGTACATATTTTACATTATAATCTAGAGTGAAAGAAATGTTTGAGTTTATTTTGATCTTTCTTTTCAATATTATTATCCTATTTAGCTACCTTTAATTTAAAAGAAATCCCAAGAAATAGTCTGCAATCGGTGTTAGGTGGCTTTTAACAATGATTAAGTTATGTTTTTTTCATCTTGAATGCAAAGAGTGACCGACAGATGGCAATTGTAGTACTCGAAGGATTTTTTTTAAAACCAGCGCTTCGTTTCGATCTAAAGAGTTTAGAGTCCGTGGACGTTGGTATGACGTTGTATACTTCTTTTTTTTTTCAGCGATGCGAAATGCACTAGGGATTGTTGTGCGCGTGCGTACGCATGTTCACGCATCTGCGCATGTGTCGGGTGTAGTGCATTGACAAGTCAGTGACTGCATCCCGTCCACTCACACGACCAAACGTATACATGCATCTTTAAAATGCAACAAACACACGTTTAGGGAGATCGACGCGGTTGCAGTCGGGCGATGACTTAGACGCGATTGTAGAGCTTTTTAAACAAAGACCACGCGTTGTTGTAGTTTATAACCTTGTGTAATGGTTTTCGAGGCTTGTGTATGTGGGAAAAATTATAAAATATTGTTATAATGTGAGCGAACACCATGTAAGCCTTGAGACAGCACGAAATTTTGATAAGATGCTCAATTGTACATGTGTGAGTATCTAAAGTAAACCTTGTGGTTTTAGGTGATGCAGCTTTGTTTTTTGTGTTAGATGAGGTTGATGCAGTGCAGTGGAGTTGAGTCAGATGATGTAGGAAGTACATATATAGATAGTTTAGACGGCCTTAAAGGTTTACACTTTTTTCGTGTTTTTGGTTTTTAGCTCAGTTAAATAAAAAGAATTATTTAGTGTTAAAACTATTCGATTTTACCATAAGATCTTCTTTTTTTTTTTTTATTTTACAGTGCAATCTAAAGAAACTTCGATTGTTATTTCAATGTGAAAAATAATTATTTATTATTGCAATAGTTTTATTACAATTAATAAATAAATTAATTTTTTATTTTTAAATAAATCTACACACATAAAATCGTACATATTTACAACTGTCATTATAATTATGTATGTATTAAAGATGTAGACAATACTTGGTTTTTTAATTATTTCTAAATCATAGTAATTATGTTTATAGATTAAATTCATAAAATTATGTTCTTAAATGAATTAATACTTAACATTGATGGCACAAACTTGATAATACTATTGAAAAAATAAATTTAATATAAGTTTAAAATAACACAAATTTAAACAGCATAGGTTTTAATTTAAATAATGTTAAGGTATTAAATTAACACTTATATTTTTATTAACAATAAATAAAAATAATATTTTATTAGCAAATTCATGGATAAGGTATAAATACCTTTCACCATGGATCAAAAACATCAAGATGTTCTGAGGCAAATGCGACAAAACATCATCGATGATTTGGATGTTTTTAATGGAATAATATTACCATTGACAACTGAATACATTTTAAAAGAAGAAGATGTAAATGATATTAAAAAAGGACAAACAAAGGAAGAAAGGGCACAAATTTTATTAGATTTACTTCCAAAGTATGTTGCATTTATTTTTTATTTAAGTAATTAAATTAATTAAATGAATACTAATAGTAGTATTTATAAATGTTTAAAAATTTTATTTTATGAAGATTTATAATTTGCTATTTGTAATTACAATATAATATTTATTATGTTCTTGATTGCATATATTTACTCTCTTGATATATTTTCTAAATGTACCTTATTATATTCTATATTATTTTTTTTTGTTTTAGACGTGGATCTCATGCCTTTGAAGTTTTTCATCAGTCTTTACGACATCAATACTGGTGGTTAAGCGATGAAATCGACAAATTATTGGAGTCAACTGCATCTGGAATCACTTTTAGTGATACTCCATTTATTTATCAAAACTTGCAACCAGTATCACCATTAACAGTAACAAGAGAAGAAATGGTAAGATTTTTTTATAATTATAAATAATTTAAATTTTATGTAAAGAACTGTTTAATAATAATTTAAAATTTGAATAATTCTTTGTTCATATGCTTTTGGATTTATTGATGTAAGTTTTTATTCTCATTGCTATAAATGTTGCTCTTGTACAAATACTACCATTGCAAATAGTTACATGTTATATTTCTCATATTAATTTTTAATAATTAGGTGGACAAGTTGAAAGATGCATTAAGAAATTTACAACCAAATGGATACATAGCTCTTCATGGTATGAAAGGATTTGGAAAATCTTGTCTTACAGCTAGCACACTCAAGGATAAAAATTTAACAATGAAATTATTTAATGTAAGATACTAAAAATATTTTTTACCATTATTTAAAAAATATATCATATATAAGATTTTTTAAGTAAAATATTGCAAGTCTGTTTTAAGTTGATATTATATTTTAGGTCATATTTTATGTATGTTTTCATCAAACTTTTTATTATTATATTCATATTTAAAAAAAAAAAACAACAATATAACTGACAGTATAATTTCATTGCTATAAAATTTAGTTGTATAAAAAAATATTTGAAAATAAAAGTTTAATTTATTTTTTTTAAACATGTATTTTAGAACAATAAATTTAATAAATATTAAAAATCTTAATTTTTTACACAAATTTAATATTTTTTTTATAATGATAATTTATAATAATATTTATAAAATATTTTTATAATTTTTTAAAAAATTAATGTTATTATTTATTACTTTTAATTCAATCAAAAAATAAACTTTTTTTTACAGAATGAAATTTATTGGATAAAATTTGGATATAAACGTAGTATTAATGAAGAAATTTTAATTCAATTAAACAATCTGTATCATCAAATAAAAAATTTAAATTCTTTAATAGAAACAGTAAATTCAGAACCATTAGAAAAATCATTAAAGCAAACAATAGAAAATCACTTTAGAAAATCAACTCACCAACAAGCATTATTAATTTTAGATGATATTTGTCACAAAGAAATTGTTGATAAATTTGATTTTTCATGTAAAACGCTAGTAATAACTCCTGATATTGGAGTTTTGAATAAAAGAAGTTATTCTGTTGTAAAAGTAAGTTTATTCATTATAATTTGAATTGTAATTTTAATTAATTGAATTTTTTTTACTGTTATTAGATGGATCATGGTTTTACAGAGAGTGAAACATTAGGCTTATTTGCAAAAGTTCTTGATGTAACTGTTGATCGATTACCTTTAGAAGCAAAACGAATTCATGAAGAATGCAAAGGAATGCCCTTACTTATTGCTATGTTTGCTGCACAATTTGAAAATTTTAAACATGATATGAAACATCACAATGGAAGATGGGAATATTATTTAAATTGTTTGCGAACTAAAAATGCAAAAAACAAGTAACATTCTTTAATCTTTGAATGTAAATGTATGTATTTTTTTTTGGTTTTTTTAATATATTTATCTGATTTTATTACAGAGTTATTGAAGAATTTATGAAAATTCAAGAGGCAACTTTCGATATGTGCATTAATCAATTAAAAAAAGAAATGAAAGAACGCTATGAAAATCTTGCTATTTTTAGTGAAGATGTTAATATAATGCCTAAGGTAATGAAATTTTTTTCTATATATAAGTATATTGATATTAAATTACTTATTTAAGATTTATATTTTATTTTTTTTGTTCTTAATTTAGACGTTAGAAATTTTATGGGAAGAAGAACCGTATTCTGTTGATGATCAAATGTTAGATTTTTGTCATAAATCATTAGCTGCAAAAAAATGGAATGATGATTTACGAAGCTATATATATGGAGTTCATGATCTTTTATTGTGCCATCTTAGAAAAAAATTAACTCCAACGCAATTGCGTGACAAACATAGATTATTTATTGAAAAATATAAAAAGTATTGCAATGGAGATTTTTCCAAATTACCGAATGATAATTATAGTTTATCTTATATTGGCCATCATTTAGAACAAGCAGAAATGTTTGAAGAATTTCATTCATTATACATGAATTTTGAATTTCTTCAAGTGAAAATTAAGTACACTGGTTTGAGTGATTTATTCATAGATTTAAAAAAATATAGGAAATATATAACAAATAATGGAGATAAGATTATAGAATCAAATCTTATAGATCTTGAAAAATTTTTAGAAAGTCAGGCAAATACTTTGGCAAAACATCGGCTCATGAAGTGTTTAGATTTAGTACAAATTGCTTTGGATCATCCAGATGAAGGATTTGTCAAAGATACAGCTAGAAAATTAGCTTTATCTAGATCATACTCTCTTTACTTATCTCATCAAAGAAATAGAATAACAAATCCATATTTAAATTTTTGTGAAGAAGTTATTACAAATGCAAGTACTGTTGTTTTTACTAATGAACCAAATCATATATTAGTTGGAAGTCACGATGGACAAATAATTCTTTGGGATTGTGAAAACCGTAAACCAAAAATTTTTAATGGTCATAATAAAGACTGTGCTATTAAAAAAATTGTTCTATCATTGCTTGGAGATTACTTTTTGGCATTAAGCGAAGATGGTGTTTTGAAATTATTTATGCTAAGTGAAAATGAATATACAAGTAATGGACTAAATATTCCAGTACAAAATCCGCGCCATAAACAAACATTCTGGACTGGTTTTTTTGAAACCATGCATGATGATAGTTTGAAAACATTTTCTGTTCATAATGAGATAATCACTGATATGAAATTTGCACAAACAAATAAAATTGCTGCTTGCACTACATCAGGAACTGTAGTAGTATGTACATATAATATATAAATTTTATGAAGATAATACATATTTTAACAATACATAAAAATTTTTGAATAAAATAATTAATTTTTTTTAATGATTTGTAGGTATGGGATGCAAATGGAAATTTTGAGTGGCAAGATAAATATAAACAGTTAGTTTTTTAATTGTTTCATAAATTATAATTTAAAATAATATAATATTAACAGATTATTTTATTTTCTAGTCATCGATTTGGAGGTGTATCATTTACTACAAATGACAATTTGCTTCATGTAATGGATGAAACTATTTCTGTTGTTAGAATTTATAAAAAGAACCAAGAAAGTGGTTATACATATGTTTCACAATTTAATTTACAATTGAATAATCCAAGAATTATTTATTTTTCTAAACATCCAATAGAAGACAATTGTTTGGTTATTGTCACAGATAAAACAGCATTATATTTCAAATGGTTTTATAATAATAATGAACATATTCACAGTTATGAAAAATATATAAAGACTGAAGAAAAAAATAAAAATACTTATTATGTTGCTGCAACTTTAACTTATGATTCAAGATATTTAATCATTGGTAATTCAAAAGGAATAATTAGTGTAATGAAAGCATTTAATCCTGATGATTTAATAACATATTTCAAGGGTTATGTTACATCACTAGATTCTTATTGGCTAGATTATGAAGATTTTCATTTGGTAAAAATTAAAAAATTTACTAATTAATTTTGCTTTTTTATTAATTCTTCAATTTTGAAACTTTTAAAAACATTTTTCTTTTAGATATGTGGAAGTGAAAAACGTTGGATTTATAGGTGGAGACTTGGAACTGATGAAAAGCCAAAATCTGTAAAAAAACTTTTATTTGATGCCAAAATGGAAAATATAGGAAAAGATAATATAGTATTTTTAAAAACATCTCCCAGTACAATAAGTGCTTATAATGAAAAAAAAACGATTGCTAAAATTGAATCACATCATGGCAAAATTATTAACATGAATCTCTATGATAATGCGAAAAAACTTATTTATATTACAGAAACAGGTTCTGTTGTTATGTATAATATTCTTACTGAGCAATCAACACAAATATCAAAGTTAGATTCTGTCGACAGTTTTATTAATGTACTACAAATAGACAATAATTATATGGTGTTATGCAGGGCTGTAAATAATAGTTTACAGGTAAATATTTAATTTCAAAAAATAAATAATTGTTTTAAATGACAAATATAATTAATATATAATACATATATTCATATGTATTTATTTTAATTTAGATATGGAGAAACATTAAAATATCTCAATTAATTGAAGACTCTGGTCATGTAATTTTTGTTCATAAAATAACTGAAAATTGCGCAATAACTATAGCTAAGAATGGACAAATAAAATATTGGATTATTGAAGATTTTAAATGGCGAAAATTTTATGCATTTGCTGATAATGAAGGCACTATCACATATAGTTGTTTGAGTAACTCTAAGTTTTTATTAGCAGTATTGAAAGATGAATTAAAAGTAGTAATATTAAAAATGCCAAACATTGAAACAGACCAATCAGAAAACTTAAAAATAGAATATTATATGAAATACAATTACAAACAACTATTAAACTGTTGTGAATTTTCGCATGATGAAAAATATTTAGCCATTGCACTTGATGGTGGAGATATATCGGTAAATAATTATTTATACTAAATTATATAATGTTAGTAAATATTAATTGTGTTTTTGTAAAAACTTTATTTATCATAAAAAATTTTTAATAACGATGAATAATTTATTGATACAAATACATGATATATCGACAAATTACACTTTCAAATATAAAAATAATTAAGGGATTATACAAATTTAGAACAAAAAATATTTTAATTTTTGCAACTTCCTTTAATAAAATTTACTTCCCTTATATAAAGTTATTAAATGCATAAAGTCTCATTTAAATACGTATTAAAAATATTTCAATAGAAACTACATTACCTTTAGAAAACTTTTTATAAAAACTTGTTCTGCAAAAAGGGATTTATTAAAATCCATATTATATGAAATAAAAAAAAAAACTAAATTTAGTTGTATATTATATGTTTCTTTTATTTTAAATTAATTAAAAAAATTAAAATGTGGCAATTTATAGAGTATAAATATTTACAAAAATATTTATATTATAAATACATCTCTGAATTTTTAAATACTCTTAAATGTATGTAATTTTCATTTTAAAATAGTATATACAAAAATTATTACGTTGATGTTACTTAAATTTTGAATACGTTTTTAAAAATCTATAGCCCAAGCAAATCTTTTTTAATACTCGATTATTCAAAAATTTAAACGTTTACATCCTCTTAATTACAAAAAACAGTAGGATTTTAAGTATATATTTAAAAACTTTTTAATTAACATTTATTGTATGGCACCGTAACATTAAATCCTTGGATACTTATTGTTTAAAATATTTAAATATTGCTTTTACATTCAATTTAGATAATCGATATTTTGGCGCAAACTGAATTGGGCAGGCTATCACTGCATTGTAGCACCGTTAGTCAACTGCATTGGTCCCCCACTTCAATCAGCGTGCCTATTCTTTTATCAGTCAATTGCGATGAATTGGCTTGGTGGAATGTAACTTTTCTCAAAAGCACCGATAAAAGTCAAAATCGACGTAGTAGAATGGGTTTCAGTCGCAGTGTGAGCAACCCGGGTGTTGGAATGAGTCCCCGCTCCAGTTGCAAGATTTCGAGTAGCCAAAGTACGGATTTATCCAGTGTAAAAGAACTGTCAATACCAAAATTAAATGTCGATGAATACTGGAGTCGTAAGCTGGCCAAGACCGGTAACGCCGAGAGACCGGCGTTGCTCGGTTGTGTGCAGCTTCCTTCGAGTTGTACAGACAAGGTTAGCGCTTGTGTGTCTGACGATTTTTCTAAATTTCTTACTGTAGATATTCACGGTACCGTTATCAACTATACTCTCTTTGGAAATTTTCTTTTATAACTTAAATTTTTGTAAGTACGAAAAAAAAGATACCAATTATGTTGCCACTTAACATAAAATCAAGGTCAATTTTTGTTACTTTAAAATACTTTTTTTTTTTTTTTATTTTACTTGACATTGGTATTTTAATTGTCATTTCATTTTATCATTGGCAGTCATGCCATTAACAATTTGTCATTGGCTTTTCATAATTTTAATAATGGGAAATTCTTTTATTTATGCTACACTTTTTTATGAAATTTTTTTTACTAAACTATATTAAAACATATATAAAAAATAAAGTTGAATAATATAATACTATTACTGGTATTAATTTTATATGAAAGAATATTTTTAAAAATTTTCATGATGTATCAAATATTTTATTCTTCACAAGTAAACGCTTTTGTGAATATTCGAAATATTATTAATATTGTTTTTAATTACATTAAAATCTTATATCAAATTAAATTTTTAAATACATTTTTAAGAATGTATATGAAAAAATTGTAACAAAAAATAATAAATAGAAAAGTTTATTTGTCTAATTTTTTATAAAATTTGAAAAAGAAAAATTTAATTATTTTAAAGTAACAAAAAATGTACATACTTAGTTTATAAATTGTGAACAAAGAATATGAACAATATTCTAAAAGATTTTATTGTGATAATTAATAAAGTTTACTGATAAATGATAAAGAAAGAAATCAAGTTGAGGATTTTTATAGATAATTGTTAAATGATTTAATGTTGGGTGTGATAAAGTAAAATAGAAAATTTCTTTATTATTTCTATATTTATATGAAACATGAAATACTAAAAGTTTTACATACAGTGAAATTTTGACTGCCTAATGCATTTTTTAAACAATAGATTTTAGAAAAATATTTACCTCAAAATAAACTATAATGTTAAAATTATAATTTAAAAATAAAAAAATTAATAAATCTTAGAAAAAATTCTTAAAAATTAATAACATGACAATTAAAAAATAAAATTGTGCCATTTTTAAATAAGCTAAACAAATTTTTAAAAATTCATGAGATTATAATTTTATATATAACTTATAGATTAAAATTACATGACACTTGATCTTTTATAATAATCATAAATTTATTTATAAATAATGTAATTAATAAAAGTACAATTGTTGAATCCCAGTTTAACTTAAATTGTAATAAATACTGTTAAATAATAATTTTTGTATAAATAGTATTTGAACTTCTATATGTTCAAAAATAATAACATTACAACCTTAAAATCATATAATATAAATAACCGAGTCTTTTGTATAATAAATATAATTACAATTTAATCATAAATTTAAATAAATCAAAAATTGAGTCTCGTTGATTCAAAGTAGTTTAATAGAAATTGGTTGTTCAAAGATTATATTTATTTAAATAAATAAAATAAATTCTTTCATGTTTGTTTAAGATAATATGAATTAATATCTTGAATAGTGATTAAAATTTTTAGGAAATAAATTGAAATTTAATAAAGAAAATTAATACAATTCAATTTCATCAATACAATAAAATTTAATTAATATATATAAGAAAATATATTGTAACTAAATTAACTGTAATGCTAGATCCTCTGCTTACATATAATTTGCTCTTTTTTTATTTGTATTATTGTTTTTCACATTGTACCAAATTCAATTTGAATTAGTATTGATAATAAAAATTGTTAGTAAAATTATGTATTATATTTGGATCTGTGAGCTAATATTTTACTGATCAAATATAACATATTCAAAATTATATGTTAAAGTAACAATTATAAATATATTAAGCTAGTTTGTAGAATAGAAATGGTGCCTTAAAAATTAAATACTGCTACTGAATGCTTTATTTAGCATTTTAAAAATAAGATCTCAGTTGCATTTAAGTAATTTTTATTATGATTTTGAACAATAACATTTGCATATACACCACTGAATTGTATAATTACTATGTTTTGAAGTTTTTAAAGTTTTTATCTATGTCTTGTATTGTCAATATATTGTTTATAATTTTAGTAATAAACGCAAATTCTTGTATGTATCTATACAATAATATATATATATTGTGATAAAATAATTTTTGGTTCCAGGTGGTGCATTTTAATGCACTGCAATAATTTTTGAAAATGTGTAATAATTATTATAATTGCATATTTAAAATAGTATCTATAATGCCAAGCTATCAAGCTCAAATTTTAATAAACTTTGATAAATGATTATATGCATTTGTATACATACATACAGTTACATATACTAAGAATATATGTATATATTTAATACTGTAAATCATTATTGTAAATAAAATTGTTATGTACACACAATAATTTTTATAAATGAAAATCAATAAAAATTTTATATATAAATCTCATGTAAAGCTCATTCAACTCTGTTTCAATCAGATAGATAAGTATTACCTTAGTGTAAACACAAGCATACGCCCACATACACAATGGCATTCATGCACGTGCACACGCATACACACGTGTGCGTACTCACATATTCATAATATAAGCAACCGGGAAGCCAAATATCTTTATGACATTTAGTACTTGTTTAAGATTTATTATTAGCATAAGTATCCTACTGCATTTCAAAAAAAACTTAACACTTGGCATCCTACAAGACATCTGTTTTCAGACTGTAGGTCACGGAACAGACGAGTAGAGGCCAATGTCAAATCACTAATACATTCATTAAATACTTCCTTTAATGAATGACAGAAAATTTTAATTATTCAATCAAAGTAATTTTAATAACTCAATTATTCCTTTTCTACTTCACATTAATTTCTTAAAAAAAAAAAAAAAAATTAAAAATTTGAAAAATCAAAATTGTTTTATTTGGGTTTTTTATTTGATTTTGTTTATAATTTAATCAATTGTTTTTATTATATTCTTGAAAATTTAACAGAACAAATAAAATATAAAACAATAACAAGATAGTATATAATATTGATATTCAAAGGAACTATTAAAAAAAAAATAATAATATTATCAAATTGAATAATTTATTATCATTAAATTATTTTAATGAAAAGAAAAATAATATTCTTGTAATTTTTAATTTAATAAAATTAAATGACTTGCAATATCGATTATGCAGTCACTGTTTAATTCTATTATTCATTAAATTCTGCATGTATTAACTTTACACAATATCCCTCTATAATTTAACAGGATAAAAACTTATAATACATTTTTTTAATTATTATAAAAGTTCAGGTAAATCGTAGATTGATTTAAAATTTCAAGCATCGTGCTTTAAATTTATTGTAATTAATAGAGTTTGATCGTGTAACTATATTCATTTCGTTCGATTATACGTATTTAAATTGATTACAATACATGCTTCTGGCAATAAATGTAACCAATTTCATTTTATTAATATAATATTCAACGCATTAGTCTAAAGAATTCAGATGTAATACTTCCTAGTGGCAATAATTGCGATAAAACTGAGCCGCAATATTGTTAACGCACACACAGTCAACTTGATACACACAAGCGTGCGTAGAATGAAAAAAATAGAGAAAGAGATAGTGAGAGAGAGAGAGACAGAGAGAGGGAAATTTTGTCTCTCCTGATTAGAAGTGGGGGAAACGGGAAAGGAAAAGAACGATTTCAAGCTCGGATCATCAGATCAACGTCAGCCAGTCAACACCGCGTGGCTCGGCGTGTTATCTCTTTTAATTTGTCTATTCCTTTCCTTTTCTCCTCTTTTTATCTAAGTTTTCAGTTGTTATATTTTTAATTCATAGTGTACTAGATAAGCTATCAACATGTCTTCTATTATTTACAAAAAGTCCATGAAAAACATCGGTAAATTTATTCCAGATAAATTACAACCACTATGGAATCACCCAGCAGGTATGTGTGAAGTTGAGCGTTTTATTGTGATGTAATTGACGTGACATGTCACTTTTTTTATTTATCAATATCTAAGATTTTGTTCAGATAAGATATTTGAGTCGCGTGCTGCAGACTGAAAACTAAAAATTATCTTTTCCCTGCACTTCACTATATTTTAATGTCTATTATGTGGGTCAAGGTTATACCTGATCGATACGCGGATAGAGAGATAATCCCTTTCTTATTCACGTGTTGTACATTTTCTATTTTATTATTTTGAATAATAATTTTAATGAAACAGAGCGGTATGACTGATATTTAATTTTAGAATAAGAAGTACTTTTACGGATTTTCCGATTCTTTATTCCTATCAATTGTAAAATATTTATTATAAAATATAAACTCGAAATTCTTTATAAATTACTACTTTTATTGTGTAATTATAATTTATTCAATAATAATTAAATCAATACATCATCATTGTTTCATAATATTTACTTTTTTTGATAGATAAACTTATTGATTTATACTTTCTGTGTCAAAGACATTATTTTTTTAAATTTACAATGATTCATCTATTTAATAAAACAGACCTTATTAAATCATTGAGATTAAAAATAATGTTTATTATGTAAAGAAATAATATAATTTTGATAACATCAATTTTAATTTTAATCAATTAAATGACATTTTTTTTTTATTTCTAGGTCCACAAACAATTTTTTTCTGGGCACCAGCATTCAAATGGGTAATTTTATTTTATTGATTAATTAACTTTGAAAAAAAAATTATAAATTCATTAAAGAAATCATAATTTAATTAACATTTAAATTGATAATTCAATTTATTAATGCATAAATATAATGCAACTATAAAGATATATAAAAAACTGTATTTTTGATATAAATATTCTAAATGTATTAATGAATTTATTTTTTTTCAATTCATTTATTAAATGTTTATTATGTTTTTATAAAAGTATTTATCAAAAAAAAATTTATCCTTTCAGGGACTTGTTATAGCTGGTCTAGGCGATCTTCACAGACCTGCAGAACAAATTTCGGCTAGTCAATCAACTGCTCTTGGTATGACTGGGCTTATATGGACTCGGTATTCATTAGCTATTACTCCCAAAAATTGGAGTCTTTTTAGTGTAAATCTTTTTGTAGCTTTTACAGCAGCGTATCAAATTGCTAGAGCTATTAAGTAAGTCTAAAAAGAGATCTACTTTTATCAGTCTCGCTACATATTTATTTGTTGCATTAATAATTTACTTAATTTTTAAATATAGATACCAAAATGAACAAGCCAACCAAGTAAAATCATCTTAAGTATAGAGCTAGTGTTTCATTGATTGATGAAGAACATTCCTATGCTTGAAAAACTAATTTATTGTTGACCAAGATTTTTATTTTATTTTCCTAAATGATGAACATTACAATCACATTGAAATGACAGTGTAAATGGTTGAAAAAGTTTTAAAAACTAGAGATATTAATATATTAATACTGTTACTTCATAATAGAAGTTGATCTGAAGAGCATCTTCAATTCATATATTGAATGTTGAAATCTTGTTTTATTTACTGGAAGCTTAAATAATATCATTAAGAAATATTTTTATTAATGTACATCATTCTACATACAAATGTTTGCATTCCAAAAAAAGGCAGGCCCTTGGAATATAATAATTGTATAGTTAAAAATAGTACAAATAATAAATTATTGAAGCATGCAAGAAACTTTACAGAGTATATATTGTAAAATACTATTTTCTTACTATTCATCTAGGTGAAAATTTTAACACAATATAAAATGAAAAAAACAAGCAAATATATATTTTTATTAAAAAATATTTTATGTTATTATTTTTAAACCTATTCTATATAAACCTTCTTGAACTTATAAAAAACGTGTTTATATTTATATTTATATCTAACATATAAAAATATATTAGTAAATTTAAAATTAAAATCTTAAAATACATATGTTGTTCAAATTGTTGCACTTATATTTAAAGGTTATTTTAATTTTATATAAATATTAAATAATTATATTGTAAAAAACTAGTATAGTGAAAGTAGCAACATAAAAAAAATTATTTGAAAGAATTACAATTATTATTTATCTAGATTTAAACAAAAAAATCTTTCATCATTGGATGAAAAAATGAAAAATTTTAAAATATATTTTTATAATTTGATATAATATAAATAATTGAAATAAAAATACCAATATTAACGATAAGTTTTTAATTACTCTGAAGTTAGTCTAAATTAAATCGACGATTATAAAATGAATTAAATAGTTTAATTGATTTGGAAACTGTAAATTAAAATATTTAAAGAATTTCTTAGCTAATATATTAGTTATTTAACAATGTGAACTTTCTTTATCAAAACTGTTTAAAAATTAATTTAAAAGAATGTATCTATTTTCGTAAAAATACGATTGAATTTTTAAGTCGTAATTAAAAAATTTTTAACATTAGGAAAACCTTAAAATATATTTTTTCATTTTCATCTCCATTAAATCGAACAATTATTTTAGGCATTTAGGCAATTAAAAGAAAAGAATTTTTAAAAAATTGCTATTAAAAATATCTAAATTATTTATGTGCATTGAAAACGAAATTTAATCATACTTTAGATATTTTATTCAAATTATTAGTTATTTAATTACTTAATTTTTCAATATAATGTACCTGTTATTTAATAATTTATTAAAATATATTTTTTATAAAAATAATTACGAAATTCTATTTTAATTTAAGTTTTATTAAAATTTTTAAACATCATTAATACTTTTTGGTAAGGTTTGATTGTGCAACACGTGAGTGTCTATAACAAAATAAAGCTTAAAAGTTTTTGGCTTACAACTAATCGCATTGTTTATTACTATAATTGTTTTAGTAGTATAATAATCATTATTAAAAATAAGTACAACTGAATTATTTGTAATTCACATAATTTTTATAAATTATAACAGTTTGAAATAATGCCAAACTAAACATATGTTAAAACTTGACGCTAATTGTTAATAATGAAATGTAAATATTTAAACAAACAATAAAAATGAAAAAGCTGAATATTTGGCATTGATCCATAATACTCATATTTTATAGAAATTGCTGAAATTCATTAAAAAATAAATCTTTTCGTATAGGTCAATGTACTGTTTTAATATTGTAAATATATTAAATATACGTATTTTTTAAGGATATTTGCATACATAATTAATCTTTCAAATACACGAATACTTTTTTTTATTATGAGATATTTACGTAACTACATTTATAACGGTTCAATGCACGTTTAATTTAAACATGTTTAAATGATACTTTTTAAATAGACATATGATTAAACAAAATAATTAGAAAAATTAATAATTGGTAAATAATAAAATAAATAAATGAAACACTTCAATTTTTATGTATTATTACCAAATAATTTGTTTCCAATAAAAGAACAATAAACAATTCGATTTATAATGCTAAGAATTTTTGGTCAATAGTATATTTATTTATATGTACCATATCGATAAGAAAAGCTTTTTCATATATTGTTTATATCATAAAAATGTATTTTAAAAATGCATTTACAAATATAAGTTGAAAGTTTTACTCTAATCCATTTAACATCTGCCATAATTGTTCTTTACTCTCAACAATAGCTTGTTTGAACTTATACAAAAAATATTTATTATATTCATTTATTTATAATAAACTGTGTAAAATAACATTATTAAAATATTTAAATATTTAAAATAAGATTATTAAAAGTTTTGAAAAATATTATTACTTAATTAAATCATAATTTTATTGATAAATTGTACCGAAATTATTTATCATTAAATTTAAAATAAAATAATTTTGTTTTGATTTGTCCACATTTTATCTATTAAATTTTTACGTTTGTATAATCTAAATATTCAAAAAAATATGTATATAGAAACATATTTAAAAAGAAGTGGAATAAAAAAAAAATTTGTTTTAAATACTTTTCATCTATACATCATTATAAAATATATTCACATTATTATAAAGTATATTTCAAAACATTAAAATAATAAAACTGAAAGAGAATAAATATCTACTTATGTAATTTATATAAAATTGAACAAAAATTTGAATTAAAGAAAAACATGTGCATAAAATATATTTTTAATGATATGCTGCAAGACAATTTCTTTTTAAACTATATCTTTCATTCATTTCAGAAAAAAAAATAAATAAATCCAGAAATTGCCAATTATCACGAAAAATATTTAATATTTGTAAAAATTATCTCTTTTTTTTACAGCTTCAATTTAAAAAGAAAAGTAGAATTAAAAGAATTTTTTTATAAATTAAAATGAAAAATAAATTAGTATAAAAAATTTAATGATAAAAATTTAAATAAATGAATGGAAAAAGTATAAATTCCCTTCTGTATTCTATCAATAAATGAAAAAAATTGAATAAAGATAAATCAATCATAAACATATTTATAAAGATGATAGAGAATAACTACTGATACAATTTCGATAGATGACTGTTTTATTAAAAGCAATTTAACACTTACGAAATTTACTTTTAATTTAAAAAAAAAAAAAAGAAAACTAATCATTGTGATTATTGATAAATTAAATTAATACTAGTTATTGAGAGGCATATAATACTAAAATTATTTTTAAATACTTCTTAAGGCTTACTCTTAGAGAAGAAAAGTAATTACAAAAATGTTAACCGACACAAAGAACAATTGTTTATTGTACAAAAAAGAAATATTAAAGATAAAAATAAACATTGACTTTTCAATGGAAAAGCATAAGATGAATAAAAAAAATGATTATGGAAGATTATAAATCAACATATAGTTATAAGTTATATACTCTATATTGTTATATATTATATAGTTATATATAGTTATATACTCCTAACTAAATTAAAAATTAAAAAACTAAAAAGTATTTCCAGTGATATATTAAAAGCTTCATTCAATTTTTACACGTATAATAAATTAAAAATAGATAAATTTGATAAAAGTAGTAGTCATATATATAAAATTCTTTTTGTTATGTTTAATAATAATAATATGATAACACTAGTTTATCCAATTATATCATACAAAATAACATAAAATTGTTTTTATATTTGTTCTTTGAATAGTAAAAAGAAAATAAAAAGTTGACATTGAAAATGTTACCATAATCCTTAGTTACGTAATATTCAGGAAAAATTTTTAAAATCTTTTTAATATTTTTTTAATGAAGTGACTATATAAAAACAAGTAATCTAGTGTTTTTAAAAATGATTACTCGTAAATCGCATTGAATTAACAAATTCTTTAGCGAAACAGAATTTGACATTAGAGAAAAAAAAATAAAAACTTGGAAATATGTTAAATATAAAGTTAAGTACTTCTCTTATTAAATTTTAAATTAAAATATAATTTATGAAATTTGATATAATTTACTTTTACATGATATTTTCAATCTAGATTATTAATAAAACGTTTATAAAATTATACATTCATTACATATATCTCGTAATATATATTAGTATCGATTAAACAATAAAGTAAATAGTTCAAACATATAAATGATAAATATATATTGTAGAAATCAAATGAAATCACTTTATTTCTCAATAAATAATTAAAATAAATAATAAAAACAATTAATATATAACAATTAGTAGTGTTTTTTATTAATTTAATATTTATATAATGAAACTAAAAAGCAAGTAATGATATTTTTAAAAAGTATTTGTTTATTGTAATATTATTTCTACAATATTTAATATCAACAGATTTTTGATTAATTATATATTATTAATATTCATATTAATTATGATAGGCAAATAATAAATAATGAACATAATATAATAAAACATAATAAAACGATGATAAAAAAAAAATTAAAAATAAATATACAACATTAATAATATCAAGAATCTAAATAATTAATGAAAATAATTAAGTAAGAACAATGGAAACAATAACGGATAAATAAGAAAAGATTAATTTAATGACGAAGATAAAAATTTGTATCTCATGAAATGCACAATTAATGCATAAAAAAACTTGTGATTGCATTCATTATAAACGTAGAAAATAAGTATAAAATATTGATGCTTATTAATTATCATCATTTTCTCAATAAAGTCAAAAGGAAAAATAAAAACTTAATCATGATCGACGTTTTTATAGCATATCGGTTTATCAACGAATGGGTTATCAATTTTCTATAAATTATATTTTATAAATCTATGTTATTGATATTTCTTTTTTATTTAGTCTATTTTAATTATTTACGAAAAATAATTAGGCAAATGTTGATATTTTTATTAATTTATTTATTACAATATTTATTATATGTATTACAATACAGATGCAATGTAATATAGAATAAAAATAAAATAATTAATTTCGATATTTATTTAGAAAAATTGAAATATATCTCTTTATTTTAATTGTGTAATATTATTAATAATACTAGTGATATTAATGAAGTTTAATATTTCTTAGCTGAAGGTACAAAAATCTTTTGAAAAAAAAAGTTTATTTTAAAAAGTAATTGACATTAATATTTTACATTAGTTTAATAATAATATGGACTTATAATGCATAATCTCTAATATATTATAATAATTTTTAATTTATAATATAAATACAGATCTAATATTTACTTTTACATTATGAATAGTTATATATATTACAGTTACTATTAATAAAAAATTTACGTTACAGACATCAGTATGACATTAATTTACTTCATAATGATTAAAAAATTGATATTAATAATAAATTATTGAATAGAAAACTATATAGAAATGTCAATATGTATATTAATCACGATATTTTATTAATTTTATTTTATTTAGATAATACTTTGATGTATTTTATACACTCATTATAATCTAAAATTATTAACAATAATAATCAATAAAAAATTATATTATAACTGTCGATGCTCTACTAATATAATACGTCATTTATTAATAAACTAAACATTTATTTTTTGAATTTCAAAAGATATTAATACATCATATAATTGATATGCTTATTTTAAAAAATTGTTGCAAATTATTACATTTATATACACTGTATAAAAAAAAAAAAAATATTTCATTATAACATCGGCTTTTTTATCATCATCTAGTAATTATAATTAATCAATAGTTTTTTTGGAATTATAATAACACAGTAGTATTGTATTCAGTTTAATTAAATTTTATTAAAAGAATAAATCTAATATTACACCTTGTAAAAGTTCAATTGATTGCATAATTGAATTTAATTATATGAATTAATTATATGAATTTTCATTTATATAAAAGAATACAATTTTCAACAAAAATTATTTATTGATTGCATTATTCATGATTTAATTTTTGTATAATTTATAATTTTTTATTTTATTATTTAAATGTTTATTGTACATATTAAATAACTAGATAAATAAATTGGATAAAATAAATAATGTATTTATATTAATATAGAATTCAAAATAACAAATAACAGTTTATAAAATTTTCTTTAAATTAATTAATTTAGACATAATGTTTGTTTTAAATGACCTTAAAATCTTTTGCTAAACATTATTTTTATAGTCACTTATATAGTTATGTATATGTGTTTATATTTGTATATCACCAAAAACGGATACAATAAAAAAATCATTTTAATTCTCATATTCGTCTTTTAGATCTCGACAAATAATTAACTTTATTTATTTGTCACTGACAGGCATTTGGCAAGATTATTTTGTCCTTTTTGTTGTTCATTTCCCCACACGTCATCTACAGGTTTAGTTGCATGAAAATTCCACAATTGGCGGTACTGTTGCTTTCAATTGATATTTCAAAGTTTAAAATTTAAAATTCATAAAATTTTTTATCAAAAAATAAGGATTATAATGAAGTTTAAAAAATAAAAATATTTTCCAACAAAGTCTTAGATAAGTATGTTATCAGTAATAAATTTTGAGATTGTTTTATTGAGATGATGGAGGGGGTATCTATGACAGAGAATGTATTTTTGAAAACACATATTGTTTCATTGACCCATCCATATTGAAATCTGTATGCTTATAGTTTATGGTTTAAACTAATGAAAACGAAAAATTAAATTATCACTCAATTGTCCAAAATGGTGCTCGAAAGTACTATGATATGGTAAGATGATCCCTATTGCAAATTAAAAATATTCTAATAAAAACATATTTATTTTAAACAATAAAAATAATATTATTTATACTGATTTAATTTTTTATACCTAAAGTAAATATGGGTTTATAATATTTATGAAAACAGTTGTCCTTTTTAACCTTATTTTGTGAGTGACACAGCATAGTAGGATTTTCTTCGAAAATATATTAAAATTTTTTACTCCGTTACATATCAGTTAATATTTATGAATAAATTAAATGCTAAAATCTTTTCTTTATAATTTAATAGAAAAATATATAATTTTTAATGTATACACTGTTTGTTTTGTATCACTATTATTGTACTGTTATTTTTATACCAATTATAAAACTGTTAAAATAAATATATTATGTAATTGAAAGTTATTAAAGAAAATTTTTTTAAGAACATGAACGTTTTTATAAATATAAAAATAAATCAAATACAGTATTAGAATCATGTATTTTTTATAGTTTTATAAAACAAAATTGTTTCTGATTATTTTATTAATATTATATATTTATTTTATTAGTGTTGATAACAGCGATTATATGAGAAATGGAGATTTTTTGCCTACACGATTGCAAGCCCAACAAGATGCTGTCAATTTAGTATGTCATTCAAAAACTCGTGCAAATCCAGAAAACAATGTTGGACTTATTACTCTTGCAAAGTAATGTATTCAGTATTAATTTTAAATGCAAATTAATAATTTAACTATTTTTAATAGTATTATTCATTTTCTTATTCATACAGTGTTGAAGTTTTGGCTACATTGACTAGTGATGTTGGTCGAATTTTATCAAAACTTCATCAAGTTCAACCAAATGGAAATTTATCTCTTATTACAGGAATTCGTATTGCACATGTAAGTAATATTTAAAATAATTATCTTAATATAAATATAATCACTTAAAATTAAATATAAAAAAAAGTATTGTGTATTTATTATTTAAAGCTAGCATTAAAACATCGTCAAGGAAAAAATCATAAAATGAGAATTGTAGCATTTGTTGGCAGTCCCATTCAAATTGATGAAAAAGAAGCTGTTAAACTAGCAAAACGTTTAAAAAAAGAAAAAGTGAATGTAGATATAATAAGTTTTGGTGAAGAAAGTGTAAACAACGAAGTATTAACAGCATTTGTAAATGCCTTGAATGGAAAGGATGGAACAAGTAGTCATCTTATTACAGTGCCTCCTGGACCACATTTATCTGATGCTTTAGTGACATCTCCTATTATTCAAGGTGAAGATGGAATGGGTGGAGCTGGTATGGGTGGTGCTGCATTTGAATTTGGAGTAGATCCAAATGAAGATCCTGAACTTGCACTGGTAAAACAATTAAAATTATAAAAATGAATCAAGTCGTGACAAAAAATAATTTTAGTTATATAAAAATAATTCTTCATTATTACAACTTAAGCTTCTGTTATATAAAACTTTTTTTTAAAAAAAAAAAAAAAATTATTATTGCTCTTTGTTTATCTATATATATTTTCACATTTTATTATTATTTTATTATTATCTATCACATAATTATATATGTATAATTTAGGATACACTCAACTATTTTAACACAAGAAATTAATTATAATACATGAATTGATTTTATAAAATCAATTATTAATAATTTTTAATAATTTAGGCACTGCGTGTATCCATGGAAGAACAAAGACAACGTCAAGAAGATGAAGCAAGACGAACTCAGGGACCTGAAGTACCAGCAGCAACTAAAGAACCTGAAGCAGCAAAAGAAGTTCCCAATGAAGAAGCAATGTTAAAAAGAGCTTTAGCTATGTCCCTTGAAGGAAATGAAGAATCTGCAACAGTAAGCGAAACTGTAGCTGCACCGACTACTAGAAATATACCTGATTTTGCCCATATGTCAGAGGAAGAACAAATAGCTTTTGCAATGCAAATGTCTATGCAAGACCAGCGTAAGTTAATTGCTTACACTTATTCCTTTTAATAAATATTATTAAAATATTTTTAAAAACCATGCCAAAAAACTCGTTAAAAAAAATTACTATAATATCTATTTACAATAAAAAAAATTCATTACGTCATTTGTTTAAGTTGTATAAATAAAATTTTATTAGATTATTTTAATAATTATTAAGTATTTATTATACTTTGCAGTATTAAATATTTTTATTTAATATTAGTCTTCAAATATTTGATTTATTCAATAATAATTGGAAATTCATATTATTATTCTTTTATTTTTTTCTTAGAAGAACTTGAAGGAACTCAGAAAGAAGAACCAATGGAAGTTGAAGAGGATTATGCAAATGTAATAACTGATACTGAATTTTTACAATCTGTTCTTGAAAATTTGCCTGGAGTAGATCCGCAATCTGAAGCTGTACGTCAAGCAGTGGGCTCATTGCAGCAAAACAAAGATAAAGAAAAAGAAAAAGATAAAGAACAAAAAAAATAAAATTTTAGAAAAACCTTTTTTGATATATTTGTATTGCTGTATTCAATTTAAGTATAAATATATATTATTTAAAACAAATATTTTCAAGTTTAGCTATTTTATTTTGTATTTTTATAAGTATATATTTTATCAAATTAGAACATACTTTATCAAATATTTAATTACATTTAATCAATAAACAAATGAATTGGAATTTTTTTATATAAACGTTAATAATTAAATTAAAATAAATTAAATTCAATAAAAATTATTTGTATATTTAATGTACATACAGAAGTTTCAATAGACAAATCAATTTTTTAATAAAATTTTTATTTAATTTTATACAAATTAGTAAATGTATTCATCTATTATTAATAAAATAAAAAATTTTTACAAATTTACATGGAAAAATAAATGAACCTGTAAATTAAGAAATGAAGGAAATTACTTCAATTTCCTTTTTTTTTTTTAGAAGTGTAAAGTTCTAATTTCGCATTAAGTATGAGTAACTTTTTTTGTTATAAACAGATTATAATATTTAATACACAAAAAGAATAAAAAGAAATACATACAACTTGTTTTTCAAAAAAAAAATTTCTTTAAACTTTTATAAAACGAATTTACTTGCACAAAAATTAGCATTATAAAAAAAATTAATTTAAATAATCAACTAAGAATGATATGAAATAAATTATTCACACATACTTTCACGCATATACATATACATAACAGCATTGTATAATTATAATGATAAATTATTGTCAAAAACTAGTCAAAAAATATTTATTTTTGTGAATAAATTTGTAGAAATTTACTATTTATTTTCTACTTGGTATTTAAATGGTTACATTTATAGTATTATTATATATTTCATTTATATTTTCTTAAATCTATCGTAACCCTATCATAAAATATATACCTAGATACAATTGTAAAGAAAACGTGAATAAGAGATGTCGAAAAACTGTTTACAATCTCAGGGAAAACCCACTATTAAGAATAATGGATATTCTGTATTTTCTTATACGACCATATAGTATACATTACTTACATGTAAAAATTAAATGAAAATTTTAAAACTTTACAACCACCCAAATTTCTTGAAAAGTATAATATTATTTATAAGAGATACCTGCAAATACGTTTAAAAGATAATCTTTAAATTTATAGCATCATAACAGAAACCGAAACGATAAAAGTTTACTTTTTATAATATTTAAATATGTTGATTTTCCCTTAAAGGACTGAAAATGTTTAGTGATCCTCAGTTCTCATTTTGTAACCAAAGTTCATATGACCTTACTTAACTGGTGTAAATTCACGACTAATAATGATAGTTAAATCCATAAAAAAAATATTTATAGATTATTCAATTCTTATCTAAATAAAATGAATGAATATAAATGAAATTATTTTTAAAAAAATGTACGATAAAATATATAAAATTTATTAATTTATAATATCGCTATTTTTATACAAATTTTCTATGGATATAAATTTATATTTTATTTTTAAAAGTTTCAATAACAATATAAAATTTATTATAATAAATATAGCAATTAAAAAACTAAATAAAAAATTACAGAAAAAATAAATCAGACATTAGTTTTTGTGTTTACTGAAGTATATTCTACAAATATTAATATATAATATTTTTAAATAAATTATCTTCTAAAACAATAGATGTAATTATGTATAAAAGTATAAATTCAATAAGTGTGCGCGTAAAGAGTAGTTTAAAATACCAAATTTAATTATCTATAAATATGGAAGATTTTATATAAAAAAATCGTAAAAAAACGTCACTTTTAATGATTTGAATTTGTGGATTTTAATGTATATTCTATAATATACAATGTAGTATTACAATTACTAATTCATTTATTTAAATATTCTAATTTAAATAATTATTTACAAAATATGATCTAATAAATCAACCTATACTTTTGTAATAAATTAATAATCATTTTTTACCCTTTATTCACTGTTTTAAAACTAAAATTCATTTTTTAACAAGTTACATTTGTTACACATATTCATATAATTCATATGAATATCGTACTAATAAATACACTAACAATTGACAACTTACAAATGACTAATAAAATAAAATTAATATTAATAGTCTCATTCAAAGTAAAATTTATGTCTATTTGATATACATATTAAAATTTACAGAAAAAACATTTTCATATGTTAAGAAAAATATTTTGAAATTTAATTAAATTTTATTTCAACATATACTATCAACATTTTTCTCTTAAAAGTATAAAATCTACATGAAATTCTACATTCTTCGTACAATATAGATTTAATATTAAAAAAATCCTACATTTATACATGAAAACTTTTATTTAAATTGACTTTGCATTAAACTTATCAAAGCACCACCACTTGCAGCAATAATTGTAAAAAGTTGAGCTCCCACTCGAGCACGCATCATATATTGTTGCATATGCTTCTTTCCTTGAACAAAGGTAACTAAACCATAACTCAATGCACCAACTGTTGCCAATGCACCTGAAGAAATATAATTATTTTAAATTGTTTTTCAGATTATTATTTTTTTTTATTATATGAATTGTATAGTATTTTATAATTTTATACATATTTGTATTAAGAAAGATAATTAAAATTTAAGTTTTTTAATTTATTGTTATTGGATACAATACAGAGAAAAATACAGTTTCAAAAATCTTTTATTTTTCAAAAATAAAAACCTTATGTTGATTTAAGATTGATTTAAGACACTATTAATTTAATTTATTTATAAAAATGAATATTGAATAAAAACAATAGTTATGTATTGCCATTTATATATACATATTGTAATCATTGAATACTTAACATATTTACTAAAAGACAATACTTTTTTAATTTTACACTAATAATAAACTAATTAATTACACATCATAATGCATATAAAATAATAAAAATTATAAAATAACTAAAACATGTAATATACAAAAATAAATTGAAAAAAAATTAACAACGAATATAATTATTTAAATTACCAATTGGAACTAGTGGATTAGATTTGCATTTTCGTTTTAATCTTTCTAAATTTGTCTCAGTATATGCATTTGCTGTATCACTTTGTATTTTAACCCAATCAAGACCAGGTATCATCTGAGGGGCATTAACATCACCCATATTCGCTGTGTAATATTTTTTAAATGTTGATAACAATATATTATTATTTAAGACTTCTCAAAGTAGCTTTTCTTTTTATTCCATTATATTATAAATAAATTGACACATTTTTATTTGATTAATTAAGAAGCAAAATTTTTAAATATTAATAGGGTATACAATAACGAACTCGGAAATAAAATTGAAATAATCTCAAATTATTTATACTCTTCAAATTATTAACTTCACAACGCAGAATAGTGATACCGTATATATATATATATACGAGATGAAATGGTTATATCACATGAATTTTTCCCAATGTTCCTAAAGTCTTATAATATTACGCGCGAATTATAATAATTTAAAATCAACAAATTTTATATAAAAAAACGAATATTACATATACAGTTGTAATTAAATTATTTGCAAAACTTTCTAGTAAAATATTTTAACTACAATGATAAAAATATAGAAAACAGTTAAATAAAAATTAATATATTTATTTAATGCATAAGATTAAGCGAAAATTCACCATTTCTCTTTATAAATATATATATTTATACTAAATTTAAATAATACTAAATTTAAATATTTCAACTGCTTAGCACTTCATCGCCGAGCAAGATATTTAAGCATAAATTTAATTAATATTTGTGAAAAAAAATTAGAACAATTTATAATAAAGTCTTATACTCGCGGTATTATATTATAAAATAAAATTTTCAACATAAAATATACGATAAAGAAGTATTATTATGTAAAAGAAATTAATTTTCTACTAAACAATCACTATTACTAATGTCTAAATTAATATAATTTAAGGACGTAAATTAGTATAAAAAATTTTTTATCCTTTTCCGCACAACAAACTTTCTCTTGTGCTAAGTTCACAAAACACCAATAAGGCTAAGTTAATAATAATATTAAAATCACGTATTTTTATATAACATGTAAGTAAATAATCAATTCAAACAAGTATAAGCGTTTGTAACACAATATAGTATTATAAAACATGAATTGTTCAAAAATAAGAAGGTACATAAATATAATAATTTATTATTAAGCTCATACCGGGTATTTATATAATCTACAAACAGAAAAAATTAAATTTTGACGTGATCCTTATTGTTTTATGGAATATATTGTCAAAATACAGATTATTGCGCACATTGAGATAAAGCTTATTAATTCGTTTATTTTATTTGAGTGTATGGGATATCGGTACCATATGCTACAAAAGGGCTTAGCACAGATCAGATACTAAAGGGCTTAGAATCATAAAACTGTAGGTTGTTAAGCCTAAGGAATATCCACTAAGTCTACTCCTTTAGATTACGTGCAATAAAAGATATTTGGTTTATAATAACATTTTATAATTACCTTGGCGATGAAATAAATGTAATATTAAATCAAATTAACTCTCATATAGGAAAGATCAATTTAAATGTATTCATGAGTATTTTATTATATATTTGTTATGTATTTTTTTCTTTACATCATGATTTCTTTTACATCTGATTAAATTTATACGAAAATTCCCTTCCCCCAACAGATTTTAATAATATTGCATTTGAACTGTTTTTTTATATTGATCAATTAAACCATTCGGATGAATAAAATTTCTCGATTCGAAATATTTAATATTAAATCTGCCAAAAATATGGTAATTAAGAATTAATTTGCTTAAACTATACATCAAGATTTACAATACGTATTAGTGAACATCCACATATGGCGTTAATAGTATTATTTACTATACTTAAATATATTTTAATGTATAAAATAATTTTAAGCGTTAAAGGTTTCCTAAGATATTTCAAAATCCAATAGCTTTAATTTAGGACGAACATAATATGTACATCTAAGGATTCCAATTTCATTGAAATAATAATTATTTTTTAAGAAGCAATAAAAATAACAATTATTTTGTTTAATTATTGTGAATAAGACTATGCAAGTTTAAATACGAAAATATAAGCGTGAAAATTTGTTCATACATTTTGACGTGACCCTTACGCTATATTAGTAACACTATAAAACGCTACTAATGTATTTACATCCATTGTCAATATTAAATGTCTATTTAAAGAGATTTCTATTTCGAGTAAGTGAATTTTTAACTTTAAAGAAATGCTTCTCAGCATTTATTTAAATAAATTATGATAGTAAATGAAATTTTGGAGCGAAGAAATTTTTAAACCGTGACGCGAAATGCGATAGACCATGAATACCATCGCAAACATGATAATGAAATGATGGAGCAAAGTAGCACAAAGAAGTACTTTTAACATTGTTGGAAACGATGTTCGGTACTTCGTTAGTCAGCTACGTGTGAAAACATTCTAGAACTTAAATGAAAGAACTGTAATAACAAAGCATTATAATGCTTTGAAAAAAATAAAAAGTTGTTTTAATTTATTTTTCAATAGCAATAAACTATGATAATAACAAAAAGAGTAAAGCCTTGTTTAATACATTGTGAAACGTTTAAAGGGCATCTTCCTTTTTGGGCAATATATTAGAACGAGACAAAGAAGATATAGAGAGAGAGAAAAACAAAATCATTAGAACTACGCAGGCTTACTGCAGCTTTACGACCATAACCATCTTACACTAGGGAACTATTTTTTGCTCTATGTAAAAATTAAATGTAAAAAGTTGCTAATTCTACTTAACACCAACGTTTATTAATAAATATAATAATTATACATATTAGTTTTGACTCAAATTTATATACTTCAAGATAGAAAACAAATTGAGGATTCAAAGCAAATCTTATGACCAAGAAGTGTAAAGGGATCTTTTGATCACGTGACTCAAAAAGAGCTGTTCTGATTGGTAAAGGACGCTCGCTTGATTTTGCTTGTAGCTTCCCACCCCCTCTAATGAATAATCGACCTCGAATTCACGGACCTTCTCTTCCTGTTCTTTCCGTCTCCAATCGTGGAACGGGTGAGTAATATTTTCTCTTGATTTATAAATTCCTTCTTTTTTTTCCATTACTATTAGTGTAAATAATTTAATTTTTTTAAACATTCTTAAATTTTAATTTAAATTATTTCTACTCATTTACTTTTGTCATACGCAGTTGTTTTAACTCGTTCGTCCATTTTTTTATTATTTCAGAGAACATTGCTACAGACGTCCTACTTCGACCTCAATTGTTCTTTTCGTAACATTTTTCAGGGGACAAAAAAGCATCACTTTTTCGCCAATCATGTAAGTATAACGTTATTCGTTACTAATAGTTTCGCATTGACTCGTCTAAACTAAGTACGAAATACAAAACGGTTGATTACGTGATATTGAATCTTCTACGAGTTCGTGAGAAAAGAAATGACGGCCATTTGTGGAAGCACGTTCCTACCCACAATATGGTAAATTCAACTTAAGTTATATTTATAATTCAACGACTGTTTCAAATTACCCGCAAAATTATTAAAATGTTATTAATACATTAAATTATACTTATTAAAAATTTAATTTTGATAAATTTATATTGTTATTTGTGAAATACAGAAAACCTCTTATTTTGGCATGACTCCATTTTGTATCACGATGGGGCATGAATGCTTGTGAGAGGAAGAGAAATCGAGTGAATATTTGCCTTCGGTGTCCACACGTTTTAATGTCTGGATCCTAAATTCTCAATATTCACGACACCGATATACTATTTTTTATAATATTTTTGATTACTACATAATTTTTTTTATTTCTTTTTTTTTTAAACTTAAAAAAATTAAAAAAATCGTGCGCGCAATTTAATCAATCATTTTGTAAAAGTACATTTTCTTAATCTGAAATTTCTCGATTTACTAGTAACTATTAGTTTTTTTATTATAAGTTAATTAATTTTAACCATTAAAATTAGAAAACAAGTTCCACATATTTTATAAAAATATTGGTTTTAATAAGTAATTGACATTTGGTAGTTAATTATAAAAATTTTTTTGAGTGTGTAATTATTATAAATAATAAGTAAATAAATTTGCAGGACTTACGCAAACTCATCTACTGGTGGTTATCGTAATAGCAGTACTGGTCAAAACCGTGGTTCCATGACGGGTGGTCAACGTGGTTTCGGAGGAAATAGTAGTGGTGGAGGTTCACGTTTCAATAATGGTAGCCGTGGTGGAGTTGGAAGTGGTGGAGTAGGCAACAGTGGAATGGGAAACAATCGTGGTGGTCCACGCATGGGTCAAAGACCTCAAAATGGCAATAATGCTGGCAACAACCTCAGAAAACCTAATTGGGATCATGAGAGCTTAAGACCATTTAAGAAAGATTTTTATATTCCTCATCCGGATGTATCTAATCGTCACCCCCGTGAAGTAAATAATTTTAGGGAAATTCATAAAATTACCCTTAAAGGAGAGAAGGTTCCCAATCCAATCCAATATTTTGAAGAAGGAAATTTCCCTGATTATGTTATGCAAGGTACTATATAACATTAATATAATATAATTTTTATTATTTACTAATTGATCTATATAATATTTATAAAAAAAAAAAAAAATTTCATATGATTTTCATGTTTGCAAAAATCTGCATTTTTAATAAACCATGTGATATCGATAGATAATTAAATTTAATTTGTAATTAGCATTATAACTTATTTGTAATATTGTATTATTTTAATTGAAATTAATTTAATAATTTACATTATTTCATTTTATAGGGATAAAAAAACAGGGCTATTCTGAACCAACTGCAATTCAAGCTCAGGGATGGCCAATTGCTATGTCTGGCAGGAATATGGTTGGCATTGCTCAAACTGGATCTGGAAAAACTTTGGCATATATTTTACCAGCTATTGTTCACATCAACAGTCAACAACCTTTGAATCGTGGTGACGGACCTATTGCTCTTATTCTTGCCCCTACCAGAGAATTAGCTCAGCAAATTCAAACTGTAGTTAATGATTTTGGTTCATTATCTTATGTTAGAAACACATGTATTTTTGGTGGTGCACCAAAAGGAGGACAAGCTCGTGATTTGGAACGTGGCGTCGAAATTGTTATAGCAACACCTGGAAGACTGATTGATTTCTTAGAACGAGGAACTACGAACATGCACAGATGTACATATTTAGTTCTTGATGAAGCTGACAGAATGTTGGATATGGGTTTTGAACCTCAAATCAGAAAAATCATTGAACAAATTAGACCAGACAGACAAGTTCTAATGTGGTCTGCTACATGGCCAAAAGAAGTCAGAAATCTAGCTGAAGAATATCTGGTTGACTACACTCAATTAAACATTGGTTCGTTACAGCTTGCTGCTAATCACAACATTCTTCAAATCATTGATGTTTGTCAAGAACATGAAAAGGAAACAAAGTAAGTATTTATTAGAAATGAAAAAATTTTTTTTTTTTTTTTCATGATGACAAGAAAAGTATGAGTTTTGTGATTTTAATAATTTATTTTTACCTCTAAGAAGAGCTGATGTGTTTTGATAAAACTTAAAATATAAAATCTGTGATAAAAGTAAATAATTAAGACATTTTTTTTACAGATTAGGAACTTTACTACAAGAAATTGGAAATGTTAATGATGATGGTGGTAAAACTATCATATTTGTGGAGACAAAGAAAAAAGTTGAAAACATCACAAGAAATATTCGTCGGTACGGGTGGCCTGCAGTATGCATGCACGGAGATAAATCACAACAAGAGCGCGATTATGTTCTTAGAGGTACATATGATTTTAATTTTACTGAATTTAAATATTAAAATAAAATAAATGTTATTAATTCAAATTTTTTTATGCAGAATTTAGAAATAAGAAAGGATCAATATTAGTAGCAACTGATGTTGCTGCACGTGGACTAGGTACGTAAAATTCCTTTGATTTGTTTCAAAAGATAAATTTCGCGGAGATAGGCTTATAGCAGGTAGATTGGGGTGGGTGGCGATGTAGCACAGACTGGTTATATGAACTGATGCCTTGCTCTTTAGAGCTTCAAGTAATATTATTGTTTGGTTGGTGTAGCTCTGGTAGGTTTTCGTCGTCCGGTGGTGTGTAATAATGAGTTCTTTTACTTTATTTTTATTTATTTTTATTTTTATTTTTATTAAACTTGTATAGACGAAACGACAGAAACCCATCAAACCTATAATAATTCAAAAACTTTAATATTTAAGTTTTCAGAGTTCGTATTTGTTGTCACAATTTTCTCAAACTGCACAAGAATTATTTGTTGCTTTAAAATGTTAATTTGTTTTTTAATTCTTTTCATTATATTTGTTAAACTTTAATAATCTTTAATCTTAATAACTTAATATTATATAAAAAGTGTGTCTTAAATTAATTTTATCAGTATATTTTCATGAAAATTGGCTTAGGATTTGGTAATGGGTATTTCAAGGTGTGAAATTACTTGTGCAGATAATATTGAGAACAGATTTTAAATACGGAAGACATGAATAACTACATTGTATTCTACAGTCTATAAAATATGTTAAACATGGGCATCTTATAATTTATTTTAATCAGTCTGGTTGTCTTTTGTTTCAGAGGCACATGGTGCACAGATTATGATGAGTGTGCGATGAGCAAGCAATTGATGAACAGCATGAAATATACCATGGCTCACTCACTGTCTGTGCTCTTGATAAGACTATATATAAAACCGATATATAGACGAAAGTACACGCAAGCACTTTTTCTGAGGTGCGATTGTGTACTAAATGTGCCTCTGTGTACAGCCTTTGTACCACACATTAAAAAAAAAAAAAAAAAAAAAAAAAAAAAAAAATAAAAAGAAAGTACAAGTGGTGCTCAGGTTATATTGCCTTGGAACGTTGGCTTCTGGTTTTGCATAACTTCGACACACTCCACATAGCCAATGCTCTCAACCTGTGCGAGACAACAATCATTTGATTTAGCTATTATCGCTACTCAATGGTAATATATAGGAACAGGATCTTATGAAATATGAACTCGCATTCAAGAGTACTGACATAAAATGCATAGTACAACATTCATGGTTTGTATTTTTATTTAATGCGCTGCAGTTATTTATAGTAAATTTAATTCTATTGAATCGTAAAATTTACTTTCGTTTTAAGTTTTAATTATTAAGTGAGCAGCATAAAAAATACATTAATGTATAAACATGAATGAAAAAGAAATTTTTCGGAATTAGTGTTTCAACTTAAGTTATAAATGACTTGTATTAATTGAATTTTTCTTTTAGACGTTGATGATGTTAAGTACGTCATAAACTTTGATTATCCATCATCTTCTGAAGACTACATACACCGAATAGGCAGAACTGGTCGCTCTCAATGTTCGGGTACCAGTTATGCCTTCTTTACACCACAAAACGGACGACAAGCCAAAGACCTCATAAACGTCCTCCGAGAAGCTAATCAAATAATCAATCCCAAACTGTCAGAGTTGGCATCGAAAGGAGGAAATAACTTCGGAGCACGCAGTTAGTATTTATTTTCTAACTTTATGAATCATAGTAAAAAATGATCGTTTTTTACCAAATCATTATTTTTAAAATTAATAATTTTATATTTACAATGTTATATTTATTATTTTCAGATCGATGGGGTTACTCTGGAGGACGAGGTCGGGAAAACACTTTCACAGGCACACATAAACGATTTGATAATAATAGAAGTAATGGATACAATAATTACAGTTGACTTTCTGAATTCGATATTGAACACAAATACTGAGCAAAGCCGAATACTTGGGGACTTAGATTTAATAACTATTCATTTTGAACTGTGATTAGAAAACTGTCCTTGAAAGTGGTTTGTGCGTTTGATTATGCCAGTTTCTGTGTTCGATTTTTGACTTTTAATTTATGATTTTTAGATTTCATATATAATTAGAACTTAATTCGTTCTAAGTCTTTCGATTTTATTGCATTTATTATGCAATAAAATCGTAGTTGAGTAAAGAATCTGAATTTCCAATTAATTAAATTAGCACAGTGGATAAAAATTTTATACACTTTGCCTGTCAATTTATAATCAGAATTTCAAATTAAAAGTAATTTGCATTTTTTTATTGAATCTTTAAAGATTTATTTATGTAAAGAATTTTTTAATTTTGCAAAAATTGCAAATAGCTAAAAAATTCTTTTGTTACTCATACAAATCTGAAGTACAAACCTTTTGACGAGCACTATTTTGTTGTCGAAGGCAAATTGAGGCGTATGGACCATTAATACATAGCAGTATTCATTCCACAATATCTCATACCACAGTGTTAACTATTTGTCCTCACATAATTACATTCAAATAATTACATAATGGTTAATTCTAAAGAAAATTTGGTAGAATCATGTTTCGATATACATTTTATAGTAATTGTGTCCTGTTTTTTTGCAGTGTACATATAAGAAATATATAATGTACTAATGCATATATATACATATATATACGTTAATTTTAATTGTAAGAAATAATAAATAAAAATTATAATAAAATAAAAAAATTCCTCTTATTTAAAACCCCTTATTTTGAATAAACTTTTTAAGTTAAAATATTAATTTTATTAAATGCTTAATAATTTAATGAAGTATTTGATTTATTAACAATAGTTTTTAATTGTATTTTTTCTTCATTGTTAAAATTTTGTTTTGAGCAAATCATTTTATTTAAAAGCTGTTTTTTACAAAAAAAAATTGTTAAATTTGAAGAGAACTCGTATAAGATAATATTTAAATTAAAAGATTTAATAAAAGGAAACTATACCGACCGTCGGTATATAATACTTATTAAGGTTATCTTCAGTATTATAGTTTTTTTTTTTTTTATTTTTACTAATTTTAAATGACATAATATACATTTCAAAATTGATTTTCATAGAATTTATTATTTAAAACGAAATTTAAATAATATAAATTATATTTTGATTGAATATCCTTTAAAATGAAACCTTTAGTTAGGTAAAAGAAAATGTGACGAGATATTATATGCGACAGGTCTATTAGTTATATTTCTCTATAAACTCTAGCCACATTTTTTCTTTTTCTTTTTACTGTAAAACCAACGCTTTAGTTTAAATTCGGTTCACATTCATATGTATTTATTATTTTAACAATAAATCATTTAATCTCTACTATAACCGACTGATTCTGCTCATAAAATTAGTTCTTTAAAAATTCGAGAATATACATCAGGATATTATTAAAAACAGGTTCGATCCTGATCGGCAATCGCGTGCAATTTCTTCTCACGAATGGTACAATAAACAATATTAAAAATGGTTCGAAAACTTAAATATCATGAACAGAAATTACTTAAAAAAGTTGATTTTATTTCTTGGCAAGCTGATAATAATTTAAAAGAAGTAAAAGTTTTAAAACGATATCATATACAAAAAAGAGAAGATTATACCAAGTAATTAAACAGATTATATTATATATTTATTTTTAACTATATATTTACTTAAACTAAAATATTTAATTTTTATATTTTACAGATATAATAAATTGTCTAGAGAAATTCGAGATTTAGGCAGAAAAATCAAAGATTTAGATGCTAATAGTCCATTTAGAATTGAACAAAGTGCTGCATTCCTAGAAAAATTATACTTAATGGGATTGATACCAACAAAATGGGATCTTTCATTATGTCAAAAAGTTACTGCCAGTTCATTTTGTAGGAGAAGACTACCAGTAGTTATGGTTCGTAGTAGAATGAGTGAAACGATAAAAATGGCAACACAACTAATTGAACAAGGTCATGTTCGAGTGGGACCAGAAATAGTCAAAGATCCAGCATTTTTTGTCACAAGGTAAAATTTCAGGTGTATAAATTTTTAATCTTGTTATAATTTAATTATTCTATTTCAGAAATTTAGAAGACTTTATTACCTGGATCGATACTTCTGCTATAAGAAGGCATATAATGAATTATAATAATAAAGTACGTATACATATATATTACTAGTATTAGTATTATTGTACATATATTCTTAAATATTAAAATATTTCATAAAAAAAATATTTTGTTCAATTATTAAATATTTTATTTGAAAAGAATTTTAGTAATTCTACCATCTACGTGCAGTTATAAACATATCTTTGCATACATTATGTTTCGATTCATTAAAGATTATAAAATATGTATTTTTAAAAGAATATTTTTAATGCAAAAAAAAAAAAATAATATATAATAATATAGATATAAAATTTTGAATCATGTTAAACTACTAAGAAATTTATTTTTGGCTTAAAAATTTTTGTTAGTGTTACAAAATTAAATATTCTGAAAATTAATGAGACAAATGATATAAGTTATCACTTTTTATTAGTCTTATTAGATTAATGGTCACTTATATTAATATATGCAGGAAATTTTTTAACTATGAGTAATTAAAACAATTTTTTAATTTAATGTAAAAATAATACAATCTCAATCTTGACATTCACAATTGTATTATAAAAATTATATTATTTTTCTTAGCTCTATTATAGATATGTGAAATTTTATGATTATATTAATACCTCTTAGGATAATTTAGTTAATAATTATAATATTTGTTGTATTAAAAATTATAAATAGTTTCTAGTACTATTTGTATTCTTTGAAAATAAGCTGAAAACAACTGAATTTTATGATATTTTTGCTTTTAAATTCTATTTGAATAATGGAAGTGAACATCATTAAGCATAAGAGTATTGCATAGTAAAAAATAATATTTACAATTTAAAAATTATATTTTTTAACATTTATCCCAGGATATTTATTCTAATTATGTATCAAATGTATTAAAATTTGAGTTTATAAAATCTGTAAATAACAATAATTATTATTATTGTGTGATTATATGCAATGAATTTGAAAGTAATACCAATCTTAATATTTTACAAAATGTTTACAGCTACATTATTTAAATAGAAAATAAGGAGTTCTTCGTGTGTTTTAATTACAGATTTTATGAAATTTTTTGAAATTTCACATTATCAATAATTTAGTATTTTGTGATGTAATGAAATTGACATTTATATAGTTAAATTTGAATAACTAGTGTTGGAGCTACAAAATATTGATTTTATGAAAAAATATAATATTTTTAATTAGATTTCTAAAGTAAAACTATTCAATTACAAAAATTTTGCTAGTAAAATATATATTATTTATAATAATTTTATATCATGCATACAAAATATTTATCTATTCACATCATAATTGTATATCACATTAATAATAAAAATATAATTTTGTTTTTGTTTCAGCTGGATGACTTTGAATTGTAATTTTGATATTTTGTAAATTTCTATTATTTAATTTTGTTATAAAGTATTAATTTATATAAGATATTTTTAAAAATAACTGAGACATTAAATAAATATATTAAAAAACATTGATTGTTATTTTAAAAATACCTAAATTGAATTAAATAAATATTTTTATTTTTAAAACCACTTATTTGTAGTTTTAATTTTTATTATAATAAAATATTTAATCCAAATACGCAATGCTGTTGAAAACGCATTTTTTTTTTTTATTAAATATGTGATTTAAACGAGAATACCATTGATTGAACTGGGCTATTTAATTTCAAATTTTTATGTAAGCATGTGTGCAATGTGAAGTACGTATTAAAATTTAGAAATGATGGAATATTGAAACAGCGGAATAAGATGAAGTGAAGTGGAATTTAGGCGGCATTTCCCGCCAACTCGTGTACACCGCCTCGACTTCGTTAAAGTCTGCAAACACTAGCAGCCATCGTGACGATTTTGCGTCAACATGTTGAGCGTAGCGCAAGTAGTTCATCATCCGGAAACCCCGGGATCGGCATCAAAACATTCTGACTTGAGTAAAGATTTTCTTTATAAAATTTGTTATTACTATTTCTAATCATGTTCATGATGTTTGCTTTTGATACATACCTCATTGTAAGTCATACTTTGCACATTTGACTAATTCATGTATTTGTAATTTGAAGATACAAGAATTAATGAATTATGTATTAATAGCCAATATCTAAGTGTTATATCTTATTATAAGCATTTGTTTACATTGTTATATTTAATGTGTGTGTGTACCCTCAACATACTTTCAACTTGCAATGCTTGGTTATTTCATTCTTTGTTTGTGTGAGTATTGCTAATGGATTGTTATTTTTAAATATTACAGGACGCACATGGTCTTCAGAGAGACCTAATATGCTTAAGCGTAGAAAGACAGAACCAGATTGTTGTGTGCTTGACAAGAAAATACCAAAAAGTTCTATAGAAAATTTAAAGTCTTTTAACTTTAACAATCAAGAAATAACATTGACTGTTATTCCTAAAAATAATAATCAAAATAATATTAAAGAACTTTTGGATGGTCAAATAAAAACATCTCCAACTACTGAAAAAAAGGAAGTAATCGTTAATGATAAGGTTCAAGAAGAAAAGAAAAATAGTGATAGAATACCCACTAATATATCACCTGTTTTTATACAATTTCTGGAAAATTCAGAAGAAATTCAATTGACTAAGCTTGGTTCAAATGAAAATATAAAATTAATTAATCAAAATGAAATAATTGATACTAGTTCAATGTCTAACGAATCTAAAAAAAATTCTTCCGAATGCGTTGAAGAACCTACTGATTCTTCAAATAAAAAAAATAATTTTATTGATTCAAATTCATTAGAACTTTCAGAAGTTACCATTGAACCATGCTTAAATTTGAATAAATCTAAAATTGTAAAATCACCTACTTCCACAAGTCTAGATAATTCTAAAATTAAAAAAATTGGAAAAACTCAATCAAAACTTGAAAGAGCTCATGAATTATTAAGAAAAAAAGAACAGTTAAAAAATAATTCATTGACTTTTCCTAGTATTAATGAAACTGATGACAACAATTTAAAAGAAACTGAAACTGAAATTGAAACAAATCAAACTTATAATTTTGGAGGTAAAACTAATTTTGCTGAAGAAGATAATAAACAAAATTTTGATGAACCTGATTGTATAAAACAAAATTCTCTATTTGATGAAGAGTCTGAACATCATGTAACTGTATCATCTATCTCTGATTATGAACCTTTTAATTTTGGAATTCCTTGTGATCGATTTTATGGAAACAACAAGGATAAACTTTATTATACCACAGGATTTCCAAATCCACCTGGAGAAAACAGATGCTGGACCAATGCAACCTTACAAGCATTATTTGTATTACCAGTAATAAATAAGTTAGATACACTAGATATACCAGAGTGTTCTAAATTAATGTCATCACTTATTAATATACAAACACTTTGGAGAAAAGGAAATACAGGAAGTCATAGTTTTGAACAAATTTTCTAGTAAGTAAATTTAATTTATAATTTCTTTGAATACATTTAAATTTTCATTTTATAATAAATAAAGATTTGTTGTATTTTATGTAGCACGTTCAAAGAAGAATTATCTGTATTAGATAAATTGTATTCTTCTAAAGCCCAACAAGATGTTTCTGAATTTGTTATGAATTTATTAAATTTTATTAAAAGTGAATTCAAAACTATATCAATAAAAGAGATAAATAGTGATGAAATCGAGAATAGACCAAATAATGAAAATGATGCATTTCGAAGATCGCCAAATACTACACATGATTCAATTAAGAGATTACCTTTAGCTGATATATCTGCTTCTGCTGGACAACTCAGAAATAATAACCTTACAACATATAGTAGTCAACAAGATATTTTAAATTTTAATTCATCATCGATTAAATCTAAACATGATAATCAAATTGAAGTAAATTCTAATCCACTGGATGAGTATTTTTCATTATTTATGATGGAAAATTATATCTGTGATAATTGCTCAAAACAAAGACAACAGAATGTAGAAAATTTGATATTATTTATTGATTTACCATCAGAAGATCATGGTACTACAGTTAATTTAGTTGATTTAATCAATACATCATATGCTTTAGAACACAGACATATGACATGTGAATCATGTAAGCACGATGTGCATAGTATGGTAACGAAATTTAAAAAAATTCCTAAAATTCTTATAGTTCAGGTAAAACGTTATGAAATGACAAAAGATGGAACAATAACAAAAAAATGTACATTAGTTGAGGTTCCCACATCACTGCAACTCAACTCTCTTGTGCTGTATGTTTTTTTATACACATTATAGAATTTTAATGTAAATGAATTAATAATTAAACATAATTTTGAAAAATTTAATATCTTTTATTTCAGTAAGAACAATCAAGATTACTGTCCAGATTATGAACCAATATGTATTATATCACACATAGGTGATAATATAGACTCTGGTCACTATATAAGTTTTGTAAAACATCAAGACCATTGGTTTTACTATGATGATATGAATGTAAAATTACTTTCTGATGACGAAGTATTTAAATACATCCAAAGTAACGCTTATGTAATTTTCTTTCAAGACACTCGACTTAATCGAGATACTGATGTCGCAATTGATCAGAACAATACAAAGGAAAGTATTAAATGTTAACAGTAAATATATAAAAACTATAAATTTTATTTTTTTTTTACTTTGATGAAAATTAAAATAATAGATAAAAAAGTGATTAAATTAATATTTGAGAAATTATCTTGAAATATGTGGTAAGTGTATTTTTGAATCAATATAAATCAGTATACATTTTTTATTTTATTTTTTTTTTTAACAGTACAATTTGATCAAAGAAACTATTTACCTTATGTTTCTAAACTTTAATATAAGCATAATAATACTTTAAAAAAAAAAATTTCAATATATCATTGAAACTACATTATATCAATATATTTATTATTATTATTATTATTTTTTTATTATTATTATTTTTATTATTATATAATATCATAATAATATGAAATGATTAGATATTTTCTGCTTACATTTATACATTGTAGTTTCAAACAAAATTGAATTAGTACAATATTTTTTTCCTTGGTATTGTTGAGAGGCTTATTATATTAGAACATAAATTTAATCAGAAACTTTATTAATCACAAAGCTTTATAATTGAAATTTTATGTTAACATTATTAATTCTATTCAAAGCTATACTTTATGAGCTAGTCTTAAATTTTCTATATGGTAGAAACTACTATTATTTTTACCGAAAAACATTAAATGTTAGTGAAGTATTAGTGTTTCATAATAATATAGAAACAATATAGAATATTGTTTAACATACGTTTTTTATCATTATAATCCTAATGATTATATAAAGTTTTTTGTAGCTGATTGTTTGTGATAACTAATGAAAAATATCAATAAAAAAAAAGAATTATATTTAAAAAATTTTGAAATATTTCTTTTTTTCAAAATTGAAAAACATCTGGTATCAAAATTAATTTAAAAGGATGATTACTTTTAAAAATTGTCTAAGAATTTATCTCAAAAAACTTCTTCATTAATATAATCTAAATACATAATTAAAAAATAGTTTTAAACACTATAATAAGAATATTTTCCTTTGTTGCTAATTTAAATTTATTTCAAATTAAAGTTTTACATTTTAAAATAATGAAATTATATGATATGAATCTTTGATATATATCCACATATCCTTTAATAAATATGAAAATATCATTGAATTTCTATTAAAATTACATAGACGGTAAAACATTTTAAACAGTTATTTATGAAAAGTTTTTTCTAAATAGTTTTCTATAATATTTTAAATATAATTGAATAGTTCAAGATGTAAAAGTATAAAGGTAGATGATATTTCGATTAAACTGACATTGTTATTAGTCAAACCTAGTTTAAAAATATTTATAGAAATTTGTTTTAATTGGCTTTTTATCAAAAAACACTTAATCAAACTGATTTTCGTTTTTTTCATGTAAATTTTTTTTTAATGAAAGCCATAACATTGCATTTTTTTAAAAAAATTTTTACGCGATAAAATAATCTATAATAAATAGACTTATCGTCTTAGTATAAGTAGTTTTAACAAGTAATTTTGCTCGAATGTGTTTAAAGTTAAACACTTGTTATTTTAACAATTTAATTATTACTCTACATAATTACTAGTAACGCTTGTACGAACATTCCAGCATTAATTTTGTAATATCACCATTACATTCATTACTTATAGTAATACATGTAGTGGTGATGTTATATTAATCAATTTAACAAGATTAATTTTGATATCGGTAAAGACGTTATTATTTTTCGATTTATTAAAATTTTCAACGAAGTTACTATTCACTAACGTTATTGAAAATTTTCACTAAATCAGAATATACGTATTATTAACCATAGCTATTGGTGTTTTTCATATTTTGTATTTAAAAGACATACTTCAAAGATAGTTGTAGATTTTACCCAGTGAAAATGGCTTCTTGCAGAGTAATCAAGTCATGATATATTCTCTTTAAATTTGAATAAAATAATCTATATCTTTGTTGATTTATAGGAAAATATAATATAATAAAAATGCTTAACATAAAAATAAAGTAATATACTTACTACAAAAATATATATTAAGTTAATAAACCAGTAAAATACCAGATAAAATACTAAAGTATATATATATATATGTTTCTATCTTTTTACTGTTCTAAATATGTATAAATTAACTTTTTAATTTATACATATGATTCAGGTGTAGTTAAACAAGATAACAATGCAAAATGGATATAACAATTGGATTATAAATCTATTGACTATGGTATCAATCGCTAAGATAAAAAAGTGATAACTGAAAAGATGAAACTTTTTTAACTTAAATATTTTTATTAAGGTGTTACAATTGAATTCATTCTATTTCCAATGGTGTAAGCTATTATAATTGCTTTTGCTGCAAGGAAAACAGTGCTTGTTTAACTACATTATACTAAAACCATGCAAACGGGAGTCTTAATATTACTTCTATCAGCAGAAGTGTTTAAATGATCTTATACCGGAGAACATTTAACTGCAGAGAGGCTATAAATAATTGGTGAATCAGATTACAATTTGATGGGTTCGTAATTTTAGTCTGAATTGCATTGTAAAAGTGTTTATGGGCTTAGAGACATTACCTTATGGTTCATAAATTTACTAAAATAAAAATATGCATTTATAGCGAATTGAGTATGATATTTTATTATGTATTCATATTTTTATATGTTGATATATTTAAGATATTAATTTATGACAATTAATATATTAAATATTTTGACAAGACGTTAACATATCAGAGTGTCCTTTTTAAAGCATGATCTTGACCAAACAGTGTAGCATATAAATAAAATTAAAAATCTAAATAGTAAAACGGATCTCTTCATTAATATTAATAATAATAGCAACAGCAGTAACAATACAAATAATAAAAAAAAAATAAAAAAAAAATAATAATAGTAATACCGAAAAACAACAATAATAATAATAATAAATATAATAAGAATTTTTATAATACATAGGTATTGAAGCATTAATGTTAATTGTAATTCTTCATAACTTATATTCTTTAGATCGATATTTCTTTTGAAAGATTACGTAAAATATTTTTTATAATTCATGACTATTTGATTCGTATTAAATTTATGTGACTTAACTTAGATATATTGAAATTTTAATATTAATCAGCATTCACACATTTATTCAATTTCAAATAATTTATCGTCAATGTATCACTTTATATTTTATAATTTTTGTAAGAAAATGAATAAATGTATTTAAAAAAATAGTAATTTTAATTAAAGGTATGACAGGTGATTATAGATTATTGATATTACTGTTTTAAACGGTAAAAAAGCGCAAGTGTCTTGAACTACAATTATTTATATTTGCATATGTATATAAAAGTAATGTAAAATAGCAAAATATGGCGAATGTAGACGTTAGTAATGTATAATATCGAAAAAAAGATCTTTAAATATAACTAAACTAATAGATGTTTGGTAGTAAACATTTAATTTGCGCCTTCATTGTATAAGATATCAAAATAAATTTTTTTATATAAATATTGTTATATAATTAATTTCCTATTCTCTTTCCGTAATTGCAAATCTATTTTTATTAATTACATGTGCTAATAATTCGATACTACTTTAATATTTTACTTAATTTTTCTCTTTTAGTATTTTATTTTAATAAGATAGATGAGTATAAAATTCATTGTAATATAATTTATTAGCAATGCATTAAGAATTATGATACAATTATATTATCCATGTATGTATTTATATGAAAGATTATTTTTAAAAATATGGTGAGTATAAATAAAATAAACGTAGATAATTGTATGAATTGAAAAATTTAACAATGTAAAATTTTTAAAGCATTGATATCAAATAATGTTGATATAATAAATAAGAATAAGTATGTATTAATCAATATTTTGATTTCTATAAACTAAATTTATGCTTTATTACTAAAATACCTTATAAAAATTGTTTATTATTTTTATTTTTAAGTATATAGTTATTTTTTACTTTTTAATGAAATTAAGATAAAAAAAATAAAATACAATAATTTCAATTCTATTTTTTATTTCTATTTAGCTATTAAAATTAAATTGATATTACGAAGCAATAAGAAGGATTTTAAACAAATAGAAATCAGTTATAAAATAACAATAATTTTACAATCTTCCATACGTAATGTTTAAACTAATTTAGTAAACTCAATTCCTCTATGGGTTTAATCATTTTAAAAATACAATGATATAAATATAATAAAAAATAAATAAATAAACAGTTTTTTAATCTTTTAGGACTAATCATAAAATGATATGTAATTAAGAGATAAGCTGTTATATGTTATTAAATAAAATTATCATTATACTATTATAGTTTTTTTTTTTTTTTAATAAAATATTTCTACATTAATATTTATAGGATATTATAGTACTCAATTTAAATTACTTTTGCAATCATTAAATTTTGAAAATAGTACCAAATCTGAAATGATACACTTAATATTTATTCTGTACGATACACTTTACTTTCTTTATATAAGATCAAAAATTTGTTTTTAACATTGAAAATTAATTTCTATTTTCTTAATGCTATTTATATAATTTAATATTAATAATTTAATAAAAATGAAAAATATTAATGTATTTTATTAATATTGTCGTTTATTTTTACGTTAAATTATTTTTAATTCTCATTAATAAGTTGAGAATAATTTTAAAATTGAAAATTAGGCCAAAGTTCATTTACATTTTATAACGCTTTTTTATCAGCCTAAAGTAAACAATTATTCTTTTCATGACTTTAAGTAAAGACTTATGTTATTCAGTTGTTCTCATCGTGTAATTATACAATTTTATGAGAAATACTTATTTTTTATTTCATAAAATAGAAAAGACGATCACTAAGTGATTTCATAGCTAAATCATTTATTTTATTTTTTCATTGATGATTGTTCAAAATATATATCTGATTCTCAAACTCTTCTTTACCTTTTAAAGTTGATATATTGTTGTAATAATTAAGGAGCTGTTTTTTATTGACTTGATGTACCAAATGTTATATTGTAATAAAATATTATTTTATCTTATATACGTGTATAATAATAGAATTCCGTGCTAATATTTTAAACTTTTGCTAAAAGATCTCAAACTTCGAACCAATTTAATGTATTGATTCCTTTTAGCTTCTTATTTTCAATAAATTCAATATTTGATATTATTATTATGTCAATATACTCTGTTTTTTATTTTTTATTTTTTTTTTGCTTTTCTTAGCGTTACAATAAATTGATAAAAAGGAATATAAATAGAACAATATACGTATAATATAATTACATATTTACCAATTATAGTTTTAATTTTTTTAAATAAATCTTTTAAGAATTCTACCTTTTGCACTATTATTTTTCTATATTAGTTTGTGCCCACGATTCCTACCCATTTCGCAAATATACTACCAACTTTTCAATGCAGTCAACCTCGTTTTAACTTAATAGCTGTCTATATTTATTATAACTGTTTAAATCTTTATAAAATATTTTTAATTGTATTTAATAGAATATTTTTCTGATATAATATGATTATAGTCTAACATTTCTATTCAAAATATAAATTTCAATAAATTTTTCAAAATTGGGAATATCCTTTCTTATTAAAAATTCATTGTATAAAATTATTAAATAATTAAAAACTGTAAAAACAATATTATTATTCTTAAAATATACGGTTTAATAATTAAGAAAAAGATAATTATTACTTATATTTTATATAGATTTATTGATCCTCATATATCTAATTTCTCAAATTCAAACTTAGAAAAAATTCTTGATCGTGTTACGGCGACAGCTGAATCAAAGAATTCTTTTAAAAATTTTATTATATAGAAAAAAAACAAATTTAGAATAATTCATAAACTTAATCATTATATTTATCCTAAATGCGAATAAAAAATTATATAACAAAAAATTATATATATTTCCTATTTTAATTAGTTATAATAATATTAATCATTATTAAAAATAATCAAAAATACAAACGATAAAACTTATAATTAATAAAAAAAAACACAAAACAAAATAAACATTAACATTAAAAAAAAGAGTAATTAACAATAATCATCTATAATAATAAGAAATAATAAGAAGTAATATGTAATCGTTATGCTTAAATAATCTATAAATTAACATAAATCATTAATATAGACAATAAGAATTAATCATAACAATCGCCTATTAATTGCTATCATAAAGAGAACTTTCATAATACAAAAAAATAGTTCATACTGTGCTAATCCGCTAAAATGAAAAAACAGAGTTAACAATACGCTTACTTCACAATTTATATTAAATTTACATATTCACAACAATTATTTTATTGGATCATTTTATTAAATTAGACAAGTAATATTCTTAAAAATCAAAATATTTTCGAAATATACCGATTTTTCTATACAAATTAATAATCAATACGAAATTATATTTTTGTATTAAAGTAAAGGATTATATTTAATAATTTAAAAATATTAAAATACTTACGATTATGGATTGTAATTCCAATTCTATTCATATTAGATTACAATAAAAATGGTTGAGTATTATTATTATTGATCATAAAAAAAAAATTTATAAAAGTATTTTACTAAATAAAATCAATAAAATTACTTGGAATTTAAAAAAAAATTAATTATTACATATTTAAAAGATTACATAAGTATTTTAATTATTAAAGAAAAAAAATCACAATCTGGAGATAATTTTAATCTTTATAGTACTAATTATAATCGTTATACTTTCTTTTTATATTATATACTAATTTTTTCTTTTTTTCTTTATTAATTCTGGTAATGAGCTCTTCTATTTTCCCATTATTTATATCATTTAAGTATTGTGTATTTTCACCATTAATTTATATCCCACGTACTCAACTCATTAAATGTAATTTAATGCAATTAATATGCAATAACATATTGGCTATAAATAATTATTTAATTTTAATACTTTAAAAAATTCAGAACTTATTTCTTTAAATATAACTTGTTTAAACTTGTAATAAGAAAATAATGAAGGTTTTTACTCTCAATGTTAAAAATTACATTTTTTTCATTAATGAAAAAATATTTTTATAAATTCATAATTTAATTATAATTTTTAATCATTAGATTTTTTAATAATTTATATGATTTTTTTACATAAAAAAATTACATAAATACATAAAAATATAAAAATAAATTTATGAATTCACAACTTTTTTTATTTAAACTTTTTATAATGTCGATATGAATTCATAAATATAATTGTTAAATATTTACTTACTACTGAATATTTTTTAATATTAATAGAAAATAAATTTCAAATTATCAGATAGTAATTAGTATAGATATTTGCAAACAGAATGATAAAAGGATAAAAAAAAATTCATCTAAAAGTAAGAATACCCGTTTATATATATATTATAAATATTCAATTCTTTTTCTATTTAAAAAGATATTTACAGGAAATTAAATTAACTAAATTGTATTATTAAAATAATTTATATATTATTAAATAATATATCATTAAAATAAATTCATATATTCGTCAGCAATAAAGTTGATAAATATATCGAATATTTTTAGATCTTTAGATTATTTTAATTTATATTTAAAATATTCTAAATTAAAAAATAAGACTACGAAAATATTTTTAAAGGATATATTCTTATTTTGAATACAAATGCAATGTATTTTTAGTTATGATTAAATTATTATTAAATGTACTGTACTGTTTATAATCTACAATTTTTATTTTTAAATTTGTATAAAAATATATTTTAATCTCTTATAATGTACACTAATAAAAACATTATTGTACATTCTTAAATTTTCAAACTATTAAATAATATAAATATTAATATATTACTCATTATTGTAATTAAAAGCACCAAAATGATTTAACTAAAAATAAATATAAATACATTGGTATTTAATTTAATTCTGCATTTAAATTCATATATTAATTACTATTAGATTAATTAAATGTTTAAAACTAAAATCTCAAAATAATAATTGAAAATTATAGTAGAATTATTATTTAATATGTTGAAAAACGTAGCATAAAAAATCTTAAAAATATAAAAAAGATAAATATCTGTGCAAAAATTTTTAATTTTTAATTAAAAACTTTTTAGATAATATTAGTTAGTAATATTAAATATAAAACCATTATTGAATTTTAACACTATTAATAAATTCTGAGACTAATTATTTTTTATTTACAGGTATAGGAAAATGAAAAGATTTATTATTTTAAAATGTTCATCAAGAGAAATTATTTTAGAGACATTTTTACTGATTTATAGAAGAAAATAGTTGTATCGTCCAATATATGCAAAATGTTTTTTTTTTTTTTTTTTTAATATAACAACATATTTGTGAATTTCTTTTCGAGTAATAAAATAATGTTTTTCTAAAAATTACAGGATTTATTGAAATTTTAAATATATATAATTATAAATATGCAATTATTAAAAATAATAACAATTGATTGTAGGAATAGTATAATCAAATTTAAACTTAGTTTCAACAAAGTTTGTTAGTGATGCAAAAACAGAAATAAGATAAATTAATTACAATATCACATTTAAAAAAAAATTTACAGTTTTATACAATAATATCGCCTGAATATGTTCAAAAATCGTAATTGTCGACTGAAAGTTTTTGATAAATTTAATGAAACCAGTCACCTATAGTTTTGATAAGTACCAAGATGGTTTGAGTTGATCATTTACAAACCTTAAATTTTCAATTAATTTTTATTATTTTCATTTACATTAATATAACTATATGAAAAATATTAATTTTTATTTTATTTTAGCTTACTATTTACACTAAATAAATCGATTATAAGTATATTTTTTATATACCAATTTTATGTTGTCAAACAATATTCCACAAGTAAATTAAAAATAAGAATGCTTAATCGGTTAACGGTCATAGCTAAATAATTATTTTTTGTCGAAATAGCTTAGATCTAATTAAAATTTTTGAAAGAAAAATATTTAAAAGAGCAAATTCAGGGGAATTTGTAGTTGGTGTGATGTAGGTGATTGGCGCGCACTTAATTATTAGTCATTATTATTATCACGAATAAAATAAAAACACTTTTATTATATATAATATATTCTCTCGAAACAACATCTTACAAATCGCATGGAAAATCTTTGACAAGCTGACTTTCTGCTCAAAGTGTTTCTGCTCTAATTTTTTTTTTTGTTTTTTTTGTTTGTTTTTTTTTGTTTTTTTGCTAATATACAAGTTGCATTAATGAGACATTTTCAAATTATCGCAATAATTTGATTTAAGTTTATAGCAGGAAGAATCACACAAGATAAAGTTACTTGTTTTGCAGAAATTTTTACATCCTTCAGACGCACACGCACTCAAATTCTCAATTTCCAACTACATACACTACCACACATACAAACAATTTAATGCACGCGCGGATCCACGTCAAATGTGACTGACTTAAAAAAGTGTGATCAATGATGGCATGTGAACCATCCAGTCTTTCTTTCGTAAAACAGCGATAAACTTAGTAGGAATATACATGTAATTATTTAGATATTTTCTCTGATATTTTTCATAAGTTTTCAGAATATATTACTTCAGATATACTAGTTTAGTCATTAATCTCCTTTTTGCTCCCATTTGGTGTATTTTGTTTTTACCAACTTGTCTTGTTTGTGACTAACATCGGTAAAAGATTTTTTGACAGTCCCAGAATGTAGAATAAATACATATTTGTGTACGTATATATGTATAATAATCGCACATTCAACACCTCATGAATGGCAAATCGAAGTTGACGATTATTAATGCGTATGTATGTCATGTGTAAAATGAATGCCAATAATACACTTATATTGAATCCAACAAGTTTTCCTTTCAGTAAGTTTTCTTATAGTTTTAAATTAATTTTATTTTCCTAAGTAATTAAAATTAGTGCATTAATTTTTAACTAAGATTTTAATATTAAAAATATAGGAATAAAAAAAAATCCATATTAAAATACATATTAAAATATTCACGTATTTTGTTATAGTTATTTTTTACGCTTAAATCAGAATTTGTTCCTATAATTCGATTTTTGTTACAGTAAATGAGAGAAAATATTTTCAATACTACTTTTATAAAATTACATCAATTTTAATCGTACCAATAAATATAATGGTAGAATTTATATATAATATATTAAACGAAAATCTTAAGTTCTTAAGAAATATGATTAAAATTTATATTTATTATTTTAATATCACTTATCCATAATGTAATTATTTTACGTGAAAAAGATAATATGTATACACGAAATTTTTATTCATTACTTAATTTATAATAATTCTTCTTTTTCTTCTTTTTTTAAAATAAGGAAAACATTTACACTTTTGACTCTTATTTCATTGTGTAAAATAACTTAATTTGAATACAGAATTGCAATTATATGAACTTAATTATTTATAATTTATCATAGCCCACAAAAGACACTCTAAAATTAAAATAAATTAAAATATTGAGATATTTAATTTAATGTAAAAACGTAATAATAAATAAAAAATGTATTTCTATTATAATTTTTTATTTACTTAATTAGATTTTAAAAATTTGATTTTTCATTTTTAATCTATAACGATTTATATCTTTAAAAAATTATTTATAAACACAACTTATAATTTTAATTATAAACAAATTTCATTTTAAACAAAATTAGATGAACGGAAAGATGAGAATATTAAGTTGTTAAATTTTGCAATATTTTAATTATAGCTCTATAAAATTATTATTTACAAATGAAAATTAGTTAAGAATTAATAAATAAAAATATTACGTAAAGAATGTTAGAATTTAAATTCTTTAAAATCAATATTTACTGTAAAATATTATTTAAATATTTTTCATTCAAGTAATATTAATATATCGATGATTTCTGATATAATATTAGAATTCAATTTTAAGAAATTTCAATTAATTTAAAATTATTTAACATTTCTGAATACTACATATTTTTACAATATAGTTTTTAAATAATTCGATAATTATGCATCATATTTATCGTATTTTATCGTTATGACTTTAAAATATATAACCCCAAGCAAATAAATGTTTACAAAATATCTATATTTTATTTTATAATTATTGTTTCTTATTTTCTTCAATTGTTAATAAAAGTTACACCTGTATAATTTTTATCATTAATACTCATTTACGATTAAATTTTCACAAATTAATATATACCGATTTTATTGTATTCTTATATGTAGGTAAAAAATCAAATTTTTTACTAATTAGATAAATTATTAAATATATTACAGTCTTATGTAGGCACAATTATAAAAATCAGAGACTAATTTACAATGCAATTTAATTTAAATTCTTGCGCGGTGTACCTTTAAAGTAAATTATTTTTCAAATTTCATGATATTATTTATAAATCATTATTTCCACATTCTACATTCTTTTTTAATAAATTTATATATTAATCTTTAGATTTGTTTTAAAAATAACTATTATATCTTATTGATTTAACCTTTTGTATTTTTAATTCTTATTCTCAAAATTAATAACAAATTATTGATTCAATGAATTTATATATTTTAAAATTTTCTAAATAAGTAAATATTAATATTAAAATAATTTACTTACAAAATTAAATTTTTTTTATACTTTAATGTAAATAATGTTTTAAAAAATTCTTCTTTTTATTTTCCATTAATTTATAAATAGTATTATATATATAAATAGTTGTTTTATAAGAAAAAAATTAAGTTGCACTTTAAAAATATTATTTCAATATTTATTTTTATTCCATTATTTTTATTGGAAATATATTTTATTGTGAATAAAATTTTTTCTTCAATTGTTATTTTTATAGATTATGATACATCATCTATATAAATTATTAAATATTTGTCATAATAAAATCAAGTTTTGTTTATAAAATAATAAATGGAGGTCATTTGTGGGCAAAATATAGTTATTGTTTAAACAAGTATTTAAAATGTATTTTTAATAATTACAACGCATCAACATTTTTATCAAATGAAATGCTTTACGCTTAAAGAATTTAAAGCTCAAAAAATATTGTTAAATGTCTAAGATATGTTTACTTTAGTTACTTGAACGAATGAGCTTTCTTTTTCATTTCATAAAAATAATAATAAATTAGATAAAATATATTGTTAACATAATTGACACTTTAAATTTACACTATTTTTTAATTATTTTAAAAGAATATTAATTTTTAAAACCTATCATTAAATAATTAAAATTAGACACTTTCATTAAAAATTTTTTTAAAAAATAATAAAAATTTAATTTATTAAACAAATAACTCTGATTTATTAAAAATTACACAAATTAAAAAATTTATATTATTAATTTTAATTTTGTATACTTTAAAAAAAACAATTTGTAACAAATATTGTTTAATTTCCATGTCTATAACATATTAAATAACTTAAATACGAATTAAATAAATAACTTTTAAGTCTTTGATGTAATTTTATATTAAATTTTATAATTTAGTCATTTTTAACGTATACAGTAATTAACACAAAGTAAAGTAATTAAAATTTTTTAATAAAAAAATCAGAATGATCATAAATCATAAAATGAATATTAATCAAATATATCAATAATAGGTTTTAAAGAATTAATTACTTTATACGTAAAATACTGTAAAAAATTTTTCTTAATCCATTAACATTTTGATACACTTTTTGAAATAATCACAATATTCTTTAAATATGATCATCAATTAACAAAATGAATATATTCAAATATAATTTTTTGATCTATTTTTACAATCTTCTTACGAAATATTTTACATTAAAATTTTTATTACACTGATAAAATTTAAAAAAGCAGTTAGAATGGAAAATTTTTATATTTTCAACCTTGAATATCTTTAAATTTAATATTCAAGATTTTTTTGCACTTTTTAAAATTGGTAAATTCTTTTAATTACAAAGTATCGATTATGAATTACAACTGCTATAAAAACTTGCTCTACTATTATTTATTGAATTAAGGGTCATTTTTTAATTTGATTAAAATTTTTTTTTTATATATATAATTGCTGATTTTTTGCTTTTTCATTGAAATTTCTATGTAATTTTTGGTTTCAATAATTGATTTTTATTCAAACAAGCGCAAAAATATTTTATATTAAACTTATGCCCGATGATTCGAGTTTTTCTTTTTGTATTCATCGATGCAACCTAAATTATATACAAAATTAATGTACATAAATGAGTTGCAATTTAATTTAGAGGTTAAATAATATTGCTTCATTATAAATAATGTATTTTAAAAATCGAATTATCATTCAGAAGGACTATGTAATGTTTAAAAATTAGCACCGCGCGCTTTTAAGAAAAATTTGTGAGATTCAGTTGATATTTTCTATTGTACTATTATTGATCTGCAGATATTCTCTATCATAATTAAGTATGAAAATAATGATAAAAATGAAGGCACCGTATTTAAACATAGAAAAATACCACTGTATCTTTTATCTTCAAATGCGTATTAATATGTTTTTACTGTTTACTTTATATTACTAATGCACATATAATTTAAATTTTTAAGTAATGAATTCTACTCATTTATTATTGATTTACAATGCCCTTCTAAATAATAAAAGAAATTATGCAAATAACAAGGGAGTTAAAATACATAGACATATTGAAATGATTGGTTACTGTGAAATATGTTTATAAACATGACTGTAGCAATAATTATTTAAATAAGTATAAATTTGGATACTTTGGATGATTCATTTTACAAGGAAAGATATAGACAAAATATTTATTGTAAAATATAAATAAAGAATTTATATTTGGCTATATAACTTTCTAATCATTTTTATAAAACTGGATAAAAATTGAGTAAGTTGTCAATGTGTTCTAAGCAAAATAATTTATTATCATTAAGCAACGCTTCGTTAATCTACCTGTCTATGTAAAGAATCATTGCGGACAAAAGTTTACAAATTACAAGTATGAATTTTTTTTATCAAAACAATATTTTAATATGGACATTACAATAAGAAGCTAACAGTGAACAAAATTTGTACAAATCACTGTTTTGAATCTCCAAAGTACACTTGTAATGAATAAATTTATTTTTGTAGTATCATTTAGAGTTTGATATCCAATACTAGGATACATAGATCTCTAAATTCTTTTTACATTACACAAATTTTATTTAAAAATAACTTAATAGACTTAACAATATAGGTATGTGCTACTCTCTTGTTCGGGCACTAGTTATTTATAATACACAGTGCTGTCCTGAAAGTAATTTCTTTTTGGCTTTGATTTACTTCGAATATATATTTTTTATAATTTTTATACTTTCAAGTACGAAACAGTTAAAATAAGCCTTGGAATAATCATCTATGGCCCGATACAAAAAAATATATATAATTATTAATGCAACAAAATTAATACATATCTTTAATGATTGATCATCACAAATATTATTAGGAAAAGTTAACTCATTTGTATAGTAGCAATGGTGATGAAACGTTTCCTAATACGATACGCATTTTTAATATAAAAAAAATGCTATCACGACAATCATATGATATGGAAAACATGAAATAACAAATGAACGATTATTCAATGAAGAAAAATAGATGCAATGCATCAAAGTGACTCAATTGGTACAAAGATAGAAGTTTCATGAGCAGTATTAAAGAATTTTAATGACTAATCGATGATAACATAAGGCAATATGTGGAGGAGTTGGCCATCAAAGCTTGGCCTTGCAAGCATTTCATGCCATTCTCGAAATATTTCGTCCTTATGGCTATCTAAAGGCCTACGTAAACCAATAACACCATCGAGTTTCACTTCATTCTCACAAGTCTTTATCGATTCACTTTTACCAGGGAGAGAAGAAAGTTTTGGCTGAAAGTTTCCATTCAAGCCTTCTACACATTCTATGTGCAACCTCTCGAGATCTTCTTCGGTGACCTCTTGTGGTTTATTATTAGTTTTGTTCTCATTGTTGTCACAACACTCATCTGTATCATCCCAGTCTATTGAATCAGGATCTAATGGCGGTAATTTGGCGAGTATTTCCTCCACTGTCAGATCCCGTGGTACCCTGAGATTCTTTTCAGCAGGAATTTCAGAATCCAATGTATCCTCATCATGTGTATCTGATTCTAAATACTTATGAGGTGAGCCCTGAAGATTTTCTTCCGATTTTATACGTTTTTGTTGTAAATTAGTATCTTTACTTCTTTTATTAATGAAATTATTCTGATTGCTAGACAAATATTTGGAAACTTCTCCATCATTTTTTGTTCTTAATATGTCTTCAATATTCGGTGGATTAACACTGTGACTAGGTAAAAGATTGACATTTGAATTAGAACCTCGGGCTTGTAAGTCAGCTAATAATTCCTGAGTGGTTTTTAATTTTGGATTTCTCGAAATACTAGCTAATTTTTCTTTAACACTATCCTCTACTGACACTTGCTTCTTGATAGATTTGCTGCCTTTCTTCCTACCACGTTTTTTCACAACATTGATTTCAGTATTTGTGGAAGGCTCAATAAGTTCTGGATTTCTTTCTTTAAGGGTGGGGCTAGGCACTTGCGAGTTATTACCACTCAAGGTCTCACCATTGAGACGCTGTCTTTTGTTTGCAGGTTCAACATCTATAACAATTGGATTGTCTTTTCGTAAACGTTTGTTTGAACTGTGAGTTCGTGGTACAGCTTCCAGTAAATGATTCTGATTACTAGGCTTCACTTCAATTTGAGTAGTATTGGAATTTAGCCTGTGATTGCTTGTTGCAGTAACGGGTGGCTTATTTGGAGATACAACTGGTGAACGTGATTGATCACTGTGCAATGATAAAGATGGACTCGATACCTGAAAACATAATACCTTTGTTGCACAAATCCTTCAAGATTTCTATAATATTTATATTTAATTAAGCAAATGATAATTTTTAATTTTAAATTTTTTTGGTGATAGTATATAAAAGATTCTAATTTTAAAAATAATAATGTTTTATGTGAGAATATTTATATACAAGTAAAACATGTATTGATATGTTGAATATGTAAAATATATATTAATACATATATTGATTTGTATTTATTATGGATCATAATTCCTAAAAATAGTTATTAAAAATATTTGTCAATTTTAATAAGCATATATTTAATATAGTTTATTCTAATATTTTTTGTTTGTGTACTAAAGAGTATAATAAAAATATAAAAATTTATAAAGAAAAATTGAATATATAAAATAAAAACTTATAGGGAGAAAAAAATATTAAAGACAATAATTAATATATTAAATCTGTCTTGATTATAATAAATTTTTTTCAGTACAAAATTATAAAAAATCTTGATCTAAATTAAAAATAAGAAAAATAATATTTTGAAAATTCGATAATTTGTATAAATACGTTAATTTACTTAACCAAATAAAATATCAGGAATATGTTTGTAGATCCAGATACATATTCTATTTTAGCATTTTAATTAATTTATGATAATCTTAATCTTTAATAATAATATTTATATTAAATCATAACAAAATAAAATTTTATAAAATATTGACAATGCACTCTTTGATATATAATCGTTAAATATAAAAATAAATGAAGGATGAATAAAAAGATTTAAATAAATTATTTTATTTGAAAAAATTATTCATTACAATAGTAAAGATTAATATTATTATATTAGATACAAAAATTGTATCAAAAAATTTGATATAATAAATTTTAATTAACAATTTTGCAAGCAATTTCTTATTCCTGTATAATTTCTAAATCTATACTGATATAAAAAACTTTTGTTTCATTATTAAAAACTTACTAATTGATCTTATATTAAAAGTATTTTTTATCATTTATTTCATCTTTTATATGAAACATAATAATCATAATTTAGTATCGATAATTCATAAATAATACAAAATTTTTATTACACGATTTTTTTTTAATATTAATTAAAAAAATGTTTATTGGGTGCAATTCTATTATTATATAATTGTAAACAATAATTATGTGTACTATATATTTAACTTTTATATTAATTCCAGACATTACTTATAATTATGTACAAACGTGAGATAACATAATTCGTTTCGTTATTTTTTCTCTTAAAATAATTTTTTATTTTATTTAATAAAAATGAAGTATTAATTTTTACATTGAAAATCTAACTTGTAATATATTAATAAATAGGATCAACTGAATGTTCATAGTTTTTTAACAAATATCTTGTGTATTTTAATACATAAATATTATTTTATATTTATTTTATAAAATTAAAAAATATTATATTAAATATGTATTTTTTAATAATAATTTTTTAAGAAATTTTAATTTTTAAACTATACTATTATTGCATAATTTTATTTTTGACTAGTATAAAACTCGATTTTTAAATTTTGTTTTACGCAAAGCATTGTTTTTTACATTGAATAATAAATCAATATATTGCATAAATATCTTTAATTAAAATCTACTGAGTGTCATTATCTGATATTATTTTTTAATGTTATGATATAAAATTTACACCTTAAAAATAGTAGTATACTTTATACAATTATTTGTTTGCATTATATATTTAATACTTTCATTTAAAATAATTATAACCTCTATTTAAATAATAATATTATCTAACCTGACTTTACTTGTAATAGAAATATATTAATTATAAAAATCTGAACAATTTGTTTATGCATAATACAAATTAAAAAGATTAGAAAAAATAAAATTGAAAAGGATCAAGGTAACTGCATATGTTAACTAAATTATTATATTTTGTACGAAAGTAAAATATCAAGACAGTACTTTATTTCAATTATTAAAAGTAAAACTGGTAAGTTGGTTTCAATGATATTATTATATGATTAAAAATAATTCATGAAATCAATTATCAGCAAAATATTTAACCATAATTTATGGTACAACAACAAAAAATGATTTATCTGTGAATAAATTTTTTATGTGTATAATATTTTAAAATATAATTATCTTAAGTGAATTACAGCTACAATATCAAAAAGTGCATTTGATATACTTTTCATTAGCTCATTTATTTATACCATCTCTTTTATTTATTTATTTCTATTTTTTTATGTGTAAATAGATGTACCAGAACTAAAATGAAACTAAAAACTAATTCTGATAACAATTTTCATAAGTTGTTTGTTAGCACAAGTAATGGTATATTTAAATTTTTTGTTTATAGTTTGTTAATAATTTTTAATATTCCATTTACATATACATAAATTTTAACTTTATAATTTAAAATCATTAATTTAAATTAATTTATTATTATTATGCACAAAAATAATTAAGTTTATTTGCATAAGTAATTAAAGTATGTTTATACGTATCATACACTTTAGTTAATAAGATAAAAATGTCACCTCATTTCTATTGATTATAATGATGATTAATTTTATTATTAAAATTCTACAATAAGTGTTTTTAAATAAATTTAAATATTATTGAATAATTTATACTAAATTATGAAAATCTTTAAAGTGTTGTTCATCGTTTATATTTAATATTTTAACATTTTTAATATATTAAATCCAGTTGAAAATTTTATGAAACATAATTGTTTAAAACATTAACTCTCTAGCAAAATAACGATTATCATTTTAATTAAATTATATTTCATTCAATAATTCACACTCATACTTATTTATTCTAAAAATATAATGAGTATTAAAAAGATATAGTTTAATTATACTTTTCAATATTTCTGTACTCTTTAGTTCAATTTTAATTACACTCTTTGGTACTCATAAAATGTACTAATTATTAAAATGATTAAATTTTATAATTTTCAATAATTATTATAGTATAAATTGATCAGAATGTTTTTATACTTTGGAAATGTTTATACTACATAAACAATTTAATAAAATATATAAATTATATAAAAATCATTGCAAATTTAAATCAATAAATGTAGCTTTCTTTTATCTTCAATTAAGGTATTAATTTTGTTTTTATATTAAATTTTATATTTATATAAATTTATAATAATAGTTTAAATATAAAATATTTTATTTATTTATATTTATTTATAATTCATTTATATTCTAATAATAAACATGAAGGAAAATACATAATTTTTACATTTATAAATCTAATTTTAAAAATAAAAATAATCTTGGATCATTTATACACAAATTATGTTGTTTATCATCTACATCATATAATTTTGAAATTAAATCCTTTGCAACTGCATGAATATTTCTGAATGGTCATGTATCAATATAATTCACTTGTAATTGTGCAATGGTAAAGTAATACAACACTTTCAGCAAGTCAGTACATTAAGTTTGGTAATAAATATAATACATAGATTTTTATATAAAGTAATAATAATATAGATATAAACGTAAAATTTAATTATTTCTTTTAATATATACATATAATATGAAAAAAAAAACATTAAAAAATTACAAAAAGTATTAATTATATAATTAAATATTAAAATATCTTTGTAATAAAATCTAATGTATTTTTTCCCATTAATAATTTATTAATTATATAATTTATTATATTGATAATAATTTACTATATAATTAAATAAGTTACAAACATTTAATAAAAAATATACTTACTCTACTCAAGGATGTAGTTTTTAATAAAGGACTTTGAGGTTTTAAGACTCTAAGAGCTGGACTTTGAGGTTTCAAGCTTCTTAAAGCTGGACTTTGTGCATTAGCCCCGTTAAGTGCTGGTGGTGCCGTATCTGCAACTGTGGGTTGTGGAGTAGATTGAACAGCCGGTAAAACCATTGTTCGCCATCGACGCACCAAATCCTTTGCCCTTTTAGCCAAAGTATCATTATTTGTTTTGCGTCGCAACTCATTGATATATTTCCCAAGCCTAGTGACCTAAACAGGTATTCAACAAATACATAGATTATAAATAATTATAACAAAGCATTATAATTTAAAAAATATAGATTATTTGATTATACCTCAAGCACCTCCTTAGTGACAATCGTTTTCTCCAGGGCCGTGATAACATCCACAACAACTCCCATATCGACAACCTAAAATTATGAAGCATAAGGGGAATAAAAAAAAAAGTTGTGAAAGTTGGTTGATTGCAATTTTGTAAAAATTGCATTAAAGGGCATATTGTGTAAAAAATGCCAAGTCATAATAAGTGAATGGCAAATCTGCATTGCATATCTTTATAATTATTAGGTATTTTTTAAATTATTACATAATGCTAGAGAAATAAATGAAGTGATTCTTAATAAGAAAATTGAAAAAGGAGCAATATGTAGATAAATAAAAAATTGTAAAATCAGCTAATTCTAATAAAATTTATGGAAAAGAGACTTTAATTATCGAATCGATCATAAAAATTTATTGATTGAATAATGGTGCTGGATTATTTGACGAAAAATCGAAGCATTTTAAATACGATTTTCTAAATGGGGCATTGTATGGCGTTTGCATGTATGCACAAGTGTACGTAGGCATGTATTTATGCACAACTACACGGGAGCGCAAACGTACGTCGGTGTGCACGTAAGCGGATATAGGGCTGCGTGTGCGTTCGTGTAGGTATGTAGTGTGCGCGCATAGGTGTGTGAAAAGGATGTAATGAAGTTGTGCATCACATCTCCATCCATATGTACGTGTGCGCCACACAGAGGTCCGTCGAGGTGTATGCAACCGTGCATGCATATGTCCATAGGCCGAAGGATAGAGATAGAAAGATTGAGAGATAGAGAGATAGAGAGATAGAGAGAGAGAGAGAGAGAGCGAGAGAGCGAAAGAGAAAAAGAGAGAAAAAGAGAGAAAAGTCGCGTATTGGATTTCCTCCTGGGTGTATGCATAGTTTCGGCACTCGTAACGCCTTTAAAGGGAGCGAAATTCGTCGAATGCAGCTCGTGGTCCGGCCGAGCGGGTCCGAGCCGTTATGTGGACCCGAGGCCGAGGTCGGCAGGCGGCGACGGCAGCGGCAGCGGCGGCGGCGGCGTGCCGTGCAGCGCAACACCGACTCGGCACCAGAGCAGCAGCAGCAGCACAGCACCGCTCGGCGATCACCAACGAGCGCGCCACGCACACAGCGGAGCGGCGGCAGGGGCCGGGGCGCGGGGCGGGGGTCCTCGGGCGGACGGAGCGGCGCGCGCGCGAGAGTGGCACGATAGCCGTTTGCGCGAGCGGAGCTGGCGGCGGCACGGCTGGCCCGCACCGCTACTTACATTGTATTCCTCGTCAAGGGATTGCAACAATCTTTCGGTGAGTTCGGTGCAGTGTCTCTGCATCGGGGGGACACGCGCTGAGCCCTCGCGAAGGCTTTCGCTCGAGGTAAATCGGCTCCACGCGCACAGAGCTCGCGAAGGCGAAGACTGCACGGGAGAGCTGCAATGGCGACACTGAACCGTGCCTCCGTTCGCATGCCCTCCCTGCCTCCCGAGTGCCTCCTAGCAGCGGCTCGAGCATCGTCCCTAGCCCCACGCGCCGCCAGGCGAGCGCTACTAACGCCGCACCGCGGATGCGCCGCTGCCAACGCTCACCTCGAGCCCAGCGCCCCCTGCCGACCGCTCCCACGTCCTCCCATTCGCCCCCTTCCACGCGCCCCCTACACTTCCGCGCAACTCGCGGCCCGACTCTACTCGGAATGGGGTTACGCTTTATTTGTTGACTCTCTCGAGCTCGACACTTTGTTGCTCGATAATTTTTATTCCTTTGCCTTATTTTCGATAATCGGCGATGCGCGTTTTTGATCGTCGCCGCTGCCGCTGCCGTTCCCGCCTCCGCCTCCCCCGCCGCCGCTCCATTCGATCCGACCCTCTACCCCGACCAAAATCCGCTCCTTCTTCTTCTTCTTCTTCTTCTTCTCCTCCTCCTCCTCCTCCTCCTCCTCCTCCTCCTCCTTCTTCTTCATCTTCCTCTCGCAACTTCCTCGCAAATGCAATTGATGCATTTTGCACTTTTCGACCTATTAATGGCCTGTGCACTTGAAGTTTTCACGCGAAGGTTAAAGCGTTTTCAGTGGTAAAATATTCAGTTTACGGGAAAAACTACATCCAATTCTATTCTAGGAAAGCCAGTGGAATAGCAATAGTTCAAGCCAAATTCGATAATCATCGAATTATTTACTCCAATTGAGCATCAATTTGAAAACTCATGCACTTGTAACAAATCCTATTATTCTTTTTTAAGTATGTGTCTACTCGTTCGTGTCGGTGTTCAGTCGCACTTGTGTTTCCTTATTTACGTACATGTTACTTTACGGATTGATTGAAGCAAAAAGCAAATTTCTATGTAAATTAAATGGGACACTGATTAAAGTTTTAATTCAAGATTTCGTGCATTTACCGTTATTATTTATATTGCACATTATATAATTTCCATAATTAATAATTATATCAGAAGACTTCAACTTCGAAATTATTTCTTCGAAAAATTTTTACGAGTCGCTTGTTTTTTTTTTATGTGACACATAATCATTTATTACCATTATTGGATGTGTTATTGAAATGACATTTTTTTATTGACTGGTATTATTGTTCTGTTGTTAAAGCAAATAATTTCTTTGTTCAATTTTCCCACAAGTTTTTTTTTTTAAATATTTTTAATACTGTAACAATACTTAAACGTTCTGTTCAAATTATGTAGTTAAATAATATTTAATTATTATTGAATTTCATATATATATATACGTATATATGTTTTTGTGTTTGTACATATAGATATATACGATATTTTTAATAACACAATAAATAATTTGGCTTCTTGTAATAACTGTTGCAATTAACTTTAATGACAAATATAACTAAATATTAATTCTAATATTATTTTGATTCTATTGAACACACCGATACGTTTTACAATATTATATTTTATTTATTTTTATCTGTGTCAATTAATTGTCAATGAAAACTAACTAAAAACTCCAATAAATGAAAAAAAAAGAATTGACATTTACATCTTCGGTCAATGCACGAGCAAGGCTTTAATTTTGTATAATTTATTTTACACAGCATTTGTTATATTATTCTATTTTAATTGTTAAGTATTAAAAGCAATATAACTATTGGGTAATTCGTAGTATAAAAAAATAATTACGAATTTATATATTTGTTTCTTAAGTGTATAAACATAAGAATAAAATATTATGCTTATTAATTAACCAATCGTTTAATTTTTTATTTAAAATTCTTTATATTTAAATTAACAAAGAAATAGAGGGTGAAATTCAATTCTCCTACCCTCATTCTTTAATATGAAATGGTAAGAATAAATTCAATATGACACTCGATGGCATAAGAAGAGGTTTTAAGTCTTCATTTCTCTATTACTTAATAAAAAAGTACAGCGCTTTTCGCGATAAAGTTTATTGGTAAAGTGAAAAACAAAAAGGATCTTGTTGTTGAATAAGATATTGAAATTTCTCCACCCTTGCTCAACGCATGTGCGATGGTAATCGAATTTGCAAAACATATTCATATTACTTTTCTTAACTATCTTCATTAAATTTAATTGAATAATAATTGTAAAATTAAAGAACTTAAATTATGACAATTTCTTTTTTTTTTTTATCAACAATATACTTGTTCCGTTTCACAAATTTCAAAATTAGATCACATGTAGGGAAACATGTTTCTTATTACGCATGCGTTATTAATGTGAAAATAAAATTATTTTTTTTATAAATTTGTATCAAATATTAAACTAATATTAAATAGTAAATAGTCCACACGAATGTGAAAGTTATAATCGTGATAAATTTTTCTTTTAGTGAACAAAACAACTAGAAAAATTAAAAAGATTAATTTCATCAACGTCTCATTTACACTACATTAATAGATAATATTATAGATAAAGTGAAGGAAATTTTCTACTTTTCACATCTTGTTTAAATATTTATACCCTTCGTTAATAAATTATTGCAATATTCGATTAAAATATAAACTAATATTCAAATTCACAAAGTTATATATGAGTAAACTAAATAATTTGGATGCAGCTATGCAATTGACTATGTTAAATAATTCTGAGAAAAATCATATTACTGTATAGTGTGACAAAATACTCTTCTGCGCAGGCTCTTAAATTTCAAATATTTTGAAATTTTCTTTCGATTTTATACAAACATAATTTTTCATGTAATTTATACTATTATAAAATAATTTATATCCATAATAATTGGAAAATTAATTATCGTACTTGCTTAACTATGTACAAAACATGATATGTATTTTATTTAATAAGACATTGTTCATTTATAATATCATTAGCAAAAGCATTTTTTATTTGGCAAATTTTAGAAAATTTACTATATTGACGTGGTACATACATTGTTTTCTGCTGCATAACCTAAAATGGCGGATGTGGATAAAATAATTGTGGTTACAGATTTGAAAACTTACAGAAGGGGTAAAAATCTTAGGGTTGTAAAAAATTTTGTGCACGTTCACGGTAATATAAAATTTCCTTGAATCACAAATAACAAATTTATAAACAGAAAATAAATTTATGATCTAACCTCTAAAATTTTTACTTTACTGGTAAAGAAAATGTAGAATATAAAATTGTGCAATTTGAACAACTTTAGTTCAATATTCAATCAATATTGGTTAAATAAATTGTGCTTATTCTAAATATGTAAGATTGACTTTTTTAATTCTATATTTAGTAGAGCTATTGAAATGTACACGTGAAAATATGAACTTCTTTATATTAAAACAAATTTTAATTTTATTTTAAAATTTTAATTTCTGTTTAATTTTCCTTAAAACTATTTTTATTATCTTCGCGTACATGAAGTTTTGTATAATAAAGTTTTTAATATATGACACTTCATACCGCTAAGGTAATAAAAATAGGTTTAAGAAAAATTGAACAGAAATTGAAATTTTAAAATCAATTAAATTTTTTTTTTTTTTTATTTTATGCATTCTATCCAAAACAATATGAACTTTTGATAATATATATATAATATTTATATATAATAGCATTATTTAAATTGAAATAGTTAAAGCGTTTAATAAATTCTAACAATCACGGGAAATGTGGAAACACTTAGATGGCGAACGTAGCAAACTATTAAAGATTCTGTTATAATTTTAATATCTAATTCTATAATTTTTTTTTAAGTAACTTTTTTAATAGGATTATAATCATAATTATGAGTCATAAATAGTTATTTTTAAATCTAAATAATACGTATATAAGTGGTCCGATCCAAAGATAAAAAGTTATATCGAAGATAAAACACTGAAATCAGTTGTGATCCCAGCAAACTTGTGGATTCAGATCTTAAGCTAATGCATAAAAGCAGTAGAACTGTACAAATAAAGTATAATACATAGAAAAATCGAATTTAATTTTCTTTGAAAACATAAAATTTAAATAAAACTTCGATAAAAAATTTAATTTTGTGCGAAAATTATTTTGCAATTGATATTTTTATTGTCAAAAATACTATTAGTACATTGCTTATTCTTAAACTATAAATTATAAAATATGCAATAAGTAATAAATAAACAGAATATAAGTTTCAATAAATACGAAATAGATGAAAAAAAAACATATATTTTAATTTATCATATTAAGAAGGATTGTAAATTATTGAATATTTATAGTACATTTTGTACTATAATATTTCAGTTTTCGTTACAAATTTCATAATACAACCAAGTGTAGTTTTATGCGTGTAATTCTAATATATAAAACAGTATACTGTACTCACAAAATAATTTTTGTACAATACAGAATGTTGCATTTTTAAATTACCATTTGTATTTAAAATTTTTTTTCATACAAAAAAAACCACTTATAACGTATTGCAAGCTTAACGATACTAATCTTAATTATTTTAGGGCTCTCCAGAAAATTGCCTAGAAAGTTAGTTTCATAATATTCGCAAACTCATTAACCAATGAGCTCTAAGCTGTTTCATAGAATTGTTTTGTCGATCGGAGGAAAATGCGTTGATAAGGCAATCAAGTATTGAATTAGCTGACATCCAAATCACAATATTTTAACTGTTCAATTAATTTATCGATTTATTATATTTATTATTAAATGAGCATATCGAATGTTGTGGTTTAATCTACATATTTATACAAAGGTTAATTTGTTTATGAAAAATTTTATATTTTTTGTATATATGACCGTAAAATATATATAAAAGGTATAACATCTAAGCATAAAATGTAAATCGAATTTTTAAATAAGATAAAATTTAAGAAGAGGAGGGGGATTAAACATTTTAAGTTTTAATAAATTTAAAGAGAAACAATTTTTTAATTTTACAACTTTATTTATTTGGGAGTGTTGTTGTGCAGAATATTATTTTTGGCGAAAGGGCAAATCCGTTAATGTTTTTTTATTATTACCTGTAAAAGGGTGATCTTAGCGTACTTGTCGAAACTTTTGTGAATTAGACGTATTTTATTTAATAAATATATTGTAAGTTTCAAGGGTTTTTCCGAGCTTGGTTACTTCCTTTATCATGTACGACCAAGAGAAATAAAATTGTGCAAAGTGGGGGTGACTACCGCAACACGTGTTTGATGGAATTATTGTATATAAGACACAAACTGTATCTCTACCTGTGTACATCCATCGGTGTAAGAATAAATCTCAAAAACATTTATCGTTAAAAATATAAACTTTATTTGCCATCACTATCACATTCTTGAACGAAATATTTATCTCGGTTTTTGTTATAACAAACCCCAACAAGGTGGAATACCATGTAAATAATAAAGAAGAATAAAACAAATATTACATATATCTACTTAATTAAAAGAAAATTATTTTATGATATACCAAAAATTGAATCGATTATTTTAATATAACAGAAATTTCGTTAATATTACAATTATTCTATCGAAACGTTATTTACAGGTTTCTAGGAATATTTTTATATTTGGACAATATATTTTTATCAATTTAAATTATTTCGATAATTTTATATTTTCTATAATTATTGACTTTCAAATTGTTTGTTAAACAATAAAGCGCTATGTATCATTAGCAACTGAGATTGTAACTGCTGGGAACTCCTTTTATCATTAAGAAAGATCCTAAATGCATTATCGATGTTGACTATAGGAGAAACACATTAACTTAACATCATTATTTATCTATAATAAATTAAATAATGTACTTGAAACCATCTTACAGTATAAGTATTTTATTATCAGAATTGTAACGTACTCAAATAATTGAATATCGTAAAAAAGCATAAAATAATAAAAAATATATTTTAATATTAATTACATATATATTATAAAAATAATAATAAAGCAGAAAAATAAAATATAATTTTTAGGTGAGTAAACTTAAATCAAATCATAACGGCTTTGTACTATCTTTAAATATGTACAGAATCATTTGACTTGTAAATGTAAGATATATGGCTGATAAAATTTAACTATTATGGATACAAATTGCAACTTGTGCATAAAGTAGAGTTGGAAACTTTAATATTTGTATGCAAGATAGAATGTAGAGCAAAAGTTTTAATATTATAAAAAGAAATATTCAATGTTTAGTAGTATAAACTTTAAAGGAAATTTGTTGTTTAAAAACTCTGTTTAATAACTCTATTTAAAGATCTTATATTATCGGCGATTTTAATGAGACACTTATAAAAATAGTTAAAGACAACAATTACAATAAAATAAACTATATAAGACAGAAATTATTAAAATATCGAATATTTTACAATTTATAACTACCGCATTTGTTATGAGAGTAACAATAGTTTCAGATGTAATAAAAAATAATGAAGTAACCAAAATGAATTTCACAAATTTTCTATTAAATTATATTTTAGTTTTATAATTCGTGAATTAAAGAAGTTTAAACAATCCCTTTTTAACTTAATTGATACGCACTATAATAATAAACTATATAAATACCAATATCAAGAATATTTATATGAAAATTAAAGCTCGTAAATTTTATTTACAATAAAATAATTTTACTTCAGAAAAATACTTTAGATCAGTATATTTGTTTAAAATTTAAAATTATAATTACTATTATAGTATCATTTAAATTTTACATTAATTCAATATTATTGAATAATGATTCATAAAATTATACATAAAAATATTTTTTTTTTTTTGTTAAATAATATATTTTATTCAATAAAACTAATAAACATACTCCTTGAAACAAAACTATATAGAATTTTATATAGGATATTTTCAAAACGTAACATAAGTTTAGAAATTTCGCATATTAGCCGTATTAGATTTTCAGTCAGTTGTCAGTGATGAAGAAGATCGCACATGTGAAATTTAGTTTCGGTACAAAATGAATCTACGAATTTTAGGATCTTCTATTATATTATAATGAAGAGTGATATATGAATTATAATTGACAAATATTGCTTTTGATGGGTCGTTGATGAGTTTAATAAGGGTTGACAAGCAGTAGACCGTTTTTGAGAAAGCCGTGAAGATGTAGAAACTGATCGTCCTGGATGCTGCAATGCTCCAGTAAGTAACATACAAAGTTGAATGAGTGAAAGAGAGATCATCGATTCATAACCGATAAATGTCGTTAATGATATAAATAAATTAGTTAATTTAATTTATAAAATTTTATCGAAAGTTTTGCGTATGGAATGAGTGTCATAAAAATTTGTTATGAAATTGTTAAATATCAACCAAATATTTCGTCGTCTAGAACTGAAGTCACTAATTGAAATAAAACACAATGCAAAAACATGGAATCAAGTTTTAACAGATTATGAAATATAAATACATATATATAATGTTGAAACCAAGTCCCAATTCTCTCAGTAGCGTAATTTCAAATTGGAAAATCAAAAAAAACTCGACAAGTGCGGTTAAATGTAAAGGTTATGCTCACTGTATTTTTTATAATAATGACGTAATGCATCATACATTCTTTTTACAATGTTAAACCATCCATAAACAGAACTTTTTAATTTTTTATATTTTAATATTATTTGCTTAAAGCAATCTGAAAAAGACCTAAATTTGTGGCAAATAAATTCATGACTTTTGCGCCATAATAATACACGTGCTCGCACATTACTTCATGTTATTAAAACTTTTGCTAAAAACAATCCAGTAATGATTCTCTAATTTTCACAATCACTTGATTTTGTATGACTTTTCAGTTTTTGAAATGAAAAAGAAATTGTTTTGTATAATCAAACACTGTCATCGATTATGAATATAGTCCCTGGAAAATATAATTGTGGATTACACCCAGCGACTTCAAGATTTAGTACGTCTTAATAAGAAAAAAGTTGAAGGCAGTTACGATAAAATACTAGAATCATACGGATCTATTTATCAATTATCAGGATCGTCGTGTAATTTTCATCCTCAGCCACAAGTACATGTTGGTTTATTAACAAGTGTTTCTCCATCTAGCGATACAACCGAATTTTTTAAAATTATCTATAGATACGTTATCCGAAAATGTAATTACACTTGAGTTTAATCTTGATAGTATGTGCATTGATGATGAGCCAATCGCATGGCTAGAAGAGGTTAGATTTTTCATTGAAGGAGGACCAAAACTTCACGGAGAAGGAAAAAAACACTTTGGAGTTACAGCAACAACTCAAAGTGTCGTTACATTAAGTGGAACTTTTACTACAACAGACACAGGGCCGAGAAAACGAATTACAAAATCTAAAAGAAAAACTTGAAAATCAAAAACAGTAAATAGACTTATCACACATGGAATACAATCAATGCAAGTTTCAAATGAAGAAAATATTAACGAATGCAACATTTAATTTCCCGAATGCAATTCATCATCGTGCGAAGAGTAATAATACTAAATGTAATGCTTTAGCAAGTACAGAAGATTCTTTAACTGATACAATTGAAAAATTTACATTAGGAATTCAAGAAACAGATTTAAAAAATTTTTTTAAATGTCATACTTACTCTTATTCAAACTGGGAAACAATAGCTATGGAGTGGTTCGCTTTACATCGTAATATTTTTGCATATGTATATTATAAAAACAATAATGGATATACAACTAAAAGTTTATTTCAAACAATTGTTGATGCAAATTTGGGAATGAAAATAAATAAAGTGAGAATCGAAGGACCCGATAAAAGGATTCAAAATTTAGAAAATCAAGTTCAAAAATACATAAATATTATAAATGAACATTCTGTTTTATTAAAAAATGTTTCTGCTACAATACAAAATTGGATTAAAAAAGAAATTGAATATATTATAATGCCAGAAAAACCAATGCTTACAATATATTTTCTTCCCATTCTTCTAATATTATATTATTTAAACGCATTATTTTATATTTCGATACAAGATAAAAAAAAGGCATGGGATGTGGTTTTTTTTAATACCTTTATCTGTGAAGCGCTTTTCCATTCATATTTTATTACTGTAGATTTAAATGCATCGTCACAATGAATACAATCTCTATTACTTAATATAATTATTGGTATTCGACGTATAGCTGCATTTTGTTTAAATTTTACTTTAACATTACAAGTATCTCCACCAATAATCATTTTTAACGTTTCAATAGCAAACTTTGGTTCAAAATTTGGTTCATTCCATAATAATATTATTTTATTAACAGCTTCTTGAAGCGGAAAACTAACAAATTTATTAAAATTACGTATTTTTCCATAATTAATTAAAGCTTATAAAACCATATTAAAAAATCGTACACTTTACAATTTTCATAAATAAAAATTATTAATTATTTTGTATGCTAAAAATTCACCTATATCAAATGTTTAGTATTAAGATTTGTTTCATTATATATGCATTCACATTCTTACTTTAATATAAAATTTAATATTGTATTTTTTTTAATTCAAATTATTAATTCCATAAATATATTTTGAAATTGGTTTTCTTACATTTCAATTTATTTAATGATTTATTAGAATGATAGTTTTAAAGATTTTCATATAGTGATACTGGATATAATATTATTATCTAATATTTTATATAATATCACTAATATTTTTCTTTTATGTATAGTTCATTTTTTGAATAATTTTAATTATTGGATTTACGTTAAGAGTAAATTTGATTAATCATATAATAAAAATTTGTGTTAATGAAAAAATAATAAATAATACATAATTTGGAAAATTAAAATAATTCTTTTATATTCTGTTGAAAATTCACAAATGTAGAAAATTATTTCATGTTCTAACTAGTCCTTTTTTATTTTTTTAAATACAATTTTATAATAATATATATAAAATTTAACTTTATAATAATAATTCATTAAATGACATTAAAATTGTGATATCAATATAGTGTTGTTGCTTATATAACTTGTATAATCTATCTATTTAAATGATTAATAATAAAAACGAGAAAAGAAGCATAATATTCTAAATAAAAACAATTTTTTGAAAACAAAATATTAATCATGAATAAGAAATAAATGTCACCATAAAAAATATTTAATTTCAAATTAAATTGAATTTAAAATATGGAGATTCTTAAGCACTGATAGAAAATTTTTATATTATTTTATTCAAAATTATGTTAATCATTTCATGGATTTTGAAGTAATTATTACATTGAAATATTATATGTATTTTAAAGAATTATATAGAATACATAATTATTTATATTAATTTTTAATTATTGAATTCAATTTGATATCGTGATTCGTACATAACCTTACAATAGATTCATTTTCGTATGTATAAATAAATTTTATTTTTTGATAAAATTTAGTACATTTTATGTTGACAATAATTATTTCTGTATTCTTGAAAAAAAAACTATTTTAATAATATTATTATCATTAGAACTTAAATGTCGGAAACTTTTTAGATGTTTTAAAAGTATAAAAAATGTTTTAAGAAAATGATTTGGATAAATATAATTATCTTATATCAATGCTTATATCATAACTTCCAATTTTATTCTATTTTTAATATATTTTAAGAAAATTGAAATATCCAAATTACAATTAGTATTTTTATAACTAATAAATACTATGCAATTATTCAACCAATATATGAAATTATCTTACAATAAAAAATGATTGAAAACTAAAAAATTTAAATAAAATTATTTAAAAATTGTATTTCAAATGTAGTTTATATTTAAATTGATAATAAAAGATATTTAATTGAATCACCAACATCATACATATAATGATAAATTTTTTAAAATAGAATTAAAATCAAAATTCTATTTTAGAATTCAAAAGTTTGGTATTTGTTACAATAATTAATTCTTTTCATTATTTTTTGAATATCTAAAAAAATTACTTTTATTTATAATTTTTTTTTACAATAATTGAATATTTCATTTATATATACAAAATGTTTTTATTGTACAAATTAAAAACTAAATTATTTAAATTTATTACATTAAAACATCTTTTATGTACAAAATTTAATATTTTTAAATTACATTTTTTGTTTGCTATGTACATTTATATACAACTACGAAAAAGTAACATTTGAATTGGAAACAAAATAATTATAAGTCATAATTTTCTGTATAATGATTAAATTATACTCAAATTGATAATATATTATAGAATAAAGTTTGTTTCAAACTTTGTCTTTATAATGAAAAAATTATCTCACACAGTTGAATAAATAGTCTATTATAAAACTTTAAATTAATTTTAGTACAAAATAAAATTTAATGTAATCCTCATTTTTGTAATAAATATGTCTGTCGATTATATATACAATTTTTCAATAATGTTTATCATCAGTATTATAAAAAAAAAATTACCGTTAATTTTCTCTTATAAAACCAAGTATCATTTTTTGAAAAATAAATATTTCAGATATTTAATAAATCAATTAAAAAATTATTTTTTTCTTGTAAATTACTATTTAAATAAATAATTTAAAAAGGTGGATAAAATACATTGTTTATCTATATTATAAACTAAAGCTTTCTCCACATCCACATGTTCCTGTAATATTTGGATTATTGAATACAAATTCTGAACTAAGCTTTGTTTCAATATAATCCATTTCTGTTCCTAGTAATGACAATTGTGCTTTTTTATCAATTATTACACACACTCCATCCTGAATTACTTCTTCGTCAAGTTTAGTTTTTTCAGTAGCATAATCTAATGTATAACTGAGACCATTGCAGCCTCTTTGTCTAACACCGACTTTAACACCAATCTAAAAATACATCAATAAATTTTAATATATATATATATATAATATTAATTAATAAAATAGTTTGATAAATGGTAATACGTACATATTCTGGTTTGTCCTTCAGTATGTCTTTGATTTTTTTTACAGCACTTACAGTCTACAAGTGAAATTTATTAAATTTTATAAATAAAGATTTAAATAATTAAAATATCGATACTTTTTGCAAATCATTGTATGAAAATGTTCTATTGTATTTCATAATAATGGTTACAAAATATTTGTCAATTTAAAAATTTTATAAGAGGTTAAGAAAGAAATTAACTAATATTAAGTAAATTATTTATTAAAGACGAGTAAATAAAATATATTTGAAGTTCGCAGTAATTTTTTTATTATTATAAAATCGAGCAACATACTAAAACCAAAGCGGCACGAGGTGGGAGAATTTTTCTTCCTTTTACTGCACGAACTGTCGCACTTGCTGCAATGCGAGACGCCATTTTTAAATGTTTAAAACAATCAGGAAATTTTTCAACTAAAAAATCACTAAGAAAAAGCTCAAATAAACAAATGCGCATCATTTTGATATTTAAATTTCAGATATAAATTGTATTTTTTGAATATTAAGGGTTCCATTTAAAAAGTTAATAAAATAAAAATTGACTAACATTATGTGAATATGTGAATATATATATATCCATACACATATAATTAAATACGTACTGTATTCAAAACATATAGGTTATTGTGCCATAATTTTGAAAATTTTTTTTATAATTTAAAAATTATATTTCACATGTCATATTCTGATATAATCTGTGGTTGTAATATTTACTACAGATGCGCACTTTAAATAACATAATTATTTTCTATAATATTAAATTAATTATTTTATATTAAGATGCAAATTTTAATTACATTATATAATTTTTTTAATATTCTGATTCAAAAATTCTATTTATACAGTAAAAAAATAAAAATAAATATTTGTGATTAAAAAAATAAAACAAAAACAAGCTATAGAAACTGAAAGATTGTTTTAATAGAAATGTTTAATTAACAATGAATATGAGAATGAATGTTTTTTGAAATATATTCCCTATCTAAAGTGTTAAATATGATTTAAAAGCACATGACTATCGATGCTACTTTATTTTATTTCTAATTTTAATGATTAATGATTAACAACTTGCATCAATCAGTCAGTACTATAAATATCATATATATAATATAAATTAAGAAAAAAGTTTAAACTTAACATTATGATACTGCTACTTGTTTAATTATAACAATTACCAATTTATTTTGTGTGAGTCAAAACAAAAATTTAATTACACAAAAGAAAACAATATAATGTTTTTCACAAAGAAATATATTTAATTTTTTTAAATAGATAGATTCGGAAGAAACATTAGAGAAAATATAAATGATTCAATTTTTTTTAAATGTATTAAATTAATTAAGCATCAATGCCTTTTTAAATAATAAATAAAAAAATTTTGTTTCTTTAAAATCTATCCATTTTAGTAGTATTTATTATTATATACTTTTAGTTTATCTTACATTTACAATCAGTTAATATATTCAACATCATTTAGTTTTCAAAGGTACTTTCAGAATTTTCATGTCTGAAAAATACATTTGAATTTAGTAATCCTATTTAATGGCATCTGTTTATTGATTTTTTTTTGTTACTTTCCACAGAGTACATTTTTCAAAATATCAGATCCTTTAATTGAAGGAATTTCAAACATTTGGTGTATTTTTATGAATTCTATGCTAAAATGATAAAAATAATTCTTGTACTGACAATTTGTAAAAAGTACAATAATTAAAGCCATTGTACAATATGCAGGATTCATATATATATGGTCAATTTAAATTTTAGCAAAATTTATTACTCTTCACACAATCCTCCAATTTTCTTGACTGCGGTCGATTCAGTTTCAACATCAAAATGTCAACTGTTCTTTAATATTACCATTTTTCATTAACAATACAAAGTTAAGCAAGCAAAAGTGTATATCAATTAATATAAAAGATAGCAAAATATTAATTTTATAAAAGCTGTTACAATTTAAATTGGTATTAAATTTTATAAAGTGAATTGAAAAATCTAGGAAAAGGAAATCATATGTTTTATCATCAACCATTATTTATATGATGCAAGATATAGAAAATACTAAAAAGAAATACCATTTACAAATATGATTGCATAGCCTTATATAAGTACATAGTTGCATAATTTGTGCACTTTTATGCAACTTTTATGCACTTGCTTTAGGATATAATCCACCATACCATTAAAGAAATGTACGGAGTCTATGAGAATGCAAGATGTATATATATGTACATATATATACAATTACATTATCATCATACATCATTTGAACACAAGAATAAGTGTATTGTATTATATCAAAGTTGAATCATACACAGCATTATTCACAAAATGTACCTATATGATCTTGCATTCTCATTACGCTTACCAAATTTCGAGTATTAAATATGAACATTTTCTTCAATTAATATAGCCCATCTATATAACAGTAACTTCTTATAGTAAAAAGCAAAACAACTTTCTAATAAAGCAAATAGAAAATTTGTTTTTATAACACTGATAACACGATTCTTTTTTCAACTGAAGATCTGCACTTTAAATAATAGGTTTATTTTTTTCTTATTAATGAAACTGTTACTTGCCAATTAATGTATGACATAATAAAGGAGTGAAACACTCTGACCGGCAATAACAATCAAATCGCTCCATCTTGTAAAATATAAATATGTCGTCAATTTACACTAAAGTTACTCAATCGTCAAGATTTTGTGAAAGTAGTAAATTAGCGGCAAGATTTTCATTCTTTTCACATGCAAAATATGCTTGAACAACAAGCTCTTCAGGAAATCCAAGAGATTTCAGTCTCTCAATAGATTCTTTATCTTGAGGTGTAAAATGTAAATTCAATCCAGGACCTCCACCTGCAGCTGCACCTGCACCTGTACCTGCACCCGCACTCGCGGCTGCAGCAGTTGCTGCAGCACTACTTAATCCTTGAGCTGCAGCAGTAGTCGTTGTAGCAGTTGTAGGAACAGGAATACTAGCACCACCACTAGCTCCAACTATAATTTTATAAATATTGTCAAAAGAATTTTTTTTTTATTATTTATTTCAAAAAACGAAAATCAATTTAATAACAAAAAAATTTACATATTTGTATAAATGTAAATATTTATTTATATACTTTATAAAATAAAAATTGAATTATTTTTTCACTTTTACTATTAAATTTAACAATAATTTTATTTTTTTTTGCAAAATATTTTAATTATTTTTTAATTAATATTTACATAAACTGAACAATTTAAAGATAAAATTATTAATTAAATTGATTACTGATTATTTAAATATTTTATTGACTTAATATTTTAAATAATAAATAAAAAAAATTATTGACTGAGATAAATTGAAATAATACAATTTTATTGACATTTTAAGTAAATATTGTTGTGTTAAACATTACTTTATAACTTTCATAAACATTAATAACAATACTAAATAATTAAAATATTAAATAATAATAAAACTTTAGTATTTCTAGATAAAAATTTTTAATCTAATTTGAAATTTGGTTTGTACTTATTAATTATAAATAAATGTCATTATACAATTAAAGAAATTCAATGTTTGAAAATAAGTAAGTATATTAACCAGGTTCGTTGAGCATTCGTACGAAAGCCTCTTGATTTTGAGATATAAGCTGCAAAAGAACAGGATTTGATTGTCCAATTTGTTGAAGAACAGGATTTAATAATTGAGGATTTTGTTGAATGACATGTCTCATTTGCTGAAATTGTGGTTGTGTACGTAAAAATGCTAAGGGATCTTGACCTTCTTGAAGTGACTCTTGTGAATCAGATGCTTCTTCAGGAGGATCTTCAAAAAGTTGAGCAGGTATTCCTGTTAATAAATATTCTACAGCTCTATCAGGATTATTAAAACTAGCTCTTAATGCTTGTTCAACTTGTTCTCGATCATACCTTCACATAATAAAAATTTATTTAAAAATATTAAACCATAATCAAAATACATTATAATTTTATCAAATACCCCATATCCATAATATTGTTGACCATTGTATTATACTCTTCTCCCATTAGTAAAGCACTTTCTGGATTAGTAGTTCTAGCAGTTGTTACAGATTGTACTTCTGGAACACTTTCTGGTGGCCTTGTTGGAGCAGTAGTTTGAACTGGTGGTGCTGAAGTGGATAATGGTGGATTACTGGAAGAGCAAAATGTATAATTAGTTTTTTTGATAGAAATGCATCGATCCTAATAATACGAATATTCTTTACCTAGCTGTCACTGTTGGTGATGCTGTTGTTGTTTGATCTTTATCTTTGCTTTCATCAGAATCGGTTTGCATTTCATCACTTGTGCTCGCTCCTCCCGCAGTCTTAGGTTTAGAGACCATTACCACAATAAATTTTTTTTCATCAATATTGTACTCGGATAATGGCTGTTCATCGATCAATATTTTTCCTTTAAGGTGATGATAATCAAGTATATCAGTAAGTTTTTTTAGAGTATAAATATGAAATTCCTAACCTAATAATAGCATTGATCTAATAAGTTTTGGCTGTATTTACGATCGAAAAAGAAAAAAGAATATGGGTACAGTAAAAATAAAAAAAGAAAATGACCCGTTACAAAGGAAAATTTGCGATTGGAATGCGTTTGAAATTTTATAGTTAATCAAATTCTATTAAATAGTAAGTGTCAATTTGAGGTTACGTAAAATGAAATATTTTCTTACCGGCGTAAATTAATTTTTGATGTTGTGCGGGATATCCTTTGTGCGATTCAATTTTATTTTTAAGTTCCTTAACCTATGAGATTTAAAGAAAACGTGGAGATAAGTTGGTCTAAGTTTATCAGTAGTAAGCAAACCGGTATGATTTTAACTCACCGTTTTTGTTGGTTCAATTTCAACAGTGAAGGTTTGTTGCTGGAGATTTTTTAATGTTACGATCATTTTGTCCGACTAAGCAAGTGATTAAATATTTACCGTATGAAAAATGATATCAGAAGGGGTTCCTGGCCGCTGTAGTCTCAATCTCAACGGTTGGATGCTCCACAATCGTTTTTTTTCCTCTTAGCGGCCAACGGGCCTTCGCTGAACACGTTGTATATGGATTTTCAGTTAATTTTGGTTATATATTAGTAGCACAATGCACTCACTCAATGAGTCGACATTAAGAATAAAGCAGCCCGTGATCTTATTATTTCTCCTCCTCGTCAACTCACGAGTCACGACTTACAAATTGTCCAAGGCTACCGTAGTCCCGTGGCGGCTTACCGCCGCCAGTTTCTGTGTAGTTGTGTGCTTCCAGTTGGTACGACAGCATAAAGAGCTCGCTAATAACTTTTTACTAGGTTGGTACTCGCGAATTGTCCCGAAACCCACATGTCATCCTCCAACTTGAAAATTTCGCACGTAGTAAACCCGAGTAAACCGAGCAAACGTAGTAAACCTCTCCTCGGCTTATTCCAAGTTGAACATCAAGTCGAAAGAGATGGAAACCCTTGTTTGTTTCTCTCCTTCTTTTTCAATTTTGCATATTAATTAAGTTTAAGCTAAAATAAACGATGCAAATTTTATTTTATTTTCCCTCATTAGAGGTGTCCTGTTAGTGGTTCATTAGCACTGCTAATTTACTATATCCTATAAATACCATCTGAAATTAACATTGAAAACAATTATCGTTTAATAAGAAATAAAAAAAGGTTTAAAATACGTGTGCATGCTGCTGAAATGATCAAACATTTTTATTTTTTGGAATGTTTTCCATATAATTTGATTAACACCCGCGCAGAATACACATAATTATCACATACCTTTAATAGTCCCAACAAATGTTAACTTTTCAAATTCGTATTCAAAATATCCCGTCAAGTCCGAAAATGTCTTTTGGAAAAAGTATTTCACAAAATTACCTATATCGTAAAATTGGTAAAACAATACTTGAAAATTTTGAGTTATATGAGTAAAATTTAAAAGAATAATTTTTTTTCCTTTTTTTTTTCTTTCTTTATTTAACCAAACGAGAAAAATTACATGGCTAGGAGACGAATTGTATACAAATCAGCTGTCAATTAAACGTATATACATGTTTGCATATACATATGTGTGCATGTGCATATATGTTCAATATGTATATATATAATATGTATATTCCTACATAGCTCATACACAAAAATATTTGCTTGCATTTTGTATGTATGGGTAGTTCGGATGTTGGTATTAAGTTATAATTTAATAAGTCCTTTAATTTTATAAGCGAAAAATACTATTATTAACTATGCCTTTTTCCTTTAAAAATTAGTTCTTTAGATATTTAAATAAAACATGGAAGATCTATTTATAAAATTGAATTCGGAGAATGATCAAGAATTTATTTACGGTTTAGAAATGTTTGTAAATAATGTAAGCTTTTATAACCTTATACTTTAAATTATAAAAAATCTTATAAATAAACTATGATTTATTCATATAATTAATATTTATTGTTTCAGTGTATTAGTTTAACAAAATTCGAATTTTTGGATAAAGATAATTTACGAAATCAAATTTGGGAAGCTATATTTTTACGCTTAAAAGATAAAAAACAATTGTTTATGCACGAAAAATGTTTAATCGCGCTTCGAATTCTGAGGTAATTAAAATAATTGTATATTTATTAATATAATTTATTTATAACTGTACATTTAAAATCTTTTTTCAGTCGGGATAAGACAAACTTGAATAATATCGTAACAAAAGAACAATTGGATGTTATATTAGAATATGCTGATCTTAATGTTAAACAAGAAAAGTATATAATTACTTCAGGTTGGTGTATATTTTAATTTTACCTTATAGTCTAATATATAGAATTTTTTATTAATTATAACTTTATTTTATAACAGTTACAAATGAAGCACAAAAATTATTGTGTAACCTTTTATTTAATAGTTCTAAAATTCAAAATATTATTATGGAAACCAATTGTTTAGAATGTGTTATAGACCGAATTAGTAAATATGATGAATCTGTACAGCATGATACAAAACTATTTGATGTAAGAATAATATTTTTAATTACTACTTTAATTATTGCAACAAGAAATATTGTTAGCGAACAATTATATGGAGACATTCAGTTAATAGAATTGTTAGAAAATACTTTAAACCAATATTCTACAAACAACCAAGATGCAAAGGTACATCATACATAAAATAATGTTTAGATTGATAAAAATATTAACTTTATTTCAAACTTTCTTTTTATTTTTAAGGATAATGATATGTTGTTAATGTGTGAAATTTTAAAAACATTATTTAATCTATTTATCCAGTCAAAAGATCCATCTATAAATGGATTGACAACTTGTAAAAAAATGGTACTGATTTTAAGGAAATTACTCTTAAGTAATAATGAAAAATATAAAGAAAACATACAAAGGTAATAAAAAACTAAATGATTAATAAAGTTGAAAATAAGAATATTAAAAAATGCTATATATTTATATTTTTTAAAAATTTTTAGTCATGTTGTAAATTTATTAATTGTAATTCCAACTAACTGCTATTTGAATTTTATTACTCTCACATCAAATGATCATAATGATATTATGTATGAAAACATGGACATGACAGTTGTCAATATATTGATAAAATTTTTAAATAATAAATTAGATTGCAAAGTAGATTTGATTGAAAATTTGTCACCAGTGATAACTTGTTTTATTCGAATGTGTAAAACAGAAAGATTAATTCGCAAGTATGTACGAATGCAGGTATTGTATTTATTATTCACCAAGCATTATTATATTATACAAAAAACTTAATTATTAATTAAAACTTAAGTATTCATTAGTATATGTTTAAAAAAATGATGTATTAATTTAAAAAAATATAGTCATATATTAAATTAATATTATTAATTTATTTTACTAAGGTGCTTCCACCATTAAAAGACATTATGCAAAGACCAGAAGAAGGATCAACATTAAGAAATAAACTTTGTAAATTACTTACCTCTCCGACGACAGAAGTGCGAGATCTTGCTGCTGAATTCTTATTTATACTTTGTAAAGAAAAGGGTATGATTCCATAAAAAACTATATTTTTTTGTATAAAAAAAAATTATATTATAATTTACATTGTTATTTTTTCAGTTGGCCGCATGATTAAGTATACAGGATATGGAAATGCTGCAGGAATGTTTGCAAATAAAGGATTATTAGGATCTGATCATGTTAAAGTTGAGTATTCGTCTGAATCAGAAGATAGTGAAACTGAAGAATATGAAAAATATAAAGAGAGGTTAGATGAAAATAATATTGATAATTAAGTACCATACAATTAAATGTAAAGACCAAGTATAATTATCTTCAAATTTCTTTTCAGAATAAATCCTGTCACAGGGTGTTATGAAAAGCCACAATCAAATCCTTTAGAAGGTATGACGGAAGAACAAAAGGAATATGAGGCTATAAAATTAGTAGGCTTTATTGATAAATTACATAAGTAAGAAAATTTATTTAAAAATAATTTAATTTTATTTTTTAAATATTTTATTAAAATAACAATCAAAAATATTTTTATGATTCAGTAAATTAAATGTAATAATTATTAAATGCTAAATAACTAAATATTTGATTACTTTTATCTATTGTTTTAAATTAAAAAGTCAATTTAACATTATTCTAAGACTTTTTATAGTACTAATTATGAAAAATATACTAAAATGAACTTCTTACAAAAATTAAATTTATATTTTTATAATTGTCACTGTTCTTCTATCAATATGATATATTTGTAAATTTATAAATAGGGATTTTTTTTTTTAATTTATAAATTATATATTTAACATATTTTTATGTATTGAAGTTTATAATGTATTAATTTTTACTCAAACTTAGACAGGGTCTGATTCAACCATGTCGAATAGGGGAAGATGGTAAACCAAAAGCAATTGAACACATTCTGGAGTTAGAAGAACAATTACAGCAACAACAAATACGCAAACAAGATTCAGATTCTGATTAGCATATTATTTGCATTTACTGTATTAAATAATAACTGTAAATTAATCTATAAATTAATTTTTAAGTAAATATATTTTTTATGTTTTTAAAAACTCCTAAGAAATATTAAAATCCTTTTAGTTACTTAATTTATCTTTATAAGTATTTAGTAAAAAGGTGAGGAACACAAAATAAAAAGTTTGGCTTGATTTCTTTATTGAAAAAGAACAAAGAATAACATTACATATTAAATCATTGTCGGAAAATAAAAAATATAACAGTACCAAAATCACAAGACATTCTTAAATTTTAAACGTATTTTTATACATCGTATCAGTATGCTTTGTGAGCATCACAACTTATTTATTATTATTGCATTGCAACATATGCGCACACAAGGACTCGTACACATTTTTCTTTTTTCTTCTTCGGAAAAGTATCAAATTAAGATAGTATATTGATAATTATGAGAGCTTGCTGGAAAACGTAAAATAAATAATAGAACAGAAAAAACTTTTGTGATGTAATTAAAATTAAGATTTGATAAATAAACGCATAACAGTTAAATTATCTGTATGACAAATTTTTAATTCGACGCATATTAAAATAAAATCATCCTATAAGCTAAACATTTAAAAAATTGATTACTTTCATAACATTGTAATACTTTGTGATAAAAGCTGCAGAGATCGAATAATCGGGAAACGTATTTTAAACATATATTTCCGATTTACTTATCCACGCTACATCTGATTTTAGATTTTTTTCTCCTAAATACAGGATATTTTATATGGAATGCAAAATTTTTTCGAGAACAATAAGTGCATGTGGTTAAATTACCGCTTTTGATTTTAAATATATTAAGTTTGAAAAGGAATTTTTTATTATGAATTTTTTTTTACAGTTTTTTCTAATAATAAAAATTTGGCGCTTTTAGAGATTTAATCTATTCTTTACAATCCAAATAAAGATTGGCATATCTGCACTTATACTGTGATATGTACAGGATTTGTAACGCAATACGCTATGAACGATTTACAATTTTTTTTTTTGTTTTTTTTTTAATTTTTTTATTTTTTTTTATATCAACAAACGGAGTGCCTTAAACGAATCGTGTAAGTTTTTTTTTCTTGATTTTGCATTCAGAAATAAATCATTTAATGAATATTAAAATATTGTGCAGAATCAAGCAACAAAAGTGCAAATAAATGAAACAAGTGTTTTAAAAGAATGGAATAAAATAAATTCAATTTTTTTCAATCCTTTTATATTTTCACGTACTTTTGTGTATTCGTGTGTTACACATGCACGCGCACACACACGTCACATATATATTTATGCATGTATGTGTGTCCTTACAACCTAGCAATAGAATACGTTAAATATTTGTACTTTAACTGACTAATCAAAGATTAAATTGTAATCATTCTTTCAGTACTACTCTAATATAAACCTAGAAACATCACACCGTTAAAAGAACAAAAAAACGCAAAAGGGTATAATAAAAAAATTAATCATAATCGCATTAAAATTAATAAGGGTATAACGTTTTGACTATATACAGTTATCTTTTCTCTCTATAAATATGTTATTGTTTTTGGCACAAAACGTTTAACTTAAAGGTTGATTTTTAAATACAACGCGCACGTGCACGCATGTGTGTGTGTTTGTGTAAAAGTATGCATTTAATTCCATACAAAACTGTTAAATGAAGAAAGAAAAAAACATGAATAAAAACGGGTATTTATTATAAATAAGACTAAAAAACTTATGCGAACATTAACATTTGTATAAAGAGAATTATCGCAATATAACTAATGTACATACTAAATGCGTCCTTATAAATACAAATTTTGAGTCTATAAAATGCGACCTCATTACTTCTCTCTTCCATACAGAACAACATCGAAAATCACTTATTTCATTGCTATATATTTTTCCATAATTTCTGTAATATATTAAATATATTTACACATTTTTTTAAGAATTCTTGAGTATTATAACACTAATTCACAAAAAATTGTATGCCATAGGTATTAATTTGTCTTAATAATAAAACAAATTAAAAAGAGGCAAGAAGAAAAACGAACAACAACTTAAAAATATTTAAATAAATAAAAATTAAAGGATCGACCTAGTTTATAATCAATACAAGTAAAGGGCCTATACTCTGTCAACGATCAAAAAAATTAAATTGCGACAGAGCAAACTAGTAAATTGGACTAAGTATGCTGAAATCAGCGTTGTACATGTTTACAAGCTAATACAACACAATGCTCTCATTGCATAAAATACGAGATATAAATATCGGCATTGTGAAGAAAAAAATAATGAAAGAAGTAGTTGACTTTTAATTCGTCGATCTTTACTATAAAATCAACGTAACAATATTTGCTCTAAGAACGTAGGAAAAAAAAAAAAAAAAAAAAAAAAAATAGATAACGAAAATGCACTAATCTTTTCGACATATTGACTCATACATTGTAAATAATGAGTTCTTCTTATTGTTTTACACTGCTCCTTTTCGCAAAATAACGCTATATACATATAAACTGCAGATCTTTTCAAGGCGCAAATATCGGTATATACGTAGGAGACTTCGTTGAACGAAATTCGCGCATATTTAACAATTGTTTTTTTTTTAATATTTTTAGAGAATAAAAAGCTCTCAAAATTGCAAAAAATTAGGTATAATTTTGTAATAAAATATAAGCAAAAGAGTCTCTTCCTATTTTTTTCTCGAGCTTCTTTATAATCCTAATCATATCTAGGAAATCCCATAATTTTTAAGTTCTTTTTTCTAGGAAGACTATGATTAATTGTAGGCTAAAATTCAGCTTATTTTTGTCTTAAGCCTATCAATAATATGATTGTATACTTGTATAGGTGCTTATTTTTCTTTAATCGTATTATTTGAAACTAATAAATATACGTTGTATAAAATATACTAGGAATTATAGTTTTTATTTCTTTGTTTAGCAGTGAGACGCACTCTTTAAAACGAGGAACGTTTTTTCTCTTTTTCTTTGATACATATATATGTATGTTTACATATATGTATGATATGATTTAAGAATTTTGTCTAAAGATCATGAAAAATTTTGGAATAAAATGGTTTTCCTTATTTTCCATTAAAGCTCACATTGTAAATTGTATAAAACACATAAATGATATATTAATATAACGAGCTTTTTGCGTCTCAACGTACTTGTTATTAAATAGTGAAAAGAAAAGATAAAAATTTCTGTAATTTTTATCTTTTCACATTGTATATGATGTGAATGCTTTTTAAAATTTACTTTCTATTATTTATTTCGATACTTTGACGTAATACACCGAAATCACCCAAAAAAATTCACTAGATTAAAAATATGAAATTTTATTTCCTATGATATTTCGAAAAATTATGTATAAATAATTTTTTTTTTTTTTTTTAATAAAAAATTGTTCTTGTATATAAATGTATACAGAACTAATTATAACTGGATAAAACTACTTAAATAGTTGTTATAAATTGCCAAAACAGATCAATTGATAAGTGACTTCAGGACTAGTTCGGTATATAGATTTCAATAAGTTGTATTGTACACGAGAATAATATATGAAATATCAAAGTTTATCGTTGCCTTAATATTTTTTTTTTTTTTTTTTGAAAATTTACCAACAGTAGAAGTCACTCGACGCGGTTATAAGGCTGTTATTATAATGCATATTAAAATGAAAGATTACCGATTTTCTTATTTTTTTTTTCCTTAATGTGAATTCTTACACAAATGTTACGTTCTTATGGCAATTACACATAGTTTTTTTTTTAATATTTATGCATGCTCGCTCAAAAAAGTGGAATGCCTTTTTGTATATATTAGACAAGTTTTAAATATAAGGAGAATATACGTATTTTGTAAAGTGTGAGGCTATTAGTTATTACTTTTGTCTATATATGTTACAATAATAAGAGCTTTGAGATTGTAAAAATTATCAAAAAATCTATCACAATTACCATTTACACAACAAGTAAAGCTCGCACCTGCTTTCCATATCCCCTTATCACTCTTCACAATTTTTGCATCCTCTTTTATATTATTGTAAATTTAAACATCAAGGCAAATAAGGGGTGAATTTCAACAGTGGCTTAAATTAGCCAGTAGTCTTTGACAGATAAAAATATGTAAATAGAGTAAATCTATACTAAAATATTCAAGTTATGTATATATGTAAATCGTATATATAAGCGAGCGGATGGCGCGCAAAAGTGTATGTTTGAAAGTGTACACGTGCTGCGTGCGTGCGTGCGTGCGTCGTGCGTGCCTGCGTACGTGCGTGCGTGAGTGAGTGTACGTGTGCGTGCGCGTATATGTGGATGGGATGTATAAGCTTAATTTAATGTAATATATTTATTTGGAGGTAAATAATCCTCTCTCTCTCTCTCTCTCTCTCTCTCTCTCTCTCTCTCTTCTCTCTCTATATATATTCGTTTTAATCGTATGGGCGAGATTTTCACATTTTTCACCATCGTAATTTGAAACAGTTGTTATTCAAAAAATTTCTTGATATCATGCCAATTTTAAATTTAAGATCGCGACAATTATTTCTATTTTTTTTTTTTATTTTTTTTATTTTATTTTATTTTATATTGTTTTATTCATTTCTTTGTCTTATGTGTCGGCGTACTATTTTTTGTCTCCTCGATACAATAATTTTCTTCTACTGAATTCCGATGTCTCTCTTAATATGCGTTAAATGTATAATTTTTATTATTATGTAAAGGACTAATTTCGTTTACATACTTTTTTAATTTTAATTTTTTTTTTTTTTTAATTCAATGAACTTTTAGTCTTGTAAAATAAATCACAAGCGATATTTTTTGAACTTTTTGCGGTCAGTTAATTAATTTATTTTTTTTTCTTTTGTTGTTGACATTCCTTATTTTATTAGTTATTTTTAATAATCATTACTAATATTTACCTAACAACAATCAGACACTCTTTAAGGACACAACTTATCCTGACAATGCTATTATCACAGGCAATGTTTAATATAACTCTGCTAACCATGACTACTAAATATTTTCAGAATTATTTCAATTTCGCTCTTAATGTTTATAAAAATTAAAATCACTAATGATATTTAGTGGAATAATTTTATGAATGATTAGCTTAAGTGTAAATAGGCTTTGTATTTATATTCATTTTATGTATATTCGTACATATTTTTGGGAGACATTTCTTAAAAAGAAAAAGTCTGACAATAATACACAAATAATAAATAATTTTCTATATCTTAAATATTACATATTAATATTCTTCATATATATTAAATTATTTAATCACATCAACGTAAAATAAATAAATGTATTTTACAATATATTGACATGAATTTAATTTTAATACTTTATGCATATGAATGTGTACATGTATATAAAAGAAAATTATAGAAATATTTGCATGAAATATCTTTGCTTATCATTAGACTTTTTCTAGATATAAATTTAAGATTTTATCCCAAGAATTATTTTATCTCTTATATCATTCATACGATTATAGATTTTTATTGCGATTCCCATAGAAATCATTGATTAAAAATCGATCAATGATCTTTTTATAATTTTTTTTTTTAACTTTATATTAAATGTAGCAACTTCGATTAACCTATTTAATAGTAAATTATTTGTGAATGTGCTTTATAACATTTTTACGGCATAAAAGTCTTTCTTGCCATATAAATCATTATTAGATATGAAGTAACTTTGAATAATTTTAAGAATTGCCAGATGTTGAGCATCGATCTTATCTATCATACATAATTTTTTTTTTATCTTACAATCATTTGAATCAAATATTAAGGCTGATCATGTAAACAACCCTACAAAATATGTGTATTTCTATATGTATATATATTGTTTTATATACACATAACTTTAATGAATTTTTCCTTTTTTTGTATTTACACAAAATAGAAGTCGATTATGTAAATGTTTCATTTCTTGGTTTTTGCTCTACTTTTGTTGTTGTATTTGCTTACAGCCGCGCGGGTACATATATAGTTACGTACACACGCCCAGTCGCAGGCACGCACGCAGACACACACATGAGCGGAATATAATCCGCATACATGTTATTTAGTCATTTTTTTTATGTGGCATAGACATGTATGTTTAGTACATGTATATATACATTTTTATATAATTGCATGCTTTTTGTGGTAAACCATAATAAAGCATCCTGAGTAAATATTGTAACCATTATGTGTCTCGTAAAACCCAACAATACACATAAACGGATATTGGTTAAGTCGTATTTTTTAAATAAATATTCTCTAATTTTTTGAAAATACATACATTCATTCATGCATATATGCATATATCATGCATTCATAAATACATACATACATGCATCCATACGTCCATGCAAACACACATACATTTCCTTTTTATCTTTTTTTTAATAAATGTTTGATTTTCAACATGTTATAACTTTTGTTTTTATTAATCACTGTTCAAAATAACTATCCTTTGCTCTTTCTCTCGTGCAAATATAAATATAAGTATAAATACAAAGTAAGACGAGAGAAAAAAAGGAACATAGTCATTTGTATTGTATGCATTAATTAAGAAGACATATTTACTATGAAAGTTTTCTTTTTCTCCCTACAACCTTAGTTAGATCGTATTTTTTATTTTTATAAATATACTTTGGATATTGTAATGGCAGCGTTAATGAACCGTACGTGGGATAAAAAGTCAATGCGAAAGCAAAGCTGCTGGTCCAAGACTAGATAAAATTTGATTTACGAACATTCTTAAAATACTGTCGCATTAAATGTAATGCGTAAAAAAAGTGCTCAAAGAGCTAAATGCTCAATATATTGTTAATTAATAACGAGCAATTCTATTGCGAAAATAGTAATTTTATCCTGAATAATTTTTTTAAAACTGGATAAAATGGAAGGTAACCAAATGAAAGCTGCATATCGATTTTTTCTTATTTTAAGAGACAGTTTGGTCAAAAGTATAATATTCATTAATTTCTGCACTGCTTTTCTTTGTTACTTTCATAAATTAAGAACACTCATAATACTCATATAACTAGTAAAGCTGAATGCTGAATTATTTCTCACTATTGTTTGAATAAGCCCAGATGTTAATTTATATAATTATTTGGGCATTTTTCTCCTATTTTTCGTTAAAAATAATCTAGTTCGGAAAAGATTCTTGTTCTCGCGAAGTGAAAACGACTCGATTTAACCTCTATTCTCACCTCAAACTATGTATAAAGTATTCAATACCAGAACATGATGATTATTTTTCGCCAATGTTACTATATATCCTTCTGAAGTTATTTTCAATCCACAACATCTTGATACCTATATAAAAAAAAAAAAGATAAAGTAATTTTTTATTATTACTAATAAGAAATATAATTAACAATATATTATTAGTTTTATTTTAGTTCTAAATATATATATTTATAAAATTCATTGTTTAGAAATTTTTTTAAATGAGTATTGCATATGAATTCTATAAACTTATTTTTTATAAGTTTTAATAAAATATTTTTAAATACTTTTAAATTATATGTAGATAAACACAAACTAACTATTAGTCAGAATATCCATATTTTTTAAAGGTAGAAGTAGTAACAAACTATCTTTTTCACAAAAATTTTTTCATTAATTTGGTTATTTTATATTTCATATTTATTTACTATTGTATTGGAATTTAAAAAATTTATATTTTTTAAAAATATGAAAAAACAAAATTGTTATTTTAATTCACAAGTAATCTGTTTATTGATACAATGATACCATTTCTGTTAAAATTTTCTTTTATATAATTAATGTATTTAATTTAATTTTTTATAATACCAACTCAACTTATAGTAAAAAAAATTATATATATTAGCTTGTAATTCTAATGATTATATGTATTATTAAATAATGAAGTAAGAAATAAAATCTAAATGTAATTGATAAAAAAAATGACTAGTATGTATCATAAATGAATTGTACACAATTTGAATCAAACCTGTGCTATAATAAAATGGCGAATTTTTTTAGATATTTAAGTAATTTAATTATTTTATACATATATTTAAATACAAATTAGTACTTTCTACTATTAAAAAATATATAATTATGATAAATACATCTAATTTAATTTTTAAAAAGAAAAAAAATTAAGAGTTTATTTATAATACATGAGCTTTTTTTAGATAAAATAATGTGGGCTTAGCTGATTATTCCATATTATTTTTCTAATATAAAGAAAAAAATTTCTAATATCTATTATTTTAAACATATTTAATATTGTTAATAAATAATTTAAAAATACTTTTAGTAGACATATATATGATTCATGCCATGTTTTATTTTTATTTTTAAATGAATCATATACCATAAACATGCATTTTATAATTTTTTTTCAAATAAAAATCATTTTAAAAATTGGCTAATACATTATTTTCTAGTTTTAATTTAAAAATTTTTATGAAATTTTTCTTAATAAATAATACTTTATTGATTAACTAAAAATTTATAAATTATTTTTTTTTTCTAAAAACATAATTTTTAATAAATAAATAATTGCATAGATATTAAAATAATAAAATTATAATTTTTGCTTCATTACTTATCTTGTTTTATTTAATTAAGTCTTACTAAAATTCATTTATAAAGTAATTAAAAAATCATAAAGTATTACAATATCTAACTATATAAATTACTATCAATGAAATATTTATATTATCATAAATTTTCACTTTGGTAAAATTTAAAACTGTACTGCAAATTAATCATCTTATTGATGTATTAATTGATAATATCTTTACAGTAAAATAATATAAATCAATTTTTACTTATTAAGATTAAATGAAATAATTCATTAAACATAAATATTATTTCTAATTTCGTGATCATATTTTTCATTAAAAATATATTTTTAATAAATAATTAATATATACAGAGATATATGTACACTGTTATACCTATTCAAATTATAATTTTTCCATTGTTCTTTAAGATTATTTTTATAAGAAAATTCGTTTTCTCAAATTTTTATATTATATAAATATTTTATTCAAAGAATTGATTTAAATGAAAATATTTATAGATTAGACAAAAATGAAATAGTTTGTTTTCTTTAAAATTGAGTAAATTATTATTTTTTTTTAAAAAAAATTTTAATATGAACGAAAAATTTTCATTTCATACACGAAATAAAATATTCAAAAATTAATTTCTATCACCTACCTTAACATAGGGACATTCAAATTCAGAAATCAGAAAACCATCTCTGGAAAAAACTGCCACATGAAATCTATTTCCATGTGAATCTCCAATTAAAACATCTCCTGCATCACTTATATCAATTCCATTAGGGAAATTTGTTATATTTTCAGACCCAATGCGACGCAAAAATTGACCATCTTCATTAAATACCACAACACAGTGGCCTTTAAAATCACATACAAAGTATTCTTTTCCTAAAAGCACAAAATAAAAGAATGTATTGAATTTTCTTTAAAATTTGACATAATGCAATTAAAAATTAATTACCACTAATAGCAATATCACTAGGTTCTCTCATATAATCACTGCAATCAAACCATTTAAGTAAATCTCCTGCATCATTAATTACAAACACAGTTGGAGATACACTATCAACAGCTACAATGTATCCATGACCAGTCACAGCTAACCCAGCTACGATATCAATATAACGAATTGTGATTTTTTTAATAAAATGACCATTTTTAGTAAATATTTGCATTCTGGATCTTTCATTGCCTCTATCACAGACAACATATTTCCCACTATTTTTTATGACTGCTACTTTTCTTGGATACCACAGTTGCCCTTCTTCTCTTCCAGCAAATCCAAATTGTGATTTAAAAATACCAGTTTTATCAAATATCTATACATAAATTATTATAGAGATAATATAATTTTTTTTAATAACAATGAAATATTTGGAATATATGAATTACCTGAATACGATGGTTATTTGTATCTGCTACAATAATATCTTCATCAATACCTAAACAAAAACCATGTGGAGAGTTAAATTGACTTTTACTTTGACCTAATTGACCAAATTTACTACGAATCTGCATTGGTGTTAATTTTGGATTGTTAGAGCGTGAATGATTATTAAAATTAGATGTATTTGTTACATTGCCAGCAGCATTTCCTACTACTATAGACATATTGTGCATTGAATCTCCACTGATATCATCTGAATAAAAAGAATATTAATAATTTATTTAAAAAAATTTTTTTTATAAAACTAGTTTATTTTAATTACCAGCTCCTTGTGATAATATAGGTGAAGTAGAGGAAGAAAGTGATTGAAAACCACCATTTAAAAGTGTATTACCAGTTAAAGTAGCTAAATTTGGCGCTTCAACTATAACAGGTGAAGATCCACGTCCTAAGACAAGATTATTTCCATTTATTGCTGCAGGATTCAAATCTGTAAAATATTGAAAAGTTATAAATACTATATAAAACAAAATCAATTTTTTTACTATAAAAACACTTACCCTGATTTCCCAATGAGTTTCCAAGCTTAGCTAAAGCTTGTAAATTATTTATAGCATGGCTAGTCGAACTAAGATCACCAGCAAAGAGATCAGCAAGAGTAAAGGACGGAGTTGGGCTGGGATTTGAACTTGGTCCAACGACTCCCGCATCGCCGGCGATTTCAACTTTTTCAGCAAGACTTGCTAATTGCTGTAGATTGTACTCTTGAATAGTGGTGAAATTTTGTAATGAGCCTCCAGGAATATGGACAGGTGGCGGAAGAGGCATGTTAGGACTTGGTGCTGGAGGGATGACATAAGATGTATCACCTTCAAATGAGGATTGCATTGATGCTGGAAGGGAAATTGGTGAACTTGCACTCATGGAGCTAGGACATCCAACAGATGTATGATTAACTTGATGAGTTGTAAGTCCAGGTAAATTGTTGATAGTGTTGGTTGGAGATTTTGTATCTGATATATTTTCGGCGTAAACTTTTCCAAAAGCCTCCTGTAAGAAATTTAATTTAAAAATTGTTAATAATTATTTATTTTACATAAATATCCTTCATCTTTGCATTTTTAAGAACAGTATTATATGCTTTTAATTAATAATTTATTTAAATGTATAATTTATATTAAGTAAAAAATGTAATTATTTTAATGATCTTACTCCAATAGATTTTTCAAAATTATTGTAATCTGTTTGGAATTCTATTAAAAACGTGAGATTTGGTTTTGGCATGTTTTTTAATAAATCCATTAATTGATTTGTTACTATTCGATGAAGAGATAATATTTCTGTTGCATCTCCATGTTCAAGAAGACGATTAGTAAACTGACATGCACACTCAATTTTTTCAACAGTATTTTCAACACTAAAATAATAATAAAACATTAGTTTCAAAGTAAAAAATTATATCTATATTTCAAATATATATTTTTTAAGAAAATATATAAAATAATTTTTTGTTACCTATGGAAAGAATCCATTATTTCAAGCTCTCTTTCAGAGTGAATTTTTTCTAAATTATTTAAAGCACTGTCACGACATTTTTCAAGAATAGCCTTATAACTTTGAAATGTTTCTAAAATCAAATCTTTAGCTTGATCACGTTGAGCTTGTAATTCACTAAGTGCATTTCCAAGTTGAGATGAAATTTGATCACAATCCCCTATTCGAGCTTTACTTTCATTAACTAAATTGATTAATTCTTCTTTTTGACGTGGTTCTGCATCTTTTAATCGTTCATAATGATGTTCCGTTGCTTTGTGTTCCACAAGCAAACACTCATTACATATTGGTACCTATAATTCATTTTATTAAATATAAAGTTAACTTAAATGTTTAAAAAAGGAAATTCGTTTAATAATGAAATTAATGTTTAATATTTTCAGAATTACAAAATAAGTTTAAATTATTTATTAAATTGTTTTAGGTTGAAATTTTATGAATAAACTTTATAAGTATAACATAATAAATTTAAATATTAAAATTTTATATAATTTTTAATAGTCCTTACTTTACATGTATAGCAGTAAAATTTCATATTCTCTGTTGAATGTATGTCGCAAAATATTGGCTTGTGTATTGGTATTGCTTCATCTGATTTTCGAAGATCATCAAATGCAACAACCTTATGATTTTCAAAGCACCGCATGAACTGATGCGCAGTGTTACAATTGGGACACAAAAAATTAGCACAATCAGAACAACGAGCCACGGCATTTTCCATAGTTTTACACGATGTACAGAGTACATATGTACTTTTAATAGCAGACATATCCAAAATATTTGTGAGAACATAGTCACAGGGTAAAGAAGCTACCCCTTTTGGGCCAACCTGTGTTTCTTGTTGACACATTGGACAAGTGATGACAGAATTTGTTTTATGATCTACATCCTTAACATTAACTAGTTTGTCAAGACAAGTTTCACAAAATACATGAAGACAAAAAAGAACACGAGGTGAACATAAATTATTGGAACAAATACCACAGCGATTCTGATCCAGAGAATCACCACTACTATAATTCATTTCTTCCAAGGAGTCAACTTGATTTCGGGAACTAAAACTTGCACTTTTATCTCTATAGCTTTCAGACCCATCGATCTCATCACTTTTAACTGAACTACTGTGCGAAGTGACAGAAGTAACAGAATTTGTTCCATTAGAAACTGCTAAAGTTGTCGAAGCCATAATTAATAATTGTTAATTACTTAATTATTTGCGATTTTAATTATAAAAAATTTGAGCTAAATGAACAGCCTTTTTTTCTATGGTAAACAGACGTCGAAGCTTTGAATCTTGAGTCTTAATTTACCTGTTTTCAACAAATGTAAATGTGTAATTCATTACACCGTTAAAGCAATAAAATGTTGAAAAAATGCTTCCTGGATAAAAGATGTACGTAACTCGGAAAAAATTGTCGATTTGTGTATTAAAGAAAAAACATTTAATAACAACTGAAGAATCTAGTCGAATTCGGAAAATAGACTAACGATACCGTAATATATTAGGGGGCGAGATTAGAGGCGAGCTAGAGAGGGAGAGACAATTGAACGTTATAAGCTTATCAATTTTCAAGAAACAAAAACGCTTCCATCCGACCAACAAGATGCTACTCCTTTTTCGCTTTAAAAAAGGCACGTTGCTGTAGGGCTATTGATTTTAGTATTCAATCACACTCCATAAATGCAGCAACCACCACCTGCCATGTTGTTTTTCCACGAAGTGACGGGGGATTTGGTTTTCAGCTCGACCTCGACAGCTCAGTAAAATTGTTGTGCGTCGTCGTGAAGATGCCCGCATATCGCGAGCCGTCGGTCTTCCCTTCTCTTCAACTTCTTCGAGCTCCACGTTAATTTCCTTTCGCAGAGAAAAAAAAAAGGGGGGTACCCAGTCAAAGTTTGAATGTACGTTGAAGATCACAAGTCCAGCACTATATATGTAGTGTGGCAGCGAGTTTCTTTCGAACTCCCGACTCCCTCTCGCGAATGCTCTCTCGGACAAGATTCGTAACGTGTTACACGTACATGTGCACGTACGGTGCTCGCGGGCGAGTGTGTGCGGGCGCGCTCGCGCTCCCGCGCATGTGTGCCTGTGCGCGCGGCCCGTGCACCCGTACGTGTGCCTGTGCGTGTGAGGAGCCTACGTAGCCACGCAGCTCGCGGCGCCCGAGCTCCCGAGGGGATCGCGCGCGGCGGCTCTCTGCGTGCGTGTGTGCGTGCGAGGTGACGGGCGGCTCGAGGACCGCGAGGCACAGACACTCGCTCACTCGCGACTCGGGCTGGGTGGCCGCCGCTGCCGCCGAGCTCACGGCGCAGGACGCGCGAGCGAGTCCACTGCTGTAACCTACAAATCTAAATGCTCGTACGCGTGCTCGCGTGTACCTGCCCCGGGTGCATGCTTCCGGTATAACCTGAGCACTCAACGGCGGTAGTAGACCCTCGTCGTCGACTTCACCGCTCCCAAGCGCCGCCAAAACACCATTTGTACTCTTCTCCTTGGCTTCGATTCCAAAGTGAATCGGCTTGAATAAAAGCGAGGCGAGCGACTTTCCCTGTCCCCCGTCGACTATTTTTTTGTTTTTTTGGTTTTTTTGTTTGTTTTTTCTTTTCTTTTCTTTTCTTTCTCGACTCTCTATCACAGTTTATTTTATACAAATTACTTCGTTCGAGACTCGTGCGACACGACGAGAAGGATGTCCCCCGTCCAAGAACGCCAGTTGATAAAAAAGTTAAAAGTACACCTGATTCGAATGCCGACTCTTCGTTCGCGTTAACGTTTACAAGTAATTCATCTTCAACGAGTTTTCTCGAGTTTGCAACGGCTAATACAATTCACACTTGCACATTTTGCACACGAGTATCAACCATTTTCACTTTTTAACGCATTATACACGACGACTAGTCGAATATTTTCTGCGCATGTATGTCCAAACCTCGAGAAGGTCTCGTATTAAAATACTGCTGCTTTGGTATAAACCACTTGGAAACAGAGGTATAAGCTATAGATATACCAACGATTCAAATCTTCTCGATGATTTTATGAAAATAACAATTATTTATTTAACGAATAAATTAAAGGGGCATTGCCCTCGATGATTATTACAATTTAATAATCATTTACAATATTTCGCAAAAATATCTTTGATTAATTTTACTTTTTATAATCCTCATCGACTTCTAGATAATTAAAAGGATAATTTTTAAAAACAGTTTCGATAACTGTTTAGAACGCTACATTCTTCCTCGATTTAAAAAAAATAAATCTAATTTTTTTAAGTTGTAAAGAATTGTAGTCATAAAGCAAAAATGATGTATCTACAATGAATTTAAAATGACTTTGACGGAAAAATATTTTAAATTGATAAAAAAAAAAAAAAATCAATACATGTAATAAGTAATTAAATTGAAATAATATAAGTAAATAATTGTTATTATATTTTCTATGGGTTCTTTCAAAAAAATTAATTATTTTTATGTTTTATTGTAATGCTGTTCAATATTTTATAGAATATTTAAATTATCTTAATAACTATAACAAATAATAATGACTTAATTTCAATATCTCTATTTTTATATACCTCACTTTTATGTATTTATGAATGTATAAATATGATAACTTAAAATTGATATAAAAATTATTAAAGCTGTTTATAATGAAAACAAAACAAAAATTAAATAAAAACATTATAATAATAATAAAAATGTTCTAGGATAATAATCAACAATATTATATTTGTATGAATCGAGTGTATTCTTTAAAAAAAAGTTTTCCTCTTTCAATATTGAAAATTTTTTGAAAATAACTATAGACAGAAAAAAGTAATAATATTACTTAAATTAATAATATTGAATTTGGAAAAAAAAGTAAAATGATTTAGACATGTATTGGTTAAGTAACATAGAATATAAGTCAAATACGGTGAATTAATTCTAAAATACCAAAATTAAATGAAAAAGAGAGAAAAAAGTTTGGTAATAAGACTTTGGTTTTCAGGTGAAATAAAATAATTGTTTATTTTTCACCAAATTTTTTTTCTCAAATGTAAGGAAAAGCAATTTAAAAATTAAATTCAATTTAGTGGTTTTAATAGTTTTTCTCTTAAACGAATGCGTACGCTTGATTTATGATTTTATGATCGTAATTAATTTTTGGTTACTATTTATGACACCAGTTCAAGGACACTATAATCGGCTGGTACTTTTACTTATACCTGTTAATCCGTACCTTATTTTTATTACTTGACCAATGCTTGTAACGCCTTTCTTTATTTTTAATATTAATAATTTAATAATTACTAAATGTAACAAAAGCTTCTTGTGTGAAAGAGACAAAAAGCCTTATAATCTAAGAATCATCATTGAATTTAATTGAATCACTATCTTGAGATGGTTTCTACCGATATAATGATTACAATCAAAATTGTATCATCTTTATCGAATATCATAAAGCATGTACACCCACATTGTAACATAGAATTTACAGGTAACATAATCGAAAATAATACTCACCCAAGTGTAGGTAGTTTGTTTGGAGCTCAATTTGTATTATGTTTCTTCTCCATAATCTAGTGTTTTATGGATTATTGTTTTATAGCTGATCTACATGGAAAGTAGTTTAAACTTGTTCCGGTACCTCGATGATTGGTTAAGGAGTCTAATTTACTCGCAGATAATCTCGGTCACAGATACTCCGAAGCTTTAAGCCTTCAGAAAATATACACAAATGAAGCAATTTTCACTGAAATTCATGCACCCAAGAACACATTCACCAGAATAATTTTGCAATAAAGAATTTCTGAATGTGTATGAAGTAAAATTATAAATTTCAAGGTGCGTGGTTTACTCTACTACGATGAACACCGACCGGATGCTAACTAGCAAATGAAAACGTCGAATTTCTCGACTCTTAACTGATAAAAATTAATTACGTTAATCCGGACAATACTTGCTTTATGTTTGCAGGGACAATGGTCTCGTTTTATTTTGCGGTACGGGTTTTCATGTATCTAAATAATAACTTGAAGTAGATCGTTGAAATATTCTGAAAAGATAAAGTACATAAATTTAGAAACGATTGTATATTTATTTATAATTTAATAATATAAAAAAATATCCCTCTTAGTTTTATTATTTTTTTTTTTTTACAATTTTGTTTATAAATGTTTAAGTAAGTATAATCATTTTTTAAGGCTTTATTATAATTCATTAAATTAGATTTTTTTTTTTTTTGTTATCAAAATTTTTGGATAATTATATTGCAATAATCATGCGTATCAAATAACAGACATTATGTTAATAAATTTTTTTATTTATTCGTTAATCATAAATAAATATAAATTCATCCATTTAATTGCTAATTATTTATTTTTAAATGAATACCGTGAAATAAAAAACATTTCATTTTAAGGCACTGAAAATATGAAAAAAAAGTTAATGTATAAAAAACTACAATGATTCATACATTAAAGTAATAATTATAAAATGTAATGTAATAGTTTACGATAGTGATTATATTTATAATTAAATGTTATCATTTTATGAACAATATGTAGCATAATTATCAACAATACATACATAATTAATACAAAGATATTTTATAAAGAATCTAATATTTTATTCATAGCTTATAAAAACGAATAAATTGCCTTATAAAATAGAACACGTTAGCAGCTTTTAATAAACTCATGAAAAAACTTTATTTTTTCATAAAATTTAACATTAATACCCAAAATGAAAGCTAAATTATATTTAAAAATTAAATTTTTGTAAAAAAATTTTAAAAAATAAAAATATAAATTTTATATGATTACAAATTACAGTTATTCCATCATGAACACAGAAACTATTTTCCATTTTATATTCATTAAGAATGATATATTATTACACTGATATTAATCATAAGTTACTATAATTCGTTTTTGTAAATTATCACCTTTTTTCAGATTCATGGTTTTTTAATTATTTTCATTATTATATAATTCATTGTTTTTTTAATTACACAAATATAAATTTATATAAAACTATTATATAAAAAGGTATTACTATAAAATTACACATATAATTTTTTATTAAAAACTATGTTGCTAAATTCTTGTAACTAGTTGAATTTAAAAATTGTAACTTGATTGTAATATCTTGTGATATCATTTTGTAAACTAAATGTATGATGGAGATATGATTTATTGAAATTAAAACATTCGAGGGAGTAAGAGAGGAGAGAGAAGCAGAGAAAGAGTAAGAAAGGAGAGTGAAGGAGAGAAAGAGTAAGAGAGAAGAGAGTAGAAAAGAAGAAGTAAGAGAGAAGGAGTAATAAAGGAGAGAGAAGGAGAGAAAGAGAAATACAGGAGGGAAACGGAGAAAAAGACTAAGAGAGGGTTCTCGTACTAATAACAAATAAAAAACCATAGTAAAGGACTTGGTGCAACATATTTCTGACCGATAACATTCTTGCCCTCAACCTACTCTGTTGATTCTTTCTTGTTATTAATTTTTCGAGGTTCTGTACTTAATCTACAAGTCATTTTAAAATTTGGATGATTAAGATTATCCAAATTTTTATTCTGCTAATTCATTACTTTTCAGATCGACTTATCTTGTGAAATTACTTAATCATTTACGTTTTTGGTACTCCTATAACGGGTTTTTTATTTATTGAGTAATAATTTCATTACCCAGGATTAAATAGTTACATTTTATTTTAAGATTCACGTTATATATGTAAAATATAAAAAACTTTAGTGATATAAGTTACATTAAATATAAAATTGTTAAATTGTAATCGACAATTTTATTTTACTTTATTATTGAACTATGAATATTATAATTTAAATTTATTTTATAATTTCATATACCCGAATTTTATAATGGTATATTAATATAATTTTTTTTTATTGTTGATTTTTTCCGTTTATTAATATATTGTGTTAAAAGTCATGTTCTTGATAATAGTTCTTTTTTATTCGAAGTTTTCCATTGGTTTATTTTGTAGTTCTTTCTTGAATCAATACTTCATACCATTTAAAAATTATTTATATATTAATCTTTATTGAAATGGATATTGTTATCTTATAAAATATTTTGTTTATAAAAGTTATTTATAGATTGTATGTCTTAACTTTTACATTTGTTGTATATAAATTGTTCCTCACATAAAAAATTTTCGTTTTTTTTTTACTATTCCTTTGTTTTACAATCATAAAATATTTGTCTATTATTATTGTTTAAATACATTATTTTCCTGTTTCTCTATTTACTCTTTTAATTTGTTTATTTTTTATTTTTACTTTCTGTTATAAACAGATATATTCTGTTGCACACTTTTATAACAAGGGAGTTTATTTTTTATTTAATGTTAATTTTACATTTTTAAATTTAATCATTTAAAAAGATATGGTTTAAGTTTTTAATAAATAAATAATTTTTTTATTTCATTCATTACATATATTAATGCTCATTGAGATAACTTAATGAAGCTTAGTATGTTATTTTATTTTAACTATTATAATGACTTATAATTATTTTTTAAGTCAAAATCGAAGTTCAGATTTTAGTAGTTAGTATTTATTGGTCGATCATTGATATAAAATATATTTATCACTTATAAATATTTATTATTTGATCATTTTTTGATTAGTTTTATTGTTATTAATTTATTACTTTTTTAATTGAATAATTTAATTTAAATAATCAAGCTTTGTATTTCGCTATATATGTTTCTTATTTAATGTTTGTTTATAAATAAATATTTATAAATAAAATTGACTTATCAATTATTTTATTATATAATACATTATTTTATTCTTACTGATACTTTGTGAGACAAAGATCTCACAAAAATCTCACATGCTTAGACCTTTAACAATAAATATTATATTATTAGTACATTTTTCGGCTACAATATCATACTACTACTTAGTAACAAAATCATTAAAATATATATTTTGTATTTTAATATGGTGTTAATCAATAAAATAGTGTAGAATATTTCGAAGCTTTATTGAATACTTAATTAAAAGCTTTAAATTTATTTTACTTCAATTTATAAAATAAAAATTTCAGCCAAACCTGAAGTTAATATTAAAAATTTTTCATTATTTTTACAGTATATTATAGTTATAGATATCATATAATCTTAAATATAAAGTATTTATTTTTGCCGTATTACTATCAATTCTTATATTGTTTTCAATGCTTTACTGATTGATAGAACAAATGTATAAATTCTGCAATAGAAATTATTTTTTTCAAAATAATATGTCTATTACTTAAACTCATTCTCAATTTTTATTATTTTTTTATAAAATTTTAAATAAAAATAATTAAAAATTGACAACATTTATTTATATAACTCAAATAATGTGTTTATGTACGATATTTTATTTTTGTGATAAAATGTTTGATGCTATAAAATATTTACTATCAACGTATTTGAGTAACATATCCTGCTCATTTATGAACATGACTCATGGTAATTTAAATTATATTTTATCTAAAACGAAAATAAAGGTTTTTGACATGCAACTGGTATATAATTGCATTTAGCTAAATATATATATATATATATATATACCTATAATATATACTATCGAATTATTTTTTTGCAATATCTATTATATATAAAAACTGACCATTCATAAATATCTAACTTTCTTCAAAACACTAGTGATTTTATGTTGAATCACTATAATTATTACTTTACTACAACTCAATTGTTTTGTTTTTATGTGTGTATGATAAATCATTCTTTCAATCAATATAAATAAAATTAAGTTTCTTTCGTAACAAACATTTAACTTACTTATTTTAACTTAAATTTTTAAATTAAGTATGTCAAACTTAAAATATGTAAAGAATAATATCGGATATTTTTGTACAGAAGATCTTACAGAAAATCGAAGACAAGAATACACAATGATGTAAACAGAGAAATATTTTTTAATTAAACACAGAAGATATTTATAAAAAAAAGTATCTCGTAAAAATACATCCGAACGGTTGAATAGTGCAATACAGACTGACTGCGCTTTCACTTTTCTTTCTTGAGGAGTTAGAGGGTTTATGATAGGTTTGTAAATTATAAATTGCAATTTCCCTAAATATTTAGTCTTAAAATTTTAGAGAGACCAATCTCCGTTGCCACTTATATTTAAAATATTAAAACAATATGCATTATATAAAAATTAAGAATAATTAATTCGAAATATGGATACATATATTTTTCAATTATTTCTTTGAGACTTTAAATATGAAATTCTTCATTTTTTAATTTAGTTAATAAATTTGATAAAAATTAATGTTTCTTATAGAATACTAAAATAAAATTTTAATACTGCATCTTTTTACAAAGTACTCTTCTATTATAGTATATAACAATCACAGTAAAATTAATAGTTTTGAATTAATTGTCACCATGGCATTGAATCATGCACATACGACGTTAACTTACTTTCTGAAAGTTATAAAACAATTTTATTAAAATAAATTACATTTCTTATATAAACAAATTAAAATTATATTAAATTATTGTATAAATTATTTGTTAATAATGTTGGATATCACGATCTGTTTATGAAATTATTTTGAATTCAAAAATGTCATTTGATTAAAAGACATAAAATAATAATTTTTAAGTTAGATTAATAAGCATTTTTTTATAAATAGTATTTTAAATTAAGAAAAATTAATTTTATATATTTGATAAAATATAAAAATAATAATTAGATTATGTTATACCGAAATAAATAACTTATCCATTCTCTAGGTCTATTTTTACCTCCGTTTCTAGTTTATTACATTACTATTTCTTTAAGCAGTATTTTCAAATGTGTTTTTACATTGAAATTTCTTTTTGATCAATTATTTTTATTATGCATGTTTATTTTATTTTAAATTTCTTATAACTAAAGTAGTTAATTTTTTTTTATATTTTCTTTTTTTTTTCATAATACACTTTAATGAAAACGGTATTTAAAGGAGTTTTATAGGTGAGCCACGAGTAAAAGTATAATTTTAAAATTCAGAATAATGGAGGCAATTAAATGCATGTTTTGCATTAGTTGCTTATTAATCAATAAATTCCATTTCATTTCAATTATTATTATGAATGATAAAATTGAATTGTTTTTTATCAATTATTATTATTTCATAGGATTTAAAAGAAATTTCAATATTTATAAAGAATATTTGAATTTTAATTTTCATTGATTTTTGGGATTATATTTGATATTTCAAAAGTAAATAACAATTTTAATTTAATGTATTCATTCAAAAAAATAAATTTTCAAAGAGTATTAAAAAAATGTTCTAGCGATTAATAATATATTTTTTCAAAGTTAACAATATTATTAATTACTTAAATTTTCAATATGTTAACGATGATGTCATTATCTAAGTTGTCTATATGTTAAAAATAAAAAACACGTGAAAAAAAATAAGCATTTCTGATTTGCTTGTTCATTTAATATAACACTGAAATTGTTTTTGATTTATTGAATGATTTCAATTTTTTTGAAAATTTTCATGAATGTACATATGAGAAAATTGGTTAACAAATTTTACAATGATTGATGACTTCAGATTTTATGTAAACAAAATGCAAAACAAAGTTTTAAATGCTTTATTTTGCTGCATAGAATATACGTTTTTAATTTAATTATTAATAAGATTATTATAAGTCTATTATATTCTCATATTTATTTATTTTACGTCTTGATTGAATCATTTTTTACTTAGTTGGATAGATATTTTTTAATTTTTACTCAAATTTCACTTTCGTTGAGTAATTGATATTCATGGTTGTATAGTAATTTTAGTTTATGAAGGAAAAATTTTTTTAATTTTCTATAGAAATATATTCATGAAATTTTAGCGAGACTCCAGTTAATTTGAGCAATGATGTATTTTTTTAAAAAAAATTGAGGAGAAATGTTTAATGTTTTGGTGAGATATATTTGATTTCAAAAATTTTGATTGTACAAATGTTTCTGATTTTTCTTTTCTCAAAATTTAAGGGGGTTTAATTACAAAGTATAGCATTTTCGGAGGGTGCAATTGACGATCCACCTTTCTGTATTTTTTTTCCGAATTTCGACAAATCGAAGGATCGCATGGGAGTGGTTATTATTATACTAATGAAACTATTCTTTTAATATTTGATAATAAATATTCAAAATTGAGTTTTTTCAAAGAGCGTTTGGATTTTGAGCGATATAAAATAAATATTTATTAATTGTCAATTTTGCATAAATATTCAAAATAAATGCAATAAATCAAATTTATAATTCTAAATATAAATTGTTATAATATTTGTATATAAATGCTAATAACTATGAATTGAAGTACGTCTAAGAATAATATGAAAAAGACAATAAAATATAAAAATAATTTATTAATTACTTAACATAATATATGTATTCTTAAATTTTATATTTTGCTTTTGTATACTTATTTTACTTTAATATATTACATGTAATGTACATATTTTCACATTTTTAGTAATTCTTCTTATTATATTTGTGTCAGATATATAAAATTAGTTCAATAAATTCAAAATTATATAGTTGGAATAAAGACTATGGTATTTTTTTTAGTAATATAATTTATTAATGCCATTAATCACTTGGTTATACAAAACTTTTTATACCAATAAGTATACAAATTAAAATTTTTTTATTTATATTTTACCTTTCTATGATTTAATAAAATTAATAATTAATCAGTTGGTTGGTTGAGATTAAAAGAATATTAAATTTGAAAAAATATTTTATGTATTTTTTTTATAATTTCGAATTTTATAAATATTTTTATTAATGTTGTTTAATTGATAATGTTATATTTTTCTAATTATAGTACTATTTAACAATTTTTTAAAATATGAATCATTTTAAAAAATTCTTAAGTATAAATACATAGAAACATTATTTTTTTAATAATATTTTTTAATGTAATTATTATTTTCTATTGTAGAAAATACATACATATTTTTATGATTATTGTATATTTTTTTCATTTTAATTTAATAAAATTACTCGTAATTGAAAAAAGAACAATATATGATTAAATTGAATTATTTTCTCATTCATTATTTCTAAAACATGAATAATATCTATAAAAAGTTTTATCCATTTACAAATTGAATGTATATATATGAATGTTTATTATTATAGATTATTTAATACTAATAGTTTTAAAGAATTTTCATAATCTGTGTTTTAATACTTAAATACTTATTTCTTATGGTATTCATTAACAATACACTGTAATAAAAAGTAATAAGTAAAATATTATCTAATTCAGATAATTTTGATTAATTTTTTTTTGGTTTGATATTTCAGAACTTACGTTAAACTTAATTGAATTGAGTTGTTAAATGAAAGCAATTTATTTAAGGAATTTAATCAGCAATATTTATAATGAAAAAATGTACGAAGTTATAAAAATTAGTGATTGAATTAATTGAAGACATTAAAAAAGTTGATTATTTAATATTTTAATCAGTATTTTGTTGTAATTAAAATTAAAAATCCATAATTGCATAGATTTTGAAAGCAGTGTAGTTAATAAAAATGGAATATATTTGAACATATATATTATATATTTATTCGTCTTTCTAAATTCGTTTGTAAAGTTTTATAATAACAAATAAAGTATTTACAATTAATTTTTAATTTTTTAATAATAATACTTACGTATCTATTTTAGCAATTATTCAACAGTCATATAGCTTGTAATACTACTAAATCAAATAAATAGTATTTTTTTCTAAAAATATTTATCGTTGCTCACATATTTATTTGCTTATCTCAGTAAAGTTCTCCAATGAAGAAATAACGATATAAGAACATTTATTTTTGATATCAATATCTATACAAGCTTAAATTACGATTTTTTGTATTTTTATACTGAATATGAAATTAATTATACATTGTATCAATGAAAATAAAGATAAGGATGATTAAGTAATTCATTAATTAATTTTTTATTCTTATTTTTATTCATGTTTACAGCATTAGCAGATTTTCATAATATAAATTAATAAAACAATGTCGTATTAAATTAAAAATGATATTATATTCAAATAAAATAAAAATAAATAATTAAGTAATATATATTGTAATCAATCATTGCTTGATAGATTTAAATTTGAAATTACAAATGAATTCCAGTTATCACAAATAAACCATTTGTAAATTCCAAGAACTTGTGGAAGATGGTTTATCAATAGGTAAGCTATAGTTATTCTATTTTTTGAAAGTAGAAGACTATTCTTTGTTTTATTACGTTTCTATTAATGATTTTGTTACAATTTTATTAAACGGTTCTGTTAAGTTGGAGGTTTTAAAATAAATTAATTTGATATCTGGAAAGCGAGAACAGCCCAGGGAATTCAAGTGGGGAGCTTTAAAGGTATGCCAGCAACGTTCTATACTTTTTGCTTCAAGCAAGTTAAAGTTCAATAATAGTTCAAAGCTACAATTTAGTTACAGTCGATGGTGAACGGATTTCTTATTCGTTATAAAATGTATGCATTATTTCTTTAAAAGTAGTAATCAAAGGATAAAAAAAAAATTATTGCAATTTATAAAAGTTTTTTTAGCCGACATGTAAAAATAAAACATCACTTTATTCACTCTTATTGTGTCAATACAATTGTAAATTATTCAATGAATACGTAATTATAAAACGATAATTCAATGTTTTTTATAATATAATAATGCAAACGGGCATAATAAATGAATCATTAAATTATTAATTATTTAAAGCATTGAAATATAATTTTATAATTTTATAAGGCTATATAGAAAAAAAATATCATATTTTTTATAAATAATTTCAATACACGTTAAATGATCAATTGTTAAAATAATGTATTTATTAAAAATATGAAGATATTTTAAAAGATAGTTGAACAATCTTTATTAATGTTTTACGATATATATATATATATATATATATATATATAATTATACTAATTACTATATTTTTTAATAATGTAGTTACACATTCTAAAAGTTTTTCAGTGTTTTCTTTTAATTAATTTGGTTTTTCACAATAATTTAAATGCAATGTGAGTAATCCAATGCAAGTTGAACTTTATTTGACATGAATTTCAGTTCAAATATGAGCCGTGACATAACCTTAATATGTATACAGCCAATTGAATAAGTATCTCAATATGACTTATTGGTTTGTTTTCAAAAAGGTAAAATTTAAAATAAATAAGTTTTTATTTAAATAATTTGCTTTATTTTTCAGACTAAATGTATTACAAATAATTTATTACTGTATAAATAAATTTTAAATGAACAAACAATTTAATGAATTTTTGCATTTATCATTATAAGTATAATCTAGTTTTTTTTTATTAGGGCATATTGTTATCGTGCTATTATTTATATATAATATTTAATCATAAATAATTAAATTTAATAGAAAGTTTAAAAAGAAAAAAAAATTTTTAAATGGTAAAATCCTGTTTATAATCATCTACTCTTTTGACCAATGAGAACATCGCAAAAAGATGAAGTCAAGATAGGCGTGGCTTAAAGCCAGACTATCTGATTTTCTTTGTTCTTTCCTCAATCAGCTGTTGTACTTGTAAGTTTTTTTTTGCAATATGTAAATCATTTGAGTCATTTCCATAGACTGTGAAAAAATTATTGATGACCGACTATCGGCAAATACAAGAGTATGGAGAAAGTGAGATATAATTTAGAGTGTCAAAGTTAAATGCTATTGAATTACCATCGATGGACGATGACGTAGTGTCTGCGCATTGAATCCGTATACGAAATTGCGTTGTTAATATATGTGCATACGTATGTACAATATATGCATATGCATGTATATATGTATATATATATAGATAGATGGATAGATACATACAAACACAAATCCGCAAATACCTATAGACTTGTGTACACATACACACGTGTGTGAATGGACTTACACATATCGGTATCCATGTTCAATGCAGCTATGAAGATCGGAGAAGCAAATTTTTTAACAAACGTCCGCGTATAATCTCAATACCCAAATATTTGTTACAATTGGAAAATCAGCGGAATAGCTTGAAGTTGGAGGGCTCGATAATGTGTTTCAGAGGAAGATTCAAGCATTCGTGAAATTAAACAGATCTCTGCATATCAAAATTGCGTATGTGATTAGTGTGTGAACGCGAGACTGTGTGTTACGTGCAACATTTGTCAATAGTTAAAATCGTATTTTTAACGTATTTTGTTCTTTTTTTGGTGACGCCCCGACGCGTACGCATGTGTGTGTACGGCCCTAAAGGAGTATTTAAGGTCGGCCGTAAGCGCAAGAGGACGATTGCATTGGAAAGTGTGATTAACAGGGCCTGATTACTATTGTCAAGAGAAATCTTGCGTTCGATCTGCGCGCGCGCGAGCTCGCGCATTGAACTTGGACTGTTGGAGACGGAAAGAGCGAGACTCATGGCCGTCCCTACGTTATAATCTGGCAGATGAGTGCATGCCACTGGACACTGAACAGCAGAAAAAAAAGCAGCCCAAGCACAGGAGGTTTGTTTTTGCGCGATCCGTCTGGCGACTATCCTGAATCTGCGCAGCAGGCAGGCTCTGGCTTCAAAGCTAAAGATAGACAGACGGACAATCGAAAGCTGTTTTTAAGTTTTCCCCTCTAATAGAGGAACTTTTCGTGATTACTGTTGTTAATTAGGTAACAACTGGGAGAATAAACCGACATGACGATTCTCTCGAAGAAGAAGCAGAGCACAGCCAAGGATAGACGCGGTGAGAACCCCAACGGATCTGAGGTCGACGTCCATGGAGTGCAAAATGAACACGGAGCAGGCGGATCTATTGCTTTGCCCAACAGCCCTTATCAGGTGTGCATCATTGTCAATAAATCATTCCACGACATTGAACACAACAAAAAAAAACTTGACACCTTTTCTTTTTCTTGTTTTTGGTCACTTTCTTTTAAAGGGGTACGACCGACCGACTGACTGCCTGTCTGTCTATCTGTCTGTCTGTCTCTATCGAAATGACAGCTTTGTCAATCTTTTATTTTCATGCTTAAAATTTCAAAAAAAAAAAAAAAAAAATTACACAAACTCTGTCTGTTGTTTATGTTTCTTTGACGAAGGAGGACTACTGCTAATGCACACAAGTAGTACACGAATGGTATTCATTCTTTTCATTTTTGGGGCTACACAATAAAATCAATTGAATTTTTACTACTTTATTTAACTATTACATTCATACATATAAAATAGTTTTATGGTAATTTACGCTTATTGATGATTTACTACATAACTTATTTTGTCATTATTTTAAAATACGCATAATGTTGCAATTTTTGTGCAATTATAATGTAATTTATGACTTAAAAGCAATTAATATTAATTAATTGTCATTGATAATATTGTAATGACTTTTTTTCTTTAACTATACAGTTATATTAAAAATTATCAATTTGTGAATTACGTAAGGTATTGTATGAGAGTAGAAAATATATTGCCTACATATGAATCAATTGTATAAGTGAATGTGCTTTGTAAATGAAATGCTCAACTTGATAAAATATAGATTAATATTTACATACAATATCTAAAAATATCTTTTTAATAACTTGTACAACTACATATCTTTTCTGGATATATAAATATAAAAGGTTTTATATTAAAGTAGTTTTTTATTCTAAAAAATTCGTGTTTTAACTGTAAATTAAAGAAGCCTGTGTATTGTTTAAAGTTGAACTTAAAAAATTCACATCTTTAATACAGTGTAACAATTGTTTTAACTCTTATAAAAAAATCAACAGGTACGAGGTAATAATGGTTTTACAGTAGATTTGCATGGAGTACAGAATGACCATAATGCTGGTTCAATAGTTCTTACTACCAGTGGTTCATATGAGGTAAAAATGTGTTTGCAATAGTTTTTTAATTTCTGTGATAAAATTTTGTTTGTCTATATAGGGTAATGTTGATCGAAGAGAAGAGAAACATTTTGATGAAACAGGAGGCTCCAGTCATGGAAAACGTCATCGCAGACGAGCCAGTCCTCACAGGTATTAATGTTTCTTTTATAAATTTGGATAAATAACTAATCTAACAGTTTTATTTTAATGGAAATTGAAATTGCATTTTTAGTGGATGTATAAGAAGTTCACGCAGTAAACGAGAACGTGAAAGAGAAAGAGGCCGTGGCACTGGAGGAAATAATGTAGGCACTGGTGGTGAACGTGAAAGAGAAAGAGAACATGAAAGGCAATCAACTCCACCAATAGATTCTAGCAGTAGCGGTGGTCTACAAGGTGCATTCTTTTTAATATTTTTTTTACAAATAAATTTTTATAATTATTAAAAAACTTTCTTATAAAGTAAAACCTTCATTTGTATTTACTTACATATTATTTTATTAAATATATATATAAATTCATATAAAGTTATGTTGTAATGGATATTAATAAAAATAAATGATTGATTGAATACTTAACATTAAATACTGTAATGTATTAATAATTAATATTACTATATAATTTTTATTTATAAATAAAAATAAAATTCTATATATTATTAAAATATATTAGTATTGCATAAAGTTGTGTAAGTTGAGATAACAATTTATTATAACATTTAAAATTACATACATATAATTGGATTGTAATTTTAATCTATATATATTAAAATTTTTACGTGACAAATATCTATTAAATCTTCTAGTGTATAACTTACAAAATTTCTTTTTAATATTAGGTGGGGACAACAATGTTATGTCAAACAGTCGAATGGCTATTGTTGCCGCAGCTGCAAATCTCGAACATGAATTAGCCAATGGATATAATAGTGGTGATGAGTACACTGGTAGAACTGGTAATAACTTGACACTTACTGAATGGCAGGAGGTTTGTAATATAAAATTACGAATAAAATAAATTATTTTATTATAAAATTAATTTTTTATTTATTTCATAGCGAGACAGATGGTTCGAAAAGCGATTGAGAAAAATGGGTTTTATTGTAAAAAAAATGGGAGAAGATGGAGCATGTCTGTTTAGGGCTGTAGCTGATCAAGTATATGGTGATCAAGATATGCATGGAGTTGTTCGAAAACATTGTATGGATTATATTGTAAGTAATTTACTCGAAACTGACAAAACTTTAAAAGTAATTTTTATCAATTTTTATGATTTTTAATTTAATATATTTGTTTATTCACAGGCTGCTAATCAGGAATTTTTTTCACATTTTGTAGCTGAGGATTTCAGTACTTATGTTGATAGAAAACGACAAGAATATGTTCACGGTAATCATATAGAAATGCAAGCAATGTCAGAAATGTATAATCGTAGTATCGAACTTTTTTGTTATAGCACTGGTAATTTCATTTATATATTTACATTAAATTTATTTTATAATATTCTAAATAAATCGAATGGTTTCATTTTTTAATAAAGAACCAATAAATATATTTCACGGAGTACTAAAAAGCGATAATGAACCTATACGATTATCTTATCAAAGAGGTAGTCATTACAACAGTATCGTAGATCCGTATAAAGCAACAATTGGGGTTGGACTCGGATTACCATCATTTAACCCTGGTGCTGCTGATCGTGAATTGATTTCTGATGCTGTACGGCAAAGTGAAGATTTACACATAGAACAAGTGAATAATTTAATGCATAATATGTAAATTGAAAAATAAATGTCTATTTTAATAATTTATTTTTTTATTAAATCAGACAATGCTTGAAGACAAAATAAAAGCTACAGATTGGGAAGCAACTAATGAAGCAATTGAAGAGCAAGTAGCTAGAGAAAGCTATTTACAGTGGCTACGTGATAATGAAATGAGAAAAGCAGTGAGTTAATTATATTTTGTTATGAAATAAATCCCAAGATTTATTTAATAATATTTATTTAATAAATAATATTTTATATATTTGCAAATTTTTAATAATTAAAATATGTGGACAAGAAAAATTATATTTTAATTATAACTATACAAATAATTATAAAAATTAATCGATTTTGTAAATTATTTTATTAAAAATAATTATTCTTAAGAATATATTAATTTCACATGATGCAAATATACAAATTAAAAAATTTCTTGAAATTTTACCTTTAGATTAAAATATATATTCTAAATTCGTGTAAGCGTTTGTACACACACACATGTATAAATAGTAAATCTAATAAAAATTTATTTATATTATTTTATTCTGAATTAAAAATACAAAAATAACCAAGATATTAATACAATTTTTTATATTCAAATTAAAAACGCATATAATAAAATGTTGTAAAGTTCCAGAATAATTTCATATTAAAAAAAATTTGTTATCATTTCTATGTATAATGTTTTTATAAAAAAATATTAAATTTAAATATGTAAATGTTTACAATTTTTAGAAAGTAGAAATTCATTTATAAATTGTTTATAAACAAAATATATATATATCTTATTTTATTTATTAATTTTTGCATTGGAAGTGTATTTTCTATTATAGCTTTTAGTGATCATTATTAAAGGTTTTTAGAATTTTGAAATAAATATGTTTTAAATTTAATTTAAAAATAAAAATAAAATAATTCATATGGAGGTCTATTGGATAAGTTTAACACATTATTATTACACCGCTGTTTTATAAAATAAAATTTTTGAAAAAATATCAATATTAATAAAGTATTTTATAATATTTATAGTATTTTATAATCCAAACTAGCTTATATAAATCTATAAATTTTTTAAGTATTTATTATTTTAAATAACATAACTTTCTAAATAATATTTTTTTAATAGTCACATTATAATATGATTCTTATTTTAGTAAATAATTTAATATCATATTAATTAAAAATAGAAAAATTAGTCCAATTTTTTTAAATACCTTATGCTATTTCTTTATAAATATTATTTATATTCTTTATAATATTATTCTTTCTGTATAATTTTTTCCAACATTTGTGCCATAAATTTAATATTTATAAATGACAATACAAAATAATATTTATTTAATTCTTATAAGTATATAAAGTTTTTTCATGAAATTACTATATAATTATTACTTAAGCATATTAATTTTAATTAATGATTTGACTAGTTCAATTATGCTTTCATTAACTGAGATGATTTTTATAATTGTAAATTTATTTTATATTTTTAATTTTATATAAATCTGTGAACTTTAATTTTTTTTTATGTAATTCTATAATGTAGTTAGAGAAAAATATTTAGCATTATTTATATATTTATATAATTAATTATATATACATTAATTACAATAACAATAATAATAATAAAAACAAATAATAATTTTATTTTATAATTATATATTAAAATACTTAAAATGTATCATTAAAAATTTCTTTAGCGATCAACAAGCAGTAGTAGCACAAGCACAGTCACAAGTGCTCAAAATAGTCATTTTCATTCACATAGTAGTCGAACACAACAAAGAACTCATTGTTCTTCTCCTACATCAGCTGCATCACCTAATCAAGAATCTGTGCGAAATTCTCCAAAGGTTAATATAAAATAATGAAAATAAAATATTATTAATTAATTAAAAGAATAATAGTTTTTTATAAAAATTAATTATAATTTGTAAATTTTTCAGATAAATGACAATGTACGCTATAGTAAAAGATCGCCTCAACATCAGTCAAGTTCTGGAATTCCACTTCTTCCATCTGAATATAAAGCTTCTTCTACTGTTGCACAAGAACCAATTCCTGGTAGCAGCAAAGATATGCATGCATCACCAGATATTTCTCTCTTCAATCGTCTTCCTCCAGAAGTATTTGGTAAAATATTTGAATAAATATTTAAATTGTATTAAATACTTATAAATAAAAGTAATATTGCTTAAATTAACAATATATAAATCAATATAATATGCTTACAATATTTCAAAAGTTATGTTTAAAAACAAAAACTTTCTGTCGCTTTTGTAAAACTTTATTTTTTTAAACATTCAATAACTTATCAAGTTATTATGAACATAATTTAATTATTTATTTATAGGTTTAACTGACTGGGAGGATAGCGATATTTTATCAAAGGTGCTAGCTACTTCACAGCAAGAATATTTAGATAGTTTAAAACAATCACGCACGAGTACAAGTGATTCCAACGATAAAATAGAGTCTGCAAATAGTTGAATAATGTACACTATGTGATGATATAAATATATATATATATAAAAAATAAAATATATATGCGTATATATATATATCTTCTCGTTTCAAGAGAAGTCATTTTAAAAGAGTTCGGATCAAAGGATGTATACATTTTTACGTCGTAGAACGAATCTATCGCAATTATCTCAATGCGTTCAAAGATAGCGTAATATTTCGCTCACTTTCCAACGAATTATCAAATTTTTTATTTTTATTTCACTTTCTTCTAAAGAAAAAATTATATAATATGCAATACAGTGGTTAATAATTTTTTGTTTATTCATTAGATTTTATTGTGTATTTCCTCTTCTACAAAATAATTTTTATTTTATTTTATTTTTTTTTTTTTTAAAGTTTTGAGAGGTTTTACGTAATATAATACTGTATTTTGATTTGTATAATAAAACGATAAATAAAACTGAGGCGTTTCCAAAGTACGCAATTTGTTCGTATTTTAGAATCGTCTCGTGTACTGTACATTGTGTATTATTGATGTCATTGACCTTGAATTCAAAATCTCAAAATCCAAAATTCAATTAAGTAATACTACAAATTTAGTCAGATTATTGTAAACATACCCGTAAGTCGTGCACAATTAGTTGAATACATATTTGTTTTAAAATGCAAACCGAAGATTTTACATTTGAAGCTTTACTTGGAGAAGGAAGCTTCGGGTATATTATATATAAATGTTTGTTTCTTATCGCGGAAAATATTTTTTTTTAATTTGTTTTTTTTTTCATTCAAATTCTAAATAGTAAGGTTTATCTTGTTAAACGACAAAAAGATTCAAAGCAATTCGTTATTAAAGAGCAAAAACAAAACGCCAATAATGCTTGGATCAATAAGGTAAATTAAACAATATTGATTTAGAGATACCGTTAAATTGATTTAGTTAACATATATTGTTAAAAGATGATATCAGCAGAAGTAGAGTGTATGCAAGTATTACGACATCCAAACGTTATATCATATTATGGAGCCTGGCAAGAGTCTGGTTGTTTTTATATGTTAATGGAGTATGCTGCACGTGGAACTTTAAAAAATCTTTTAGACAACAGATCTAATCCATTATTAGAACAAGTAATGTAAAATGTATATTTTCAAGCAAATTAAATTTACTGCTTGTTGTATTCTTTTAGGATTCTATGTATTTGTTTGCTCAAGTAGTATTAGGAGTTCATCATATACATTCAAAAAATATTTTACATCGAGATTTAAAACCAGAGAACATAATGCTTACGGGACGCATGGGCGATATAGTAAAGATTGGCGATTTCGGGCTCTCAAGAGATTTACGGGAGTAAATTTTAAAAGATGAAACGTGCAGAATATTATTGTAACCTAATTTTTTTTGTTCTTTTTAGAAATAATATGAGTCACGCAGGATCTTATTACTATATAGCTCCGGAAATGTTAAAAAAGGAACCATATGATTTTAAAAGTGACATTTGGAGTATGGGTGTTGTTTTATATGAGATGCTAACAAAAGAACTTGCCTTTCCTGCTGAAGTAATACATTTAAAATATGTTAAATTTTAAATCTATCACTTGCTTTTGGTTAAATGATCCCTTTTTTGTTGAATAATTTTAGAGTATAAGTGAAATAGTGGAGATGATTTGTAAAGGCAAACCTCAATTATTTAAATCAATTAAAGTATCTCGAGATACGAAAATCGTTGTTTATAAAATGCTCCAACAAAAATCTTCAAAAAGACCATCGACAAGACTCCTTATACTTTGTCCATGCCTCGTACCACATATAGCTAAAGTTTATTTAAATTTAGGACGTGCTTACAGAGCTTCTTCTGAAGATTTTAACTTAGAGATTTTTGATTCTTTTTTTAATCCATCTTTGATGAAACAATGATAAATTTTATATTTTTGACTAATTTTTAACTAATTAACAACCGTTTTATCATTGTTGATTTTAAAAAGTTTTTATTAGAATTGTAATTTATATTTTTGACTAATTTTTAACTGAAATCGGTTTTACCATTGTTGATTTTAAAAAGTTTTTATTAGAATTGTAATTTATATATTTGATAAATTTTATATTTTTGACTAATTTTTAACTGAAATCGGTTTTACCATTGTTGATTTTAAAAAATTTTTATTAGAATTGTAATTTATATATTTGATAAATTTTATATTTTTGACTAATTTTTAACTGAAATCGGTTTTACTATTGTTGATTTTAAAAAGTTTTTATTAGAATTGTAATTTATAAATTTTATATTTTTGACTAATTTTTAACTAAAACCGGTTTTACTATTGTTGATTTTAAAACTTTTTTATTAGAAGTATAAATTAGCAAGTATTATTAAAGCACTTTTTATTTATAATAATTTTGCATTGAAGTATAATATATATTATGTTTATTGTTAAAAATATTTATTTCGTCAATATGCAAAGAAACTTGTTATTTGTGATATAATAAAATTAAATTAAAAAATAATATTAAATGTGAAAATTAATTGAAAATTATTATAAATATATATAAATGATAAGAGATATAAATATAAAATACATAAATTTGAAAATCATATCGATTTTTCATTTTAAATATACGATTTATTTAGACAATTTTATTACATCAAAAAATTGAAATGTATTACCAAAACATTTTTAAATATTTTAAAACAGATGAACCAATACATCCATATAATATTTTAATTATTTATGGGATTCAATTTCCACCCAAATTTTTTTTTAGAAATATATAATAATAATTATAAAGATAATAAATATTGAATTTTATTTAAATATTTTTTTCCAATAATAATTATTTCCTAGTAGATATTATTGTATTGTTTATTATTCATTTTTTAGTCGTTATAATTTATTCTTATATCACCTCTCTATTAAATATAAATGATTCATTTCCTAATTTTACGCATACAAAAAAATTTCTTTTGATACAATATTTTTACATACATTACTTGAATCAATTTATATTTATATTGAATATACTAAAAAAATTTCTTAATATTATTTTATTTTTTTTATATTTATCTTTATTTTTTAAAATAATTTTAAGTTCGGAATGATGCGATAATTATCATTAAATTCATCATGTATCGGTTGAATTTTTGTTGAATGATGATTCAGTGGCTTCTCTTTTTGCTACCTTTAATAAAAGTATCTATTGCTTTTCCTGAATTTCTCGATAATTTTCTTCAATTACTCTAAAATTTTAATTTTTCCTTGTTATACTACATTAAAGAATTTATTTAAAAAAAATTAATTGTTTATTGATTTAAATTGTTAACAACAATTTAAATTCCAAATATTATTATTTTGTTACTTGGGTTTGTAATTCAAAATTTTCGTTTATTCGTATATTCGATAAAAATTTTTTGTTTTAAATAACATTTTTCTTATTGAAAAATTGATTAATTCATGATTACATTTCTATTGCTTAAGCAAAAATTCCCTTTACAATAATGTGTCTAATAAATTCACAATTAGTTTATTATTAACAATTATTGAGACAATTTTGTTTATTTAATAAATTATCGACCAAAGTTTATATTTGATTTTTATTATTTGCTCCAATTTGAGCTCTCATTTTATAAATTTTATCCAGATTGGTTGCCCGTTTTTAAATTATTTTTTATATTATACTTTTCGTACACATATATCCGAAATGCTCTGTATATTGTTCGATTAACTTCTTAATCACTGACTGTAGAGGAGAACGACAATAGTGTCATCTTACATCCGGTTGAGCCCAAGGGCTCAGCATCTCGGCGCAATGAACTGTTTTGACTAAGTTATCAACTCTCGCGAATTCCCCAGCTCTGCTTCGAAATTCGCACGAGTTTATTTGCGCATTTATACTTCTGCATTTCATCCCATAATTTAATTATTTCGATACTTTCCATCATCGTTTTTACTCTAAATACTAACTAAGATCAACCATTTTCTTTATGAAAAATAATAGAATTCACCTTTAATCAATTTAATGTAGAAATTATTGTGACACTTTAATATAAATATTTTACTTAAAATTTTATTTTTCATTAATTTAAATACCAATTGGTTAACTATACTCGATGAATCAAACATTTTCTTTTTTTTTTTTTAAAAAAAAGTATTATTAAACATTGATTTTTCTTTATATGTGATACAATACCTTCTCTGTATATGATAAAAATATTCATAAACGATAAAACAAAACATTGTATTTGCTGTGGCAGTTTTGCATTAGACCTATCTTTGAGTAGTTGTAAAGGATATTATATACTGTGTAATAATTATTAAAGAGATAAAAAATTATTCGTTAAAATTTTTCTGCGATTTTTCAGCTTAATATTCTCCCTTTTTTCCTTTTTTTTTAATTGTTTTACTATTATTTAATAGATTGAAATTGTGATACTGCTCATTATTTAATGTATTCATTATTAAAACCTTTATCACTCTAATTCAATGTGTCAGAAGTAAATGTTTATTTGAAATTTTAAAAATTAAAGGTCTTTTTATATCGAATACAATTAGTTTTATTTATAATATTTATGCAGTGAAAATGTAATAACTGATTTTAAATTTGGTTTATACAATTTTTGTTTTGAATAAAAAATATATGTACAAAATGGAATGCTTTACTCACATTCTTGTCGAACTAATTTTTTACATTTTTAAGTATAATACAGATAGTATTTGAAAGTATCATTTACAATATTGCATAAAATATTTTTAGAATATGGATATCTATTTGCATCTGATTTTGTCTTTAACTCAATGAATTCAGCATAGTTACTTAATGTATGAAATACATTTAACAATGTTGCTAATAAATTATTCTATAAGTTAATTAGTTTGCTTATAATAAAAAGGAACAGAAAAAATATATACAAAAATATTTGCTCTTTTCATTTAAAATTTTGTAGTAATGTATCCAATAATTGAAATATATTGTTTTGTAAATAAATATGTGTATAATTTAAATGTATATTAATATTTTTTTTTAACATAAAAAAAATAACAAATAATAGAAAAATGCAAACACATATTTTTATTATAAATTTAACGTACACTGTTTCTATTTTATAAGAATATAATTAACTTTGTTGTTGTTGTCTTAATATATTATACAAATAATTTTTAAAATACTTTATATATGTGAACGATAATGAAGTTCTTTATCAATTTTAGTTTACAATAAAAATATTTTTATTAACATTATTGTAATAAATTAATAAAATATTAAATTTAATTACAGTTGTAAAAAGATTATCCAAAAAATTTAATTTGGAAATTCTAAAATGGAAACTTTAAAAGTACATTAATTATTTCTTTAAATATTAGTTAATAATTTTCAAAACAAAAATACAAATAACATCATAATAAATTTTAATGTTTTGATAGTAACTGTTCGATTGAACGAAGTTTGTAAAGCCTTTCTAATATGACATATTTTGCTATATACTTGCAAAACAAGTTTTATTTGGATTTATTCTTTTAATAACCTGCAATACCTAGGTACTGTTATTTGTTTAATGTACTACATTACTTTAAACTTGATACTCTTTCAATTAATATATTATATTATGTATATAATATAATATATTTTATTTTAATTTTTTTGTATAATAGTCATATTTATATTTATATTAGTTATGGATTTATTTTTCTTAACAACAACTTGTTAATGACCACTTGTAGTTTCTCGAATTTATAATTTTATAAAATACTCTAGTTTTCTGAGTTTTGTTTTTATGCTGAAGATTATTTCAATTTTATGTAAATATTTATACAATATTATGTAAAAAAAAAGAAGTTTAACATAAATTTGATAAACTGTAGTTAAAACAGTTGTATTGTTGAATTTTATATCATCAGTACAGTTTATGATTTTAGAGGTGCTTGTATTTATAATTTTTCTAATAGACTAAATGTATTGTTATAACGTTTATATATGATATCTGTATTATCATTTACTTACATTAAAAACAGTATTCTCAATTTTATGTTGATAAGAGTTTGCATATATATTCAAAATATACACGTAAAATAATTAACATTTGTAAACTAATTAAGTTCCAAAAAATTTTTTTTGCCATATTTTTATAGAGATCATTTTATAAAAAAAAAAAAAAAAAAAAAAACAGAAATGATAATTCTGCACCGAATAACTATATTTCGGTAAATATTGTTTACTTGTTTTTTAAAATCAATACTGTGTATGATTAATAGATAAAATAAGTCTAAGTTTTCATAGTCATAATTTAAGTGAAACTACATCCACATTGAAATAACTTCAGTCATATACTTAAAACTTACTTATCAATTACGTAAATATTATATTTTTGTACTTTATTTAGATAAATAAAAATTACTTCATCAATATATTTCAACTTCGGCACTTATTTAAAATTTATAAATAAATTCTATACTTTATTTATAATCAACTATTTTATTCATAAAAAAAATTAATATTCAAAATGTTTTCCGATCATTTACTTCTTTGCCCTCATAAATATATTTTAGAAATTATTTTTATTTATTTATACAATAGTAGATTAGATAAAAACTATTAAAAAGACTTTTTATTATATAAAATTGATTTAATTAGATTAATTTAAAAAATTCATCTTACTTAAATTTTTGTCATAATTTTTTGTTAATAATATTCATTATTCATTATAAGTAGTAAGCTAATATAAGATTATTTACATTTTTATTTTATATAAATTAACTTTATGTTTCATTTTTATAATTATCATATTTGTTAAAAATATTTATGAATAGAATAATTTGAAAAAATCATAAAAATTTAATATTATATAATTTACATGATCAATAACAAATGCATATATTCATATATATATATATAAATATTTGATACTTTTTGAGCCATTTGTGTTAAAAAAGTAAAACTACTAAAAAAATTAATTATTACAAATTAAGATAATTATTATAATATATTATAATTCTTGAGATGTTGTAACTGGCTTTGCCGTAATTGGTCGAGCTAAAACAAATTTTGTAATTTAGAAATCAGGTTAATTGATATAAATAAAATAATTATAAATATTTATTTATTCATTACTTGGACAAGCTTGAGGCTGAAATTTGATATCATCGATTGCAAATCCACCGTTACTGGCACTTCCTTCTAAAATTAGTCTATATGGTGATTGAGCCTCTACTGTTAATTGTGCCCAAGTCCACGAAGGTCTAGGATTGTTAAATCCTTTTGCTGTTATCGACCAGAGCTTTGAATAAAAAAAAAATATATATATATATATGTATTTGATTATATTGGTGTTAGAATAATTTTAATCGAATAAAAAAATTATTTGTTTTTAAACAAGTTTTAATTTAATATAATAAAGTATAACATTCCACTTTTGTATTTTCAAAAATAAGGAAAATTATAAATATAAAAATATTACCACTTGTTGTAAAGAGTCTTCATCTTCTTGAAATTCTACGGATTCAGTGTCCTTTGGGTTTGAAGAGATTTTTATAATTCGTAAGCTTGTAGATTCTTCTACACCAAAGGCGACGAACCAAAAGGTGAAACATGTGACATCTTCTTCTGGTAAAATGTTAACCAGGGGTGAGCGTAATCTTACTTCACGTTTTTGATTGGGAGAAAAAATATCAAAAAATATGAAATCGCCAGAAGAACCAAAAGTTTTGTCAAGCAGTTGAGCTGGGCGATGACTGGGAAAAGCACGTTGCCATTGTACTCTGGGATCATTAATTCGACTACTTGTTACATTTTCCCAGCCACAAAGTCCTTTTTCAAAACTGCAGTCTTCGGGTCGAACCATAGCACTACTTGGTCTTACTATATCATTTAAAAATAAGAAAAAAAACTTTGTTAAAATTGAAAATGCTTTTCATATTTCAATAAAATATGAATTGTTTAGTAACTTTTTTAGTTTTGTAATGATTTAATCATCATTCAGTCGGGATGAACTCGCCGGCGTCTGGGTTCGTACTGGGATCGGGCTTAGAATTAATAGAGTGAATTAAGGTTTAATTAATTAAAATTCGTGTTTTAAAAGAGTTCGATCTTTAATAACATAAAAAGAAACCAAAATAATATAGCAGCTATAATATTTAAATTCTAAAAATCGACATAGTCTCCCTGCTTTCTCATGTTGGTCCAGCCGTCCTAGTGTCGACACGAGTTGGCAGCGCCAGTCGGTGGCGGCGCGGAAAGGATAAATCTCCTTTCTCTATTCATCCCGGACGGTTGATCGCAACTCCCCCCCCCCCAGACGATCCAGTGATTCTGATGTCGTTTCCTGGGTGAAAGTCGGGCGTTCAAGGGCACACAACGTATCCTTCCTTCGTGCCCGAGACAATCCAGCTATTCTGGTGTTGTCTCTTGAGTGAAAGTCGGGCGTTCAAGGACACGAAACGTATCCTTTCTTCGTGACCGAGACGATCCAGCTGTCGTGGTGTCGTCTCGTGAGTGAAAGTCGGGCGTTCAAGGATGAGAGATTAAGGCGTGCGGGGACAGCTGTCCAGTTTCCCGTACGGCCTAGTGTCCCAACTTCACTCCATGTCCCGGAGTCCAGGTCACAGGTGAGGAGCCGATCGGGAAGATCGACTGCCCTTCGGAGGGTTGCGTGTCCTTACTTATCATTTTCTCAGAGTCGCGGCGGCTTTGTCAGCACCGTACGTGGGCACTGGAGGGGGCGTCGTTGCGCTACACGGCGGTGGTGGGGCTTAAGGATCTGGGCCCTATTGCGGGACGTCTTTCGGGCCGCAATAGGGCATTTTAAGTGACGGATAGATTAATAAGTTGAAAATTGTTGATTTTTCTACTTTTAACCATGATATAATATGTAAAATATAATAGTTATTTTCATGCGAATAATAAATCCATCCCATTCAAGACGTTCTGTTAAAACTTCATACTATTAAAATTTTATATATTTTTGTGAAGTAAATAGTCGAAATAAATAGTTAAATGATCCTAGAAGCCTTTTAAAAATATTCTTAAATAATAGTGATTCCGAATTATATAACAATACAATAAAACTTTCTTTTCTGGCAGATTTGCAGGATACTATTAAATTTTTATATTCAAAATTTGTAATATATTGTAAACCGTAAGTAAAAGTCATTCAGAAAGGAATGGTATGTTCCATTAAAATTAGCAGAAAATGACGGATATCTGGTGGTGTATTAATAGATTTGGTTCTGAATTAAAAATGAATGACATTGAGAATAAATAATACATAAAGAATTTCTTAGCAAGTGAATAACCTTCAACAATTATAAATTTGGTAGTTATGAAGTGATGAATTGTACGGTACAAATCAAAGCAGTTAACCTTGAATAAAACTGGTAAAACCTATAAAAAGTATATAGAAATTAGTTGGTGACATGATGAATTAAAGATCAATGAAACAAGATACTTTTATTACAAATAGTTTGATCAACTAATAGAACCACATTATCAAGAAATTAAACTTGTAGTTGTTATAAAGTGATCAGCGTAAAATAGAACGAATTATTTTAAAAAAATTTTCTAACCTAAGCTAATTATTAAAAAACATTGATGCAGCTAATGGTTAAATTAAATAAATATAGAAGTATTAATATAGATTTTCTACAAAACTTAGTAGAAGAGATAAATGACGTCATGAAAATCATGTCAGTATTTAGAATCATATAAGGGGTTGTAATAGTATCGTATTAGTATCGTATTTATCTTCTAAATTATATATCATAGCAATGTTCATAATTAGAGAAAAATATTTTTCGGTAATATATGCGTGATTATTGAATAAACACACTTTTATAGTCACCTATATATTTTTTTTTAACATATAAACTTTAATATCATCTAAGTATATGCTTATATTTTATATGAGTATAAATCTAGAATAACTATGCTAGATATACTTCAATATTATTTGATATAAAATTATGATTATCAATTGAAATTGTGTTTATATTTTAATCGTGACTCAATATCGTATCTTTAGAACAAAAAAAGTTTATATAAAGAAAGTATTAGTTTTCTTTATTATTTAATCACAAAGTTTAACGTTTTTAAATTGTGTATATACAACTATTTTTTTTAATTAAAAAATTTAATTGAATAGATTTAATTGTTGAATTACCACTGCAATTGCCCATGTAGAAAGCTACGTCATCTATTGCTATATTGCCGTTCGCTCGATTTGGACCCCAGGTACCTTCGAAAATAATATTAAAATTTCGTTTTTCGGTAAGGGTAGTTTGTCCATAATTCCACGTAGGTCCTTGGTTATTGTACAGTTGCCATACTGGTAATGCTTTATCAAGGCTTTCACCCACAGGTTGTAGCAGAACTCTCAATACACCTGTAATTTTATCATATTATTTAGTTTTTTTCAATATTAATATCAAAGTTTAATGATGCAAATATAAAACTTTAGAAGGAAATTTTATCGGAGTATTTGATATCATGTGTATGTATATTTATTTACATTAGAGATTGTAATTCTAATACGTGTATTAATAATGGCGTACCTAAACTTGGACCGGTAGCATCAATAAAGGACTCGAACATAAGATACCAAAAGGTTAAGCAAATTGCATCGGTGGATCCTTTTATTTCATTACTATGAAAATAAGCACTGTCAGTGACCGCAACTGCAACCCCACGAGTTTGCAAAGCCATAAAATACTCTTCCCGTGGACGCATCGATGGTAAACTATAGGGTTTTCGTTGATTTCGAGGCGACAATGTCTGTTGAGAAACACGTTCCCAATCAACTCGATTTCGACTTGATGTCTTGATCGGATTTTGGACATTAGACTCCCGGCTTTTTATCCATTCACATTCATCAACTTCAAAGCTGCAGTCGCGTGGAAAATTGGTAGGTGCGGCTACCTGAGGTGATGCTGCAATATCACTAGTGGTTAGTTATAGTTCTCACCCCCATTAAGTCTATATATTTTTATTTTTTTCTTTATTTTGCATGTAAATGTATAATGATAAGAAACCGAGAACCACAATGATAAATAGTCTTATTAGAAAACTGTTGAAAATTAAGAATAAAAAAAAATATTAAAAATAATATTTAACAAGATTAATATAATATTTAATATAAAGTATTTAGAAAAGTTTGAATGCACAATGCAAATAAAATTTCATAATTATGTAAATTGTTTGAAAGTAATTCACAGTAGAAAGCAATTACATAAATAACAATAATTACAAATACTAACTAGGACAAGTTCCAGTAGTAAAAGAAATATCATCAACAGCGATGTCACCCATAGCAGTGTTACCAACACTGGCTTCAAAAACGAGTTGAAAGTCATCAATGGAGCTGATGGTGACCCGAGAATCAAACCAAGCATTACCCGCATTGCCTTTCAACCGCCAAATTTCTTGGGGTTGACCCTCGAGGTCGCGAGCATGACGAAGCAATATCTTAAGTTCACCGATACCCGAGCCAAACATATGAAAGGAAAAATGCATACACAAAGGTGCATCTTGTACAGTAGCTGGAAGTACGACACTCGTTAATCTGGCGATGTCACCTGGACGTCGAGGAAAGCTTGAATCAATGTAAGCAAATCCACCAGTTGACATTCTCTCACTGGCCCCGCGGTCTATTACTGGCCCTGTGGTTGGATTGTTACTTCCTCGACTCTGTAGTTGTTATTAGATTACATTATTTTATTTCCACTGGTAGGTTTTAATAATTTTACATAATTTTTTATTCTGAGGAAGATCTCCAAATCATTATTTACACTTTCATAAAATTTTTATTAGGAAAATTAAAACTATCGTCAAACAATTATGAAACGCTAAAGAGTGATTATCCAGAATATTTATTAAATAAAATTATTGCTAGCTTCAAACTTTATCAAAGAAAATTTATAAAATATACTGACGAGGGACCAATCAAAGTCATCGTCTGCATCATTTGTCCAGTCGCAAAATCCTCCGGCGAAATTACAAAAACCCATACAAGAAGTCCCTGGTTGAAGATCAATGTCATCAATAGCTATATACCCACGGTAAGATCGTGATGGATCGGTATTTTCTACTGGCATTCCTTCAATAATTAACTACAAGTAAAGTAAATAATAAAAAACCTGAGCATAAAGTTGCTTCAAGTATTAGGAAGTCATTGAATTATATAAAATGAATAATTTGGTTTTATTCAAATTGTTAGGCCATTCAAATAATATTCTAATTGTACATGTAATATTTTTTCCAATTTTAAGAAAATGATTTGATTTATTTACTGGAGTATAAACGTCAATCGTTTATTATAAAGCATTAAACACATGTACATCATAGAGAAATCAAATACACTTTCATAATTGCATATTATTACATGATACTTTGCTTAATACATAACTAGTAAATAAATATAGTATCCATTACTCACCGTATGAAGGTCCGGAAAAGTATATAAAATTTGTGCTTGTTGCCAGATTCCAAGTACATGATAATGAGCATTCCATATAACATGATTGTTTTGCTGGTTTTGAGATGATGCGGTGGAAGATTCATCACAAGACATTCCACCAGATTTAGTGTCATTAACTTTGTTTAACGTCGAACTAAATTCATCGTAACCCATATGCAATGAGACTTTCAAACCTGCTGAACTGAGTCCATCCATTGCATATTTGAACATGAAACATGTACCTAAGACACCTGTGCTACCGAGATGTGGACTATGCAATTGTGCATTGGGGCTAATTGAACTTGATTTCTCTAATAATTGAGAAGTATCAAGGAAAGCAAAACTGTAATAAAATTAAAAATATTATGATTATTAAGTTAACATCAAATTTTATTAAATAATAAAATGATAGTAACAATTTCTATACATATTTTATTAATTAACCAAAATATTATTTATTCCTTTTTGTATTTTAAGCATTTTAACATGTATTATAATAAAAATTTAAAATAAAAAGTTTTTGTTCAATTAAATTTCATTATTTATTGTAATTAATAAAATTTTAAAGAATTTGCTGGCACTTATTACGATGTTGATTATAAGTCATTAATATACCAACTGGCAGTATAAATTTATTACAATTGTATAAAGACATTAAATTATCGAAACATTATGATCAATATATTCGAATATACATTATATAATTATTTTTATAAATATATATTACATATTTATTGTTTAGCTTTGTTTTAATAGCTTATACAAGAATTTTCTATAGATTTGTATTACGGAACAAAATAAATATAATATAATTCCGTAGAATTTTAAAAAAATACCCTCGACGGTAATTAATTGTGTAGATATGAGAATCTTTCATAGATGTAAATATATAACAATTATTTAATGAATATATAATTTATAAGGTTTTGTTCACGGGACAGGTACTAAGCACAGAATATTAATAATGGTGAAAAACCATAAAATATTGTAAATTACAGCTCCCTAAAAGAAAAATTGATAAATTATGTAAAGGGAGTAACTAAGATTGACTAAATGACCTTTTATTTTCATCTAACACATTTAATGTTTAGACAAATTTTATAAGAATTTTCTTATCAAAGGATTTTAATTTATGAAATTTGCTAAATTAAGGACAAATTTTAAATCTGAGATAAAAGAATTTTTTATAATTCTAATTACATAAACTATTTGGATATAGTAAAATTTTTTTTGTAGATAATTTGAAATCGTTGCATACCCTCCTTCCATATTGCCAGTAGTAGTATCTACAGGTGGTCCACCCATCCAATTACTTGACACACCTGTTCCAGAACCCCATTTAAGTGACCCACATCTATTTTGCCATTCGCAAAGTGAGGTTACAGGTAATGGTCCAAAGTCACAGAATGCCTCGTCTGGATTAGCTATCGTTACAGGCATAGGGGGAACAATTGAATTCCTTTTGGCTATTGTCCAATGAGGAAATGATGTGTCCGCTTTTGTAGTTCTGTTTGTGTCGCTGGGAATAAGACGGGGTGAAATATATTCCTCCTTTTCGAAGGGGTCTGTTGAGAAATTATTCCATTTTATTACACTCTTTTTCATAATTTATAAGGTTTTATTTTTATCATAGAAAATACAAATATCTTTAATCATTGTATAGAAGAAACCTAGTATTCGAAAATAATTGATCTTTATTATAAATTTTTTTTTTTATATAATCAGAAGTTTATAATGCAATAAATTTCATTTATTATAAAATGTAGAAATATAATGTGCTACTAAGTAAAGCGTGATTACACTTGACGTACTTTGGATTGATTTCACTTATAAGTTGGAATATTATAGATTACAGGTTTATATGTTTTGCAATTAAAATCACTCAAGCCTGGATATGACGACTGATTTTTTTTTGTTTTTTTTTCTTTATACAGTATAAATTAAATCATACTCCTGGTTGGTTTAATATAAGAGCTTTTAATACCCGATGAATAAAAATATGGAGCACTAGGCATCAAAACTAATGATGCTATTTGTTTGCTTCACCAAAAATAGATTATATTACATCTATTTTTAATACCTTCTTATAAGATAACTGACGTGGCTACTTTTCTTCAAAGGTTATATATTTTTTATTGTATGCTTTAAAACTTAAGTTCTATATTAAGAGTTTGATAGTAATTTCATAAAGAATTTTTTTATTGTAATTTATCAAAATTCCTGAATCTAAAAAAAATCTGTTTAGACAATGGGTCACGGAGGATCTTGAACCTAAGCTATTCAATATTGATGTAGATTCTTGTAAAGGAGATCGTTAATTAATGAAGGAATAAAATAAATATGTATTCATACCTATTACGTTATGAAGAAATATGGAAGATTGGTATCAAGACAATAAACCTATATTTTAAAGATATTATAGGAAACATACCTCATTTAAAGAGTATTTTAATTATTGCTATGTGGGATCAAAATCTACCCAAATTCAAGATTTTTCTGTACTTTTATGACTTAAATTGGATCCCTTTTTTTTAGAAATAGCTTAAACTATTCTTTGAATAGAATCGGTTGAAACGTAGGACTTACAAAACGGATTTTGGAATTAATTATGTAATGAATAAGTAGCAATTATTGAAAGAAAAGAAAAGTCTTCATGAACCAATGCACATTAGGAAAAACAAAACAAAAATTGAAAACACGTAGATCGCATAAAAGTGGTAACATGAAAACATTAATCTATTTAATTTGGATTCATAATACAATTTTCAATATTTCATATTAAGAAAGTATATTAACAAGTTAATAATTTATTATTCAGTTGAATTAAATATTAATTAATGAATAAATTAATCTCATCATTTGATATTGGAATACATTGTTAATGTTTGAGCCATATCCAGTTTGATTAGTAAAACTACAATTCTTGAAAAAAATTTTGAAATGCTTATCACATTAAACGAAAGCAAAGAATTTTAAGTATTAATTGTCAACAATTGTAATAAATTCTGTAATAACCGACTATTATTTATTATAAAACTAAAGGTTCAAAAGTACTTTCAAATTAAAAAATTGTTAATTTTGTTATGCAAATAATACTGAATATCGTAATTTACTTTTGGGATTGTAATAATTATTTAACATTGTAAAATTACATCAGTATGCACGAATCTCAATTTCTTTAACATTTTAAGATTTTATTTTACGTAGCGTAATACCGTCTACACTTGGTACCTAAATCACGTAAATTTTGCTGGACTAAATAAAAATTGATGATCGATTAATGAATTTTAGGACATGACACTGTTTTCACTTCCGAATTCCTTAACATGCAATGTAATTCATATATAAAGTCAATACCTTCACGATGGCCAGGAATTACTAAAAAAAACTGTGTCACTCTTCCCCATCTACGTTTTCACCTAACGAGCACGTTTGCCAAACCTAAATTCGTTGCACTAAAATTCAATATGTACATATTTATTTATTCACTTGTTGCGGCTTTCTTTGACTAATAATGAGAGGTTTTACAGTTGTGCACACAGTTATATACACAAAATTTAAGTATTATAGCATATAAAAAAACACACATAAAATATATAATTAATTGTATATAAAAACCTGAAGTTTATAAATATTGTCTTTAGAAAATACCTTTTATTGTAAACCGTAATGTTTAATTTACACATTTTAATAAATTATTAAATACATACTCATGTTTTAGTGTATTCGCTATTAAACGGACATATTATTCTATAAATCAACATTGGGTATCACTAATATATTAATATTTATTCCGTTCATTATTATTTCAATAAAACTCATTTTAATTGAAATTTACATTTTTGCAATCTTTCCCTATCCAATTACTATTTGAGATACGCGTGTTTGTATTATGTTGTAGTACAGGTTCCATGTATTATAAATAATAGTAATACTTGTTTGAACTATTAAATAAGTAGTATATAATTTTATAATTTATTATATAATTGATAATATTTATGAAGTACTGTAGTAATTATTCAAATAGTGTATATTTGATGATTATTTAATCGCCCCTCAGAGGTTCTCTTACTCCGGACTAAACAATGAATTAATGCATCATTAAAATGTATCGAAAATGATTTTCGTATAAATGTAAAAATTAAACATTGAAAAATTTCAATAAAGTGACGTTTTATTGCAAGTAATAACATCGATAACTCAGTAAATCGCGCAATCAATTAATATTGGTTGAATATTGATTTTATTTGTACGTAATTTAACGAAATAATGATTTGTAATTTCTAATATTTAAAAAGTTTTTATAAATTTTACAAAAAACTATTTATAAACGCTATCATGGTCCTTAGAATGTAAAACTCGAGCTAAAATTCAACTTGAAAGTACGAAAAAAATAAACTTACTCGATGCAGCCTCAGGTTTTAAATTCGAGTGTTCACTAAAAATTATCGGCAACTTGGAACCCGGAAGTGAGGATGCACAATGATTATCGATGAGAATATTGGAAGAGCAGAGAAACAAAAAAAGGTATCGCATTGTCATTGCGTTGGTGTTTGGATCTTCATGATAGTTAGGAACTTGCAATGCCAAATATCACCGAGTTGACTGTATGCGACTATGAACTTACGAGTTTGTTCAAATGTGGATGCACAACCTCGTTCCGGTCGAATACTTTATTTCGTCACGCTCAGTGCTTCGGTATACCCGGACCCCCCAGGAAATTCTCTCTTGCCCGAACAATAAGATTCCTCGTCCCCGAGTTGATAAATTCTACGATAAATTGTCTTTATTCGTTATTTTATATAAATGCGGATGTATACAGTTACAAAATATTACTGTTGCATGTTTCCTGATCGGTGCTGGGAATAGCTTTTATTCAACTTTATCACATATGACATATGGGTATATTGGGTAACCGATAACTATTGGCATTTAATAAAAATCTTTATCCTTTTTGTTTTTTAGCATAGACAGCAAGTAAAGCTCGCATCATTTGGATTTGGTTTGTGCAAAGTTATTTGACAATACATTTATTTGATAATTCCATACGATGTTTATTCGTGAACGTTCAAAATTTTGTACTATTTGAAGCATTAATGCATTACTACTTTATTTAATGTATAAAAATAATGATTAAAAAATGCAAAAAAATCCAATTAGAAACACAGTATTCATGCATACTGTTCTTTTTTTCATACTCCCTCATATCCTGAGATTGAATTATTCTAATGATTTTCAATTTAATGGCGACTAAATCCAGCAATATTTACATTTAAAAGAAATTTCATATCGTCAAAATCCTTTTTTATATTTTTTATTTGAAAATTTTCGATTGTTTATGAATTAAATTTTCAATTTTTTAAAATATGAATATGAAATTTTAAGTCGATTTGAAAACAAAATAATAAATATAAAATTAAGAAAAATTGATTGTATTAAAGAGATGGTTGAAAATAATTTCTACTGTTTAAAGTAATAAGAATTTTTTTAATTGAAAATATCAAGACAAGATCTTTATTTTCACAATTACTTTTAAAAAACTTTCCTGCATATGTAATTTCCAAGTTTTCACTATTTAATGTCAAGCTTTATATAATACATAATATAATTAATGTATTATGAAAATGTTGAATGCTTCAAAATTATTATGCTCAATATATTTTATGGTTAAATGTGAAAGAAAATCTAATTTGAATAAATAATTGATAAATTGAATGTTTCATAATTAAAAAATATCAAATTATTCAGTTTAACATTAGCATGGAAGACTACCTAAAATATTAATAAAAGTAGAATATAAAAATTGATGTCAATCTAATTTTATTAACATAAGTTTAATGTTTATTTTCCAAAAGATAAATTAACTATTTTAATTAAATGGGGGTTATGGAAAATTATTATAATTTTATATAAAAAAAATGATTTAAAAGTTAATGTTACTATGGATTAAAAACAATGTGTCCTTTTAATTGAATAATGTTTGATCTCTACTCTTTTTTAAAACATTCAATGTTCAATATTTTTTTCAAATTAATGTATAATAAAAATATATTTAATAAAGTGGGTTCATGATTATTTTTAAAATAAAATACAAAAAAATACAAAGATACAAAAAGTTTATTTAAAAAAAAATTTATACATCATCATCTTCAATCTTTTACGTTCATAATTATTTGTAATTGATAGTATTTTCATATATTTATTTTATATTTTTTTTTTGTAAATGTATAGCTTAATAGTTTATATTTGTTGAGTATTCTTATTCCATTATAGTTTCTTGAATTCATCTCAATTCCTTTTCTTACGCACCTGTAACAATTTATACATTATTTTTTAAATATTTTTTTGTTATTTATTATTGTATTAATATAATTATTTATATCACAGAAATAATTGTGTCCATTATTATAATATATATAATTATTTTTAATGTTGAATAGAAAATGAAAAAACTTCTCTAAACTAAATATAATCATCTTTTAACATTAATAAGGTATTAATAAATTAATAGAAATAGTAGATTTTTTTAAACCTTTTTAACTAAAGATAATCATTGAAAATAATAAATGTATAAATATTTATCAATTTAATTTAATTCTTTTCACCATTAATAATTTAATTCATGAAAAATTTGATAAAATTATTACGAATTCAAATTGTAAATTAATTGATAATATTTATTATTATAAATTAAAAAATAAATAAAGAAATAATAAGAACAAGCGAATACCTCAATTTTACTAAACTGAGTTGGTAATAAATTTATTAGTTGATTATATAAATGTATTTATTGGAATACTATTTCAGAATTTATAAAATAAAATAATTATAAATATAATAAATATGGCATATGTTTCATGCAGAATAAAAAGTAAAAATTTATAAAATATATAATTGAAATATCTAAAATAAATATGTTTGTAAATGTTAAAAATAATTTTTTATTTAAAATATTTGTACATTATTATTATGTAGGTATCGTAAAAATCATTTACTTCACGAACACTTTATACTGAATTGAAAATCCGTGTATAATATTGAACTTGCCATCTCGAAAAGTGCCATAGATAGCTTATGAATAAGCTACGACTAAGAGAGACATTAAAGCTCATAAACACGATAATGAAATAATCGGAATAGACTGGAATTTTTAAACAAAGACCTACAGAATCAATGGAAATCGAAAGTAAAATGTCACAGTGAGATTAAAGTAGAACAACCGTGAGGCAATAATACCAACAATTAACAAGTAACTTGTTTGCAACAGAGTGAATATCAATTCACAGTCACTTTGTTCTTCTTGTTATTTTTACTTTAGTTATTATATGCAGATTCTTCTTTCCTTAAGGTTGATTCGATGAGTTGTTTAGAGTAAACACAATTCTTTATCGTGTTTCGTGAAATAAAAGTCATTATTTTTATCCATCTAGCACTATTAAAAACAAATTTGCTTAAAATTTATAGTGAACAACGAAATAAAATTTGATATAAAATTACCTCGACCAACTCTTTTTAATTTATTGTTTTCTTTACCTCAATTTTAAATAAATTAATCAATAGAAGATTAAAAATAATATAAGTAAAAGCCTTTGAAGGTAATATTTAGTAAAGAAAAATTGTTTATAATAGCAATTTAATTAATTTCTAAGATATAATTAATATTCATATTGGAATAATTTTTTTTTCATTAAGATAAAGTAATATTCTAATCGGTTTAGAATTATTACGATAAATATTAAAAATTCTGTTTTACTTTAAAAAATTTAATTTAAATTAAAAGTAATTTAAAGAATTAATAATTTGCAAATTAACATTAGATTAATTAATAAAATATGAAAAAATATAAGATAACATTATTATTTAATTTCAAAAGACGAATTACTTTAATTTAATAGAATAAAAATATTTTTTAAAAAATGAAATTAAAATTTATATTTAAATATGTTGTCGTCTACTTATTTAGGAATACAATACTATACGTATATATGTATTTAGCTAAAAATAAAATGCATAAATCATTAAAAAATTATTTTATCAAGTCAGTTAAAACTTATAATTTACATTAACACTTATTGATTTTTTAATATTTTTATTTAAATTTATACAATGTATACAATGATTTAAATATAAGAAACTACTAACCACTTTCCAATTTTACTTCGGAAATTCCATTTGTAATTTCAGCTTCCTTTTGATTTTCAATTTGATCAGCGTTTACATTTTTTTCATCTTGATTTACATTCTTTTTATCCTTATTTTTATTTTTACTGGGAGTTGCTGGCTTTGGTTTAGGCTCGACACTAAGGTTAAAGATAATTTTTCCTACATTTTTGTGTTCGTGCAACTTTTGCATGGCTTCCACAGCATCTTCAAGAGCCCAAATTGAGTCAATTACAGGCTTAATTTTTCCCTGTTCCCAAAGCTTAAAGACTTGATTAACTACTCCTCGAACAAGTTCAAAATTGCCCTGCTGATACATCAGATGTCGAAGATTAAATCCACTAAGAGTCTTATTCTCCTCGAACAATTTTATAGGCGGAACTTTGTCAACAAGCCACCACTGCAAGCAAATTTATATTTAATCAATTAAAACTTAATCATATATGAAATATGAATATATTATTGAAGTTATTTTTTTTAGGATTAGTCATGTAAAGTAATGTAAATTCATTTTTAACCTTATGAAAATCTACCTTTAATCAATAAGACCTAAGTAATTTTAAAGTTACGTGAATTTTATTGCATTCTTCTTCCACTTATTTTTGTTATTACTCTAACAAAATTGAACACTTATTTAAACTTATAAAATGATTTTAAAAAACACATAAAGTATTAAAATTTATAATAAACCTTATTTTAAAATCGAACTAGAGTGTTATATTGATTACACAATGTTTTATTTCTTGTTTTTAATCGGCCTCATACTTAGAAAATGTCATAAAATCGTTAAATTGTCATCGACATCAATCTGAGGGTGGACAGATATTATTCTTTCTCCAACCATAATAAAATTAAAAAAATCCAGTATTTGCAAGTATTAGTCATATAAAAAATATTTTTATACGTATGTGTATAACAATTGCATAAATAATTAGCTTAATTCTATATATTACCATTAAAATTATTATAATAGAAATATTTTGTACACGTTATATTAAGAAAAACATAATAATTGTTTATTAAAATGCATGTTATCAAAACATACGTAATAATCGATTTAAATAAATCATATATAAATATTTGGTATATATAAAAATTATTAAAGTTCATAAAAAATATTATTGTTATAACTATATAGTTTTTTAAAGAAATATTTAATTGAATGCATTACAATTATATAAATTATACAGCACTATTAAAAATAACACTATTAATATCAAAGGAAATTGTATAAAATTTGAACTATAGAATGTATAATTTCACCGAAAAAAATAATATTTCTTAATATTTGTGTTTATTTTTGAAGACGCGCGTAATTAAAAAATTTATTTCATCCAGTAAATGACGTTTGTAATAATAATCGCAACACGAAAAATTACTTTGACGTGAGTAAATTATTTTTTTTTTTTATAGATGCTATTTCAATTGCATTGAATAAAATTTCTTGGTATTGTAGTATTTCTTCTTGCATTGATATTATATATATATATATATATATATTTTTTTTTAAATGCTAAATGCTGTTCATAATCTTGTATCCCATTTATTCCTATAAATATGTTTTACAAAAGCTTCATTCTTTTGGGCAGATTAGGCAACTCGGAGCATTACAAAACCATATGTAAATTAAATCATACAGAAGTAAATTATATTCAATTTATGCCGGTCGGTAATTTTACATTTAATCAAATAAAAATTAATTATTTTGCCGAATCGTGGCTGGGCTTCTTTTTTTTCGCCCCGACGATGCGTCTCGGGCGTCCCTTATCATTCGTCGTCGCATGAGAGCCTCGAATTTCTCATCCCACTATACAGTGTTTAACTTGTTACGCCAAATTAGAAGCAGCATTCATCTCATTGAGTGTAGTGTCGCTTTGCCCAATTAAGCTTGTGTGTTGCTGTGTGTAATACAGAGGAGGATCGAGAATCGAGAACCGAGAACCGAGAACCGAGAACCGAGAACCGAGAGACCCGAACACTCCGTTTTCGTGCCACAAAAAATGCCGTGCCTTGGCCACACATTAGCCTCGCTGTATTAGTCACTTTTACTAATTCCGGCCTTTGGTGTCTAGCCCCTACTTATGCCCAAACACGTGACCTAAAATTATTCACCTACATGTGCAGTCACGGTGTGAATATGAATGGACCTCCTCGTCTAGCACCATTTTTATTTTTAAATTGCATATCTGGAAAATTATAATCCAACCGACCTATACTTTTTATATTTACAAGCGCTTTCGTTATTCTCATTTTATTTGAAATTTTACGTGCATTCACTGTACTACATTATAAAGCATAGGCTTATATCATTTCAAACATTTACATTTAAGAGTATCTTTTATTTCAAGACATTCCCTTGTATTTTAATCGGTTACTTTTAAGCTTTTTATATTACAACTGTCTTGTCCAGTTCGAAACGAACAAATACTAAATACACAATAAATAAATAAATAAGTAAATTTAGCAGAACAAGAATAGCAAATATGTCCATTTTTGTATTTTCTTCTTTTTCTTTTCTTTTTTGTGTACCTCGTTCACATTGGACAGTCTATACATAATTTAAATTATAATTTAATATACAATTAATGATTTCATTTTCTATATCTTGAAAGCTAAGAATAGTAATACATAAGCATTTTTTAATGATATTTAACGGTTAAAGTTTATCGTATAATAAATAGTTCAAATTTGCAATAATGCAATAAAGTAATTCAATGAACGTTCGTTAATTAAACATTTGTTTATCATTTGTAAACTACATTTATGTGTAATGTATGACATTCCTAAATTATTGTATAATGTATTAATCTCTATACTTGACTATTAAATAATAAATTTTATATTGTTGTTACTTACAAATCGAGCAGCTGATAAGCTCTTGTTCTCACTTGAATTGCTCAATCCATAAAGAATATATTTTCCCAATGGCTTAAGTAGAGAATAACCACGTCTGTATTCTTCGCCATACATGCAATCCAATACAATGTCTACACCTTCTGGTGATTCTCTGAATGAATTGAACAAATAATCAGTTTAAACATTAATTTATTCGTTTAAAGTGTAATTAAACTAATTTAACTTCTAAAAAGTATTAAAAACATCTTGTGGCAATCACTACGTACCCGCATGTCATTTACCAACGGCACCATATTTCTCGGCTAATTTTATATAAGTATTGATCGTGTAAATACTATAGTTATTAACATTTTTAAAACAAAGTTAGAAATAAAAAGCAATCAAAGAGGACCCCAAATGTTACCTAGGAACGTTGAGGGAAAAAAGTAAAATAACTAAATCTAAGATTGGTCGCAAGGCAAACTCTCAATCTCTTACAATGCATATTTCTATTTCTCCAAAATCTCATTACGAGTACTCAGACTATCATGTAACAAAGAATAAATTTTAAATAAAAATTTTATAAAATTGAGTGAGTGTGGTTTCATTATCCTCATCTTATGAGCACCAAAATCATAAAATATGTACATTTAATTTAACTGTTTTAAAGTCTTTACAGTAAACATTTAAATATGTTTAATAGATTTTTAAATACAAAAATTTTTAATTGAGTAAGATGTTATTAGTTAATTCAGTTACATCATTGTTACATAGATTATCAAAAAGTATAAATAAAAGAGTAAAATACATTAGAAAAGTAGAAGTTAAAAATTATAAATAGTTATTATTTTTCATAGAATATTTCTTAAAAATTTGTTCTAAGCAAATGATTTCAAGTGTAAGAGGTATTATTGTTTTGCTCTGTATTGTTACAATGAATAAAAAGTTTCACCACGAATATTGATCAATATTTACAATACTACATAAATACAAACACACCTGTCCACAAAAGTAACATTCTAATTGTTCAGTTTCAGTATGTAAAATATTGGCCGTTGCGCCCACGAAGTTAACAGAGTACAACGATACATTTCATTTTCAAAAGTAAAGGAGAGAAAATTAATCACATCTTGAATTCTATATCTTATAAAATATATTTTCATGCATAATAGAAATACTCTATATTGTATAAATTTTTAACAAAAATTAAGATAATTCCTAGATTAATATTCTTTTTATATGAGTTAAATTACGTGGTACCCTATAAAAAATTGTTCAACAATCTGCGATTAGATGTAGTTGCAAATTATACTTAAGAAAAAAAATTTTTAATTGAAATTTTATAAAACTTTTTACAAAGTCCAATTAATTTATTAAATTTTCTAAATATTTACGTAAGTACTTTATTTCTAAGTCAATATAGTTGTTGTAATTTAAATCCAAGAAAATTATAATTTTAAATATATATTTTAAAATTAAAATTGCACTAGAATTCAAAATGAATTCAAATTATTCAATTATGAAATAGTTTTTCCTTTAACAAGAATAGTAAATTTTAACATATAAATTAACAATAATTACAACCATGTACGTTTATTAATTTATTTTAATTTTATGAATACGTTTATTTGTAAATTTCAACATCCATTTTTCTAAATTGTTTATTATATTTATGAAAAAATATTTGATGCAAAATTTTCACTGTTTATGCATTATTATAAAAGCATTAAGAAGATTAATATTTAATAAATCTACAAAAATATATATTTGAATTTAAAAATTAAAGTAAAGCAAATTCTTACAATAGTATAATAGATTAATGCTGTTACTTGTTGGATTTGATTGAGCTCACATATGACACAGTAATAACTCATAATTCTATTTTTACTGTAAGATGAAGCTCAAAATTAGCTATCGCTCGACTGAAATTACCGAACATGTGTTTTCAAGTAGATCTGTTACGCGAGTGTGAAAGAGACGAGGAAGACAGTCAGACATCGCTGTTAAAATCATTCACTAATAGGTCCAGAAATAGTTTTTTTTTTTTTTTTATCTCATCATGATAAAATAACTTTAATCCGTTTATTAATTTTCGAGCAAACACTGTACTTTATGTAAATAAACAAAAATTTAGAAAGAAAAAAATTAGATTGCTTTGCACTTATGTACTTGGACAGTTACGGTTTAATGTGAATGAATTCGTCGAAGGAATTTCGTACTTATCATACTCTCGCAAAACCAGCAATAGTGTTGTTGAAAAGCTTTAAGTAAAAAAAAAAAAAAATGCGGGATAGGTGTGTTGATTACGTATCGGTAGCTTGAAGGTGCGAGCAAAGAGTAGAAGGGCTCAAATCACCCCCGAACAATTTTTTCTATTCCATATTTCCTCGTTAGCATTTAAGTGCATACCATATTGTTTATTGTTCTTGCTCTTAAATTATTTTTTATTTTGGCGTGTTCACGACTTTTGTATTGTCATGAGCAAGTGCTGTTGTGAGTAAAATATTGTCGCGAAACTGTAGTTAAATCAAACAGTGCATCACTAGGTTGTAATATCAGTGCTAAATTCATGCAGTGCACTATTTGGCTACAATCAGTTCTAAATTCCGGATCTTACTAGAGGCGAGACGCGACCCTCGCTCCATCACTTCCTGGACTAAAGTATTGCATCAGAGTTCCCAGATCGTCCGAGTCAAAGTCTAGTTCCGCGGCACCGCGTACATAAGAGTATAATCTATAACTTAAATGTAACAATTAACTAGTTGTTTACAACTTGTAGCGAACGGCTTTTTCCTCCTTTTCAGTAAAACGATGTTTATGCCTTGCGACGTGATAATTGTAAGCAAGTCAGCCTCTCCATTATTATTATTATTATTATTTATATTACTTATCATTGCATCGCATTCTCAAGTAAATTCTTGTCATAGTACAAAAACACAATTTTTATATCAGTACATTCAAATACATTCAAATTTTCATATATATTAAAAATGAATGTGCAAAATATAGATTAGAAACAATAAGAGAAAATTGATAATGTTTAATAATAAACATAATAAACAGATAACTATTTATAAAACATAAAGATATCTTACTTTCTTACAGCTTCAGTGAAATCAGAACCTCTGTCAAGTAGATGGTTGATACTTCCAAAAGAATTTAAAGTCTCGTGTTTACTTTTATTGCAAACTCCAAAAATTGTTACATCATCTACCGTTTTAGCTAATTGGGCAACGGCTTGACCCTAGTTACCAAAATATTGTTATAATAAAAAAATTTTTTTCCAAACAATAATGTCAGTTACTTAATTTTATTGGGTTATATAAATTATGCATGTACAAATATAATATAAATATATTTTTGTTAATAGATGCTGCATAAAAAAATATTTCACTACTTTCAATGTTACTTAAAATAAAAAACAAATAAATAAAGAATGGATAAAAAATCTAAGAATGGTACGCACATCTAATAAATGCTAAGTACTTTTCTGGTACCAATAACAAGGTATTTACAATACGACAATAAATTTTCACTATTAAGAGATAAAGTAGCAAATGAAAAGAGTGAGAAAAAATTACGAAGAAATGTACTTTCTAACATATATTTATTTTATAAGATAGACTTTCGCTGCAATTATATTAAATTAGTATTTGGCGAAAATTCGTTATCTAGATTCCTTATACTTACGTCTTCCAAAAATGGCTATTTTAGGTTTCAACATAAAAAATTCAACTCTAGAATATTATGTTTAAGTACTACGTTTTATAAAAAGAAATGTTTTACATTTACCGATTTTTACTTAAAAAATGTAATCAGACTTCTCTTTTCTATTTAAAAAAATAAATTCACGACTTTTATAAACTTCATATCAGAACTATGAAATTCTTGGCAAATTATTATTACCCTACTGTTACTATCCTTAATATTTCGCAAACTGTAAAATTTTATAATAAAATTTCACATTACATTTCATAATTTATAATTTGCATAGAGTATAAAAACAAGGAGTTATTATAAAAATAACTAAACTTTTCGATAAACGAAATAACAGTGTATTTAGGTTATTTCTGTATATTATAGAATTTGTATTAAGAAGATTGTAGATGATATAGTCAATTAAATTTTCATTTGATTGATTAAAATAGTATTTAATAATTTAAGATATTGACTTCTATTTTAATAAAAGTTCATTTATTTATTCAATTAATGTAATTTATGTATTTATTATTTTTAAACCTTTACTTTGGCAGTATAATTTTTTTTTAAGATTTAATTTATAGTAGTAAATGATAATTACTGATAATCGAATGATAAAATATGGATAAATTACTTATGTTTAATTTATTAACAAATATACATAATAGAGGGTAATATGTAGATTAAAACTATGAAAAATATTAAATTACTTTTTAATTTTAATGTCGAGAGTTAATCTATTTTTCATGCAATAATCTGAGATTTTATTGATCTTAAATTTTATTTCGATTATTCTGATAATATCAATAAATGTCTGCGACCCAAAAAAAAATTTTCGCAGGTAATAATACAATAAAATTCTAATTTATAAGTAATAAAAAAATACATTAATTCTACAATAATTTCATCCTACTGAACAAATACAACACCTTAAAAATAGAATTCAATTTAGGTGATATTAACTAAAATAAAACTAAAAAATGAAATAAAAAAATTAAATAATTTTGCCAATTGATACTTACAATACCACCTCCGGCACTATGAAGAAGTATACTTTTTCCAGGTTTAAGATTTGCAAGTTCAAATAGCAAAATATATCCGACCGTGTAGTTCAGTGTAATAGCAACGGCATCATTGAAACTCATTTCATCAGGTAAGAGATAAACCGCTGTTGCTGGTACCGAAACGTATTCTGCCCAAGCTTTATAATCTGGCAAAGCCACAACTCGGTCGCCTACCTATAAATTATAAATTATTAAATTAACAATTAAAATAAACCATTAAAAACATTGTTTAAAATTAATAAATGTCATGCGCGCAACTTTGAAACTTTAATAGATATTAAATTAAAGGATCAATTAAAGTAATAAATTATTACAAATAACACATGAAATAATCAATTTTTAATAAAAATTTTCAATAATTTTTTTAAAAAACATGAAATTTAAGAATAAAATTCATAATTCTACTTTTGTTATTTCACTAAATTCCGTTATATATTGTTACAAAATTTTGAATATTACTTAATTGTATTTTTAAAAATAGATAGAAAAACACGATATGAATAAGTAAATAGAATATAATATTATATGCGATAATACAAATTAAAAATTATGTTTACTTATGAAGAAAACAAAAAATGTTTTTTATAGATATCCAGTTGATGTTGTGTGTGAGGTATTATTCATAATTTTAAAGTCACTTTTGATTATAAAAAAATGAGTTAGAAAAAAATTAAATAAATTAAGTAGAAATTGCTAGTCTAATTTTAGAATAAATGATTTAAGTATTTATTTATTATTGTATTGCTTACTTTAAAATTAGTAACATCTTGACCAACTTCTGTAATTTCACCAGCACACTCAAAACCCATTATGAATGGAGGTTTCAATGGACAATCCAAAGATCCTTGTCTCGTAGCGAGATCGTGAAAACTCAAACCACTAAAAGTACAAAAAAATGCATTGTCTAATTTTATATTTTTATAAAAAATTTATTTTTTTTAAATAATAAATATTGTTATTGTTGTTGTTGTTGTTGATATAAACTGTCCGAAAAATTTTTAAATTAAGATAAATTATAAATTTTAATTTATTTTAAGATTTATAAAATGACTTGATATACATTATTAATTATGTATTTTCGAATGAATAAAACCTGAGAACAAGGAATAAATATTTTTTGGAACATTTAGTATAAAAATAGCTTTATGTATAAATTAAGGAAATAATAAACAATTAACGTACGTTAATTTGAATAAATTTCAATTGTAATATTTTAATAAATATTTTTAAAACTTTTACTGTTATAAAATACACAAAAATTCCAATAAAATTTTTTTCTAAATTAATCGAAACAATAAATTTTATTACCTGCTAATAAAAAACCCATATTCTAAAAAATTTGAAGCCTAAGTAAAAGCATTCAAATATTAACTATTTTAGTGGTCAAAGCTTCATTGTATTAAAAAAATTTAACTAGTAAGATGCTCGATATCGCGTTATTCCACATAAAGAGAAATTGAAATGAAGAGACAAAAAGCTTTTTTCATATACCGTGAATTATCTTACAATTAATACTAAGATTTACAAATCTATATTCAAATATTAACTACACATGAAGTTGAATTTCTCTTTTATGAATGAAATACTGAAAATTTCGTGAATCTCTAAAAGTCCATACGCAAAAAATACTGATATAATTCACATCATTCATTAAAACAGTTAGTTGATTAAAGAAGTTGAGAAACCAATAAATTCAACTTTTAAAGTGAATAATATTTTTTATAAATGTATGTTATAATCATGCCTAATTATAACGATGTTTATATATATGTATAAAGTAAACCTTTTAATATTAATGAATAAAATTAGAAGGTATGCTTTGTACTATTACTCACTACTTATGTATTGATTTTTATTTAGAAATTTGCTTCTTAATTTCGTTTAATTTAAAAATATCTAATATATTCATTAAATAAAATTATAAATTTATTTGTTAATTATAGAATAATCTGTGATTGAATAAAAACATTAAAAATATTGTTATACTAATTTAATTTTTTAAAGCTAAATTTTATTTTAATTATAAAGTTTATAAAATAAATAAAATGCAATTTTTTAATAAGTTTCTTAAAGGAATAATTAATTAAATACTTCACTAAGATTAAATATGTAATTATATTATATAATTCAAGTGTATTATTTGTATAAAATTTTAGCAATATTTTTTTACAACTTATGAATTTGGCTTATGACAACTTATGAAAAAAGGTCTAGTGCTATTGAAATATATAAAATAGAAATTAAATACATATGATTAATATTTTCATTTTAATTACACAAAGCTAAAACTTAACTTTTGAATTTAAAAAATAAGATACTTATTATTCAATTCGGTAACTCAACTAAAATTTAAATAACAATGCAATAGTAAGAATAATAATTTATATACATATTACAGTTTGAGAAAGATTAATTTGTTAAAATTATATATTATTAACATAAAATCAGTATATTTAATATTGAATATATATACACACTTTATTTAATTTAAAACGTTATTGATTAATCCTCTATTTTTAATACAATTTCAGATATACTTTACAAATATTTTAGTGCATTTAATTATATTAATTAATAATTCAAAAGTAAATGTATAAGAATTTACAACATTATAATAAAGTATAGTATTGACAGATTAATAAACAAAGACATTTTGAAACATGTACTATAAGATTTTTTTTTATAAGATCATTCTGTATAAATAGATTAACGAATACATTGTGTGCTTATAATATGTTGCTTAATTAAATGGAATGTAACAATTTATATGAATTTTTATTTGTATGTGGCTATGCATATGAAAATATGTCCAAATTTATTAATATATATTTATTTAAATTTTAGCTTTGAAAAAATATATTAAAATGACTTACCAAAATAATTGTGAGAACCAAAGTTGGTATAAATATACCAATATGATATAATTTGAGTATTTTTCAATAAATATAGTAAAAAATTTGTAATTCAATGCATATGTATATACATATCTATACAAACTCGCGCACGAGCGCGCGCGCACACATATACACTCTTAATCATGAACGCTCGCACCCACACACCCACACCCACACCCATGCCCGCACCCACACCCATTATTATTACTTATAATGGAGCATATTACATTTAAGTTAATAATTTTAGATTTCAATAAATTAATATTCACTCCAAATACAAAATCCATGCAAAAGTTGAACGAATATATCAATGATCATGTTATGTCCTTTGTACTTGAAATAAATAAATAGTATATAATAAATAATATAAAACTAATAATTGTTAGTACCAAATTTTTAGTTTATTTGGTACGAACTGTAGACAACACAATTAATTAGCTTCAATTTCCAATTGACTCGAAAACAAAATTTTGAATTGTACAGTACTTACCATGATTTGACCTTGATAAGAACCTCATTTTCGGTGAATGTAGGTTCAGGCTTCTTAAGTGGTTTAATATTTTTAAATCCTCCAAATCCGTTAAGCACGACGGCCCGCATATCCTTGGGTAATTCTTGGCTGGATTTATCGCCGTTTTCTTTAGGTTTGTCGCCATCTCCATTCTCTACAACCTTCTCATTTACATTTTTCTCGTTTTTTTCTTTCTTGGATCCACTATCCTTATTGTCGGTAGAAACTATCTCTTGTTTTTGATTTTCTGCCTCGTTTAAATTAATTTCTTTATTTTCAGACATTTTCTTTGTTTTATTTTACGCGGCAAGCCGAATATATTTTATTGTGCGTTCTTCAACTTTTTCGGATTAACAACTAACTTAAAATCTCGACACGACTTCTCCGTAAAATATTTTAGTACACAATATTTAGGAGGCAAAATGTATTATTATTATTTGCTATAATATAGTTTGCAGGATATTTGGTGACAGAGCACGAAAAAAGATACGACGTAACAAAAAAACTATAAACTAATAAAATTTCTGTTCTCAAATAAAAATCAAGACGTTATAATAATTGTAAAAATACGTAATAACCGGAGTCGACCAAACCGGCAGATTAACAATGTAAAGTACCGGCGAATTAACCGTTTGATGTAATTATACTCCCTTCTTAGTGAAATCTCACACACATAAATATATACATCCGTTCAAAACTAGGAACAAGTATTTTAACATAGACTCGACTGTCGCAACGAAAAATTAGGCGCATGAAAAATAACTTGTGCTCACGCCGCACAGGCGCTCTATTGTTGCCTAGCAACGCTCTCTTTTAGAATTCATCGATATACATCAATATTGTTTTACATTTTTATAAAGTACATATTAAATCACCTAAAATACGTAATTGAGAAAATATGTAATTGATTGCCTTTATTGTTTTATTACTTTCGGATAATTCTCGAAATTTTTTTTTGTTTGTTTATTACACGAAGTGTCATTGTATATAACTATAATTTTATAGTATATTATAATGAATTTATATAAAAGTTAATTTACAAATATATTCACTTTTAGAATTGCTATTTTTAAAGCATATTAATATTTTTATATTACTTAATTAATCAATTTGTTCTATGTATATTTTTCTATTAGTCTCTTTTTTTTATATATTTATTTTCATTCACTTATTCTCTAATTAAATGGTAAGAAATAACATGTGAATATTCTCATTCATTGTTCAAAAATGTACACTAAATTCTTATTTTATTTTTTTTTTATTTCCATTGCAACTAAAGCAAATTCACAAAATGTATTATATTTAAAATGTATACCCCTCACAAATTTTATTCAATAGTATTGAACTACGAATTTTTTATTTTAGGAAAAATATTTTAAAGTATTTAACGGTATTGTCTAACTTTCTAAAAAACATATTTTTCCAAAAAAAACCGTTTTTTTTTGTATGCCAAATTCGTTTTAAAATGTCAAGAAAGTATCAAGTTCACGTGCTTTCTATATTTTCTCAAAAATTCAAATTAATTGGATAATTTGAGTTGCAGCTATAATGTGATCCATATTTGAATATGTAGTTATCAAAAAAATAGATTTATATTTTCTATTCTTTTATTCTACTAAAAATAAATATTAACTTTCTATATCGGTAAGAAAATTAGAATTTTACTTTATTTAGTTTTGTAGACAAATCGTTATAATAGTAAAATACTAATAATAGTTACGTATATACAAATGAAAATTAATTTTAGTTTTTACTTCATATCCGTTTTCTCAATACATCAATTATATACTACTGACATTAAATTGTTCAAAATAAAATCAACGAATTAAAAAATTATAAGAAATTCTATTATTCTATTTATAGAAGTTTTAAAATTATGTTCATTCTCAATAAAATAAAAAGAAATAAAGTATGTATTACTTGTATAGAGAATTTTAATAAAAAGCCGTTTTATAATTATAAATGTTTACCTTCCATGATTATTATTGTTTACTTTGGATTCTTCATAAATTCTGCAGGCCTAATGTACTCACTTTCTTATTTTTTAATTCTACGATAAAATTTTTTAATCAATACAGAAAATCTTTATTAAAAAAGTATAAAAATAGACAACTTAAAAAGTGTATAAAATAATTATTGTAGCAATACAAGTCTGTAGAATCAATATGCTTACAACCTTTATTATTTGACTTGTGAATATCATAAAACAGTAACAGTAACCTTAATACAAACAAATAGCTGTAAGAGGTAATATCAAACACTGTTATATTATGTAATATATCTGATTTAACATAATTAAGAATGTTTGTTTGATTTTATTAAAAAAACTATAGCTCAACTTGGATGTGTTTGATCCTTTGAGATACCCTTCCTTTCGTTACTTAAGATGCTACATTGATTTTTTTTTTATTTAATTATGAAAAAAATTGATTTTGTAAAAATGAATATCAAAACTTTAGTTTATATTTAAATATATTTATTATATAAATATGCTGATGCATGGCTCGACGCTAGATCGATTCAATGAATAATTTTCAGTTACAACAATATCTGTTACTTGTTTCGATAGTCAGGAAGATTATTTCTATTCTAACAGTTTAATAATTAAAAATTTGAATCTGTCAAAGAAAATTCCTGTGAATAATGCAAGTAATCATACTTAAACATTCATGGGTTTTCTTTAGATTTTTCATCAAGCCAATTGCCGATTTTCCTCGATCCAGGGGAGTTTTTTCTTTCTTACTACTTCACATTCATTTTATGATAAACAGTAATGTTTCTTAAAATTTCACTATTATCCTTTTATCAATTATTTTAGGCCTCAAGTATTTTACTAAAAAATTTTAACTCATTTAAACTGGAAATTTTTATAAGCTGGTCTATTATTAAAATATAGTGGATGAAAAATATCATAAATAAAAATCATCATTTATAAAAAAAACTAATATTTTAATACCAGTAATTATAACTTTTTAATAATTAATAATAACTAAAATTATTAATTTTTAAAATTTCGCTGTTTTTTATAAAACGATGATAAAAAATTGTTCAAGCATAAGAGATCGTCTTCGCTAATCGACATTTCTGTTTATATCACGTTGATTATTTACTGTGGTGACATCTATAAATGTAATAAGGATAATAATAATAATAATAACTTTTTTCAAATCTCTTTGAAAATCTTTCCTTTTATTCATCCTAAATTATAATATAAATGCTATAGGATTAGACATTATATTTAGCTAATACTTTTTGAATAAAGCACTAATTGATTAAAATTTATTTATTATGTTTATAATCAACTATATGAACTTGTAAATTGTTACCATAAATTATGATAGTAAACAATAAAGTTTACGTAATTTAATACAATTTTCTAGTTATATATACATATGAATTCAAAATGATAGTAAACTATTGAAAAGCCTTACAAAATCAAAAAGTTATTCCATTTGAATAGGTTAGGGTTGGACAATATCTTGATATCGTATTTTCAAAAAAGTATAGAATTATATTTTTTCATGCATTTTCTAGTTATAAATTAGATTTTGTAAAAAGAGTACTAAAATAGTTTTTATTAGTTTTAATTAAAGAAAATTTTTGTTAAGCTTATAATATTCTAAAAATATATTTCTATTGGTTAATCAGTCTCCAGTGCTTTAGAAGTTGGTGAAATAAAATACCAACAATGTTGATTGATTTCAAACTTGTCATTTTTTAAATTATAATACAAAAATTTAGATTAAATTTTTTAAATATTAAAATATAAAATTATATTGTAGTTATGTAGTATATAGATTATTTTACAATACTTCAAATAAAATATTTATTATCATTCATAATGAATTTAGAATTGTTAGGTAAATATTATACAAATATGTAATATTTTTAAATACATAAATAATTAAAAATTATTATTTTTCAGAATCATTTGGGCAGAATTATCCAGAAGTGAGAATAAATTTTATTTTATTATTTATAAAACTATAAAAGTTCTTTAAATATTTGTATTAATATTAAAAAAACAAACACGGTTAAGATTTTTTAGTTAATAAAATTACTTTATATACCTATACAATATTTAAATAAATTATTTTAATTGTTATAATTTTTTTATAATATTGTTAATTATTTTTACATAAATATCTTTAAAAATTTATTTAAAATTACATGAAATTATTTTCAATTATAACAGAAATAATTTGTGATAAAATAAATTATATTTCATGTCCTTTAAAAAAGAAGCCATAATTTTATTTAGTAATATTTTTAATGGCAATGATCAAATGTTAACTACTCAAAGATTATTATAGTTATTTATACATTATAAAAATATAAAATAAAAAATTTATATATTTTAAATATAATAAATATAAATATTAAAGCACAAAATATAAGCTATAATAAAAATTAGATATATAAAATAATTTAATAATAAAATACATGTACATAAAAAATTAATTCTTTTTTTAAAGGAATTTGATGGAACATTAGATTGTATCTCTCTTGCTGTAACCTGTACATTTAATAAACGAGGTACTTTACTTGCTGTAGGATGTAATGATGGAAGAATTGTTATTTGGGATTTTTTAACTAGAGGTATAGCTAAAATAATTAGTGCTCATGTTCATCCAGTATGCTCTTTAAGGTACAATGATATTTTTCATTTTAAATATTATTAAAAACAAACAACAATAATTACATAAAAAATATTACTAACTTCTTAAAATTAGTTGGTCTAGAAATGGTCATAAATTATTGAGTGCTTCAACGGATAATAATGTATGCATATGGGATATTTTATCTGGTGAATGCGAACAAAAATATCGATTTCCATCACCTATTTTAAAAGTCCAGTTTCATCCAAGAAATTGGACCAAATTTTTAGTATGTCCAATGAGACATGCAGCTGTTATTGTAGACATCCAAGGGACTCATCAAGTTGTACCACTTGATCAAGATGTAAGCAATTATATTCCAGTACATTAATGATGTATATTTCATTATCTTTAAAAATCTAAATTTTTTTTTTAGAGCGATTTAAATATTGTAGCATCTTTTAATAGACGTGGTGATTATATTTTTACTGGTAATGGTCGAGGAAGAATTTTAGTTCTTGATATTGAGTCTTGTACAGTAAAAGCATCTTTTAAAATATCACAAGGTACAGCTAGTAATACAGCTGTCAAAAGCATTGAATTTGCTCGACGAGGCTCTTGCTTTTTGGTAAATACTGCAGATCGAGTAATTCGAGTTTATGATAGTGCTGAAGTTTTAGCTTGTGGACAAGATGGACAACCAGAACCAATACAAAAATTACAAGATCTTGTCAATAAAACAACATGGAAAAAATGCTGTTTTTCAGGAGATGGAGAATATGTATGTGCTGGTTCCGCAAGACAACATGCATTATATATTTGGGAAAAAAGTATAGGAAATTTACAAAAAATTTTACATGGAACAAAAGGCGAACTGTTACTGGATGTAGTGGTAAAATTGCATATATTTTATAAATTTTATATTGTATATTAAAAAATTTTTTAAATAAATGTTTATTGCTGTAGTGGCATCCAGTCAGACCTATTATTGCATCGATATCATCAGGAGTAGTTTCAATTTGGGCACAAAATCAAGTAGAGAATTGGTCTGCTTTTGCCCCAGATTTTAAGGAACTTGATGAAAATGTTGAATATGAAGAGCGTGAAAGTGAATTTGACATAAGTGATGAAGATAAATCTGTAGTTCAAGGGGAAGAAGCTCAAGATGAAGAAATTGAAGTAGATGTTGCTTCTATAGACAGAGTTGCAGCTTTTTGTAGTTCAGATGAAGAGACTGAAGATCAAGAAACTTTACAATTTATACCAATTTCACCCGAAGTTGAAGAAAATGAAGAAGCGATACCTATGTCTCATGAAATTCCCACAAAAAAACATAGATTTCATGACATTGATTTAAAAGGAGCTCCAACAGATGGTATTATTTTTTATCTTTCATTTGTTATAATTTGAACACAATTTTATACATATTTTAATGCTACACAATTTTTTTCTATGAATATTAATTCATTAATTCTACAAGAATTATTTTTACTTTTTATTAATAAATTTAATTGACAAAATCTAAGAACAAAAATAATATATTATTTAAATCAAAGTAATAATTTGTTATTTAATAAAATTTGAATGTAATTTAGTATTTATAAGAATAAAAGTAAAATAATATTTTTCTTTTTATAAAAATTTAAAATCAATAAAATTTTTTTATTAATTAATTTACTGGATAAATTATATTAAAGAAATTATACTACTTAATAAATAAGATATTTTGTAAATAATAATTCGAAAATATATAAAAATGAATATTTTATTATTTTAAATATTCAAAAAAATTAAAACTTTTATATTTTCAATAATTTTTTATATTTAATATTAGAAAAATAATATTGATTCTAAATATATTCAAAGAAATACAATACATCACATTTTTTCCATTAAAATAATACTTATTAGAAGAAACATAATGTACTTTAGATATTTTTTGTATAGCAATAATTAATTTTATTATATTTTTAATATAAATTCAATATTAAATGTAAACTAAATAATAATAATGGTTTTTTTGTAATTAAAAGTTTTATTTTTGATTATTTCACTTTTTTAAAGTTTTATTGTATTTTCTGTAAAAGTAAAAAATTAAATATCTTTTTTTTAATTATAAATTTTTTTTTATTATAGTGATTCATCCTTTATTTAATAAAGGAAAGGATAAGCCAGCAGCTAAAAAAGGCAGACCCAGATTAGAGCATCGAAAAGGAAAATAATTTTGTTTTTAAACAATTATTAAACTGAAGCAATATTGTAAAAAATAATTTTTATGTCATTTATTTAAAAATGATTTAAATACTAATCGACATCTTTAAGGATTTTATCCATGTATTAATGAATGAATTTATATTTATGTCATATTTTAAACTGTTATATTTTATTTATATGAAAGTATAGAATTGATATGAGCTTTTTTTAGTAAATACTTTTCATTAATTTACAATAGTTGGTTTCAAAATAGATTTAATGAATTTTTGTTTTTCATAATGGTAAATGACTGATTAGATGTAATATAGAGTAAGATTAGAATTGACGATTCTGAAAAATGTATTTTTTTTTTCATCTAATAAAATCACAGTTGTATTTACGTAATTTAAGTTTCAATTTCTTTCAAAAGCTACTATAAATTGATTAATTAAAAGGTAAATTTTTTTGCGCATGTTTATATATTGTCACTTTTAAAATAATTACTCATGAAATTATTATTAACGGGGATATTCTGGGGAGGAGTTGCTTAATATATTGGGGTTCGTTGAAGAGTAGTTTGATTGATGGTATAGGTGAAACATAAAATATTGTGTTTGTATTATAATGATCGGGTTTGGCGTTTATTATAAATACAAGACCAAGTCTCATATTGGCACATTATAAATAGTTTCGCGAGTTAACGCTATTGATTACAATTTAACTAATTCATGACCTACGATTAACAATTAACATGACTTTTAACTGAAGATACATTATTCGTAACTTGCAATTATGTGAATTAAACATGATGTACTATTACTATAATATCGATCCAGAAGACCCAATTATTTCTGATCACCGCGTAAGCAAATATCTATTTTACTTTCTCTTTGTTTTCAATGAAAAATCTCGTTCTGTAGGGTGGAGGTTGTCGAAAATATGTACAAAGGGAATTTGACGAATAGTGTTTTAGCTCACGGCAAATCGTTTAAGAAATTCGCAGAGAAACGAAAAGCCCTTGCATTCTCTTCGAGTCACTCTAGCGAGTAAAAAAGCGGAAAGTCTTGTTACCAAAAAATCTTAGGATATAAAATCGGTGGGATATCAATATTTGGATGAAAACCCTTGGCTTAGACCCTCTGGATGTTCAGGTGAAATAACACGTTAAGAACGCCTCGGAGTCCGAAACAAAAAAGAGTATAAGACAAACACGTACTTAAGATATTGTGGCCACTTGATGTTGACTGCCAAGATTATTGCTTGTTCATATTTCTTGGACTATGTCTATCTAATGGGGAAAATTCTTTCAATCTTTGATTATTATTATGTTGGACTGCAAATCGCTCATACAAAAAGATTTACTTTACAGATACGCGTCAATCAGCGGTCCGGTGTTAATCTTTTTTCGACTTTACAACTTTTTCCACTATTTTTTTTACCGATTTTCATCGAAGTGATTAGCCTTTTTTATTTGTTAAGAAAATTTATAACATCGGTTTACATTATATATTTTTGTCAGTTGTATTGATAATAAAAGGTAATGGAGAAGTGAGGTTTTGATGGAAGAAAGAGATTTTTTTTTAGCAAATTTAATCCCTAAGAAAGAGAAAATTTTATACTTATAGTATTTAAAAGGAATTGACAAATAGACAGTATTTTATTTTTACATATAAATCTTATGATAATATGATATTTTAAATATATAAATGTGGATAGGATGAGCGGAGGCTATCGCGTTTACTTTATAGATTTACAACATAAATAATTTTAAACACAATTTAATTTTGTCAATTTATTTATAATATGCGGGATTCGCAAGTTCAAATTATAAAAAAATTTACAGGATGCAAACACAAGTAAGATAAGGACAGCAGGGATAATCAGGTTTGAGTGAAATTATTGTGGAAATCATCATGGAAGCATCTTGATTTTTCTAGTTAAGACAAGTTCGAATGAATTTCGACCAAAAATAATAGATATGCCTAGTAGGTTTTCTTCAAGCAATTTCTAACAGCTGATGAGTCAACCGTGAGCTGATTGGTCGATACATCGGTTACAGCATACGGATTGTTGTAGTGGGGTTGTGACGAAAAACACAAAATGGGCACATCACAAGGAAAAAAGCATTAGAAGAATCATCATAAACAACATCACGATCCCTCACACGATGCAACAAAGTATGCATAAAACGGGAGGATCACACACATCATATCGTCATATGTAAAACAATTGAATAAGTTCGCATTCATTTGTATAATGACAAGTAAATGTTTATAGATGGATATGAAAATGAATTATATCTTGCCTATCTTTTCCTGTTTACCCATTCCATATTTATAGTTTTATTTATTTTATTATTTATTGAAAATGTTGGTACCCCAGCTGATGAACGACAGAATTCTTCGGGTTTAATTTATTTGAAAGTATTAAAATTGTAAGGGTATATGCCATATCGACGCTTTAGGATAAGAAAGCGGTATACTGTGTTATCAAACTTAGCTATAAACGCACTATTGTAATTATATGTTAAGTTAGCTCCCCTACTACGAGGAATTTCGTTATGGTCACTATTCAACGTCACACCCCCGAAATTGAATACAACCGTTTCCACGCTCTTTCTGCCTTAAAGGACAATACAATACTGCGTTACCCTGTGCGAAGTTCGCGCATCTTTCTACCTGATGTCTACCTCGGGGATTACCTACTCTTCTCAATTTCGATCTAACGCTCTCACGGATTGTGCATGTAGCGGAGCTTTTTCATCTTTTTGATAGAACTTATTAAACACCATAATACCGAAATCGAAGATAAAATGACCCCACAAACTCTTAAAAATCTTATTGCATCACAACAGGTACACTTGGAGTCAGTAAAACTAATACACCATCCTATTAGAATACGAGAGAGTACTTTCGTTACAAGACATTTACAATAATAAACAAAATTAATAGAACTGAAAAAACTCCTTATTAATTCTTCTTAATTATTATATTATTAATTAATAAAAATACTTATATAAATTTACATATTACGATTTTAAATATTATCTCATTGAATAAGTGGGCAAATGGTGATTTTCGGAAAAATCAAATTTTTTTGAAATTTTATATCAAATGAACCAAGCAATAATAAAACTACATTTTTTTGTACTTATATTCGCAACTTTTTCATAATCATTCGACGTTAATAAAGTAAAAAATTGTAAAATGTAATATATCATGTAAATAAAAAGTCAGCGTTATTATTGAGAAAATTCGAAACACGATATATTGAAATATAAAATTAAACGATTTATTTTTTTATTAAAATTATAAAATTAATACTAAATAGTAATAGGTATTTACGTCAGGAAATCGTATATATAATTTGACGATGATTGATGAAGATTTTCAGATTTATGTAAAAAAATATTACATAAATTTTTTATATACTTGATTTGTCTGTATGCACATTTTTAATTGAATCATTGGTCAGATTCGCATTAGTATATTATATTTTCATCAATATTTGAATTTTATTTTCGAATTTCACGTCAGTCTTTCGGTGAGTGTTGCATATGCTTGAGCAGTTTAAGGTCAAAAACTTTTTATAATTTTTTATTAAAAATAGTCATTTTAATAAAATTATAGTGAGGGTATAGCTAATTTAGGCAGAGATGTATTTGAACAAAAAAAAAAAAAAAAAAAATTAATAAATATTGAGCATTTATCGAGAAATAGGGTTTGAATAATAGTTTTGACTGTTTAAAATGTTTTGTGTTTTTTTTTCTTTTCAAAATTTAAGAAAGGTACATTAAAAAAACATGGTATTTTCAGAGGGTCGATCAACGATCCACCCTTCTGCATTTTTTCTCGAAATTCAACGGTTCGTAAGCTGGCGTGGATTATTGGATTATTATTTTTTCTCGAAATTTAACGGTTCATAAGGTTGGGTGGAGGTAATCCAGTGTGTCCCTTTGCTTGTGGTCTGTTTATGGGAGAAATTAGTTTGGAAAAAATCCGTTAGGTTTTAATAATAAAATTTTTAATTTTGTATCTAGAATTTGGTTCATCTCTAAAAATAAATATTATTTTCGGACTAGAATATGGTGTAAAAGGTAAAATACGTTCAAATTTTTTGGAACTATATACGGCAGGATGGAAATACACACATAGATGGAACGGTTCCGTGTCGCTTTTACTGTTCAGCTTTCATCTAGTGTATTTATTATATATTCCCTGATATAATTGAACTTAAATGCCTTCAGTATTGTAGTACATTAATGCAGTGACGGTTTTGTAATAGTATGAAGTATAAAAATTTAACTACAAGGAAAAATAAAGATTTAAAAATCGTTTACTTTTTAATTTATACGCGGTTTCTGAAAAAGCTTTTGTATGAAATCTGTTGTTTAGTCCAGAAACAAAAGCATTCAATAAATAATATCAAACAAATAAATTATCGTATATGTACATGTATTTACACATAATTGTCATTCGGTAACATTAATATGAACATTTTTTACGTATGCATGTATGAATGAATTAGTGTTAAAAGAATGAATAATATAGGGTATAATACTTACATGTGTATATATGCGCGTGCGTGTGTGCTTCTATCTCCACACATGTATTTAATACATGTACAATAGAAGCAAGAAGCTTTTTCCCTTATTTAGCATTTTTCAATATCATCTTTTTAAAAATGCTAGAATTTATATTACAGTACTATTTTGAGAATATATAATTTTTATCAAGAAGCTTGAATTATATACATGAATAATTCTTTTAATTAGAGAGACACTATTTTAGTGCTGCATGCCTCATGTACAGGCACGAGCATCAATGAAGATGAGTGGTGAAATGTTTGAGGGTAAGGATTATCCAACTCAGTGGGCTTTGAATCCCTCAACTTACCAAAAAATGAATAGTGATCAAGGTAATAAAAAACTTAAAATATAAGTTAAAAAAAAGGAGTGATTATATTTTGTAATAGTAAATTTAATTTTATCTAGTACATCTAAATAACATTGTATTAACACAATATATTTTGTACTGCAATACAAAAGTACATAATATTTAATTGTATAGAAATAAGTTAACCAATGGAAAATTATAAAATTTGAATATTTTTTTTTAAATAGTTTTTCATGCATAATTGTAAATATTTAATACATTGTAATTTTTGTAGTGGATTGGGCTGCTTTAGCACAGCAATGGATCAAAATGAAGGAAACTGCTGTGCCACCAGCACCACCTCCTCCACCCATTTTAGATGGCTTACAAGGTTCGTCATCAAATGATGGTGGAGGTGAAGCACCTATGGATATGGATACTAAAGATGATGATATACCTCCAGCTCCACCAGCTCCAATTATTAGTGGCACAGGTATATACATTTTTTGATAAAAATGTTTATGATAATAATTTTATTTATGTATTATTTATTAAATATTTCACTGAGAAATAAATTTATGAATGTATAATTTCTAGATGGTTGGAATCAATGGAATCAATGGGGAGGTCACTGGAATCAAAATACAGTTGGAATAGCACCTGGTAACTGGGAATGGAATAATCTTCCTGGAGAATCAGATGGAAAATCTATTGTGATTCCAAATGTTCCTAATAATGCAATTATTCCTCCTCCAGCACCAACAATTTCCTCAAATAGCTCAACATTTTCCAACCACTGTGCTCCATCTACTGTTGTACCACCTGTACCACCATCTATACCTCCTACATTTGCATATAACACCATACCCATTGCTCAAACACAATTTACTAATCAAGTAAGATTAATTGTTTAAATTATAATTACAATTTTAACTATTTAATATTCAACTTTTTCAATCCTAGGTTCCTAATAATAATTTTTGGAACGAACAACAACATTCAGTTATGCCAGTATCAGCAATTCCTGTCCAATCACCTTCTTTTATGAAGGGTATGCGTCCAAATAATAATAGGATTCCAATGGTTACACCTACGAGTGCACTGTCAGCAACAGATATAGGAATACCAAGAAATAGGGATGCAAGGGAAAGAACACCTGAAGATGATCTTGCAAGTACACTAGGTATTAAAAAATTAAATTAATTTTATTATTCTTATTTATATTATATTTATATTAATATATAATTTTTGAAATTTAGATACAGTTAAACGTCGACAGCTTCCAGCTTGGATTCGAGAAGGCCTTGAAAAAATGGAAAGAGAAAAACAAAAAGCTGTTGAACGTGAAAGACAAGAAATTCTTCGAAAACAAGAACTAGAAGCTCGTAAGCAAATTGAAGATCAGGCTAGAGCTGTTCTTAATCCTAGTAAAAGTAAATTTGTAAGTATTTTTAAATCTTTTTAATAGTATGATATTGGGATATAATTCTTTTTAATAACATAATTTTTATTAAGTCCTAAAAAATCTATACTTTGGTACTGAATAATTTGAAATCTATTTTTTGATACTCATTAATTATTTGCTTACGTAAATACAATATATAATTATCAAAATAAATTTTTATTTCTTTTATTTAAATGATCATTTTAGGAAATATTGATTAACTAAAAATTGTTAATTACCTTTGAAGCTACTTAGATAATTTAATTATTAATTTAATAGTAATTTCAATTTTAATTCAGTACAAATCTTTTTTTAATTGTATTAAAAGTAAATCATTTTGAATATTAATATAATAGAATATGATTAAAAGTCTACAATATTTTGAAAATTCATACAATTTATTGTTTTTATTATTATTAAGTTGAAAATTTTTCTAAATTTATTCTTGTCGTACCAAATATGATTGTATTACAATTTATTATTTTATTTGATTACAATAAAAAAGTGAATATTATTATAAAACTATTTATTAAAAATAGTTTGTAAAAAACGATTATAAAAAAACAATAAGTGTTTTTAAAATGTTACTATTGATATGTTATTTTGTTTTGAAGAATATAATAATTGTTTAATAAATATATTTAAAATATACTGCAATAAACAAAAATTGAATTTAATATTATCATAGAAGTTGTTTATTAATATTCGACTAATTTATAAACTTAAAAATTAATTACAGTTAAAATAAATATTTCAACTGCATTTTAAATAATATTTTTTGAAATTTATTCTATTTAATGTAATTAAATTATTTAAAAAATACATTTTTATGAAAATATTGTTAAAAAATTATTGTGGTATTATTAATTAAATATATTGATAAATTTGATCTAATTATTTAAATATAAAAGTTTGTTTACTTAATATTTTATGCAATTTTTTTATTATAATACATTTGAATGTTAAAATAATTTATCAATTATTATTAATATCTTATAGGATTCTGATTCAGAAAAAGAAGCAACAGAGAATGAATATGATGATGATAATAAAGGTAGTAGTAATAGTAATGAAGATAAACCACCAGATAATTCTGAACAACGAAGTCCAGATCTTATACGACCAAGAAAAACACGATTTCACGATGCAGCTTCACCTGTAGTACATTCTCGTACAATAGTACCAGCCATTAAACAAAAAAGTTCAGATGAAGGTATATTTACAGGTGCAACAGTAAAACAAAGTAAAGAAGAAATTTTAGAAAATCTAGTAAGTTTGAACAAATATACAAATATGTTGTACAATACAATAAATGTAAAAATATTTTAATATTTTAAATAATATTTTGTTTATTCAGATGTTAAAAGTTCGTAGATCTCTTACAGAAATTTTATTGGAAGTGACAAATGATGAAATTGGCTTAGTGTGTAGAGAAATTTGGAAAAGCTTTACTAGTAAAGGTAATAAATAATTTTAATATTTAAAATAATTTTAATTTAAACTTAAAATAACAATTAATTAATTTAATTAATAATTTTTCTTATTTATACAATTATTGCAGTAAAATCTGTCATTACCACAATTATTAATTAAATAATATAATATAAGTTAAAATACAAAAATGAAAACGAAAAATAAAATATGTGTAAAATTGTTGTAGTTTACAATATATAGTTTTTGATAGTTTATTTTTATAATCTATTAATTAAAATATAAATAAAATATATTTTAATCAATAATTTGATCAATACTTACATTAAAAACGTTTAATATAATTTTCTTATAATATTTATTTCATTTAAGAGAGTCTTTTTTTATATTATAAAATATGTAAGCGAGTTTTGGAGTTTTAATTTAAGATTCTTAAATATTTGTTTTCATCTTTTATCATTATATTGTAAATTTAAGATTCAAAGATAACAATTTACTTTAAATACTTACAATCAAATATAGATAATTTATAAAAATAATTATATAAACGATTGATAACATCAATAGATGCAATATATAGTACAAAAAGTAGTTAGGTAAATTACTACAGCTCTTTGTAAATATGTAAAACAAATACAATTATGAGTATCATCTTCATAGAGACAATTAAATAATTCTTTTTCTAAATTATATATATTAATGTTTAGATTCCATAATTATAATTTTAAATATTAATATTTCGTTTATAGAAATATCAAAATTTTACAGTTTTTCTTAAAGGAATATATATTTATTATTTGATAATTAATTTATATTTTTTAATATCTATACAATTAATAAGTTTAATATATATTTTATTACGCTTTATTTTGTATTTAAATAACATGCATAAAGTAATATCAATTAAATATATATAAATTTAGTTTGAATTATACAGACATTAATAATTATATGCTATGTGATATAGAAATCTAAAATACAAAAGACATGTTTCATTTTTTAAGATTGTTTTTAATATACTGCAATCAGTTTTGTATGTAAATTCCAGTATCTGTCATTAGTATATTACATTATGCAAAAGTAAAATTTATATACTTTAATATATATTTCATTTCCAATATATTTATTTTTATTGAAATATTATTTCAATAAAAAAAAAAAATCAAATAGGTTTTACTATGTTTATTTATTAAACAGACTTTTGATTTTTTTCTTAATTTAAAATTTTAATTATTTTTATATTTATATTTGAGAAATAAAGTTTGAAAAGTTATATTTGATAAATAAGATGGGTAGGATATCATTACTCTGCTTGAGTAAAAGTGTTTACACAAATGGTGTATATTTACTCATGTATTACCATGATTAGATTTTTATCAAATATTTTATGATATAATCTATTTAGTCAATACATTAATCAAATATATTCAATTTAAATGTAAAATTTCAATAATAGTGTTTTCACAAGAATAAGAATTTATAACAATATTGTTATTGAACATAGTAATTAAAAATAATTTTCAAAGGCTTCTATAGGTATTGTAATAATTCGCGTTTAGTAATTATAATAATGACTCAACAAAAATTATATGTTATTAAATATTATATATGAATTAAAAAATATATATTTTATATTATTTACATAATATTTTCCAAAAGTTATAATCTTTCAATGTCTTAATTTAATTAATCATTTTTGTTGACATAATATATTTTTTAAACTTGGTGTTGAATATATAATTTAATGGTATTTAAAATTTAAATAGCAATTAATTATTGGTACACATGTGATCTTAGCTAATAATTTATTTACATTTGAATATACTTTTATTATTATAAAAATTATCGTTGTGTTTTTAACAATTAGTGCTTATAATATTTTGAGAATATTAATTGAATCATATACATATCAATTGCACACATTTGTTAAATTATTAATCACACAATTAAATTTTGTTCTCAAAATTATTTGAAAAATATTTGTAATTGGTTAATCTTTATTAATTTTATACTTTAAATTTCAAAAATTTGATTTTTATTTCTTTGACAATTATAGATTTTTTATATGGTAAAGCAAACATGTAAATAAGAAATATGAAATAACTGATGTATTTAATAATAAAAAAGAAATTATATAATATTTATATAGTATTATACTTTATAATTAATAAAATAATTATATTTTTCAGAATGTATTGCATTTAAAACATTGAATAATTATTGTAAATAATATTTTAATTTTACTTTCTTTTATATAATTATCAAAATTTTTTACTCAAACTAAATATGTATTTATGTATATATATTTATATTTAAAAATTTATATTAATTCTTGATTTTAGTTTATCAAAAACATGTATAGTTATTTGTAAATATTTATGTACATAATAAATGAATAATATTAATTTAAAAGTAATTAAATATTAAATTATTATTCTACAGTATATTGATTTATACAGTACTACAATAATATTAATTAAAAATGCATATCTTAAAAAGCTTCTTCAGGAAAGGTCTCAATACATGCATCCCAAAATACAGCTCCACTTGCTCAGATAACACGTAAACTTGGTAAGTATGTAGTGTAAAAATACATTTATTAACAATTTTAAAAAACAGTACATAATAGTATTGTGATTTGATTGATTTTTTTCACTAGTTGAATATTAGTATAAATTAAATTTACTAACATAAACATTTTAAAAAGCATTATATTTTAATGGTTGCTTATTGTAATATATTTTACATTATGTATGGAAGTGTATATAATATAAAAGAAAAAGAAAGTATTTTATATATTTATCAACTTAGGCTTACACTATGTCATTTTTAATTATCATATATTATTATCTGATATGGTATTTTAATATTTTAATTTTAATTGTAGAAAATTATCTTTTTGATAATGCAAACTTATAATTTTAATGGATAATTTTTGTTTGTGTATTAATTAAACAGTAATTTTTGAAGTACATTGTAATAATATATTATTTAAAAATTATATAAAAAATTTTATTTGTTTTTTTATATTATATATTATTGAATATTTTTAGTTAAAAGTAACATTTTATGTACATTAAAAAACATTAATTTTATCGTACATGTATATTTTTAATGGTATCAGAGAAGTTATTTTATTTTCTGACTCTAATACATGTACATCTCTCTCTCTCTCTCTCTCTCTCTCTCTCTCCGTCTCTGTCTCTCTCTCTCCGTCTCTGTCTCTCTCTATCTCTATCTCTATCCTATCTCTATCTCTACCTTTATTTCTATCTCTATCTCTCTCGTTCCCTCTATAGAGACTCATTTTCGGTACGTATTTGAATATATTGTTAAACAATAATTAATTTACTTGAAAATAATCTATTAAATTATAGGCTTGGGTATATACGGTGATAGTAATAGTGATTCGGATGACGAACATGTATCTCAACACGAGAATTTACAACAAAGTTCTTGTGATGAAGACAGCGATGAAGAATTAAAGGTATGCATAAAATATACATTACACAAATTAAAGATGATTTTATCATTAAAGAAGAATATTTGGCGAAATCTTCTAATATGGAATTATTTATTTGATATTTATATTATCTTTAGAATATAATATTTTTTATATTATTTTGCATCCTACATAAAAAATAAGTGCATTTTATAATTAGATTTTTCTCTGAATAATTAAGCATTATATAAATACTTTATATATAATTTATTTTCTAATAATATTATGTTAGAAATATTTGTAAATTTTAATTAGTAAAAAGTTTTAGACATTTGTATGCTATATTATATTAAATATTTGTGTTGGTTATGAAGAAAAAATGTTTAGAAAAATATATGTAGTAACTTTTTCAAACAATTAAAAATATACATTTACATTCCTTTATTATTTGTACCAAAATAATAGAGTTTTGTTTTATGCCTGTATTAGCATTTAAAATATTCACGATAATCCTTAATTTTGGAATTCTAGCTGAAAGTATCATACAAAGTAAGTTATTTGAAGATAGTATTTTTATATTATTGAAACTGTAAATCTTAACAATATTCTATTGACTTTAATAAACATATTTGTTTTATGCTAAAAATTTTTATAAAGAAAAAAAAATGAAGTTCTATATAAAATTTTTTATGACTGTAAGAACAGTTGTAAGATTTTTCTTATTTATCAAAATATAATATATAATTCAAGGACTACAAATTTCATACGTAAAATACGTAAAGTTTTTAATTTTTCGATATGATTGATTATTTTTTAACAGATGCTTGGAACTTAAATTCACTAGAAATATCTTATTTAAAAAAGCAGCAGTTTTTTTATATTTAAAAAGAATTTTTTATTATTAATTTCGAGATTTATAAACTCGAAGTAAACAAATTAAAAACAGATAGTTTTTCTCCTTAAAATTTTAAATTATGTAACGTATATTAACGAACAATTATATACAAGATTGATTTTAATATTTTTAAAACAACAATGTATTAATGTGAATAATGAAATACAGAATAAAAAAAAATGATTATGTATATTTCGACTCACTTAAATATGTGAATTCGATAAGTGCTTACGTTGTTTTCGTTAACTATTAATAAAATTTATTTCCTCTAGGATTTGTTTTTTTAAGATACGGTTATTTGTGCTCAAATAATCTTATCTTATGTCTTGTATAAGCTTAGTTATTTAAAAATAAGTCTTACGCAAAATAACGCATAAAAATTTCATTCTTGAACATATTACATATTTATCTTCTTATTCACAATCATATTCTTTGTTTTATCAAGAAAATCAAAAATTACATCAAAGTAAAACTTTTTTTCTCTGAAAAATGTGAAAAAATCTCATTGATTCATATTGATGTTAGAAATAAAATATAAATATTCATATTTTTCAATCTAAACTTTCATTTCTGCTTCTTTTTGTTATGATTTATAATACATAATTTAATTTAAAAAGAAAAAAAAATGGATTGATAATTTATACTATCGATAAAATCACTCACCTGTGCCAATTTGCAATATATAATAGATGAGCATTGATTTCTTGACAATGTTATTGTATTTAAAGTACTTAAATATATAGACAGTAGTCATTTTAATATACTTTATTTACTTATCTACCAGTGATAGTAACATACATTATATTTTTATCAATGCTCCGTTAGTTTTCCAATTATAATTAATGTAATCATTTTAAACACATTAATATTTTTCATGATAAAAAATGCTTGTTTTATAAAAGTGCTAAAGCCAGTGTAATATTTATCAATACTTGATAAAATAAAAAATATTGTTTAAAATGAATCATTAATATAGTTTTTTTTGTCATTTTAATATATTTTTAATATCGAATAATAATAATAATAGTAAATAATAATAGAAATGAAATTTTTACAGGAAACTTTAAAACGACGACAACTAGCTTTTCGAAAAACTGAAGCAGAAATCGAAGCTCGAATTGCTCAAGAAGAGGAAGAACAAGAAGGAAATGAAGAAGAAGAACGTGTCAAAACGAAGCAACCCGAAAATCAAGAGGAAAACAAAAAAGAAGAGGAAAATTGGAAAAAGGAAGATGAAACGGTAAGGAATGAGCAATCCATAAAAGAAAAAAAAAGAAGTAAAACGGAAAAAAGTGGTAAAGGAGTGGAAAGTCGTATAAAAAAGGATAATAATATGGGTAATACTAGCTGCATGGAAACAGGTATGTGTTATTAAAAATAAAAACTAAAAAATAAATAAATGAATTAATAATAAAATAAGCACAGTCTGCTTTAAAAGAAAATTTTGATAAATAACTCAAGTGTCGCACTCTCTATAGTTGACAATGAAAAAGATATGGTATATGGTAATGAGAGAAAATCATCGGAGATTCGGTCGAACGATAATAGAAGTGTCAGCGGGAGCAGCAGAACTACATTAGCTTCAAAGCCAACTGTAACCGATACCGATAGACTCGGTAGTTGTGTTTCTCGAGGAGACGATTCATCAAGTTCTGAAAGTGCAAGTCAAAGCAATTCAGTAAAACGGACCACACGTTGTAATAGTAGTAGCAATAAGAATAGTAAAAGTTCGTCGTCGCGTAAAAAGGGGACACGATATACTGAAAATGTTAAAGACCGTTCCTCCAGTCGAAGCAGATCCAGGAGTAGAAATAAGTATTCTTCTAGGGAAGATTCAACGGAATCAACTCGGTCCTCCAAGACAGCAGCATCAACTGTCAATAGTAGCGTTGGAGGTGGGCTTGGTAGCGGAAGTGGGAACACCAATAGTAACGTACCCTTAAACAAAAAACACAAAAAGCAATCGCGTAAAAACACCGATAAGCATTATTACAAATCTAAATCCAGATCAACTTCTCGGTCCATATCGCATTTCCATTCTGAGTCCAGGTCTAGGTCCCGCTCTGAGACAAGATCCCGATCTAGATCCAAGTCCAAGTACAAGCACTCACGATCACGTTCGCACTCAAATTCTCATAGACGTCGACGAAGTCGCGATCGGCATCGGTCTCGTTCCTACACTCGTACACGCACACGCACCCGCACCCGCACGCGCACGCGGACACGAACTCGCTCTCGATCCCGGTCGCGCTCTCATTCTCGAACCAGATCACGGTCTCGTAAGCGTTCAAGATCCTCCTATAGCCGTAAAAACACTACTTCTGGAACTGGAGCTGGAACTGGATCTAACAGAAAACGCGATACACGCTCGCGGTCTCTAGAACGTTCAAGACGCTCAAGGTCCAATACTCGAAATTCAAGAAGCTATCATTATCGTCAGCACCCCCATTATCGTCGAGATCGAGATCGAGACGGTAAGAAGTCGTCCCATGGATACCAGGACTGATCATTCGCCTGCTCTCAATTGAAAAGGTTGTATTAATATAAGAATTATTACTAAACCTTATAATAGAAATATGGCTTACTAATGAACAATTTTTTAAAATTACATTTAATAATAGTACATTTCTGTTACTTGTGCTGTATTCAAATTTTGCTTTATTAATTTTATAATGCTTGGTTGACCCTTATGGTTCATTGATATTTTTCATATTTTTATTATTATCATTATTAGAAACATGAAATATTTGTACGTTTTATATTTTACGTTCAAAAAAATCTGTGTACACTACACAGAAGCCTTTTATCATTGGTAAGATTTATCAATATTTACTTTATTAATTAACATTATGATATTATATTTAATATCCGATAACCGATTGTAGCTAAAGTTTTTTATTATTATTATTATTATATATTAGTATTATTATTATTATTAATAAGTATTAATGATTGCAATGTAATAAAATTATAGGAATCAAGTAATGCAACGATTTTTTAATATTTTATTGTGTCAATTTCTTTTAAATTAAAATTGTAGATTGACAAAAAACTTACTAATGTATAGTATCTTCAAAAATAAATTTTTAAGAATTTTTCAATAATCTATTAAGAAATGATTTCTTAGTAAATGGAATATTTATTTAAAAAGTATTAAATCTTTATTCATATTTATTTCATTAAAGCATATTATTTTTTAAACTGCTTTTGTTTTATTTAAATAATTTTTTATTTCTTTAAAAAAGTCAAATTCCTACTTTTATACACATATCTATATTATTTAATAATTACATTCATATAAATTAAGTTTCTAAATGTTAAATATCTAAATATTAAAGTTATTATATACAAGTTATAGTTTTTAAACTCAGTATTAAAATTAATTTCTAAATAGTTACCAATAGTTTCTAAATTTAGTATTAAAACTAATATTTTATTAAAATTTTGACTAATATTAAAAAACATTAAAAAAATGGAGTTTACTAATAATATAATGTACCGGCTAAGTGATCAAATGTTTTAATGGCGATGAAATATAGTATTCAAAATAAAAGTATTGAAAATTATTTAATAATGATAAAATTGAATAATTTTTAAAAAAACAGTTAATCTACTGAATGAACTATTACTGTTTTATATTCATAAAAAGTATACTTAAAAAATTGCATATTAAATGTAGAATGATTCGACAATTTTCATGATAGAAATTTAGAAAAAAAGAAATTTAATATTTAAGTTCAGATCAAAAATTATTAATCTTTTATAGTTTTATACACAATATATAAAAACTAAATATATTTAGAAAAATCTAGTTTATGTAACGTGCGGAATGAAACAGGATGTGTTTGACCAATTAAAATCTACTTGAAAAGTTATTGTTTTTATTTGTTTTTACATTGTTTTACTTACAAAAGTCTAACTTTCTGTATTTTGTTTTTCATTAGAATTAATTAAGAAAAAATGAAAATAGATTAATAAAATGAGGTTAATTTTAAATAAAATATAATAATTATTTAAGAAGTACTACTATTTACGAGCAATAAAAAATAAAAAATTATATATGTTCTATTGTAAAGCGCTTGTAAAGTAAGTTCAGCATTTTCTTAAATTATAACGAAAATTTAACCCATGTATTAATAAGTGGTAATGGGTTTTTCATTTTTGAAAAAATATAATTTTGATGGAAATTTCAATGTAAAAAATACTAAATTAAACTGTTATTTTCATCAAATTGTTTTTTATATAATAATCATGTACTTGTTTTTAATGAAAAGTAATGTAATATTTTTACAATATGCCTTATAATCATAAAATAATCAATATATACCAGAAATAAAATTAAATTTAGTCGTAAATTTTATTTATTCATAATAATAAAAAATTTAATCATTTTATATACGTAATAAACCTTAATATCGGAACTATAATGTATTTATGACTACATTAAATAATTATTTTTATATATGACTGGTAAAAATATTAAGTTGTCACAATAATATGTATTTGAGTATGATTATTTTGACATGCATGTACACGTATCAAATACATAGATAAAATTTTTGAAAATTAGATGAAATTTAAATGAAAAGATTTAATCATTTTAAAATGTATTTTATATTATAACAATACTTGATAAAATATACTTCAATTTCTGATTAAAAATTTTATATCTGCTGTTTTTGTACTATTAAAAGAATTTTTTACACGAAACCACATATAAAAACAAGCTAATGCGAATAAAAAGATATTTAGTTAAATAAATTAAAAACTGAAATTAGTCGATCATCGTCTACAAGGATAGTAAATTTGAATATATTAAAATAAAAAAAAGTTGGTTAAAATTAAAAACGGTAAATGACATTATGTTTTATTATTTTTTATATAACATCAAAGATTGTTTCAATAATGTAAAATTATTGAATGTTTTTTTTTATTTGATTAATTAAAAATTTATTTATTTCATAAATTTTATAAATTTTGAGTCAGTGTATAAAATCACATACTTGAGGTTTATTGTTTTACATATTAAAATACACATTACTTTAATCAATAAAGGAACATTAGACATTTAATATTTTTATATATTCACAAAAGTTCCTTGTATTTGAAATAATTTCATTAAAATAATTTATATATATTCTTTCATTAATTTCTTATCAAAATTGGAATTTTATTTGATAGACAAAAATAAAAAAAGAATATATAAATTATTGAATTTTTAAAAACAATCTTATTTTAAATAAAAATTTAAAAACTGAAAACCAAAAACATAAAAAAAACTTTCAAAACTTTAACCCCGAATATATTCATATATTAAATTACATTTCTATTTATTTAATTAATAAGTATCGATGAATAAAAATATTAGTTTATAATATCGATACATAGAACTTATTTCAATAAAATTAATTGATATTGTTTTTAATCGGTTTAAAATTAACTTTGAAAAATATGTATAAAATATATTACTATCAATATGTTATTAATATTTTATTATTATTTTGAGAATTGATAAAAAATTTTGCTTGACATAATTTGTAGAATTTTATTTATATAATTATTTTTATTTTTCAAAAGATCTTTTCATAATTTATAATTTATAACCAGCGTAATTTTTTTCACCTTTAATAATGAAATTGATAAAAAAATGTTCATACTATTTTACGCATTATTACATGCATTCATTACACATTTATATTACTTTAAATTCTTCTTAATTCAATTGAAATATAAAATAGTTAATTATTTCTATATCATTTCTTGAGAAAAATTCTGAGTGAGATTTTGATGAAGGAATTTAATTGTAACTGTAAATAAAAAGATTAATCATATTTTGATTTTTCTATCAATCATAGTTTGCTCAGAAATAGAAATGAAATAAAATAAAGATATTGATTGAGTTTAAAATTTTATTATTTGTAATGAATTTTTGTATATAAAAAATGTTCGTGCTCTTTCAGTAGATTATAATGTAGTATATTTAAATCTTTTATGAAATATAGTTTTGTATACATAATTTACATATTTTTTGACATAAGAAAGTAATTTTTGAATAATATTAGGTAACATTAAATCATTTTCAATTAATACGAAACATCTAAAGAACTTATTCGATAACAATTAAAAAAAAAATTACTAATTTTTTGTCGATCGATAACATAAAATTTTAATAATTTATTGAAATAATAATACATGTTAATTTAAATAATATTCTTGCACGAATCTTTCTAAAACTTATTTATAGTATAATTAAAAAGAAATAATATATTTTATAACATTTAATAAATAATAATAATAGCTATTAACATTATATAGTACATCATTTTAGATTAGTTGTTAAATTGATTGACATTCAAATGAAAGAAAGATAAATTTATATTTTTTATTTGAAAAATTTCTCTCGCAGAAAATTATGCAATCAATTGTATTTGTATAAAAGTATTTTGTTTTTTTTAGTAATGAAAATTATAAATATTTTTAGTTAATTTCCCATTAAGTAATGTTATTGATTTTATAAAATATCAAAGAATGTTTTTAAGATTTTTATGTTATACAACGTAAGAAATTAATTTTATTATGTAAATTCTATTTTAAATATCTCTTTTTAGGTATTTTACTTGGAAAATATTTTATGTATATATTTTTTTTTAATCAAAATATTATAAAAAGTATTTTAAAAAAGTATATAAAAATTAATAACTTTTTGTTAATACCATTTTAATTTTTATGTACACTCATTACAAATTAAAAAAATTTTATATTATAAATCAAATGTAATAATATATAGTTAAATTAACACAATATAAGCATTAGTAAATTATATTGCTTAATTTTTAATTTCTATAAGAAATACTAATTAAAGTATCAACTTTGATTATGCTACAAATTTTTCGTATTAAATGATTACCATTTAGTTTATTATTTTCCAATTTTTTAATATCTTATTTAATTACTTTCTCGAGATATTATTTTATTGTGTAAACAAATTTAATCAAGTTCGAATTAAATATTACATCATTAATCAATTACATTACTTTGTTAAAATTATTATCTATATAATTATAAAATTGTCAAAAATATGTAAACTGTTGTTAATTCAGATCGGAAATATAATTAAAATTAAAAAAATAATTCTTTGTATTAATATTTGTGCAACATTTCAGTTAATGTTTGTTGTGACTAAAAAGTTTCAAAAGTAGGGTTACATTTATAAATTCATAAATACAGTGTTATCTATATTAAGAATATATGTATATTTGTAAATTCAAGGCTATGATGAATCCTTTAATTGTGATGGATATTTAAAGTTTATTTTATAAAAATCTAAAAAGTAACATTGAACAGTACATTAATACGTTAACAACTTTTTTTATTATTATTTTTTAAAGAATATCTATCTCGAATAAAAATTTGGCAAATAATTTTTATTGTTTTCTACACCGGAAAAAACATAAAATATACAAGGTTTCTACCTAAGTATATTTATTGCGATTCTATAATTGAATCATTTAAAAATTAATATTTAAAAAACCTATACAAAGTTTTTAAAACATAAATACAAAATTAAAATCTCATTTTAATCCTTTATATTTATATAATTTTATAATGGAAGGTTTTAGCTATTGCTTCAACTTCTCACAAATGCAAATATAATTTAAATTTAAAAAATACAGAGTATCTTCTTTGTCATTATAATATAATATTAACACACTTCAGGCCATATTTTATTTTGTATGTATTCATTTCCTGTTGATTACGAGTACAAATGTATTGGCTTCTTAGTATTATGTTACTACCATTTTATCATATACATGTAGTCTTCGTTTAAATCACAGAGAATTGAGACTAGTAAAATCAAAATCTAATAAAAAATATTAGCACACGTTAGATGTATGGAAGACATTTAAACATTACTAAAAACTTCATTTTTAAAAAATTGTTTAAACTATTACTGGATATAAGTTGTCATTCAACAGAATATCGTTCTTTTCTTCATTGTTATAGTTCGATTAAAAATAATTTCTTCTTATTGTATTTTTTTGCCAACTTCTTGTTTCTTACTTCATGCACATTTTTCTTAAATTTCAAAACGAGAGTAATTTCTCACGCACAAAATTGTAAAAAAGACTCTTCTTGTTCTCATATCTGAGCTTTTAACACTAGTTCATTAAATTTTGGATTACTTTTAATGTTTATCATAAAACTCCTTGCATTCTATTAATGATATATTTATATGTACATGTGGTTATTTATTATTAAAAGTACTATATTAAATCTATTATACATAAAGTAAGTTTATCTTAAATAATTAAAAAATATATTAGTTTTTAAAAATAGTTATAAGTTTTATTTAAGTAGTATTAAACATTTATACTTTTTTCAAATTGTTTTTCTTCACTTTTTGTAATTAAAAATTGTTTATTTAATATTAAGTAAGACAATAAATCTTCGTATTTTTTAATTGAATTTTACAAAATAGGAGAACTTTTAAACCCCCAAATTTTTATATAATTAATTGTAATTAATATAAAAGTCAGGTCTATGTATTTTCAAGTAAAAAATAGCTATTGTCATTACTGCTGCAAATTCTATACATATAAATATTTTAATTTTGAATCATCCTAAAATAATATGGCTTAAAAAGAAGAGGAAAAACAGAAGATGAAGAGTCAAAACGGTAATAATAGTAGCAACAACAAGAACATCAATAGGAGCAAAAGAAGAATAAGAGTGAAAATAAAGATTATTGATTTATAATTTTATCAATTAAATTTTAATTATTAATTCTAACATATATACGTACTGTGCATTGCATATAATCGATCGATTAAACATTAATAAAACTTATTTTATTATGTTTTAAGTGTGAAATGTTTTACTACAATTTTGTCTGTATATTTCTTATACAGAATAAGTTTTCAAATTCAATTAAATAAAATTAAATTAAATGGATAAAAAATGTTTTCGAAAACTTAATGAATTATTTTTTGGCTCGAATTTTAAATATAATATAACATAGTTATTATGATTTTATATGTAAAATCATTTATTGAACAACTATTTGTTTTATTAAAAATTAAGTAAACTATACATCAAATATTAATATTTTTAAAAAAAAAATTTGAAACAATAATTGAATAAATTTATATTAAAAAAATTTCATTTATAATATTTATTTAGTTATATAGCATCATTTTCATTTAAATGTTTAACAATCATAAAACATTTGTAAAAAATCATCATAATGTCTTAATGAAATATGAATCAATTATCTTTTATTAGTATTATTGGTATGATTTATTAAATTGAAATTTCTAAATAAATCTTTCATTATAAAATTTAATTTAATTTTCATAAAATGTTAATATTTAGTATAAATAAAATAAAGCAGTAAAAAATAGACAAGGTTGATTATAAATTATTCACATATTAATTTAAAATAACAATTAAAAATAGAACGTAAAATTTTATTAAAAAAATTTTATTCCGATTGTTTCTGTAACTTATGAATGGAAAGATAATTTAATTTAAGCTATTAAATTCATTTTTACATATAATGATTGAAATATACAATACAGAAAAAGTACTTTTCATATGAAAAATAATCGTTTTTTAATTTTTATAAGTTAATTAAAAAAAAGAATAATAAAGTATTGATTGAAATGTTTAAAAAAGGAATTTCATTTATTTTTTATTAATTAAATTATGTGCTGGTTACTGATAGATATATACATATTTTAATATTTTAGGGTATTAAGAACTTTAATTTTATTTTTAGGAATTATGAGTTCTATTTATAAAATAAAAAAAAGTATTTAAAATTGTTCGTTGATTAATTTTTTAATGTTTAAAAATTTTATATCAAATTGAATTTTCTTTTCAAAATTTCATAATTATTTCATACTTTTTACGTAATAATAATGTAATATTATGCTAATTTTACGAACTTGCAACTTTTATTTTTTTATAAAAATAAAATTTGTTCTTACAACTTCTAGAAGGAATATAAATTGATTGAATATTAATTTTTATCTAGATATTGTAGACCATTAAAATTTATGCATTGATAATTATAATATAAGTTGTGATTTCATATTACTCGCAAATAAAAAGTAAATATTTTTAAATACATATAATTATTTTAAACATTATCAAACTAATATCATATTTGAATTAGAAATAATGAACAATTTTTAACTGAAAGACATTGAAAATTTTTATATTTTAATTTTAAACTTAGAAAATTGGAATATTTTTCTTACTAAAAGAATAATTTCAAATACTTAGTTAAATAGAATATGAAATGAAATTCACTAATAAACTATTTGATTTATGTGTCACATGCTGTTTGTTAGCGAATTTCATTGAGTATGTAACAAAGTTTCTTTAAAAAAATAAAAATATCAATCAGCTAATTTAATTGATATGTTAGTTTTTGATGATGTAAACATTTTTATTTTTAATTTTTCTGTGCATTAATTACGATAGATTTGTCAGAAATATTCTCAGTTTTTTATATAAATTGAAATTAATTAAATTTAAATAATAAATAATGATCATAAAAGAATACATTATATCAAATTTTATATTTTAAAAACGAAAAGTGCATAATAATATTAAAGTATAAGTATTAGATTGAAAGATATTTAAATACAATCCTAATTATAAGTTGCATTCCATTTACATTATTTTTTATATTTATCTGAAAATATACTAAAGTATACGTATCAGATACCTATAAAATATTTTAAAGTATTTCAATACACATTGTACACAAGGTATATCCAGTTTGGTGAATATTAAATTTATATAAATACATCTATGGATATATTTATATCTACATTTACAAAATTTTAATTTAGAATGAAGTTTTTTAAATTAGTAAATAAATTACTACATTTTTTATTTCTAAATTATTTTGATTTAAAATGTAGTTCTTTGCACTGCTTTCAAATTTAGTGATTTAATATAAAAAATACACTATAATAAATTATTATTTATTTATTATGACAATTCATAAAATGTGTAAAATATTAAATTAATAAATAAAATTCAGTTGTAATTTATTATCAACTTCATGATGTATATACAATAAAAAATACTTCAGGTATTCATTAAAAAAGTTCTTTTATCATATATATTTGCAGTGTGATGAACCATTATAAATATTTTTAAAAAAATTGCTTTATAACAAAAATAATAACTCTTATTTAAATAGTTTAATCTATTAGTTGAGATATTAAAATTACTAATAGTTGATAAGCTTATTATAATAAAAAATTGTAATTAAATATGTGTATTAAAAAAATTTTCAAGTATTTATTATACATTTATTTTTATATTTTTATAACTAATAATTTAATATTAATATCGTAATATTGGATATAAATCAATAACAAATTTTTTCTAAAACCGCAGTATATTACAGTTTATTACAAATATTTTTAATGTCAGCATATTCTAGTAAATTATTATATTATTTTTTTTTTTAAATATTTGACATTTTATATTTATATTTTAATGCTTGTATTTTAAAAATATATTTATTAAGTATAACTTTTTAAATATTACTTGTAAATTCAATGACATAGACTATCATGTATTCATGTCAGATTACTTTATATTTTATAATATTGTGAACAAAATTTTTAAATAAAGTTTCACAATGTAACATCTTTACATTAAAACATTCCATTTATACATTAACATATCATAAAATTAGGGTATGATCTTATTTCATTACTCGAATTTGATGTTTCCTTTATTTATATCATTGCTTAAATAATATATGATCATAATTAGTGAATCATATTTTATTAATAACATAATGCTTTTAAATATATTTTTTATAGTGTAAGATTATTGTATCATGTATTGTTTTTTATACTTGCAGGTCCATTCATTAGTTCACTCTGTTGCATCTTACTCAAAGAACAAATGAAGACGCGAGTCACTTTAAAGCCACTGATTCATCAATATAGTTAGTCAACAATTTAAGTAAATGTAATTACCATTTACTGCATTAATTATTGATTATGCAGTTGTAACAGTTGTATAATAAATTTTTTTTTCAAATTTTATTGACATTGTAATAAAGAAACAATTAAATGTATTTATCCCTATAAATAAACTATATTAATAGACATAAGGAGTAATATTTATTTAATTTCAATTGATATTAACGTTTTTATTTTGGTATATCATTTATAAATATACGTATAGTTTAATTATATATTGTTACTAAAAATAGATTTTAGTACATATAATTTACATTAAAAAAAAAAAAAAAAAATATATGGATATCTTGATTTTTAAATCCATTAATAACAATCGTTATATTCATTTTAATTTAATTAAAAATTTCCTTTTTTAACTACAAATGTTTAAAATCAAATATAAAGGTGTTGCGCCTGAAATTTTAAAAATTGATAAATAATACTTTTTTAAATAAAAATATAAATTATTCGTATATGGCTAATATGTATATTTTAGTAAATTATATGTTGAACAATTTTTTAATTTTTATTATTGTATGCTTTCTAACTGAACACTTAATATATAAAAATAAATAAACTAACAAAAATCATTCATATTTATTATACATAAAATAATTAAAGGTTGTATGTATTTTAAATTTTAAAACAAATTCAATTATAACTTAAGATTTATTTTTTGTTGTCTTATAAATTAGAACAATCCTGTAGATATGATTGCTAAAATTTAAATAAAAATTATTTAAGAAATAATTTATTAAAATTTTCTATGTATATTTATATGTTATATATCAATTAATATGCAAATATACAAATACTTTTAATTAAAAAAAGATTAATTAAAATTTATTTCAATGCAAATGCAAACAATATACAGATGTACTTAAAATGATTCATAAATATCCATATTAAGTTATAAAATTATTGTAATTCAATTCTAATCCTTAATACAAAATATACATCAATTTAAACAACGAAAACTATAACGAAAATACAATATTATAATGCTTATAATAATACTTATGGACTAAGTAAACGAAGTAAAAAGTTGAAAAATTAAAAATTTAACTATTTTTATTAGGTTTATTTGATTAAACCGAAAAAAATTAATGAATTCAATTATTCAAATCTAAAAGTGTATTCTCTAAAATTAAATTTGTATTTAAAATTTTAATTAATTGGAATAAATTTAATAAATTAATACAAGCTTATTATCACCAATTTTTATTTCATAAGTTTTTTTAAAAAAATTATTAATTTTTCAGTTACACGAATAATTTTTATAATGTTTTATAGTATTTTTAATGCTTGAATAATGTGATAAATTTTTGAATAAAAAGAATTTCAGACATATTTTAAATAAAAACCAGGAGCTTTGTATTTCCCGCCAAAATGAAATAATGAGAAACTAATAAACAAAAGACTATTGACATTTTACAATAATTGTATAATAAGTTCTACTTTTTAATACGAGTGTATACTTGATTATTTTTTTTCGTTTGTACAAATATAATTAAAAAATATTTTTTTTAAAAGTTTAATTTAAGCAGTATCCCAATTTTTTAAATTTAAATTTGTCATATTTGATCTTGAAAAAAATATTTCAACATTTACAAAATACCTAAATATCTTAAACAATTGAATTCTAAAAATATATAATAGAATTACAATTGTTTGCATAATATCAAGAAATTAATATCAATTTCTTTCACAAATAATTCTTAAATTAGAAAAATTTTGTTTATTAAGATTATCAGCATAATTTGCGAATAAATATTTGAAACAAATATCTCATTACTCACAAGGAAATTTGTAAATCGACTTGGATTGTTCATTCTAATAGACTATAGATTAAGTAATATTGTGAAACAATGTTTATTTAAAACTAATGCTCTTCAATTTTATGTTACAGGTATGTTTTAATAATAAATTTCTTTTAACAATTACTTTTTTTATAATTTAAAAACTAGTTGCATTTTTATAACAAATAAGGCAAATGTATTAGACATTCTTAATATGATTAGATATAAAAATACATGGTTGTATTCTAATTATAAAATTATAATTTATATTGTTGATCAAGTATCAATATATATATATATATATATGTATATATATAGATAGAGATATCAATGATTTTCATATATATATATATGTATATATGTATATATATATGTAAATCATTGATTGTTGAAAAATACAATATTTATCTGATATTTAATTTCATTTAAATGTGAGGTTAGTTTCACAAGTAAAATATCGTGTGAGTAATTGTAAATACTATAGTAAATAATTTTGATTGACGTTGATGATATTTTCTAACCTTCTTCTAATTAAAAAATATGAGTTTCGATTTTTTAAGTATTTTTTTTTTTTTTTTTATACAAAAATAGTAAATCAATAATTTTTCTAATATTATTTTATAATTTTCATTATATTTTAATTCTATAAAAATTTAACAGGAATACCAGTTTATATTTAAAAAAATAATAAAAACGTTTTAAAATAAGCAATATCTTAAGATTAATAAAAAAATTTTTTTTTACAAATTAAATATAAAATATAAAATAGCGAATAAAAAAAAAATTAACGAATAAATCTAAAGAAATTAATGTATTTAAAAAATGTTTAATATGATTTATTTTAATTGCTCATTTTATATCAAATAAAAGACACAATTTGTTACTTTAAAAATGTTTTTATTTACTTTAAAATTAGATATTTTGATCGATAATTGTCATAAATACGTAAACTGTGATAATTATTAAGAATAAAGAATATTTCTAAAAAATATATAATCCATTTAATAAATGTTTTAATTGGAAAATTAAATTGAAATAATTGTATTTTAAATTTAGAATTTACTTATTTTAAATTTTAATGTATAATTAAACATTTCATGACTTATGAATATCATATATAAAATTATTTATCAAAAAAAAAGTTTAATATTCGATCAATCCATAACCGTTAACTGCTACAAAATAACTCTTACCATAAAAGCAAATATTTTATTTATTTATTTAATTATTATAATAAATTAAATATTACATAAGTTTAGTTTAAGTATTATTGATAATTTAAAAACTTAATAAAAATTATTGTAATTGAAGAATTTCAAGAAATTATTGTGCTCGTGAACGTTTTTCCCATATAAACTTTTTAAAATAATTTACAAATTATAAGATGATACATATAATATTTAATGTTAAAATTTAAAAATTGACGATCAATTCAATCAAAATTTTTTCAACAAAAAAAAAGAGGATTCAACGAATTATAGTATAGATGTTTTATTTATCGAAATAAATAAAATATTTTTATACTACATAATCAGCAATACATATATTTACTGAGTTTACAACTTTGATTTACAATAAAAATTGTTTTAAAAACTGGTCTTTTTAGAAATATTTTATAAAAGTTAATCATTTTGATATATTGAATAATAAAATTTGTATGTATCATTGGTATATCTTTGTATATTTATATCTACTGGAGACCATACTGTATTTAAAAATAAATAAATTAAAATTAATTGTTAATATTTATTGAATACAAAAAAATTGGAAATTTTTAAAGACATAATTCCGAAGTTATCTATGTAATATAAATATTACCATTTCAAATAACGATAGAAAATAAAAATGTATGTATATGTATCAGATAATTTAGGAATCGAAAATTGAATTCAAGCGGTTAATCTGCAAAATTTAATTATTGAGTTCAATAGGAGTGTAAATGAAAATTTAGTAAACTTAATTTATAAAATTATAATTTATTCACTTAATATTTAAATATAAACAATGCAGTTGAGAAATTATAAATTAGATCATTGTTTAGAGGAAATCGGTAAGAACAAATGTCCAAAAATATAATTGTATAAAAAAGAAATTACAACTATTTACCGTTGAATCTAATTCACATTACTTTACGATGTGGGTAAATTCTATTTTAACAGGAAGTTGTCGCCGCTCCAGATTTCTTGTAGAGTTGGAGAGTCCTCAATAAACTTTATTTAATAACTTAATTTAAAATACAATTTAAAATGTACTTATTGGAAAATGTTCATGACAAACGAACTTTTTGTATTTTGCTCCGCTTTTTATACTATTTTTACTTTTTTCCCTTTGTACTATTTTATCATTATTAGTATTATTTTATAGGTGTCATGAATTCTATCAATCACTTGATTTACTAAACTTCCTCATTTTCTCCATATTATTTTGTAATTATTAGTAGTAATTTATTGATATCATCATGTTTTCCAAATGAATATGATTTTAATCATTTATCTTGATTCACCAAATCTCGCTAATAAAATGTTTTAGTTTTTATTTCTATTTTATTTGATATAGTTGCTTTCTACAATTCGTTGTAATATTCGTTTAAAGTTTTTATTTTCCGGTATTATTAAAATTGGTAAAGAATTATTAAGTAAAATATTGAGATGTTACATATTAGAATTTTAATTATTTTGATTATTTTATGAACTATTTTTTAAGTCTTACAGTCATAAAAAATATTTAAATAAAAGTAAAAATATGTAATAAATGTAAGAATATAAAAAAAAGATAATAGAAAATAGAAAAATGCACGTTTAAAAATAATTTTCAATGTTTGAGCGATTAATCGATGTTTTTTTAGATTTTAAGATTTGCTTATCCATATGTATTTTAAAAATTTATATCTTTACGTAAAATTATTATTATAGTAATATTTTTTTATATTTTTTATATTTTGGAATATAATCATTATATATTTATTCCTCAATGCTACATTTAAAAACTCTTTGCATCTATTTTTAAGATTTAAATACTTAACTACTATATTAAAAATGGTTGAAGTTCTTTATTCATTATTTTTTATTATTAAATATAAAACTAATACCTGTATTCTGATTCTTCAGATTTTTACAAGTTAGCATTAATTAACTACGGCCTATTAAGATTTTTATATAAATTTGATATTCAAATATCAAATATATTTAATTTTGATTCATGGATAATTTAATAAAACAAGTAAGTTATTTCAAATCTAATTTATAGTCAATATTTTTAAAATATACTTTTCATTAGAATGAAGAAATAGAATCATTAAAGGCTATTTATGGTGCAGAATTTCAAACAGAAGATGAAGAAAATAGAAAATATAGTATTACAATTGTTAGTGATTGTGATAATAATATGTATGTAAAGCTTTATGTAAAATTTCCTGAATCTTATCCCTTATTATCACCACCAACATTTGAATTTTCTGCTCCACATTTGAAGCAAGATAAAAAATTGTACTTCAGTAATCTTCTTAATGAAGTTTATTTGTTAGTAACTAATTTAGAACTTAAAATAAAATATGTGAATTTCTTTTTATTTTTATATTTCAACTATTGGCTTATAGATCAAACATAGGACAAAATATAGTATTCCAATGGATAGAAAAAATCAGAGAAGAATTGCAGGATTTATGTTCAAAATCAATTGATAAATCAAAACATATAGATTGTTCAAATGGAAAGTTAAAAGAAGTAACAACAGATAAAGAAAATTCAGTCATATGTCCAACAATTAGTCATGGTGAAGTAATTTCAGATAGAAAAAGTTCATTTCAAGGACATGCTGCTACTGTTTATTCCATTGATCAAGTGAGGTAGTCACCTATATCTAAACATAAGAAATTGTTAAAAAATTTATTTATTTTTTAAATTTACAGACACGTATTAAAAACACTTAAAGAAAACAGAAAAATTCAACAAGCAACACACAATATTTATGCATTTAGAATTTATACTGAAAATAATAAAATTTATTTGCATGATTGTGATGATGATGGAGAATCTCAAGCTGGAAGTAGATTATTAAACTTGTTGGAGGTAATATAACAAATTTTAATTTAATCTAATACCATTACTGTCAATGCAACATATTTATTTAATTCATTTAAGATTATGGATATAAAAAACGTCATAGTAATAGTTTCTCGATGGTATGGTGGAATTCACCTTGGAGCAGAACGTTTCAAACACATAAATAATGCTGCTCGACAAGTTTTGGTTGCAAATAATTTTTTAGTAACAACTAGGTAGTAAAATTAAAAAATAATTGATATATGTATTATGACTAAATAAAATATTTATTTTTTTTTAGTGAGAATAATGAAAATAAAAAATAATATACTAGGTATAAACTAATAAAAAAGATGATAATAATCTTTGCTATGCTTCATGTGTATTAAAATTTATAAAAGTAAACAAGTTACTGCATATTTAAAGATAAAATATTTCATTTTGAATATTTTATAACCTGATTTTAGCAATTTGTAATTAATAAATAATGTAATTATTTTATTTATTTATATGTACAAATTTATTATATTTATTTTTATTTCTTATGAAAGATAAATGTAAATATAAGAAAGATAAAATAAAGAGTTAAAATAATTATAAATTTGATGTAAATTATTAACTAAATATTTATAAAAACTAAAGAGATAAAATATGTGAATTTATCGTTACTTTTAAACTTTTGAATTGATATAATACAAAGTAATTGGTATGTAAATATTTGAATTTGAAGTCAATCCTGAAAAGTGTATATTCTTTTCAAATTCTGAATCTTAATGATACATTATTTAAAATAAAAGTTACCAACATTAATATTTAAGTAGAATTTTCTAAATTGCTTGTGTTTTAATATAACTTTCATGGTTAATTAGCAAGCTATTCTTTTTTTTATAATTATATTCTTTAATTAATTTTTAAAAAAATTTGGTACATTTGAAATTAATTATAAACCAAGGGAACAAAAATAAGAAAAGTATATTTGACATTTAACACAAGTTTAATTTATGATTATGAAAAAATTTTATATATAAACACAAATTATCATAAATTAGTTTTTAACTAACAATTGAAGTTTAATGAAAAATTATGTTTTAAAAAGAAATAAATACTTAATGTTACAATATAGTATTTAGCTAAATAAAACTGATAAATAAATTAAAAAAATTTTATGAAAAAAATATAAAATAATTGTACAACAAAGAGCATCAAGTTATTAACTTAATATCTAAATATAGACTTGTTTGTGTACAATATAATATAGATATATTCTATAATTTATAAAATTTATTACTTTACATTATTTTTTTTATCAACTACATAAAAGACTTTTTTAATTATGTAATCAATCTATTGTGTAGTGGTATGTATATTTTCATTTACATCATCATGGGTAAGAAAAAATTTTTTATCAATGAAATGTTTTTAAAATTGCGACACACAAAGTTGGCGGATTTTTTTACGTTTTAAAATTTGGTTTACATAAGTATTTTAAATCGATTATAATTCTTAATATCAACTTAAATTTTGAAATTTTATTAAATTTGAATTTTTTTAAATTAAATTAAATTAAATTAAATTAAAATTAAATTTGCTTTTTTTAAAAATAGAATTCCTTTATAATAAAATATTTGAGTAAGTTATTTTTATTTTTTTTATTATGTAACAATTTTATTGATATTTCTAGTAAGTTTTCATTGCATTAAGCTAATAACAACGCACCTTTAAAACTCGGATCTTTATCAGTATCAAAGAATATTGTATTTTTACTATATTGGTACATGTAATATTTTGTTGTTAATATAAATAATAAATTGTTATTATTGAACTTATTCATATATTTTTTATTTTTACATTCTGAATATAGCCGTAAATATAAATACATTTTATTATTGAGAAATTTTTAATAATTTATGAATTTGGATTCCTAAAATACGATGAATATATATATGCGAATTTATGGATTATTTAAATTCAAATAAAATGATCATTTGTTTTTGTGCATTAGTTAATTTTTAATGTGGTTTTATAAGCTTTCAATGAACATTTTTTATTTTTTAATTGTGTATACATGTATGTAGATATGTCTGTAAATAAAACACGAGCAAGATTAATGAGGAAGATTACAAATTATAGGACTATTACAATTATTACTAAGTAATTAAAATAGTACACATTGAGCTTTTTTATTTTCAAAGAATACATATGTTACTATAAAGTACTTATTGAGTAAATAGACAAGATGATAAATGTTATGTATTTGTCTGACAAGACTAATCGAAAATGACTGATTGACGTCGCATATATAAAAATCAAATAAACATTTGATAATTTACCTGCTTGGGGACAGGTATGTCTGCTACACAATCAAGGTTTAGGAATTACAAAGCGAAGAGGACGAGTTCAAATCGACTTCCTAAACCAGACTGCTTTTTGTTGTAACACTTTTTTCTTGTTTCCTTTGCAAGTTTCCCTCTTTGTTTTTCCTATACAATGGTTTCTGCTATGCTATACCCTATATTATTACAACCTGGAAAAATACTGGGTTTCCTCGACACTGGCATAAAAAATTGCCCTTTTCATCGGGTGGTGTCACATTTTAAAAAGCCATCATATTTTAATAATTCCTTATTTTCCAAATAATTGTTAATAACTTTATATGCGTCACACGCCTAAAGATTCCTTTTATTATTTTGTTACGGTACTAATTCTTTAAGTACTTCTCGGCTCGCTCATCGACTCATCGGGTATAATTTATCCAATCAACCATACCCAAGTATGACTCACCTCTCCAGTCTTGCAGGTCATCCCAGTTAACCGAGAACCTAATGTGCTATTTATTTAACAATTATTTTATTCATTTAATCTCGAGAATCATTTTTTGGCACATACACGCTCAAAATTTTATCTGTATTTGAAATTAAAAAAACGAGTGGCTTCTTTTTTTTACGATTGTGTATAATACTATTGTTGTGGATTCATGAAATTTCTCTATTTAATGAATTTTTAATAATAACATAAGAAAGAAAGCCCTATACACTCTTCCCTCTAATTTTATATTGTAAATAATGTTTTATACCTATAATTAAAATTATTATAGTTTGTAAGTTTATGCCTACATTATCAATGCAAATAAAATATAAAATGCCGATAAGTTTAGATTGAAAAAAATTGGGAAACCCGACCATTAAAACACCGGATAGAAATAAAATGTAGGTATGATTTTAGGTATCGCATGCAGTTGCATCGTTCGTTCGTTTGCTCGCAATATATCTTCTCTTTTCATGTAGGAAATGACACATTTTCCTCCTTTACATTATTCCTTTCCCTATTTTGAAAGAGAAGTAGTCTTTTGAGCTACTCTATATCAATACTATTTCTATTTATGGATATTTTTAATTAGCGTTAGAGTTTTGTAATTTTTCTCCATCTACATAAGCTAAACGCACTGAACGAATATAAGTATTTCTCTCCATCCTAGTAATCTCGTGTACAGAGGCATATGTATTTCCTAGTGGATTAAGTGAAATATCCAATTTTTTTTTTCGTTTCCAACATATCTATTGCATTTCATTTCTCCGATTTGAATATCTTTTTTATCGGCCAATCCGTTTTGTCTTTCACTAAAAATTTAGGGCCGTTGAACCATTGTGATTCGTTTTCTATTGCCTCATCACTCAATCTTGTCTAGGATTTTCAGTCGATGAAACTCATCGCCACTTAGTTCTATCAGAAATCTTTAAAATAATGATTATTTTCATAATAATATTTACCATTTAATAAAAACAATTACCGTTTAAACTTATATTACTAATTTAATTACACGTTGCAAAAAAAGCTAAATTGATTTATAAATATAAAATTGTTCTATTTTTTGTTTTTAATGAATCTTAATTTTTCCCTTTTATTTCAATATAATAATATAAATAATATAAATAGAATAGATAGATGATATACACAAAAATTGTAAAAATAAATTTTAATGGTACAAATTAATTTAATAATTACTATATAATTGAGTATAATGATTATTAGTTATCCGTAATAACATGAGTTAAGATGAATGCTTGTAGTAACCGTATATATATATCCGTCAACACATTTTAATAAATTAGACTATTCATCACTTTCCCCACAAGTTTATTCATCTTCACCTATCCTTTTTTTATTTACTCTTGTGATTCACTCAAGGATAATTGTAGTTCATAGTATTTTATCAGAAATAATATATGCACCACGAAAACGCACTGCTTCTTCCACTCTTTTTTTATTGGTAGTCTTCAATTCCACCATAAGAACAATTTTAATTTAACCGCTAGAGGCAATAGCGTAGGATTATTAAAGTTTGGTACGATCATTCCAACGCTTATCCCCAATCTTTCGATTCATCTATGCCATGACTATAAAGTACCTTTAGGACCGGTTCGGTAGGTGCATGACGATCGAGTCTATTCCTTATTTGTATATTCTAACACCCTTTTCTTCTGCAATAAATCTTTGTTCAGAAGTAGTGTAAAGTATATGTATTATATTGAAATTGCAAAATATTTATTGTACAACAATGGCTTTACACGTACCAAAAGCACCCGGTGTCTCGCAAATGCTTAAGGATGGCGTTCGGGTAATTATAATTATTTTATTTATTGTTTAAGTAATTTTACTGGTTGTTGTCACGTGTGCTTTTCAGATACAAAAAATATTAGGTTATGATTTTTCTATTAATATTAACATTGTTAATGGCAAATTTGAATTTTTCATATAAAAAATTATGTATAGATAAACAAATTATTTAAACCTCATAAAGAAATGCACTGAAAATGTTTAAAAAAAAGAAAAGTTATCTTCAAAAATTGAAACATTAAATATAATAAATTTATAAATGTTTTTTGTTTGAATAAAAAATATTTCAATAAAAAACATTTATAAATTTATTGCATTTAATATTTCAATTTTTTAAGGTAATTTACGCGTTTAATTGTACATGGTAAATAATTTAAAGTCAATTGCTAAACTTACTCAAATAATTGCAAATTATAGATATGTAAGTTGTTAGTATTTTAAAAATATGTATTAAAGTAATAAATAATTATTAAAATTATAAAATTAGGTAATTTGTTGTTATGATTATTTTTCAAATTAATATTTTTGGTTAATTGTAATTTAGATATTTATATATTATAATTGTTTATATTGTTGAAATTTGATTTATTAGAAAATATAATATACATTAAACAATTTTTTATCAAATATAAATATGTAATTTTAATTTATAGTTATTTTATTGTTTATTGATTTAATAAGCAATGATTTATTTATATTTTTTAACTTATTATGATTTTTGCTCTGTTTGTACTATTATTTTTTTTTTTAAGTAAAATTTGAAATTTAATATATAAATTTTTTTATTTTAAACACTTTTAATTTAATCAATTTTTTTGTCCATCTTAAATATTTAATAATGAGTTGTTGGATATATTCTTGTAATGATTGGTTTTTTTTTATTTTCTTTATTCTTTTCAAAAATTTTTTTAATTTTGTTCTTTGATATGTTTGCAAGTATTAGATGCTTTCTCATAATATTTGTATTGTTATTATTTTTTGTATATGTAAATTTAATCATTTAATAATTATTTAAGAAAATTATTAATGTTTCTCTCATAATCTAAAGTTTCAATTTTATTTACAAGTATTAAATACATATGAAATTGCAAACTATATTTTCACTATTTATAAAGTATAGATATTGTCATTATGTAAAGTTTTATTTTTTTTTCCATTTTAGTATTTTTCTGGATTAGAAGAAGCTGTTTTTCTTAATATTAATGCTTGTAAGCTTTTTGCACAATCGGTGCGTACTGCTTATGGGCCAAATGGGATGAATAAAATGGTAATTAATCATTTAGAAAAATTATTTGTCACAAGTGATGCTGCAACGATAATAAAAGAGTTAGATGTTGAACATCCAGCAGCAAAATTATTAATTCTTGCATCAGAAATGCAAGAAGCAGAAGTTGGAGATGGAACAAATTTTGTTATTATATTTGCTGGTGCTTTGCTTGAAGCAGCTGAAGAACTTTTACGTTTGGTAAGATAAACTATTTAAAACTTTATAAAAAGATATTTCGTAATTTAATACTTTTTATGAAATATAGGGAATAACAACTTCAGAAATAGTTGAAGGATATGAAATGGCTCTTGAAAAAGCTTTAGAAGAATTACCAAAATTAGTTGTTTATGAAGTAAAAGATTATCGAGATATTGATCAGGTGAAAGCGGGTATTAAAACTGCATTAATGAGTAAACAATATGGAAAAGAAGATTTTATTGCAGATCTTGTTTGTCAATCTTGCATCTCTATTTTATCTAAAAAAGCTGTTGAGCATAAAAGTTTTAATGTTGACAATATACGAATATGTAAAATTTTAGGTTCCGGATTACATTCTTCACAGGTATATTAAAAAAGTAAATTTTTTAATAATATAAATTAATGAGAAATTAAAGTAAAAATCTTAATGTAGGTTATTCAAGGAATGGTTTTCCAAAGGCAAGTAGAAGGCAATATAACAAAAGTACCTTATGCAAAAGTAGCTATTTATTCATGTGCAGTTGACATTACACAAACAGAAACAAAAGGAACTGTACTTATTAAATCAGCAGATGAATTGATGAGTTTTTCTCGAGGTGAAGAGTGTTTATTAGAATCACAAATTAAAGCTATTGCTGAAAGTGGAGCTACAGTTATTGTTTCTGGAGGTAAATTTGGTGATATGGCTCTCTATTTCGTTAATAAGTACAATATGATGGCTGTACGAATTCCTAGTAAATTTGACTTGAGACGACTTTGTAAGGCAGTTAAAGCAACAGCTTTACCTAAATTGGTAAGAATATTGAAACAATGTTTTATGATTCAATAAATTAATACATGTCTTTTTAACTTTTATTTCAAATATTTTATTTTTTTTTTAATTATTTGTGTATTTTGAAATTTTTCTTGAAATAACATGTTAAAAATACATATACTATATTAGTTTGTAAAATTAATCTGATTTATTACTATAGTTATTATTTTTTTTTAAAAAAATATACTTAGGTTGCACCAAGAAAAGATGAATTGGGATGTGCAGATTCAGTTTATGTAAGTGAACTTGGTGATACAAATGTAGTAGTTTTCGAGCTTCATGAAGAAGAACGTAGTATTAGTACTATTGTTATTCGAGGATCAACAGACAATTACATGGATGATATTGAAAGAGCAATTGATGATGGAGTAAATACTTTTAAAGCCATTACGCGAGATAACCGTTTTCTTCCTGGAGCTGGTGCTACAGAAATTGAATTAGCTGCTAGAATTGCTACGTATGCTGATAAAATTCCCGGTCTAGAGCAATATGCTATTCGTAAATTTTCTTCAGCATTGGAAATTTTCCCTAAAACTTTAGCAGAAAATAGTGGAACACATGCTTGTGAACTTATATCAAAACTGTATGCTCTACATAAAGACGGAAAAACTAATTATGGTTTTAATATTGAGGTAAATAATTTCATATAAATATTTTAAAACTTATACATTATTTACTTGAATTTATAATTAAAACTAACTTATAATAAATCAATTTCTTATAGAGTTCTGGAGTAGCATCAACTGTTGATGCCTGTGCAGAAGAGTCTGAAATATTTGATTTATATTTAACTAAATTTTGGGCTCTTAAGTATGCAGTTAATGCCGCATGTACAATTCTTAAAATTGATCAAATTATTATGTCTAAAGCAGCTGGTGGACCAAAACCACCAGCAGAGAAAGCAAATGATGATGATGAATAATAATTTGTAATGCTTAATTTAAGACTCAATTTATTTTGTATTTTACAATTTCTATCACAAATTGTTTTCATATTTGTAATAAACATTTGATTGCGCTCAAGATCAATCACGCACAGTATTTTATTTATTTACATATTTGAAAAATTTATAAAAATATTTTTAATTCAAATTAGTTATTATATTTTAGTGTACAAATATATTATGATGAACTAGATGAATCTTCTTCAGCTTCTTTTAACCATTTTATAAATGGTGAAACTGCATTCTTGACAGCTTTTGCTATTCTTTGCTTATTTTCTTGTTTTACACAATCATTATCACTTGTAAAATAACTGTCATTTTGGTTGTCATCACAATCTTCTTCATACCATTCAATGATTTTTTCTTCAAATAAAATATCATTGTCATAAAGAAAATGTATTAAATTTTGTATATACGGTAAAATAAATTCTTCGTTTGTACAAGCTATGTCTTGGATAGCACGTAAGCAATCTTCTTGAGCATTCTCAGTCTTTATATAATTAGCAATTATAGGTTTAAAATAAGTTAACATTGTTTTTAAAATTTTCTGATAGTCAGCAGACTTAGCTGTGGCATTTAAATTACTTTTACATTGGGAATTGTAGTGTAATAAAGGTAGGCTGAGAATGGCTTTGATAACATTATATGATACTTGTCGTATACCAACATTGTAAGCATATCTTGAAGAATTTACTTCTAAAATTAAGTTTTCACATTTAAGTTTATCTTGATAACCACGTAGTAAACTATCAATAACTTCAGATAAAAACATTTCATTATCATCCTGAAGTACTGGTGGAAGTGGTGAATCTCTTAATGAAGGTGATGACCAAGCTGATGAATCTGATGAAGAAGATGCATCATCATTAAAATCATTATCTTCGTCATCATCACCGTAAACAATATTTGAAAAACTGCCATCAATGTTATCCGAATTTTGCTCCATTTTTTTAATTACTAAATTAGAATCATTGATTTCAATAAATGAATTATTATAATTTTCTGTACATTGAACATTTGGTAATAGTATACATCCATTTAGTTTTACACCTTTTTCTAATACACAATTTGAAAAAATAATACAATTTTTCACTTCACAATCTGCTTTAATTGTAACATTAGAAATAATGTATGAATTAGAAATATGTACATTGAGTCCTATTGTACATTTGGATCCAATTATAGATTTTTTAATAAATGAGTTTTCTCCTAATGTACTACATTCACCAACAATTGATTCACTGTGTAAGGTACAACCCTTTGATAATGTTGCACTAGAATGCTTATATGTACTTTTAGACATATAAATAAAATTTCTTAATGATAAAGGTAATGTATCTGGAACTAAAGGATAAGATTGACGTTGTAAAATATCTCGACTTAAAATTTGATAAGTTTTCCATGATGTTATTGGAAGTGCATAAGTTGGATAAATCAAAGGTTCCCAATATATTCTTGAATCTAAGAATTCTTCATTTATTAAAACTCCACGTATAAAATCTTCCATTGTCTAAAATATACATTATCATACAATTAAAAACCTTATTAATAATGAAATATTCAAAAATACAAATACATACACATATACATATATATATGTAATTGTGTATAATTAATTTTGTTTAGCACAGTATACTCTACAATATGAAGCTATTATAAAATAAATACAAAAATGTTTTTTTAAATTTTTTGATTAATGTTTATAACAGTATAATATGATTATCACAAAATTTAAACATTTTCTAATTTTTATTATTCAAAATTGTTATTATATATTTTTAATATATTTATTAATACATACAAAATTAAAGTAACAAATAATAAAAATTTGTAAATGATGTATTTTATATTTAATAATCTTACCTGAAAATCAAAATTGTCAGCAAATAAAGGAAGTACAGCTGAAGAACATAAATAAATATGAGTATCAAATAATGCAGTATTTACATCAACTTTATCATGATCTAAAAACCATTGAAGATCCAGTTCTGCTTTCTTTTCATTAGCAGTTAGCTTTTTATAGTCTAAAAGCCTTCTTGTATTGACAGTTGAAACAACTAAACTAGACTCATTTTTTAAAGCAGAATCTTTAGTATTTCCAAGATCTCGAAAAAGCATAGTCATAGCAATATTTTTATCTTTACTTTTTCGATTTTTATGTAAATCCATAAGAACTCTTAAATCTACATTAGCAAATACTGTACCACGTATTAAAATAAAATCATCTCTAATCCAACCCTTTGTATCTATGTCTCTTAGGGCATCTCCAAGAGATCTACAACCATCAGAAATAATAGGAGTTATTATTATATCTTTATCTTGAAAATGCTTTGAATTTATATATAATTTTAAGGTTTCTATATGACTGCTGCAATATAGAAAAACTTGCTGCACCCGTGAACGGACTAATGTTTCCAATAAATAATCTAACAAAGGCAAAGTAACAATAGGCAGCAAAATATTAGGATAAATTTGTTCTGCAGGTTTTAATTCATTAATATAATCATCAGCAAAAACAATGGCTTGAAGACTTTCTTGTTTTCCATATTTAGTATTTGATGATTCTTTTTTCGTACTTTTAGACATTTTTTTTTATTATAATCTGTACTCAAAAATGAAATATTTTTTAAATAATTATTAATATTTAAAATGAAATAGAAAAATTAGTAAAATTTTAGATAAATATTTAGATATTTATCACAGTTACAAAAAGGTTGTAAAATAGTCATATTACATAAGACTATTTTTATTTCTCATATTTTATTGAGCATTTATTAAGTATCGAACATTAAATCAGCTACCGTAATTAATGTTAGAACATAAACAAATCCAATACACAATCTCTTATAAGCACATGTTATATCATCAAATGTCACGCTCTCCACTTTACTATCGGGAAAATACTTTAATAAAGGATGAAACAGTCATACACTACAATTATTATAAAATTATACACTTTTAATATCAGGACCTGGTGGATTTTTTATAAATTAGTTTTATTCTTAACAAAGTTACAAAAAAAAAAAAATACAAATGCTAATATCATAGACCAAGAGGCTCATTTATCAAACGTCTTTTTTTATTTTTAACTCCTTCTTTAGAGTAACATTAATTCATACAAAATCTCTTATATATTAAGGATATATGTAGTGACTACATTAGTCAAAAATGATACAATAACGAAACTATAATTAAAACTATATTTTTATACAATTTTTAGTCAATAAAAAATATGAATATAAATATGACAATAAAAAAACTTTTTTTTAAAATAGTTTTTATTTTTAAATTTATTTTAATGACATGATTATGTATAGATTTTTGAATGTGAAAAAATCAGACTTTCATGAAGATAATGAAAATTATGATTTTTTTTTTATACAAAATATGAATTAAATTAATTATGTTATATTAAATCGAGTTATTAAAAATCCATAAATGTATGTAAATTGTTGTTCTACTCAATTTATTAAGAAATAATTGCTTAAAACAGTTATGAATAAACATATGTTTGTAAATCAAGAATTAATACAACTGTAACTCGCATTACTGCAGTCACGTGAATCAAACTCACGGGGATTTAATAGTACCGCTCTCAGTCACTAGATGGCGAAATACTAGTTTTGGTTTTCCTCATGTGAAAAAGTTACTTGAGGTGATAAATACAAGTTTTTCACGTCTCTAAAAATACTATATAATATATATAGATTAATGACAGATTGTTCTCAATCCATACAAATCTTGAATTCCGTCTTTTGAGTTTGAATTGACTTGACTAGGCTTTCACTGATAAAGGATAAATCTGAGCCTGAATCAACTACAATCTCACTTTCTAACTTTGAGTGCTTATTTCTGCCATGGTTGTTACGAGCAATGATGAGGTCTTAACTTTAAACTCCCCGATCGCACCTTCATCGAGTCTAACTTGTCTTATCTGTTGCTTTTGTTCTTCAGTCATACTCAGCTGGAGGGTAAGATTAACCCCATTGATTAATGAGTGGTGGAATTTTCCACACACCTTACACGGCTTAGTAGATTTGAAATCTCGAGGATAAAGGAAGATAGCGAGAAGTACCAAGGAGGATTAATAATAAAAAAAATGTTCATGCTATTCTTCTTTTTAACGTTTATTTTGTCCAAATACACAAAACGCATTAGAGCTGAAGGTGAAAAAGGAAAGATTAGCATTCGATTAGATTTATTAAAACCCAAAGGAAAAGTGCTCCACTTTCCAATTTTTTCCCATATTTATCACATTGTTCCTTTTTTCTATTAGAAAAGGTTCTCGCCTATTTTTCTTTACATCAATTTTCACAGCTTTTATCTTATGTGCTCCATTACGCCGATGATGCTCGACGAAAGCTAAACGGGGGGCTCAATTCAGCCGGGACGTTTCTATCTGCCTGATGTGTGTGGGTGACTCTACGGCCGCGTGCCGATTAGAGTTATCATAAATCACTCCGCACACTAATATTTCGCCAATCTGGTATAAAAAACCCTTCTTAGACCCGAGAAATGGAAAAGCCTTACACGATAATCATAAACCTAAACTTATTTCAAACAAATTTAAAATAATATAATTTTCGAAATTCTAATCTTTAACTTATGGGTAACTCCGGTTGGGTTATAAAATTAACATTGCACAAAGATCTCAGGATGCAAGGTAGTCTTATGCTGCCTGTCATCACTACCAATAGATGGCCAATTTTGTTCATTTATAATATACCAATGCGCATATCTGCGCCCTGCTAAATTGAACTGTAATGACTCCCCCGGCCCCGCTGAGTTTGGTACAAAGGAGGAATCTCTGTAAACCCAGATTTAGTAATAAATCATTACCATTCGTTGGTCAAGTTAGTAAGCTGGACGCTGCCGCAGAGTCCTTTAGATCCATTTCGCATTACTGGGTATGCAAAAATGTGTAGAATTGTTTCATGGTTGGAATTTTGTTCGGCCCAATTGAGCTCTACCTATGCTCTTAAGTATCTGGACTTAGCTTTTACGTCCTGTCCATATATGAGGTGAGCACAACCGTCTTATTTCCATGTATCTTTGTCAGGGTCTGCCAAGCATGGTTGTTTCCGACGGATGTTTTATTTTATCGTCGTTCGATGATCTATAAATGTGTAATTATATATTAATTTAATTCAGGAATAAAATAAAGAAAAGAAAAAGGCGAAAATGTACTTCCCAGACAATTTATTGCGAATTATAGAACCTGAATAATATTGTATATAAATATAATGTGTAAGTTAAATAATACGTATGCAATTTATCAGAAATTTTCCGAGTCGAACGCGAGAGTGATCTTTGCGAGAAAGCGATCAGTCGACGATTGCCTCGAGAAATTTTGAAATTTTCAAACTCCCTTCGCAAAGATCACTCTCTCTTCTCCTTTACAAATTTTTAAACAATACATAATAAATATTTCTTAAATTACGACGCATACATTCGATATCTACAACTACGTGGCATAAAAAACCTGTTTTGAGACTTACCTCAATTCACGGGGGGTCAACTCTAAATGGGAGAACTGGCGACAAACGTAGGAGACAGACCACTTTCATGTCGTGACGCAAAAAAAAAGTGCCCACGATATAATAATTTGAAAATTCTTTTATTTTATATTAAGAACGTATACTTTTGTTTAAAATTCTTTTTTTCAATTTAAAAACTAATTTTTATTTACTATCATTACTATTACTAACAATTTAGACAAATGTAGCAAAATGAAGTCACCCCATATGTCCCTTTTCGTGTGCCGATACTGGTAACCCGGTACGTGTGTTTACATTATGTTTTTGAAACTCTTGTAGTCGAGAACAAATTTCGAGTTTTTAGTAGTTACAAAATTTCTTTGTAGATGAAGCTAGATTTCTAAGTGTATAAAAATAAGTGAATATAAATCAATATATTATTGATTTATATTTGATTATAAAGTGATTGAAGAAAATTGAAAAGTGATTATTTTTTTAATAAAGATATATTAAGAATTGTGCACATCATAAATATAATGAGGAGGTTTATAAATGAATATCAACAACACAATTTGTATAGGTAAGTTATTCAATTTAATAGTGAATGTTTGTAGTAAAAATAATATAACTCTACACTAATCAAACATATTATGGTACATTTTACATGTTTATTTATACTATTAAATTTTATTCGCATAACATATATTTGGAAAATTTTTTATTTATAAATACAATAAATACAATGTATATAATAAAAATATTTAACAGTTTACATTAGATGTGATTAGCATTTGTATATTGCACTAATTATAATTAATGTATGCGGTGCAGAAACAAAGTTTTTATTTTTAAAGCTTTTTGTTTTTAATAATATTCTTATTATTATTTAATTATATATGCACATGTATTTATATATATAATATTAAATATATATATATATATATGTATGTATGTTAAATATGTAAATATATGTGTATATGTAATTAAATAATAATAAGAATAATATTAAAATAAAAAAACTGAACATTTAGAAATTTAGAATAATTTCTTTAAAAAAGAATTAACTTTTGTAGTATTAGGGTATTACTTAGTAAAAGAAGTACATATAAAGTTTTACCTTTTCTGTATAAGGTAAAATGTACTTAAAAGTCATTATCCTTTAATAATGAGTTTATTACCCTCATTATCTTTACCTTTTCTGTACAAGGTAAAAATGTATTTAGGAGGCATTATCCTTTAATAATGAGTTTATTGCTCTCATTATCTTTTCGGCTACTGTGGATTAGACCATTTGTCTCCAATCCATTTATGTCTTTCTTTCACTTGAACTTGAAATACGTCTTAATTTTATATATTCCCCTGATACTTATTTTCTTATTTTTTAATATTTGTTTAAAACAATAATACACTTAACAAATTTTACATATATTTGTACATATCTATATTAAAATATTTACATAAACATTAATATTATATTTAAATACAATGAATTTTAATTTTTTATTTCATATATTTAAAATGTAATAATATACTTCTTAATAAAATAGTTTATGTGCACATTATATTTAAATATAATATAAATAAAACTTTCGGATGACGTTTTGATTATAAAATGTATGATTATATTTTCACTATTACGCACCATTCATACAACATTATTTACAACTTACTTCAGGGATTCTTATTTATTTAAAAATTTTTTCATATTTCTGTAGTGTCCGTGAGACGTTTTATGCACTTTTTTATATTTAAAATGGTCATTACAATATTTATATAAAAGAAAAGGTATGCTAAATTCTAAAATTTCATTTAAAATATCATGTTTTGTACAAATAATATATTTTTCTTTAAAATACGTATAATACTGTTTTTTAAAATTGACTTTACAATTCAATTCTTTGCGATTTATTTCCATGTACTTATATAATAAAATATGAATATCATGAATTAAATCAGCAAACTTATCACTACAATACATTAAATGCCTCTCGTCATCTACAATTTCTTTTAATCCAGTAAAAGTGTGATGTATATAAGGTTGACTTGTAAATAATTCTTTTTTACACTCTGAGCAGTTTTCCTTTATATTAATTTTTTTCAACACGTATCCCGATACATAAAATAAAGCATTTTTATCTAATATGTCATCTGCAGCGTTCGATATATCAACACTGTCACTGGATTTTGCATTCACGCATTCATTTTCTTTACTAATATTATTACACATTTTATTAATTATATCGCAATCATCCAACTCACAATCAATTTTTTTATTATCACTAAAAAGTGAGTGCAAATTATCTAATAATTCGCACTCACCATTTTCACAATTGCTGTTTATATATTTCGAAAAAGCTAAATTATTAATCATACATGTTTTCAAAGCCGTGATAAATTGATGGCAGGTTGGATTATTGTTCATAATCTCGTGTTGTCTCACTTGAGAAAATAAGTTTTCCACAGCATCTTGATTTAACGGCCGTAAACACAAAAACTTTAATTTATACAAATTTTTACAATCATTCCACAAACATTTAATAGATTTTAAAGTGGTTTGCCACCCCTTTAAAAACGAAAAAGTGTTCGTGGTATCTTCATTTGTTTGTAAGTTAATAATTTCCCACGAACTTATTTTCTCAAGCACGTCATCCCAAAGTTTTTCGTGAGGTGATTTCGCAGTAACAGCTGAGCGATACACTTTTAATGGCGAAACTATTGAAGTCGAGCTATTTAATGAATCGAATAATGTATCTATTAGGTCAACAAATTCGGCTGTTTCCATCGCCTCCGCAGGTAGTTGCCCACCATTTATATAAGTATTAATTGCAATAGCCATTGTATGGCTCAGCTGTTGAGCTGCTATTTTCACCTTCATTTTTAAAAAAGAGTCAGAAAAATTAAAAGAATTTATACTTAATTTATTCAAAAGTTTAAAACGCTGGAGTTCCGAAATTTCGAAAGCTTTTTTTATGTACTTAAATTCAGCCTCCTTTTGAATAATAATTTCGAGCCCATTTTCATTACTTATCACGGTTTTGTCAAAAATAATTTTATTATTAATTAAACAATTACGCGTATTTTTTAATAAATGAGGTACATCAAAAATTATGTACACTGGTTTGTTTTTAAAAATAAAATAGTGCGCATCTTTAAGACTTACGGTTTTTTCACTTAACGATTTTAATGCTGAAAGTTGTGTCTTACCCTGATCACAGACAGTAGCCACAACTTTCAGACCTATTGTATTTAAAGTATCTAATAAATAAAGCAAAATTGCTTGTAAGTTTTCGGCACTGATAGATGAATACGTGAAATAGAAAGCTAATACTTGCTTCCATTGTTTTGTTAAACCTCTTAACAAAAAAACGAGAGCTTTATTAGCTTCCTTATTTGTTCGTCCCAAGTGACCGAAATCTTCGAAGCCTATAATTTTGTCTTCAGATTTCGAATAAAATAAAGAAGTATTTAAATGAATTTCATCGAATTGCAGTGAACATAATTTTTCACTTTCCTTCATTTTACGAACGTGCGATTTTAATAAATTTATTAGAGAATCGGTAATACCGGTATCAAAATGAAGTGTGGATAAAATTGATTTTAATGTGCTTTGAGACGGTAATTGAAAAAAAACTCTTAAATATCTATACAAACGGGGGCTTCTTTTATTTAAAGTTAATGCAAAAATTTTATCATGTAAACTCCAGCGTTTCGCGCTTAATGGTTTGTTAAAATTTCTTAATTGACTAATAATAAAATTTTCAGCTACGCTATTTAGATTTGATTAAATAATATTTAAATAACCATTATTGTAAACTTCTTTTAATTTTTCTAACTCGTTTTTTTTTAAATTTAATTTTTTATGTAATTTACTAATTTTTTTGACTGCTGCGCGATGCACCGCATACATTAATAATTTTTTTGGTGTCAGATCTTATTTTAACGTTTTCATTTTTTGTAAAAGTTTAAAATTATTCTTTTTTCTTACAATAATATCTTGAGGGTTAGGGGGAGTAGATAATTCAGCTACATGTTCTTCAATATTTTCGTCTTCTTCTTCTCTCTTGTTCTCGCCTTCTGAACTTTCCTCTTCATTTGAAAGAAATGAAAAATCTTCATCTTCTTCGTTTTCATTTGTAGTAACATTATCATCATCCAGTATGTTATTAATATTCAATGTATTCGAAAAAATATTTTCAGTTGCAATTTTAAATTCGGAAAAAATCGTGTAATTATTTACACTTTCACTAGCACTTATATTCTTGGGAACTGCGTTCCAATTTAAATATATTTTATCTTCATTTTTGTAGTCAGCATCGATAAAATGATCCTCGCAAACACAATAAGAAGTTTTGCAGGCAATGACAGTAGAACTGTCAATGCCACAAATTTTCTTCCACACATTCCTCATTTCTTCTCTCCTTGGAAATGCGTGAAACTTTTTGTTGATATTAATACCTTCTGAGTAGTATTTATTGCTGCATCCTGGCATCTTGCAGGAATATTTCATTTTCCCAGAAAACATATTCTCAACTATTTTTATCAATACTTTACTTTTTACAAAAACGATAAATAGATTTTCGAGAAACTTACGAAACGTAAAGTCAATGTGTATACTGCAAGTTCTCAAAAGGAAATGCGAAAAAAAATCAATCTTAGCAACATTTTCTTTTAACGCGGGCATTAATGATTCGGTAGTAAATTTATTAAAATTTCATGTTTCAAAAATGAAGGAATGTGAAAAATTATGTTTACTTCAGTTTGATGAGATACATTTACACAATTCTTTATATTATTCTAAACATGAAGATAGAATTATAGGCTTGGAAGATTTTGGTCACTTAGGACGAAATAATAAGGAAGCTAATAAAGCTCTCGTTTTTTTTGTTAAGAGGCTTAACAAAACAATGGAAGCAAGTATTAGCTTTTTACATTACTTATTCGTCGATCAGTGCCGAAAACTTAAAAGCAATTTTGCTTCATGTGTTGAAATTTTAATGAAATTTTAAATTCCATAGGTCTGAAAGTTGTGGCTACTGTCTGTGATCAGGGTAAAACGCAACTTTTAGCATTAAAATCATTAAGCGAAGAAATAGTAGGTTTCAAAGACGGTCATTATTTTATTTATAAAAACAAACCAGTGTACATAATTTACATATGTTCCTCATTTATTAAAAAATACCTGTAATTGTTTAACTAATAATAAAATTGTATTTGATAAAACTATTATAAGAAGTGAAACAGGGCTAGAAAATATTATACAAAAGGAGGCTAAATTAATGTAGATAAGAAAAGCTTTCGAAATTTCAGAACTCCAGCGTTTTAAACTTTTGCAAAAATTAACTTTCAATTCTTTCAATTTTTCGTACTCGTTTTTGAAAATGAGAGTGAAAGTAGTAACTCAACAGCTGAGCCATACAATGGCCGTTGCAATTAATACTTATATTACTGGTGGCCTACTGCCCGAAAAAGCAATGGACACAGCAGAATTTGTTAATTTAATAGATACATTATTCGATTCATTAAATAGCTCGACTTCAATAGTTTCGCCATTAAAAGTGTATCGCTCAGCTGTTACTGCGAAATCACCTCATGAAAACTTTGGGATGACGTCTTTGAAAAAATAAGTTCGTGGAGAATTATTAATTTACAAAGTAATGACGATACCACAAACACTTTCTCGTTTTCAAAGGGGTGGAAAACCACAATAAATTCGATAAAGTGTTTGTGGAATGATGTAAGAAAATTTTATAAATTAAGCTTTTTATGTTTACGCCCTTTAAATCAGGATGCTGTAGAAAACTTATTTTCTCAAGTGAGACAACACGAGATTATGAACAATAATCCAACTTGCCATCAATTTATCACGGCTTTGAAAACATGTATGATTAATAATTTAGCTTTTTCGAAATATATAAACAGCAATTGTGAAAATGGTGAGTGCGAATTATTAGATAATTTGCACTCACTTTTTAGTGATAATAAAAAAATTGATTGTGAGTTGGATGATTGCGATATAATTAATAAAATGTGTAATAATATTAGTAAAGAAAATGAATGCGTGAATGCAAAATCCAGTGACAGTGTTGATATATCGAACGCTGCAGATGACATATTAGATAAAAATGCTTTATTTTATGTATCGGGATACGTGTTGAAAAAAATTAATATAAAGGAAAACTGCTCAGAGTGTAAAAAAGAATTATTTACAAGTCAACCTTATATACATCACACTTTTACTGGATTAAAAGAAATGTTAGTTGCCGAAAGATATTTAATGTCCTGCAGTGATAAGCTTGCTGATTTGCTTAATGAAATTCATGTTTTACTATATAAATTCATTGAAGCAAATCATTACTTTTTACGCAAGCAATTACTTTTTAAAGTTAATTTTAAAAACCAATATAAGTCGTATTTTAAAGAAAAATATTCAATTGGTACAAAACATGATATTTTAAATGATATTTTAGAATTTAGCATACCTTTTCTTTTATACAAATATTGCAATGACGAGAATAAATATAAAAAAGTACATAAAACGTCTCGGGGACACTATAGAAACGTGAAAATTTTTTAAATGGATAAGTATGAATGTAATAATTTGTAAATAATGTTGTATGAATGTTGCATAATCGTTAAAATATAATCACACATTTTATAGTCAAAACGTCATCCCAAAGTTTTATTAATATTATATTTAGATATAATGTACAAAGAAATTATTAAATTAAGAAGTATATTGTTACATTGTAAATAAATGAAAGAAATAATTCAAAATTCGTTCTATTTAAATATAATAGTAATATTAATATAAAAACGTTAATATAAATGTATAAATATATTTAAAAGTTGTTAATTATTTTAAACAAATATAAAAACATGAAAGTAAATATCATGGAAATAGATAAAAGTAAGAGGTATTTAAAGTTTAAATGAAAACGATTGATTTTTCGGTTTTCCTCAGTTTACTTAAGCACACACAAAAAAAGTTACATTTAATGTTCGCGATGTGGACGGGCTTTACATGGATTACATAATACATTTAAACATTACATACATTATCATATATATGTATATAAACATTTTTTTCAATTATTATTATTATTTGGTAATGGCGGGGTGGAAGAATCTAGCCTAAATCGGTATTCGACGAGTTCGTTTTCGTTTGAATTCCTCGAACGAGAACGGCGTGCGACGAATTTCTTTTCGTTTGAGAATGACCTCTGTCGAGGGCGACTTGGAGTTCGAGTGACCTGCGAAGGTGGTTACCACGTTTAATGTAGCTTTTTTTTAGAGAGGCAGCGGTCCAGCCTGATCTCCTGTCTGTCCTCCGGTTTCTCACCCTCTTCTCTAGCACTTCTAGTACCACAGGTCGTGCTAGGGAGTCGGGCGAGGAGGGTGATCACCGTGCTATCCAGGAGGTGACAGGAATGGATGCTGACTGACCTCTGAAAAGCCGAGGACTTATAATTATGTCCTGATCAGCGGTGGTTGTTTTGGTGACGTAGTGCGCTAAGCTGCGTAGATCGCCGTCGTCGTGCTCAGCGGCTGCGAGCCAGCTTTAATCAAGGTGTCCGCTTCTTGATTTATACAGTCACCGCAGTAAATAATATTGTAATGTATTGAATTTCAAATATATCATCAAAGTTTATGTTTTTTTTAACCATTGCTCCGCAATTCTCATTTCCTGAATTATGTCGTCCTGGATCCGATCTTCACGCGAACCCGGATGCCTGTCAGCTTATGCCGGTCAATGTAGTTACCGTTATACAATAAATCGAAAAATAAATTGGTCTCAAAATTGTCAGTTATAAACTTTATTTTAGTTGCGATTTTAATTCTGCATGCGTCATTATTTGACTCAACCCAGAATGTTGTATAATTAGTTTTTTTTGCTTTAATTGCAGTCTTTTCTCAGTAAAATGCATTTTAATCTCGTGTGTAGCTAAAGACGATACGAATATTCTCTATGGTACTTATTATAAATAGTCACTACAGCAGATTCCAATAAAACTTCACCATCCTATGTTGTTGCGGATACAATAAAAGTATTTTGCGATTTTTATTTTATTGAGTAAAAAATTCGGTACTTAATTCTAATCCCTCAAAGTGATTTTAATGCTTATTTTTTGTTTCCAGTACAAAAAATGCACAGCCGTATTCGTTAATTTTTGTTGTTGTACTGTTTATATTCCCATGCACGACAATTATCTGACGTATAATTCGTATGAGAACCCATAAAACTAGAAATATTACCTTTAAAAAGGAAATTTAATTATTGAAAAGTAGGAAAGAAAGAAAACGACAACTATTTTAAATATGAAAGAAAATCTGAAGAAGAAAAATTTTTTAATTATCAGTGATTATTGTATTTATTCCATCTTTTTTTAATATTCAATTTGTGATTTAATTGTATAACGAGCTAATAAAACCAAATTTATAATTGCATATAAGTTTATTTAATCTTTTAAGCCTCTATATTTTTTATTTTAGAATTCGCATATGATAAAATAATCGCGTTCAAAACAAGTTTTAAAATAGCGATTTACTTTTATTTTGATTCGCATCATGATGTTAGCCCACAGTCAAAAAAGATATTATTATAAAATATTTTAAAACATCAAATATTTTTTTATTTCTTGTTTTAATTAAGATTTGTTTTTCACTTCATATGCATTGATTTGTAATTTTATTCATTAAGTAATTTAATGATATTTTGTATTTATTATTTAAAATATGTAAATTCATCAAGGATTTGAATAATTTACTAAACGAAAAAATTATAAGGAATTATATATTTATTAAAAATAAGAAAGAATAGATGAACAGTTTACATCTTTTCGATAAACATTATGATATAATTCAGTACTTCCAAGTATCGTCAATATATCTTTGCATAAAGTATCGTACATTAATGAATGAACTTATTGCTGTCTTTTAATTTTACCTTATAATTATTAGATATTGCATTCGTATTTAATATTAAACTTTGGTTGTAAATATTGATCTTTTTTTTCATTTACTTACCTTCGTCTCCCTAGTTTCTTAATTCAATTGAAACAAAGTACTTTGGCTCTTCATTTACATTTAAAACTTTATATTCAATCTTACAGAAATGTTTACAATAAATAAAATTATATAAATTAAAGAAAATTATGTGACCACTTACTGCAAATAAAGAATTTGATAACCAATATATTTTTATAAAAATTATATATCTAATGACTTGAATAAACTTAAAATATTCGTAACAAAATTAATTTAATGGTTTTTTTTTTAATATCAAGGCAAAAAATGTAATGAGTTCGATAAGTAATTATAGTTATTTATAAACTTTATATATAAAATATATATATATATATATATATCATAGTAATAAATTAAGTTATGAAATTTATTCAAATAAGTTTTCGGCAATATTTCAACTAGATTTAGAATCCTTCGTGTCCACTAATGCATCGATTTTATTTGTAAATTCCTCTTTTTCAATAAAATCATCCTTATTTTCTATTTTTTGACTAGGTATCAATTCTAATTCTTGATTACTATTTGTAGTATATGCAAGGTTGGGGTATGTATCACTTAAGGCACATGCTTCTACAACATATTTATTGAAAGTTTCACTTTTATCTAAATAAATATGATGTCCTGCACCACTGATAATCTATTGAAAATAGAAAACGTATTAATAAATAAATAATTAAATATTACGGAATTGATTACCTGAACATTAACATACGAAGACGATCTAACTTGTCTTATTGTTTCGTCATTTAAATTATCTATCCAAGATCTACTACCATAAAGTAGTGTGATAGATATATCGGGATCTAGTTTATCAATCCTTTTTACAATTGGATTTTTTGCCCATCCAAAACCTTGCATCATTGCATAAAAAGCACTTTCCCCCCTTTTAAATAAATACACAGTATATACTTGGTGTTTTCTTTAAATCATAAGTTATGAAAGCATTGCGTTCAGTACTTACGAAGGATTTTGAACATTACATTGATGAATGTATTGCGAAATAATACTTGGATCATCCTTCAAATAAGGAGCAAATTTTTTTACTATATCTGGCCGAACTGTTTCGATAAGTCTTTGACCTAGGAAAAAGTAACAAATTATTTAGCTTAGAAGTGTATTATTTCTCTTCTACAGTTTAATAACATTTTTAACAATACCAAATGGTCCTGCAAATCTTACAGCCCATAATGGATTTAAAGGTAGAACCATATAAGTTAGCATTCTTAACCAAAATGGCAAATTTGATTTGTTGGCTACGTCAGTAGGCCTTTCTGGAAAACCCCATGGGTCAGCAAGAATCAGATGTTTGACATGTTTTGGATACTGAATAGCATAAGAAGCCGCTAAAAAGCCACCCATTGAATGTCCGAGTAAAACAAACTTATCTAATTGCATTTCTTTTCTCCATTCTTCCACCGATTTTACCAATTGATTTTCAGCTTCTTGTGCTTGCTTACTAAAAATTGGTCTGCTACTTCTACCAAATCCTATAAATTTTTTATAACACGTAAATAATTTATAGAAAAAAAATTTTTTTAATTTGCAATATTTTAAAATCACGTAAATTTGCTAATTTTGCTTAAAAAGTTTAGAAAATTAGCATTTCAGGGGTTAAAAAAAAAAATTTTCTTTATTTTCATAAAGTTATTGACTGATATTTACTTTAATAATTATAGTAAATATTTTTTAAATGCTGATATACTTTTAATTATAACTAAAAATATTGATATTTTAAATAGTTACAAGGAATTACGGAAAGACATTTTTAACAAAGTCTATTTTGTATTTCTAAGTATTGTTTGAAGATGATTTACCTAAAATAAATAAAAAAATTTGGAATGTATATTCATCTATTTTGTATATAATTATGTTTTACTCAAACATTCAAACGAATAAAATATAAACAATCTAAAATTTAAGTGATTGTGTCAAATTATATTTCTTAATAGAAAATAAAAATATTAATAAAAATAAAAAACTTTACGCTAAAGTTCAAGATTTTTTTTATCTGGAACAAATATAAATTTTAAATCAAATTATTGTACAATTTGTATAAGATTTTTAAAAATAATTACAATATATTTAAAAAATAAAATATCAATTATTTATTATTATTATATAAATATTCATTAAGTTCAATATTAAATATATCTTTCAACACACATAAACATGTATTCAGGACCTATAATTTAATATATTTTATTCCATTTTTACCTCTAAAATATTATTATAATGTTGACGATTAAATTATCATTCTATTCATCTCAAATGTTGCGTATATTTGTTATGTTTTTATCCAAAACTTATTCTATTTTTTTTACATACACATTAATATTGCAAATGATTTATTCGCGCGATATGGTTAAAAATCATTAAAAATAGACACTTGAATATGGCTATTTCTTAAAAAGTTGATCATACTTTTAATTATTTATTATTGTATTAAAAATCTAACATGTATTTGCTTTGTTACTACTTGCATTTTCATATACAAATTTTATAATTATTAAAGAATTATAAAATGATAACTGTATTGAAATATTAAATTTATCATGTTTTAACGCACGTAGAAAAAGTTTTAAGCAAAGGTATTTTTCGAAAATCAATTATAATTTAAACTTTAATTTGACACAGTTTATTATATAAATTCTTGTTATAACTATAATTTTCCACATTTTAATTTCAAAGACTTTCTATCTCTGAAATTAATTATTCATTTGCTTCTTAGGCGCAAATAAATTCAAATAGACTTGTTAAATAATAATTTTTGTATTATAAGAAACTTTCATTCAAGTAATTATACAAATTATAAATATTAGAAATCATTACATTTAAATTGATTTGTTTTAATTTAAATATTTAATTTATACTTAAATATTAAAATATATTGATTACTGTATGTATTTTTATTTACTTTACAAATTTTTATTATATTTCACCACGTATCTTTTATATTATTCATTACATATACTTGGTTAAGTATACGAGATCAAATACAAATAGTTCATTAAAATTCAAACAAAAATAATTTAAAATGATCTCTTGCTAATTCCATATTAATTATTTTTCTTTTACAGTAAATATAATGATTATTAATTAGCAGAGGTAATGTAAAAATATTTTTGAATTTATCAATTTACGATTTTGACATATATTTAAATCTCTAATTACTTGATTTAAATTTCAGGTAATGTTTAAATTGACTTTCAATTAATTTTTTGCTAATTAGATATTTCTTTAATTTATATGTTTATTTTACATATGTTTTTTTTTATTTGAGATATAATTTAATCAATTAATATTATTATTAGTATTTTCAATCTCTATACTAATAACTACACTGACATTTTATATGTGAAACAATACTCTAATAATTTAAATAACTTTAAACGTAATAATTTTTTTTAATAATAACAACAGCTCTATTACACATGCTAATTGCACATAATTTTACATAATGCACTATCATATTTAAATACACATATTTTACATATTACATATAATAAGCTTTCAAATATCTTTGATTTGAAAATATACATTAGTTAATGTTCTTTGATTATATTCATATTGCATTTTATATAATTTTTATAAATTTTATAAATTTTCATTTTAAACACTTTATACATAATATTCCATTACAAATTTTTTTTATTTTTTTATTAAACATATTTATAATTTATCTTATATTTAATTTATAAAATACTATATGTATAATTATTCCTAATTTTAATTTAATTTACTTCTTTTGATTATTAAAAAAACATGATGAAAAATAATAATCTAGTTTATATCATTAAATTTTATTTCATTAATGTAAATTATTTATTATCGAATATTTTCATAAAATTGCTTTTAAATATCTGTTCTCTTTTTATTTATAGATCCTAAAATATTAAGAAAAAAAAACAAAAGGATTTATAATACTGAAATATAAATATCTATGTAAACAATTATTTTAATTTTTTTTTAAAATTTATTGTAATTTATGCTTATTTACTTGAATTAAAACATTGTATACTGTATAAAATTGAATAAATGTATTACTTAAACATATAAAAATATTGTCATAATATAGTATTATAATAATATGGTCATTTGTAGAGTAAATATTATAATTAAAATAGTAATATATTTAACAAGTTTTTTAATTTACCTAATAAATCTATGGCATAAACAGGTCTATGCATCGCTAGAGCATCAAGGTTTAAAACCCATAGTGCAACACCAGCTCCAAGACCATGTAACAAAACAATTGGTGTCTTTGGAGAATCTTGGTTAAGGGAGATTGTCCAAATTTTATCAGAAACTCCAACAACCGGTCCAATATCAACATACCAGCCTCTGTATGCTGATTTAAGATCTGTAACATTTATTAAATAATAATTTGATTGAACAATTACTGGATAATTATTCAATTGTTGTATCAAAATACATAAGAAGTAAAATAAACTTGAAATAATAATAAATTCATTGAAATAATTTAATAATCTTAACTAATTATTATTTTTTTATATTTAAGTTTAAGTATACAACAATAAAGAATTAATATTGTATTAAATATAATAATATTAAATTTTATTTTTTAGTCATATAATAGTTAATATAAAAAATGTATTATCTACATATTTAAAAATAATAAAAAATTGCAGTATCATGAATATTATTCTAACATTGAATAATTTTTTTAATTAATAAATTAATATTAATATCAAATAGCATTGATTTATTTTTTTTTCCCATGTAATAAAATATCCATGAAACTTATAATATTTGTTGAATAATATTTAATTTCATCACAAAGTAATTTTTGATTAGTGATAGATATAGGTAAAATATAAAATTAATCATAAAATTTAACATTTTTCAAAGCGTACTAACATGAGAGTATTTTTTTCTCTACTGTTCTTAACATTGTTGCTGAAGAACGTGACCAGCTAAACCATTTCCAGAACCAACTAAAAATATAATATTCAGATTCAATTATGAATTTCTTATTTATTGTACAATAAATAAAATACATTTGTGCATTTATAAAATAAATGAGTATGTAAGATGTATTCAAATACGGTGATTTTATTTTTATTTAATGGAAATACCCTTGTTTTATATAAATAGATGATTATATTATAATTTAAATTAATATTTATTTAAACAGACATTAAAAAAAATATGTTGATTGTTAAGTAAAATATAATGTATTGGAAAAAGTAACTGTCACAAATGAATAAAAAAAAAACAACTAATTTATTTTTTAAAATTATTTTTCAGGTTACATTTTAACAAGTTTTTAAAAATTAATAATTTATGATGTAATAGATCTATAAAATATGAGTACAATTACTTTTTATACGTAGTTTTATAAGTTTTAAAAATATTTCAAAATTTATACATTTGTACATAATAATTTATCTTTTGATAAGATCAAAGACAATTTTGCTTTAACTTTTGCATGCGTGGAAAATAAACGTAAATTTATATGCATATAAAATAAAATATATTTTTATCATTTTCCACCTTCACTTTATCAATTCTCAATTTTCGATGTAAATTTTTATGAATTTATGATACTGACCCATTTGAATCAAGCGCGATTTCGTTGCTTTCTGCCATGAATTTCGATCAATTGTACCTTTGTTTTTTTTAAGATTGAATTTTATTCATATACTTTTTTATAAATCCCTTTATTTATTTAAATAAATTTCTTTTACACTATCAATACACATTAGTACGTAAGATAAACTTCGTGCAATATATGTTAATCTAAATACGCATTATCTATATATTTTTTGTCGTCTGCTGTACTGTTACTACACAGTAAACATTATTAGACATTTTACATCCATAGAGATAACATAGACTTAGTTTGTGAGCCAACATTAAAAATATGACATCCATAAATTGAGAAAATCGATGTTAACCCAGATATGAGTGTTGCTGATGTGTATAGCTAAATTCATTTAAGGTTAATCTAAGTCTAGATAATCCAAGTTAATAATCTAAGTCTAGATTTTATTAACTGGAACTATGACTTGATAGGAAAAGAATTGAAGATAATATCAAATTTTGTCTAAACGATAAAAAAAAATAAAAGGTTTATTAAGTTTTTGTGGAATTTGATGTGTGACGTATTTTGCGTATATTAAAAAATGTATTTCCTCTTATTTGTTGAATTTATCAGTACTTTTCTTTTTTTCTTTCTCTGGATAATTAGATATTCGTATTTATATAATTTCATAGATACATTGACCTCTGTAAAATATGTTTTCACGACGATTATCAATCAATAATTACCATTAATAAATAGAGATATTCATGAATATCATAGGTCAAGGTTTAAACTCGACTTGTTCTTATGAGAATTTAAGGTTACTGAATGAAATGTTAGTGCGATTATTTGATTTTCATCCTGTGCAAATGATGTTTATACAGTTACACTATTTTTTTAGTTATAAAAAAAAAAAAAAAAAAAATACAACGCTTAATTTAAATATGATTATTGTTTTATAATTAATTTTAATTGTGACGATGCTGCGTAAAATATTTTTGAATTTCCCACAGTTTATTATCGTGAACTCGGAAGCACAACTTGTCGACCACCTCTCACTTCACAGTATCGGTGATTAAATGCCTTTTATAGCATTTTATCTGTTTGTGCAGCTTTAAAAAACTGCCCATAAAAAGTTAGAACAAGATTAATTCTTACAGCTGGTTTTGTGATTTTACCTTTTTATTATTTTAAATTCAAAAAATATTCTCAAAATATAACCTTGAACAAAAAGGTACTATATTTGATAGGCGAAAGAATGTAAATTTTATAAATTTTGAAATATTTTGATAATAAATCTGGTTGTTAAGGAAAAAACATTATTGATATTCTTCGTCGTATTTATTTTCTTCGATACGTATATAATTTTGTAAACCCAAAATTAAAAACTAAAAATGAATACCAAATTGATGAATATAAATTTCAGTAAAGTATTCAACAAGAATTATTTGATTATTTCCAAATAATATAGTATTTGCAAAAAAAAATTTTTTTTTATAATGCAATTTTTAGAATATTTTTTTTTTAAAAATTATATATAAAAAAGGATGTAATGTTATATTATATTTACAAAATTATACAATTAGTACTTTTTATAATTTTTTAAAATTATGAATAGAATATTGATAAAAAATAATTATTATAAAAAAAAACTTGTTCCCTTAAAATTAAAATATATCCTTTGCATTATTTGATATTTAAAATATTTAGTTTACATAAAAAAATAATTTATAATAAAAATATTGATTTCCTAGATATTAAATACTATTTAAAAATTCACTTATAATATTGATTTAGAAATATTTTTAAAATGTGAAGAAAAGTACATTTTAATTTATTTTCAAATTGATAAAAATCACAAAATTAATAGTTGTGTATTGATATTGTGCAGCCCTCACAGATATATTACTACTAAATTATATTTTACCTATGGTGGAACTTACTAGATCTAACTGAAATTAAAATATGTCAAATGACCTTCAAAGCATTATTTGTCAAAAGTTCATAATAGATAATAAACTGAATATTAAATTATAATAATAAGAAAATAACTAAGAAATATTTAATTAAACACAAAATGGTTTATCATCATAACAAAAGGTAGAAAAAACTCAATTAAGCTTATTTGGAAAAAATGGCAAATTCAACGAATCACAAAAATGAATTACTTCAAGAATGGGCTCCTCTTACTACATTACTAGAAAAACTTCCTGCTACAGTCAATTTAGGCATTTTTACATATAATATTAATTTTACTTGTATTGATATTACTGCTGAGTTCATTGCAGTTGGAACCAATCGTGGTATTGTTTATTGGTTTAATAGAAAAACTGGAGAAATAGAAACACTTGGATGTCAGGCATGTATCTATGTATTTATAGAAAAAGAAATTTATATTTACTTTTTTTTTAAATATAAATAAAATTTTTAATATGTTAAAGATTAATTTATTTGTATGAAAAATTTATATGTTATATTATATTATTTAATTTAATAAACATATGTAGTACATTCAATTAAAAAAATAAATATAACTAATTTCAATTTCATTCAATTCATTTTAATTTAGTCACTTTATTAATTAGTTCTAAATAAACATCTATACACCAATTACTATAAATTAAAGTAAGATTATTTTTATTAGAATACCAATAGTTCGATTACTTGCATTCGTATTGTATCTACTGTGGATTACATGGTTGCTGCTGGTAATGATCAGGGAGTCGTTACAATTTTTCAAATTCCAAAAAAACTTCCTGACTCATTACCTGAAATTTGGAAGCCTGTGAAGAAAAAACAGGTGACATAATTTGTGCAATAAATTTTTTAGTATTCTTCTGTTGATTGCTAGAAAAATATATTCAATTTTTGATTTTGAAGGTAGAGAGATTTAATATCAATGGCCTTCATAAAGTATCTATAACAGCAGTAGAATGGTCTAAAAATGGAATGAAATTATTTAGTGGTGATCAAAATGGCTTAGTCGTATTGACAGAAATGGATTTTTACATGGTTAGTAAGCATAATTTTATCCATTAGTGGTAATGAATTTATAAAGAGCTAAAACTCTAGTATACATTTAGGTATAAATAAATAATATTAAACATTGATCATATTTATTATATATAACAATATGAAGTAAAAAATCAAAAACATGTTATAATATAAAATAAACAATATTTTTTATTTTTGAGAATTGTACAAAATTAATTTCATACAAATTATAATAACAAAAATTTTTTTAGAAATGTATTTATAATTTTTTGCGATTTTTTATGTTTATAATTATACACTTATTGGTTTTATTTTAATAAAATTCAAATTTCTTGTACATTTAATAAATAACTAAATATTACGTTTACACTATAAAAATAGTTTGAAAGTAATCAACAATTAATTACATTATTTTACTTTAATTATTTTATATTAATATTTGTTTATTTTCTTCTCTGCAATATATATATTTCTATAATTCATATAATATAGATTGAAATTGCGAAATTTAACAATATTTTTGAAAAAATAAATTTTATTTTACAAAATAAAAATATAATAAAATTTAATTAACATTAGAGCAAGTGATTATTTTATTTTATATTTAATAAAAAAATTATTCTTTTTATTTATTATTTTTAATCTATTTCCTAAAATTCTTAAATTGAATTTCTATAACTTGTTTAAATAATGCAATTATTAGTAATAAAAGTATTGTAAATCTGTTATTAATATTATGTTATAATATCTTTCTGATTTTTAATAAATTTCAAATACAAAATTATAAAGTGTAGATTACATTCCATCAAAACCATTGATAAAACATAATTAGCTACTAATATATAATATATTTTATAAATAATAAATTATTTTATTGCAAATGTATTATACAAATAATAAAATATTTTCTTTTCTTATATACTTTCTCAATGTTTTAGAATTACATTATTGTATTAAAAACAAATGTTTTATCAAGTATTAAATACATAAATCGGAATGAAATTTTTAAAATAACATTGAATAATTTAACGTATAAAAAATAATTGTTACTCAATTTTTTTTCATATTAGAATTTTTATATCTTTTTAGACTAATTTTTATTTGACTCATATACGTATATATATATATATATATACAAGTGTTAATATTTACGTATGTGCAACAATTGAGGTAGCAGGAGTATTTATTAGGAGGGAAAATTGACATAAAGTTTTATAAATAAATAATAAAAATTTTATAAAATATGTAAAGATGAATGTAAATAAGTAATAAATAGTATATATTATAATTATATGTGAAATATGAACACGCGGTATATTCGTGGTAAATAAAATAATAAGTATTTAATAAAATTGTATTATTGTAAATTGGTGATCCCAAGAGGTGCAGGTGTTATTTAATAAAATGTTCCTTCTCAACTTTACAATTAAAAATTAAAAATATTAAATATATGAATTTAAATTAATATTATATTTCTAATACAGAATATGATATAAAATAATATATAAAGTAATAAAAAATATATAAAACATATATGATTTTACCTATGATTATATTTATATCTGTATAATTTAAATAGCATTTATCTAAATCTACTGAATACTTAAATGAGAAGTATTGTGTGGTACAATTAAGTTATCAAAATGGATTTCTGCTAATTTCAACGTTATTTCGAAGTATTATAGTTGATGGAAATGATCATAATAAAATTAAGCAAGTAGGACAAAAAGAAAGAAAAATGTAAGAAGTATTTAAGAAATATTTTTCATGTATATGTATGTTAATACAGAAATTTATTATAATTAGTATATTTTAGGTTTGGTAAATTTGGAGCAGTTTTTTTTAAAAATAAAAATCACGTTCAAGGACCAATAATTTATGCTAGTAGGCCTGGTCTTCGAATTTGGCAAGCAGATAAAAATGGAATTGTATTAAAAACTCTAATCTTAAAGGTTAATTAAAAAAATACAATGATCATTATTGAATTTTTATAAACATTAAAACTATATTTTTATAGGAAGCTCTTAAAGTAGAACACGTTCAAGTTAAGTTATTAAATCCAATAGCTGAGAATTTAAAAAAAAAAACTGAAGAAAATAAAACTTTTAGTATAATAATGCCTTTCTCAGATGACTTATTACTAATTTATAATCACGAAGTAATTTATTTTTTTAATCCAAATACTAATATAGTAACATCAGCTATAAATAATCTACGAAAAATAACAGATGTAGCATGTTTTAAGGATGAAATTTTTATTCTTGAAGGAGAAAGGAACATTTTACGGGTTAGCTATTATCCTGAATTAACTGTTTTTAATACAGGTAAATTTATTAGAATTCGTATTTACATTGTTATTTTGAAAAAAATGAATATTTGTTTAAAAATAATAATATTTTAGAAGAAAATCAGCGTACAAATTTAACAATGGGGTCTGAATCAAATAAACGCACAAGCTTAGGATTTATAGATTTAAGAAATAAAATAAAATTAAATTCAACTGTACCTGCCTTTTTATATGATAAAATAAAGCCTACGAATATTATACAAGCAATAAGGTTAGTTGTAATGAATAGTTTTTAATGAATATTTTATATTATAATTTTTTTATAAAAAAAATGTTTAGATACGAAAAAGAGTATTAAAAAATATGTTTAATATTTTACATATCTATTGTTACATTTTTGCATATATTGCATATAGAAAATTAAATAAAAATTCATTTTCAATTATTGAATAATGAACATTTAATTGAAAAGTTTCAGTGTTATTATAAATATAAATTATTATCAAGTTAAAAGTTAATCATTTCTTGCAATTTAAAAATGTGGAGTTTACTTTCTATTTGTATATGTTATATTCTAATGTAAAATACATTTAAAAACTTTATGAACATTTTCAATTTACTTATTCATAAGATACATTGCGTGTATTTCTACATAGATTATTTGATATAAATTTAATAAATTTAAATATAATAAAGAAAACAATTTTTTTATTTTATATAAAAACAGATTAATATTATTTCAAGTAAATAAAACATTGAATTGTACAGTTCATTTCTAAAAGAAAAGTTAACTCATCTCTTATTATAAATTATAATTATTATTTTAGTATCGTATTATTTTTATTTATCTTTTCTCTTATCATTGTTTATTTTTTGGATGTATATCTTGGTTTTAAGTCTTCAGAAAAACTTTTTATTTTGTACACATGGAAAAATATAAAAAATAGATAATTCATAAATAAAGATACTGTGTTATGATAACAAGTAGTAATTGGTTTTTATTTACATACGAGAGTTTGTGATTTTAATGATGTTTTAGATATTAATAAAATTTAAAGATCGTATTTTTTATGTGAATAAATTAGGATCTTAATATAGATTGACTACATTTTCTATTCGTAACTCACTGCACAAAAGTGCGATTACATAAGTAATTCCTGCTTTCGGATGTAAAGTTCCCATTTCACTATTTTTTGTATTTTTTTATTTTTTCCTTAATACACTTTATTGTGCTATATTCTTGTATTATAATCTTCATAGTGGAAAACAATTAAATTTTATTTAGAGTATCAAAAATGTTTGGCTCGTAAAATTGGGCAATGAATTAGTGTTTAGTTTAGAATGTTCACTCTTTTATTTCAGATATTACGAGTAGGCGAATTAAAATCAGTTTTTTATAAGGATCAAGTATTGTATTAATTGTACGTTAAAATTATAATTTAATATTAAATATGATTATGACTTTCTTTTTTATTAATTTGTTAATTTTGTGATAATTAAATATAACGAGGCTTTTCCGACGCCATTCTAGTACCGATAAGTGCATGTGCAAAACTTAATTTTAGCTCTGTACTGCCAATAAATATTGCAATAAATATTTACTTTCGTACTGTACCGTAAACTCGCTGTTCATCGCGAGTGTAAGCGAACACTTTTTAATATGATGATGTTGACTCGCTCGGATGATAAATGTCTACTCATAATTACTTTAGTCGTAAATGCATTGGTACTTAAAAAAGTTAATGTACGTGAGCAAAACATTAATGATAACCTAATCCAACTATTATCACAATTACACTACGCGCATATTTAACAAATGAACAAAACTTATGTATTTGTCACTAATAAAAAACAATTAGATACGTACGTTTGGAACTTCAATTATAGACACAGCTAAACTTACTATTTATTACACAATACGAGTAAACGCCTTTTCTCTTGCTTTTTCGGGGGTATACTTTGTTGCAATTCCTTGTCTTATATTATATTTTTGCCATTCACTGAATTTATTTTATTTTTTACTTTTCTCTATTAGTATTTTTTTTTATCTTCAAAACAAGTGTCTTTTTCTTTTTTTTTTAAACAGTCTTTTTATTTGTTTGTGTATGCAATCATCATAGCCACTGATGACCTCATACTTGATTGTTAATAAGCGACTGTGTTGATCTAATAATATTAACATTTTTTATTAATATCAAAATATTTTATTTTTTATTAGTACATTTAAAAATTTTATATTAAAGCCCGATTTGATAGTTTAAAATTTTAATATGTCAAATTTAATTTCAAATAATTATTTATAATAATTTGCTTATTAGTGTGTAAAATGTGTTTGTGTAAAGCAATATAAATAACTTTTAATTGATTTCAGTATATTGCCATCAGTTGTGGTGGGAATAGACACAACTTCAATAATAAATGCAGAAGAAGCTGTAGAAGTTGACTTGGATGTTCCAACCGAATCAGACAATTATTTGGTAACTGGAATTGATAAAATAAGTAAACTACCTGAAAATTCTGTTGATAATAAAAAATCTTTAATTGATCGAAAACAAATTTTTCAAAAAATTGGAGAACAAGATTTTGATGAAATTGTGTTTAATCCACAAAAAAAAAATAATCAAATATCCAATAAAACTAATTCAATTACACCAAAATTACAAATAGAAAAGGTGATTGCAGGTCGGAGCAATGCTCGTGAAAATAAAATAAATAATGTATTAAACGAATTAAAAATTTCATTTGAAAATGAATTATTGACACAAACACCAGAAAGTATTGATTCAGATTTTAATTTAGAATCTAAAAACAACATAGAAAGGATTAACAAATCTATTCAAGATAAAGAGAAACTTTTATTCGATTATCTCAATCTAGATTTATCTATGTGTATGAACAAAAGTACAATGTGTAATAGAAAATCTAATTCTTCAAGTTCCATTGATTTTATTGAACATATTAATGATCTTGTATATTCTTATAATGTAGATAGAAATTGTGAATCGTTAGTATTATAATTTGCTAAAATAAATTTTAATTATATAACTAAGGCACTTAAGTATGTAAAAATTCATTATTGTAAATAAAAAATAAACTTTTCATTAAAAAAAAAAAAAATTATTTGATAATTTTAATAGAAATATTCGCAATTTAATAAAATAGTATGTATATTTAATACATTTATACATAATAGTAGCATATAATAATAGATATACTTGTAATTATGTAGAGTAAGGAATACAGGTTGTTGTTGATCATTAAGGAAACACACCAAACTAAATACATGAAAAATCGTAAACTAAAAATCTATAGCTTTCTATTTTCTAAAGAGGCGACCGGATAAAACTGTTAAATAAATTAGAAGAAATATTATATAAGTATTATACATAATTTTTGTAACATTATTCATCTAAAGAGATCGGGTTTGATTAGTTTTTGCACTTCGGTAACAGACCACCTCATACTACATTGGTTTTCGATAATGTTTTTAATTTACTCGATATTATCTCGGAACTATTTTAGTCGTCCAGTTTAGCTTTTGGTTCTTTTCTAAACTGAAAACTAACACTACTTTAACACGATTGCGAAAATAAAAATAAAAATGAAAAGGGCACTGAAAATCATTCCAAAAAGCGACTTCTTGGATTATTTCGATGGTTGAAAAAAAAGTTGATACAATAATGATGTATTGTATTGGAAGAGGAGTACTTTCATGACGATAAAACAAATTTAGAAGATGAACATTTTGTTGAAACTAGATTCTTAGTTATCTTATACATTATTATTATACATAGACTAAGGAAGTAAATAAAATACTAATTTTGACTTTTGTTAATTCTTAAAAATCGTGAATGCTATTAAATCATGCTTTAACAATTTTTCTACCTTTGTAAATGACATTCTTGAATTCTATCTTTCTCTATATATATCAATATTCTATCAATTTGTTCATTATTGGTCAAAGTGACCAATTTATAAAAAGGACTCACCATAAAAAATAAAATACCTACATAGGCATTATTAATTTTCATATTTATTTGCGCTATTATTTATAGTAAGTTATGTACAATATTGCTCGTTAATAAATTACAGAAACATCGTTTTCTGTCATACAGTCAGTTTTTATGTTTTAACTTGTATAATTCTCTTAATATTAATATTAAAATACATAATTATCGTTAATTATTTGTGTATTTTTATAAATCAATTGTATTGAATATACTTCTTTTTAGTAGTATTTTTCTGAAATTTTGTATTAATTTTGTAGTATATTTTAAAGTTAAATGTATATTTTAAAACGGGGTTCATTGAGTAAACTATATTACCAATGCATATTATCATCCCAAATCATTATCAAAAGATATGATTTTTAGAATTATAATAATACAAAAATAATTAATTCTTAATCATTCTGAATAGAATAATATTTTTATTTGAAATATGTATCCATCATTCTTGTACAATAATGTTGTACAAAGTTTTTTTTGTGAATAAGTAAAAATTTGTTATAGCTGGTTTAAACTAATGAATTATTATTAATATTAATAATCAAACATTAATATATTTATATTTGTAGTTTCTTTTGTAGCTAAATATTGCATATATGTGTATTACAACTTGCATTTATTTTCAATTATATTTAATTTTAAAAAATGTAATTTTATATATTTATGTGTGAGTGTAAAAAAAATTAAAGAAATTGTGCATCTCAATAATGGCTTATGAACTACCGACTTTTGAGAAAAAATATTTCTTTAATTGCACCCTTTTTGAAAACAAATTTTTTTAACTTTCCTTTAAAGGTATAAAAAAAACATGTTTCATAAGCAAAAAATATTATATTTTCTATTTTTATTAATTTCTAGTTTAAAATAGAAAGGTGTAATTAAAAGAAAAGATTTTCTGGGAATACAATAAAAAACACATCCAAGCATTTAATAAATTTTAAGTTGACGTTAAAGTAAACCGCGCTAAAAAAATGTCAAATGACATTCACCCGGTATAGAGAGCGCTACTGACTTTTAAGTAAAAACTTATGTGTAAAAATAAATCTATTGATTTGTATCTTTATGATTAAGACCAAGCAAGTGTTTAGGCGGGAAATGAAGAACTAAACCAAATAATTGTGTTTAAGAAAACTGTCTGGATAAGTTTTGATACTTTAAGCATCAATTGATTTCATTTTTATTTCAATTTTTTATTTAATTGATTAATAAACTAATAACAATGTCGAGTCCTATGCGACCTCCGCGTACTCCAACACGAACACCGCGAACTCCACGAACTCCACGACAACAATTAATTAGATCATCTCCAAACAACAGAAGTTCACCTAGAGTAAGTAATGGACATGCAGAAACTCCAAGTCAACTGGGTACACCGAATAGTAGAAGAGGTATATTGAATATAAATAATAAAATATAAAATATAAATAATAAAATTTTAACTAATAATTTAAATTTTACTAAAATAGCATTTAATTTTAATGACATTTATTGTTAGGAATTGCAAATGGCTCATCTGATACTCCTCTTAGATGGGGAGCTAATCGTAGAGCTCAAGAAACAATTGCTGCTTCTTCGGAAGGACCATCATCAAGTGCTCCAGTTTCTTCACCTAATCGATTTATGACTAGTCCACTTCCTCAGGGAATGACAGAAATTGATTTATCTTCTCCATTAAATTATGGTACTCCAAGTTCTCTTGGTTCTATTCGAACACCTAGAAGTGGTTGTAGAGGTACACCAATTAGACAAAGATCTGATATTAGATCAGATAAAAGAATTAGACAGGTCAACGTTGATCCAACGGTACGTAAACACGTAATATATAATTAATGTATGCTTTTAGTGTAATAGAAAATAAAATACAAATATTATTTCACTTAATTATATAAATAATGAACTTTTTAGATTCAAGAAGAAGCAATTTCAGCTGCAGAACCTATGTCATCAGAAAGTGAAAATTTAGCAGGTCCACAACTTGTTATTTGGGGAACAAATGTTGTAGTTAATCGTTGTAAAGATCAATTTAAAAAATTTATTCAGCGCTTCATTGATCCAGAAGCAGAAAACGATGAATTACCAGAAAATATGAATGTTTATGAGCCACTATATATGCAAAAGCTTCATGAAATTCATACTTTAGAAGAACCATATATGAATGTTAATTGTGCTCATTTGCAAGCTTTTGATGAACAATTGTACAAACAGTTAGTCTGTTATCCTCAGGAAATTATACCAACAATGGATATGGCTGTAAATGAAATGTTTTTTGAGAAATATCCAGCAGCTGTATTAGAACATCAAATACAAATAAGACCTTTTAATGTAGCACGAACCAAAAGTATGCGTATGCTTAATCCTGAAGATATTGATCAATTAATAACTATATCTGGAATGGTTATTCGAACTTCTAATTTTATTCCTGAAATGCGTGAGGCATTTTTTAAATGTATTGTCTGTTCTTTGACAACTATGGTAGAGATCGATAGAGGTCGTATTAATGAGCCAACAGTATGTACCAATTGTAACAATAACTATTGCTTCACTTTGGTTCATAATCGTAGTCATTACTCAGATAAACAAATGATTAAATTACAAGAATCACCAGATGATATGCCTGCTGGTCAAACACCACAAACCATTATATTATTTGCACATAATGATTTAGTTGATGCTGTTGCTGCTGGTGATAGAGTTATTGTTACTGGAATTTATAGTGCATTACCCATTCAAGTTGTTCCAAGAGCATCTAATATTCGAGCAGTTTACAAAACCCATATTGATGTTGTTCATTTTAGAAAACAAGATTCGAAAAGGTGAATTTAACGATTTTCTTTATTTAGTTTATAATGTAAAATATTTTATTTATAGTTTGTTTATAAATTTAGATTGTATGATGTAGAAGATGGAAAAGAACATACTTTTCCTCCAGAAAGAGTTGAACTTTTAAAATTATTATCACGGAAAAAAGATGTTTATGATCGATTAGCAAGAAATATTGCACCTAGTATTTACGAAAATGATGATATTAAGAAGGGTATTCTTTTACAATTATTTGGTGGTACAAAAAAAACTCACAGCTCTTCTGGTAGAAGTCATTTTCGATCTGAAATTAATATTTTGCTTTGTGGAGATCCTGGAACTAGTAAATCGCAATTGTTACAATTTGTTTTTAATTTGGTTCCTCGATCTCAGTACAGCAGTGGCAAAGGTATTTATTATTTAAATGCTATAAAATCAATACACTGTATTTTATTAATCTTTTAAATATATTTCTAATATTTTAATATAAAGGTTCCAGTGCGGTTGGTTTAACAGCTTACGTCACCAAAGATCCAGAAACTAAGCAGTTAGTATTACAAACTGGAGCACTTGTTCTTGCTGATAATGGAATTTGTTGCATTGATGAATTCGATAAAATGAATGATAGTACAAGATCTGTACTTCATGAAGTTATGGAACAACAAACTTTAAGTATAGCCAAAGCTGGAATCATTTGTCAGCTAAATGCTAGAACAAGTATATTAGCAGCTGCTAATCCTTGTGAATCTCAGTGGAATAAAAATAAAACGGTACACATATTGTTAAATTCTTAATTTAACACATAAAAATTGTAATAATAAATGAAATTAATTTATTAGGTAGTTGAAAATGTCATGCTACCACACACACTCATGTCTCGATTTGATTTAATCTTTTTAATTTTGGATCCTCAAGATGATTTGTTTGACAGAAGATTAGCTCGACATTTAGTGTCTTTATATTATGAAACTGAACCTGAAGAAGAAGATGATTTAATTGATATGAGTGTTTTACGTGATTACATTGCATTTGCGAAAGAACATGTTCATCCAGTACTTGGAGAAGAAGCTCAACAAAGACTAGTTCAAGCTTATGTTGACATGCGGCGAGTTGGCAGTGGTCGTGGACAAATTACTGCTTATCCACGTCAACTAGAATCACTTATTCGACTTTCTGAAGCCCATGCTAAAGTACGATTTTCTCCAACTGTTGAAATTCAAGATGTCGAAGAAGCTTGGAGGTATATTTAGTAAATTTGTATTATATTTAAAGTAGAAAATTAATCAAGTATGCGTTTGCATATATGTATGCATACACAAATCAATTTACAAATACAAATTTTATAATATTTAATCATTTTTACAATATTGTACAATTCATATTCTTTCATTTATAAAATATTATAAAATATTTATAAGAAATTAATACAATCCACCTCTACTTAAATAAATTTATTATAAATTATTATTTCAAATATTTATTTTAAAATCTTAATAATTAAACTACCATTTAATAAATACAATTTAAATATCATTTTTTAAATTAAATATTAATAAGTATTAAAATGAAATATATACATTCATAATAATTATTTATTCAAATATTATTTTAATTAATGTAAGTAATTTTTTCATAAATATAAAATATTTAGAAACACAAATAATTTGATGATATATTTTCCTCATTAAATTAATAATTATTGGAATAATTAAATTAAATTTAAATTGAATAAAAATTAAAAAATAATATTTGAAGTAATCCATAAAATTTACTGAGTAATAAATTTGAAATATATTTTGTTAAAAAATGAAGTGTTTTATATGTATAAAATAAATATTTTTATTTTGTTACATTATTATTTTAAATTACATTAATATTTTAAAGATGTCTTTATAATTTAATTAGTATTAATTTTCATAGCAAAAAATATTAATAAATTTTTCAATATTATCCAGGTTGCATCGTGAAGCTTTGAAGCAATCTGCAATTGATCCTCTCAGTGGTAAAATAGATGTTAGTATTTTGACAACTGGTATGTCTGGATCTGCTAGACAACGTAGGGCTCAATTAACAGAAGCATTAAAGAAATTAATAGAATCAAAAGGAAAAGTTCCCACTTTGAATTATCAAAAATTACATGCTGAATTTCAAGAATCTACACATATTGTAAATTTTATTTATTAATTTTAAACTAAAAATGTATTGTTAAGGTATACTAATTAATATTAAATTTTTTTCATTTTCAGTTGGTTACCCGAGATATGTTTGAAGATGCTTTAAAGAATTTACAAGATGAAAATAAAGTATTTGTTGTCAGTAAAAATACTATTAGAATTTGTTAGTACTGTTTTTACACAAAATAAACAATGTGCCTTATTTTATATAATATTTTAAGACAATATCTTCAGTATTATTAACTTTAAATCTTTATATCTATGTATGCATTCATATATGTGTACATTTATTGATAAATGATACTGTTGGTTAATTATATTACAAAAACATAAAATATATACAATATAATTTTTATAAAATCGTATTTAAATTACTTAGGGATTTCATTGAATGTATAGTCTTACTTACAATGAAATAATAGTTTTTTAAAGCACAAATTGGACTATGTTATGAATAAAAAACAAACACTGAATGTTTTCTACTTAGGATATAAAACATATTTGTACCTTTTATTTATTTTATTTTTTTTTTTCCAAATTTTGTATAGGAAACTTTATATTATGCTATAAATATAATATTTTAAAAAATACTTAATTTGTTAAAAATTTCTTTAATTTAATTTATGTACCTTTATTTAATGATTATAACTTTTGCCTTTGTTAAATTAAATATTTACCAACAATATATTAAAAATTTATCATAAATGAATTATAATTTCAATAAATTAAAGAAAAAACAAATATTTTTTATACATTTGTAACAATTGTTCTCATTATTCTTATATTGTACCTTATATATAATATCAAAACGAGTTTATATTTTATTAAATTTAACTGAATTTAATAAAAATATTACTCAAATTGAAAAAAATGTACGTTATTGATATTGATGAATATACAAATTATAAACATAATACTTTGTAAATTTGGTCTTATTAAAATGTTTAAGGTTATTTATCAATGAAAATAATGTATATTATTAATAAAAATAGATTAATAATTTCTTAATTATATATTGTGTAACAAATTATGAAATTACTATCAAAATTTTAATGTTCTTTTTTTTTAATTCACGTAATATAACATGACAAAGAAAAAAAAACATGCAGATTTTTAATTAAATATATATTTTAACATTATATTGTATGAAAAATTTTACAATATAAAAATTTGAATTAATAAATGACACATTTACCAAGGTATAGTTTCATGAAAAATAAAATTAGTATTATTTTATTTGTGATACACAATTTTAATATAACAGATGGGCTGAAAAATTCGTAGTCTAACGCATAAAAAATCATAGTTCATTCGATCTGTAGGATTTTTTTTAAATAGCAACCTTCAAATGATACGTGTTTAAGCTTTCTTTTTTTTTTAAGTCGGACAATTGGTTCGTTTGATAGCATTGTTAAAATTCCAAAATAAGCTTCAGTTATGGGGATTACGTCTTCATTAGTACTGAATTTATTTCTGACAAGTATTTTTTTTGAGGTTTGCAAACTGGAAAAAGTCATCGGGGGCTAGATCTGGTGAATACGGTGGATGGGGAAGCATTTCGTATCTTAATTCAAGTAATTTTTCAATTTTTCTATCGGTTTCATTGATTTGTGAAGTGGTGTATTTGTCTTGATGGAACAAAAGTTGCCACGTATCTATGAAGATTGGGACAAAAAAATCATACTGATCATTTCATCTGTATGATTTTTTGTCAGGCTACGAACTTTTCAGCCTACCGTTATAAATCACTTAATGAAAATAATAAAATATTTATAATTATAATTGCCAATAAATTCTAAATGGAATTGATTGTATTAAAAAAGATAGATATTGTTTAAAATATAAACGATGAATTAGATAAGATCGATAGAATGACGTAGTAGTAGACTTGTGTAAAAAGGTTTAAATTTTTACACAGAAATGAAAATTCATGTGCAAACAAATATAATAATTGGAAAAAGAAAGAAAACTATAAAAGTATTAATCATGAAATCGAAACATAAAATAACAAATCTGACGGAAAATAAAAAGTCCAGAGAAGAATAAAAAAACACCTGTACGAATAGAGCCGAATAACAGATTTATTGAAAAACAATTGATAATGAGCGGATATTTTATCGTAATAATCACAATCTCAAAACTTACTTTAATACTAGAGATTATATCAGAGATAACCCAATAATCTCTGATTATAGTGTTAAAAGACATAAAGGAAACTAGAGAAAGAAACTCGAATGATTTGGAAAAATATTTAGAATAAGAAACTTTAATTCTTTATGGCGATTTTTAAATAAAAAGTATAAATGTTACTAATTACTCTAATCATTGAAAATTGAACCTTTTTTTTTATAGTTTTGTATATTAAATGAAACACTTATATAATTAACAAAAATATCTTGATTATTAAAAAAAAGTTTACTTAGTTTCGACACTTATCATGACACATGCTCTTTTAAATTTTATTTAATATTATTTTCGAAAAAAATTACAAATAATTTTATTTACAAAATATTATTATTATTAAAATCTTTAAAATTAATTTTCATTTATAAAAAAATTTGTAAAATCAAGATTTAAATATTACTTAAAAATCTTTTATATAAATATTCTTAAGGCTTACATTAATTTTACATATATTTATTTTATAAGTTCTTTTATCAATAATCATTTTTTATATTTTTGATATTTTTATAATTATTTTTGTAATATTATTCATTAATTGTATGTAAATAAAAAGTATTAAACTTTTTATTAATTATTTAAAATTATTAAATGTAATAATGGAAAAATTTTGAAAAAAATAATGCATATTTATTAAAAAAAAATATTGAAGGGTAAATAAAACCATAAATATTGATAAAATATAGATTGAATATATCTATATATATATATATATATATATTTGTTTTTTGTACAATTTTTTATCTAAAGATTAAAATAAAAATAAAATTAGTGTTACAAAAATTTAGTGTAATGTAAATATAAAATATTATTCATTGATTAAATAAACAAAAATTAGTTATAATCATATTTTTTACAATAATGTAATTTAGCTTTACATTTACCATAATTTGTTGAATTACTTAATTTTGAATAAATTATTAATGGAAAAATACATGTAAAAAAATTTATATAGATATTTGTAGACATATATATATTTGTAATTTTTAAAAAATGTTTCAATATTTATTTACATATTATATAAATAATATTTAAAGATTCGAAATTAATGTTTAAAAATTAAATATACAGATCTACACTATAATTATTTTAGTGTACATTTGTGTGTGTATGCAAATGAGTGTAAATATATAAAAATATTCTTAACAGTAAAATTTCTGCAAATAGTATAGTACGAAAATTTTTACTACAAATTAGCGATAAGCAATATTTTCAATATTTCATAAATTATATAATTCATAAATTAGTTATTGACAAAAAAAAATAATTCTTGAAGTGGCTTCAAAAATTTTTTTATTTCTGCACTCTGAAGAATTCAATAAATTGAGATATAACTTGATATTATATGTCATTATTTTCCATAGCGTTGTTGACATTTACTGAATTTTAATAATGTTTCTACAAAATGATTTGATGAAATACCATGATGTGTTGGTATAACACTGTTAAAATATAAGAAAAAAATATTAAAATTAGAAAATATTTAATATTATAAATTATTTAAATGGATGTTTAAAATAATCTAATTTATAGTGAATATAAAAATTCTATTATTTTTTCAATTCATTTAATTTTAAATATATCATTGATTTATAAATTAAATAAATATAAATTAAATAATAAAGTATTGAAAAAAACTTACAAAAATTCAGTTACTCTAGTTTGCCATGGCATGAATCCATATGTACACATAGCTTTACCAAAAATAATAGCAATTTCAGGATCTGGTATTGAAACATGTAAACTTAATTTTTTATCAATCAAATCTGGTGTTATATCATTTTCTTGAAGAATATTTAAATTAATAATTTTAGCTAGGCTTTTCGTTAAGTTAACAATTTTTTCTTTACCATCAGAATATGAAAAAATTTGAATTTTTGTTTTAGATTTATTAATTAAATCTGTTGTGTCGGTATTGATAATTGTTGCACAAACTGATTTATTTTTATTTATCTCATTATTAATTTGTTCATTATTAACTTTATTATTTGAACAATTGGTCCATTCAACATTTTGTGCAATGACAGGTTCTAATTCATTAAGTTTCTTTTTAATAAAAATTTCATTCTTTTGTAAAACACCTGAAAATAAGATAAATTATATAAATATTATATCAATTAAATTTTAATAATTTGTATTTCTTAAATACCTTTATGGTCGTAAAAACTAACATATGGTATTTCAGCAATTATACACCAACTAATGAGCTTTACAATATCAATAATAGATATTTCTTCTGGTCCTAGCAAAATTGCTAAATGCTTTGGAAATTTTGAATTAAGAATCAAAGTATTTTTCACATTGATTATAGACTTATTGCAGTCCTTTTTATTCAGATATTTACAACCTTGTATAGTCAACATTATTTGATTACACATTTGTTGTGCAAAGTAATATAAAATATATAATAAATGTGTAACATTCAATAAAAAGCGCAGTATAATGTACATATTAAGTTTGCTTTTCACAATCAATGTGTACTTTTTTTCTAATAATATTATTTCATTTAAGCTACCTTATGAACACTAATGATTGTCAGTGATAATTACAATAATATTTAATTATTGATTACCACAAATCTCGACAAAGGCTTTAAATAAACATTAAATTATGGTGCATTGAAGATTCCAGCAGATGTTATCACAAGCAGAATATAAAGCATAGAGCTCTATAGTGGTGACTGTTTTTCTTTGTATTTTTGTTAATTAAAAATCAATACTGATTAAAAATTTCTTAATTAAAATAGTATCATCAGTAGTATTTTTAATATAAAGTTTTAAATAAAAGAAAATACTAATATATGATGTTTTTCAAAGCAATTCATTATTTTAATATTTATTATCCATTTTGTGGCACTGAACATTTTAATATTTCACTTTCTATTAATCATCATAAAATACGAGTTTTTCGAGATAATAATACATAAATAACGCTATTACTCCAATAATTTGTATTAATTGGCATGTAGTATATTTAAAATTAATTGGTTATGATTTGAATACGTGTGATTTGGCAGAAACGAATTTTCTATATGAAAATCTCCACGAACTTCCATCCATAAAATGAAAGAGAGCTTTTTTAACAAATCAGCAATAAATTATTGTGCATTTGGCGTTATTTCAATTACTTCAATAAAAATGAACTGTGTACGTCAGTTTAACCGGGCGTTCCTCTATTCAACACGCGTGACAGTTATTGTACATTTAATTCAACATATAGCAGATAGTGTAACGACGGCCAGCGCAATTTCCTGACATGCGTACAACAGGTAAAATCCCGTGGCCAACACTTTATACCCAATGACTTTTCTCGTACTATGGAAATTATATCAAATTACATGGTCATTGGTAGTGGCGATATCAGTTTTATTGAAAAAAAAACAAAAAAAAAATAAATATCTACTTATTATCTAGCGCATTTCTACTTATCCGAACTTTTAAAGTATTCTCGATTTTATTATATGGAAATAGTGTGGTAGAGTCACACGAACAATTAATCTGAATGAACTGGGAAAAGAACCAAACACACATGACTTTGATAATTTCATTAATTCGCTAAAATAACACGCGAAAATTATTATTTTACAATATTTTAAATGTACAACTACTAAGTGGGATCTTCATGATCGATCTTATCTCTTTATTATTTATCTAATTTATTGGCTCTTTTTAATATCGAAAAAAATTGTTTGTTTAGATAAATAAATACCGTAAAGAAAAAAAAGAGAAAAAAAATACAATATCGGAGTTTCGTGACATAAAGGTTTCGTAATGGATATTTTTTCTACAAGTCACGCAAAACATGAAGTACCGAATAAAAATACATGTTTAGAGTCTTTTTCTAATCTTAAATAATTATAAATTGTAATAAATATTTTTACTCGAGGCAAACGATGTGTTTACATATAAAAAGTACGTATTAATTATTGCACTACGTTTTCACGGTGCCAATTGAATTCCCGTTACCCTCGTCCTAATAAATGTGAGAATAAAATTAATTCACACGATTATTATCACTTCAAATTTTAGTAATTGTTATTATAAATACAATAACAGACATTCAAAGAATTTTGAATTCCTAATTTTAATTTCATTTCTTCGTGATTTTTATGGCTTTTAGTGTATCTTTTTTTCCATTTGTTTTGCAAATAAATTTACGATTTAACTTTTTTGTCTTCTCTATCATAGTTATTTATAATTGACATTTTTAAATATTTTTTTTTACCCTCAAATGTAACTGTTCATTGTATTCAAAATTAATTTAGCAAGTGTAGTCAAAATATATACATATATATATGTTTATATACAGGATTTTTGATATTCATTTTAATGGATGTTTATCGGTATGAAAACCGGTTTTAAGAACTATTTTACCTCTTTAAGCTTTTCGCCTTTTAAAATTTATTTTATATAATAACATTTTATTTATTATTTTGTTTTTATATTCCCAAGATATTACAAAAAATAATTAACATACGATATTTTACTCAAATATTCAATTCAGTTCATACTTTGATGTAACAAATCCTAAATTAAATTTACCAAGCTACTTTTTATATACATTTTAAAAGTAAATTATTTTTTATGTACATAAATTCATTTGTTGGAGTTTTGCAAAAGTATTTACCTTCAATATCAATCTTATTATTTGTCGTAAATATTGTATATGGAGACAAAATTCATTATCACATTACATTATAAACTTATGTTTCTTTTTGAGTGATAAGAATATGATTATTATAAATACAGATTACTGGTATTTAAGAAAAAATTTTTTTTAATTAAATAATCATGCAAGACATCATTTTTATAACTATTCTTTCTCAATAATATAATAGATCTTATACGTTAATGATACTACACACACAACGCGTGTGCATTCATTCGTACACAAAATTATTAAAATTATTTTTGTTTTAATAAGCTAAAGAACTATTAAGGCAAAAATTGATATAATTAGTTGGAAACAAACGTATATTTTATCGAATCGCTTTCATAATTTAGTCTTATCACTAATATTAAATTAATAAATTACATCAACATGTATTATTTTATCATTGACTTGGTTTGAATAATTTTTAAAATAATTTAATTGAAGTAACATTTGGAATAAAAAATTAAGTTAATTTAAATAATTTTAAGTTTATCGATTATCTTATTGTATTTATTAAGTTTATGATGAAATATATTTCTTATAAATCTATTACACGGGGGATCCTAAATTAAATTTATTTATTTTATATTATTTCGAGTAATAAAAAATAAGATAAAAAGTATGATATAAAAATATTTATTTAATTATTCATGAAATAAATACAACAAAAATATATTATGTAGTATATATTAATGAGATTGGGCGATTTCCGAAAAGAATTCTAAAATATTTTGAATAGTAAATTCTAAAGTTACATTGCTATCTGGGTAACACCGTTGAATAAGTTCTTCTATATTTATATACTGTGCAATAAATTCTCCTTGCATTTCTCTCCAAACAACCTAATAAAAATGAAAATATTATTGAATATTATTTTTAATCTTTTATTTGTAGAATTTTTATTAAATGGTAATTTTCAATTATTACTTGTAATAAATTTTCTTCTTCGCATAAATGTTTTTCTACTTTTCTATATAAATGCTCAAGACCCTTCTTTACTTCTCGTGCAGGATATTCTTTAACAACTCTCCTGAGTTCTTGTCTACTAAAAGCCATTTGATAACTAATTTCTGATTCTTTAACACCTGCTCCAACTCTTGCTTGTACTCCATCAAAAAAGAACTATATTTAACAATAAATCAACAGAATAATATACACATATATATTACTATAATTTATACAAATAATTTTTAAAAATGAAAAGTATTTTACATATATACTTACGTTTAATTTTTCTAATGGTCGTCCAAAATACCTAATTACATAAGCTTTTAATGCCTCTTGATATTTTTGTTTCGCTTCTTTACGCTGTTGATCCAAAACCGAAATTTTTAATTGAGATAATAGATCATGTAAGTGATGAAAGTTCTCTTTGTAAAAAATAAAATGTTATTATTATACAGACTTAAAATAATTCTAAAAACATAGTAAATAATGAGCTATATTAATTATTAAAAAAATAAATTTTAATGCATGTTTAGAAAATATAATTAATAAAAATAATATTACCATTAATTCATTAAAAATATTTTTAGAATATTGTGTCTTAATATTGGTTAATTTTTCATTATTTTATTATTAATTCATATTACAATATCTTTTATACGTAGTTTTATTTTATGTAAATTAGTATATATTTTTTATAAATATTTATTTTATATTAATAAGATTAAATGTAATGTTAATTAAATATTATTATAAAATATATATTGTGTAATATTATGAAGTTACTATTGTATACAAAATTATTTATATTTTCTTATCTGAATGATAACAATATAAATTGATTATGAATATTAATTCAATAATGTAATAATTTATCCTACCCATTTTTACAACTTCTGGTGGGGTTTTATGATGTTCTGTACTATGAGATACAATTGCTTCAAACATTGTACTTATTAATTTAGTATACCATTTTTCCAAATCTATTTTTCTATCTGAATTTTTGAATATATTTTCAGCCGTTTTTGCAAATGGTCCAAAATTTTCTACATAAGGTAATATTCCACATTTATTTCTTCTATTAATTTTTGTATCAAGTATAGATTGTTGTTGCATTTGCATAAATTTATCAAAAGCTCGCTTAGCTTGAACAAGAGCTGAAGCAAAAGTCATTGACAAAAATGAGCCAGTATCTTGAGCTGACATTACATGTTGTGATAATCGAACTAATGTATACATGCACCAACTGTAATAATATTATTAAATAAAAAGGTATTCTTCAAAAATAACAATAAAAAGAATAATATTACACGAAATATATATAAAATATTTACTTAAAATAAAAAAATTAAAATATAAAAATTTATAAAATATGTATATAATATGATTTATAAATATTCAAATATTTTTATTTTATTTTAATTTGAAAATAACTATATATTTTTTATTGATATTTATTATTTTTATGATAAATACTTTTATTTCTGAGATTAATAAAAAATTTTATATTGTATAATTTGATATTTGTTAAAATACATATTAAACCTCTGATTATATCATGTATTTTATTATACTTATTCCACACTATTGATTATATTGTCTATCATAATATAACATTTACATAAAAAATTTTATTTTAAAAAATTAATAATTATTTTAAGAATTATTTTTAAGAAACAACAAAATTACTAAAATAATAATTAATAATACACATGTGTAATTCTAATAATAAAAAAATTATTAAGTAAACTCACAAACTGTCAATTTTTTCAAGAAATGTTATCAAGTTATTTAATTCTGATTCCAAAGAAGGAAATATAGCAGCCATTGTCGCTCTAACTTGTTCATTAACTTGACGTTCTAATTTAGAAAGATCGCTTACATTAGTTGATCCAGGGCTTGTAGCAAACATGTTATGAATATCATCAACACCACTATTACCACTAGAACAACTACTAGACTCATCTTTGGCAACTTGCTGATTTATCTACAATAAAAAATATAATAAAATATATTTTAAATACAATTAATAAAACTATAAAACTAATAAATAAGTTTACACTTATGAAAACATCATTTTATATTAAATACCTTTGTCGTAGATGTGAGGAAAGAATCTAAATGTAGAAATGTAATGCAAAAAGCTTGTTCAGCAAGACAAACAGGTTGTAACTGCGAAAGAACATTATCTAAAACGGAATCAAGAAGAGCTCCTTCTCCTTGTGGTGCCCATACTTCATTACTAAGAAGGCAAACAGGAGGTGATAAATTCATGATTTCAGTATCTGCTTTTGGTGTTACATTACTACCTGATTTACTTGTTTGATGTGCTTTACAAATATTACATTAAAATTTTAATATTTTTATTTCTGTTTTAATAATAAAAATCAGAGAAATGATATAAAATCAGTTAGTTTAGATTTTATATATTTTTATACATACAGTGATGTTGATTATGTTGGAGACGTCCTGTAATAAGACGGTCTTTAGCTTCCTCAAAAAAGAATTTAAAGTTTCTTTGATATAATGAACCCATAGTTTTAGTGTACACTTTGGTAAGTTGAATAAAAGCTTTTTGATCTAATGCTCGTAATAATTTCATTAATTCAGTGTATGGTTCTAATTCCTTTTGAATAACCTGATGTGTTGTCAACTTAAAATCAGTTTTTGGATGTCCAGATGATGCAGTAGAATTGGATTGTTGCATGGCAGCATTTGATAGAACAATTGCTTCTCCAACATCATTACCCTATATAAAGAGAAAAGAATAATATTTGCTTTCTATTGTACAAACGTATTTATAAATAATCCAGAAAGACTATAATGATGTTTTCATACCAAATGGATAAACAAATTATTTAAATGACGAGCAACTTGCAAGGAAAATTTTGCTTTTAATTTATCTAGTCTCTTTTTCTGTTCTGCTACAGCACTTAATTTATCTAAGCCTAATGGTAATGGAAATGAAATAGCTTTTAACAATGAAGTGCCAGCCAATGCCAGTTCATCTTTACTTCCTGGAAGTTCAGCTTCGTTTAATATTCGTTGATGTTCATTAGAAACAGTAAGTTCCGTCTACAAATTAAATATTCATTTGATTGCTATTTATATAAATTAAGAAAAAACAGTAAATATTTTGTTTTATAATGAAATAAAATTTATAAATTGTATCAAATATCGTGTTCACATTTTTTAAATTTATTCTTTATAAAATACTTAAATTTTTTCATTCTTTTTATATTTTTTAAATATAAAATTTATTGATGAATAACATTTGAGAATAATAAATAATTTTAAATATATACTAATTTTAAACAAATAATTTTAAATAGCTATTTAAAATTTTTTTGCAAATATTAAAAATATTAAAAATTATCATTAGAATTAATTAAAATTAAAAAAATAATTAAAAAATATTGTTATAAGATGAATAAAAATAATTATTTTGTGTAAGATTATAATTTTTAAATTTATAAATAAATTAAAAATATTAATTAAAAAAACATATATAACTTTAAAAAATAATCTTTACTTTTTATGTAAAGATTTTTAGAGAACAAAAACAATGATTGCAGTTAATTTTTATGTTAAAAATTAATTTACAATTTCAATAATAAAATATTTAGTTAAAATATTACAACTTTTGTATTTACATTCATTTTTGTATGTATAAGAGTTTATAAACATTTTTAGCCTTGGTTTTTAATTTTTATTATATTATTTAAAAAAATTTTTTATTGTGAAAACCTTGAAAATTAAAAAAAAATTATAAGTACTTACAATTACTACTTCTAACTGTTCTAATAAAAGTTTGGCATTACGATTTGCAATATGAATTGCATTATTTTTCTGCCCAACACGTTCCATTGCTTCTCTTATTCTTCCCAGAGCTTCATCATAATTAGTTAACTGGGCTTCAACTTTAGAAGCTTCAGCAATTGCAGCTTCAATACCACTCATTAGTTGTAATACTTGTGGTTCGGATGCTAAAACTGATTGTATATTTTCCTAAAAAAGCATAATTTAATAACATTATAGATTGTATACAAGTATTTTACAAAGAAATAATAAAAATAATAAATTGTATAAGAAATAATAGATAATAATAGAGCAAAATTGTTAAAAAAAATTGATCTGTTAAATTAAAAAACTAAAATAATTTGTCTCTAATAGATTAAAAATATTTGTAGAATTTACTTTTACATTTAAATAAATATTAAAAATACACATTGATGTTTTAAAAAGGTATAAGTTATAAATCTCTAGAATATAATAGCATGAAAATGTAAAAGTTAGTAAATAATCTTACTTAATTTAAAAATACATATATACTACATTAATTCATAAGATTTAATATTTATAAATTAATGAATTGCTTAATAATTTTACTTGGAAAACTTAATTAATTTTTTATAATACATATATAGATAAATATTGAATAAAAATTTAATATATAAATCAATTTAATTTTTAAAAGACTACTTTTTTTTATAGAATTACTAGTGGTCTAAAAATTGATTGATAATTTTATGTTTGATTCAATTTAAAAACCTGATATTTATTAAATTTTACATTTTCATAAATATAAATATATTTTAAATAAATATTTAAAAACAATTTTTTAATCCAATAAAATCAAATTAAATTCATATAAATAGTTACATGATTTAAATAAATAACAATAAAAATGTAAGTAAATGATTTTCGAATTTGATACTTATAAAATATCATATATAAATAAATTATTTGTATACCTTAAATATACTATAATCTTAAGGTATAAAAATACTACAAATATAAACTTACACCATCAAGTACAGACAAATCTTTTGATAATGTCTCCATAAAAAGTTCTGCATTTGAAACTGCATAATAACAATTTTCCATCAAACTTGCTAAATCTGCTGTTTCTTTATCTGTTATTGGTTGATATTCAGCTATATTTAAAGTTGATTGGAAAAAATCTGAAATAGTTTAAAATAGTATAACTGAAATAATGTAACTTTTTAAGTAATATAAAAAATAAAATATATAAATTTATCCACAAATTAAAATATAAATAAAAAAATAAATATATATAAATTTAAAATTAATATAAGTATCTACTTTAAAAATTATTATTTTAAGAATTTTCAATTTAGTTCTATCTAATAATATTTTGATTATACATCTTATTTTAATATTTTTATCGCAAAAAACAATTTACAATACAAATTAATAAAATAATTTATCAATAAATTTTTTTTTAACTATTACTTTTTTATTTATTAAATCTTATTGTATAATTTATAATAATTATTAATAGATTATTAAAAATAAATATCTAAAGACACATATTCAATATTCTCATATAAATATTGATAATATTTATTATATTGTTTTTAGTGATTAATTTTTAAAAGATGAAATTAAGTTTTTTTATATGCATTTATATATATATATATATATTCACCAGAGTCAAATCCTATGGTATTATTATCATTTGAAATAGTAACTGATGGTTCTGACGTTAGCCACTCTTTTGGTATATTTTTGAATTCAGGTCTTTGAGGCAAGCCACAAGAATATGTATATAAGTTACAAATGAAATTTTTTCTTTCTTGAGAATTAGTAGTTGACCATTTATAAATTTTATCAATATGTAACTCAAGATCCATTGAATCTGCACTGATTCCATCAATTACATGAATATCAGGTAACATCCAATATTGTTTCTTTTTGAAAATACTTTTATCACTACTTCTTTTTACTTGATATACAATATACGTTTCAGGAGTGTCGGCTGTTGAAACAAGGCAAAGAAAACTACTTTTTTTCTTTTTATATGCTTTACAAACACGACATATACTAATTATTTTTTCATCATTTACAGTAAAAATTTCTCTTTGCAAAGTATGTCTTGTTGCAGCCATATTTTATAGTGTTTGAGTAATAATTACTTAAGAATATAATTACTTAAAAATGTAAAAACATAGTTGCAATTTTGAATAATGGTAATAAATTAATATTACCAATTAATCACTTTATTTAAAAAGCTCACAAATAGGATAGAAATTTACACTGGCATCCAAATTCATTAAATGCAGAATTCCGATTTAGTAAAAACAAGTTTTATAAATCCAATAAAGATAATATCTGATTCTTAGATTTTTAATGTATGTTTGAACATTTTTGTAGCATACTGAAAATAGTCAATAGTTGATTTATATTAAATTAATCCAATTTTTGAAAAATGTTAAATAATGTAAAATGGATGTAGTGTAGAGTCGAAAATATGTTTTCTGCAAGTTTGTTGTGTGCAAGTGTCATACGTTCATACGTGTGTGTCGCATGCGTGTGTGTACATTGTACACGCGCATAAAATATAAGAAATGTATTCACATGCATATAATATATCCATTGATACGATATAATAAATTGTGTTTATGTTAAATAATAAAAATCGTTGATTTATTATTAAAAAAATTAAATAAGACTTATTTGTGATGTAATATTTTGTTTTTATTTATAATAGTTTACTGTTATTAATCAATTTTCTTTGAAAAATTTAATTTAAGAAGATGATTTCTTCAATTTTATTTTAACTAAGCTATGGTATTATAAATGTAGGTATCATATTGTGCCATTGTAGAGCTCATATTAATTAAAACTTCCCTTAAATACGTACAAAAATGTTGAGAGTACACATTTCAAAAATCAAATTATAAAAATTGACAAAACATACTACGAAAGAATTTCTAAAGAAATAAGATCATTTTAATATTCAAATTAAGTAGAAAAACAAATTTAGCAATATAAGATTACAAGGTTTTAGGTAGTTTTAATTTTCATATGGTAAAATACAAAAAAATTATAAATAATCGCATTTGTATTTGAATTACAAAATTAATTACAAAATCACATACAATAAAAAAGTTTACAAATAAAGATATTTAATTTATTCAAATCCGATATAAATTTTGAAAAAGATTGAGCACTGCCACCTGCAGGCCATTCATATGAATTGAATTATAATGTCTCGTTTATGAAACGCGTATCGCATCTATGAAAAGAAATTTTCCCTTAAAATATGTTAGCATGCGGCAATGTTTATCAGGTTTATCATATCGAAGTGTTATTGGCCGCAATAACTCAGATGATAAGGTTATGTATAAGCACGAGCAGTGAGTAGTTACCCAAACAAAAAGCAGATGATTTAAAAGAATAGAATAGTTTTTTAAAAAAAATGGCTCGTTTAAGTTCTTATTATACATTATGTCCATTAATTGATCAACAAAATTTACTTGGTGTAGAAAGGGATTCAAATCCAGGTTGTGCAATTGTAACACTTGGTAGAAATATTGTCATAAGATATAAAGTATAGTATAAATATTTAATTTATTAATATCTTTTCATTAAAAATAACGCAATAATTAATAAAATAAAAATTTTAATTTTAATATTTTACAGTTTCAAGATTTAAAACAAGTTAGTAGCTGGTCTAGCAAGGAACGTTTAACAACTCAAGTGCTTTTCGATGAGATTTCAAAAAATTATGTTGCAGCATTTAATGGAAAATATATTAGAATTTGGCAAGAAGATGAAACGAATTTAGACAATGTTAAAAAATATAAATTTCTATCTTCTATTCATACTATTTTAACTTTAAAAGATACTCAGCCAATTTTAGTTATGCAAAATGGAGCAACTGTTTCTTTACAATGGGCACTTGAAAATAGAAAAACATGGAATAGTTCTGGTATATTATCAGCAAATGAAAAAATATTGAATTGTCAATTAGTTTCAGTTAAAAATAGGATATATTTATGTGCACTTACAAAATTAATAAATGTTTATAACTATATTGTTGTTCCATTAAAAAAAGATAATTATATTGAAGAATCAGAACAAATAGTACGAATTGAAATAAAAAGATCATCTGAAAAATTAGTTGGTCATGTAGTTATGCAAGACGAAAATAATGCTTATTTATTAACACTGTGTATGTTTATATTTATGTTTAATATAATTTATAAAATAATTTATAATGATTAATTTAGTTAAAATTATAATAATTTTATTGTTTTTAGGGTCACATGGGAGATTGTACAATTATCCATTAATTACTCCATCTGCGGATTCTATTCCTGGTAAATTAATTAGTGTAATTACATCAGTCAATACTAAACATCCAGTTGTAATTGTTGCTTTAAATCAAAGTACAATAGCAGCTTATGGTGCAGATAATAATGAAGAAGGGGCTGTTTTATTCATTTATAATGTACAGTTTAAATTGGTTCAAGCTGTTCAAAAATTGAAATTATTTACTAGTGATGCTAAACTTTGGAAAATTGAAGATAAACTATTGTTAGCAGCTAATAGACATTTAGCAATAGCCCCTTATTGTTTAGCAGAGCAAAGAATAGAAGCAATGCTAGGTTCTACTTTAAGTTTAAAAAATAATAATTGTAAAGAAGACAATGAGATTGTTGTTATTCAAGAATCAATCATAGCAGATTGGGGAACAGATTTATCGAATAAAACAAATTGCAAAATACCTCTCAATGATTTGAATGATCAAATTGCAACTCAAGTTTCTAATTTCCTTCGGGAAGGAATGAGTGATGCTGCTATACACCATAATTTAATACCTGAATTAATTAAAAAGAATGATATTTCTTCCATTATGTGGTGCTTAAATCATTTAAAAGATTTACCTGAAGAATTATTAATTCAGCTTTTACGATATTGTTTAAGAATGTCATGCAATTCTGATATTTTTTCAGAAACAGCAAATTCATGTGCTAATGAACATGAAAATTTACAAAAAGAATTTTTAAATAAAATTCTCAATATTTGTTACACAGATGTTTCACTTATTTCACATCTTAGAATTGGATTGACTTTTGATGAAATTTTAAAACTATTAAGTTATTTGATCAATGCACTTAATGATGAAACTGTTTTAAGCAATGGAAATACTTTTAATTTGGAATGTAAATTTAATAGTCAATTATACGAATGGACTAAATTTTTAATAGATTCACATTATCAACATTATTTGCTATCTCGAGATGAACAAGTTTTAAAACTGTTTGATAAATTAAACGAAGCATTAGAAGTTCATGTAAGTATTGCTTATACGAAAATTATGAATTTTTTACAACTAATTTAATATTTATGTATAAAATTATTATTTTTTAGCTTCAATTAATAAAAGATTTGGAAAATCTTAGGCCAATGATAAAAAGAGTGATGACTGGTAAACTTCTAAAATCTACACCAAATGATATCAACAGATTTTATTCTATAGAAGAAATAAAACTATATTAAATAAAAATAAACTCAATCTTTTAATTTTATTTTAAGGAATTATTTGTTACTTATTTATTACTTATTAATCTTTAATATATATACAAATAAAAATTTAATGTTTTCATAGTTGTGATATATTTTGATAAGCTAAAGATGATAATTTGCCAATGTATTATAAATGTTGCAAAATTTCTATTTTGCTATTCATCCTATTATTATTTACCAATATCTTACAATTCATCAATGTAAGGAATTGTTGTTAAATTACCAATTGACACTAATGTAACTTTTCCTTTAGACACTTGACTAGCAACCTATTAAAAGATTTTTTAATTATTTTATTAGTTTATTTTTTTTTACTGTGAAAAGAAAAATAAAAGTTTATATAAAAGTTTCCTTACATTTTTTACATCACTAGAAGAAATTTTATCAACTTCACTTGCAAGACATTGTGCAGATGAAGCATTTTCATGAAACAGTAATTGACTTCCAATCATTTCATGATTTGTAGAACTATTATCACCAGCAGCTAAAATAGAAGCTTTTAAATTTGCTTTTCCAAGTGCAACATCAGCATCTTTAAAATTAGGTGACCGCAGCCAACTCAGACCAGCTTTAGTGAGCTAAGGAACAGAAATAGAAAATGAAAATAATCCTTAAAAATAAATGGATATTTATACAACAGTAAATTATTTAAACTCACAGCGCCTGCTGTTTCACCTGGAGCAGATAGAATAAACCCAAACAGACCACTGTCACTATAACTTGCATTGAAAGATGATATAGCAAAAGGTGCTTTGCCCGCAGATGCTTCAACAGCTTTGTTAAGAACACCATTATTATTTCCCCATTTTACTTTAGGACCATCACCTGCTAATTTCTGCAGTACTGCAAAAGCAAGAGCTTCTTTTTGGTTAGAAAAACCACTTGCTTTAAGAGCTACACCTACATTAGCCAATTCAGAATTACGTTCTTTACGAATTTCTCCACCATGATATTTTGACTGTGGATCGCAATTATTTTCTTTAGTAGATACATTTAGATTAGAAGCAAATAATTCTACATCATTAAGAGATACCCCCGAACCAACAACTACACATCGTCCACCAGTGTAGAAGTTAGAGACAAAATGCTTTAGCTATAACAGAAAATATATAAATATAAACCATACATTTAAATTAATTAATACTTTGTAATTTTTATAATAATTTCAATCATGAAACACATACAGTTTCTGTATTAATTTTTCCAATTTGTCGTTTTGGACAATAAAGGGAATTTCCAAGTCCATCTCTGTAGGCAGCTTTGTGGACTAATTCAAGAAGGCGCACATGAATAGGTACTGTAGAAACTTCATAACGTAATCTTGGGATTTCATCTGAAATTTCCCATGGCCTAAATTGTTGGTTTGTAGCAACATCTTCTAAAAATTTAAGAGCTGGAGCACTAAAATTCAAAAGTGTTACTATTTTTTTATTAATCTCTATTTAAACATTTTGTTTGTTATTGTAATAAACTTACAGATTATTTTTTGTAATTTTCAAAGTATATGATATATATTCACGATCACTGGTGGTAGTTAAATCTCCTCCAAGCTGTTGAATATTTCTTGTGATTGCAAAGGTACTAGAACGACTAGAGGTCAATCCACTGCAAATTCGAAGATAGTGTGAAATGCCTTGAGATTCATAGGTTTCATTGCGAGAGCCAGCCCTAAAAAACAAGATTCGCAAAATTTATCAAATTCAATTTAATGTAAAATTATAATCATTTGGTTAAATATTGCCATTAAAATTAATTACTTAAAAATAATTGATAACTGAGAAACAGGATTATTTTGGTCAATAGCAGCAATGGTAACTTTATTTGTCAAAACTTTTACACTGTCTCCAACTGATGGATTTTGAGCTGCTGCTGCAACTGCATAATGTCGAACCTAAAACACCATATTATTACATATATAATAAGCAAAAAAAAGTAAACATTTGTCCTGTTTAAATTATCTACATTAATTAAAAATATTTTACTTTGTACTGTAACAATCACTGTTATAGTTTAAAAGTTTTACATAACACCTAGTGTCTTCATTTCAACTGTTTTTTAGAAAGAAAATTTCTAATAATAAATAATAGCAAAGATGTCTTCGATGAAATATAAAATCTTACCGATGAATTTCTTAGTAATGGATATCGTATAATTTTACAGGCCATTTTCTTTCACTTTTTTCAGTTCGAACAGCAGTCAACCTATTTTAGCAAAACTAAATCTGCATGAAGGCTGTTCCGCTGTAAGGTATTTAGTCAGTTCTGGTTGTTTTTTATTCTAGAGCCAAGTTTATTTTATCTTTAGTTATTTAATATTACTAAAGGTAGGTTTTCAGTAAACGTTAACATACGTTAAAACAAATAGAAAAGGCTGGTTGCTGATCTAATGTTACGAATGTTCGACGTCGATTGCAGTGAACCTTACGGATTTTCTTTTAAATTAAAGATTTAGCCATAGAGAACGTTAGAGTTCCGTAATGTTAGAAAAATATAAATTTTAGGAAGTAAAATTTGAGGGAAACTGCTTTTCAAAGTTACTTTTAACAGAAAATATAAATATAATAATATGGCTACCTGCAACTTCACTTTCCAATTTTTCAGTTATTTGAAAATTATAAATATTTCATAATTTTTTTAAGTGTCTCGGATTAATTTCATATTGATATAAAACTAAAATACTTAAATATTAATATGCAGTTAAAAAGTAAATAAAATTTTTTATAAATTCTTATATCATTTTTGTAACTTCAAATATTAATTATAATAATAATAATTATTAATGAATATTAGGAGTAGTAACTCGAATAAGTATAAATAATCTTAAAATTTAATATACATTTTAACGCATAATAATATAAAATTATTAACGTAAGTTGGACAATTTTTATTAGAAAAAAATGTAATAAAAAAGAAAATAAATGTTATTGTATTTAGATTTATTGCATAAATTTAAATTTGTAATTTTGTGAAGATTACGCATATAATTAGGTTCAAAAGATTTTATTATATAATTCATAATAATAAAAATTAATATCAATTACTTATTTAAATATCGATTGTTAATTTATCGAATGAATTTAAGAATTTGATATTATGAAGTGTAAAATCTTTGTATTAATATATGTACAAAATATTAATAAATACAAATAGAGTGTATATAAAAATTTGATATTTTTAAGTATTATCAAGATAGTAATTAAAATTTTCCATATAAATAAATATAGGACTACAATTCATTTATATCCTGTATTGTTGTGGTAATATTTATGATGATGACTATTCAAATCTCGTGTTCTCTGAAAATTATAAATTAAGAGCACGAATATGAATTAAGTAGTGGAGCTTGATGTATAATATAAAATCGAATTTATAAAAATATTAACTATAATTTGATTGCTAGAAGAAAAAATAAACATTTTTATATTATATTTTTATTCCAAGTGGAAATTATTTACAAGCTTACAGATTAGTTTTTTAAATGGGAAAATTTAAATTTATATTATTTAGAAATAAACTTAAACTTTGAATGGATAGATCGATAGAGTTCTTTAAAAAAATGCAGTAAAACAACTATTGTGCTTACTATATTGTACTAATTAAGAAAATGTCATTAACCCATCAATATATTTAAGACACCTGAGCCAATTGCTCGAACAATGTTGAAGGTTACTAAATTACAAGTTAATATATAATAACAATTAATAACAAAGAGTTACAGTCGAATGTTTTTAAACAATAAAGATGTCGTAAGATAAAGGATTTACTTACCCACAATTAGTAGTAATGAGTCTGACAGGATAACGTGATGCATTGTATTGGGCTATTCAAAAACTGTTATTATAGTTTTTTTTTAATTTTTATACATACGGAATTAATGCAAAATTTAATTTAATGAAAATAAACACGCTACTTATTAATTTGTATTTATTTTATATTATTTTATCTCTTTTTTCGTATTACTAGCTTGTTGGTCAAGTTTATTTTTGTAAAATTTAATCTTCATATAATACACCATCGATTGAGACAAAAGTGAATAAATTTTTATTGGAATGTATTGTTCATAGATACAAATAAACTTTAATATATTTAATTATGGACAAACGTAATTTGATTTAATGAATGCATAAAATTTTTTGTACACGTACTTATTAAATTTTGGATCCGAGTATTATTTTTAATTATTATGGTTCAATTATATATAAAAAAATATAGAACATAAATATATATTTATAACACACTGTACGATGTATTACTTTAGATAACAATGCGACCTAAATTATTTGCAATATCTTGTCAATAAAGCATTAAACTTAATTAATGTATGTAAAACAGTAAATTAATATATAGTTATTGTATAAAAAATAATGCAGAAGATAATTTAATTTTAATTGTTGACATATAATAACAGTATTAAATAATTTTTTTCTTAAATATTTTATATTGCATATATTTATTATTGTCTATTCTTTTATTTAAATTATTTAAAAACATGTAATAATATATATTCAATTGAGAGAATTGATATGTTTCTTTAAATGTAGAAATTAAATAATTAACTATAAAATAAATACATTTTTAAAATGTTACTTTAAAATTTTATTATAAATTTACTGATTAATAATAAATATTGGTACAATATTAAATATGGATTATTTTTGAACTTAGTAAACATGTAAAAGAAATAAAAAATCCTCTAAAAACGAATGTATATTTAAATCATATAAAATTCAAGTTAAATTTTATTAAAATAATAGGTTGACAAAACATGTGTTTACTTGTGTATTTTCAATAAAAACTGTATATTTAATTTTGTAAATTTCTTGTTATGATTATTTTATTCTCGTTTTATAAATTTTATTACCATAGAATATATTTTTGACATTACATAGACTTCTCTTTATATGTTTTATAAGGTTATTGGATTATTGGATTTGAATCCTTATAATTCTTTAAGAAATATGTTAAGGTAGAAAATGTTTTAACCATACAAACAAATATTGCTTTCAGTACTGTTGAATTGAAGCTTGTTATAAATGTAATGACTTTTAATTATATTATTGTAGAATATCAAAATCTTGGTTGGTCCCAAAGTTATGTAAAATATTCAAATTATTTCAAAATTGTGTAAAGAAATAATTCATTTCTATACTTTGTTAATCATTCAGGAATTTTGAATTTATTGTTTATGCTTATTCAGGATTCAAAACCCATTAAACATTCATTTTGATCGTTTTCTTTTTTATAAAATACAAAAGCGTTGATTTATTTACAAAATACAATGTATTAGACGAATTACATGCTGCATTTGCGAGCGCAATACTTTTGGTATTAGAATGACTTGAAGCATCGGTCTGCTTTATAACTACGACGATTATGTTAAAAAAATTATTTAAAAATTAATAATATATTAATATATTATAAGTTCTAAAATACATATAAGTTTTTCTTAAATACTTACATAGAACACTAGTAAAATATACTTTTTTTTAATGTATTGTGTGAAGAATCATGAATTAACAATGATTATGTTTTTATTTCAATGAACTCTCGAGTTTTTAGAGAATCATCTGAATTTATGTAAATGTATATATGGGATTCAAATTTATATAGACTCGTGCTTCTTTGGATGTTTTGTGTATACAATATTTTTATTAACATTTCAAATTGATATTTGAAACTTTTTTTTTTTGTACACAAATTATTTAAATAAAAAAATATTATACATATAACTATTAAAATTTTTTAAAAAAATTATTTAAAAAATATCACTTTTCTAGAAGATAGTACGTATTTTTACCATTACTATTTAAAGTAATTATTTGTATTCAATACATGACACACATATATAATGTTACATTTGAAAAGACATTTAAAAATATTCAATAAATATTAAAATATAAGATGTGATCCTGCATAAGAACCTTGTACTATCTAATATTTATATTTTGATTAATCATAAAACAATTAATCTAAATTTCATTTAAAATATTCTAAATATTAAAAATTTAATATTTCAAAAATATAAAAATTATAAAAACAATATTTAGAATATGTTAAAATATTTAAAAATTAATATAAAAATCGAACAACATAGCATTGACTATTGATACATTATTCTAATAAAAAATATCCTGTAACTTCTTAAAAGACTACAATTTATATTCAATTTAGGAATATTTCAACATTTAAAATTTTTTTTTTTTTTAAATAATAATAGTTCCATTTTTATAATATAAGTGATTACTTATACATTTTTTATTATTCTTAGAATTTTTATTGTTTAAAAAGTTTAATACGAAAAGAATCTTTAATATATAAATTAAAATTTGTTTATAATATAACACATACATTCTATATTATGTTGGATTTTATATTTTAATATTTTTCAATTTGATTATTATTATTTTTTTATACAGATTATAAATAAATTGATGTAACTGATCTATTAAAAAAGGTAATCATTTTATCCTTTTTAAATACAACTTTTTACATTATCTGTATTTGGTACTTATGAAGAATCACTCTAAATCAATAAATAACTCTTAATATAATTAATATCTAAACATATTGGCACACAAGTCTTGTATAAATTAGATCTTTGGTTATAAAAATAATATATAAAGGATCATAATATTTTTCTTATAAATTTACGCTGGGTATAATTTCTTAAATTATATAAGTAAATATGTTTTATATTTTTATAATAAGCAAAAAAGAAATCTAGATATTCAATGACACGTTCCCTATTGATATTTTAATCATATTTTTGCATTTATTATAAAAAACAAATACTATCAATTTTTTATAGCAACCTTTTCAAATTTAATTATTAGTTCTGATTAAAATTTGAATATATAAAGCATTCGCCGATCTTATTGAATATGTTAATAATATATAAAGCATGAAATATTAAAAAAATTATTTATAAAAGTAAAAAATTGTTTGCATATTAAAGAAATGATACTATTTCTATGAGTGCGGGGTTAATTTAGTATATTTAAAGAATATTTAATATAACTTCACCGGGAAATTTTATTAAAAAATATCGCAATGGTGGTCAATATCTCTAGTTAATTATCAATCAGTGATTAAACGATAATCCTCCACAGGAAGTATTATACGCTGCACATCAAACATAAAAATTAAGTATCAATATTGGCATCGTTATTACTTGGATGACTACCGGTAAAATTCTGGATTAAAGCTAATGGCTTCTGTAACGTCCCAGTAGTTTAAGTAATACTTTCTCATCTAATTTTTATAAGCTTGGAAAATGAAATCTTTAAAATTGCATTACCAGGAATTGTAAACGGAAAATAGGTAAAATAATGAAGACAAAACCCACTATTTTATCACTAACATACATGAATGACTACAACAGCTCAAGGAAATATGAAGAAAGTATAGAAATAAAATAAAGAAGCTCGTAAATCAAGTGATCGACTAATTTCATGTATTCCTGAATAAATATTAAGAATTGTAACGTAGGATAGAGGGGATAATAATTATACAGATGTTGTTATAAAAGTCACAGTAAAACACCAAAAAGACGCTTCTTACTTTTGGATTTTGTATACTTTAAATTCAAGTTATTATCAAGTGTTGAGAACTCTCTAAGCCTAGAAGAAATCTGGAGTGGTAACATCTTCTGCTGATACAGAATTTGCCCACATCATTTTTTCGGAAAACATCTCACTAATCAACAATCGTTGTGAAACGTATAACGCAAGTAATATAAAATACAGTTATCGACAACTAATTATAATTCATTTTGCAATAATTATATTTTATATATTTATTCTTACTGATTTTCTTAAAGTTAAACGTCCAAATTGTAAACCCGTAAATATACGATTCATTTATATTAAATAAACAAATGATAATTTTATATAGAAAATTTACTAAATATTCATTTATATTAAATAAATAAATGATAATTTTATATAGAAAATTTACTAAATATTCATTTATCTGCCTATGATATATTGAAAAACCGGGGGTTTTTATTTTTATGGAGACAGTGAACTTGGTGTACCCGAGTACCCCAACGTAATCTAGAAAAAAGAAAGGTCAGCAAGTATAATACGATTTATTTTTATTGAGAATTGAATATCGCGGCAGTCTTAATCAGGAGGTCAGTTCAATTTTGTCACTAGAGTTTTATTGCACATTCACCATCCGATAATTAATAAATGATATTGATTCTCGTAAAAATATTGAATAAATATTAGCATCATATTACACATAACAATTGTATGCCTACATATTACAATTAAAATCAATAGTTTAAACTAATAAAAGTTGTTTTTTATAATTATTTATGGAATTTATAATTTATCCGATTAATTATTATTGCACTATTTAATTTTCGTATAAATAATAATAATTATGGAATTTTGTATTAACCGATAACTGTATAAGAATATTATTATGTTCACAGTCAATTAAAATTTTATTTTATGATCATTCTTTATAAATGAATAAAATAAATTAAGACATTTAAATATTTTATACTTTATAAATTATCAACTATTAAATGATTAGTTTGAAATTTTATATTATTTTTAAATCGGTTCTTGTACTTTTTGCAATTTTATTCTAGGTCAATAGAGTATTTAATATTGTTATTCATTTCTTTACATTGAATTTAAAACTGAATATTACTTGCTACTTATTACATATATATAATCTTTACAACTTTTGATTTGTATTAATAAAAGCATATAAACGACTAGATCAATGAGATAAAAAATTTAAAAAATTTTTTTTTATCTTAGAATATGAAATATATCACTAATTTAATGTGGCAATTTATTCTTTCTTTGTTCTTTTAATTTGATTGACTAATAAAATGTAATATTATATAACCAATTAGAAAATGCTCCACTTAATATTTTCTCTAATAAAATAACAGTTTTAGGCCAACAAAAACTAAAAAAAATTTGAATACTTTTATTAACTTATTAAAGTATTCATGTGACTAGAATAAATAAAATTAATCTCATGCTTCATATCACTGCATAAAATACAGACTTCTTAAAATTACTATTCGTCAAGTTTTTTTTCACTTGATTTAAACAATAAATTTTTTAAAAAATCGCAAAAATTAAGTATTTAACAAAATTTCTTACATATTGCAAAGTTATCACGAATATGGTATTGATATAACTTTTGGTAAAAAATATATTCTTAATACAACCCTTATTCATACCATTTTTATAGTATTTATAATTATAAAATGAATAATAAATATTGCGGGAGAAATATGCACATGGCAATAAAATAAATTAGTATGCCATACTACAATAAACTTAATAGAGTTATAAATAAATATACACGAAATATAAAAGATTATAAATTATACATACTAATAATAACCAGAATAATGGTACCCTGACCTTGATGTATGATAAGGAGTAGGTCCTACAGGATAACTTGTATTATAAGCAGGTATTGAAGGTGGCGGTGGGGATAGAATTCGAGATTCGAGACTTTCTGGTACTAAATGAGAAGTCAAAGAATTTGCCGGTTGTGGGCTTGTAATTATTCGGGATACAGACGTATGTAAATGGTGAGATCTCGAAGCTGATTCTAAACCAGTTACTCTTGGCACATCGACATGATAAGGAGGTGGATATGGAGGAGGATATGTAGGCGGAGACATGCAGGCAGCCGTTCTACTTAAATCCACACCTTGTCTGTCATGCTCGGTCATTTCGTGCAGGTGATGACGATGATGATGATGATGATGATTGTGATGGTAATGATGGACGCTATTCTGTACTTGAGATCCAAAGGCTTGTTGAAAACTCCTGGCTGACATATCCAAGCCTTGATCTGTAGGAGGTTGCACAATAAGGTGTTCAAATCTTATCCTATCTCTATTTACTAAAGCAAACTCGTTTTCGAGACCATCGTATTTCGCTAACTCTAGTTGCTGTAAACTTTTTTCTTTTATCGATAAGCTTAGATTTTGAGCAACTGAGTCACCTTCATCACCAGATACTGCTTCAGATTGTAAATGAGATTGAGAATGAGAGAGTGGAAGGCTTTGCGTATATCGCGAAGGAGAAGTTGTCAGGTCTTGATTAACATGAATAACACGCTGAATATCTTGTTCAATGTATTGTTCAATATTATGTGTTCTGCTAGGAACACTAACATAGTCAAGTGGCCTATGAATGTGATAATCCAAGTGCATGTGGCTTGGGGGTGTATGAGTGATTCTAGACTGAGATACAGTCTGTTCATCTGGTATGTATGAATCAAGATGAGTTTCAGGTGAATTTTGTACAACATGGTGTTCATTATGTGAACAACTATTTTTAAAATCAAGTTCACTTGGAATATTATATATATTAGTCTCGCGATCATTTTCTTCTAGTATTGGACTAGATACAGCTCCGATTTCTCTTTCAGCAGCATCAAGAGCAGCTTCAACTAGAAGACTAGCATTTGCACTTTCTGTTCTTCTATACATGCTAATGCCAAGCTTTGGTTCATCTATGAATGTTGGACCTGATGGTTGAATCTTCGGTTCTTCTCGTCTAGTTTCATGAAAATTATAAATATCCACAGCTACTGAAGTTGGTGGCGTGTTTGGAGGTTGATCAAATTCATTTATCCACTTCTTATTAATTTTATTTGATTCACGTGGTTGACCATATATATCTACATCTGATTCAGCACTTTCAACTGCTGAATCTCTTGTAACTATAGTTGATATCTGTTGTTGTGGTTCTTCATTGACTTTTAATTGTTTATTACTATTACTACTACTATTGCTGCTATTACTATTACTGTTACATGGCAATTCAGCAATAGAAGAGACATTATTATTTTCGCTGCTACAGTCATCAAACGATGCTAAACTGTCACTGTTTTCCTGTAAACAAGATTATTTTTTATATTTCTTAAAAAAATTCTTTAATAAATATATAATGAATCATAAAACTTACTTGTGTATTATTAGCATTAAATTTCGGACTCTTTCCTCGGCCAAGATCTTCTACTAAGCCGCCACTATAAGCATCAAATGTATAGGCTACTGAACGTTCAATTTTCGGCATCATTTCTTCACTAAGGCCATGCACTTTTTTGTAATGAAATTGTAGGCACTGTTTTGTTGTGAAAGCCGCTTTACAGCCATTTTCTTTACATCTAAAAATAAAAAATATTAAAATGAAGTTAATTAATACATTTGTAAAAAACAAATTTTACAAAATAAATCTTACTTGAAAGGTTTAACTCCACTGTGAGTCAACATATGTATTTTCAAATTACTTTTATTTTGAAACATTTTACCGCACCGATCACAAGTAGCTGCTCCAACAACATCTTTGTGATGAACTTCTTTCATATGTCGTTGAAGAGCAGCACGAGAACCAAGAAGTTTTAAACAAAGCTTACATTGAAACTCTCTTAAAACTTCTGACATGTCTACAAATAATTTTTATACTTAATTTTTTAAAATTTTATTAATTTTATTAAAAAAAAAAAAAAAAAAAAAAAAAAAAAAATATACTCACCACTGTGCATTCTTTTGATGTGAACCTTAAGTTTTTGAGGTTGACAAAATTTACGTCCACAAAAATCACAAAGTGGTCTAGATCTTTGAGGATTTTGTGAACAACCATACGTTCTATGCATTTCAAGATAATTTAATCTTAAAAAGAATTTTTTACAATACTGACATTGATATGCACCTCGTCCTGCATGTAGTTGAGCTGCATGTTTCATAATATTATCTTTTCCTAAAACAGCTGCACCACAAACCTAAAAAAATAGAATAAATAAGAAAAAGAATAATACAGGCTTTATTAAAATATAGATAATAACTTTGCAATGGTATTTTCTTATTGTAAGACTGTAATTTGTGTCATGAAAAATACAGCAATGTAAACGGTAATAGATTGGATGTGCAAAATTCAAATTGCATCCTCCACAATCTGAAATTATAAATAAATTATTTTTTAATATTTTTCAAAAAAAAAAAAAAAAAACTTAAAGTAAATAAAAGCAAATACATAAAGCAAACTGGTTACAAATATTTGACAAATATCAATTTTCTTTATATTATTTAAAAATTTTCTTATTACTTGTTTTATCAATTTTATTTTTTCGTGTCCAAGCTGTTGATTGTGAATCTGACCAATATATTAACTCTGTGCCTGCAATTAAACTTTTACTTGTGACTAAAAAAAGTTCTCCATTTTTCATAATGACAGCTACATTTCTGTTATCTTTAGTTTCAGCTGGTCTAACATATCGTATCCAGTTACTAGTTAATGGATTGGTAGTACTGATATATAAAGTTTTACTGTTAATATCAACCTGAAATAAATAGTATGTAAAATTAATAGAAAAGTAAATAAATACTTCATTGTAAATTCATATTTAATTAAGCAATTTAATACCTCCCAAATATGTCTCATTGGAAAATCATCTGGAATATCCATTTCTTGAACAGATTTACCAATCAATGGTCCTAATTGAGCATACATAGGTATAAGAGTTTTTACAAATACACCAAGCCCATGATCCATATTTGATAATTTTAGCTCTAAACAATCTGGTAATGAGTCCCTTGCATAAAGTGGTCTATTTATATCAATAATTTGCTGTTTTTCTTCACACTCTATTTTCATTTTTAATTTGTACTGCTCTGATGATTCTTCATCTGAGTCAAAAGCATCATCTGTATGCCTGCCATAACCTTGTGACATAGGATCACTCGAATTAAAAGCTTTGACAATTTCAGAATTATCATTATGCTTCTGAATCCACTGCTCAATAGATATAGAATCTTTGATTGTATATTCAGGCTCTATTAAAGGACAAGCATCTTGTAAATGACGAGTATTGCACTCTTGACACAACTTAATCTTTATAGCTAATCTTGGAGGTTCTGTGCCAGTACTTTCACCTATCATCTCTGATGACGATAATACATTGTTATCAGATATTGCAGTAGTAGCTGATGTTGATATTAACTCATTTGAACTAGCAATTTGATCTTGATTTTCATCTGCTAATATTATTCCATCCTGAGGGGCTTTACGTACATCACGATGCCTTTTACTTTGATCTCCTTTATATCTCTTTTTATCACGTTTTTGAGTAGTAATTAATTCATCACTATAAGAATTATCCAATTCTGTCAATGTACTACAAGATTCATTGGATTCAAGCTTTGGTTGATTATTTTTTTTATTTGAATTTTCAGTATTTAAAAATTCTGTGTGTTCTACATCTTTTTGATATGATGAAGCTTTTGTAGAGTGAATAATTGAAGATTGATTTAATTCCATGGATTCTATTAGGAATTTTTTAGATTCTTCTGAGGTATTTTCTGTTTTTAAAGTTTGTGCATTGGCAGTTTCTGTAACTTTTACTTCTAATTGTTTTTGTAAATCGGTATTTACAAGATTTTGATTAGTAGATATATGAGATTTATTATTAATTGGAGTAAATTCTTGGCTGATATTATGGCATATTTGTGGAGGTAAAATTTTATTGGTATTTATTAAATTTTTTGAAGATTGTTGAATTAAATCTTCATCCAAGTTTGTAGAATTTTTTTCTGTGTCTGCTGCTGAATCATATTGCCATGTGTCATTATTTGTTATCCTATTTTCAGTATTAATCACATCTTTTGAATCTTTAGCTTTTTGATGTTTTCTTTTTTTACGCTTTTCTTTGTGATGTCTTGCCTTATTCTTATGACGCTTTATTTTGTTTGTACGAGAATTAGATACCGAGTCTTGTTGAGATACTTTGTCTATATTATTTTGAAAATTTGTAGATTTTTCCACCTTTTCATTTTTATCGGTTTTAGCAGATTCTTCCGAAGTAGCATGCTTTCTAAGGCTACGCCTGGGTAGTTCAGGGGGTAAGATATCATGATTAATATTGCCACTTGCTGTAGTATTTAATACATCTTTATCTTGTAAACATTGTATTTTCCATGGTTCAACGTTTTCACGAGAGTTTTCCTCTCTACTGCAAAATAGAAAAATAAATTTAATGTGTGTGTGTGTGTGTGTGTGTATGTTAATATATATGTATATACATATTGTGTGTGTATATATATGTATATATATGCTTTAGCAAGAAAACTATTAAACCATCAAACGAGTAAATAATACAATGGACAATGATTTTACTCACTGGGCGGCAATTGAGTCGGCAAGATCAAGAAGATAAACCACAAGATCATCATCTGTGATAAGACCAAGACGCTTTTTAAGGGAAAGCCATCGTCGGCCGTTTCTTGGGCCAATGTGTACACTACGATGACGTTTAGTTTTGTCTGTTAGTGCAGCGGCTGTCGAAGTCGTCGAATCCCGTACATGTGCGTATCTTAAAGTTTTTTTCGGCATAACTACATACCCTGGCGTGTCAGCATAAATCGCTGACAATATATATATTATTTCGGATCTGCAGCAGTTATTCAACGTGCTCAAAAAACTTATTTGCAGTTCACTAATTGTTGGCCAAGTTTCGATTTGTAATTACTTAAAAATTCGCCGATAATAAAGTATCAAATCAACCTAATGACTCATAGCTATAATAACAAATTTTAATGAATCACACTTTCTTTGATTTTCTGAATCTCTGCCTCATTCTGTTTTCTATCACTGTATCAATCTACCTATCTATCCATCTATTTATTCGTTTATCTGAGTATCTGTATATTCCACGAACACAATAAAATAAAGAAATGAAGTATAAAGGATTTTAACTGCACGCTATTTTACACCTTCTTTTACTTGTTAATTTCATTATAATTCGTTTAATTACCATAAATATGAATAATTAATTAAAAAACAATCTTTTTATAATAACATTTTTTATATTATGCATTCACAAATTTATAATTTATAAATATGGAATATTCCGTAATATGTATGTATAACTTGGGTTAGAAACATATCTTTAGATATTAAAGATTATTACATACGAGATGAAAGAGTAGATCGTAAAATAAAATTATATAAAACTGTTATTTTAAATAAGTTACAGCAATGTATTTATTTATGGATTTATTTAGTAATAAAATATTTAGTGCATTTAAAAGAATTATTATAAAATATTTGCAGTATTTAAAAAGACTAATTATCACAATAGTTTAAGAATATTTATTTTGGAAATATTATAAACTTAATTAGGGTAAGCAAAAGTTTTTATTGAATTAATATTCGGAATTATTCTAATTTAATTAAAAAATGTCACTAGTGAAATAATTTCTTTTTAGTGTCTTTTCTACTGTTGGCTATTCCCAGGGGTGAAAAATAGAGTTTTCATTGGATTGCGTGTCGTCACCCTCAGCAGACTATTTTTTAAAGCGCCAAAGATTACCGTAACTTTTATTTATTTGTAAGATTTTAAATTGCAAATATTAGTTTTGTTTTAATCCAAATTAAAGACTTTTAATAAAATGGGGAATGGAGGAAGTTGTAAAACAAAAATGAGTAATAAAAAATTAAAATTATGTTTGAATCACTGATTTTAAGTTGTAAAATATATGTATATATATTCAAAGCCTTTCTTAAATATGTGTTGAGTTATTGAATAATTCAATAATATATTACATTACTAATAAATACTGAAGTATTGTTAATTATTTAATACTGAAATTAATTTAATGGCGACATATTAAAGTTGATAATCCTATTTTGATCGAATATTCATTTTATTGTTTGGAAATTAGTTAAATACTTTTTTATAAAATAAAGATTATATAAATGCACTGGTTTCATAAAAAAAAACTTTAATCACGATGAATTATTGATACTTGTAATCGTGAAGTACATTTTCAGTACAGAGATGACATACGCTACCTATACGCTGAGGATAGTACTTTTGGGTAGAAATTATTACCCGCGACGCTAATGGAACAAACGAGTGAAAGCAAATAAAATAATAAAAATAATAAAACTAAAGATTGAATATTATTTTTATTTTCTGTGAATTTATTTATTTGTAAATTTATTTATTAGAAATATTATTATCCGAAAGAACTAAAAAAAAAGTATTTCACCAATAAGGGTATATATGCAATGCAATTGTTTGTTGTGTCATTTTATTTTTACCTCTAGTTGTCGTTCGATGATTTTTGTATGATAGTAGTTCCGATGCAACAATATAAATCGAATTTTCGAGTAAAAAATTTTTACAAAAATAAAACTCCAGTTCTAACGTGAATTAATGCGAGAAAGAAAAAAGTTTAAGAGTAAAAATCATGTGGAATGTCCCACCTACTTACAATTTCACCAAGAACTCTCTAAAACTTTTACTTTCCCTAATCAGATTGTGGACCAATGTTTAATTCATTGAAAATTCTCCGAATTACTACTTGTCTACTTTTCATATGAGATCATCATTTTTTACTTCTGTCGTTATCTCGTCGAAATAATTGAAGTGCTTACGTTCCATATACATGTAATATAAATTTTTTAGTATTTATAAAATTTTAAATATATCAAAATTATAAATATTAAAATGAGAAAAATATTACGCATACATATATGTTTCTATAATTTAAACGTAAAGAAGTTTTTTGATAATATCAGATTCTATTAGAGGCACTAGTACTTAAAATTTGTTTATCATTTAATTGTATTATTGAAATGAATTAAATTACTATATATATTCTTTTTCTATCAAGTAATTTTTTAATAATAATAAATTAAAAAGTAATATTTTTTCTATTATAATTTAGCGATATAAATGACTTATTTCTAAAAAAACACTACACCCTCCAAGTTTGATGAATGTGTAACGTGTTGATGTACAAAGTACGTGTACCTATTAAACAAATCAGACGGTCAATTTATAATTGCTTTTACCAATTAAATTGTTTATACTTTGGACTGATTTGTATTATGTACGAGTAAATTTTATGAACATTACTAACTTTTGTGAGAGATAAAATTAAAATCTTAATATTTCAGTTATTATCTCGGTTATACTTCATTTACAAGAAATAATTGATTACAATTAATTGTATTTTCAGTTTTCATTTATTGAAATATTTTTTTTTACAAATTTATAAAAGTACATACAAACAAGAGAAAGATTAAACGATACATTTTATTAAATAATACTTTAGTACGTACAAGTGCATAATATATAGTAATACTTGAATAATAGTCTCTAAATTATAATTTTTTTCTTGTCTCGAAAAGAGCTTTTTCATTTCTATCACTTTCCTTTTTATATTTTTAAACTAAAAATCTATTGATCTCAATGATAAAAAATTTTCTTTTTACTATATTAAAAGTACATTGTTTATTGAAAATATTATAGATTTTATTACTTTATATTACTTTAAGATATAAGAGAGTACTAGGGATAGATTTGCAATATAATAAATTCCTTATGTTATCAATTTACGAAATATTAATTTCTCTTTATGAATAATATTTGAAGTTAAATATTAAATTAATTGATTATTTAATTACATTAATGGAATATTTATTCATTTATATTTTAACTTAAGCTTTCGTTCAATTCAACAATCCCAGTTAAAATACTAGATAATATATTCTAAACATGTTTCATGACGAATTTAAAAAAGTGATTTTTCTATTAAATAAACAGCATTAAATGCTTAAGATTATAGAAAATAATTAAAATAGTAATTTTGAAAATATAACATTACATGCGTTGTGAAATTATCAATTATTTTTACGAACCACTTATAATATCTAATTTATACAAATAATTATTTACATTTATATTTCACTAATTTGTATAAAAAATAATAGTAATAGTGAAAGATATAATAATTTCCATATTAAATATTTTAATAAAAACTAATTATATATTTCAATATCTTTATTTTTTGTTGGAATACGATTGATTATATTATATTCCATTTATTACATATTTTTTAAAATATCTCATTCTCGATATCCTTTTTAATATTCGTGTGTAAATTTCTTTTTAAGAGACATAAAATAGTTAATGATAATCAATTGCGTTCTAACAAAAAATAAAGACACTGAAAGAATATGACGACGGAGCTAATAATACATTTTCAACAATAACAAATTAGTGTTTATAGAAAAAAAATACATTTTAAAACCTTGCTATATAATTGCAAATGAATCAGTACATATATAACTGTATAAATTGTATAAAAAATTGTTTATTTTAATTAAAACATTAGTTAAAAACCTTAAATTCATTTTTTTCAAGTCTCGTCGATATCATTTCCAAAAGTCGCTCGAAATTATAGAACTAAAAGCTGCTAACACCAGCGTCCACATAAAATCAACCCTCAAAATTAGTGCGCACGCCTAGTCGCTAACTGAGAATCACCCTTGCGATTATTCATTAGCTATATATGTGTACGCACAAGTTTACGGTCGAGGCTAATCTCACCATTTGATTGTTCCTTGTATGCAGTCTAAAGTCCCGTACTATGCGACAAGAAATAACTTCTCTCATTTCATCAATTGAAAATTTATAAAATTGATTCCAGTTTGAGTTTAATTTTATTATTTATTGTAGTTACACGTTAATGTATTTTAAGCTTAATTTACCAATTGTTTAAACATTACATATATATGCACACACAAATCTTTATAATGTCATTAATTTTTAGTTATAAAAAAAAAAAAAAAAAAAATTGAAAACTTTGACAAAATATCATTATTTTGCGTATTTTATTTAAATCGATTCCTCAATCCAAACCTTGATTATTTAACAAGTGATGTTAGATTAAAAATGATACATAGAAATAACTAATAATAACAATGAGTAAATAAAAAAAATATAAACAAACAATAATAAAAAAAGAAAGTATATTATCATAAAATTCAAAATAAACAGAAAGGTAAAACGTTTGTAAATACGTTAATTATGATCAATGAATCCACAAGAGACGAAAGGTGTTGACACGAAGACTTATTGTTGTTGGTTTATTGACATTATTACCCTCAATTTGAGCTGATTATATAGACACTACTTTCAAGACAGAATATTTTGTTTTTACGAAAAAAGAATTATAAAGAGTGTCAGTTGTACAAAATATGCCACAAGTGGATGGCATACTTAGTGAGTTATTTTACTTACCTTGATGTGATGTTCCACTAAATGTCTATATTTGCTATGCCACTGCGTACCAAAAGAAATTTTTAGCAAGAAATGAAAGAATAATGATTAAATCTTCATTATTATAGCTACATGAGTTCTTATTTAAAACTAGATTATTTTCAACGATATAAGTTAAAAATTTTATGAGTTTTTGCTTCTTTTTCTATTTCGTGTGATACAATTCGCTGGGGCCTTTAGGATTAATATCACGGGTAAAAAAACTCTTAAGAACCGTTAATAAATTATGAAAGCAGTATAATATAACATGAATTATATGTGCTACAGTGTTATGTTATTAGTACTTATAGCCACAATGTAGATAAAAATGACAGCTGATTTAATAAGTTTGATTGATCAATATTTTGAAAGCATTGCGAATAGCCATTTAGATGGCTAGCCATTTAGGTGTGTAACTGTTTTAGGAAGTCCTTGCGTCGATGAATGGGTGTGTTCGTATGAATAAGCGAAGGGTTTGCTATTCATAAAACAATGAGCTAATTTTAAAGCTTAAATTTTATCATTTTATGAAATTTGTTCTTATAAATAGCGAAAACCCTTTAGAATCATAAAAAATATAAAACATCAAGCTTTATATGTTTGTACCCATCTTAGATGTAGCGGAAATGAGAGGCAATGTCTTATCTTAAAAATAAAGCAAGTGTCATTCTTTATCAGATATCCATGAGCAACGATTAAAAATATTGCGTATCCTGTAATTAAAGTATATTTATTCTAAATTCAGTCATTCAGTGGATTTAAAATTTATTTTTTCACCCATTAAGTACACTTAATATTAACTTAATAGCATGCATACAACGCATCATACGATTAACGAACCGAGTTTTCTTTCGTATGATTCACGGGTTAGAAAGCACATTTTTAAAATTCATAAATCTCTATCAGAAAAATCTTACGCATTAAAATGTAAACAACCATTTACGATAAAGTTAATTAACTTACAATGATGATGGCGATGTGAAAAAGAGAAAACAGATTATGGTAGGCTATGATAGCTTTTTAAGGGTGGATGTGGCCTGGAACACGAGTTTGGTCATCTATGCAGATGAAGTTACGACTGTAACAGTAGCTCACAGAACTTTTCAGACTCAATTTAGATTAAATCAGGTAATAAAGGAAGCAGATGAATGTATAAATAATCTTTTACTACATTTTTCTTTAAAAAATACTGAATTATTGTTGTTCACAAGATAACGTGTAGATATGACGATAGAAATGTTAATCGGTATAGAACGTCCGGTGATAAAATTCAAGTTTAGTATATAAGTTTCTACGCAAAGTTTAAATTTTGGTTCCATATATGTAATACAATGAATATATTACTAAAAAGATAAAAGTTTTATGAAGATTTACTGTCAATGCAAATACATCAATATCAATATAAACAGAATTAAATTACGCGTATAATCCACTCAATTATGTTTTACAAATAAGTTTCAATGGAATCGTTATTAATTAACCAAATTACTACAGTAAACTAGATGCATTATGAATTACAATAATTATGAAAATCAAGTCAATCATTTATATTTAATTTTCATATCAATGATTAGCTTGTGCATAATCTATAACTTTATTATAAATAATAATTAATAATAATACCATTAGTACTAATGCAAGTATTTTATGAATGCTTTTACTTTTTTTTTTATATATATATTGGCACAAAGATTCACAGTGTAATTAGTTTTAATTATCATTTAAAACCAAATAAAACAAATTCTTTAAAAATAATTTATAATCATAATATAAAATAATCTTAATTTAATTTAATTTAATTGCTCAAATTTCTATAAAATTAAAAAAGAAAGAAGTATATATTTTATATTTAAAAGATAAATATAAATGATTAGAATAATATATTAGTATATTTTGTGAATTTTAAATATAATTTATCCTTTGGAAAATGCAAATATCATGTAATTATTTTCACAGTTAAAAAAGGTATATTATATTTAGTATTTAATAATCAATTTGAATTAGATAATCAATAATAATAAATAAAAATAATATAATAATAATTAAGATATACCAAAAAAGAATTGGTTTATCTAAGTGAGTTATGCTATGAATATTTATATATGCAATAATTTATAGTAATACAATTTATAATTAATAATTATTAATGTACAAATTTGAAAAAAATTAGATACAATTTATTACATAATAATTAAAGATAGAACTTTTGGTGAGTTTTTGAATTTTAAAATAAATTTTTTTTTTTACTTTTATAATAAATAAATTTATTTTTCATTATTCAATTGTAATAAATTTATATTAAAAATATTATATTGTTTGAATTAAAATTAGAATTAAAGCAGATTGCTTAAAATATAATTTTAGCATATGATTAATTGTATATATGGGCAATAGAAATTAATTATCCATATTTACATGTAAAATTACACAAATAAGTCATTTAATAAATATTTGTTAATTTAAAAATATGTATATTTAACAATACTTCAGAGATATTGAAATAATGTTGATTAAGACTTTCATTATTTTAATATTTTGGTTTTTTTCTTTGGAAATTATATTAGTTTTCAGGTTGTATTTAAAACAAATTAAATTTTAATAAAAAATATCTTTAATTGACCTTGATATTTTACAAATAAATACATAAATATATGTGTAGATAGAGTTCGAGAAAAATTTATTTATAATTAAAAATGCTTACAAATTTATCCAGGTAAATGAATAAGTGTTGTATGTATACATTTTCATATGTATTTTTCCCACAACCATATTTAAGCCATTTTTAGTTAATTCGAAGAAATAATAATTATTAAAATATTTTATACATTTTATATTGTTATACAATTTTAATTACCAATAATAGTATAAAAATTAAAATATATAAATTAACATTTTTAAAATAAGTTTAGTAAGTTGCCTTTTTTATTGTTTTAGTGATTTTATTAAAAGTCAGTTTGATGGAATGGAAAATATCAGAAAATTCTATTATTTGTTAGGATTATTATATAAAAAAATGTAAAAAAAAATATAAGATTGAATTTTTTTTTAGCATTTTTAATTTATTTTCCTTAAACATTTCGTATAAGGAAAATAAAACGTAAATGGTATAAACAATTTGTGTTTGTATATGATAATTATAAAATGCATTTTTCTCTCACCTATATATAAATAATGAATGAATGAAATATAAATAAATAATAATTTAATGTTAATTAATAATAAATATGTATAGATACTAGAACGTACATTGTCTGTTATAAATTATAATTTCTGTACAATTAACTAAATTTAGTTTTTTTCAAAATATAAATACATTTTTACAAGAAATTTTAAAAAATCCAAAGAATTTCTAAGATTTTAAAATCTCATAACTTTACTTTGTCTTCCAATTCTTGTAACTTTTTGATTATTTATCGTTCTAACAGGAGAATGTTTTCTAGACAAAAGTTCAGTCAACCCATAACCATAGTCCGTATCATCTTGCGGTGTATCAGTAGGTTTACCGTCTACAATTTTATTCTTCTTCTTGTGTTTATTTGTATGGTTATTGCTTTTATGTTGTTCGTCATCAACCAAAGCATCAATTACTGCTTCTTCATCATCTTCTATTTCTTCGTCGCTATCATCATCCTCATCGTAATCACCTCCATCTGCGAGTGATACCTCACTGCTGTCTGTGTTTTTATCATTTTCCTCACCTTCATCTTTTTCATCTTGTTCACCGCTAGTTAGTTTTTCACTGCTATCATCTAGATCATCGATTTCTTCATCATCTTGACTAATATCATAATCATATTCATTGTCTGCATCATCATTAGTATTATCATTTTGATGAGTTTCTTGTACTTTTATCGGATCATTGTTAACGACATTAACACTCGGTGCAGTGACGTTATTTTTTTTTTTATTTACAATTTGAATTTTTTTATGCTTAATTTTATCTTTTTTATTTGTATTATTTTTTACAGGAATATTGTTTGTTTCAATAATATCTTCATCAACAACGGAAGTAGTGGTACTTTCGTGAATATTTTTATCTACAATTGGCTTTGTCGATTCTTCCAATAGATAATGTGTGCTATCTGTATTTAAATCGTCGGATGTATCAATTACACTGAAGTTCCTTTTGTTGTCAAAGATTGGCGTTGAAACAATCGCAGGACGAGTAGACGGAGTACTGGCTGATGAAATAATAGGTTCTGCCGTAGCAGCATTAGCGAGAGGGTTTTTACTTACGGTAGGTTGATTTAAAGGATGTGCTGGAGTTGACTGTAAACTCAAAATTGGAATTGTAAAAGATAAAGGAAGTGGAGTTGATGTTACTTTAGTTTTTTTTTTAGATGCAGAATCATCGTCATCAGAGAAAATATCCAAAAGTGCTCCGAATCCTAGAAGATCATCATCATCATCTTCTTCCTGTTCTTGATCTTGATCTTGTTCTTCAGTGAGTGTAGAACTGGAGACTGCATTATTGTCGGGAGATACTTTTTCATAGTCATTATCCTCTTCCTCATCTTCATCGTCATCATCAGCCAAACCAAATAAATCATCGTAATCATCTTCAGCTGGTGTAGGTTCTATAAATGCGGGTGGCAATGGTTCAGCTGGTCGTAATTTAAGACCATCGGGACCAAAACTAAACACCAAAAGTAGTTTAAAGTTTTCATAATTTGTAGTTTATGCAAATTAAAGTAAGAAAGATAATATTAACATATTACCGAAAACAGCTAACTCGTAAACTTGCTTCTAATTCGGCAGCAGATCTTAATTCTAGTCCAAGACAAGCTTTAAAATGTTTATCGGCTTCTCTTTTAATAGAGTAAATTTTACCACAAAATTTTGAGTAGCCACCAGGTAAAGCAACGCATACCGGCGATGGATTCTTTCCTAATAAAAAAGCTAAATTATTAAAAAAAAAATTGTTTAAAATATTACAAATTTAATATAAGTGATATAAAAGTATTACCATTGATTATACTAGTTGATAATATATTATCCCCCATACTTAATTGCATTGCCAGTTTATCATCTTGAAGATACTGTAATGATGCGCAACCTGTAACTCATATTTTTTTTTAGCGTACTCAGAATTTAGACAAATCACAGGATGATAATAAGTTTATTTGAACACGTTAATTAGCATGATTTTACCTGGTCCCGATAATTTAACAAGTGGAATGTGAAAATTTCTACAGCAATTGCAAATGTTTTCATTGCAGGTACAGTATTTATTAACATCTTCAGCGGCTTGTTTTAAAGATGCAGTTGCGGATGCAGCTACAGAGGTGAAATTATTCGTTAAGCCAGTCTTCTGTTCGATCAGATGAGCATTGGGTCCTAGAAACACGTGAGAGAGATGAAATTAGGAAGGAATGGTTGAAAATTTGTGACAAACTGATAGGACTTACCAATGACTTTTCCGTAGGCAGCGAAAGCTATAAGTAGGAATATGAGCAAAAGCTCAAGGATCGTCGACAAGCGCATTTTTAAGCAGGCAAATCGCAAGCTAGCAAAGCGCTTGACCCAGATGACTCAGCTTCCGATTGCAGCTTTAATAATAATGCGAATCCTCTTTCACAGGCGGAGGTCGACTGAGTGCCTGCACTGCTAACTACTGACTGCTCTCCTTTCGTCCATTCGCTTATTCATTGACTTACTCGACTTCATTTCTTCAGCCTCTCTCTCTCTCTCTCTCTCTCTCTTTCTATCTATTACTATCTCTCTCTGTCTCTCCCTCCCTCCCTCGCCGCTTCCTCCTCTCACTCTTGCTCTCTCGGTTTTTGATAGGCAATGTCAAGTCCGGGGACAGAAGAGAAAGTAGCGGTCCTTCGGTCGAGTAGCGGGCTCCCCGGCGGATTAACGGGACCATTGGAAAGCGGCACTCACACAGATCGGGATCGGGGTCAACGGGTTAGTAGGGCTACTCTCTGGTGACTCCGTTCTCGCAACACTCCACACTCGGAGAGCAGACTCCGCAGCGTTTACTTGGACCTAGGGCCCGATGGCGCGTCGCCGAGTAATAAGTCTGGTGTTTCTGCTGCTGGGAATCTCATTTGTGGCATCTGCGACGGCTGAATCCAAGTGCCTCTGTCAGACTCAGGGTTGTCACTGTTGCGTTGAGCTCAATCTCACCGCATCCATTGACCTAGGAGGACCTGCGTGCATCAATGTGCGTCAGAACCAGCGAAACGTTTCCCTCAACTTGAGTTATGCCGACAATTCCGTGCACAACGCAACTATCGCTCTTGGTAAGCAAATCTATCAAGAGCTTATTTACCTAGTTTAACCGATTCATCCGATTCACTTTTGCGCGTTTAAGCTCGCTTGGTCCTCGCGCAACTAAACATCCTGAACTCGCTCACCACACACTCTCCACCCAAACTCAGAAATATTAAAGCAACTAATCACCGACGTCGCAGCACAATTTTATGTCTATTTTCAACTTGTGTATATTGCAGATAATGCCGCACGAATACCGACATGCATGAATTTACTTTCTGATTTGGCACAAATTTGTGCTGAATTTGTTTCTATGAAAGTATCGGCTCAAGATGAACATATTTATGAGGGCTGTCTTGTTATAGAACCTGCTTTATTAGGCACATCGCAGGCAACGTATCCAGTAGGTTGCTTCACTTTCGACCGAGGTCAAGTGCGTCAAATAGAAAATTCAACATTGTGAGTCTCTTTCTCTTTTTTCTTTTCTTCTTTTTTTTTTTTTTTTTTTTTTTTTTTTCTTTCCCCACTACATCTTTACTGTTTCTGCATAATACAAATTCGAGAATTTTACATTCATATATTTTACATACATGCTTAAATTACACGCTTAAAATTACTTTCAATAATGCTCGTACTATATAATTTCAATTAACAAATTTGCTTTTGTAAACAATAGAGCTTAATATGGAAATTACTCGATTGGAATTCTAATTACTCAAACGTAAATTATAATTCTATTGCACATTGATATTTAATTTTACATGAAATAAAATTTTTTTTTCATTTGGACCATTGTATATCGATTTTATGTAATTAAAATATTTTTAACCCCTTTAAATATTTATCCTACTTGCTACATTTTTTTTGTATCAATCGAAATACATAGTTTCTCTTGTTTCACTTCACTGGTCGTTTTACAGTCTCACTGAAAAAATATATCAAGAAATTTCACTTAACCTTATTGAAGATATTACAAAAAAAAAAATTTTTTTTATTATCTTCGTGAAATCTCTAATAAGAAATAAAATAGTAATATGGTATTATAAACTTTGCAGTAATACTTAAAAAAAGAGTTTTTTCAAATTCAAATAAGTATTTTCAGTAGTACATTAAATGATATATTACATCTACAATTATAATCAATACAATTATGGACTTTATCAATTTCGAATAAATATTTTTTTTATTTTATATCAGAAATTTTTTATATAGAGAAAAAAAAATTATAATTTCATATTTATAAGATAATTAAACATATTAATTACTAATTAAGTAAATAATGTAATTGTAAAATTAAAGAAAAATCTTTATTTTATTATTGATGAATAAGTATCTGAATAATTCGAACAGCTGCTTTCATTCAATCGTATATACCGTTAACTATCACTAATATTTTATGTGTTTTCAAAATGTGATTTATAAATTTATAATAGGTTATGCTATAAAATAGGAAGTATTGCAATAATATTATGCTACGATTATTAGAAAGTTATTTTTATTATCAAGTTTTTTGTAAAATAAGTATAACACACTTTATAGTTTCGTTAAATGAGTTTAATTATTGAGTTTAATTATGTATGTATAATATATTAAGAAAATTATTGAGTTAAATTTAATTATTAATTATGATTTATTAATATTTTTCAATTTTATAGAAATGATATTTATGTTTACATTACAATTATAAATATATTATATTATAAATATGTGGCATGATACCATTTGTATAAATTGATACTATTATAATTATATATTTATTAAATAACATATTGTATGAAATGATCAAATTATTTTCAAAATGAATTGAAATATTAAACTTTTAATTTTTGATAGCACTTTATAACTATTTTTTTTGTTTTTATTTTAATATATTTTTCAATCAAATTTTATAGTATGTTCTTTCTATATATTTTTTAAAATATTTTAATTGTAATAAATAGAAAAGTTATTTTCAAATATTTTACAAATCTCGTGTATCATACTTACAACCTCCCACTATAAATTTTGTTTTTATCAGATTTTACGATTTCTGTTGTATAGAATTTAAATTTTAATTTAATTAAAATGAATTGAATAAAAAAGATATAATATATTTCTGTTTCGTACATTATAATTGTATTTAAAAACAAAACTTTTTTTATAGTTTAGTTTAATAAAAACAAAATATTTCACATTAATAATCTATTAATGAACATTGTTATTAATTAAATATAAAAATTGGAATTTTAATAGTATTTTGAATATACAATTAAAAATCTTTAATAACTGAAAAAGTTTTTTGTTTAAGATTCAAAAATAATCAGAAAGTAATTCTAATTACTAATACGATCCAATTTTGATATTGAAAATTTTTTTAAAAAAATTTATAAAAGCATTTACAGGATAAAATTGTTCAATTTATTATTTCTATGACATTATGAATTTTATGTTTATTGGGATGTAATTATGATCATCGTTTATATATCAAAAACTACTTTTGTTAATTATGTAGTATTGATCCATCAGTTTCATGTTGTTACCATAAGTGGAGTTATGCGGCTTTATTGCTATGTGATTCTCAAATATCTAGGAACTTCCTTAATTTGCAGATCAAGTTTGTTTGCTAATTGGCTTAATTTAATAAAAAGAATAGCTGAAGATTTTTCGTAGATTATAAAAGAAAAATAAAGTTTAAAAAGTAAAGATGAAAAAGACGTGTAAAAGTTACGTGAAAAACTTCCGCTCTTAATTAAAAAAAGCTCATTTTAGTATTTAAAAATGTTGAGATTGTATTCGAACTTTTATATTTTTGACAAATGGTAACATATGGAAAATATGACTTGGATATGATTCGCAGTAATAGTAAATAGTACAAACAGTTGTTTTTATTAACAATTCAATATTTTAGAGTCTAATTATTTAGGTTTTAAATAATATACAAGTTTTTGAATATTATATAAGTATTTTCAGATTCAAATTGAAAACAATCTATATCATAGTTAATAAATAGAATTAAATAATTAACTATTAAATTTAAAGACCAACTAATTATTTTTAAGTTATAATGGTGAAAGAATTTCAATTTATACTTATATAATTTGTTTCATTTTATTAATAATTTTTTTTTGTTTCAAAATAAAAACATAAGTTTTAAAAAGTTATTTTGTATATTAATAATGAATATTTTATGTTTATGATTATTTATATTTACATTAAAATTTCAATATAGACTGGTATTTTCATATATTATAGCTTAATATACTTTGGTATTTCATGAATATTGGACTTACGGATATAAATGCATATCGATGGACCGACACGTCAAATTTCAGTGAAACATTATTTTAGTCTATCTTATTTTATAGCTAATAAAATTCACAAAATAAAAATAATCGACTATATTAAATGACTGAATAAAATATAGAAAATATATAAAAATGTCAAATATAAACAGTGTATTTTTTCATTTAAACAGGTAATTTATCATCGTGTGTTTTGTTCAATTTATGCATGATTTTTTTCACTTTCTCTTTGTAACTATTTCTCTCTTTTGTTTTATTACAAAATCAAAAAGTCATTTCTATTTAATTTTTTTGAAAATTATTTTAGCTCTGGGAATAATTTTGTTCATTTGAGTATTAACGATTACAATTTAATTTGAACATTTACAATTACTAAAATTGGTACTGATTGTCTAATTAAATATGTTTAAAATAGAAACACCATATTAAATGTTGTACCATATTTCCAATTTGTAAAATTTTGTGTATACAATCCAAAATAAATGCCAAACAGATAAGATAAAGTCTAAAAGAGTAATAAAAAATAATAAAGTGGTTCGTATGAAATTATCTGAATATTTTTTTCTGAAAAGGTAAATGGTAAAAAGAAAGAAATACAAGGTAGGTTGCAATAATATATTAAAAAAGTAAGTTATACACTAAAACAGTAAGTAGATACTAAATCGTTAAGAGATTTTATTAATAAATAAAGGTTTTTTTTTATCGTTGAATTTGCATGACACTTCAGGTGTGTGTTTAAACAAAATATATCTATATATTTAATAAAAATAAAAACGTGCTTTATCTATTTACCACCATCAAGGTTTTATGCTCTATAATATTAGTATCCTGTTTTTCCCAAACTCTGCAAGAGTTGATAGATACAGAATGTAGCAATTCAATTATTCAAAGCATCTCACAGGCGGTGGTGAATTCATATGAAATATGAATGTGTCCTATATTTATTTTAAAGAGTTAGTCTGAGACTACTAGAATATATATGAGCAGGATGATTTTATGATTTATTTATTGGTTTCACACATCCATTGTTTGTGATAAGAACAAGTCGATTACAGTAAACATATATTGTTACCGAGTATTTGTTACTATTTATAGCGAAACAAATAGATATATAAAAATAATTTTAGCTCGCACTATATTTTTATAACGCATTTTTGTGCTTAATATTTAAATGCTTTTTAAATTCAAATGCAATGCTTTGATGAGACACTCGATGTTCGACTTAATACGCAAATACCTGTTATCTATATGATGAAGAGGATGACTACGTAAGAAAAAAGGTAAAATAAATGTGAACAATACATAAAAATGATTTCAATAAAATGACAGTGACATTTATTCAAAATAATATTAATAAGTTTATGCGAACAACATTATTACAAATAACTTTTAGATAATATTTTGTTAATGACTAAATTTTATTTTGGGATTCAATCTTTGATTATTTTTAGCCGAAACAAGTTTTCAGTAAATAGTTCCACGATGGTATTTTTATTTTTAACAAAATTTTTTTTAATACTTTTACAATATAATTTAGTTAATCATTACCAAGTGTTTTTTCTTGAGTATAACAGATTCCTTGTAGATGTTCGTAGTGGAGTAGGTTCCAAATGATCTTTTACTGCGGTTTTGAAATTTGTAATGAGCAAAACTGGTATAATCTACAAAAAACAACCAGAATTCTTAAAGAAGGTCCATGTCTATGGATGGAAATACTCTCATCGATGTAAACACTGATACCAACAAATGATCTTCTAAAAATTATTCAGGAGAAGACGGTATATATTTCTTTATGGACAAACATTCAAGTTAACGGTAAATTGTAATTCACCAAAACTAATGAACCTTTAATTTTGATTCATCTTCATATACAAGAATTATTGCAAAGTTTGAATCATCTTTGCTTTACTTATTAGGTTGCAGAGAAATAAGCTCTGGTTGATGTGCTTGAATTCTTAATACATTATGATCTTTAATAAATACTGAGATTAATTTATGAGGATTTTACCTCTTTCTATGTAAACCGAATTGTTATATTTCCGGGTTTGCCTAAGCTAAACCAAGTCTGTATTAAAAGATTTAATTTTAAGTGAAAGTTGTCAATAGATTAAACGATACATGGGCCCTATGACATTCACGTTTCACATCAATATTTACATTATAACATGTATACAAAATGCTAAATACACATATCGAAACTTTATCCAAGTGATGTATGGTACATTATATGTTGGTCAGAAAAATTAAGATCATTCTGAAACCGCAAGATTATTCTAAAACATGAATACAAAAGTGAACGATTCGAGAGAAAATTATAATATCAACTATAGTATCAGAATTCCACTATTTTAAGATCTCTTTTTAAAAATGCAAACGACAAGAGTATCAATACGAATATTTTTATAATTCAATCCATATTTTCAGTCAAGTGAGAGGAAAATATTTCATAAACAAGTCTTAGCGAATAAAAAATGATAAAGGTATGAGTTAGCAAAAATTGACAGAGTATATCGGTAGATTTAAGATATAGTCAGCTAGGTAACTTCCATTTAAAAATGGTATTTTCATGGATATTAAGAAATTCCTATTGCTATCTTGTCATTATTAAAATTATGAAAAGACATACGCTACGTAAACTAGAGACTTTTTTGTTTTTAACATGTACTTTAATATCTTTTATTTAATGAAGGAAAAATCGCTATTTTGGCAAATTTAGTAACAGGCGTGGAAGAGGTAAGAGAGAATATATTTCTAAAAGAATAGAATTTTAAATTCTAATATTTCTTCTAACTCCTTAGAAACATATCAATTGGCGTTATTGACCATACAATTTATATTTTCAAGAATTATAGATGGAAGTTTAAAGAAAACATTGAAGTAGAAAATAATTGAATTGATCACAAATTCAGTGTTTTAAGATACATGTCAGAGTGCATAAAAAATAGTACTTTTAATTCTATATAGACTTCTGACAACTTAATTCAGTGTTTTACAATGCATCATATCTATTGCTTCCATTTAATGTGATTTAAAATTTTGTAGGTATAGTATCCATATACAATTATCTTAAATATTTGAAACTGGTAAATGCATTTGTTCGAGTAAAATAAATGATTAATGGTTTTTTATTCTAATCTACTAAAATGATCTATTATTAGTTAACATTATATTCAATTGTACCTATTATATTACCTCAATAATATTGTAATTGTATTTCTGAATAAGCTGTAGGTATAATTTATATACAAAGTATTATTATGCTTACGTCAGGCTTAGATTATATTGAATTAAGAGTACACATTTTAGAAAGTAGAAAATCATTTACTTGTAGCACGTAATCAACCTTTTATCTTGTAGGTCATTCATGAGTTGCAAGTAATCTGTAATTATAATAATATCATATTCCTCTAAATGCTTGAGTATTCTATAAATAACCCATTTTATGTTCAGTCATTTCTTTCTCAAAATCAAGCACCTTTCCCACTTTGCTTAACACATATCTTTGTACTCTATAACTAAGTATATCTTCTTTTAATTTCTTATAAAAGCACTGCAAGGAATTCCTCATTGCTATCAACCGTTAATTTGTGATTATTATATGTTTTTATAGATTTATTTATATATAAATGTATGTGCGCGTGTTTATTTGTGTTTATTTACACTTTTCTCTTTTTGACACTGTCTTTTAGTGTAAAAATTATTTCTCTTTTTCTTTTTTATAACTTTTTATAGTTTTGATCTCATTTTATTTTTACATAAATATGGAAGATCAATGTTCACGATCTTTCGATACACTTAATGTTTCTAAGTATTGAAAACAAACGGTCTCTAATAATGTCTCTGTACTTATTAATCAGCAACATTAAAAAGAATTAAAAGTTTTTTCTCCGTAATGATATAATTATTCATTAATTTTATTTTAGCTTTTTTTAAATTCTAGTCTATTTCCCTTTCTTATAAAAAATTAAATTACTTACTTGTTTTTATTTATTGGTTAATTTTACAAAGAACTATTTTTATATTTTATTTAGAAATAATAACCATTATAAATATAAAATCTTAATTTTCAATTTTTAACTTTTTATGAATTAATATAAAATTTCTTCACACATTACAACTTATGTTTGTGTAATTTTATATAAAACTTCATGTACAAAATTAAAAAATAAATATTTGTTATATGTTACATGTTAAATAAAAAAATTAATAATGAATAATTGCCTTTACATTTTTTTTAAATTAAATTTTTACTATATTTCAGTATCGTGAAAGATAAGCCAGATCAAGTTTCGAGTCAACAATCAGGATTAGAGGACGATCAAGAGCAAGAAGATGAAGACGATGGTTTAAATGCGGAAGATTTAATTGCTGCTGTATCTGCAAGTGCAGAACAAGGAATTGTTCTCTTTTCTCAGTGGTTAGGATTTAATTTATCACCGAGAATAAACGTAACACACGAAAACAAAAGCAATGGAGACTCTGGAAAATTAGATCGGCCTATTAGTAACACGAATTTTACTTCCAGTAGGCATGGCCGGACTATAACTGTACTTGTTGATAATGAGGTATGTTTTATTTAAAAAATAATTATGTATTACTGATATATATATATATATATATTATTAAGTGTATAATAATATTAAAAAAAAATGTAGTTAAAGGATCTCATCAATATCAAGTAATAAATTGGAATCAATGAGTTTATACATGCATTTGTAACGAGTACTCCTATAAATTGATATAATGAATTAAAAAATTTAATGCATTTCCTTATTGGAATTATTTTCATATTTAACTTAAAATTTGAGTGGATATATTTAAAATTAATATATTCATTATATGCGAGTATAGTTTATCCTAAAATATTCTTTTAATAATAATTTAATTATGAGATATAAAGCACGATACTCTCTTTTAAATGCTTCATAAAGTTAATGAGCCTTCATTAATTCTTTGATCTTTGGTAAAGTTAATTCTGGATGTGAGGCATAAAAAAAAATATTGTACTCACAGAGACGAGAATAATTTAAAATAAAATAGATGAAATGAGTAGAATGCGCACAAAAAAAATTATTATTTATATTAGTATATTATTTATATTATAATATTTTCAATAGGTAGTACATATAAGTCTAATAAAATTAGTTAAATATGGCAAAATGTTATTAATATATATTTTTATTTATTTACTTATTAATATAATATAATATATATTATAATTTTTTTTATTCATAACTAAATAAATTGATTATTTGTATATTAGTCGTCAAAAAAAAAAAAAAAAAATGATTACATCACTTTTAAAATATATTTAAATGCTTGATTAAAATTTTTTTTATTAAAAAATGTTGTAGTTGCTTCATTCGACATTTTAACATATATTTTTAAAAATATATGTACTGGTGAATTTTTTTTGAATTACAGTAATAATATATACACGTATAAATGGTATTAAAATCATCGCATTATTATAAAGTTTCTTAAAAATCTGTTTTACTTTTTTATTATAAAATAATAATTAATAAATTGATTTGATATAGCATCACTATTATAATATTTTTGTATGAATGTTAAATCAATAGTGGAGATGAAGTATTCAAAATCTTTCAAGCTAGTAAAGCATACAATTCATATTTTTCAAAAAGGTATAACGTTTATATAATATTTTTATTAGTTATTAATAAATATATTTATCTAATTTTAATTTTATGACTATAATATAACAATATTATATTTTATTATCATAATAAATAAACCATTTACTATTATAATATATAATTTTATGCTTTAAATTAATTTAATTATGGTCACTTGATAACAATATTCTAGGTTTAATAATAATAATACTGCTTTCATTGTCTGATTCATGAGTTTTTATAAATTTCGTATCCGTTACTCTGTATACTTTATTGTAACAAATTATATATTTTTATCATTTTAAAAAATCAAATTGACATATTTTATGGATAACAATTATTGAAATGAATTAAAATATACCATTTTTAATTTTTCCTATGTCGATAATTTTTTTTTTTCTTTTTTTTTTAATATTCACTACAGGATAAAAGCGATGAGAGATTTAAACAACTTCTTAGTGCTCAGGATAATATTTTAAAGGAATCAGCAACTATTGGCGAGCCATCTAGCGGCGTAGCAACGACTTTCTTCTATTCTCAACCAGATGCTGAAGAGTTACGCAAGTCTAATCAGGAAAATTCAAAAATTGCAACAATTTCTCCGGAAAATCTTGCTGTTGTATCTTCAGAATCAAGAAGAGGAGGACGAGCTTACAGTATTCATCAACATGTAAATGAAGTATAATGAAATTTTGCAACTCATTTTTATTAATCTAATTATTTTATAATGGTCTTGTTTTTTTCAATGACATTACATCTACTGCCATTATTCATCACATTTTATCAATCAAGATCCAATCGTGTAAAATTGTAAATTATTACAAATTTTTATATTTTTTGATTTCTAATAATATATTCATATATACGCACATTATATTTTGATAATCTTATATTTTCGCATATATTATAATAGATTTAGAGTTTTATTCATCAAATTATTAATAAAGGACTAGACAATAATAATATTTTTGTATTAAAAAGATGTATTTGACTGTATATGAGCGCATAAGTCTAATTTATGTATTACTTTTTAAAGTAAACTTTTGTACATAAAATATGTTAGTAAAAATATTTTTGGATTTTATCTTTGGATGACTAAAAAACCTATCCAATTCATAAAGTATTTCTATTTTAATATTGTGCACTTACAATAATAGAAACGTAATATAATGTATATATTTTACAAATCGAATAAATTATTATTCATCTTTATCACTTTTGTTTTGATCGATTAATCGTAATGCCTCATATATTATATTATATACAAATTTGAAATACGTTTCATTATTACTTCCTACATATATTACGTGAAAAATATAAAAAAGCATTAAATGGAAAACATGTAATTCTTTAAGTTATACCATTATTATTATTATAGCCGTTTAATAAGTTTCAACCTTAGATTTTAAACCGTTGTTGGGTGGACTCGAAGTATTTGAAGGAGAAACCACGGATTTTCGTTTTTGTTTAACAGCATGGATGCGTCGTCCAATGTGAAGTACAATGTCACCTATTTTTACAGCTTTAAACTCTGCTATCGCCTCGGCATGTGTCATACCATGCAATGCTTTTGAATTTATTGTTAAAATTTCATCTCCTGTAAATTTTGAAAAAGCATGAAATTTTAATAAACAATAGTTAAGGTAAATCATGAGAAATAATCAATCCCATAAGCAATGATTATTAAAATATAAAATAATACGTATCATCAATTGCAAGAAAAATATATAAAATTGTAAGAACAATGTTTATGTATAAATATATGTTTATGTCTTCATAATAAATTTTTAATGTACATGGATTTTGTTTCAAATTAATAATGTGTAAAATAAAAATGTGATTAAACTTAATTAAAAAATTAATGTGATAAATACTGGGAAATCCGTAGTTCACTTAGATTGATTAAATTTTTCTTTCATTTTAGTTACAAGATTAAAATATAAAGTTAATTTAATCAAATAAACTTAGTATCCAATTTTTTTTAATAACGCACTTTAATTTAAATTCGCACTTGTGTAGTTGATTGTGTAATTGATTTGAACATTTAGCCAGGGAAGAAAAAAGATTCTTTTTAACTTTTATTCCTTTCATCGTAATTTAATGGATTCAGTCATAAATCAATGAAATGACGTTTTATTTAAATTAAAATTTTTAATGCTATTAAAATTTCAAGACTCACATATAGATTTATGCAATAAAATAAGGAAATTTATCGAAAATATTTCTTCTGATATTTAAAAAAAACATTTTGATATTAAAATAGATTTTTAAATTAATTAATAGACATAGAATTAAAATTTCGAAATTTATTCAATCAATTAATTGTTTTAAAATACTTCTCTGAATTTTCGACTTAACTTTTATCGAAAAAGATTCGCTGTCGGCAGTTTTGTACAATTAGATTTGGTTCGATTGAAATATATATAAAATTTGGTTCTGTATGAAAGTATATAAATATAGCTGCTTATAAAATATTTCGAAAACCTATTTATACATTTTCGTTCTTGATTCATTTATTAAGTTTCGATTATCTAGATAACTTATAAATTTCTTACATTGTGTAAATTGATAATATTTTTATTTTAATTTTAAATCTAAATGACGATATTAAAAAAAAAGTATAAATTTTTTAAAAAAGAATTAGGGAATAAAGTTTATTGGTGATTTAAATTGATTTATTAGTTTTTTTTTATGTTATTATGAATTTAAAAACAGAAGAAAAATTGACAACTTTATCTTATACCATTCATTAATTTTATAATCAAAAATAAAATTGAGTATGTGTTACGTAGAGTGTAAAAAAATTGTAAACTATTTTATGCTTTTTATAATAGAAATTATGTGTAAAAAATAAAAAAAAAAGAAAATTATAATAATATAAAAAATATAGTAATGGCAATACCTTCTTTAATAGTTCCAAGATCTGCGGCTTGACCATTAGGAAATATTGTCTTAACATAAATTCCCATAGTTCCACGGGGACTGTCAATGCCACCAACAATGCTAAATCCCAATCCCTTATAACCTGGCCCTTTTAGAAACTTAACGACTAAGATGGTAAAGGAGCCAAATTTATTCGTAGGTCTAGGTAACGTGCAAAAAGGTAACTCATCTGCTTCTTCTCTTTCAGAATCCGAATTTAAGCCCTCGTCTATTTCTTGAGGACCTTTCCATTGTTTTGTTTCATTAATCGAACAATTTTGCGTTGAATTTGATCTTCTAGATCTTGTTGTAGTAGCGGTTAAGCTTAAATTTGAAGAATTTAGACTAGTCACATTGCCATTGGTTTGACTTTTTCGACGGTTAACTTTAATTATATTTACACGTGGAATATGATAAGCTAAACTTTCAGTAGATGAATTCATGGGACTTGGTACGTAAAAACTCGATACATTATCTGCAATCGACAAAGCTTTACGTCTTCGTATTCCAGCATTTATTTTACTGAATTTAGTACGAAGTGCATTTTGTATATCTGTGATAGTCTTGCCTGTGTCTGTAATAGATTACGATATTTTGTTTTTGTACTCAATTAATAAAATAATTAGATGAATATAATAGTTAGGCGTTGTGACCTACTGGGAAGCCTCAGAGAAGTTGATTGTAGAATTTTTCTAGAATTAGGTTTGGCCGATGTTGCAGGTGGTGCTGGAGAAATTTCTCTACTGGCTGGAGTGGAATTAAAAGAACGTGCACCATCAGAATTTTCCTTCAACACACTGGAGCGCTTCAATTTTCTCCATCTTTGGCGAATAGTTGCATTCCATGAATTCGTATCTTAAATATTAAGTAAAATTATTTAAACAATTTTAACATTTTTAAAGGTATATTATATATGTTCTATAATTAAAAATGTTACAATTAAATATTTTACTGTTAAATAAAGCGTGTATATCGCAAATCAATCAGAAGAATATATAAGAAGAATTTAGCTTTTACACATATTTAGTAAGTTCTATTTATAATTCTAAATAGAAAATTACAAACTAAATTTTCATCAAAGTACTTATATATTGATTAAGTATGTATAAGAATATTGAATATGCGCTTTTTAATGTTGGTAATTTAAATAAAATTAGAAATATTAAGAATCCAAAAGAACTTTAATATTCGCCCATTTGCATGTGGAGAAAGTTTATTTTAATTATTTAAGATTTGCAGCTAAATCTATTCATTTATTGTTTACATTTATTTAATTATGCTACATCTATCACTTTTACACAATTTTTATAAAAAGTAGTAAATTTCATGGTTCGGAATATCGAATGTTATTTTTAATCTGGCTGATGGCTATCTGCAACGGCATAGAACGCCTTGGAAATGTATTTCGTATAAAAAAATACAAAATATATAGTAGAGTCAATAAATGTATTATAGACATTATAATAAATATTTATATGATTTTATGAGTAATTCAAAGTTTCATTCACTTTAAGCTATTTCATCACTTAAGATTTATTTAAATCCGACTTATGATTTCCCTTCTCTGACGGCTCGTGCATAGGTGCCCGAGGCTATTAATCCGTCCAAGCTTGAAATTACACTATGAAAAGTTAATGGTAAAGGAGAGGGAGAGAATAATATACCCAATTAAGGTGGCCTACCTCATGGAGAGGAAATGAATCGAATTTCACAGGGTCATTGATAGAAAATGCTGTATATCATAGGAGTGCTGGAGATCCCTCTCCGGAGCCCAAATTAGGTTCTCAAACACAAATATGTCATTATTAGGGTGAACAAACTTTTGAGCTTATGAACTTCATTGGAAAGATTGTCTTTACACCAATTGACAGTTGCCGAGTATCCATGAGCAATAAGATAGCAAATAATTGAGTGGTGACAAATAGAGAGTAAGAGCGAACGAGAGAACCATTGATATTCTTCTCTCTACTTTGATAGTTTATATCTTGTTTTAAAATATTATTTCGATTCTTTTACACAAACATATCAATTATAACACATTTTATTTATCATTTTTTGTTACACGAATTCCAGTTTGAAAATGTATTGAGTTTCAAAAAAAAATTTGCACAAGTGTTAAGTAATAATATTAGTTGAAATTCATTAAACTAATTTATGTTCACAATCACTTTAAATAAGTTAATCAATCGCGCATAATCAATTTATGGTTCAATATTTTATGTATCCCATAAAAATTACTTAGAAACTTAGAAATATATAAATAAAATAAAATCAATTGTAGATAAAATTTAAATCATAGTAATTTAATTTCTGATTTTTAATATTCCAATAATTAATACTCAAAACATAAATTAAATTAAACATATTAATTAAATAACTAACAACTTCTTTTAATATATAAATTAAAGATGTTGTTAAAGCAAAAGTAAAAATACTTGACTATATATTCAAATATACTTAAAGGCAAAATTTTAATAAATTTCAATATATGAATGCAAATTTTTCAAAATAACACTTTAATACCATTGCATATATAATATATTTATTATTATAAGTTTCTCTTATTCTATGATATATTATATTAAAATATAATTATTTATATTTATTAAATAAATAAAAAACATTATTCTATTTTAGTGTCAAAAAATTTTTTTTTAAATATAACACAAATTATTTTTTTAACTTATTTAAATGTTATATAATAATTATAAAACAGGTCTGACATAAAATTTTTCTTTTTCTTTAAAAGGAAGTTATAAAAATAAGTACGGTACCAAATAAATGAATTGTATGATGAAGAATTATTTATTATATAATTATTTAAAATATATATTTATTGTAAAAAATTGATAATAAACATTATTTATGAGATTTTGTACAACTAAAAGTATAGTTTAGTAAAAGTTTAAAAATTGAATTATAAAATTTTATTTAAAAAATTTAGTTTTTGTTATGTATCAAAAATTAAAAATCTATAAAAAAAACATATAAAATATAGTGATATGAATATATTAATAATATAATCGCAAAAAATATTACGAATACATTAATCAAAATAATAAATGAATCTTACGAAATTTATTATTAAAAATAATAAATAAGTTAAATATGATTTTTTTAGTTATAATAATGAGTATACGTTATTTTTCTTTATAAATCCAAAAAAATATCAATTTGTATGTGTTAAATATTATTTAAACAATTAAAATTTTATTTAAATACTAAATTTACGCGCTGCATGTTAAAAAATTGATTTATTTGTATTTCTCATGAATCTGGTGATGTGAATACCAGTCAAAGGTTCCGAGAGTAAAGAATAATTCGTGACTGTGAATAGAGTTGGTATGTTGAACCGAATTATGCAGTATTTTCTCATTTTAGTATAAATTAATACTTTAAACAACTGTGTGTGTGCAGCTCGTCGGTGTCACGAATTAAGGAATTAAGAAGAGAAAAGCTACGATCGAACGAGACGGAGCGATAAAATCTCCCAAAGAATTTTGTATGCAAATAAGAGTCTTGTGCATCAATCGAATAATCTTTATTTTCCTCGACTATAGTGAAAATTAAAGTTTACTTAAAAACAGGAAACGCCAATACTCACCACTTTGCTTTTCTTCGCCATCAGATTGTGCGGTGATGTAGTGATCGTTCTTACTTAAAACTCGTTGGTCAGATTTCAATTCTTCTAATTGGCGCTCGGATTCCTTAACTAATTTATCGAGCACATCAGGTAAATCTAAAACGCGCATCACAGTTTGACTTTCCTTCTTTAAATTGCACTCTTCTTGTTCCGATTTTGTCCTTTTAATTCTTTTCCTTCTAATTGGAGCCTGAGGTCCCACTTGAACTTCCACTTTCCTATCACTTTGCTTCACTCCATTGTCAACGCCCTTTCCATTTTCTTTTAATTCACTTCTCTCCTTTCTTCGGGCATTGAATTTATTTGAACTCGAAGAAGTATCTTGATCTTTAGAAATGTTTGTCGTCGACTTGACTCGTAAGTTCTCCAAGTCTTTTAAATTGGCCAACATACTGCAGTGATTGGTTTTTTGAACGACTTTTGGTTTTGATCTTTCTGGCGGTTGCAAATATTTCCTTTGCTGTATTGCATTTAAATCCACATACACGCTTTTAGAACTTTGATTAATACTGTCGCGTTTATTATAAGTCACTGTTTTTTCACTCAACTGCTTGCCGTTCATTTTAACTGTAATATTTTACACTCTCTTAATGTTATTTAACAAGTAAATTATCTTTGAAAAGTTCTTTGTTTCAAACACTTATTTCACTGTAATTTTGATAAACACTCGAGTGAAATCTGTTTTATAAAAATAATATTAAGATTTGAAGCAATTTTATGTACAAGTTATTGATGTGATGATTAAGAGCGAAGGAATTAAAGAGGAGGAGCGGACTTTAGTTTACTGTCTATCGATTTTCTCTTCTGCTACCATACCAAGATACCATTGCCGGGACGCTTTTCTTTTCTTAAAGAATAATCAATGCAGATTTATGCGCGTCTTATCAAAGAAATATTTATGAAATTTCTTTGAATAAGTTACTTTTTAAACGAAAAAAAACACGCTCACCTAAAAATTCCGAGAAATGCAGAATAAGTAAAGTTTCATTTCATTAGCTCTGTTAATTGTGTCGTCAGCGTTATCACAGCGGCAATTAAAACATTTAAAATGCCAACAAACACAATAAAAGTATCTCATTAATTAATTTAAATTCAAAGAATCGCTGAATTGGCAAGTCTGTGTGCCCCCGTCCGATAACACGTGGCTTATTCATGATTGATCCAAATGAAAGAGTGTTTTTTTCCCGAGCGAGAGAGATAAGAAGGGAGAAAGAAGTCACGATTAGATAAGAGTCGTTTCAATAAGAAGCGACTACGTCGACGGGATTTAGATTTATTTAAAAAAAAAAAATTTATTTCCACATTTTATATCGAAATAGCGGCGAGATGCATATTGCGTCAAGAGCCGCGATGGTCGTGGGCGTCTCTCTCGCTCGCTCGAGCGTTTTTGTCTTGCGACAAGGAGGTATCGCCCACTGCAACATTCAGTGTCGTGTGATTGTCTTTGGTTGGCCATACATTAGTCTCTTGTATCGATTATTTTATTACCGAGTGTATCGCAATTATTTCTTGCTTGCTTGCTTGCTTGCTTACTTGTTTATCGCGTGCTCTTTCGGTTAAATCGTCTGCCGTTTCGAAGCACCGCCGATCATTACGAAAATCGATGTAGAAAATTAAAAGTCGCTGGGAGCAAAGAAGAAGGAAAAAAGAAGGCCTATTGGGAATAATTTGTCGCCGTTCGTAAAGCGGATTTACGTTTGAAAACGAGCGCTAAGTCAATTTCCATGTTTCCCATATCAGTTGTTCATCTCCGTCTATTTCCACGGTCGTGAGTCCGTCTAGCCGCGTCGCTTTTCATAATTGCCGTACGTGAGGCGGGGGAGGGGGGAGGGGCACACATTAACAAACGATGTACAGTGCGTGCAAGTAGCATTGAAAAAAGCGAGTGCACGCTCGGTGCACTTGTGGCCCGGGTGTCGAAGGCTCGTCCCGAAGAAAGTGATGAGCACGAGTGCAGAAGCGTCGTCGCGTCTTTGGTGTCTTCTGTCCATCCGTCGGTGCGTCATGCGCGTCCACGCGAGATAAGGAGTAGATAAGGCACCGGTGAAGGATAGGTGAACCAAGGTGGCACATACCTCGTGTGTCGACGAAGGTCGTCTTCGAGCAGCAGAGCAGCAGAGCAGCAGCAGCAGCAGCGGCAGCAGCAGTAGCGACAGCAGCAGCGGCTCCGGGAGCTCACTCGGCGCGGAAGCTCTGAATTAGTTAGAGCCTCGTCATGTAATGCACGCTTACGCATTTCAGTCGGTTAGTTTTCTTTCGATGTATCCCGTTGGTTCTTGTCGAAGGTGCACGTACTAGTGACGGGAAGGGAGAGCAGAGCGCTCGAGCGAACTATGAATTTTCTTGAGCCGAGCTACCTCCTCGAGCCAGCCGAATGACTACTTTAATATAACTATCTCCATTGCGAGCACATCGGGCAAGCCCAAAAACGACACACAATGGAATTGAGACTCGCTTTAGAACAACTCGAATTGTGTGTTTTAACTGGGTTAATGCCGCAACGGAGATTATAATATTTTTATTATTTTATCCTCCTCTTTTGAGGGACTTTCGTTTCGTTTTCTATGGGACGATGATACGCTTTCTCACGTGAATGGCGGCCTCCTGAATGACGAATTTATGTAATACGACACTTGCGACTTGTTAAGCGCGCCCGATGTTTGCGCAATATTATTATAATTGTTTATTTGTTGTTATAGGCGTAATTGAAAGGCCGACACAATATCCTACACCCAAACGCAGCGCATACTTTACATATTAAGTGAAGCATCCAACTTAATATCGGGCATTTTAATTAAATAAACAAAAGGACAACAAGTAAAATTATCGAGACTTGGGATATTTTTAATTATTTTTTTGCACTTTCTTTTCATCTTCTAAATATTTAAATGCTCAAGAATATATCTTATCGAAAAGGGAATAATTTCAAAAAAAAAACAAACTGCCTTTCAAGGTTTATTAAATAATTATTTACATATTCTGCTGTATAATTTAAATATCGAAATTTAAAAACTTCAACATTTAAAAATAATTCAATTTTTTTAATGCTTCGAGTTGAAAAACAGGAAACTATTTTTTATTATTATTACTTAGTTAATTAAATGACGCTCGACACAAGTAATTTCTCTTGGAGATATTAACATCATTAATCATTTAATCATGCATTATTAAATATTAAATATACCAAAATAAAAAGCAGTTCAAGTCATTGTACACTTAAGATACATTAATCTAGTTAATTTTATAATAATTTATACGTGTATTAACATGTACTTATGTGTAGGAGTACGTATAGGCTGACCTGACTATTTTTAAAAATATGAATATTTGTTAATATTTAATTCATATTCATAAAATTTATTTTATAAATATAGATTGAATATATAAATGTGTTTTCATAATAAGTATATTCAAGATTTGATCAATGAGTACATTTTATTAATGAATATTGGAATTTTATTGGATAAATGAAAGTTAATTCATTTGAAAGATATAAACTTCATTATGAATCTTACTCAATAATTTTTTATAATTATCAATGTTTGATACCATGTTTTTAATGATATAAAAAACACTTTTCAATGAGTTGTAAAAATAAACATTCAAAAATAATTTTAATATCTGACTTTAATATCTTTTGTAAAAGAAATTAAAAAATATAAATTTTATTTAGAATAACTATGAATTTATTGAATTTTTTTAAGTATCTTTGCTTAATAAATTTAGCTATTGATTATAAAATATTAAATAAAAACTGAATTTAAATTATATATTAAACATCAGATTTATTGTTATAAATTTAATTTACAATCTTAATATAAATAAAACCGTAATTTTTATTTTTCAATTGTTCATTTAAGTAATAGTTGTATTTTTATTCATTATAGAACTCATGGGATTTTTAAATAATATAATATCTAAACGAAATAAATTACGGTATATTATTACATGTTATTGTGTTACGCATTACACGATACACGAACAACTTTTATTTTAAAATTAAATTATTATTGTTGTACTATAATTTATAAAAAAAATTTTATACATTATAAAAATCTAGATTGTGAAATAAAACAGTAATTTTTATAAAAAATACAATTCTTTAATAAGCTTGTTATAAGATTATTTTAATGCGTAAGTAAATTAAAAATGTAAATGAAATTAAATATAAATCAGGAAAGTAGGAAGGTATAAAATTTTTTAATAAATAATTACTTTGGTTTTATGGTATAAGAAAAACAATTTTTTCCATCTCAAAAATTAGTTTCTCGTGTTTTCAATCTCTCCTTGCAATTCTTGTGCATGGAAAAGGTACATTCGCTATGCAGATGTGCCTATTGTCTTTCCCAGGCTTCCTTGGTGAGATTTTGCTAGCTAATTAACCTCTAGTATTTTAATTAGCTTTAGTGCATAAATGCGTACCGAAAGATTTTATTTCCGTCGGAATAATAAAGCCCTTGCTACGAAATGAGAAATTCTCACTTAAACTTTTGACCTTTAAACATTTTCACGCTTGTAATGGATGGTGTTGATGTCATTTTTGTCCTTAACCTTTTATCAAATGCCTTACTCACCTATTTTCTTGCAAAATTCACTTAATAAGAAAATTTTAAGGAATAGAAAAGGAAAGTGTACATATTAAGTAAAATTATTTTGCGAGAAAGTGATTTCCTTGAGTCATAATAGTGTGTAAAAGTTATTGTCTAAGGCAAACTAATTTAAATATCGGTTTTTTTTATTTAATATAAATAATTTATTTCACAAAAAAATTAAAAGTTGTATAAATACGAGTTACCAATATTGTTAAGGATTGCATTATTTTTAAATCGAATATTTTATTTTTTATTAATATCTCGGTTCCATATCTGAAATTAAAGATTATTTATTTCTTGAAGTTTGTACCCCAAAAAATATTTATTCAGACTTACTCGTTATCCAATTGATGCTTTAGTTGACGATATTTTGTACTTATCTAATGTATCCATTTCATTCATTTTTAAATAAATTACCATCGCTGTCATCAAAGGGTTAAACGTCATCAAGCTATATATTTTCACATTGTTATTTATTCTGGATGATAAGATGTTGAAATGAGTATGCATTTGATGTTCTTATTTTTAAAAATTATAAATAAGCATTTGATAAGTACAGTCGGTTTTTATAATTTATTTAGAATATTTGAAAAGTATGAATATCAACTCCAATGCATGAAGATGTGTTTTAATTTTTGTTACATGAAATATGTCAAAAAGGTAATAATAATTTTTGTCTTAAATATTTTTTATTTGTTCAATTATATCATTATATTTGTCAAAATAATTCCCTTATAATATATTTGTACCTAAGTTTTTTTAAATCTTGGAAATACATTTTAAGATCATCATTACATTGGTTATTTGGCTGCTTTTCATTAAAATTCATAAATTTTACTATTTTTCATACTAAAAAATAAAAAAAAATTTTATGGCATAAGTCAATTAACATAATAAAATTATCAATTATTTCTTTGGTTATAGTTCGGCTATTGTTTAGAATAATTTCTTTGATTTTTTTAACATTACCGACAATTATTAAAGTAATATATTGTCTAGGTTGATCATTATCTATAATGTTTTTATGACTTTAAAAACGCTTATACTAACCATAAATTTTTATTTTATTCATCATAGAGTTATTAAATAGTAATGCTTATTATAATTAATGAGCAGTATTTATAATACCTAAAATATTGTTCAATCTTATAATATTTCCATAATAAAATTTAATACAAATTCTTTAACTGATTTATTTAAAAAATGATCATTCTTCGATTATAACAGAATACGAGAAATTTTTTTATCACTCATGACAGACTAGTATTTTATATAAATCTAACTGTAATTTATTGAAATGCAAAGTTGAAAAATACAGAAATTAGACATGAATAATGTGTAAAATTACAAAATTCTTATTAATTTTTTACTGTATCTTGTTTATTAATACTATATTTTTTTAAACTACAACCGCAACGTATTATAGCAATTATAATAATTTTTCGATGCGGGTCTGATGTCCTAAAAACTATTTTTTTTTTTTACATAAATTATTGTTTCATCGATGATTGGAAGAATATATTTTTAAATTTAATAATTTAAGGCTTGTCCAAGACATTTTTTTTGGTTATTGATGCGAAAGTGGAATATCTTACCTGGTGACACACCCTTATTATCAATAATCGGTTCAGCCAATCTACAGGTATTCGTTAATTATACAGTTTTATTTATGTACTTATTTTAAAAAATATTTGAGGGGGAAGGTGCATCACGTGCAGTCGATAAGCATAACATAACACGTGAAAGAGGCGGTATTCCACGTTCGGTCGGCAAATGTGTATGCGTGTAAAGGACGCATACATATTTAGCATACACTGCGCGTTTAAAGCCATGAAAACTTATTTCTTTTCAGTCGAGCTCTTTCTGTAGTTTCCATATGGTTAGACGGTGAAAAGGCTCATATGAATATTTTATTTTTGGTTATTTTCTCACGTGCTCTATCAATATTAATACACTAAAATAAATATGTTACACCGTTATTCTTTTGCAGTTATTTGAATTCATAAATGCGTGTACTATAATCATGAATGAATATGCAGTGCACTCAACAAAAAAACAAGAGTATAGAAGAATAACTTATTCAGCGTCCATCTTACTTGTAAATAATGTATTATATAATAATAATTAATTTAAATTAAAGAATAAGGTGTGAATGGGATTGATATATATTCAAGAGACACAATTTCCCAATCCACTGTGCATGTGTTTTTTTATTTTTTTTATACATCATCGATGAATTTCAACAGTCTTTTTATCCCAATATACATATATGTTTTATACACACACATCACGTCTGTACGAAGAATTTTTTCTCTTTAAAAGTAATGAATCCCTTGCTACACACTAGAAAACTCTTGGTACAATTTTCATTTTTTTTTAAATTTTATTACTTACATTATTGTTATTCTTCCTTTTCATTAACAATAATTTAGATTAAAGTAAGTAACTGAAGGTTTTACAATAATTATTTTGTTTTAATAACTACATTAGATAATATTGACATCATTCCTTTAAAAAATGTTTTAAGTTTATGATGAATAAGAGGCATTCTTATTGCATTTAATTACATATTGTAATTTTCTCTAAGCATTTTTCTATGCTGTATGTAGTACAGCAAACTGTTAAAATTAATATGTAAATAAAATTTTGAATTTAATTGTGGAAATTAGTATAATTAGTGGTACTTTGAAATTAATTTGATCCTTTATTATTAATAATATTTATTTTACATCATTCTCGTTTTTGAAATATTTTTTTGTTAACATAGTAACATTGAATCAATGTAAAATTTACAAATATTAAAAGTTGCAGAATAGGAATAAAATTATTATAATTGTAATCATAATAAATTGTAGCTACACATAATTTTTTATTGCAATAAATAATTTTGCATTTCAATAGATTAGTAAATAACAAAGCAAATGGACAATTTATTTCCATATTAAATACATAAAATCTGTTTTCCAAAGTAATTTATTTATTTTTTGTATAATATTGTTATAAATATTGTTACAAAAATGATTTTCTAATTTTCTTTCAGTTTTTCTTAGAAGCTATTTCAAAACAATTGTGTATATTAAAACAAAGTCAATTTTATATTTCTTTTTCGATCTCCCTAGAATTGAACGTGATTGTTCTTCTAATAAGCCAAAAATTATTTCCGCTTAAGCAAACATTCATAACGGAAACTCAATGCGTGATTAAAGTTAGTCAAAGGAAAGACGAAAAAGAATTCAATATGACAACAATGACTCATAAATGTATAAATTAAACAATTTATTTATTACATTATAAATAAAAAAAATTCAAAAATATAAATGTTTATAATAAACAATAGTACCTGTAACAAAGATTATTTTTCCTTTTTCTTTCATTAAATTATGTTACTATTGAAATAGTATAAAAAGCTATTCTGTGGGAAGTATTGAACCATCGCATATTCACGTTATATTTCTTAAATATTAAATAATTTTACATAATCATCATGTACATAATGTACATGACGTTTATTACATATAAAATATTTAAATATTTTATTTGTTTTCATAAATTTTACATTTTAAATTAACGTTTATATGTAATTAATTTCTTTTTGTTTTTTATAAAAAAAATCATTGATATTGTTTCATAAATTAAATAGAATCTCATAAAATTGACGTCAATAAAGTATGAAATTTTTATCAAAATCTGTGTCAATTCATTCAGATTGCTCAAAACTTATTACATGCATCTAATTTTTATGTAAATTAAAGTTTTCTTTTACCCAATTCAGGCAGTATTTATAATGAAACAATTTATTTTTTAAAAGGATAACAGTCAGAAGATTGTATAGAAATACAAGAAGAACTAAATGGTGAAAGTGAAAAGGTGTTAAAGGTCAACTATTCTAACAAAATATATAATTACTCGTTAATAATAATACAAAATCTATAGATTAAATGATTATGATCCTCATTATGTCCGAGTAAGTATTAAGGAATTTTTAACAAAAATATTGTAATCTTATGTTGCGACTATCTCATATCGCAGATCCTAAGCATTCATGTGTATATTAATTGCCTTGATAAGGATAAGAGTCCCTTATTTAAACGTTAGGAAAATATTAAAGATTAAACAGTTGTCTTTTTATTTTAATTGCACCTCATCAGATCCATATCGGCTCCTTAATTTTGAATTTTTAATAAAGTTATAGTGCAGATTAGTATGTTTTATTTTTGTTCAATTTAAAAAACTTGAAAGAAATAAATTACAAACAAACACATATAATTTTTGAAAAATTAATTATTGCCTATAATTCATTAATAATTACATTAAAAATATCAAAAAAATTTACAATAAATTATTTGATCAGTATTGAGACTATATTTTAATAATTTTACATTAAAGCATATTATATTACATTAATAAAAACTAAATTTATCGTTATATCGTAGATGTATTTTAACGATTATTTTCATGTTTACAGATAATTCGATTGAGTATTATATATTTGGGGGAAACCATTATGTATAATCACACTTCTCCATTAAAGGATATTATGAATAAAACAAAAAATTCAGCTAAAATAAATATAAGATAAAAATAATATGAAATAAAATATAGTTTTAATGCTTTGGTATAATTTTTTTGTTTTAAATATAACCAGATCTTTTGATAAAAGCAATTATAAAATTAGTCTTGCAACAATTCACTATTCATCTCTAAGAGTAGAATAAAAATAATTTCTTTTGCTTGAATTTTTATCGTAAGTCTAGGATAAATTCACATTTATCTTTTAAATATACAACATCTTTAAAAATAAAATAAAAATAAATGGTTTCATTAAACTCGTTTTAATTCATTTGCATATTATATTGCATGAAAGTGTTGTGTACAAAAAATATTGTTCCTTTTTTGTACATTAAATTATAATTCGCATCTTATAACTCGTATCAGATATTACATGTTTGGTTTTGCTTAATCAATTACACAGAAAATTATACGTTACAAATGCTTTTATACACAACACTTATATTGCATTCGAGTATGGGTATATAAAAAATGTCTTATTTATTTTTTGTATATTAAATTATAATTAGTGGTGTGTGTGTGTGTTTTAGGAGATTATATATTACACGTGTTGTTAACTAATTATTTGCAATGAAACTTGTATCTTGTATATTTCTCTTATACTTATGATAGGTTACTTCATTATTTCTTCTCTCCATAAATAGAATTATGTCGTTGAGTAATATATTGTGCATAACTGTTGTACCTATTGCAAATAAAGCTATTTTATGCATCTCTCTTGTATTAGCAAGGATAATAATAATAGTATCAATGAGCACAGGAAAGCTTTTGTTTTATATTTATAAAAATTTATCAAGTTATTTAATCATAATTTCACAGACGAAACTACTCAATGACTCTTCTTATTTTTTAAAGTTTACTCTCTGCAATATCTTAACAGTTAAATTTGAAAAATTACTGCAAAAGTTAACACAATTGTTTGATCAAAATATTTTTTCATTTAATACTGAATACTGTACTTTTTTTTCTAACGATATATTATATCTGATCAGCTAGTATATTTGTTTGATGTTTAAAAAATTATTAATTTAGTTATTTTGAAAGTTAGAACTATTAATTACCGCTATTATAAGTTATTAATTTTTCACGTACAGGAAAATAATCCCTATTATTTAAAAGTAATTGTATTTGTATTATTAATTTTTTTTAACGCGTATAGACGGAAAAAGGTCGTGGAGGTCTGAACCTTTTTTTTTTATACCTGAATTGAAGGATTATATATTCTGAGATCTTTACTAAATTTATCTGATCGGCCATACGTCAAGATTATCTCGGGGCAAGGCAATATAGAATAACCAAAAGTGATTGTTGACAATACATTTAAGATAACTGTATAGACTGCATTAAGTTGATGGAGTCTAGATGCATTTGAGTATTAAACTACGATTTCATGCTTAATATTTTGTAACTTATTACTTGTGTTCCAGAAAGCTATGAATTATCCGCTATAATCTACATTCCTTTATTGGATATAATTCTTACATGTCTACATAAATATTCAAAAACTTGACATTCATGAGTTTGTCACTTTAATTCGTGCCAGTTTCATGTCTTCATATTTCAAAGGTATACTTAAGCGTGATTGATGCCTGCTCCCTATTTTTTTACTGTAAATATTGTCTAATATCTATCTAAAAATAGCTATTCTGAAATTCTGTTTTGACGATTGACTAATAAAAGAAAAAAAAAATCATCAAAACAAAAATTATGGATAAATTATTGTATAATTAAAATTCTCATTTAAGAAATGTATTTGAGCAAAAATAAAAAAATTGAAAAAATAATTATTTCATTTATTTATAATAGTTTCTATATTTATACATTTATTAACTTAAGCATCAATATTCGTTTAACCAATATATTTTTATAAAATTTAATTTAATAAAATCATAATACTTAAAATAAATATGTAAATTTGAGCAATAATACTTGAGAATATTTTATGTATGTAATGCAAATTAAAATTTATATATTATGAATAGATTAAAAAGTTTGTTACACTCAATTATATGATTAATTAATTTATTTTTTAGTAGCTTCTTTTTCTATTAGTGAATTAAATTGAATAAAATATTTATAAAATGACATTGAATCCAACATTTTAGGAATATTTTATAATTAGATGAAGAATGCTATCTACAGGCACAAACATTAATATAAATATATATTTAATAGAATTTTGATTTATTATTGTAATAAAATTAAATTTGGGTTTTCAATTAATATTTTTAGTACACTTAGTTATTATGTACTCTTATTTCAATATCACATATTTTCAGTAAATTAAAATTCATGATAATTTTATATAAAAGTATACTTTACAAACAAAAATCCATTACTGATGACGAATATAGTTCATAGGTATATTATAGTAATTAATTGAATTTATCATAGTTATGAAATTAGATTTTTATAAAAGACAGATATAAATAAATGTTTATAGAGTTTAACTGTATGTAATACAAACATAAATTTTTTTTCATAATTCATATCACCCTATTAATGCATGTAAATACATTTTTATTATTATCTTTGTTTAGTTTGGCAGTGAAATAGAAATTATTTTTACATTATTAAATTTACTAATAAAACGTATCAATATTTAAATTCAATTAAAAAGTTTTATCACATCTGTTGTGTTAATATATAATTTTAGAGGTACTAACTTAATTTCATATATTACATTAAGTAGTGAGTTATTAATGCTCGTCAACTATAACATTAACTCTTTTGTTTATTCTTGTAGAATTGCTAAATTTGATAATGTTGATTTAATTACTTTTTCTTCTAAATTGACGTATGAATATATATGTAGTGGTTGTTTTGGTATTAATCAAACATTTTATGCTAGTATTTCTATGTATTATGAATTTCCAGTTGAAATTGAGCCAAACTATTCCCTAATTACATCTAATAAATGTAAGATAATTGATAAAGGGAAATACTGATTAAATTATAATACTAAATATGGAGGTGGTTTTTTTTTATTAATTGTATTTATAAAATTAAGTGCTTTACAATTTAACATTGGATTAACAAATGCTAAAGATATGTATCATCTAAATTTATTTGAGATTTAACTTCGTCAATTAAAATCTAATGAACATCATTACACCTATTGAATAATTTAATTATGTATGCATTTCCATATTACTATACCTAATTGATGATGGATCTAAAGTGAGGTTAATTATACCTTTTGTATGCAAATTTTCCCGAGTTTTTATTTAAAATATGCTGTCGTTGTTGGTGTTACAAGTGCAGGCATAAGAACGATTGCGAATGTTAGCACTGAGAGAGAGAGAGAGAGAGAGAGAAGATTTCGACATATTTGTTTATAAAAATCGAGAAAAAGCCAATAGCCGTAAGGATTCGCAGGAGCGCCTCTTTAGACTGAAAATAAATTTTTTTACTCGGGTGCTCAGGTACGCAGGAGCGCCCACACAAAGGCCCTCGTGCACGTAGTTATGTAGTGAGCCTGTGTGAGAGAGCAGGAGCCGCGCCCTCTGATGGGCGTCGGGGTGGAACCACGAAAGTTGGAACGAGCAACGAGTTAACGAGTGGCGTCTGGAGGCTGGATTTTAGAGTCTGGCATACTGATTTCAGGCGAAGTTGTATGGTATCGGGCAGGTGGACACTCGGGTCTCAAGTCCGGACGTGGGGGGACGCGCGGAACCGCAGCTGCAGGTTCCTCCTGGGGAGGGCGATTTCTCAAGTGGTCTTTCGGGTGTGCTAGTAGTAGGTGAAGTGCTCCAGCAACCGCCATGATCCGCGCAGCACCCGAGGGCCCCGTGAACAAGAGTGCCGGAGCCGAGGTGCTGCACCAGAGCGTACATATGGTCGAGGGGCTGCGCGTGTGATCCCCCGCGAGCTCTGGATGTGTGCGTGCATGCGTGCCCGGAGCGCCCGGAGCGAGGAGCTGCTGCCGACGGCCACGACGACGGCCAAGGTCAGTCTCGGCCCCCAAGAAAATGCGTCGAACCCCGAGCTCCTGAGAGCAATGAGCATCGCGAGTAACATCGTGGTCGAGTGGCTGCACTCGCTACACCTCGGCGAGTACGCCGAGTCCTTTGTGGACAACGGCTACGACGACCTGGAGATCTGCAAGCAGATCAGCGAGCCCGACCTCGACGCTATAGGCGTCTTCAAGCAGAGTCATCGTCTCAGGCTGCTTCAGTCGGTTAAGAGGTTGCGGGAGGAGGGGGCCGCCAGCGTTTACTTCACTCTCGAAGAAAGTAGTGCCTGTCTCTGCGAGTCCAGCCGGGAGAAATTGTCCCCGAGCGTCGGCGACAAGGAGGCGAAGGTCGTCCCCAAGTCCGGCACCAAATTCCTGGACGAGTACGAGGAAGGCAAGGCCGAGCTGGTGCGCATACCCAAGATGCAGCTGCGGATTTTGCTGCAGGAGAGGCTGCGCTCCGACGGGATTCGACTGGCTTGTCAGCCGTACACAACACCGGTGAGTGACACTCGGCTCTCGCCGCGAGCAAGTGCACCTTCCCCTCGGTCGGGCACTCCGTTTGTTTATCTCAATTTGCTTTTCTAATGCCAAATGTCGCTGTATTCTAGATTCCAAGTTCAATCGATACCGTCCGGTTGCTCCCTGTGTCTCTGTCTGCATCCTTGCTCCGCCCTCTTTCTTTCCTCCTCTCCCTCTTTTATCGTTCGACGAACTCCACTTTTCAGTTTTTTTTAATAACAAAGCCTGGCGGAATTGACGAGCGTTTGTGTTTCGCAAACTTAACGATCCCCTCGCTAATTAGTCCGCAATACCACGAAAATATTTTAATTTCAAATTTAAAACTCATTCAACCCATTGCTAATGTTTAAAGAATTACTTTAAAGCGACACAACCAACATTACTCAATACCATCATTGACCTTTCCCACAATATTCATAATTTAGCGCGTAATTAGTTTAATAAAAAATTAATCTTCGTGTATAATTTAGTTTTTCTTGTAGTGGCGCGGATTAAATATACAATGATTCGTAATAATTTATTACTTTGAATTTAGAAACTCAAGGTTTATTCACTTTTATGGCTATATATTAATGGGTATACACATAAACAAGCATATACTATACTAAACAAAGCTTAATGTTAAATGTTAATTGTACATCTTTTGTTTTCTTAAAAAATTGAAGAAGAAAAAATTTATATAAGAAAGTTATATTAATATAATGTTAAAATACATAAAGCATTGATGTAAACAATAATATAACAAATAATAAAGCAATAATGTACGGTATTCCAATCTTTCAACTTGTACAATATTAATATTATTCAATATTTTGTGATAAGTATTTGTTGCCAAATATATATATATTTAAACGGATATATACATAAAAAATAACTGCATTAACATTTATAATTTATATTTTACCGAAAAATTTACGTTAACCATTTTTAATTAATATTAGATTTATTAACATATACATATACTTTATAAATATAAGAAAAAGTAACACATTTTGAAATTACGTATAGTTCACATAAATATTTTTTTTTTGTAATATTGACACACTAAGTTTTACATTTTATTACAACATTAGTTATATATATTATTCTCTATATCAAGATTTTTTTATATTATACACAAATCTTAAAAAATTATATTTGTAGTAGAAAGTAGAAGCAAATAAATATACAGTTAGAGTTTAAAAAAATTTTTTAAAAATTATTCATATATTTGGTTTATGCGTTGAACGAAATTTTTATTTATAGTGCTCAACTTTTAAAGTACTTGCATATATCAATACACAAGTACGATATAAATATATAGGAGTCCTGTTTTTTTTAAAGTATGCATTTGGAGCTCAAAAAGATTTACGAGAGTATTTTTTATTTAAGTAAAAAAATTATTTTTATTGTTGTAAATTTTTAAATGAAAGAAATTTAATTTACATAAATATTATTTTTAATAAAAAATATATATTTTCATCATTTATAATGTATATATAAATTTTTGTAAAATCAATTGTAAACGTGTATATATCTGTAATGCTGGATTAATGCAATGTTCCAAAAAAAAGATCCATTGTTGAAAATTGAATTTAATATATACAAAATTACATGTGTATATTTACTATTACATCATAAAGGTTTGCGATTATCATTAATATGTAGTTTAATTTAAATAATGGCTTGAATATGTAGATAAAATCATTTTTTTTTTCAATATTTTTTCTTCTTTCTCCTTAACTCCTTAATAAACCAAGTAAAATATCATATCTCATATTATTATCAGTGATATCATTAATGATAGGATTGAAATGAAATAACAGTTCATGATGATATCAAGAAGAGGGAACGTACACATTATCCAATTACAGATTGTGAAGTCTCGATCTAGACTGATGATGACAAAATCCGGACTTCTCATGGTCAAGACTGCATTCCGTTGCTTGCAGCTGGGCCAGTTTATAGCGTTTTCCCCGATTATGTCTTTTGGTCTTTTATTCTTATTTCTCAATGCCCCGGCAACCCGAAGATTTACGATGGGAGAGCGGCTAATAAACCATCACCGCATTTACTCTGCTTCTTGCTATTTCAAAGAAAAAGAAAAAGAAGGGAAAAAAGAAAGAAGGAAGGAAAAAAAAGACCAACAATACATGTTATAAAAACTTTTGAGTAGCACTTGGTATAATGTTATGCTTATATTTATATGCTTCAGTGATTTAAGAAATTTCGAGCACACTCTCACCGATTAATGGTGGCATTAATAAAAGCGAATAAAAATAAATTCAGGACCGAAAAGAAATTTATAAATTGTCATGTTTGTAGATCGGTAAATTTCCCCTGAACTTTATACGCCATTTACCTAGTATAGATTTTAAATATAAATGAAGAAAATGGATGCAAAGCTTCAAGAGAGCGAGTGTGGTGGTGTTCGTTTTCGTTATCAAGAGTGAAATATCGATACAACAACCTGCCTGTTGCAACTTTTCACGCTTGCCAATTTATCTTTTGAGGAGGTGTCCAGTATGTTCGACCCAATTACTCTCGGTATTACTCAACTTCAATCCTCCCCCGCCACCCAACAACCATCCATTTTTAAGAAAGAAGGAACGCATGCACAATTAGCTTTGCTTACTTCCGTTTTTACGAATCTCGGCTTTACAATCGACCATTCTGCAGACTTTAATAATTCTCAATTTGCGAACACCCGGTCTTGAGCAGGTGATGGCGAGCTCGACTCACTTATACCCAAGTCCTTAATTTTAACCGTCAACCCGAAACAATTTAACAACAGGTACTAGCGTCGTTCCTGTATTTACGATGCACTATAGAATGCAGTGCTCTGGATGTTCGGTCTCGATTCTATGCTTAAATCAATAACTAAGTCATTCGGCGGAGCTCCAGATTCAGTTCCTCGATTTTAAACCCAAAATGTTGTACGTACAGGTGCCACGACTTATTGGAAAAATATTCTCCCGATAATATTCTTACATTATTATTATTATTATTATTATTATTCAAATAGTAACCAAAGACTAATGCTGATTGCAAATGTTTTATGGTGTAAAAAAGGATTATTGATAATTGATTTAATACTAATTTATTCTTGGTATTTTATTTTTAATTATTCGGTGCTAAATAGTAATACTATCGAGGCAATGCTAATTGCCTTTTTATCGCAGTTTTTACAATGTTACTTCTACATTTTTTAAATTTTTTAAATTTTTTAAATTTGCTCCCTGTTTGCTTATCTGTGATGTAATCTATTATGTATTTATAGAGCGGTGAACGTGGATATTTGGAAGGATTAGCTTCTCGGTACGCAGATCTTTTGAGAACACATTATGGCGATGTTCTTGAGCCCCTTGAAGAATTACGGCGGCGAGAAACAAATGCATCTCCCAGAATATCTAATACACAACTTAATACAAGTCATACGCAACCTATTTATGTTCCTGGAAAATATTCTGTAAGTTTCGACCGTAAATTTTCTTCAAATTTTATCATCCCTATTATACATATATATTTTTTATAATATGGTTTATATTTCGTCATAAGTTACTTTCTGGCTTAAATTTTATACACTGCAGAAAAGGTCGGATAATTCATAAAAATATATCATTTGCAATTCAGTGTATAATTCACAGAATTTAATAAAAAAAACCATGTAAAAATATTTATGGCTCGTGGATGGAGATTAAAGAAAAAAAGAAAAATTGATCCACGATAAAATGTGTTGTTGATAGTAAAAACAAGTATAATGCGGAGTAAATTTATACATTTTGTTTCAAGATTTGCATACACATATATATTCTGATGTAGTTTCGTGCGATACTGATCAAATACAAATACGACAAATATTCCAATTCCTACATTTATGTCTATCGGCACTATGTCATTGTAGTGCTACGTTTGTAAAATAATGAACGCTTATCCCCGTGATATTAATAATTAATTTTTTATTGGAGTTTTTAGATATTTATATTTTTATTTTTTATCCTTATACTATTAATTTTTTTATTATTTCTTACAACAGCCATCAAGTTGCTTAAGCGATAAAGAAGAGGATGAAATTTATGGTTTTGGATATGGAGTTTTCGGACGTCAAATGCTACAACAAAGGCAACAAAAACTTGCACTTGCCACACAAAATTTATCTTTGTCTAATACTACTGCCAAACAATCTACATATCAAAGGTAACATAAGAAACTATATTTTTTTTTAAAGTTAATTTAATTTAGATGTTTTGGTAAACACACTGGCTACAAGTTAAATACTGTATTTTTTTTTATAATAAATATTTTATTGCATTAAACTAAAAATAATTAAAATCAAAAGAGATTTGAATATTTTTTATTTAACATGGAGGGACTGCACTTAAAATATTACAAAGAAACTGTTGGATACAAAGTATTAAAAACGTAGAAGAATAAAAAAACTTTATCGCTCTGTATGTCTTTGTTACCGCTATAGGAAGTTTTATCTAGAAAATCAGTTAGGAGAACTTCTATTGACCATTACTTCAATTGGCAATTACAATGAAACAAATGAGTAGTAGTAAACAGATAAACGAATCACATATAAAATATATTCTCTCTTTTTTTAAATCAAATACAACTTATTCTTACAATAATTTTTTATTATTCATCGATTTCAATCTTTATGTACATTCTGATGTGTGCTTTTAAATAAGGAAAAAAAATAAACATGAATTTAATACGAATAAAAAACGGTAGATTTCAAAGACCGTTTATTTTTTTATTTAGTTTATTTAAATCAAAAGGAAGCTAGCGAGTTTATAAAATATTTTTTATTTTTTAAAGTACATAAACGCAGATTTTTTTTTAAAATTTTTATCTTATCTATAAATATATGTACATAATTGAAAAATATAAAATTTTATTAAATATTACATTTTTTAAAATATAAATATTTAGTAAGACTATATGTAAGACTTTATATTACTATTTCATGATAATAATAGTTATTAAAATTATTTGTTTCAGTTGTTTGAGTCCAAGATCAGCTTTTTTTTATGAATTTCCCCCCAATGGTAAGTGATTTTTTTTTTACTTCGTATCTATTATAAATTTATATATGACTAGGCTTTATAATTAATTAAATCGTGTAATCAAAAGATTTTACATCATACAGTGGTTACTTAGTAGGCTGGTACTTTGTATTAAAGGAAACATTTATTTTTTCAGAAAAATGTTTAAATATATTTTTTAAATAATAATATATCATGGTCAAATGCAGGGCTAGTTATTTAAATATATTCAAAAACTTTCATTGCATATTACAATTCTACTATTTACATATCCTTAGGAATTTGGAACCGTCTGTTTTTTTATATCTTAGTAACGAGTTGTTAAGAGGTCAGATATTTTTTAGAATAGTAGAACTAAGTTTATTTAAAAATGTATTTTACTTTCGAAGCCTGTTTCATTGCATTCATTAGCAACTACCTTTTTTTTCATGTAAATGACCTCAAAATCGTAAATGTAAACGATTATGCTAAACGATATATTTCAACATTAAGGAAGATTTTAGAACAAGAGATTTATCTTGTTCAGTAAGAGATGAATATTAAGTGGATCCCAATTTCAACAAATTATTTTTTTTATTATTAAATTATTATTTCAACAAAATGTTCGCGTGGGTAAATAAGTAATTATTAATAATATACATTCAATAGCATTCTTTTTATGACAATTTGGAAACTTTTTATACGTAGATCTCAAACATGTTATCATTAATATTTTTATATTGTATATTAATAACTTTGAAGTGTAAAAAATAAAACATAGTATATTTTTTTAGTACTAGTATTCTAATTGAATATGCAAATATTGTTTTTATATCTGTTATAATCGACCATACTACACCTTTTTTTTTTAAGATGTGTAATTTGTTACTTTTATTCTTTATCTATTTTCTGACTCTTTTGCTTACATAGACTTTAGGAATCTATTTCTGCAGTTCTTCTTCCAAGCCGTTAGATTTTCGTCGATGCATTAAGCTGCTAAGCCGAGTGTATCGGAATATCTCTAGAAATATCTCAGTATTAAAAATAGTTTTTATCCAATTAAGTATATTTTTGCAATAAAGCAAGTGGTGATTGTAACAATAATTTATAAATTATTTATAATAAACAGTTAAAATATAGTTTTAAAACTAATATAATAAATATTATGTTTAAAAACTTTTTTTGTTTAGAACAAGGACAAAATACAAGTAAGAAAAAAACTACGTTTTCAAGAATTTTAAGAGGTTTAAAGGCACATCGCAAAGACAAACATGGTCATGTTCATAGTTCACCTCGACATCAGTCATCTAGGATGGGTCTGCCTCAACGTGTAAATTAATTTATTAATCATATATCACAATTAGACCAAGCAATAGAGAATTTTTTAGTTCATGAAAAAAGCATTTAGTGATACATACCAAAATTCGTAAAAAAGTAGATTCTTAGTTATTAAAATGTCACTCATGATATTCAGGAGTTTTTTTTATTTATAATTTTAACGGAAAAATTAATTTATTTCTCTTTTTTTGTTATAAAATAAAAAGTTGTAATTTTAACACTATAGTATCAATGGAAGATTTATAACTATTAAAATTATAAAGAAAATGCAATTTTATATAAACCTATCGGAAAATTAGAAGCGGAGAAATTTTCCAAAACCTGAAAAATTTTTAAATTAAAACATTTGGAACTTCAGTTTTGGGAAATTAAACTGAATAACATGCAATTTATTTGTACAAAATTTTAGCTCGATTGAACTATTAGTTATTAAGTATCACTAAGGTTAATTCAATTACACGAAAATTTACAAAGTTATTTTTTCCTCAATGCAACGGACGCTTACAGTTTTTTCAATGGCTTTAAAAGCATAATTGTTGCACAACAAATCCTCTATTTTATATTTTGATAAAATCATTTGAATTATCTATAATATGAGGATAAATTTGATTAAAAAAAAGGCCGAGCGTGCGCAATTTGATGAAGAGTGGGGGAGAAGGAGAGAAAAAGGGTTAGTTAACGAGGATTTCACTTCTATTACTATATATATATATATATATGTGTGTGTATACAATTCCTTTGTTTTTACTCTCTCGTCTTCTTCACTTTAAACATGCGCTCGGCCGTTTTTGATCATATTTATCTTGATGCTTTAAACAATTTGAATGATTTTCAAAAAATGTAAGATACAGGATTTATTATGCTATAATTATATTTTTTTAAATCGTCCGGTTTAAAATGGAGCTGGAAATAACTTAGTAAATTTTTGCATAATTTAATAAACATTAGTATTACTCGATAACTAATATTCCTGTCAAGCTAAAATTTTGTACAAATAAAGTGCATATTATTCAATTTAATTTCTCAAAACTAAAATTCCAAATATTAAAAAATCACAAAGTTACAAATGTTTTAATTTAAAGATTTTTCGAGTTTTGAAAAATTTCTCCGCTTCTAATTTTCCGATAGGTTTATGTAAAAATGCATTTTCTTTATAATTTTAGTGTCCATAAATCTTTCATTGACACTATAGTGTTAAAATTGCGACTTTTTATTTTATAACAAAAAAAGATACATAAATGCATTTTTCCATTAAAATTGTAAATAAAAAAACCCCTGAATATCATGAGTGGCATAGTAGAAAATAAAAATCTACTGATTTTTTTTTACGAGTTTTGATGTGTATCAGTAGCTGCTTTTTTATGACTTAAAAAGTTCTCTACTGCTTGGTCTACATATTAATTTTATATCATTTTAATATCTATAATCTGTATTATGACATCAATATATATATATAAATTTTTATTGAATGGACCCAAAAATCTATTTACATTACGTTCAGATAATGTGTAGAACTAATTCAAATCGTTTAATTTTAAACAGAATTAAACATATTTATAGAATAATTTAACAAATATTAACATACTCGAATATTTATGATTTATTAAATATATTTAATTTTGAATTATTTCAGAATTTTATCATATGTATTATTACATTTTAAGTATAATTATAAGATTCATAAACATTAAGACAAAAATTTTTATCCTTTAATTACTTATGAAAAGAAGTAGCAAAATGCTCGTTTTATTGTATGAAACACGCTTCAATTTTTTGTGTAAACATTTTTTCGTAGGTTGACACACCCGACAGTGTTTTACGTAGTGGTCTCGGTTTATCTGGAGATATGGGCAACACGGTCCTACGTTCTATGGTTGACCCTCGAGACTATGATCGAGTCAAGTACCTGCAAACAAATGGAAGTCAAACTAATAGCTTTGAGGAAACAATACATAGGGTATTATTGAATGTTGAGATATTATTTTTAAATTAATTTCTAATCATTTATTGAAAAATTTTAAAAGTTTTTGGAGTTATTAATGATCATTGGTGGTTTTTTTTTTAAATATTTAAAGTATCACTATACAATATGATTTAAAAATATTCATCAAATATATTTACGTATACCTTAAAAATTTTAACATTCACATCAGATAATTATCTTTATGTATGTAAAATAGTACATTTTTTATAGAATTATTAAATTAAAAAATATTTTTATGTATTACAAGTTGTTCATTAATTAAAAAAACTATAAAAATACTAATAATTAAAACTTTTTTTTTTAATTGATTGTATGCACAAGATGATAATTGTAAGATTTATTTTCAGTTAAAAGTACAAGAAGCAATGAAGAAAAAGGAAAGATTTAACAAGGAACATGAACAAGTGAGTTTTAATATATCTTCTTTTAAATTTTGTATAAAATATAGATTGTTATTCAGTTATTATAATTGTAAAAAAAAAAAAATTTTTAGTTTTAAAAAAATGTTTTAAATATTTGTTGTACATTTACTGTTTTTATTGTTTCAATTTTTATTTATTCTAAATAACTAACTGTGATTTATCATATATCTATGAATGGCTTTTATTGAAAATGGTTGATTATTAAATATATTTTTTTAATATTATTTATTAAAATTATAGTTATTTAAAACATTCAAAATTTAGCTTATAGAAAATTTAATAATTATACATATTAAATTATATATTTATATTTAAAAATTATATTGGAAATATATATATGTTTAAAAAATTCAATCGAAATGTATTTAATTTTTATTTAAGATTTTACGAGATATTAGACATGGATTGATGCATTTAGGACGAGAAGGTCAGAGACAATATCAAGGTTGTTAATAATTACTTTATTTAAATAATTTATGTTTTTAAAACCTGCACGTTAAATTTTGTAATATTTTTTAATTATACGGTTTATTATTAGATTAAAACTTTGGTTAATAATAAGGTAGTATAATTAGATAAAATAGTTACAAGTACTTACAAAATGCGAAAAAGGATAAAAACATGATAATATTTTTTATATTTTAAATTTTCATAATCACGAATATGTATATTTTTATACGTAGTCTCTTATATAAACAAAAACATAATACTTTTGTGATAAAATACACAGCTGATACAAAATAATATTATAACAAACAAACAGTAAAATCTGTAATAAAATTGTAATAATTATCGATTTCACATTAACAGACGATACATATATGTATGACGAAGAAGCAAGATGTGGAGATCCAAGAACATTAAATATAGTAGCTGGGGGAATTCAACATTGGTATGATGAACCTCCTTATGAGTCGGATCCCGAAGATTTTCTAATGGGCTGTAGTAGTAGTGAAGCAGATACAAGTGCTACAAATGAAAAAGACAGGTAAAAAAAATTTTTTATGATAATTAATGATTAATTTTTTATTTTAAAGTAGGTTAATACCAACTATTACGTTATATTTATATATTTTAAACAATTATTCAATCAATACTATACCGTAATTTTCATGTAATACATTACAAATATAGTTTAAAACGGTCTTAAATAAAACTATTCAATTTTTTAATAACAATAGTTACAATATATGATCTCGTTATTTTCTCAATATTATGAGTTACTTTAAAGATGATTATATTTGAAACTATATTATTAATGACTTTATTAATCTCATTAATTTTTATTTAAATTTTATATTACAGTAGGTGCTACACGATAAATATTAACTCGGAAAATCACAACGAAGGTATAATTTCATTACGCACAGCAGGCGATATAAGTTTACCAAAAGCGCGATCTCGAAAAAGTAATTCTACAATGAGGGGATTAATCGTTCCCCAAGGACATAATAATCCTCCAACTATAATACCCTTGACGCATTCGAAAACTTCACGAGAAAGTGCTGAATATGCTAGCAGTGACTTGCAGGTTAGCACTTTTCAACCAGTCATTCCCTACAGTAATTTTTTGATTTCTTAATTCACACATGAGTGTTTATATTTATTTGGACATCCGTTGGTTTGAAATGAAAACGTTCATCAAATTAAATTTTGAAACTACTGTTACTTTTTTTTATAGAGTTCAAAGACTAATAAAATAAAATCAAGAAATGAATTTTTGATAAATGAAATTTATTAGAAAGTAAAATACTGTGTTTCCTTTAAATTAATATTTGGATTGAAAATATATAATTGCCATTTTTAAATAATAATTTCATTTTTCATAAATACTTATGCTCTGTATTTGTTTAACGGTATTTTCTAAAAACATAAAATTCAGTTGGCTATCATTAATTTTTATTTATTTTCAATAAGCTTTTTTTTCATTGGGAAATTATTATAATAATTAAACTTTATGTAACTTTATTGTAGAGTCGAAGTAGTGACGAAGATGATATTGAAGAATCACCTAGAAGCCAAAGTACAGATTATGAAGAAACAAGTAAATGGCACATTAAACAACATTTGGGTGCATCAGCTATGAAAGTGTGTATAATTTTATCATAAAATCTGTTTATTTTTTTTTTTACCTACTGTTTTAATCATTTATTGTTTGAAATCGTATATTAATCGACTGCATATAATCATTAAGTTTATCAATTGAATTATCGATTAAATATTTTTTTTTAATTTAAACAAAAATCAATTTCACGAGTACCATATAGATTCAAACCAATATTCAATTTATTTTGCATGTTTTATTTACATTTTTCATATTATTTTGAAATATTTAAAATATAATAAATAAGAAATAATAATAAAAAGACAAATCTTTAAATTCTACATAAAGCCAAAAACAAATATTTAGGGGTTAAATGAGATTAAAGCATTTTTTATAAAAATTGAATGTGCATTGAAAAATTGTAATAAATTAATTACTTTTGAACTGATACAATGGTAGTCTGATTCTCTTTGTTAAAAAAACTATTAAAATAATTAGAATGAAAACTTAATAAAGATTAAATTAATTTATATATTTACACAATAATTTTGATATAATTTACATGGGTATGTCTTGTCAAATTTTTTTTTACATGCATAAAATATATATTCTTTTACTACTTATGATGTTAATAAATACATGTACATTAACTATACGATTGATAGTTTAAATTGTATATTTTTTATAGTTGGACAACTGCGAAAGTGCAATAAAAAGTATAGGAGGCAATAATGAACTAAACCTGACTACAGGTGGTATAGTTGGACGAGCTAGAACTCTACGTCAAGATGTTCAACGTAAAATCTCACGATTAAGGCAACAACGTAGCTCAATAAGTGATGCTGCTTTTCCTTGTAGCGCCAGTAGTGTTGAAAGTCTACCAAGTGGTAGTGGTTCTAGTAGCACTCAAGCTCTGGTGCGAGTTGGTAGTAATCACAGTTCTATATCTTATGAGGATCGAGAATCAAATAGTCCCCAGAGAATCGATTTGAAACCACCACTCATATCGAATATATCCTCGAGTAATCACGCACCGATCCCAGTTCTTTGTCGTGCTAGAGCTCTTGTTGATTGCTTACCTAGTCCTTACGATAAAGAAGCCCTCGCTTTTAAGGTGTGTAAATAAAATAATAAATTTTTGTAGTTTCTTTCTTCTTCTTTTTCTTTTTTTTTTATTAATCCATTTATTTTAGAAAGGTGATATAATTGATGTTTTACAAATGAACACAACTGGCCTCTGGAAAGGTGTGGTGCACAATCGTTTTGGCTACTTTAAATTTATAAACGTTGAAATTGTGAACGAGCGGTTTATTAATCAACGTAGTAAATGGAGTCAAAAGTATAGACAAAAACCAGGATCAGTACCTGAACTTTTACAGCGAATGAATTTAAAGGTTACTTTTTATTTCCTTATTCAATTATATCTTATTTAAAATTTCTTTATAATTATTGAATATTTGATTGCACTGCACTAGCTTCTGATTTTTTAAAATTATTTTAAATCTGTTAATCATTTAAATACTTTCAAATAGTACTAATATATAAAATATACTTTGTAATATTATATTTTTAATTTCAGTTATTACTTTAATTTGATTGTGTTTTTTTACATCTATGTGTAAAATTACAAACTATTATATCAATGATAAATTAATCGTCACAATTATAAATAATATGTATATTTATTACACTTAATATATAAACATTTTATTACCATTATAATTCTATATGTATATTTATTTAAATTTAGGAATACATATCTGTCTTTTTATTGAATGGGTATGAAGATCTTGAATTATTTCGAGAATTGGAACCCGCTGACCTTGACTATCTTCGTATACAACAACCTGAACATCGAGCTAAAATTCTTACAGCTGTACAATTACTTCACGATATGCAGTGTAAGTTAAAATAAATAATATTTATAATGATATCTTTCAAAATTTAATCATTATTATTTATATTATTTTATAGCGGGAAGTGAGGGTGAAGAATTAGCTGGATCAAGTTCTGAAGCTGATGACCTGTCCAGTATTGATTTTAGTCTAACTCGATTGGGAATAAATAGACAACCAACCCAAATGTCTGAAAATAATCTTAATGCTGAATCATCAGATAATAAATCGACTGAATTTCAAGTCAACGTCCCGCTTCATTCTCCAGCGCCAGGTTCATCAACTTGTATTAGTGCTCCGATAGATTAGTAATTTTCTGTTTTATTTCTTGTCTAATTACTCATCGCCGTCCTATCTCTTTGCTAGTTACTAGCTGATCTTGTGATAAACGTAATTTTAATAGCATTAAACGTTAATATTGAAATATTATTTTTATCAATGGAAAATATAACAATATTTTATTTTATTTGAATTGAAAATTCATCAAACAAAATTTTAAATGAAATAACTTAAAGAAATGTGGTTAAAAATTTTTTTTTTTAATAAGAAATTAATTAATGAATTCAATTAAATCTTAAATGAAGAACACATTATTATTTGTATTATTTGTATTATTTTTTAGAATTCTATAATTATTCAAAATTTTTATAAACTTACTTTTTCATAAATAAATTTTTTAAAATGTTTGTTAAAAAATATTAAAAAATAAACATTATAATAAAAGTTAAAAATATACAAATTAAAAACTTTAAATATTAGAGAACTTTCACTTATTTTAATTTTATGTTTGTATTATAAAATTTACACTAGTATTTCAAATTTAATTTTACAAAAAAAATATTCTAACGTTTCGTGCTATTACAAAAATTCAGAAAGGAAGGTTAAGACAATCTCTCGGGTGCATATAACCCGAATATACCATGTTTACCGGTGTATTTATTGAAAATCAAAAATTTCACGACGTTTTTTTCATTATATTTTGTACATATTACCTATCTTACATTCATTATTATCCTTTAGTTTTACAAATCTTGTATTAAAGCTACCTTTGCCAAATTTCCAACTAGTTTATAAGAATTAACGATGTATCTAGCGATACTGTAAGACAGCAAGCGGGATCTTTTGTACATTTTTGTATAGTGTAAAATTCAAAAATAGGATTAATTCATATTGATTGTTTCGTTTTCATTATTATTTTTAATCAATGTTTTATTATTATTTATTATTATTAAATAAAACAGCTATTATTTCAAGTGTTGACGTTATCGCAATCGTTTTATCATTATCAGAACCATAATCACTGTCAATATCGTCCAAATTATTATTATTATTATTATTATTATTATTATTATTAAATTTATCAATTTTATAATTAACATGAATTTTATTATTATTATAATTATGCAATTATTTTTTCAGTAGTTAAAACAAATTGATGTAAATACAATCGATGCTTTTAAAATATTCTGTTCATTGCTTCATTACGTAGATATTTAGATAAAGACAATTTGAAAATATATAAAATTTTAATATTTTATAAAAATTTAAATGGTAATTAAGAAAATTTAAATGGTATTTAAAAAAATTTAAATGGTATTAAAATTATTCTCATAAGTATTCTAATGTCTGATAAAAAGTGCGTATTATTTTGAATAGTAATCGTAAATAATATATTAGTGAAAAATCATTTTTAATATTAGTAATTTACATTTAGCAAATATCTTGTTCAAAGAAGCAGATTTCTTTTTATTATAAAATAAATCTAAAACATGAAACATGAATCATTTTATAATCTTACAAATGACTTCAATAGTATTATTAAAAGCGATAAACTTTGAAATATATAGATTTACTGATTTTTCGTAAACACATGTTAACGAAAATCACTTTAAAATCTTGAAATTATATTTCTTAAATCGCTTTAATGGTACTATAATTTGAGCAAGGTATTTATTTATTAGGTATGGAATATTTCAAGAAAAAAACAATAGTATCATTTTTACATGAAAAATTTTAATGAGAAAATTTTTAAAAATGATTAGAATTGAAATTATTTTAAATATGCACTATTTAATACTTAAATCATTACAAATAAATCTTTTATATTAGTATTTTATATTAATTTTTTATTGAGTACTTTCAGATATTTATACACAAGTAAAAAAACACAATTATATCACAATAACTTGAATCTTTATATTAAAAATTTAAAGACATTTTTAATTAATAATTGCAAAGCGTCGATCGCAAAAATCACTAAATAGTATCCGATCCAACAAAAAATAAAAAATATGTGTAGGCAGAGTAAAAATGTTAATTAGTCACATGTTTATTATGAAATATGTATAAATATAAGACAAAATAGTGATTTATTAGTGTAACAAAATAGTTAATGAAAATATGTTTGACAAAATCAAGTAAAATGTTAAAAAGTTTAAGATATGTGAAAAATGTCATAATTAAATACTTATGCATTTATTTACTGATTAATCCAATAAATTTAATGACAATTAGATAAGATCAAATGAAATGAAAGTGATTATACATTGAATAAGAGAATTAATAATAAATTACGAAAATAATAAGGAAGAATTTTGAATGTTTAATTCATTGATGATCTAGTCTATTGAGGTAAATAAAAATGAATAATTAAGAATTTTTGTATATAACGTCCGAGTTTTTATCTAGGCTGATTTTTGTATTTTTTAATTAATTGTGAGATTAAAAGACTCTACTGCCAATTATGCATAATTATGAATCTTATTTTTTTGGTGTATTACTTAAAGAATAAATTGTTAATTTATTAATTGTGGATAGCAATAAATAATAAATAAATGAATTTCAAGAATGTATCTTATGTGTTTTTTTAATTATAACAAGTATAATAAAAAAATATATGAAATTGAAGCATTAAATATATGAAAATGAAGCTCTCATTATTTTTATTTATTATAATATTTACTATATTATACTAAATACTTAATAGAATGATTATTGTGGAGATTTAGTTTTTCAAGGGCCACAAAAAAATTCGATTTCGAATTTCATCGAGAGGTTCGGTAGTACAATGACGATCAAAACCTACTTTATAACATAAGTAGGATGGATTAATTTAATATCTGAAAAAGTCATAAAAGATTCTGCATCGGGTATAATTAATACATTTTTTCAGAAAATAAATAGTTTAAGGAAAGATCAACTCTTCCAGTGGAATAGTATAATACATAGGGTTTAGGCCTTTTTGATGAACTACGATTTGCTCAGAATGGGTGGTTGTTTGCAAAACGCCGTCTTAATTACAGACGAGCAACTTCCGATTATCGTAGTTAATTCGAGTCACTTGGTCACGATTTTGATTCATAACGTTTACACTGTTACATACACTATATCGTGGCCCTCAACTCATGTTCAGTTTTTTAGTCATTGTTCTTGATCTCGTTAAATATGCAATCCCTATTTGAGGAACCGCCCCTCGCGATAAAATGAACACCCTTAGCCCAAAATTTATGAAAACTCTTCGCTATTTCATAAAGTCTTACCGCTTTACGAGGAACAATAGAATTCTCTCTGAGCTTGATATTCCTTCCATATCCTCCTTAACTTCTTTAGAGATCTACGCAACTATGTCTGTTCACATTCTAACCCCCTATTAAGGCGCTTTCCAATTTCTCACCTCAACCAAAAGATAGAGTTATGAGAACTTACTCATTACTTTCATAGTTACTCTGATGTTATGATATACTCCTCTTCAGCCTCTTTCGAGTTTTCTTATTAGTCTCTCTTTAAAACAAAAGTCATTTACGTGGTTGTAATTTCACTCCGTTTGGTGGGAGAGTTTAGTCGGTAAAAACCGACATTGCTTTAGTCGCAGATATTTTACCCTACAAATTTTTCTTCATTCCATGGCTTTATTTATCAACAAAACAAATAAATAAAGTTTGAAATTTAATTTTATTGTGAATAACTCGTATATTTTTGAATTGTACTCGCATACATTAATATAATACAATATCGCTTATTCGACTATTTCAAGACCAAAGCACCCTGTTTTTATCAATCTTATATTTTTTGACTCACTCTTTAATATTTTCCTATTTTTCCTTTGACTGCTTTGTCTTATAATCAAGCTTTTTTGATACTCGGAGATCCAATGCCATCGGCAAGATTATTCTCTGATTCTCATCCTTATTCCCTTGACGATTCGGAAACAAGTACACATCGAGTCACTATCGGATCTCTCAACACCAGTGTTCTTCATGGTCTTTTGGCGTTTTATCGCTCATGGGGGAATGTGCAATCACATGTACACCGATAGCGGCACTAATTTTCAAGGAGCACGAGCTGAGCTGAAACGTGCTTCGCTTTCGTTTCAGTCGGTACTTGAATATTGCCGCAACACCCATACCACCTCCCGATAACTCTATACGTGAACTTTGCATTATCTGTATGTCGGTGAGCAGTTCCTTCGGGTTTATATCTATCCAACTGTTTATGTATGTAAGCGGAATCAGTTTCATCCAAGGATTGAACTTTATGATACAAATACCGGGAGGCGTACAATGATACTTGTTGGTCTTTTTTTTAATAATTAAAGAGTTGAGCAATTGCCCTTCAACACCTTTACAACTAAAGTCTGGTTTATCAAATCCCCATCCTTTGTATCTAGTGATTCGGTAATCCGTATTAACGTCTGATCGATACCGTCCTTATACCTGATAATGTGGTAAGGTAACACTAGACTGGAGCACAAGTTAATAATAACATCTTATTTACTGAATTATCCAAACAAGCTTGATTATTCAGTTACCAGGGCTAAGCGCATTCAAAGCCTTGATAAGTTGTGATTTCTGCTTACCACCCATTTTGACAAATTAAATTCAAGTTTGACAAACATTTTCAAGTTGAAGAAAATTTATTTTTTCAAAGTCGTTGAAAACAAATTCAAGTCAAATCACAATAAATAAAGTGACAGATTTCAGTATACAAAAGATTATTCTAAAACTGCTTGGTGAATTGACTTCTGCAATTTTTCGAATTCCATCACATTGTACAAAAATTGGTAACTCCAAAAACAATGCTTTTTATGCAAATTGCATGATCATTGAAATTGACAACATCTTAGAGATATTGTCCAAAAGTACCCAGTAGGTCGCTAATCAGCACTCTATTACTGTTTCAAAGTTCATTTCATCTTCAGATAGCAAAATATCTTTAAATCTTCCTACCGGAGAGAACTTTTGTAGTTAGGAATCCTTCTCGCAGTCTCATCCAAGAAACTCAATAAAGTTCACCCTTATATCCATGTGGTTACTGGTATGAACCCTCAATGTACTCCATTTCCGTCCTTCCTAATACAATTTTAAGTTGCTCCGCCGTCCTGTAAGCGAGGTGATATTATCTTTTCTTTCATCATGTATAGAAACACGAGCCTGCAAATTTCAATTTATGTAAAAGGGTAGCAAGATAATTCGGTCATGTTAAAAAAAAAAATACACGTAAAAATATGAGCTTATATTTTGTGCCTACATGCTACATTAACCTAAAAATTATTGATATTATAAATATAACAATATTTATAATTATTATTATTATTGCAATAATAATTATTATTAATTAATAATTATTACATTATTTATTACTAAAAATTGTACATGTGTACATTTTATTTAACGAATGAATTGTTCTTTATATAATTATGAATACGTATTCATACCTAAGTATGCACAAATGCGTTTTTATTGTGTTAAATGTATGCGTAAAAATTATGTGTTTTTATTTACATTAATTACCGTACGTTCGCAAACTTTTAAATTCATTAGTTTCGCATATTATTATTAGAGTATTTTTTTAAAAACAACATATGCTAATTAAATTTATTAATTATTGAGATTGTTAATTAGTTGTAATAATTGTTATAATTCTGATTTATGTTAAGTAATAAAAGTCAAAGATTGATAAAAATTATGAATACAATATTTGTTTCATAATTGATTATCCGTAATTGTTTAAAATGTTTTAAATATTATGTTTATTTTTTCTTGAAATTGATTATTATTTGATAAATAATTTTTTTATTTCAAACAATAGACTATTTTATTAACAATAAAGTATTTTTTATTGCAGTGTTTATTATTGATGTGTTTGAACTCATGTTTGAATTACATATTAATATATTCATATTATTCTTTTTGTAATTCATTCATTGTCATAACTTGTCGTGAATCACAATATATGTAAATATTATAATGTTTACACTTGTGAGTGAATGCACTTACATTAAAACAAGAAAAATTTCGGTTCATTTAAATAATTTAATATATATAAATTACATGTTTATAATTTGTTCCTATATATATTTTTGTCACTTTTTTACATCTCTGCTCGCTTTTTTTTTAAATATCTTACTACTAACCGTGAAATTTTCGACCGAGATTATTTCATTTATTCTACTATTGTTCATTTAATTGTTTTTTTAACGTGTCACAAAGTCGCAGGAAATTAAAATTAAGAAAGTTAAAAAATTTAATTTAGATTTTTTAATTGAAAGTTTATAAATTAAACCAAACAGTTATTTTTCATTTATTATTTCATATTTATATGTATAAATTGTACGTTATGTTAATAATGTTTTTTTAATGAATTTTTTATGTTCAATGCTATAAATTTGGTAATTATTTCCGAGTATTCAGAAACTACTAATATTAATATGAATCATATCTATTAATAAATTGAGAGCTGTAAGTTTAATTAAAATTTATATTTCCAATAATATTACAATTGATAAGGTATTTATATTTTGATCTATGCATTAGCTATTTTCCAATATAAAAATAGTTTAGCTATTAGTTAATAGCTATTCAAAAAATTATTCTAATCATTACATTCATTTATAATTTATATAATCCATATAATATGATAATTTTCTATAAAATATTATATATCGTTGCTATTTATATTCAATTCGAAGTATACATTTACATTTTATTCTATATAATTATTTGAGATTATTTAAAGGATATAATTAATATTTAATTGATAATAATTTTATTATTTACTGTATTAATATTAAAAGACGTGTAATAATAAATTAAAGGGATCTAGGAATTAAATATCCTATACTTTTGTTCAAATTTGATTCGACGCATTGAATAAATATTTTTTATTTAATTAAAAAATTGAATTAATTTTTGTCGATAAACCAAAAATTTTTTACTTTATTATATCAACGTATACCATGGAATTCACTACTTCTTTGTTTGACTGACATTTCAAGACAAAACAAACAATTTTTAATTACTACATACGCATTAATTTATACCTGTAAATAGATATTTTGTACAATTGAGCTGCTTTTCCGTATAATTTTTTCTATTGAATATAGAAAAAGGAATCAAGCAAGAAAGAGAGAGAGAAAGAAAGAAAAAGAGAGTTTAATATCGCACTGTTGGTTAAACTAGATAATTAAAATAGCGATATAAAATACTTTGAACAAATAAATTAAAAATGTGATGTTTATATGCTTTTTGAGAAGTATATAAGCTGTTGCATTATGACTTGTTCAAGCATTTCTTATCATAAATTTGACTGTACAGATTCGTGATTACATCTGGTATCCGTGGTGAAATCTGTAAACAACAGACAACATGTGAGTTTAACATGCGCTCATATTGATTTCGTCTATTTTTTGTTAAAAATAAAAAGTTTGCAATTGTTTTCTTTTTTTCTTGTATAAATATTATTCAGAAAAATATTCATTTGGTAAAGACACGATTATATACTGAATTTAATGTTGATCATTTATTATCAATTATTATAAGTATTTTACCAATATATTACATTTAAATATTGATTAAAAATTCAAGTGTTTTTTAATCAATCATTTAATGTATTTTTCTTTTTCATTCTTAAATTATGTTATTACAAGTAAATTAAAAGTTTATTAAGTTTTAAAATTAAGATTAGAAAAAAATTTTCTTTATTTTGCAATTTTTATTCTTTCACTTTTCATTACTTAAATTTAACTTATTGCAATTGAAAAAAACTCGAGTAAAGATAAATTTAAAATTATAGGATCCAAAATCTGCGTTTAGTGATGATGGGAATTTGTTTGTGCTTCATCTTTATGTTTGCTGTTGGTGCCGATTATCAAACACTTATGGCTAAAAGAAATATGCAACTATTATCTGATTCACATTTACCACAACATCATCCGGGAAATGTTATGACTGTAATGAGATCGGCGAATAATGCAGTAGGAGAAAATAAGATGCTTGGATAATCCAAGGTAATTAATTATATAGTTTTTCTATTTTTTCTTTTTTTTTTTTTTTTTTTTGGATATGTGAAAATTCACCTGTCTTGCAAGTTAATTTTGAATAATAAATATTTGGTTTTATTTGAGTAATTTAATTTATAACTAGAAAAAAATACCATTAATTATACTTTGAAAAAAAATTCATAAAAATTTTATACCAATTTAAAACATAATATATACTATTAGTGGGAATATCCAAAAATAAAAAAAAGCTTCATAAAATAAATTTTGATGTAAAAAAAGTAAATTGTAACCATTAATATTCTCTGCAATTTTTTGTATACATATATATATTTATAATAAATTAATAGTAGTATATCAACTACTTTTAGTTCATATGACTTAAAAAATTAACTTTACCAATTGTTATTTTAAGTATACTTTAAATTTTTTATCAAAATAAAAAAACGAATAACTTAAATGTGTTTGTAATACATATAAATTATTTATTGTTTTCTATGCATTTATTACAGCATGCTCACATTCTCAAAAATATAAATATTTTTTCAAAAAAGTAGTTGATATTATTACATTAAGCGATATATAATATTGAAATAAACATATATATATTGTAAACAAATAATTTTCTTTAAATTATGTTTTTTGACATCCTAGATGATTAGATTCGAACAACGATGAACAAATAAGCTACGACCAACAAAATTAACTATTAAGTTCATAAAAGGATAATAATATAAGAATTTATTTAGTTAATCATTATAATGTACTATATATTACATTTAAAATTTTGTATGTAAACATTGTTTAATAATTTTAAATTAAGAAAATTTATATTTATTATCATTGCCTTTTTTTTCGTTAATTTGGTAAAAATGATTGTATACATTTATTTTTTTTGTATACATAAGATATTTGTTTAATAAAAATATATATTTAATGATTATTGCCATATATTTTTGTTGCGTTAAATATGTGTTATACATTTTTTCATTCACTGAACGACGTTTGCTATTCATAAAAATATTTTGAATACATATAAAGTAATTAAATATGTATGATGATATTTAATTAAATATTTAAATACATAACATTTAAAATATGCAGTATTTTTTTTCTATTTTATATAATAATTAAAATACAATAATTAATCAATTTATAAGTAAATATAAAATAAAAAAGTGAATACCATTATATTATATTATATTATATTATATTTCTTCAATTAACTGTTTAGGATTATTTATATTGTAATTATTTATAAAGTCGGTTGCAATAACATCTTCGTTATGCATTCAGCAGGTAGATGGTATGATATATTTCAATTTAATTTTCTTACCTTAATTATAGAAAAAAATGTCGTATTTGAAATAAAGAAGTCGATGTCGATCCATTTAGGTGCAAATTTTGAATAAAGATTTCGAATACTGAATCTATTGCTCAACGTTTTCATAAGAAATATTCCCTCTTTATCAAGGCTGTTAAAAAGAACTATTTGCAATAAATACGAGCACATACATAATACAAATTAAATCAAAAGGAGAATAAGTACCACTTATTATATACAAAAGTACTAAAAATACAAGGTACATTATTACAACGTTAAAATTACAAAAATAAGCAGAGACCTATTGTACGTCATTTTATATTATTTAAATTTTGTGTGTCCCGTTGATGGCTATTCGTATTCTTATACATTTTTATATGTAACATCTCAGATAATTTTTCTTTTTTATACTGAATCTTATTGTTTAGAATTGAATTATTGTTTTAATCTATTTTATGTTGATACTTACATGAATGTGTGGCAACCATGAATTTATTAATTTTATTCTTTTCATGTTCATTAATCCGAGTTTTTAAGCTGCATTTTATTTCTTCAATATATATGGCTCGAGAATTAATGAATTTATTCTATAGACAACACCACGCAAATCCTATTTTTCGGATTTATCTTTATCTGTTTTAATAACTGACTCAAGTCTGTATTTTATCACCCGAATCAATCATATTTCAAATATTTTAAATTAATTTATATATTCTCGAAAGAATTCTTTGGAATATGATAGATAAATTACATTTCGGATCTTGTAAATATTTTTATTAATACTGTTTTTTCTATTAATATTATAGGTTTATTTTTGAGTCATTTATTAATATCCTTCTCAATAAAATAATCAGGGTACTCATTATTATTATGAATCCACTTGATTATCTCAATAGTACTCTTATTATAAAATACGTGTTTGAGAGTGATATGGCAGGATCAATTAAATTATAAATTAGATTTATTTCTTGTGACAATATGTGGTTGGATTTGAAATTCAATGTTCTATTTGAATTAATAGGCTATTGATATCAATTTTTAATAGTTTTGTTATTTTTATTTTTAACTACAAAAATGTTTAAAAAGTTTATTTTATTTCAATTTCGCATGTAAATTAAATTGTTTCAATTAGTAAAAAATAAATCTTTTAATTTTTTTAAAATTAATATTAAAGTTTTGTTTATCAAAATTAAGGTCGTTTCAATATTTTATAATTGTGATTGTATTCCTGTATATAAACTTATTAAAATTAAAAAGAGGATCCAAAACAGAGATAACAACAATAATTCTAGTAAGTATGTAAATATTTATAAAATTTTTATTTCATCAACATTCATTATATCTTATTTTATAATTAATACTATTTTAATCTCATTTTTTGATTTGATCTTTGCCTATTTGAATAACTGAGTGTAGTCTATTGTTTATTTTTTGAATTATAAGTATTTCAAACTTTTTGAATTTTATTTTATATTCAGCAAAATTTTTTTTAATTTTTTTTTTAATAATATAATTAAGGCATATTTACCCTATACCTTAAAAACTATAAAATGGGATGAAAAATTATAGACTGTTTGGATGATAAATCTTCCTCAATCGTGAAGGAATTTGGCCTTTCAGTCAACTTACAAAATATTTCTTAAGACAGGTTTTTATTATTGGACGAAGGTAAAGTAAGGAAAATATATTCCCAAAATTTTTTGATCAATTTAATTGCCTTTTATTTACACCTGCAATGTATATCTCACCATTTACACCATACATGTTTACACTTAAATACATGATCCACTCCCAGTTGTATCGAGGTCCGCCTTGTCAGGGTCAATTTGCAAATCTTTTTATTCACATTTGTATTGAGGTTTGGTTTACCAAGGGTCACTTAAAAAAATTTCATTCTTCTTATTTATATTAGGGTCTACTTTATTTAGAATAACTTGACAAAAATTTACCCTATGTTACAAATTCAAAGTACCAGACGATTCTTATTCATATCCTCGATATCCAAATTCTGAAAAAAATTCTAAACATTTTATTACAAGTAAGCAATAAAAGAGAAATACAGATACAAACATACACATTTACTAATATTTTAATGAACTAACTACAATTTGTAAAACACTATATATATATATACTTCTTGATTCATGTTTTTTTATAATGAATAATTAAGGTACAAATAAATAACTCAATTTATAAAAAAGTGAGACGTTCCTGAATTGATTGATCGACATTTTTTGGAACGTTCATTTCATCTTTAAAATAACAAATTTATTATAAAATCGGTCTTAGCATTAACAGTTTTAAAATTACCTTTTTTCGTATTCTTTCCTCCAAGTTGTAATATATATTATTAAGGACTCGTGTGGTTGAAAGGACACAATCCTCGGCATGTTTTCCTAACCTCAAATCTCTCACTTCCAACTTTTCGCATACATGCTAATTTTTAAATGTGTTCGCTCATTATCACCGGCTTATTTCTTCTTTCCTAACAAACATAGAAAAAAAAGAACAAAACATTAAAAATAAAATATTTAAATTAAATTTAACCTCCTGACATCGTGTGTACTGTTGGAACAATTAGATTTCTGTAATTACAAATCTTTGACGGGATACTGTTTTAAATCAGGTTTTTTACGGGGAAAATTTCAAATCAAAGCTTTAATAATACTTTTTTAAATAATAAGTTCACATCGAAGTAGATGAAAAGAGGCTGTTTTAGAATTACAACATTTTTTAATTTATTTCTTAAATCATAACTGTTATTCACTTTAGTGTTGGCTTTATGCATTATGTTTAACATTGTTCTAAGTTTGAAACACTTTCATAGTTTGTCGGTTCTAAACGTGTTTATGTTACAAAAAAATGTACAGACTTAATTAATAAATACTAATTTAAATTATAAGATCACTTCTAATATTAACTACTGTTCATATTACAAAGCACAGGAGCATAATACTATGCCTTCGATGAGAAAATTAATTCGATGGCTTGGTTTTTTTCTTCGATTACTCTTCATGCGATAATGTTACAACTACTTAATAATATAAAAAACTTTAACTTATGAATTTATATTGCATTTAAGTTTTAGAGTTATGGTCATGTATGCATACGACATATACAGGATTTATAGATATGCGCCTTTTTTAACAGCTCCGCTTGAATCAACTCTGATCGAGATTAGTTTAGAGGCGATTTGATTTACGATGTGTCAACAGTTGTTTGTGTCAACTTCAGCACACGTGCCTCATGATCATTCAGAATGTTGGTTTGACATCATTTTTAAGCAACCTGACGTTCCGATACCAGTTCCAAACTTTTGCGAGTAATATTAAACTTGCATGGGCCTTAACATTTAAAACAAATGTAAGAGTACTTACTACATGTACCTATGCTATCGTAGTCAGCAAAGGTAATATAACTTTGAGTATCATTAATATATAATTTCATTTACCTTTATGTGTCAATAACAAAATAGATTCAAGGAACGTGATTTAATAAATAAAGCTTTTTCCCCATCATTACACACAAAGCGGTATCCAATCATTCGTATAAGAAATTATGAAATGGTCTATAAAATAATTTGAGTTATTATCAACAAATGTATTATCATTTATACGATAGAATAAAAAAATAATATCAGTTAATAATAACAATAATTAAATATAATAAAAGAATAGAAATAATGAATGAACACGATTATATGAAAAAAGCTCATAAGCCCGGTAATGTCGATCGCAGTTGAAAGTCAATTTCAGTGATAGTAAAAAGTCAATAGCCACCATTAAAGTTTGACCCAAAGTGAGCAATTCACCATTCCTATCTACAGATTTGAATTTTTTATCTTTTATTTTTCTTAATATCCGTCTAGACAAAAACTCAAAATATATATTCATTTGTTTAAATAATAAGAGTTTTAATACTTTATACATGAATACGAAATAGATATATTATAGATACGACAATATAATCTTAATAATGGATTGTATTTTTAATTTTATTAATTACTTATTTATTTTTTTTCTCCTTTTTCTTCTTTCTTTCTTACTTTCTCTCTCTCTCTCTCTCTCTCTCTTTCTCTGTCTTTCTCTTTCTCTCATGTTTTGAGCCTCATTCGAACTTATTTTAAGTAATTTATGATCTAAAAAAATAATAGAAATAAACACTTCGTTTATGATCCAAATGAAAGTTATCTCACAAAATATTTTCATAACATAGTGATGATGAGATACATTTTTGGATATCACAGCATTTTGTTTATTAGAATTTCGACAATTGTATATTGCATATACATGGTATCATAGAAAAATAGTATAAATAATATTGATCAGAGTAACTCAATATGGATAATCAACCAATGAAAATATTTTAATTAATAATTAAAATTAATGTATTACACATTTGGGTCTGGATTAATGTAATATGTGTTAGTGCTTTTTCTTTCTTACCGTAAGAAGGTGCTTTTGTCCAGAGTACATCATTAAACCCAGTGACAATAATTTTAAGTAGTACTAAAAGAGGTGGAAAACAATCAAACACTGATATCATATTACAATAACTGCGGAATTCAAAGATCAAAAACAAATTATAACGATAAGAAAAATTTGGTTGCAGTTAGTTTTAACTCAAATTTAATCGAGTCGACGTCTTTGATCTTAGATTTTCATGATATTGTCTTGTAATTTACGTATAGAATAAAATTTGTGCTGCTTTAAGACTTTTGTTGATTCAATTAAAGTATCATAAATTTATTTATTATTCGTTTTTATTGATAATTCAAATTTCAATTTTAAATTTTATGTACATGGATTTTAAACGCAGAATGACTTAAAAACTTTGGTTCATTATCGCTTAATAAATTTCCAAATAAATAATTCATAATTTCTAAATTAGAAATAAATTTTTATGAAGGATGAGTTTAAATAATTTATATGCTTTGCATCTACAAATTTTTTCTTTGAAATTTATTACAAAGTTATATATTTCTCAGATATATTTATATACCTTTATTTTTAACCGTAACTTTTCTGCTGTAGATTATTTTATTTATTAGACTATTGCTTGTTTAACTGGTTTTTTTATTATACCTTAAAGTCGTATGAAAATAAAATTAAAAAAGTTTCGAAATTGAATTAAATTATTTTTCTAATTGAAAGTTCATAATTTATAATGAACTAATGTCTTTATTATTGTTTATTTCTATATTTTTCTCCTATTGCGGTACAATTTTGATTGTTTGCATTAATTATATAATTCTATAAACATACAGATATTATTATATCACATAATAATTAAGATTATATAGGATATACAGTAAAATAGTAAATATTTTAATAAATATTTTACCATATTTAATTACTTTTTTCTTCTGATTATATTTAAAATTATAATTTAACATTATGTATATAATTATATATTTTCAATAAAAATATGCTTTAACCACATTCTTGCAGCTAATGAGAAAAGTTTTATAGTGTCATTTTGCTGTAAGTGAAATTATATTTTGCATATTTTTTTATTTTATATTAACATTGTAATCTATAAGCTAAAAAACAACAATCAATACTTTAATTAGTAAGAAACTTTGAATACTTAATCAAAATATAAATGGTAGTAAAATAAGATTATTTCGTAATTATAGTTAGTTATTAAACAATCATGCATTATTGTTTTATGTGGTTATTTAATTAATTAAATTATTAGTTGAAATTAAAGTTTGTAGAATTTTATAATAATTTGTGTGTTATACAGTCAAATTAAATATTATTAAATAGATATAATAAATTAATTTGAAATAATTGTATTTCTTAGTAAAGGAATAGTTCTTGAAATTCAATTTTTATTTCAAATATTCTATGCCTACATGTATATTTAGATGAATCTAACCAATTTTTAATCCTCAGATTTATTAATTATCACAAATAATTTATATTTTGTCTAAAATAATAAACATTTATGTTTTAAAAATAATTCAGTAATTTCTTTTTCTTTTTAAATCATTTATTCAAATTAATATAAGAATTATGTAAAAGTCATTTTATAATATTTGAAAGAATTCGTGTTCAAATATTGTTTCATTTGAATATTTTACTGAGTAGAGCATCTATATTTTCATCACTTATTTAGTATATTCTCTTCAATTTTTTTTATAGTTTATGAATTGTTGTATAGAAAAATATTTAATTCAAAAAATTATTTTTATATTTTCAGTGGTAAGTAACTTTGACAAATGTGTATAATTAATTAAAAATTAATTTAAAATAAATTTTTGGGTGCGATTTTTATACATTGTTATCTTTTTTCCTTTAATCTAAAAGTTTGTTTCTTTAATCTAAAAATTATTTAAAAAGCAATAATTAAAATGACCTTATTTTATGTGTATTATTCAGACGATAAAATTGATTAAGCATTCTTTATAATAATTATTGATCCAAGAAAGATTTTGACACTTTTAAAATGAGAATAATAAAAGAAAAAGTATTTAACAATTAAACATCGTACGTGTTGTTGAAGTTTTAATCGATATGTTAAATGAATATTTTACTAATTTAAAAGTTGAATTAAGTTTTATCAAAAAACTAAATATGTTTTTTCGTGCTTTGTTATATCAACGAATGCCACGACGTTGACTTCTTATCTGTTTGTATTCCACTTATAATATGCACAATTTTAAATTACTTCCTACGCATTAATGCCATACAAAAATTGAAAGTACAGACATTTCGATTAATTTTGTATGTATTTTTTTAGTTGGTCACATAAGGTAGAATTAACATTTTACATGTGTAGAATCTAAGGATGGAGAACGACATTGAGAGGGTTGAAGTCATGCTGTTAAATGAGTTGAACAATCAAATCATGGATATAAAACACTTTGAAAAGATAAATTGTAGGCGTGTAATTTATAAACTTTTCGTAAAGTATATCAGCCTTGGGCCTATAAGTTACCCAAGCATTTACAATTCGAAATCTTACTGTACCGATCAGTGTGTTTGACTCTGATATTCGTAGTTAATTCGTAATCCACAGACAACATGTGAGTTCAACATGTTGCTTTTATTTAGATTTAATCTATTTTTTTCTGAAACGAAACGTTTCTGTTTATTTGTTTATTTTTATGGATTTATTTAAAAAATTTCTATACAGATAGATGTCTAATCAAAATCTTTTTATTCTACTGACAATCATTATTTACTTTACTCTGTTTTCGCATTTTATGTCATTATCACAATCTTAGGTAATCCAAAGTAATTAAAAAACCATTTTTAAGCAAATAAAATCTCAGCTGAAAAAATTGCTTCGAAATTCTAATCTTACAATTTAAAAAAACCTTAATTTCAATTTACTGCTGGTGCACCAGCTTGGACTAAATATAATCTTTTTCTCAGGAAGTGTAAAAAATTAAATTTGAGCTTGGCGATGGTGGGAATTTACTTGTGCTTTATGCTCATTGCTGTTACCGAGACCTTGAGAGCACCACGTTATCTTCGCTCTAAATTTTCATTGAGAGGCAAAAGACATTTTCGGCAATCTCAGATTCCTTTCAACCCTCCTACGAGTCTCCATGGTGTGAGAGGAATACCAAATTCTCAGAGGCTTGGATAAATCAAGGTAATCAATAATGTAGTTATTTTTCTATATTCTGTACATTGCTTACTAGTTTTTTTATGTTTTATAATATTTTGAAAAACAACATTTTACGTAAAAAATAATCATACTTTTCTAAATAGAGTATAGTATAAATTAATGTTGATTTTTCATTTAAAAAAAAAAAAAAACACGGCTATGCTCTGAACAGAGATATTCAAATAATTTTCTATAAAATTTGTTTTTTAGGCATCCAACATTCTATGAAAATGAGTTACAACTAATAATCGTATTACTTTCGGAAAGGATAAAAATATAAGAATTTGTTTGGTTAATCATTATAATTTATTGTGCATACAATAATTTTGTATTCAAGCAATATTTGGAAATTATAAATTTAAAGATGTTTACGTTTATTATTCTTACCTTTTTATGAACATTATTAAACGGATATATTTTTTACTTTTTGAACTTATTAAAATAGAAATAAATTAAAAGTTAATATTAAGTTTAAGAAAGAATATTACTAATTTTAAATGATTAAGAACCAAATATATTTTTTACTGTTAGAGTTAAATTAATTTATTGACAAACAAAAATCTGATGGAAATACAATAATTTAAAATCAATTAGCAGATTCTATTTTACTTTTTTTTAAAAATATTTTATTAATAAAATTCATTGGTTTGTAATAATTTAACAATAATCTTTATTTAATCCCTTTAAATTTAAATTTTAATTTAAATTGAAAGAAATAAAGATTATTATTAATAAAAAAATATTAATTTGATTATTGTGTAAAAATTTGTTTGTATTTCTTGATAATCAAATATTTTCATAACTATTTTGTTTAGGTAATAAATTTCCTTTTTGATGATTCTATGTAAATATTGAAATGGTGATAAAAGCATGCACATGTGTTTATTTATATTTACACGTAATTATCATATAAAATAAAAATATCACGTTTAGTGGTTTACATTTATTACATATAAGTGTTATAAGTGTATTAGTGATAAAAATAATTTCTTATGGTTTGTTAGTGAGACAATTGCATTTGTGTGTTAGTTCGTTGGATTCGACAACGGTATTTAGTTATATACTTACTTAGATAATTCTTTTTCTATTTTTTTCACTTTTTTATGAATTCTTATCTATCTAGAGATGTGACATTTAGAATAAAATTTTCTATGTTGCACGGTTCTCTTTGTTTTTATTTTTATAACTACGTAACTCGTGAATATTTGAAAAATCGGGATTACTGGAGGTTGACTTCGCTATACATTGGTGTTTGATTATTATTGCAGATATTTGAAGAGATGTTAGCGCGATTAATAATTTTTGAAAGAGATAATGCACGTGGAATCACTAATTTATTTATATGAACTGTATAAAGTAAATAATATATATATATACATAATGAAACATGTATTTGCAAAGAAACCATAAGGATTTATATATATAAATTATTGAAATTTAATATAGCACTTGTATCAGGATATTTCTTGCGTTCATAAATAAAAATAATTGTAAAATTAAAAAAGCGTCTAGAATGTAAGGATTGTACCTTTTGATGTCCAGCGAGAGAATTTTTATGCAGATAGATAATTTGTAAAATGCGAGCGCATATAATTAAAATATATATTTAGAGGAGCATCATTAAAATACATATCGAAGTAAATCGTTCCAATATTTGAATTTAGTTGGTGATTTAAATAGATACTAAGCAAAGAAATCATAGGCGAATTTTTTAGGAAAGATGTTAGAAAGCATAAAAATTTTGAATTTAGATTTTTATTGCACTCAAGCGCAGTTTTTTAACTTTTTTTTATAAGTGGATCTAAAATACTATTCGGTTCAATTATCGTGAATGTTTTTTTATATTACATTAGTTTTAAGTAAATATATTGTCAAGACTTAATAAAATTGTCTGTGCTTAAATTTGTCTATAATTTTAAGTGTTTTATTTTAATTTTATGAATAAACTTGTTATCGCTTTTCGTAAAGTTTTTCTTCATTTTCAACGATAACGTCGAACTACAAAAAAAAGGGAAGTATATTTTCATAATTTTCGAATTAACAATGAAAAAATGTTTTTAAAAGATATCTGAAATAATTGATAAATTATATTAAAATTCAATTATAATGTACGTAAATCACAAAAATAAAAAAAGGAAGAAAGATGAAAAGTAATATCATTGAGTTTTAAAGATAATAAAATTTTAGATTCTCAAAATAAAAGATGTTTCTATTTTCAAAATTGTGAATGTGCTAACAATTACTCTTTTAAAAATAATTATTTTAAGAACTATATATTTGACAAAAAAAATATTCGTAGATATATTGTTAATATTAAGTCTCAATTGGAATAGTTAATTATAGAAATAAATGTAAATTGGTAAATTATAAAAACAAACTAAAATAATATAATTAAAGTTATATTAGTTACAATAATTTAATTTAATTTTATTAAATTATAAAGTCATTCATTAATTGCAATTATTGATTAATTTCCATTTTTTAACCCTGATATGAATTTGGTTTATAATTTTTACCATCATTCTTTTTTCAAATTTAGATTATGTATTTACATTTATTTTTACATACTGTACATATTGCATTTATCTTTTTTCACTTATTGTTTCTTAGTTTTTACATTCCATTTCCTTTCTTTTTATCCTTTCATATATTTTCTCAATTCCATAACTGAATTTCCTCTTGTATCTTCTTATTATCAAAGATTTAATTTTTTTCAACAAATATCCTTGTTCCGATTAAATTATCCTTGTTTTAAATAATCTTTTTTTTATCTTCTTTAATCTATACCCTTACTACCAAATAATCTACTACTAACCCATATCATTGTTCATAATATTATGCAATTTCAGATTCCAGCCTTTCCTTTAGTAAATCTCTCAAAGTATTCCTATTTCTTTTACCTTTCCTACCTTAAAATAAAACAAAATGCTCTTTGTTTCCTTTTGTTTTTGTGTAGCAGATTTCATTCTTTCTAAATTTTTTGACACCACCTGTATCTCTTCTATGCATAGGAAATTTTAATTTACAATGCAATTCCAAAATGCCTTATCTTTGTTTCAAATTTCTGTCACATTCCAGAATATTATTTTTTACTTGGTTTTCTCTACATTTCTTGTTTTTATTTCATATTTTTGTTTCTTTTTTGGCCATTGTTATGCATCTCTTTTTATTTTTCCCTTTTTTAATTTCTCTCTTCTTTCCCTTCCCGGTAAGTACCATTCCCGATCTACTCTATACTGTTCCTTCTGTTCTATTTCTCCTTCTTTTTATCTTTTCCTTTCTCATCATTTTTTTCTTTTCTCTCATGACTTTTTTATCTTTTCATAGCTATTCTAGTATATCCATGCATCCATGTACTAACCTTCATTACTCCAGTCTGAACTTTCAACTCTCTCATCTTTGCATTTCTTATCCAAACATTTGATTTGCATTTTAATTTTTTTGTCTTTAATTTTTTCATCCTCATTATCTTCCTCTTTTATTCCCTATTTTTCATTATTGCCATCAATACTTTCTTGCTAATTTACACTTCTTTACATTTTTCCTACACCACTCAATCTTTCCCTCAATAGATTCTTTATACACTCCGTTCTCTTCACTTTATTTACTTGCCATAAATTTATTTATGATAATGTTATACTCGTTTTCTGTCCTTTTTTTCGACTGTATCATTCTACTTATATCCTTAATTTCCTAAAAGTTAATTCTCTTCCTTCAGATATCTAATTCTAACTGTTTTCTACCAACCTCTTATTAATTATATTCTATCCCGATCTTATATCGTTTCTCTATTTCTCGACTTCATCCTTTGTCTTGTGTTGCTGCATTTAATTGCAATAAATAATTATATTCTTCTAGCCATTTTCTTTAATTTTTCTCTCGTCGATTTTATATTCCTCTTTCATGTCTAAGCATTTCTTCCACCTATTTTCTAACCTTGTAGTCATCTCTTCTAAAAATGAAAAATCTAAAAATCTAAAAATGTCAAAATTACAAAAGTCCTTTTAGTTAGCTCATGCCTTACTTACTTTATTTTATCCTTCTCTTTCATCATTCATTCTTACCTTTTTCTCTTCAGCTTCCCAAAATCTTCATATTTTTATTTTAACCTCTCCTGCAATTTTTTGTCTTTTTCTCTTTTATTCCACATTCTCTTTCCATACTTACTATACCTATGATCTCTTTCTTCGTTTCATCAATAATACAATTTTTAATATTTCCTTCAATAATTGTTATGTCTCTTCTCTTCCATTTACTATCTCCGCCATAAAAATCCCTTCTTTGTTATATTTGTACTCCTCTTTTACCGTTTTTCATTGATCTAAGGAATTTTTTCTTTTTATTATCCATGATGGGATAGTTTCCCCTCATTCATTAATTATACAAAAAATACTAATTTATATATCCTATGTATTAAAGATAGTGTACAGAAATTCTAGATTAAGTAAAAACACTTTGCATAATTTTTGTGGTTACCAGATTATCTTGCGAAGAATGTAATACTTTTAATAAGAATTCAATTTCTAAAATGCAACTACTGAGGTATCGATGAGATTCAAAGCAATCTTTTCATTGAACAGAGGCCTTTCATCGCATAGAAAATATCAAGATTTATTTTGCAAGAACGGATGTTCGATTCACTGTTTGCATTAGTTCAATCTCTAGGGAATGATAGCTTACCATCTTATATATGCAGTGTACCTCAAGTGCAAATGGCAGAGAAGTACTTGAAAGTACTGAATGTGAAAACATAAGTACAACACTGTAATCGATTTTCTGAGATCAAAGACGTTTACGTAATTTGAATTTAACGGATGTGATTCTTAAAATCATATTTATATTAGGGATTAATTTAATAATTTAGGAATTACTGAAGCATTATAAATTAAACTGTTGCTGCATTATTTTCTGTTGACATAGAAATGAAATGTTAGAAGAAAATATATATGCTTTTCATATTTATAAATTGTCTCTGGTTTTCTATTTGTTTGAAATTTGATAATTACTTTATGATTTTTAAGATGTATAAAGACAGCGTTATATCAACTAAATCATGTATTTTATAGTGTGATTTAATTAAATCATGGGTGATGTAAATAATATTAAGTTGGATGCTGTAGAAATTAAAATACATTAAATAAAGTAGAATTTACATAATGTTATATTAATATTAATATTAATAGTTATGAATATTTATAATTTTCAATAATTAATAAAAAAATTATTTATTAAATTATCAAATTTTAATTAATTCAGTCTGCATAATAATTTAATCAATAATTTTAAGCAATTAATATTATTAGTAATTAAATTATAAGATCAATTTATTGAGATCATGTAATAATTTAATATTTTTAATACAAAAAGTATTAATGGTGCACTAAACAGTCATCTATAATTCATCATCATCTACAATTAAAATATCAAAACTGAAATTATTAAAATTTAATATTTTTAAATTATTTTAAAATTATTATTAAAAGTAAAAAGTAATATTCAAAATAGTATTTATTCATAACTATATTACCAAATTAGATATCTAGACCATAGATTAATTTAATTCTATTATTAAAACAACAAAAATGATCACAAGGGAAAATTATTTACGTATAAAATTGAAAAAGAAATTTTTTTTTGATAAAGTTATTTAGATATCATTAAAATATTTTTCAAATAAAATTATTACATTAATAATAATTATGATTATTCATTTTTATTTAGCCTACAGAATTTTTTCAGATCAATGGAATCTCAATCAAATAAAAATTTTAAATCGATTGTAAATTAATATACGTTGAACACTCCCTCTAAGTGACGAGTGTTCTGTAAGTCAATGAACATCTAAAATTTTAACGCTGCAGAAAGATAAGAAATATACAATGGAGTTACAAATATGTCCGATATTTGTTCTATAGGAAAATTATATTTATGATTTTCCGTTTATTTATAGATTATCAACACGTTTTCAATTAATTTAGTGCAATATTTGGAACACAATTTATAGTCCATTTAATACGTATTAAAAAATAATAAATCAAAGAAAATAAAAAAAATGTTTAATTTTTAAAGATAAATTATAACAGATTAATGAGTACAATGAATTTCACAGTTTATATTTTTAATTCTATATAATATATAAAAATGAATGAAATGATTACATTTTATTTTCATCTTATTTATTATCCGGAATGAACCTTGTTTTTTCAGATCCATTGTCAACCTCTTTTTATAATTTATTAAACTAAATATTTTTACACTTGCAAAGCAATCTTATTTTAAATTTAAAATTTTTTTATTAACATTTTCTTGCTCATTTTGAGTACTAAGTACGTCTGAAAAAACAAAATAATAAAAAAAGGCTACAAAAATCTGAAGACATATAGTTAAAATATTTTAATTGAATTGGCATATTAAATTGAATGCTCAGACTTGATAATCAAAAAATAAAAATTTAAGTGCAAAAAATTAGAAGTTTATTGAAAACGTAAATTCTTTATTTAACAATACTGAACAAAAATTGTACACTTGTTCGTTTGCTCATATTGTTTGACTGAGTGTACAAGAGTATTCACTATCATGCTCGAAAATATCCCAATCTTACAAGTTTCTGTAGAGCTTAGAATCATACTATCTTTTTGTGTGTGAAACTGTCTGAGTTACTACATGAATTCGAACATATCTAATAATATTCTTACATGTTATTGTTGATATAAATTTTATTTTCCAAAAAAACATTTTTCAATATTTCATTTTTTTTTAAATATAAAAAATTTATTGATTCATTTTTTAAGAAAATTTTGCTCATTTCAATGTTATTCCACTCTTCTTCATTGTCTCTTTTCAAATGCATTAAGAAGTTGTACTGTATAATATAAATCTGTGTTACAAAATTTAATGGGATATTAAATTATCAAGTATAAAGTATATTCATTTAACGGAAAAAATAACATAGTAATTTGATTATATTTATGAAATATCAATGTTATTTATAATATTTAATTTACTCTACAGATGCGTTATGTACTTAAAATTTTTATATAAAAATTTGTATTTAATTTTTTATTTTTAAATAAGTAATCTGAGAAATAAATTTTTTAGATGAAATCTCAGTCTTGGATTAATCTGTCCAAAAAATTGCTTTTATTTAAATTTGCATATATACTATGTTTGTATTGACATACAATATAAATCACGAAAAGCAAATTTTTTTTTACAGCATTCTTAATTATTCATTACAATGATTAATCCATACTACTGTTTAAAAGTATTATATTAGTTATATTTCGAAATAATAGATAACGGATGTAAATTAGTGAATATGAAAGAAAATTTAACCACATTTTTTTTGGAAGTTCTTTTTAACGTCAAAGTTGATTACTTTAAGTATATTAATAAGTATTAAAGCTCGCTTACTTATCAGATATTTAAGCAAGGAAAGTTTTAAGTTGAAAGCATGAACTTCAGCAGCGACGATGTTGAATTAGTGTAGAGTTAGTCTTTGCAAAGTAAAACAGCGATTGATCGAAGGTCCTGAATGATTTTCGATATTAAAATTCACTAGGCCTCATTCGTGGATCTCAATGCTGGTATGATCATAGGATTTCCTGTAAATTCGAGGGTTTGCAGACCAACGAGCATTCATTCATTTTTGGTGAATAGATGTGTGTCACGACATCGAGTTTGCTGTTTCTGCTCCTATTAATAGTGTTTTTAGTTGTTAATGGGTAGTCGAGATACCAAGCTATTTCAAGATTTCGGGGATTAATCAGCATGGAGAGGTTCTTTAACTTATATCACCGTGTTTACATCTAACAACTTGAGATACGATATCTGCACAGCCACATCCTTACTGTCAATCCTCAGTATCAAACTATGTATTAATGGACTGGACCAAGATTGAATCCACCTATTTAACTATTGTTCTCAGAAACATGTACCTCATCGCGGTTCGTAGTGTTCGTTCAAAATAAGATAATGAATGATTGTTATTGGTTTAATGGAATTTACTTAATTCAAGCAATAAAAGAATGAAATTCAATATACTATTTAGAATCACTTTAATTTATAAAACTATAGAATTTTAGATTTTTTTTTTTAAATTTTAAATTAAATAAAAGTTTGTTTATCATAATATTTATATTAATTTTTTATTTATTCTTAAATATAAATTTTACAGTTTTTTCTATTAATCAAAAAAATTTTTTATTATATTGGATGATTATAATAAAACATCTCTCAAATAATATTTTAAATAATTTTGTTTTAACTTAAGTACTAGAGAATATTTTGCCTGAACAATAATATTATTAAAATGATCTAAAGTTCTTTCATTTAAAAAATTCAATAAAAAATATTATTATATTTTTTCGTGAGTATAAATATAAAAGTTATTATTAAATATTTTGTAATGCGTTTCGAGTTATCGCCTAGTTCGGCAGGACATCAAGCCTAATTGGGGTCAATCGGCACACGCCATGACTAGGAGATTGGGGGGGGGGGACTCGCGGTGTGGCTCGGGAAACCTTAACAGATGGATTTAATCGATTATACCATGCGCAACATAATCTATTATTTTACATTTTTGTTTTTTTATTATTGTTTATTTGATACATTACGTGTTCTCTGAATAAGTAAAAATATAATGTATTAAAATATGTTAATAAGAATAATGATAAGGTGAAATGAATGCAATAAATGATTAATTTTTTGCATTATTATCAAAAGTTATAGAATTCTTAAAATGTGTTTGCTTTAGGACGTACAATTTCTGAATGTTTTGCTCTCACGTCACTTTTTGTAATTCATTTGTTTATTCCCCGCGTCTTTACCTATTTTTTCGACTAATTATTTTAAAGAATTTTTATTTCATTTGTTTCATACACGCGTAACTTTTTCGCTCCCTACTTCGATTTTCACAGAAAACCTCAGTTGTTGGCAGAAAAACCTTCTTCCTGTTAGAGAAGAAAAAATACATTAGATTCGATGTTCAATTCGCCTTTATTTATAATTTATATTTCCCGTGTTTTAACTTTGCGTCAGGGATGTTGGATTATATGATTTCTCACCAGCATCTAGTTTATGCTTGAATTGTATGTATTCAATTTCCATGACTCGATGGATCTTGGCATTGAGCCGAGTATTTGCCTAGCAAATCTCACCAAAGCGTCTCGTCCGTTATCCCAATGCTCTGGTTATCTTAGGGAAAATTACTTTTGAACCACAAACTCAACCCTTTCTTACTTTATTAAACAGGGAAGATGTTATTTGATATGCTCTTGGACATCGATCTTATCGTAATATCGCAGATCCCTCAAGGACCTTTTGAGATAGCTTCTTCAATCTTTCCTGTTCATAATAGAGATGGTCGAACTGAAGGGCGACATCTTCCCATGGCGGTTCTGGGTGTGGAATTACACAATTCGACGGGAAATTCTCCGCCGTCTCCGATTCGGCCACCTTCACTATCTTCTTCCCAAAAAGAACTAAGGGTGTTGGGATTGGATGCATCCATCTGAACATTACGTAGCACATAACAAAATTTAGGAGGTAAAACTAAAATTTTTGTTTCACTGTCCTTTCATCCCTTACAGATCCCAACACTATATCGAAGGAGTTACATAACCAGGGTTTAACATCTCTCAAATGTAACACTTCCCTGCTGTTAATGGCGAACGAACTTAAAAAGCACTTCAGTGGTGTCTCTCATGATCTAGATGCTCTTGCTGAGAGTCTTGAGGCTATTGATAATATTCATTTTCCTTAGCTATTTAATTTTACCTTGGTATCTGAGTCGGACATCTGGGAGGCGCTTTTGCATTTTGGCATCAAGGTATAAGGCACTAGTGAGATTCCACAGGTGGTTTAAAAAAAGCACTGCCGTTTCTTGGATTCTTTATCCAGAGAATCTTCAATTTATCTCTCTGCAAGTTTTGATTCCCATCGCTTTCGATAGTTGTATATAATTGTATATACTCTGGGCAAGGTAAGCATACCAGCTACTCTAGCAGTCTATCGCCCCATATCTCTCTTCTTTTTATCCAAAGCCCTAGAGTGGCTGGTGCATAAGCAGTTAACACGCAACCCGAATCTCGGCTCTTTCTAGGTTTTTTTTTCTCCAAACTGGTTTTGGTGTTGGATACTACACATAGTCTGCTCTTCTCAAATTGACTGATAACATCTGGAGTGACATTGACCAGAGGATGGTCATCGTACTCATATTACCCGACTTTAGTAAGGCATTGATCATTTTAAGTTTATTATGTAATGGTTTTTTTCTTTCACGTACCAAGGAGGATTTGTTATGCCAAAGATTGCATTACTAAAGTAGGCCCAAGCTTACCAGTCCATTAGATGTGTGTATCTTGACTGACCCCACCTCCTCACAGGTGCTCGAAAACCTATTGGTGAGGGAAGGTATTACTTCGTCGAGAGGAACGGAAAATTGTAAGAATCGCTGGGACGACCACAGTCTAATGTAATTAATCAATGGAAAGGCTTGAAGGAGAAGCAGAGGAGGTTGGGAAAAACAATAAAGAAGAAAAAAATTTGAAGGCGGATATCTTTTTTCGAAAACTCTCATCATGATACTTCTTGTTCCTGCTTCTTTCAAGCTTAGCGAGAAATTGTATGGACGTGCAAAATAAAGAAAATTAATTAAACTCTACGGTGTTTTTACCCCGATATTTACCTTCTTTACAACATTCAACACACTATACGCGCAGTTCCAAACAGCTGCCCATCCAACACACCATCATATATCTAATGAATATAAAGATGGGACTCAAAGTGCATATATTTATTATTTCTATACTTAGTTTCGTATTTATAAAAAAATCCATAGCTACATGGTAACTCAATTTTGTACTACGTAACAATGTGTTTTATTTAAGCATTTTGATTGTTGTATTTAAATAATTACTCAAAGTATATAGATTTAACTAACTAATTAATACAATAAATAATATTTTACTAAAAATATCTTTTCTTATTCAATCTACATATTCTTTCTTCTATGTCCTTTCATAGTGCGCGAAATCTTTAATGAAAAAAAAAATTAATTAATAAAAATGTTAATATATATATAATTAAATATATATACTTAATAATATAATTAAATCGTCAAGATTCGTTTATGTCCGAGGAAATTTTTATTGAGAATTTGTTTGGATACAATGGTGATGAGCGAGGTAGATTTACATGGGTTGAGTTACACATAATGCATCTGGTATTACGAGTGAAAAGATAATAATATTGTATCTTTGTCAGACTTACATTAAGTTTTGTGCATAGCGTTTATATAAAATATACTGAAAATATTACTGATTAAATAATCTTTGAATTAAAAAAATTAAAAAAAATTCTTTATTTTAATTTTCACAAATAAGAAAGTAATGATTAATAAAAAATATTATTCATCTAGAAGAGAGAAAATTTAAATAAATTGAATTATGAACTCTTATTGCAACAATTCAATAGATATTTACAGCTTAACTTAAACTTTTAATCTTAAGGTGCCGAATGTACTTTTATTTTGGATGAATTTTGGTACTGGGTCAAGGACCCATTTAAAGTCCTTTACAAAGATCCAATTTTAGAAACAGGAAGTATAGTGTTGGAGAAAGTAGGTTATTTTATTTCTTAATTCTAGTGAAAAAAATTTACGAAATTGAAAAGAATACATTTAAGTAATCTGAAATATTAGAAGTTTAAGTTAATTTATGAAAAAAATTTAAGTATTTTTTATTTTATTCGCAAGTTCTAAAAATTTTATTTTGTGTTAATTTTTTATTCATGTATTTATTTTATTTATAGTATGTCGGACCAGACATACCAGAAAATTAAGTTTTAATATTATTTATATCCAAAGTATTTTATGTGTGCAAATACATATGTACATATATATATATATATATACACATATGTATATATAATTCATCTTCCTTTTACAACGATTATATTTTATTTTGACAGAACCTTCAACTTCGAGTTTATTTAAATTATTAAGTATCCAGCAAATAGAATAATAGAAATAGACGCAGAATAGAGTACATTTACAAGAGTATAGTTATTTCATAGTTGTAGTGTGTGCACGAGAAATAACTAAAGGAAATAGAGAAAGACAGATCGTTGCTCATTGACGTCTTTCTTTCACGCAAGTGCTTTCATTAAGTTGTGAGTGTGCGTTTATGTTAGGATACAATCTACCTTTACATGTAACCGAGAATAAACATCTTTACTGGAACGTTAGCTGTCTGGAAATTTGATGTCATCATCTCTCCTGTTTTTGGCTTTCCCCGTGTCAACCAGATATTTTTCCTTGTCTTGCTTTATTTCTTAATTAAATAAAAGCTATATTATCTTATAAACTAATGCATACGTGTAAGTTTCGTATTAATATATTTTGAATTCAAAGGATAATGAATAGAATAAAAAAAGAAATATACTTTTAGATATTATTCAATATATCATAAGTAACTTTGAAAATATTGCGATATATGTACATTTTTATGATTCCATCAATTATTATTCATTAAGAAAAAATATATGTAATTAAATAATTTCTTTCTAGAAAAGTGGGTAAGACAATGTGCCTTAAATTAAAAAAACTTATTTTCATGAAAATAATTCTTTTTTGGATCAACGAATGTCCATTTTTATATTATCTGTATTACTTATTTTATTTGGAAAGAAGTAGCTGTAATTTTTAGTTAAATTTTTCAGTTCAAATAAGTGAATTGGCTTTCTTAATGTAGTTGGCAATGTCTTTTCATTACTTCAAATAGCTTGTATGAACGAAAACTGAAGTTTTTAATATATTTTGAATATTATTTTAACCGAATATTCTGTATTATATTATTCTTCTCTTTATTATTGCTATTATTATCATTATAATTATTAATATTATTATTATTATAAACATCGTAATCATCATTATCATAATCGTCATTATTATTATATTCACTTTATTATTATTTAATAAACTTGTTAAAAAATTGCACTATTAATGTATACATTAGTAAATGAAATTATATTGACCAAAAGCACGAGTCATTACTGTCAAAATTATTTTTTACTGTATTCGTTACTTTTATAATTTATGCACTGCATTTCATATCCATTTTATTTTAGCTTACTAAAGGATTTCTCATAACTATTATAGACTTTATGGTTTTAGAAATTTGACATTCTGTCTTATGAAGTTTATTATTACAAAACTTTTATTTAGAAATTTAGACTCTGCATTATATTTAATACTTTTTTTTACTATGTTGTAATTATTATTTATTAAGAATTGTGAAAAATATATATTTAATTTGAGGATATTAGAATTCATTTTCTTATACATGATAAGTTATCCTATATTTAAAAAAGCCGTTTTACATTAATTAACATTATTTACAACTAATGCTATAAAGCGATTAAATAAATTTATAGTGAGTGTATGCAATGTTAGTATATTATACAACAGAAATTAAGAAATACAAATTTTTTTGAAATTTAATTAATGATAAAGAATTACGATAATTTGTATTATACTTTTTAAATAAATATTTATATACTAGATATAAGAAATTGATTACAATTTTATATGAATAAATAAGTCTAGGAAACTTTGTAACTATTTAAAAAAAATTTATTAAGTATGAATTTCGTTTTATCTTCTATGTTATATAATAAACCTTTAGTCAAAAGACCTTCTGATGCAAAGACATAAAATAAATATTTTATATAGGCGGTAGTATTTTTTTTAATACAAATTGGGCTTTCTTCTTTCTAATAAAAATACTGATTTGAAAATTAATTGATTAAATGCAAGGATGCCACTTTAAAATATATCATATAAACAAAATTATTGATTTCTTAATTACGAAAATGTATTTTATAAATAGAGAAACCTTATCAAAGAAAGAAATTTATATTGAGATTAAAAGTATTAAAGTATATTTTTAATTTTATTTAATATTATTTATTATCGGATCATAAAAATAAATGAAATATTCAAATATTTATCATTTTATTTCTTTCAATTTATTTATTTATTTTAATTTTTAATCATTTCGTTTATAAACAAAGTTTTACAGGTAATTGATATGAATTATTTTTTATCATATATAATATATTTAATGATAAAATTTAAAAAAAAATAATATTATGTAACGGATGAAATAATATATTATTAAAATGTATTCATTACAACTATATATATCATTTAAAATTTTGAGAAGGAGATACACCAGGGCTGACTCAAACAAAGGATTACTACTGATTATAATAAATGACACATTTTTAATTTTGAATTCAAATTTGGTTATTAAAGTTCAATGAAAATAATAAATTGGATTCAATTTTAGCTCATAAATTTTAATTATACTTTAATGTTTTTTTTATGTATGAAATATTTCTTAAAAATTTAAATTGTATTATTAAGAAAGTATTTGTACTATAAAAACGGAATGCTAGTTTTATTAGTACGATAAAATAATACAATTTTAAATTACTGATTTTATTATTTAATAGAACCTTTTTAAATATTGAAATCAAAATTATAATTTATCAATTTATTATTAAAAAAATTTTAATTTATTAAAAATTATTATATATAGAAAATTGATTATTATAATGTTTTTAATTAAAAATATAGAATTCTATAAATTCAAAACAAATTTATACATTATTTCTATTTACCGACTGAAAAATCGATAATCTTGGAATTAAAACAATTGATATTTTACCATCTCTTGGAAATAAATGACCTCATGTCCGATAATTTTTTAAATTAAAGAAAATATACCGACATTTTACTGATTTAAACAAATTAATCTAAAACGTAATTTTAAATAACATTAAATAATTTAAATAAATTCTCTAAAGTAAAAAATTGTGTAAAGTTATTAAGAACCAATCATATTCATTGCATTTTAAAATAGATTAATTAAATTTAAATTCTTTAATTTTATCTTCTAAGCAATAATTATTATTTATAATAAATAAAAACTAAAAATACTTAATGTAACAATTAGTAATAATACAAGTTTATTGAAATTAATAATTTTTTGTATTTAATATATATTTTCTTTAATATTAAACGACTGTTTTTTAAAAATTAAGTTCTATTTCAATATAATTTTAATAATATTTAATGCTAAATTTCATATTTAAATATATATATATTAATCTATGTATAATGTATACATATGAGTGTAAACTTATATAATATATTTAAGTTAAAATCTAATAATTTATATTTCGATTTTTTTAATTTTGTAAGAGAAACTAATAGAAATATGAAATAAATAGAAGATGCAATACTTTTACATTTATTTGTATAAATAAAGAAACTATTTTATGACATACGCACATATATACATTTTTATATTATTAATTTACAAAAATTATTTATCTACATTCAAAGAGTTTTTAGAATTTAAAAATGCTAAAAACAAATTTGTTATATACAGTCTTATTATTATTTATTGCTGTATACATTGTTTCAAATAATGGATTTGACGAATAGAATGTGACAAGATAACATATTCTTTAATAAAATCTATAAAAATATTTATGAAAATTAGAACATCTTTTGATCTATTTAAAAAATAAATTATTTTCAAAAATATATTTTTTGGTGTTTTTGAGGTATATTAATTTATCTAATAGCAAAATTAAATTTAACTGGTTAGAACAAATAATATTGAATAGTCAAAAATTAATGTTTTCATCATTCATGAATTTGTTTGATAGAGTATGATTTAAAATATTTGAATTTTAATAGAATATATATTAGGTCATAATGGTCAAAGGATGTATAATTATTCTCAAACAGAGATTCTTATTTCTTGGTCTGTAACGTTGTAATAAATTAAATCTCATACAGAATTTCATATGTACGAAAATGAGATAAAAATATAATAACATATCTTTTAATTATGAATATGGTTGAATTTCATACTTTTTAACTGATTTCTCTAGATAAAATAAGATAACTTTTTAATCTGACGACATAGATTCGACAATATAGACTAACTGATAAGTAAATATATAATTTAAAGATATTCTATCTTAATATATTGGAATTGAGGAAATATCACTGAAAATTAAAATTAGAAATTTTTATGGATATTTCTTACTTTGTACTGTATAATTAAATGTATAAAGTGTTCTTTAAGCTACTACTATTTTCATGATTATAAAAATGTGAAATACCAATGATAAAATATAGAAATCTTGAATTATTTAAAACCTATAAATAAATATTTGGTTTAAATGAAAGCAAAATATAAAATGCAAGATGAAAATTAAAAAAATGCGAATGAACTAGAATAAAATATTCTTCAGATAATGCAGAGCTTTTATTGTATTTGTTATCAAATTTTAATTATATTAAAACGTAGAATGTATGTCTAAATTATTTATGCATTTAATTACAATTTTTATAGATTAAATAATTACGTTTTTAATGTTTGAATTTTGCATATACAATTTTCATGTTATGAGAGAAAACTTTATAAGATATGGATTTATCAATGTTAATTTATTTCATTATTGTATGATATAAAACGTTGATCACAATTATAAATATAAAATTCAATTCATGTAATACAATTTTATATTATTTGAAAAAAAAGAATGTAAAGGTCTTTGGTTTTTGTACTAAGTATTACAGATTAAAAATATACCAAATAACCGCGAATTTTTATTAAAAAAAATTATAAAACTGTTTTCTAACTTTCATATCAACTTACCGTTGTCATCGTTATTATTTTTCTTAGATTTCTATATTTTTATTTTAATTTTTTTTATATAATAGAATTTTACTACTATTATCCTATTCAATTCACCGAAACTATAATTCGTGCTAATATTAATTCTTGACTATACAATTATTTTTTATCGCGTATTTATTTTTAATTTATTACATTAATTTTAAATTTATTATAAATATATTTATGACATGCAGTTGATCCTGATGTTGATACCTGGAAGAATATGTGCAGTATAAATACATACTCTAGTATTATATATATACCTTTTTTCAAATAAATAATTTTTAAATGCTCATAAAAGCATGTTATAACTTTTGAATTTAAAAAAGTTAAGTAAGTGAAGTTTAGTCAAATTAAACAATACATTTTACATTAATCATTTATAAATTTTTGGTACCTGATCATCTTTCATAAATTATGGAACATATAATAAAAAGGGATTATATATAATTTTAGCAAATATTATATTATATATATATAAACTAATTTTATATATTTAATAATTAAAAATCATTATAACCTGTCAGTATTATCATTTTATTATTTTAATAGATAGTTATTTAATACAGTTTTTTATTTAAAAGTAGTATAGAAAATTGATCAATTTATTCGCATTAACTTACATGAAATTGACACGCCATATGATTTTTATATCGATTTCATACATATTATTTATTCATACATATTCAATTTTTTGTATTTTATTCTTATTCTATTGAGTTCGTTGTGTACTATATTTATAATAATTTAAATGAAAATGAGAGGATATGTGAGAAAAAGGATAAGCATCAAAAGATTGAGACAGATCGACATTTGAAAAGATTTATGACAAAGATATTAAGAAAAGCGCGATGTTCTACTGCGTGACTCATGTGGATTTCGAAATAGCTTTTTATATACATTATCTTTACAACTTTTACATTATAGAGCAATAAGACAGAATTTTTAAACTTTCAGAATATATAATAAATAGTATGTATTTATGTACAATATAAACAAAGAGTGAAAGTGAGAGAGAAGATAAAAAAGTGCACTTTAAATATATGATGTTATGTTAATTTTTTTGGAAACTTGAACTTTGTAACCATCTATTTTATCGATATACATTCTTCTTTTAGTTACTCGATATTACAAATAGAAAGGTATCTCATTTACAATTTCATATGAATTTGAGTAAAATTAATAGCAATAACTTTCAGTTTATTGTATTCATTTATTTCAGTTCCATTTTTAAAAAATCCAATCCTTTTTATTTATACTTGGAGCATACAAAAACTATGATTAATAAGGTAAAAAAATATATGTTTTACGTAATTTTAAATGATTAGTTAGTAATCAATAAATTTAATTATCTAAAAAATTTTCTCAGCGTAAATAACGCTTTAAAAAAATATTACAACGTGTCTTTTAGTGTCATAATTTTTATTAGAAAAATTTTTTTATTTATTATTGATTTGGATTATTGGGTATTAATTATTAAAATTTATTATTAGATTAATAATTTTTGAAAAAAAAGTTTGATAACACTATATCCTGTTCATTTATAAATTAAAAAAAAATTAAGTTTTTCAGCTAGTTACATAATTAATAATCTTTTTAAATCAACGATATTTTCAGAAGATAATTTTAAGAATTTATTGTAGTTCAATAAATAATACGTAACAATTAGAATTTTTCAAAGTACACAAATAAACCGATAACCGGTAGAAATAATTCAAATTCAAATTCATATAATTTTAATTAAAAAATGATATGTGTGGATTCTGATTGTTTTCTATTTTTGCTAATAGCTTATGCATAACATTTCGAAAATAAAAAAATGAAAGATCAACAGCTTTGATTCACTAGTCATCTTTATAAATTTTATATTGTTCATGATATGTATTTGACGTAGTTTTACATTGGTAATACAGTTGTTTCTCAACGATTTGTCTGGTCGGTAAGTTAAGACCGTTGATGTATTTTCTTAGATAGTTTCAAGTATTTATGAGAGAAAAATAGATCGATGGCACGTGTCAGAATGCATCTTGCTGATCATGGCGTTTTACATTTATTTGTTCTTGTCTGCTCCGTTTATCATCGATGAATATTATGCCATTATGCCTTTTTTTTAGCTGCCGATTTCTCTCATTTTTTATGTGTTGTACAAAGTTGTGAGAAAAAGAGTTGTGTATCCATAAAGTAAACTATTTTGAAGTTGTATCTAATAATATCAACTCTCACTGATGAAAAAATAACACCAGATGGTCTTTCAGGCTATAAATTTATGTAAAAATAAAAAATATAATAATTTACTAAATATTTTAATTAAATCGATATCAATATTTTCAATTTATTTTTAGTATTCATTAATTTAGTATTCATTGGTTTCAAATAATAAACGGAAGCTTTTTATTTTGTTCTCTAAGAGACAAATGTGTTAAATTAATTGAATAATTTTGTTTATTGAAGTTCTGTAATAAAATTTTAATGTATCATATTTTAAAAATATGGAATTATTAAACATGATAATTTTATTTGATTAAATAATTTTATCATGAAGTTCTTTGTATACTTGTTTTATTGTATACAATTAAGAAGAATGGAAACTTCTAAGGATTTTGTTTATGACTTAATTTAATAAATTTTTGTAATTTTTTTTTATAAAAATAACTTTTTAAAAAAATTACATACAATTTCATATTTGTTTAATATTTAATTTTTCAATTTGATCACTAATAAATTTTTGTATCATAAATAAATAAGTTTTCAACTAAAGGTGTTCCTCATATTTCTGCATTAAAAATAACGAGTTTAAAGGATATTTATAAACAATAAATATCTGTTTTTGAATTAAAGATACATTGAAAAATTGAACAATGTATAAAATAAAGAATAGTTTAATTTTTTAAAATACAATTTAATAAAATATCGACTATTATCATTATATTCAAAAACTAGGCTTTATTTTTATGTTATGAAAATTAATTCGCATATAAACAACATAATATTGTTTCATTTTTCTGAATAAAACTTTACATCAAAGTTTGTATATTATTTATGTTCAATATATATTCATTTAAAAATAATGAAATACTATTTAACTCATGAAAAATAATGGAATTATTAAATGAAAATATTAAAAATTTATATTTTTAATATGTAATAAAATATAAATTTAATAATTTTTAAAGATCTTTTACAGATACTTGAAAGTATTTAAATTATTAATAAGGTGTTATATATTCAAATTATATATTCAATAATGGAATAACTATTATAAAAGAATAGTATTTAATAAAATATAACAGTATAAAGGATTCGAATTTTAATAGACATAAATTTATAAGAATAAAACTATTAATATATAATGTATATAAAAAATTTTATTTGAATTTTTAAAGTTAAATTATTTCAATTTTATTTAAGTTTATTTTGTACGATAGAATGTCAATTACACATTATATAGTTGAATATACATGATTAAATCAATTTTTAAATAAATTTTTTATAATTCAATAATCTTTGTTATGGTGAAACTAAGAATAAACACGTTGAGTTTACATTCATTTAAAAAATAGGAAGTTTCTGAAAAAATCAATTCTTTTATTTGTTAAAATTGTATGAACACAATTTATTCTGTTTCTAGTATTAAATATTTTTTAATAAATTAAAAGTTTATTCAAAATTGTATATAGTTTTTTACAACTTATAAATTAAACTTTAATTTTAACAAATATTTAAAGTTTTTATTAATTGTATTATTTAAATTAAAAATTAAAAACATATTAACAATTGCTATAAATTTATAGTAATCTTTGAAATAAATATAAATTAGACATTTATTGAAAATATCGTCAAAACAATAGGTTTTCTATAATTGAAATACATTCAATTGATTGTCTTTACGAAAAATATATAATTTATAACAAATAATATTGCAAATTTTATTCCAAAATTATTATAATTATAAATTATGTAGCTCATATATTGATTTAAATATTAATAATAGAAAAATAAAAATAAAATTTTGATGTAATATATAAAATGTTAACGTCTTGCTATTCTAATACTTATTTTTATTTTAAAGTTTTAGATAAATATAATTAATAAATAAACTAAGTTTATAATATAATTAGATATATTTGTTACTTTTTAATAACTTTTTTTAAAAATGAGTATTTATTTTTTCTATTTCATTTTAATTACTTTGATTTTTTTAGAATAATTATAAAATGATTTGATATTATATATTCCTATGATATTTAAATATTTGTTAAATTTGACATATATAAATTCTAAAGGAATCAAATCCATACAAACAACTTGTTTCATTATTTTCAAGAATATTATTTTTTATGTTTACCTTAATATTTTATATTATTATTAGAAGTCTTATATCCTACACAAAAGATAATTCTTTGAAGGCCTTTCTTAATCCATTAATGAATCACATCGTACTTTTTATGAGGCAGAAAAATGCTATAAAGTTAAAAGTAAAAATTAAAATCAAATAACAAATTTTACGAGAAAGTCAAAATTTCGAATATACAAAATTTGTATGATTCAATATTTAAAAACAATTCACTGAGAAATTTTCAAAAATGTATGTTTTTTAATTAAAAATGATATTTACACCAATTAAATATGCAAATTTATTAATTCTACATCTATAGTTTTTATTCAAACATAATTTGACGTTATTGTACTATTATATAATGGTAAGGTAAAATTTATTTTAAAACTATTTTATCGTTTATATGTTTCTTCGTGAGATTCATTTTATTTTTATAATGTACTTTTTATATTATTTTTATTTTTATAATATGTTTTATATATTAGTTATTTTTTATAAATATACATATATAGAATATAAAAATATTTTAATACAATTAAATATAGTCTGTTCATGGACAATTGATACTTGAATATTATGTAAATACAAAATTATAAAAATTACGAGTTTAAATATTTCTTCTTAAAGTAAATAACTTTTAATCATGAAATTATACTTTTTCTTAAATTTATTCCATATAAGTGTAACCATGATTTTGAAATACATAGAATATAGAATATCTACTTTTTTTAGCATGTTATTTTAAATTTTCATTATCGTATCATTACAATCTATACCAATCTTCAATAAACTTTGTTGTAAAAAGTTTTATATTACTAAAAGTAAAAAAATATATTTTTTATATATTTTGTTATCATTGATTTAGCTTGTTTAAAACTATAAAAACTGATTTCAATTATATTATTTAAAATATTACTTTAAAAAGTATCAAAATAATTATAAAGTTAATATTTATTATCTTAAACACTGGTAGATTGGTAATAGTTTTTAAACTATTTTAATAGTATTTTAAAGTTACTTTTTGTAATTCTATATTATATTATTATAAAATGATGAATGAAAAAAGTAAATTTAATTAAAGTACGTTTTGTTTATAAAGATTTAGATTTTCTTATTATAAAACTTAAGAAGGTTTATTTTACTAAATAAATTTGTTCAACGAATATTAAATATATGAAAAATAAAATATAAGAGTTGAATATAAAACTTAAACTTAATCACTTATACTTGAAATTCAACATACTGTTTTCAGTATATAATATACATGAAGCCTATATATTATGATTTACAAGAAATAAATCTTTATTATAAAATTGGGAACTTTTATTTAAAAATAGAAGTTTTTAAATATACAGAATAATAGATTCTAATTTAGTAAATATTATATTTAATTTTTACACTAATAATGGAGTTACAAATGTTTCCGAAGAATATATGTAATTTTACATTTACTTTGATTCATAATTCAATGTATTATACGCATTTAAATTAAAGTAATTATTACATATATTATAATATGTATCATTACATGTAGATATATTTTTTAAAAAATATTATACATTCACTTGTATTTTTTCATATTTTATATAAGATTAAAATTAAATGAAACAAGGTAATCTTTTTATTATTTTAAATTAATTTTTCAATTGTATGTTGTAAAAAAATCAATATATATATTATATTTATGTGTTTTAAAAAGTAATAAAATATCATTTTTTTATTTTATTATTTCTTGAACTATACACTTGTATCGTAATTTCGGAGAATAAAAATGAAATTAAAAAGATCATCTATTAAATCGTCAATAAACGAATTATAGATGTTAAAAAAGATTAAATCGTGTTTTTCTTTATAATTAGTTTTTATATCTATTTTATAAATTTTCTGTTAAAATATTTAACTTTCTTAACTAATTAATATTTACAAATTTTTCATCTCATTAATTACAATAGTTCAATTATTAACAACATATGAGTTCATATAAGTTTTATTAACCCCAGGTGAAATTATATTGTATTTGATTGAACATAATTAAATGATAATTATAGTTTGGCAACTTATTGATACAATATAGTGAATCATATTCTTAATTGAATTTTTTAAATTTATAAAATGATAAAATTATTGTGTATGAACCTCTTGATGCAAAGTATATTTTCATTTAGATGAAAAATAATATCCGTACGATCTTAAATTTGCAATTATAATTTTATTTTTCTAAATACCGATTCTGTAATTAAATTCAAATAACATTATGATTGTCATTTTCGTGGTAATTTATAATTTAATACCTTGTGACCTTTTTATTTTTGTAAAAAATAATGAATTTCTGATATTTCTTTTTCCCAAATTGAAATATTAAAGAAAAGCTTTAACAAACATAATTTCATTTTAATCATTAAAAAAATTACTTTTTTTTTTATTACAAGTTGAACTGCAACAATTTTAAACTGCAATAGCCAGCTCGATCAGATTGTATTTTTTAAATAATCTTTACTTTTTTCTTTCAACGACTCACGTGTACATTCAAAGGGGGTGGCTGGGGGTGTGCAGCCATATTTTCCGATCCTGGGCGTAAATACACTCAAGAGGTCTGAGAACATGTGTACACATGCACACGCGCGCGCGCGCACACCCACACACCCACCCACACACACACACACACACACACATTTTCGCTCAGCTTTGAAAAATCTTTGGTAAAAAAGCGCACGTAACGCGTTTGTAGGTAGCGTCAGCGGGAGGTAAAAGAGGAGCGCCGACACGTTCGCCGTGCACTTCCCCTTTTCGCTGCCATTCCAAAGAGACAAAAATGAAACAGACTAAGAGGGTTGAGAGGGACTCGGAGGCGGGAGGGAGGGAGGGAGGGAGGGAGAGGAAAATCATGTTTCACAGGTGGCGAGGAGGAGGCAGGTTCGCGCTCTTTGTTAAACACAGACAAACAATGATGGGAAGGAATGGGTACGGATGCTCTTACATGTGCGAATGTCCGTGGGCGATGCGTGGGTGGCGGCGGTCGGATGAGAGTATCGGGAGGTGTGCGAGGGGATGGGAACCGAGGGTAAAAAGAAGGACCGGAAGTGAGATAAGAACTGTTTTTAATGAAAGTACTGACGTCCTTGCCGAAAATGTTACGTGTGACTTTTCACAATAGAAAATTTCATTTTTACGGAATCAAGTGTCCTCTCTTATTGAAATATTATAGCTAGAAACTAAAAACCAACTGACGAAAAAGTCACGTCTTTTTTGTTTGTTTTTGATTATTCACGTGTATGAAATAGGCCTATATTCATATTCGTCTTAGATGTATGAAACCCAAAGACCATTTTTCTTTGCAAAATCATTTTTTATACATGATCCTTTCATAAATAATTTAACAAAAAAATATTGTATTCATTCAAATTGTTTATTGTTCATACATTTATAATACATTTGATTAACATCGTCAGTTTTTTATTGTTAATAAATTTATTATAATATTCTGTATTATCTACATTATACAATCTGACTTTATGATTATATCTTTTCATACAGAAAAAAGTATTAAAAAAGGTTTGATTGCACGCTTTTTATGATATAGAAACGAATGCAACAATGATATTAAAAATATTTTGCAAATATATTTTTTTAAACTACTTTTTTTGCATTCTATTCATGTTTCAGAATTATAAAAAATAAATTAATTTATTAGTTATATTGATTGGCACAATGTTTATTTAAAAGTCAAATATTAATGACAATATATGTAAAAAATTTATTTTGAAGTTTTGAATTTTATGTCAAACTGTTACATTTTTAGTTTTCAATGATCAAATAGTAATAAAATAGAATAATAAATATTTTTATAAATATCAAATATAATTTTAAAAAAAATACGTGTACAATTATTTTTGAAAGTATTTTAATATTAAAAACATTTTATAGTTGCAAACATATGTAAAATATTAGGGAAAAAATCACTTGGTGAATTACACGATGTACGTGTACTTTAAAGGATTATACATGTTACTTTTTACAAGTCGTTCATCTATATTTTTTATGAAATTTTATCCGTAATATTTATATTATTCAAGTGACGCAGACAGACGACAAGTAGAAAGAATTTTGAAAAAAGTAATTTCCAATTTTTTTCATTTGAATTAAAGTTAAGGTGCGGATTATTTTGTTGAAATTCCTTAAAATATCACCGGTTTGTTAAATAAAAATTAAAATATAATAATATTTATAGGAATGGAAATTAAACAATAATCTCGATGCATAAATCATACAAAAAAGGCACGGAAAGAAATAAAATGAGCAAATGGGCGAAGTAAAACGCAGTCAAAGATTGTGCGTGCGTGTACGAAGTAAGATGAGAAGAGAAAAGAGGGAAAAATAACACACAAGAGGAAAGCCAAGAAGTACGATAAGAAAGAGAGGGGCACAAGTGGAGTAGAAAGTAAAAGGGAAAGCGATAACTAAACAGAGATAAAGGTATAATGTTGAAAGGGGGGGAGAAGGGGAGGCTAGTGTGGAATTTGGTGAGTGACAGGGAAAGGGAGGGAGAGAAAGTGTGGAAGAGGGGCAGAGGTGATGAAGGTAGCGGGTGGTGCGGAAACGTCAGACCGTTTGCAAAGAGAGCGAGCGAGATAGAGAGAGAGAGGGAGAAAGAGATGAGTAGCTCGACTTCGAGGGCGCGCGTTCAGGCGCGGACTCGAATGCGACGGCGCCCGGCTCTCTTCTGTCAGTTTCAATCGCGCTCTCCACCAGAGCACCCGGATAGAGGACTGGTACAGGAGCCAGAGAGCCCAGCTCTGCCCTCGACGCGAGTTTTTAGAGAACCCGGTGGAGAAGATGTTGCGCGCGATAATCCTCCCGGATGACGAGGATCGTATGAGAGGATGATCGTCGACAGGTGACCGGGCCGCCTCGGAGCCGCGTAAGTGGTCTCTTTTGTTGTGGGTGACGATGATTATGATGATGATGTCGATGATGTCGATGATGTCGATGATGTCGATGATGATGATGATTATGACGACGACGACGACGACGACGACAACGACGATGATGATAATGATGATGATGCCTTCCTTGACCCCTAGCCGATGGTGCGCGCGATCGACGAGGAAGAGCCGAGTGTCGTTCGTCGAGTTTTACCGGTGCCGCGTGATTTGCGCGCGGTCGCAACGTGTCCATCCATTCGAAATTTTGTGGATTCGCTATTTTAAGTAAACGCGTTTAATTTCGTTCGGAAGCACGTCTCCCTTCTTTTTTTTCTCCTCTTTTTTGTTTTTCTTCTTTTTTTTTACGCCCGTTTACTGCTTCTTTCCGTATGTGCGGCCGAGAGTAACGTAAGTTTACAGGGAGTGGAATTGTTTTTGCACGAGTGGAAAACAGAGGTAAAGCGAGAAAAAAATGTCGTTGAGTCGTGGGCAGAATTTGCGGTTACATTTTACTGTGGGCGGTGTTGATCCTGGATGATAAAAATATTATTACTTAATAAATCCCTTGAATACTACGTTTATTTGTTTGTTTTCGTAATGAGATATATTAAGGAAAAATGAATTATTTAAATCTTACGTTTTAGTGCACATTTTTCAAATGTGAGATTATGCAAATATCAAAATGTGCATAATTTATCGATGGAAATTTTCATTTTTTGCAATCGATATTTTCTAAAATTATTAGATTCGAACATTTTTCAGATTAAAATATTTGCAGTATCAGCTGTTTTTAAATTTTAAATCAAATCTTTAAATTTTACAGTGATTTTAACTATTTTAATGCTAATTAAAAAAATTAAAAACAATTATTTTGTCCATTTTTTTTTAGTGTCAATTTTAATTTAATATTGTTATAATCTCACTGACATATAATCTTAAAGATTTGATTGTAATTTTATTTTATTCTATTATATATGTGTTTATATATGTGTAATCTATAAATTAATTTGCAATTTTTTTTTATATTTGCTCAATAATAAGGGTTTAATGTATGAACTATTTAATTTAAAATTAAATAAAATATTTTTATACACAGTATAAAAATAATAATATAATGGTATAAGCCCTACGGTGTTATATGTGTAAAATCAGTTGTATGAATTTTATTTTTTTAAATATTTATCTAAAATTTAGTTTAATATATGAAACGTATGATTAACGATATCTTATGAATTCGTATTAAATGAAAATATCAATGATCATTTTAGTTATATCATAAACATAGAAACAAAACAATAATTTAAAATAATATATTATGTTGCAATTAATCTCAAAATCATAATTTATAATTTTATATTTTTTTAAGACATATAATACTAAATAATTACATTGTAGAAATATTAGTAATGCATAAATCATTATTTTTCTTTTTTTTTCTAATAATTCACTCTAATTTTCACTTACATTTTTACATAATAATAGTTGAAGAAGTTTTCAATTAGTAAAATGAGAAATGCATTTAAACGTTGAATTCTAATTTACTATTTCAATGTTCCATTCTTTTAAAGATAATTATTTATTTTTTATTAATTATTTTGTAGCATTAGACTTGTTTCCTGAAATTTAATTTATTTTATTTATTTTGGTAATAAATAATGCTGAAATTAGTTTTACATTTGCAATGAAAGATTAATTAATTAGTTTGACTGATTTTAGTTTAAATTAAAAAATCAAGATAATGTTCTTGTTCTCGTTCTTCATCGTTTCACTTAAATGTATTTTATAGATGTATAAAATTATATTTTGTAAATATAAATATACAATAACAGTGTACATCTTGAAAACATTTAATAGTTAACGTAAGAACATATCTATAAAAATGTTATTATCGGCCTAGTAATTTTCCAATAAATAATTTCAAAATACTGTCCCATATTCTCTTTATATAAATAAATTTATGGTGTCAAAAATACAGCTAACCTAGAGAAGGAAAAGATAGATTTAAGAAGTTATTTCTGAAAGTATGTATACACATGTGTCTGCATGTGTGTAACGCACACATACACATATATTCTTTTACGTTCCTTTTGTTTTCCTGTCTTCTGAAGAAAAAGAAAAAGGCTCATGATTTCTCAACTCCCTTATATTTTTTATTGCACTCTTTCGTACTAAATTGCTTTTAAAACTTAAAGAATCTTCGGTTGCATGTATTAGAATTCTCGGATATCAACTTTCATGGATCACATAACATTCTATATATTTTTCAGTTAGTGAAATAAAGCATTTTCATACAACTCATTGAGTTTTGAATATTAAACAGGACCATTTCAGGAGCTAAATTCCTATTTTTCGTTTATCATATTCACTGTCTTGTGTGATGACTCGAAACTTAATTAATAATATTCAGTGTATTTTTCAGATATTTAAAAAATCAGCTAATTTCACATTGAATTTCTTTTGGAAATTAGAAAACTAAATTTAACGATGTAAGGAATTTTTAATTATTTTAAGAATTTAATAATATTTTTTAACATTAATTTATAAAAATTAGTTTATTATAATTATTTTTTAAAAAAGTATTAGAAACAGAAAAAGTTAATTAATTTAATTTATTAATTAAAAATAAATTAAATTACCTATTAATTTTTATAAATATAAAAGTGATAAAATAATAAGTTTTATTTTTAACAATAATTTTCTAATACGTAAATAAAATTCGAAGCATTTTTAAATTATACTATACATATGTTATTCATATGTAAATTTTTTTGTACTTTTTTACAATCGCACTTACAAACTTATATACACGCATTTAATAAATTTTTGGTTCGTATAGGAATTTAAATAATTGATAGTGTATATATATTCATTCCATAATAATTGGTTTTTTCAATTTCTTAGATATTATGAATCCTTGTGTATAGTGACTATGATAATTGATTCTTGAAACTGTAAATTATGTTAACTTAATAAAAACAATGTACATTTTTTAAATTAATTTTAAATGTAGAAATATCTATTTTAGTTTTATAAAAATGATATAAATATTTATTTAAAATCAATTATATAGGAAAAATGCATTTGATTGAATTACAGAAGGAAACTAATTTTATAAAGAACCAATATCATAATTATACGCTTGTAAAATTACTATTTAGAATTATTAAATTTTAATTTTTTATAATTTTCATTATTTTTTTTCTACTTTACTAATTCGATGTAAAATAATTTTTCACTGTTATTAAAATAATTAATGGGTGATTATCTTTTCGGAATATATTACGTTAGTAATTATTAAAATATTTTAAGTATAAATAATATTGAAAATCTAACCTTAATAAAGTATTTTTATTAATATAAAACATGTATTAATTGTGTAAAAAAAATTGAACTAAATTTTTAATAAAATTGTAAAATATTAAAAGAAATTATTAAAATAAACCACCTATACATTCACTTGAATATTGTGATAATATGTTAAGCATTTGTCGACCGTTTTCCTATCCAATTTTATTGGGATTTGCCTGAATCTGACTTTCTTTTTTCTCTAAAAAAATATCGCTAACAAGTGCAATTTTATTTGTGAAGTCACCGAAGGAAAAACGTCGACCACGTGAAAGGTCAGTTTTTCACAATGAGCTTTACGTTTATTTTTATAAAAAAATATTAGATTCAAAAGTCTTCGAATCAAAAAATAAAACTGAATTTGATGAATGAAAATTCTTGGTGTCTGTAAATTCCTGATTTTTTTTCAAATTCTGTATTTAAAATTTAAAAGAGTATTTCCTTGTTTTTACAAGAATTTTTTTACATAAAATCAAAATTTATCTTACTCAAATAAACGACGCATTTGTGAAAATTTTCGTTATAAAATACTGTAGTTTATCTATTAAAAAAAAAAAAATAATTTAAAAAATACTTTTATGATTAACTTTTTTTTTAATGAAAGGTAATATTTTCCAATAGCTGATAATGGTACAAATGTTAATTTATAAATTTATATAATAAATTAAAAAATTTTATTATGTCTCCATTAGAGTAAAATCATTTATTAGCAGACATAATATTCGTTACTTTTAATTACAAATTTTATTATTTTATTGTAATAACAACTATTTATGAATTTCAATAACAATTATTCAAATAAATAAAACTTATTTATTACAAAGCTAGTGAATTGATACTGAAATAAGAGTAGTTTCTTTAGTTTCAATGAAGTTGCACTGTATGAGATTCCTTTAGAGATCTTACGATATGCAGACTGGCTTTTTTTGACAAAAATTATAAAGGCTAAAAAATACAAGCGTTTCGATATTTAATATTTGTGATTTTTGTAAAGAGTAGTTGGCATATTATAAGATTTTCGAGTCAATGACTCATATGCAGTGCATGATAGATACTAGAGAAAGAGTTCTTATTTCAGTATCAGTTGGCTCGCGTAGTGATATCTATATATTTGAAAACGTGTTTATATGTGTACATATATTTATTTCATCTTATAACCAGATACTCACGAGAATTAATGTCAATTTATTATTCTTTGTTTATTCATATTCGGATTTGTATTTTATGATCAATTATACGATAATTGCCCGGTTGAATAACATAATAAAATTTTATTTACATTGAATCTATAAAGCAAATATTGAATAATATTTATTTCTTTATATTGGGAGTTCGTTGAATTCGGTCAAATGTATGAATAATTATTACAATCGAGAACTTTACACGAAAGACATTTTATTCCGAAGATATTTTAGCTACTTACAATGTGCATTTATTAACAGAAGTTAAATATGCTTTCTAATAAAAAATAACCATAAGTTCATAAAAAGAATTTACAACAGCAATATTAATTTAAACATATTTCGCGTAAAAAAGTATACGAGCACATATGCACGCACAGGTAACAAACGCTCAAACTTTTGTTTATCATTTGAAGTCTTTAAATTAAAAGTGTCGAGTTTCGTCTTTTTATTGAATGCGTAGACAATGTTTTACAGTTTTGATATCACATATTCGTTTTTAAAGGAATCTTTTACTATGAGGTTAGTAAATGGTGATACTTATATGCACCGAGAAAAATATGCAGAACGAATAATCCCATGGGCGAGGTTTACAAGGTATTTATGTCTATAGGGTTGAATATTCCATTGAATTGTCGAAAGGTTTGACTTTAATAGTGGCACTTTAGTAAATATTTCTTTTGTTTGTTTTTTGCAGTATATTTTTTAGTTTTTATTCATTTTTTATACGACGTGATTCAATGTTTCTAAAGAGTAAATTTACAGACCCTGCATAATATTGGTTTTCACGATAAATATATGCAATATGTAATATAAAATCCTTTTATTGTGCAAGCAAAGCTTATAATTTTTGAATTTTAGTGTAAATATAAATTAATATTTATTTTTTAACTTTAAATTTCGATATTCTACAGAAATAGAAACAAAAATAGTTTTTATTATTTTAATTTAACTCGCTGTCAAACAAGTTATTATTTAATGTAAAATAAAAATATTAATAATTTTTCTATATCAATACAAGAATACATGATGAATATATTATGATATTTTATTTAAGCAGTGATTATACTACTTATAATTAAGATGCATTTATCTTGATTAGTACTATTAAGACATATATCTTAATTAATAAGTAAAATATTATTTAAAGTTTTGACTTCTTAGATTTAAATAATGCAATAGTTTACTATAAATATAATTTTAATTATGTTTCATACAAAACTATAGGTTCAATAGTTCATTTATTAGATTCACTTTTATTTTACGAGATTATTTAAAAGATTTTGTTTACAAATGTATTTTGCCAATTTTATTTATTATCATAAAACGTATTACTTATTTAATAAAACAGGTAACAGAAAAACTAAATGTACATTATAAAAATTAGTATGTATTTATTATACTGAATTATCACAATTCGGTACATGTCTACATTTTTTTTTAAATATTTTAATTTCAATCTATGCCATAAAATATAATAGACGACAGAGTTTTTAATATAACTATATATTTTAGTTAAATACAATAAATGTATAATAGTGTCGTTTTTAAATCACTCCACTTTATTGTTTACGTTGGGTAAAGTGTCGTAAATATTTAAGTTTCTTTACAGAAAGAGTTTCACTGCCATTTTTGTAAATTTGACAAATATTTGATAATCAAGATTGTTCAAACTTCTTGCAAAATTTAAGCCAGTTTTCCAAGTACATAGTGAATTTCATAGAACCTATATATTTAAAAAATTTGAGTTATATTTTATGTTTTAAAATTTTTCTAAAAATTTTGATTAATTTAAGATAAATTTCTTTTATTTTTTAATCTAATAGAAAAATTATACAGATACTTATTTTTGTTATATATTTCCTGTATTATTTTTTGTTTCTAGCACTCATTCAATGTTCTGATATTGGTAGTGAAATTATAGTTGTCAACTTTGCTCGAGTTACTTTTGAAAAGTACTTTTACATACATTTTAAACACTTGTAAAAAATTTTCTCCCTTTTTCTACTCAATTACTTAAACATGATAACGAGTTTTTTCTATAAAAAAATACATTAACATATAACAAACAAACAATAAAGTTAATTTTATTCTAGCAAGAATGTATAATTCTTATAGTAATGAAAATAAATGCGTTGAAATTTAGTTATATTTACATAGCTTAGAAATATTTAACATTTACTGCAAATATTAAGTAATTATTATGCATTAGATCGTAAATATCATAATATATTTTTTGAATATTTGCTGTTTATATTTAATAAATAAAATTCGTTTTATGTTATATGCTTATGTAATTCCTCAAAGCTAAAGCATATATATAACATGAGATATATAATAGTCTAACTTGAAAATAAATATTTTTATCTTATATTTGTAATTTAAACATAGTTTATGTGAAGATATTTAAAAAATTTTTGCATTTAAATTAAATTAGAAAATGGTAGCTTATAATTTTTTCTGAATGAAGAACTAATTGAGTTATTGATTCAGTAAAAAAATCCAATTTTGTAACTATTATAAATACTTATCATTTAAAACATAGTATAATTCATATAAAAAATTCGATTAAATATAAAATTTTATTCAATAATATTTTTATTTTATTTTATTTAGTAAATTGAGCTTATTTTATTACAATTGTAAGTTTCTTTCAATTATAATAACAAGAGTGTAAAGTTTTGAATAATTCAAAGGTTTATAACAAAATTGTTTGTACACGAAATGTTCTGTTGTTTTTTTTTAGAAATGTTTGGAAGTTTCTTAGGTCATTTTTAAAGACATTTAATAAATTTTCTCCGAAAAGTTTGAGAAAGAAAAAACTTGAATGACTTTATAACTATGGATAAAATGCACAAAAAAGTTGTTTATTCATTTTTTGATATTAAACATTTCTCACAAAGTATTAACATTTGCGGTACCAATTTATGTCAATAATTTAGTATTTGGTAAAATATTAAAGTTTTGTACAATCCATTCAGTATTTTCTTTTTTCATTATTGGTTTTTGCTATTTGTTTATTTTGTGAGACAGGAAAGAATGATTTAAGGCAGATATAAAATAATCGATCATTTCTCATCATTACCGTTTGATTCCAATGTCGTATATGTAGTGAATTTGTTAAATTCCGACTTTTTGTTATTACAGATTGGAAATTCGATTGCATCAATTTACTATCCATTGTTTACTTTATTTAAGCAATAAACATTTTACGACAGGTGCATGACCAGTTCAGAATGGATTCCATTAGCGATAGAATGCGTATCGTAGGCTCGTCAAAATCCAATTTAAGAATGACCATAAGAGTGAATAAACAAGTTTCCATAATCCAGTGACGGATCTGAAAAATCGATTAGATTTGATGCATCCCGATGGAGTTCTTAAATCGCGAATACCCCCCCTCCCCTCTCTTTTGCATTGAAGTCATGCAACCAATTCTCGACTAATGCATTGCTATAATTGCCAACAGCTGCCTTTCCCATGTTCCCTGCATTGATGCTTCGTCGTCGAGTCTTCGGAGAAGACCCTCCGAGTGCATTTGCACTGATGTCGACGCCAACATTGACGCCAATCCAGACGGTGATACCAGCAAAATCGTCGCCTTTTTTCTCTCTCTTGAAGACGCCAATATTCAATTCGGTCTCAACGCCGATTTCACTAGCTTTATGCGGGTTTCATCGCACTATTTACATCTCGTTTACTTTTTGCATTTTATTTTCGTGTTGATATATTTTTCTCGTGCTGCCTTCGGGGGTATCGGTTATGTGGGTGCTGAATATTTTGCAGGAAGCTGCAAAAGTAAGTTTTCTTAGCATAGTGGATACAATTAAGCCGAGAGGTATAATTCAGAGGCTTTCAATGGACCCGATAAATCGAATATCCATTCTTTATAACTACTTGTAAAACTGCATGTAAGAGCTTTTCTTGAATAACTTATTTTATCACAAATGTATTTTCTTAGAAAATAACATTTGCTGAAGGTACATTTTAGAGAAGAAAATGGAGCATTAACTGCAAAAATTATTTACCGAAGAAACTTCAATAAGTATTGCAAGAATAAAGTACAAAGTACGAAATTTTTTATGTATCCTGAATCAAATGTAATCTTTTAAGGTCATTAATTCAGTACGCATTTCGTTTAACAGTTCAGTAAGAGAACTATTCAATGATTTTTATTTTAAATAAACCGATAAAAACAATTATGTAAGTGTTTTATTAATTTTTTTTATTTAATCTTAATTATAGAGTTAAAATTTAGAAATTAAAGTTTAAAAAATTTATTTATTCTTGAGTCATCAATAAATTTTTTTTCTGATATATATTTATTTTTTTCAAATTAAAAAAAAAATTAAATAAAAAAATAAATAAAATACAGAGCGTAGATCAAAATATTCACGTAGTTCACAAATAATATGACTTTTTATGCACAGTTTTAAGCCAAGAAATGTATTTCTGAGATATACTGAGTTTTCATACATTTGAATTCATCAATCATGTATTATTTCAAACATAACATAGAAATATTTTATTTCATTATATAAAAATGAATGATTTCACTTTTTGATATTGATACATTAAAATTAATATTATATATTTTATTTTTTTGCACATTCACTTTATATATTTTGATACCATATTATCCAATTTTCCTACAATAACATTGTATCAATGTTCTATTATTACTTGTTCAATTATTAAATTCGTTATTATTGTAATCAGCTTGTCTATTCAATTTATTAATTGAATTATGTATTGTATGTGTATTTAAAAGTTTATTATTTTTAATGACTTCAAGTTATATTTAATAATCAGATATCTTTCATTATTAAATATCCAGTAATTGTATGCCACTCAATTGATTAAAATCGGTACATCAATCTGCTCAACATAATTGAAATATAATTATTTATAATAATATTGCAGTTTAGGTTTCGTAGTAAAAAATAAAATACTTGTTTTTAATGGCAGCTTAGAAGTAAGCAAAATTATTGTTGACATGTACGATATTTTATATGTTGCAATACTTCAATTATTATATGCGGTTGAATTTTTTTATTGGAACGATAATGTGGATTGAATAACTAGTTCATAAATTAAATGAAACATTAATTATTACATAAATATTAATTATTAGATAAATATTTACTGCATTTTTTAAAAAAATTGTTAACAACATTTTGAATAAAATGATGTATAATCAAATTTTCTAGAAATATGCAATATCAGATAATTACAAATATTGTATTATCTGGAGTAATTTGGTAACGTAAATTACAAGAACTTTAATGTCAGATTAAAAAAAATTTGTAAAATCGGAATTTAATAAATAGTAACTTTAATTCATCAATCTATTTTATGATATCGAGTTCATACGAGTGAATTTTACACACGTTAGTACACATGTTAGTTTTACACATATATAATACAATTCCAATAACACCCTCCGTTTTTTCCAAGTCATCACCAAAAATTCTCCATTGAATTATTTATCCAAGTCAATTGTTTAAATTTCTTTTTTTCCCTTTTTACTCAATAATTCAACGATAACGAGACGATTAACCTTACGCTCCTTATTCTCCAGGTAATCGTGGGGGAATTTTTTAAAACCGATTGTTCTTTAAATGTCGGGATCGTAAAGGAAAGGGCCGATTCGGAGCTTCGGCAACGCGCACTTAGGGGAAGTTGTTCGAGTGCAAAACGACCGGGGCAACGATTTCCTGAAGATTGGTCGTGACGGCCAGGAACGGAATGGCGATCGCGAAATCGGCGAGGAGGCAGCCACCGGCACTTCATCCACGCCGAGGCATTATGCGGATGTTAAAAAATTTTAGTGCCCGTTAAGGCGATCATTTTCTCGGACACGTACAGCTAGAGTGCCTCGTTTTCTTTTCAGTTGAAAATTGAGATTTTTACTGTGGACCCATCCCCAGCATCCTATGCGAGCTGGGTGTGGGTGTTTACGCGGGTGTTTATTTACGTGGACACACGTGCGTCGGCGCATTTATTCTTCTTCGTCAAATTTTTAAGATATAATTAAAATCATTATTACCGATCTACTCGAGAAAACTGTATAGAATATTTACGGTAGCCTGAGTTTCCTAAATCGTATAAATGATTATTTTTCACTCCGAAGAGATTTTAAATGGAGTTTCGTTATTTATTGAAAAGGATTTCCATTTTGAAAATGAACTCGAAATTTATCTTCTTTATCGATATAAAAATAGTAATATGAAGTATAGAAAAATGAAATGTTTATCACATTTATAGATTTTACAAAGTTCGATAACAAATATTTTGCTCGTTAACACTTATTGGAACCGTATGTTCATTTTGAAATAAAAATTTAACTGGCTAGAGTAAACTATTTTTTAAAAAGAATATATATTAAAAAATACAAAGTTCATTAAAATGCAAAGTAAAGAGAATATTGTAAATACGCATGAATATTTAAACAAACTGACAATATCAATGTTTTTACATATAAATAATAAAGAATAAAAAAAAAATTCCGATGATTTCTATTAAATAACTTAACTTATGAGATTTTATTTCATGTCAAACAGTTTTCAACTCTTCCATAAAACTGACATGTTAAATTATATTAAGAAATATAAAGTACAAGCGGTAGTGATTTTCGTACTAAATAAACGCGAATACCGTTGGTGTTGATATCATGTGTTTTGATGTTATTTCACATTTGATTGAAATATGATATCAAGTTTAATAATATCTCCTCAGATGCTTCTACTTAAAATTTTATTGTATTATATATCTGCTCTTTGGTGCACTGTACTTTAATTTGAAAACTGTAGTTGGCACAAGTTTAAGTATGACTATCAAAAAATTGAATTAAGTATTTCGATGTATTTTTAGATTACTATTCATCGAATCGAGATGTATAGAAAAAACTTTATACAAGGCAAATAACTTCTCTTTTCATTAAGCTTTAACAATAATACCTTGGGCTTTCATTTAAATAATTCGATTACTCATTTCCTGAAGCAGCTTAATAAATTAATTAATTTGATTTTGTTTCATGCCTTTTTATACAAAATTTTGTTACACTTTTGTACGTTAATAAACAGTCAATAATTAAAAATAATCACTGATAATTTCGCATGTATTTCGTAACAGAGAAAGATAAAAAAGAACTCATTCTTTCTTTGAGTATATTGCTATTCTAAAAATACAGGAATAGAATGACTTTTAATACCTATCTTCGATTCAATAAAAGAATGTTTAATTTCTTCACAAATAATCAACTTTTATTAGAAACAATATAATATTTTATTATTATTATTATTACAACAGATAATTTTTTAATAATATTTATTTTTATTATTTCTTTATTATTATTTTATTTCTTGTGTTTCATGTATTACATTTGTAAATAAAATTTTTTCTTGTAATGTCTTGAGCTATAACTCACGATTTAAAATAGATCTCAGGTAATTATACATCGCATTAGTCTTAAATAGTGCTTTTTAAAAGAAAAGAAGGCATATTTAATTCATATAGTTAATCGATTCCAAAAAAAGAAGATACTAACGATTAGGTGGGAAATCAATATAGAATTCACATGCCATTCATTGCCTCGAGTTCTCTATTGCCAATTCTCCCACATTTTGCAAGATTTTCGACTCTATTATCCCATTGTACTTAAGCCTTACTTTTCCTCCACTGAGTACCTACATAATCTTTTCTCGCATCGACAAGCCCAATGACTTTAACTTATCGTGGAGGATAAAACAGAGAGAAGAAAAGAAAAGGAGAAAGTGTATTCGTTTCTTCTATATTTGATGAAAATTTCCTTGATTTAATGTTGGGAGAGGTTTAGTATCATGTGAGAGATGCTTTTGGTTCTGATTTGGTCAGCTCATCTTGCCATAAGAGAGCTTCTATGGGTTTTTATTGGTATATAAAAAAAAGCGAATATCTGATATTCTTATTCGGATTGAGTGTGTATGATGTATGGCGTGAAATATTATTTTAATATCTGTGCAAAGAATCGAATCTGAAATTACACCTGAACGGTGTACAGAAGGTATTTTAACAAAAGCAAAGAACTTATTTTAAGTAAAGCGAGCTATCAAGATATATGCTTCTTATTACTTTTATAGGTTTTGTATGAAATATGTTCGATATTTTTTACTGCAACGGGAAATAATTTATACAGCGCAGAGAGTAAAATCGTAGACTCTGAAATTAATTGATGAACTTTCGTTTTCGCGACTCTTCCGAGGAATATTTCGCGGGAGAATAAAGTAGTCGAAAGTGACTCGATCTAACGGCACATTCGCTTTAATTGTTTTCTGTATAAATGCCGGGGAGCAGAGAGGTAGTTTGCAAAAATAAAAGGGCAAAGCATTTAAGCCGGATTATGTGATTCCAAGAGTTTACAGAAACGCACATGTAGTTGTTTCATACAGAACCTTGTTCGCGCTTTTTTTTATATTACAACTACAGCTGCCGTTATTTTGCCCATCGTAATTCTTCGTTCTTTAAAATTAACGAGCCCTTTTTTCATCCTCCCTTTTTGTCTTCTTCCATGACAATCCCGCGCGCGCTCTTCACTTCAGTTTTTAAACACGCTTTTTCATCTTTGAGAATTCTGTTTTTTGAATAATACCCACCTCCTTTGAACCACTTAAACCCTGAACGTCCTTTTTTACGATTTTTATGCTTCCAATTATAAGCTCGAGTTTATTGTAATAATCGAGCTCCATGGCTCGGACTTTCTGTTCAACAGTTATAATTGACGAAAAAATCCCAGTTTTAATATTATTTTTATTTTATTTCATAATTCTTATTTTTATTTATTTCTTTTTTTTTTTTTTTTAAGACCTATCGTTGAAGGCCTTTCGTTAATATGGAAATGCAAAAAAGGGTTCTTTATTGCAAAAAATTTGTTACATTAAAATTTACGAAAAAATGGTATTATTTTTTTTTAAGTGGTTCAATTTGAAAAAATATATAAAAGGTATTTTTTGTTTTAAAATCTATTTGGTCGAATAAGTATCATAGTGCACAAAATACAGGTGTGGGCTTAACACTAAACTAATTAACAAAATAATTGAAGAGTTAGTTTAATGCATGAAATTTGAATACAAGAAAAGTTTTTGAGTTTATTTCTAATTACAGGGGTATATTTTATTACATCATTTATGTGGATTTGAATTTGTTAATTGGTCTTGATTATGTACGATAAGTAGATAATTTTAGTAACTTGTAAAGCAACCTAAGAAATTTTTATATTTTCTTAATTTAAACATTTTTCCTTTGAATATTTTATTTTTACATAACATATATGTAAATAACACACTTTTGTGTCAGTTACGTGTAATATAAGAAAAAACGAGCGACTTTAAATGTAACGCATGCATTTCAAGAACTGTTGAACAATATAAATGTAGCGGAACTTTTACGATCACTTGATATACGTGCATATTAATCTAATTTTAAAACTAAATAATTATAAAACAAATGAAAAGTATTAATTATAATCGTGAAAATTAATAATGAATTTTAGAGAATTTTTTTGTTTGATACCTTGTGATAAATTTTAGTATAATCAGAATATATTTCTATTATTTATACATCTGTTAAAGTCAAGACATTCTTTCAGAGTTATTCTTATAAGTTAAAATTTATGCATGTAAAGCTTATCATTGGCATGAATCTGCTTTTGATGCTATTCCAACACATTTTTTTTATTTCTCGAATTTAAATGTATTAAAGGAAAATTTACAGAAATATTAAAATCATTTTTTTTTTAAATTATACAAGTTAAAAGAATTTTTATATAAAAATGTGTCAAGCATTCAAACTTTATTTTTAATAATGTTTGGATATTTATATTGGATATTTATTTATATATATATATAAAGAAATATGTATCAATCTGTTAATATTACGATAACAATACTGAATTCAATAAATAAAATATAAAAACTAGTAGATTTAGCTATTATAAAATTAAATTAAATTTTAAATATTTAAATCTATATATTAATGAATTATGATGTATTCGGTACATGCTTGTATAATTTGTTCCATTGAATTCTGTTATTATATTACACATGTATATGCATTAAATTATCATACCAATTCATTTATCAAATTACATGTAGTATTACAAAACAAAAATTAATCGGATAATGTGTTGCGTGAGGTATAATTAAGATTTGAAAAATCATTGGAATCAAAGTTCAGCTTTAAAAAATAATTATTTAGCAATAAGATAAGATTTTATAAATTATAACCCTTAGTTCCACCATTGATTATCAAAAAATAAAGTTTATCAAAAATACACCCTACATTTACACCTTATTATTGGTTTAAAACTTGTGATCATTCAGATAGTATAATTGTGATATTCTCTAGAAAAATTACGTTATCGATACTAGTCCATAAACTAATACATCATCTTCAATTTTAGGAATCCGTAGTCATGTATTTCGAATTCAAAAATTATTTTTACACCCAACGTGTAAAGTTTATTTTTGAAAACATTGCATTCATCATGTCCAACTAGGAAGAGAAATATCAAGCGTCAGTAACGCACGTATTGAGTCATTTCTCTTCGTTTCATCCAATTAATATTGTCTTCGTGTGCATATAATATATCTTTCTCCACAAGTGCGAATAATCCCATAGAAAACCCGTAATTCACCGGCACACGAATGCCTACCTACACGAGTACACGAGGAAGGATAAAAATGCTTTTCTCTAGTACAAATGGAGCACGAAAGTTGTTTGATGAAGAGTATAAAATTGAACGCCGATGCGGAAGTCGTTTTAGTGATCATTTCTTTCTCTTTCTGCATTGGCAATTTGTAGCTTTTTCTTTCAGCCTTTAATTTTAGAATATTTGTTTAGAGTTTTAACTCTCGTTATAGAAAGCCTACCGAGAGATTTGCTGATGATCGACTGGATCTTCCTGAAAACAAGGACTTTTTCACAGTTGATTTAACAATTCGAATTGACGAATCAGAGAAACAATTACTGTCCAAAAAATGTTTTCCCTTGTTTTGTAATTGATTGATTCAAAGAAATAGTCGAAATAATGGTCAAAGAAATCTGTGTTTTTGTACATCGTGATATTTTATTAATGTATACATAGTAAATTGGGCATTGCAAAAATTGTATACAAACTTACTGAGCATTTTAATGGTTAACAATTTTTTTTGCAAATATTATTCTTATTTCTTTGTTTAATTTAATTTATTTAATTAGTATAGTTCACGTAATTTATACACTAATTTTTTTCAAGTAATTATACTTTAATTATTAATCATTGATTGAAATAAGTTTCATTTTTGTTATTTATATATACATTTGTCTATATTTATATATGGACAACTGGTTTTCTAAATATAGATAATTTAATTTTGTTATTATTTCAAAATTAAAACTTTTGAAAAATTTTTCGTTCTCATATTTACTTTAATAATTTACAATTTTAAGGAATAATCTTCTATAATCTTCTGTTTCTATTTATATGTTTAATCGCCTATTTCGAACTTAAATTATATTACAAAAGAGTCCTTGTTATCATTCTTTTCATATCTTGAAAAATTTGTTATGTTGTAAATAAAATATCTTTAAGAGTAGCTGTATAATGTTCATCTTAATAATTACAAAAAAAAAAAAAAAAAAAAAAAAAAATTAAAAAATGATTGTATCACTGTTGGAGTTAAAAATTATTTATGCTTTAAAATAGGGTAAGAAACTGTGTATCGCAAAAAATGTTATATATACAAGTGTAGTGGTAAAAATTCAAATTACTTTTATTGTCGCAATTTAATTATACGAAAAATTAAAACATAATACTAATTTTTTTTTAATAATCATACTATTGTCATAAAAATCACAATTAGAGCTAATGAAGTTTAGGCATAAAAAGAAAATTGCTACCTGCTGTGGAGGTGTTTAGGTTAGTTTACCGTCGCATGTAAAGTCATTATTTTAAGCCAGTGAGAAAATATAGTTTAATCTCATTTTATAATAATTATAATATTTAAAATTTATTTTATATAAAGTAATCCATTTTAAGTACAGCAAGCACTGGTATAATATGTATTACTTAATTCGTGTGCATGTACTGCTTGTGATTTCAAGGGTATATCTCGATTGCGTTTTTTCCACAAATGATAAGATTAATGAATAAAAAACACATTATTTCATTCTAAGCCTGAAAATAATTTGAACAAAAACAGAAGATACGGTAGTTTTATTTTTTAAGAGTTCATGTTTGATAATTCATATTGATTCTTATTTTAATACTCCCGAATTGGTATTTTTATCTTAGAGTGGGCTGAAAGATTAACAGAGTTATTTTTACTTTATTATTTCATTGCCAAAAAGGGTTATATCTTAATTTGTAAGTAGAAGAAACTATCGTTAAAGCTAAAATACTTTCATTAACTTACAAAAATTTAAATGATTGTTTGGCAGTGCAGTGTAGACCAGGGTATAATCAATTAGCATGACATAGTTATCAAAGAAGAAATTTTTTTAATTAATGAACGGTCTACGAAAGTGAGAAAAATTAAAAAATTTATTAATCAATTTAGCCGTAACGATGTTTAGCTTAAATTGCTTAGTAAATTTGTCCAAGCAGACCTATTGAAACAAGTTGCGACTTTTTACAGAACGTCGATTTTTAAGAAAGGCGAAAGGCCAATGAGGGGACTCGTAACCCCGGAAAATTGCGTTTCCAAGGCCTCCAACTGCACCAGCGACCACTATAATACAGCTTTTCCAACTGACTTCCGGAGTCCATCACCGCGGCAAGTCGTCCGAAATAAATAAACAGGAAGTCACAACCAGTTGGTTTGGAATGGTCATGCGAGTAATCCAAACGAGCAATTAGAGTTCGAGAACTGCGTACAGATTATGGTTCAGAGGTCAGGGGAACGTAAGGAATGCCTTTTGCTCGAGCTGCCACGTACCCGAGCTAATCTGGGGCAATTTTCCATTGGACATTCCCGGCCTCATCTCGAGTAATGAGCAAGGAAACGGCGGAGTTTCCTCGCAATGCGGAAATGCGGAGGAGGAAACGCGAGTTCCGAGTTCGCGAGGGACGAATGCGCCGGCTGTGTCAACCAAGAAAGTATGGGTGTTACCGGCCGAAGCCTCAATTTCGCCTGCGACAATCTGTCCACGTTTTCCGCGCTAAATTGGGATAGATTAAATGGAAAATTCATTAAAATCGCAATAAGAAAATTCCAGCTCCCTTAGCCTTTTCCCGGAGAACGAAGACAAATTTATCTCGACGTTCTGAAAAACGTCTAATCCTATTTTGATTTATAAACTCGGAAAACTCTATGAATAAATTGAGATTTTCTGGGAAAAAAATGTAGTTTTTTTCACCATAATTTCAAAGGGAATTTTTCACTCCACGCAGTTTATTTGAAATTATACACGTGTAGAGGTATATTAATTTTACGGTATTTACTAAATAAATAATAAAAGTCAAGATGGATTTTCATTCGTCTTACACTCTGTAAGGAGTCGTAAATATTTCATAGTGTACATAAAGATAAAAACTATAAATAATTTCTGTTCATAATGATATTTGGAGCTATAAACTTCATAATTTTATTTTTATAAGGTCATTTAGAATTACCATTACGCGTGATTACGTTGCAAATGCTTTGAAGCTCAACTTTTCCCCTAGTAAATTCAAAAGAACAGCACAGAATAGACAATATGGCGTTGTTTTACCACCAGTCAATTCCATAGCCTCGAGAGTCAATATTGGCAGGTTAAAATGGATTAGTTCGGCAAAAAATCCCCGCGAGATAAACGCTTTTAGAAAATTAAGGGTAGCCTTAAGCGTTGAAGGCTTCGGGTGCAAAGGCATCATCGTTATATTCCGACATTCCATCGAGTTAATCACTCAGCTGTTCCTTTTTTTTTTCACGCGATCTATCCGTTTCATTGATCGACTGCCAGACTGGTTGGATAGTCTGATATGGTTTGCCAGAGTTCAGGACACGCGAGTCGGCAAAGTTTGTCGAAGAAAACCGTGTATGTATTCCCTGGAGTTGATCGAGGTTAAGTATCTTCGTAATTAGCTTTGGCGGAAGTTAGGCTCTGAATTTTTGGCGATGACGTATTTCGTATCGAGAGTCTCAGAATAAATGAATGCACATAAAGGTTTGTCTTATAAAATTGTGCACAATTAGGTGAGGCGATCACGTATACAATAAAATTTGATAGCTCTATCAAAGTTTGACATTTTAACACTTGTACACTAATTAAAATAACGGATAAAAATCATTACAGCTAAAGAAATTTTAGGTTCCATGTAGTTATGTCATTATTTTTAGGTGGGTGATGATGATTCTAATAACTTACTACTATTTATTTATTCGAGTATAGTTTCAAGTTTCAAGCCTATACATGAATTTGTTAAACTTTTTAAGAACTATTACTGCTCATACCACAAGGAATAATAACTTAAGCAATACTTTACTACTGTGCAAATTAAAATCTTAAATAAATATATAATGAAAAAAGCAATTAAATTAATAATTTATTTTTACGTAATAAAATTGAATAAATTTATTTATCAATGATACTTACGTACATAGTTTATTGAAAAAAATGAATCATTTAATCTATTTTATACAATAGAAAGAAAATTAAAATCATTCTTAGTCAATTAAGTTTTCGACTAATATTGATATTTAAAATTTACTTAATTTATCATTCTACTCTAAGCTTGTAAATATTTGTAAACACATAGCGCGTGATATTAAATTATTTGCAAATAATTATATTGCTATGTATAGTTATAGAATAGTGTATGAAATAATTTGAATGAAATAATTACAACCACCGCAATACTTTAATAATAAGACTTTATGTAAATATAAAAAATAAGTAGTGTAATAATTCATATTTCAATGTTTTTAGAAAAAGAAAAATACTAACATATACATGTTTATATTTGTCAAGATATATTAACATATTTATTTGGTAATTATGATAAAAAAATATTATAACATTAGGAAATATAGAGCAGCTCATATGTACATGAGTTAAAGTAAAAAATTATGTTTATATGTAAGTATTTATCAAGTTATTTTTAAAATAAATGATGAATTAATTTAAAAAAAAAAAACAAAAAAAATTGTAAGAACTATAAATTTCTTTTTAATTATTAATAATCCTTTTAAAGTGAAAATTAAATCTTGAATATATTTAGTAAATGAATTAAGATTGCAACTGAAATGTTTTATTTGAATACTTTTAATAAGTATCGATTTATTTGTATTAAAATGTTTGCACATAGTTTATTTGATCATTTAGTATATCATTCAAGATACACAATAATATTTCATTTATGTGCGATTAAAGAGATTGATGTCGTTCATTGCGCATTTATTATGATGAATTAATTCGTTTTTCCTTGCTTCAAATAAAGTTTAGTCAGTTGTATGGTTCTAATTAGCAGTAAATTTAAATTTTGCGATATAAAAGCAAGTTATATAAATTAAAGTTAAATACCCCCCCCCAAATGGTCAATTACTGTACGTAACTAACTACTGCTTAAATTTTAAAATATATTCACTTACTAATATATATATCATATGTAAAAAAAATTTTTAATTCAAAGATGTTTAATAATTATTGATTTTTGAAATTTATACTTGTGAAAATATAAAGAGCCAATAAAATATTGGTAATTAAATTTTCCCTATTTATAGCATGTAAGATAAACAATTATGATTTACATTAACAAATCTGAAGAAAAAACTGTTTTTATAAGTGTTTTTCTGAAATTTTATTTAATTTCAATAAAATAAATGAATATATTTTGTTGATATTCTGGTCATTATTCTTTATTTATATTATTATTCTTTATTTATATTATTTATTATAGGCATTATATTTTATTTCTTTAATATTAAAAATATATCTTAGGTAAAAATGTAAAATATTTGATTTATTACCTGTTTCTAATAATTCACTATTTTATTTCATTAAATCTATATTCATTAAATGATATAACGAGGAAAATTTGGACATTTATTTGAATGCGGGTTCTTCTGTACAGTTCGTTAATGACAAAAAATTCCTGTGCTGAATTAGCAAAATAAAGATTTAATTATATGCATAAAATAAGTTAAGAATTAATAATGATAAAATATAATAGTGGTAGAATTGTACTTCAGTATTATTAGTGTTCCACTTTAGAATTTTATGTGAATGGTGTATTTAATTTTTTTCATTATGAATATCTTTAGTCAGAAATTAATAAACTTTTATTTGACATTTATGATTCTTAAATTATCTATATATGATATACATAAAAAATCTTAATAATAGTTTATAAAATTTTCTGTTAAAATTGTTTATAGTTTCTCTGATAAATTTAATAAAATGTAGGAATTAAATTTCTGTTACGAATTGGTTTTTATAATATTAACATCAGGCTTATTCTATTTTCATAAAATCTTAAATATATTATCCTAGACGTCTGTTACTTTTATTTTAGATGTGATAAATTTCTAATGTTCTATTTAGTTTAAATTAAACCGATAATCGATAATAATACTCAAGGTCTCATATTTGCACATTGATTTGCATATTATATGCGAAATTATTATACATACTAAACTCAATATGCAAGTTAGATAAAGTTATATACTGAATTTTGTCTTAGAAAAATACCGATTGTGAAATGTATTGCAAAGCAGAACTGGCAGGTATGAGAGTTCTAAACTTTGATAAAACTTATTGTGGTTTGGTATATAGTAAACAATAAAGTGCAATTTGCAAAATTTATAATTGTTTTTGATATGTAGACCGCAAAATATTTTTAAAAATTATTATATTAACTATAAGTTGAATTCTAAAATGTTATTATTATTATTTAGTACTTTCTTTATATTAAAGAGACTATTTTATATTATATATCAAAAAAAGTTTATCCAAAAAAATTGAAAGATTAAAATGAATATGATCATTTTAAATTGAATTAGCATGTATTTATTTATTATTTAATTTTAAAACAAAATTTAATTTATGTTAATGATAATTTTGTCGAGAATTTATAATGATTTAAACAAACATAAAAAATGGAAGGTGTTCTTATAAAGACTTTGAATATTAAAAAAAAAAAATATTGCATTGAAATTAGACTTATTTTATAACATACCTAAATTTTTTTCAAATCCCTTCAAATGCAAATATTTTTTTCATTTTCAGTCACAATGAGTACTTAAAATGTAAATTATTATAAATTATTTAAATTTAAATTTAGAATCGAAATATTATTTGTGCAATTTTTAAAGTAATGCATAGTACCAAGATTAGATTTCTCGTGATTGAACTTCTTATTGGCTTGAAATTAAATTTTCGATGTAGATATTGATAACACTTTGGTATAAAATTGGATTTTAAAAGCATTGAATTGTGTTTTACTGGTGGTTAGGCAGAGGACTCGTGTGCGCGAAATAACGATACCGAACTCCTCGCAGGAAAGACCAGAGCTGCAGGGAAATGGCGGCTCTGTGCGTTTCCAGTCTCGTGATGCTGATGAGCGTCGGAACGAGCCTGGGCTTCGGAACCCAGCAGAGGAGCGTCGTCAAGTTGGCAGTGATAGCACCTGGGGATCCTCACCACGAGCAAAGTCTCCCCAGGCTTCTGCCCGCGGTGCTCATGGCCGTGAGGGCGGTGAGCTCCCCTAGAGGACCTCTGCCAGGATGGAGCATCAACGTGGATCATCGGGACTCCCAGTGCTCGAGCACCTATGGACCACTCGCAGCCTTCGACTTCTACATAAACAAGACTGCAGGTTGATAACTTTAATTATTCTTTGTAATACTTTTCTATTTTCTCTCTTATACCTTTCTAACTTCATTAATTTAATTCCAATGAGAGTTTTATTGAGAATCACTCGATATTCCTTTGAAAAAACGAAACTTTAATCGGAAAGAGAGGTTTCGTTCCTTAATTTTATTTCGCTTTATTCGAGATAGATCTGTGAAAATGAACTGCTACACGATTAGCACTGCTTTAAAAAAATTACTTTTTTCTTTATCGGTGAATATATCGGCGAAGAAGAGAATTTTCTCTAGAGTAAAATAGCTTTCTCATCAAACTAATCGTTTATTAAAATAAGCTTTTATAATTCAGGTGACAAAAATCTTTTAATCTTTTCAAACATTTTTGAATTGGAATTCCCTTTATAAAATAAAAATATTATGCGCATGAACAGAATATTGTTCAAATTATTATAAGTCTATGCTGAACAATAAATTAATTATGTAAAGTGACCACATAATTACATAGATGATAAAAAGCACAGATTATAATATAATATTGTAAGGTTGATATATAAATGAATAATTTTAACAATAAATAATCATTATTTAAATTTCATTTAAATTACAGAATTACTTATTGGATTAATTATATATTAACTGAGAAGAATTTTTATTATTAGGAGCATAAAATTTTTACAACATATTAAAGAACTTTAATCATGCTTTTACATGTCAATTATTCTATTGATCTCAGTTGTTTTTACCTATACTGTTTACAAACTCATTAATAATAACATAAAAGACTTATATAATAAAATTATTCTTTTTATTTTATTATTAAAGTAAAGTTTTATCTAATTATTTAAATATGATTGAGAATAATAATATTTATTATTTTTCAGTAATATGGCCAAATAGAAGAATTTTTAATATACTTTGGTTGAACATTTTCTTCGTTTAATTTATATATTTTCTAATTTGATGCTTTCAAATTAAGTACTAACATGCTATAAAATTAATAAACGGATATAATGCTACTGTTTAATCATAAAGCGGCACTAATTATTGGAAGGAACTAAATATATAAAAATTATTTTTATATTTCTTTTTATATTTAAAATGAATGTAACTGAATCATAATGCAAATAAAAACTGTATACATAAAATTTTTTAACAGAGAAATATTCTGATTTCAATAAAATACATAGTATACATTCTTTAAAAATTACTTTCTCAAGAAAATTATTTTTTATCGAAATACAGTAAAAATCTATGAAACTTACATATTTACAAACTATGTTAAATAAAAATTTAAATAAATTTTGTATCAGAATATTATATAATAATTGTTGGATATTTTTTATATAATATACATAAATTTTTCCTTTAATAATTCAATACAATCAACGATGAAAAATAAAAATACATTACATGAAATTTTCACTATTGTAAAACTTTGACATTTCAATTGAATATAATCTCAAATAAGTAAGAAAAATGATATATTAATTATATCATTTTTTTTAGAATATAATATATAACTAAAACAAATATGCGTGATTCAAAAAAAAGTATAAGAATTATTTTTTAATAATCTTAATAATTATTTTTTACATTTTTCATAATTATGATTTAAATATGAGAAGAATTTAGAAAATACAAAATAAATTTTAACTTTATTTTAACTATGTTTAATTTACGAAAATATAAAAAATGATAAACATAAAAAAATATTTTTAAAACTGAAGAATACATATTTGTAAAATTAAAATTATTAAAAATATAACATTCATTTTATATAATTTTTTATATAAGAATATGCAACTTTAATAAATCAAGTTTACTTCATACTTGAATTTTTATTTATTCTTGTAAAAGAAATATTATACGTTTAAAATACTATACAAACATTATACAATGGATATTTTTCAAATTAATACAGTAAACTTAGACTGTGGAATTTAATAAAACTTTAAATATCGAAAACCTGAAACAAAAACTAAATGTTTACAATAAATTTGGAAATAAAAAAATGAATAGTGATATACAATAAAAAATCCGATAATTATTAATTACATCTTTTAAGAAAAGCATCCGTTTTTTTTTTTAATATTTCAAATTTTATTAACATCATATTGGGTTCATATAGAGTTTTTGTAGGATGAAAAATAAATATTAATCTTCTGGAATTTAAATATAACATATTTAGTGGAGGTATATAACAAATAGCTTTTAATTAAAATTTTTTGCTAAACTTATAAAATAAATTATTATTATTCTGCATCAATTTCAGATAATCGATCTTTGACAGTATTAATATACACATACATAAATACTATTGTTAATTTATTTTTATGAGGGTAGTGTTTATAAGAGGAAAGGGTTCGGGAAGTTAAGCAGGCGCAGGATTTGAAAATAAAACGTGTAAATTAGTGGCAAACAATTTTTTATTTTCTAAATATAGTTGTAGTCGAGAGTATGAAAAGAAAGTCATCCCTCCACACTCGCGATTATATCTATATTTATAAAATAAGAAATTGTTTGCCAACAATTCAGACGTTTTGTTTTCAAATCCCGCGCCTGCTTAACTTCCCGAACCCTTTCCTCTTATAAACATTACCCCCACAAAAATAAATTAACAACTATTGTGTGTGATATATATATATATATATATATATATATACTAATTATAAATAATATCAAATTCTTTTTTTATTCTATGAATGATAGTTAGTTTTTTTGTTTTGTTTAATCACTTACAAATCCCCAAGAGATTCATATTTTTGCTATTACTATGACAAATAATAGAATGTAAGCGGCATTGAGACATCAATTTCAAAAATAATTTCTTGTTCTTCCCTTCTTCTCTTTCACTCTCTTTTTTGTTCACATACACGTAAATATAAACGAACTCATCTCAACGCGATTTATCAAGAATTACGGAGGCAATTAATTTGCGACTAGTCGTGTAATTAATACAGCAAGCGGTTGCCGTTGAAGTTTGTTATGGACTTCGCAAGCGGCATCAAATATATTCTCTTTTAAGTGATAAAATGCATTTCTCTACATGACTGCATGTGTATTCTTTGAGAGTAGAGCAGGAGCGATGGTTTATTGAATTTTTACGTTATTATATTAAATTTAATGTAAGGAGAATATTTTTCAATACCTTTGTACTTTTAGAAAAATTCCTTTCTTTTTTCACTTAAGAATTCTGTATTCGACTTATTTCTTGAAATTCAAACGCTTTTTTATGCTACATAAGATAAATATTAAAGTTATTCCATAAAAATTATCTATTAAATTTACGAAGAAATTATACTTTGTACAGCTTTACAGGCTTTTATTTTAAGCTTTGTGTATTGGATTTTTTTTATTAAAGACACTTCTTCCTTTTGATATCTTATCAATTTTATATCACCCAAGAAAAATTTAATGAAAGCTAAAATTTATCGTAATTTTATAAACCAAAATTAATCTTTAATTAACGATACAATAAAACTTTTCTAATTTGATAAATTTATTTAACACTGGATTGTATTATGTAATTACAACCGAAGCCGTCGCAGTAAATTATCATTCAAATTTTACTCTATTATATTTTATTCAAAATCACAGAAATGCAATCAAACAAACAATTGCGGATGTAAAATCTTGCGATTGTTAAGTGAATGCATTTCACAACTTCTCGAAATTATTCAGATTTGTAAGAAATTTGTTCATTGAAAAAATACAGAATGTTTTAAAAAATTACAAGCCATTCTGCGTATTAAAATATTTGCACAATAGGAAAATAAAGAAGTAAAAAGTCCATTGCAAGAGGCATTAAAATAAAAAAGAAGCTCTCAAGCAGATAAAGCATCTCGAGGAGAAACTGAAATGTTGAATCTTTATTATATGGAAAGAAATAAAGAATGGCACTACTTTTGCGGATCTGATGTCATGCGAAAACGCAGCTGCTATTTGCAGTTCGTTTACTTTCTCAATTGTAGTCAAATCCTGCAATGACGGCTCCTTAAATACTCGTATTTTAACTCGTCCACCTAATTATCACCAAGTACACAAGTCCCCTATATATCTCCGACCATTTAATACATGTGCACACATATGAGAATCGAGTTAGCTCTTGAACTCTTCAAATATCTTTATCTCCCTTTTCTAAATGGATACATCAAATACAGCAACAACAGCAACTTTCTTCAACTACAATTATGCTTCAATTGTATTTTAATAAAATATTTAAGCTGGACAATCGTGGATACTGTCAAACGTAAAATATTAAAAAGTCGCTTTGCTTACATTTATTTAGTTTAAAAATATTCAAATTTAATGCTTAAACGACCTTTATTATAAGCATTTGATTAAGAAAAAGAATTTTTTTCCAAGCCGAAAATTTCAAATACGTGCGATATTTCATTGTCTTATACCATCCGAATTCATAAAATACATATTTCAAATTCCATGTATAAATTTTCTTGATACGTACAATTAGAGAAAATGAATAATAAATTATCAGTTTTACTTCAAATTACAAACATTAGGTTTCAAAAATTTCTGGATTATTTACTGAATTTTTATGGAAAATTAAATTTGTAAATTCATAAGATCATTGTAATTGATGCTTACTTTAACAATATTTTATTCTATGAATTTATATTTATAAAACAAATTATTCTCAATAAACAATTTAATTTAGGTGGTTTCTTATTCGCTTGCAATAATAATGTATAATTTAATATAATTGAGTTAGGCGTCTGAGAAAGAAACATAAACACGTGCAAAACAGCGATGGACCAAAATATCACAATTATCTTGTATTCAGCGACAGGCTAATGGTGCAAAAATATGAGAGAAGAACGAATATAGCCGTCGAAGATTTAATATTTAAAATTTTTTTTATTTATAAAATTCATTTATGAATTATAACTTCATGTTCAATATAACATATCATAATTACTTTAATAAATTAAGTATAGGGCCTTTATTATATTGTAAAATATCATGTAGATTTGATTATTAATATATTTTCTTTTTGCTAAAATATCTCTTGATTTTAGGGTTGTGATATACATAATAAGCTATTGAATTTTTCAATTAATTTAATTATTAAATCGTTTAAGATTTTATATAAATTGTGCAATTTTTGTATCTGTTTCATAGATAGTTTGCTTGATTTATTATTATTTTTGTTTTCTTTAAGTTCTTGATGAGCTTTTCCAATTTTCAATACTTGATGAGTAGAATATTTTCCAGGATTAATCTCAACAGGAAGAAACTTTAAGAGATTAAGAATTTTATACTAAAGTTGTATTTAAGAGTAACGTCAATTATTTGGGTTCAGTTTTATAAAATGATGCTGTCTATGAAGGAGACTAGATTTTAGGTCATGAGATGGAACAATATTAAATCAATGAAACGATTAAACCAAATATTTAAAATAGTAAATTCAATTTCAGTTCATATATTTATTTTATAATTAATTAAAAGATTATGAAACTATAGGTGCGGTTTTTAAAAACTTTTATATTAATATTATTTTTTAATTATTTGTTTTTTTCTTCCAAAGTTTTTTTTGAACTTGTAAAAGTTTAATTAATAATATTTACAAACTTAATCAAAATTAACTTAAAAACAAGTTTTTATAATTAATAATATTCTATAATTGAATTATAACCTAGTTTGGAAGATATTAAATAATGTTTTTCTAAATAATGCCTCTAGTATAATTTTAATTGTCGATAATCTTTACAATTATTTATTTTTTCTTCATTAAAATGGAACTAGTGATCCGCTTTGATGTCCTATTGAGAAGCTTCTATTTTTATGAAACGTTTTTCAATTTTACAGTTTGTAAAGTTCGAATGGAAAATCATTGAAAACAATATAAGATAAAATTTTTATAAAGATACTATTATAAAACTAAAAATATATTTTTGAAATATATTTTTATTAATAAAATTTTATATATTATGTCAAATAGTGTAATAGTCTCTTAAAATTTTAATTTAAAAAACTTTGTATCTATAAAAAAAACATAGGTACAGTTTTTTTTGGAAAATATATTAATGTAAAAATAATTTATTTTGTCAAAAATTTATTTATGTTTTATACGTTTCTTTTAACTTAATAACTCTATATTAATATTTATTATATTTTAATATATTATATTTTATGCAATCAAATTATCTGTTATTTTTTGTTTTTTTTTTTGAAATATAAGAATTATACATCACTTATATATAAGAGTAATACAAAAAAAGAAATCCAAGGGAATCATGAAGAAAAAATTATGAGAGATTAATTATCGATTGCTTACTTTTTTTTAATCGATAATTTATTTGACAAAGAATCACTTTTCTTATTGATCATGATGATTTTTTTTTGAATTACGTAAATTATACTTATTGATGATATAAATAATATTTAATATTATACAAAAAAAATTTTTAAATAAAAATCAATTGCACCGAAACTAATTTCATGTGCATAATTTTAAATAAACTGTATTTCAACAAAACTTTGTAAAATAAATAAGTTCATTTCAGAAATTTTTTTTAGAAAATTTACACGTAAATTAATAAATAATGATATAGTATAATGTAAATTTCATGCATATTAAGAATATTATTTAGTATTTCAGATTTTTCTCTTTTTTGATTATTAAAATTTGGAAGTATTAGACCAAGGTCCTATAGATGCATGGAAATATTGATGTAATTTTATATGCTAATAAATTTTCCATACGATTAATATGAAGCAATTTTATTTTATTGATTTTTACAGACAATAAAATTATGCATATATTAAGATTCTATAAAAATTTTTAAAAATTAAAAAAAAAAACTTATATTTTAATTACGAATAGAAGCCATACATTTTTAATGGACATCATTTTCATATTTGTTAATCATTATTAAAAGAATTTTTTTTTACCGTTTAATTATTTGATATATAAATACCACAAATATTTTAAATATGTAATCCTGACTGATATCTATTATACAATATCTATTTAAAATAATATTTTACATTAATTATACTAGACGATTTTCTAGTTTTTATTTAAAAATATTTTATTTCTTTTATACATTCTTAATATAAATAAGAATAAAAAATTTATACTTTATTGTAAAAATTAAATCATACTTTCAAAATCAATAATAATATTTCAAAAATATATGATATTTATAATTCTATTTGAATTTTATTAAAAAAAAATTTGATGTAAAAGTTAAAATTTTTTTATTTGAGTACTAAAAAATTATATTATAATTTTTTTTATAATTTTATATAAGTTATTTCAATTTGATAAAATTTTTTAGTTAACCAATATTACATTTGAACTCTAAAATTAAAGGTTTTCAGATAAAAAATGAGGTTGAATTTCAATTAACTGCATTACTAAAATAATAGTAAGTTCAACGATTTGAGAAAATCAATGTGCGTAATGAAGAAAAATTTATAGATACTAAAGAATGGAAATTTATTTATTTTCCATAAAAATTTAAAATGCTAAAAAACTTTTAAAAATCCATTAGGTTTAACTTTTCTTCGTTTAATGTTCACTATCAAATATTTCCAAAGTTGTTATCTAAAAGTCTAGAAATTGTAAGTAGATGATAATGTAAAAACAATTTCATAAATTGTAATTTAAATAAGTTTGAATATATAAAAGAATTATATAATTTTTGAATAAAAATATTAAGATTAAAATAGAAAAATTCATTATTTTTGTTCATTTATTATTTAAAAATTATATTTATTTAAAGATTGTGGCAATATATGTAAGTATTATTTGAATGTACTAATTGACAATTTTATATATTTTTGTGATATATTTTGTATTAAATGAATATATTAATGTACAAAACTTACTCATACACTCTAATTTGATATATAAATTCCGTCATTATGTGAATAAAATCTCTGACTCACCACGTGGTTGCATTTACTCAGGACGGCTTATCCTAAGTCTGAACGTCACGAGCGCAACCTAGCAGTTTTGAATCCAACTTTTAGGTTCAACATGAGCAGAAATACTCGTAGAAGCCATCGATATCACTCTCACTATGTCTTCATGGCTGTAAAAACTCACAACAGAATTCGAAAAATGACTTTTTCTCGATCAGCTTTTGCCGATTGGAAATTGTTTCGAAATACAGGCCACTTTCAACGGTAGTGTTCGAAGCATAAACTGTTTTTTACTATAGCACACGCCTTAATTATAATAAAAATTGTTTTCAGCAGAAGTATTAGAAATCAAGCAGGGCCTTTTTATCGCAGCACGACTCCCTGTCGTACCCTGGTCATTGTCAAATCCAGGGCTACTACCTTAAACGTGTAGACCACTTTTAGGAGCAACATATGTGTGTACAGGTTTCAGTTGCTCTAAACCTATTTAACATAATTATTATCCATTACCATCTCTTATACCTTTGAAAATGTATCAATTCCGAATAAATTAGTTAATATTCCATGTATTAACAACATCGGTTGCTAGCGAAAATCATAACGAATTCATATTATCAATGCTAATCACGAACTGTCGAACCGAAAAACTGATGTTTGAAGCGATGATGGAACTTTACCGAACTTCAATATAAACGAAACTACACGTCTTCAAAGAGTGTAAATCAAGAATTTGGAAATGGAAGCGGCAATTTACAACTGAACCACTTCTGAAACGCTTCAAGTGACGAAACAAACACTTAAGGAATCCATGGCATTATGATGCGAAATTAATTGAGAAAAGCACATCATGTCCAATTATAAAAGCTTGTTGTATATTCGTGTTTGAAAGCAAAATGTCGGTGATGAATATTTATGTTAATTTAGTCATGAGAATAGAAAAGACGAGATAATAATGTCATATTTACAAACTAATAAAAGCTAGGGAGCTTAATAAAATGTATGACCCCACAACATAAGGATGTATATCATCAAAAACATAACGGAAGATCTATATCTAAAAATCAATCTACGAGGTTTAAAAGGCCGACGCAATTTTTTGGATGCGCTAAAATAATTCAAGTATAAAATTAAAGAAGGTAGAGTAGTTAGGGGTGGCAACAAGACAAGTGGATGGCAGTTGCAGAAGCCCAATTGTGCGATGAAAGATCACAATTGAATACGTAGATCATGACTACTTAAATAAGAAAAAAGGGAAAATATTTTTAATTAAAGCGAGTACAGGTACGTATCGAGATTGTATCCAAGGAAATCAAAAGCGGTAACTATCAACGCTGACTCTATGAAGCCTTGGTAAATCTTCTGAGATAATCTTCAAGAAAATCAGGAAGACCGCGGGGGCGTAGTGAAATGGAAACCAGCTAGTAAAGGATACTTAAAATTAGTGCCAAGAATATAAATTGTAATTAAGAGATGTTAACTTTATCGAGCGAATCTATTGTGTAAGAATATGGGTCTGTAATTTTACAACTATGAGTATGATAACATAATTGCATTGCGAGAATGTGTGTGTGCAAAATCTAACAAATGTGCTTGATGACGTTGCTTGATTCGTAAATTTGTACAGCTGAATCCCAGTCCGAGACAATATGCATGTGATTCCTTGTTATTGTAATTTATACTCCATTATTTGAGTTTGAGGACAACCACCAGTTAAGGCGACCGGTTCTGGGGATCTCGAACTTTGGGCAGAAGAGTGCGAGAGAATTTGTGAATGTAATAGAGAGAGAGAGAGAGAGAGAGAGAGAGATAGAGAGAGGTGGGCAAGTGCATGTATGGGTATAGCATACAATAACATTGATGTCAATCCGTACGAGATCGATACTCAAGTTTGATTGTTTATCAACACACAATCCGCGGAGAAAACCCAATGTAGAAAACAATGAAAACTGCAAAAACAGATACCTACGTAGGTAAAGCAAACGGTTTTGGGGTATACAACGAATAAATTTGGTCGATATGCATATAAAACAAGTAATTTATATGTCATAATGTGATTTTTAACTTTCTATTAAAGTGATTTTTTAGAAACCACTATCTAATTCCCTTTATATTCTCTCTTTATACTCTATATTAATGAACTACAATTTCTACCGAAAAACTACAAAAAGTACTCATTCACTCGAAACGTTACACTTGTAGCACACGTGTAATTTCGAAAATATAGTTTCCCGCTTTTATCAGCAACCCTTTATTTTTTTCACGCACTAAACCAGGAAGAGTTTGCTGGAACAATATGACTCGTACATTTTTCTTGCACTCTTGCATTAACTAACAAGTATTTGAGATTTCCCGATAGCAAATAACTTTTTTATAACATAAATGAAACAAAAAAAGGATTCAAGAGTTAATAGCTACATACATCGAGTCTAATATGTCTTTTCTTGTCAACCGCGGTTCAACAGACAGTGAGAATTAGAAATAACAGGGATCCCAAAAATGAGTAAATAATAATTCTTTTTACGTATTAACCTATTATAAACAACTTAATTGGATCTAACTTTTTTTCTATTAACCTCAAATAAGAGCTTGATAATTTATAATTTCTAAATACATCTTTTGATTAAATTGAATTTTTTTCATATAATAGTATATTATATGCATACAAAATATACATAAATTATAGGTTGCAATGTATACAGCTAGTGTTAACATTTATAATTTTTTTACAAAATTTTTTACTACGATTAAAAAACAGTTTATGTTTTATATTTTATTAAATAAAAAATTGAATACATTTATTTATATTTATGTATAAAAACTTTACCATTTATGATATATTACATTCATATCTATAATATTTATATCATATTTATTATTCGGAAAATTTAAAATTATTTTTTTGAATATAAATAAAATATTGATAATTATCGGGAGACAAATAAAAATCGCTAGAAAGATTCTGTGGCAATTTAAATATTAGGAAGGAAAAAGAGAAAGATAGGAAAATAAAGGAAGAAGGAAGAAAAAGTAATCTTACTGCGATTGCAGATTTCCAATGATAATTTTTGGTGTGGTAACATTTAACATGTGCTCATGATTTAAAGAAGTTTAGAATTCAACGATCGCTGAATATGAAGCTTTAGCTGCAATTCAAAGTTTGCACTCATAATTTACTGATGTCGATTTTCCTGGTTGACTATAAAAATAACAAAAGTTCATAGTTCAGCTTTGTCCGAGAAAAGTTTCACGATGAAAGCATCTCCTCCTTTTCGTTTTTATCTTTTTTGCATAGTGTCTCGCAATATATAAAATCTTATAAAACAGAATGTTGATTTCATTTTAAAAACAATGATAAATTCGTTTTCAATTTTATGATAAATTGTAACATTCATGTGGTACATACGTATCTATTCACACAAGTTTACGAGATTACCATTTCTCCTCTCGTGCAATCAATTTCTCTCACCCTCTATTTCTCCCTAAATTTAAGTGATAAAGATTAAAACAGCATTAGTTTGATCATTCATATGTTTAAATATATAAAAACTTTCTGTTAAGTTCCACTATTAAGAAAATTATGTAAGAAAAATATTAATAAAACAAATTATAAACGTAAACAAAATTATTAATTTTGCATTTAGTATTATATAGAATTATATTTTTTAAATGAATTGATAAAAATCTATAAAATATTATATTAATTGATTTTTAATAATTAATATTTTTAAAAGAATTCAGGAAATATATTTTTATTCACATTTATTTTTAACTTGTATTTGAGTTTTATAATTTTAGTAGTAGATTTTTGTTCAAAAATATTCACTGTTTTAATAAAAAATAATTTTATAGAAATATACAATTATATATAATTGTATAAATTATCCGTTTGAATATAAATATAACTTTTTGAAAAAAATTTTAGTATTTAATTAATAATAATTTATAAATGTTATATGAAGTAGCAATTTAAAATTATATGGAAATATTTATTTAATTTCATTTAAATAATATATTCATTTAAATAATCTTTAAATATGATTTAAAAAATTTATTCATTTCTAACCATATTCAATTTCTCATTATTTTTTATAAATACAATTAAAATATATTTTAATCATTTTAATTTCAAAATATTGATATAATGATGGGTGAGCTATAAATTTTATTTCGAATTCTGAACCACGAGTTGAATCGACCGACTTGCTCTATTTAAATTGAGTAGAACAAGTCCTGAGAAGTCACTATCACAGAAAAGAATAATGACATACATTTCGATGTGTTAATGGTTCTATCGTATACAATGTTATCGGTATGTGTGATATAACTAATAAGGTAGTACTTACATCTATTGTCTAAACACTGTAATTATCTTTTCGCTAGTTATATAAAAAAGAAGCGTTTTCCCACAATAGATATTATTGCAATAATTGTTCTTCCATTCTCTAACTGATAAATTTACACTATCATTACTTTTGATTGAAAATGTAGTCTTGAGTGCGAGGGTTTTTATTCAGAATTCGTTGAACTAGTAACGAGGCTTATTTCTGAATTGTATCGATATTGTATGTCACTCATCGATGCAACTTGACTTTTAAAATAATACTCACTATTCAGCTAAGTTTTCCAAGACAATGAATAAGCAATATTGAGTCAATCGTTTATAGACATATTGAAAAGGATTCTGTTTTCAGAATTTATTGAGTGACAATGCCTGTAAATGTAATTGACATTCAAAATTGTCAACTAAAACTATGATGAAGACTGACAGATGTTCGTATAGTGTGGATGATCACTCGAAAAATAAAAAGTAAGGGTTCTAACTGAATCCATGACTGTTAAAATTTATTTACTATTATATAGTTTTAGATATGGAGGCAATTATAAGATGTAATGGTTATTTTTTCATTCGGAATTAATTATAATGTAAAAGTGGGTCAAGTTTGATAGCTATACGGCTAATAATGTACGTAATTAAAGAGAAAAAAACAGATGTACAAATAGAGAGAGATGTAATAGTGGATACAGCAGGAATTGTGGATTGTGGAGTGGAGAGAGATGGAACAGATAGTTTATTTTTCGTAACTGTTACCACTTGACTGAGCTCCTTCTATAAAACAGCAATTTTAGGGAAAAAAGTAGCATTAAGGGAGACAGTTATTGTCGAATAGATGGGATTATGGAAAAGCAATGTGTTTGCATGGAATTATATTTTGGAGTTTTAAGGTAATTAGACTGTTATATAAAGTTCCTTGCATTTAAAGAATATGGAAGTCGTGCATGATTTATGCTTTCGGGCACTCGATAGTGAAATAGTTTTTCACACATAAGGCAGATATAAATGAGAAAATGCGATATTTTGGAAGTAGAGTGAAATTGTAAGCAACGTTTATATTGGAGATCTAAACTTGATTTTCATTTGCGCTTAGCGCCAGTGCAGACTCTGCTGTTATGCTTCAAGTAAAAGATGTCTTTTGCTTGAGAAGACATTGGGTTCAAGTAAACTGTGACTAAGAGAAATAATTTCCTCCTTCCCGTACTTGATGAATACGTTTAACAGAAAGCTTTGAAATCCTGAAATATTTTTACTCTATGAAATATTGTAGAGGATAATAATGAGTTCATTGTTTTTCACATGTTGATGGGTTATGCATTTATTTATTTATTATTTATTTTATTTTTTATATTTACAGAGGTTACATACACGCATTTAAATAAAATAGATAAATCTTTGCAATAATTTTCACATACACATTTATATATATATATATTTATATGAAACGCTCAAATTGTGTACAAAATAACACTTTGAATTTATGAAAATTTGCACACAATTACTCTTAAAAACCGTTTTCAATATTTAACCTTGTTTAAAAATCGCATACCAAATTTTATCATGTAATGCCAATTTACTCGGTGGTTGATAGCGTCCTCTTACAAAGTTAAAAAACAATCTTAGCGTGAAGACAAAACCTGTAGCTTCTAATATTCAAAAAAAAAAAAAAAAAAAAAAAAAGAACAAATAGAGAAAACTCTCCCGCATATTTTAAGACTTCTCACAAATCGCTACGACCAATAGCGATTTAAAAAATAATAAATTGACTTTACTTTCCCGACAGACCATGTATCTTAAACTATATTTTCCACTGTCGTGATCGCGATAGTAATATTAGTGGAAATTCTGAAAGATTAAGAGTAAGAGCGTTCATGAGCTGGAAATACATCGTTACCAGATAAGAAGAATTAGCTCGATGTCAATTTCTTATAGGCTTAAACAGGTTGAATTAATTCATGGTATTTATAAAAACAGGAAATCTTTTATTTGTTTAAGAAAAAGAAAAGGCTGGACAAATATTAGGAAACATCTATGCAAACCCAACTGGTGTATCAGAGGTTATAATAATACTTTCAAGAATATTTATGCGATTTATATAATCTAGAAAAATGTCTAGAATGGTATCTGTTAGAACTTAAATCCATTGTTTGATCCTGTATTTATTATTTTGATACACACTGTAAAATGATACACTGCGGCCTCTATTAATCATTTCGAGATTTATTTCTATATTTCTATAGAATAATATCAATAAATCATTTTATGAATAATACAATAAATACTTTTTGAATAGATATTATTTTTTTTACGAATATTTTTTAAATTAAAATTCTAAATTTATTTATAAATCTTACTATTATCACAAATCTATCAAAATATGTTTTCAATTCTAGTAATCAAAAATACTGAAATTTAAAGTTACTTCAATAATTTATTATTTATAATAAAAATAATATATATATATATACTTCTAAATAATAATATTTTCAATTTTTAAATTTGTTTTCAAATATTACTAGATTTAACAATATAATAATAATAATAATAATAGTAGTAATAACAACAACAATAATAATATTAATAATAATATGAAAGTGAATGTGAATATGAGCAATATGTATAATGAGTCATGTAATTACAATAAGAATAACAAACATTAATGAAAATAACAGAATAATTAAATATTGTCATATATTTAAGATAGATAAAATAATAATACCAGGACTATCAATATGTAAAAGCAATAAGTTAAAAAATCACTAAAGTAGAATTCAATTTACTTGCATATCTTAGAGTTTTGCGGACGAAAACGTAAACTGTATAAAGTGATTCTTAAAGTTTCCTGCAAAAACTTTATGACCTCCGTAAGAAGTACTTGAAAAAGAGACAAAGATCTTAAAAAGAGCAATTTTTTAAAAATTTATTACAAAAAAACGTTGGTGAATATGATATTAACTGAAACTCAAAGAATAACGACATAATATGATATAAGGTAAAAAAAAAATTTATTATCTATTAGGATTTAATATTATCTGTTTACACATAACAAATTATAATGCTTAAGGTTTATATGTAAAATATATTTCAATAAAAGATAATATAATATTGTTAGTAATATGTAGGAAAGATATCAATATTAATATCATATTCATATTAATATTTTGAGCTTGCGATAGTTTTTATATAAAACTTTAAATATATAATCAAGAAATATTTTGTACTCAATGTTATGAATTCATATACAACAGCGACAATATAACTTGTAGAATAAATATAATTGTCTTCATTGCATGAGTGTACCAAGTCACAATTTCATAATTTTGTAATTTTTAATAAAATATGTTTTATTTGTATTAAAATATCGAATATACTTTCTTACATTTTTATTTCTTCATTATATATATAATAGAAATAAATAATTTTTTTAAAATTGAAGCATAGTATTTATGCAATTATAAAAAATTTTTTATATACAATTAAATAACAGTAATTCGGTAAAAGTGTGTAAGAAAATATAAATTTTATTAAAATATCAAAAGGCTGCTAAGTACTTTTAATCACTTAAGTGTCATGTAATTGCCGTGAAAATGAAGTTATAAAATATTAAAAAAATATGATACATTACATTTATTGATGAAAATTATTATATATATAAATATTTAAATTTCAAATTATTATTAGAATAAATTGAATTTCACAAAAGTCTAGTTAAGTAGAAGCTTGAATATTTTTTATAATTTTATATTTGCAATTTAAATTGCAAGTGTGCAATTTCAAATCTGTACTACAAAATTCAATAAAGCTTTGAAAATAGATTTTAAAATATATTCATTTTTAAAAATGTTTCTTATATTAATATTAAAATAAATATATTAAATTTTAAATTATATTATTAAACTATAGAATTTTGTTTAATTTTGTTTAAACTATTATTTGCGAAAAAAATATAACTATATAATGTTTAACGTATTTAAAAAAAAAACTAGTTTTTTTTGGAAATGAATAAAGATAAATATTTGATTTGTAAAGAAATTGAATGTCACACATTTTATACAGATATTCAAATAATTCAAATTATTTGACAAGAAGAAAGGTCTTATTATATTTTGCGAATTTTCAATCATATAAAACTTCAATTTAAGATGAAAGATGAATTGTTTCATAAAATGTATTATTTATGAATAAGATAAACTTAAAATTTTAAGTAAAATTTTAAATTATATAAATGTACAACTATAATACTATATTTCCATAAATAAATATTAGAAATATACCCTATATATTTGTCTAAATCTCAACTATAATATAAAAAAGTGCATTTCTCCTAATTTGTCTCTATCATATTCACCAAAATTAGGGGTTTGTCCATAGTTACTATCCGACAAAACAGAAATAATTTCGTGCAGCGCTGACTTTCTCTTTGAAAGTGAAAGTAGTACGGCACACCTCAGGGCCGACAGTCAAGCCGTACGCGTACCAAAACAAACATCCTTCATTCATTCTCCTTATCATCACTGATAGCAGAGTCCTTTTTACGAGAATTCCAAATCATGCAGTACTTTTTAGGAGGATCTCTTGGTATATTTATTTATACCCATTACTCTTAGAAACTAAAAGAACCCACATTCATACCTTCCGTTATTCATACGTCAAACCAAGTAAAAAGTATATTACCCCTATCAGTCAACACAATGATAGCAAATCTTTTGGAGGGGGATCATTGTTTTACTCTTTGGCGCTGATATAACGAATACTAAAATCTTCATATAATAAATGAAATTAGTTTCAAGTCAATTTAAAATTATCAAAAACTGGAAACTTAAAGGGTGCGGATTCATAAAGAATATACGGTTTAGTATTGAATCTTCTTAATATAAAAAGTGTTTTATTTTATTTTTGAAATTTCTCATGACGAATGAACAATTTTTTACATATACATATAATTATAAATGATAATTAAGCATAAAAATAATAATAATTCATATGCTGTGCTTAATTTATTTTCATTAATTGAAAAATTGGTATCATTGATAAAATAAAGTAATTAAAAAATCTTATTACTTTCGTCTATAATAACTTATAGTATCTGGCATTAAAAATATATATTTAAATAATTATAGTATTTTACTTTATATATTTCCTTTTTTAAACAGTGAATTTTTTTTAGATTTTAGCTTATAAAAAATGTAGATTTAATACTTTTTTATATTAATAAATCATTTATTAAGTTTAATAATTTTGAATGTTATTATTTCTGTTACCTTTAAACTTAATAATAAGTTTTATAGTTGATGTATATTGATATTTATGTATATTATGAAAAAAGATAATGATTAGTTTATTGTTCATTCGTAATCCAACGTGTTATTTAAAATTGTTTAAGAAATTTCATAATAATGTATTTTTATAACCATTAAAAAATTTACCCATAAAGATCGCATCAGCTTTCATAATAGTTTGGTTAATGCAAAAAATTTCATTTATATTCAGAGAAATGTTATTTAAGCCCAATAATGAAATGATAATGATAAAATATCCTCTGATAATCTCTACTGCTATATCATCGCTACTTTACCGTGCATTAATGCTACTTTTATGTTTCATGATCCAATTCGCTTAAAAATTTCAATCAAAAATGTATTATTTATACATATTAATTTGAGTGTATGAAGCATGTGTAAAATTTTATATTCTAACATGTTATTCTGGTCTTCATTTCTCAGGGATTTTTATTTACTGTATAATTTTTTCGTAATGCTATCGGCCGGCTACTACCATATAAAGTTCTACATCCACTACGAGAGGAAAGGATGAATGATATAGAACTTTCAAATGAAATCTTTTTTTCTGACAAAGTGAGAATTAGAGAATCCTGTTAGTTGATGTACAATCGTAGTTCGAGTTCATTCTATAAATACGTGCATTCATGCGAAGAAATAAACTCGCACACACACACGCAAATAAATTTATACCAATAGATGTTCCCAAATCGTCGTGCTTTTCTGTAGCAATGAAATGATGAAATTCGAGAAGATTGTCTATCTCTTGTTCTTTTGTATATTTAAGGGAAGGAATGTATGTGAGCCTGAGTTATCTATCGACTCGGTCTTTTAAGGCTTTCTCACTATCTATTTCCTTTCTATTTCTATTTATTATCTATTTCTCTGACTATCTATTTCCGTATCCTGCACTTTCATTATTTTCTTTTAGAGTATCGTGTAATTCTTTTATGGAATCATCAATTTGCAACATATTAGTTTTTTCAATTCTATGTTTTTATATCAAGATCTTCTCGCTGAAAAAAATATATTAATACATCAGAAAATTGCTTTTCTATTGTTTTCTTATCTGTATAACAAAGGGAGGTGTAGGCAATCCAGAGATGTATACATGTGGTAATAAAAGTATGGAAATGCTCAGAATACGAAGGGAAACGAACGGATCAGAAAGTTATATTTTTGTTGTATAAGGAAATAAGATTACACATCTTTATTATCAAATAAATGATTTTTATGGTCTTATTTTGTGTTACGTAATGTATAACATAAATTTTTCTTTATTCATAATTTTTTTTGATGCTAGCTACAATGGGTAAATTGTTTAATGTTACTTAATACTGAGTTAAAGAGTTTGCAAAGTTTAAATTGGGATCAGAGTTGACATAAAAGTTTCAAATAGAATTTATTTAAATAAAGAAACTAGCTTGAAGAAAAAATGATAAATATTATGCTCATTTCCAACGCATTAGAAAAAAGAAAACAATCCTGTTTTTTGCATTAACTATATTATACAATTTTTTTATGAAATAAAATATCTCAGAATATACCATATTTTGCATAGTACATGTTTTAATTTGTATGTGCATTTAAAAATTTAATTAAGATACATACATTGCCTTTATATTCGTTCATGACATGTTAAATTAAAAATTTACAATAGAGCGAGTTTTTATAAAGATTTATTTTCTACGATAGTTTAATTAAAAATATATATAAATATTTATATTATGATTATTATTATTACAATGATTCTGAAATAAATAAAAAAATTAATGTAAAAAGAATGTTGTAAAGATTACGATGTTATAATCGTAGAAATTAAATTAAATTTGTATTCATAAAATTTTTTATTTTATTTACTGTATTCTGGTTTATTTGAATTCGATCATTGTAAATATGTACACAAATGTATATGTATATAAAATTTTAAATAAAAGTGAAAATAAATTAATGAATAAATTAGCCATCCATAAGAACGCGCTAACGCACTTCATATCATTACTCATTCAAAATATTTTTAGTATGTTCTCATTTCCAATAAGGCTAAAAACGTATAATAATTAATCAATAAAATATCAGAAATTAAATTTAAAAAAAAGTCTTTGATAACGATCAGTTTGACATAATTAACAAATGTAGTGAAAAAATGTTTAAAAAATTTAAATAGCTGATTCTGAGTATATTAAGTATTTGAATTATCGGTTGAAAAAATGCAAATATAATGAGTTAGTAGGTATTGTTAAAATACAATTATGCACAGCAAATTATAAAATCGAATGACACAGTAGTTCACTTATAATTGTTAAGCAATAGTAACCAAAGATCTGCACCGAAAATCCGTAGACCCATAAAATGGCGTAAATAAATTTATTCAAAAAGTTTGATTTAAGCTGATCGCGTTGTTAGACAATAGAAGTGGGCAATTAAAGAATCAGCAGCAGCATAGTTTGCATAAAATTGCAGGATCAGTAACAGATACATTCCAATGGTAGAATGGCAGAGATGGTTGAAATTAACGCTGGCCTTGCATAAATATGCCCTCATTTGGCAAACCCCAGGGGCGCAATTGTTCCATAAGCGCACATAGGGGAGGGAAAAGTAAATGCAGGTACAGATGGACGCATAATTAGACCGCAGTGAGGTGCCAGGATTCCGTAATCACTCTCGCCTCCCTCCCCCCCCCGCATCGGTTGGAAATCACTGCTGGTCCTCATCACCAGCTCAATGGCCATCGTAATCTTTGCTATTTAGTTCCTCGTCAAATTTATGAGAGGGCCCTCGGTGTCCCCATGCGGGCGATTCCATGCCGTGTTGGCTGTCCCTCAACTTCTCGAGCATGAGAATGAGAATGTTAAAGCTTCAACATTTGTCAGTTTTATTGCTTTGGACTTTATTTTTGCGGAAAATATACTCTGTTCTGCTTTCATTGGTGTTTCATTATTCTTCTTTTGGCATTTTCGAGACAAACGACAAAAAAAAACTTTACACCATGTTGGAATTGAGAATATTGAGCAGTTTTTGGGAATATTTTTCTGATTTAACATTCAAGGAATAAGTATGGAAAATATAGTTTAACACTACGGGTGGTAATAATAGTCTTAATGTTATATTAAAAATATATCATGAAATTCTACATGTATATTTAATTTTTTTTTAGATTCGTATTTTGGGTTTTAATTACACAGCTTAATTATTGTAAGTGCAATCTTACTCAATAAACAGTGTACATAAATCAAGAAATATTATATAAATTATTACCAAAAAAATTCTAGGGATCATAAATAATGAAAATAAATGTTTGTTCTTTCATATCTTACGGATCGTTGTTCAACTTGTCTTTTGGGAATTTAGCTGTCGATAGCAGCGTAGGTTTTTCATAATAAAATGTTACCACTTTTTTTTAATAATGCGGTACTTCAATTCAAATTCAAAATATAATATAAATTACTAAATTCAATAATTTTATTTTTAATGCTTACTTCTAAACTATTTTATCACATAACAATTGATATATATAATTCAATATTAATTTATTTCTTTTGGTATATAAAATACGTTAATTTTGTGAATAATTACATTTATTGAAAATTTAGTTTTTAAATTCCATTATAAAAAATACTATTTTATATTATTATTATTATTATTATTATTATTATTATTATTATTATTATTATTATTATTACTATATATATATATGAAAAATAAGTCACGAAAAACTTATTATATATGAAATACTTTTTCAAATGTTTAAAAAATTAATGTTTTGTATGCAATTTTGAGTAAAAAAACATTAAGTTTTAAATCAATTGTTATAATAAATTAAATAAAGTTTTATTTTTAAAGTTTTATTTTTAAGAAATTTAAATTCTAAACTTAACAAACGTAACCCACAAACAAAGTTATATCTTCACAAACAAAAATAAAAAAATTAATTGAATAATTTATAAAAATATAAATTATTTATTTAATTTATAAATCACAATAGATTTTTTTATGTTTTAATAATTGAGTGAAGTTATTATCTTTTATATTCATTTACGTCAATAGAAAAAAAATATTAACTTATTCTTTTTGAAGTTCTTATAATTACTTTTTTTTATTTTGTGATATGTAAAAAATTGTTGTATATTATTATTATAATTTAATTTTTCAGTTTTTAGTGTCTATAAAACGAATAAAATGAAGTTATCATAATCAAAATATAATGTTGAATTTATACACTACATAACTTTTTAATGTTAAATTATTAAATCAATTAATTAATATACAATATCTTAAACTAATGAAACACAAAAAATTATTTTTCTTTCCATTTTATGGCATAATTTTTTAAATCAGTAATATAAAAATTAAAAAAAATTATGAAAAAAATAATTATTCTGCAAACGCAAATTATTTTATATAAAAATATTATTTTTTTTCAATATCAAACTAAAGTTTTTTTTTTTTAATCTGCATAAGCTATATAAAGTAGATTAAAATATGCTTCATAGTTGGATTGTTGATACTAAATTTATTTTTGTTACGTATTATACAAATTTTACTTAGACTTTCAGTACATATAACCAGTAAATTACTTGACAAGAATCTTCTTTACCCTTTAAAAGGTGATCTACGTATGAAATATTAATTAAAAACATTAGATATATAAGAAGAGATCTATAATATAGAAATGCTTTTTATAGTAGCCAATTTATTTTGAGTAATTAATTGATTTTATACACTCTAAGAAAAGACGTATTAAAATGAAATTTATGAATTTATAATTAATTTTTATATTTGATTAAATAATTAAGTTAAAAGATGTTATTTTTACTTGAATAAAATAATATTTATAATATTTCGACATTCATTTAATTTTAATCATCGATTTAAATTTTTATTTAATTTCATGAATTTTAATAAATAATTTTAATTTGATAAAGCGCAATTTTAATTATAAAATCATACAAAAAGAAAATTATAAAAACAATAATCAATAAATTATTTAATTTTTCTTACAATAAAATGTTTTATAAAGTTAGTTGAATATATTAAATCGTTTGAACTGTGAATTATTATATGATGATTTAAATTTAAATTTAAATTTAAATACAATAACTTTATGCAAATATATATATAATTTTTTAAAAAATATTTATAGTAGTATTAATTTAAGCAAATAATAGAAATTTATTGTACAAGATATAATTATAATTGGTGACAATAGCATGGTTAAAAGAAAATCTAAAGAAAAAAATTTAATGCTATTAATTTTTTTTTTTATACTTTCTAGATAAGTTTTCACTATAGCGTTTGAAATATTCTTCGAACAAATATTGTGAAGTAAAGAGAGGACTCAAATTATTTAAAAGCATTTTATAATCTGTTAAATAGAGGTTCTCATTTCGTAATGTTTGGGTATAAACAATTTGGAGAATGTAACATAAAATAGATGATAATAGATACATCATATTATTATTCTAGTTCGTAGCATTCAGGTCACCATAATCATAAGATTCATTATCGAGCATATCAGTAGTTTTACTTCCGATGAGTCTTTATTCTTAATGAGGTTTAGGACCTTGTCTATTTCCGGCAAGTGAGCTAAAACTATCCTTGCGGTAGTTTCCATTTCTCAATGTAAATTCTATTTGCTTTAACAAATATCTAGTTATTTTTTTATCTTATTAAAAGCAAAATTAACATAATCACCATGACATTTAATATTGCAATTAATATTTTGAATCATTAGTCACTATTCGTTAAATATGTATATACATATATACATATATGTATACATGTGTATAATAAAATTCCAATATCGTAATAATATATTGCTTCAGATATGTATGTGCATGTATATTTTATTATAGATTTTTACATAAAGGATAGCAGCAGTTCATTGATATTTGCTAATTTCTTTCGACATATTACCTGTATAATGGAATTTTCACATAGTAATTATAACTTGTAGTATGTAGACAAGGAATATTTTCTTTCGATAGTATTATATTCTATTATTATTAAGTATTACAGAATTTATTTATAATTTTTAATTTTTTTTATGATACTAATTTATATTATTATTAATTTATATTATTTATGATATTAGATTTATAGATATTCAATAGAAAATATATTTAATAAATAAAATGTATTTTGCAAATATAATTTATGTGCATACTTAATTGATTATACATATTATTTATACCTTATACACATATATTAATATGTAGATTTATAATATTTATAATTATATTAATAATATTTTGATATAAGAATTTCTGTCTAAATAAAAATTTATGTAAGGAAAAGACAAATGGTTCATGCTGTGTATAGTAAAGATTTATACTTTGAAAGTAAGACAAAATGAGCATAAAGGCATCTTTATTTTCATTTACCTTTAAATTTCCTTATAGTTAATCTTTATTAATTTATTTTTATGCAAATATAAATGTGCAAAAATAGTGTAATGTTACAGTAAGCAGGCAGTAACTTATTTTAAGATGTACTGTTTTTTATTTAATTCAGTACAAATATAAATAAATTATATATATTAGTTTTTTAAAAATAAATTTTGTGGCTTATAAAGCGTTTTTACTATCTTTTTAAATATTATATTTTTTCTTATTATAATAAGATATCAAGTTTATTATTCTTCAATATTTCATTATAAAATTGCATGATACGAAATATTATTCACTATTAACTATAAATTAAAATGATAATAATCGTACATTTAATACATCAATATTTGAATGCACATACAAATTATTATATCATATTTGAAATAAAGTTTAAATATTTAAATAAAAACTTTTATTTTTATTTATTATTTTAAATGAGTTTTTTAGAAGCATTTTTTACGTATATATAAAATTACTATTTATAATATTAAAATATATTTGAAACGTTTTTCAAGAAAAATTTTTTCTTATTAATAAAAAGAACGAATTCATTTATCTGTATCAAATTGAAGAAATGTAGAAAAATAAAATCTTATATTTCAAGTGTTCAGTTTTATAAGATTATATCAATACATTATTTATAGAAGTGTTAAAATAAAGTATCTATTATATGCAATCATTTACTTTTGTATTTTTATTTACTTACTTTTTGTGTTTATTAATAATAATATAAAGATTTATAAATTTCAATTCATGTAAAATATTACTGTGTTCTTTAATTATATCGATGCAGCAGTATATTATTACGGTACTGCACATTTAGTATATTTAATATATTAACTAAATGTTATTAAACTATATATTCCATATTAAAATTATAAATAAAGAACCTTCATATTAAATGTTTTTTAATTAACTGTTTTCCACTTTGCTATCCTTCGTTATTTGTAATGATTGTTACATAATTTAATTTTATCATCCTTTAATATAAAATATTAGTAATGTACTAAAAATTTACTATTATTTCCAAAGTTTAAAGTTTTAATCAGAAAATATATTTATGAATTTTAAGAATCAAATGCATAGTTTTCTCATACGAGAAATTGTTTTTATTCTTGTTTAAAAGTTTTATTTGATTTTTCCCTGCATTTAGGCTATTAAACTCTTCATTTTATATCTGATGAAGATTCGTGTTTTATCTTGTAAGATTTAGTCTGTACAAAACTCATTGTAAGAGTTAATGTAATAAATGAAATATTTAAGTTTTTATAAAAAAAATTTTTGATAATATTTTTATTAAATTTTTTTTGTATAGGATACTATTTATTTTGATAATGTTCTCTGTAGGGCATATAATTTACCTTCTATCTTAATTCTATGTCGATTAAATGCACACCAGGTGCAAAATTTAATAATAATTTAAAATTGAATTTTTAAAAATTACGTTGTCGCTAAAAAAGTTAATATAAGATTTCTGAATTTTAGTATTATATTTTATTATTTTAATAACCATTAAATAAATTTTTTACATATCAAATTTTCTATTTAAAAAAATTTTTTTCAAGTCATAACTTTTTAAATTTTTCTGGGATTTATGAGAAACTTGATTTACAAAAATATGATAATTCAATTTATTATTTGAACGCATTAAAAAATAAATAAAAAATCATATTTATAAAGTAACGATGTATTAATGTTAGATTTATTAATTGAAATAATTTTTAATTGTAATTTAAATAAATTAAAAATAAAATTATTTAATATTGAGAAAATATATGTCCCTAAAATGTAAATGTTTATATACATAAATATATAATACTTCATCCAAATTTTCATGCAATAGTTTATTAAATTTATATAAAAAATATAACAAGTATTTAACATAAATGTTTTACATAAATGTTTTTTTGATGTTTTAAATAAATATTTACATTGAAACATTGATGGTACGGAGTGTTGGAGATAATGTTGTTTTATCTCACCCTATGTATGTTCTTTGTGCATTTGATTTAATATTGTATATTAAGGGAGTGAAAATTCATATTCACTGATAAATTTATATGTACTATAAATTGTTGATCACCTCGGCTGGGATTTTGGGTCAAGAAAAGAACCCTCTTTGAATGCGGTAAGCTCAACTTATATTTTATTGAAGACTTTCAGGTAAAAATCGAACGACTGATCCTTTTCGCTGTACAATTAACGAACTTTTCGTCACAAATTCCCTCCTTTTACATATCATTTTTCTTTTGTATTTCACAGAACAAGGACTATAATTATTTCATCTGATGGTTCGCGTTCTCGGATATCAGAAAGAATATGGAAAAATTTTCCATACTCAGGCATTATCGTCACTCAATGCCTGGCATAAAAAACTTTTGGCTTGCCGGCGAAAGAAAAAGCCATTACACTCTATCTAAATTTCGCACACTCGTGAGTCCACACAATTAATCAATTATATACGCAAATCGTGCCATCTTCAACTCCTGAAAATATAAAATTCGGGCGATAGTGAACGATGTAAAGAGAAAGAGAGAGAAATAAAGTCGAGGCTTTATGCTTGCGAGAGGAAGGAAAAAAGAAGATCAAGATAGGTCCATCGCATCGATACTCGATATTCTCAGTATTAACTTTCGCACACCCACCCCTTTCACAAATTCACCTGAAAAAAAATCTAATGTGCGTTCCTGAGAGCTTCTACTCGATATTCTGTCTAAGCGTACGGCAATCCATTGCGCATTTTAATAGCCGAAATACAAAATTAAGCCGCGGGCGTTCCCGTTACGCGAAATCTCGGACGCACATCTTCTGGGAGAATGCCCTTTTCCATCCCTAACACATTAGGTAATCGGTTATGAAAAATAATTACTTAAACTGCTCAACGTGAATTAACAACTTAAATCTAGTATGATTCGGCTAAAATAGTCGATAGCACTGATCGTGTATTATTTTCAAATTTTTCAAATTTAATCGTAGATAAAGGTAAATTTACATATTTGCTCAATCGATAAAAATTGAATAGACCTATGGGTATATATAAATGTACATAATAGTTCAATAAAAAAAAAAATTTATATTACATGCATAAGATAATGAATGTGTATAACTTAATGGGTGAGATATTAGCATTGGACAAATTTCATTGAATTTTCATTGCTCTATTATAAAAAAATCACAAAAATATACATATGAATATGTAAATATATACAATATATATATAAAATTTTTTCAATATTTATCTTAATATTTTTTTTTTTCATTTTATTTTATTGTACTAAAGCATGTATGATTGAGTAGTGTTCATTTGGCTTGGAATATCCGAGCATAGGTGACATAGATCATAAAGGAATGCAAGTCAGTATTATGGAACGCCTGGAAAATATATATTATGTATTATTCTCGGATAAGGTTTACACAAATGCCTACAATTCTATTCATTGTCATAATAATAAATTGAAACAATTCAATCGTCAAATATTTCGAATGACTATAAAAATGCATTGATTTAACAGTTCTCAATACAATTAAAACTCTTTAATTATATTTGCGTACATTTTGTACACGATGTCAAATATTGGCTAACCTTTAGTTTAAGATGGTTAAAATAAAATTTATTTGAATGAAAGATCCGCAGAAGAGTTAAGATAAACTTCAAATTTATGAAAACTCAATTTTACTTTAAAATCTTGAAATTTATGCTTTAATTTGAATATTTACGGAGTACTATCAATGGAGGAAGGAACCCAGTACTCACTGGCTTAATTAGCTTACTATTTTGAGCTGAAAATGCAGCGAATATTATCCTTTATTTTCTTTAAGATACAGTACGTTTCAGCAATAAATGTTTATATTTTAATTATTATTATAAATGAAAATGTTCAATGAAAATATATTTTAAGGTTTAACTATTTATAGTTTAATATGTGAGATCTCTAATTATTTTATGAATTTCTGAAAATTTCTGAAAAAATATTATGTTTACAATTTTTATAGTTTATTATTTGTATTTTTAGAGCGACGCTTTATTTAAAAACAATATGTGCTCTCGAATCAGCTAATCGATTTAAATCTCTTCTAATTTAGCAAACCCGATTTTATTTAGCATTAGAAGGTAATTTATTAAATTTCAAAGATTAAAAATAATATCTTATTATAGAATCACCGTTTAAATTGAGCAAGCGATTGCAATAAATTGATCTAATATTAAAATCTATAGATTATATATTGCTTGTAATGAATGTGCATACACATAAGGGTGTAAATCCTATGTTGTTAGAAGCAAGATTTTTCGTACAAAGCCAAGATCATTTCTTGCATGCATGCATTATGCATTTATATAACAGCTCGTGCACTCACTCTTAATGAAATAGCACTTGTTGCTCATACACTGACGTGTAAGACACGTAGTGTGAGTCTAATATATAAAGCAATTTAAATCTAAAATCGATGTTTTCTCTATAAATATAAGTCTAATCGAATTAAAATTTTTCAAATTTTAAAGACAAATAACTCTTAAAGAGGGTCTCTTTTTAGTTAAATTGTCACAATTTAATATGATTTATCATTGCACTGAATATAATTCTAAATATCTTATAACTCTTTTATTTTTTTCTATTTACTAGGCCTTCAAAATATTGGTACATATATACGATTAAAATAATTTTATTCAATACTTCGTTCTCATGATATATTCGATATTTTTGAACTTTAATTACCTTATATAATATTTTAGCAAAAATTGAATAAATACCTTCTAAAAAGAAATCATCATCATTTTGATCACATCCATTAAAGAGATATGTACAATTATGTGTACTTAGGTTTATAAAATTTTCTCCAAACTCTCTTTATTGTACCATTTACGTAATTTTACTCACAAAGTTGAGTAATTTTGTTATAGCATTAAGTATTATGTGAGAGATTCATTCGTGTTTATGTTTGTTCGATAATGTGTACTGAGGCGTTACTATCACCTATTCAATTCCCTTGTGGTTAGCTGCACATATCGTTTAATCTTCTTAATGAGTGAGTGGTAGTAAATTAATCTTGGATATTTGTTGTGTGCACTAATGACTGGTCAACTGAAAACTTCAAGTCAAAGAGATGTATCTTATCATTTTTAACAAACAGAAGTTCTATTAATAATGAATAAGTTGCGATTAATTCATAGCATAATTAAATTACTAGATATGATGATGATAAATGGTAACTAACAATGCATGAAGCATTATAAAACAGAATATTAAAAAGAAGTAAAGTTTTATTAACGCTTTACTTTTTAATAGTGATTATATTAAATATATATTTGTAAAATGGATATAATTGTTACAAATTTTTGACAAATTCCATAATTACCATGAAGACGAAAAAAATTCGAAAAATAATGTATATTTCAAATTCAAATTTAATACATTTAATAGGATGTCTGATTATTTTTTATGAAAATGGCTTTTCAATTATTATATTCATCTGCTAAACTGATAAATAAAAATTTATAAAAGATATTTATATAATGGTATAACTATTTCACAAACACTTTTTTTATAATTAATAATTTAACTAGAAAAATAAATTTTAAATTATAAAATCTAGAAGAGATTTTTGCATTTGATTTATTATCTTAAATCACTATTTAAATGCGTATCAGGTTCAAATTATATATTTAAATTGTGAAAGAGTATTTTTAGTATAGAACTAAATATGAAATACTTTTTTTATACATTTTAATAAAATTGGTTTGAAATTTTAGTTTTTAGAAAATATCAGTATTATTCATATATAAAATTATTTTATATTATTTTACATAAATGTATTATATTCAAAGAAATAAATTTAAATTTTGACTGTTACAATTAATTATTTATCATTTTCATGTGTCTAAATTTAACAAATTTAAATATCATTATACCTTTAAGATAACTATCAGAAATGATATATTAATTATCAAATATTATTTTTTTATTATTTATTATATTTATTATTATTCATTTAATAAAAATAATTTAATTATAAATACTGATATTTACATTAGCATTATTTGGTTATTAAAGTGCAAAAAAAAAGTATGATAATATAAATTATGATGAACATGAAGATTAAAAATTGCAAGCACTTACCCAGAAAAAATAGAAGTAAAAGGAGTGTTTCTTCGTATTACTTGAGTCAGATATGTTATAACATTTATATCTTTTCAAAAGTGGAGTTTGAACACATATTCGTTCCAAAGTTGCCGAAGCTGAAAAGCGAAAATGTTAAAACATCTTCGGAGAGATTGTGAAAATCAATCTGCAATGCTAATGTTTAAAGTGGTAACTCATATATCCATTCGGCTAATCCATTCAATATGTAGTTTCTGAGTAGTCATCGATCATCTGCAGGTGACAAAGTCGGTGAATCATAAATATACCCAAAGGATAAAACTTTCGGTCACTTATTTTCCATTTAATTGACCAAAGTATGCCTAGTTTTTGATTTAAAAAATAAATTTAACAATTATAAAATATATTTTATTTTTATTTTCATAAACATATATATATGCTGGCCATTTATATTAAAAAATATTTAATTTCAAGAATTTTAATAAATCAGTAATGAATTCTTTGAATAATATCTGCAATTATTTCTATAATTCTTTAAATTTATTAACCTATAATATTAATTTATAGGATTTATGTGCAAATTTAATGATCGGTGAATTCTTGGAAAGTTCAATGTTAAATATATTCTTAAAATAATTCTATTTTTTACACCAATTTTGCTATTGTTACTTCTGAAATGTTTTATTAAAAACTGATCAAGCAATAGGATAGTTGAAACGTCATTAAAGTAAATTTTATAATATTAAGTATTTTTTTATTAAAATTTTACATATACTTCAAACAATTAATTTCTGAATGTCTTCTAAAAAATTTCTTACATTATTTAATATTTAAGTAACAAAACCTTAAAGGAACTCAATCGCCATGAATATTGATCGATTTTGTTACACAGCGATAATATTATTTATTATGATGGATGGGGTGATGACATGGTTTTCTTCTAAATTTTATGTCTTTATATTTAATTATACAATGTTCAATACTGTTTTTCAAAATTTTACATTTTCTATAATATTATTTGCCTCCACAAACATGCATAAAATTTTTTATTTTCTCATAGAACAAGTCTCATAATTTTTAAAATATTGTATAAAAATTCTTAATAATACAACTTAAATATTGGATAACATATCAGCTGCAATATCAAAATCAGACTTTGAATTATAATTTTAATATGTAATTATTTGAATTATTATTTACTAATGAGGATAATTATATAAACATAATACTTTGTTATGTCATGTAAATATTACTTTGATCACCTGCCTTAAGTAAATGTACGAATTATTATATAACATTTAATAAGAATACGTGTAATTTTGATGTTAGTATTCATTAAGAAATTTATAATAATAATATAAATCCTATAAAAATTATTGTTCTATAAATATAAACGTAATAAGCTATTTGGTTTCTAAACCACTAATTGGTGGTACCATAAAATACGTTTCACAATGGAAACTTTGTTGCACTAATTAATAATAGAATTTGTTGTACATATCTCATTTCTTAATTACCAACAATAGATTAAAAATTAATAATAGTCCTACTATTATTACATTTTTATTGATTGCTGTAATTGATTACATTAACCAGTATATAAGGTGGCAAAGAAAAGAAATTCGATGTTGTAAAGTAAAACTTGTATTTTATTGATTTATTGAAATTACATCAAATACTATACGTATATGTAATACAATAATTTTAGAATAGTTTTTCTAAAACTTTTAGTAATAAAACATATTTACAAATTAAGTTCAACTAAATAAAAAATTCAAATAATATTAAAATTATATGTTATTACCATATTGTTAAATAAATTATAGAGCTAAGAAAATATAATGAACTAAGAAAATCCTAATAAAAATTAAATGGCTCAAAGCAACTTCAACAATACAATATAGTTTTTGAACAAGTAAATAAGTCCATAATTTATCTCTGTTATTATATAAGTGGCAAGGTAAAGTTTCATAGATAAAATATAGAAATAAGTGGGATGAAATATATTTGAGAAGGACAAAGTGAAAAGATTTATGTAATTATTTTTGTCTATTCGATAAATTTTACAAGATAGCAGTTCAGAATCATATTGCATTAATAATTTTGTAAAAATAATATTACATATAAAAATATTTATAATTTTAATAATTCTAAAATATTAAAATTGTCTTCCTTTATTTAGATAAACTACTTAAAGATTATTTAACTTAATTTTTTCATAGAATTTTCTTTTATTGTATGAATATTGTATGAATATTTTGTATTTTTATAGGATAATTTTTATATTATTCAAGAATATAATATCATATTTTTATATGCATATGTTGATATAATGATATTTTTTCAGAACCGACTAAATTTATTTATCTACATTAAATTTTATACTTATAAGTTTGAAAATAAATATAATAATATTATAATGTCATAGAATAAATTCATATTATACACATTTTTAGTAAATAAATTTTCAATTTTAAAGTAGTATTTGCCTGTAAATTATAAATATTTATTTCCAATATGTAAATATTCTGATAAGTGCGTGTTATTGCGTAAAAACTATAAGAGAAAGAAATTTTAAAAGAAGGCAAGAAACAACAGTGAAAGAACAAAAATAAAAGAACAATTCAAAAATTATCGAATATCTTAAAAATCTTGCAATAGAGGTAGTCGATTTCTGCTAACAAATATTTGTCTCTTCTACTCATTCTTCCAAATACTCGGAAGTAATGTCTTATTTGTGATAAGGAAGTATTGCCTTCCATCACTTGACCTAAATCTATCAAAAACTTTGATATTCTTTACTTTGGCATAAAAATTCAATCGCCTGATCTACTGATGCGTAAATACATGCGTCAAAAGTAAATCTTTGATGCATATAAAAATAAGTTTTCTATTATCAACTTATAACTCAAATAGCAAAGCAAGAATTAAAAATCATTCCATATTACACAAATATTAGTGTAATAAAAATTTTGATCTACAATGTTTATGCATTATTATTTAAAAACTAGTTAATAGGAGCAATTATATATATATATATTTAAATTTTTTTCAGTGCGATAATTTCAGCCTAATATAGTAAGTTAATTTTTATACTCAATTATAGAATTTTAACAATTATCTTATTTTAAATAATAACTCTTTGTTCTTAATTTTACGTCAACGTACATTTATAAAATTTTAATTTTGTGCACTATTTTAATTATTAACAGAATTATTCAAATTATTCATGAAATGAACTATTAATTATTATTATTATTATTACATGATGAAGAGATATGAGTCTAAAAATTTATAAAAAAATTATTAGATTTTTAATTTCTTTGAATAATTGAATACGGAGATTACATAAATAAAGGTTCATGTATTATATGTACAGACTCTATATTTGTGTAGTACATATGCCATCTATACATAAATATAAATATGTACAGATAAAAATTGACATGTGAAATAGATTTATAAATATTTTATCTAAAAAAAATTTATAGTGTAAAGGAAATTCAAACTTCCATTTTTTGTAATTGCTTGTTTTGTGAATATTTCATTTCATCAGAAAGAGCATTCTTATGTTCCTTCATAGATATTCATTAATTAAATATTTTTTTAATTAATATAATGTTGAAAAAATATTTTATCAGATCAGATTTATCTGTGTAAAGTGAATATTAAGAATAATAAATTTTAAATCCCAAGTAATAGTAATAAATTGGTTTGTAAAATTTTAATAACGAAATTAATATCGATTACCTTAGATTATATTTCAAAAATTATAGAGGAAATTAATTATTAGTAATGGAATAAAACATTTATAACAAAAAATTATTATTTAAAATGATTAAAATTATTACTGTCTACTGATGAATTATATTATTTAAGAGACAAAATTTATAAATAATATTTTCAATCTGTGATTCGTATATTAAGTTAAAAATTGTTCAAGTCTTGTGTGGTTAAAAAAATTCTAAAAAAAATAAAATTAATATATTAGATTATTATTTTATTTGAATTATGAAAAATATTATTATTAATGTCACCATAAACGTCATTATGTCTTATTCCTAAATTACATAAGTTTCGTTTTATATTATATAATTTTTCAAACCAGAATATTTGAAATTTAAAAAAATATTCCTAGACAAATATCTATTGCAATAAAAAAATTTTTTTAGAAGAAATGAATGTAAGGCAAATAAAAAAATATGAGTAATAAAGTAATATGATTACATTGTAAATGAAGTTCAAAGAAAGTATAAAATATTTATAACTAGTTGCACGATTAATAAAGATTTATTTTTTTCTTATGTACAAATATAAACATTTAAAAATAAAGTCGATGATAGACAGTTAAAAGTTTCAACAACTATTATTCTTAAATATTATTTGTAATTCATACATATATATGGAAATGAATATTAAATATTATATACAGTATTTAATAAAATATTTCCATAAATTATGTTTTGTAGATAAATCAATAAAATCAAATATATATTTGAAGGTACTGCAATATTGCTAACAAAACACTGAAAATAAGATAATATAATTAACAGTTTATAATACAGTTTAGTTTCAAAGATTTACTTCTAATTATATGTAAATTTCAAACTCTAAATTATATGGATTCAAATTAAATTTATTGAGTATAACAAAATAATTGTTGCATTTTAAATTAACATGTTATTAACTTAAAAAGCTATTTTTTGTAAGAAAATCAAGATTCAATATTCCAGTAATTCCAGATATTTTATTACTGTTCTCTTTAAAAAACTTTGATCTTAAATCTATTAAAATTCATCTTGTATATCATAAAAGATTATATATTTGGATTTAGCTATCATAGATTGCGACGATAATGAATACTAAGTGTAAGATAAGAGAAAACTATGAACAAAGTAACATACTAACTTTTGAAAGATATAAAAGAAATGTAAGATTCTACTATAAAAACAAAAGTTTCCTAAATTTTATATTTTTTAAAACTAACAAAAAAATTCATTTAATAATTGACTGTTTCAACAATAATAGTTTATACAATTTAGCCATAAAATATTTTAACTAAATTATCCATGTATTAACAAGAATAATTTATTTCCAAGTTAGTTTCTTTCAAAATAAAAATTCATTTAATAGCTTTATACTCTATAATAGAAAATATTATTTTTATTAATATCAACTTTCTGACAAATGAAATTGAGTCATGTTCAATAAAAGCATCAGATTACAATCTGTTTGAAAAATTATTTTATAAATATGCGAAACAAATGTCAAACTACACATGGATTTACCGTGGGTGTACAAAACAATAGATGTCACAGGGGAAGTTAAAATGTACATTTCGTATAATATTCAATTAATGCACACACATTTATATATATTTATATATATATATATATATATAATTTTCACACTTCAGAGGTACATTTAATTCGTTTGAGAGCCACTTGTCGGCTACTGCTCGTAAATTGTACACCCAAAATGAAATTCGCTACACATTTAAATGAACATTCACTGTCCCACTCGTGGTTTCTCTTATATTTCTCTATCTCGCCATTCTCTCTTTTGCTTTGTCACAAAATCACCAATTGAAATTGTAATCGTGTTACACTAAATACTACAAGTACAGAGGTTTACTTGATTTAACGAATCAAAATTACATTGGTGTACGCACATGCTGAATCGAACTTTGTTAATTGAAATATTTAGATTAACAACATTTTGTTTATTTAGTGTCCTATGAAGTACAGATTACTATAAATTATACAAACAATAATTATATTCAATGAAAATCAAATATTTCCCTAAGAATTATTAAGGTATCAAACGTTAAATGTAACCGATTCTTTATTTTATATTGTCTAAAAAGCTATTGGTTTTTATGTGCTATATTTAGCTAAAATATTTTTATTATTATCTGTATTTTATTAAATTAATTTTGATTACTGTACTTTTTAATACAATAAATATTTGTATGATAAAATAAGAGATACTAATAAACAAATATATTTTTGAAATAATAAAATATTTAAACTATGTAAAAAATTTATGTTTTTAAATATTTTTTAAACATCTAAAATTGATTTTTCCTTTAAATTAAACATTAAAAGCATATTTCATATAACATGATATTTGTTTTCATTTAATACGCTTTGGACATTTTAGCGATTTATTTAATCAATCGATAATTTTATCAAAGAAATTTTATCTTATAATTGCAATATATGTTAAATATTATGATTATAAAAAAAATAAATATTAAGAGCTACATAACAAACGACAAATTTTATTTTTAGTATATTCAATAGTCATAGTTATTATTTAGCTTTAAAATGTTCATAACAGAGTTTATACAAAAGTTACTAGGGTTTTTATTATTATCTATTCATTAATAAAGTATAAAAAATTAAGATTTACTTTAATTATTTAATTAAGACTAAATTATTAATTAAGATTAAATTATTTATTTAATTTATTCCACTTAAATAAGATTCAATTAATAAAAAAAATAGTTGACATTTATAGGTAATGTAATAAATATTTCAATTTTTTTAATGTTAATCAATAATTTTGCTAGTAAAATTTATGTCTGTAATTGAAGGTATAGAAAATAGAAAGGTTATTTTGAGTAATGTTTTCATAAAGTAAATTAGAGTCGAATAAAAAGTTGGTCTGATAAGGCAATGAATCTTTGATTATTAGTAAAAGTTTTGCATCAGAATTGTATTCGATAAATTACAGAATTCATGTGCTATAAATAATAAATTAATAAACTTTTCGACGACTACATATTATCTGAAAATAAAGAGTTACTTAATTATTTATATGTTTATTGACTTCGATTTGTAGACTGTAATATATTAAATTACACTTTGTATAATATTTCTAGTAAATGATTTTATCAAAGTTACACGTATAATAACTAAATATTTTATTTAATATATACTTGAATTCAATATATATTTGAAAAAAAAAAATTAAATAATTTGTTTATGTATAATTTATTCTTATACAAATTTAATAGATATAAATAATTATTATAATTGTTAAATTTTTATAAGAATTTTATAAGATTCAGTTCATATCACGTATAAAATTGAGGTTTATGATATATTCTAAAACAAAAAATTGTAATAGATTATTAAAAAAATTACCAAATTTATTCGATGTAAATTTTATTTAATTTAATTATTAGTATACATCGAAATTCTTAATCAATGTATAAGTTAATTATTGAATAATTAATAAAAATAAAAAAAAATTTTTTGAATAGAATATCAAAAATGAAAGGAATAATTTGTAATAATTTGAAAACAAACGCTCATATTTCATATAATTATTTTTATTGTTACATTATTGATGCAGCGCAATGTGAAATAAATGTGAGATTTAAATAGTCATGCTTTCATGAATTATTTTACAATTTTATTTGAACATATTAAATTTTAATATTTGAGAATGTCGTTCGTTTATCAAAAATATAAATTTTTTTTGATTTAATACTTTATTATGTAGTTATTTTAAATTATTCATCGGAATAATAACATTTTTTTTTTTTAAAATTTCAATATAGTAAATATCTCTCCACATTTGAATATGGTAAAAATATAAACATTCAAAATATGAAAAATTCTTTGAAATAATGTTACATTTGTATCCTGATTAATACAGTGCCCTTACTGTGATGATTGTAATTTTTTTTATAAAATGTATATATTATGTTTTATTTTACATTTTACAAGTGGGTAGATTTTTAAATCTATTTTATGAGGAAAAATATCATGAAAATTAATCATTAATTTTTTTACGTAACAATACTGTATATAATTAATCAATCAAACACACCCCTTAATAAAATAAACAAAAGTCTCATCAAACCTTGTTACCTATTGTTCTGAGAATACAAAAAGTAAAAATCAAAACTTAGTCAATTGATTTTTAATTAGCCTACAAATTTAATTGAATATTTACCATTAGATGCATTTCTGGGCCCGGTGTGCGAGTACGTTTTGGCTCCGGTGGCGCGTTACGCCGGTGCCTGGGGGATTCCCGTCCTGACCGCGGGTGGACAGGCCGACGCCTTCCGACATAAAGACCAGCACTACCCAACCCTCACCCGGATGATGGGGTCGCACCGTCTGGTGGGCGAGGCCCTGCAGCACATCCTCCAGGGATTCGGTTGGAAGGTCGCCGCTCTGCTCTTCCACAACCACGCGATGGCGAGCAGTCGAGGAAACTCCAAGTGTCACTTCACCCTCGGAGCCGTTTACACGGCACTCAATCAAACTTCGATGTACAAGAGCTTCAACCAGGAGGCCACCAGTGCTCAGGATTACAGGGACCTCCTCGCCTTCGTCTCGAAATCCGCCAGAAGTAAGTGCATGACTTCCCTTTTCCCCACATCCAGTAATTCTTTCCTCATCTTGACTGTTTCGCTTATCTATTCGATAGCCTATCTTACATTTATATCCTGCTTCCTTTCTTAAAATATTCGAAGAATAAACTTTTCAACTTTTTTCCTTGCCACTATCCACACTTTTACGATTATATTTCGATGGAATATTCATTTTTGGATTTATGTGAGGTTTCAGCGCCGAATTCTGTCTGAAATGTACATAGTAAAAATTTTCCATTTATAATTTTTAAGAACAATTTCAATTTCACTTATTTTCGTATTACAACTTTAGTAATCAAACCTGGAAAATTCATTTATTTCTAGCTCATAAATAAAGTATTCATGTTTCTTTTATTATTTCGATTGTTGAATTATTTATTTTAAGGAAATTGTGTTATTTTGTACCATAGTACACGATACCAGTAAAAGTTAAAAAGTACATTTGTATAACAAAAAAAGTTTTTTTTTTTAGTCTCTAATCATCAAAAGTTTAATCTATTTTACATTAAATAACACATCGTTATTTATACCAAAATTTAAATTTCTTTTAAATTTATATAAACAAAATTTTTTCCATTTAAATTAAAAATTTAAGATTAATAATATTTTTTACTTGTAAAATTAAATTTTTTGAAATAAAAGTAATTTTATCTTTAACTTAATCGTATAAAATCTAAATTTTTCTAAAAAGAAAGATTTATTCAGAGAATACCATATATATATCTAAAAAGAAAGCATTGAAACGATAAATTAACTCTTTGTCTTTAAAAGTTTTAAAAACATTTTAGGCTTTAGCTTGTAGTTGCTATAAATTATAAAGTATCTTTATTTTAAATTAATTAAAATCTGATATTAAGAATTATTTAATAGTTATTTTTAATAACTACTGTACATATCATAATAATTTAATTTCAAATTTTTAAATTTCATTTAACATGTGAATAGATTATTTTTACAGTACTACCGACTATTATTAAACTATTTACTTAACTAATGCTGGCGGTTTATACATTTGGTTTTTCATACATTAAATACAAATATATTTAAAGTAATCATGTATGAATATTGATCTTTAAAGTAAAGAATGAAATATCTAAAAATTTTATAGCTGACAATATTAAAAAAAAAAAAAAGAAAAAGGATAAGTAAAGAACAATTCTCTGATATTTTCATAGCGAAAAAAAGGTTTACTTTGATTCGATTTAGAATTTTACGTGCAGCGATGGGATGAATAATTGAAAAATGAGACTTTAAATCTCGTAAAATCTTATTTGACGAATAGGTGTATTTAATACTACTTTTTTTTCAATTTTTTTTTTCTTTAGCTGTGAGATAATGTCAAACATATCAACATTGAAACTTGATCATGTAGTGACATTTGATAATATAAACGACGAAGAACTATAACATCAATTTTGTATCAAATAGTTTAGAAAAATATATAGAATAAAATTCACTTAATCTTTATACTTACATAGTATATTATTATTTAATTTATTTTTGACACATAATATGATAAGGGTAAATTATAAAATCAGTTGTCAGAGTTTAAAAATAATTTTATCTAAAAATATTAATTATTAGAATATCAATATAAAATAAAATACACAATACTTTTAAATAATTATTTTTATTCATTCATATAAAAATTTTAACATTGATGTAAGACATATAATGGTAGTTGTAGTATTATTCAAATTATATTTAATTTAATGAGAAAATCACGATAATTTAATTTAATTCATTAAAAAGTTTTTACGAAATTTTTTTATCTTAAGTAAAGCTTTCTAACGAAAGATAGTTTAATGGAATAAAAAGAGGAATTTATAGAAATAATAACAAGTTGGAAAAGAAGCTTTAAGATCGCTATTCTATTAAAGAGAGAATATCATAAGGTAAGATTTTTAGAATTTAATATTTGGTACAAATAATATATCTAACTTTTATCCATATTTCTCATGCAATATGATAATTTTTGATGAAATACTCGGCTAAAAAAGCAGAAATTGATAATAATAATAATATTTTTATAAAAATGCTTGCTTATCAGAAAAAAGATTACACTCAGAAATCCTTAATAGCATTTGTTCACTGAAACTTCAAACTCCTTAAATTCAAAAATTACTCAGATGCTCTATACGACTGAGAAGACTTTTCTTAAAATGAGCTTGCAGCTTTAGATGGGATAACTCGTGATAAATAAAGAGTAAAAATCAAGGGAGGTAAGTGAGGAAGAGAGCTTGCGTTTTGAATTTACGGAATCGTATACGAAACGTTTAAATGCAGGATTACAAAGCTTAGCGAATGAAATTCTCTCAAAGTATTCACCCTTTTCAAAAAGGGCTGATTTTACTTTAGGATCGTAATTTAGAGGGCGTGCAGTAATCGTCAAAGGAATATCTACATCCCCTCTTGATCTCTCGATGCCTACCATTAACAATATGATGCGGTGCTCAGATATCCTCTGAATTCGTATGAGTCATAAAATGAACAGGTTGGATAAGCCTTTGTTCTCTGAATAATTCAAGATTTGTTCACACCTATTCTTCATTTCTACATATTCACGGGGTTTATTTCCTTTTCTCTTTATCAATTCGTTTTACTCGACATTGTGATTGGATTCAAGAGAGACAGTCGAGATGTTATTTAGAAGCGAGTTTGCGCTAGTGGATATCAGTAACACACGACAGATCCCATACAAAGGGATCTGTGTAACGACTATTTCATTTGAATCATTTCAACGAGCTGTTGGGTTGTTCGATCGAGATGCTACGACGTTTTTATGAACAGCTCGAAGATTGAGGGTTGTTTAAGAGGTAGATGCCAAAAAAGAAATTACAGTTCGATGTATTGCGCAAAAAAAGATATGTATGAGACTGTCCATGAAGAAAAATGTTGTTATGACTTTTCACGTTACTATTATTTATTTGATAGAGTATCAACAATAACAATGGGGCTAAAAGTAAATTTAACGTCTTTCACATTCTCCGTGAGTCAATTTTTGTTTTTAAAGTTGTCATTTTCGTTATTTCACAAAATATTTTTAATGGTAATACCTCTAATGTTATATAAACTTAATAACAATTATAAATGACAATCAGGAACAAATTCAGTTGCTTTTCTAAATTCTGAGTCTAAGAAATGTGATATTTTGCATTTTTTCATGACAATAATAAATTTTCAATTTTTATCGTCCAAAAGACAAGAACTTAATGGAATAGAATTTCTTTACTCGAAATATTGAAACGTAAAATAAGTGATTTTGAAAAATATACGTATCATAAGCATCGGGTGAAAATAATCGGTATTTTAAATTCAAGAAAACTCAAGGAAAGCGCATTTACAGTGCAAGATAACGTAGAATATAAGTGTGTGTCTATATAAACATGGCAAGTTTTCCGAGCCTTCATGTTTAACCAGACTTGGCATGATTCGTGTACAGATGTACGTTATCGCACGTGTTTCAACACTACTTTCCTCAACTTTTCCTGCTCATAAGGAAATTTTTTATTAGATTTTTAAATGATATATAATATTCTTAATATTGGGCTCCTACATATTTCATGTAAAATTATTCTACAGTCTCCTCATAAATATTCTGCTGTATTGTGGTAACATTTAATAATATCAGAAATTGCCGGCTTAAAATATTAAGGTAAATACAATTTTAACAAAATTATTCCAAATAGAAAATTTGTTTATTTATAATATTAATTAAATTTTTTGATAATGTTATATATATGAAGTTGTGAACTGGGCTTAATTTTAACATATAAATAAAATTATTTCCTATTCAAAATTTTATAAGAATGTTAATTTTTCGTTTTTGAATTTCGTTTGATAATTGCATTTGTGTATCCGAAAAGGTAGCTTCAACCAGTCCGAAGTAGAATATATCTGAATAAAAATGAACTTTCTCCTCTATGCTTCGATAAAAACAAATAACAATTTAAATAAAAATTGCTCCCCAAAATAACCATGGAATAAAAAAAAAAACGCCACCGTTTTACGTGTAAAATTAAAAAATTTCCAAGGGTATAATCGTTATTTACTTGTATTAATCATTTACTCTCTCGCAGACAATTTTTCCCCTTGACGTTGAATTTCCAAAGAGATTAGGGTTCGTAAAGCTTCAATATGTCATAAGTTGTAAGTTATCTATCGTGCAGCGAAATTTCCTTTTCTGCCTACACACGCGCACACACACGTGCACACAGAGGAAAATTGCGAAGAGGGAGCGAATCGCTCGCGCATCATTTTAGCTTCCGACGCAGCAAAATTAGATCGGAGCTACACCCCCGCCCTCCCCCCAACCTCCCCTCGTTATAAACTCCTCATCGTGCGTCCGTATTTAGCGCAGTTATTTCGATGTCCGTTATGACGATGACGTGCAGACGTGTGACAAACTAGTATCGAACCTCGTAAACTGCATCCGATCTTTACGAGGCTGCACTTCTGGATAAATATTTAAAGCCGAATATGGGCGAGCGAACATGCGAGCATAATCTGCAATCGCTCCAAGAGGCAATTATTTTTATAAGAACACACAAAACTCTGCTCAATTCAGATTCCGTTGTTTGTTCTTTTTTAAATGTCTCTTTCGCTTTCCCGAGCAAATAAAAGTTTATTGGTAATGCATAGTCGACAATCGTTTGTTGCGCATATACAAACTTTCTTTATTCGTGGACTATTGTTTGCTTTAGAGTTAGCTTTGATTATCTGAAAAATTGAACTACTGAATAAGTAGTGCGCATTTGAAAATCTTTACTAATAAATATAGATTTTTGGTTTTAATTAGAATTTTGCAACATTAATAGTTGAGGCAGTTAACAGTAGACGCATTATTTATAAAGTGTTCTACTGCAGCGTTATAGCTATGAACAATTAGTCTATAATTCAAAAGATTTTGATATTTATTATACCATGTAGTTGAAATAATTTATTTGCAACACACAAACCACTTTCATAATAGCTACATTTACATAATAATGATGCACAATATAGTCCACAGTACATTGAATTAAACCTGCGATACCGTTTACATTTAGTACACATGCTTCAGATAATAAATGTAAAAGAGTAAATTACCAGAAAATTAACATTATTGTTTTATATTTTCATTATGAACAAAGTATTCATATTCCAGATTTACATATACAATCTTAAATCCAGTGAATCGCTTTATACTTTTACTAAGTACGTAAACATATTAAATGTTTCCAAAGGAAACGATAAAAAGAATTTTTGCGTCTATATTTAAATTTTCTGTCGGTATATGTTGGCTTGTATACAGACATACAGCCTAGTACCTTCATCTTCCTCTTTTCGAAAAAGAAATATTTGATCTATGTCCGAAGAATCACCGAGCAAGAAAAGTGACGTAGTTGCCATCGAGTAGTAAAACATCTTTGTAACATTTAATGCAATACATCCCCATTCAGTAATAACGATAAATAGTAAAACAACCGTGTGCTCAAATACTCGGGTCATTCAATTTTCAACGACAATGACGTTACATCTCTGGACTTGAATTCTTTTATGCGGCCACAGGGAGTAGCACAGGTGAGATGCTGGAGAAAATGAAATTTTTAAGCAGCGGATGGTGAAAACGTGCTAATTTTACTCGCGAGAATCGCATGGCTGGTGCCGAATTTGTAAAGAAAGAAGTTTAATACATTTTTGCGGAATAATTTTCGAATTTCTGTACATGAATAAATAAATTAAATTTGTTTTCAGTTAAAGAATTCTGCCTGTAAATCAAATTCCCTTTTTTTTATTTTACAAAAGCAAAAATATTCTACGAGTTTAAACATAATAATGGCGGTTTTACAATTTACGATATATTGAGTTTTTATTTAGTACCAAAAACTTTATTTCGTGATATTTTTACTTTATTAACTATTGAAAATTTAAAGCTATTCTAAAATGAAACTAAATTATTTAACTATTGATTTAAGTGGTACAGTTTCAGCAATAAAGCCAAGATTTTTACAAACATTAATTTTAGATCATTAATAATAGTGTAAGATAATAAATGTATTTTTTATTTACTGTTTCAGTGACATTTATATGTTGACATATTTCGTTAAAAGTACATATTGCAACGTATAACTTTTACTCATTTTCCACAGGTTGATAGAGTGCTTTTATTAGTAAATCCGTATGAACTTTTTCAATGTAGCTATAATTAAAAAATATAATTGATGTTAATTCATGAGAAAATTTGACAATGATATTACATACTTTAAAAAGGCTACAAGGGAAATTTATTACAAAAACTTCAAAGAACAAAATTATAAAAAAATGTGTAATACCTACTACCTTAAATTGATATTTTATTTTGTAATAAACTTATTAAATACGAATTAAATTTTATTTTACTTTCGTCAATAAAATATTTAATATACAGTTGTTTCAATTAATATCTATTTATGAAACTTTAATTTATTGTTAATTAAGCTATGTAAAAAGTACTAGCAAGACAATTGAAAAATCGATTGAATATAAATTTTAATTAAAATTATGAAACAAGTAATCATTTAATTATTGAATTAAATTAAAAATATCGAGATATTAAAATTAATAAAATTTTGTTACTAAAATAAAAGTCAAATAATGTATTGACAATAAAAGGTTATGCATTAAAAATTAAAATTAAAAGTTTTTATATTTCATATATGTGAACTGTATTGTAATTAATAATAAAAACAAATTTTTAGTTTTCGTTTTATGAATTACATATTAAATTTTTATAACATTAAATGATTGGGTTTCCTATAAATTATAATGAAATATTTATAAAATTTTAAATATTTATAGTATTTATTTATTCACTAAAATATTTATAAATATTTAGAAAAATTTCTCGCAACAAGTGTAATTTGCTAATAATTTTTTCCTTTTCATTTAAAGATTTGTATTGAAAAAAGTCAAAACTTTTGAATATATGAACAAAAGTTTCTTTTACCTAAGTATGTGGTGTTGCTTAATTACCATTTAGACAAGAATCTAAAGAAAATTTGAACTATACTGAAAAAACTGAATTTATGAGGGATAACATAAATATAAATTATTGTTTTCTTTCTAATTGTTTTGTAATTTTAGTTTGAGTATTAATCTCGCTTTGGTTTTAATTCGTGAGAATGTCTCTTTTATTTAAAACTTCTATTATTACCACTGGGCTTTTCATATAATGAGCTAAGCTGACACGTTGATATGTTAGTACAGCTTTATTCTTAGAAATTATAATGCAGCTAAAACACCTGTCACCATGTTTCCCTTTTGGAATATAAGTTATAAAAACAATTCCACTCGAATTGAAACGCGCAGTTTCAAGGCAACTTCCTAAGCTTAAATTATGCGGACTATGATTCCCGTAAAACCTAAGTAGAAATAATAGGGGTATTTTTATATTTCGAGGTATTTGTATGCACTAGAAAATAAGATTGGCGGATTCATTACCTTGTAAATTGTATAGCAATTGCATGATTCCTGTTGCGGAGATGTGTATCTCTACGTGAACAAACTCGGTAAATTTATCACGCACGAGATATACGACTCGAATTACAAATTAACCTTCTTGTCTTCTAGTTCATCGAATTTTCGAAAATTCACTTGGATGAAGTGCACAAGCACGACATGTTGGATACTTATATTCTCATTTTATTACGATTGCTTTATTTACCATTGTGCAATGATTATGAAAATGTTGTATCCTCTAAATCAAAGAAATCGATTTATCACATTTACATTGTATGGAAATAGTTAATATTTTTTTCTACTTAACACCTTATTAAAGCATACGTGAATATTTGTTCTTTATTACAAACCTTTAAAATTTATGATAATACTTCTCAAACACATTTCAAATGACTCGGTTTTCTGTCCCAGTATTTTTTTTTGTAATATATAATAAAAGAGTATTAAATTAAACGTAATAAATTTTGTTTCAGAATAAGTACTTATTACAACTGCTTGCAATGATAGTAATTTATTGGAATTGATCTAGTTTTAGAGACAAAGTATTATCATCAATCCATTCTAATTTTTTTTTCGTCATAATATAATTGAAGTTTAAGTATACTATTCTATATTGTAAAACTGTAATATTATACGAATTTACTAATAGCAATTTACTATTTGTTTATTAAAAGTATTAAATTTATAAAAATAAAATCAGATTTATAAAGGTGAACCTATATTTCTTGTAAGTTTTCTTTAAAAATCTTTCCAGTATTTACTTACAAAAATTATAAAAATATAACTGATTAGTTACTACAATTAGCAGCTTTTCAATAATATAAATTCTACATTGTACTTTAGTACACATAATTACCTTTATTGGCAAATTTAATGTAAAAATGGTTTTAGATTTAATGATGAGAGACAGCTTTTCTAGTCACAATACTCAACTATGGAATAATTACCACTTAGTTATTGTATTAATAGTGGCTCATTCACTGTTTATGATTATAGTGGGTGGAAGAGGCGTTAAGTCATTTCAAATTTCAATGTCGACACCCCCAAACCTTATCAGTTTCGTGACTCGTATTACAGTCGACGGGTGCAGACAAACGATTTTGCCCGAGTCTTCCTAAGATGATGGCTCTTTAATCGCTTGACCTGGTTTCCTCCGTCTGCTCAATTCCGATTCGACTACTTTGAATATTAGCTAATTCTTGAATTGTGGGGTACTTGACTTTTGAACAACTTGATCATCTCATAAGCATATTTAGTGATAATTTTTATTTAAATGCCCGTAATTTAGGAAAGCGGTTTACATCTGATTATCTCAAACTTTTAAAAAAAATATGTAATTTTATTTTATTTTGTATCTTAATACAAAATTTAAATAAATGCGGTAAATCTTTAGAATTTAATATTCGTTCTTTTTGTTTTATTTGTAATTTATACATTTTACACACATGCACATACAGATACATTTAGATAATTAGTTAATTTCCTTCCTCTCCATAATGCTATTGTTGGATTGTGTTTGCATTATGCAGAATCTATTGTAATAAATGCCTTGACTAAGATACATTATATTGTATTTCCAACTTTTTTCAAATATATCTGCAAAACACTACTGAGCTTTTCCACGTTAACTTTTTATCATATCGAATATTTTTAAAATAATGTAGTTCTCAATTGTTTTTATTATAATATTTTAGCTAAATTTATCATAAAGAAATAACAAAATAAATAATTTGTATATATACTCGACATTTATTATTTATTAAAATCTTGTACTTGAAAACTACGAATGTTTTATCAACTGATTGCACATTGTAATATTCAAAAGAATATTTATTCAATTTTCGGATAATCACAAGGTATTCTTAATATTTTTTTTTTGTTTATTGAAACAGCTCTCCTAGTGCTCATTTTCTTCGGTTACGAAAATGAATAACAGTATATAATATTCTGCATATTTGACTCATCTACCGAATATCTTATAAAGCAAGAACCATTATATGTAACTGCACGTACTAAGCTTTATCTTTTGACATTAAAATCTCTGAGAGCTTCATCAAAATGTGTAGCATAAAGGGCATGTGTTATCCCTGCTAGATTATATTATATTTCAAAGAACGATTTTATATTATTGTTATTAATTATACTATGACTGTTTAAAAAATTTAATTATTGAAATAATTTTTTCTTTGAGTAATATTTTTTTTTATATAAAGCTTTTAAATTAAGAGTCGAGCTCAATTTCATTTTTAATATCATAATATCTTAATCACTTTCATTTTACACAATTTTATTCATGATTTTTATCAGAAGTTTATGGGTTTTATTTATCTGATTAAGACATAGCATTAATCAACTAAGGAAAAATATTCCAGCTATATGTAAAAGTTTTGTATTATTTAATTTAACACATATATATTATCGTATAATTTTTACATTTATCGATTATAATATTTGTGATAACCATTTATAATTTTTAATAATGAAAGCTAGATGCAAGTAGCTTTAGAAAATACAATTATTAATGACACTATTAAAATTAAATTTAATTAATAAAAATTAAAATTGATAATCTTTTTAATAATTATTATTATAAGAACTATTATAGCCATATTTAATTATAAATTATACATAAATTAAAACTAAAAAAATCATTCTATATTATAAAAATTCTATGTTATAGTGTATAATAATATAGTATTTAAAGATAATAATGTGTAAAAAAGAAAGATTCGATAATAATATTAAATTCAAAAAATAAATTAAATGATATTTAAGTATAAATATTTGTTATTATAAAATCTGTTTTGATTATCACTGTCAATTATACAGCTGTAGTATTTAAGTTTTAATAATAGTACATGTTAAGTGATATGAATATAATACTATGATCTATCAACTTAAATTTCAGGATAAATGAATTTTATTTTCCCAATGAAAGTTATAAGTGTTTAACTTTTTTTTTTAAGAAAACTTGTTATTTTTAGGTGAAATTCTAATTGAAATTCCAAATGTTAAATGATTATATTGCATGCACTCGCGAGCTCGGCTAGTTTAAGCAACAACTTATGAAGTTTTATCAACTGTCGTGCAATCTGACGCAACTTGTTCAAAGTTTTTATGAAAAATTTTTTCATCCTAATGTTGCAGTTGTACCTTACTCTCCTTAATTTTTCAGTTGTAGTTCTGTGTGCCAATTCTACGACGATACGTGAAATTCTGTTGGCAGCCGAGGAATTGGGAATGGTAGATTCGGGCGAATACGTTTTTTTCTCAATTGAGCTAACAACGAGGTGAGTAATTGCCTTCTTAAATTTATTACCGTCAATTTATTTATTGAACTCGCTTATTTTCAAAATAAAACTTTTAATTTTTTATAATAAATTATTGCTTATGATTTTATTGATGTAGTTTTCAACCATAAAATCCATTGGTTCTTTTTAGTTTCATGCTATAGGAAAAATACACATGAGTAAATATTGCCTTCTTGCATTTATTATTTACTTTTCTTTCATTTTCTGTAAATAATTGTCAATAATTTTTATTTTTTAATATTCAGTAATATTAATGGAAATTTTTATAATACTATTCACTGTGTGATATGAGATAAAATTTACTCAAGTTCCAACAGAATTCATTTTTAAATAAATTTGAGCTCATCTATCATTTTCATAAAGTTCTTGGGTAAAATTTTTTTTAAAAAATTTCAAATATTTTGACTGATTATATTGATATTCCTTGACCTGATATTTAAGGTTTATATAATATCTAATAGAATCAGCAAATAAAAAATATGTATTTTGATTCATTGGAAATGCTTATATCGTGTAAATAAGTATGTTAATATTAATTATTTAATTTACTTGAATACAAACTATTTAAATAAAGAATTTTGAGACAAAATATATTTGAGAATTAAATTTTATAATTTTTTTACATAAACCTTTTGAGAACATTTTTACCAAGTTTAATACAAATAGTGTAATAATATATTATGTTCATCTTTAAAAAAATCAATTTTTATGGTATAAAATATACTATTTTCTCCAATGTTATTATTTTTCATAATGATCGTTTATAAAGATTACAACAGCATTTCCAATATTCATTATTAATATAAAAATGTATAAAATCAAATTAAAAAAGAAATGTATAAGATCTTTGTAATTGTATCTATTGATACTCTAAATTTCCTTTTTTAAAGTTAAAAATTCTATTAGAGTATCAATAACGTTATAAAAAGCTTCTTTTAATAAGCGAAAATAATATGAGAAAAAGAAATTCAGTGCATACGCTGATTAAATAAAAAATTAAAAATTTTTTGATAACAACCAATATAATTGCGATATCAAAAAATTACCCAATTTGCTTATAATTGATGTTACCTTATAATTCGTGATTTCTATCTCTAGTTTTGAGTGAAGCATTCAAATTGATCGATAAGCCCATGATTAACTTCGTTAGTTTTAGCTATTGGTAATGTTTCTGAGGGTACAAAGGCAATTACACTTACCCTTAATTTGGAAACCTCAAACCGCGTATTCTCCCGGATTGGGGGGTATATTTTCTCACGGCCATTATTATTATTATTAGCCAATAAAAATTTTCATTATATTTGATTGATTGCATGACCTAAAAAATGGTTCAATTGCTTTCAGTGCTATTTAGCTCAATTAAATTTTTTTTATCTCAATTTTCAACATAACTTTTGAGAACTAATTGTAATATTATTTGATAGATGCTACAGTAATATTGGATTTATAAGTTTTATATTAATACTGCACAGTATTTTAAATACAATTATAATAGTTAGTGTACTAGTAATCTTACGTTAATCTGACATAACATCAATTACACACATATTTATGTTTATATGTACCTACGGTATTTTTATTTAAAATGTATGTATAAAACTTTTTTATACATCATTAAGAGATGACTAGAATTCGAAAAACTTGATTAATTTTGATAAAAATATAACAATGTAATATGGACTATAAAATACTGTAAACTAGCAATAGTACATTGAACTTTTATTTTAATAGATAGAAAAATTAATTTTCATTAAGGGAATTAATAGGTTTTTTCATTATTATTTTTAATATAAACTCGTATATTACAGATAATATATAATATCATATAAAAGAAATAGTTACGATATAACTACAAGAAATAATTTTCACAAAGAAATGCAATTAACTTTTTACAAGAGTTTTGGTGTTCAAAATTTATATTTATTACCAGACATTTATTAGTATGCAAAACTTCTACGTATGGCTAAAATTTATAGATGAAATGAATAATTTCAAGTATATTTTAACAAAAACAATAATTTGATTTATAATTTTCATGTCAATTAATATTCCATATGATACATTTATTTATATGATCTTATATACTTATATGACGATTATATCTTTGAGTAAATATTATAAATTTAAAAATTGATTCAGTAAATACTAATATTTGTTTGCACATTAAATGACAAATTATGAATGACATCAAATACTATTTTAGAAATAGTAATAAATATATATTTACATTAATACAATTTTATTATTTTCCAGAAATTTCTATATAAAATAATAATTATAATATGATCGAATATTTTTCTAATATTGCTAAAAATTATAATCTAGTATATTATATTTAATTATTATAAAATTTTTTTTTATAACTATTTTTATTTTTGTGAATATTCATATAGATATGCAAATGTTTATGATATCATATTTTGAGTTCAATGAATTTTTTTAACTAAAAATAAATTTTTTTTACAATAATGTGATTTATTATGTCCATAAATATAATAATCATTTTTATATAATAATCATATTTAATGCATATATTTAAAACAAATAAAAATAATTATAACTTCACTTTATATTATAAAATTTGATATACGTTAATCTAATTTACGGAATCCTATAAATTAATATTTTTCTATTGCTTTAAATTTTATAATTATAAATAATTCTATTCTCAAAATTCGGTTTTTATTTCAAGAAATATAGTTATCTTCATACGAGAAAAGTTTATCAAAAATTTCATTTGCTTTCTTTTAATTCAAAACAATAATACAATGTAACACATTCAATTTAACGTTTTCTGTTTTTACGAATTTGTACTAGAAAATAAAAAGTAAAATATAAAAAGTAGAAATTTTCATTTTCACTGAATCAATACTTTTTATAAAAAGTAAAATTTAGCTTAAAGTAAAAATAAAAATAATCTCTATAATTCATAGTTACTTTAAGTTGATATTCATAAATAGATTATATTTTAACGATAATTATTTAGTTTGAATTTAGATTAAAAAAAATAAAATATAGAAGAAAAAATATAAGAATAATTGTATTCGAAAACATTTATTGTAAAAAAATATTGAACGACATAAATGAAAATGTTAACCTTACTATAAAAATTTAGTACTAATAAAATCGAAAATATTATTTTCTAGTTGGAATATATTCAATTTTTTAATAGATTATGAATTGCAATAAATCATATATTTCTAAAAGTATTTAATTTTTATAGTTAATTTGCGAATCTATTAATGTATAAATAAATACTCAAATAAATTATATTTTATATAGAATTAAATTCACATGATTTAATCGTAACAAAAAATTGTATTCTAGGTATTGTAATTTATTATAAAAAACTTATTAAAATAATTTTTAAAGAAAATCTCAGTTAGGTATTACATTTGAATTTAAAGTTTATTTAATTAATATGCAGTTGAAATGATAATTGTTTTAGGATGTATTAAGAAGGAAATGTTTATTTAATCCATTAAGTACGAAGATCTTATCAGTTCACACATACAAGTAGTGTGTAGCTTAATAGAGATGTACTTCATTTTAAATATTATCATTGTAATTTAATTGCGGAAAATTCAATATAATTTGTATTCAAATATTCAATTGTAAAGAAGCTATGTATTTTTTTGTTTTAACCAATAATTTTTGAATGAAAAAGTATGTTTCAATAAATATTAAGTTTCCCATTAATTTTAAATCTACATATTTAAATGAATATAAAAAATATTTTATGCATTTTTATAAATTATTATTCTTATAAAAAAATTAATTTATATACTTATTATGTGTTAATATTGTAATATATAGGACAAATGAAATAAAAATAAAAATTGTACATAATTTATAATGAATAGAAAATGTATAGAATTTCATATAATTTTAGTCAATATTCAGCATATGTGTATTACATTATCAATTTTTTACACTCGAAATTCCAATAATAAACATATTTTTACTCCTTTATAGGTAACTAAATTAAATTTTGTCATACATTGCGACTGTAAGTTAGCTTGAATTAATAAATACATTTTAATTAAAACTGTATGCAGAAACTACAATTTGTATTGTCATTAGTTAATTTAATACTCTAAACAAATGTTTCCATTATTTACTTATTATTATTTATAAATATTTGCACAGATATGAGTCTATTTAATTTAATTAAATTTATTATATTTTGTAGCATAAATCAACTGCAAATGTACTATGATTATTTAACAATTAGCCTTATTTTATAGTTGTATGTAAACAATTGTAATTATTTATAACAGAGATTTATTTTTAAATTTATGTTGTAAGGAACGTATCTCTAATATACCATCAATAACAAAAATGAAAGTATTTGAAATCTTAATCTTCAATTAAAAATGAATTTTAAGTTGCGAAGGAAAAACTGATTGTTCGATATTTAATATCAAGCCTTAGTTTGAATAATGAAATCAGATATTTCTACCCTACTTTCAAAAGAACCATAACCAAGTAGGAAAATGTTTTTCCACTGTACCCGTCCCCAGTGACAACAACACAAAGGAGCCCTGGCACGTGGAGGGCGACTCTCAGGAGCGTAACGAGAAGGCGCGTAAGGCCTATCAGTCGCTGTTGACGGTGACGACCCGCACCCCGGACAACATCGAGTACCTGAACTTCTCGCGGGAGGTCAAATCTCTTGCTCAGAGTCGGTACAATTTCACTTTCGGCAACAGCTCTGTGTCGACTTTCGTAACCGCGTTCTACGACGCCGTCCTACTCTACGCCCTCGCCCTCAAAGAGAGTCTGCCCCAGAAATCCGGACAAATCAACCTGGATGGAGGGAATCTCACCCGTCGAATGTGGGGGCGAAGCTTTAAAGGTGAGTTTTATTATCGAGAGAGGGATGTTATCGGATGATGTGGTTTATCAAGATCCTTTATGTTACAAACTGTTTACATTGCTTATGGTCTTGGCAAACTTTGTGAGTAGTTAATTTATGTTGATAAAGGCTTATTAGTTAAGTTGCCCTAATCCTTGATGTATGTACTCATATGGACGCAAGTTAGATTTTTAATTTTTGTTCGAGAGGATAAATATTATTTATTCAGAAGTAAATTACGGACTCGCTTACTCGGTAATTTTGTATATTTAGTGCATTAATGATCGAGGAGTTGCACAGATGTTAATTAAATTTAATTCAAGTAATTTAATTTTTTAAATTTAATTTTTAAAAAACCATTTTAATATTGACCAATAAAAAGAAGAGTAAATAAAAAATAATCCGATTATTACAGTTATATTTTTAGATAAAGTGGATTAGATAAATAAAATCCATGTACGCATTGTGAAATTAAATAATATCATATCTAATTAATTATATAAACGCTGATATATAAAAAATTAGAAATTGGTTTATTTTTAAAATAATATCTAAAATATTTTTTGGTTGAATATTTTAATTCTTTTTATTCGAACATAATTTTCTATTTGCTTTTTGAAACAATGCAATAATGATTAAAATGAATTATATGTTTTAAAAGTGAATGTATTATGTATGTTCAATGAGATGTTATTCAACAAATACATCAAATACTAAATAACAGCACCATTCTCACATATTAATTAATTTTCAAGTCAATCTTTTATTTTCATCAAATGTAGAAAATTCAATGAATCGACAAATCCAAATTAACTGAACACAATGAATTGCTTACAGGTATTACCGGAGATGTCAATATCGACGAGAATGGCGATCGTATTGCCGACTATTCGTTATTAGATATGAATCCTGAAACTTCAAAGTTTGAAGTAAGTATTGCATAAATTTAAACAAACAGATTTTAATAAATTTCAAATTAATTTTAAAACATCAATGGAGATTTCAATAAAATTTTTGTAACGTATAGATATACCCACGGTTTTAATATTAAATTGGGTTTCCTCAAAAATTATATTCCATTTTCATTTTTACTTTTGACATATTTTCGGATTTTAATTATCATTTGTGCATTGAATCGATTTATTTAATTTATTTAGTATTTATTTATAATATTATAACATATTAAATTTCATATTTTTAATGATTTATTTATTTATTAATTCGAAAAAAAATCATTTGAAAGAAAAAAAATTAGAATCCATTTTTATTGCTGTAAATAAAATCATAAGATTTTCATAATAATAATAATGGAGTTTATAATTTAAAACCTTATTTAATTAAAAACAAAAAATGTAGAAGGTATAGATATGATAATGATAATACAATAGGTTTATTTAGGTTAAATTGATTAAAATTGTCGTTTAGTAAAGCTAAAATACAGCTTTTTGTTGTGATGTAATGTATATAAACAAAATAGATTATTATACAAGATTCAAGAAAATTTGAACCTCCACTGTAGAAAATCAGTTTTTATCAAGTAGAAATTATTAAAAGTTATTAACCAACCGCAGTTAATTAGAAAGTCATTCAAGTGAAAGTTTTAAATACCTGTCAATTTATGTATTATTTATATAATTAATATTCAAGGAAGTAAATAACAATTTATCTTTTGATTTCGCATAAACTGTAATTTTATATGCAATTAAAAATTATTGTATTTTATTGTATTATTTAAAAATTGTTAACAAAGAACAATAAAGAACATATTATTCTATATTATTTTATTAAAATATATGTAATGATGTTTGAAAAAATTAATTAAATAATTTTGTGTTTTTTTAAATTTTTTTCATATATTTTTATATCTAAGTAAATTCACAATTATTTAATTTAAATAATTTATATTTAATGAATGAAGAACTTAAAAATTTTTTAACTTTTAAAAAATCAGAAATATAAATGAAATAATTAAAATTTTTTTTAAATATGATAAAATGAATACCTTACCATATTTGCGGAACTATGCAGATCTTGAGAATTAAAATCTACTTAGTGCATATAGAATATACATTCTTAGTAAAGTCGAAAATGGAAATTTTATACAATAAAATAAGTGTTATTTATAAAAAAAATCATATTGAAATATCTTTTAGAATATAAATCATTCATATTCTATTCAATTTTATGAAATTGTATTATTGACATATTTGAAAAATATATTAATTTTTGTATTTTGATAAAATACATACATAAAACACAATTTTCACTATTTTATTATAAACAATAAAATATGAGGTATTAATACGTATTTATATTTTTAAAAGTATAATAACGAATTTTTTTATTTTTATAATTAAAGAAGTAATAACTACTAATATTTTTTTTATTTTCATTTAAAGTAATTAAATTTATTAAATAAGTTTATAATTGAAAAACTATCCTTTCTATATATTTTTTATGACAATGTATTTTTTAATTTCTTAAAAAAGATAAAAGCATTTTTTATCCCAACTAAAATAAAAATTTCATTGTTTTTACATCTTAATTATAAAATTATAATTCCAATTTAGATATTTAATTATGTATTCAATCTTAGGTGCTTTGTAATATTGCAGTAGAATATATCAGTCTATAGTCAGCCGTGTAAACTTTTCAAGCAGACATTGTTATTTATGAATTTTACTCATGTACTACACACGGTAACAATAGACGTTGTTTTAGTTCAAATTTTTAAATTTTATTTAAATTAATTTAATTTAATGTTATTTTCTTTGTAATTAAGAATTAAATTACAATATATTAATTTTTATTAAAAATATTCATAAATTTTTTTTAAAGTTAAAACAATAAAAAATATTTTTTATACTTTTCATTTATGAAGTAACAATTAAATTAGACGAAAAACATTATTACAATACCAGTGAAATATAATATAATGCTTCAATAGGTTAAAATAAAACTTTAAATATCATTTATAATTATTAATATTCGAATGATACCAATTCAATATGTAAAATATTTTATGTGCCAAAAATTAAATAAAAGTAAATGTAAATTTAAAAGTAAAAGTAAATTTCATATTATGAAAAAAAGTTATTTCATAACTTGAGAATCCGATTTTACCTCAAAAATTAACTTTTTTTAATATTTATTAAAGTGTTATTAAAGTACATTTGTTTATAAAAGTATTACGTGTAAATCTTTTCAGGAAAAGATAAATTAATCCAATAAAAATAAGACAACTACCCATTTAAACAGATAGTCTTTGTTTATTATTTTTTATTATTCGTAAAAATAAACATAATGCTTACCTTTACGACGAAAAGAAAAAACTGAAAAAAGTATTACTGCGGAGCCCATTTAAAACGCATCTTTTGAAGCAGCATGGGATTTTAATTTGAGCGTATCTCTGATATTTTAGCGGAGTGGATTTACATTTTGTTGCAGATAGTCGCCAACTATTACGGAGCGAATAAAACTTTGGAATACATACCAGGAAAGCGGATACATTGGTCGGGAGGTCGGCTTGAACCCCCGCCCGATACACCCACGTGTGGATTTGATGGATCACTATGTCCGGACAACTGTGAGTTATACATTTCATTTTGCGATCCGCTAAAGAGAAAGCTTGACGAAATTGAAATTTCCATACTGATTTATTGTGTATCTAACGGTTTTCTTTATATTTTTTATTTCGTTGTTGAAAAAAAAAAAAAATATATTGGAACGGCAACAGAAATGAAGTTAAGGACGAAGTTGTTTAAGAAACTGAATTTAAAAAGCCGATCACGTTCTTTGCCGAGCTCATGGAAAAAAGGCTGCTGTAAAGTTTTGTTCGGGTTGAAAAAAATCTCATTGATTATCTGTAATCTTGTGAGCACATACAGCAGTAAAATATTAACAGTATTTTTTCGAGAAATTATCATAATGAGACATAATAAATTCTGTGTACATTTCTCTTTGTAAATAAACAATGTAAATTATGAAATAAATTATACTGTATCTAGTTTAAGGATTGCAATTAATTGCAAAAACATAATTTAATTACCCATTGTATTTAAATTTGGGTACTATAATAAATACCGAATATGCAATAGATAAAGTTTTGGCACGTCGGGACTAATTAAATCATTACGAGGACCATTTTAACAAAGTAGTTTCATCATTACCATTCACTTCATTTGTATTTCAGCGCTACCAGGATATGCTATACTCTCAATCGTACTCAGTTCAATCGTTGTATTTCTGGTCGTTGGTTCTGTATTTATATACAGGTGAGTAAGTTAATTTATTTATTCTTAGCACAATACCTGAATCCCATTATCAAATCTTCAACATATTATATTACTAATTATGTCATTGTCTTTGGAATACAAATTTATGATATTGTACGTATTTTGGTATATATTGTTTTAAAGCAACTATAAAAACTATTTTACATTATATATTATAAAAATATATTCCAAATTCTTATTACACTTTTATTTAATAAAATGTTTCATATGTATTTCCTTTACAACGTACAATTTTGCTTAAGATTCATTATTCATTTCTGATTCTGTAATGTTAATAAATATTTATTCATCATAAGGATTTAAAACTAAAGTTGAACTAATAGATTTACCAATAACTCTACATAATTTATAGAGTCTTCAATCTGAATAGAAAATTTTAAATTAATTTATTTATTAAAAAATATTCAACATTAAAGCAACTATTTAAAATTTTAGACGAGGTAATCTACGATAAAATTATGCATTAAAATGAAATTGATATTAATTTTAAACCGACAGAGTTGTAAATACAATAATCCAAAATACTGAAATTAATTATAAAATAAATGACATGGCTACGAGAATAATCTTCTACTAACTTGGCTATGAATTAATAATCGGCTACTTGTTCTATATTGACGAGAGAAAAAAGTCTCTATGACCACAAGTTCTCATCCCAATATGCTACACTATTAACTGAACATAATAAAACATAATTTTCAGCAAGGGATCTAGACGTTTAATCCAAGTTCTTACACACATTATACGCTATATAATATCTGTGCAACGGAAGATTTATGTGATATTTTCCTACGGCGATTTACAAATTTGAGCTTTTTTCTAATTTACGGTAAATTATTCAAATTTTAATTACATCTTTTTTTCTTAAATTTTTAATAAATTAATCAAAAATCATTTATCAAATTTAATAAACAGGAAAATATTCATTAAATAAATAAATCGGATAAATCGAATATACGAACTATTTTAATACTATTCATAATTTATTATTTATAAAAGGGTTTTGTAATGTACATATACACAGAGTGCATATTTTTTCATTAAAGTTAATTAAAATTATAGCTTTAAAAAAATTGTATACTTCTAAAGAAAATACATAACATACATATCTATATATATAATTTTCTAGAAAGAAACCTCCATTTATATAATAGATTATTATTTATTCATTACTTATACCTATTATTTATACACGTCATCGTCTTATTAAAATATTAAATAAGTTCTACTACAAGTTATAATAAAGAGCTATTATTGTTATGTCAAAAACATGTTTTTCATTGAATATTTAGGTATATACATAGAAACATTTTGGTGATTGCTTGAAAATACATGTTATTATATTAACAAAAAAAATATCGATTAAATTTTTTAAATATTGCTTCAAATTTTAATTTTTGTGAATTTTTTTAACAATATTATTTATAGAATTTTATCACAAGTCAGTTATTTAGTAAACAATCTTTATTTTAGCACAATCTAAACATTTAATTGTAATTCAACATAAAGAAAACATTAAAGATAAAATTTTATTAAAATCAAATGTAATTATAAATATACAATTAATATTTATTAATCAATGAAAATTATTATATTAATATACAATATTCAATAAAAATTTAATATTTTTTATAAACTAATAATTATTAATTATTTAAAATTTACTTATTAAATTATTAGAAACCTTCTTTTTCTAAAACGAAAATCTATTTTAAAATTTGGTATTAAAAAAGAGAATTAGTAATCAAAAAATAATAATTATCGAAAAAATTATATGTATTCTTCTTGTACTTCTTTCTACTACATTTTATTTATACATTAAGAGTGTTTTGTGATTTTAATCATGTAACTTTTGTATGTGTATGGAATTTACTATTTTTGGTTTTAGATCACATTGTCATAGAAACTATTCTAAATATTTCGAAAATGGTACCAGCTTGATCAATTTCTGTTAATTAATTTACAATGAACTTTATGGATTATTAGAAGTAAATAATAAGAATCAGATATAAATAAGAAATTAACTGTGTTCAAAGCAAGGCTTAAAATTGTGATTTCATTGCGTGATTTTTAAGTTTCTTCAATATTAGAAAGAAGACATCGTAAATTTTTCACACAGCTTCTATTTTGAGCACGATGGAAAAGTTAAATTCTATTACAATAACATATACTGTTTACTTCTTTTTTGTTTGCAAGAATCAGTTACCTATAGAATATAAACTTTTTCAAATAATGCTGTTGTTCACAGATAAGTTGGTTCAAACTTCCATTAAATATTCATTAAAAAACGATCAATTTCGAAATTTTTTTTCACGTATAAATATATTTTTGAATTAATAAAAATAAAAAATATTGAATTGATTTTTCCATCTTAATTCTTTATAAATTAATAAAACATGAGTAGGCTAAATCATCAAAGAATAGCAAAATAACAACGAAAATTAACCAACACAAGAGAGTTATATACTCATCCATCAAAATGAAATTTTTCCTGTTTTATAAAGAGTTTCAGCTATTTGAATGTCGACAGAAACTTTATTCTTCATTATTTTTCTTCTTTTTACGATATCGCTTTATAAAATATGCAATAGTATACTTTTATTTTAATGTAATAAATTTATTATTAATCAATGAAACTGAAAAAATTTTGATAAATTCTTTTATTTGTATTTTCTTTTATTAAACTTTTTTTTTTATTTAGGTACTCTAAAGAGTAATTGTCTTTTATTGATACATATTATGGGTATCTAAATTCTATATGATTAAAATTTTATTTCTACTTTATTTGTTGAGAAAATACAATAAAAAATAATTAATAAAGTAATTATGAATTCAATTTTAATGTATATAGAAACGTATTTTTTTAAAATTATTTCATAAATGTGAAAAAAATGTAAATTCAGAAATACTCAATCATAAAGTTTTTAAAATTCTGATAATTTCTTGATATTGAAGTATGACTTGAGTTAATAAATTATTTTTATTTTTCATCAAATAGCACAAACCGATTAATTATAGCAAATGCTGGGAAATATTTTAACTTTTGTAATTATAACTTTTATTTTTACTGTAATTATAATGCAATAGCATTAAAACAAATTATGGTAAACATTAAAAATAAGAAAAATAAATCACAGAACAAAATATTTCACAATAACAGCATATCTTTTTCTAAACATAACGGAATTGAACTTAATTATTTATTTAACTATTTTACTTCTTTTATCTATTATAAATTACTTTACTGCATATTTTATGCAATTATGTTTTTCTTTTTTTTTAAATAATTAATTTTGTGAATAAATACTTCTTATTAATTCAAATTAAATCAATTATTTTAGTCTTTATTAATTATGTATAAACTTTTGTAATATCGCTTAATAGAATTTTATGAAACACAATAATAATCTCTATCAATGGAAATATAAATTTGCAATTACACATAAATAGATATATAATTTTCATTAGAATAAATATTAAAACCTCTTACATTTATACAAACAATACTCTAATTTAAATTCTTGATTAATAAGCAACTAAGAAATTTTTTGGAACTGCAACTCGTACTTACTGCACTAATTCTGGAATTTCAATACCAACTCTCGTTTCGCAAGTGAATTCATTTATGTCGTACTCTCAAGGAAAGCTCATAAAATTTTACATATACGTGTCTTTATCCTCGGTTCTATCTTGTGTCACACAGTTACCGCAGTTTCAACAATGCTCTGGGATCGTATTTACATTTTGAAGGGGTGGGATACAGGTAATGGAATGCTAGCAAGCCTTACTGAACGTGCACATACATATTATGATGTGGCGAAAGAAAGCAAGAGAAAGTGGGCATCAAAGAAAAAGAGACAGACAAAATAAGTGACTCGACAAAACAATGGAAGGGCTTCCTTTGAATGAGTTTGAATGAGTCTCGTCGATACAATTAAATTGCTATTGATGTATTTCGATTTTTCACTGTATTCTCATGGACAAAAGCATTTTTATGGTAATAACTCATTTTGCTTTAATCTCATTTTACAATTTGCAAGGTCTTAAATAATTATGTAAGATTAGTAGTCAGAACGTGCAAGTTCATCGAAATTTTATGAAATATGTCTTCAAATTTTTGCAGTATTGACTTGTGAAAAACGTCATTTCTATTATTTTTCTTTCTTTTGTGAAATTTCTTTTATTAATATAATAGCAACTATAAGAATAAAGTTGAAATGGCAACATTTACATGAATAATTATATAATAAAAATTTATTAACGACCATTTAAATTAAAAATATATTACCAGGTCATTCATTAGTATTATAAATAATGAACATGGAAAATATTCAGATTTACACTATTATGATCAAAAGTCGTAAATTTTTATTTATATGATACAGTAAGTTTACTTATTTATTCAACATTTATTGATTAAATTTTATGAAGTCGAAAGAATATGGAAATGAAAATAAAACTAAAGAAAATATAGATTTAAAATAATTGGAAATTACAGATGATTTTTATGTATCAATGCTATATAATTATTTTGTGTTTACATGGTTCAAAATACAGATTCTCTTAGTAACAAACCGTAGATCTATCGTAATAATATTATTTTAAGTTATGTAATATTAAATAAATGAATAATCTTGAATATTGTAAATTATTTATAGCTTCTGATAATGATGTTAAATTTCCTAAAAATTATAATTAATACCAGTTTTATTTTTGAAACAATATAATAGTGAAAAAATTAAAAATAAAATAAATTTATATTATATAGAGTGAAAACATTTGTTTTCTTATAATAACAAAATTTAATTTAAAAAAAATATAAAAACTAGGATTTAATTGTTAAAGAAGACTATTTCTTAAAACATCGAAGAGCTGTGAAAATGTAATGTTGCACTACTTATTAGAACAAAGTCTGTAGGTCAGGTAGTTGTATATATATATATATTTTATATATACATGTACGTAAAACTCTTATTTAAATGTAAATTATTTCATTTCTTTTTATACGAAGACAAAGGTTTTTGTTAAAATACTTACAAGAAATTTGAAATTCTACAAGTAAAATTTATCACTGGCATAAAGCAGTAAATTATAAAACAATAATAATAATAATAATAATAATATAGTTTGTAATAAAAGGTTAAAAATATATATTAAAAAAAGTAATAGCTGCAATGCTGTTTAATGCATAGCCCAGCAATGTCACACTTTCTTGCTATATTTTTGCTGACGTATTATATGGCCTGTTTCCCATTTTCTTCTTTCATCTCGTCCGCAAGAAAATATTAAAAATGGAATCGCTGATAACAGCAGTTATTACCAATCTTTTTATTTGTCTAGTGATTTGTAAAAAAATTTTCGAGTGCTGGACAAGTAGACACTGTTTTCTGTAATTTGAATCGTGTAATGAGATATTGGTCATGCATGTACGCATACGTGTATTGTGGTTTACTCTCTATATAACACGAACATAATTCGGTATTGTGGCTAACCACTTTGTATCTCATGTTTTCAGTGCAATTACTCAAGATTCACAATGCTCGTCTATAAGTAACGAACCACATGAAACATTCGGTGAGATTACGCATGAATTTTGTTATAGATAGAGATGTTATAAACAATAAAGATTTTTTTGTAATTTTTCATGCATAAAACCGATCTGACAAGTTATACTGACTTTGGTAATAAAAGTTTTGAAGAAATATACGTGTAAATATCAACTACTACTTATTTTATTATTATCTGAAATAAATTTATAATGATGATTTAATATCAGAAAATTTAATCAAATCGAACTTTCAGCATTATATCTGGAATTTTTTTTAGTTAAAAATTTTAGGTTGGAAATAAATGAATGATCGAAGCTATAATATAAATATTTATAAAAATGTTAAAATTAATTGCATCATTAGTAAATATGGAGAATGTTTCATAAAACAACCAACAAACATTTACATTTATTATATTTTCAAATAAATTAATTAATATTTTACAATGAATTCATTTTTTAAAGAAATAAATGACTACTGTCTAAAAAAACACAATACCAATAAAAGAATTTACTTTAAATAGATATAAAATATTAATAATACATACTTCTGACATAGTAATACAAATAAAAATATATCATAACTTATTTTAGCATACTAACATTTTTCATTTAATTACATAGTGTCAGTAATGTAAATAATATACTACACTAGTTGAATATTTCTAAAGTTTATGAAATTATATATTCTGGAAAAATAATTTATGATCACTTAATAATATCATATATCTATAAAGAAGTCTCTATTTATTAATATACACTATTTGAAAGCAATTATTTAAAGTATTTTAATATTCATGTTCCATGAACATTAAAATTTTTTAATATTAATATAATTATCTAATTTTATTAGATAGTAATCTTTTGAAATATGATAATAAATTAAGATATTCATTTCTTGTCGCTGTTGATAAATAAAATTTTCATTTATATCTTACAACTGTTTGTCAAGTTATTATTACATTTTAAATATACAGTATTTTGAAAAGAAAATTTTCATTTAAAAACTGTTTATTGCATAATTTTCTATAATATATAAAAGATTAATATATAAAAATACGAGTGCTTGAAATTAAATTATTAAAACAATGTTACATAGATATTATTTTTAAATTTACTATAAAATAAAGAAACTTTTAAATGTATTTTCTTCAAAAAATAGAAAATCCTATTTGAGGTTATATTTCAAAACTATAAAATATTTTGTTTGTTAATTTTTTTTAAAAAATTAATTACATAATTACTTAAACAATATTATAAATATTAATAAATGATATTTAATAAATTAAAATTTGATATAATTATTATAAATAATAAGATTAATGAATTCAAAGTATAGTATCATAAAAGAAAGCTTAAGAAATAAGCAATACAGGATTATTGTAATATATACACACGCAACATATACACATATATTTTAATTATTTTCTTTGACATTTAAAAATATATTTTTTCCATCTTTAATTTCAAATAAAGGTTTGAATCTTTTAATGCACAGAATATGATGAAAAATTAATTAGATTTAAAATAATACGTTAAGTACTTTGAAAAAAATATAATTCAATACGTAATTTTTCAAATTGGTTTTTTTAAATCGTATTAGCACAGATGTTTCAAAAAAAAGTTTTGTTAATAATCTTTCTTTACCTTGTTCTTTCTTTCTTTAATATTTAAATTTACATTGAATACTTGTTAATAAGGTTCATACTACATAATTTGTATGTTTTGTGATCTTAATGATATATTTTATATATTTGTATTTTCTCTTAACTAGTATCATTTTTTGATTATGAAATTATGCGTATAAATGTGGCTGTTTGAAGTGTGTATTGGTTTCTTAATATATATTTTTACACTACGTACATAAAAAATTGGTGAATTTACCTACAAATATTCACTAAGAACAATGAAGTTAATGGGAAAGAAATCTTACTACACTTGGAATTAGTGTAGAATTGCATGTACTAGATGATCATGTTTCAGGTGATTTTATAGCATGTAATCTTGGTGAAAATCTACCATCATGAGCATTTTGATAAATGATAATTATACTTGCATGTTTTTTTTCTACGGAAAATTAGCACAGATTTCTATAAAGAGTGAAAAAGAAGTTAAGTTTACCCAAGTGTAATTATTTAATCAAAAGATAGATTGATAGAAAATTTTCTTATCAATATGAAATGATTTACTAGAAAAACTTGAGACAAAAATTTCATTTTTTTATATAAATATATAAATTAAGAAAACCTATTATATAAAATAATCTTTGTGTATATACCTGTTTATATGTATATTTAATTAATTTATAGCTGTAATTGTTTAAATTGTTTTTCATAATAATTAAAAATATATAATATTTGTCATTTTAGTATACAAAACTATTGTTATTTTTAATTTTAGAATTACTTTTCTATTCTATTAAATATTATATTATTAAACATGTTGATAACAAAATACAAAAAAAAGATATTTTAAGGAAAAAATATTTATTTTTTTTAACTTGTATAGCATTGCTTTTGTTTTTATATTATATATAAACATTTATAGTAACTTAATTATACATTACAAATAAGCATGTTTAATCATTTAAATATATACTAAATTTAATACTGAAATAATTTGTAAATATATTTTGATAGAACATAAAAATAAATATTGTTATTTATTTATTAATTACAAAATTTTTATTATTAAAAATTTTTTTTTGTATGATTAAATAAATGATGAATAACTTTGATGAATTACGATAATTAAATCAGAATGCTTATTCATAACTTTTACGAATAAAATGTAGAAGGGAGCAAAGTTTATTTGTGCATATGTACTTTGTCATTCAACTAAACCCGGTGGACACTTGATACTGAAAAACATAATGTCTGTATCATTGATAAATTAGACATGCCAAATTGTTTTTAATTTTTATTCTAATATTATTTATATAATTTGTTTTTGTGAAATAGATTTTATAAAAAATAAAAGAATTTAATAAATATCATAAAAAGGGTTTGTTACATACATTCAATTTGAAACATAATGAAATAAAATATTTATCATTACACTAATTTCCATTAAATTGATGAAATCAGTTCATTTTAATTCATATATATCGAAAGAAATAATAGTGTTCAAATAATCATGTATCTTGAAGTTTATCATGATTAAAATATTAATGCTTTAGAAGTTTAATAAATTAATAAATTTTACGTAAATAAAATAAAATTAATCATATCTGATACTTTTTAACATAATATACTGACATACTTCTTTTGAGATATTGATTTTATTTATAATTATGAAATATATAAATGAATTACATTTGTTCTTATTGTCTATATTGATTTCATACTTCCATTAAATGCTATTTTCTATATAATGCTGGATAGCTATTTTATAATTATAGAATTTCCCATTAGAATAATAACGTGTATAGAATTAAATCTATGCGATACCTATACAAGAGGAAATAAAATGTTTCTATCTTAATAAAACATTACTTAGTTTCCTTATTAGGTATAAATTCATTTTAAAGAAATAATTCTGAATTAAAATATAAAAAATAGTGTGCTAAATAATATTATTTTATTTCTTTTCAATCTGATATTATTTGAAACCCGAATTTTACTTGAAATCCTTTCTACCTCTAAAAATAAAATACTTTAAAGTTTTCGAAAAAAGCTTCTTTTTAATACTAATTACAAATTAAAAATAAAAATAAAATTTTTTTTTCTTAATTATACTAAAATATTCATGTTTTATATAATATATATATATAACAATATACGTATAAACTATTGATCTTCATAATTAATTCATTTTTTTGTAAATATCATATGAAATCATATGATATCATATATATATATATGTAAAGACTACCTTAATCATCATAATTAATTTATTATCTCATTCGTATTAAACATAAGCTTTTTAACATTAACTTTCGTAAAATATATATGGAAATTTTTTTTTTCATTAATCAAATACATTTTAAATGTTTTTAATATTACTAAAATCAGTTCTGTAAATCTTAATGCTAATAATAGCGTGTAAGTTCATCATATAGTTTCCAGCAGTAATTAATTATATTAAAGAACAATGTAAAATTTTCCAGCATGAATTTCTAGGCAAGCTTTTAAAATTAATTTCCGGTAATTAAAAATTTAAAAAAAAAGATATGAAGATTTAAAAAAGAAACAAAAATTACATAAACTTAGTTTACATTATTAATATTAAATTCAACATGTATTTAAAATTATTAATTTTATTATAAAAAAAAAAAATTTGATTTAATAATTTAAATAAATCTATAAGTTTATCATATAGCTTCTGTACAAAAAACAAGAACGCGATTAATATTGTTTAAGTATTATTGATTAAAATTTGGAGTAGCAGGCATTTTACTTTTGCTTGGAAAATGCAATAGACCATAAAAAATTTGTAAATCACGTCATTCATGGTAATTTCTCTAATAGTACCAGAAATTATTCTTATAGAACATCATTCTCAAGTACTTTGAAATAAGTTCATTGATTAGAATGTATGGAATATCGATTAAAATTCCATACAAAACCTTCATATGAATGAAAATTCCTAGATATTTATCATCCATTTATCTTATATGATAACATTTTTTATAATAGAGTGATTACTAAAATTTCCTACTAAAAACTGAAGATACTCAGTCTACTACTGTAATCAAACTACCTTTAATGTCTAGAAAAAGCCTGATCAAATTACGAAAATTGTTCATGATCTTTGCGATTCCTCCAAAATCCTCATTAAGTTTTTCATTAAGAAGAGAATAACGAATAGCTATCAATTGCATTCAGTATAAACTCTCTACCGATGCAGAAAGGCGTTTAAATCAGTATTGACCCTGTCTGATCCTATCGAGGTGAATGAAAATGCGTTAACGGGGTAGTAACTTTTCGCCCTTCCTCGGACTTTTCTAGGATTCGTGGTTATCCACATGCTGAAATTACCTTCTACCCTACTCTTGATTTACAGAGATGAGCAAGGTCAGATTTACTGAAGATTTTCCCATTAAGGTAGGTTAGAAGAAAAACTTTCAATTGTTCCTGTGACTGGAAAACTTAAAATCAGCGAGTTCTTGAAATACCATCACAGCATCAACTGATTAAATGATATAATATTTTATTAGATAGTTTTACTCGAAATATATAGAAGAGGTGAGTAAAAGAGGGATGATGGTAGAACGTGACTACGAGAGTTAATAAGAAGCTGCAGTTGGAATTTATTTTATATTAAAAATGCAGAAGTAAATGGAAATCTTCTTGGGAGACTAATCGTAACATTCGGTATTTGAATATTGATTTTATACATATTTTCATGTATAATATACTTCAGAGCTCGGTAAATCAACTACGTTTTTATATATAGCAAATGAAAAAAAAAATTATTGGTAGTTAAATATTGTTTTAAAATATTTTATTCTAGACTAAACAAACTATATAAAAAGGAAACCAGTGGTAAAGATTTTAAAGATAACAGATTAATAGCAAATTCAGTGTTTGTTTTATATACAATTACAGTTTCCTTTTGTCATAAATAATAAATTATTCTTTTGTTTAAATAAATTATTATTAGAATAATAAACTATTTTTATATGATAACAAATACTCTTTATAAATAATTAATTTATAAATAAAAATAAAAAAAAAAACATTATATGATTTCTTCATAATGAACAACAAACAATTTTCAGTTTACGAAAAATATTTCGTATAATTTATCAGTGCTCATCAATTGTATTGTAATATGATTATACTATAATTATTATTTTCATAATTAAGTATGACAAACTTAATAATTATATTATATAGATACAGAAACAAAAATCAATACTTCATATTTTTCAAGATAATAAGACACGATACAAATAAATCACATCATATATTTTTTTTTTATATGTTTTTTTGTAATATTATTATTTCAGATATTTATTCATCACTTATCATTTATTCACACATGTTAAGTTCTGTAGATTTACTTTAATAAATGAATTATTTTTGTATTTATTGAAATAGAAGTAAATTAGAAATAAATTAATTAATAATACTTCATGAATTATTAGCATTAATATGAAATAACTTACTATTACAAATCCTTCTCTTTTATATTTGGAAAAGAACAAATGTTCGGATTATATACATTTTGCTAGCCAGTGCAATAAGATAAATGATATAATGATTGTTGTATAATTTATTATTCAATTGAAAATAAAATATTACTATATGTTATCTACTAATAATTTATTATTAAAAACATACTTTTTTAAGTATGCTTTAATTATATATATTTTAAGAATATATATGCATAACATTTATAATTTCTAGTTTCAATATCGAAAAATGACGCGTCCGTTTAATTCATATTGATATGTTAAATTTCCTTTTATATGCATAGTTTTAAATTATATTAAAGTATTCATATAACATTCAAAATTAGATTATTGTCATATAAAAAGTATTTCGAACACATTTCAAAAATTTAAAAAATGAATCATAATTAATAAAAGTTAATTTTTCTTTGTTTACAAAACACAAGATCATACTGTTATTATTAGCACGAAAAATGAATTTCACAAAACTAAACTTTAAAATCTAATTAAAAAACCTTCAATTTCTTTACATAAATTTAAAAGTGATAATCTTAACGATTAAAAGTTTTTATGGAATTAATTTTAATTTCTTCGTTTTCAATTTTTAGTGTGATTTTATGTACATACTTTTACTGACCCACATACATATATATAAGTGAGAATATATCAAAAATTCATTCACCGATTTATTTTATGAACTTGAATACTAATTAATCTTAAAAATCCAAAAGAAATTGAACTTATATACATTAAGAACTTTTGAAATCTTAGCAAAATATTTCATATATCTTAAGTAATATATCAATACTAATTAATTTAATAATTTTGCAAATATAATGTAGATTCGAAAACAAATATTTTAATATTTTAATGTTAGTAATAAAAAGAACTGCTGAATGGTTTTTCAATACAGCGTAAAAAGTTTTAAAAAAGACGTAATTTCGTAACGTTTATTTGTTTGACATGCGTATTCGAATTCGAGTAAATGAGATACATCCGACGATAGAAAAAGGAGGGATGCAAACTGCCAAAGAAAAAGCGGTGATAAATTCCAAAAATAAATTGAACCGAATTGAAAGTTTGACTGATTGTAAAAAAAAAGAAGAAAAAATCAATTTCAAATAAACAGACAAACGGTTAAAACGGAATTGATTTCGATTATGATTTTTACAAGTGATACGAAAATACAAGGAATTTAAAGAGCACAGATTTGAAAAAATAAAAAAAAAAAAAAAACAAATAAAAAGTTAAATTTAAAGGAGAAATAAAGGAAATTAATATTTACTCTGAGGCAAAAAAAATCAAGTAGTATAACAAAAAAGAAAGTGATAGATTCATTTTCATGCACATATTCAGACATCGACTCGTCGGGACGCTGATCACCAATAATCTAGTTATAACCCTCTTATCATCTGTGTGAAGCAATTAAAATGAGTGTAATCTGATTTCTGAGAAAACCTTTTTTTCGGCATTTCTTAATGAACATTGTAATTTATACATTAACAATATATTTTTATCTTTCTCAAATTGTAACCTGTTATTCGATCAGGTAAGGAAAAGTTAACGACTTAGCAAAAAGACATTTCAGGTCAGATTCACATCGAATTACGTTCAAAATCCAATTAATTGTATGTGTAAATATAATTATTAGTAAATTCAAATGTTTCGTAAATCTTTAAGTCTTTTCATTAGTGTTCTATCATTCTATCAATTAAAATTTATCGATACTCTATGTAAAAACAAAGAGAATTTTACGGCTTCGTGAATACTATATTTTAGCTAGAGGCCTTCGGTACTTTTCAGATAGTCACGAAAATTATTTCATTATCCGATAAAATCATGATCCGATTATCGCATTAAGAGTGACTTAAAAAAAAAACTTCATTCAATTATTAAATGTTTTCAAAAAGTATTATGTATACATTAAAATGTTTTACATATTTACCAAATGAATTTTTTCTAATGCGTTTTTGTACTTTATCCAAATAAGCTAGTTGGATTTTTTCCACGTTTTTTTATTTCTTTAATCTCCATCCTATATTTTCAATTTATTGGTATTCATTTTCTCTTCGTCATTTACATTTTCCTCTAGAGGATATCATTACCTCAGCAAAAATGTCACATGAATGAATTTGAGATGTACCTATGTATACCGGAATTACAATTAATGTATCGGGAGGATTCGATATGCCTTGAAGTAAAATCAATCCATATTTCATGACGAATAATTTGCGTTAAGACAAAAACTTCCTACAAAAAGAGAATAGTTGAATATAGTAATATGACTAGTCTAAAGAAGATAATTCGAGTTTATTTCAATATTTTTTATGCTTTTATTTGTAATACACTTGTACTGTATTATCTTATACAATTTATTTAAAAATTATAGAATATATATGTTTTTATAATACATACTTTGTTTATTTTACATATAAAACTCAAAATCAATTAATAATTACTTGTTATAATTCAGTATCATGAAAATATATTTCTGTCCTCTTATTTGTTAAATTTTGGCAATATTATATTCTAAAATTCACAATAGATTAAGCGAGTAATATTTAATATAGAAATACTTTTATAATATTTCAAATTTTTTGATTTGTTATTATGCTAAATTTTAATATTATTATTCTAAAAATAAAGGAAACCAATATATGAAAATTGTCAGTTCATTAGCAATTCAAAGTTTAACCTTCAGGGCTCTGTCAAAATATATATGGATAACGTAATAGTATTATTTACATTCCTTTATGATAATTTTTAACTACTATATACTTTTATTTACGCTAACATTTAAAAATATAATTTTCAATTCAAAAAAAAATGTTTCACAAATTATTATTATAATAAAATTTGTCATTTTCCTTACTAATCTAAATATAAACCTACTTAATTATTTTCAATTGTATTTGAAAAATGATTATAAGAAATTTTTATTTATCTAAGATACTTTTTAAATTTGTTATTATTTTTATCTATTATTATTAACTATTTTGTTCTAAAATTGAGAAAAATGAAATAATCAATAGAAAATATCTCATTTAAAGTATTATCTTTTAATACTAATATTTAATAGAGATGAAACTTTAATATGCATTTTTCAATTTCAGTAATTTGTTTAATATTAGTCTTCTTACGGCAGTTAAAGATATTGAATCTAAAAATATACTAATAAATGTCTGTATACTTTACCTATTCCTATCATATATTTCATTTTAAAAAAATTGTATTTACCTTGGATTTCTATTGTATGTAAAGTAAAAAATATTTTCATAATTAAATAATTTAAATGTATAAATAAATAGAATAATTATATGACTTATTTGTAATATATAATTATATAATCTAGAGATTAAATTTTTACGAAATTTAAATATTTAAGCACATAGTAAAGCAAAGAGTTTCATAATGATAATAATTTTTAAAAAATTTATATTAAATAATGATGATGAAAATGCACAATATTTAAAACAAAGCAGTTGTGTAGCTTTTAACTAAATTCAAATTCGAACAAAAGAAGAGTTTTATACATCTGTCATAATTTTTTATTTATTAATAATTTCATTGTAAAATTTGAATGTGAATAAAGTTGATTATATTACAAAGCTCATAAATTAAAACATTAATTTTAAAAATATTGCAAATGCTGCTGAATAATTTAAAAGATAATGAATGAATAACTAACCTATTGTAATTAAATATTTTTAATTCGAAATATGCTTTCATAATTAGATTGTTTAACAAAAAATAAAGAGATTTTGTCTATATGAATATTTAAAATTTAAAACAACAAGAAAATATAAGAAGAAAGAACTATAATAGGCGTATTTAAAATTTTCGTTACTTATTTCGAAAAGATAGAAAACAAATTAAAATTTTTTTTAATCTATTTTCTGTTTAAATATTAACCATCTACTTAAATAGATATAAACAAAAATAAAATTGATTAACAGAATATTTTTATTTATACTATTAGCGTAAATGATATGTATTATTGCTTTATTATTCTGTATTCCCATCGATATTTGATTTACGTTTTTCAATTAAGACATACATCTGTGTTGCTTTTTGTATTTACTTTAGAACTTATTCCAAGCATCTTTAATGATCATATTATCAATGGTCATTCAATCATTAATTCTATGAGAGTCTTATTAGATTTCCATAATTACTTTACATAGTAATGAGTTGTTTGATAATCCTATTATATCACTAAGCTGATTTTCTGAGTTCTTATAGAATAAATTTCCTTATTCCCTGTAGAATATTATAAGATACTCTTAATTGACTTAATTCACAAAGTGACCATTTTATTAATTTTAAATCATGTTTTTCATATTAAATCTTAGTTAAATAGATCCACAAAAAAAAAAAAAAAAAATTAATTTTTATACTAGGAAATAAGCGGCATCTGCTTTCACATTCAAATATTATAAAAGTTGTACTTGAGAACTGCTTGAACTGCTTATTCTTTTTTTTATTTTATATTCTTCATTTTTATATCTAACATAAGCAAAATTGTGAGTACTTTTAGCTATATATATTATAGTATAATTAAGAGATCATATTTAATTAGTCAAATTTAAGGATAAAGGAATTTGTAAACATTAGAACTCGATTATTCAACTGATTTACTTTTCAAACGTTTAAAAAAGATAAAAGCAATTTGCTTCTTCATTTTTTTTCAATAATAAAAGTTTGATTCTTTTTGCAATTTATTTTTTCAATCTATATTTCATCACGAACTATATATAATAATCTTATATATTTCAAAATATTTAATGTCACGGAAAATAGATGTGTATTGCGCTACTATACTGAATGAAATTAACCATCTATTTGACTATGTTATTCAATATGCACTAATTGTACTACAAACCATTCATTCGAAATTTAATGAGATTCCTGAAGATCAAATAACATTAAATGTTAAAATTGGTTACTAGAGTAAAACAACAGCTTTAAAAAATCTTATAATCACGTGTATTTAATTACTAAATCGTTTGTGGTAATGATTAACAACAAGGCTTTATTGTTGTTATAAATTAGGTATTATGAATAATGCGAACCGGAGGTTATTTCAGGTAAAGGAATCATATATCTAGTATTGCATTGTATTACATGAATTAATTTGAGGTGGTAAATTTAGATAGTATTACCAAGCTTCATAAAATACACTTTGTAATTAATCATGTTTGGAACAAGGATTTTTTCCTGATCAATTTTATTGTCATATTTAATTTTAAAAATGTGGATTTTTTATTAAGTTGGATAGAAATAAAGAGTATTATTTAGTTAAAAGCGAATGATTGTTTATAAATGTAAAATAATTGTATAATAAATTTATCTTTATACAAGTAATCCTTAATTATCATCAATTGAATTGTGCATATTATTAGTATTGGATGTTATATTTATTCTTAAAAAAATTAACTTTTAATCATTAAAATTGAGATTAATTTCAATCTTATTGACAACAATATATAAAAATTCATTATAGTCAATTAAATTAAAAAAATTAACTTTTGCTATTACGAAATACTCAATAAGATTCAAAGAACTTGAGAGCAGTGTTATTGATGGAAGCCAAGTAAATTATTTACAACCGTTTCACAGAGAGCAATTCGTAGAAGTCAATGTGACATGTGATATCACTCGTGTCACATAAATATTAAATTATGTGAATTTTTATGAATAGGAGTTGCTTTTAAAATTAAAAATTATTTTCCGAAGTTCAGAAGAGAATACAAAATAATGCAATGGAATAAACATTCTTTATACAAAATTGTCGAACATTGAGTTGAACTTGTGGTATTAAAAAATTTCAGTAATATTTAGTAAGTAATAGTACATATATTCCCGTTTTAAGTAATAGTTAAATACATGTAAAAACCAATGAATGTATATCTTAATTACACTACACCATTCACAAGTAGTAACCGAAAAAGTGTTTTAATTTACATTACTTATTACAAATAGCCTCTTACGTTAAACTATATGGGATTTCGTATTATAAATGAGCTCTGTTCACTTTTGTCACAAAGCTTTTTATATCCTTATTAAAATTTACTACTCGTAAAATATACTTTACGAGTGATAAATAGTATGATAATAAAATAAATCTGATTAATTGACAACCTGATTCTATAAAAAGACTATTCTGAATGTATTCCCCTTTTTCAGTAAAAATTTATACTTAATAAAAAATATAATTTTTAGTTAATGAAAAATATTAAAGTTAAAGTATGCTTTGCTACATTTTGAAACCATGAGTCACTATAATGTTTTTAACATTTTAGTAATTGATTACTTAAAATTTATGTTTTATACCCTTTCAGAATTTATAATTTTATGAAATATTACATCTATTCAATTATATATTTCTTAAAATCATTTCATAAAATCATATACGTAACGAGGGAAGAGATAGAGAGAAAGAGAGAGAGAGAGAAAAAGAGAGTTGCTTTCAAAAACGGCTCAACATGGATTATGTAAATCAACATGGTAATCAAAGGATAATAGACGAATTTCTCTAATTTTCTTGTATATTTTTCAAATGTCGAAATAAATTTATCAAGAAATAATTTAAAAGTAGTTTTTGAAAATAACATTCTATTAAGAGTCATATGTAATAATTTTTTGATATTTTAAAAAAATTTTTCGTTGCTCTGCATACACATGAATCAGTAATTCATAAGTATTTATATAATGAAAACTAATCGAAATCCGTGCTGTAGTGAATTTATTTAAAATAGAAAATTTTTTTGTATAGGAAAATAAAATCTGAGACAATATTATTATCCTATATCATTCTACTTTGCAAAATAAACAAAATATATGAAATTATAAAATTTTATAAACAAATAGTTCAATCATTAATATATTTCACAATAATTTTGAATTGTGCTAAATAATGTAAGTGTTAAAGGTAAAGAAAGACTTTCTTTTCTTATTTCGCTAAAAAATTCAATATGCTAATTGTTCCAATGATCACATTACCAAAGAAAGTGATCTAATTTTTCTCCTTCTTTACTACATATTGAACTTTCAATTTAATTCTAATAAGTGATATTTTAAAATTATAATTTCTTGAACGGCATCTATTTAAAAATAATAAAATGATAAAAATAATTATGCTAAATAATTTTTTTTATCAAACTATGTACGTTTATTTGAATTATAATAATTATTAAAAAAGAGTTTTCCATTAAATATGCTTTCATTGGAAATTAAATTATTAGAATTAACCTTACATTTTTTTTAATAGATGCTCGTAAATCAGTGTAGGGCATTTTAAATAATTTGGAATGGTGTTCATTAGATATTTGTTTTGCATAATGATCTGATAATTCATTGCCTTGAATATTAATATATGAATGAATCCAATCAACTTAATATAATTATTGTTGGTTTTAAAAGAAAATTAAAACAATTTTTGTTGAATAATATAAATGTAAGGATGAATTTAATAAAATTTCTAAATTTATTTTTACAAGATTAAACATTTACGAAATTCGAAAAATATTACAATTAATGTAGTTATTAATTATATATTATTATACATTATTGTCATAATAATGCAATATTCAAAGCGTCAGTAATAGTATTATATATTAATCCATGGCGATAAAAGTTTCTTTTGTTGATACTTTTAGATATGAAAATATTAAGATCAAGTGATCTACAACTTCAACCAAATGATAAATAATTTCTAGATCTACTCCCATCAGTAACAATAGCTAAAGCATTTTCATTGTGTTTTAAATTATCAATTAAACTATTAAAATTATTAATAGATTAAAGCAATTCGTACATATCTACATCTATAGGAATTTCAAAAGTTAATGAATCGTAACTATATAATTACATATTATGAAATTTACTTGAAAATATAATATTTAACTTGTCGATCATATTTTCAATACATTATTTGTTAGTCGCTCATTTTATATATAAATATTATTAAATGACTTTCTTTTTAGGTATAAATAAAAAATAATATTATAAGTAAGATTTTCTGAATTGGAGAAATTTTTATTCAGATAAGAGCCGCATAAAAATTTTCTACGTCCTATAATTGAAGTACGTCATGGTCGGGATAATAAAATATTAGTGGGTGTGCTCATACGATATCCGAAAGCCAGTCTAATGGCTGCATATTCAATTTTTGCAAGGTCATACATAAGCTTCTTATTATTCCGAAAATAAATAAAACAACCGTAGTTGAAAGTATATTTTTTTTAATTCTGTGACATCTACGTTTTAAACTTGAATCAGTAATGCGCACATTTGTGAGTTTAAGGGCATATATAATAACTTATAGTATCTTTAGAATATTTATAAGCAATTTCTATTATATTCGATTTTTCAAAACTTTTTTCAATAAAATGCAATAATTAAAAATAATTTAATGAATATGGAGATGAAGATTTATCTATTTATTACATTCGTTATTATACATCTTGAGGTTCATACCTTTTAGATCTTCACGTTTTCCACTTTTTTTTACACGACCTACTGCAATTGGAATCATTTATTTTATTACAGCTATCGTCGAATTTGATTTAATTTTTCTAAATGACTTTCATTTAATGAAATGGATTATCAGATATAGAAGAAGAAGGGGTTCGTTTAGAATTATTTTGAGCATTATTATTTTATATTATTATTCTTTTTAAAACGTAAAATGAAATTTTGAATAATTTTCGTATTTTGAGAGTCATTATTAGAATGCCAAGCATAAGGGAGAGTATTAATAGTGGTATTGTTTGTTCCGATAGGACAAACTTTGACTGTGCGACCACTTTCTTTACAAACACACCAGAAGCTAGAATCATTACTAAAGTAAACCAAATAAACCAAATCGGTTCAAATACTATTTTAGCAGATTCTGACGTTAAATTGATGTATTCTTTTTTTAATATGTATTTAAGGTTGAACAGATAAAATATGAAATCTCTCTGGCTTAGACAAACTGGCTCTCATTATATTTATTGAAGAAATAACTTGTATATTAATAAATTTGAAAACGACCAAATGCTGAATGACCGAAATGCATCTTTTCCCTTAAAGTATATGATTAATTTGTCTTTTAAATAATTCTATAATTAATGAACATAACATTTATCGATTTAATGGCACGTTTAAGAATACGCTTTTAAGAAATATAAAACCATCTTTTATCGTTTTACTAGTACAGATTATAATTTACATATTATTTAAAAAAATTATTTTTGCACATGGAATAGCTAAGTAAATAATAGTAAGTGTAAACATTTAAAATATTTTTCATCTGTTATAAAATGGCTTATATAATTTTTACACAAATCAATGTAATTTAAGTAATTCCATATTAGTAAAAAATATATATTTATTTATTATATATAAATTTATTCTTATTTTATAATAACTTATAAATTAAGTTATTCTAAATTTATTTATTTGTAATTTTTATTTTGACAATTGTACAATATTATTACTGAAGAAATCAGTTTCACTACTTTGAATTGTTTTATATTAATTTTAAAATATTAAAAAAAAAAAGAAAACATTTTTCTATTTTAATTATTTCTATTTTAATTATGCAACTTTTACTTTTTTAATACATGTAAACATCTGTTACATATACTTTGATTTACATATTATAGTTATTTGATATGTAAATTTACGCAGTATATGTTATTTCAAAAGTTGGTACATACAAAGTATTTTACATAATAAATTAATATTATAAGGAAATGTTGATATAAAAATTATTATACAATAAAAAGTACATTTATAATTAATATAAAAAAATGATTTACAATAGTTTTCATAAATATTTTTCTAAAATATATTAACATTTTAATTATTTAAATTTTATAAAATAATTAGATATTTAAAGCATAAGATGTAGATCACGAATTTTCAAACCTTTGTCACAGTTTTCGGCGGTGGAAGTTGAAGTCAATATGTTCAAAAAATCTATAATCCATGCACGAATGAATAACAAATATTTTAATAATTTTGCCGATGTAGAATATGTCAACGCTTCAAAACAAAAAGAGTTCAATCGACAGCTTGAATAAAGTAAGACTTACCAATGCCATACAAGGCATAATTTGAAAAATAAATTAAGATCGTTCTGTCGAATCCAAAACCATGTGGCTTACTGATACTGTAATTAGGTATGCAAGTATAAGTAGAACGAAATGCTGATAAATTAGAAGAGTATTTTATTAGTTACCCTTGTCTTCATCCGCTTTTCTTCATCAAACCCACCTCACCATGGCACTAATTAACGAAGGAAAATATGGGGATGGTTACCCGGATCGAGCTACTTCCGTAAGTGCACATATCAGGATGTTTCTGTACATAGACTCGACAAAGTTCACTCAATTCGGTTAAGGTAATTTACAAACACATTGATAAATAAGAGCATACAATTTAGATGGATATAATGTAACCCAGAGTAAAGAGCTTTCTATATAACGATATGAAATCCGTCAATTCAAAATTAAATACATTTTTTTATTATTAATTCTGATTGACGTTATCCCTTATACATATTTTAACGCAAATTTTAGCTTATTTCTGCCATGAGATAAATGTCAATCTTCTAAAGGAGGGAGAGAGAGAGAGAATTAATCAAGAATTGGAAATAGGCTCATTGTATATGTTTGGCAGATCATACAATAGATTGCTTATAGAAACCAGCTATCTTGAGATTTTTTAATTCTTTCTATTTTTATTTCTTACATTATTTCTTCCATTTATATTTTCGCAATATCGATGATTAAAAAAGTGTGCTTATTATGTTCTCCTTGATAAGATTCTAATAAAATAATAATAAACCTCAGTTAATGGTATAATCATTATCATTAGGGTTATCAACTATGATTAATTAATAAATAGAGTAAAATTTCTAGTCACAAAGAAAATATACTATGTTATTCTTTGAAAATAGAATTAAGAAATGCAATTGTGGATTTCTATTTATTCAAATATCATTAAGAGAAAATTTCATGAAAATTAAAAGCTCTTTAAAGTAGTTACGAAAGCTCCCTTTGTATTATTATAACTTTTGCAATAATGTCTACTATTATATATAATCTGTAGAAAAAAGTGGACAAGAATTTTTATTGTAATAATACATGTAACAGATTATGAGAACAATAAAAATAATTATTAAACTTTAATATAAATATCTCTTGTTTGCAAATATGTTCTGATTTATATATATATATATTATAATTAATGTCTGGTCCATTATTAATGTCGCAAGATAGATAATGAGTTCTGCAAAGTTTTTTATGTATTTGGAACTGTGAAAATATTATACGTAGTAATATATGAAAGTAATATAATTTATATGAACTCGTTTTGTGTTTTAATGGAAATTCAATGAGCATATCTACAGAAAACTGATTTTGAGTTTGGTAATGCATCATTGATCTATAATTCTACCATGTCGAATTTCTAGAATCTAGTATATTTGAAATTGGATTTGAGAGTATGCTTATTTTTAGAAGTACCAATGAATTTGAAGTAGTGATCTTAAAGACGATTTATTGAGGATTTAAACATACTTGAGATTGGTACTTTTAAATAATAAAAAAATTATTGATCTGTAATACTATTATAGAGTTATTAAATCGTAGTTAAAAAAATCGACATTATTCAAAATATATCATAAATAATAAAAAAGTGCTCAAGCTATGTATTAATTGCTGTTACCTATGAATTTAAATTTTAAAACTCGTGGTAAAAAGTTAAAAAAAAAAAATTTAGGCTAAGTTTTGTGAGTATATTTATAAACGTCTCTAAATCTTTACTTTCTTGATAAAAAAGAGCGGAAATGTGTTTGTGAAATTAAGAAAAAGTTAAAAGATACAAAATAACTATACTAATATTAAAATAAAAAAAAAAAAATAATTTGCAAAGCTTTATTTACAAAAGGAGTTACTCTTAAATACTTATAACTTTCTCGGTAAAAGGAGCGCTGCCAGAATTTTTTTAGTCTTCTGTTTTCGACAGTATCAAACCTTTCTTTATTTGGAAGTTCGTTTATACTAGAATATTTTCTAAAAATAATTATTCTTACAAAATTATATTAAAAACTAATTAAAATTATCATTTTTATTATAAATATATTTTTATTATAAATAGAAAAAATATTAAACGATAATTATAAATATTCCTGTAATATGTAATTTTCTAATAACTAAAAAATCTTCTAAAATATAATGAAGTAATATATAATATTTTTGAATGAATTTACACTAAAATTAATAATAATCTACCTTTAAGAAATTATGAAATATTCTATTAAATAATTATATTCTCTATAATCTGGTACCAAAAAAACAGTGAATAGTTTCTAAGTGAAACTATTAAATGTTAAATTAATAAAAGTATTTGTATAAGGCAGAAGAAAATAATAAATAAAGTAAAGAAACTAATTCTTTATTTTTTTATAATATTTAATGAATTTTTATGTTGCGCAAAATTTTGATGATATAGTCTTCTCCCTGTCAAGCTTGATATCAGTAATTATGTAAATCAATTCACAGGATTGTCATTACAATTTAAAATGTAGTCGATAAAATATGCCATTCATTTGTTTTCCTTTAACACAGATCTGTTGAAAAAAAATAAAGTGTAGTAGTTTTCATTAACCGTAAAAATAAACATTAAAGTATTTTAAAGCCGATTAATATGTTATTTTTATATGAAAAACAATATAAGAATTATTTTTTAATTTTTCATAGTACATTATGATGATTATGATAATTAAATATTTATACAATAATAAAATAAAGATTAAAAATAAAAGGAATTTTATCATTTTTGATGAATTTATTTTCAAAGCACACCGTATTTTGGAAGGTTCTGTCTTTTAATAATTAAAAAGTTACAACCAAGAAATTTTATTCCTCGAGAATTTATATTCAGATCTTGTAACTTTTACTATCAGAATATTAGAGGTTAAGAACACTGTTTTCATATCAAAATATGTATACGTTTTTTTTTTTTTTTATTGTAGGCACTTTAAACTTGAGGCAGAAATTGCATCAATGACGTGGAAAGTGCACTGGGAAGATGTCATTGTCATGCCAAGCTCAAAGTTCAGGGCCGGGTCAATGTATTCACTAGCACCAAATAAACAGCGTGGAAGTCAGTTGGTATGAATTTCGTTAACGACTGCTTTTTTATTATTATGAAAAAAAAAAAAAAAAAAAAAAAAGATATCAATAAAACCTGATTGACATTCTAATAACGTGGAATAATAAATTTTACGTCTGAATAAAACATTTTTTTACCCAAAATCATTGCTCAGCTGAAATTAATGTTTTAAAAATAAATTAAATTTTTGTCTAAATTTGTTTTTTTATGGTAAAAAATAACTCAACATTTGAAAATTAAAACAAATTCGTATGGATTTTACGATAATCATCAATTTAATTCAAGTCCAACTGTGTAGACGAATACGAATTTTATTACATTTCTTATTGCATTTTTCAGATAATTCATTTATTCTTTTGAGAAATTTCGCCCTGATAATAGAATATATGTGTTCTTTCAACAACAATTTATAGTATTCGTGAATGAATTTTACTGTTTTATGATGTATCTGAATTGGATGTTTCTTTTTGCAATATATCGATCATTTTTTAGATACAGTTTAGCTGTATAAAAATTAAATTTATTTTTCTATTTAATTTTATTATTTCATTCTCTAAAAATTTTATTATTTTTTTATTAAATAAATAAATAAGAGCAATATTTTTTGTGATATACTTAAGGAATATATATATATGTATAACTAATGTCAATAATCATCGTAACGTTTATTCTTATGGAAATTCACATTCTTCTAATATGAAATATTTTATTATAAATTTCGAATCATATATTTTTTAATAATTACAAGTATTCGCTTCCTTTTGAAGAATGTTATTTTAAGATAAGTTAAGATAAATGTTATTTTAATTATGTTTATAATATACTTTTATTAATATATTCTATTGTCTGTATTTGATCAGCTTAATAACCATCCTAAAAGTTTAATATTCCAGTTTTTTACAGTAATTTATTATCTTTTATCTTTAATTTTGTCTTTGTTCTATTTTTTTCAATCCTTCTATTAATCTGATTCAGGGTTCTTATACCCACATAAGTCCCTGTACTCATATAATAACGTTGGATATACACTACATTTCTAGGAATGAAATAGTAAAAGTTCGTGTCATAAAGCAGACTTAATATCCACCCTTCCTACATAAATACAATAGTTTCAACTTTCGTACTCGTTTTTATTTCTTCTTTCTCCTTGTATATCTTTATCTCTAGAGACATGTTTCTGTTCACGTCATATCTATCGGATAAATGTACTCTCCTATCTTTATTAAGTAGATGCACGTATACATCCACATCAGATGTTTACAAAAATATTAATGCAATGATTTTCCATTTATTTCAGAGTATTTATTCTGAAGATAACATAAGTCTACCTGGCGGAGTGGACAGACGTTCATTTGTTCCTACAGGAATTTACAAGGTTAGTTCATCACCATTTACATTTCCTTTTTATTTCAATAAATGACATATCCAATTTAATATTTTTTTACCTACGTTAGTTAATTTATGATTTTATCTCTTAATAAATATAAACATAAATAATATTAAGAGCAACCATCATGTACATTTATATTATACAAAAGTAACAAAATTCTATTTATATATTACATTATAAATACTTCTGAATAATTTGAGCTTACATTTGAAATATTCAAATTTTGTACATTTATTTAGTAAAAATCGTAATAATTTACTGCACAAAGAATATAAATATTTATAAACTAGAATTAAAAGGTAAATGTTAAGAGTAGCTCAATAATAAAACTGTATTAAACTTTTATTATAGTCTAAAATATTTCTACTTTATTTTTTATTAGAACAAAAATTTAGTAAAAAAAGTGTAAGGCTAACAATTTTGAAAGATAAGCATAACTAGCGTTATATTGTTACTCATTAAAATTTTAAACGTTTTTTAAATTATTAAAAAATTTAATTTATTCAATGGAATTTTATGGAAACTTTTTATGAAAAATTTTATTTTACTTAAAAAATAATGTAACTGTGAGATGTTTTTTGAATATGCGATTATTTTCCACCATAAAACAATTTGTATATTTACATGGTAATTTGTTTTAATTATTTATTCATTAGAATTTCTAAAATATGTATATTATGTAAATTTTATAGTTACATATCGTTATTCATTTCAATTTTTATTCTGAAGCCTTCAGCTTTAAATTTACTTTCGTACTTTTATTTTACTTTTTAGATTATTGAAATTTAAATGGATCCTTTCAATCTTTTTATATCTAATAATGATTATTAAATAAATCATGTAATGTGAAAACAGTACATTAAAATTTACCTCAAAAACACATATAAGCAAACTTTTATGATTAAAAAATAAACTGTTTTTTAAATTCTAAGATTAAATAAAATTTATCATAGAATATTTTGAAAATGTGAAGTTCAATTTAATTCCGGTTAATAGAATTAAATGGAGTATGATTCAATATTATTTAAATAATGAATATAAAATTTTTGATTAATATCTATAAAATTTTGAAAAATGCAGTAGAATTATTATAAGGAATAAAAAGTTATTTAAGTATAAAATTTTGTTGCTTATAGTAAACGAATTCTTGCTTATGAAATTTAAATTTAATTATAATAACTAAGTTGTTCATTTCTATAATTGTATTTATTAAATGAGAATTTATTCACTTTATTTTTTATGTAAATTTAGATTTAAAAGTAAATTTTATAATAATAAATAGCTTTAGTTTATAGTATTTTCATACTGTTTTGTGTAATTCATTATTGAAATAAATTACTTTTTTTGTTTCTTATTTTTAATAACTATTTTTTATAACAAATGCAACAATTATACTAATAATATTGTAATATATTTAATATTCCAGAATTCGAAAATTGCTATTAGGCCGATCCCGAGAAATAAAGTAGATATATCACGTCCATTATTGTTAGAATTAAAACGGGTAAGAATAATTAAACTTTATTTTATCATATATATATCCACAGTATTTTATTTTTTATTGCTTTAATTTACATTCTATTAATTTCTCATATTTTTCCTTCAGATCAGAATTTTATCACTCTTTTCTTATACATTTAATCCTAATAGTGCGTTTAATATTTTCTTGAGAATATATTGTTTTCCTGAAAACTGAGAAAATTAAGCCGAATGAGGCCCTGACAATTGTACGCCCACACTTTAACTCACACACCCTTACCAAGTAAAACGCAAGTTATCCCCTCCACTCGGAAGGCTATGTCCATCATCCGCGACAAGGTGGCAACCCCTGGGACAACTTCTTGATAGTATATTTTATATAAAGTTTCTCAAAGTAAAATATTTTGATAAAAATGAGTTTTTTTTTAAGTATTTTTATCGAAATTACTAATCATTGTCAATATTACAAGCATTTTTCTTGAATGATGCATGAAAATCTTTAATCACATGTTTCAAAAATATATCGACAATTTTATAAATAAGCAAATTGAAAATTAAATAGAATGTTAAAATTTATTTTTGAAAACTGTAAATTTATTAATCATAATATCAAATAACTTTATAAGTAAAATATTAAATAATTAAATTTTATATTGCATTTACTATCATATTAAATTTGAAAACTGTACCATTGTATAAATTTATTTTAAATATCTTGTTCATTCTTTAGTATTGTTAAAAAAATAGACTATCTTTTGAATTTATAATTAATTTTTACTAAGTAATTTAAGACCCTGTATTCGCTACATATATGGATGTAATGATGTATTTAGTTTTTTATAACCTCATCAAACGATTATCCACTTATCTCAATTATTTTATTCTATAACTTTAATTTGTAACGCAATTAGGGTTTGTAAGATATTTAATGATTTTTATTGATTTTAATAGGTCAAATGATATTTTGTTTAAAATTATTTGCAATAATATGTGTATAATTTATTTTATAACCTTTGAATATGGGGTATTATAGTTTTAAATTTTAATATCGCAAAAAAGTTTAGTGATCGATAATACAAATTCTATCCTTTATACTTTTTTTATTATTGTCTATTTACTTTACTTTCTTCGAGTTGTTTTACAATATTCATGGTGTGCTCGTATTTTCTTTCGAAAATTTTGCTCAGTTTTCGTACAAGAAAAAGTTTACTATTATTTCTAATAAAAACTGATTTAAACAGTATTAGCTGCTATCAAATATTTTCTGGGTAACCTGTTTTGAAATATTTTTTGAACATTTAATTAAAAGTAATTAAATTTATATTTTTCTTTGTCAAATACTTTAAACTACAGGTTTTTTGTTATCCACTGATTTTGATTTTTTTTTTTGTTTTACAACTGAAATTCAAAAAAACCTTTCAAGCGCACATATAAATTTAATTTTTCAAAGTACTGCATCGTCCGTCGATTCATCAAGAGTCATAAACCTGACATCGTGTTATGATCTATAATAGTGTTTTTGTGTACGCATCAATAACGTTTCTACGCATATCAATTAATTGCGGAGATGCGTTACGCATTTAATATCTACACATTAATTTAACGTCAAGACCATTTATTACTATTTAACTAATGATGCATATTATTTAAATAATTACTAATTATTTTAGTTATCAGCGATATATCCTTGTTGTTGGTATAATTATGAATGGTAATATATAAATATCACTGGCATAATGAGCTCTGATGATTTTTTAATCCTGGGATTTTGTTGAAATACTGCTAATCTTTTCACTTATAAATTTATAAAATGTATCTTTTACAACTTTAATTTTATTGTCAATACTATAATGACATAAATTCTATCATTATTAATAAAACGTTATAATAAATTATAAATGTGATGGAATAAAAATCGATTCAGCTTCAATGTTAAAGTATAAGGCGCTCTAGCAATCTTTCGTAATATTAAGTCCATTTGCGGTGTGGATAATTTTATCCTAGCCATGGTGTGAACTTTAACACTAAACTATAAAAAAAATTATAAATCAACTAATCCATCGATAACCAAAAAAAAAAACACAAAAAACGTGTTGTAGTCATCTAAATCTATTTCTAACCAGCCTATACGTATTAATCTTATGTTCATTAACTTTCTCCCACTTTCCCTCTCTTTCTCTCTCTCTCTGTTATCTATCAGCACAATTCATTCAGTCTAATGAATTACACAACCTCGCATCAGGGAATACAGATACTATAATTATAATAAAAAGTTTAATAATATTAATGATCGGGGATACACGCGATACATTTTATCATTGTATGACCAATTAAAATAATTAATAATAATAATAAGAAAAATAAGAATAACGTCAACAATGATGAAAATAATAACAACATTAATAATAATAATAATAATAATAATAATAGTAATAAAAAATTAAATTAAAATGATGATGCAAAATTTGGTAGGATAAGTGATTTAATCGTCAGAAAAGAATAGAATAACTAAGACCTTAGATTTGCATGTGGATTGACGATTAATTGTCGGTTTTATGGTGGTGTGGTGACTGCCGTAGATGAAGGATCTCCAGCACGATCACTTGGTGAGATTTTATGGAGCCTGCGTCGAGCCGCCGCACTGCTGCCTCCTCACCGAATACTGTCCGAGGGGTTCACTTCAGGTTTGCTTTCGCACTTTATTTTCATTTTCACCCCTGTTCACCCCTATTTTCTCAGGGTTAATTATTCAGACTACTAACATTAAGCTTACTTCCAAAACGCATTCAAAAACGCATACCTTACATTAATGATTAAAAGTTCCTCATGGCGTTCTTTGTTGCACGATTCAAATATTAAATATAAGCCTGGATTTGTTACGCTCGTTAATCCAGTTATTCTGCTGGTGGCAAAACACCTATACTTTAAATTCAATTAAAAATTGGACTTTTTTTACAAGGATTTCATTTAAATAATAATTTATTTAACATTGTCATACCAAAGGTGTCTGTTAAAATAAAATCTAAATAAATTACTTTGCGCAATAGTTACTAAATCTTCATTTGTATTTTATAGGAACTTCCAACTATTTTGGAACTTTAGGAACTTCTAATTTATTAATATGAATTATTCAGTAAATGCTTGTAAAATGGTACCGCCACAAAGATACGACTTATATTATCGACTAAGAAGAATGGTGTTATCATAAGATTCTCATCTTGAGATTCAATTTTAATCTTCAACGTGTTTCAATCTAATCTGATGAATGATCTAATCATAGACTTCAATTTTTTTCTAAAATCCAAAAATCTAACGTTATTTTTATCTACTTTTCAATAAATATTTATTAATATATTATTTTTTAACATAAAAAGATTGCACTAACTATTATAATACATTATTTATAAGCTTACGAAATTTTAAATTAAATCAAGTTAAGAATGTATTAAATCAAAGTGTCAAATACTTGTACATTTCAATTTACAACATTTTCCCCTCCCATATCGCGTCGTGTCCAACAATCGAAAAACACCCTTCACGCGAAACAAAATCCTACAGCTTTTAATTATCGACAAACAAATAAAAAAGGGGAAAAAGAAAAAACTTCCTTTTACATTATAAGACCTCATCCAAGTCGTTGCGACCAATAGTGACAAAATGAAAAAAAAAACTCGACACCTCGTGGACAGACCATGTATGTACATATATAAATTACATACAGGCACAAAATATTTATTCTATTATTATGTAATGAAGGATATTTGATATTCTATTTTCTAATGTTCGATAAATTAATACTAATAAAAATAACTTTTATTTTAAATAATATTTAAATATTTGAATTAGTTTCAAAATTAAAAGTTTATTGTACATGTTTGTTTTTTTTTTAATTATAAATAGAAATAATTTTATTATAAAGTTATTTTTATTTTTTATTATGACATTCAAAGAAAAGGATTCGTGGAAACTTAATATCTAAATGCCAAATGGAAGTTTTCCGTTATAAGCCAAGAGAACGATAACATGTCAAAATTGATCTGAGCTAATAAGAAGAACGAAAAAGAGGAAAACAGAATATTCAGAAATAAAATGATTTAAGAACTTCTAAATCATGTACAAGTGTATTTTTAGTTGTTAAGAGATTTCTTCTTAATACTAGACAATCCCACGTAAAAGCAAGTGACACATCTGTAATTTATCATTTTGTATTTTTTTTTTCTTATATAGAAACACTTTTTACATTTTTAAATATAAAAAATTGTAATAATACACTTGAAAGATATTTTGTACGATAGTAATATGATAAAATAAGATTTATTTTTATACTTGACAATATATATTTTGTTAGAATTTTTTTACGGGGTTATAAAATTTATTGTAATAGTTGTAAGAAATTTATAGAGTTTTGAAATAATAATATTATTGATGTGAAAGTAATAGCATTCTAGATTTTGCAGTAAATGTCAAAAAAATCCGAAAATAATCGGAAGCTAGTATTTGCCAAAACAATTAATCCCAACTTGATCATAAATAAAGATTCGAAATTTCATGTCAAATTGTGGTTAATCCCACAACTCTGCATCCCCGTTTCTGTCACTTTTTCCTTTTTTTCTGCCTCTCACTCACCCACTCCCATTACTTGTCCACACAATTATATTATTTAGGATCGGTAAAATACCTTTTGAATGATACGACCTGTTTCACCGGTTTATACGATGTCTTAACCAGGATCCTTTTCCTCCAGGATATCCTGGAGAACGAGCAGATGAAGCTCGACCGCGTGTTTCGGGGTTCACTCATTCACGACATTGTTCGAGGCATGGGATACCTCCACTCCTCGGAGATACGGAGCCATGGCAATCTCAAATCGACGAATTGCCTTGTGGATTCGAGATTTGTACTAAAGATCGCAGACTTCGGGCTTCACGAGCTCAGGAAGCCACATCCTCTCGATCCAGACGAGGATGCCAACAGTTACGCTCATTGGAGAAGTAAGTCAATATTAGCGGATCAGTTCGCAACTTGGTGTTTGGCTCATTCGTTGAAAATAATAATTATACTCATTAATCGTAAAGTATATATTATTAGAGCTTCATAAAGGTTTACTGTAGCTAAAACAGAGATGGTAAATTTGTTTTAGTTAAAGTTTAAGTAATTCATACTTCTGTTTCTTACATTACTTGAAATAATTAAATTAGCTATAAACATTAGATTATATTATAAAGTTAATACGTATTTTAGATGAAATTTTTATTTTTATAGAAATATCTATTAAAGATTAGCTGTGTATATTTAATAGTATTAAATAATCACTTAATCTCTGAAAATCATACTAAGAGATTTAATTCCTTTTTTTTTAAATTAATAGTATTTACAATTCTTTAAATTTAGAGATAGTTGATTAAATTTTATTATGTAATTAATGCTTCTTGCAAAAAAATGCTATATGAAAATAAACCATATTTATTTTTTAGATTTAAATACTAAAATATTCTGAGAATTTTTTACTTTATTGTTTTTATAAACTTTTAACCATTTTTAAGCTACTTAAAATAGCTTCATCTGTATAATTTATGTGAAAATAATACGTTGAATAATTTATAGAGAACTTACGTTATATATGTGTAAGGTTTAATATATGGTAAATGATAATTAATAGTTATTTATAAATTTAAAATTTATTTTGATATATTTACAATATTAATTTGTTTGTTGTTATCAATATACAAAATTTTTATTCACATTACATTGTTACTGAATCATTCAGTTTCGTCTTCTATATTATTAACATGTAACGTAATAATTTATTCATGGAACAAGCAAGAAAATTTTATCAGATTTGTTAATCTTTTAATAAGATTTAAAAAAATTTGATAAAAGTCATAATAATATACTTTTTCGATAAAAATAACTTGCGCAGGAAAATTAAGAAACCTGTTGAATGAGTAGATGGAAAATATTACTGTAACTACAAGAATTTGACCCATTTTTAAGACTTTTATATTAATACAGTAGCACAAATTTAATATACCTCCCTTAAAAAATAGTTTTAGGTTTAATTTTATTGTTCCATAATTTTTGTTATCGAATATAATTAATATATATAATAATTTTTTAATAATTATTAACTCAAAGAATAATTTATTTATCATGTCACTTTATATTTACGTAAAAATATATTTTTTAATTTTAATTTTAATTTCTTGCAATATCTTATACATATAAATTAAAAAATATTGATTAGTCAAGAATTATTAATATTTTTCATATAATAAATAATTGTATTTTTGGATAAAACAAATTGAAAGAATTGAATACGTGAAAAAATATTGGACAGGGCTTTATTAACTTTCTTGATATGCTTCCAGATGTTTAAGTATTCTTGTTTTAAAAAAAAAAAATCTTGAACTTTCGAGACTTTTTTGACGCGCTAATTTTCAACAAAAAAAGTTTGATATACAGTCAAAAATCAGAAATTCTAAAAAATAAACGAAAAAGCGTTTACATGAATTAAAAAATTCAAAAGCTGATTTTAAAAAGCGAACACTGATAGACAACGTGAGGAAAGCATTAATTGTTTTGTTTTTATGGACATCCCCACATCACTTTCTCGCTTTTTCTCTTTATTGTCTTTTTCACTTTTATTCGTCGCATATTTTCTACGGATAATATGATTGTTCAAATCACAACAAAAAATATTTAAAAAAAATGTTTGTGTAAACTTAATTTAGAACTTATTTTACGAATATTGTAGATGAATTTGTAATTTTAACACGTAATTCTTTAATGACTAATAAAACTACAAACAATAATTGATTCAATAATTTTTTTAATATTTTTAAATACTAAGGAATATTTTGTTTTAAATTGTTCATATGACTAAAATAGAAATATATTTTCTTGTATGGTTTGGATAATGATTGTAAACTAGTCATGCGTATATCTTCTACATACTAGCTGATTATTAAAAATAATTATTAAAATATAGATATTCAGTAATATTTTTAATAAAATATAATTTAAATTTGTTAAGCAGCATAGGAATTATGTCACCTAATTTCATTAATAAATTATATCATTTACTCTACATCAAAAACATATGCTTTATTACTGTGAAAAAATATACTAATTTCCATTTTTTTAAAAATTAATAAAAAATGTTAAATAAATTTTATTTTTAAATAAAAGTTATTTTGACTATATGATAAAATAACATAATAAAATTTATATTATGTCTATGAATAAATAATCAATTGACAATAAAATTGTAATATAGTTGTAAATTTCTGTTACACTTTTCCAATCTTGATTATTTTTTGTTTTAGGTATAATAAATCTTATAAAATATATGACAATTATCATATAATTTTCTACTATTATTAATTTAGAGTCACTTAGAAAGCTTTTATGAGATTCTATTACTGTTTAGAACTTTTAATTAGACATTTATATTTCTCTTTAAACGCACAGAATGAAGTTTATATTTTGTAGCTCACTTCAGTTTCTCTCATACGTGAAGTCATGATTGTTCATACATTCCACGTGATATTATTTACTTCCAGAACCGCATATAACACTGAAATATTTACATTTACAGAAATAGGTCATGTACTAGTTTTTAATTAATGAATTTAGAATAATATATAAGTTTGGAAATTTAGACAAATAATTCTAAATTTTCTATCTATTTTTTATCTATTTTTTATCTATTGTTTTATTTTTAATATTAATAATATTAAATATTTTAGCAATAATTTCTGTTATAAAATGTTTAGATAATCCTTTATTTTTTATTAAAACATTTTCAGTGCAACGTTTTCAATACAAAAAGTAAGAATATATATATTTTATTATATAAAATATTAAGCTGTAAAAAATGCGGTTGGATTTAGTAGATCTAAATAAAAATCCAATTATAAAATGTTTAATGGACATTCAGCTATATTTATTTTTATAAAAAAATATTAATCTATTCAAAAAATGATAAAATTGCATTTCTTTCAGTATGATTTATTCTGTAATATTCAGTTCAGTATAAGAATGGAATCTTAAAAACAAATGGTTAGTTTATTTTTAAAAAATTTTTAATTTCTTTATTCGAATTAATCATACTTTATTAAAGAAATACATATAAATTTTCTATTAAACATTACTTGCTTTTGTTCGAAAATTATTTATATTCAGCTTCAGATTTAATATCATATTACTAGTTTATTCATGAAAGAAAAATTCAATTGGCCAGTATTTATATGTTTTAATTAATATTTATACCATGATTATAAATTTATTTTTCATTCACAATTTCATGTAAATATTATGATGAAATTAAATTAGAAGGCAAAATACGGAGTAAAATAATAATTTATAAACTATTTTATATTTTAGTTTTTGTATTACAATTATTTATTTACAAAGAAATGGTTAATTTAAATATTTGTATATTGTTTTTTTCGAAGCATATTTTAAACACTTTTCGTAAAAGAAAATAAGATAAAGTACATTAATGTCAATCTGAATTGAAAAAGAGATAAATCGTTTTTATAGAATTGTTACTTCTGGATGCATCATTCATTTTCTTGAAATATATAACATTGAATGAAAGTTTTTTCTTATATTTAACAGTTTATTTCTGTTCGTTTTCCTGTCGTATATCCGATAATGTCTTGGTGTAATAAACCGAAAATTCTGGGCTTATAATTAAAATAAAGTTTATAATTTGACTAAGAGAGTATATATCTGATAAAAATTTAATATCCTAGAAATTTACCTAGAATATTTCGAATACTAGACGTGAAAGTATTTATTATTATACTATACACTTCTTGAATTAATTTAACAAACACTTTCGTAATAATCAATAAATACACTTAAGCATTCAAATATTAAAGCACTTTTTAAATAAAACGTTCAATTAATTTATAAACCGTATACTTTCATATCTTTTATAGGGGAAGGTCATTGCATCAAAAGCATTCGTTAATTATCGACCCGGTTCCCTAACTATAGCTTCGCAATGTCGCGAATAAAAAAGGAGGTGCAAACAAAATAAGAGATATTTATTGGTTGATTTTCAGAACAACTGTGGACAGCTCCTGAACTTCTGAGAACCGAACGCAGATCTCCTGAAGGTACACAGAAGGGCGACGTATACAGTTTTGCAATAATCGTCCACGAGATTGAGATGCGCCAGGGTCCGTTTTACTTGGGCACTACCAACGACATGTCTCCTAAGGGTGAGTATCCCTATCCGTTTAGCTTTACTCCTTCTTTTGCTCTTTTATCTGTCTGAGTTTGGTCACCTATTTTCGTTTTTCTATTCCTGACGAATGTATCGAATGATGGGTTTGATTGCGCGTGGCTTGAATTCGAGACGCAAGTTAAAAAAGGGGTACATCAATGTTTTTTTCACTTTTCCCTGCTACATTACCGTGGGTGAACTTTATCGTATATTTTATGTAAACTACATCTTTACTTTTATGCCATGTTAGCATTTTATGTTGAATATACATGGATATGATGAGCATATGATTGATAAAAATACCCCGGGAATATTTTTTGTTAAATAAACAATAAGGGATATTTAAAAAAAGGTATTCAATAATTTTTTAGTATTCAAAATGAAATAATTTTTTCTTAATTAAAATTTGATGAGCCATGCAGGATTTTTTGATCTATTTTCATGAATAATTATAAAATTAAACTATAAAATTAAATCATAAATCCTAATATATTAGATTTTATTATTTGATATTTTTAATTTTTGCATTTAATACAATATATGAACATTAATAATTTTTATGTTTTATAAATATTCAACTAAATAAAAAGAAAAAATTTTTTCTTTTTTTAAAGAAAGTCATATATCATTTTTAATGCACCCTACTCTAAAATTCAGAATAAAGGATTCCGATTTAAAAAAGTAATTAGGAATAGATTTTAGGTTTACAAAACATATTTAAAATTATATAGGGAATATTTTAATTGCTATTCCTTAATTTGATATATCCAAAAATTCAAAAAATGCAATTGAAAATATGTTAATTAGCATTGAATATACTCATTACTTAATAAAAAATTCAAATCTTTTTTACTGTACAAAAACCTCATGTTCAGCATAATTTATAAAACCGCCGTTGCCATAACAACTATTTATAATTTCTAAAAGTTTCTATAAGTAAATTTAATTTTTCGAATAATCGAGACATGGAATATATAATTATATTTCGTCATTTACTAGAATTCATAAGTAGTATTATTTTGTTTTTTTAATTTTAAGTGCATAATTATTTAATTTCCTAATAATTACTTTATATTTTCATAAAGATTTTATTAATTCAATTATAAAATGATGAATCAAGTTCTTTATACATGAATTTTTTAATATAAAATGTTTTATGCTGTGTGGGCTCTATGTACTGTTGAATATTTTATAAACACATATTTTTGAAAGCTATAAATGTATAAAAAGTAATATATTTCTATTTAACCATCATTTATCATATAATTCTTCTACAATAATCACTTATACGTCATTATTTATAAAGATTTTTATGTATTTATACATTTTTTTATAGATAATTTAATCTACATAATAATCAATAAATTACATTTTTGCAGTATCTAATCAACTGACTAAAACTAAGAGTATATAAAAAATGTATCTATCTGCACGTGAAAATTAAATCCTTTGTCAAAAAACTTTTAATAAATCTTAATTTTCAATATTCAATAATATTTTATATTAAAAAATGAGTAGTTTCAGTACGTGATTGAGTAAAGCTGCTTTTATTAATTAAATAATTAATAATATAAGTATAAATTTTCTCTTAGTTTATTAGAATTATTACTTTAAATATTTTTTCATAAAATATAGGTTTTGTATTTTAGTATATAATTTTACATTTACCAGATTTTCAAACTTCAATATTTCAACAGACAATTTTTTATGTCCTCATTTTTTATTCAAAGTACATTTAATAATATATTTCTTTTTATTTAAAAAAAATGTTTTATAAGATATCATTATACCAGATCTGACTTTTATTGGATATTAATAAATATTAAATAATTAAATAATTTCTATTCAAAAAAACTTTTAGCTGATAAGTTACTTATAAAATCTTTTCAACAAGTTTGTATGTATCTACTGAAACCAAGTATGTTACTTTTGATTTCCTATATTTAAAAATTACATTGCGATATTTTCATTTTTTTAATGTAATTTATATATATATATATATTTGTGGATAATGTATAAAGTTTATTATTATATCAATTTATATCTCATTTTTTATTGTCAGAAGTTAAATTTTATTTTTAATTCAATTAATATGTCTTTTCGAAATAAAATTTTTTGAAAAATAGAACAATAATATATTTTAATTTTAAAGTATTTTTCCTTTATCGATATTTCTCATTATACTTTTACTATAATGTCGATAATTGTAGTTTACCACTTTAAATATATTATACTTGTGTCTATTTTCATCGAGTACGTAAAATTGCTTATTTATTTTCAAATGTCCTTCATACTTTAAAGACATACTTTTAAATTGGAATATTAGAACATAATGAATAGAAAAATGTAATTTTAAAGTTAAATTTATTATTCAAATGTAAATTCCATTATCTTGTTCTCCTTAAAGTATTTAATACAGTGAAAAATTATAGAAAGAATAAAATTATTATTTTAGAAAAATTGTTGTAGTCATAAAACAAAAATAAAATATATTTAAAAATTAATTTTTAATACGATAATTATAATTTATTCACTACATGATGTAATGAAATATGAAATAACAACTATGAATTATATTTAGACTATGTAAATTTCTAATATTAAAATAAAAAATTTTAACCATAATAATTAAATTTTCGCCCGGATATATAATCTATAAACTAGCACAAGAATTACCTGTATGCAAAGAATTCTCTTTAAAAGAAAAAAAAAAAAAATTAAAAAATAAGTAAGAAATTTGGTGTCGAAATAATATTTTACATTCTGTTTTTTTACATATATATTTATTATACAAAAAAAAAATATTTGAGATATGTCTTAAGATATAATTATATTAATGAAAAATTCCATAACATATTTGCAAAACACTAGACACCATTACTATATGTATCAAAAATATACATTAATCGTAATGAATAATATTATCAATGTACATAATACATTTGTTATTATACATAATAATAAATAAATAATTAATTAATAATGTACGCATAATAATAAATAAATTATTATACGTACATAAACATTTATTTCTAATAACTTGCTTTACTTCGAAATACACTTTTGACAATTATTTCGTTTAATTTTTTTTTTAATTTTCATCTTTAAAAATGTGTGGAAAGAATTTTAAATAAGAAACAAATTATGCATTAAAGAAAACATTTTCGTATTATTTAGGTATCATAAAGAATATAAAGAAAGCTCTTATATATCAGAAATACAATTTTATACTATAATCATTTTTAAATAGTGTATCATTTTACATTATACATGAAGCGTGATAAAACGAAATATGATTTTAATAGTATTCTTAAGTCGATTCTTATAAGTAAGAAATTTAACTAAATAATTAATGAAGTTAGCTTTAAATTTATAGATAAATTTTAAATATAATCGTTCTTTCGCTATCGATACTTTAAACGATTATTGGACTAAAGCTTGTTCAAAACAAATACTATTTTATTGCTCGACTCAATTACAGACCGTAAATTTCCTTTTATCCTTAATTTTTTATGATATCCTATTTACACTCTTACAGATGTTAAAATTTTTCATTTTATAAACATTAATTTATATTTCAGATTTCCTTCCAAAATTTCCGATTACATATATATTGACAGTAAAATTTAATCCAAACCTTAGGCTGTGTGACAATTAGTCTATTTTAAACAAATAGATTCTCACATAATATAATTTGGTAGAGTAGTTAGTAAATTTTTTTTTTTTATATTGATAAAAGTTTAAGAAATTATTCAGAAAGTGTAAAATTAAAATAAATAGAGTAAAATTAAATAAGTAGACTGTTCATAAGTTCTCATGTCAAGTTATCATTATATTTTCAGTGCTGTACTCTTAAATTTCTCTGTTTTTGTAAGATTATTTCCAAACTATTATCATCTATAATTTCTTACTTGTAAAATTTTAATTATGAATAAAGATTCGTTATAAACTTTTATAAAATTTAATCTATAGAAATGTCAAAAATATACACTGTACACTTTATAAAATCTATAATTCTTGATTTTAAATTAGAAAGTTTGTCAAAGATACTTACTTACGGATATAAATGTTGTTTTCTTTAAAACAGAAGTTCTTAACTTTTAATTGAATAAGTTTTCTATCATTTTTTTAGTATCATTAATACAATATAATTGTAAAAATTTATGTTAAGAATATAATAAGGAGTCAAGAATGAATTCAAATAGAAAATTAAAAAATAAAACAAAAAAGTCGTATTTAAAAGTTGGTTAAATACATTTAATTTGTCTATAATACTTTGTATTATTATTTTAAATTGAAGTTTTATACTTTTCCATTTTATTGGATATTGCTTTACTGTATTCTTAACCGCGATGAATATATAATTCAGGAAGTATATAAACTTTCAACTGCATATCATTTGGGATTCTAAAAATTAATTTTACATTGTGCAACTTTACGAATTTTAAATTTCGCTGATTAAATATGTAAAATGTCATATGAATAATTTAGAAGCAGAAAGATGCATATTCACTGACAAAAGTGCCTAGTCTTGTTTTAGTCCGATAGGTGAGACTAGAAATTTTCGACATTTCGACAGTCAAATTTTACCAAAATAGTTAAAATAGAGAATATTTCAACTTAGATTACTCCAATAATGGAACATATGCTTTTATCCATTCCAGATAGTTTGAATAAAAATAAGAAAAAAGTATAATTGAACTAATGTTATTAAATTATTATTCAGTAATAAATTAAATACAACAAATAGTGAATCAAACAATAATATAATATATAATAATATAATATATAATAATATAATATAATATATAATAATGTAATAGGTATAATATATAATAATATACTATAATGTCTAAGAATTGTCAAATACTTTTTTATTAAATTCTAGTACTAGTTTACTTATTATTGTTTATTATTTTACTGATTATTACTATTAATTTATCTGTTTTTATTCTGAATAAATCTATGGAATCATTTTATTGTAAATTTTTATTTTATTGTTTTTCTGAATCATTTTTAAGCAGATAAAAATGGATGACATAAAACAGTTGCAAAAATACACGATGGAAAAATAAAAAAAATTAGTCTAACTCTGTTTCTGCTAAAATTAAAAAAAAAAATTATAATACAAAATATAATTCTTATAAGCTCTTTGTAAATGACGCAGGTGTATTTGTTAATGTTTTTACATTGTCTGTAAATAATTGCTTGCATCATTTGTACAAAGTAATTATACTTTTAGTAGCTTTTCTTCTTCAAAAGTGAATAAGATTTTTCTATTTAAATAAGAAATTGTATTTTATTATTTATATGGAAAATAATAATTAATTATGTGTTTCGTATTTAATGCTTCATTAAAAAATAAATTTCCCAGTTTATATAAATTATACATTCATTATTAATATTATTAATTTTATTATTATTTCTAATATTAAAATAAATTTTCAACTATAAGATTTTTAGATGTCTCGCAAATCTTAAAATCCTTACTAAGTATCTTATACATACTATTGACATCTTGTTTCACATGATGAATGAATGAAAATTCCATGAGAAAGAAAACACCTAATATATTAAGTTACTTATTTTATAATTTATCTATATATTTTAAACTAATTTGCTTTTATCTTCTTTTCAAAAATTTTTTTCTGTAATATTCCACTTTATTTAATTGTATATATTCTATTTTAAAGAAGTTTAAATAAATGATTTAATCTGTTTCAAAATTCAATCAGTAATTATATTTAATAAAATTTACATTTAAATAATAAAAATGTTAGTGTGTCTTATTGATTAATTATATATGTTATTTACATTTTCCACTTAACCTTTATATAATAATAATGGGGCTTATTTGGTTTATCATAATAGATATTAACATAGATAATTATTATTTCTCATTGTTAATTCAATAAATGTTGTTTTTCTTTAATAATTGGGATATTGCATAATATAAATTCTATTTCGTTCAACTTTTGTAAATTAAATTTTGTTTTAAATCGTGCAGTATTATAAAATATTTAGAAGTTCAAGTAATTAAATTACGCCAGTTTTCAGACTCATACTTGCACAGCCCCGTAGAAATTATACCTTGATTCTTCTAGATGGTTGGAGATTCAGAATTAGTTATTGCGAGTGTAATTACATTACATTGAATTACGCGAGTAGAAGGTGGATTGATAACTAACGCAAAAGAACGTTAATTAATTATACGGATAGATAAATGAAATGAAGTTACGTAATGGAGTTAAAACGAACTGAAAACGGTGTAACAAGGCGATAGCCTTTAGGTCTCTTGTAATCTCAAAAGAACATTACCAGAGTTATTTGAGCGCTTGATCTACAGATGAAAATTTATCAATTAACGGTAGAGTTAAGCGGATTTATCGATTTGCGTAGATCATCGGAAGATTATACCGCCTAGAAATAATACCCAATTTAACGACATCACACCGAGGATACCCGCGAAAATGAGATACTTCCACTATCTGCACCTTCGATTTATCTTTTTAGCCGACCACTCGCTCTGGCACTCGAGCCTTTCTCTCGGTGCTTTTGACCGAAAATAATAGGGGCCACACATGTTTATGTTTACACACATGAATTCCCCATTCACAGTTGTCATTATTTATTAAATTAAACCAATTGCAATAGAGGATACAATGTAATTACATTTAGATACAACACCCTAAAATGTTAATTTCCAAAAGGTATACATTTTTAGGCACAAGTAAAAAAATTTAAATTATTAATGAATTTGTTGAACGGTTACAAAACTAAACAATTAAATAGCGATTTTGGTCCAAAATAAATGCTCCTAATAATTCCCAATAAGAATTATTTGAGCCAAAAATATTGCTTTTTACGAATTAATGCAACTATAAAATGTTTACATTTTTCATTTCCAAAATAAAACTATAATTGTTTCTTTTCAATTATCTATTTTTGCATTTTCTTATCTACAAATAACATTCAATTAATTTATAACTGTTTTAATTATTTTTAGCTTGCTTTAATTCAATAATAATATAAATATAAATATAAAATAAGTTTAAAACAAACATAGCAAGTCAAACTTATAAAAAGACGTGAAATAAATTAACCAAAGTTCAAACTTCATTTGTTAGTAACTGAAAATATAGCTTAAAGATTTTAATATTAGGAATATATTAAATACAAAGAAAAAAGTTAAGATTTCAGTATAAAGTTTTAAACCCAATAAAGATATTATTTCAGTTTTTGAGAAAATCAATAATATATCTGAATCTATCAAAATAAACTTTAAGAATGTCTTTTTGTTTTTCAACTTTAAATAGTTCAATTATACTTATTTATTTTTGACTCTTAGTTACTAATATGCTAATGCAATAACATTAATGTAATAATATGTTACTCTAATTATAATAAATTTCAGTGTAAAATAATATAAAACTACCATATCGTATAATTACTAATTATACAAATGCGCAACAATCTAATGGATTTATTCTGAATTCTAATGTTATTATACACTGCAATAATCTTTAAGTATTTTATATAAAAATATAAGGTTACGTTATCTTCTAAAGATATATTGGTCTTGAAATGTAAATATTATGCAACTTTTTTTTTTAAAAAAATTATTTTGATTCCGTCATAAATTCTGATTTATTTTAGTTACCAAAAAATATGTAGTACAATTTATTTAAAAAAAGATAAGGATAAAAACAATGCGGAATTTTAGAAACGAGAACTTTGTAATGAAATATAATCAAGAAAAAAATTACAAAAATATCATTACAAATAATAAATAACGAAAACTGTAAATAATATATATAAAGTAAAACATTACAGGCCATTGTTTACGTAATTTAAAAAAAAATAAATAATAATTCTATTTTGAAAAAAAAATTTTTAAATTTTATAGAAACAATAATTGATTATTTAATATTTAATTAAAAAAAATTAATTTATTGTTAATAATTGAAAATTATTTAAAATAGTAATTTTATTTGTAAATACTCAATATTATCTATTAATTGTGATTAGAATTCGATATTTTCTTAATACTTAATAGGTGAATAATAAAAGGAAAATTGATCATCTTTCGTTAATAAATTTAGAATGCATTTATTGTTAATATTCAGTGTGATTTATAATGAATAAAAAGTTTTAAAATTAAGGAGAGTATCTATTTTTCATGTAATCATTATTATTTTTAAAAATAACGATTTATACTTTATTATTTGTAGTTTCTTTTATTTTTGTAATATATAAATTACCTTTTTTGTTATGTTTTTAATAAATGTGAAAATAGTATTTTATTTATTTAAAATTTCTAAAATAATTATGTTTTTTAATCAAAAAGTTTTACATACTTTAAGAAAGATCTTTACACTCAATAACTTTAAATTCAACCGTTTTGTATGTTAGTAACAAAAAATTGATGATTCTGATACAAATGACTAGAAATAATATTTGTTCACTGTATCACGTTTATTATACTATGATATAATTATTAAATAAATTTACCGAACTATTTACCGAATCAAAACTTTGGTAAATTTTTGTTTACCTATGGAGTTTTGAAATACAAATATATAATATTGCATTGTGCTACAAAAGCTAATTATACAACATAAACAAATTTCAGTTTATAAAAAAAATTGAACAGTGCTTAATTCATTATTATTATTATTTTTAATTATTTTTATTAATTGATTTTATAATTATTCCATCTTACATTATTTTGTATTAGATCACGATTTATGCCAGACTATAAGTAACCAAAATCTATGCTGACCGAATTTCTTTCCATTTTCTTTACCACTTTCGGAATCTTTATTCTTCATAGAGTTTGGCGTTACCCTATCGACACTTTCACTACGCAAACGCTTAGAACTAAAAGAAACTTTTGTTTCTTGCAAGATGTCTTCAAGGGCAACAACTTTCTTTTACCAAGTATTGTCTTCCCTGAAAAATCAATAAAAAAAACAATTGAATCTGAGTGCATGAAATGAAAAAAGAAAAAAAACATGAACATATTTTCCATGAAGTACATATCATATGTCTTTATTTATACGGGTGAATGTAAAAAATGATTTACAATACTTTGCGTTTTGAACAGCATTTTTCCTTTGATAGCTATTTTAAAGCAAATATTAAAATAAGCTAATTTTGAGAACGAACACTATTTGAAAATATGGAAAATTGTGTCAGTTAAAATCAGTAGATTATTAACGCCTAGGTATTCTCTCAAATACACCGAATATATCCAGACTAGTTTTTAGGACTAGAAAGGTTAACGAACAGCAATAAAAGTATTTACGTGCGAATCAAAAAGAAGAACGGCGCCGTAAAAACCTGGTAGTTACTCCTACACGTACCGGCAATATTCGTCATAGTCAAAATGAAAAAAAGAAAAAAAATGCATAAAAAAGGAATGACACCAGGATCAAAGAGCATTGCGAGCAAAAACGGTTAATTTATTATATAAGGAGTATTCAATTATATTTTCGTATGTCTGACAGGAAATGGCGATATGGAGAAATTACCTGCAATCATTATACGAGACACGCGATTCTCATATTATATTCGCAGGTTAATGGTCCATCCAAAATATCAATTACTACCCTCGATGCTTTCTGATTTTTTTAATGCATTTTTAGAATTTTGTTTGTATTCAATTACTCTCCCTTATTTTACATTATTCTTAATATTTTCTCCTCTAGCTGTACCTTTTATTTTAAGTTTTTAGATTTTCCTGGCATCTAGTATTCTACACTTCTTCGCCATTCTTTCCGATTGCTTTTCTTTCATGGCATTTCTTTTCTGTTTTTTATTTTTCGACCATCGTAAAATCCATCAAATTCTATCTGAATTTTCGGCGATACATCCCCGGTTGCTCTTGGAGTGTGTACAATTTTTTCTCCTGGCATCGCTCAATTTCTCCAATATATTTATTATATTCTTAAAATAAAAAAATGACGAAAGTTATTATTAGTTAAAATATACATTGTTTTAGAGTTAAGGATGTCTACAGGAAAATGAGAAGATACGAGGATTTAGTTGTATACTATCCAAGCTTAGTGTAATCACTCGTAGTCCTTGTAATATGCTCATGAAGGATAGTTAGTGCTTGTAGCAGCCTGGATTTTCAAATGATACACGTAAAATCCGAGCTGACGTCGTCACGAAGGATCTAAGATAAGAGAAATTAGCGAGTCGGAAAAACGTTATAAAATTTAAAAACATTAAAATTGAATAAACAAAATATTTGTTGTTAATACACTGAAGTAATATTAATTTAAAACAAAACCAAATTAATCCAAGCATTTTCACCATACACACACACATTGAATTCCGATGACTCTGTAAATAAAAATACTGACTGTATGATTTCGAGACATGTGCTCTTGTTAAAGATTAATTATCGCCACTATTTTTCTCACTTACTCGCACTTTGTTAAATCTTCTATTTTCTTTTCTGCGTTTAATAACTTTTTCCTTAGTTTTTGTCCAGGCCAATTTTATCATCTTTCTGCACTTTCCTTTCTTTTTATTCTTTACACTTCAGTCCCTTTCATGCAAAATCAGGCAGATGTCGCAGTTTCTAAGTAATTGTCTACTGCTCACGGAAACACCTTCTCATCTTATCGTGATTGCGACTACATACATCGTAGACCATATTTTATCGTTGAGGATCACTGCTCTCATTTTATCATAAACACAAGACACGTACCGTGAGAAAATAATACGCGGTGACATTAAGCAATAATGGAGATTAAAGTAGATATTTATCTAAATACATATGTCTTAATTATACTTGGTTACTTTTATAATGTAAAATTTTTCACTATAAAGTTCTACGTATTTTTTATAAAATACAAATTTATAAAAACTTTAATGCAAGAAAAATGCTTTTCGAATACAAAAATGCTTGCTGAACTATTTAACTTTTGAAATATTTATATGTACATTTAGCTGTATACTACTTGAATATTGACATATTTTTAATCACTGTGAATTTTAATGAAATACCAATATATTATTTTAAATAAAAAATAAAATAAGTGTAAAACTTATTATTACTAGTTTCTTTCATTAAATTTTAAGAATAACTTATTAAAAATTACAAGCATAAGCATAAACGTTAGCAAATATTTTCATTACTTACTCTAGTCACTAGATGGCGAACATTCAAAATATCTATATTGATATAAAGCAAAATTCAATTCTCGTAATTAGAAAAGTGTTTTCAATGCTAAATAAACGTTTAAACTGATTGAATTTTTCGGCTAATTATAACTTTGTAGTCACAAATTTAGATATTAAATAAATGTGTTAGTCATAGTACGTTGTTCATTACAGTCGTATGAAAGACTTATGATATAGTGCAAGATTTTTTGGTTCGTAAAACTATATATTGTTTTAAATTTATATTTATAAAAAGGCTGATTATCTTTATTTCCGACATTTTATTTAATTTATATAACTGTTTTCGTATATACAGTTTCTATACGTAAATTTACATTTTTATTTCTATATCAATAAAAATATAAAAATCGTTGAAAAATGTTAATTTTTCATGACCATGATAAATATCTTAAAGTTTCATACTACAGAAGTTTAGCTTTAAAGTTTTACAAATACTCTTTTTCAGAACATTTTCAAGTTCCTATTGACTGTTTTGAAGTGTGTTCTCATATTTATAAAACTGAGGATGAAGTGTTTGAGCCCTCTAAAACCTATTACGAAATTATTAAAAAATTTAAAACTATCATAGCAACTCGTAGATTCAATTTGCAAGTCGGACCTCCCGTCACTTTAGGCGGAACACCGTTTCTAGATATGTCATTAGCTATCTACATTTATCTTAAATACGGGAACAAGTGGCGAAAATCAAAAAATGGTTATTTAGTTACGGACGAAATGCTCGCTGCAATGGTCTGGCTAATACGAACTTATGACATCCAATTGCCATCTTCACCAATGACATTGCCTGCCAATGCGATAACACCACGTAGAATTGCTGCTACATTTCCCCATATAACAGTCAGTGTTTTTATGGAATATTACATGGATTCAGTTCTCCCCAAAGAAGAGTATCAGTTGGGCGAAATACCCAGAAGTCTTCTTTCGCCCATGATAGGATCTATACTTCCACACAGCGTGGAAGAACCGATCCATTACGCAATGATCTGGATCCGGTGGTTGAACAATGCTGAGTCTTTTCGAAGGCATGAACATTGCGAGCCAATGAAAATTATAATTAAGTCATACATAGCCGAATACCAGTCGAACGTTTTAACGGAAGTCAATCGCATTGCTCATTCTGCTAGGTTGGGACTTGTAGTAACAAATAATGGCAAACTTAAATTTATCAAAGCACTAACTGACGCTAACAATATTGCTAAAAAACTTTTGGCTATGCCGCCCCCCTATCCTAATTTTACTAGGAAACTACGGATTAGAAGCCGAATTATTAAGAGAAATAATGAAATTGTAGAATTGGATAAAATAAGATTTTTGCATGAAGAACCAGAGAGTTGTCAAGATAAAACAGAGCTTTTGGAAATAACAAGTGCAAATGACAGTGAGTCTGCAGTGAGTCCAAGCAAAATAAGAAAGTTGGCGTGAAAAAAATCACCCAAGAAAGAATACAGACAGAATTTGATACTAAACGATACATTACTATTCAATTATTTTGATAAAAGTGCAAAATAAATGTATAAAAAATACATCACTAATTTGTATCATAATTCTTATCTTATAACTATAATCTTTTGCATAAGAATAATTTTATTCTTAACTCTCAGAATTATAGAAATAAATTACTTATAAATCCTTTATTTTATTAAAATTGACATAGTCTATATAAAAACATCGAATTAATTTTTATTAGCTTTCAATGACAAAATGTTAATTTTTAAATAATTTTAATGTTACAAGAAATAAAAAAGTTTTTAAAAATCCTTCTAAAATAACATAACATAAAGCTTAAAAATATAAATGAATATAAATTTCTTTTATTATATAAAAAATAAATACAATATTTATTTTACAAATTTTTGCAATATATGTACATTGCGGTTCTATTTTTTCTTAAAAAGAAATAAAGTTATATTTATTAACCAGTGATTGTAAACTTTTTCCGTTTAAGCAGATAATGAAGGAAAATAGAATTATATTGACTTCAATACTTAGAGTAATACTGCCTACAATAAACCATTGAATCAGAATTTTAAAAAATTTTATATTATTTTTGAGAAGGTAAAAATTCTCATTAAAATACTTATTTAAATTCAGGAAAAATGATAACTTTGATAATTGATGTAAATAAATCAAATCTGAGTAACTTTCAAAACGAGAATTATTAGACCGTAAAAAACTGATGCTATTAGTTTCAACTGATTTTTACTTCCGGCAACTCCAGTGTTTCATTTTCCTCGCAGTAGTTCTCCAGAAATATCATTTTTATTTTTCATCATTACTATTGTACCTGATAATATAGTGTTTCAAGCGGCCTTCATTTAAAAATTTAGAATTGTACAGCATCCACTGGGCATGTATTTGTATATCAATGTGCCTTGAACCCCAGTAAATGTATGATTACCGTAATAAATCATCTAGTATTAACTATAATTTTATAAATATTAAGTTGAATAGAATATTAAAATATGTACTTTTTTAATATTATTAAATATATTTTATTTAAAATAAAAATATGAAAACTCATAATATTTTTCTATTTAATAATAAAAAAATGAAATTTCCTATAAACCAATTAATATATCAATAAATTTAAAGTATAACATATTAAATAGTTAAAGATTATTAAGAAAAAAATATAAATTTAAATATGTATCATTATCCTTCATATTATTAAATTATATGCAAAGAATTATTGAAAATGATTGAAGTAAATAAAGTATTAAAATATATCGATTTACATTTTACAAATAAAATCAAATTATTTTATTTTACAATAATATAAGATATTTATATTTTAAAAATAAAATGTCAGACATATGAAAAAATATAATAATTATTAAGAATTCAATGATAATCGATCAACATATTATATTTTAAAATTTGCAGCAAAACATTAAAACAGTAACAATTTTATTAATATTTGATATACTTAATTATAATTGGTGAATATTAAATTAAAAGAGTTAATATTATAATATATATTTAATAGTTTTAAATGGTTTCAATAATAAGACAATTGATATAAAATGTACAATAAAGTAACGAAAGATTTTTATCTAATGATGAAAAAATAAAATTAAAATAAATAATTAGAAATTAATTAATACATCTTTTAAAATTCATTTAATATTTGTATGCATACTTAACGGATGTTGTACAAGGCATATGTGTTTATGTTACCAATACTAATTTTAATTTGTACATTATTGAAATAATTTTTTATTATTAGTTATTTCTCTATGGATAGTAGATACAATCATTATTATGTCAGTTTTTAAGTTTAATGTAATTATTGAATTATTATTATTGAACATTTTATACTATTTAATTCATATCTTTAATGTACTTTGTTATACATTAAGAATGTAAAATTTTAGATATAATCTTTTTCTAAATTTAATTTAACAAAAAATATATGTACGATATTTTAAAAGATTGAGCATTTAGAATAATAATGATTCATATACGGAAAAGTTAGCAATCAATTTTTTTTAGATCGGACAGCTTGATCAGAAAATTTAATGTTCCTTAATTTATTGTTTATATACTTATCAACAAAGTTGAAATTATCTTTAGCTATGTGTTGAATCATTAAGGATTTATTTACTTTGAATAATGCTTCTTTTTCATTTTGAAACCTTTAAGATTAATTCAGGTAATTAAAGGTGGGAATGTCAGAGCTCGTGAACCAGATAAAAATTTTTGCCAAGTGCAGCACATTTATTTCAGTCACACAATTAACTAGTCTAAGAAATAATATTTTTATCGAAAATCTATAGGATAGAAATTATAATTTTATTACAACAATTCTTCAAATTTATATAAATATAAATAATAAATTAGTGTACATAAAAAAATTAAAATTTATTAAGACTCAATAAACAATATTAAAAGAACGTAAAAATAGTCAGAATTCTTTCTTTATTAATACAATGAATAAGAATAAGATAAATTGCATATTTCATTATATTTACAATAATAAGAAAATAAATAAAAATTATAATCATCGACAAACTAAATGTATTGTAGTCAGAATTATGGCATAAAAATATAAAAATGTACGTTGCCGAGGTACATAAAATCACCACCATTTCCAGTCGGATGACAATTCTGAATACCAATTCTGGAAACGTTGAGCTTGATCCATATGCTCACGTACCTGAATCAACTTTTTTAAAGTATGAGTATGTCACGGATCAAGTTTTCACAGTTGAATACTCAACACAAGATCCATATTGTTATTACATATGCATACACACACTTGCAGTCCTTTGGATTTCCGTGATATTCAGAAATTCTAACAAATTGAAAGCTTTTTACTGGATATAATTATCTTCAATATGTTTATGTGCATATAATCTCATTTGTAATATTATATTCAGTGCATACTGAATATCGTCTTACTGCCGTTACGACACCCCACGGCTTTAAGATTCTTATAATTTCCTTTTCGTATTGTGCTGTAAATGGATTTTCTATACTTTTGTCAACCTTAAAAGTTACTAACTTCATTGAATGCCTGCATTTTCACCGATAAGTACGAAAATTTTAAAGAATAGAAAAATACTTTAGAAAAATAGTTAAATACATAGAAATAGAGAAGGTATAATATAAACTTCGGCTTTATAATTTAAATTCAAAATAATGTTTTAAATATTATTAGTCTTAAAACGAAGTAAATTAATAATTTATGAATGATAATAATTAGAAAAGTTTATAATCTGTTTATATAATATTTGATTTCATGATACTTGGTTGGTTTTATACTAATTAATTATTTACATTATTTAATTTTGTAAATTATGATTTAATTAAAAAATTTGTAACATGTTTTACAGTCTTAAACATAATATGAGGCTTACAAGATATATGTTCAAGAAACCTCGTTTATTTTGAATCATTTTTAAGATCGTTGTATGGTTTAAAGTAACTGTTATTTCTTCCAAGTCTAATCCCATAAAAGACAAAGTTAACCCATGTCTTCTCGTATTCTTAGTAATTGAGTAATTAAATTATATTAAGTAATTAAAAAAGAAGAATTAAAGTCATTTTATATATTCTAATTATATCAGAATTATATATAATACACAAATCTCTGAAAAATTGATATTACTGATGTTTTAAAGTTTATTCTATTGTACCTACTTACTATGTTAAGTATTTTGAAAATGACTTTTTTAAACTTTAAATAGTTGAATTGTGTAAATGGCTAAAAAATTTCGTCACAGTATTTTCTGAAGAAAAATTATTTCTCCTAAAAGTGAGTTTTTATGAATTTAATGAATTTTGAATGTTATTATCACGTATTTTGATTCAATATACAACTGCATTTATATTTGCATTTAAATTTAAGATTTATAGTGGCTTAGTTAGGAATACTATAATACAAATATTAATAATAATAATAGTGATAATGAACTTCGCATGGAATGTATGAAATAAAAAAATAAGAGACGAATAATCGTGGGACATACAAACTTCCTTGCATAGTCTAAAGTAATAATTTATAATATATAAAAGTACGAGATGGATGTCCGCACATACATGGACTATGTATTTAGAGTTTTAATGTGTAAAGACTGGAGTGAGTCCAAGTGTTGAGTCAACCATAATAGAAATTTATAAAATCAAAAGAAAAATTGTAATATTTTTGTAAATTTAATAATTTATAATAAATTATGTAATATTTTGATTTAATCAATTTAAATTATTATAAATTTACTTAATCACAATATATAAAGTAGCAATTATTATTATTTAATATAAATATATATATACAATAATAAATGTATATCAGTTTTGTTCATATAAGATGTAATAATTATTTTAGTTGCTTAATAATGAATTTTATGGATTTTTTATTACTATATGTATCAATCAGCTTCATTAATTTACCATTAAAATGTTTTTATATGGTAGTTAGTAACTCTTGGAACATAAAGTAATTTGGTTTGCATCCTGAGAAATAAGGAAATTTAAAGGTAATATATTTTTCTCTCTCCCTCGTTTATTTCTTAAGGGATCTATATGTTTACAAAGCCTACAGATTTTATAGGATTCACATTTTCGATTTATTCACTTTTTATTCAGACTAAAAATCCTCATATAATAATTTGATTCCAATTTTACTGAAAATAGTTGTGATAAAAGAGTATAAGATAGATAGTATCTTATAAATTATTTTTCATGTAATATTAATTATACATAAAATGAATCTATCGAAAAAATTATCTATATGATAAAAATTTTAAACACCTATTTTTAAACACTTATTTTACTGCTTATTATGAATATATATAATAAACAATATGCAATATATTTTTATACAATAGAATAAAAAAAAACAATTTCATTATTTAAAAATTTTGTTCATTTTAGGATCTTCTTATTAGGTATAGTTATTTAATATTGTATAAAATCTTAAATTATGTTATAAAAATTAATAATCATTATTAAATATCTTAATGATCTATAAAAGCATGCAGGTAATGTAGAGTATAACTAAGGGACTGATTTACCGTAGTCACTTTTAATAAATTGAATAAAACCTTACTTACCACTTTCGAGTGAATGCAATCTCTACCTGCGCTGCAGTGCGAATCAACCCTACCGACAGTTTCATCCCCCAGCGGTAAAAAAAGCTCCCTTCCTCGCCGACGATCCTTTTACCGACTACCGCCTGTTCCGGAAAATCGGTGGCGCACTGAAATTTCCCATCACGAGGGTGGAAAGCTCGTCGCTACGGAAAAGCTCAGTTGAAGCTCTGGCGCGCAGCTAAACGTACACGCGAAAAGCGTCGCGTCGCGTTCGCGGCTCCTTCGCGGCACGTGAAGTTCATAGTTCACAGTAACGCGCGAACCGCGAACCTGTAAACTCCTTCGACGATTAGCACGTGAATCTTTCAAATCTTTTTATCAAAGACGAGTTTGATCTTGTGAAATATAAACAATTTTATTTCTTTCGTAACAACGAGCTATTCTTTATTTTTCTTTTAAAAAAAAAATCTTGAACGTATGTGGGATGGGAGGCGCGTGACTTTGCCGTATAGTTTTGTAAGTCGGAAAAAGTATCGTCGATCATATGTTGACACATGCATTGTCTACAGTAATAAATTGTGTTGCAAGATTGTAATGTTTAAATAAAACACCGGTTCTCGAGAATTAAAATTAGTCATAACTTTTATTTTTTTTATTTTATAATAATAGCATTGACTATTTCTTCTCTAATAAATACCTTTGTGATAAAAAATTAATTAGAATATCAAAAGATGATTGGAAACACTAAAAAGATTTATCAACATATTGATTTAAGAAAACGAAATCTTATTTTTGCTGGATCAGCTTTCTCGCACATAAACATAATTACTTTGAAATATTGATATTTTTCATGATAAACCGTCGAAAAATTAACACAACTCAGTATATAAATACTAAAATTTATTCATTTTTGTTTAATAAATAAGGTTTTCAATATTTTATACTATTTGTTGTACTTATTTCATTATCGTAGTTTAATGTTAAAATGCATGTACTCTAGAATTTTAAACAAAATATTACATTTATAATGTCATAAAATCTAATAAAGAGTTAGTATTAAATAATACCGACTCAATAAAATCAAATGATCCATTTTATAGTTATGATAGATATCATCCCCTTAGTTATAAAATTATTTACTGGAACATGTGAAAAACAACAACTAGAAGCAGAGAATTATCGATTGATATAGTAAAGAAGCTGGCTTTTTTTAATGTAAATATGACAAGGGGCTATTGCAATACGTAAGCTTAGTAGATAGTAGAGAAGTTCAATGACCCGTAGTCTGCATTATACAGGCAAAATTTGCTGGATATACCTTTCATGTCGTTATGTGCCTTTTAATCCTATCATCCCGCTCTTTAAATGTAATAACAATTCCTAGCATTGATACTGCATTAACAGTTTTATCGTTCAAATATTTTTATTATTCTTTGATTATACATTATTACTTCTTGGTGTTTCTCTACTATTTATCTGTTTACGCAAATCGAATAAATTTATTTTATTGTTCATTACAAATGCATTATTCAAGCTTGAAAATATCTAATTTTCATTTAATTTAATGGATTATAATTTTTTTAAATCGTATACTCTAAGTTACATCAAATAATTTAAACTTTATATAAATTCGTTATTTGATTAAAATTTAATATCATAAAATAAAAAATTTCAGTTAGTAGGAATTGAATCAAAATTGTCAATGGTATATTTAAAAAAATTTGATTTTAAAAAAGTATAATACATTTTTATTTGTCTAATAAAAATTTTATTATAATATAAAATAATGCAATAAATAATTCAAAAATTTACTGTTCTGATTTTTCGTAATAATATTATTTTTCCATTTAAGTTAAATTTATTCATAAGAAAACAATCTAATATATATGAAAATGACAAAATTGGAACATTTATAATTTGTTGAAGTATAAAAAAAATTATTTATATTAATCAGACGATTTTTATTTGATACTTAAAAAAGGTTTTTCTATCAAAAATAGAAAATCGTATGAAACAGTAGTATTAAGAATGAATTCTGAAATAAATTAACACATAATTATGAATTCATATAATATTAAAAAAATTTCCGACTGTTAATTATTTTAATTACAACTGCTTCAAATTTGGTATATTGTTCTATCAACATTATTTTTTATTATAATGGAATTTAAGCAAAGTCAAAAAAAAAAAAAATAACAAATTTGTAAAAGTATGAATTAACTACAAGAGGTACCTATTTTAATAAATAAAATTAATATATATAGATTGAAATGACTAATTTAAACGTAAATCAGAAAAAATTTTTGTTAATTCATTATTTAAATATATATAAAAAATATAAGGAGAAAACCTTCATATAACTTCTTACTATTCAGATGATAAAATAAACGTCTATATAATTATATATAAATATAATTTTGTAATGGCATGATTACACTAAAAATTGTCTATTTACAATTTAGAAGCTGTATTTAATAATATTTTAGTCTTGCTAAGTAATATTTAAAGAGTTATTTTATGATATTTATGCTATAATAAATTTAACTGCATTATTTAGAAAGTGTAACACTTTAGATTATAAAATATTTTATTAAAGATAATATAAATAAATCTTGTTTCATTGAATTAAAATCTTGAAATACGATTTAAAAGATAAACTTCGTAGTTATAAATAAAATATGGTTCAAAAACCTTTCAAATGAAAACATTAACAATAAACGTGTTATGGAAGATTTAGTTAAAATTAATTAACTTTTACTGTTCAATTTTTTTTGAAATTTGTTCTATAAAAAATTACAGATAAGTATTTTGGAATAATTTTAAAAGTATCATTGAAGTATAAACGTAGATTTACTGTTACAATATTAAACATTCTGCTTCTAAACCTCTTGAGATCATAAAAGCTCTAGAGGCAAAGGGTCCAAAGAGGTAACATTTTGCCTCTTCAAAAAAATCTTGAACGTGTTAACAATGATTACCGAATAAAATTTTGTACATATTTATCTGAATTAAGAATAAATATACAATAAAGTTAATTTAATAATTATTAGATCATTTCATAACTAAAAGATATTTATTTTAGATATAAAATGTTAAATTCTTATATAATTTATTTAGTATAAGTGAAATATTAATATTCGACATTCATTAGTAGAATATAATACAATAATTTCATATAATATTTTCTTTATTCATTACATATATCTTTTATATTTTATATTTATTAAAGCATGCTTTCTGCGTTGTTATACATGCTATTTTGGGATAATTAATTTTTTTAATTTATAAATTATTATTAAATTTATTTTAAGGTTCATTTAAGATATTAGTTGTAAAACTATGTAATTATGCATAATTAATTCAATTAATAAGATAATTGCAATAATAGATCATCCAAGATATTCCTTTAATAATATCAATTACATATACTATTTTTTAAAAAATGTTTATTTTAAAGAAAAATACTAAAACTGATTAACGTATAATATCGTTCGAATATTAAAAAGTAGCTCCTCAATAAAAAAATATTATCATAATTAAACATTATTAATCGAAGTTAATTGATTCGCGACAAGTTCAATTTTGATTGAGTATGTGTAGGGGAAATATGATCCAATAGATGCAACAAATGCACTGTATTACAGCAACTCGATCTAAAAGTAAACACAAGTAGCAGCTTTTCAACAAATTAAGTATATTAAATTTCTATTATTTTACTTGATTACTTAAATGCAAAAGCAAATATCGGCAAATAATATTTTTTGGCACATAAATTCTCTTTCGAAATAGAAAATAAGTTAAATAAATTCTGCCTGAATTTAAGAAATTTTTATTATATAAATCGTTATTACGTTTTCATTACCTTCAATTTAAGCGTAAATGACTCTATGCTTAGCGTGTAAAAGTGATAAAGAAATTTAATCACTCAAAAAAAAAAAAAAAAAAAAAAAAAGAAAAAGAAGGAAATTCCGGTAAGCAAGCCTCTTCCTAAATTTAACGCGAGCACTATATTACATTTGAGAACGATAAAATGACGGTCGACAATTCATCCGCAGTAAAGTGACCAGCGAAAAACCAACATTTCCATTACAAGTATCGATTCAAGTATACCAGATGAAACTCGAATATATGTGTACGTGACGGGAAGAGATACGCGTTTTTCTCATTCACGCAATATGGGTCGCGTCACAAAGGGGTGCCACGGCACTCAACTGCAAGGTCCATGAGGTATTAAAGGAGATCGTGAAGAACTACCCCTAAGACCAGACCATCCCTTCCTTCCCCAATGTATTTTTTAGTCCTACTCAAGGAAATTCGTGATGAGAATGGGGAGGATATTTTTTTCTTATTTTTTCATATTGATGTACAGGCAGGGTTCAAAGATATACATATACGTGCATACTTTTTCATTTTGTTTTTTATTTTTGTGTTTTTTGCTTTTTTTGTCGTCGACAAATAGATGTTTGCAATGACGAGTGCACGGATAGATGTAGAAATGATATACCCATTAGTCAGTGATTGACTACAAAAGTAGATGATTGTGTGAAACATAGTATAAACTGCCATATATGCAACTTCATTTATGCAATTCAAAGCATATGCGACATCCTCCTGGTAATTAAATATAATAGAAAGTCATTTAAATGTAAAATAAGCATTTTTATTATACAAATTTATACTTTTACTTGGGATTATTGCTTGAAACTGACTACAAATTGCGTATTTTATAAAACAATCTTAAAGACAACTCTTCTTTGTGATCCTACTTAAAGAAAAAACAAAAAAGAACAAAAATATTACTTATGTACACTGTAGAATATAAGGAATTATTGAAAATATTACGTGCCCAAGAAATTTTTTACCAAATACAAATATAATAAATAGATATTCACGATATAAAATTTAAGAAAGTTTTTCATTCTATAACTGTTGTTTAACTCAATTCCATGCGGATTTAAAATTTTCATTTTCGCATCATATGCACAAAATTGTAAAATCTCTTATTAAAAATGAAGATTACATATTAAATTTGATATGACACAAAAAATGTATTCATAGTAATAAGTAGAATTACATTTTATTCAAAAATTATTTTATTTCTCGGTTGTAAAGTCCCAGAATACAATTTCAAAAGATGAACATTTGACTTTTTGCATAAATTCTTTTTCTTCATTAAAATTTATAAATTTTGAAATACGTTTTTATCGCAGTTATGTAAACATTTTAATAAGTTCGTGAGGAAATTTTGTTTAACATTTTCTGTAATAATATCAACCCTTTTTTCATAAAACGAAGAGCTAAAATAAGATAGAAGTATAAATAAAAATATGTAGATTTTACTTCAAATATTGAGCACAAATACAAGCCTATTTTGGTTTGTATTATATAATAAGTTTATATACCGCGATTCACGTATAAGAGTCGATCGTGGCATTTGATAGTATGTATGTGCTAGAATGTGAGAAATTCTAAGGACATATTCAGGACAATAAATGTGGCTGATTATTTATAAATGTATGACTAAAAATTTATTAATTTATTTAAAGTTAAATTTATTTCTTATAGAGATTTTATGATGAATCGAAAAACGAAAACGATTATAAAAATATTTTATTCAAAAAAGAATTATGTTATTAATTATTTTTAAATTTATATAGTAAAAGTATGTTATTAATATAGTTTAAACATTTACGAATATTATTTTTATCTATTTTTATATAAAGTTCATTTAAATTTAAAGTCTATAAAAAAGAATTTGTATATATGTTAACATGTTTTTTAATTTTCTATTATCTTTGTCATCAAGTGAAATTGATTATACAATTTAATTTAAACTCAATAAAATTAAAAGGTAGTCAAAGTATTTTTAAAAATCAGGAAACTTGATAATGTGACTTCATTGATTCTTACCTCTCGACATAGGAGGTGAATCGAAAATTTTCGGAGAAACGGGGACAAGAAGATAAAATGGGGGCCAAGAAGGAGGGGGATTAACTTACCCTCAAGAAATATTGAACATCTCATTTAGATGCAATCGGATGCAAGAATATTCGTAGATACCCTATTCTCTGTTACGATTCGCGAAAAATCTCCCTCTTGTTTATCTTTTGGGCAGATATACATCAAAAGTAACATTTTTCTTATCCTGTTGAGGAAGCTTAACTTGACAATACAAAAGTACACTCCCCTCGAATTGTTAAATTTATATGCATTAAATCAAATGTCATTATTTACGACTGCAGACAACAATGATATATTTGATAATTTTAACTCAACGTATGTGCCATACAAAGCTCATGCAATATTAGAATAAAATAATAAAATGGATCATAGATTGCTAAATTAAATGACATTACTGGAGTTTTTTCTCTTTTAATAGTTATTTAAATTTAAAATTTTTATCATCAATAATTTTTATTAACTAGTTGCAGAAATAATTTATTATAATATTAACAAAAATTTTAACATTTTTATATCTATTAATATCAATAATAATAAGTACTATAAATACAATGTTAAATTAATATTTTATTAATTAAAATTTAAAATGATCATATAGATGTTAATAACAGATTCTTTTGTAAGGGTCGTAAATAATTTTAAAATATTCCATTTTCTAATTAAAGTAAAACCAATATAGCGTGGTTTTAATAGTCAAAATAAAATGAAAGCAATCAACATTATTAAACTTTAAAGATTGTATAAATAGTGTAACTATAAGATAGTTTATACTATTCTTTTGAAAACATTTGGAAGAAGGAATTTTATAATGGTTTGGAATATATAAATTTAAATAGAAAAGGTCGAAATAGAAACGATCAATTTTTTATCAACTGCTATTGCATAATTAAGTTATAGTTTAACCAAATAAGATGACTAAATTTTCGTATCTATTAGTGATATGTCACGCTAACCCAGTTTATCTTGTCATCAAAGTTTTAATGAGCCCCAAATTACCTGTAAAGTTGTAGAATAGATATTGAAGGCAATGAAAAAATGAATTCTTATAAGCCGTCTTTTATTACGTGTATTTAGTTCTTATACATTTACACTTTTCTTACTTTTATTGTATATTGAATAGTCCCACAATTTCATGGTTATACACAATCGATATTTAGAATATGTACTTGACTTTATTTAACTTATTTCATGCAAACTTCCTTCACAAAAGTTAACATAGTCATATAATTATAATTTTTATGAAATACGAATATTACGTTGTTTAAACATTACATATTTATATGATAATTAAATTTCAATAGACCTTACTGTATTCATCGGGTACATTTCTAACTTAGTTATTGAATATAGATTTATTATAAAAGAACATGAAACTTCGAAATCTATCATTCAATATTAGAACATGAAATATTTTAATATTTTTAAATATTCACACATCGAAAATATCTTACACCTTGTAAAACGATTTTTTTATCATTGCTTTTTTGGAAGCAGTATAAATTAAAATGTTTAATTAAAATGATAACTGATAATAATTCAATCATGAAAAATATATGTTTTATATTTCAAAGTAATTACTTTATATTTTTTAAATATTCCGAAAACTATAAAAGTAACATAAAACTAAAGATATGAAAAAGATAAAATCAAACAATTTTTTTGTATAGATTAATTTGTAAACAGTTGATTGAAGAATTAAAAACGAGTTTTAAAATTAGTTTTACAAAGTTTCTTGATTTTATTAAATAGAATAGAAATATTAGAAATTATTAGAAAAAATTTAAAAGAAAATGTATCAATATAAATATTTGGTATTTCCAATGCTGTTTTAGATTCATCAAAAATTTATAATGTTTATGAAAGCGAAAATAAACAGGCATTTTATGTGAACCAACGCATTAGATAATAAAGCAACATAGAATCGAGTATAAATAATAATCAAAGTGCAAAGTCTCTTATATAAATATGATTAAAATATCGACGTTTGCACCTACCGAACATCAGACTCCCTCGGACAGCATTTGTTATGCATAATTCGATACACCTTGGAGAGTTGTGCTCGATAAACTGAAATCAATCGAGGCCAGTTAAGATAAAAAGATCGGTAATTAAGTAGAGTAAACAAGGCAATGATGGGAGACAGAAGCAGCACTTCGAGTACAAGCAGCTTGGCTTTGCCCTCGATGCCGGGGGCGAGTCCCGAGGGTGGCGCGAGTCCTCGACGAGCCGTCAGTCCACTCTTGGAAGTTCGCAGACCCCATTGCACCCTTAATTGTGACCACTGCAGCGGGTACCTTGAAGATCTCTATAAACAGAGTATGTTTCAGGAACAATTACAAGTCAACATTTTATTTTACCTAACTTTGCATGACTCTTGAGCGATACTTTTACTTGAATCCTCAAGGATTTTTTTATGTTGGTTATGTTACAATTTTACTTTGTGCACGATAAATAGACACGGGATTTTATCTTACGAATACAAACTCATTAATCCGATGTATGGTATTTGTGAGAATAATATTTTTGGGATGTTTCAGTCGGTTCAAAGGGTAAATTATTAAAAAGCAAACATAAGGTTTAAAGAAACATTTACTTTTACCAAATTAAACCTCATATTTATTTTACTTAATGAATATGTTTCCTTTATTTATTAATTTTAATAATTTAAACAACACTATTTCCATTTGCATTATTCCATATTGTACGTTAATTGCTAATGATTTTTTAACATATAAAAAATATATAACAAAGAAATACTACTTTAAATATCTTAAAAAAGACTTTCCCAAAATTTTTCAGACATTATTAATGAAAAGTGTTTGACTAAATTTTAAAATATAATACAAACATGTTTTATTATATTAAAGACTTAACAATAAATACCAATTCAGTCATGAAATATTAGGTCAAAATTTTTACTAGCTAAATTAAATATTTAATTAATTTGAATACTATATTTATTCATAATAAAATTATTAATTTAAAGATTCAATGAAAATTTTAATTTCAAACAATAGTTTTTATTTTATATTATATCAGTTCATAAAACTAATTTACATATTCAATTGTAAAAGTTAATGTATAAAATAACTACAACATTAAATTTTTAAATTGCAGTTTATTCGACTTATATAGGTCAATAAATTGTCTTTTTGTCTTAATATATATTATATTCTAAAACTTATTATAGTGAAATACAATTTTATCAAATAATATTTATTCAAACATACATGCAAAATTTATCATTAGAAATATGTTATGAATAAATACTTTCTTCTATTTCAATTAGAATTAGAGAATTGTGAAACTATTTTATAGTTAATTAAATGAAGTTCATTTAATAAAATTCTCCTAAATCTGTTTTGTAAAGTTTATAATTTTGACATATGTAAAACATTTTTTTCATGATAACAATAAATTTTTAAAATAAAAATTATTTTCATTCAAATTAGATATTTCAATTATATGTAAAAAATTATCAATTTTTTTGTTGAACAAATACTTTATAATAATCAAATTTATAAAAATACAAATCACTCAAATACATAAATTATTTACTTTATAAATCGATATTCAAGTAAGGAATATGAAAAAAGTAAGTAGTAGTACATAAGAACGTCTTTCGTCAGTGTACTATTCTTGGAAAATTTTTTATTACTTTTATGTTTAATCAAAAATTGTGGTGGGTTAACTATTTTCATATTTATCAGTTAAAAAGTAAGTACATGAAATCGTTTTTTAAATTCTTACATCAATACATTCAAGTTTCTGTTATTTTAAAATACACTGTTATATATATTTCTATTTATCAATTTTTCTAACAAAGGGAATATTGTTATATAAAAATGTTACTAATATTAGAAAAAGAAAAACAACAAATTATTACATTAAAGTTATGTTATGTAAAAAATTCTGCTAAAAAAGAAAGAATAGATATTGTATAGTTACATAATATTTATTAAATTGACATTCTTATACTTTTTGATATCATAAAGTAGAAAATTTATGATTTTATCAACATATGTAATGTTTTTCAGTTTCATCTTGAAATACATTAAAAATTTGATATCGATGATAAAAAATTTTTATTAGAAAATAATCTGATATTCACATTTATAGAACCATTAATTTATATATATTTATGCTATTTTAATATTTAAAACTAATTTTATGTAATTTATTTATTGTTAATTCGTTTATATTTTTAATACTCTTACGTAATAATACTATTGAATACTCTAACGTAATATCTCTTTACTACTTAATAGTTTATGTGTATCAATTAAAAAAATATAAACTATTAATTCGTTTTTTTATTTCTTTTTTTTTAATTGTATATACTTGCTTAAAAACTTCAATAAAGATGTCTATAATTCAAAAAATTTTATTTCTTATCTTTAGTATAATAAAATAAACTGATTTCAACGTTACATATTTTATTACTCTCATATTTCATTAGAACTTTGTATAAGAAAGACAAGTGAAAAAGGGAGAATTAAATATATGATATAAAATTGTTGTTAGTTAATAAACTACTTCATTCATTTTTGTTTTATAATATATTATATAAAGTTTTTAAATTACTTTGCGCTTTTCAAAAATAGGATTTAATTTCTCATTTTGAATACAAAAATTGTATCGTACAAATACTTAATGTACAGAATAATCTAAGCTGTTATACAGATTGAGGATTTATTGCAGAAGTTTAGTTTAATTTTCTTCAGAAAAAAGTTGTTTGTGATTCAGTTACCAAAATAAATTATCTTAACAAAATGTAAATCTACTTATGAAGATTATAGAGACATACTGTTAAATATATAGATTTTTTAATAAAAAAAATTTTCGTTTTATAAGAAAATGTTCACTTTTGGACATAAATATTTATTGTAATTATATTATCGAAAAAATTGATACATATTATTATTTATACCTCATCAATATTTTTTTCAAAACTATTTTCTTCATAAAAATCTAAATTTAATGATGTTATTAATAAATAAATCAAAATTTATTATTAAAAATGTTATATTTTATCTAAAATTATATTGACATTAATTCAAGATCAAAAGTTAATTATAAACACAACAATTAAGTTTTAATAGTACTTATTTAGATGTAAGGCAACTTCTTTCATAGACCAGAATGATTAGATTCGAAGCCAAAAAAAATTTCTGATTGATGAAATTTATTGATCTAAATAGAAAATATTAATTCCTTTTATTCAGAGGACAACTGTATTTATTATTCTAAGGGTGAAACCAGATAATTGGTATCCTCAGAAAACGTCATAATAATCTTTCAAAATTCCTTTTTACGAGCAAAGCAAGTACAAGAAAAATATAAATAAGAGAATACGAAAACTTCCTTAGAAATTATTATTGTTATTATAATAAATTTTTACAACATATATAACGTAGTTTTAGAATATAATTTAATAGATTATTATTATTTTAAGAACAGAACAATATGAAAATAAATTTCTATTGAAATTAATATTTTTCTTAAATTAATAACTGATTTTAAAAATTGTTCTTAACTTGATAAATATTTATTATATTATAAATAATAATATTGATATTGATACGAATAGAATTATAATTTTGTAATTTAATATTATTCTTTTAGATGTCAAAACTTACAGATACTTTCAAAAAATAACTACAAAATTTAACTTATACAAAATTATTACAGTATTATATAACAATAGATGCACATAATACCTATATTTTAATGATATTATCGATTAATGGTTACAAGTATCGACCGCTGTTTATTTTGCTTATTGTCTGACCAAGCATATTTTTACTACTTAGTTGGATTGTAGAGTGAACTAATTGACTTAACAGTATATCTGTTCTTGAGTTTATACATTTTATAATCAAAATTACTGTGTTTATGAAAAATCTTAATTTACTGTAAAAATAATTTATAGGAACTATAATTTTACAATTATAATATTATCAAAAATAAATATTCTCTAACATTCTTCATTAAAACAATTATAAGCAAAAAAAAAATTATTATGAATGACAACATAATGTATGTGTATTTATGAACTTAAAAATAATGACTTAAAAATTGTACAATTCGCATTATATTTCTAAATTTGTTTATGAAATGATAAAAAGCGGTATACCATCTCTATGCTCTAAATATATTTTTTTGAAATATAGAGATAAATTTTTGTTCCGTGGTGAATATCAATTTCGATTGATAACTATAATTTAATACATTCATGTACCATTTGAGTAATTTAACTTTTAAATTATGGAGAAATATTAATAACATAGTGGATATCTCGATAACTGATATACTTATATACATATGTGTATATACATATGTATAAAGTAAAAAGTCATAGATGATAGACCTTTGTACAAAAAAATTTTAGTTTGACATGTTTCCTGTAATATATATTCAATTATTGATAATATTAATAATCTATATTTATTAACTAATATTTATTTATTATTATTTTACAATAAAATATAGTTTAAATCTTAGTATAAAATATTATTTTACTCTCAAATATATTTAACAATTCTTAATGTAGATTGGCTTACATTATAATGTTCTTCATTCACCATATATGTGTAAATCAATAGCCAAATAAGCATATCCATTTCGCAGTACTAAACTATTCTGAGTATTATAATATTAAAAAAAGCATAAGAATTTATCTAAATAAAAAAATATACAAGCTACTAAAATAAACAAATTAACATATTACTAAAGAAAGATTAATGTAAAATTAATTACAAAAGAACATTAAGAGAATGTGAGCATTAATCCGGTGGAATTAAAATACAAGATAATTACCTACAAAACTTAATTTTTATTGAATGGTATGTCAGGGACGTGAGAATGGTTAACAATTTCGCTAATAAAATTTTGATCCAATTACGAGAACTCCTTACGATATCTAATAATCTTAACATACTCTATTGAACAAGATGTACTTATCTATAGCCTTAGAATATAAACGGAATAAAAGACCTTTAGAACTTAATTAACATCAAGGAAAAGTATTTGCATGTTCAACTTAAAGTCTTAAAATATCTTTTTAAAAACTTATATTTGGAGACATTATGTTTTATGTGTTAAAACTTGAAAAGATGTACTTTTTTATTAGAGTGAATTTCTACTTTATAAAATTTTATAATGAATGCATTACAAGCCTTACTATACCAAACCTACGTAAAGAATTTATAAAAAAAATTACATAATATACATTATACAATATAATATACATTAAAATACATAAATAAGTTATTTATAAATATTATTTTGAAAAACTTTGATGATAGCATACATAACACCAATTAACAACTATACCAATAACATGCATAATTAATAAAAAAAAAGTAAGGTATTTAAAAAAATGATTATATGGTATAATATTATCTAAAACATAATCTGATGTTTTTGTTCCTTGCGATTTTCTACACAACTGCTTGAATATTTTTTTTTAAATTATGAATATATTTATCAGCAGTGACATTATTATAACCATAATTAATGTATAATATTTGATATTATGTATATATATATATATATATTAAATAAGATTTAAAATATATATACATATTATTATATTTAAGTTATAGGTATAATTTGGTACAATAAATTTATTATTATAAGTTTACAACTATTTTGAATGATAGAATGCATGTAAGTGGAATAATATAATTAACAATAGAATTATAAACATAAAAGTCATTTTCATTGTTATACGAAATCAAATTATTAAATTAATAATAAATGTCGAATCTCAGTATGATCGCGCTATTAAAGTATAAAAAAGCACTATTAAATTGATTGACAAATATTTCTTTGAATGTATTTATTATTTTATTAAAATGTTATATAATGTCAATCTTCTTTCATTATATTATTATAACTTAGTAAAAAAACCTATAAATTAATAATGTATTATATCATGTAAGATAATTACTGATCTGTTCGAGTATAATATTCTGTTGAGAAGTTTCACGTGCAAAGTCGGGGTACACGTATCCAAGTTCTGACACATTAGAAAGCATAGATTCAGATGACAAAGTAATAATTCGTAAGGATCTCACGTGGAACATTAAAATTTGAGAAAGTTTCAAAACTGTCATGTCTACCACACGATGTCACTCTGTCAATACGAATGTATTGAAAAGTAACAATATACAGCGTGAAAATCAGTTTAAATGATAAATTTAAATACATGTGACTGTGTATGCATAAAGACAATAACCAGAGAAACAACCAAAAGCTTGATTATACCATGAATTTGAACTAATGAAGTTAATTAAAAGTAAACTGTATTAGAATATCAGTTACTTTCTATAGCTGAAAATGTATTGGTTCAGATAACATTGCGAATCGTTTGTTTTCGCTTCAATCATTATGTGTAATACGTTTAAAATCAATAATATATATGAGGATATAAATATGTACGTAAATATTTGTATTATCGGTATCTCACAATATTTTAAAAATACATCTGAAAAATCGTTTTCGAAATTAAAATAAGGAATGAGTTAATAAAAGATGAGAGAAGTATTCACAAGAAATGTAGAAAAGAATGAAATAGTTTTGACAATTTTTTTCAAAAGTTTGACATGAATATGAAAACTTAAACAAAATTTAAACTAAAAATAAAAAAAATTTTTTAGAGATTTTTATTTGTCATTAATAAATCTGTTTTCATTATCATATCGACAATGAGTGTCACAGCTTCGAAAAGTGAGAAAACTTCTTCGCTACGCATACCAAGACGTCTTCTGTGTATATGTTTCATGCTTGTGTTTCATAAGTTGACCTTAGCTAATCGATATGAGCTCAGAATAAAATGAATTTATCATCTTTGATGAGTTTGACATTCTGTAGCCATTTTTATTATGAAATGTACAGTATTTACTGTTAATTTTTTCCCAATAATACAAACATACATTGTGAGGTGAAAAATTATATTTTTATTTTGTATTTAGAAAATAATAATCTCAGTAATGTAAATTCAAATTAATGAAATAAATAATATATTTTGATAATATTTCGCATATTTAGATAGCTAAAGATAATTTTCTAGGTTTATTTTTTAATTTTTGCAAAATGTGGATAACTATTAATTATAGGTGACAAGCTCAAAAATTAGTTGGACTGTTTTAAAATATTGATTGCTAGATTACAGAAATTTAACTAAAAATATATTGCGTAATCTTTTTATTTTAATATTCTGAAATATTAAAAAATTTATTCAGGAATTAAAGAAATTAATTGCTTTAAAATTCTTCTAAAAAATGTTGTGATATTTTATAATAATTGCTGATAATTTTTAAATATACTTTATAGAATATTATATTATACTTACAATATATTTTCTTTAAAAAAATTAATTTTGATAATTTAAGACTAATAAGAATTAATAATAATAATAATTTATAATATCATATTTCATATATACTATAAAATTATATAATGTTGAAGTATAAAATAGTTGTAAATAAAGTCTGGAAATAATATTTGCAAATATAATACATTTTTAAAACAATGTAATAAAAAATATTTCTATAAAGTAAATTCTTTTCTTTATTTTTAAGAATGTTAAATTCAAGCTATTAAGTTATACAGACTAGCAAATATAAACAGAAGATATGTTCTTGACATAATATTTATGTTATCATTTACAATATGGTTATATACATTTCAACGCAATTATTGTTTTATTTATGTATTCTCCAATAGAATTTGTTGTTTAAAATATCACTAAATATTTGATATAAAAAAAAATGAAAGAATACATTTTAATCATTATCAATATCTAATCTAGCATCAACATAATAATTATTTGATAAATTTGATAAATATATTTATAATTATTTTAATTCATGAAAGTATGTAAATAGATTCTTTCTAAATTTCTAAGTAGTAAATATATAAGTTGAATATATTACTATTATTTTTATAAATATCATTCAATTATAATAATGTGATTAGCTAAGATGATTTAGAAGTTTGATAAAATATGTTAAATACACAGATACATATGTATTTATAAAATATCTGATAAAAGCAAAATGAAATAAGGTAGATCAATAAATTATTTATATTTTTAACTTTATTATACCTTTTTTTAACAATAAACTTAGTAGAATATTGAATTTTGTTGTCGAATTACGTATGTTATAATAAAAAATTCAATTTATATAACCGCAAAGAAATATTTTACGAAAAATGAGCATACTGAGTGGAATACACAGATTTATTTTGAGAATTAAGTGACATTTTCCATATTCTATTCTAAATTTATTCAGTAAATTTCATCGTTTCCTACATCTTATAAGAATAATTTGATTTTTCTAACTATATTCACTTTTATGCATCTTTTTAACTTTTCAATTTATGTGAGAAATGATATTCTTTATTTTCATTCTAACTATATATAATTCATTCATACTAATCTTTGCGATATTATTAAAAGTATTATAATTGTTAATACTTACATTATAAATATATTTTAATCAAAGCAATTCAATTACATTTAATTTAATTTAATTTGTAATTACTAATTTCTTCTATTTCGTTGTATGAATAGGTTGAATAAAGTTATTAAAAGTATAGTTTTAAAATAATAATTTTTATTTAAATTTTGATTGTTTATTATACAAAAATTTGTTAAATCACTCTATTTTCTAATTGACTATATTTAAGTACTAACAATTTTTATTGAAATATAAATTTCATTTAAACACTATTATATATATTAAATATATATATACAAATATTAAATAAAATGAGTAAATTACATTAAATTAAAATTTATTTAAATTTCAGTATTTAACAATTCTCTGTCAAAGAAGTTCATAATATATATTAACTAAAAAAAATAATTGCTGGAAAGACTCTAAGGTAATACAGTATATAATTTAAGAATCATTTCATTAATAAATGATTTCTTTTAAATTATAATGAAAATAAATTTCATGGAATATACAACATCACGTTGAAATATATAATATAGCTGTTCAATAAATTAATAAATTCATATGAGTTGATGATTATAATTATTAATTTATTTTTTATTCTACAATAAAGTTATATAACCAATTTTATATATATTTGTATATAACCTGCAAAAAAAGTATTTTATTTAATTTTTTAATTTTTTATATGTACCATCGAATTTATTTCATAAAGAGAAAAAATTAGGTTGAAAAATGGAAGAAGATATTTATCATTTTCTCGAAAGCTAAATAACGTTGTTCACTAACAAAAAGTCAAGGAAGTGACGTTTGTATTCACAAGTGTGTACTTATTTCTGCAATGATTAGTCCATATTTTTTGGTAAAAAATATATATTTTATTTATTTTAATAACTTGCGATTTGATAAATTTGATCTTCTTGTCAGTAAATTTAGACAATACATTAATATACATACTAAAATTATTTTCGATTTTCATAAATATTGATCATTGTACTCTAAAATTCAAAGTACATTAGTAAATACCGTAACATTAGTAAGAAAATTACATTTACTTTACATTAGTTATCAATAAATGGCGTGTAATATTACATATAATATATTTCATAATAATCCAAAGGAATTTTCTTTATAGTGAAATCAACACAACATGAATTTAATTATGTATAAAAATATAAATTTCACTGAAATTTCATTTTCCCTAAAAATGAAACGAATATATTATGGAAAAAAAAGATATTTTTAAATGAAAATTTAAAACTTATGAAAAAATCTAATGAGTTAAAATGAATTTTTTGCAGAGATTATAGAGGGAGTCCGGAAGGGTGGCGGATCTCCTTTGAGGCCTTTCCTAGATGAAACTTCTGTCGATGAAGAAGTAAGTTTACATAATCAGTGATTGATACTATTTCAGCATCAATTGTTTACAAAGTTATTATTAACTTTGAAATATTTTTTGTAACAAATTAAAAAAATTATAATATCTTTTTAAATAAAAAAATATTTTACTACTTTTTAATCATGTTTAAATATTCATGTCAAATATAAATATTATAAGTTTTATATTTTTTTTTCCTTGAATATAAATATTTTAAATTGAAACTACTGTTTGACATAGGTCGCATCATTAATGGACCGATGTTGGGCCGAGGATCCCGCTGGAAGACCAGACTTTGCTGGACTGAAGGAAATTGTTCGAAAAATAAATAAGTAAGATTTTATAATTTTTTGTAAACATAACTTATGAATACTATTTGCTTCCTATTTAAAATTTTTATGAAAAATAAACTAAAGAATTCAAATTATTTAAATTATAAATAAATCATGCATATTTTTATTATATAATGTTATGACATAATATTGTACTAAATGACAAAAATTAGTAAATTTAAAATTTTGATTTTACTTTTTTATTATTTTCTTAATACACAACAATAAATATAGTTGTAGTCTTTATTTTTTATGTATTAGAGATCAATCCATTTCTTTTGTATTATATAATGTGATTTGTGAAACAAAAAAATTTACGTAAACTATTTTTCTCACTTTTATACAAAATTAAAATTAATTATATTCAAATTAATCAAATGGCAACTGCCTATTGTATTTGATTTATTAACAAATAATAATTTCATTTTTACTTGTTTTATGCCGAATTGTATTACATCTAATTATATAATCAATTTAAAGCTATATATTTATTGTTATTTAAATTGATCTACAGTCTAAATTAATAATTTTTAACCATGAAGGAACTAGTTCGCTATATCTAAGAATCAAACACGCTCTAAATGTTCTCCTCGAAAATAAAAATTTTTTAAAGATCGATTATTATACAACATTTTATAATCAATATAATTCATATTTATTAGAAAATTAGGGCTTATACCTGAAAATTGTTATTTATTCTCAGTTGAAAATGAATATGTTTTTCAAAGAAAATATAAAATAAGAAAAGATTTAAATTTGAATTTTTTTTATCATAATTAATGATTAATAATATATGAATTGAAATTCATTTCGTATCAGTAAAAATTAATTGATTTTCTTATAAGATAAACTTAACTACTGGTATTAATTTTTTTTATTAAAACCGGATGTTATATTACAAATACAAATACATTGAGTTTGATTATGTTCTTCATACTATATATAAGAATACTAATGCTTTCATTTTTATGTATTTAATGAGAATTTACTTTAAAGGTTGTAAAATCATCAATTGATTTTTCATCACAATGCTTTTTGGATCTTCAAATATAATATACATGAAATGTAATAGTCCTTGATTTCAATACAATATTATTGACGAAATAAAAATTAATAAAAATAATGTAATGACAACATATAAATTATTACTAATAAGAAAAATTAATTAGTTAATAATAACCATAAATATTCATATTCTAAATAAGTTACAAATTCTTATAAAAATTTTGTAACTAAATTTATTTTTAATGTGAAACGAAGTGAATTGTCAAAAAATCATACCTTTCAAAATTGAAAAACGTAGAATATTTCCTCACGTATACTCATGGCAACAAAAATCAATAGAGCACCGACATATTATTTTAAAAATAAATACAAAAATAAAACCATAAATATGAATTGAATAAATTGAAATCTACCCTCTTACATAGGGTACCAACATACAAAAAATACGAAGGAAATATTTATTCTCTACTAGATATGTCATATATTATGCATAAATTAAAGCGTGAAATCATAGATGGGGAGGGAAGGAAACACGCAGGAAAAATATTGATGTCCAAATACTGAAAGAGAAATCTACCGTTTCTCATGAGTTTACGATAGACTTAAGACTATCCTCCAAATATGAATGCCTACGTGGTTCTCGGTACTTCTGCGTGACTGATCTTCTGTCAGTATTTGAGAAATAAACGTAAAAAAGGAATAAGGAAGCTTAGATTGACAGAGAAAGATGTGAATGGGTCAAAAAACTCTGATATTGGCATACTTCCCGACTTTCTTATCGATCCATTCTTTTATTCTGCTTCATTTTCTTTTTAACACTATATAGAAAAGTTTCTGTATGTAAACGACAACTTAGATAAATTAAAGAACTAGATGTAAGCGAATGCCTTGAATTTTAATACGTAGTTAATTATCATGTGTCAATTAGAATAGTTCACTTTAATCTGCCAAATGAATCATAAAATCTAAAATAAAACTTTATTTTTTATTTTTCACCTTATAATATATTTATTGTTCTCTATTACTTCGTGTAAGATTTAGTAAAACAATAAAAATCAAATCTGTACCCTCTAAAAAATGAATTTAAAAAATACACATATATGTAAAATAATTTTAAATATATGTAGATTTTAATATATATTTATATACATGTGTATTTGTATTTCTTTCTATATAACTATATATTTATGTAATAATATATTTATATTTAAATATTACTTTTACTTCTTTTTCGAATAATCCATTTATTGGGCATAATAAAGTAGATAAAATAAAATCTTATTATTAAAATCAATAATGATTGGAATAAAATTGATTCTTTATATAATGAATTAAATAATCATGTTTATTAGGAATTTTATATGTTATTTCTCGTGATAAAATACTAGATATTATTAAAATATATATTATTTATACAAGTAAGCCAATAAAAAAATAAATATTTTTACGTAACGGCAAATTTATTTGAAGAATAAATTTCCTGTATAATTTAATATCACCAACAAATATTTGTAAATTTATTCTTATGGTTTCACAAACTTTTGAGAAAATGGTTTTTACACTTTAAAAATTAATGTTTTTTTATCTGTACATCGGATTGCATTGTTTTTCTTAACTGTAATGTTATTTTATAGTTTTTATAATTATTAACAACCCATTTTAAAACTTTTAAATTGTTTATGAAAACGGCTATTAAAATTAACCATCATTGATAAATTTTCACTAAATCATTCAATTAACAGTTAATTGTACTACTATAAATCTTTAATAAAATAAATTTCGATGTTTTGATATTTCTCTTACATAGTTAACAATAAAATTTTGAATACACGCAATTGTAGAACTTAAACAATCTATTGATTTTTTAAAAAAATATATTAGCTGATAAATTTTTTAATAATGTTAAGATATACTTTAATCTTTTTTAGATAAAAATTTTCTATATAAATAACTAAATAAATATATAAATGTATGCAAAAGAGAAACATAAATTTAAATCTTATTTCAGTAAATGTTTCATGATTCCTATTTTAAACGGTAGCAAAACAAATAATTCATATTCTGTTACTGAAATTTGTTCATCAATTTTTAATGTTATAAAAATTATTGAAATTAAAAATAATATTTTCATTAACATTCACTGTTATTAATGAATAAAGGCGTGAATATAAATTAATGTTAATAGACAGAAAGAAAATACTAAGATATATTTAATAATCCGATTATTCGGAGATCACATTTGATATGACTAAATTTGCACTAGAATGGAGCTTCACATAATGTGCCTTTTTATCCTCTCCTCTAACTATCGCAGATTCAGAAATTCTTGCTGTCTTCACATCATATAAACCCGTAAGCTATTATCTGTCCCGAAATTTCGATTTTGCCAGAGATAATAAATTATGATTGGGTTCGACTCTATTCTCAGAATTTAGTTACTGCTATTAACAATGTAACATGATTAATTATTTCAATAAGACATAATTAATTTTAAAAAAATTTAATTCCATAAAATTTAATTTACCATAAATATTATATAAATGTAAAGTTATTTTAATTCTAATTAAAATATAATATCTAAAGAATTCTAACAGAATATATTTTCCACCCTCGTTCTGCTAAAATAATTAGTAATTAATAAAATAAATAAAATAAGAATTAAAATAATATATATAAAATAACTATTGTATTGTAAAAAAATTTTTTTGATTAACCAAAATAGAGATAAAAGTAATACTTAACACCAATTTCTACATATATTTATATTTGAATATAAATAATACTGTAATAAATCAAGTATTTTTAATAGTACTGATAGATTCAATTATATATAATGTAGTGCTTAACTTTTCGTAAATTTGTAAGTATTAAAAAATTAAGTATTTTTTATATTAAACAGTATTTATAACTAAATTACGTAATAAATAAAATCTAAGTACAAGTTGATACATTCCGTTCAATATCTTAAGAGTACTCGAAAAGTCATTCAAGCTCATTGAGAAAAAAAATTAGAAGAATAGCTTATGATAGCATATCTTTATAAGAAAATTTTGAATCATAGAACATCATCCGTAAAAAAAAATTTTCTTTTTTGAAAGCACTTTGTATCACTCTTTTATATTTCAAAATTTTTTTGAATTGGCCGACTTCTATCCATTATATGAGAGAACAAATTACACAAAGATTTTGTAGTATAAATATAATACTTATATACAAGAAGTTTTATAATCTTTTAATAATTGGATAAAAATAGCACTTCCATTACCAAATGGTCCTTTCATTATGTAAATAGAATTTACAACTATTCTTTTATCTTTACTTTTGTGATAAATAGTTTATTGCTAAAAAAAAAAATTACAAGATAGAATAAAAATTTATCTAACATAAAATATACAAAATATATAACCTTTTTGAAAAATAATATGATATTATTATACCATTTGAATATATAAATTTTATTGAATTGCACATTATATAAATTATTAAACTATATTAGATCATTCATGTACATAATATAAAAGTCAAGGATATTAAAATATAGAAAATGAAAAAAAACCTATTTTATGAAATTTTATTTCATATTATTTTATAACAATTATCAATTCATATTTATTACAGTATTATTTTATTTGTTGCTAATGCATATATACATGTAATATCAGAAAATTTCAATTTTCTACAGAATAAGCTTTAATATGACGAATCTAAAACCTGCAAATAGAAAATTCATGTAAAAAAAATTCTACTTTTGTTTTCATTCATTTTAGTTGACAAATTTTGCACTATTCAGAAAAAGTATTTCTGAAATTCTCATTTACTGAAGCATTTTCATCTTTTCGCTATTCACTTTCTTTCTGAGATCTTTTGAAACTCTTTTACTTTATAGAATTTCTATTTTTATCAGTGACTTGGGTAGAATAATTGTGTGCTGCAAATTTACATAAATTATGAAGTAAACCATTTTAACACTATGATTACATGATGCAATTAAAATTATAAATTATTTAAATAAATTATTTTTTACGTGAAAAATAAATATAATTTTTATGTCTATAAAAGTATTAAAAAGTATAGATAACATTTTTTCTAAATTATAATTAATGTAAATAATAAATAAAATTAATTCTAATTGGTAATCGTTACGTATATGCATTTAAATATTTTAAATTAAATTTTTCAAAACCTGCAGTTCAAATTCATGAAATAATTCATATAACTTATTATAATTTTACATATATATTCAACATGTAATCTCCTGTATATGCGAATTGAATTCATTGGTTTAAATATGTTGAACAGCAAAGTCACTTTTCCTCTACATGTATAAATTTAAATTTAATAAAAATATGTGTACAGTTAATTCAAACTAAATTTATCAGATATGCATCCGTTAACTATTAGAGAAATTTTATAAAATAAAAAAAATATTCAACAACTATGGTTTAAATTATTTTTTAATATTTACATCTGATTTTTCATGTGATAATTTCGATTCTTTTTTAATTTTAGTCTAATTCTAATTTTTATAGCTTATAATACCAAGATAATAACATAAAATATTACATAGTAAATATCTGGATTAGAAATACCGATTATCCTATTCACATTTGTTAAAAAAATTCAATTAATTTATGTATAATCGTAAAGTAAATGCATTTTCGAGAATCTTATAGTTTCAACTAATCTGAATGTTAATTCGAACCTAATTTAAATGGAATTCTATTATTGCTGAACGTATTCATGATGAAATCATACGTAGCTATGCACGTATTATAAAATATTTATGAATTAAGGTGTACCGAAAATTATGCATATTAATGTATTATATTAAAATATATATATATATATGTAAAATGTTTAAGAACAAAGTTTTATATTAGTGTATTATTGAGTAATTATATGTAGTAATGATCTATTAAAAATATCTTAATTTTTCTTTTTTCTTAAATGAATAAAAAATTAAATTAGCAAAATATAGAAGCATAAACATGAAAAAAACATGAAACAACAAAAAACAATACTAAAATATAGTACTTAAATTTGGTACCAAAAATGTAATATAAATAAACGTAAATACAACGAAAAATTAGCCATAAAAATTGAGTTGTTTTTGCCTCATAATATATTCTTCCTTCATAAATACTGCTAATAAATATAAAAAATTTATAATCTCATGATATTTTAAATACATATATTTTTAATAATAATATAGAATAATGAATTCCGCTTAATAATAAAATACTAATAATTAAAGTTAAAACTAATATTTCAAATATTTTTATAATTATTAAGTTGTAGTATTATTTTGATTAAGTTTGCTGAATTCGGATTTTAAATTATATTGATAGAATTTTAATTATATAAATGTAAATGCAATATACTTTCATAAATTTTTTTAAAACGATTTAATTAAAAAATGTAAATCAGTTAGAATTATAGAATTAACTAAATTGAATCAATTATTTCTATAATTGTTTCAATTTCAATTATCAAAAATAATTTATTTACGTTACTTTAAAAATTAGAGTATTATTGCTCTATTAAATAACTAGTTTTAATCCTACTACTTTAATCGAAATTATATAAATTCTATATTAGAAACCAAACAATTACCAAGTTCATTGTATATGGCATAAGATTAAATTTTAACATAATATAATTGAATCTATAATTAATATTTTTAATAAAATTTAAAAAAAAAAGAATGACTGACATAAGAAAAAATAGAACAAGTGTTGAAAAGAGTTATTTAAAGTGAGATAATCTGTAAGAGTTATAGGGATAAAGAGAAAGGAAGAAATGTATGGATACAGAAAAAATAGAGATTTATAGTGCATAAAATGAAATATTATAGCATGTAGAAGTGAGTGAAATTGAAATTCTTTATGTTAAAACTTTCAAAATTATTTACAGGATTAAAGATTTTTCTGATTTATAACATTTTTTATAATAAAATAATATTTAACAGAATATTTTTATTAAATAACAATAATTTCGTGACTCAAAACCACAAAATGGAAGCAATATTTTGTAATATACATGTAGTTTAATAATATTCGATTTTGAAAAAAATATTTCATTGTAATATTACTTTTAAAATCTTTGATGCAGATAAAACAAGTTGAACTTCATAGTATATTATTATTTGGAAATTATTCATTATGTATAACAAAGATGAACTATACATACTTAGATGAATAAATTATCTTGCATAACTATAAAATGAGAGAATAGTAATTGGGTAATTTTGCCTAATGAATTTATTAGAATCAACAAGAAAAACTAATTAATTTAAATTAAATTTATAGTAGCAAAGTTTATTGGCAACTTTCTGATATATTTAACTACGATAACGTTTAATTAATTGACTAAAATTTATGGCAAAGCATTGGCTATTATTAAAAGTTTATACATTTTATAAATTTACATGAGCAGGTTTCCTTCGAAGTTAGTTTGGGTTATTAAAACAAGTACAAAGAATGAACATCTCCAGTGATAAGAAGACTTTTTGATTATATTGAAAGCTAAAAATTTATCATTCTAAGTACGATGCGATATTAAAAACGTGTCCGTTATTAACTTAGTGCCAAAAATAAAATGTACCCGAGGGAAAAGTTTTTGTACTTCAAAACGTCCACTTTTAATATCCCTTTGAGATTTTTATTTTCAACGTGATAAGTGTTTGGGATGAAACTGAAAGAGAAACAGCCCGTGTATGCGGTATAATCTTTCCGATAGAAGTAACACTACGATACTTGGAAAATCTGCATTAACCTCGAGGTGACAAAGTACAACATGGAGCTTATTAAGAAGAACTTCCTAATTGCCCTATCGCTATCAGAATCTCGGTCAATGAGTTTACTACATTTCTTATTTTTAAATTTCGCTTTCAAGTACAAATTTTCAATAAAGTTGATTTATGCACAGATTATATAATTTAATAGGACATTGCATAAAATCCTTGAATATGTATTAGTGAGTGCTAATGCTTTGTGATTTTATCGAGTATGACTAGTATATAAATTTTCCAAGTGTACCGAAATAACATTTTCCAAAATTTTCAAAAATTATATAACAATTATACAAATTATATTACAATTATAAAAAGTTATACACAGTCTACAGTTTAATATTTAAATATCACGAAAGTTTTAAATTTATATAGCCAACAAACTAAATATACATAATAAATTCTTATTTACATAATCATGAATCAATTTGTCTATTTAAATTTTTGAAATTAAAAAAAAAATATATTTTACAAAATAGTTTTTTAAATGGTAGATAAAAAAATGTTTAAAATACAAATCAAGAATTGTTTTACTGCTTTAAAAATCTTCATTGTAAAAAGATTAATTTAAATTTAATACTCAGTAAAAGTACTTTATAGGTATTCGATAAAAATATATTTACACGAAGTACGTAAGATACATATTAATCAAACACTATACAACTATAATTTTTTATTATGCTGTAATATTAAAGAACAATAAAAAATAAAGATTTTTTTTTTTTTTTTTAAATTATTTGATCACTGAAGTTATAATTTAATATTTTAAATATTGATCTTAATAATATTTTTTTGAAAAATTCATGTAAAATGGCTTTAATGGTAAAACGAGTGTACAAAATTTCTCATTATAAATATTTTTGGTATTTATTATGGGTAGTAAAATATTTGTATACAAGAAATTTTCCAATGCACATTATTCCATATTCCATAGTTAAATAGTTAAAGGGAAACTAGTTTTTATGCATTTATTTATTTTCTCATGTTAAGGTCTAAAAATATATAAGGGAACATTTAGAAAATCAAATAGTCTTGATCGAGCATTACTAAACTGCAAATCGATAATTCAATGAAAAATATTCCTCTAAAGAAATTCTTGTAAAGCCGTGAAAAAAATTCCAGTTACACGGTTAATTGTTGTACCTATTTTAATTTTCCTAGTCCAATAATTTTATTTCTCCCTCCCGGATCCTCCCCTTAATTGCAAATCCATTTATTAATTTGCTCTTCGCCTGGTTCTCTATTCTCAGCCACCCCATCTCTTTTCTCCCCAGCTCATTTCTCCCTGCTCGGTTTTCACTTCCACTTCTTTCTTTTCCCCTAGCTCCCTTTTAACTCATTTCATATCTGTCCACGCAGCAACAACTCGAACTGCCTGACTAAAAGACCACTTTTACTGTTCCCCACAGCTTCCAGCGACGAGGATTCGTACAAGATACTCGCCGAGCTCTAGCTACCTTTGCTCTACTTACGCTAACCTCATTTCTCTCTCTCTCTCTCTCTCCGTCTTCCTGTCATCTCTTTGAGATGTCGTCCACGCAGGCGAATCAACATCACTGTATATCAACTGTTTTATACACACACACGCACGCACACTTTCTCATTCAAGATTATAGTTGAGACGAGACGCAAAATCACTCCTTAAACTTCTCACTTTACTCGTTAGGGAAGCCGAAAGTTTTTTTTCCTTTTAAATCTTTTCCTTCTAGTTTATTCTGGGCCACAAAAAAATTTGTTGCCATTGTTTGACAACGAATGTTTACATGTATTGATTATTTTAAAATAATACGACTTTGTAGATTTTGTCAGGAATGAATATTCTGAACATCCGAATGCATCCCAGGGAAAGACATAATTATGCGTATCGTATAAATCTGCATATATTTTTGAAATATATTTCAATTTCAACTAACGTACGTTGAATATAACATTATTTATATAATTACAATGATTATTATATACCACAACAATTTCACATCAAAGTGCTTTCCCATATATTTCTATTTATGAATATTTTTTTATTAACTGATTGAAATTTTATAGTTAACAATATATCCAATACTGCGCACCATAAAAACGTTCTGACCGCTTTTTTAAATGATTATTATTGATCGTAAAGGCATAAGTAAAAAAAAATAAAAATTATACAAGTATTCTAATAATATTAATAGAAAATATAAGATCGTATTAGGGTTAATCATTATTTATTGTATATCACGATAATAACAATGGTTGTTTAATTTTTTACTGGTTTGTATTTCCTTCTAAATGTCACCCTTTCACGTAAAAATTATCATCGTTAAATTTTTTAATTTTATCTCAAAAGTTTACCTCTCTACCGGTCATACTTTTCCCTTCCCTTACAGTATTTACGGTATTTTATAGATTTATCCATGACGTACTACATATAAACTGTCTTTGCTTTACAAGTATATGTAAGCGAGAGACTACTATTAATCAATATTACGTCGTTAAAGTCATTTTCACTGATCTTCTGCTGAAACAATTTAAATTTGATAGTTACAGAGACATAATGAAGAAAAGAAAGAGATAGATTGATAAATATGAGAGATAGTATAACTTTAATTAAATATAGTCTGTAAAATATTTGATTTTATGAAAAGTAAAAGATACCCCCGCTTATCTGATTAATGAGGAATAAGAAAAGAATATTTTTGTATGTATCGACATTTAATTAGTAATCGGGATATGCATTATGATGCCAAGATAAAAAAAATACGGCCTATTTGATAAAAGTTTTCTATTTCATCTCGAAATGAAATTCATTATTTCGTATCTTTTAATCAAAAAAATAATTATTATAAAAATTATTGATCAGAAAAATGAAAATGAGTAAAAAATAATATAATTAGATTTTTTTCATTATTCTTATGAAAATTTAATAAAAAGAAGTTATGAAATTCGTTTTTAATGCAATTATAAAAATTCACTGATACTTATATTACACTAATATTAATGTTAAAATAAAATTCATTAAAAACAAATTAATAACTTCGAAAGTTATTAAATATTGATTAATTATTATATGTATTAATTAATTATAAAATTATATTCTAGTAGACTGTTAAAAGTGAATATTTACAAAAAAAAAAAATAATAAATAATAAAAATTAAAAAATAATTATATAATAAAGAAACTAAAATTATCAATTTTTGAAAATAGGAATATGTATTTTATTCATATTTATAGTTTGTATATTGTTTAAGAATAATGATGAATTTATAAAAAAGGAATTTAATTAGAATAAGATTTTTATGAATGATACTAATAATTATTATAAAACTTATGAAGCATATTTATAGTTTATATATAAATGAATTTCAAATATTTAAATTAAGCATTTCGACATCAAAGTAATCAAAATGAATATTTTTCAGAAATATATTTCTATTGAACAATTGTACAAATATTAAATTTTTCCAATATTACAAAGATATGAACACAATAAAAATTCTGAACATCTTGATAATACTTCATCAATCAAGCGCCGAGTCCAATGAAAATAAATCGAGTCAAAAGTATGCGGTTATAAATTACGCGATAAGATTGCTTTTCTGAAGTTAATAAAAACGAGACTTCTCATTTCTAAAGTCATCATGAAACATCATCCTGAGCCATTCATAATTATAAAACACTGAACAGATTGAAGCTATTATTTATAATGATTCATTTCGATGATTTGAATATCATATTGGAAATTATTCAATTATTACATTATTATTGATAATTTCCATTTTTATTTATAATAGGACTTTTTTCCGTGTTTTTATTTTTAAGATTGAGATTCAGAAAATATCTTATTTACTTTTCAACTGCTTTATTCAGGGTGAAAGAATTGGGTTTCGTTCATTTCTATTAAATTATTCCTGTGGAAGTTTTGCACGAGTTGATTTTACACTATAAATAAAGTCGACAAAGTTTTATATGTGAATAATTTTATCTTGCTTTAAACAATTTTTATATTTTTTTCTTCTTTTTTTCGTTAAATTAATTTAATAAAATTTATTCGAGTATACTAATAAATAAAAAGTATAGTCGAATTTATTGATTTATTTTTATTGATTAACGTATTACTATTGGTTATGTAGTAATGATATTTCAAACTAGAGGGCGCAATTAAATCCTCATTAGAAGATATATTTATAGATAATAAAGCTAGGATATTCAAAGTTATTAAATTTTTGCAATTTATAATCTTTATAGAATATTTTGTCCGTTTTGAGGACTCTTTATAGTTGAGGCTTAACAAATATAATTATATAGGTAATATTTATTTATTTTATTTAAATTTCACAAAATAATAATATAATAATATTTAAATGAGAATATCTTTCGAAAGAAAAAATTCTTCATTTAACTCTATTGTTCCAATGTACATATATATTAGAAGTTGAAATTAAGAAATATTTTTCTCGAGAATTTTTCAGACATACTAAATTAATTATCTTAAATTCTCAACCATACAAAGTTTTTCCTATTTTCTTTCCCGAATGTGTATGAAGCATCATTACATGTCAGCTCAATGGTTTCATCAATAAGAATCCCAATATTTTATATCCATGACACATTTTCGTGGCAATTTTGCAATACATTAGTGATTTTTTTTTTTTTTTTTGCTGGTCTTTTTAATTATTATTTTTAATAAGATAAAATTTTCTATCGACTTTCTTACGAGTATAAAGGAAAAATATAGTGAGATAAAAAAATAAGTAATTTCCGCGTAATCAATGTGCAAGTATATTTGTCCGTGAATAAGAAATCAATTAATGAGTTTTTATATTGTGTAATATATAAACTAATTGTGCTAGTAATATAATGTACATTGTCTGTATAGTACTTAAGGATGTTGGTGAATCTCTAAGGATCTTTACAAAAAATTTTTTATAGAAATCTTAGATTTATTAAATTTTTAAATGCTTCATCGTATGATTTTCTGTCTTTATCAATTCTCAAGATACGAAACTAATCATATTTAATTAAAAAAAATTTATACTATAAGTTTTTAATATTTTTTTTTTGCAATATAACCTGCCTTTTCAGCATTTACTTTTGCAACCCATTAATATTAATTAAATTAGTTTAGTGTCTAAAGGGATTGCAGTAGTGATGATTCTCATCTACTGTCCTAGGAAGATGACTTATGACATCAAGTGCCGACATATTGTCCTAAATCTTTAAATTCTTAGGTCTGTGAGATTTCCGGGGTTGCCAGTGCGGGCGGCGGTGTAGTGGTTGGGACTGGAGTCGTGGTATCAACCGGTGTCGAGGTGTTAACTATCCTCTCCTCGAGAAGCCTGATGATAGTCAGGTCTTTTGAAAGATCCTTGTCATTCGCAGTCTCCGGGTGCTCTCGGATGTATCTGAGTAGCCTCTGCCGCGCAAACGTCAAGTTTCCTTTTATGTCGAGGTGATATCTCTAGAGTTCGCGGATCACATCCGCCTTCCTCAGGGCTTCATTTCTATGGCTTTAAATATTGGTTTAATTCCTATGGGTTTTAATGGATGTTTAAACTAGCTATCCCCGTTCGAGCGCCATGTATAGATACGACCTTCGGATGGTAGTGGGGCCAGCCACTTAGGTCGTGAGAGGAGGCCGAGTTGCCCCGACATTTGGGCGCGAGGTTAAGCAACATGTAGTCGAAAAATAATTTATAGTTTCCACATCATTATAATTGAAAAATATTTTGAACTTTATGTTTTACTTTCCTTAACCTATTTTATTATTATTTTACGTTATTATATAAAACTGTTTTTTTTCATAATTTAATAAAAAAGTTGTTAATATTTGATAAGTTTAACCAAATTTCTAGTTTCACTAATATCTAGTAACTGTTGTTCACGTTTGCCCAGTGATTTTAGTTTATGCTTGAAATACTTTGTTATTAAATATTAGTCGACACGCTAATGCACGTGGACACGGGCCTGCTGAGAAATCAACAAGAAGCTCTATTTTGGAAAACAACATTTTTCGTTTATAAGTTTATACGACAAATCTAAAAAAAATTATCTTTTTTGTTACCGTTAATCAAATAATATATATATATATATATATAAAATTTTCAATATTTATAGGATTTAAACATTAATCAAATGTTAAAATATGTGTAAAACAAATGTAATAAAAGGACTACAAAAACGTTGTCAAAACGTTGGTGTACAATTAATAAACAAGAATAATATTTTAATTCACACTTGTATTCGCTAATCTCTATAACGGAAGTCGGAGTTCATATTTACATGCAGTATAATCAAGATAATTAATTATAATTAAAAACATAAATATTTATAACATAAATATAAATATATATTATTCGTATCAATAAAATTGTCTCTTGTCAACAGATAATAATGTATTAAAATATGTAAAAAAAATAATAGTAGGATGACTATTTATAAATTTCAATAAATTATTCTGAATATGTTTGCAATAATAAATTTAGTGGTCTATTATTAACAAATTTTTAAATATTTTGATTTAAGTTTACATAGTAATATTGCTATTTCTTACATTGTTATTAAACAAGTCGCTAATAATAACATATAAAAATTAAATAGAATTAAGTAAAATTCATTCATTAACGTTTTAATTTGTTACATATAAATACTTAACAATTGAAGCATATTTTTAATAATTGATATGTGTATATAACAAATCAAAAGAACATTGCACTGATTAGGTCAGAGTTGTCTGGGAATAATTGCAATAGATATTCTCTGCAATCAAAATAAATTATATATTTGCTTTTCATGCGAATAATATTTACTATAAATTCCCCTTTCCTTTTTCTGGACCATTTCTTCCAAGTGAAAGTCTTAATAGTATCGAAGACCCATTTTGTGGAGAGGGTAAAATGTAATTAAAATTAAATATTAAAATCATCCATTCCTTGTATGAATGGTTGAAATTATGTATAAATAAATAAATAAGTAAAATCATCTTTTCATTAATAATATAAGAATCAATTTTTTTAGTAAAAGCAATATTGCAATAAGTCTTACGTACACAATGAATATTTTATAATTTGAGATACACGTTACACAATATTTCTTAAAAAAATTATTTTATTAACACACATTTTTATATTTGACTATGTCTGCTTAATTCAATAAGACTAATTTTATAAGATAATTGAAATATCGTATGAATTGATTTTGTATTTAAATGCAAATTATTATTTTGATTTATTACAACATTTTAAATTATAATGAACTATTTTTTTAATACAATAAAGCTACTGGGTATCCTGAGTTTTAAAAATTATGTAGTCAAACTTGAATCATTTTTTATTCTATTTGTATTGAAATGTTAGGCTACAGCAGCTGTCTGTCGATTAAGATATAACTAATAATATTAAATTTAATTATGTTCAGATTGAGCAATCAAATATTTATCCTTAAAAGATCCATTCAGTATAACCATAAATTATTTACATTATGTGTGGTAGATATTATGTACTGGAATTGAGTCTGGTCAATAATGATCCACTGACGTTTATGTATACAAAACAAAAATGAATGTATAGTAATGAATTTTTATTTAAAGCAAACATTATGAGGAAAGAAATATGACTGCTCAAAGTAATATAAAAATAAAGTTTTTATGAAAATGTGTCTTGAGATCTTTTTGTGTTTTAACAAAGGATACCACTGATTAAAAAAGAAAAAAAAAATTGCATGAAATAAAATAACTAATCCAAATGTTTTTCTATATTGTACATAAACTTTTAATGCCTCGAAAAAAAAAAAAAAAATAATCTCCTTGAAAAGCCAACAAATTTCTCGAATTCGAGAGCTGTGCATGTGACTTTAAAACGAACACTCGGCTTCTTATGTTTGCAGAGACACCCGAATCAATAATCTCCTGGACAATCTCCTGTCGCGCATGGAACACTACGCTGACAACTTGGAGAATCTCGTGGCCGAGCGCACAGCTGACTATCTCGAGGAGAAGCGAAAGTGCGAAGAGCTACTCTATCAGTTGTTGCCCAAGTGAGTTTCCTCCTCTGCTGCTTGTTTTTCCTATTTTCCTCTACCCGGGAAAACGAGATCTCGGTAACTCCTATTGCCAGCGCGGTATTAAAAGAGGTCGTCGGCAAGAGGCCCCCGAGGAAATCTTAGGGATGTCATACTTCGCTGCCCTCCAATGAAATAAGAATGCCGTGGAACTGATGATCCGAATGGATTCTTTTCTCTAGCTCTTAATTTTTTTATCGCAATCTCTTTTGAGTTGTGCAACTTCTTCCTCTTCCGTTTCTTTTATTTATAACTAATTTTACGGCTGTCGATAGTCGGCGGTACTTGTTTTTCCTACTTTCTCGGACATTTGAATTTTACTTTTAATTCCTTACAACTTTATTCCCTTTGTAAATGCTAAATTCAATTAATGTTGAATAGCTTTTTATACTTCATTATCAGTTTAAAATCGATTATAAATCTATTTTTAACTATCATAATATTTAATTCGATTCACTTTTTACGTTACTCAAATCTTTTTTTTTTCTATTTATATTCGTGCGGACGTACTATATAAAAATCAAAGAATAAAAAATCCGACATTGATATATAACTTACGTTTGATATTTAGGAATAAGGAGTATATTTAAATTAAAAAATCCATTTCGAGGATAAAAATTGAATGCCTTGAAAAGTTTTTTTGGAACCTTATGTAATTAAATAGGATTAAATTACGTTGCAAATTTAGTTTTATCACATAAAAAATAGTGCCTTTATTTGAATATAAATATACTAATATATATGTATGTATATATAATAAATAAAATGGAATAATAATCAACTTTAATTTAAAAATTATTACATTTACATTAAAATCATGTTAAATTAGACTAATTGTACACTATGGCATTGTTTTTATACTTTTATACCACAATAGAAGTAGAAAAAAGAGAAAATAACTTTGTTTTTTTTTGCTAAACGACTTCTATGCATTTCGTTAACATCAATGTATGGAAAACTTTGAAGCATTGCACAACGAATTCTACTTGCTTTAAAATTACTGCGTGGCTTAATAAGTATACAAACATATACAATTAAAATATCAAATTTTTGTATATTATTTGGTATTTTTAAAGGAAATTCCATGTGTATTGTGATTTCAACTAATTACCCCTTTATTTTATATTATAACTTCTCACATGTCGTTGTTGAATTATAATTTATTTCGGACTTATTGTAGCTTCAGCAGGATTTCATGTACAAATAAGCTTATGAATTATGAACTTTAGATAAAACATCGATATAAATGAGCGTTAGAAGTTTGACTTACGAAACTATTTAGCGACAAAGGAAAGTATGTAGAATTATAGTTTAATAATTTTAGTAAAAACACTTAACTTATCATTTCGTAATAGTCATTCCTCTTTTATAATTAAAAACTGGCTTAGAACTTGCAATATGTGTATAAATAGATTAAATAAAAAATTCTTCTGAAATTTATACTTGTAACTATAATTTTTTAATATAATAAAAAATGATTTTTTTCTATTGTACGTAACGAATACTAAATATAAAAAAGAATAATTCATGTAATTAAAATACAAATATTAATCTTTAAAAATGAAAAATAAGAATTTCTAATAACAATAACTTGATGAAATTTAGAATAAAATATAATTGCATTATTTTAAAAAAAATTATAAATAATACAAAAATTAGAATATCAAACAATTTAGTAATTAAAAATTAAATTAATTATAAATATTTTCAAGTTATTATGGATTGAACTAATAATATTAATATGCAATTTATATAATATACATAGAAATGCATAAAACAATGGATATATTAATAATATTTAGTATTAAATAAGTAATCACATTTTTTGATTCCTCATATATATTATTTAACTAGTTGATAGTCTATAGAATTATAATTTTAAGAATATTATTTATTTTAGAATATTTTAATTTTATTGTAATTTTAGTCTCGAGTTTATAATCCTTATAACTTAAAAAAATCAAGTTCACTAATTCAATGTATTCAAATATTACAGACCTATTTCTAATAGATAAATTTACTCGCAAATTTAAGTTCTGTGAAATTACGATCTTTAATTAAAATTCTATTACCTTGAGAAATACGAATAAATGAATTCTTTCCGTTAGTAGATTCTAATAGGCTCTGCCAGTCATATAATTTCATCATTTAAAGTATAATTAAAAGAAGGATCTCTCATTTACACTCAGTGTACTAATCTATTTTTTAAATTATTATGCCCTTTTTCCTTCTATGTTCTAATTAAAAAACAGATATTTCAAACTGAATATTCAATTAAATACATTGTGAAATTATAATAATTTAACTTTGTCTATTTAGATGATTAATAATGTTATTGTATTATATATATATATATTAACATTTTTACCAATCACACCAAATATATAAATTCTACAAAACATTTAAAGATAAAAAATACAATTTCAGATAAAGGCACCATTTTATAAAAGTAATTGCAAACAAACCTATATATTTTATAAAACAATTTATTGTATTTGTTTAAAATAATAAAATATAATGGGAGTAGATGCATGGAAATACAAAAGATTTTTAAAATATTACAAATAACGACGAAAGCAATTTAAAAAATACTGTGCATAGCTGCTAATATGAAAAATAAAAATAAAGGAGTAAAGTAATAAATGAATTGTAAGGAAAGGCGAGTATATACTATCGATTACATATTTGTCTCAATATTTTTTATCCGCAGATCTGTCGCATCGCAGCTTATACTTGGCAGAAGCGTAATCGCCGAAACATACGACCAGGTGACAATTTATTTTAGTGACATTGTTGGCTTTACGAGCCTCTCCGCTGAAAGCACACCACTACAAGTTGTGGATCTTCTCAATGATCTATACACGTGCTTCGATTCCATTATTGAAAACTTTGACGTTTATAAGGTGAGTCGAACATCATCTACCCCTTTAAATAAATGATGTATTATGAGATAAATTTGTCAGAAATTCGCAGAGGACTTTTTCAAAATAATTTTTTAAACTCAATATTTATATGCTTTTCTCTCTCTCTCTCTCTCTCTCTCTCTCTCTCTCTCGCAACGCACAAAACTACAAATAAATCGTTTTTTATCGCGATTCGAAAAAGGATTTATTCATTTATTTTATACGAATCTCTTTTATTTGTCCGTACATACATATAAAATATATATATATATATATATATGTACAAATAAATAAAGCACATAAATAAAAAATCATTCGCGGTAATTGTAAATAAATTTTTTTTTGAAAAATTGTTTTGTTATCGATACCACATGCAAATTTTCAAATATTAATTTTCAATCATTCCTTTGAAAGTAAAAATACTATTTCCTCGTCTATTCAGGAAGTAATTTTTATTTAAGTTTATGAAACTGTGAAAATCAATTTTTTTGTTTTGAAATTTTTCTTATACATATATATAGGATATAGGAAGAATTATTTAAATTTGAAGATAAAATTGAAGAAGTGAATATATTTATTAAAATAAATATTTTGAAATATGAATTATCAACTATCTTAATTAATATTGTTGTTAATTTTTCGATGTTGGATGGGAAGAATTCAAACACTTCTTGTTTTGGAAAGCAGCAAATTTTTTATTCACGAATCCGAATACAACACAAATGAACAGTTCAGTTGTCAGAGCATCTGATTACAAAATTTATCTCGCACGCAATTAGGCCTTTTGGCCCCGCCCTTCACGACCCGATTTTCATTTGTCTTTTCCAAGAATCAAAGGACGGTTGAGCTTATCACTTCAACCGAACAATCTTCTCGCGCAATTTCCCTGCACTCATGTACACGTACACATACACACACACCATTCATTACCCCTGGCATAAAAAACTCCCGACTTACCGGCGGAAGAAAAAGCCCATATAATCTATGCGTATCACTCTCGCGAATTTATACAAGATCATACACAAAATTGACGGGACGTCTTCGCCTCCAGAAAAAACCCGCATTAGGCTAGAAAAGTGAGAGAGGATAACGAGTCATACCGCGAGAGTGAGAGAGACAGAGATCACAAGACTCGGCCGAAGCATGCGTAAGACAGAGAGACATAAAATGAAGACATCGACGAGATAGTCTTTCCCCCTCACACATACGCATTCTTACATACGTACACACATCCCTCCCCGTTCACACAAAACGGCGGAGCTATACGTGTGACCAATGAGCCAATTGTTGCAGATCTTGGCTAAGCGCTCAACAACAACAAATATCGCATTTTAATAGCCCTCAAAACAACAATTTCACATGCGGGCGTCCCCGCGAATCCTGGACGTATTACTACTGGGAACAACCTTCCAGTTCCATCACCAAAAATTGTTAAAAATATTTATGAATATTAAAGACGTTCAAAATTACTATATAAAATAATATATGTATTTCTAATTCTTCTTATATAAATATTTAAATATTCTACAATACTTGATTTCCAATCTTCTCAATTTATTTAAATGATTCACTAGTAGCGCGGTGCGTTCTGTTTTATTGTTTCAAATACATAGTAAATACATTAAAATCTTACTCAACACGTTTTCACAAAACGCATTTTTCTTTACTATAAATATAATGTAGAAAAAACAATTTGAAAGATATAGATAGAAAAATGAATTGCAATGAATGTTTCTTGAATAGCATCGATAAAACGCGGATCGATAAACTTTGAAAGACATTTGGTATCATATCACGCGCGTGATTCTTACCATCAGCAATTGGTTGTATAGAGAAAACTTTTTCTCACCCAGATGTAACAAAAAATAGCGTTAAAACCTTAAATGACTTGTACTTTCGAAATCACAGAAGTTTTTCACGTAATTTTGAGACCTTGAATTCCGCATTCTTGTTGGTTGCTCAATAAAATATCTTGAAATTCTATATGAATGTCGGAATGAAGAAATGAAAAAGAATTCTGATAGTGTAGGAGAAAAAATCGAATACAATCAGCAAAAGGATTTTTTTTATTTAAGACTGTATACAATTGACAAGTAAACATGAAACAAAATATTTTAAATAAAAAAAAATCTAATAGATTTTGTTTTATTCACAAATATGACGACTTGTGTAATGTGTTAACACTAGGATTCGTATAATATAATATTGATTTATATATACTTTTTATAAGAGTTACTGGGGCAGCAGTCAGAGGGAAAAGTTTAGCTATTCTGAGAATTTAAAAATTCTGAACAAACATTGGCTAGTAGAGAAAAACTGGGAGAAGTTAATGGTAGGTCGAATGAAGTTTTTTGAGAGTTCGGGAGTTTTCTAAAGCAACAGGGAACAGATAGGTTTTCTATTTTCGGAAGATATAAAACAAAAAATTCTGTCCAACAAGAAGAGACTTATTGAAAAATCATAATAGCACTGATAATATTTTAAGTTGCTACAAAAAATTTAATGAAAAAAATATATAGAATACCGCAAAATGATATTCTTCCTAGGAACTTTCCTATTCGAAATAGTGTTAATAATGTGTTTAACTCCTGAGGGGATCCTGGAAGAATAAACTAAGAAGATCTTTAGATTGATGATCTTGTAATATTTCCTTGTCTGTGAGACCTTATGAAACGTTGATGAGTAGTGTATTCATTTTATTAGACTCCAAAAATTTATTGATAGCATTAAAATCGGCTATCATTGAAGGATAAATTCGTATAGAGTTTATTAACAACTCATCTGAAGTAGAAAGAATTACCCGCAATCTTGACTTGAATCATGAACCATAATTTTTACTGTTTATATTTATGGAGAGAGAAGGCCTATATTTAATTGCGATAAATGTGATTTAGAAATCATTATGATCAATAACTTTCGAGTTAAAACAGACTTTTTAGAGGTTGGAGATTTCTGAAATATCGAGAGCGAGAACGTTAGGCGGGTAATCGATACCATTAACAAAGAGGTTATAGGAATTAACAGATTTATCTTGATTCCGATTTCTTGTCGATCTTACTGGGATGAATGTATCTTTGGCCTTAGGAAGAGCGGGGAATTTATCGTTTTATTATGAATGAGAAGTAGAAAAATCAATTTTAGTGGGAACTGAGGCAGTTGCAACGGGTGCGCGGTAGGCCACGAGTAGATCCTGAAGAACATTTACACGATTTATATGTTTTACAAGGACATTCAAAATAGCATTCAGTGATAATAAATTGAATGATTCCCTAGTAATTACATTGGCCGAACTCGTGATACAATCTTCAAAGAGCTTCGTGATCGCAAACCAACCGAAGAAAGATAAAATTGAAAGAGAAATATTGCTCTGAAAAAAATGAGTTACATTTACAATAAAATGTTTAAACTATAGGTTTTTGTTGCCACCATGCACGTCAAGTAATATTCAGACAGGCAAACTCACTAAAATGTTTAGTTGACTTGAACTATGGCCACGAAACAATGGACCAATGAAATAGAATTTCCACAACATTTAGTGATTATTCTCTAGGAGTGTTGGTACGTGAATGTAGTACTCGGTTATTATCACTATTATTATTATTATTATCACTATTATTATTATTATTATCACTATTATTATTATTTTACTATCACTAGATGTAAAAATGGCTTATTATTTAATACGTCTTTTACATCTACGAATTGATTCCTCAGGAAAATGTCGGAGATCATACTGAGAAATTCACTCTTATAGCTTAGTAGAAACATTTTTAGCCCGTTTGTTTTTATTAAATTAATATTTGAATTGTTAGCACTCGTGAATTATGGTTTATTCATATAATGCATTTGGGTTTGATGCTGAGCAGAAGATTTTTTTCTGCAAACTATATACATTGTCGTAGTATATTGAGACTTTAAGTATGGGTAGGTAGATGCGTATAACTTTAAACATGTATATATATGTGTGTATACATTTGTGTATGAGTACCCAAAAATTTTTTATCTTATTATTTTTTTATAAATTTTTAATTTATTAATAACTACAAGATTTCATTAAGCTCTTGATGTAAACTTTACTTTCTACATGTTTTTGGTCTGAAAGCTTATTAAATAATATATTTTTAGATGATGAAATTACTTAGTTAATAATAATGAGATTTTTAAAATGATAAATGGTAGTTTTAAAAGATTAAAAGATCAATATAATTACTATAACAGTCAATATTTGTAAGCTTTTATAAGAAGCTTATTAAAATAATTTTTTAAAATTTATGAAAGTGAGTAACACTGACTTTTAAAAATTTTTTTCTATAAATTTCTTTAAACTTTATTTATCTAATTAATGAAAATTTGATAAAAATAAAGAATGCATGATAAAGTATTACTTAAATTTAATTTCAGATAAGAAAATATGCGTTAAAATATTTAATTGAATGTTTTAAAAAATAATTATCCATTTTATTTTAAATTATATATGTTTTATTCGAAAATTATTTTTAATTTTATAAATAAAAAGATATTATTCAGAAACTTAGTTTTTTGGTTTTAACGGAGGGATTAACAATACTTGTATGAAAGCAATTTGAACTCAAATACACAAATACATATTTATATAGAAATAAAATTTATATTAAACATCTAATGTGCAATTTAAATACATCTGTTCCCTTACTTTGAACAAATTCAGTTAATTACTTGCTGTGCAATATTTTGTTATGTACAAGTGTCATCCATATCCATTAAAAGATCCATGTATAGAATAGTGTACTATGTAGCTATTAGAAATCAAAATGAAAGTTTAAATGATGTTTTTAATGAGTTTTTTTATTATAATTATATTCTGTTGTACTTATTGTACATTCGTATTTTTAAGAAAATTATTGAATAATTGTCTAGAAATTGAAATACAGAATCTGTCAGGGTATAAACTATTAATGGATTAAAAATCTAAAATTATGATTATTTATATTTACAATGTCTCGATGTTCAATAATATTTTATTCTTAGACATGATTAGTTTAAAAGAAACATATTTCATTAAGAAGTTATGTTATTAAAAATTACAAAAATGCACATAATATTTTACAGAATATTGGAAAATTATACAAGTTTTATTGATGCATTATAAAATCTGTCTATATTTATTATTAATAGAAACGTGAAAAATCATTATAATTAATTTTATATATGCAAATTTGAATGATGAATATTCTTGTAAAAGTATCCTAATCAAAAGTAACTTATAATTATATGATTCGATATTTTTCCATAGCTGTATAAATGATCGTGCAATTGCTCCGTCACTAAAATTCAAATCCTTGTTTAATAAATGTTTCAGGTAGAAACCATCGGAGATGCTTACATGGTAGTTTCCGGTTTGCCAGTAAGGAACGGCATGAATCATGCAAGGGAAATAGCGAGAATGAGTTTGGCCCTAAGGGACACGGTCATGACGTTTAGTATCCGTCACAGGCCCAACGAACAACTCAAACTCCGAATTGGTATGCATAGCGGTAAGTTTAACTTTCATTTATAAATTATTGTTAAAGCATTTTATGAGAGTAAGGATTTTATGATTTGAGTAAATCACCTGGGATGCGGATCTCGCAGATTAAAGTAATGTTATTTCTGAATATATTTATATTAACTGCATTACAGGTATAATTAAGTGTTTCCGTTATTTACCTCGTTAATTAACTTTAATGATCCTTTACATGACGTTTTTCTGGAAATTATTCCGAGGAGCGTAAAATAATATAAATTTGTAATTCAATATTAATTATTTGCATTTGCTTATAAATTTAATTTGTTTTAATGTTAATTTTTATTGGTAAATTATTTAAAAATCAAATGTTTTCATTAAAAAAATGTACCTATATTTGAAAATATTGGAATCCATATTTTCAAATATAGTTGATAAATCCATTTTTATATATTTATATAAATCAAAGTATTGACGTTTACTGTTACTGTAATTTGAAGGACTTTGGGATTGGGTGATGTGGGTCCAAAAAGAAAACCTCTGATTCACTGGCAAGCTCAATTATTTATTTTTTATAATAATAAAATCACTCGCTCGTTGCTCAGACGCATCTGAGCCGCCGTACAAGATTTCAAACGCACTGGGCCGCAAGCCCCGCCCTCCGTCGACCGATTTTCCCTTGTTTTTCCCGAAAAAAGGGCCGCCGCGCTTATCGTCTTTAACGGCTCGACTTCTCAAATTTTCGCCTTCCGAAATCGCGTAACTCTCACACAATTTACGTACATTTTCTCATTTCCTTGGCATAAAAAACTCTCCGCTTGCCGGGAGAGAAAAAGTCTGTACAAATTACTCATTCACACTCATTCTTTTTTACAATTCAACAATAATTAATACGCAGCGAGACGGGCCGAGTTACCCTGAGAAAGAGAGAGAGAGAGAGAGAGAGATCAGCAAGCAGATCGGCCGAAATCATGCAGCATAGGTGATAAAAAGGGCATCCGACACACATCCTCGTTCTTCCCGCATGCACCCACCCCCTTCACTCAAAACGGCGAGGCTACACGTGCGTCCCTTCGAGCTTTTTTTTTTTTTGCTGTACTTGACCAAGCGCACGCCAACAAATTTGCGCATTTTATAGGTCCCAAATAACTGCGGGCGTCCCCGCATCTTGGACGCACGCCTACTAGGATAAAAATCCCAGTTCCGTCCCCAACAGTTACCACTTTATCTTTTTGATTAGCATTTCTTGTTAATTCGTCTGAAAATTTATATTTTTTTAAATATTTGAAAAATTATATTTTCAAATGTCACACCTTTTACGAAAAGCTCCTGCATATAACTTTTTATCTTTATAAATTCGATGGTTCATTAAATTAAAACTTTTGTAAGCTATTTAACGATATATAAAATACATATTTTTTTAAGAACAAAAAAAATATATTTTAATCTATGTATAAAATATCTTATATTAATAAGTTATATTTTGTAGAAAGAAATGGTAACAAAAACTTAACTTAAAAAATACTTTAGAAGTGGAGATATATAAACTCTAACATGAAATTGTTGGAATTTCCTAATTATCGTTTAATATACAAATATGAATATATATTTTACAATAAAATGGCACCTTAAGTTTTACTGGTACGAATTCGAGGTTTTAAAAATAATATTTATTGAAAAATAAAAGTATCTAGACAACTTCGCGTAAAGTTTTATTTGTAACAAGGTATTAGTCTTATAAAACATGTATTACGGGTCGTAAATGCATGAAACATTTTTTTTTCTAAAACTTCTCAAAGAGCTAAAGTTTTGCCAATTTTCCATCATTTCCGCTAATTTTCATTTCGTTTGCATTTAATTTGTCGATGTTGGTTACTGCATAATTGATCCATTTACTACCTCTTTATCGGCTTCTTTAATCTAACACATGCATGCTTCTTTTTTTTTTTATTTCAAAGAAAATTTAATCGATAGACATAAAAATAGTTCGATTGTCTTTAGACAGGCAAAGCCATAACATAATTATAAGCAACCATAATATTTTTTCAACTAGTTCTTTAGTGACTTGAAGCCTTTGACGCGTATGCTTCCATGTTTACCTTCAACCCCATATCTTGTAAGTACGTTTAAGTAAAGGCCTTTTGAGGTGAGATACAAGTCTGCATCGAGCAGTTAGATCAATTAATATTTCACCAGGTCGACCTCGCATGTTGACCCAGTAAACCTGAATTTCCATACGGAAACCTCGAATAACGAACTAGTGCTCACAAACCCTACTTTAAAATTTTTGGACTTTCCAATTTATTTTGATTTTATCAATGACTGGATGAAAATGAAGATATCTACATACAAAAGCGTGAAAGAAGAAAAAAGAGAATGAGAGAGGGAAAGAAAGAAAAAAGACTCAATAAAACACTAAACATTCATTTAATTCATGCAAAATAATATAACGCATTCGTGCATGTACACACTCGTATATACACACACACAAATTTATTAACGTTCTTGTATCTAAAGTCCTGTACATTCATACATATAAATATGAATTCTTATATATTTATATATACACACTCGTTCGTTACATATGTAACTGCATACATACACTCTTTCTTCCTTAACAGGATTAAAAACATAAATAGAAAATGTATATTTAAGTTCATGTATATATATTATAGAGTATTATTTTTTCCATACAATAAGAACTCAAGGATTTCAATCTTTTAAATGATATATTTTATGTTGACTAACTCCTTCAATATAACTTTGGAATGTTAAAAGGAAAAAATTTAGGTAGCTTTGTATACTCTATTTATTCTTTAATATAAAGAAAGAAAATTACTCCAGCCTTTTTAACTTTTTTCTTTTACTTATCTATTTTTTCAAAAACAACATATGTACTAGAACGTATACTTACACATATAAAATAAACTTAGCAAATTAAAAAACTTAGAAAGGTATTTTGTTTTCGTATCAATTAAATAAAATTCTATTGTGACCAATTACACGGGTACATCAACCTATTTTGAAATTACTCCATTAACTCATTTGTCTTTTATTTTTAAAACATTCAGTAGAGTAGTCGAAAACGTTACAACTGTTGTTTCTTTATTTTTAGTTTAGTTTGCTTAATCTCATGTTCCTTTTTATTTCTTTTTACTTTAAAAGAAATTCTATTCCTCAAGTATCACATTCTTTGACAATCCTCTTTTTATTTTCCATTTTCAATTCAATTAGTAATGATAAAAAAATTATATACCATTGTATTACTATTTATTACACTATCATATTACTTAAAATATAGGAATATATTTAAAATACAATAAAAAATAATATTCTTAATTAAAAATAAAAATACAATGAATAGATTTATAAAATATTATATTTTTTATTAGACGATATTAAACATATAAATATAATAAATCTGCAAGTATATATAAATAAAATATATTTTTAAATATATTAATTGTATCTGTATACCGAAAAATAGTATACATTGAGCAAATTTTACCAAACATATTCCTATGTTTGGCAAACGTATCATTTTCCTTAAAGATCCAAAAAATTCGAAGAGGCTGATTCCCAATTTCCTTCTTTTTACTCAGATTCCTATATACTTTGATTGAACAAGTGTATCTTTAAAGAGAAGGGGAGAATCTTTTCGAAGAAGTTCAATATATTAAGTAATTACTAATTTCCGTGTACGATCCAGTAAATTAATAATCTAATTGATAATTAAGTGATACATAATTAAATACATAAGTTAATATTTATGATGTGCTAAATGTAATTATATTACTATAAAGTATATATAAAAGTAGCTTTTAATGCATACTGAATGTGATCAATAAAAAAACTTTTAATGCTGTATCGCTGACTATTCAATACAATTTTTTTTATTCAGTTTTTTTTTAAATAAGAAAATTTTTTTTTTTTATTTATATATTGCACAGATTAAATTTATTCAAAAATAAACCGAAATCAATAAATATTTAATGTCGAATTGTTTAAATATATCGACCTGATGTTCACAAATAAGAAATGTTGCAAATTGAAATTCTAAAATTCTAAAAGTAAAATAATATACAGTGGAAAATAAGTCAGTTTCATATAGGTCACTCGGACGATTGGTCATTTTATTTATAAATTTTTTATACTGATAAAAATATTTATTTATTGTGATATTATAATCGTTAATCTTATTATTATTTAATTAAAACTTTTATTTTTATATTTTTACATTTATTCATGAAAAGATCAAATGTCCTTATGATTACATTAGATAAACAAATTTTTGTCAATTTGTTTCAAGTTAATTAAAATGATTGATTACTAACGACGACAAGTTATATAATATACAGTAGGTAAACATATTTGTATCTGTTTACATCTTTTGTTTTTATATTTTATCATTTTTTGAATGATATACTTATTAGAATTTTAGAAAATTAAATGATGTAAGAATTGATCGATAATGGATGTTTTCTTATTTACCTGAGTATCTTGTAAGCTTAATTGTATTTTACATATTCTTCAATTCTTAAAATACAAAATTATCTATTATAAATGATGATTTGAGATTTATTCTCTACTCGCTTCTTGATGATGCAAACTTACTCTTCCTCGCCAATTTTTTATTTCTTAATATTTTTATAAAGGTATTTATAATACATCTATACATATTTATAAAACGCATATGTATCTAAAAAATAAAAAAACAAAAATATCACTTTGAATTTTTCATATTATCAATCAGATGACAGTATATTTATATTCTTTCATTTCATAGCATTTATATCATGCTTTTTTTACCATAATATAATTATTAACAAAATTACATTTACCTACATAACATATATATTTTTAATTTTATTTTTCTACATATACATGGTCTATTCACGAAGTATCGAGTTTTTCTTTCTTTTTTTTTTTTAAAGGCTCTATTGGTCGTAGCGATTTAGGAGAGGTCTTAAAATTTAGAGTAGAGTTTTTTCTATTTGTCCCTTTTTTTGCTTTTTCGATGATTGAAAGCGCCAGGATTTTGCTTCGCGCGAAGGATGTTTTTCAGTTTATGGACACGTCTGATGGAATGATTGTTAGAACAGATATACACGATAAATTTTATTTGTGGCTTAATAAAATACTGTAAAGACTTGCAAATATTAAAAAAATCTTTAAGAATAAAATAATGCGTAAATTACATTTAAAAAAATCACATAATACTCTCAAGAAGTTCACCGATTATTCTTGTTCCCAGCACCCAAAACCAATCCAAAATCGATTTTAACATCTAACGCTTTCGCAAAAATTGGAATTTAAACCATCATTTAAGGATTAGGGTGTGCGAAAAAACTCCTAATTTAATAAAACATGCATACAGTTACCCTTCAAAACCTTTTTTATCATTAAAAAATCTTTAAAGTGTTTTTTTAAAATTGTCAGCCAAAATTTTGTTTTGGCACTAGTAGCTTTATCGCGTAGTGTTCAAAAATCGAAAAAAATCCTTCGAAACAAAATACTGCCGCTTCTAATAATCGAAAAAACAAATAAAAGAGGGGACAAAAAGAAAAAAACTTCTCCCTACATTTTAAGACCTCTCCCAAATTGCTGCGACTAATAATTGCCAAATGAAAAAAAAATCTATACTTCGTGGATAAACCATGTATATATAATAGTATTTTCTGCTGATTTAATAAGTAATTCAAACAATACATATTAAAATGTAGACTATCGATCAATTTTACTAAACTAGAATCACATCAGCGTTGATGTTATACATTGAATGTGTATTCTAAATCCTGAAAGGAATATAGAGGAGACGATGTAATACTAATCTTACGCTATTCCCGCTGTGTAAACAACAATTTAAATACAGATCCTTGTATTATCCCTCAATTATGCAAATAAGCTTAAGCTTTTGTCTAATTACCTACATATTCTCACCTCAAATTATTTTTAAGGAAACATTAAGGAACACATAATAAACTTAATTTTCACACATTTATATAATAAGCTTTTATTAAAAACATTTGTATAAAATTTTAGCTGTTCATTAAATGTTTTTTAATTTATTTGCACCGTTTCTTGAACACTTAACACCATTTATAATTGTCATTTATTGCAGTCTTCCATTTTGTTTTATAGAAATAAATTTGTGGATGTCAAACAGAGATTATACTACTTAAACTTTCTTCCATTTTATCCTTTAAACAAACATGTTTATATTGTAAAAAGTAAATTAAGTGATCAAATTCATCTTTTTATAAATAGTAACATTATTTTGAAACAGCACATGTATTATGTACATTTTCTCAATTTACGATTAATCTTTCATTTTCAATTAATCCTAATTTTAATATAAATTTAGATGAATTTATAGTAAATATTTTTTTCCATGATATTTTTAATTTTAAGATTTAAGATCTAATATATTGTGGTTAAAAAATTATTTCTTATATTCTTCATTTTCATCAAAATATTTTAAAGACATAATTTATAACAGTCTTATATGAATTATGTTAAATTAATCTACAAATATAAAAAAAAGAAAATCTACTATACTATAAAATTCTTTTGTTGCACCTAATTGAGATTATATCTTTATGTTTTCATAAGTTATAAGATAAGGTAGTGTAATTATAAAAATTTATAAGGAAATTATCCAAATACCTTTTTCAAAAAAAAAAGAAAATTAAGAAAAAAATTAGTTTCAGTTATATACCAAAACTTTATATATAATATAAAAAATTAAATATGTACATAAATAGCATTAAAAACAATTATTATTATCACATTATCAGCGAAGTAGTTAATTTTATAATTAAATAATGAAAATAAGTGTACTTGTTTGAAGATAGAGTCAAATATAATATAATTTACCATTAATTGGTTTTTCTCGTTAAATTTTCAGGAAATATTTTTAATTCCAATATTTTTAATAAAATTTTAATTTAGTAAATTTATTATTATTAATTTTTCAATATATTTCAATTTAAAAAGTAACAACAATAAATAACTATCTGTATTCATTATTCAATGTGTACGACATAAGATATTCAATGTTATATAAAAAAGCGAAAAAAGAAACGATAGAGCATATTTTCTGCATTTAGAAAAAATAAAATATACAAAAAAATAATTTAGAAATTTTATATAATATAGTAGATAGTAATATAGAATAAAATATTACAGTGCACAAAATTTTGAAGCTGAATCTCTAAAGTTATCTTTTTATGATTAATTACTTTAATTAAGGCTAGAACAAGAAAAATGGTTAACATCTTAATGCATATATTTATATATATATAAATATGTGTGTGCATGTGTGTGTTTGTAAAATGATAGAAAACTATATTTTATAGTTTAAAAGCTTAAAAAGCTTAATGGTACATTTACTGTATATATAATAAAAAAATGTAAAATAACTGTTATTAAAACTTAAACATATCATTTTGAACTTTATTAAATGTGATATTTTCATTTTAATTATTATTCCCGAGAATCAATAGAATAATAGTTGCTAATTCTGTAATATATTTAATTCTTTTATAATTCTCCATTTATTATTTTTAATTATATATAAATGGTATAGTTAACATGAAATTGATTTTATTGAAATACCAAACGAAACTCATTCGAAAAAAAAGCTGTCCAGAAACACATCGTTCTTAATTAAATAATATATTTTCTTTATACTTTCATCGAATGGTTGTTTTTCTTTATTATTCAGAAAAAATATTACTTTAATATTCTCCATTATTTTATACAATGTACATTATATGAGACAAAAAAGGAAATGAAAGTATGTTAAAGCTCTCAAATATCTTTCTCCTTTGCAGTTTGCTTCAAGTTCGAATTTCAGAATACTCCTAAATGTTCGATAAGATTATACTCCGAATATGGGGTAGAAGAAAAGAAATTGAGAGAACTTTATATAAACAAAAAATACTTAATATATGTTTCTGTATGTTTACATTATCCAAATATTATTTCAGGTCCATGTGTCGCCGGAGTTGTCGGTTTGAAAATGCCTAGGTACTGTCTATTCGGAGACACGGTAAACACAGCATCCAGGATGGAGAGCAATGGCGAAGGTAAGACTTTTATATGGAATTTCAAAATTTAAATTTCAACAAACTGCACAATTTACAATTGAGACTTTCGAACGGGAGTATCTCAATGTATCTCAATATTTATTGTTACATACAAATGATAGTCAGGTGATTTCCCTTTTGTTTTACATTACACATTTTATCTCTATTTCTTACATTATATTCATTGCAATATTGACAATATTGAATAATAATTACACTTTTTAATAATTTGAGATAAATTATGTAAAAGCTATACAAATATTTAATCTTTATAATGTAAGTTATTGAATTAAATTTAAAATATATTTTTCACCTGATCTAATTGTAACATGGTAAAAAATATTTTTTGCATATTTAGCAATATATTTTTATTTATTTTGAATTTCTCAAAAATCTATGTATTTATATAGTTACTAAAAATATGAAAATACTAGAAATATAAAAATATCTCTAAATTTTTTAAAAGATTCATGAAATAATTCAATATTTAAAATGAAACACAATTTAATTTATTAGATTATTCGCATAAAAGTAGATTCAATTTATTTTTGTTTTTATAAATATATGTATATCAGTTATACTATGACATATAATACAATATTAATTTTTAATAAATTTTAGCTATCACAAAACAATTATTCTGAAAAATAATATATTATTTAAAAATACTTCACATGCATATGCATTAACGATGTAATTTCAATTATTCATTAGTAATTAATTCGTTTACTTATATTAATATGAAACAGCAGAAACCTATGATAATTAACATATAGTAATTTTGAACCTATTACACGTTTCAATAATTCGTTTATTCGCAAGTAATTTTGTGCACATAATGGTACCGACTAGAAATGAACTTATAAGCCGATGAATTATTCATAAATCATTTTGCTGTATACTAGTATACAGTTAAAAATAGACTTTTCTCTTCAGATAAATTATAATAATAAAATCATTTAACTAACTTATTCTTTAATTTTCTAATGAGAATTAAAAATCAAATTTAATAATAAATTAAATTAATGTATTATTCAAAAAATCGATTATAAAAATATTTTCGTACTTTATTCCTGCTTAATCAATTCATAACATGTTTTTGTAGAACAAATTTCATAAAAATAGCCACAATATTTTCTTCTATCAAAGTTGAAATAAATTTTTTTAACATATTGTAAAATAAAATGAAAAAATTTTACAATAAATATTTATTGTAGAATTATAGTATGGAATTTACATTAACAATATTATAAGAATATATATTGCAAATCTCAAATTAAATTGTCACTTTTTTATTCTTGCATTAAATTTACATTAATTTTCGAGTCATTCTTTTAAATATGACACTTAAATGCTTCACTACTCAATTCAGTTGTCTGCAATGGATAAAATGTAATAAATATATTTTCTCATAAAAAAATTTCATATTTTATTCTCCTTTCAACAATACATTTTGCTAGCCTTATTTATTTTACAAGTTCAATAAAAGAATAACATTTGAAACGATTTTCAAGGCACTTGTAAAATTTTTTAATTTGCAATGATTATACCAAATTTATAACAATGTTACTTTGATCATTATAATAATTAATTATACTAATTATAATAAAGTTATTTATGCATAGAAGCATTAAAGATTAAACGTACAACCTATTTTTACAATAGGTTATGTATAGGCATAATAATACATATATATTGCTTTTATAACTATTGCATATACGAAACTGATTTTATTCATTTTCAAATATTATCATTATTTTTAAATCCTTTTCAAGTATTTTTCTATTAATATATAAAAAATATTTTCCTAAAATATCAAAACTTAATTATTTAAAGAACTATTTTTATAAAATTTAGTCATTTTATGATAACTGCTAGACGTATTCTCCATCAGATCCTACACAAATAATTTCATACAATTCATTATTTTATTACATACACGTAAAAACAACAATCACATTTTTAATTTCAAATAAATTAAGTTTCTGAAACTTAAGCCTTATATACATCATTTTTTCATAATTAAAAATTCAAGTATAAGATACGGACGAATATACTCTCACTTAACAAATTGTATTTTTCTCTTATAATAGCATTTATAATTAAGTAGATCAGACAAACAATAATCTAACAATTTACTACTAATTTATTAGGAAAGTCTTATCTATAATAGAATTGTTACCATTTCTTTTTCCATTTAAACACTTGGCAACTTGTAGTCACAGTTAACTAGGTCGAGACATACGAAAACGGAAGCTTTCATCTACGCATGCATATAGTATTCATTCTCCTTTTTGTGATGAAAACAACGACGACAACTTTCCGACCGTCATTTTTATTTCACCAAAATGTGAGAAAAGGGAAACATTGGAAACTATTATGAAAACGACTTTTTTATTTTTATTTTTATTTTAACTATAGTAGTTACTGGATTGAAGTTTTATAGACTTCCCTGCTGATGTGTTTTTTTTTTTTTTTTCTTTTTAAACATATTGATAATGATTGTAAATGTAAATTATTTATTATTAACTTACATAAACACGGTTATTTGCTATACAATATCGTTTGAATAATAAATTTTTTCAATATATCATATTTTATGCGGGAATTTATTAATATTAATATTATACCAAGAATACGGCATCACATTTTATTATTCTAGAGTATATCACGGAAATTCAAGTACTTTCATGTTTGATTATAAATTATGTTTGTTGAAACACAACTTTTATATCATTATATTTTGATAATTTTTTTAAAATTAAAATGAAATCTTTGTTTAAGTACAAAAAGTAATGACATATTTAATTTTTTCAAATTTAACACGTATCGGTTTTCATTAAAACAATCATATTTTTAAATAAAATCGATTAGTATTTTCATCACTAAAGTTTTACTTATTCAACTCGTTCTATGCATAGATTCAATTTATAACTGAATGACTATTTTAAATAGATAAGTCTAATAAAACATAAAGCTTACAATAAATACTTTAAAAATTCTATATTATATTCTTTGATTTTCTCATCATAGTTTCATTTTAAATAATATTTATTGGTATAGTTATTAATGTTGCGAATATATGATTAAAATAAATTATAAATTGAAAAATAGGAAGGTTATAACGTGTAGTAAAAATTCATTAAAAGAACAATAGATCTCTTATAATTGATATACATAATATACTATTATGAGATATTAAATAAACAAATACATATATATTGAAATCTAAATAAATTATTCATTATCATAAAATTTAAAAAAAAAAATTGATATTTATTTGAGAATAGTGCAGATAACAAATCCAGTATATTATTTTATAAATATTAGTTGCGAAAGTTTGTTTTCTCCTTTAAAAGCTGTTACAGGACATACCAAAAACTTTCATTCCTTTCGGATTTAAGTCAGTATTCCTGGATAACGGAAAAAATTACTTGTAACATCATTGTTTATTCGAAAGACAGTTTGACCTTTGGAATTGCCAAAGCATGGAACGTGATTACCAACAGGACAGTTCGAAAGGGGAATCGAGTTAGGGGTAGACAGTATTGGTTGCGCCTAAAGTGCCAAGTATCCCGAGAGGCTCTCAGCAACTAGAAACTTGGTTACTTTCAAACTTTTTGATCCAGGAATGAATCCTCAACCTTCCTTTTCCAACACTATTTCATGTCAGGCAAAAATGTCAGAAGAGAGAGCTTTTTTATTTTATTGAATTAATCAAGTATTAATGGCTCTATAATGTTTCAAGGGCTCAGCGTTTAAAAGGCGCCGATTTATTTCAAACTTCCTTTAAATATAACTCTTATCTATTTTGAACGAGCTTTTAACTATATAAGAAAGTTCGTTACTTATTCAGTTATTTAAGTGCTTTAATTTAAATTTGTTTGATAATTCAATTGTAGAAAACTGAATGTTATTCTTCCACGCAATTCAATGAATGCATGATTTAATCATTATATTAAGAAATCTAGGTGAATTAAAAATTAAATTATTAAATCTTATTTACAAATTATAAAATACAGAAATATAAAGATTATGATCTTTGAAAAAATATTATTTACATCATCTTCAAGCCGGGAGTTGTTATTTTATTAACTAAACTACTGAGCGAAATCTATTAACATTTCATGTTAACAAAAAAATAAAAATAAATATTTCAGTATTAGAAATAATTGCAGAGAGAAAATAAAATTAAAATTAAATTAAATTAAAAATATCTACTTAAGAAGTATGTATAATATTAATTTCGAAAGTATTAAATTAAAAGAATTAAAATACTTATATAAATTTTACAATATTATTCAATTAAATATAATTTCTTCATGAAAATTTGTAAGTAAAAAGAAAAAAATTTTTGATTTTATTTTAAACTGTTGAATAGAAAATGAAAAATGATGGATTTTATATGAGAAAATTTTACTGTTAAAAAATATAATTGATTTTCATCTTGCCTGCAGATTTTAAAAGTTTACTTATAATTTATTTAAGCACACATATATATGAAAAGGATACCTGCCATAGTAATTAATTTATCTAAAACATTTCTTCATTTATGTTAGATAACAATGGAACTTTTTAAAATAGCATAGAAATATGTCAAAAAAATTAAGAAATATATAGAGAAATGAAAACAAATTCAAATTATACAAATAATACTATGTTTGAATTAACCGATAAAAATAATGGAATAGATTGGAAATCTTGATTGATAAAATAGTTTGCCGAGAAATACTTGCTTAACTGATTTTTTAAGGATAAAGAAAAAATAGTAGTAGAAGTAATTAAACCTTAACCATAACAAAAAAACTACTGGTACAATAAATATAAAATGAATCTTGCTTTCTCGTTTATATATATATGTATATATATAAATGAAAAATTGAATATAATATAATTATTTATAGTAAAATCAAACAATTTTTTTTTATATTCCTATTTAATTATTTTTTCAAATTGTAATTTTCTATACTAAAACAGATTATTGAGAATTAGAGATTAACATCATAAAAAATAGCTGAATGTCAGATCAAAGTTCGCATAGTGAAGGGAGATAATTTTCATTAATTACCATTTATATTTCTTATCAATGTGACCTTGTACTTATTCATGTACTAGTGATTTTACGATCAAAAGGAATTGAAATAAATCCTTCTCATTTACTACCTTGGGTTACGTACTGTTACTCAATGGAGTATACATGTATAATTGATTTCTCGGGGGTATGGTATAGTTAGATAAGATGGTTAGACGATTATCTACAGACTTATTTTGACGATACAATACAACATATAAAACACAATATAAATTAAATATACATCATTTATCCTCATGACGACTTACTCCGCAAGACAATACGTGTAATTGTAAAATAACCCTCTAATTCGAACATACAGTACCAGCTAAGTGCATGTATTCCGTATGTCACTGGATAATACCATATATTGGTACTTTGAACATAGATTAACTTTCGCCATCTACTGTATATAATCGGAATTAGTATTTATACTTGATGGACACGATCTACTGGATCAAGCCTTCGATTTACAATAATGACAACGCATATATATAGCATTACAATATAACTGCACATGAAATATTTTATTAATTTTTAAAAGCCAAATAATAATCAGTTATTAATACAACATAATTTATTTAGGATAATATAAAATATTAAAGATAAGTACAAGGAAATATTAATATTAAAAATGGATTCAAAGAAACTATAAAAAAACAATATTTTCATTCAATATGAATATAGTTTTTATTTTAATACATATATCATGCATGTGTTATGGTTATATTACAGCTTACATGTGTATATTTTTAATGTAAATATAAAATATAACGTCAATTTTGTCACATTGTTGTTATTTTTATAAAATATATCTCATTACAATTTTTCTTTTCATTTAAAATAGATTAAAGTATTATTATTTTTTAATTTTCTATGCGCTAGTAATTTATTTATACAAATTATACAAAAATAATTAAATCGTATATTGTTTGAAAAGTATTCTTTAGAACTTATTGCATTATGTTAATGTTTCTCTTCTTATTGCAGCATTAAAAATACATGTAAGTCCAAAGACGAAAGAAATACTGGATACTTTTGGAACTTTCGATCTTGTCTGTAGAGGAGAAGTTACATTGAAGGTAAATTTATAATTTCTTATATTACGTGTATTTTATGATTATCCATACATAAGTTAAACAAGAAATTGTAATTAAAGTATAAATATATAAAAATTTCATTATATTTAATCACACGAGCTAAAAAATTCAAACGAAAAGATAAATGATATTCTTTTCAAAACCTATCCTATCGTTAAATTACACGATAAATATTACAAGTTAAACATTAATGTCTTTATAAATAATAAAACCTAAGAAAATGATTACAAATACGTTTTATGCAATTTCCAAGCTTTTTATTCTTTCCCCGGGGATATAAAGCTAAACTGATATAAACGGCATATTTAATTATAAATATAACCACCTATTCCTCTAATTTTATACTTTAAAATTTTTTTTTTGTATACTTTTATATTGAAACTAAAAGAAAAAAAATACCAAGAAAAAAAATTTTTGTTACTCTCCATATATTATAGTGAAGAGATATATGCCAAACCCGTGGTCAACACTTAACGAAGAAAAAAAGCTCATGTTTCATCCTGACTATTCACATTAGTCAGATCTACGTCTTGAACTTTATCTCCTACTCATATTTATATAGGATTCTGAATATTCTTGGGGAAAATCATATTACGTTTTAAGGAGAAGTTGCAATCTTATTTTAACGTTCGGCAAACTTACTTACTATATCCTTGAGGCATTTAGCTTCAAATTATTATCTACCCAAGTAAATCTTGCTGTTTGCAAGCATAAATGTCTAAGTAATCTCAATATAAAAATTTTATATAAAAAAAGGTAAAAGTTATCCAAAATCAATTGACTAGATACTTATATCCAATTAGTAATGGACTACTGGATAATAAAATGAATCGGTAAAGAAAAGTTTTTCAAATATACGTTATGCTGTTATTGTTGATTTTTCATAAAAACCATCATAAAAATACAAAAATAAAATTGTTGTATTTACTGAATATAAAAGTGATATATTAGTAGAGAAAATTGAAGAGTAATTAATTTTAGTACATAAAGTATTTCTTCTATTCGATATTGACGAAAAGTATCAACTTTTTTCGAATGAACCATTATTTAAGCTTAAAAAAATTATTATAACACTAAAGTGTAGATATATCAATTAATTAAGATGTAATAAAAAATCATAAAAATGTTATCCAACAATAATTATATTATTCTTTGTATCTCTCAAAAAAAATCTGAAGCTTATCGACAATTGTCCTTCAAAATAAAGAAACAGATTTTTTATTTATAACTTGTGAATGAATATGTGAATGAACGTATGGTATTTAATCTATGTCAACTAATTTTATTTCATTAATCTTCATTTTATAAATAAAACATATATTATAAATAAATACTAAACTTTTTGCATACTTATAATAATACCGAGCTGCAAAAGTTTTGTAGATAAAGAGTAAAGAACTTTTGAACTTGATTAAAAAATAAGTATAACAAGTTTAAAACGAATTACATTGGCCTGCAAAAGAAGTATACATATATTCATAAAATATTGAACTACAAAGTTAAGCTCTTGCTCTTGAACTACGGGCAAAACTAAATGCCAGCTGTATTTGGTACTCGAAATGTCAAGAGCGCAAAATAATATAAGTAATCATAAAATTTTTTTTAAATCATAAATTGCATTCAAACTAAATATTTTAAGATAAAATATTTATGGCTGAATAACGTCCTAACAATAAAAATTACCAAAAGACTTCAAAAAGAGACTTTTTAAAAGAGTAAAAATTGTAAATCAAAGACACAAAAGGTTCTTTGATTTCCTTCTCTAAAGAAAAAAAAATTAATTTTATGAAAAGAAAAACATAGAATCAAAAGGAAGATAAGAAGGAAGGATAACGAGAAGATAATACTATACTGCATTGAAATTTAAATAGTATACACAGATTCTAGAATTAATCAATTAGAGATAAATGTCTTTTAGATATACAAGAATGAATGATTAAAATTTTTTCTTCATTTAAACGATAATAAATTCATTCAATTCAAAGATATTATCGATACTACATGAAAAAGGAGTATTAAGATTAATTCCTTATAGAATTTGAGAATTTCAACTAAACTAAACTCACTTTAAAATCGCTCAAAGAGTTCTTTAGAGCTGAACTGAAATAAACGTTAGATGGACTTCATAAAATGTTCAATAGAAATATTTTAAATATCTCTGTTGCAAATAATCGAATGAAAATTACATTAAAGTTTCGAGAAAGGCAAGTTTCTATGAATTTGAAGAAAAAGTAGAAGTCGACATAAGTAGCACCAACTTCATTATAGATATTAAAAAAATGATGTAATCAGGTCAGATATTTGAGAGCGTAACCTTCAAATATTTAGCTAAGGAAGCACAAGAAATTTTATTGGCCCAATTTCTATTAGAAAGGCAAGTATTACAGGAAAAGAAAAACTTCTATGTTTTTCGAAAATTTAAGGCCAATTTTTATGAAGGTAGCCCAAAGTAGGAGAAAGGTGATATGAATGTATTGAGAGTAGACGTTGCTCACTGAATTATTTTATAAAAGTGGATTAGAGCAAGTTTGTCTGCGTACTAAACAATGAGAAAGTTAAGAATATTCAATTTACAAACTTATACTGACATTTTCTCTTATACTTTTAGATTTGCCGTTTATAGAGTGCCTTCAAACTCATAGTTTAAAAAAATAAAAAAAATTATGCAACTTTTTATTTTTTAATGATGTATAAAAAATTAAATTATCAATCACCCCTACAGTTATTAAAATGAAATTATAAAAATTGTGAACCTAGCAACTTCTAGTATCCCAAATTATAGCAGACTTTGTTCCATAGAATATACTGAGAAAATAGAATGAAAAGCCTTGTAGTTAATAAGAATCGCAGTACGCAAATTGAAAATACAATATTTTACGTCGAATTCTATTTGTCATTAATTTAATTTTATTTTTTATTGTAAGAAACTCACAAAGAATTAAATTTTATAATTATTCTTTTAAAAATATTATTTAATGAAACTTTAAGGATTTTAAGAATGAAATTTTCTAAAGAACAAAAACTCTAGCAACAATGAATGTTGTAATACAAAATAAACTTTATTGAAAAAACTTTGTTTCTTTTCATGTACTATACTTTCAAACTTATTATATGTGCAAATACTATTCTTGCTATTTATACTTTAAATATAAATTATTTTAAATAAGAACAAGAATACGAAAAACTTACCATATTTATATGTACTACAAAAATGAAAATATAATTTTATAAATATTTTTTAATATTTTCTTTTCTGGAAAAGAAAATATTAGTTATTATTATTAGTTTCTGTTCAAAACTATAGTTTTTAATTTTTAGTTTTTTCTGAAAACTATAATAAAACCTTTGAATAATTAATGTATTTATAAATTAATTATTTAATATAATTTGTATAAAATTAAGACGAAACAAATTTTTTTTTTAATTACATCAATTGCACATAAATAAAGTTATATTATTGATTAATATACGTCTAAATTATATAAAAGTAAATAAAACATTATTACATTTTGACTTAATTTTTTCACAATAATATTTTAATGTATTCTATATTTAAAGAGTTTCAATTTTCATGTATGCCATCTACTAAATACCATAAAAATATCAACGTAAAATATTGTACACTAAAGTATAGATAGCTTCTAAATAATTTTGTGCTATTTTTTATTTCAATTAAAGTTAAATAATCAATTAAAATTTTTGTATTTATTATTTATTTACAAAGGTTTACAGTATCATGAATAGATATTGCATTAGTTCATGAATACTAAACTACATATGCTGTAGTATATTATATAATATGCAAAAATATCCTTATATTTTAAATAGATGTTATCATTAAAGCACTTATAATTACTACCTATTTTCAATAAAACAGTATTATTTATAACAATATGTATAAATAATTAACTAGGAGATATATAGTTCCTTTTCTCAAAATAAAAACAAACAAAAATAAATATTCAGATATATATACATGTTACTATATTTAATATTCCATTATTACTAGTTTATGTAATTCTTATCAGTATCTTAAATATGTATGATGATCAATATCGATTATTTTCAAAACAAATGATATTTTTATGATTTAATCTGTTACAATTGCTACCAACATATATAATGGTTTTTGAAGTTTATACTATATGTGTGTATTTTATTTTATAGTGAAAAAATTTTTTGTTTTCATATTAAAACAGGGCAAAGGTAAGATGACGACTTATTGGCTAATCGGTGAGAAGTGTCAACCACAATCGGAAAATAACAACGTGGAGCAGCAGCCGCCATTGCGCAATGCGCCCAACCAGATTCCTGCGATCTCAACACCCCGTCACTCGATTTACGCAACCACCCCTCAGTCCCAACTCCAGATGGAAGTTCAGAATCAGCAGCGGAACCTTGGCACCCTGACCGGAAATGGAGCGCCACCCATTCTTTCGCCCTCCCATAATCGTAATCTCAGCACCGGTGGCTCATCCTTGGCACAACAGCAGCAGGCCAGTAACGAAACCCTTCCGAACCATAACGCGGAAAGTGGTGCCAACGCACCCTTGCTCCTTCCCGTGGGCTCGGCGCCCTGAACCAAAGCCTGCCAATGAATTCTTGGGGATGGCCCCGACGATGGGGCGAACTTCCCCCGCGAGATCACGGGAATCGCGAGGTCCTCGACTGAAACCGGAAGCGTTATCTTTATGTTCCGTAGAGTCCTCGAGCGGCACTGGTGCAGTTGTGTGTTCGGGTACTTGCGTGCGTGCGCGCGTACGTGTGCATGCGCTAACCAACCGGAGATGGGAGATTGCAATTGCGAATTGGAGAAGGATGGAACACCGGAAGAAGGGCTTTGATAATACCGGGGATGGATTTTTTTGTTGTTAGCTTTAAATTGAGGTTCTTCTGCTTATTAGTGGTCTCTTTTAATGGTGCTCCCAGTTCTCGTAGTGAAATTGAGAAATCCTCGGGTACGAAATTATCACTGGAGAAGTTAGAAAAGGTATAATAAGGCTAAACTAATTTCTGATGAATGATTTTTTCGAGTACCTGAATTTTAGAAATGCTTTAATATAATTTTCAAACAAGCATGAATGCGGAGAACTGTAATTGAATAAAATAACATCTTCTTCAAATAATACGTAAATCTATGCTATAGTTGAGTTTCTATAAGTAGGAAGAGTAATGTGTACGCATAATATTTCATACACTAATACTCATGATAAAATCATTCCTCAGAATATATAATTTCAATTATATATTTTACTTTGCGATTAAGATAAAATAATACACAAAAATTTTTCAAATACAAAATTAAATACAGTTCCATAATGTAGATTTTTATTGCTAGTTAATGCAAAATTTTATTTATGTCATGACAAAATCATGAAAATTCTTTTATCAATTTATTTTAACGTTGAAATGTATATTTTTTAAGCAAAAATTTTTAATTATGCAAATACAAAATAGTCAAAACGTCGAATCTACTTAATATTAAATAATAATGCATACATTTAATTTAGTATAATTTTGAGTATGCTAAAATTCAATTTTCGTATTATATAGTACAAATAATTTAGATATGTTTAATATACATTTATTACTATTATTAGATATATTTTTTAATATTATTACATTATATATATATATAATATATATATATATATTATTTATTATCATTAGATATACTTTATTATCATTGTATAAATTTTTTTTGCGCTAAGAACTTTCTTATTAATTTAAAAATTTGTGAATGAATCTAAACATAAATAGATACTTAAACGTATTAACATTTTAGGAATTATGTAATACTATTAATATAATATCATGGAGAACTACGTATATATATATTTTTTAATTTTTAATAAATATATAGAACTTTTAAATTCATTTCAAAATTTTTTTTTTTATTTTTTATACTTAATATATATATTTTATGTAAGAAATAAAATCGAATTAATTTTTGAATACATACTTCACATGATTTGTTATATGAAGTCTTGCTTATAAATGTAATGTTATTTTATCCTTTGTTTATAAATATCATTTATTTTTATTGACGAATTATATTCATTCACTTGATTCAAATTTTTTTGATTTTCATAAAGCACTTGTATATTTTAAGAGGTCTTAAATCATAGAAACTCCGTTACTAAGAGCCTTTTGGATTACTTCAGGGTTTTCGCAAATGTTCGAGGATTTTTGGTGGATCTATATTCGAAGATTCTCGATCATTTGGAGAATTATTGGATTGGCTCTATCTAGAAGAGTTTTATACCTTTTCTACTTTCATTCAGAATTATCTAAATTATATTATACTAAAAAAAAATTTTCTTATTTTTTAATAATTAACAACATTTTATCCTTATATTTACTATTCTCACAATAACTACTATTATTATATAGTTATTATTTCTATATTTTTACTATTGATTTAGTTCTAAATTTGCATTTTGTTAAATTTTTTTAATATTTAAAAATAAATTGAATGAATTTTAATGTAAATATTTTTATCATACAATATAGAAGAAGATATTTTAATTATAAACTAAATTATTTTTAATGATCTACTAAAAAAAAAATTATATTTTAATTTATAAAGTAAAATATCTTTTACATTACATAATTTTTATTAAAAAATGATTTATAGAAAATATTATCGAAAAACTTCTGTAACTTCTTCATTCACACTTTTTTCAGAAGTAATCGAAGTAAATTAATGGTACCGAATTAATGTATACTCATTTGATTTTCTTCTATAAATTTGTATTTTAAATACTCGCGTATACTTCTTATTTTATTTACTTAACATGAACAATTGAAACAAGTATTTTTACATATGTATTCATATGTATAAAAAATCTTATGTAAAAATTTATAAATACTGAATATCTTTTTATATTAATATAATCTTTCATAAAAAATTACTTCAATTAAGTCTGAAATCATTGAATGATGAGGTTATTTATAGAAGAATGAGTTGTAAAATTTAAATTTTAACTTGAAATCAGTATTTTTATTAAATTTTATCCTACTAATATAATTGTTATAATAAAAAATAAGAATTTATTAATAAAAAATTAATAATAAATAAAATGACGCGAATTAAATGGTATTTATTTTTAAAAAAAAGTTTGGGTTAGAAGACAAGATTGAAGCTTTTGGTAAATGGTTTCTTAGATCTAACTTCTTAATTATTTCATTATATTAAATATTAGGTGTAATAATTTAAAATTTATAATTTTAAATTTATTAATGAAAAATACAAATATGCGTCAGTACAAAAAACGTGAAAGTCTACGAATTTAAAATTTTATAAAATAATAAGATGTTAGGATTTAAAGCGAAACTTAAATTGAAATATCACGATTTTATTTTCGTCTTTAATTTTAGTATTTCTTTTTTCCAAAATATTTTACCTTAAGAATTGAATAATTAATTAAAGTTAATAAGCATTTAATAGTTCAAGTATGAGAATAATAAATTATGAATTGTTGTCCTTAACTTTTAAAACAGTTAGTTATAACAAAAAGTAGAATAAATTAAAAATAGTTATAGTAGGTAAGTAATGTTCCAGAAAGAAATATCAAAATCATATAGGGTTTGCTTGAATTTAAATTCTAAGAAAACCATACAAAATAAACGAATTTATTAATAAAATAATAAAGATTTTAATGCACATATATAAAATACGATTTTTAAAGTAGAAATGTTAACTATAGAACATTTAATCGTATTTAAAAACGAATACATCTTTGTACTATGAAAAATGTACATTTATCTTTATTTAATATATTTCTGTATACTTACATTTGTACATGTCACAGATATCAAGTATATTGTACAATTTTTTTACCGAATAATTTTGAATTTGCACAACGTATCGTATTAACGTACATAACATAAATAATTTTCTATTAATAATATAAATTAAAATTTGTTTATAAGCATTAGTTGTATTCTCAAAAAATTTCGATTATTAAAATTTAAAATTAGTTTCCAGAGATGTGGTCAAATAATATTTAAAAAGAAGCTCTTATATATTTCGATATGAATATAAAAAGTGTAGAAGATATTCATTTCTATATAACATGAGCATTTCTCTGGGTACTTGAATTTGATTTTATAGAGTGGATTTTCAATGGTAAAATAAAAAGGTGATAAAAAACTAATATAAATACTTTATTTTAGTGTGTGTAAAATTCAGTTGCACATATTAGCACTGAAGAGATATGAGAAATATTTAAAATATATTATTATGTAAAATTGTTATATTCAATTAAAAATTATTTTAAGAAAGTTAATTTTTCGTGTAGTAATTCTACCGAATATATAAAATTTTAAAAAAAGATACGTTAGTGGTAAAAAATTAAAATCTGAGATTATATGTAAACAGCGTTGAATTTTAATGCTATTGCATTAATGTATAAATTTTTATTCATAAAATATCGTTTTGTTGAAATTACGAATTGGAAATAGATTTAAAAATACTTGTTATAGGTGAAAAAATATTTTATCTGCAAACTATACACACATTGTTTTCAATAAAATTTCACGTTTGTAACTCGAAAATTATTTATGAGAAGAACACATAATTTTGAGAATAAAATTTTTTTTATTTATACAATACTTTGTACAATACGATAAAAAGTTTTTATTTCTGAAATAAAGTAATTTTTTAATAGATATTCGTATATGGCCAGTGTTACAGTTGTATCCGAATTTTAATATGACGGAACATGTGTCATTCCTATGTCGATTTTCCGTGTTATGTACATATTATTCCATGTAAACTTTCGATTTTGCTTAACGTAATAAAAATCATATAAATTATAATAATTACATATATAATGCATTAATATAATGCAAATAATTGAAAATGGAAAATTAAATTACAAAGGTTGATTGGATTTATTATATTCTATGATAATACAAAAATACCGAGTAAATAAAAAGAGTTCAGGAAAAAAAAAAATTAGAGATTCAATGTATAGATTATTATTGTAGACTTTAACTGGCAAAGGCTGGGCCTTTGGCATAAACGTAAAATAGAAGTATGTTTTATGTCGTTGTTTTTTTATTTTTTCTTTCGTTTTTTAAGAAATAAAAAATTTCTAGTACTAATACTCGAAAAAGAGACTAAGTGATAATATCATCATAATAGAGTGTATGAAAATTTTGCGTAAATAAATGTTATTAAGCGGATATGTGGATGCATGTATATGTATGTAAGTATGTACGTACTTATGAAAAAAATAAATATCGCGATTCTAAAGATAGTATGTAATCACGACTTGAAGTTCGTTAAATGCATATAAAACTTTAAGGCGTAAGCACAGAGAGTCTTAAAATAATAATTAATATGAAAGAAAACATAAATATAAGGTTTAAATGTAATTATTGTCATGTACATGCGTATTCAAGCATCCATAAATGCTGTTTGCGAAAAATTATGTACCGCATTCCGGTGAAAATGTTTTGATTAACAAAATAAAAATAAGGTGTACACCTATCGATATTACGGAAATAAATTTCCATCATTTTCGAATATCTCCATTTGTATTTAATAAGTAACCAATCATATGTGTTTAACAAGAGGTACTGCATCATTAATAAGAGTGAAAGATACAAAATTACTAAAAATGTTTAATTTATTTAATACCACCTGACACCTTCAGTTCATATAAAATTCAACAATCTTTAGTAAATCAGAAGATAGCATTGGCGATTATCCAATCCAGGTAAGTATTCACTCTTGTGTAAATCCCAGGTCTGCCAACTTCACCACATCCGATACCCCAGGACACGATGCCAACGTTCACCCATCGTCCATTACTAAGTTGAACCAACAGTGGACCACCGGAGTCACCCTGTTATTATTTTATTTTCATATTTTTATTTTCCATGACAATAAATGTTAATATAAAATAGCATGGTAAAATATCAATGTCATTTACTCTGAATACCGATATTTAATTTTGAATCTTAATTGACAATGTTAGCATGAAAATTACAGTAAATTAGAATATTTTTTATCAATTTTTAAAATTTTAACTTTTATGTTTTCGATTGAGTTTAATTCATGAGACAAACCCTTACCAGTATACATATCCTATCTGATATAAAAATTAATAAAGGATTTAAATTAAAATACTTAACACCACCAAAATCAAATAATATTTTTAAAAACATGTTCATTGTAATTTTATTATTTATATTTATAATGTTAGACACTTGTATTTTTTCGAATTGTAATTGGTTTAAAAAAAAAAAAGAAAATTTCATACCTGACAGGCGTCTCCATTGCCCTCATAAGCTCCTGCACATATGTGATTCGAAGTTATTTCCTGGATGAATCGTTCAGCACACTTTTCATTCGTCCAAATCGGAACATTAACTTCCATAAGGATATAACTAGGAGCACCTCCGTATTGAGTGGTACCCCATCCTTCATACGACAATTTTAACTTAATTTTTGCGAATAAAAATTGTATTTTAAAACAAATTTAATATTAGAAAAAATATTTTTCAGTAGCAATAACTATGTATTATAGCTAAAATCAAATTGCTTGTAAGAATATAATATACTTTTATTCTCGATAGAGTAACCGAATTGTCAAAACTTATTTTATTGACATGGATGTCCTGATTGAGTCAGCAAAACAGTACAAAAAAAAAATTCAAGTGTTTAAAGGAAGCTATTTTTGGCAATAGTCATTGCCTGCGTTGTTTATTATTTTAATTATAAATAAATTTCTTTATTTTTTTCATAAATTTTTCAATGTACTTCATACAATATCGTTGTACATCATGTATTTTAAAATTGCAAGTTTCCTTTTATCCTACTTACGTAGACATATTCAGCTTTACATTTTCTGATGATAGATATGCAAATATAATTTGTAACAATATTATTTATCTAAAAACATATAAATATACTTACCTAAGATAAAATTCATATTATATTGAATAATAAATTATAGAAGTACAATATTTTATGATCAAATTCATATCTACACACACATGAATAAATAAAATACAAATTTTATAAATATTATTTTTTAAACTCCTAAAACTTTTACTTACTTTTAAAATTATAAAAATTTAAGAATAGACTGTATGTATTAAATGACTTTGTAAAAAAGATTTAATAAATATTTAATCAATCCGACAGGTTGAAATTGCTCTACTCGAAATCATGAACATAGTTTTATAATTGCACAAGAGATCTTACCGATAACCGTTGCCTCTTTATTTGTAAATTTAGTTCCGACTGGTGGCAAACAAATTGGCCAAATGTAGGTGTTAAAGATAGTCGGACGATGTATCTTTAAAATTGCAATGTCGTGTCTGTAGGTCGACCTGACGTAGGCGGCGTGTATGCGAATTTCGGTAACTCGAAAATCCAGCGCACGTGTATCGTTCTTGTACCTCAAATCGTATTCCCCCAGTCTTATGAGTATCTCTTTGGGCTTTTTCCTTTAAAAAATAAAATTTTATAAATTCGTTTCATTGATTCTAACCATTGAAGCTATTTTATTTTTTACACTGATTAAAAATACCGTGAAAAAAAATGAAATAGAATGGAAATTTATATTATTCATATTAACAAATAATTACCTGATAACTTTATGTTTTATTCATTTCAAATCATTGAAGGACTAGTATTGACATTCATACGATACATAATTAAATTACTATACAAACTATTTATGATAAAGTAGAAATAACATAACAATGATTTGTATTTAATAATCATAGATATTGCGTTTTAAACAATAAAATAATCTTTAATACTAAAAGTCCTTCTATTATACCGATGAAATAAAAATCTCAATGCCATTTTATTGCTCAAAAATTCAATTTCTTCTTTAGAAACTAATGTAAAAACCAGGTTGTAGGATATATCTATAGGGCTAGTTTAACGTAATTTTGTGTCTATAATTTTAGGAAAAACTACTGTGTCGATAAAGTCAATTGAATTTAGTAATTGGAAAATATCAAAAACACTATACTTATAACTACAAAAATAAGAAAATTTAAGTAAAAGTATAATACAACATTTAATTACAATCCCTGCGTTCTATAATTTTAACAAAAGAGAACGAATCTTAAATATAAAATAAATATAATTTTTAATCTATTATATATAGAAGTTAATCATTTGTATAAATTTCTCTATTTCTATTTTTTAGTTAAGAAAAAAAAATATTTATTTCTGATTATTTCGAAGCGTAATGTACTTCTATTTCAAGCAATGCAGACGTACTACATAAAATAGCTACAAAAGCGCATACCAATAAATTTAAAAAAGGAGTTTCTTTAACGTTGTTGAGTAACTTGTTTACTGTTCCACTCACAACTAAATTAGACCTATTTAATTTTCTATAGAATTGTTCTCTTTAAAAACTATATTTCTTTTACTGACGTTCAAATCTCTGATGTACAGTAGTTATTACAGATACTTTGATAATTACAAAACAGTGTTTTAATATATTAGCGTTTTATTTTACTTCTCATTTTTTAAATACCTTTTAAGCATTTTATATTTCTTTGATACTTCTTCATTTAAATTCCACCAAAGTTAGTTCTTTAAATATTTTTTCTCGATATTTATTCAAGTCGAATTCTAATTTAAATTTTTCAGAAAATTTAATAATTCCACTTAGGTTTAATTGATGATTTGCAGTAGCATAAATCAAAGTATCTGCATTTGAGATGGAGATCAAAGAATTTATTTTCTAGATTAACCTGTTAATTGACTACATAAATATTACTATTCTTATAAGATTTAATCAAAATTCACCCTTGTACTCAAATAGACCTTAAAAAAACGTGATAAATTTGACTGTAATAGAAATATCAATTATTTATCTTCTTACGTGTTTCCGTAATGCATGTAATGCTAATATTTAGATAAAGAAATCACGCAAGATTTGATGTACCATATAGACGATAGTATGAGTAATTAGTTATGAATAAATTATTTATGTAAAATTTAATTACACATATTATGTATAATGTAAATGATGCAAATAGATATGAAATTAGTAGTGAAAGATTACTCTTTAATTTTACATGAAAATTAATATCAAGTAAGAAGTAATTGTGAATGATAATTAGAAAAATATGAACGTAATTTCATATATTAGCTTAAGCTTAAATGCAGGTATTACAATGTATTTATGCGACGATTTTTATGTTATTTTTTTAATAAAATCTTAATTACACCAAGTTATGATTTAATTCCGTCCAATCCTTGAACTTATAACTAGTGTACCAGCTTATTAACGAAAAGTATAACTTGAGAAACTAAAAGTGGAACTAAAGTGGATACTTATATAATTAAACCAGTGTGACAGTCGTGGCAAAAATTTTGCAGCACTCACACCCATTAATGAAATGGCGAAGTATTGAGGCAATCGTACTTTGACTAAACCTGACTTTTTAGGCCATGGCTCTATTTTTTAAAAGCTGGTGGAGTCTGTAATGTAAAGGAGAATCATTCAATTAAGGTGGAAGATTGTCGCAAGAGCACGATGAAAGGTTAAGATAATCGAATGTAAGATCTTTTAATTCAACTGTCCGAGTTTCCTAATCACAGAAAATCCAAATCGTAAAATACATACGACATTTTTTGTAGAATAATCAGAAAATAACCTCTTAAAAATCATATTGGTTATAATATTTATATATATTAAAAAATAATAAAATTATGAAATAGAGGATAAAAAGTAAAAATTTCTTTAAGCTTATTAAATTATTATTTTCATAAATGCTATTAAAGCATCCTTTATGATCGATAATATGTGTAGTATATTGTTAACTATCCACCTAATATATATATATATATATATACTAATTTACTCATTTGAAATCGAGTACTTATAATTTTAATTTTGATAAAAAATAACATAAATGCAATAAGGTAATATAGAAATACAATATTATTAAGAATATAGAATGTTTCAAGTAATGTTTTGTTTTCCATCAACTATATACGCGTATATAAGTTAATTAGGGAGTGTAACAGAAAAAAGTTTATTGAAAGAAACTAATGAATTTTCATCTCATATTTGATTCATTTGATACATATTTGAATTTTTTCGAGTATTTCAATATGTATTGAATCTCAAGTGTTATTAATCCGTATGCAACCGATGAGAGATAGAAGAATGTGAGTATTTGATTGTGGATTACATGCAATATTTACCTTATTCACTTATCAATATTTCTGTACTGAAAATTAAAAAAAATACATTGCCGCAAATATTAAAAAAAATCCAATAGAAATAAGTAACTGTTCGAGTTTTTAAAAATTTTCTAGTTATAGTATGCAGTGTTAAATGAAGAACTATTTTAATCTTGTTATCTTGTATCAAGATTCTTGCAATGAATTATCACCAATTTATTTTCTTTTAATATAAACAAGTATAAGTGCCAATTAAATATGAAATCAATTTATTCAAGATTTTATTGATAAGTAATAAAAATTCATACAAATATCAATATGTTAATCATAAATTCTATTGACTTATTTTTTCAAAATTCTTTCTCAATTAATTATATAAAATATATAATATAACTCAAAATAAACAAACTCAAAATTAAATCATTGTTAGCTCATTAATATAATTGATTTAATAAAAAATTAATTACAAATTCTTTCATCTTTTACTTATAATGGAACCACATGATCATACGAATCAGTAATTGTGATTTGAAATAAACTGTTAATAATTTAATATATAATGTAAAGAATACTGATACGTACAGCCTTCATTCTGTTAATAATTTCAAATTAAAAATCCAACTAAATTATATATATTTCACACAATAATCCATTGTATTTATTACATGAAATATATTTTATAAGAATAAAAACTTTATTAATAAATTTTTAATTACATTAGAGCAATGATAGTTCTTTAAAATTTAAATAAAAAAAGGAACATAAACAAAAGCATATTAACTCAATTAAAAGGTAATCAATCGAATTTTAATTAATAATAATATAAGAAATATAAGTTTGTTTAAGATACTGATCTATTCAGTAAACAAAATAACTAGAAAAATATCCAAGTAAAAATTGGTAGGATAATAAAAATTTCTAGTTTCTATAATCCATTTAATAATAGATCCCAAATAATCTTTTCTATTTTTATTACCTGTTTCAGATTATTTTTCTTATATAAAATATGAGTACTGTATATTATGTAAAAATTAAACGATATATTTAGTTTTATACAAAGATGAAAAAATTATATTTTTTCTGTAAATTTAAAAATAAAGTATAAGTTTTAATTTAAAAATAAAATTAAAATATAATATTTAGATTTAAAGGGAATTAAATATAATGCCGATGTGAAATTTTATTAAAAAGATTCTCTGATAATATAATCAATAAAATAAGAATAACATTAAATTAAGATACATATAATACTACTAATAATACATTTACTCTTTAATAATTGAAAATATCTTTATACAAATATCAATTTTCAATACATTTAAAATATCATATTTGACATATTTCATCTTAAAGTATAATAAACTTAAATATATGTATTTGTTTTGAATTTTAAATTACAGCATTTTATGTTAATAAACACATTTTTGTTATTTTATGTTTAGAGAACAATAAAGTTCTAAAGTGCACAAGTAATAACCTTTATGAAGCCATATTTATTTTATCTTTTACTAATCTGAATATATTTTAAACTAGTGCCTAGCAGTTTATTACACCACCATAGTTCTTTGATGAATCAATCTGCAGTTTTATTCAAAAGAAAATAAAAATCAAGAAGATAAATTTTGATAGTGTAATATTTTTATCTAATGTCACTATGATCATAAAGAAATTTTTTAAATTCTTTATTTTTGTAACAAATAAAGGAAAGGGTAATTATTAACAATTAAATAATATTAAATTTAATGTACAATGGAGAAATTGAATTTTCTAGTGTAATAAAATCAGTAAAATAATAATGAATTAAGAAGGCATTTCAGAAAGTAATTTTTTTAATATTTAAAAATTTTAAATTTAAAAATAGTTTTTAATGTAAATCATCTTGAAATGAAGTTAAAAATCAAGTAGATAACATAGATATTGAAAGATACTTTAGAGAAAATTCAAATTTATTGATCTTACTTATCATGTTTAATATATATTATTTGTACCTCCCTATAGAATAAAGAGACCTCACCATCTTTTGTTCAACAAATATTATCATTTAATATTAAAAGCTTGAATATTATTTGCTGAATCATCGACGTTGGCAAAAATAGTTTTTCCATATCTACCTCAAACTTTATATTTCATTTTAATATTTCAAATTTCGATAAGTAAAGACAATGTAATACGACCATTACATTGTCTTATAAATTTCCATTTCAACTTTATAAATACCTAAAAATAGTCTTTATATCATTGCACAATCTAATGTATTCAGTTGATTGATAAAAGTTTCTACAAGTTACCCACTATAAAGCATCCCTGTATTGGATTGTCTCTCGAGTATTCGATTGAGGATTCAAAATAGATTAAAAATACCTGATTCCTACGAGTTACCCTCACCATCAGAAAGAGGAGTACCTACCAATAAACGCAGTGGGCTGCGGTGAGGATGTGTCGGTCGGTGATAAGGGTACCTCCGCAGAAATGAACCCCGAGCTCGGTTAGGAGGGCAGCGATCCAAGGCCATTCCCGGGAGGTCGTGGGTCGACCTCCGGAGACGCGACTTTGATCTCGGGTGCTAATTCCGCACCCACGCGAGGCTCGAGACGCCCTTTCACCCCCAGCTGTCGATTCCTCGGTATCGACTGCAAAATGTGTTACAAATACTCTTTGGGCTTTGGTTCTACACTCTACTGTGTACCCTTTGAATCGCAAAGGGCGATATTATTTGCTCTGTGTTTTGAATTTAACGAGATTCACGAGATTGGTTTTGCATTTGAATATCTGATTTTGTCAATATTTTAAATGGTAAAAGTGTATTGATCATTTAAGTAATGTGAGATTTAATAGAAATAAAAATGATTAGCATGTTTGATGGAAAAAGAATACGATAGCTGCTATAGATTATTAAAATTTTAACATAAATTTCAATCATTTTAATTGAAAACAGTAATTTAAATTATATTCATAAATTTTACTGCGTTGCATCCAATTTATTTTTAATATTGCAAATCCTAATCGTGGGATCCGCAATCATTGTTATATTTAAATTTTATAATATTGTTAATTCATTGAATTTTTTAAACAAAAATTAAAAATCAAATTTCCCTGAATCAGCAGTTATCCAATATATTTTATATTATTTTTAAGTAAACTTACAGAAATCACTTTCAAATAGTCTAAAACACGTATTGAAAATAAAAAAATTATTTTCAATTACAGGGAACAGAAAATTTCAAATACGTTTATAATGTTGTTGGCAAATATTGCTTTTCTTAGGATCCGTGCAATATATCATTATTCAAATTAAATATAAATTTCCATTACAAAGATGAAAATGCTCACTCGAAATCAAATAAAATTATAATTTGCAAGGAATTCGAACCTATACTTTATTTTTCACGAAGTGCACTTGCTAAAACAAACCAATACCGTAAATAAATAAAAAAAAAACTCTATAAAGTATTATAGGTGCACTCTCGTTTGCAATTGCATTTCAAAAAAATACCGCCAATACATTTTCGATATATTTCACCTGTGACTTTATCTTGGAATAATTAAAAAAATCCCCGCGTTGAAATGCGATAGAGACTCGAGTTTAATATAATAGATAGCACTTCCTGTCTACACACTCCCTTCGCACATGAATTACAAATGTTATTTGAATGAACTCGCGGATTAATTCGCAAAGGCCTGTATTATTTAGCGGAGGAAAAAGGGCGGGCTTATCAACAAATTCCTCGATTATCATTGACGTATCTTACTTGCGACCGCGGGTAACCAGCCAGCCAATCCTCCCACGGGAAGTTCATTATTCTTTTTATCTGTGTACGTGTCATCCGGGCAGCAGACTCCTATGAACCTTTTACAGAAAAAGAGTACTTAAGATTGACGAGGTGTCTTATTATTTAAATGTCAACGCACACATGCCCAAGTACTAAGTCTCGCACATACTGATTTTCAATGACACAGAGATAGTCCATGAGCCGGGGGAAGTTGTAGCGTATGTTATCATCTTCGCAGCCGCTCAGGTGTTTGCAGTGTCCGGGTCTGTTGCCTACAGCCATGCATGATTGGTACGCCTTCCTCGGCTGGAAAAACATTAATTTATACTTTTCTTGATTTATTCACAAAAATTAATTACAACTATTAAAATCCTTAATCATGAGTTGCGACTAGAGAAGAGCCAGAAAATCAAAACGCGATATCCGGGCATTCATGTGAATTTCATTTTTTTAGCCGAGGCAAATTTTACAGGCAAATTAACATGGACTAGACTAATAATATTGATTTTTTTTACGAAATTACTGGAATTTAATTGAAATACAACGGATTTTTCAAGATTGATTAAATTTTACAAAAATTTAACTTTTTCTTAAATTGTTTATTTCATTATAATAATAGTACTTAAATGCAATAGTCCACGTATGTGAGCGCCATAAGAATTGTAAACAAAGCTATTAATAAAGTAACATATACAATATAAAATTTTAAATGTTTGTAAATACGAATATGAAGATCTAATTATAATTATTAAATTATTAAAAATCTAATCAGCTTAAAAATAAAAACTTCCATATTTAATAAATTTAAAATTTTTTTTTATCAATAATCAAAGCTGTACGTTACATGTTTTTACGCAGAAGAAGAATCTATTTATAAATATCTATTATAGCAAAAATAAATAAATATAGTTTTAAAAAAAGAATATAATGTTATCATAAATTTAAAATAAATTTTCAATTCTATAATTTTGAAAAAAAAAACCATTTTCGTTTATTTCATATAATTAAAAATGTTTAAATTTTAATGAAGATAATTACCAATAATGTATTCGCAGCAGGTGCTACAGCTCGTTTAGTTCGATTAGTTAAATAATTATCAGATTTTAAGATGCTGCTTATGTTCTTAGACGTAATTCTAGAATCTGTAAAAAAAATGAAGTAATACTGTGAAAAATTTGATATTATTCCTTGTTACGTTAAATATAAATCAACATGTATACTGCAGATAAAATTCGCAAAAGATAATTATTTATCGAATGACATTAGAGAAGCATTTCCTTTTTTTAATAAACCTGATAAAATTCCAAGTTCTCTGCTCATTCTTTATTCAAATATAAACATATATTATGAATTTACAATGATGCACAATATATAATATTTAATTTTAATATTTGTACATTTTTCTGTAAAATCCAGGACTATATGAGCGTCTTTTATTTAATAAATTTAAACAGTGAAAATTTTGTAATATTGATTGATCTGTTGCTGGGATTGAGAATATTTTAACATTATTCAGCTTTAAAATTTATAATTTAATGTGCATAAATTTTTCGAGTTTAAACAACTCAAATAAAAAATAAAAAAATATTTATTATTAATGAAATTACTACTGACTGTTTATTTTTATTTTTTTAATAAATTGTAAATTATACGTATTTATAAATTATCCTTTTGTAATTTGTAATTTCTTACGTTCAATTATTTAAAACTTTATTATACCCAAATAAGTGTCTTGTGTACATTGAATGTAATATGTAATTTTTTGAATAACCGTGACTTAAGATCACTTTATAATTTAATAATAAAGCAATATCCGTGATAGTATCTTTAACATTTTTTAATTCTTTCAACTTTATCTATCGCGTAACTACTATTAAATACATTCAAGTAAGTAAATCTAACAAAGAACATCTCAATAATAATTCTGAACAAAATTTTAGTTTATCATTAATTCGGAGCTCAAACACTTTTTATTTGAAAATCACAAAGCATTCAATTCTCTCAAAGTCCAGTAGAAATTTAGTACAAATAGAGTATCACAGAATTTCTATATTTACCAAGATAATGTTTTTAATAAGCAAAGAATTACTTTTCATCGCGTGTGTTTATAACCCGAGAATGGCACTTTTCAACTACATTCAAATTTATGCTATAGCTATATATAATCTATGCAAGTGAATAACGCGTCCTGGAGCAAGTCGACGTGCAAATCCCCGGACGGCATTCCTTTGTCCCGAATGTTCTACTCACCAAAGGTCCTGCCGTGGATGCTGAGACTTGCAGCGAGAATAGTAATGAGGAAAGTCCGGAGCCCATGAAATCGCGCCATAGCCGAGGCGAAACCAAACGGTTTGAGCTCGGATCGCCAACCCAACACTGTTTGCTCGGCCAGGATGTGACTGCCTGGGTTACAGAAGACTAACGGCAGAGTTCGCCTCCATATAACTCGCGCCTATTCAATAGTCAGGTCTGTTTACTCGGGAGCACCGACGGTTGCGGGCGCACCAGGAGTTCCCGAGTCACGATCGGGCTCGGCAACTCGATTACCCTCTCCTGTCGTTGTCGCTCATTTCAAAAAAAATAATAATACCTGGTGGGAGGCTTGACAACTTTAAATCTGTAATTATAATTTATTTAAATTCTTGATGAGGGGCTTAGGATTATTAAATCAGAAAATACAAAGAACCGTCAGAAATAGATTCGACGCTTAGCAGATATTAATTGTATCATAATATTTCATTGTGTTCCTAGTGGTGTAATTTTAACCGAATATAAATTTTAATTTACATACATTTAATTATATATTAACAAATACAATATAAAATAGAGATAAATCTAATAAAAAATAAACGTCGTAAAAAATTTATACAGCACTAAAAATTTCTTTCGTAATTATTAATAATTTTAATTTATACAAAATCGATATTTTTTACTTGCTTACAATATATTACCATACTATGTTGAAGTGACTACAAATATCTTAATATTTCTTATCGATTTTTCTTTCAAAACAATTTTAATAAACTGTATTTACTTTCTAATTATATAAAATATTTTCAACTAACGGCTCATTAGTATTTTCTTATTAAAATAAATTTTAAATGCAGTATAAGAATATTTATACCAGAATTACGAATAAATAAAAATGTATTGCCAAGTGATGAGTTCTTACGCAATATTATAATAATATATATGATAAACAAATGAAAAGAAACAGTATTATTAATATTATTAATATATGCTATTTGCCACAATCTTTTGAAAAATATTTATATTTATGCACTTCATAATTCTATTAGAAAAGTGCAATATACATTTCTATAGTGTTGGATTTAAATATTTTCTCTGAAAACCATTTGAAATTATTTTTTATTACTAAATATAATAACCATTTTGTACGATCATATTTTAAATAAAAAATCAATTCATTATAAATCAATAATTACGAGTAAATTCTTATATTTATTTTAATTGCAGATTTTAATTAGAACCACTGCAACTCTTAAAATCACTTCAAAATAAAATATATTTCAGATACTTACTTGTATTTAAAAAACAATGGTTCAAAAAATGTAAATTTTAATTTAATTTTTAATCGAAACTTCATAAATAGGAATATATTAATAATCGCATATATAAAATGCCATTTATATGATTAAATATTATAATTGCTTCCCAAAGTATATTTAAGAAATTATTTAAAAAGTGAAATTGATGCAAACAATAATTTGATAATAGAATTTCATTTTAATAAGCGTTACAATGAAAACAAACATAAGGTAAAAAAAAATTTTAAATAGAGAACCATTAAAAATACAGAATTATTTTACAAGTACTACATATCAATATTCATTGACAGATAATCAATGCATATTATTTGTATAACTACTATAATATATTAATTTAATACAATATTATTTAAATAAAAATATCTAAAGCATACATATGAAGAAAGTAATTACTAATTATATATTATCAATAATATATGCAATCATAATTCAACAATCAATCATAATCCAATAATTTATCTCCATACCATTGAACATTGTGACAAATACTCGTGTAAAAGGGAGATGTGCTTTCCATTAGTAATTTTAAACTTGAGTTAATTATTTGTTGTTACTATCGTTTATTTACTTGTTTATTTAATTATAATTTCTGAGAATAAAGCTATGGCGTTAATCACTATTGAAACACCACTAACAATCCTAAATTAAATTAAAAGTTCAGTTTTTTCTATCATTCGTTCATTTTTTTTTTTTTTTTTTTTTTTTTGAATATTTCTTGAATATACCTGAGCTATTTTCCTCGAAAAATTAGAAACCAACTGTTAAGGTTTTGTCATGTAAATTTCAATTTCATTTACAAAAATTTTTTGTAGACATATATTAATATCTATAATACAAATACACATATCTCAAATACTTTTGTTCTTTCAAGTTATTAAAAATGTTGATTTTATAAATTAAAAATATAATTTCAACAGCAATAAACTGTTTAGCACTAAACGGTTAAATTATTTCTTTCATTTGTCAAAAGATTAACGACGTTGTGATTTCAATGGAAATATAAATACAACTGTAACAAATTAATGAATTGCATTAAGTTAATGTATACATACATTTTCTTTACACCACTTAGAAACATGCGCATAAAGTGTGGACTGACTCCCTCTGCCCAAAGAACCTGTTCTGTTCAACCAAAGACCGCTTCATCCGAATTATTAAGTTCCAAGATCCCAGTGCTTGCCTTCAAGGTGTGGTATCTTCTCGAATGCAGACAAGTTCTTCAAAATATTGCATATATTGTCTATAGTTCTGCCTTACAAAAAAGACTTTTATATTTCTGACTGTGCAATTTATTTGACTACTCATAATGAAATGGTTATATATTGGTTGTATATATCAGAGAAGATGATGCTATCGGACAATAAAAAAATATTTTTTAAAAGAAATACAATCTGGTGTAGGCAATAGCGCTAGTCCTATTGTTGGCTGAAATTTTGAATTCACCCTGTACATGTAATTAACAATCAATTAATTCACACGAGCCCCAGTCACCTCTGTAGACCAATACCCCACTTCAGGAGTAATCTATTCCCCAGTCAATATTGGGTTCATGTGGGTGTGTATGAAAGTGGGATTGATTTGCATAAATAGTGAATCAAAGCATCTTCATCCTCAAATGAATTATACAATATTCTTTAGAATATAAATTCGTATCTATATTACACGAACAATTTCGATTCTATTCCTTTTGAACATAAAGAGAATGATGCCAGTGAGAATCGTATCCTATTTCAAAGATTGAAATTGCAAGTATTACAAGCTTAGTGATGAATAGAACAGTGAATATGGTTAGAAATTTCAATGGGATCCTTATTCGAATGTAAAATATTTTTTATAATATCAAACTAAAGTGACAAGCTAGTTTTTCTTCATCAAAAACTACACAATGTTTAATTCAAAAAAATAAATATTTCAGTGAAGTTTTTATTTATGGTGTATTTAAATCCACAGGTCCTTCTACACCTGTACACCTAGAATTTTTAGAATCATATCACGATTTAATATTATTCATAGATTAGAATCGTTTTTAAAATGTGCACACATTTTTCAATAATATTAGATAAGTAGATAATTAAAAGTTTTGGATTTTTTTCAGTATTTTTTGATACGACTCATTGAAGCACAAATTTATAATTTTGATCGATGTTATATCTCGATAAGCATATAGATGATATACGACTAAAAATGATGATGTTGAACTTGACTCATGAATAATCGATTTTATATTTAAACAATCAAGAAATTGCAAAAACATATTAATTATCAATTATTCTGAAAAGACACGATTTTGAAATCTTTTTTATAAATTTAAATTCAAATAATTAAATTATGCTTCTGTAAACTATATAATATCTTCTTTCGTTTAATAATAACATGATGATATAATGAACGGTTTTGTGCAAACCCACTTGGTTATTTAATTTTTACATGCTGAAGCGATTTCATGTCATTTTGCTGAATATCTTCATACACCCTAAATCTATTCTAACATAGTGTTTAGGCTTGCATCTTTTGTACTCATAAAACTGACATAATATCATACTTGTTTAGTCTAATCTGTTGTTTCGGTAGGAAAAAACGTGGGTCATATATTTTGGAAAAAGTGCAGGACTCACGGAAGCACAGAGCCGCCGAGTAGCCCCGAGAAATTCATTCCGAGATCCTTGATAAATGGTAATAAAAATAATCTTCGGTGAGCAAAGTTTACAGCAAAATTAGAGACGTCAGAAACACGCCGAGGGGATGAGAGAACGAGGCGGGCGGATAGATGCACACGCACACACACGCACCGCTGCACACATGTACACGTTAATGAGGTCCTGGCGCCACTCGGCCTTTTACCTGCGTGACCGAAATCTCAGTTCGTGATCTCGAATCCTCGGATGCTCTCGATTGAAACTCCCGAGGCTCTCCTCCGATGCTCCTCAATCCGTTTCTCAAGATTAGGCACAGAAGTGCTCCTGACGGGAGGGCAAAAGGTAAGCAAATAATTTTAATAAATGAAAATTAAGTATACCTGATTCAGTTTGAAGGTCTATGTTTTCATATTTGAGTACGGTCGTCATTAGGATGACACTTGGATTTTTTTTTTTGTTTTTTTTTTTTTTTTTTTTTTTTTTTTTTTTTATGCACTATAACTCTCTAACGAATTAGCATTTTTAATTGCATAATATGATGGAATATTTAACAATAAATGTGATGAGATAACTTTATTAAAAAATATTTATTGCAGAAAGTAGAAAGTACTTATCGAAAATATTGAAATAATGAATTCAATATCGCCTTATCATTAAAGATAAACTTAAAAAATCATTAAAATTAACTGGTGCATAAATGTCTCAAAAAAATGAATTCCGTAAAAATAATTAAATTTACTTGATTTGCTAACTGCCAATGGATCTTATAATCAAATAACGGATAATATTAATTATACATGCTTGCGAATATTTCTGAAAATGATAGTGCGAGCAAAATTAAAAAAATGGTAAATATCTCAATTACGAGATAATATATGTATCCTTGAGTTAAATGTATATCGATATTTTTAATACTAACGTAACGAAGAAAAATCAGAATCTCTCATCCTCATTGTGGATGGCATATTTTGTGTCGCATGCAACGAAGACAAAAAAAATTACCGACAATATGGCATTTCATGTATTGTAATATCGCCGGTCTCACTCACGTGTTGTTTATTCTAAGCGTTTTGTTGTGTGCGGATAAATTTGAAGTGGTGGTGTAGCGGTAAACCGCTGAGTGAAGCCTCAAAAACGCTGTATAAGGAAGGATGAATAATATATGTGTGAGATTTTTTTAATACTAATTCGGTTAAAAAATTATTTTACATATTGCGATTAGTAAATTAAAACCGAGACAAAAAAGATATTATACAATAATTTTATAATTTTACAAATCCTTGAGAATCGAATTTTTTAATTTAATTTGTCGAAATTCGTATACGGATTTATCGCATTACTTCATTATTAATAATATCAAAATAATGATGATTAATGTTTTAAATAAGCACATTCTGCAATTCAATAAATATAAATCTTATTATAATTAAATATATATCTTTCTCTTTTTAAATTATTTACTCACAACTGTGAGTACATTACTTTTATTTTAAATTAAACTTCTGTCATTTCAAATATAACGGTCTTACGATAAAAAAGAGAGTGCAAGAAATAATCCTTTTAGCTTATACAATCACGTTACCTTACTTTCTCAGAGTATACAAATCTTTATCGCATTATTGTATATGTGATAGTAGGGATGTAAAAAGAGTTTGCGACTCTTATCTTTGGTTTATTGAGTTCCTTGAACTTCCAGGAGACGTTCCGCCAAAAGCAAGTTATCATCGTAAAAATCTCAACTTCAAAATAACTTATTTGCTGCGAATTTCCCTAAGAGCTCATCCGCATAACAGAAGTATATTACAGCGCATTAATTCATTAGTCTTATTTTTATTTTATTCGCTACTCTTCTCTTTCTATTAACACATTTTATTTATTTATTTATTTATTTATTTATTGAATTGTTTACCTGCTTCCATAATATTTTTTATTATTTTTATTATTATTTTGAATCATTTTTTAAATGATATTATTTTTGGTGTGTTCAAAATTTACTTATTTTCACATAATAAATTTTGTTTCTTATTTCTGTTTCTTTTTTCTTAATTAAAATATGGTTTTTAAAAAGTGAATGGGATTTGATTGCATAAGTTTTTGATTTATATTATTTTTTAAGTATTTTTAAAGTACTATTTTACAATTGTAAAATTTATATTTAATATAATCTATACTATATTTAATATTATTTATGTACTTTAAATTATTAAACCTAGATTAGTTTTAAAAATTCAAATATTCATAATAAAATATAGTACTGAAATTGAATATTTCATTTCAATAATATATATATAGTCATTCTTATATTTTTAAATTAATGATCCAAACTTTTCATTGTGAAGATTAGATTAACTTTTTTAGATATGCTTGGTTAAATGTAAAGCCCCTACATGACGGCCACCCAACTTCGATACCTGCAAACAGTTACTAACGAGGGTCCTAATTCTCATTACATCTGAGATTTGAAGATTTCTAATAATCTATAAAGCTCGAATTTTGTTTTGAAACTTTATTCATTTAAGATTTAAATGTGAGCGAAAACATATCAGAGATAAAATTATATTACTAAAAGCATGTAAACTCTCTTACTATAAGAGATACTGAATTCTAATTCACCTTTTAGTATTTTAAAATTTGAAGTATTCGTACGCCTCATATCTTCAATTGATAATTTCCTTTTATTGTTGAAATTCCGAAGGTATCAGTTTTCCTGTATACCACTGTCTCACAACAACTTTCGATCTCCTGTTCCAAAGTTTAATCTGTTCGCTTTGGCTTTGTGCTTCGCTTGAAACTGTTCATCAATGTTAATATGATCAATGTTAATATATCGAAGAGATTGAATTAAAAATATTTTTTGTAATTTGAAGCGTACACTTATTATTTTCAATTGTATTGCTGAAAAGTACTTTAAGACTACTGAGATGAAGAATGAAACACTATTATAATTTAAAAAATTGCTATTTTTAATAGAAGAATAAAATAAATAAATAAATATATATAACCGATAGTGAACATATGTAATATTTTACATTTTTCACTTTTACATATTGATCATGTAAGCAAATGAAATTCTTTTTTTTTATATCTTCGGAAAATGACGCACTATTGACAATTTGCACAAGTGAGTTCAATTAAAGAATAACATCACCATAAAAAGAACCTTATTTAAATGAGTCTCATTTAATGGATTATATATTTCCAATTGGCTTAAATAACCAATTGCACGTAATGTTATTTTATTATTTATTCATTTGTACTCTCCACAATTTCATTTACTATAACTTACATATGTATATTCAAAATATATAAATTATTATTTTTTTGCAGGTATTACGTTGAGTGACTATCAATTATTGAAAGATGAATATTTGATCAAGAACTTTTAATATCGATGAAATGTCAAAATTCGACACCGATTGAAACTGCGCTTTCCTATTAACAAGGATATGAACACCAATAAATTTACTAATAAATAAATAAATACACACAATGAAAAATTAAAAAACAACAAGTTATGAAAATGAAAAGAATAAATAATGCGATATAGGTTATTAAATTTTGTAATTATCATATTTTTTTATGTTTTTTACTTACTAAAATACATCATGATAGTTTTCCCTTTAATAGAGTAGTACCAAGAATACTTGAATTGACATTGCTTTTGAACACTAGAACACTAAACCCTTGGTGACGTCTAATTTACATTTTGCATATTATTAGTTACGCGTTGATCCTTTAAAATTAACATCAAACTTAATGAATCTTTTTTAAATAGATTAGTATATATATTTTCAAAAATTATCAAAGATTTTCATGTTTTTTTTAATATGTATTAATGATCTTGAGATCTGAATATTTAAGAGTACGTTTTCTTTTTCAAAAGACTTTAGCTTTTATGTCAAAGTCATTTTATGATATATCGATTTCGTTCGAGTATCTCCGTATAATATCGCTATTTCATTAATACTTTCCATTTCAAAGTTTGTAACAAACTACAAATCAGCCACCCGTAATCATGTATTTTCGTCCCAACCTTATCTAGGACTCATTATTAATTAATCAATGAATGTAAAAAGTAAATTGTCTCTTCAAAAAAAAGTTTCTACAGATTATCAACTTTGGTTTGACTCTAAAATTTTCTATAATAGTAATTTATAAACTATATCTAAAAATTCTTTATTTTAGATACATTTATATATGTATGTGCTAATGAAGATATTAAGTTCCGAAAATTGTAGATTTCCAATTTTCAAAAAATTCATTACTCATATTAGTATTACAGTTACAAGTCAATATAATTTATAATAGATAATACAGCTTTATACAAAAAAAAAATAAAATAAATACTAATAAAAAAAACTTAAATAGAAAGAATTCAAACAACAATAATATACTAGAAAATTTTTATAGAAAAATGGAATTCGGATCTAAAAAGTTTAAAATTAAAATTAAAAAATTATTGCTTTATTTCTTATAACTACTTTTTGATCAAAATTTTTCGATAATATTAAAAGTAATGCTGGTTATATAATATTTTGCCTTTGTGTAGTATAAAAATATAAATATAAGTAGAATATATAAAAAATTTTTTTTGAAGAAAATAAGGGGTACGATTTTTCTATGATACTTGTTATACCTGAAAATGAAATTAGTATTGTTACTACAAAACCCGGAAAGTAAAAAAGTAAAAAAAATCATGAACTCTAAGGAAAAAAATTATATTAAAATAATATTTAAGACTTTTTTTACAATTTTTTTTTAATATAAATTATTAATTTCTATTTCATAAGTACATAAAATTGTATCGCTGTTTAAAATTTGTTTTTGCAATTATTAGGAAATTGCATATTACCAATGCATTTTTCGAATATTTAAGCTTACGCACCATTACAGTAATGCGAAAAATGATTGCAGCTATTACCAAAATAAGTTTCGCTAATTTATAGAATATAACTATATACTTTGAGAATAAAATGAAATAAAATAATTTTCATAGAACTTTACAAGGAGGAGTCCACTGTTATTACTGACTAATGCTGAATTATAATGGGTTAAAAAGTTCCTAATGAGCCATGAAGAATAGAAAAAACTCTTAACTACTTCCCTTCCACGTTCCTAAAAATTAAATCCTGTTCACTGCGTATTATTTTTTGTAACCCAGAAAAAGGTTGTACCCGATAATTTAATAAGTCTTAATTATCAGTATCATAAATAAAATTATTATTACAATAGCAGATTGATAAATAATATAGAAATAAATAATATTCGTATATTTCAATTTTTTAGAATTCTTTATAAATGAACCTAAGCATAGAAATTATTTGCTAATAACACGAATTTTTCTACTGGAAAAATTCAATTCTATTGCTTTGCAACAGTATTCCTTCAATATCCTTTCTAGCAAAGATTCACACTTGAATCCGATAATCTCACCTGAGCACATGATCCGGGTCCTTAGCTCAATAGACGGATGAAAAAAGTTGATCTAAAAAACGTTTTTAAAATGTTCTTTCTTCTGCTTGATGTACTAAAATGAATCTAATTGTTTTTATAACATGTATAAGTAAGTTAAATTATTTTAAAAATATTATAATAATAAAAAATATTTAGTTCACGTGATAAATCGTTATTTTCAATTATTGTTTATGTGTTTTTAAAAAGTATGGAGGGTGTCTCATATAAAAATCTAAAAAAAAAATTTATTAATAATAAATATTTCATTTATAATACGACATAATACATACATAATACAATATTTGTATATTATTTTATAATATGCTCGCTTTGAAAAGAAATATTACATTAAATAAAATTTTTTAAATTATTATAATTTTGAATATACTACCGCTTCAATAACGCCCTAATATTTGTATAAATCTAATTATCTGATAAAAATTAATTATTATAAATCGTACATTATTACTATTATAATTAGAATTAAAATTAGTATTATTAGTATTATTATTATCCTTATAAGTAATGTAAGATAGAAAATATTTATTGATAATTTATTTTGCATTACAAGTACATTGCGATAGACATTTTACACACAATTTTTATAAGTAACAAACATGTAAATATAAATGACAAATATAACTATAATTTTTTTTTTCATTTCTCTTTCTTCTTGTCTTACACAACTATATTCAAACTTCTATTAAAACTTTTTCATAATACGTTCGATTTAAAACGAAATATACCATGAAATCAAATTTTAAAAATTCTTATAATTTTCAAAATCTATATACCCCCAATATTTGGATAGAGCTATTTTTATTCATTTCCCTATAATATTTCCGACAAAGAAATATAAGGTATTGTAATTTATGATCTGAAAAATACCATTATCATTTATATTTTTTAATCAGCAGCTAGTATACAAAAATATGGAGAGCAGAATGATGAAAATAGCGTTGGATTTAGCTTTCATGATTCTTTCAACAATCGTAATGATCAACTTTGTTTAATAATGTCTATCTAAGATTAGTGAATACTCCACTATGGTTCCTGCTTTTTCTTAATTAAATTCGAAGTTAGTTTCTTTTTGAGAGATTGACGTTTTTTGCGTTTTCGCCTTTCGCCAATATCGACGGTTTTCTTGAACTCATCGAATTTTTTAGTCGTTTGATTATAGACGCGTTCAGTATGATACAATTTATTGCCCACAACTACATTCTCAGTTTCAATGTAATATGGCCGGCCTTCGCTATCTGTTCCTGACTTTATGGTGTGTGAATTGCTGGCTGAACTATATTTGTCTAAATTTTTAGATTCTGTAAATATAAAAAGAATTCATTATTCAATAAATATTAAATTTAAGACATGCCTACCTCAATATTGTATTAAGCAATAAAAAATACTGTATTCTTAGGATTTGCATTTATGTTATTTGAAATTAGCTTTTTTCATTTAATAAACAATAATGATTTACTTTTATTTTATTTAAAAAATCCATTTATGCACCCATCAAATTCTTTGAGATTATATGTTATAGTATTTTTTATAATTTTGAAAAGAAATATATTTTATGCTACAATTAAATGCTCCGTTGCTTTTTGAGAATAGTTTCATTTTGGTTAAATATTTTTCTTATAAACATAAATTAGCATAACATACATATAAATAAAATATATTTAATCAATAATATGAGATTTGTTGAGTATTATGCTATATAAAATCTTCGTACACAGAAAATACTTAAAAAGCACAATTATATATAATGTATTCATTATATAAGGAAAATGAGTTAATTAAATAATAAGAAGGAAAAATAAAAATGTAAGAATAATACTGCTACCAAAATTATTTATAAATAAACCACAATTAATCTATATCAATTCATTTATCCAGTACTTATGATTTACATTTGTTTTTAAGAAGTTTCAAGTATTTAAGGGCATCTATAAATAACATGTACTTAAATATTATAATATTAATTTTACCTGGATTAAAATAAAATATTAATTGGAAATATTTTAATATTAATATATATTTTAAACTATTAGTTATATTTTTTTTTACATTTTTAATAACATTAAGTTAAAAAATTGTAAAATATATAAAATTATTGGAAAATCAGAAATTCTTTTTAATATAAAACTTTAAGTGTACTATTTAAGATAAGCAATATGAAGTTTTTATGTAAATAATTCTTTTTTTAAATAAACTTTTAGAACTTAATTTTTCTTATGAATATTTTTTTTATTTTGAATAAGTATCTCTCGTTCTTTGTAAACTTTTCAAATCCTTGTACATAATTTAAAAAAATAAAAGATAGTAAAAATTTTTTAATTATAACTCATGAAATAAATATTCTAAAAAACATTAATTATTTTTTTAAATTAAATATTTTATTTTATTTCACTTTCAATCAATAATTTTGAAAATTTTTAAATGCAATGATAATTATATCTAAAGTGAATTATTTCTTCAAAAATCATAAACAAAATTTTTATTTATTGCTCACAGAATATATGATCAAAGCAACATTGAGTTTTAATTACTGCTTTGTTAAAACAAAATTTCATACTTTATTTCACTATATTTCAACGACAAATTATTATATATTCAAGAAAACAAACCTTGACTAAAATATACTGAGTTATATCCTACTATGACTAAAAATATTAAAAAAAATAAATCAGAATGATACAAGTATACACATGCACAAAGCTGCGCGCGCGCGCGCAAATACATATATATGTATAGATATAAATATTTGAAAAATATTCGTTTCATAATAAATAATTTTTAAATTATATGAAATATATTAATTTAAAAAATAATAATATTTCGCAAAAACAATAATAATGCATTATTACATTTTTAAATAATTGATTTAATATAATAATAAAAAAATTATTTGATATAAATTCATTAATAAAGGATTAATGAAGTAAATCACTTCGTATAAATGATAAGTATAAAATTTATAATTATATTTACAACTTGTTAAACTTTTTATTTTAATTAATTTATAAATAATCCATTTACTTTGGAAAAAATTTGGTATATTTTCATATAAAAAATTCTGAAATTTAATTAAAGATGTACTTTTTTTAAAAAATTAAATTTTATTTACAAATTAGTAATATTATGCAATACATGAAATCATAAAAAGTTTTATTTTATAAATTTATAAAAGTATAATATTATAAAATATTATAAAATAATTTTATTTATTTTCTGTACATAAAGTTTGAAATGCAGATAATGTGACAACAGAATGTAATAAAATTGAATTAAAACTTCTTGTAAGCTTGAATTTGTTTATTTTTTTCAATATTTTATTAAAAACTGTACAGCTATAAATTTTAATTATAAGAGGAAATACCTACTTAGATAAAAATAATAATTGATTTATTAAAATTTTGAATGTACAAACTTTCTTAATAAAGTGCTTTTTTACTTTTATTAATGTTGTCTAAAATATATTTAAATATAAAAATTGTTTTGTGTCTTCATTCTATGTAATATCAAACGTTAATGCTGATTGTTCAAAGTAAATTTATATTTGATTATAAAATTTCTGCTGTTTGACATAATACTCTACTAAATTCATTTGCTCTACACTTGAAATGAATATTAAATATCTTAAGCGATCTGAACGGTTAATCGCGCTTTCAAGTTCGTAAATAAAACTGTTAACCAGTATTGATTAAAATCAATGATCTTAAATGAAAAATGTTAGTAACTAATATTAAGATACTGCAAATAATATATTATATCTTCATGAGATTTTTTGTAAGTTTTATATAAATAATTTTATAAATAAATTTTTTGTAACAAATTAAAATTATAATATTTTAAAATAAATTAAACTAATGATAAAATTCAAATAATGAATTGATTGCTTAAGATTTAAAGAAAATAATAAAGATAATTATTAAATTAAGCAACACATTACATATAAGTATTAAATGATATTTTTATTGCGAGAAACTTTTTGAATATTATAAGTTTAAAAAATGAGAACGTTTAAAATTTATAAATAATATAATCTTAAATTATTAATATCCTACTCAGCATGTAGAATTTATATTTTAACTACTCATCAAAAAATATTAAATGTATTTTATAACTTGTCAATAAAGTATTTCTTGGTATTGTGTATTAAAAATTTATTATCTCAACGACAAATTTCCTCTTCTATTTTAAATCATAAAAATCAATAAAAATTCTATAAAGATAACTCTTATTATAAAATTAATAAGTATATTAATATTATATTGAATTTTTAATAAAATATAAATACTCATTAAATTTTGATATCTTCAATTTTTGACTTTTTAAATGGATTTTCAATTTTTTATTGTAAATTGATAAAATATTTCTTTCGAGTAATAAGCTTTTATAAAGAAAAAACTATTGACTTTATTAAAAGTCATCTTAAACATTTTTTATGCTTTTGTCAATAAAATTAGTAGAGCAAAAAATAAAAAGTAGTACAAGACCTTCTGCAGCTTGTCTTACAGCTTCCTCGGCAAGTTGTTGGGCTTTCGCAACCTGTGAATTGACATTCTGACGAATCTGTTGATTTATGCGGTCCACATTACCCAGTACATCAGAAACAATATCTGCATTGATTGACAGATCTCCATGATAAATACTATGTGGAAGAAAAATATCAAAACATAATTGAATGTAATTGCAGTATTACATTTTATTTAAGGGATGCTTTTTCGACAAGAATAAAAATAATGATGAACCGCGTATCTTTGGTTTTCGACACATCCATTATAAATATCAACAAGTACAAGTTCACAAACCTACATACATGCACATATATATTTAAATATGAGTATATTTAAATAATTATAAATGAATATAATTAAATATTTAAATTAAAATATGGCATATTCTTATACACACAATAATTGAATTGTAAATTATCCTTTTCATAAATTAACGTTGATTTGTTATGTAATTAGGAAAATAAAATTAAATTATGATTTTAGTCAAATGAAAATACGAATATAATTAGCAGTAAATATAAATACAACGATTTTAATTTAATAGAAACTAAACATGTGTACTAAATATACAACGCTAATATATTTGTAGAATGAATATATTTAACATACATATGAGCTATAGTTAATATTTAAAAAATCATAAATATTATTATAAAAATATATATCATGATTTTACATTTCATGTTATTCAAAATTTACCATGAAATCACTTTAAATGGGCATTAAAAATTTTTTGAATGGATATTTTTAATTACATTATATAATATTGTTACGCACAAATTATCTGAATTTAATAGTTACTATTATTTATTAATGATTATTTGAATGCGACATTATTGAGTCAAATTGAATAGGTCCAAAGTATACGTAATCATATAGTATTTTTTATATAATTATCGGAATCCAATGAAAGAAATTGTCCAATTTGAGTCATTGAAATTAAATATATTTCACTTATAGTGAATAAAAATATATGCATCAAGTGTTAAAATTTGAGCACAATAATATTATACTTTTTAAAAACTGTACTGAAATAAAATGTATTTTTAATATTATACATACACACATAACACGCACGCATACGCAAATGCACACCCACACTCCATACAAACACATACGCACACACTTGTATATATATGTACATTAATTCAAAATTGTCTATAAGATTTTAAATGTAACTTATTTCAAAACTTTGTAAATTCCTGTATGTATAATTGTAGTAAGAAAAAGAATTGAGTTAAAAAACTTTGATTACGTCAAGTTATATCAAGAAGATAAAATAACTTTTAACTTCTCAATCATAAGTAGCAATAAAGTTTTTAATTAAAATTATTTACAACATGATAAATTTTGTAAAAGTATTTATTTTACCATTTTTAATACACATAGTAAGTAGTTTTTAGTGATTGGTTTTGGTATGAGAATTTTTTTAGGACATACTATTTTGAAAGCCTAATGAAAGAATGTAATTTCCTGTAGAACAAACTCTGTCAATAGCATTTTTTTTTTTTTTGAGTACTACATAATCAGAGAATAAATTAGCCTGAAAGCTTTATACACATAAGATGTATTTGCATTACTCAAGCAAGTGTTTCAATCGACATGCCAAACAAAGCGTTAAGCCAACGATTACGAGCAAATCCCCCAGTTTTGAATTACCAACAGAAGCGCGAATTAAGAAAGTTAACTCTTTTATCCCAGACGCTTTAGCGAATTAGTTGAAGTTAACCGAGCAAACCAAAAAGTAGCTTACAGAATGAGTAATCCACAAATGAGCAGCACGTCGGTCGGCTTCATCATTTCGGCGTGAGTCCACGTCGAAATCTCAGACTGCGAACTCCCTGACCTCGTCCGCGAAAATTTTGCGAATATCCAGAGAGAAATCCCGGCAGAATTGGCAAAATCGGAGGGACGAAAACTGCAGAGGCAACTGGACGCGTGGCTTCTGGTTAACTAAGCAACAAGAAAACGGAGGTGCGACTCGACCGAGAACGCGTCCGACGTGCTCAATGCATTTACACCCACACACGCGATTTGTCGTAAGCAATGAGTGTGTTTTCACGTACTTGTCGAACGCGGTTCAGGTGTGTGTGCGTGTGTGTTTGTTAACGTACGTGCACTCGCGCTTTGTGCAGTTGAGCTTGATTATGCGGCGCGTATCTACAAGTACGAAAAAATATAAATGTCACACGTGATCGATTTTTCACTGCATCGAATGAAATATGATAATATTTGAGTAATTCTTAATTTTTCGACATTGCATTAAGCGGCGCCATTATGTAAATAACGAAATAAGGAAATCATTGGTTCGAAAGATATTGTGGGATCTAAGTGGATCGGTATGTCGAGTGTCACGAACGCTCGTAGACCAAATCTTTATGATCTTTTTTATAATTACTTAATTATAAACATTGAGTTCGCTTTACGATGTTCAATCACCATCGAAAATGGCCTTTTTAAGCGTTTTAGCAGAATATTTATTGAAAAACAACTGGCAGAATGTTTATAAATAAATTTTTTAAATGTTTATAAATTTAATCTTGTAATTTTATTCATTAGAGTATATAAAAAAATTTTCTCATTTTGATTTGTCTATTTTTTATTTAAAAGATCAGTACTCGTTTTAATTCCATAAAATAAATTTTTTAAATACAATTTAAATATTCTCTTAATATTTGATTCGACAATTAAAACGACTATTATTTTTATGTTAAAATAAATATAATCCAAAAAGTTCCTAAATAAATTACGAACTTATTCGATTTTTATTTAACTTCAAGTCATTTTCAATCATTATAGAACTCTTAAGAATTATCCAGACTCGATTTCACTGTTCTAGATGTTTATAAAATAATTATTTTTGTGCAATTAAATTAAAAATATTATATTATTTACATAAAAATAACAATACTAGCTTTAAAGTTCATTAATTCTTGGAAGTAAGAAATCAGAAATTTTTGCAAATATATTCCATTTTTAAGAAATCCGATTAGAACTTCAAAAAATAAACAACCAGAAATTTATACTAAAATTTATATTAATAAATAATATGAAATATGTATTACTTGATATTCCATTTATAGTAACACTGTAAATTATTTTTTAAGTTCGTTTAAACAATATTTGAACATTATTTTGATTGGTTTTTTTGTTATTTTTGGTTTTCATATTCATTGTACGTTTACATATTGTTTTATACTATAATTACCCAATACAATAGTTTTTAATTACCAAAAATTCAAAAAGTTATGAACATAAAACATTTGTTTATTATAAATTTCACATGAAAATTATAATAAGTATTTACAATTTAATGTACTAACCCCAAATATTATTTTGATAAATCAATCAGCTATTGAGGCATATAAATTAGTCAAATAATTATATATTAAAACAGCTGAATAACTAGTAACATTTATACTAATTTATATCAAATCATAATTGAATATATTTACATTTTAATTTAATAAATATTTGTAGTATTTTTAATTTTGTACATATAAATAATAAAAAAATTTACTCTATATAATTTTAAAAATAACGTGACTTATTTTAAAATAACTATAAAAAGTTAACAATAAAAAATGTAAACAGTATTTTGAGAGTCTCAGTTTCTTTATTAAAAAAACATACAAATTAATTATATTTAATCATAAATTAATTTACTTGTATCAAAATATTATAATTAAATGTAACAAATTAACTATGCATCCGAATATAAGATTCCTTTGATATTCGCTGTGTACATGCAACTACGTATAATATTTATGAAATAAAAATACAAATAAATTTTTTTATTGATATTGCATATGATTTCTAAGGAATAATATAATGTTATTATTTTATTTTTATAATATAAAAATCTTATTATCAAGGAATAGATTAAAACTACATTTTTATAATATATTTATTTTAAAAAATTTTTTATATGTAAAGAAGAATAAAATATTATTACATAGTAAACAATTATTTAAATTCAATCTTAGAAAACAATAACTTAAATTTAATGTGAAAATCAGTACATTAAAATTTCTATACAGAAATTATAAAATACGGAAAGAATTTTTATTTTTCTAAATTTATATATGATATTTTATTCACTGAATTAAATTATTTTCTAAAAAAATATTATACAGAGTTTCTTATTTATAAAATGAGATTCTACTTTAATAAATAGAGGTTTTAATAAGATGAGGTTGCATTTTACTAGACTCATAATATGTGTATAACTACACAGCACTATGCGTTTTTATGAATTTTATACTTCAAATAATATAAGGCATAATTTACGCCACTGAACTTTAAATTAAAATACATAATATCTTAATTAACTTTTAATTTTAAAAAAATATTAAATAAATAGCATAATAATATAATAATAATCTCGAAACATACTATTTTTTTCAATTATCATAAATTGTATTAATTAACACATATTTTTGAAGCATGATGAATTATTTTATTTAATTTATAAACTAAAAATGGTAGTTTATGAAGAAAAAGTACTTTATTCATTCTTTTAAATTAAAATATTAATAATTGTATAAATATATTAATTAAAAAAATTTATTTTTTATTAATATATATTTATTATTTATTTATTATATTATATTATATTAATATTTATTATTTATTTATACGATTAAAAATAAAAAGAAATTATTAATAAGAAAATAATTAATCTCAAAAAGGCATTAAAAGTAGGATTTTTCATAATTTTTGGATAAGAAGCAAATATAAATGCACTTAAGTACTGCATAAGTAATAACTGACTGATGTTCAATTATTCAATACATAATGTTATTTATATTTATTTATACAATATTATTATGGATTAATATTATTATTATTATTATTATTATTATTTTATTACTATTATTAATATCAATCTCTTTCATGCACAAATATTTAAACTTAAGAATTATATGTATTATAACAAGTATCTATATCAAGTGTATTAGATATTTATTACATTTACGAAAATATTTTAACATATCAAGTATATTAATTACTTCTGGTATTCAAAAAGTGCAACCAAAGTTATTTATAAAATGTTTTAGATACTTTTTTATATTTTAAAAATTTGTTTTTAGATTTTTATATGTAACATAATTTCTATAGAAACATCAAAATATTTTGAAAAACTTTAACTTTATACTATTTATCTTTTTTTTTAAATTCTGTAATTTTACCTCCGTTGGATTATATGACATATAAACCTAAATAACAAAAAATAAATATTTCAAAATTCTTTCCTGCTTGTAATGTATTTTAATGGTTTTTAAATTAGCAGCAAAATTAATTATATTAACTAGAAAATTTCTAAAATTATCGTATATTTAGAATTCTATACTTTTAGAATAATAAAAAATTTAATTTTTGTTTTAATTAAAACATTTTTATTTTAAAATTCTATTCTATATTCATATATAAATAAATTTCAATTTACTATGCTTTTGAAATTAATGGAAAAATTGGACATAGATATGTAGAATAAAATGTTCAAAAACTACAATTATTTTTTAAAATTTTAAAAAACTTTTTCAAATTTTATTTTACTTAAATATTATTTAATTTATGTTCTGTGTGTTCAAATAAAAAAATAAAAAATATTTAAATACGATATTTCAAATGTACGTATTGTTATACAGTTGCTTTATATACATATTTAGAAATCATAGATTAAAAAAATTATATTATTGTTCATCGTATAAAAAAATGAATTTAAAAAGTACATAAAAATGTGTGACTTTCGAGAGATTGTTAAATTACAACATATCGAAATAATTTCAAAGTGAAATTGATTTTTATTCGTTAACAATATTTTTTGTTTCTGTTACGTAAAATAGGGGGAAAACTTTTACTGTTCAGAACTTATAAATGATACTTTAAGAACTTATGCCTAAACCCTTTACCAGATAGATTTATGTCACATTTTTCCTTATAACTTTTAGTCCACTAACCTTCTATACTTATAAAAACACGTAGAGTCAATTCGTAAATGGATCGTCTTAGTCGTAATAACTTTATACAGACAAAGAGAGAGAAAATAAAGAAATAGAAGAGAATATGAGAGACAGAAAGAAGGATAGGACTAGTATGAGAAGCGATCATCTTGAAACGTGACTCCGACAATATTAATATATTCATCGTGACAACTCTTCGAAGATGTAGAAGAAGAGTTAGGGTTGAGACAGTGCATGCGAATATATGGAATAATGATGGAAATATACAGGGTATCGGGATTATTTTGTCGATGACTGATGAGTCGACCAATGTAAATGGAGTTGAATTCGTCAAATATTAAAATGGATGTGTCTATGTAAAGCAGAGACAAAAGACGGAAAACATGTTTAATGGACAAAGTTTGGTGTTGTGTTACAATGAATTTTAATTTGCAAATACATGAGTACTAGAAAACAAATTTAGTTTCGCGTCTGTGAAAAATGAGAAGAACAACAATAGCATTTCAACTTGATTAATTTCTGTTACCTGAAAAGCTCAGTTATAAATGTGAATTTGTTTTAACACAAGTTCTTAAATCTACATTAAAAAAATAAATGACTATATAAATTATCATATTAATTAAAGGTATGGAAGAAGTCAAACACAATTTATTTCCATTAATTAATCAGTGAAATCGTGTAGAAAAATTTTACAAGTCATTTAGTTACAAATTTATAATGAGTATATATAATTGTTGATTTATTTATTTATTACGTGAAATTGTGTTAAGAGTATAGCACAGGTCGCCGCATCGACAACGTGATTCTCCTACACGAAGGATAGTAAATTATGTTAAATAATTCCAAAGGATAATTACATTGTTTTGCAATCGGTTTATAGGCAGGATTATCTGACTTCAAAGATCTCTGTGATTTTGTTTTACCTTATGCACTTTCATATCCGAACTGCAGCACAAACAAGGTATTTATTAACTTTCTTATTGAAGACGATTTGTTTACGCAACTCTCGTACAGAAGTGTAAAAGAAGTTGATTAGTTTTATCATTTTTTAGGGAGGTATAATTTTTTATAATTTCATCTGCTTATTTAGATTATGAGAAAGATAAAGGCTCCGTTATTCTTCAGTGTCTAGTGGGAGGGTCGAAATAAAAAAGAATGTAATTGGTTTATCTTATGGTTTGTTTAATAAATATGACTGCAATATATCGATTACAATTTATACAAAACCAGGCATAAAGATAATTAAGATACATGATTAATTTTTGTATTTAAATATAAAGAAGATATTTTTCGATTTTAAATACGTTAAATAAAAAAAAATCGAGAATTTAACAATTTAAAAATAAGAAATTTTTGATTTATTGTTTGCAATAAATTAAATACATGTAAAAAGTTTGAGAAATATTTTTTCGTTTATTGTCAAAATTTATTATTATTTATTAAAATTTATTATCAAAATTAGATTACGTCATTTATCTTGATTATATTATATGTTTTATATTTAATTGTTCATATAAAAGTATCTATGCTATAAAATTTTAAATGTAACTATATAATATTTGAACTGATTATCCATAAAATTCTACATTACAGAGTAAAAATATTTTATTTTTTATTTTTGAATTTCAATGTATATTTATTACTTTTTACAATTTATATCAAAATAATAATTAAAATATCAACGGCATATTTATTCTAAATAGAAATGATTTCCAGCAATTTCTTTTCTAAGCAGTTTATATAAAATTTATTCAATTTTGAAATAAAATACACTTTTATTTAACGAATTAACTGTATTATTTAAAGTTTAATTGTATTGAAGAATTGAAATTCTTTTCCTCAATACTTCTCCATTATTGTCCGTGTTAAGTATCAAGAATCGTTATATCAAGCTTAACATATAAAATAGTGAATTATATATTACACAGTACTCTGTAAAATAAAACTTCTTTTAAATGTTTAAAAAAATGTTATTCGTCATTTTACAAAGTTAATTGCTTGCACTGTATCTGCGAAGAATCAAGATTAAAGACAACGAAATTTCATCTGAAGAGTACTTACTGCTAAACATGATTCTGCTTTTTCTCAATAAATCTTGCAGGTGCAGTTAAAAAATAAGAATAGTCTTTTGAAACAATAACCATGTTATATAATTTGCAAGAATCGTGGATGCTTGTGATACTTCCAGACATAATAAATAAAGAAAAATTATCGAAAAAGTTTGGTAATCATAATACTAATTTAAACAAATATTTATAATTTTATTCAAGTTAAATATAAATTTAATATTTAATTTAGAGTGTCAAATTCATTTATTCAAATTGATACAGAAATATGATGCATAATTTAAAATAAAAATTTTAACAATAGTGTAATAAAAATATAAATCGCCAACACATTTGTTATAAAAAATAATTAAAAATAATTTGAAGTACTAAAACGTATTAACTCTTGATTATTTAAAACTTATTATTTAATAAGTATAATTTAAATCAAAGTGTAAACTTACAAATCTATGAATGTTAAAAATAATTTAACTTTTGAAAATGTGGTTCATATTGATGTTATCAGATATAAAATAACGATGGAACTTAAAATAAATTATTACAATAACAAGTCAGCAGAAATTATTAGTGTATATACAGAAAAGACATAAGTAGTTAAAAACTAAAAATAAGGTCACATTATTAACTTTGATTCAGTTTTATACAGGATTATTTTGAAATTTATTGTTTCTAAGCATATAATATTGGTAAATTAATAAAAAATAATAATACTAATTGATGATTATATAAATGTGGTAAATGATTAATGTTATTTAACTTCCAAAGCTCGGTATTATTTAAAAAATATTTTTTTAAAAAAATACTGTTTATTTACTATTCATTATTCAATCAAATGTATTATTAATGCATAGTTATTTGTTTAGTAAAAATACTTTTGATAGAATGACAGATACTTCGAAATAGAATAAATTACATAATTGTCATTTGCATATATTATAAAAATGACGAAATCACGAATACTAGTTAACAACCCGTTTAAATTAACAAGTCTATGATGAAAGTAGGACTCATCATTGAAACCTAGTATAAATTTATTCAAAGTGTCAGATTAGTTTAAGCCGAGAAAATGCGAAAATTTGAATTTAGCACTCAGGAATTTTTTTATTATTCATTGGGAATTCATAAATTTGTGAAAGATCAGTAAAAATATTGTACTTCGTAGAAGACTGCTTCCTAATTTAAAAATGAGGTGTAACCTAGTTATAAAACGCACACGTTATCAAAGCAGCGCCAAAAAAAATTTAGTACGTGTCAAGGATGAATCTAAATCATAGACTTTTGAGCTAGGATTTTTAATAAACCGCCAAAAGGAAGGGCATTTAAAAGTCAAGAGGACCTCAGGCACTGAATAGCTTTTCGAGGAGTTCGAGTTAATCCATTGAATAACAACAACGGGTTGAGGTGAGGTTGAGGCCGAGGTGTTAAAATTCGTCAATTGTGACTCAGTCAATGCGCATTCCAACTCCAGCTCCTCGTAGAAACGTAGACTATGCCAGTCATTTGGACTTACACAAGCAGACACGCGCCCTCTTCGGCTGTTGTATTGTTATTGTTGTTTTTGTTGTGGTTGTTGTGGTTGTTGCCGCTGCAAGGATCTCCTTCCTATTGCTGCCGGAGCTCGTCCTTTCGGTTTCAGGAGGCTCCAGGACACGAGCGGTCGACTTTGGCAAGGCCATCCGAGAACTAGTTTCTCGAATGGGGTCCCTCCTGTACTCGAGCTTATCTCCGTCTCTCCATCGGCCGATCCCCTCTTCTATCTTTGTTTTCTTTTTATCCTCTTACGCCTTTCCTTCCTCTCAGTGTTCCATTACGTATTTGAATAACATTTGGATTTCTGCGAAAAATCGTGAACGCCGGTAGTGTTGGGTTCAAATCGAGAAAACGGAGTCTGGATGATTCTGGTTTAACAGTTTTTACTGTCGACGGTGCAACTTGCGCAATAACTTAATAAAACAATTTGATACTGCGCCTGTAATACTTTTATTATTCAAATAACATTAGATGTGCATTGGTCGTAAATATGCCATTGAATGTTTTGAATGCTCTTATCGTTTCAAACTGGATTATAGGTAAGTGACTCAAAGATCTGCCAATTAATTTTTCCACTAATCTTCTATGAGTCATTATCGTTTGTTGTCAAATGCAATGATATTTAGAGATATCGGTTTAGTGAAGAAAAATGTATGAAAAGAATTTAATTAAAATTTCTCTTTTCGTAAACTTTCTTTACAAACATTATTTACATAACCAAATATTATTGAGCAAGCAATACGCAAGTAAGAATGCATAAGAAAAATTATAAATAATTTTACAAAATCTTTGCCACATTTCTTCACTTGACAATTTGTCAAACCTCTATATTTATATAAAATAAAAACAAACGAACATTGGTACATAATTGCCAAATACACAAGGAAACAGCATGAAACTATTACGATACTAATTTTATGCAATATACATTTTAAACTGACAATAAATAGTAGATAAATATTGCAAAGGAAATAAAATCAATAAAAATATCTCTGTCATCCCTACGTCAAATGGACATAATCGACTCCAGTTTTTCATCGAAGAAGCAACAATCCAGGTTCTTATTGTCGTGTCGGGCAACTCACCGCGAAAACAGGTTTCGCTCTTCTTCTTTTATTTCACGTTTTTTTAATCTCCTCCTGTATATATCTTTCCCTCTCTCTTACTTTCCTTCTCTTTTTTATCTGCTATATTCCTTCTTATACTCTCGTTCTCTGAATTCTTTTTATTTCTTCGTATTCTTTACTTTATAATTCATATCAGTATCTACTTTATTCTTTTATGCTTCAATACTTAGAAAAATATCTATAAAAATTCATCTTCAATGTATACTGCATAAGCAAACTTGACAATTAATATATATTATTATTGAAACTACATTGATATTATGATAAAATAAGAGTTTTCAGTTTACGAAAAAGAAAAAATCTAAAATAGTTAATCTTTCGATCTTTATTCATTCGAGTTAATAGTTAGATATTTTGAAACTTTATAGAAATCAATAAATTATGAAAGATAGAAATGACACAACCAATTTCTTTACACTAACAACTATTGACAATATTTATAAAACACAATACATAAAATTTACATACAAATTAAATTGTATTTCAGTTTAAAATTTGATTTTACATAAATTCTTATGTAGGTGTCATTAATATTAAAAAGCATGCCGAAAATTTTAAATGAACATTTAGAACACTATAATATTAAAATTAATATATCGTAAGACATATTTAAATTTCATAAAAAAATATAAATCATACATATTACAATCTTCTGTTTAAATATTATGCTAATTTTTGTTTTAATTTTCTTAAAAATACTCCAATATTTAAATTATGGACAATATTTAGGTATATAAAATATACATAAAATATTAAAGGTTATAAATAAAAATTCTAATGGCGTTATTAATGAATAATTTGAATAATTTTATTTGAATATTTTTATATTTTAATTTTAATAATTATATTTCTAAAAGATTATTGAATAAATAAAATAATATGCATACAACAGCATATATATATCAAAATACAGAATATTTATTATTTGTAAAATGGGACTACTTAAAATGTATTGAAAAAATATTTTTCTGCTTAATAATTTAATAAATTAAAAATTAGGAAATAGAATAGTTCAAAGCTGTGGAAAGTAATGTATAAAAATATTTTTATAAACTTATTAAAATTATGGAGAGAGGATCCTAATGAATATTTGAAATAAACTATTTTACAACAAAATATTGGGTAACACAATTTTTTGTTTTGTTTAAATTATACTGAAGATTTTATTGCTTGTATATCTAAATTAAATTATATATATATGAACTAAAAATATTTCTAAAAAAAGTATTAATGTTAATTCATTGAACTAACATTACGTACGCATTTATGTCTCTATCAAAGTTCTTAATTGAATGCAATGCCATTATCGATGTTGTTATCCGACACGCGAATAATGCAAATTGTCTCAAGCAGCGACATTCGATAAGATTTCACAAATAATAAGCTCAACTCTTTGGCGAAGCATACGAAAACTCATTTTACTAAGGATATTAGTTTTGGATTTAAAAGTTCTTTTGTGTAAGAACTCGCCCTCTAACGATTGCAGCAAGAGTTATTACACTTAGCAACGTTACTCTCTAGTATGCGCATTCCTACACCATTAATTTAACTTATTTATCATATTTTAAGAATCCTATTTTTGAACAATTCAAATATTATTTTGCTTTATCCTAAAAGTTATATACAAACGTTTACCACGCCCTTGTAGAACCTTACAAAAGTATAAAACAAAAGCATTGAGAAAAAAACAATAGAAGACTATTTTTCTTATACATGAACGATCCAAATTTGAATATCAGTATCTGCTTTGCATACTTTTTCAATTTTAAGCAGTGCATAAATTTATACAGATCGGCTCTACGGGTATTCGAATAAGGTTACTTTATTCAAAAGGAGAAAAATGAAAAATATATAATTATCCTCTATTCATAACACATATTGCAATTTAAATTACTTTACAAATGTTCTATTTATTACCACAAAATTGCTGTCTTTAACGTGTTATTCGGCACAAAGAATATCTCGGAGCGCATCGTAATTTCAGTGATTGTGGGATAACTTCCAAGAAAATGCTTTTCATAAAGTTGCACTTTAAACTCCTCCTCGATCGAGCTTTGCCATAATCCTCCTCGTGATTCGTGCAAGGGTTGGGTCTCCTAAGAGATAAATAAAGAGACAAAGAAAGCTAATGGTCGCGCCCTCGACCGGTGCCACATTATGTGCCCTTCCCTCAAGACTCGAGAGTTTTGGGCCTGGCAGCTACCTGGGCCCAAAACTTTAGACCCAGTGCGTGAATAATCACTGCCATAGAGCCAAAATAAGAAAAGCCGTTTATAAACTCACGTGCGCGTATCTGCACATCGAGCCCTTCGGCTGTTATTTATATTGTCGTAGTTGGCCTCGGAGGCTTTGGCCTTTTTGATTAAGGGCTCGCGATCCTGATTGATGCTTTCGATCGGGGCGGGCAGATTAACACCTAAACTTAATGCGCTGTTGTGATTAGTAACTATTGCTTTAATTATGTCTACATCGGGGGCAGACGAAAAAATATGAGACCCCCGGCTATTATTTCTCATCTCTGCGTATTGTAATCAATGGCATTTGCGAAAGTCTCGGGATTTCCTAAATAAATGGTGCTTAATGGCGCCGGGGGAGCCTTAATTGATAGTAATCTACCACGTATATTTATAATTAAATGTCATTTACTAAATGTATATTTTTCCCATATTTCAATTGAGAGCAATTTTTTTTGAAAATAAATGTAGTAGCCGAACATTATAAAATTAGAATTTCACTCTTAATATCCGGTTTGTTTTTAACAAAATTTTTAACATTGACTGTAGATTTTTTCATAAAAAGAGTCATCAATTCTTAAAGTTTAGTTTCTATGAGCATTTTGGTACATTGACACACATTGAAACATGAGTTTTATAGAGTAATGAATATATTGTTCGTTGCTCTTGTTGTTATCATTATTCTATTCATAATATCAAATGTAAATTTAAAAAACTAAAAAATAAAATTACGAATACTAAGAAGAGTGATTGTACTTGGATATTTAAAATTCAATAAGAAATATATAATAATATAATGATCTGATCTATGAACAATACATTTTTTTTTGCACTCATATTCAAAGTTTATTCTAGTTCCTTTAAAAGTCGGTTGAGTGAAAGTTTATTTCTAGGAAACAAATTGATATAATATTAGATATCTGAAAATGAAAGAAATTACAAATGTATCTTTATCTAAATATAAATTTATGTAATTTTATGAATTGCACTGTATATTATGATGAAAGGTTTCCCAGCAATTACTTGCTTTTTATAAATATCATATTAGAGAATCTCACAGTAATAAATATAATGTTATTAAGTATTATTACACTTACATGATGTAAGATGATTTATAATGAATTTTATCTATATCATAAAATATAAATTATATTTGAAGTTGATATGATATTGAAGAAAAACTATTTTGCTAAATTATTATATTTTTAAAATAAAAGACATTTTTTAATATTAAATTAAGAGCACTGTCTACCATTAATATTAATAGTATTTCGTATTATTTAGTTTATTTATATTTTTAAATAAATCTTTATTTAAGCACTTCAGACTAATAAATACATGTAATCAACTATATTCATAAATTTACAAACATGTTTTATAATCAAATAATATTAAATGAAATAGTTTATTCTATAAAAATAATCGACATGATTATAACAAATTATGGATTAACATAAACATAAATTATCATTATTGAATAATATAACGAAAATCATTTTATAGTTATAAAATGTAGTACTAAATCAAAAACAATAAAATTAATTTAATTAATAAAATATGATGTATTAATTTTGTCGTGTACAAATCATTCAAATATTCATATTTGTAGTATTACTAAATCATATTCGAAAATCGTAAACTTAATGTCACGTAAAATAATGTTGAGATTAAAAATGGTTAAATTACAAAAATTAATATTTAATGAATTAGTAAAATAAAGTTGATAAGCAGAATTATATTGTAATTTTTTTGAATAAATTTTGTCAAGTGTTTCATATGTTTGCATTAATACATACACACACATATATATATATAAGCTATTTATAAAATTAATGTAAATAAAAACATAAATAAATGTTAAATCATTTAAATGAAAAAAAAATTCTAAATAGATTTCAACATAAGGATTGGAAGCTACTTGTTAATAAATTGATGATCGATGTGAAAAGCAATTAAAATTATTGCCAACCAAAGTATTTTCTTATATTTATGATACAAATAAATTACATTATAATAATCTATTAATAAATGTGTCAATATATTTTATTTTGAATGGTCAGCAATATAATAAAATAACAAATTTGTAATTGCAAATAACCTTAAAATTACATTACACACACGTGATGGTCATTAAAACGCAAAAGATTCTTTCCAAAGAGACCTTATTAAGCCGCAGTAATAAAAACGTAAAATTGAAATATAGAGATAATAATGAAAATAAATGATTTATATTGCGGAATAGTGCAATGGAAGAGACTTTTGACAGTCACGCAGAACTGCAAAGGACTTGTTTGCGAACACACAACTTGCAAAAAATGATCATTGAAATAAAGTCGAGAGTCGAGTTCTTCGAGAGCACTGACACTCGATTGCGGCAGACGCGCTGAAAAGAACTCAAGAACTCAACAACTCAACAACATAAGAACATACATGTAGTGCGTTAATTTAGGGCGCTATTACAGTGCTCGGCAAAGTTATTCATCAGCCAGCCTCCGCATATTTATATCAATCCAATAGACTCACTCCCTCCCTCCCTCCCGCCCTCCCTCGTTCGATCCACCGAATATTCAATGCCTCCACAATGATATGAAGAGCAAATACGCAGGGGTTAATTGAGGATTTATGCCTTCGGTATTGGATGAACCGAATTTCGTTGGTTCCTTTTTTACGCTACGATACGCCCCTGTACATTTGCAAAAGTTAACGCTTTAAATTCGCGTGCCATAGATGTGCGAATTATAAATTTCCGAATACCTCGTTATGTATTTTTGTGTGTGTGTGTGTGTGTACGGGCGTGAGCTTTATTCAGAGATTGGCTTGTGGCGGAACAACCGAACAATACCTAAATGTTAAATTTCATTTGGAGCGTTGAATTTACCTTAGCACTCCGATATAACCAAAGCTCTTACGGGCAATAAAACACTATATAGGGTGACCATAAACGTCGTTACCTACCTGAGAAAAGACTTTGGCCATTTTATTTTGTCACTGATAAATGCACAAGTTTTTTCTTATTATTGATCATTATCTCCAGTGATAAAATCAGTTGTTGTGACTTAACAATCATTTAACCGTATACAACAATGCCAATGTAGGCTACATTCTAGTTTGCATTTATTCTAAAAAATTTTGCTTTAACTTAAGTCACATTCATCGCTTTTGTATGTAAGTTTGAAACGCAATATTTTTTTCCATTAATCATTTTAATCTTGAATGTATTGAAATTTATGTAACAGTATTAAACTGCATTTAATCTTATTTAGACAATTAATAAACTATAAGTCAAATATGCCATTGATCACACAGTGCATAAAAAATTTATTTAAAAAACTATACGTTACAGAATAATTATATAGAATAATTATAATTAAAAATCAAATTAAAAAAGATTTGAATTTTCTTTTAAATTTTTCAAATATTAAATTATAGTTACAAAATACTTAAACGCAGTTTATTTTCTACAATTAAAAAAAAAAAATATTTGGAGATCTATAAATTTTGAGCTTAATAAATGTCATTTTATATAAATTGCAGTTTGATAAAATTCCAGCATATACTTCAATGCTTCTTTTGTACTAAAAATAATACTTTAATGACACTATTCTGAATCAATTTCCTATCGACAATGATATATTTTTCTTTTCAAATACAAGACAATCGTACAGCAATAATATTGTTTGATAGTCCAGCATAGATAAAAATTATTATATAAAAATTAATTAAACAATTCAAATCTGCAATAATAAATATACACTTGGTGTATTCAAAAGTAAAAGATATCAAAAAATTCATATATATTTATCTAGCAATATAAAATTGCATGAACAATTGTGTTCCTTCGATTATTAAAATTTTGAAAACAGATTGGATAATTAAATTAAATATGTAAAAAATGTATAAAAGATTTTCGCTCTATACAACCAAGTAATAAATAAAAGCATCTTAAACACTAGATTGTATGTACTTTATTATATCTATTTTATAAGATAAACTGTCAACGTTAAACTATACTAAATAAACGAGGATCTAATGTTGACTAATTATTGAGGGTTTCAAACGACAACAGAGACTTGATGTCATGGATTCACATAGAGGGACTGAATTAATCTTAGGATTCACGAACAGAAATTTTGGACGTACTTGAAGGCTTAACCAATAATAATAATAATAATAATAATAATAATAATAATAATAATAATAATTTAAAATAAATGATAACTAGTCATCAGATATTTTTAATGTCTATAACAAAAATGTATATTCGATAAAGTCAATAGAAATTTAGCACATGCATGTTTTACTCAAAGCATTAAATATTAATATCAGATCAATGTAACTGACAAATACAATATTAATGAGAAAATGCAATAAAAATAATTTAATTGCATTCTAAAAAAAAAATTTATATTTTATGTAATCATTTTTGTTTATTTTTAATACTATTTTCAATCGACAATAATTTCACAATTGTAGTTGTAATTGTAGTATGATATCATCATAAAATGTTAATATGAAATCAATCAGTGAATTTTCAAGACTTATACACCATTAATTTAAAAATAAATAAATAGTAAATTAATAAATGATTTATAAAAGCAGTTTATTTTTTTCATAATACAAAATAAAATATGAAACAGTTTTATAAAGAAATTGTTTGCTTACAATTCTTATATAAATTCGAATTAAATTAAAATATTTAATACATTTAAACAAAAAATATACATACACCAACAATAATTTCTTAAATTATTTTATATTTTTCAATATTTAATAAATTATATAAAATGTATACACTTAATAGAAATTTTAGTAAGAAACTTATTATTTTAAAAAAATATATTTAAAACACTACAAAAAATAATTTGAACGAAAATTCTTATAAAAATATTTTTTAAATGTTTATTTAGTAGATTAAAATGAAATAATATTTTACTCTTATTTACTATAAGTAAATTGAAAATTAAGCAACAATATTTTTTTAAGCAATAATTATTTTTATCTTTTGGAATAATATTTATTATTTAGTTCTAAATAGGTTTATTGAATAATCATTATACTGTAATTTAAAATTTATACATATTTTACACAATATCAATATTGACAGAATCGATAAAAAATTTTAACGTCAAACACTAAGTATGTTAGAATTGTTCGAATTATTTGAACTTTTTCCTTTTCAAACTTCACTCTAGTATTGCACTATTCTAACTATTAAAATTTAAAAAATTTTTTTCTTTATGATAGATTATTTTTATATGTACTTAATTTAAGAGCATAAGATATTAAAAAAATTTATAAACAAATATGAATATTTAAAAATATTGATGATAATTAAAAATTTAATTATGTAATTAATGTTAATCCTATTTTTATTACTATTTTTTAGAATTAATATTTATATATACATTATTTAAAAGATTAATGAAAAAATTATAATATTCTGTTTAGAAGAAAAAAATTGCTAAACTTAGATTGGAACTTTTGATTTGTAATTTCTTGGGTTGTTACTACTTTTAAGAAAACCAATATTGATGAATATTTCAGTTTACTCGCAAATGTTACATTTAAAAATTATGAAATTGTTCATAGACTTCATTACAATTTTTTCTTGTTTTTGGAAGTTACATGCTTATTACATATGAATTTAAGTTTTTATGCGAAACACTCACGATTTTTCATACTTATTATTTTTATGTTTATCACATGATTCTTATATTATGTAAAAAAGGTACACAGTTTGATAATAATTCAATATAATCAATTATGGCTTATTTATCAAGGTTAATTGTATCGTATGAAATCTGAAATAAAATTTTAGATTGGAATTAATTTACAGAGCTTTAAATTTTAGTTAATTTCCAAAGATAAGGCTATCATTATTCAAATAAAATTTTGAATAAACAAATAATCATAATTGTGAGCAAAGATACATTTAACATTTCATTTATTTCATTTATCATTTAACATTTTGTTTGATGGGGAGTATTAAATGAGGCAAAGTTATTGGTTTATTAAGGAACCGCTGAGCAAATGAACAAAAACAGACATCGGGTTGCGTTAAATTCTTCATCGCATTAAAGATTAAGCATCCATTAAACATTTAAACAAATAAGCATTAGTGTTGATTTATGCAATTAGCATAAAGTGCAGGGACATAATCTCGGATCTCATGACGGAGTTTCATTGCCGAATAAATTCATGCGAACACATCTCGCGAGTCAGCGAAAATACGCTTAACGTACATCCGCGCTTACATAATTAAAACGGTCCGAATGGGTGCATTGACGCGGCTCCCGATTAAGTGCCCAACAAACAACATCTCGCACAACCAACTCAATTTCTGCAGTGCAGCGCAATCGGAGCCCCGCACACTTTATATTGCACCGACACCCCCACCCCCGCCCCACCCCCTCCGCAACCCCGGTCCCAGCGAGCGCTCGTAAACAACCGCGCGGTGGTGACTCAAAAACCGGGGTGCCGTCCGCTAGCGCCGCGGGTCTAGCGGCGCTGCACGGAAGCTCGCGGCACTACGCCACACCACGTTGCACTCGCGTTGTATACGCGCGCGGCCCCCTCTCCGCCGCCCCCGCCTACTCCGCCGACGAGTGGGAGAGAGACGGAGCCCCGAGAGACGGAGTTCTCCGAGCGGAGTTGTAGGACGCGCAGCGCGCATTCAGTGCCCAACAGTGCCGTTGCCTGGCTGCTCGAGTCCAAGTGCGCGCGCGCTGTCGGTGTTGTTGTTGTTGTCGTCTCGTGCAGTTGGCAGCACCTCCGCACCGCATCCACGGGGACTATAAACAAACGACTTTTGGGTCCTCCAGTTCTGTTTTTCGCGGGTGGGAAGCTCTTCCTCGTGCGCGTCCCTGTGTGTTTTGTGATCGAGGATGATCCTGAGGTCAACACCATGAGTCGCTGTCCCGGTGGAGAACCTGTTGAGTCCCATCAGCCGAGATCGGTAGCGTCAGCCTGAACAACACGCGCACCCATCGCCTACCCGTGAGTACACAACAAACCACTGGAGTTTCTTTAACCCTTGTTTTCTCTGGGCGGCTCTTCTCCTTCTTTCGATCTCGCTCCGGTCGGATGTGACAACCGGGTTTCCATGTCCCTCGCTGCCCAGCATCCGATTTCTCCTTTGCCTCGATAACAAAACATTGTTGCTCACGAAAAACAACAATGATGCTGCGCTATTAAAGGTAGTGGGATCGACAAACTAATTGTGAAGGCTCATTGTGAAGGCTCACTTTTATTGAAATCGACTCCATAGAATTGAGACATTCAAAAGTTACTATTGGTTTTACCACGAATTCATTTATGTGAGAAAAGCACGAGCGCGCGTGTGCGAAATAATTTATTCCATGCATTTATTTTACCTGATTTTACAATTGCGCGTGTCGCTGATACCTGAGTGTAAAAGTATACCTTCAGGACAAACCGAAGAAAGTGCTTAAATCGTTACAATACTTACAATTCCCCATTCAATATCTACATCAGCAGAAAATGTATTTACTCCTCGTCACTTTTCATAAATAAATCCTTAATTTTGCAAACGATACAGCCGCGCAAGGATACCCGTTTTATCTTTCATCTGTCAGTCCATTCAAGATTCGAATGAAACGAGAATCGAAACGAGAATCGAGGTCCGTACTCATTCGCCTATCACCTCCATCGACAATCCATGAGAAACGACAAAAAAGAAAAAAAAAAAAGAAATAAAAAAGAAAAAAAAAAGAAAGAAATTAATCAGTCATTGAACAATCGAATGCGAAAACAGTAGCATCGATCACCTCGCTTTCCGTTCCCAGTAAATCCTCGAGAAATCGGCAAGAGACCGTTGGCGGCCAACATCCTGTCGCAGGTACATCGCGAAACGGCCTCGCGGTTAAACGTCTTAACGGGCCCATCCTGCGCCTCCGCTCCCAGGACGCGAAAAACGCCGCATGAATTATTTATGGGCCAGTCCCTCTCGTGTGCGCCAGAGGATGATTGCCATGCACGTACACGAGGAACACGCGTTTCCCGCCAAATCGCCCGACCTACGAATTTCTTCCTGGGAGTCGGCGGCCCAACGTATTTTCTTTTTCTCTCTTTTTTGTTTTTGCTTTTTTGCTCTTATTGGATCGATCGAGCGAGAGGGAATAAAAAAAAAACAAAAAAAAAAAAAAAAAAAAAAAAAAAAAAAAAGAGGGGGGGGGAGGTAGGAAGTGTTGTTGTTCGCGAGGGCCTTGTATTTTCTCCTTTGTTTAGGGCTTTGAAGGGTACGTGAGCGTTGTCCGCTGTTTTTCGATGGGGCGAGATACGCCCACACATATAATAGATTCGTTTCGTGCGGCTTTTAAGGTTTCATCGTGACTCTTAATCTGCGCGGCCAATTTGCCGACGAGTGCATCTTAGTTTGCCAAGCCATTATGAAACAAAATGAGCAACGATATTATCGGATGCAACTTTTCGTTTTAAATCTTAATTGTCGGTAATTATTGCTTAAAAATAATTTCTTGACCATTTGTGTAAGTGGAGGGATGGTTAACGAGCTCATTAGAAATTTACTGCGACTTTTCCCCGATACTTTTGACATCGTCCTTGTGCATATATTTCCGCGATAATTGCAGCTGGACTCTTTGTGGGCTTAGTTATGGCTTATTTCAACACACACTCTGCACACAGTTTCGTTTATTGTTTAAGGTAATTGAATTTTCCGATATTTAATTATGGAAATTGAATTATAAAATATGTAGCATTTCTTAATGAATTTAGCCGGAGTTAAGTTAAGTTAAAGAAACCATACAAGTGTGTATTTAAATATACTTAAGGGAAATCACGTTTGAATATAGAAATAATGTAGGCTATTACCGGCTGGCGTGATTGTGATCAGCAGGAAAGCCAGTGTAAAAGCTTTTTATTAACGTGGTTACGTCAGTCTTAAAATCAGAGATTAACGCGAGAAAAATGCAAATATGTAGATTAAGGGAAAAAATCATCGGGCCTATTAAAATCTCAGCACCAGCTATTTTGGCGACAAAAAAACTCTGGGTGTTTACTCGACTCCGCATTGCCCTGTGTGTGCATCTCTTATCTAAATGTTTCGAAACGATTATGTCGCGTTCGGAGCTAAAATTATCTCCCCTCACTTTTACTCTCCCCGTCGCCATCTTCCTCTTCTTCTTCGTCTTCTTCTTCTTCTTGAGTGCATGTCACCAGACACGTCGGACTCGGTATATTTCGTCGACTTACGCAAACTCTCTTATCTCGGCTCATCGGAGATTAGAGCTTCACGCCTTTTCGCTGCACACCAATGTAACGCCAACCACGTGTCGGCGTTTCATCGAAGTCCGCCCCCCCTCTCTCTCGCTCTCTCTCGCTCTTTTATTGGGCTCGTGAATTTGAGTTTGAAGACTCGGTCGGGCACTTCAATCGCCGGCAACTCGGCGTCCAAGTGAGCATTCATTTTTGGGGTTTTGCTATTCCTTACCGGTACTCGGCTGCACATTGTTGTTACATCGTGTACATTGAATGATCGCAGTGAATTAATTCAAGGACGAGGCAACACGCTTGAGTCGAATAAATTTTATTATGGAGCTCAATGTGACATTCGAGAAGATGGTCTTCGCGACACTAATATTCAGGCACAAAAGCGAGACCACATTAAGAATAAACTGTTTTTCATTTTGTTATTTAATTTATTGCATTAGTGGTAATGGTAGCACAAGTTGTAAAGATATTCTTGAACTACATCCAGTTAAACAATGACGTATTTGCGAAAAGCGACTACCGACCGCACCGCATACAAATGTATAGGAGACATTTTTTTGAAAGAAGGAACGATCAAAGAAACTTACTCAACAATTTAATTAAAAAAAAATTAAGATTTTAGTCGCTCATTCCGAGTTAAATGAAATTCAAAAGGAAAACAAACAACGGAGGCCATTGCGAAGAATTAAAAGTTCAATCACAGCCGAAAGTCAAGGAAGAGGCTTAAAAAAATGAGCACGCGACGAATATTTACGCGCGTGCAGTGTCGCACCCACGCGCATTATTCGAGATTGACGTGAAGAATGGGTCCAAAGTGCGGCTGCATCCCCCTCCCCCTCCCCCTCCCCCCGCAAGTGCAACGGATTTGAGATGTGGAAGCCAAGTGCGAGAGCAAAGACCTTATTATGCGAGACGATCGTCACCGGCACCCAAGACCTTTCTCCGAATGGTTCAATAGTTCGGGGAGGGAAATGGACCGCTTTTCGTACTCTCCTCCCGCGTTAGATAATCATCTGCGGCGCAGCCGATGTGGCACAAACCCGCGCGCGCGCACACGCACACCCACTTACACCCACTTACACAGACGCACCCGAGTGCGCGTGCAGATACAGGGGCGCAGGTAGTGGTGCCCGCGGTGGTTCCCCCCTGCCCGCGCCGATTCCCTGGACCCTCGTGGGCTTGTTGTACAACCTCCGGACCCGAGAAACACGGAGATCGTCTTCTCCTCTTGCTCACTTAAATCTTCGTGCTGTCTCATTCCTCGTTGTCCTTTTCTTCTACTTATTCTTATGCTGTGTATGTACTTATTTCACCTCCTCCCTCCCTCCTCGTACGTCTCCTTTTTTTCTATCTCCTCCTCTCTATACTTACTTTATTCCGTTTCTTGTTGCTCTCTTTTAATTGCAGTGTTTTTATGCCTTTTTTTATTTTACGATTTTATGTATTCCTGGCTCTCCTTTTTTCTTTCCCGCCCTCTCCGCCTTTCGAACAATCCGCCCTCCTTCTCTCTTTGAGAACCTTTGTTTTAATTTTATTTTGAAAATCTTTGTAATTTGTGATGTAAAAGCAATGCATAATATTAAAATTTATTAGGACAAGCTTGCCAACCTAGACTTATAACCGTAGGTCTCGAGAAGCTCATCTTCAGCTAGTTTTATTTCTTTTTATTGTCTTACGTACCGATTCTCTTTCAAATTTAATTTTCTTTTGTACTAGATTTCTTTTTGTCCTTTGTGATATTTTTTTCTTCACTCGAGAATAGCTTATTCTTTTACCTTTTACGTTTAATTATTGTTTTTCTCCTTATACCGTTATTATCCAAAGAAAATATTTATTCGCCTTTTTTTTTCTTTACTTTTATCTCTAACAAATTAATATCCGAGGAGTATACATTTTCTTTTAGAGAAATGTTTTTATGCATAAATTTATTTTAATGAAAATGTATTTAAAATTTTCGTTTGGTATATATTATAGATTGTAAGTATAACTCAGTCAACAATAACAGTTGGGCACTGTAAATTTTCCAAGCCCAACAACAAAAGTCTTTTTCTTTTTTACATTACTTTCAGAGTGAAAAGCGTTATAACAATAAGATTTTCACCTTCGAAAAGCTCCCAGAAGCAACGGAAACTCTTATTTAATAAGAGCACTGTTTAATTTCAAAACATGCACTTCCTCCTGGGCCCGGTGTTTCCGATAGATCGTCTCTATTATAATTTAGATCTCCTCAATCCGTCTCTTTATGCGTATTCTTCTTGATTCGGCAGTAGTTTCTTTTTTTCTATTGCTCTATCTCTCTCTCTCTCTCCTCCCTCGCTGTGCTCGCAGGTCGAAAGAGGACCCTCGAAAGCCATATTATTGGGCCCGTGGGGGGACTCTGCTGCTGCACCCAAGTGAGCGTCGGTCCCCTGGGCCTCAGCCAGACGCGTCCCATTGTTCGGAGTCTGCGGGCATACGCTGTCCGTCCGTGGACCCGATGCTCCCTAACCCAGACAGGACCCGCCAAAACAGTGACTTTTGAAATTATCCGGGTTGAGCTGCACTCATTTTTCGTCTGGCAGTTCCTGTGACAGCTCCGTAGTGTCAGATTTTCAGAGACCTCTTTCCCTCCATTTCCAGACCTCATTCAGATCCCTTTCTAAACAATGATTTCTGTGTCTTTTTTTTAAGGGTTTTGAGGTTCAAAAATTTTTTTTCCCTTTCTCAAGCACTCCACTTTCGTTGCTTATAATGGATTTCGAAAAATCAAGTATTGGGACAGTGATTTTGGTTTTGTTTTCTGTTTACTTAAGCTCTGACAAATATAAGATTGTAGGTATTAAATAACTTGGACTTGGTTGAAACTTTTAGTTTGGTTTAGTCACTCGAGATCTTTTTACTTTTTTGCTAATAATGTCATCAAAAATTTTTTCCTGTTAATATTGAATGTACGATATAATTAATCTGTAGTTTAACTACTATTTATTGTGGCTTGAAACAAAATTTCCCAACATATCAAGATTTAAATATAAAATCGGATAAGATTGATTATTTCCAGTTAAATTTTAAGTATATATATAGTATAGTAATTTTCATTAAAAATTGAACTCGCTATAAAATCTTAAAAAAAAATTAATCTTCGCTTCATTCGGTCTTAAAATTATTAAAATGATCGTATCTGGAAATAATTTTTTCATTACGACACGTTTTACTAAAATACCGAAAACGTGTCAATATGGATTACACGTAATTATGCAAAATCTATTAAAAACCCCATGCATAAACTATTAAAATGTAAGAACTTTGTTAATTCATTTGAATTAAAAAGTTTTAACGCTGCAATGAAGAAAGTTGGTTTTCTTTAAAAGCCACACGTAATACGTAATCAAAGTTGTAAACGAATTTCAGATGGCTCGACAAATGTATTCATTAGAAATTAAAAATTAACATTTTTAGTATAGAGATTGAAAAAGTGCCTCTAATTGTCCTCGGCGCCGTAAATTAAAATGTAATTATTTACGTAGGATAACGGGACCCCTTCACATTTTTTCTCTACCGATAAAAAAAGGTGTATAAATAAATAGGAGATCCTTTCTCATTCAAAGACTACTAGAAAACCTCTCGAGACTTCCACTCAGAAATAGCTTCGGAGACACGCGCGTCCTTTTTTTAAAAAAAAAGCTAGCAATACATCATCGTGCACTTGTTTCTCTATAGCCTCGGAGCTTCAGATAAAAAGCCGAAATCAATCCTCAATCGCATTTAATCATTCGCATCAATTTCCAGGGAGCCCTTAAAAAAAAGTTCTACAATCGTGTGTGTGTGTATGAATCCTGCGTTATGAAGCTCGGATCCACACGTACACGTGGGGGAGGTGTATGAGTCGGCCACGAATGCACAAACAATCCTCTTAACGATATCGAGGATATTATCTGTGAGTTCTTTTCGAGAACGTCCAGCGACGCGTAGTGTGTACACACCAACGCACACGCACACACGGGCGCGCGTTAACACAAAGTGCCCGATGCATTATCGCTCGAGCAGCACGAGTAGGTCTTTATCTAGGTAGTAATAATTACAGTGAATAGTGCGTGACGCAGACTTACACATGGAAGCGCGCGCACACCAACACAAATCCAGGGGGCTTATGCGCAAACACACAAAATGTACCCTCGTTCGGTCTTCTATTCCTACCTGCTGCTGCTCTTAGAAGCCTTATAGGTGTATCTTTATATACATCGCTTCATCTTTCGCGGCCTTCTGGAGATGAAAGGAGGGAGGGAAACGGTGGATACGAGGAAAACCAGTTCTACAACCTCTTTATGGCCTGCGAGCGAACGAGAGAGAGAGAGAGAGAGAGAGAGAGAAAGAGAGACAGGGTTTCCTCGTCGGTCCTGGATCTCTCCTCACCCACGCCCAGGAGCGATATTCGCCGGTCCTGCCTACACACACGCACACACGCGCTCTGCCCATTTTGTATAACTCCTTCTGTGGTATAACTCGAGTCTTATTGAATTTTGCGAGTACAGTTGTTAGGAGGTAGGGGATTCTTGTTTCAATTTTTTTTTTCTCCGGTTCTTCCTGGAGGGTTGAATTGTTGAACGCTCTCCTGGCAGTGCTAAACGTTTGCGATTTTTATACGTCGATACGCTTGTTTGTTCGACGACAAAAAGCAAAAAGGAAAAAAAAAAGGCACGTGGATTCGAACGCGGATGGGGAATAATGGTGGAGGAATCGATGTGCGGTTACGGTTGTGTGCGTGGTTAGGTGGTTCCGTGTATGGAGAGAAATTTGGGTTTTGACCGAACGATCTCGAGATATTAATACGTACGGACACTTTTGCAGTACTTTTGAATTTGCGCAAGATTTTATAGTTTAATATTTACATAACTCGTAATATTTACAAAATATTTGCGCATTTCCATTCTAATATAAGCGATATTTATGAAGGCGAATTTTGATAATAATATTCAATCTCGCGTGTATAAAGTTTTTATGGTACTTAGTAAATTTTTCGCACGATAATCAATATACGTGTAAAACTTATCACCGGTTAAATTACATTCGCTTTTAGAATCCGCAGCGTAAAAAAGTTTTTAATGCTTTCTGTATTTATAGAATGATGGGTACTTAACGAGAGCTAAATTTTACGAGCATTTCAAGTACAAGGTATACACTAAACAAAGCCGGGCCATCCGTGTGCAGCGTCACCCTAAATCCTCCTAAAAAGAGGAACGGGTAAAAGGTTTTTACCAGACACGGAACGATCCTCGAAAAATGCGCCCCGGAACGTGGCGTAAGGTGTCTTGCGCGTGCTCGTTTAGCTTTGCGCCTCGTCCTCAGGAACGCACGCACGCACGCACTTTGTTCCCCAGGCAACGAGAGCCCAGAAAAAAGCGCCAAGGAAGCCAGCGGATGCGGGTAAGGTGGACACGTGTCCGACATCTGGGCTCGAGCTCGGGGACTCATCGTGGCGGCATCGAGGGAGGAGTGTCGGGCACCCTCGTCGTCTCCAGGAAAAAGAAAGCGGAACGAAAAACGCACGAGATGAGATTGGCCACGGGTGTCTTGATTTTTCGGTCGGCCTCTTTGTTTTTCGGCGTCGCAAGGAGGAATGGGAGGAAAAAGAGTGAGGGAGGGAGGGAGGGAGGGAGGGAGATGGAGATGAGCGTACGCACGCTCCTACGATTACTCGCATTTGTCAGCGGACCAAAACTCAACTCGCTTGTCGGAATTAATTACACGCGCAAATAACACCCGTTACGGATATACAATAATTGCGGCTCCGAGCCTCCTTTTTTCCTTCTGGAGCACCAGAGTTCCTTTGAGTTCCTTTAATTTATTGCTGCAATTAGAAGACGTCTGATTTCGGAATTACGTGGTTTGGAAGTGTCGCACGGAGAAATTTTGTTTAATGTTCTTTTGCGATGGTTCGTTTAGCGCGATACAAAGTAGAAAAGTTTATAAATAAACAATTTTGCTTTTGTATATTCAAAGAATATAGCTAAAATGTATAATGCATTTTTAATCGTATCATAAATAATGTATGCTTATCGAATTTAATCAATAAATAATACGCTTGGCAATAGACGTTATAATAGTTCTACGTGCATTATACTAGTAATAAAATTGTAATAAAATGGTACTTAACTACTTGACTAGAATGTAATTAGGACTGAATTAATTTTTATTACGTTTGAAATGTTGAAATTTTTCCATAAAAATTCATTAATTTTTAATTAAAAAATATTGTAATTGCATTATTTATTACAACTAACACCGGAAAAATTTATTAAACTATATTTATGAGGTCCTGCTTTAAACAAATATTTCCATTATCGAATATTCCTTACTATTTGATATTGTTATTATTATATGTTTGAGTACATTAACTTTGCCTATTTTCTCCGGAGAAACGGGATTAAAGTTTTTGAATACTTCACAAAGTTTCATGGACCTAGCTTGAACTAATATATATTTCGTTTCGTTTTAACTTTTGTTTTTTAACTAGATCAGTCTTTCCAACCCAACGAATACACAAATAAGGACTGGCTTCGTATGGCAATAAAAAACACTTATCCTGCACATAAATTTGAAAATCTCGAGTTTCCCGTGTCAGCGCGTTTATCTGGAATTACAATCTATTACTTCAATGCCTGGAAGATAGTAAAAGAATTATCACGACGCATAATTACTAATTAAAATAAAAAAAAGAATCTCGAGATAGCATTTGAATTATATTCTGATTTTAAAAGTAAAAAAAAGGAAACAAAAAGCACGAAGGTGTGTACGACACCGAACATCCAGATTAAATCATCATTAAAATCTAATTTTCTCCTTCCTTGATTAAGTTCTTTCAACATCCTAATGGAAGAAAGGTGAAGGAGATAAAAGAGCCTTCAAAACCTAATGACTCCAACTGACATTCATCCCGGGTTGCTTCTTTCTACGCAAAACGGGGGGACAGGGGGACAGGGGGACAGGGGAGGGATGGGGGCTTGGGTATCGGTTGCAATATTCTCAGGCGATGCATCCTTTTATTGCGTTATCCTCCGATGCACGATGATTTTCTCGCCCGGGGCAAGGCTGCCGCCTCCAAGTGCATCGCACATCGTGACCCTCGAGTCCAGATTTCTTCCGAGTGGCGCTTTGACGGGGAAGAAAAGGAAAGAATAACCTTTGTTGCAGTTTAATGTGCAATGATGCGCACCTCAATAATCTGTTAGCTAACGAATTTCTCGGTCTTGAGCGTAAATCTCCTTCAGTTCTGGTATATTCTGCTGCAGATTAACGAGCGCCGTTCTTTCTTTTTTAAAAGTCGTATTGGAAATGGAGAATCGATTCCGTTAAATTATAATATATACAACTGGAGTGTAATACGACGGGGTTTTGATATATGTGCAAAGATCTTTTAAATTTACCAAGTGGTTAAAAATAAAAATTTGTGTTCGAGTTTATAAGGCATTTAAAATAAAATTTTAAATAGTACGTTTGTAATAAAGAACTCGTAAAATTCGTAAATCATTCCTTAGATATATTACTCGAAAAGCTTAAAAGTTGCGTTATGCTTGTAATATTTTGTCAGGCCCGATGAATACTTTTTTGATTTTTACAAAGACAACTAAATCTTAATCTTTTCTTGTCAGCATTTTGTGCTAACATTAGATAATATGACACTACCCCACAAAAAGAACTGATTAAGATACAAAGGATCAAAGCATTTTTCTTTTTACTAATCGTTGAAAAAATTTCTCTTGTAATCTCAACACTAGAACTTTTGGAAGAGGTATGGTATCTTATTACAAGCAAACAAAAAAATATATTTTTCATTGGTTGCCTTTGGTATTGAAATACCAAAGATTCAACATGTATAATTACAATTATACATTAAACAAGTGTAACATAACTTAATTATAGAAATTCAAGAAATAAAATTTTATATATATCCAATAATGACATCTAATTTTTTAAAATACTCACGCTATTTGAATTTCACTAGAGTTAAACTGAAATAAATTATAATTAAAATAAATAACTAAAATGACTTAAAATTATACATCGGCAGAAGATTGCTTGAAAAATAAAAGGACCAAAACTTAAACAAAAAGCTTTTTTGTTTTAAAAATACTTATAATGCTCAGTTTTAAAAGAAATGCACTTATTATTGCAACGATAAGTATTTTAATTATTATACTTAAGAAAAGACTTTTAAGTACCTACATTATTCCGTATTACCTAAACTCCACTATCCTGTAACCTACACAGCTATAATTATCCAAGCAAAAATTAGCCCATACAAGTGCGTGCATTAACTTATACCCTCCTACGTTATTTCTTCTTCTTTTTTGCGCTTTTATTATGGTGGTTTTCACGGACGCGAAACTGACTAATCACCATCGGCACCTCAAACAATACAAGCAATTTCATGTACATTTGAGATGAAATATGTGAGCGTGTGTAAGTGCGGAACCCCGGCGGTCCGGAAAATAGCTCTTGAGATGCTTGACGAACGACACTAATCTGGTGGGAAATTCGCTTTTCCGAGATTTGGACTGACTGCGCCCTTTTCTCTATAACTTATGTCGTGTCCTCCTATCTATTGCTGTCATCGGGTTTCGTCCCTTATTTTCCCGGGCGTTTTTGTAATACATAAGTAACTAAACTAATGTATACGTCAAATAACTTTTTGTTTTCACCAATAATATTATGTTTTTTACGAAATCCCTTTTCCCATGTTTTATGAAGCCAAAATGTTCCCATGTCTTTTTGTATAATATCTTCGGGATTGTGTTTTGTTTTATGAAAATTATATGTAGCAATTACTTATTATTTCTAAGAGAATTGTATTGTAGGGATTCTGTTTTTATTTTACTCAAGAAGTACGATTTTTTTTTTTTTTAATTGAAAAATAACTTTACGATATATCCGCGTATAATTATGTAAGTTATATATTTACTATAGTAATTATAAAATATCAATTTACGGCAAATATAAATAAAAGTGTAGATTTCTCATAGTATATGAATAAATAAACTATAGTAAAACTGTTTTTTATAATAAAAATATTGATTATAATTTATATTACTTTTATTGTGTTAATAAAATAGAAACTTTTGGTATTCCTAGTTGATAATGCAAAGTTATATTCGTATATTATAAATAGTTTGAAAGTATATGTAATAAATTTACATACAAAACGACCGTAAGATATTTACATGTTGCATTTTATATAAGTTTCCAGAACTTCATGAGAATATCATTTTTTTTCTTTTTATATCAGCACGAATAAACAATGCAATAGTTATATTACTTTAAAAACATATAAACATACAGCAAAACAATTTTTGCATTTACTTTTATTGAAATTTCATTTACACATTGTAATTAATTATTACATAAAGAAGTTCTAAAATATTCTTTATTTACGAACTGTTTATATTATATATTTCTTGGATCAGAAATTAAATAATTGCATAAAGATAAATATTTTGTAATTTAATAGATACTATTACAATATTTTCCTACCGATGATTCATGTGCAACCTAAATTCATTATTTCATATTTATGTTTACTACAGTAATAATTTTATGAAAAATTAACAATCAATTATACACATATTATTGTATTTATCGCAAACATATTTATCAATGTTAGCATATGTATCATTGTTATTCTTATCAACATTAAATTATCATTTTATATAATTAAATATCATCACGTGTACTTTATAATAAAGTATTATAAAGTACATGTGATTCTCTAATTTTTATACATTTGTTTAAATTTAATAAAACATTTTGCGATATAATATAATAATAAGTTATAATTTATACAATGAAGATTATATAATGCGTTTAAAAAAAATAAAAAAAAAATGTATCGTCTTGCTTGCATAATTTGATGCTGATTTACTTACAAGCCATTATGTACCAATAATAAAATAAAAATTCTCAATAATCATGAGATATCTCCAGAAATACGAAAAAGTCATCAGACCGGTAAAAGTAATAAAGCCGATTTATCTTTAAAGCTTTTATACTTTATACGCATCCGCAGAAGCTCGTAAAACAAAGGATTCCCCGGATTCTCGCCACCTGTTATTTATATCAATCATTTCGAACCGGATCTACCAAAGTTCTTTTAAATTCGATTGAGAGAATTGCAAGCATAGCTTTAAATCCCATGTAGTCTAGTTTAATTTTTCCAAGTGATCGGCCACGCTAAAATTTTCCAAACGATTCGTTTGTTTGAATCTGCCTATGTAACAATTCATTGATGGTCATTCATCCACAAAGCACTTTTATGTTGTATTTATTTCTGCGTGTTTACATTTAAAACGTAACGTGCAGAAGATTTAATATTTTTTTTTTTTTTAATTTTCAATTTGCAGTTTTCGCGGATACATGAGTGATGATGCATTTATTGATATACTCCTACATAAGTATAAAGTATCGTGGGAATATGAGTGAATGATTTGATATTTTTATTTATTTTATTTGTGCACACATTTGTAGGATTGGTTCAATCGTGCATTTTCATTGCATGAGTTGCCTGAACAAGAGAAAGAAAGAAAGAAAGTTGGTGATTAGTGTGAAAATAGAGTTTTTATTGAATTCTTTTTTGGCAACATATTTCAATGATAATTCTTTAGAAATTTCAACTTTAAAAAGAAGAAAAATTAGTTTGTTAGAAGTTTGATTATGAAAAATAATTTTATTGTTTCTTTTTTCAGTAATTAAGGACGAAATATGCTTATGCTTATATGCTCAAAGCTATAAAGTATAAAATATGTGATCATTAGGAAAATTTACGAAATGCATAAAAGAACAGGAATTTAACCCCTTGTAATATTAATGAAGATTGTTCTTGCCAAAAATTATGCATAATTTAAAAAGAAAACAACTTGCGTGAATTAAGAAACAAGGAATATTAAGTAAAATTATGTATATCACCATAACTTACCGATATGTATTAAGGAAATTTAAAGCAAATAAATAAACATTATCTCCTTATCTGTGTATGATTGAAAGTGAATTTATCGGCGCGAGAAATGAATACAATCGTTCTTATAAATTTAGAGAGTGATACATCCATTGGAAATTGAAAAAGAAATAAATAATACGAAAAAGTAAAATTGGAGCAAATCTTCTAGTAGAACACACCCAAACTAGAAAGTATTCTTGAGCGGATATTTCTAACGATTCCCTGAACCTGTTGGCGAAGTATTAAGGTGCAAGTAAAATCATTCGACAACAGCTTGAGGGCGAAATGTTGAGTTTCCGGCAAGTTTGCAATACCGCCATACAGGTGCAATGCAATGTTATGGATTTAAATCTTTTTCTAGGACCTTTCGAAAATATATTGTGACCATTATGTAATGGTAGCAACAAATTTATTACTTGTAATTAATGCTGCGCCTAGGCTTTGTTTACGGACGTCGACCACGACAAATATTTGCAAAAGATTTTTACATACGAAAGCAGTTGCGAAAATAGTTGTTTAATAAATTTATAAAAATAGATATGTTGAATTGGTTGAAAATTGAATTTAATTGCGCACGAATACAACAAAATTTCATATATAGTTAAAAAGTTATGCCCCATTAAGTACAGAGAGAATCAAAACCAACTGGAAACTATTAACTGTTGAGAAACCAAGAATAACTTTATGTATACGTATACACTCAATTGTTTAATGCACTTTTAACCACTAAATTTATTTCTTTGGCAAGCGAATTATTTATACATATATATATATTTTATAATAATTTATTTTTAAAGCAAATATCCTACCGTTGCTATATCAATAATAAATCCAATAGTTTATACTATTGGTTTAATTAATTTATAGATCATCAAACAAAGAATACATAAAGAAAGCTTTTTGGTCGTATAATTTTTAATATCCCCCTGCGTAATAATTACAGTCAGTAAAAAATTTTTCCTCATTATTCAGATTCAATAAATTTTTATATTTAAAAGCTATATAACTTTCGAATTATATCTCTATAATATTATTTAATCTGCACTTTTTGTGGAAATTATTTCCAGAATATATTATTTTCAACCGTTACTTTCTACTCTATTTTTGAGAATATATATTTTATGTTACTCATGAAAATGTCATTCTGAATAATAATTGCTTACATGCTATATATAGCCAAAATTTTAATTTCACTTTCCTCTTAATATTAATTCCCATCCAAGGCGCTTTAGCACCAAGCCAATTCCCTAGCAAATTAATTTCCTATTTCAATTAAAATAGTGTCAATAACGCAACAATTATCATTTATGCAGAGGCTCAGGGACTAAGCGCGTCTCTCAAAGACCATATTATTTAACCCTGGACAAGTTGTGCAAATAATGAAAAGGCCTTTTAAAGGCTGTTGAAAATTACTTGACGCGGTGTTGATCCTCTTGTGGTCCTCGTCCTCGTCCTCGTCCTCGTCCTCGTCCTCATCCTCGTGCGTCCGTCCGTCCCTTTTCCCAATTATTAACGGTTTCGAAGTTATACAGGCGAGTCGCAGCTACTCAATGGTTGGCTTTATACACTCCAGGAATTCCGCCTAAATGTAAACGACTTTACGTGCGAGCGCATAACTTTTTATTGTTAACGGGATTATAATGAGTTCCGCCCTCCATGTTCGTTTACTTTTGAGAGAGCGACGAAAGGTCTTTTATTCTCGAGACAAAAATGTTTTAAGTTTACTTGAATTGCATGAAATTAGAAAAAAATATTTAAATCGAGTGTGCTATGATAGTGGCGTTGAAACGTACCTGGGAAAGGTGGATGAACTTTCATCAGACGTTTAATGCCTTCTAAATGATATTTTCGTTTACGACGGAAGCTATCATAAAGCGCAGATTCGTCAACTTTGCTCGATACTTAAATTTATAGCTTCATTATCTTAATGGGGATTTAAAACAAAAATGTCGAAAATTAATATTAATTTAAATGTGTTTTTGTTGTAAATAATAGATATAACTAGGTCTATTTATCTAAGTGATAACGTGTAAAACGATGTTCCGGTTACATGATTCATCGATAAAAATTTGTTATCGCCGTTGCATTTTTCCGGTCATCTTTCTATTATGTAAATATCACCATGACTTTCACTAATATTATTTAAAAAATCAGTCGTCAAATGAATTTATCATAAATAAAAAGAGAATCATTGTTTTTGTAACATAAAACGCTGCCTGGTCGAGGAAAAAATCGCCCACGTAGATTTGAATATCAGGGTGTTGTATCAGCATTAACTGGTCTTTAGCCATTTCCCAGAATTCAATCAAAATCACACCTGATCATCATTTTTCAATCCGCAGTTTAATCTCATTTATGGTTTGCTTCATGCCCATTACAAGTGAAAAAGTATTAAAATATATGTGTACATGTAGAAAGCTCGTAATCGCTTATGTGCGAGTTCAGTAACGCCGCGAGTTCTAAAAATAAAACGACCTCAAGCGTCTTCGCGCTGGGATAAGAAGAAAAAGAAAAAGAAAAAGAAAAAGAAAAGAAAAAAAATAAAAAAATTACAATTTTACCGCCAGTGAAGTACATTAGGTAAATGGTAGACTGCGCGTCGCCGGATGATTGACTCACTTTATCGTGCTTTTGTTGAAATTGCACTGCGCATGCGCGCTAAATGCTCTGCCCAAGATACGAAACGTGCGATTTTCCAGTGGGAGCTTTTTCTTATTTTTTTTGTTTTCTTTTATTTTGTATCAAAATTACACTTACATCTAGTGGAGCTTACACGTATCGCTGATTCTTTTCATTCAGTTGTTTTGTTCAGTTTTGACAAGTTGAATGGATTTTCTCCTCGATTTTCAAGTCTATTCTCTCATTTTGGTAGACACTGCTTGTGCGATTTAACGAATGTCGCGTGGGCGGGTGTTCGAAGTTATTTTCAAATTTAGCATGAATAAATAAGTGATTATTGGCGACCTCTTGCCGATTATTTTTAATATTATAATAACAGTAATATATCAATTTCGATATGATTAATTGGATTGTTAATTTTTTTACCTAAGCCAAGTCATTGAGTATATACATTTTTTATTTAATTACAATAAAATCGCTAATTTCAAGGATTAGATATAACAACATAATAAATATCTATTTGTGTTTGTTACATCTTTTTATTTTAATCATATGGAATTTACTAGAAATATCAATGGTAATTTTATTCTATCAAGTGGTTATTCATTTTTTTATATTAATGAAATATGATAAAAAACAAATATTCTTTTCAATATCTTAAATTTGATAAAAGAACAATAAAACAGCTCAAATTATAGTATGAATTTACATGACTACTTTATCTAATAATATTAATAACTTATTCAAGTATTGCTCGAAAACAAGCTGAGGTTGAACCACATAAGTAATGTGCACATTCACACTGATTATCCATTAAAAATATGTTCTCTAAACTCTAAAATTTTTTAAACTAGTTATGTAGTTGAAATATTACTCGATATCTTGAGCTATGTTTATCGAGTCTAGTTTAATTAACAGAAATGTACTCCTTAATTCTCCGATACTTATTAATTAAATTGATCAAAATTATTGTTAAGATTAAGTTGCCGTGTCAAGAATGTTCTTTATATAATTTGTAATAAATCTACTTCTTTTTGACAAATTATCAAGTCATCTACATTTACTTGTCTCTATTTTTGACCGTTACTCCACCGCACAACATTCCATTACAATCTGTTTAAGTTTCACTCAAATATAAAATTCCTTTGATCGGTCGTTCGCGCAAAAAAAGGTCGAAAAAACTTTTAACATTGGACTTTAATCGCCTGAGTGAGTTTCATACGATATGTATCTGGACAATTTATGCATAATTTTTCCATTCGTCTCTTTAGCTCCATCGATCAAAAACTTGCAGCGGCTCCGTGTGTAAGTGGATGCGTATACGCACATCAGGCCGGGAGAAACGGGGGAGAAAGAGAGAGAGAGAGAATCTGCTTCATCCACAAATTGATTGTCCAGAGCATCAAAAGAGATCTGCTGGAGCTCGCGGCGGTCCAGCTACAAGTTGCACAGCATCATTTCGGAGCACGCTTTGCCCAACAGAAATTGTGCACGCAAACTTGTTCTATACCGTTAATCGAGATGATCGATCGGCTCTAGATCGGTATACCTTCACAAGGTTGTTTGCAATCTATGGATCTTGTACTCGATTAGGCACTGGTTCGTTTTAGGGATATTCGTTGCAGGTGCCTGGATCTTTGATCGGTGCTCCGAGTGTTTGAATACCCTGGTGACTTATTTTGACATGGAAGTTCAATCTGGTCGGTCCTCCTTTTTTGTAACGGATTTTTATCAATTTAACGTAATGTTCATTCACAGTTTCGTTCTACGCTGTAGCCAAGCTTTCCTTGGCGTGACATTCCAATCGCCTAGATTTACATTTTTGCGACACAACATTTTTGTTCCCGTGTATGAATTTCATCATCTTTTATAAGATCCCTGAGTATTTTTTTTTTCCCTATTTAAATAAATATTAGCTGATTTAAGAATAGAACTAAAAGAATGTTCAGATTTGAAGATTATTCTTATAAAAAGATTTCGTCGAAAATAATTTAAAGAATGTTTTAAAATATAACTGCAAACGACCCGAAGGATTAAAATAGCAATATTAATAGTTGACGATGGTGATTCTCTGTTTACAAGACGCTATTTCGAATCAATTCGATGACAAATAAAATTGACGAAATAGTCCCGTGACTTATATTAACATGGAAATTTAATCTGAATAAATAATTGCTGTAATCGACTTTGATGAATCGTTTGATATTGATGCTAATTGTAATACATTAGTTCGACCTAGTGATATATATATATATATATATACATGTACATTTCGATGATAATAAAAAAAACTTTTATGAAATTTTATAGTAAACGAAATAATATTTTAAATTACGATATGATTTATTATGTTAGAAATTAACACAAAATGTCAAATTTTTCACATTATATTTTAAAAAATTATAGCTTACAAATAATATGTGCAATTGATTTATTTGTATTTGTTACTAATTGAAATACATTCTGAATACTAATGAAACAAATACAATGTTGATAAATGACATTAAAGCGTAAATTAGAAGCGAGCTATTAGAATAATAATAATTCAGTTATTACAATAAATATCAGTTTTTGTATAATAATTTTCAGGTCAATTGCTCACATGCAATCATACACAGCATTATAATTATTCTTGATAATTGAACCGTTAATATCGACGTTAATGGATCGGGCAATTGCCATTCAATTAAACATCCATCGCCCACGACGCTTGCATTTTTGCCAACTTGGTGCAAAATCGTTTTGCCCAGTCACCCTGGGGTTCGGACTAGTACCTGGTGGCTCGGTTCCGAGGCAGGCATCGCATGCAGCTCACGGCCTAGGTGTCGGGTAATTGAGGCACCATATCAACACCACCATACAAATCAAGCACTGCCTCTAGCAAATATCTGCATAAACGTGCATTGCTCGGTACACGTACTTGATATGTGGAATGAAGCTTTGTCGAATAAACGAGGCGTACGTGCGTAATTCTGCGTTTTGTTTGCACTGCTCGTAATAAACATTTAATTAACGCTGGTTAATGACGGAGATTAGAAGGCGTTCAATGGGGGACTTTGTTGGTCGGAGGTGAAAGCAGTCCTTCGATGCTCGTTCATTTTTGCCGATTATATTTGAAATCTTTTTTTTTTGTTGTTTTTGTTTTTGTGCGCGGGCCTGCTGTAATGATCTCCTTATTAAATATTACTCAATCGATTGGTTGATTATAGGTCGAATAAAAATGCTGTTATTAAGTTTTAATCTTTATCAGATTGGTGGCGACTAAATAATGCGTTATAGAAAACCGGCGAGCAAATCAAAACTATAATCGATGATGTTGGTTCAAATGCGCAAGCACTTATCAGTTTGTATATATCATTTCAAATCTTATCAAAATTAATGGGAATCACTTGCAAATTAGCTATCATACGTAAGTGATGTAATGAAAAAATCTAAATTTGTGAAAGAGAACTTCGTTGTTTAACTCTATTAAACTGTTTTTACACTTCAATTTAATTCTAAGATACATTAATCAAATACATATTATTGAGACTGACGTCCAAGTTTCTTCTATGTCTGATATCTAAAATAATTGAAGGAGACACAGCAGGTTAAATTTCGTATTATGATGACGCCATATGACACAGTGGTAATTTAATATTTGAGAACTATCTTAAGTTCTAAGCGTTGATATAACTATCCTTGAAGCCAATTAACTTTTAATTAATTTATTTTATTTTTTATAATCGATTATAAACATATACATTAAAAAAGTTCAACATTTTAATTAAAAAAACGGTACAATAGTTCGCGTCAGCATTGTATTTAAATTTATATTGGCGTTTCTTATTTATGGTTGATATTAAATATAAGTTCGGTGAACGTTCTGGCGTATAATCTTTGACAGATTTATGAAATACAAAATTGCTGAATTCGTCGTATTTTGATTGTGAAAACGTAGGGTAAGCTAATAAATGCAAACATTTTGATACACTCGGTGCAATTATTAAATTTTCATTCGATAAAAATTGCAAATCAGCATTCGCGACGGTCATTAAGATTTCAAGCATTACCAAAGTGGTATTTCGCAAACTAAGCAAAAAGGTCGTTATGGAAAATTAGACTCCTAATTACACACGACTAAAATCTGATAGAAACATTCGATTTCGAGGCTTCAATCATTCGAGCCTAAGGTACAAATATACATAGACACTCAAATAGAGTTTGATTAATGAGTGAAACATTGCCAGATATTTGTACGAGAGGAAGACGGAGAGAAATAGGGAGGATACACGTGAGAATTCGAGAGCGAAGGAATGAGGGGAGAGTTTGGCTATGGGATTAGACATGGCATCAATTCCGATAAATAGTTTTCGCTCGTGTGCGCACGTGAGAAATGGCGCCAATTTCAAATATATATATCGTCGAGCGAACGGCGGATACGTACGTCCTCCTCCTCCTCCTCCTCCTCCTCCTCCTCCACCTCCTCCAAGCAGCTCACCCATGGGAGTTAAATCATGTAACAGGGACAGTGCGGATGCATTACACATGGACGTCCGTTAAAGGAGGAGCGACCAACATCTGAGATCAACCAGCCATGATAATTAATTAGTTATGTATGGTTTTCGCTAGTACTTCAAGCTCCGAGCGGCGAATGTGTGTCTACAAGTGTTGTACGAGCTACTGGCGTTGATTAAAATGGAATTTTTTTTTTAGGGCTTTTAAATTGGTTGAGCTAATTTTACTAAAGTGGAAAGTATTACCAGAGGAATTGTTACGGGTGGTTTATGCTCCGTTTTTCTTGGCGCTGATTTACCACCGAGACATTGATTACTCATCGCGTGTATTTATTGCCAATGATCATTTGTCATAGTATAGATTAATCAAGGTATACATTATTACTTTTTAATGATAGGCCATCATTTGTAACATTATTTTAACTCTGGAGATTGTATTCCTTTACTGTGTGTGTGTGTGTGGTGTTTACTTTTACCGGTCGTATTTTTAAAGTCTAATATTAAGAAAGTTATTTTCGCTCCGATTTACCAATATTTTTTTACGACGAAACATTAATGACTACACCCACACACGGCAAATATAACTGGCCGCTACACGCTGCATCGCCCGAGATAACATCTAACCAAGTGCACACATTTTTGTGTGCTCAGCAGTTTCGTAAAAAGTAGAACCGCAACAACTCCTTCCATTATCTCTGTGTACGTATGTAAAGACAAATGAAAATGTAACACTTTTGTCTTGGTCCAAGTTCCACGGCATCAGGACTTTGCTCAATCAATTACTCGACCATTGGTTGACGCTCTGCATCGTCGCATTATCAGGTCTCACTGTTGCTTAGACCATTCTCGGAAGTGATTTACGAGCTGGGGAGAGGAGAGACAGTTTGAGAGATACGTGTCGGTGGTTCCGAGGTCGTGAGTATTCCGACAGATTAACAATTGCTCCAGCGCAGCATCTAAGCACCGGCGTTTCTCAAAAGCTTCCCTATCGTTTATCATAAGCGGATTACCGATACAGACAAGCTCACTTTCCTTGCTTCTCTTCCATTTTTTTTCTTTTTCTTTTTTTTTTTCCTCTTCATCTCAATTCATCGGAAGCTGCGGAACCCGTGCTTAGAAATTAACAAAGATCCTCTACTACGTGGGAGCCGGTATTTGCTGTTCGCTACTTTTTGCGTGTCTTCGTGTAAGCATTGATGGCAACAATTGATCAGCATAATTATATTTTATTTATAGAATTAAAATCTCGATAACTATCCGAAACCAGTATTTAATTAATTTTTGCACGACATCGCAGGTAGGATACACTTGCTTTATGGAGGAAAAAAGAAACAGGTAGCGATTTAATGAATGTTACATACTGTGTATCGTAGATTTTAACTGGATTCCGCTTGAATCATTTATCAAATATACAAATAAAATAATGTTTTCTATTTATTTTCAGTTATTTGAGAAAATTGGATGCACAAATATGCACATCTAATCAATTTACAAAATGCGCATTGCAATAATTGACCCGAATTCGTAGTAATTCTTCGATTCAAATTTCGGTTACAATGTTGTGTATTTGCAAAAATATAAAGGAAATGTTTTCAATGAGACTGCAGCTTTTCCATTTTTTAATATTCTTTATTAAAACTTACTAAAGTTATAAAAAAAAAATTTATCTACTCTTTTTAATTAAACTTTTATTGTAAAAGTACATTATTTTATTTCCAGCAAAAGCAATCCATGTACCCTAAAAATATTCAATTTAAATTTCCTGAAAATTATTATATTAAAAAATTCGCAATTCTCCGAAACTTGTGAAAAAGTTAAAATTAATGTCACGCGCTGTAACATGTAAAACGTTAGAATACGTTATTTAGATATAGGTGTCGTTGAAAATTTATGGGCTAAAGTCGTCGTCACCCAAGTCCAAGGCCGCAGGTAGCCGCAGGAACAAAAATCTTCCCAAGTTACTAAAGAGCGAACAAGAGAGAACCAATATTACTCGAATAAAATATGTATATGTTCATTTACACGTTTGCGCGTTTGCGCGTTTGCGCGTCCCTGTGTGTGTATACGTAAGTGTGGCCGACTGTGTGCGAAGCACCAAGTGTGAAAAGGGCTCACCTTGTCATTTTCGAGTTATATATGGAGGCATTTTGATGAAGTTCTGTATGTTTTAAAACAAAAAATTAAACTTTCACTTGAAAAAGTAGGACATACTAACTTGCGAATTTTGAAGATGATATACTGAAAATGTTTCAGTTAAAATATTAAAAAAACCGTTAAACGCAAATATTTTTCCTCTTAAAGTAAGTAAAGATTAACAATAATTATATTGAAGATGTAATTCGTTACAAAACATGTTTGTAAAATATTTAAAATCATTATTAAGAAAATAACAGTTATTGCATTTTTTTATACTAGATTTCTTATATTTCAAATGAACCGACTTGGTTATTCCCTGCAGAATGAATGATAAAAAATATTAATCACGACGCGATATCTGCGAAATAAAATTTATTTCATTTGTAATGTAATTCAATATAAATATTTCACATGTGTAATTTGCGTGTTTCAACAAAAAATATTCAGTTCATGAACAGATATCATGTCTTATTAAGTATATAATTTAAAAAAAAAAAAAAAAAAAAAATACATCGATTAAAAGAAAATTAAAAAATGTTCCTATTAAATAATGTATTAACATTCATCTATTTAAAGTAGAATATTTCTTTTAATTGCAAAAATAATTTATGTTTTAATTATTCAAGTCACGAGCATTTTAATTTCACAAACAAAACAAGAAAATTCAGTTTACTATGGTACTTAATCCTCACTTGTTTATGAAAAATAAACTCTGCTGTTTGTAATTAAAGATTTAATTATAGTATTAACTGTTATATGGGATCAGATGCAGTATATCTCTCCTTATTTAAAAACTAGTGGCTTAAGTGATCCAAAATAACTTAACATACGTAGTATTTTACATAGTAACAAGAAGTTTATATATGAAACTACTATTATCACGGTAATAAAATTTAAGAGACAAGCCTTAAAAAATTCTGCCATTATTTATTATAACATAGTAACTAACGCATCAGTGTAAATTGTAAAGAGCGTCGGTTACGTTTCGGTACTATTCCGATTAAATTTATACTGGTCATGCAGTTGTTGGCTCATTTTTATAGAGCTGAAACTTTTTCAGATGTTATTTGCGTTAACTTACAAGATCTTGCTCGTTTAGCAAAAAAGATTAGCGCCGGACCGTAACTCTCAAAGATACTCACAATAACGTCTCACATAAACTGTTATTAGCACTAAATCAAAGGGAGTAAATTCTAAAACCAATCATGTACATCAAGATCTTTTAAAATTTTTACATATGCAATGTGGTTCTAATCCCCTGATCCATCGATCATCGCCTTTCCAATATCCCCGCACAAACTATCAAGAATTTACTGCATCTCGATAATTTTCGAGCGAGTCCCCACGAATCCCAATGACGAGGATAATCGACAAATCGTACCTTATCCACATGCCCATGAATAATGGCTCGGGTCCCCAGGACTACTTACTCCTGGAGTTTCGTCTCCAGCTCCGGACAACTCGAGTTATCCCTCCTCTACTCGCTCTCTTTTGGTCTCCGAGCATGTTGCCATGTAAGGTGAGCCGCTCTCGTAAAACTTCTCGCGCGTGCATACGTGCCTCGACAACGCACGTCCTTTACGTATCCATGTGTGAGAAAGAGAGAGAGAGAGAGAGAGAGAGAGAGAGAGGGAGAGAGGGAGAGAGAGGCCACACTCCTTTCGAGATGGTATTGAAAGGTGAATGCGCGCACCTACAACGGAACGATCAACTTTCCCGACCCTACCACCGGGACCGCGAAGACGTTGTTCCGGGCCACGCGACGTCCTCCTTACCTCGCATTCTTTTCCTCCGAGATTATCATTTTCCCGAATACGTGTTCGAGCTCCTGGATTCTGTGTAAACCAGCTCCGGAGCTCCTTCGATCAACTCTTTAATGACCCCGCGCACACTAATTTTAGGTAGCAGGGTAAGAAATTTTGAATGTACATTTGTTTTTGAAGGAGATGCTGAACTTTACGTACTCGTTTAATGAGATGGGAATTACGAAGTAGTACTTTGAAATCAATATAATTGGAGTTTTGAGTATACTTTGGAGGTAAAAGCAACTCGAAGAAAGTATATAATTCTGTAAGAAAGTTAGTGCAGAAGGCAATTTAAGTTGTAGTAATTATTAAATAAGAGTTGGTTGTAGATTTGTAATATACGCAACACTCTCGACTTTATATTATTTTGTAAGAAAATTTTTAAGTAGCTCGATAAAATTTAAAAAATTCTTTCGTTATAGTATTTTTTTCGAATCAATAAAAGTAATTGTATTGCTTAATATGCACTTATTAACTTATTAACAATCTCGGTTTGTCCTTCTTACACATACCAATTTCTTTGAATATTTATACGTAAAAGAGCACGTAGGATAGAAAGTTTTAAAGTGCGCGTAATACTTTATAAGATCCGAGCTATTTTTTGTGTACCAATTCCGTCATTTGCAATACGCTTCAACTATTCTGATTCGAACTGATTTACGTAAAATATCTATTTGTTTTGGAGTGACGTGACAAAGACTTTGATTGGAAGATATCGATTCTTTGACGTGCGAAGTATAAAGTTCAAAGATACTTTTGTTACACCGAACATTTTATGGTACTTTTTATATGACCTTTTAAACTGCGTACTCTTGTATACGGATGTATCTCGCATATGATTCATAAATTGTAATCCATGGTTACCAGACTTTTATTCTTTTGTATTTGTTTTATGATGTGAAAGACACAGACTGAGTTTTATAAAGCTTATGAAAACTGTATTATAATTTAAATAAAAAATGTGCAATATTGTCTTGGTAAATTCAGAGGAGCACGGTACTTAAAACAAATATCAGGGACATTCCCCTATGTGCCATAAAGTCATTTCTTGTACTTGCATTCACTTTTATTAGTTTTACAATTAAAATAATTACTCCTCCAACTATTTTAATCAAATTTGAATTTCTAATAATAGACAGACGAAAAGGTGAGCGTCAAGTTTCAGTTTGTTTAATTTTTATCCGATTTACGATGTAACGGACTTTAATCCTTGGCGTACTATACTTTAGTGATAAATCCCATTGAGGTTAAGTTTAGAGCCAGCGAACTCGACCTCCACATGTGACTCCATCCTCTAGTTTATCCCTCCTATTTTTCTCTCTATCTCCTTCTGCCTTTTGTCTCTAATTAATTCGCGAGAGAGAAGCACCACACCTCGCGAAAATTAAGAACCATATATACCAGTTCCGCACGCGTGTTATGAAAATTGGAGAGAAGAAAGTTGGCGATGTTTTCTCGCAATTGCTTACACACACATACACGCACGGGTGTATAAGTTCTCCAGATAATTATTTGATCACCTGAGCTCTAGCCGCAATTTCTTCCCAGCAATACTAAGTAAATCATTGCGGTAAAGGTGATTGCTAGAATTAATATGGCGGTGCTTTTTTCCATTCCATTATGCTCAGAATTTTTAGGGTTTGGTAAATTTGTAAATCCTGTCATTTCCATTAATTAATCCGACGAAATTCGTGAGTGCTTTCGATTGTATTGTGATATAAACTTAAAGTTGCGAAAATAACATGTCGAATCAGGGTGAGCTTTAATAGCCATACATTAACCCTTTAATACCGAGACATAAAATATGTAATACCTATCCGTGATTATTACACCGAAGCCATACATAACATTTTATTCGCGAGTCATAATGACATTTTGGATTTAATGTAAGAAAACAATCCATTAGAAGCCTCGTATTGTTTATGATTTTGAAATCAGCCGAACCCAGTGGAATTAAAAAGGAAAAAAGAATAAGTGGAGAGAAAGAAAATTAATATGCTAAACAGTCCTCGGGTTTCGATTGAGCGCAATTTCTAAAAGCTTATCTGCATAATTAACCTAAAACTACTGGCCATGACAACTGTCGCAACGTCGAGGCTGACCCAATAATCCTTTAGCGATCACGAAAACTGGGAATTAATCCGCGAAATATCGCGAGAATCGCTCCCGTCGCCACTCCACAACAATTAATACACGACTCCAGCCATTGTTCCTTCGGTGATCACGACTCGGTCTCCCTTTCGTTTCCTCGCGGTGGTTCAGCTCCACACAAATGCAGGGGTTTTTGCAATAACAACCGGAGGCTCGATGACACGAATTGGGCAACCTCTGACATTTCGACCCCCCTCCAACCCTCTAATCTCCATACGTCACGTTCGCATTCAGTTCATATTCATCTCTTACGTGTCCACCCGCACCGCCGATTAATCGGGTGGGAAGCATCGGAGTGTGCGATCGTACCCTCCGCACCCACACACACACATACAAAAGGGCACGAAAACCCTCATCGCCGGCCGGGAAACTCGACTTATCGTTAAGCTCTATTGAGAGACTTTTTCGCGGCGTTTGTGCCTCTGTGGGATTATTGTCGCCTTTATCGGTTTGCGTTGGACACAAACTTTTGACTCGAGTCAGGATTGCATGTGGCCTCGTCGTCCGCTTCCGAGACTGAGATTCTCAAGGACAGATTTCAAAGAAGTTTCTCGGTGTGGGAGTTACAAGGATCGCGATGAAGTGCAATTTATCCTCCGGAGCGAAGTTTACACTGGACTCCTATCCGGGATTTCTATTACAGTTAATTTTCTACTCTAGTCAGCTTATGCCACGGGTGAAGTGAACAACAAATTTTCAAGAAAAAATTTTATGAGAGTGCTGGTGAAAAAGTGTTACGATCACTTTTATCGCCCTTCCGGTATGAAAGATTATTAACAATTTGTTCGATTCAATTTTGTCGTACTAGATTCGGAGTTGAGACTGTTTTTTGTTATTGCTTGTTACTGGAATCGTTAGTACCAATTTAAAAATATATTAAAAAATAGAAAAACTGTTACAGGTATGTTGCATAACTCGATTGATATTTTCTAGATATTTTCAATAAAATATTTTAACAATGCCGTCCCTTTTGGATCGAAACGAGTAAAATGACAAACAACTATTTTGCAATAAAAAACGAAGCAATTTCGGGTAAAAAATTATATGAATTTTTCTTGTTTATTGTATACCTATTAAAATATGTGAAAGAATATTGAAGTATTCTATTTTCGGTAAATTTTTTTCCCCTTAGGTAACGCTATAACTATATCTAAAATTTAAAAATAGACATATAATTTTTGTTAAAAAATAATTTTTTTATTAAATATTATAATTTTGTTAACAGTTTTAATTAACTTTACCATTTCTTTGGGTTTACTTTGAAAAAATTTTTTTCACCAAGATAAATAAGTAACTAACTGACTTAGATAGAATTTACTTTTTAAACAATTGAATTTTGTAATTAAAAATTATGCTTCAGTTTATTCTCGCAATATTATCTTCGACAATAAAAAATTCATTACATAACGAGACTTAATTTTTTCATTTCGTACTGTGGCAACACATTATTTTTGTTTTACTTTCTAAAATTTCCAAACAGTTAATTTTCGATAATTACCATTATAATAAAGACATTCGCAGAAATGGTCAGTTTTGAATATTGAAAAATAATAAGAAATTCGCTATTATTGTTAAAAAAAACATTCGACTAGATAACAGTATTATAAACACAGCAACATAAAAATGCTTTTAACCCATATTGTGTATCCTGTTTCGTATTCACACCTCTTAAATAAGCGTTTTATTTTTTTTTGCTTGGCGATTTGTTTGTCAAATACCTTTTTTGAAGAAAAAAGTCTTCACAGTTATGACACTTTCGTACTTGAGAATATTCATACTCTTATGAATTTCTGCTGTCCCATAGAATCTCCATATATGTTGTACTTACCGAGCACTATATTAACATTTTGAAATGCATTTACTAGTAACATTATAATGTCAATTTTACATATTCCCAATGAAAACTTACCTTAGTATTTGTGAGAACCTTTTTTGCAATCACTCATTTCAAAATATTTGTTTTATGATGACAAAAATATTTTATGTACTTATTCGTCAATATAATGATGGTTGACTGTTTTTAATGAATGTTGAATTAAATTTTTTTGAAATACCAGAAATATTTATTGCTAGTGTTGGCACAAAATTGCTGTTATTTATTCATTAATTATTTTAATTTATGAAATTCTTATAAAAAATTTTACAATTCCAATACAGAGCGTTAATGAAAAGAATTTTAATATTGCGATTGACTTTCTTTATATGCTTCTAATGTAATAATGAAATATTAAACTTCAAGAAACTTTGTTTTTTTAAATTAATTAAATTAAATGAATTCACACGTAATTGGTTCGAAATATAAGAATAACGGAAGATAAAATCATTTAAATATTTAATTCAGAATGATTAATTAAATTAAATTAAATTAAATTGGTTTCATTTACTATTGATTATGAAGAAGATTTTTTAAAAATATTATTTAATGAAGTGTCTACTAAATAATGAAGCACATAGCATTCTGGTAAAATGATCACATTGTCTCTTTTCATACGCGATATTTTAAGAAAACAAAGAAGATCTGTTATAAAGTACATAAATATAAGTGCAATTATAAATGTATGTAAATGTAAGGTAAAGAAAAAGCTGGGACGAATAATGTGAATTTAAAGTATTTGTATATCATACAAAATTTGTACTTCTTTGTTAAAAAAGGGATGCTTTTTTCAAGAATGCAAGTTGAATGCATACTGATTTTTTTTATTTGATTTGTGTTGTATAGACGTGAGATTCAGACTTTTCTTTTATTACCGTATTTTTAGAACGAAATGTAAAGTGTAGACGAAATTCCAAGACGCCACTGCTCATTTAAAGTGAACTCCCTTCTCGCACCTTTAAGATTAAGTTCAATTAAAAAGTGACGTGGCTCTGTGTAATTATGATTAAAATACATACTCTACTCGGTGATTATCTGGTTGATATGAGTTTCCGGAAGGTAGTATTTACGTTAACCCAAAATGAATACGGTTTTGCATATAATAATTTCTTAAGCGTAAAAGATTCAAACTGCTACATCTCCGTATACAAGTTGGGAAGTTACTGGCTTAAAATATAATTTGAAAGTTGTTGGTTTATCGTAAAACAGTACCGACAGATGTTGAATAAACATTTGGAGAATCTATTTCCGTGGTACATTCATTGCCACAAGCCATGTACACGTTGTTTTTTACATTTTCATCAACGCCACAAAATTTGTTTTAAACAAATGAGCACGGCAATAATCAAGAAATTTCAGCATCATTTCTTTATTACAATTTGTTTACTACCCGATATTACAATTCGTAAAAGTGATTTTTACAAGGGCCCTTTCGGTTATTTTTTTCGCAGGCAATACCGACTTTGCATAGAATAGACTTTGCAACAATGGGTCAACACAAGCAAAAACTGGCAATGAAAAAGGGATAAAAGGGATGAGGGAGGAGGAGGAGGAGGAGGTTAAGACCCGAGTTATCAAGCGTGTCGTCATCCTACTCGAGGCGACCTTAAAAATAATAATGGGAGAAAAGGAGGAAATAACGCAGCATGTGGCGTTTTATGTTTGACTGGTGCAGCGGGCCAACCAACCCACTTTATGGCGTCGTGGGGCCCTTTAAATAGTTCTGCTCTGTTCCTCCTCGGTGACGGTGATGCAGGGCACCATCTTGGCTACTTTTAACAGCCTCCTTCTGCCTCTTAGCCATTTCTCGGGGTCCTTCCTTCCTCCTCTCTCTCTCTCTCTCTCTCCTCTCACTCTCACTCTCGGCTTATTCCGCATATCGCCCGATGCTCGTTAACGCTTTCTTTTATTTTTATCCTCCTCTTCTTCTTCCTCCCTCGAGGGCGTTTTTGCTCCTTTTTGGGTCTGTTTTTGCCAATCGAAGTTATCAACAAGCAGTGAGAATTGCTAAGACGGAGAAATGGCGTTTCGTACGCTGGAGCTCGCTTTTTGCCTTTTCGACCAACTAGAGGCTTTATGTCGTATTGATGAAAGGAGATTTATGTCCGGGTTTATTTGAATAAACAGAAACCTATTTTAAAAATTGGATTTTAATGAATAAAAATTGAAAAACTAGAATTTTACTGGTATTTTGCGCCGTGGGTGATTGATTAAGATGAAAAAGTATCACGCAGTTTTGTTGATTTATGTGATAAATTAAGAAAATAATATATGCGACTTTAAAAGTTGCCAATAAAAATTATGTCGAAAGTTAAATGGTGCATTGTAAGAATAATTGAATCTATGGAACTCGACCAAATTTGTAAATTAGATTTTGAGAATTTTTTAATTATGTGGCCTCAAAAAACTTGGTAAATTGTATTTTGAAATATCGATAAAAAGTATTGAAGACCTTTGTGGAAAATTCTCGAATAAAATGAATCAATACTATTACCTTAATGTATTCATGAGATTAACAGTCTTTTGAGAACGTTGACGAATAGAAATACATAATTCAAATAATTTTCAATATTTCCTCAATTTAGAATCAATTTATTTCTAGTTTAATTAAATGCATAACTGAATAAATTTACAATGATGAGCAGTATTTTCCTACTGATTTAAACTAGTGCAAGGCCATATATTTATATGCACGTGTATAATACAAATTCTGAAATAATAAATAAAAAGAAAATGATCGAAAAAACTTTACATTAAGTGTTGAAATAATAAGCCTTGTTATCCACTTACTACCTACTCAAAGACACAGAGGTATATTGAGCAATTCTGTAAATATAAATAAAATGAGAGGACCACGCGTAGATAATACCAAAATGGACATCAAAATTTTTTTTTTTTGCGCCGTAAATGACAGTTTCATCTATTTACGAAATTAATGCACGAGATAATTTTTGATATATTCAAGTGCAATGTGTATCTTGGACGTAATTTACGGTGAACTTTTTTAATAAACAAAAAGTCTAATTATGCACATCACTTTCGAAAAACGACAGCAAAATAAAAGTACGATCCGAATCAATTTATGTAAAGTGTAATTATATAATATATTTTATGAAAAAAAGTTAAGCCCCAGAAAGAAAAAGTTAGCGTTTAATACTTCGCAAAAAAGTCAAACGTTGATCTAATATAACTTGTAAAATAAAATGCAACTGAAAAAATTTGATAAAGCACGGTTGTGACATTCTATTAAATCGTTAAAAAAGATTCTTATCTTAATCTTACCGGATCCTTAAATAAAATTTGCCTGAAAATTAGGCAACTTTCATTTGAGTTGAAATGACATTTACTTAAAATCTAGTAAAATCCGTGGTACTCTAAAAGTAAATGCTTCATAACGCCTGTTACTTAACGTTAAGAGCCCATTTTACGTAATAATTAATAATGCTCGCACGCGACGAAACGACTCCACACAACACAAATAGTCCGTCTGGTTATGGAGATTGTATAAACAGTCAAATTAATAAATTTCAAGAGTCTTGTCCATGTACATATACGTAATGTGGGAGAGAAAGAGAAAAGAGAGAGAGAGAGAGAGAGAGAGAGAGAGAGAGAGAGAGAGAGAGAGATAGTGTTGGCAACGTCCTGACTGCTCACCTGGACGGGGATGTATCGAGGAATATCCAAGTGGCATTAATATGAGCCCGAGGAAGCGTCGGCGTCGGGGACGACGTGGGCGTCGAGGCGCGCGTGTCGCGCGGAGGCGTTAATCGCACGCGCGAGAAGTGAAAGATCTCTCCGGAGATGCAGACCAGCCTCTTGTTGATTATGCTTTCTGTATCTCCTTTTGGCCAGCATCACAAATAAACACATACTCGATAAGACGAAAAAATGGCCTTTCGTTTGCATTCAATTAATTTGCGATTTCCTGGTATTGTTTGCGTCCGGGATGTCAATCTCTCCTCGTGTCCTTGTTTTTAAACGGCATTTCTTTGGATTCTGCTCGGGGTGTTGCTCGTGTCCACGTGTAATCACGAGAATCGATGCTTATGTGTACTGCGCGGGAAGGGAAGCGGGGGGGGGGCAAAAGTTCGATTTAAATTGGAGAGTTATTGGTTTCTGATTGAATTTATGATTAAATGCCGAACTACTTCTCTATACTCCATCTTCCTTATAAGCAGCAACGTTTACAAGCTTTTGCTCATGTTCATTAGTTGCCAATAAAATATTTTAGAAAATACAATTGCTGAACGAGCTTGGCTCTTTTATCATTTAAAAAACAATTTTATGTTTTTTCTTTTTCATTATTTTGATTGATACTAGTTGAATATTTTACACGAAACAAAAATGTAAATTCCTTCGCTATGCGAAAATGTTAGATTATAAAGCTAATCTTTGCTCAAATGATGGTGTTAACTTACAGCGAATACAATTTAAGCAATTTAATACATAAATAATGCAAATTTTTGGTGTAACAGATACTTTATACAAGCACATTTCCTAAGAGAAACACTGGTATCATAAATAGTTAAAAAATTGAAGAATAATGTTCAAATAAAATTTACTCATTTAACTATATATCATTTTAAATTTATGTATATCGTCATCTGAAATTTATTCTGCAATAAATACAGAATATTTTTGATTTTTTAATGCATTTTAAAAAAATAAATTGAATTGTTATTGAAATCAATTACAAAGCCAATAATTTACTTTAAATTGTTGAATCCGCTTTTAAATCCTCAAAAATATAAAGATAATTTTAATATAAATTTGTCACTTATATTTATGTTACATAAAAATTAAGCTGTTTTAAAATTAATTAATACTTTACAAGACGATGGAATTCAACTTCATTTTCTTAATATAGTTTATAATGTTGTTTTTTAAGGCCTGATTCTCCAGTTAAAGTAAATACTCAACAGAATTAAAGAGTATTTCCAGAATAAAATATTAAATTTCATACTAGTATCGGTATTCATTGACAATTATAAAATATAAAAATTTCTTGATGTTCGTATCTCTTATATGTTATTTGAAACTAGATAAATTATCGATTTTCCTAAAGATAAAACCATATGAAATAGGTCCGGAAATTTATTCGTAAAGCTTTAAACTATACCAAATCAAATTTATTATGTTGAAGTACAATTTAATTTTTAACTTTTTAATCTGTAATATTTGATTTCAAAATGATATAGTAATTCGCAAGACATGTAAGATATTGAATCCATCTCGTAGAATTTACGTACTGCCTAGAATAATTTCCCAAATTAATGGATTGAGAATATTAAAAAAATATTTCTGCCATTACTGAAATGAAATAGTGCAAGGGTCCATCAGATACAGGTTTCCGTTTGCATACAAATTTCGCAGGAATTGTGAAATGATTATTACGATGAAAGCGAACTCTTCACTTGTGTGGGCGCCAAACTCCTGACTTTAAGATCGACTGTGAAATTTCAAATTATCATGGCTGACCTGATTTTTTGAAACGATGGCTGTACTCGCACGGTACAATACTTAATATTAATTTCCGAGGAATTGATCTTATGTTCTGGAATACAGATTAACTGAAATGTTCTGCTCAAAAACTGCAGATGATTTTATAATCTTCCATTTTCAAACATCATTTTACAACGGTATTTTTGCAGAACATTAACATTGCTCAAGTGATTTAAATTCTTAATCTAACATTTGTAGCGTATTTACCTTGCAACATCACGATAAAACAATTTATGAGAGCTGACTTTTCTGTAATTATTACAAATTATTTATTAGGTCTACAAAAACTACAAATTAATATAAATTTATAATCATATTAAATGCAACTACTATCTTCTTGTAAGTACTGTTATTTTATTTTTTAATAACTGTTATAATCTTTAAATAGTTTTTTTTCAAATATTTCGCATGTTTAAACATCATTTAAAGAACTTAATGGCTATAACTGGCCCGCTTTCCAAATTAATGCACGGTATTAATGAAAAAGGGCATATACTTTTAAGTAGATTTTTAAAAAATATATCGGAGAGACATTAAATGTTTACATAAAAATACATAATTTTTTTTTTAATTAGTATGTAACCAGTTTATCATGTTCTAAAAATTTCATAATTTTTTAATTAAAGATGTAAAAGAAAATACAGCTTTTTAATGGTTGACAATGTAAGGCATTGAAAGTAAAATTATTATACCAACATATTTAATATAATAAGTGTGAATCACGGTCCCAAAATAAGAGTACAAAAAAATAAATAAAACGTAAATAAAATGTAAATAAAACGTTTCACTATAATAAATGTAATGCAAAAAATTCAATTATATTATTTTCTGTTTTTCTAAAAATGAGCTTGTGTATTTATAATAGTTTTTATTTATGCATAAAAAAGTACGATAAAAAAATATAATTATTTATTATTATTCTTTTTTTTGTTTCCTATAATTACTAAATTGAAATACAGTACTATTTTTAATGCGGTTTTTTATTGCTTTAAATTAACTACAAGTAGCTTCTGTGTACATAATAACTCTACCAGTTATTATCATATTTTCTCATTATTTATAATTTCAAAATAGATTGTTCACAAGTTGATGTAGCTACAAAAAAAAAATTATGGCATTTTTTAATATTTGCTTTATGTAGTAAAATTAAAAAATTTGATTTAAATAGTTCAACAAGGCTTTACCTGAAAAGAAAAAATTAATTATTTTTATTTATAATTCACAATATTTTATTCATGAGTCGTAAATAACCGTACGTGATATTTAAAAAAATATTTTTATCTTATTTGTTTGTAAATTAGAAAATATTTGAAAAGAAAGGATAAAAAAATAAGAAAACGAATTGAATTTTGTGAAATGCGATTATTATAATAGAAATATTTATTTGATTGTAATTATATTTTTTATATTTCAATTATTTAAATTTCAATAAATATTATAAAAAATTCTTTTATGAATTTAGGAATTAAATGAAAAACTTTTATTTTAACAGTATCACGAGTTACTCTATCAAAAAAATTTTTACAAAAATTCCTTACTATACTGTAAAATTAGATTAAAATTCATAAAAGCAGACTAGTAGTTAACAAAAAAAGTTATATTTATTATCTAATATACTCTTCTCATATTATTCGAGGTACATAAGTCTTTAGAAACAAATTTTAAAAGTTAAGCACGCGATTCTTTCTGTAGTACAGAATAAAGCCTGCTAACTTTTTTCTACCTCCTGTGGGTCGAATCCATGAAGAAACTCTCCAAAATCTATTTCGAAAGTTCAAACTTAAATTTATCCGGGAGCGTTCCATTGTTCCGAAGCATCTTTTCTGATTTACGAACGTATGTGTATCGTTTCAATTTCTCACTTTGAAGTTTTTATTTCGAGAAATTAAACGGGTGTCAATGATAAATTTTAACAAGGTGTTCCGATCGATTTTAAAAATTCAGTTTTGTTTTTTCACACTCTCTAAATTTCTTTGAATAAATTGGAAAATTAAATGCAAATTCAGTTAGATTTGCTCTTTTTTTTTTGTCAGTTTATCATCTGGTACATTTTCAATATATCTTTAATTAGGATGCAGTTTGAAGAATCTGAGTACTCTTTTAATTTAATTACAATGGTATACATAGAATTCAACGGTAACAGGTAAAGTTATTTGTATTTATTATTATTATTTTCTGTACTTACAATCTCAATGACTAAATAAACATTTAAATAAAATAAGTGGGTCGCAAGGAAATACATCCAATAGTTAAACGTTCATAATTTAACGATTGGTTTTTGTTAAACGCAAATCTCCTTGGAATAAACAACTTTCAATTAACATTGAAAGCAAAAATAATAATTAAAAATTTTTTTGTATGACTTGATATTCTTCTAACGTCAAAACTATATACTGTTAAGGTCTTTATTCCGGCTGAAGAAAAAATTAATCTATGCTACGAGCGTATATACAAGTCTTTAAAACGAGTATGAATTTTAAGCAGGCGATTTTGAGTCCCGTTGTGCGAGTAAGGAAATGAATACGTGAAAAGTTAAGTCATAAATAATACTGGAGTACTTGCGTGCACGCACAGGTAGATTCATCTGAAAGAGGATTCATACGATTAACCGGAGAGGGTTAAATTCGGGGACCACCTTGGCAGAATTCGGATCTCATTACGCCCGAGTGGGGGAGGGAATTGGACGGAGAGAGACAGAAGTAGGTACGAACTTTCTTTCTTTAGAAAAGCCCGTGTCATACAGACCACCGCGATGTACCTGAAAATAGACGCGTTCATTGGTTTTGTTAATTGGTTTTTCGCAATTGCATTGCGTGTGCTGCAGTGGGCACGTTGCTTTTATTTAAATTAACAATCGCCTTTTTTCAGCTATTCAGGAGCGAGTGATGTTCTTGGTAGCTCTACATTATATGACATATTTAACAAGTAGGTTGATGGCTCAATTGGTAGGGCGACTGTTTGGCAATCGGAAGAATTGAGTTCGATTCCAGTATAAGTTGCTAATTTAGCAAATGAACGCGAGCAATTTTTAAATGCATACAGTAGAGCTGGACTGTTGTACAATTTTTGATAGTCCAGTGCGACAGTTATGCAAAAGAATTTTCGTAACAAAATATATACGTGCAAGTTTCAAACTTTGAAGTTTGCAAAAGTTTGTTGTTACGTACAAAAAAAAAAAAAAAAAAAAAAAAAAATAATTATATTTATCCATAAATACATTTATAACAAAGTCTACGAATGTATTTTAGAAATTTATAAAATCTTGGCAAATATTCCACTCATTTATGTAAATGGGCAAAAAAAGTAATGAAAGAACTTTAAAATATTAAATGAACCGCAATGAATATTCTCTCTCCGCCTTGCACTTCACATTTTTTTGCGATAGAAGAAAACTTTTGCAACCATTTTCTCAAGCACATAAGGTCGGCTAAGAAGAAGAAAAAGGAGTAAATGCGCAGACGCGAAGTAAGTGGCGAACAAAAAAAATCTGTTTTGACCTGATACACCCTCTTGCCGAGACAAGAAAATAAATAAAAATAAACTACACCGAAAACAACTTGAGCTCATTTATGTTAAAAATTTAAGCTCTTTTTCTTGCTTGACACCCAAAAGCTCGGGCGTTAACTTTTTTTCACTGCTTTAATTTTACGTGAAGACGAGCGAAAATCAAAAAGGGTAACGTGGAAGTGAATTTTGCACTCATTTTATGTTTCTTTTTTCTTTCAGGGACAAAAAACGTCAGTCATCGATCAACATGTCACGCTGCTTCGGGTTTGCACTTGTTCTGCTCTTCGTCGCGGATTCATCTCATGTCTCTGCAGATTTTCGACACATTTCCTACAATGGTAAGATGATAAATTTTATAGTAATTATGTGCAGATTAATTTTGGTGCTTTTAATGAATGTAGTTAGTTACATGTAAACGGTATCGATTTAATTTTATTTGGCTATATTTGCCTTACACGCATTGAAAGATTAATAATTGCAAAGATTAATATCTAATGAATATTTTTTTTACTCTTACATCTTTATACAGCGATTGCAAATGTACATTGGTATTTTAAAACTAAAATTAATTGATCAAATTATTTATTTAAATCAAGTTATTATAAAAGATGAAATTTTCCTTAATCTTTATAATAATTCAATAATGACAACTAATTTATGATGTCATTAAAAAATGAATAATTTCATTTTTTAATCTAATTCATTGTGATATTGCTCTAAATATTTTTAGTTTCACGTATATTAATACACTATTTAACAGAAAAAAATGCAATACATTCATTATTGTTAGAAATACCTATACATTTATAATTTTTATGTGTTTAATATATAATTTTTCTAAATCAAATATGCAATTAATCAGTTGTTTCATTTTATTAATATCATAATTGTTCTAAAGGAATTTTAGAAAAAATTTATTTTTAACAAAAAATTCCATTCATTCCTGTATTGCTATATAATATAGGTTTCCACAAAATAATTTATTACCTCCCATTCATTAAAAAATGCTATTAAAATGAATTTTTTTTTATTTTTTAAATATATTTATACGACATTAATTATAAAAAAGATTTTAATTATATAATTATAAAGATATTCTCAATATATTAATTTGAAATAAGATAAATATTTGTATTTAAATTAAGAACAAAGTATTTTTAACAAGTATACTTGTTAAAAAAAATTTTTTTTTGTATTATGTTATATAGTTTTTATTGAAAAAATAATTAATTGTATAAGATAATTATTTTATATTATCGATATTGTAAATGAATAAATTTCATCGTAAAATATCATATATAATAATTAGATTTCAAGAAATTTAAACTACATGTAATTGGATTGTTTATTCATATACTTTATGTTCAACTTAAAATGAATGATATAAAATTATTTATTCATTTTTATAAATAGTTTAAAAGATTATACGATACTAAGAAAAACAATAATATGCTTTAAATATAAAATATATATATTAATGTTTCTTGACCTCAAATTTTTTGTATTTAATTCATATCAACCTATTAATTCTTTATATTTTGTTTTTTCATAAAAATTTCATCATATTCAATCTGTACAATGATGTTTAATAAGTTTTTCAATGGCAGTGAATATAATTAATCATCGATTAAGCTACTTGTTCAATCTATTGTAAGGTTTATGTATGCCAAAAGAGAGAACTGCATGAAAGTAGAATTTGTTATAATAAAAAATAGTTATTATAGAGAATAATTCATGATATAATTTATAAATAAATTGAGGATAAACATTAAAATATAATAATGTAGAAAGAAAAAGGAAAATGTAATAAAATTTAATGAGAACATTTTATAATCGGAAACAAATAATTTGAATTAATTTTTTTAACGATTTAGATGAGTTAAATATAGTCGATTAATATATGTATATATATGTATATATTTATGTTAACAACGTAATTTACAATATATATTGTAATTAAAATTTTATTCCTTTACAAGGAGCCATTGATATTGGTATTCATAATTGTACATCGCAAAGGCATCTAAGACTCTAGATATTAAAGAGTCAAGATTATTCCGAGCAAATGGTTGGAGCAAATTCGCGAATTCAAGTGCACGGATGGTGTCGCTCTGATAAAACCAAGTACTTTTTACAAAGTACTTTTGTTAATCACACAAACTGATTGGAGATTAAATAAGGAGTGAGCTGGCTCTGGTACCAACCAGTCCTCCTCCAATTGGAGTGCAAACTTTTAATCGATACCATTCCTACGCCATTCACATCGGATGTCACGCAAGGGAAACGACCGCCATTAGATGAGTCCTAGACAGTTAGTTGTCGTGGTTTTCGCTAGCGTATAAGGGTACATCGGTGCTACGTACCTGCACTTATAAGTGCGTAAGTGAGTCGGCATACCTACGCGTCGAGGAAGCCATCCTCGCCATCCTCGCCATCCTCGTCGCCGTCCCACTTAGTATCTGTCCATAACTCGAGCTCTGTCTCGCTTCCAGTTAACGGAAGGCGAAGGCGGCGGAGGAAAAAAGCGCCGGGGGAGACGAATCGAGAAAGGAGCCACAAGAACGAACGAACGAACGAACGAACGAACGAACGAACGAACGAACGAACCAACGAACGAACCAACGAACCAACCAACCAACCAACCAACCGACACTCCATGTTTCCAAGAGGTCGATACTTGACGAAGATTCGCTTCTTCCTTTTTAATGGATTCAACTGGTATGGGAGAAATTTCCTAGAGCATTTTAGTTCCGCGCAAAGGAAATCGTGGCTTTTGCGCGACTGATTGAAAATCGATGCGTCATTTTTAGAAATTTTTTACCGCTTATCGCGTGCCTTGGATATTGTCTCCGGTAGAGTCTCTAATTTCTAAGTTCGTGGTATATTGAGTGGAATGAATATGGAGATGAGGATGGATTTTTATAGTCCGGAGATAAGTAAATTAAGATGTCGTATAAAACGAATGAAAAGCGCCTTGTATTAACAAGCAATGATTCATTGTACTAATTTTGTAATAGTGCTTTATGTGCTTCTTATGAATTGCTTAAAACATTAAGGATATTTAGCAGATTCTAGGCGATAAGCCTTTGGGATATAAATTTTGAAAAGGAAAAACTTCATCTCAATAGTTTCCTTGATAAATGGCGATAAAATAGCTACTTTGGTCGTTAGTGTAGCATCCGTGTACTAGCACACATGTAAAATCTTAGTAATGAATTTGCCAATATGTGTGTGACGTAAAATTATCATGAATCTATAAGTGAGAATCGCGCCAAGATCGCTTTATGCCACACCCGCGAAATAAGCTTTACTCAATAACTAGTTGAGAATGGAAAAAATTATTCCTTCCTTGCACTTCCTTCATCTCCTTGGATCTTCTAATCACATGCATGCGAAATACGGAACATCTTATTCTCTCCGAGAGCTATAGTTTGCAAATATTATTTCCGCGCGTTAAAAATTACTACGAGTTTTTAATTCTATATGAGTTTGAATTTAACTGACTTGTAATAACTGGGTTTTTTCACGCTTTTAGAAAAATAAAAAATAAAATAATAATTTGTATTCATATATCAGAATGGGGTATTTACTCCTGAAGTTATTGCAACGATAATTTTCTAAAGCTCGGTATAAACATCCGTAGTATTATATTTTACAACACCGTGGTATGAAATAATAATTATAATCGATAATGGGACAAAGGAGCTGAAAAATTTGAGATTTTTTTATTTTCGTAAATAAGGTGGTGTTGTAATCTTTGTACTGTAAATTCCCGACTCTCTAATAAGGTTTTATCAAACTCTCTAATTCACACAATCGTCAGAAAAATACAAAGACTTTATTACAACTAGAAATGTTAATTTATAATGTATTGAAAAAGATTGGAGTTTTAATATAATAAGCCTGATAATGATAAGTAAAAATTTATTCGCATTTTTGTAACATTAATATAATTATTATTAATAAACCTATTAAAGCGGTATAAATATACTGTAATTATCTATAAATTTATCTTTCATAAGCTGTATCATTAATTCGATTATATAAGAGGAATATTTATTAATCTTTTCAATAAAAAATAAAGTAAATTTAAAAAAATTGTTTTATCTGAGCGCCATCATACTTACTCGGATCGATTTTGAAAGCATTATACACAGACTTTATATACCTTTCATCAACAGAGCGAATATTTATGAGATTTTTCTTCGATTGTCCTTTTTCCTTCAGGGTTTACTCTTTCTCGCTCTTCTTATCAGTTTTAAAACAAATAGTGCAAGCCGGAGTTACAAAAAGACAAATATGAATATGGAGAATTATCGTGGGCAATGTTGCAAGGAGTGATATGCAACGCACTGCATAATTACTGCAGAAGATGAAATAACGATAATGGAAAAGAGCAGCCTATAGGTACAGATGTAGATTGGAATAGAGAGAGAGAGAGAGAGAGAAATATATATCGATAGAAATAAAGAAAGAGAAAAGTCTGTTCCGTACTCGCGAGTGCAGCGATCATTCGCAATTCGAAGAGAAATGGATTAATGCATTTTAACGATCCTCATAAATCTTTTGCAGAGGTGTGAGAGAAACAGACGAGGAAAGGAATCACTAAAGCGACTTGTCCTTGTTTCACGTACACAGATGATGACGTTGAGAGCGTTCAAAAAGGCACTAGACTACTCCCTGATTATGTACTACAAATGCGTCGCCTTTATGCTAATTATAAAAAGTATTTCGGCTGGGATTTATTAACGAGAACTTTAAAATAGTACCTTTTTTTTTTATCGTCCTTGTGAGAAGTGGATCTGAAAGTGTAGTTTTCTGTCTTTTTCAATGGGAAGCAACGTAAATGTATGCTCGGAAGCTTTTTCTATTACAACAGGTAAGATGGATATTCATGTTGGCAATGAGAAATTGTTGAAAGAATACAATGGAAAATCGCATGACAATTTCGCTAACTTCAAAGGGAAAAGGCATTCGGCTCGCTACAACATTGTGCAAAACATTGTCTAGTTTTCCGGTCGAATGAAAATCTTTTATTGTAGTTTGAGAGTTTTAAGACTGGCTACAACAGATCATATAACTTTTAAAGGAGAAGATAAAATTCTGAATGAAAATGATTTCATAACTTAACATTTTTATGAGAGAAGTAAAAAAATTGAAAATATGTAAATGTATGCAACTAGCCATTGTTTGTATTTTTAATTTCACATACTAATAGTAGAATTCGCATTTATACAGGTTTTTCTTATTGGTAATGGTATATTTGTCTTATTGAATTTTTAAATATTAAAGTATTTGTTGTTTATTTGAATTTAATCACATGGTTACGATTATAAAACTATGTATAGAATAACCTAAATCCAATCTTTTAATGAATATTTTCAAATATTTTTTATTAAATTTCAGATTTATATCGTATATAAATGTATATTTTTAAATTAGTTTTTTCCCTATTTATTTATTTATTTCATCTATATAAAGTAGTAAGACTTAATAATAAAAATATCATTTTTGTTTATTATACAAATATTTGTAAATATTTTATCAAAATAATAAACTGATACAAAGATAAAAAATAAATTGAAAATGTAGATCAACGAAAAAAAAGATACAAATTATAAGCTCTATTTTTAGTATGTAGATAGAATTTAGTAATTTTTTTAAATTAAACGAAATGAAATTAAGTGTATTTATATGCATGTATATAATTTAAATATCTTGTCTATGGAAATAGAAATTTAGAATTTTCTTATATGTAGAAATACGGAAAAAAGTTTCTGTGTTCTTGTTTCAAATACATAATGCCTAATTACTTATAAATTCTAACCAATACAAAATTAATTTTAACGCATGTAAATTATTCTTATTTATTCGTGAGAATTATGTTTTCCTTCAACGATTAATAGTTTATAAATTCAACTCGTACATTTACTATTTGTACATTTAATTAAGCTGTACAATTAAACGATTCTCAGTTAAGAAACTTGTTTTTTTATGATTACGGTTATTGTCGATTTGGGATATTCATGTAGACAGAACTAATAGAGTGAATTTATATTAATTTTATAGGTCAGACAATTTTCCTAAACTTATGTGAGTGGTTAAATATTTTTCTTAATTTTCCAAAGACATTGAGTAATAATTATAATGAAAAAGCATTCATTAATGATAAAAATAGTATTTGTGTAAAATATTTATATAGACTTAGAAAACTATTTTCTCTTCCTTATCGTGTTTAATAATATTTTATGTGCTAGTTAATGTTGACCAAAGAAATACAATATAACTTTGGACGTGTTGAGATTATTTATTTTTTAAAAAATATTTCTATAATTTTTTAAAACGTAATAATCACAGTGGTTGAAAACATAGAAATGATTAACTTTCGTGAAATGTAATTAAATTAATAGTTTTATGCATAGTGTACAATTTGCAATTTGATTTGATTTTCTAATCTTTTTAAATTAATTGTTAGTATTAATCTTTTGAGTAATTTTTATATCAGCGATATCAATGTAATATATATAGAGCCTCATTGTTAGTCATATAATTTAAACTTATTTTTTAGTACAAGACATAAACAGTGAACTAGTTAATGATTAGGCATCTATTACATGATAAATCTTAAGAGGCCCGATTGAAATTACATGTACCAATTGTATAATTTTTTTAAAAAAAATAGTACAACTATAGTTGTATGAGTTAATTAATCAAATTAAAGTAATATTTTAAAGTACACTATTGAAATGTAAATTAATAGGGTCTTAAGTAAAAATAGTCACTTTTAACGTAACTATGAATCATAATTTCATCGAAAGTAATAAATCACTGTCGGCAAATGTTTAATATTCATTAAATGGTTCAATGAATAAACATTGTCTTAGATTTTTCAGGTGCTATTCATTGAGCGGTTTTAGCTAATAAATTTTGAGTTGTATTTTTTGCCGAGCAATGGTTGTTCGAGAGCGATTAATTTAAAAGATTTATAAAATAAAAGTTTTTCCCTAGTTTCGAAAAGTGTAATTAGTGTTGTTTATAGTAGTTCGAATGGAGAAAAGTAGTTAAGCACTCTGTAAATGTACACTACAAATCTACATGACTCCGTGAAATTCAAAGGACAGAGAGGGGAATAGTGAAGTGAAAACGAGGAGACGATTGTTCGCGATGCACAAAGAGATAGTCGAGATCGTGGCAGTTTATTCCCGGTAAAAGAGGCGAAAATAACGAGCTGACGAGAGCACCGGAGATAAAGACATAGTTGGAGATAAAAATAAAGACAACTCTTCTTAAGTAGAGGCTTAAAGATGAGAATCTATGCGATGACCGATGCTTAGGAGCTAGCATCAAAGTCCCGACAACGGCCCGATACTCTCCCAGAAGACAGTGTGAAAACCCACACGACGGCCTCCCGGGAAAGTGGAAAAATCGCGTGGAAAGCGTCTTGGCGCACCGATACGAAGGCGTCGAGTAGAAATCGAGGGGAAAAAAGACGCGTAATGAATACTAGAACCGGAGTGAGTGAGTCCATGTATAGGCAGTCCCGGGCGCGCATGGGAGTGGTCGTCCGTCGAGGAAAGAAAGAAGCACCTCCGAGGGAGAGGAAGGCAAAAGGCACGAGAGGGAATCGCGAAGCGTCAGGAGCTGTAAATCACGAGGTCTCGCCTCTAAATCAGCCGTTCGTTCCGCGGCTCGTCTTCCTCGGAGATGCTGCGGTTTCCTGCTCGTTCTCCCCGTCTGCGGTTCGGCTCACCGGCTCTCGAAATAGACAATTCTTCCTCGACCCTGAGGCTCGCTCTCCTTCGGCTCTCCTTCGGCTCGACGACGGCGACGGCGACGATGGCGACGTTGACGCTTTTGCGAGGAGCAATCGGTCATACGCGGGGGGAGCCCGAGGGTAACCCCGAGTTATTATTATTACTGGACTGTCCTCTCGCCCGGGAGCGTCAAACGCCTGTGACGATAAAAGCTTCTGAAGCCAGTTACTCTGTGTAACGGGGAAATAATTGTGGGCGGATTGCATTTGGTTTTTTGTGCCTTCGTCCTGCTAATCCCGGGAGGAATTATTATTGATAAAAATTCGCGTTTATTTACGAGCAGAGCAGAGGAATGCCTGACTCGGCCTGTAAATTATTATACTGCAGTATTGATATTTTAAATCCACGAGCTTTGGTAATTGTTTTGGTACTTATTGAACATCTTTTGAAAAGCATTTCCCAGAGAGAATTTTGGTATTATTTCAAAAATTTCAGATTTAAAGGGATTAATGATACCTGGGGAAATTATGAAATTCCATCCAAAGAAAGCTTTGTTTCAAGGGATCTTTTATTGCGTTAATTACACGTACACCATCAATGCTATTCTTGTTCTAGTTATTATTAAGAACAATTATCCTTAACAAATTTATTGCATTGTTTATTCATTGATTCACATTTATATTTTTTGTTGACTTATTCAATTATAATAAATTAAATTCCATTTCTCGTGTCATAAGTATTGTCGATACTGAAATCTTCATTCTGTACTTTTTACAAATTAATTTTAAACCCTTGTAGAAAAATCAGTACTTTAGTATTATGCAACATTTTACAGCATTTAAATCAAGTGCTAATTGATACAAAAACGTTACTTTGATTTATGTGCGCTTGCTGAAAATGAAAATGATTTATTAAATCTGTTACAGAGAAACACAATAATAATCTTAACAATTTCAATGAGACATTCTTACATATCCTACTGAGTATTAAATGAACAATAGGTTTGCTTGTTTATTGAAATTAGTTTTTATTAAAAATTTATTGAAATACTGTTTTTTACATAAAAATATTGAACTATATTTTTAAAATATTCATAGATGCGTATGTATGATTTAAAGAATACGTAATTTAGCAAAAAAAAGGCAAATATGCAAAACTATTTTATTCTCTTATCATATAGCAAAGTACTTGCTGATAACTCTATCAACAATTATAGATATTTATTAACTGTGATAATAAATCACTTTTAAATATTTTATTGAAAGACTTATCACTATTATTTATCAAGATTATCTTATCGAGCATGTGTATATTAATAACTTTTTTTTATTAACCCAAGCCTTGTTAAATAAAAATTATGTATAACTGGAAAGCATACAGCGTACGGAATGATAAATTTCGATGTAATATGTTGTACGTAAACTTTCAACAACTTTTAACGTTTTACTGTGTAAAATAAAAGTTTATTTATTATGGCGGGATTCCAGCTAAATTGACACTGAGCCAATTATTGTATGCAATAAAAATTTCATGCTCAGCAATAATTCATGCACTAGAAAAAAAAAGTTAAAGTATGAAGCGTCCAGTCAAGAGCAGCGCACCTTCTTGAAATTTTGTTTATTGGAAAACAATTGAATTGAGCACGCGAAAACGGCATAAATGATCGTGCCAGAAATGCCAAACTCCGTCATTAAAGGAATGCACTGTTTTAAAATGTGCATCTACTTAGAACGAGGGAAAAGATCGAAAACGTCGCCGAGTAAATAAATAAATTTTGACAAATAAATAACACTCGTCCCGCGACCGCTGAATCCGTTCCTCAAAAATTCAATAAGAAAACGATAAATCTCCGGCAAGGTTTTTTACACCCGGGGCGCAATGAATCTCCGTGAAACCCGTAACTCGATGTGCGCGCGCCACCACCAGGACCTCTCCGAGAGAACGAGACGCAAACGGATGGTGTCGGTGGTGATGTGGAGCGCATGTCGTCCGTCTCGTTCCCCGGAGACGAGGATCGAAATGCACGCACTTGCGTCGAGGAAATCGAAGAACCGGCAGACACGACTCCGTGAAATCGGAGAAGAGGACGAGTCGGCGTTTTCAACTGGCAGAGGCGCCGTCGTGATCCTGGCCGATGGTCTGTTTTGTCGAGCGTTATTAGAAAGCGCCACGTCACCTTCCGAGCTAAGCCCCGCACTCCTGCATCTTGATAAATGTGGGGGGACTGCATTTGTTGGGGCTGGTGTTCCTTTACAAGCACTTTGGTCATCCCGAGTCATGTATTAGTTTTTCGCCCTTTTTTAACGGACTCCTAAGTGAGTTGTACTGGGTTGTAAATGCGAGCATTACACCAATGGAAAGTGCCCGTGCGACCGGGAAATATCCATGACATCGATCCTGAGAGCTCCTCCCTTTAAATATCACGTAAACGTAATTCGAGGGAAAATTGAAAATTAGTAAATTGCGGACTGTTTAAAACTTTATTAATAACGTTATTCGGGTATCCTATGTTAACCTGAATTCACTCGGGGGCTTATGGGCACGCGTACAATGTTTGTTTCTATTATTATATTATTACCCACGACTTGGCCTCTAATAACCGATAAAACTTTTTAATTGAACACTTAACTCTATAGGGCCAAGTTCTTTGAATAGGGCTTACCTATCGATTTACGGTTAATTTTGCAAACTCACATCAGTACGTGCCGTCTAGAATTAAGTTGGTAATTTATGGGTTTTATTGTTTGTTTATAAATAATAACTCATAGGTCTGAATAGAGTAGGTAATAATTATTTAAACTTTATTGCAGTTTAATATAATTATTTAAAAGAAGATTGACTAGAAAAATTTATGTCCATGTAATTTCACTATGTATACCGAGATAAAATTTATGTAAAAATTTTGTTTTGACTGTGAGTAAAAAAACCCAAAATATTATATGTCTTCACAATTAAAAATACATTTATTTATTTTGTTACTTTAATATTTTCTTTCCTTTTAAAAATCGTTCTGAAGAAGGAAATTAATTACGTGGTTTCTGGAGTGATCTACTCTTTACACTTCCTCGCTCTTATTTTATCCTGTCCGTTTTACTTACCTCCAGTCCTCGTGACGCGTTTCTGTGCTCTCTCTCTCTCTCTCTCTCACTCTGTCTCTCTTTCTCTCTTTCTCTCTGACATAAACATATATTTTTTGTTCACCCCAAGCAGTTTCGCATTACACTCTGTGCTCACGCGCTCTATTTTTTGTATATTCTCTCTCTTTCTCATCTCTCCTTTTTCTTATTTCCTTAGATAAAATAATTTTTTTCCTTCGAGTCATTCAAAGAGGAAAACAGAGAGAGGGAGAGAGATGTATAAGGAAAGAAATAGAGAGAAGGAAAGATTACATTATGTATAAGAAACGATATTGTCGTCACCTCCAAAGGTGTAGGGCACAAATCAGGTGCTACAAGATTATGAGCCAGTGATAAAGGTTTTCTAGGCTCTTAGCCTTTGAAAGGAAAGAAATAAATTCTTTTCTTAAATTTTTGTATTCTTGTAAAGAACACAAGTATATGAACCGTGAAATGGAAAGAATGACATTTTTTAAATTCTCTTCGGTGTTCCTTATCTTTTTCTTCTCTTATACTGATTTTGATGACGCGTAAAAATTATAAAATTGAGATTTGCGATGCTTTTGAACGATGCATTATATTTCACAATATATTGCTTTTATTTAAAAAGATTTAACTTGAATTTTGAAGTGTAATATATGTAAGAAGAAAGTTGACTGACGTGAAGTGAATTAGCTTCGCAATTATTAATGAATTCAATAAATCAAAATAAAAATGCGTTTCATTGATTTTGTTATCTTTTTGAGTACAGCTTAATTTTTTAAATAAATAAAAACGAAGCATAGCCCCATTATTAATCAAAATATACATTATCCCTTATTATTAGCGGTATTACCTTAAAAACAAAATTCCTTGCAATTGATTTACAAGGCGGAATATGTCAAAATTAATTTTCCCTCGGTAACCAACAATTTCCCACGATTTCTACAAATCACTATAATCTTGGGAGTAGACGAGGAGTAATCTTATAAAACTATTTAAGCGGTTGTCTACATTTCTGTAAACTTTTTGCTCGCCGACAATTTTCGTCGCTAAATGCCAGGTAATTCTCGGCGGAGGCAAGTAGAGGAAACGCTTCACGGCGATCGGACAAAGAAAAACAAAGAAAAGCGAAAAGCACCAGATTGCCGTGTCTTTTCACGTTCATCATCCGTACATGAAAGGAGAAGGAGAGATAGATAGAGAGAGAGAGATAGAGAGAGAGAGAGAGGGAGAAGAGAAAGGGAAAAGAGAAAGAGCAAAATCCGAAAACCCGTGGAGAGCTGTCATTACCGTCACGCATGGCGGCTCGATTCGGCGTGAAAAAGACCGGGGGAGCGCGAGTTGCACGCGCGTCGAATAACAAGTTTGCGCTCAAGTTGTGCGTGAGATCCCGCGTAATTACCTGGGGAAGACCCCCCCTCCCCCTTGGCGAACCGTCACATGTGCGTATATTTTACGTCAAAGGACGAGGAAAGTGCCTGACCCGCGGTTTTTTGAAAGGGCCTCGTGATTTTCGGCTGACGGACAATGAACGAGGCGTCGAGTGCGAATTCGTCTTTTTGCCAACCGGGATAAGCGCAAGTGAAGAAAGGACTTCCATGCTAATTTTGGCTCGCGTGCGCGATTCCCTCGGCGAATAGATTGTCTCGTTTTTTGCGAGCACGAGTTTGACGCAATTAACCCGCTTGCAGTCCTCCGCCTTTTTTTAATTCTATGGAGTTTCCTGGAATTTATTAAAATCGCGTTTTATTCAAACCACGATCGCTACTTTTATTTGACATAGCATGAACAGAAAAATTTAATTTCAACCTCCCAAATGAAAAACAGCGGAAATTGTGAAACTTCGGAGAGTTTATACTATTTACCATGCGTATTATCATTTTTTTCTCTCGAAAAAAGCTCATTCATGGATAGTAATTGCAGGTGTACGTTAAGAGGCAAATTACGTTAATACGGTAATTGATTAATGGACTTATAGATTCGACAGAGTATTCAGATCTAATTGCAACCGTCATTTATTAAATATATTTCATTTTGCGGTATTAAAATGTCCATTTTGATAAGTGGTCATTAGCTTTAGCGAGCCAAAATTAAATTTTCACCAAAAAAAAAAAAAAAAAAAAAAAAAAAAAGGAAATTGCACTTGATATTTAGATCCATAAATTATACTACTCGTTACGCTCAATAAATGAGTGGTTACGAGACTCCAAAATGTCTTCGAGTAAATTTAATATTTAAACATAATTATACTGTTTTACAGCCAACTATTTTACAATTCCGTTAGTAAGAAAGACTGGATTTTATTGAAATTCACGGCGAGAAATTTAGAGAAAGGGGCTCTCGGTGTAAAGGATACGCTTCTAATTCTCGGTCGCTCCGGTAAATCACAAAGAAATCACACACATCATCGATCAGCCGCGCTTTCCGGGAAATCGCATCGACCGCTGCTCGGCATTCCCCGATTATCCTACATATTATTATCCGCGAGCGTCTCATTCACCTGCGTCAATAACACGGCTGGGAGGAAAAAAGGAAAAAGGAAAATCCGGGCTTCGTTTCTTGCTCGCTTTTCCTTAAGGATAGATGGCCCAAGGCGAGTCGCAATCGGTCGCGAGCTCGATCACGTTCCGAGAAAATTGCCCGCGGTACTTTCAATCAAGGCCAGAGTTACGCGCTCGGACAATGAGTCTCAGCATCCCGCTCGGTCCATCGATTCATCCGTCCTTCCTACACGTGTACTCGAGCGTTCTTCGACGCTTCTAAAGTACCAGTGTCCACGCGCGCTGCAGTTGTTGGGAACCTGTTGATCGACCCGATATCCACTGTTCCTTCTTCCACACATTTTTCCTTCGCCTTTTAACGCTTCCATTTCATTCCTCCGCATTCGTTATCATAACGTGCCATTCGGCTTTTTTGCTCGGATGTTTCTCTCCTCCATCGCGAGAACTGCGCTTTTATACATTGTACTTGTTGTTTCGGATAAAAAATATTATGACTCGGGGAATAAATAAAAGATTCTGTTGGTTTGCTGGCAATCGCCGATGCGGAATGTTTAATGCACACAATTAAAATATTATTCGGATTAAAAAGCCAATTTCAATTAAATTCCAACTGGAGGAGATTTGTTTCTATACGTTGCGTCAGATTTCAAGAGAGGATTTAAAAAGGTCACGGTGTAAAAATTGTGAAGAAATTATGCTGAAATAAAATTTTATAAATTTAAAGGGAGTTGTAAACAATTTTTTCCCTTCGAAAACTTATTTTATGCGAATATTGTTGAGGTCGCCGTCTTATTTTATGCACTTATTACCGAGGCAATTAAAAAACAAACCAAATGGGCTTTCTATAACATTGCACAATCTATTTAAAGAGGAAAGAGTTGAATACAAAGGAAACCGGATGAATGATTCGATCTATATTTTATTGGATGATCATATACAGTTTAATATTTATGGCTAAAAACGAGCTATCAATTTTTAAAATATTCATGAAAAATAAAGACCAGGGTGTTTGTATATCTCAATTTATCAAGGATTCCATTTATAACGAAGGCTTGAGAATAAAGCATGTAAAGATTTATGCCGTGAGCCGGATTCGGAATCATAAAGAAAGTTAGGATAAATTAAAAAATACTGGCGAAAAATGATAGCATATGCATCAAAATAGGGCAGGAATAAAAGGGAATCGCATATATAAAAAGAAGAACGAATTTAGGTTTAACGTAAAAAAGCTATTGCCTCCTCCCTTATTCCTTTCCTCTATTTGCTCTCCGACTCTCGCTGCATCTCCTTCCTTAAGCTCCCCCGTCCCCCTCCCCGCCCCTCCCATACCCTCCTCCTCATCCTGCCCCTCGCCCTCTCCCTCCTCCTGCCGTTAAACAACATCCTCAGCTTTATAGGACATATTTTTCACGCGAAACAGAGCACAGGACTAAGAGGATTATTTTCCGTTTGACAGCCAGGACGTCACCGGGATTGCGGGACCACGTAAGACTTTCGTAATAGCTTGACGAGATTTTCTTACAGAAGATGAGCGCGGTATTAGAGACTTTATCTTTTTTCATCGCACAGCATATGCACCTGTAAGAAGGGAAAGGTGCGTTGTGTGGAAATCCAGAGGAAATCTTACAATGGAACCTTTTGAGAATTCAAGAGGCAGCCTATATGATTCGTACATTTCGTTTACGGATTATTTCATTTGGTGCTGAAGAACCCGAGAACAATTATTCAAAGTTATATTTATCCTTATATTTTTACATTCTTTACATTTAGTGTTCTTCTTTAGACTCTTTTTAATTAAAACTCGTAACTCGGCTAAATCATCAACTATAAAAGTAACTGTTAAATTTAAGCTGCAGTAAACGTTTAAAATATACGTAACAAATTTCGTTCATGGCTACTTTCAAGACTAAGTTTTAATTCGTTAGGATAATATTTTGAAATATAGAACTTGAAATTCACAGCTTTGTCAATTAATTATTAAAATCGAAATAACATTAATAAATTTTACGTAAAACAAAAAGTATTTCCATTTTCAAATCTTAAATTTATAATTCTCAGATCTTTAACTTGAAACTTCATTGTATTAATTTTAAGATTTTTTAAATTTTTTAAAATTTTAAATTTAAATATTTTAAATAGTAATAATAATTTACGTATATTTTTAATTACAGCAAAAAGTTTTTAAATAGTCTAAAGCAATTAATAACCGTTAAATCGATTTCTATCAAATACACATTTATATTAACGGTATTTGTAATACTATGAAGCGTTATTATTGTTATTAATATTTAAGTATCGTTGACTTGTTTTACAATTATACTTTTTTAAAAGAGAAAAATTAAACAGTTTAATGGAATAAAAAAGAATAAATTAATTTGTATGCAGGCAGTGTCTTGTTACGGGATTCAAGAAAATTAGATTAATACAATAATTTTTATATTATTTTTAACTTATTTTTAGCAAAGATCAATCAATATAGTATAATTAAATGAAGAAGATAACAAAATAATTCTAAAATTAATGCAAATATTGATTTCTAAAAAAGTAAAGAGGTAGTTTTCAAGGAAGGAATCGGAATTCATCGGAAAAATCAAAATATTTTAAATGCATGTAAGGTGCGTTATAATAAAAAAAAAAAATTATTTAGGTCGGTAATTATGTGAAGCTATCATCATCAAGTAAAGAGTTTTAAATGGTGTAGAAATGATGAGTCTAGGATACTCGTTCTGTGTTCGGTGCCGAGAAAAATGTCGGAAATTATCAAAAAGATTACATTCCTTTTCTATATAGGATTCAGAAAATCGAAATTCCTTATACTGGATAAGTTTTTTTTTTAAGCATAGAGGAAGAATGTTCAAGCGTAAAAGCATAATGCTTAGACATAAAATTATGCTGCTTTAATACTTTTTTTAAATTTATTTTTTAATGATGTAAAAGAAAACTTAAAGAAGACATTACCACAAATAACACCGTGACATTTAAAATCTTGATTAAAATTTTCATCACTACTATTGTATATTTTCTAATCTTAAGAGAGTACCTCTTTCAACTTTCCGAAAAAATAGCTAGATAGTCATGTTTCATTAGGTTATTTCTTTTTTACCATCTCTATCTTCAACTTTATCTCTATATTGCTTCATAATCTTCTTTCGTTCTTCACGTTCAATTATTATTTCCTTTACGTTTCTCGAATTTTCAAAAAGGTATCTGAAAATGTGTTAAAAAAAAAAAAAAAAAAAACAAATGAAGCGGTGAAACGTCATATAATAGAAAAATTATTCTTAAATTTTAATATTTGTGTCACTTCTCATAGTTGAATAAAATTATGATATATAATAATCGTTCAGGTATTCACCAGAAGATTTAATTATTTTAAATTATTCAAAAGTCTTCGTATAAAATCTTTCATAAGCGCATAAAACTGTTAAGGATTCGAACTTCAGGACGAAAAAGAAAAATGAAGACAAGATTAACGCGTGAAAATAACAATTGAAGTTCTTTCTCTCTCGCAATTGCACTTTCTTTTCATTTTTCACAATTCCTTTTCTCCCGCGCTCGCCATTGAACAAAGGACGAAACAAAAATATTCATCTCTCTTCTCATTATTTTCTGTTATTATTTCAAGCCAACTTTTCTTGCGAAAACGAGAAGGAGTGTAAAAGGAGTGAGAATGAGCGAGTCAAAAGCCATAGCTTCCATTACGCGGCCATCAATCTCTAAAACCCTAGAAGCCTGAAGGGCTCTGACCCTATTCGATTCTGTCTTTTTTTCCACACACGCGTGTACCATCGTGCTGAACACACACACACACACACACACATTCACCTCGACGTCCTCTTGCCTCCACGACCGCTGAGAGAAGTGCTTGAAAAATACAGAAAGAGAACGATAGAAGTAGAGGAAAAGAGAGTGAGGTGGAGGGAGAACAAGGGAGAGAGAGAGAGAGAGAGAGAGAGGGACCAGGTTATGCTAACTGGAATCAGCAAAGATTGTCCGGTTGCTTAAAAAAAACAAGCATCAGCAATGATGGGCTTAGGACGAGTGATGGTGCGTAACTTGTGAGTCTTGTTCTCTTTCCCTCTACACCTTCATACGCATTTAATGTGCGGGAATATTTCTCTCGTAAATGGCAATGAGCACCGGATAATTCAATGCTTCTGTCCCTCTTTCTGATTCTGAGAATGAATTTTGATTAACTGCACGAAAAAGGAGGAGGCAGGTGAGGTTGGATTTTCATTTGTTTTTGCATTCTAACATGTTGCCAAAGTAATTTAATGAAAATGTTATTCTAACTATTCAAAATATCTGTAACTAGCAAAGCATTTATAATTCATGTTTCTCCTTGTAATTAGAATTTAGTCAAACATAATTATTCTAATAACTGTATATTTAATCACCTTACTTACGCGTGCATATAGCTATTCGCAAAATAATTTATGGGTGGCTGTGATTTTAATTATTATAAACCATTTACTTTTCAAAACTTGCAATGCACTTTTTATTTACTGTTTTATGTTAAAAGATAAATTATTAATGAGAATGTTTCCAATATACTTCTTCTATTCAGAGGCATAAAATATTGTAAAATAAATAGTAGAGAATTTGTATAGAGAGTCATCCATTTTACTTAAAAAGGAATTCCTAATTACCACGATACCTACAATAATTTTTACAGTATTTCTTAAATTGATTATTTATGTTAAAAAAAAAAACCACGTGTTTGTATACCTAACCATTTTTCATCGTTAAATCTTATAATTGTATGGTGAAAATTTCTAATTATCAATAAATTGCTATATAATCAAATCAATTAATAAGATTCCAATGTATCGTACACCATACAAATATAACGAGGAATTTGTTAATTCCCCATAGCTTGTACAGATAATTAATGATTTGCAATAAATAATCCTCTTATTTGGTACAATCGAAGTAAAGTGGGAGACGATCCACGCAATGCCGCGACTTGAATGAATCGCGAAAAAAAATTCCAGTTGGGAGGAATGGCACCAAACCGACGTAATCAGGTTTGCTGGCACCTGGACCGCCGTGGTCACGGTCAACCTCCGCAGACTTAGAAGAAGATGACGACGAGTTTTCGTGGAAAGGAAGCTGCGAGTACGCGTTCACCTTTTTATATCGTCTCGATCGGAGCTGAGACACGTGACTGTCGCACAGCTTCCTTCGTTCCCGACGATAGCATCGACGGATTTTTCCTCGAGTTTTCTGCAGCTATTAGAGCATCTCGTGCCTGAGGACGTCCATCGATAAAAATGAACATGAAATTGCATTAAAATATAGTTATTGATGTCGATCAATGATGCACTTCCGATTGTCAACCAACTTGACATTTCATAATTTCTTTAGACTAGTAATAACTTAATTCCCAATATCCCTTTAATTTTTTATCTTCGTATACATGTTATTTGTCTTTATATTTTCTTGTTTGACAATTTCTACACGTAGTCCGAGGATGAAATATTATGTAAATTATAAATTTCTGTGTGTCGATTATTTAATTTTTTAATAAATAAAAAAGGGATTATTTATTATACTAAATAAATTTTGCATTAAGGACTTGGGTTAAATGACTGCGCATGCGCGCGCGCGCGAATATATGTAAAAGCGTCATAAGCACACGAAGAAATAGAGCAAATAATCAGGCATAACACGTTGGACAAAATGCAAATTTAAACTGATTTAGTGAATAAACTTTGATGGTAATACATATTCATCTTTACAATGATTAAGGTGAAACTTAATATTATAATGAAATATTATTGTTACAATTACATCAGCACAGAGTAGTAAGCATATTTTGATTTTACATGATTTAATTACATTTTACAGTCATAATTTGTAACATAAATATTTTGCAACTAGCTCAATGATTAAAATGTAATTGTATTTCGCAACTGTATAATAATCAAGACTAATTTGAAATATTCATTTTCTTGTATAAGAATTTATTTAATAAATGGTGTATAAAAGTTAAGTTATATTATCTGTATCTCAATAGAATGTTGACAGAATTTTACTGTCGATAATTGCACATTTGATAGAGTATCTCGATTTTTCATTGTAAAAGATATAATACATAATTTCTTCTGATTTGACTCCATTTGATATCTTACATCATGTATATCTTGTCGTTAGCGATAGTAATTTGTACCCTAATATTTTGATTTATTAATTTATTACTCAATTTGCATTATTTCAACGAAACGCGTCTAAATTTTACACTTGAAATCCATAATAAAATCGTTTTTAAAATAATATTATTCTACATTATCATAAATTTATGCCTTATAATTAAACAAATTTAATTACTAACAAAAATCTTACTAGCTAATAAATTATCAATAATGTGCGAAATATATATCACGACAAAATAATTAATTAAATATTCTGTTGTTCACATAGCACTAAATAAACAGGGAAAAAACATTGTGTCACAAACATTTTTGAAAATTATGAAAGTCACTATTTCATTTTGATAAATTCATATACTCTGGTACAAAGTACAAAATTAGTCTCCCTATATAATCATACATTAATTTAATTCATTTGTGTAAAACATCCGTTTCTATCTTTCAACGCCTATAATTTTAGACTAATGTAAGTAACTTGAGAGATCATATTTTCTGTTATTCTGTAAACTAGTATCACGATGTTTAATAAAGTAGAATTACAATTATACAATTTCGATCTGTAGGCCTCCTACGTATACATTATCCCAAGTAAACAAAATACTGAGTGCATCAGTATGTCTCAGGGAAAACTGTATCTGCATATATAAACAGCACTCAGTCTTGTAATTGTTAATTCGTGCGACGTATGAAATGTAAAATAAATACCAAGCGAGAAGGATAAAGAGAGAAAGTATGCAGTAGTTAACGTTCATGTAAATTGTTTGTTTGAACGTAGCCCAGTTGGTAAGTTGCGTCTAATAATTCTTTCTTTTTTTTATTTTTTATATAGCCGTAAATTTAAAGCCGCTGGATATGAAGGTTTGGACATTACTTTTTGATTGTAACTATTATTTAAAAGTTGAAATTATTCGCGGTACTTGTAATTACTGTAATAAAAGAAACACAATTAAAGTACAATGGATGACGTTTCATCTTGGAATATATAAGCTTTAATGCACTAGAAAATTGCTTGATTATGAACTCTAAAGCGAATGAATCTTGCGCTATAATAATCAATAATTTCGCTGTGGTGCTTTTGAGAATACGATATGTAGGAAGCGATAATATAACTAATTGAACAGGGGGTTCCAATTTTTTACTTTTATTTATGTTTGTTTAATCTTGGACTTTAATCTTGTTTGGTTTTGGTCACTCCATCAACTGAACTGATTATCTTCATGTTATGTTAATTTTCTGTGTGGCAGAAAAGGTTTCTGCCTTAATTTTAATTTATAGTTTCATATCAAGAAGTGGATTTTCTGAAAACTTAATCTTCAGGTTGAAATGACTTATAAATTAATTTTTTTTAAGTCATCAGCAATAAAAATGTCAAAGAATAATAAATTTCTGGTGCATTTATTCTTATACAGAATTGATTTATTGTGCATGAAATATTTTTTTATCGCAATTGTGCGCGATGAAAAATAAAAATTGGCCCCTCGATTGCAAGTGTCAGTTATTCGAAATTTCTTTCGCGATATAATCGTAATGTTTGAGGAAAACTGCGGGACGAGGGGCGGGGTGGGGGATGGGTTAAGAGGAGGAGGAGGAGGAGGAGGAAAGGGAACAAAAAAGGTCTCGAAGTGTGTATACAAACCGTTCGGCCTTCGCCGGATAAAACGAACTCTCTCGCAATTATGAAGAGGCAATAAGAGAAAATATGAAAGAAACCCGCAAGAAAAGCAACAGAGCACACGTATACCAAATTATGGGCAACTACCTAAGAGAGAAAATGAAGGAAGCTGGAACATTCGTGCATAGCTGAGTACCCATGAAATATGTATACTGCCTTCCTATAATATAACCTTCATGTTCTTTCTTCGTAGATGCTGGTGCCGCGATAATTAGAGCATCTAAGATATAATATATAAGATTGACATTTTATTTCCTTGATTTTCTTCTTAAAAAAGAGTTTTTCTTTTTTCTTTTTTTCTTTTTTTTTTACGAGTGTAGGGATAAATTTGACATCGATAGCTGAATAATCTTTTGCACTTTTCTTTTTGAGCGTAATGATGCGGCTTTTTATGTGCACCTGTTTACGGGTAGATACAAGCTCGAGGTATCCTTCCTTTTTGAAAAGGGCGCTATACGTAAATAACAATTTGATACTTGAATGCGTGCGTACACCTTAGAAGAAAATTACACATCTTTTGCCAATATTCAGGTTATAGGTAAATAAATGTTCTTCCTTTACTAATCAGTTCAATAAATGATAGTTTATAAGCTGGGGTACAGATAAGGGAATGCCTACACACATAAACGTGCCTATTTACACGCACATGAGCCAAAATGTGCGTGCGTAAGCGAGATAATAGTTTATCTGCAAAATTTTACTATTTAAATATTCTATAAATATACTGTATTTACTACTAACATAAAATATTTATATGGTTGTTTTAACGATAAGCAATTCTTCGTATTGAAAATTATCGAATTTTGATATAAATAACGTACATTAAAAAGTAGCGATGCCTGCGTACTTCAACCGATTCTGAGTTTTAACTCAATTTCAACTTACATCTCAAGCATGAATTTCAATACAAATATAATGTACCGTGGATTTTATAAAAATTCTAGCAATTGCCGTAGATGAATTCTGCAATTTCAATAGACGTAGCTCTTCATATATTTTGCGACTTGTTTATAAACATCTGCTATTATTTTTTGAAATACACTGCATTGCGAAAATGCAATATAATATATATAATATATAAATTTGAACGATCCATAGAAAGCATTAATTTTTTTTTTTTAAATTCCAGATACAAAGAGAAAATTCATTACGTAGCAAATCAATAAACTATATAAGTTGTCGTGGTTATAGTAAATAAAATATATAGCATAATTTATATACGTTATTATTTGCGATTGATTTTATGAACTTCATTTTATCTTTTTCTTAGTTTAAAACTCAGTTAATAACTTATGAATAGCATTACAGCCGTTTAATGAGAACATTTTAACTTTAGCCTTGTGCCTTATATTTCATAATAAATATTTTTCTATTTAGCAAATTTATAAACAATGTTTGCATACTATGTTATAATAAATTAAATTTTATGGTTTATTGAAAATTATGAAAATTTTTTAATCCTATGAAAGTATTCGTAATTACAATTTTATTTAAATCAAATCAAACATAAAATAAATGCATTCATAACTATAATATGAAATGTAAAACTACAATAGAATCATGAAATTATTGGTTTAATGTCTTTTCTTTAATTTATTATCATAGCACATATTCTATTTTTAATTTTTACAGTTTTCTGTTATATGGCCATGCATAGAAACATGATATAAACTTCACGATTTCATCGCAAGGAAGTTATGGTGCTCCGCGTTTTTGTCTGTACGATACTGTTCATAAACCCCTGGAATAGAAATATACTTGCATTTTTTATTGTTAATTTAAAATAACTTAATGCAAAGCTAAATTTTTCTTATAAAGTTATCTAATCTTTGCGTAGCTATTAATAGATTTATTTTTCTTTTATTTAAAACTCGGATACAATTTGATTTGACGTGGTCAAGAATCTCGGTACATTAAATTGAATTTGCTTACCACTTGAATGAATTTCACTCGGTCTGCGGTAGCGAAAAAGTTATTATTGATTTTTAAGTAACCTTTTCTTCGGATTTTTTGTGTATACAAGTTGCTTTGGACGTGTTACGTGACATGCATGTTACTATTATCCGACTTGATTATTTTTTTTTGGCTGCCTTTGTTTTATTTTTTTGTTTGTTTGATTGTTAAATTTCTCGATAAATTAAATGACAGTAATAAGTCTTATGTGCATAGAAAAGATAAATATAATTTTTGTTTGGTTAAATATAGAATTATGAAAAATCGACATAGAGAATCAAGTGCACCTATACAGAAGATAAATATACACACGTATTGTAGATTTTACAGAGTTGTTGGTTTACTTTACGCTACAACTAAAATACATCTGGAAATATAAAATATTAACATATGGCTATAAATGGCAGAAAATACTTGAAAATTTACTCTCAAGTAGTTCTGAGATTAGAACCAATAAAAGGTCGAGAAAAGTTTATTTTGTAATGTATTTCATTGAATGAATTTTTGAAATTTAATTTTTGATTGTAACGATACACAATAACTCATATCTTATATTTACTTATTAAATTTTAATTCCGAGTTTTATATAAATATTTCAAATAACACTTTTGTAAAAAGCATACTCGTGTATGTATACATAAACATTTCTTCTTAAGAGTCCGGAAAAGAAATATTAGAGCACTTATTGAATAAAATAAATTTTTAAACGACACCTATGTATGTTAACACTTAATACACAAGGTTATGAATTATTCAAATAAATATGACGCAACTATAAGATAGGAATATATATTCATATTTTACTTGCAGCATATTGAGTCCCACATCACATTCTAAAGTAATATATTTTTTTTCTATTTCCGAACCCTCGAAGCCCGGCTCCTGCGGTATTCTGAAAAACCACGATTACAACCTGACCAATAATCGTTAAGCTCTCAAAGACTTTGTACATCTGCGCAAACATGAATAATGTCAGCACTATATAACTGTTTAACAATACCCTCATCTCGGTTTCTCGCAGTATCGTAATTCCGAATATAATTGTTCACGAATGCATTTAACATATAATATTGCGACATGAAATGGCTAAAAATTTGCACGCATGTTTAACTGATTATTAAATTGCATTTTTCAGAATGCATAATTGCCATTTTATTATTAAAACAATTTTATCCTAGCGAATAAAATCTCTTTTCTTTTTAAATATTTATGATACAATAAAACATTCGCATACAATGTAAACAAATTTCTTTATAGTTATTGCAATGTAAATGTTTTTTAAATTTGTTCAGCATGTGCAAGAAACGATTGAGCAATAATGGACGCAACAAAAATTAAAAAAAATTAAAAAAGCAAACTGTCCTGAAACAGAAAAAAAATGCTTTAATGCCTCAATTTACAGAGACATCGTAGACATAAAGAGTAACCATCAATTATTATAACAAGTGTACATTCTTCAATATAATTGTATTCAGCTCCATTTGCTAATCCGTCATTTTTCCTTTTAGATTTGGCAAAGAAGCAAGAGTTTGAGCAAGAGGGCGTCACGTCCTACTCCCAACTGCTGTTTGACGTCGCACGACAACAAGTGATCGTCGGCGCGCGGTGAGTACCAGACTTCTCCATACCTAAACCCAAACCTGTACTACACCCTAAAAAACCTAAATTTATTCCTAAAGGGGCAGGGAGGGATTCCTCTTCCGCTATTCGTTGACTCGACACACGACGACACGACTCCAGACTCTCTCTCTCTCTCTCTCTCTCTCTCGAGGGGCTCGCAAGTGAGAGCGATTTTGCGGTCGATTCACGTGAGTCGCGCTTGGAGTTGAGCCAAGACAGCAGAAACGCTCGTTTCACTCCGAAATAGATTGGCGTGCGTGTACTAGAGTTAATAGGAGTGACTCTGGGCGCGAAAACCGGGAAATTTCTCTCACACGCTCTTGGCCTCTTTTGCACTGACAAGATTGTTCGGCTGTTCGATTTTTTGCTTCGCGGGTGTTTAGCTTTCGCTGAGTCTGAATTTGTTGATTCGGGGTTTCCACTATAAAGTTTAATGAATTGCCGTATCGAATCCCTCGATTAATCTTTTTTGTGTAAACATTTCATTGAAATTAATTCGCAAGTGGTATTTTAGCTATTTTTAGAGCGTGCGATTGTTATCGCTCGTGAAAGAATGATAAGTGAATGCTTTCTTCTTGCAACGAAGTAATCACAATTTCAACGGGCTTTGATCATGGATATTTTATTATTATTGGCCACGCGGTGCACCAGAGAAAGAGAGAAAGAGAGAAAGAGAGGAAGAGAGAAATGGAGAGAGAAAAACGAAAACCCGATTGCGCATGGGTGTTTTGATAAATTCGCAATTTTCAGTGCGAGGCAGTTGGCAGTCGCGTTATTAGCCAAGCTTGATCCCCCTCTTATCCGGCAATGATAGCACCTTTCCGAGAGGAGAGGCTCAGGATCTCAAACTCATCTCCCGGTCATCGGCACTCGTATCGCCGATACTCCCCGAGACTTTTGTTCCCGACGTCGGGAACCTCGCCTCGATCCCGGGTCACCGCCAGACAAAACACGCCGCCAACGCCGTCGCACAAACGCACTTTGCCCCCGCACTCGCGCTCACCTTGGCTCGACTCCAAATCCGGACTCTGCACTTGGTTGTGGTTGGCGTCTGTCCCCCCGTTTTTCTCGCTTTCCTTTACGCCCTTGTTCGGCGCGTCTCGAGGCATTAGTGCATTTAACACGAGAGACCCTTTCCTCGGCTGTTTTGCCGAGTGACAATAGCTTTGATTTGCTTTGCACGACTCTTGATTGGGAATATTAAATTTAGACGACACAATTGCTACGAACTATTGCAAATCAGTACAAGGGTTAAAAACTTATAATTGAATACTTTGTTTTTGTGGGCTCGATGTTTCTTCGGTAGGTCGCGAATAATAACAAATTTATTTAGATTGGCTAAATGTGTCGGAGAGGACAGTTTCTCAATTCCAAAGTTGACTCGGTCTTTTTTTTGTTGCAATTCTTGCTTTTATTAGACTCTAAATATTAAGAAATTAAGGATTGCCAACGCAAGCATATTGATGAGTGGTGAATAATATTTCATTGGCGTAATAATAACGGACAATGCCATTATTGTTCTTTTTTTCTTTTTCTTTTTTTTAACAAAGATGGAAAATTGCGAATAACGCATTCATATTTATATTCGCTTGTAAGCTCAAATTCTTTGATATCTTCATCAGAGCAATTAATTCGCATTTAGTATGATTGCATACAATCGATTTCTTCATAAACGCACTCTCTACCTTATCATTACACAATGAAGAAAAATATCAAATAAGAGACATTTTTCAAAGATTCATCAAAGCTTCTATTCAAGGACATTGAAAAAACTTGCACGTCCTCCTGATGAATATATATATTTATATTTGCGTCACGTTGTGTTCATGTCGTGTGACTACCAGATTTCTTCCGTCTAATTCTTCTTTTCTGCAAAAGAGACCGCGATGTTCCAACTTCACGCTTGTTAAAAATCTATTGGACTGGTTCAAAGAATTAGCGTGTATACATGACCATCACAATGTATATGCAAAAACTTAATGACACCAGTGTAACAAGTCCTGTTTTAGCCCTTAACACGTGACTCTGAATCTATGGCAGAAGAAAATTAAATTTTTATTTCTAGTGAGGATATAGCCGGAAGAAAGGGGGCGACGAGACCACTGCAAACGATTTTTTACATTCGCAGCGAGGGATATGGAAAAGGTTCAGAAAGAGGGTGAAAGAGTAAAAAAAGAACGCTCCTACATGATCTCATCAACGTTTGTAACGTCTATAATTAGTTAAATGCGTTGTAACGGGAAGTTAATCGGCGAGTTGAAACGGTTGAATGCGAGAGTGGACAAATGAAAAAAGGATGACTGAGGGGAGGACGACTGTCAATCAAAATAATTATAGGTTTTAATCGGCATTGCTACTTCGCACTACAACGAACTCGAAATTAAAATAAAAGAAGGAAAAAAATAGGATTACAGAAAACCAATCGAGTCACGGGGATCAAAAATTAATGCGTGCATGCTGTAAAACTGAAACATCTTTCGGCTAAAGCGTACAAAGTTCTTAGAAAAATTTTAAATGCGAGTTGGGATTAAGTGTTTGTGTAGTTTATGGAACGAAAAAAATGTACTTTTAGGTTGTATATGCTTTGCATAACCAGATAAAATCTTTTTTTGAAAATAAAAAGTAATTTTATTTAGACTAAATATAAATTTTGCTGCTTACAATAACTCGTTCAAAAGAAGTCAAATAAGAAATTACAAACATCAAGTTTTGCTTTAGTAAGAATTTTTTTTATAAAAAAATTAAATAAAATTACACATTTATCACTACAATTATTCAATTATAATTTAAATTTCAAAAAATTTTAATTTGTCAAAATAAAAGTTAATACCAAATTTTCTATTTAGAAATATTTTTTTAAATGTAAAAATTATAAAATATATTGTTGTATATTTTTATATATTTTATTTTCATTATCCATAAAATTAAATTTTTATAAATTGTATATCAACTTTAACAACACATTTTGATGGATAAGTTGATAATATAAAATTTTTTTTTTCAAAAAATGAATTTCGGCAATACAGGAATGCAAAAACATTCCTTTAAAAAGACCTTTACAATTATCAGTTACATACCAAATACTGTACCATAATTTATTTTTCAACTTCTTTTAAAAAAATATGTCAGCAAAATTTAAACATATGTTTCAACTGTTTGAAAAATCAAATAAAATTTTATATCAGTTATTCGTCTCTTTTTTTTTCATTTTAATATTCATATGATTTTTAGTGACTTTTATCAGGAGACAATATGCAAACCAGTTTTTCGTATATAAAACACTAAGGTTAAATAGTTGAAATGCTTAAAATTTTTTATACAACACATTCAGGTATAACTTTCGAACAATAAAGTCATGTTTTCACTTAATATCGGATAATATATAGAATATTTTATTAATTAATCAATAGTTTTATGTTTGATTAACATATTATCAATATTACAAGAAAAGCTATTCCAAGAGAACTTTCACTCGAGTATTTTATCGCCGATACACATTTAACCCTTTTTGCGTGTCACATTAATATAAGTGGTTTAAATGTTAACGATACTGTCGAGATTATTTAAAAATAGAAGTGAAAATGAAGTTTAATTATATAAAGAAAGTCTAAATGTTACAAGAGATATTTTGAATGTTTTGAATGTTGTACATTCTATATTTACATCGATATCTGTTTTACCTGTGTAAATTTTTTGGAATCACGAAGATAAACTTTTTTAAAATCATAAAAGCTTGTTTGTCTCGTAAATTTGATGCGATGTGAAATACTAAATAATACATCGCGTTTACTTCGGATCTGACAATGACATCAAAGCTCCATATAATTAATATACCATTTTCAAATAAGCCTGACAGTTGAAAAAAATGAAATTTCTAAAATGAAAAGGTTATTCCTTAGCTATGATGAGCCCCCAAATAAGAATCCCCTAATTGGCGGGCTAATTTGTGGCTTGTGGGCAGAGCAGCGAGCGATTGCCTGGGTAATCGTCCTCCAGGCTGGCCGAGAGGCCCTAAAGCCAAATTATAGGAAGGGTTCGGTGCGGTGTACAAACACCACATTCCTACAAATTAACTCGAAATCGTCCACAATGGTAATTACCGTACGGACCGTTGGCCTCCTGACGGGGGAACGAAAGGGAAATCGAATCGAGTGCACCTCGAGACCTCTTGGTTTTCGCGTCCGACAGTTGGCACACGTGGGAGGGACTCGTGAACCAGAGCCTGCACATGCTCCTATTAATAGAAAAGTGCCAGTGCCTGTCCGGATTATTAGTGACGGCCCACGCGGGCCACGCGACCGAGAAACTCGTGCACATGAGAGGCAACCCGAGATTATATTTTCTTTGATTCCCGAGCGCCTGGGAGTGAGACACAGGTGGAGACGGATGCTGTGCCTACTCGAATTCAGATTTTCCGATCCTTTCTTTTTCCACCGGCGTCGGGTCTCGGCCCACTGCTTTCCCGCTCTCACACACACGCGCGCGCGCGCACACACCTACCGGTTTTCTTTTTTCTTCCGCAGCACGCGTCTGTGTCGGAATTACACGGCTCGGCACTTGTCTACCGTCCGTGCAATCGAACAACCCTATCTTGCGCTTTCTTCACTTGTGTATCGTGATGCTCCGACTCCTGTTATCCTTGCAATTTGCTTACTTTTCCTCGCTTTTTACCACTGCAATTCTTTGATAATGAGGCGAAATATTATTTTGCACAGGTGTTACAACACTCTTGCAATAAACGATGAAAGTTATAAAATTTTGTAAGCTCATCAAATGACTATTTATATTCCGGTGGACACATTTTTCCATTTGTTTCAGTTAGTATAGAAATTTTTATTTTACTCAATAGAGTTTGCTGATTTTATCACATTATCGGAGATGTGAGCATCAATCTTCAAATTTTCCTTTTATTGAAAAAAAAATGTAACTTTTTATAAGATTATAAAGGTTTTATTACACAAAATCATAAAAAATTTTTTCCTTCAAAGTACTGTTAAATTTAACATACCTGGTTATATTTGTCATGCATTAAATTTAAAATATTATTATTCGCTTTCCATTACCTTTTGGTCCAGTTTTACAGGGATACGACATTCATCTGTCGCATTGTCAGGATAGTGTTAGTAATATTACAGGTTCTAGAGAACTTTGGAAAATCTAATCTTGAAACTCGGCAAGATTTATTTGAAATTATTAAAAAATTGAGAAATAATATGATTGAAAACCATATAATGAAGACCGTTGTATGATTGAAATAGCAAAACAAGTGATCTAATAAAGCTAATCTAAAAAATTGAATTATCCAGGATCATTTTAATTAACTTATTGAAGAAACTATTAAAATCATCGAAGAGTAATAAAAGTTGGGAGATATTTACCGATAAAAAGTGATTAAATCAATATTTGATAATATATGTGATGGCATTGTCCAACATTCTGGAACTCTAATTGTATTGAAAAGTATGATTCGATCAGCAAAGCATTGACATTATTCAATGGGACAATGCGAAAAGAATTTTAGCAATCAATAATAATTGTTCTGTGCTATTATAATGCAAAATTTTTACATTTTTTACTAAATTAAACATTATTTGAACTATATTTCAATGCACACAATTTTGTACGATTTATTTCAGTGGAAATATAAAAATTTTCAATACTTTTTAAATTTGATAAAAATGTGAAAAAATTCATAAATGAGGAATATATGAAATATTGATATAAAAAATAGATTTATTGCAGATGCTTTGAGATAGTAAAAATTAACGATAAATTTTTGTTTTATCAAACTTTAAATTGATAACTCTTAAATTTGAGTGCATTGGTTAATTATTCTTAAAGTATCATAATTGATTGATAAAAAAACACTTCCACTTTCAAAACTGCTCATTCATTAAAAAATTCATAAATTAATTAAGAATATACAGTAAAAATATTGCAAAGACAAATTACTGTAAATAGTAAACAATACACCGCATATTCTATTGTTAGCTTTGAATGTAGGTCTCGAGATGACTGAACCATTTTTTAGATACAATGCTTAAATCATTTATAAAAAATTTCTAAAATTTATGATATTCAGGTGGTATAAATTTATGACCAGTCATTGAAGGGCTCCTGACTTTCGACTTTACTTAGGGTAGTAAACATAAAAAAGAGAACAAAAAAAAAAAAAGAAAATTGAGAAAGTTGTAAGTCTTTGAAGAAAGCAGAGTACAAAGACCTCTAACAATGACGTGAACAGCCCGAAGGTCAGTTTTTTCGCGTGAACACAGTTGCAGACTGAGTTGAGAGGAGCACTCGAGTTAGTTTAGTACTCGCAAGTACATCACTTATTGTGTGCTCGTGTTTACTAGGACGCGTCTACGAACTTCTTGTAAACGGCGAATCTGTCTCGATTGCGTGGGTGGCGTGAATAATGAAGTTGCAGGTGTTTATGTGTTTTCGTGTCAGCATCCACGACATTGGCCATCTTCTGCACCCGTACCTGCATACCGTGCCAATCAACTCACATTTCGCAGAGACGCGCCCCAGATCTCGGAAGATGCTGCGTTGCTACACCGGTCCCGTTTCCTACGGTCAGATCATTTAAATGCACTGTCGATGTGTTTATGCAATAGCCATTTTTCTAAATTTATCTTAAGCAATTAATTAATTTGTTTGCGATACCCGGCTATTTGCTACTCCCACGAAACGGCAGAGATTTTTCACGCCTGCACATTGCAGTCGATATTAATTGAACAAATAGTATAAAGATTTATTTAGCGCCAAGTGCCAATTAGCATGTTTCATTTTTTGCCCGATTATTGTCCCTTTTCCTCACCTCTTTTGATAAAAAAAAAATACAATACACAGGCTGTTGCGAAATTCAAAATAAAAGATTTAATAATGAATATTCATACGTCGAAGCTTGGAAATATCGCGCATCTCGCTCTCGAAAGTACGCTACAGGTAACTGGATATTTTCTCCGAGTATCGAGTTATTTCGTGTCCATTAGGAGCTCGCCGCAAGCCACAAATGTCTTGCAAACCATAGCTTTTCTTGGGCTTTTGTACACGGGCTACGACCAAAAGAATAAGAAAATAACAATAAATGCAAACCTTTCCCTTGAAATATTATTCGCTGTGCTATCTCTTCTTTTTTTTTTTCTTCTCGCAGGATTGTTTTCGCCGGTCTTTTTTTTTCTTTTTTTCTTTTTTTTTTTTTTACCTCGATTTTATCACGTTTTCTGCAACAGTCAATAAAGTGCATAAAATGACCGATAGACACGTTCCACGAAAACGTTAGCGGCTTTTGTTCTCTGGAAAGATGCTGGTTATAGGACTCCGACTCGATTCTAAAGGTTCACCTGGACTTTTTGGGAAACGTAATTGTCCGACTCCTTAGGTAACAATGCAACTTGTTTGAAAGCGGTTTACAGTTCCAGATTGATGAGGTGAGGTATTGCGCATTTGTGTGATGTATGGGGCAGTTTTTATTACGTCGAAATACATAACGTATTTTTCTATCAAGTTTTACACGGGACCAAAATAATTTTTAAAGAACGAAACATTAAAGAGCAATTGCTTTCTCTTTAAATATCGTTCATTTCTATTTAATCTCGAACGACCGGCCCTATTTCATCAATTATCTTAAATGAATCTGTAAATTTTTACTTCGCCATAACTAAAAGATCTCGAAATCAGTGATCAATCTTAACTGGTGTTTGTTATTGCATTGTCTGAAGCTGGTTTACTATATTATGATATTCTTGTATAATCTTGTTGCATAAAATTATTTCATTCGATTTCATTTGTATAGGCTGTTTGAATGCATTGAGGTGTGATTCATCATAGGAAACGTTTCACCATAATTTCTTTTTTTTATAGAATTTTTTTCGGGATTTGGAAGAACCTTTCATTAAAGAGTTCCGCTTAAATGAGCTTCATTGATATGAGTCACTGCTGTTGTGATGACAGATTCGCGTAAGAATATTCTACTGTGTATTGCTATTCTTAGGACTTAATCTGTTACAGGCCATTGTTCTGAAAATGGAAACAAAACACACCACGGCCTATGAATCCGGCATTTTTCATTTTAATTTTATAGAAATAATTCGTCATTTTCTATGAATAATGCACTTCATTTGCATACTTTATCAAAGCTTCTTTAGAAATCAACACAAATGCTTGAGATTTACAAAAAAAGAAAGAAAAAACGTCAATTTATAAAAATACTTGAATGAAATACTTTATAAATGAGATGCTTAATAAAATTTATGAAAATGTAATGCTGTTAATTTTGAAACTTCCATAAAATTTTATTTATTCTACTAATTTCATGATTTTTCGACAACTATCAATGTTAATTCTTTTTTTTTCTTCAATATCATTTCATTAATCTTCTCTTCGATATACCGGAAGAAACTTGTATTAAAATTACCTTCTACATAAAAACAGAAATATTAGCAGTCGGTAATATATTATGAATTAAACAACAGGGTTTGCTTATAAAAAGCTGTTCAATAAAAATGTTGTCGAGTTCTTGTAAAGAAGGCAATAGACAGTTAACGAGGAACTTTTCTCATTAGTTGGAGTACAGCGAAAAACATTCGACATTTCGGATTCTTTGCGTGGCTCGAAGACGGCTTTTGTCATCAGGTGTGAACTCTAACAAATAGGATCGAAATTAGATGAGACAACATCAGAAAAAGTCTGATTTTGATATTAGCTTTTATATCTGGAAATGGATAAGAAGATTATTCCATAGAACCTTTTTTATGTGTGAATTAAAATTATTTTGAATTTTTTTATATTCTAAGTAATAATTTTGTATTAACTAGATGTATAGTAGATATGCAGGTAGTATTAAATGAATACAAAACATTTGAATATGCAAAGATTACAGTAATCCGCTTAAGGGAAGCTAAAAAATACATAAAATTGTGAGTATAAAGCAAATAGTAATTGCACAAAATGTTCCAAAACTATAAATACTCATTAAATATTAAATAATTTAATCCTATGTTAATATAATATAATAATATTAAAAGTAAGTAAAATCGATTTTAAAATTAAATTTTTTTGCAGTAATCTTAATCCTAGCTTTGTTCATATAAAAGAAAGAATTTCTTCTGAATATTTCCTTCTTGCTAATGTAAGCTCCATCTTGAACTTTTATTTTATATGATTTACTCTGGAAAAATCTTAAAAGTAATAAATAATAAGAATATTATGTCACGTCTCAGATAAAAATAAAATTATAATAAGATAAATTATATTATTATTATAAATTTTTATTTGTTTTATAGAAACATATTATTTAAAAAAAAAAGTTTGTGGTAAATAAAACCCAGACCTCGATAAATCACGTATATCTAAAATCTAAAAGTGTAAACAACTCTTATATAGTATTTATTTTCTGTAAAAATGTTTAAAAAAATATTTAAAAACAATTGATCAAGAATCACGTTTCAAGATTTTACAGATAACCATCTTAATTTTTTAAATATTTTTCTAGTATATAATGTGTACCAAAGTAGTGCAAAGATGAAAAATTCGTTCTTATGTTTGACACAAATATATCTACGTCTTATCCTCAATTTAGATACTCTGTCCTCTTGTTTCACTTACGTCTTTTTTGTCACTCTTCCATTTTTCTTTAAAATAAACTTTTATATTATTCCCGCCTTCTTTTCCAACACACACACATATATATATACATATATAGAAATAGTTAAATATATACGTCAGTTCATAAAAATATCAAAGCTTGGAAATCTTCATAATTTACAATTTTTTTACATTAAAATCTCAATTGCAATTAATGTTCTTGTAGCATAAACCTTGTGCTTAAAAAAAAACAAAAAAACATTCTTTAGTAAATCGTTTATTGTTATAAGTTGTAATAAATATCTTTAAGACATTACGTTTATTTCTATGGAGATTACTCGTGTCACACCTGTTCGCAATATCCAATAAGTTTAAAAAACGCGATATAAGATCTTCCAGTCTCATCGCATTTACACGCATAAAAGCTGTAGTCTAATTCGAATTTCTTTTTATCGGCACAAACGAGTCCGTATCGTATCGACTCGATCAGACCTGATGCTCGTGCACGAGTCTCAGGTACTCAGCCGCTGATCTGCGGTTCGAGGAGCACGGATTGCTGCCGCTTCCGTTACTGATGGACCTCCGACTATCGATTAAATCAGCTGCGGTACAGCAAATGATCTTCGCTGCGGGTTGTTGTTGTTCTTGTTGTTGTTGCTGCTGCTGCTGCTGCTGCTGCTGGCCAAGTGAAGCCGACAGTGGTGTGGGTGAGTTGCGGTTCACTTGGTCGACCTCCTTTCTGCTCTTTAACTCACGATTAGCGTATCAAAATTTTCATTACGCTCGCAGCGCTATTTTTGCTTCTTGTGATGGTGATTCTCCGAGAGATGAGGATCGTTTAACTTAATTAACTCGAGCGAGATTCTGAAGATGCCTGAAAAATTAAATGTCAGTGCTCGGAAGCAAACGCTTCTAAAATCGAAGCTTTCGTTTTGTTTTTTCGTCGGTCAGCTTATAATTATTTATCTCTTATTGGCTTTCATTACGAGCGATTTTTGCGATTGCAGAGGTAGTAATAATCTTGTACACACCAGTCGCAGTTTGAATTTTCATTTATCAAGCCGAGGAAGTTTATATCTCACTTGAATCGGAGTAACTTTAAGACAATTAATCACAACTATGTCGACGAAATATTACTTTAAGCTCACAGACAACATTATAGGGAAAAATATTTATGTAATGATCGTGTGAAAATAATTTATAATTGTTCAAAGCATTACAATTTAATTGTATATTTACGACAACGTTACATCCAGCCGAGTATTAAAGTATTATATGAATTCTAATTATAGCTTGGTCCCACGAAAAAAATAAAACAAGTGGTTTATTCTACGATTACCTCGGGAAGTTTAGTGCGAGCAATTATCGATATTATAAGTGGAGTTGCGCAACTCCATGAAACTTAATCGTACGACGAATTTCAAAGAGTATTATCAAACCTCAAAGGAGGTAGACCAATGAACAAAGCCCATAACAAAATCAAAAGAGTGCAACGGTAAAAAAGTAATTAGATTGAGGGGTTCTGCTGTTGGCTCTGAATACATTATATATACCTGGGTAGCCATTTTACCAATCAAAACCGAGTACAATCAAACGTAAGTCTGCGCCAGTGGCTTTACATCTGTAATAATTATGCATTCGCCAGGGTTGGTAGAGGCCTATTCGTGAAAGCTGATATGTATTGTTTATTATTTGTTATTTATTTATTTATTTATTTATTTAGTCAATTATTTATACTCGATAGTATTTAGATCAAAAGTCGATTGGGTTGGAGCAATATTTAAGAAATTTCTTTTATTAATATTGTAATTATTTATTAACTCGGGCGAAGAATTTTTATTTAAATATTATGCTTAATCATGCTCGCAGTTCGCAACTATTTGAACTTAATCTTACTTTACAAGATTTGTTTATTGCTCTGCTTAACGAACCAGAACGATTTTGGCCTTTGCTCAAAATAAACATGAAGTGTATAAATTGCGTTACTTACGAAATTACTTTATCACTAGATATTAAATAATTGATATTATTTATTAGCCATTTGTATCTTAAATTAATTTTATTCGCAAATTAATGTTTTTTAAAAATAAATCCGTGCAAGTTCGATCTTCGCCCAATCATTAATGAACTTGCCGATTACAAATTAAAATTTTCATTGGTAATTAAAATAAGTAATTGATAATAATTCAGTTATAATCTTGAAAGAAGGCACGGCTTTTTACATGCTCTTTTTGGTGAAAATACGCATAAAGTGGACGATTATGACCGCTAATTTACTGTTAACACTCGATGCATTTGTATCTAAATAATTTTCTTTTGCAGAATATTGGCCTCGAGTACAGAGGAACGTTTAAGCTGAACCAACTTACATTCGATCCTTTCGCGTAACTCGCTGACTCTTATATTTTTGTTTCATTTTTTATTTACGAGTTGACCTACTCAAATTGCGAGCAGTTGAAGGCACGTTCCAACATTAAAATTAGCGCGAGTAAAAAAATATTTTAAACACTATAATTCAGTCTATATGTTATAGGTATTTGGTCTAAAATTCATGATTTAAATAACAAATACGATAAGGATGATTGTATTAGAAATTAATTTCATTAAATAATCAGTGTATGAAAAGATGGAGTAGGTAATTCATACAATTTATAAATTCATAAGTACGGATGATTATAAAATATTGTAATAACTTGTAATGATAAAATTATAATGTAAAATAGATTTACCATCCAGAAATTTCGTATTCTTAACTCGAAAATTTATTACTTTCCAATATCAAAATTTATAAATTTGAAGTACGCAGTACAGATAAGAATGAATTATTATAGTAATTTTTCAAAAATTTTCTATACATTGTTGCTATTAACATGAAAGATTTAAAAAATTATTCGTTCTCGATCTTCATTCAAAAAACATTGTAATTTGTAAATTATCATGCGAATAACAGTGTATTAAATCCTTTAAGGTAGACTCTGAAAATTTAACTTTCTCACCTTCTCGAGAAAATTAAAAGCTCCAGCAAATATTATTCGCCAAATAAAGAAAAATAATATTTTCTCAATATTCTCGCTCAAGCAAAAATGCACGTGTATACCTTATCAAACTACAACAAAGTGTAAAAGCATGTTTACAGTTATGTATACTTCGCTCTCCATTAAAAAGCTGTAAAATAAGAAGACCACGAAAAAACGTCGGTAGGTTAGCGTTAACTAAAGACGACTTGACTCCCTGTAAACTTGGATAAAGAATTCCAACTTCGAAGGAGCGTTTCTTTAGGAACGCGGTTCCCCCTCCCCCCTCCTCCTCCTCCACCGCCATCTCCAGCAACCCCGACACTCCTCTCCTAATGATATTTGAGACTAGGCGAGAGAGAGAGATAGAGAGAGAGAGAGAGAGAGAGAGAGAGAGAGAGAGAGAGAGTCCGTGTGGACGTGTGCGTGTGCGTGTGAGATCGCACCGGGCGAATAATAATTTATGCGTGGGCGGCTGCAAAAAACGGCAATCAGGCCCTGTTTATGAGCTATAACGCGAAATCGCGAAAAGTACGCATGCGAGTCCTTTTCTACGGATGTCCATTTTTATCTACGTGTCGGGTGTTCGGACGTTTAAGCGAAGTTTAGCTCGCGCTATCCCAACATCTGGTAGCTCTCCTCTTTCGCGAATGCGTTTGCAAAATTTCACCCGTTAAAGGCTGGATTTTGCGCTTAACGGTTTTTACTCGCGTGTAAAACTTTTATTACAGAAATTTTTTTTTTTTGTTACTTCGTAGAAAAGTTTTTTTTATGAAGGATTTTTTCTGGATGAACAAGTGTAGCGCCGTGGATCTCTAGCAGAATTTAATATACTCGGTATAAAGTGTGCAGTTGACGAGAATACAGAACGAAGTAAATTTTAAATTGATATTAAAATATTGTTACTTCTTTCTAATGTGTGCTTGATACGATCTTTCTATTATAGAAATTTATGTTAAACGTATAATTGACCGTGTAAAGTTGCGAATCTATAAAAAAGATCAAGTTTTTTGCAATGAGATTCGTCGAAGGTCGCTATTTTAATTTTAAATACATTTATTACAAATTTAATCTTATAAATAAAGAAAATTACACATTACACAAACTGTGAATACTAAGTACAATTCAGCACTCGCTTGTATAGCTATAAAAATCTCATTTGTAAGACAGTTTAAAAAGTGAAATTGATCTATTTGATCTGACAATAAATAAATTAATAAGCTTCTTACATCGATATACTTTAATACATTTTTTATGTTTAAAAAGATAAACAAGTTTAATACTAAACTTTCTTAAACCTCTAATTTTATATAATATCACCATTTTTCAATGGTAATTTAGCTTTCATGCATTACAATGATAAGATTCAACATTTTTCCGAGAAATTATAAGTTAAAGTACTAAGCTTTATCAGCATTAAAGCTATGACCAGCCGAGTACATTAGAGAGAGTATACATAACAATTTGCATATTAGCAATAAAGAGCCAAGATATTTTTATGTTTCGTTTTTACTCGTTAAATCATTACTGTTATTTTAAAATCATGGTTTAATAAAATACAGGATTTTACAATCGTTTTTCATAGTCTTATTACAAAATCGTTCATATTTCACGAGGCATATGTGCATTTATTTATTCGCCAACAATACCAAAAACCTCAAATGTCTCCTATACACTTATTGTCAGCCCAACAATCCTAAATCCTTTTTTCCTCTTCCCCTCAGGATTCTAAACCTCCACAACGACCACTCCGTTTAAAAATAAAACGAATTTCTGCGTCTGCGACTAATTTATCGATACGTGTCGGAAGTACGCATAATGTCTCCATCGTTTACTCGATTTTTCCGAAAATCGGAGAGATTTGTGTTTGTGCAAGGCCAAGGAAAAATAAGCGAGATACGCCAACGGCAATTGATTTGTGACCGATTATGGCCAGCATTAGCCAAGCAATAAATCTCGCACCTCGTGCATTCGTATCCGAGGCCATTTTACACTCGCGATCGCGTACCTGTCGTCGCCAGAAAAGCCCAACAAGAACCGCAGATAAAACCGTGCAAATCTCGAGTCCCGATAATCTCGGAGGCTCCCAGGCACTTTATATTTCTCTGTCCCTATTTCACATTGATTTAGCTTCGCACAAAACCCTGGGACCATTGGTCCAGATCGCGAATTAGCACATGCTGCATTTACTTGCGGTCTAGAGGTAAATGCTTACACGAGTAGCGCATTAGATGAAATTGTCAATTGATACCGAAATCTTGTATTGATTATCATGTCATTGTGTGTAATTAATTATCAATTTCTCATGAATAACTGCACTGCCCCCAATAAAGTACCAATGAGATTTTGTGGATTTATTGAAATTCCTTGGGTCTTGGTAGAATTTCTCTGGCCGTCATTGCAATTAAAACGAAAGTTTGTCTGTAATATTGATAATTACAATCGAAATTAATTATACGCACAGTGAAAATTTGATTCAACTCGGAACAATTAATTTTAATGTAATTAAAAAATCATTGGTGAGATACAGTTATAATAAGGTAAGTGGTACACATGCCGCTTCAAGGATGATTGAAAAATAACTCTTATTCATATCTACAAAAGAGTATGATCTTGCAATAAAATAATTGCGCTATCAATAACACAGAGCTTCCACTTGTTTCAATGCAATTTTTTAATAAAATAGTTCTATTTTTTTCACAAAAGGCTTTTTGCGTCATTTTTTTTTTTTTTTCTCGAATACATACATTACAGTAAATTGCTCTTAAAGAATTCTGTTATCTTGTAACTTTCATCTATTGGAGAATTTATTTAAATATAAATTTATGTCGTTTTTATACATGGAGTTCATATTTTTCTTGCTTAGAACCAATTTTAATACATGGACTCGGTTTTAAATTATAAGTAAATTTATTCAAAAAATTTGTCAATTTTTTTTTTTTTTTTTTTTTTTTTTTGTTTGTAAATATCTTCAAGTAAAGTGATACCTTTTGAGAAAAAGATTTAAAACTGTATGCGTATTTAACATTATGCAAAAATCTTTTTATAGTAATTAAAATTTTCTGCTTGAAGTATAATTTTAGAAAAAAGTAAAAAATTTAATTTTTTATAGAATTTGCTATCTTGATAAATTTTCTTTTGAATGTAGTAAATATTCTCTAATTGCGAAGTATGGAGTTTTTTTTCCATAAATATTCTGAAAGTGAATTACCATGAATAATTTTCGTTGTACTTTGAGTATTTTGTATGAAATACATCTTTCGATAAAAAAATCTCATTTTCTTATTAGTACTATAATTTTCATGTTAAAGAACTTTATAAAAATTTTTATGAAGTATAAAATTTTCTAAACTTCAAATCCTACCTTAATCACACGTCTTCAAGTTTCATATGAAAAATGATGTCGAAATTTCGCAAGAACATTCATCGAAAAGTATCCTTTAAGCATTTTTACATAATCTCACGGGCGCAATCGCTAATGAAATAAATCGCTTTAGAACCTTCATAAAATAATAATAATAAGAAAAAAAGGAAAATAAAGAAAAACGTAAGGTGGTTATTGGCTGTTTATAAGCACAGCCATTATGAACACACATACCTTCCATTGTTCACCGGAGTCACGACGGCTTACATGTACATTTCGTTCGTGAGATAAAGTCGCGATCGATTGGTCGCGCGCCTCTATTATTTCTTTCAGGTGCAGACCGCGTAAGGGAAAGTCGGTGTTCCAAAACCCCACCACCTTTTCTCTCTCTTCCCTCCCCCTCCTCTTTCTCTCTCTCTCTCTCTCTCTCTCTTTCAATCTCTGCGCGGCGCCAGAGATTTGTGGATTTGCATTTTCCACGCGATCAAATCACTTTGCGCTTCGAATTATAATATACTTTACTTACGACACAATCTCATATTCTCCTAGACATTTTTTCTTTCTCCCTCAAACACATAAACGCTAAAATAAAAATTATAATCATTACTTTCGTCAAGGTTCGTGCATGCGTTACGAACATAACTGCCCTTTACGATTTGCAACACTTCGTCGTGGTTAATTGAAGATTTTATGTGATGGATTTCCTCGATGCTAGATATAATTGTTGACAGTTAAAGAATATAAAAATTTATGTCCATTTCAGTTATTTTTAATTTTGTGATGTGCATAAATAATTTTATTGAACTACGAGTACAGTTTAATTTTCCTTCGGCTCTCCTAGAATACAAATTTTTATAATATTTAATTTTAAATATAACACCAACTTTTCTCTTCTTCATTTTCTTGTTGTCGCATATAAATTATTCTATTGAAAAGAACTTCTCTAATTTGAAATGTGTTTGGGATACTTAAATTTGGAATGTAACGAAAAAATGTTTTAAAGTAACATATTACCATTTTATATTTTAAAAAGTACATTTTAATTAAAATAATTGGAACTTATGGATGAAAAGGTAATTCACATTAATAGGTAGTGAGAAAATTAAAAATTAAGATATTAAAAAAGTGCGCTGATGATTTTTATTCCGGCTAAAAATAAAAGTTGAACATTATAAGTCTACGATGTGAATCTTTACACGAAATAATTTATTAAAATTGTACTAAACTGTACTCTTATATATATATTTTTTTCTTTTTTTTTTTTTCTTTTCGTATTTAATACATGACATGATAGAGCATTTTAATTTTTGAAATTACAGTTATATATTAAATAATCGCGTTCAATTAATAGTCAATACTATTTAATTTGGCGTATTATGTATTGCATATTTTTGAAACTCAATTAACAGTACAAGAGAGGATCACAAAGGTAATTAATCCATACCCGCAATTGATGTGTAAACGCAAATAATATAATTTGCAAATGTTTAGAATTTCTGAGATTATTTTGAATGTTATGTTTGACAATAAAAATATTGCGGATTTTTATTTTTGTTTAAGCGATATATTATAATCAAACATTCTAATTTGATACCTTAACAAATGATAAACGAACATTCTTAAATCCCGTTCTCTCCAAACTATCCAAGACTATTTTCCACAAGAGCGATAGTGAATGATCGACTAATAGACATTCCACATATATTTTTTGACCTCATAATCCAATAGTTAAGAGTCCGTGATATAATAGAATATAAACATTTAATAACTTCCGTATATCAAAGTAGTGATATTTTAATTCGAAAAAATTACAATCAACGTCACGTGCTCCGCGTTTTAATAATATAATCTATAAATAGACAAAATTATCTTTTGCATCATAAGGGGTTTGTGTGTTGTTGGAGCAGACGCTTAACTACAGTGGCTATTCCACATCTCAATTATCTGTCATGAAGTTATCATTATTATCAAAAAAAAAAAAAAAAAAAAAAAAAAAAAAAAAATAAGAAAGTCAAGTGTTTCCAAGCAATTTCTTTCACACACAAGTGCCTTTCATGCCTGACAGTTTTCCAACAACCGTGTATGCGCACTCGATTATAGAGATACGTTATCGTCGTCATTTTAGTTGCGAGTACCTGTACGCCGGGTCAAAATAATTCAAGTTTTATGTACAATATAGGCGTGTGTACAGAAAACGTTGATTGAGGGTCGAAAGCTTATAAATATTAATCGATGCATTGCGGATGGATCAAGTGCAGCTCATCGCACGTGAGATATAATTCACGCCTACATATTTTCCACGGTGATTTGTTGGGCAAATTCAAATTGTACTATAAACAATCTACTCAATGATTAAATTTTAAAAACCAATTTAATATAAATACCGTTATCGTATTTATATTATGTATGCGCTTTTTTGGGATTTTTAATACAATTTTTGTATGATGACTCGATCGTGTTCACAGGTGAGTATATAGTGATAATTGAGTAACCGTACTCGGTATATTAATGAATTTCGTTCAAATTTATAATAATTTAAAAATGGCATACTCTTTCACGAAAAATCGCTTTTATAATGAAATAATACGCGGCCTGTAATTTTATCTTCCAATAATGACAATTTTTTTTTTTTTTTTATCGCCAAATCTCAAGCTTGCAAGTACACGAATTAGAAATATAGATAAGATAAGTTATTATAATCTAATAAATGTATCATAAGTATAAGAGCTCCTCAGAATTTTAATTACGGAAAATCATAAAAGTTTCATTTAAACTAAAACTCTACATCGCATATATGAATATAATACATACAGTATATAATTCTATTTGATATTCAAATCTATACAATTAATCTTTGACTATTACAATTATACTGGTAGTTTATTTCAGTTTCTTATATGCATAGTATCGAGTCTATAAAACCGGAACTTAATTGATATTACTAAAATTTTAATTATTTCAGAAGAAAACACGAGACTCTGGCACTAGTTATACTCAAGTTTTAAAAAAAACTAAAATTGATTTTACAAATAGTTGTTTTATTAATGAATATTACTTTGTCATATCGTCTTAATTTTTAAAATATAAAGTATATATAATAAATTCCAAAGTATGTGCACATGCAATATTTAAAATAGATTCCTAAAATATATGCGAATGTATGGTATAGATTGATTGATATACCGTTTTTGTATTAATATAATGATAAAGTTCACAAGAATGATAAATTTCAGCAAAAAATGTTTATATTATGCATGTACTTTTTGTAGTTCGTGATTTAAGCATTTAAGAATATTTAACATATTCTAAAAACTTTGAGAGTAATTGTCTTTCAAAATAAAAATTATTAAAGTAATTTTTTAAGAAAACAGTTTTTTAATTCACATTTTATTCGAATTTTGAAAGTGATTTAATATATATTTATATATATGTAATACATAATAAATATATAAGTAATAAATTCATAAAATACATCAATAGATAAAAATATTATGATTTTTATATGCTATATTTATTTTACAACTGTTTTACTGCCAAATAAGTAAGAAAACGCGATACCTTTTGCTAACACATAAATATTAAGAAGACAGAATTAGATTTTCATACATATCATTGAATATAAAATCCGAGATATCTTCTCCCTCGACTGTAAATACTGTTAGTAGATTATCGAGAAATCCGTAACGCACATAACTTTATAAATTTTAAGGATTCAGATTTGAATTCCGAAAAAATTGCACATATTAATAACATGAGCGAGGGAAATTCATAAACGGATTAGCTAAACTTTATGAAATACCTTAGAAAAAAAATTTAACATAACTATGTTACTCGGTTAAAATAAGTTTTTTTCATTTTGTGAAAAGTTCTATTATAAAAGCTTAATAAAATTGATTAAACACAAAAATAAAGTAGTGGATGAAAAGACCTACAAGAAATAAATTATATTTGCAACTCGTGCGACTGATGCAATGAGTTAAATAAAAAATTTTATGTTTTAATTTAAAGAGAATTGTAGAATATTATATAAAGTTGTAATAAAAGAAAAGAAGCTCGAATCCTAATTTGACCAAACAGTATAAATTACAGAATCAAATATTTGCTCAAATTCAAGAAGCGATAAAAATAGTCACGAGCATCGAAGCAATTATAATAAAGATAGTAGGGAGAAAGCATGTTACAAGATACAAAGTATGACAGTGGAAAAGGCGATTATAGATTTTATATTTAGCAGTACTCGAATTTATTTTCGTTTCGCGTAGGCTCGCTATTATCAATAACCGAGCACAAGCACAATGTTTTTAAAATTTGGCGCTATCACCGCTGAAAATCAAATGTACGAGCCAACACAAATTGTAAACATCGAGAGCTACTTTCGCGCTTGAATCTCTCGCAAATTCGCTGTTTACATCTCGGATAATTCCCCATTTCCCAGACTCCATAAAGCGTATCCCGATTTACAAAAGGCCGTCGAGGTTGATTTCCATCGATTCCCCCATCAATTCCCGTATATTCATATGGAAGAACAACTTCTCTCCCCCTCAGCCCCCGCCCCGCTCTCTCTATCTTTCTCAGGTGTGTCTTATCTGGTGAACCGCAGGCAAAGCAAACCCACGTCTTTGCGAAAAATATCTCCGGTTCTCTTGCCAAGTACACGGCGCGTGTCATGACAGCCGTTGCTTATCACCATTTGAATTATTCCTTTCCTACGCACGAACTCGGCTGCCTCGCGTGCTTTGCGTTCACGGAGGCGCACTGCGCCTCGTAAGGACACGCACAAGGAACAAGACTTTGCTCCTGTTCGTTTACTCCTGGAACGCGGTGCTAATTCGCGATTGCGAAACCGAGTTCCAGAGTTAAATTTGGACCGCGGCGTTCCCATTGTTTAATTAAGGAATGCCGGGGCTCCTCTGGACGACTCCTCTTATCTTTCTTAGCGAACTTGAAATCCGGAAGGTCGGGCGGGGGATTATTTTCTTCTGGGTGATGAGCCAATCCGAACATTCGAATGACAATCATTTTGCGATCCTCGCTCTAATAACAGGGTAATTGTTGTAAGTACTGGCATTAAGTCAATGGCCTACTGATTGAAACGCTCATTGAATAGCATTATACAGATGTATTACTACTTTATTTGTACTTGCAATCTCATTTCGTACATATAATTACTCGTGACTATAGACTTTATTAAATTTCAATTATATTAAGTGGCATGCAATTACAATTTCAAAGACAATGTTCGCTTTCAGTCGTACCGCGTTCCAAAAATGAATAAGGTGTCGGTCGTTTGATAATAATATTCATTACGTATTACAACAATACACTAGATGATGACATACATTTTTAATCAATTTTTTTTTTTTTTTTAAATAACCATTTGTATTAATGAGTGTTTTAATTAAATATGTAATACTATATGTTTTAATACTGATTTAAATATTTACTCTCCAACTGGATTAATGCTGCTGTCGTAAATTTACAATATAAAACAAAACAAAAAAAATCGTAGATGTAATATTCTAATTAAAGAAACAATCGGTCGTAAAATTTTTATAGATAAAATCATGTTTTTTTTTCAAATTAAATAAAAGCACTGTTAATAAAATCAACAATTAAAAATAAAACTACAAAATATAATAAAAGGGAAAGGATCGTATATCTTTAGGCGCTCAACACCATAAGAAGAAAGGCCAAGGAAAGAAAGCAAACGTCCTCCAATGAAGCGTGCGTTCACCTTCTTGATTGAGAATAATAAAATAGAATTCTGCAACCGGAGTGTTTGAAATCATAACAAATATCGTTCTCGGGTGTGCGGGAGTCGAGTCAATGCGAAAAAGTGTTGGCTCTCGCGATCATAAACTGCCCTTCGTCCCGAGCTCAACACTCGAAAACTTCTCGCCAGAAGAAGAAATGTTTGTTCACTGAACAAGAAATAATCTGTCTGAATGTGTCCGGGTATTGTTGTAGTCCGTTATCCGCGATCTTTCATCTACCCATTTGTCCACCGAGTCATCAACGTCACTTTCTTTACGAGTCGAAGGCTGATATGATTTCTCCAGCTCCTCGACATCCCCCCGAGTCCATTTGTGCGAAGACGCTCTCATGTGTATTTGTGCAATTTTCTAGCAGTAGTTCCTCTTCAAGAGACTACTCCACCAGTTCATCTAATGTAATGAGATTTTCTTCTATTTTGCTCGGGACAATTATTTGATGAGCTGCTGCCTTGCTTACCACCCAGATGGGCACCCGACTAAGTGCATATAAAAAAAAAAGAAAAAAAAAAAAAATTATTGAAAGCGAAGGAAGACTTTGAATTTCCGTTTGGAAAAAAGGCAGTTGTAAATGTGTTGCTCAGAATTTATGATTTGGCTAAGCAAAGTAGGAGAGTAAAGACTTGTGTTAACGTAATGAAAACGGAATAAATGAGTCTTTTTAAGAAATTCGATTATTTATTACGGTAATTTATGATGGCACTGTATCAATCTCCTATTATCGTATACCATACTTTTCACTTAACTCCGGCTTGAATAAAGTTATCATTTTTACGTATATTTGCATAGAACAATATATAATTTCGGATAAAAATGCAAAACTGATAATATACGAGCGCGTAAAGAGTGCTGACACGACCATAAAGCCCGAACAGATGATTGCGCTCATCTTGCCGTGATCCAGAAAAAATAGGAGAGAACTTTGTCCATCAAAGAAAAGCCACTTCTTTATGGTGCGCGCGCGCGCCTGAGGCCTTAGCTCCCGAGTTTTCCCTGGAAAAGCCGAGCAAGCTCAGCGCTATAACTCACCAAAATTACGAGGTCGAATTTTCTTATGCAAAACCAAATTCCCCAGCGTCGCGACATTCTCCAGCGCGTTCGATTAAGCGTAGGCCGGAGACGAGGCGAGCCGGTCCGAAGGCCATCCGAAAAAATCGAGGAAACGAAAAAAAGAGGTGGTGGACCTCCCCGACAGGTAGCAGGCGATTGCTGCCTCCCGGGGGAGAAAGATCGAGTCATTAATTAGCCGGAGCAGCGCCGCTCGGTCGCGTCGTACAATTCCGCTTTGTGATAATAATTACGTTGGCACAGCAATGCACACCTTTATTCCCGCGCCAAGGTGTATGTGTGTGTGTGTGTGCGCGCCCACGTAGGCGCCGTTTATGCTTGGCTGCTTCTTGTTCCTCCCCGCCCCCTCAGAGTCTCACTTGACTGACTATTACTCTCCGAGCAGCCGTCGATTGGAAAATCAGAAAGAGAGAGAGAGAGAGAGAGAGAGAGAGAGAGAGAGGGGAAAATATGCGCGAGCTTGTTTCGCTGCCGGCGATAACGAGTAGCGCGAGCTCGTGAAAAAATGAGACGAATTTATGTATGTGCAAGTGAAAGACACGAAGACTAAATGCGCGCTCGCAATGTGACAATTCGTATCGTCAATATTCAATAGTCGGATACGTTTGGACTTTGGCGCGAGCGAAGTTATTAGTCGCGAGTCGAGGGGCTTTTTTCGTCGGATTCGTGCCGATATTTTACAGATCTCTACAACTCAGTTATTGATATTTTTTTATAATAATACGCTGCAACAATGTCAAATGTATGTTATATTATAGTTGCAATGTGTACAACAGGGCACATACAATGTTGGAATGAATTAATCATTCGTAAAATAGGCAAATAGTATTAACATATCAATAGTCGCGGAGCGACTTTGTTTTTAGTTTGTTTTGTTCAATTTTATTGTGCCTTGTTTGCCTGTAAAAAAATGTTTATGTCAGTCAGTCGAATCAGTCAGATTGAAATGAAGGCTAATGAACTTTTATTACAAACATGTATTTATGTAACATTTTGAAAGTATGTTGTGTAATTAATCTATAAAGTAAATTGATAAGTACCAACTAAATTAATTTCGATGTAAGGGTCGATAAGTGTTAACCATAATTTGTAGCTACTTAATTTTGCGGGATTTAAATTACAATCACGTATTGCCCAAAATGATTATTAATATAAAGTGATTACCACATAATGCAAGAAAATTAAAAAGTCAATCGAAACAAATAAAGGTATAGAGCGTTAATCATTGAATTATTTCTCGTGTGGTAAAATGAAATATGCACGCATGAAAAATTCTAGCCAGCTCGTGTCAGGATCATAAGATACGAGCCTCCTTATACCACTTCATTCGAAATACTGTTTATTTATAGTTTAAACGTTACATAATTAAATAAAGTTGTAGCGACGATAAATAGTTTTTGCACATTTTATCTATTCCGTTTCCAATAATTTATTATAATTTGTATCGAGCGCAGGAATTAAATTTAGTTGAGTCAATCGGTTTGGGCAGACACGCAGTTCCGAAGACGTAGAAACCGAGTCTTTTTTACATTCCCTCCTTAAAGTCAACGACATTATTTTATCAATAAGACAGGATTATTGCTGTTTCTTCCCCGAAATAAGATCGAGCTTTCAATTTCTTAAAGTACACGTGATGGAAACAAAGCCGTAACAACGAGTGCGCACATGAAAAGAAACGACACTTGTTAGCGCCGATACTCTACTGCACTTCTGATTCACATATGCAATTACGACAACCATTTTCCAATTCGAGCGATACTGCTTCTGGGTACACGAGATAGAAAGAGGGACCGAAGGGATAAAACGGGAAACCAATACCCGGAGAAGAGGAACCAAACGGCAATCGCATCTCGAGCTCCTCCATCCCATCCTTTCCTTAACGATGCCGTAATTTACGTTTTGAGCAAATACCGACGTTTTCCTCTTTGCCGCTCGATCTCTCAATTCCATCCGTTTGCCTCATTTTTCCTCCGACTCCATCTCGAGCTTTTTTATCCCCTTACGGAAAGCGCGGAAACGAGAATCTGGAGACGACCCGCGAGTCTATGGATGACGCCTCGTCCTTTTCTCTTCTTCTTCCTCTTTTTTTTCTTCTTCTTTTTCTTCTTCTTTTTCTTCTTCTTCTTCTTCTTCTTCTTCAAGTGAACTCGTGGTTTGGTGTTTTTTTTACTCTTGAAATTGTTGCTGCAAGAATATGTCGTTACAGTATCTTGAGTGATATAAGGTCTCCTTGATTTATTCATGGAATGATGAAAAGAATTTGTTTTTTACTTTTCGATTGCTACTTTTCTCAATTCCACTGACAGTGATAATAGATGAGGATTCTAAACAGGATTACTAGGCTTACAGTTATTTTTACTTTTATTATCGTGGATATAAATGTATTTGGACATTTAAATCTATTTAGTCATTGCTTCATCAAGTTGAGTATTCAAATTATCCAGCTTATCGTCATCGCCAGTATAAAATTATACTGTGTTACAGCCATAATACAATATTTATTTTTAGTTTTTAAGACCACTGCGAACACCGCCTGCTAATATTTTACGATTTTACGCTACTTCTTAATTGAAATACATAAATATTATTTTTGGTACATTATATTATTCATAGCTTCAATTGTATGTAAATGAAATACAATATATTTATGCGTCCTATTTTTCTTTAGAACTGTAGGGAAACTCGGCGAGAATACGAGAATGCAATTCAAGGAATGCATAATTTTCTAAAATACCTCTGATTTTAATCTGTTTAAACAATGTTTAGAACGTATTATGGTCTATGGGATATATGGAGGGACGGATAAAGAAAGATTGAATTCCGCAAACGTCTGTGTAGAATAATTCTCATGATTTTCCATCTCTTTCCCTCCGTTCAACCTCGGCCTCTCACTCGGTGACACGTAACAACCCCAACGGTCGCACACAAAAAATACTTTTCCACTGCCAACGAAACGTTAAACTCGCCCTACCCCCTCCCCCCTTCCCGACCAAAGTCGGAAAAACAAGACTTCCTTCTCTGCGCGGGGGTAGTAAACTCCCCTTCCGGGTGCGGTAACGCGGACTTGGCTCGTAATCCTGTCTGTCCTCCTTTCGCACGCGTTCCCCACCATTTCCTCCTCACTTTCCACTTCTGCTTTTTCATGCTCTATTCCCCAGGGGTAAACTCTGTTTCCTCCTGTCCTCGTACATTGTGCCTCTTGTTTGTCGGACCATCCTCACTCGCTTTCCCCATCCCACAATACATCTATAAATATCACGCAAACCCCGCCAACAATTAAAATAAATTAAGAATTGTCGTTAATTTCTGTTTTCAGAGATAATCTGTACCGACTGACTCTGACCACCCTGACAGCCATAGAACATGCCTCCTGGCCCGCAGCCAAAGATAAAACGACCTCGTGTCAGGACAAAGGACAGAGCGTCGAGGACTGCCACAATTACATCAAAGTTTTACTGAGTAACGGCAAGAGCCTCTTCACCTGCGGCACAAACGCCTTTAGCCCCAGATGCTCCTGGAGAGAGGTTTGTTTTATTCGCCATTGTTGCATTGTTCTAGCCGGATTTTTTTCGGGGAATGTCGAAGGAATTGCTTACCGCTATGTTTATCTTTGGCGTCTATAATGCGAAGCGAAATAATTGCACTATAATTTAAGGAAATGTATGCTGGAATTGGGCTGGAGAACATTATTTCATCCCGATTAATTATCCGACCGATTGATTGTTCCGCGCAAGTGAAAAGAAAATTCCGACTTACTTTTATCTACCTCTATCTCTAATAAGGTAGCTGAAATTTAAAGATCGTTTACTCTGCTAAATAGTTTATAAACAAACCACTTTCGGTTGATATTAATTGGCGGAAATTAAAGTCTCTTTATCACGAGCGCGAATAAATTTATGTTGATCGGAGCGATTATTATTAAAAATTTTAGAGACTTGTTCTTACAGTCAATTTATTAAAATTTCGAATCATTATAAAGCATAATTGAATAAATATGATCGAGCGACACAAAATACATGACTTTAAAAAGTCTATTTGATGAAAAATATTAGACAAGCCATAATTTAAGTAAATATAATCTATCAAGCACGATCCTGCTTAATGTAAAGTATATATTCGTTATCAGAATCAATGTAAAGACAACTTGAAATCTCGAAAGGACAATAAAACGATAAAAGTATTTGCCCTTGAGAAGAATATGTCAGGGTGTACTGAGAAAATAAGTGATAAAATGTGTACAGTATTTTTATTTATTTTTTTTCTTTTTTTCTTTTTTTTTTCTCTTTAATGTAGATCGAAAATATCAACAGCGTGACCAGTTGGATATCCGGAGTGGCAATGTGTCCTTATTCTCCGCACTCGAATGTCACTGCACTTTTGGCTCGAGGACAGTCTGGTGGACTTTTTGCAGGCACACCAACCGATTTCTCTGGCGCCGACACAGCGATCTATCGAACTTTGGCCTCGCCGAACTTGAGAACGAGGCAATACGACTCAAAGTAAGTGTTTCCGCACTCTATTCAACCTCCTTCACTGAATGAATTTGACCTTTGATACACATTCTACATTCTATTTTTGCATGCTTTTTTTGAAGTCAACCGATCCCATAGATTTAATTTTTGCCTTTCAGATGGCTGAACGATCCCCAATTCGTCGGTAGCTTTGAGACCGATGACTACGTTTATTTTCTATTTAGAGAATCAGCAGTGGAATACATCAATTGTGGAAAGGTAGGGTCAGCTTTTCAATTGCATGATCTTGATGAATGAGTCGTTATTGAGTACCTAATTGAAATTTATTTAAAGAAATATTCAAAGTAAGGGGTCGGGGGTTGGGGGGGGGTACTCGGTGTCAAAGTTTAATAATGATTGCGATGATTGAGGAGAATTTTCAAGTATTTGATATGTTTTTAAATTTATGGACATTGAATTTGTGAATTTCTACCTTACAATCACATATTGTATGCAAAGTGATTAATAATCACGATATTTCAAAACGAGCAGTCGCAAAATAGATAATCGCGAAAGATATTTGTACATAAATTCCACGTGCTCTGCAAAAGAATGCAAGTGTTGTAGCGATACACGTAAATTGGTTAAAATGTTGATCGTGTCGAAGCTTTATCGAATCTGTGGTGCATCCAAAAGAAAATTGAAAAATAACCAAATCGGGCATGCCATTGAAACTCTAAAACTATTCTTTCAGCGAATTTACTCAAGAATCGCTCGAGTCTGCAAATACGACCCGGGCAGTCCGATGCTCATGAAGGATACTTGGACGACTTTCAGCAAAGCTCGTTTAAATTGTTCGCTTCCTGGGGAATTTCCATTTTATTATGATGAGATCCAGGGGGCCGCCTATCAACCAGAGGAGGGCCTCGTCTACGCTACATTTACTACGCCAAGGTACCTACCACATTTACTCGCTTATCCGAAACGTCTTACGATTTAATTTGATTTAATCTAAATTTAATGGCTTATTAAAAAAGTATATTATCCCATTAATGCTGACATGAAAATGATACTTCAAAGGATCAACGGTACACGCGAGAAATTCTTGTGTTTTGTGTAACGAGATATGTTTGTGGCGAGGGAGTACTTTCGATGGTTTATCGCGCAAATGTTCAACTAGGAGGATTGAATAATCGAAAAATTTTTATCTGTGTTTTGGGTTCGGTTAATATTTCGTAGATGCAGTTTGTTTTTTGTTTGAGCGCGATTGAGCAACCAAGTTTCAAAAGTTTGATTAGCAAAAAGAAAATTGCTTAATTGAAGAAATCTTGTTTTAAATGTATTTGCTACAGCGTAAAAGTATTTTTTATTCGGATAACGTTATGCACGACAATAATCCAGGTTTCCATTTTCAATTGCGCAACAAGCGCATTAAATTTTGAGTGCCTTAAAAACGTTTCGTTTGATATATTATCGCACATAAAAATATATAAAATATTAATCTTCTTAATGCGGTGGGTTGCGTAAGCTGTTGTATCAATTAATTGTGTCGTGGTAAATTCGCGACGGTGGTTTGCAGCCGATGAAAACAGCAATTACGAGTTGCAGTAAATACAGGATAAAACCAAAAATAACAACAGCTGTTGATTGCAATTATTAGAAAAACCGGAGAGCCCGCACGGATTTTTCCAGCAGATATCCGAAAAATATCTTGACGTATCGTTAAATAAAATCGGAAAGTCGACGTCTTATTATTGCCGCAACACATTTATCATCTGTCTTATTTTTACGATTTTCGACGGTCCGGCAGAAGCAGCACCGATAACGATAAAACCGTATAAAACTTTTCATATTAAGCGTGTAGCAAATTCGAGGAATAAAACGCTCCGAGAGGTTATAAAGCGGTCGGGGGCGGGAAGAAGGGGAGATTTTCCATCTACCCGTGAAATGCTTTACGGTTCTCCATCGCCACAAAATACCGGGAATGGAGCGTAAAAATCGAGGAGACGCGCCCCGAATTTCTTTTTTAAAAAAAAAATATAAATGTCCCGAGCCACCCAGGACTCAATTCGAAAAAATGTCCTTTAGTAACGCCATCGCCGGGTCGGCGATCTGCGCCTTCAACATGTCGGCCATCGCCGCGGCCTTCGACGGGCCGTTCAAGCACCAGGAGAACTCGGGCGCCGCCTGGGAGAGAAAGCCGGTCGCGCATAATCAGCAGAAGTGCGGACCCGCCAGTAGCACCAGCTCCCGGCAGCTCACCGACAACCAGAGATACCAGCTGATGGACGAGGCCGTCCAGGGCGCCACTCCGAGGCCGCTGCACACGGCCACCCTCGAGCGGTACGTACCTGCGCATTTGCAATTCCGATTTCACGTCCAGTCGAGCCTATGATCGATCGCTTTCCATTCCCTGCCTTTTACTCCTGCGACCGGAGCCACGCTTTTCCCTTTTGGAAAATCGGTTGTGGTCCCCGGCTCTTGCGAGTCTTCAAATCGTTGACGCTCTAATGGATGAGCCGGTCTTTTCGGCTTTGATGAGTTAATGAGCTTGAGCGAATGCACGCTTCCGCGTTTTTAACTTTTAAACCTGACTTTTATTTTAAAGCCATCTCGTGCGTCAATGAAGAGAGATTGAAGGTTTTCCCTGGAAAATTCGCATTTAACAATAGGTTATTGTTCAATAGTACGTAATTCGCGTATTTCGAAAGCGTATTCGATAAAACGAGGAAAGTATAACCAAGTAGCAATGATGCAGGATGATATTTGAAAAGTTTGTGCATTTAGACACATTCCAGTTGAACCGAAATCAAATATATCACAAAGACAATCCCTTCTAAATTCCTATGGAATAAACATTGAATTCATATCGAATGAAATTACCGGTTTCAATATTTCAAATATTTCAAATAATAATAGAATTTAGTTACAATTGAGTAAATTTCAGTTGACAATTGATATCTAATCACGTTCCATTTTATCATTCGTCGTGCTCAACAATTGTATTGTATCAACTTTTTCAATTTTTTTTTTCTTTTTTTTTTCTTTTTTTTTTTTTTTTTAATTGAATAGTACCCGAATATAAAAAAGAAATCACAGCCTCGAATATTGTCATCCTTCGCTGGAGTAAATTGAAGTTATTTGAATGTTCCTAAAAAATAACATCAAACTTGCAGTGATACTTTGTCGAGTAGATAATTTTAGATAAGATATCAGAATACTTTCTTACATTTTGGCCCTTAATCAAATACATTAATCTTAGTTCAACACAGCATTCGATGTCAGTTTGAAAATAAAATTCTGGTTAATCTCAATTTTTAGTCACACATCCGTACACGATAATTCAAATTTGAGTGCGTCTTACAAAAAAAGAAAAAAGAAAAAAAAACACCGCCTATTTGCATTTAAAAAATTAACAATCCTGCAATGCCAGTCCGCCAAGAACAATTTCCGATGTACTTTTTCACTCGAGGCTCAAAAAAATGAAAGATCCCCCAAAGTGATCTCTCCCCTCGAGTGATCAATTATCCTCATAAAAAATGAAATGCGCACGCAGGTTCACGCATCTGGCGGTGGATGTGACGCCAACAAAGGTACACAAAGGTGTCGCCGTCCTTTACGTGGCGACGACCGAGGGCTTGATAAAGAAGATATCGGTCCTTCCCCGGACCCTCGAGACCTGCATCGTCGAGGTTTGGGGTCCGCTTCCGTCGACACCGATAACCTTGCAGTATTTGAAGGAGACCAAGAGCCTGTACGTGGGCATGCAGAGTAGCTTGTTAAGGTGAGTTTTAATTCTCACACTTTTTTTTTATCACGTGTTTTGGTCCTCGCGCAAATTGAATCAAACCGAATTTATCAATATTTATGAGTAGTGATATGAGCGCAATCTTATAATCATTAATTGATAATTACGGTAACATCTTCTCGAGGCCTTATCGTTCATTTAAATATTCATAAGATTTAATACATGTCAAAGTGTACGGTACGGTAAGAGTATTTGGGAGTTATTACTTCACGACTCTGAATAATGAAATCGTTCTACATGAAAAGAGTTTTATCTAACTCTTTGATTTATCGATAAAATTCAAAATAAAAATCATCCGTAATTACTTATTGTTGAGTATTAAAATCGCCTTTCGGAAATTAAAACTCCTTTAATGAGTAAGTATTGATGTGCGCTTCATTTAGTTACGGCCAAGTCATGTGAAAGTTGACTAATTATACCGTTCATTTTAATTCCGCTGACATTTATTATAGTTTCTCTGGAACGAATGCTAATGCTTCTTCGTATTTAACATATTTGACTCGCGTGTAATTTCACCAATCAGTTACAGAATACAGTTTGCCGGATTTTTCGATTTTTTGTGGGAAGAATTTTTTAAAGACGGGCACCAAAGGAATTCCTTCGGCAGAAGATAAACCGATATTGTTTATTGAATAATATGTACATTCTATTGAGAAGCATAAATATATCGTTTTGTTCTTAATCAATTATCGTGATCATGTAATTTCATATAATTATCCCGAGTTGGATGTAAATTGATAAGAGAATTTATTTTTCAAAATATATGGAATACGTAAAGCCATTTAACAAAACAAACAATTTTGAGAGTATTAATTTACGTGTATATTTTATAACAAGATTTTGTTAAATAAAAATAGTAATTCTCGTTATTAAGCAATCTATTTTTAAAAGGAAACTTATCAAATAATTATGTACTGGTCGTGCACATTTTGGTTTACAAAAAAATTTCTTATTTTTAATCTTCAAGAATAAGCTATACAAAAAATATATAATTTAAATTTTATTTTACGGCATAAAATTAAATGAATAACTTAATATTATTAGAAAGGATATTAACTTTTATGAATACATTATTTCCATTGGACTTCAAGTTATATTGCAAATAGTAAAATATTTTTGAAAATAAAATATATTAAATTCATAAAAGAAATCTTGACTAAAAAATAGTATATAAATTATTTTAATATTTTACAAATTACTGCATACATTTATTAGTTTCATAAAAAAAAAAGATTTTAATACAAACACCTGATACTTTCCACATAAAAATGGCAAATATTTGTTTAGAAATTAGTACTTTAATAGAAAGCGCTCCACGAAATATTATAGTTCTCGTTCTCTCTGTATATCAAACAAAAAAGAACAAAAAAGAACAGAAAAAAAACAAAAACAAAAATTGCATAAAGAAGCAACTCTATTATCGAGTTTGCAATTTTACAAAGAAAACTGCTCGACACAAGCGCGTATTATGATAAGGAAATATTAAATTCCAGGAAACGTTGAATTGCGATATCCACGCTCGGGATAATCTAATAAATCTCGGTAGCTTGTTAACTCTGAGGAGTTGGTGATTATTGAATAGCAAATCTTTGCCCGGCAAAGCACTTGATATTCGTTAAATATATTCAGCAGAGCAATATACAATATGACAGGAAATAAAAATAGCTATGAGCATTCTGAAAGATTAATTTCATGGTTGCCTGAACCAGGATACCGACTGTCCAATGCAGTCGACATCGTGACTCCCAATCTTGCCTCAACGCTCAAGAGCCGTATTGCGGCTGGGACGAGCACAAAATGTCGTGTCGCGAAGCCCCGGCCCAGACTCCTGACGGTTACCTCGTCACTCATTGGCAGCAGGACGCCACCAAGTGTCCAGTCCTGACTGGACCAGTTAATGGAGGCTGGAGCTCTTGGAGTGCCTGGCATACATGCTCACACGTGACGACCCAGAGCGGACATCCCTCCAACTCGAGGACTTCGGAGGATCAAGTACGTACACCCGTTTCCCTTGGTTTGATGTATTAATAGTCATTTGACACACTTGGGTGGGTATTGGTAACTCCTTGCTGGGGTTTTGAGAAAATGCCGTATTTTTTATCTGATGCCCTCGCTCGGTGAATAATGTCGATTCTTATTCATTCTAAACTTGTAACTCGAACAAGATATTTTTAAATTTATTGAAAATAATTCTGTCTCATTTGAATTTCAAAGGCTCTATTTGACTTGGGAATGTGCACTTGTAAATCAATTATACTATGTATAACGCTTTCTTTTGCATCGGCTAAGTACTCTAAAAAACTTGATAGTTCGTGTATTTAAACCGATAAATGATACACCCATTTTTTTGTCCTAACTTATTATTAAACAACCTCAAATAAAGCATTCTTTATACACTCATAATTTCAAAGTAATTTAAAGTTTAAAATTTACTGATCCACTTATTAAAATTTGCAATTAAACAATCTTAAAGTATTTTTAACTCAACATTGTTATACACATACCCATCATGATATAATAATTTACACTGTAAATTTGGATTTCATGAAAACCATCTTTATTTTAATGATAACGTTAGTATAGATAATTATCAAGGGATAATATTTCAACTGATTAATTGATAATTTCTGTCAAGGTATGTGGGTCTACGTGGAATTTGAAGTTTAATAGTAATCAAAACTTCAGCACTTTATTGACGTGCTATTTACGCCCTTAGAATTTTGATGTTTATTAGAACCTTGACATGATAATATCATTACGGTAAAATGGGAAATTATATAATATAATATAACAATTTTAATGAAAATATTTCTATAAATTAACATTTATAATGCTTGTTTCGTGGAATTTTAAATTCAATTTACAGGTATTTTTTATACTTATTTAAGAAATAAATCACATTTTTAAATTGAGATAATTGTAACTTAAAAATATCTTTTCTACACATTAGTTTATTGACGTAATATCTATAAAAATTATTAAACTATTGGTGTATTATGTCGTATAGAAAATCAAAATCATGAGTTATTTTCAAAATAAATTAATAGAAATCAATTAATTTTAAGATATTTTTATGAGCTGCAAATAATACATTATGTTTTAATTATTATTTCATTAAATTTATTTACCACACACCTTTAATTACTCCATATATTACTCCATTATATTATTAAAATTGACTTTCCTTTTTGAAAGTTATAATTATCTAGGTCTAGATGAATTATGTAACGATATTTAAATTATCTTGTACAATCAATATTTAAATAGAGGGTTGCATTTCAAAGAAATTCTCATTGCTCACGTGATATATATTTTATACGGCATTTTCAACAATAGTGCATTGAGCAATAAAAGAATTTTATACTTTATAATAATATTGAGTCCAATACCTCAAATATTCTCAATATGCCGCATAATTCGGAAATACGCGAACGAGTAAAAAAGAGATAAAAAAACCGGTGATCAAGTTTAAAACGTCATCCCCGGACAATAGCCACCCCTACCACCTCTGACAATCGATTGTCCCACCCCACAGACTTCGGACACCTGTCAATGCCAGACCCGGGAATGCAACAATCCTGTGCCGCAGAACGGTGGCAGGGATTGTAATGACCGTCGAATGCGCGTCACCAATTGCACCATCCACGGGGGCTGGACCGCCTGGTCGGCGTGGTCAGCCTGCAGTCAGACCTGCGGTCAGGCTGTCAAGACGCGTAGGCGCACCTGCACGAACCCCGCACCCCAGCACGGTGGTCGGGTGTGCATTGGTACCGATCACGAGGAGAGCTTCTGTATCCAGCAGCCGCCCTGTCCCAGCCCAGTCAAATCCACGGGACTCCTGCCCCAGTGGGATGTTTGGTCCAGCTGGGGACCCTGGAATTCGTGCTCCAAACCCTGTGGTGGAGGTAATTTCTTTTAATTATATGATGTAATAATAATTAGACTACATTTTAAGTGTTTTTTTTCTTCGAAAAATTGTTATTCATAAAGTACAAATTTGTTTATCATTTTAATCTGAAAGAATCATACTTGTACACAAGTATTTTCCGTTTCAAATAATTTTATGTAAAATTTCATTTAGATCCAATTTTTATATTTACTTCAATTTCTGTGAATATATAATATATAAATATTTTTGTTTTTAGGTTTCAAAATAAGAAAGAGAACGTGCGAAAGTCAAACACGTAAAGATGGTTTGCATGAGTGTCCAGGATGCAGTGTCCAGGTGAGATTTTATCCAAAACTTTTAACAATAGAATCATTAGTTCACGTTACAATTATTGTTAATAAAATAATATAAACAAATTAATTTATGCATATTTATGTATCAGAAGGGATTTAAAAGAGTTGGTGTTCTTTTTTCTTTCACAATAAAAATCAAATTTTTATGAAATTTATAAATTTTTAAATAAAGTGAACCAAGGCAATTTTTTAAATGAAGAATCACAATTTGTTAAAGAATATTTTTGTCGTTCATAAAAATATTGGTATAAAAATAATATAAAGATAACGTTTTTATAATAAATTGCGCATATAATCACAACAAATTATTTATAATAAGATATATATTTTTTTAAAAATAAAATATGATAAAAAATAAATTATTACCATGTATCGAAGTTTAATTGCACTTATTTGTTGTATAAAAATAATACATTGTGTTAGACAACAGTGTTTTATAATCAAATATGGTTCGAATATACATTTATATGTATAATTTTGTAATTATTGAAAATATTTTTTATTTAAAAAATACTGTACAGAAAAAAATTTCCAATTTATACAAAGGTGAAAATAAAGAGTATCCAAGTTTGTAATGCGCAAAATATTTTTTCATAGAAAATACATTGGAATGAAATACAATTTTATCGAGAATTTAAATTTTAAAAGCAATAACAAAAATATTCACACATAAAAGAATATTTGAACGAATGAATAGAACTTCATTTATAAAGAATAAAATCGTTGTCTGCTATGGTTGATTTAATGAAATTTACGTAAACAATACCTGACAATAACCCTAAAAGTCGAAAATGTACATGACCTCTATAAATGTACAGCAAATATTTCAATTAAAGTGAATTTTGGGATAAATTAAATTTACTCGAAAACATGTGTATCACTTATGAAATGGACTATGTGACCACGAGAATAAAAAATTTTAAATTACATCGTCTCCTATCTATAAATTACATATCTCCACGTTTATGATAGGTCGAGGAATGCAACACTCATTCGTGTCAGGAAACAAAGAAGTACTTCTCGTCACCCTGGATGGCTGGGGGAAATGTGACCGGTACTGGGGGTCGCATTGAGAGACGATATCGATTCGTTTGTCGCGCCCAGACCGATGATCCCCTGAGCGTGAAGGTCCAGGCAAAAGAGGAGGAGCGCCATTGCCGAGGCGATGGTTCCTGCAGCAGGAGAAGCAACTCGATAAACATCGAGTCCAGCACAGAAAATGGCTGGGCCGACTGGTCGACCTGGTCACCCTGCAGTCATACCTGCGGCGGTGGGACGCAGTACAAGGTTCGTTTAATCACATTTTAAAATTGTCCATCAATTTATAAGATTATTAGGTACGAAGATTGCGAATTTCCAATTAATTCAATCGAATTTTATTTTATGTGTATTTTATTGTACACCTACAGGATATCCAAGATTAATTTAAAACTCGTGAATATGTATAAAGGCTGACAGGGTAATTTTCATTTTTATCCAGATTAAGCAATGTGACTCGGCATCCTGCGATGGTCCAATCACGGAAACCCGCAGCTGCAATACGAAGCCCTGTAGGGGTCTCATCATCCAACACGGTGGATCTGAAGGGGACTCTGAAGGTCAGTGGTCTTGTTGGAGTAACTGGAGTGAGTGCTCGGTTACGTGTGGGTTTGGAGTGCGTACCAGAACTCGTGAGTGCCTTGGACCAGGTGAGTGCGTAGGACCCAGTCGTCTGCGCGAGTCCTGTGAAATGCAGAGCTGCGAGTTCTTCCAAGGCTGGGATTCCTGGACGTCCTGGGGTAGATGCAATGAGTACAATCTTCAATATCGTAGAAGGAAGTGTTTAGTGGCCGACCCAGGTCCTGCTGACTGCTTAGGACCTAACGAGCACGTGAAATTCTGCCTGGATGACGTACTGGATAACGGTTAGTTTTCTTATTTTTTCCATAGGTATTTATGATTTAGGGCAATAATCATTTCTAAAATATTAGTAGTAATTTCTTCAATATTTATTTTCGTGAATATATTTATTTATTTATTTTATATTTAAAAACACCTTTATAAATTATCTTTTAAATTAACAAAATAGAATTAAAAAAAAATTTATCTGGATCTTTGAAATTATAAACTCAAAATGAATAATTGATTACATAAAATAATAGTATTATAGGACTCTGTACGTTTTTATTCGCTTATAAATACATTTAAAAAGTACGTGATAAAATATTTTTTAAACGTTTTTATTCTTTGAAATTATAAACTTTTTTTTATTTGAAATTCTTTTACAATCTCTACTGGTATTATTTTAATGTACTATATGATGTAAATTTAGAATATTAAAATGTTATACTTTACATAAAATTTTACGACTTGTATCCATGAATATTACATTCAATTTTTTTTATCATTTCGTATTCCTTGATATTTATTCTTTGAAGATAAAAATATAGTTTTTTGATAAGATATATTTTTAATTAAAAAAATAAATAATAAAAAATTTACAATTTACAAATACACTATTTAAAAAAAGTATCTGAAATCATTGGAGGCTATAGAATTATTTTTAATTTATAGTTTTAGTTATTAAATTATTACTTTTAATTAACCCACAGAATCAAGTCATTGCGCAAAATTTATCTTTACCTCTAATATAATATTAATATCTGTTTAATGAAACTAATTTATAATTTTTAAATTTATATGAATATATCGAAAGCTCTTTGACTTTCTAATTAAATTATTCAATTATTAAACTATTAAATTGATCTATTAAACTCTTGATTATATGCTCATAACTAAATGTGAAACCGATCTACACTTTCCTCCCGATATATTCACTTTAAAATATAATTTAATATTGGGTGAAGAAAAGAATTCCTTTCTCACAATATTGTATTACGCACTATTCAATATTACACAATTTTGCTTTATTTTTATCTTGTTGAATATTATTTGTAACTTCGTATCCCCTGACTATTTTTAGCATTTTTTATTAAATTTACTTTACCACGCAAAAAAAAAACACTTGCGATAAAACTATCAGAATTGTATGTAAATAAATGTTATTTTAATCGCGCATTTATTCATATATTAATTGTATACTTTTTAACATATTTTTAGTATAAATTTTGTATTTTAAGTTATAATTAGTGTCTCTTATTAATTAATATTTCATGTAGATTTTGTCGCACGATGAAGCATTAATAGAACCACTTTATTATTGTTTTATGTAGATTTAATTACACATTAAAAGATTAAATTGAATTCCCTAAATTTATGATTATGTATTAGTGAATTAGCAGCAAAGAGTTTTGTTTAAGTAAATTGTCTAATATGAATATATATTTCAGCTATAAATAAATTGATCCATGATAAGGATTTTTATGTGTGTATAATTAGAGTATAAATACAAAAATTTAAAAAGTTTGAAAACATAAAAAGATGTAGTAGCACTCTCATGCATTATATAATTTAATCACAAGTCTAATATTTGATATGTAATATTTGATGTGTACATAACTATTTTCAATATTTATATTATTCATGCAAATTTTAAAGCTTTTGTAGCCCTTTATCTTGTTTTAATTTCAATCATTATGATGTAATTATGATTAGCATACAGTATGATTTTTAGCGAATTGCCATTTGCATAATTCCACCATGAAATTACCACAAAAATATTTTATAAATGATGCTCAACTCAATTATTATTATTTTATGACTGTATTGAATGTGTTTTTTTTATTTCATTTGTTATGTAGACGTCAACGCTCTTCCATCTAGAATAGAAGTAGCCGGGGTTTCCGTGGGTGCTGTGGTAGGAAGCTGTTTAGTGGGATTTCTCATTGGGTTGGCACTCACTGCACTCATGTGCTTTTATTATTTGAAACGCCAAAAGCCACGTATACCTGGTAGTCCTCATTATATCAGCAAGCAGAATCCGTACGTGACTGTACCTTTGAAAGAGGTTGGTATTACTTTGACACCTTTAATGGAAATCTTCCAAAGAGAAACTTTAACTAAGCCGAAAGAGATTCTCGCCGATATATTTGGCTAATTACAAAGGAAATCATTAACAAAAATCATTTTATAATTCGGACTTTAAATTTTTCCTTCTATTAGCTTCATTAAATTAAATCATTAAAAATAAACTCTTTTGTAATGTCGTTACAATTTATTTTTTCATTAAACTTTTCCATTTTATTTCAAAGACTTAATCTTTTTTGTAAAATATACATCGGAAATGTTCAATGATACATTTACTTTGATATGGCTTATAATTTTATGGTCCATGTACATAGATATTAATATTACGATACGAATAAAATATTTACTATTATATTCATTTTTAATAGAAGAAAATGTATGAAAGCCATGTTAATGCGCTGTTTTCGAAATACTATAGAACTACAGTAGATATGATATAACATTAATTTAACTTTATTTATTGCACAAACAACTAGATTGTCCAAATCAGCAATCAAAGTTATTGTTTCTCGCCACATGTAAGCCCTGAATAGTATTTCAATATCTCCCACGCTAGACTCATAAATTTCAAAATAATGTACGTTTACTTTTTTTTTTTTTTTTTTTTTTTTTTTTTTTTTTAAATAACTGCGATTCGAAGATTAAAGATTAATTGCATCAGCAAATATATTTTTCGACGAAGCTTTATCGGATACTGAGTCAGCTTTCCAAATTTTCGTAAGAATCCTCGATTCTGCGTTAAAAAAGTAATTGAAATACTTCGGAGCGAATGCCACGGCAATTCCAAGGAAAACCCATCCCTGGAATGTCGGATTCAATAGCGCGCACCCCCCACTAAACCACCCCCGCATTGTTCTTGTGCAGGTGAACACGAAACGGCAGCCGAGCTTCTCGGGTAGCACCAACGGCACCCTGCGATCCGGGAAGAACAATTCCATCATCAATGGCCTTGGCAGCCCCAAGCTCTACCCCAAAGCCCTGGAGTACGAGTCGGCCACCCTCAAACGCAACAGCCGGGAGCAGCACATACGGGCCGAGCTCGATCAGGAGAAGTACTACTGAAGGGGGGCGGGGGTGTCGGAGGGATTTCAGCCAGACTTTCATTAGAAGACTGCACTCGCGAATAATGTGCCTTGATATGCACCACAAAGAAAGAGTGAAAGAGGGAGGGAGGGAGGGGGAGGGAAAGAGGGAGAGGGGGAGGATGAGTGCGGGCGCACTAAAGCCAAAAGGTTCGAGATGGTATTACGGATTGCTTGGTTGATGCGCATCGCGTTTTTCATCTCCTCCAAATATGTGCACACGTATATCGAGAGTAACTTTTGTAAAGTATTTTTTTTTTTTTTTAAATGTTATCGGAAATCTCCATCCGGATTTTCCGCGGTGCGTGACATTGACGACATTTTTTATCTAGTTTACACTGTTGGCGTATATTTGAAAAATATGACTTCATACTCTAGATTTTATTGCGAAAAAAATATTTTATAAGAATATAAAATGTATAAAAAAATATTTATACTAAATTATATATATATATACATATATTTTATTTTTGAGAATCATCGTATCATGATATCGTCACGTTAGTTGCTCGTATTGATATTTGATTGTATTCATTTTATTTCGACTTGATTTTATTGAAAATTTGTTGAAAATATTTTCATTTATTATACATATTATGTTTATGATTTTCAACATTCATATTTAAATTGTATTCGTGATTCATTTGGTACTAATCACAGTTCTATTGAATGACTCAAATAATATTAACCAACTAAATGTTTATTATATTTTTATTTATAGATACCATATATTTATATTATTACATCGAGCTTTTTAAATCTGTCTAAATAGTATTTAAATATATAGCGTTGAAATGTATTATTAAATAATATATATATATATATTTCTACTTTTTATGACAAAGACTTCATTAAAAAACATGAAAATGTAAACTTGTACATCAATTCCAACAGTGATAAATATTATAAAAATCCAATAAGTGTACTTTTAGATATTTGAAAGACTTGAAATGAAAAGGTTTTTAATAAATAAGATAAATAATTGTGCGTTATATTACTCTTATCTAATGAATGAAATAGCTTTTTACTTTATAATGAAGCGATGTAAATTCTAATATCTTTATATTCAAAGGCGTTCGGCAATATTAATTTTAATCGAAAAATACAAAGCCAGTCCTTAGGCTTGAGATGTAATATGGCTGTTCGTAATTTTTCTGTCATTAAAAAGATATTTACGATTTGTTTACGTGCGCATTGAAAGATTATATTTTTTGTTTCTGTACATAGAATAAAGTGTATGCGTGTGGCTGTTTATTTGTATGTACGAGTACGTTAAATAGTTGAGTACATCCCCTCTCGAACGTGACTGGGCATTTTGTCAGTACATTTGTAAAAAATTTCATTTGCTCATTATTACTACTAGTTAAGAAATGCATTATTATTATATTTTCATTATTAACCCGAAAGCTTGAGCGTGCATGGATGGAATTAATGAGTTCATAAAGATTTTACGAATAATATACTTTGTAAATAAAGGATGTTTATAAAAATGTTTTTATACGCGTAAATTGATAAGAGAAAGGCATATGAAAAATGTATATATATTTTTTAACAAAGTATAAATAATATAGTGCCATGAGACACGCAGACAATATATATGATTCAAGGTGCGTTTTTTTTTTTTAAAAAAAAATTCCGCACTTTTTATTAATACGTATTCACGGGACAAGTGAGTTTTCCTTATATAAACAAAAAGCAGCTATTTTTACTGTTATGATTGTTAAAGAGGAAGCGGAAGATAGCGATTTATTGACTCACATTGAGCCGCGACCGCTTGAATCAGCAATTCTATTTCTTCTTTCCTGATATTCATCTGAATCGAAGCAGACTAAAGGGAACTGGACGTTTCTTATTATCTTCATCATTATTATTATTATTATTATTATTATTATTATTATTATTATTATTATTATTATTATTATTCGTTTTATTGTTTTTAATGCGATACAAAAGCAACTAGTTAATGACGCTCATGTCCTAGTGTAACATTAATTTGTGAACTTTGCATAATATAATATGCAGAGTCGACTTTGAAAACATGTATAACTGCGAAAACAATTGTCATTATTAAACATCGATATTTTTTGTCTCTTTATCTTACATTGATACAATAAAAATTGTTTGCATGGATTTTTGCCGTTTCACTTTATTCCAAAAACCTTAAAAATGTTATTTATTTAATAAAGAAATATTTAAATAATATAAAATAATAATACTGTTGAAAATGAAAGAATTCTTTACAATAATATACTTCGATCATCCATTATGATCTATGCATATATTATATTTAAGTGATTCATTAACTGAGCAATACGATAAAAATAACTTTGAAAGACATTTTTGAAAAAGTATGATATATTTTTTGGTCAATAGTAAATAAAAGGTTGTTTTGTAATTAATATTTAAATGGGCATAAAATTTGTCTTACTTAAAGTTTTATGATTAATTAAAAACTAATCGTATATAAATTCGTTTTTAATGTTTTTATAATTCTTAAACTAATTATAAAGATACTTAAATACTTAAAATACTTGAGTATTTAGAAATAAGAATAAAATGTTTCAGTTGCTTAAACTACTAAAAACTTAAAATAAAATAAATACTTTGTTTTTTTTTTAATTAAATTCCAGCATTCCGTGATCCTTAAGATAACTGAAAATAATCTTATAAAGCATTTGTAAGATATTTTGTAATGCAGAATGTTATTGTCTTTATTATATATAAAAATGTTTTATTATTTATATATTCACAAATGTTATAGCATTGAATATTATTATTATATGGTATCGCGTAATGTTCTATAGCTAATGAATTAGAATTTTTATACATTTCAGAAAATTTATTTCTTTTTAAAGGATCAATTATTTGCAAAATCCTATGGTTAACTGTATACATCTCATTATCTCTTATAATTACTAAAATATGCATAAAAAATTAGAAATAAAATTCTCTTATTTTTTTTTATTTTAATAAATTTGATTCCAATTAACGATATCGGTGTTTATTTAAAATAAGAAATAAATTTAAATATTTTTGGTATTTAAGATTGAATTAAAATCTTATTGAAATTTGATTGACTATTCAATTAATTTCATATGTAAATTAAAAATTTAAATTTAACTATGTAGCAATAAAGAATTCATTTCCCGGGTTAACATAAATTTCCAAATAAATGTGAAATTATAAAAACTTCATTAAATGCCAGTTTTCTATTATTTTATTTACAACTCTTATGAATATTACAACTGTAACATTATTTATGTATTTATCAATTAGTAACACATTCATTAATTTACTCGCCTTGGTATGTATAAATTTACAATATTTAATATTAATATCAATTGTATTGCAATGTGTATTCATTAACAATTTGATAAATTCTATATAATGAATATAAAAGTATGCATTGGATTATGAAAATATGACACAATTTAAGGGCAAGAAAAATCGATAATAATCGTGCTAATTTTTAATTTTACAGTATTTAAAAAAGAGATGCTTTCATTGCTGATTATTGTTAACATATCATAATAAATTGCCAAAGATATTCAAAACTGTACCGAATTCTAAATTTCAATTATTTTCTTTGTAGTATTTAAAAAATTTGCGAGTGTAATAGTTCATTCTAATTATGAGCAACACATAATGGGATTACGTGTAAAATTGATTTATATAAGAAATAAGCTTATTGAGTGGGTTTCGAATCTCCCGTATTAACAGAGTTGGCGTACTCCTGTGTTTAGTCGCACATCCGTATATATTGTACTGCTCGCTCGAATTTTAGTTTATATCCGCAACTCAAATTATTCCATTAAGACTCGCTTGTGGAGCACATCAAAATATACACATACTGTCTGAAATGATAACACGTGGGATGATTACTATCGATTGGTATCTACGTTATGAATTCTCCCACTAGATTGGTAATCCAGTTATAAGACGTGAGAAGCGTGCAATGCGTTCGCACAATTATAATCCCAGGTGAGCGTCAGAGATAAAAGTTTAAATTTTTATGTCAATCACCACCCAGGTCTTCCCCGTACAATTCGATCTGCTCCACCACGTAGTCCATGTTTGCGTGAGTGGGTGGAGGTTGACAGTTGACCACCATCCGGAAAAAGTTCCCGAAGCCTTTGTGGATCATCGGGGTGTAGCCGATCATCAACGTCCCTTTCATTATCATGCGTTCTTTAATCGTGGGCGCAATTTTGTAAAGTTTTTCGCGCCATTCCTCGTCTTCCGTTTGGCCTCGCATTTTCGGAGGTATATACCTGTATGCATCCAGAGGGAATATCAGTGAAAAACGTGCATTTTATTTTACTCGCAATATAAAAATATAAAAGGTGAAGGTGCTTACGGAAATGGTATATTATGCTTGAGAATGAAAAAAGGGAAGAATAATAGACATATTATTTAAAATCTCACCAGAAGCAGATGTTGGAGCCTTCGTATTTGGGAAGTACTATTCTAAATCCCGGTCGGTCTTTTATAACTTCGAAAAAGTATTCGGCTGCCTCCATCGCTACGTCCACGGAATGTCGGAGTCCTGTTGTACCCCGAGCTTTCCACATCAGCCAAAACTTCATCGCGTCAGTCTTTATCGTAAAATAAACAAATTAAAAGTCTGCATTCTGGGCCACTTACGAAGTTTACGAGAACTTGCCTTTCTGCCGCACTGAATACTCTTATCACCTGTATCCCAGCTGACGTTATAGAACTTGTCTTGCTGAAACAGATATTTGGCTCCGGCGCAATTCGCTTCGTGCAAGGCATTTTTACCCTTGACAAGGAAAAATGAGCATTGGAAGGGAGCGCCGAGCATCTTGTGTGGATTCCATGAGACCGAATTGGATCTGTGGAGGATGAATAATTGTAAACAATTGTCTACGTGCTTATTGTAATTGAGATAATTATCGGATAAATTATTTAAAGTAATTTAGTTCCCTCTCTTTATATATGCTTGTTATATCTGAACACCCAAATACCGGGGTGAGTTATGGTTTGTGTAACGTTTTAGAATTCTCCAAGTGTGACCAAGATGTCGAGCACTCGAACCGTGAAATGCAGAAATAAAGGATGACAGTTGCAAGAACAAGAATAACCGAAAAAATACTTGACTTTAGTTTGTGACCTCTTGTGTTCCGGAGATGTGGACCTTTGTGACTCAAGGCGAGACTAACCGTACGCGCGAAATTTTGCCTGCGCACCATCGGAAATGTGAGAAAGTCAGTGTTTCTTTGACAAGGGTGAGAGGTTTGCTGATACAACACAGTGTTGTTGAATAAGGGTAAATCAACTTTAGTGCGAAATGCCACATAAGGAAAGTACCCTAAGGTGAGATGTGTTGTGTCCTCAATCTGGAAACGCAGCATCCCAAGAGGACCAAAGAAGCCGAGTGTTAACCGCGACTGACGTGAGCATTTCCACGAATAATCTATCGGCTCTGAGATATGCGTCATACACTATTTATTTTAAGATAAAAATGAATAAAAAAATCCCTGATGTATTTGTTAAATAACATTTGGATATGTAAATTTATGTGTAATTTATAATTATGTACCTAATTTTATATTTAATTCATTTTTAGGCAATTATTGATTAAAAGAACTAATATTGGCAAAATCATAAATGAATGATTTTCATCAATTTTTAACAACTTCTATAATTACAAATATTTATAATATAATTATCACTTCTACATTTTATGAAAACCATTTATATTTATTGTTTTATCTCTATCTTAATTAACTTGCACCTATAATTCTTATCAATATTTGCATTTAATGTTATGAGGAATAATCTTTATTTTAATTCCGAAGAAATTGACAGATATCCAATTGATGGATTTTCAACTTAATATATTTCATATGGGAATGACATAAATTGTATCAAAATACTCACTTTTCGATACCTTCCAGGCGATTGCGATATTTATTAGATAATAAAAGTGTACCTCCCAGGCAAGCCTGTTAATTTTAGAAATTTTAGTTGGAGGAGGATTTGAAGAATACATTTTTATATTTGTATAGTATACGAACATCAACATGCATCCAAATATTTTCTTCCTGACAAACGGCTGCGATTTCATTCAATGGATCAAAGGCAGCCAAAACTGTTGTACCGGAAGTTGCATTTACGAAAAATGGCTTGCAGCCTTTTTTCTGAGCTTCCTTGATCTTTAATCTTAAATCTTTCACATCCATGCGTCCAAATTTATCTGACTTTATCTGCAATAACAGATTTTTTATGTTAGTTATTCTCGCCGATATTTTTAATTTTAAAAATATCTTAAAATATTGTACGTAAATAAGAACTCTATCATTTTTAACGTAAATATTTTGCTTTTCATGAAATATAAAATCTTACGGTATTCATATGAAATAAAATAAATCTTTTAAAGTTTCATTATAATTTAAGCTTTTGAAAAACATTTTGATTAATACATTATTTATTCAGAATATAAATATATGTGTGTGAAAAGAATACTTACTTTTTCATAAGATTAATTAAATGTATTTTATTTATTATATAGTAAAATAAAATTAATTATATCCCGTTATTTAAATTTTAATTTAAGAAAAAATATTATTATATATTATATGTTATCTAATTGTGGAGAATATCTTAATTCTTTTCTACTTTATTCTAATAATAAAATGTATTTGTTTTCAAATCGAATATGCTATTTCTATGCTTTTAAAGCATTCTGTTTTTGGAATTTTTTTTGAAAATTTTTAGATTTAATTAATACGTTTTAATATCTTAATCAAAATTTTTTATTTAATGGATATTTATAATTTAAATCGTCCATGTATTTATATTTTTTAAATATAGGTTTATAAATATATTCATCTGCATAATCCTTGAGTGAAATTAGTTCTTTAACTATATAATTATTTAATTTAATCTTTATTTTAATTAGCAAACGTAATTATAATTTTATTTAACTTTTAGAATGATTTTATGATTAAAAGATATAACTAAATTTGTCTTTTATAAATTATAGTAAATAATTTATTTTATTATAAAAATAAAACACGAAAAATATTTAACTTAAAAAACGATTTAACATAAAAATCAATTAAATATATTAGTACCTCACAGTATAGCTAATTCTATCACATTTGGGACTTATTCATATATATCTATGAAGACAGTAATACTCATTTTCATTTTTATTTAATGCAAAATAGGCATTAAAATTTATTTAAATTTTGGTTTAAATTTCAATAAAATAAAATAAAATGAATTTAATATATAAAATAAATTACATAAAAAATAATTATATTATATATAAAAATAATATGCAAATAATAAAGTAAATAAAAGGTTACGTGTAATACTACGTTAATTTTTATGGTATTTTTTATTCATATAATTTATATATTATTCCAAAAAATGAGTATTATTTGTAATTTATATCAGAGAATATCGAGTTGATAGGATGTGGCACGTAATATAAGAACTCGATGTGTAAAAAGAACACACGGATTGAGAATTTGATAAATAAGCGAATGATGAATTGAAAGTACTAGAATATAAGATAAATTATAATTTTTATTAAATAAAATATTTTAAAAGTAAAAATAATGTTTAGTATGTATATATGTATATGAATTATATTCTAGTCCATTTAAGAAAAAAAAATTATTTCTAATTTTACATAAAATCAGTCAAGCATTGCACTCTTGTCTTAAATTTATGTCGAGTAAGATTAATAAGGCAAAGATGCCAAAATCGTGAAAAATATATATTATTAAAAAAGTTGTTGTATCATCAATCCTAAATTCAGGAGATATAAAACTTTAATTAGAAGTATATATTTATGAGCTGGAATAGGTAGTGTACAGAAAAGATAAAGTTTATCAACTGGTAGTGATCGTAATGAAAGCTTACTTTTATCCCAAAGTTATTAAATTTAATTAATATGAATTCTAAATGTAGAGTAAATGTACTTTTATCATTAGTAAAGTGCCAAAATAAATATTTATTTATTAAAAAAAAAAAAAAAAACAGATTTCATAAGCTATTTTGATTAACGTAAAACAGGATAAACTTCCTTTTTGTAAGAGCATCAATTCAACTAGTTACACCGAGAATTACGACGATAAAGTTAATGTCGGTAATACACATGTAGGAGGGAGGAAACGACCAGAGCACCAAGAAGTTCCTCCCTCGCAGCATCTGATTACAGGGGATGATTATAAAGTATGAAGATAAGCGCGTACCTTGAAGATGTTATCAGTGCCGATGCCCAGCCAATGTGCACCTTTTGTGATGGAATAGTGTCCGTCCTCGCTGGTAAAAATAGCCAGGGCCGGGAGTCCAGTTAAACCCTTGGTCTTGACTTCGGGGAAGTAATGGTAGCGCGCCAGGACCATTCCGTACATGTTGGAAAGGCTGCCTCCTGGAGAAATAATTCCGTCGGCTTCGGGGATCGGGGGATAGCCGACCAAGGCGAGGGATTGCTCGAGCACCTCTCGTTCCAGTAATGTGAAGACGGGAGCCACTTCGTACGTGTATCTGGTGTGCACAAATTTCCGGCGGTGAGAATTCTTTTCTCCCTGGGACTCGTTTAATTCGAGGAAAAGGGTGGATCTAATTCAAACGGGAATTCCATCTCGAAGATGTAAATAAGCGCCCTCTAATCCACGTACAAATCGGGGCAAAAGTGGATTAACCGGGGCGCCGACAATGAAATAATATTCAAAAGGCAAGATTTAAGCTCGAAATCACTAGTTTTAAATTGGGATTAGTTTTAAAGTTAATTCGAAAAAGCGGCTCCTCCGAGGAAGAGCTCGCGATAAATTAGCGCTCCCGGTCACAGTCTCAACAATGGGGGTTTTAACAAAAATGTTGAATAGGGGATTTACTGGCTGGTGTTGAGTGCCTCGGTGAGCCAAGCGCCGGCGAGGCCGTAGACGTCGATCCCCGCGTAAAGCTGATTGTGAAAGTGCGGACTGAATGTTCGCACCGAGTATTGCACGATTTGCCGTACTATTTGATGGATTTCAGCCTGATTAGCGCCATCCTCGCTCAATTGTACAGAAAATTCTTTCTGCAACAGAAAATCAACCGAGCGTTTCCTAAATTTCCTTCGAGCTTCAATTTGCCTGCCTCTACTTTTGTACTTTCCCAAAGGGTGTTATTAAATTTCTCTTTAATTCGGGGATTTTTCAGGTTTACTTTTACGCAACTTTAAGACAGCTTGTTTAAAATATTTTCGTTTATCTAGAAATATGTAATTACTATCAACTTGTTACACTGTACGTTGCTTTAAAATTTTCTGGTGGACGTAAAGTTGGGTTGTTAAAAGTATTATCAGCTTTTAAGAGAATTAAAATACTTATTTATGCTAATTTCAGAATTTTAAGAAAGTAAATCGTACAGTATAATAAGTGCTAATAATATTTTGATACATGTTTCATTGTTAAATCAATCCAATTAATAGAAATTTACAAGTAAATTATATAATCGACCATAAAATTTTATGAATAAATACAGATTGTTATCAATTCCATAACTGAGAATTATTTTATCATTTATGATTATTATCGAATCAGTAAATAGTTAATAATTATCATTATCAGTATAAAATAAACTACTACACGTGTGTGCAGAAAACACGTATACATTTAAGGAGCTTAAAATAATAGGTTGGAAATTAATTTCAATTAGTAATCGCCTATAGTAATGTATAATAGACTTATTTGTGGATTATTTTCCAAGTAAATAATAAAAATATAGTATTTCACAATAAAAAATATTGTAAAACGATTATAAGTTTTAAATAAATTAATTAAATAATATGCTTAAAGCATGTATTTAAAAAAAATATTTTAATAAAAACTGCATTAAAAAATTTTATGTATTTATTTATAAAATAAAATATATAAAATTCAGACTAAACCTTTTATTGCTTTTTCTAATGGTGCTGTTTGGTCCAATATCAAATCTATTTTATGAGATATAATTTTTAATATTTATACAAATTATTTATTTATTTATTTGAGTGATAATTAATTATCAGAAATTTTAAGTTTCTGAGACTTTACAAGTATTAGTAGATTAGAAAATACACATTGCGATTAAAAGTTAAATTGATGTATTGGTTAATGATACATACTGCTATTGCAATTTGTGCTAACTGTATAAAGAAAGACAGAGAGAGAGAGAGAGAGAAAGAGAGCTAATACTGCTTACGTAAATGGTAAAAATGTATTTCAGATAAAGCAATATTGTGAAATTTTTAAGATTTCCAACTACTCCAATGAATAATTGATCACGTATCAAACTTATTAAATTTAAATTGTGCATATTAATACATATTAAATTTGAATATAACTTTAGCTATAATTGCCCATTACTTAGACATTGTTCAAAAGTTATATTTTATCGCAGATTGGGTAAAATTAACATGAATGTGATATAACATTATCGCAAAAGAATTCATGTTATCTCCAAAAATTAAGCAATTACATTGTCTTTAAAATTATGAAATTATTTTTTAATTACTTTGATATAATTATGATTATAATTAATTGATTGAAATATAATAAAAGTGTATGATAAATTAAATTATCGATGACGGCAGTTAAATAAATTTTAATATTTCTATAGTCATTAACAAAACTTGATTATCAGTCATCAAAAACAAAGAAATATCGATCTTAGTCAGCTCTTGGAGAGTGATATTAAAGGTTTGTAAATGATTGTCGTGAAATGAGAATGATACGAGTCATAGTGCAGTGTAAGGATGTCGTCACCAAAAGAGAGAGAGAGAGAGAGAGAGAGAGGAGAGAGAGAGAGAGAGAGCGAGAGAGAGACTAACCTGCAATTCGATGGGATGTAGAAATCGGATGATGGGCTGATCGGCGTCCAAATTGAAGTACTCGTACTCCTTGAGGACGTCGAGGATGTCGCGCAGGACGTCCTCGCCGTCGGTGGCGGAGTTCCCGGTCGGCGCGGCCATAGTTGGATCCACGAGCACGAAGTGACAGTGAGTGTGGGCCTTTATTCCCCGGCGGAGCTCGAGTGAAGCTACGTATTCAGAATTCTCGGGGCAACCCCCACCGCATCGACGATCAGACGGCGAGGGGGAAATCGTCGGTCACCAGCTCCGCACTGACGTTGTGCTGCTGGTGCTGCTGCTGCTGTTGCCGCGGTTTCTGTTTCTCTTGGTGTACGAGCTTCGTAACGCGATCCTCCTTCCCTCCTTTTCTCTCCTTTTTCGTTGGCCCGCCTTACCTTGGAGCTGCAGCAATCGAGTCTCTCCGGTAATCTCGCCGAGGATGAGCTACCTGAACCGGTGGATACACGCCCGTCCCCCCCGCCCCCGCTCCCGTCTGGCCGAGGCATTTTTGCGGTGGTTTTGTTTTGCGGCGGGAGTGCTTGACACATCGGTTTCCGGAAACACACATTTATGCCCACGAGATTATCCAAGTCTTTTACGAAACTTTTTACTCGGTGATTCAAGACCAGTTGGCAGACTTAAAGACAAAAAAGAGATGAAATTATGAACGTGGAATAGGTGGGTACATGCAGAGTTTCACGTTTTTGCCAAAGTAGAAGCTTCCTTTAGTTAAAAATAGAAAAACTACTTTATATTTTAGAATATCTTAAAAGTGGTTTAAGCTTCATTCAAATTTGCCTCGAAAATTTCAAAAGAACTTATTTGCATATTAGTTCTGGAATATTACTAGTGAAGATGTGAGGAAACGGGTTCAGAAAAGTAGTTTTAAAATTTTTCATTATAAAATCTTTTTAGTTATTTCAAATTTATATTATAAATGCCTGGTCTATGCACTTTCAACGATAAAACCTTTTTTAATTGTTTAATATGATTAAAACCCTGTAAGATTATGTACAACATTTTCTTACGTACAGTTTATAAATGCATTTCATGATAAAACTTACAAATTTTTAAATAATGCGGATAATTACATTATCAATATTTAATATATTTTACTTTATATAATACATACATTTAATAAATACATTCTTAACTTTTTAAATACAATAGCTTACATATAAAACTTTTCTTTAAATTGTATTTTTTAAATTCTCATGAAGGTGTTTATCATCAGAATATACTTAAGATTTATATTCAAATCGAATAAATTTAAGCTAGTTTACAATACATCAGATTTTTAATTAGTCAATAATTAGAAAAGTAGATAAAAAAAACGTCATAAATTTGAGTTTCAAATAATTTTGGAATCTACACTCATTGGTATAATAAAAAGAATTAAAATTCTAATTTGACTAGACATTTAAATTTCCCTACAAATATAATTATACCTTACAAATTATCTCGCTAATTTATTATATAATCAGATGTTTAACATATTATAGTTCTCATAAAAATTAATTATACATATATATGTGTACCATTAAGCTTCCAAGCTGAAAATCCAATATGAATTATAAAATAATCTTATTAAGAAATAGTTTATTTATAATTTTTAAATATTTTAAGAAAACATTTTTTAGGATTTTCTGTAATAATTTCAGCTGATATATTTAATGTTTTATTATTACTATATTATATCAAACATTTATTATAATAAAGAAAAACTCATGTTAATTTCAATATTAGAAAATTTAATTTTTTTCACAATTTTTCAATTAAATTTTATACAGAACTCGAAAAAGTTAATAATGATTCATAATTTAACAAAAAAAAAAGACTAAAAGTTTGATTTGTTACTCATTGTAATTTACTCACTCTGTGCTTTATGTTTTTATTTTTCTACACATCTATTGTTAGGTAAAAAAGTTATCTTTTATGTATGTTTTGAATATTTTGCAATAATATACGAGGCTATAAATATTTTATAGAATATAGATAAAATGGAAATATAATAATACTAAAAGCCTGAGTAAAAGAAATTTTTTTGTTTTCCATATTTATGAAACTTGTAGACAATTTAATAAAATAATATTTATTTGTATGAAATATTTAGTTTTGTAATATTTTTAGCTATAGTATTGTATTTTTACTGTAATGTCTGCTTTTATAATAAATCAATGTGAATAGACAAAGGAATAAAAATATTTTCGATAATAAAACTAATTTTATTAATTGTTCAATTATGATATAAACAGAAAATTGTCCTAAATAAATATTTAATTTATTTTAAAAAACAATTTATGCTTATTCAATTTTGAAATAATTTAAAGTGCTATATTTATTATGTTTGGAATACTAAAATTACCTAAAATTATATCTGCATATAAAGTAAGTTTATTCTAATATCTACTAATTCAGTATTCCAGTATATCTTTTTGTGTCTTCTCTATAGAATTTATTTTTAAAGTACGAAAAAAACTTTGAAAGCTTATACAAACTTGTTATCAATTGCAAAAACTGATTATCTAATGACAATTAGGAAGTTTATAATTCCAATAACCATTTATATAGTGGTGGTATTCCTACGAATTTAATATTGAGGTCAGATAATACAATTTAGTAATTTTGGTGTATTAATACTTATTTAATTTTTAAGTACAATTATAGCGTTAATCAGTTTTAAACTTTAATAATCCATAAACCATGTATTAATTAAATTATAATGTCATTTTTCAATTTTGTGAATTATTATTTTATTTTATATGATAAAATAAAATACCGTAATATTACCACAACTAAATTTATAAAATTATAAAATAATAAGAATAATTATATTTTAAAATAAATGATCAATAACAAGTAACAAGAAATATCGATTTTTATTCGAATTTATCAGACACAACAACTTTATTTCCTTATTTTTCGTAGTAAATTGGTAATACTTGATATTATGTGTGTCGGATTACTTTTTAGAATAAAATATATACAAACCTGTACTTACGACATTGTTTGAGGAAACAAGGTATTCACTTAGTTAATGAATGACCGGATTGTGCAGTTTCGCCAACTTTGACTCAACGTATCTTAACGAAGTTTGCTGCCTGCATATTAATGGATCTCTATGATATGTAAAATCAACGGTTTCGTGCCCTTCATTATCTGTTTGTATTACCTTCATGCACCTGACATTTGTCTACTCTGTGCTGCCCCCACTTCTTTTTAATTAGTAATCATTAATCAGCAGGATTCAGTACAACATATTTTTATATTTTTTAACTGTATCGTAGCATGTATTAGTACAACGAACTGGAAATACATTTTTTATTTATATTTTCAAATTATGCTTTATATTTTATATTATAATAGAATTATAAATAGAATATTTTTCATAAATACTAATCGGTATTAGTAAAAGCTATTTATTATTAAACATGATATAGTTGCGATTTTATCATTTTCACTTTTATGATCTTTATTCAAATTATTAGCCTACTAAACTCACGATTACTTTAAGGTTAAGGTCATATTACAATATTGATTAAAATACTCTAAGTAAACTCATAAACTAAGTCAATTACATTTTCATTTTGTAAGGCATAATTATAGATTGAGATATGGTGTAATTTATTTATCCGTTATTATCACGTCCATATTATCCATGACAGTAACAATTTCAGTTGATTAAAAAGATTTATTCTGTAAAATAGTTGCTAAGTTTTTAAAAAAATTTAAATTTATATATATAAGACATAAAATATGTGAGTTTTAAATAAACATTTGTAATTATAGTTTTTTATTCTTATTTTAGATTATAAAACTGATGTTCATACAGTTTACATTGTAAGGTATAAAGTAATTATTATATCTAAAAAAAATTCTTATATTATTTTTACTATTATCTAATAATAATGTGATGAAATAATATCATTGCAGAAATAGATATTTTATTTATGAAGTGTAAACAATACATATTAGTCAATATATCACTGAAAAGAATGGATGTGATATTAAATTTAAATATACTTACACGAGTTTTTTCGTTAAAGTTGATAATTTTAAAATATCAATCATCAAAAAATTAATTTATAGATAAAGTTAACACTCAATGTTTCTTAGATTAGATAGTTTTTGTAAAGTTAAAAGATTTTTAGTTTCACTGAATGTTTTAATTTAATACTTTAATTTTTACTATAACTATTCAGTATCTTTTAAAATTTTCAAATAATGTTATTCAAATTTAATTCTATAGATGCGAGACTGAAAACATTATCAAATGTCTGTGTTAAGTTATAAATATATTTTTATTGATTACAGAGTGTTTTATATATATACAAATTTCATTTCAAAAATATATAAACATTGAAATAAAAAATGAAACTCAAATTGATAATATATTAAACAGATGTACATTAATATAATTAATAATGTCAATAAATATTTTTAAACTATGTAAAGTAATATATTTCATATATTCAGAAACCTAAAAATGTATAAGAATATTCATAAAATAAATTAATTAGTTTCAAATATATGAAATAATAGTAGTAAAACAAATTGAAGAATGTCAAATATATATTTTACCTTTTATATTTTAAATATAAATTTACAATCAAATTTTCTAAATATAAAACTACATTTTTAACATAAAATTATTTTTATTTTAATGATAAAAATACTGTTTTGATGAATTTTTATTGTTAATTTCTTATTAAATACCAAGAGAAGCATAGAAAGTTTTCTACTTTGCTGAAGCTGAATCAGTAAATTTTATTTTATTCTATTTTAAATATGATCTTTTTTAAATATAAAATTTTTTATATGACAGTTGAAATAATATAAACTTTAGATTTTAATAATTTGTATATTTATTTACATTTGAACAATTAAACCATAACTATAAATTTATTGTTAATTAATAAATAAAGAATTTTAATACTAAACAATCAGTAATAAATATAAGATATTAATTAATGGGAAAATTAGATTTTTAATTTAATACGTGTGCATATTTACGTGCTTTATATAAAAAATTTTAATAAATTAGAATAACTATTTAAAAATATTATATTTGTATTTGAATTATTATTTAGATTTAAGTTTTTTATATTATATGATAAGCAATATAATATCATGATGTATAATATATGATATCTATGAATGAAGTTCAGATATTAGTCAAATTGATTTTCTTGTTAAATTTTACAGTTCCACGTATGTTTTTCATATAATGAAATTATTATTATTCACGATTTAATTTCTTAAGAGTCTTCCGTTGTTTGTTAATTTCAAACCTGTAAATCATTAAAAAATTACACATAATAGTATATGTACGAACATAAAGAGTAATATATGTAGTTGCCATAAGAAGCATTAATTTTTATTCATTTTTAATATTATTAAAATAAAATGATTGTATATAATGATCAATTGCTCAATAAAATTTGTTTAAAACATTAATAGCAACATTAATAACAAATAAAGTATAAAACGTAAATCTAATTTGGCATAAAATATAAAATAAGGTCCATGGCAGTAACATACAATAGTAAGTTAATTTATTAATTTTGTATAAATTTCATCGGTGTAAAGAGTGTTTTTAAACACATTTGATATTAATTTTATTTTATTGAATATTTATTTATATTGAATTTTATATAAATATATGCGTATATATAGATAAAATGATCTCATTAAAAACTATAAATAAAAGTATTATTTAATCAATAATATAAACAAATACATTGAGTATTATCTTATATTCTAATATATTAGAAGTAGTTTATGAAGCCGAAAGGTTATCGTATATAGTATATCTGAGAAAACTGAATTATTGAAAAATATACAATAATATATCATGTTCAGTTGGTTTGAATTAAAAGAAATTAATTATAAAGCATAATGAATTTATCAAAATGTTTGCAATGGCAAAGAAGGATCGACTCACAACCCATTTATGCGTATTAAAATGTATATGTTAAATCAAAACAACAGAATATTAATATTCTGTTGTTCTCAATATAAAACTTTCATTACAATCAAGGATTTAAAATATATGAACAAATAGATGTAATACGAACCTTCAAAGGCTCATGTGTTTCAAAGAATTCCTGTAGTACTGGTAATTTTGGCACAAAGCCCTTCATAGACGCCCACTCCCCATCACAAAGTTCACGATAGGTCAATTTGGCCATCAGCTTACCTCCGAGAATTCCAGGAGTTTTACAAATTGCTCCTGCACCAGTTTCCGATTCTTTTCTAACTGTAGCATTGGTTTTGTGAGGATCGTACTCGAGTTGCTGATACTTTTTGCGTAACCAGCTACTCAGATAATAAGAAGCACAATCACAATGCCAAGGATTCCGAGACAATCGTAATTGTGAAAGATTAACTATTTGATCGAATAGGCCTTTTGGAAGGTGACTCAGGTAATTACTCTCCAATTGGCTAAATTGCAGTGGTAATTTATTTTAAATATATATTTAATTGTAATCTAGGTTAATCTACATTATATAATGATCAAAATACAAGCGAATAACTTTACTAATGCAGAAGTTTTGATAATTAACAAATATTTAGTATTTATCATTTTTAATCTTATTTATAAGGTAAATTGTAAAGTACTGAAAAGTTGATAAGTACCAGTATTGTTTTCAGATTAAAAATTAATCTAAATATTTCGATGGTAAAAGCTAGAATCATTCTAAATAATAGGTTTTAGCTAAGTTGATTATTGAAAGCTCATCATAAAATCTTTTTAAAAAAACAAAAAAACTGAAAGATAAAGAAGAAAAAATTGAGGAAAATATTATAAATAATATATTATAAAAACCATTAAGACAATCAAATAGAAATAAATTAATAATTCGTGTAGCAGTAGAACAAAAAAACGAAGCTTCTTTTAAAATCATAACTATAATTACATGAAATGAAATCACATTAGAAAACATTTAGATACTGTAATTGGACAATTTTTAGTTACAAATTTAAGAATGATATAAATAAATGAATTAAATCTTATACATGTATATATACTAAATATAAAAGAATATAATAAAAAGTCGCCGTATTAAAGAATTTAATCAAGAAATGTTTTTAAACCACATGAAATTATAAACGAGATGAAAATGATAATGTGTTCACGTATATATTGGTTTTATTTTATAAATTAAAAAAATTTTATTGTGCGCATTGAGGATTAAATTGAAAATATTAAATTGAAATAAAATGTGATAAAATTAATACAAGTTCTTTTTATGACATACGATCCAGAAACAAAAAAATAATAAAGAATTTGGTTTAATGAAACATGAAATATTATTATGAAATAAAATATAATTAATATTTATTCATCTCTTAATTAATAATAATAACCAATGACATGTAAATTAATTCATTTATAAAGCAGGCTTTTTTATTTAAAAAAATTTTTTAAAGAGCTTCTTCACGTATAATAAAACGAAATTATATTTCAAAGAACATTGAAACATATCATATATAAATATTTAAAAACATAATCATATATAAATATTTATGAATATAATGTTTTATTTTTTATTCAAGCACATTTCATAAATAACAAAAATTTCCGGTTAATTGTAATTTAATTTCCAATAGTCAAATTAAAAAAAAAACAAAAAAAAAAAACTATTTGCAAAAGTTGAATTAATTAACACGACTGAGTTTAATTAATTATCGAACACCTCCACTGACTTGACACAGGCTATTATGAAATATCGAAAAAATTGCATCCATACTGTAAAAAAAAAAAAATGAGAAAAAATTGAAATGGGAGGGAAGATAATTAATACTGTAGTCTTACAGCTTTCGAAGCCGTGGTGTATGTCTGAAGCAAGAGGGATGAATCAAGCGTAGATGGTTCAAGTGAAGAAAGAGGGTCGTAAGATTTTCCAAGCCACTGAAGTCTTCGGATTCGAGTAGCTGTATACTATTACCATGGAGAATGAGCCTTTCCAGTGAAATCAGTGGCTGAAAAACTCCCCGGGTAATTTTCTTTAGGCAATTGTGACCAAGTTCTAGTTCCTTCAACGATTCTAGACCATAAAAAGCTCCCGGACTTATCTGTAATCGTGGGTAATAATATTTGTTGTGGATTATTTTTTATTTTATACCCTTCTTTGTGCTTTGTTATTTTTGGCATGTAATTTATTTTCATCATGGAAATTGCTTTTATGTAAGAACTTATTGTCTGCTTTATATTTTAATATTTTTATAAGAAATGTGGTATTTATACACGTAAATAATACTAAGAAATTAAAGACTTGAGGAAATCTTTTTTAGCAACTTGAATATTTGTTTCCTGCGTTATTTTATGCTTTTATTCACAGTAGTTTTAACAGAAAACAATTGAAGATAAGTTTAAACATGTAATTATAATGTAATGCATGAAATCTTAAATATACAGATGTTATAAATTACTTAATAATCTACGGGTTTTTAAACTATTTTTTAAAATGGATTATGAAAAAATGATTGAACAATTGTAATATATATAGTAAACTAAAATTTACTCCAAAATTTACTACTAAAAATTAGACCAAATATATTATTTATATTTAGCTTATGTTATGTACATAGAAAATTTATCAGTAATGTTATACGTTAGCATTACGAGTAATTATACAGTGTATCATATTTAAATTATTTGAAAAAGAAAAAAATAATTGCAATTATTTGTTCATAAAATGTGTATCGAATATCGATTGTTTTCGATTACATTATTAAATTATAGAATTGATGAATCAAAATTAGTTAATTTAAACAAATTTATTCACTACTAAATGCATGTTTTTTTTAACTAAATTAAAAATAAATAATCACTACTTTTACTTTTGAATTACAGATTAAAATTTTAATATAATACTCACTTATGTATATATTGAAAATAAAACTGTAAGTCGTTAAAAAAAGATTTTAGCAAAATTTTTTTATAAAATAAAAAGTATCAACAAAATTTTTTCTACTTAAGAGAAAGCATAAAATTGAATGGAATTAAATGTATATTTTTAATGTTCGCAAAGTTTAAATATTATTTATCAATTTTCTTAAATATGCTTTTTTTTAAATTTATAAAGTGTGTTATATAATACTTTATAACTAGTTAAACTATTTTTAAACCAGATCTGAATCAGCGCACAGTGCAAGTAAAAGTAATAGTTAATTAAATGTTGGTAAGAAAACTACTGATTTCTTAAATTATGAATTGATTACTAAGAAAAGAATAAGTGCACTTAAGGTAGTTAAAGTAAGGTTATTAAGTTGTAATTTCAATCTTTTCACAAAAGTGGTAGCAGCACCTTTTACAAATGAGAATAAAAATTTCCGTAAAATTGATAAAAAAAAAAAAAAAGGTAAAAAATACAAACGTGCGCAATCTGATTCCTTGACAGCTCGAGGAGTCGCAGTCGACCAAGTGGTTTGAGTAAATTATCGGGCAAATTCTGCAGCCGATTATCGCGCAAGTTCAGCTGTTTAAGCGAATTCAAAGGGGCGAAGAGAGTCTCGGCCAATTCGCTCAGCTGATTTTCCTCAATATCGAGCCTCTGCAAGTTTAAGAGGCCGGCAAAGCAATCCTCGGGCAATTTGGTCAACTGATTTCGCGATAATAGCAGCTCATCTAGATTCATTAAGCCTTGGAAAGCATTGGCAGCTAGACTCGAGATGCGATTTGTAGAGAGGTCCAGGAGGACCAGGGCACTATTGATGCTGAACAGGTTCTCCGGTAATGTGCGCAATTTATTGGTGGACAGGTCTCTAAAGAAAGTTAAGTATGCAGATTGGAATGCTCTGGCGAAGGTGAGAATTTGCACGGATAACTGCCATTCGTACATCACCAGCCCAAAAGTCACCATAATTTTAATTTTAATTGTTTGGCATATTATTTTGGTATTTTAAACGATTTTGAGCTTCGATGTCGAAAACCCTAAAGGTGTCGGAAACCCTTACAAATGAGCGTGTGTGTGCGTAAGTAAACACAGCATTCGTTCTTTTTATCGTTTACACAATACTATAAATTGCCGCGCGTATTATTTTATCTTCCTGTAGTTTTTTTCATATCATTTTAAAAAATATAAATTTTTTACGTCCGAAAAAGAATTTCTTTTTTATGTTAGGAGCGCTTACAATATTTCACGTAGATTTTTTGAAGGACGTACACAAAGTGAGGTAGTGTAGCTTGCTTTTGATTTATTTTTAGTATATTTTTCTTTATATTAAATAAACTAAAAAATAACTGAATCTATATAGCTACATTTATAATCCGACAAAGTCTTTGAAATAAAATACACTATTTCTAAGCAAAATATTTCTTTTAAAAAAAAGATAAAAAAAGACAAAAAAAACACTAGATATCTCAAAGATAAAAATAATATTAGTATAATTTAAAAACATACAGTATTTCTAAATTCCGCATTCTAATTAATTGATTTTTATCGAGTTCTCTGAGGAGATTTTTACTCAGTCTAATGTGCGTCACGTTCTGCAGTGAATATAATAGACTAATTGGCAGATGTTCGATTGCATTGTCATTGACATCCCTGAAAATATTATTATATGATAATTTACATCGACATTACATGTTTCGCTTTCAACTTACAAGGATATCAATTGATTCAGACCATCAAAAGCTGCTTTATGCAGAGCTGTTAACTGGTTACTGCTTATATCTCTGTACATGACATAAAAAATCATATTTCAAATATTGTATATAAACATTTTATGTTATTTTTATTTTAAAAAACGATAAATCCTTCAATTTTTCACATACCTTTTTATCAGAGACATTTTTTATATCTTTAATATTTGCCAATAAAATGTTAAAAAAAATTATGTTGTTAAATTTGAATATGTAATTGGAATGAACGTGTTTGGAACAGACATTTTTGTGATCAAAATGTAATTTATGAAGATCAATATGGTTTGTTTAACGTAATGAAATAAAACTACTTGAAATAATACATAAAATTAATAATATAAAAAATAAACAATTTTCTGTTTGTCTAAAATCATCGATTTCATTTTATACACAAATATTTATTGTAATATTTATTGGTTTATAAGCATTTAAAAAAAAAATAAATATTATAAAGTTTTTTTAGTTATTTAAATTATATTCGTCTGTAATACTCATATTTTTTCGTTTTCAATATAAAATATCATTGATTATTCAGATATTTGATTAAAGATTCTTTTTTGAAAGATTTCTAAATAGTTATATAAAAAATAAATTTTTTTTAAGAATAATGTTATAGATTTGCATAAATTAATTTCGAAGCAAATCGAAACTTATTTTATTTTTTATAGCTTTAATGATAATGTACAATATGTAACATCTATTAAAACGAAAATTTGAATAATTTTATTTAACCTATACATTATAATGAAAAGAATGATGAGAAACAAATTTGTGACAATAAAATATGCTCCTTCTCTATTTCATGACTTTATAAATTATAATTTTTTAAGAAAATTAAAATATTTTTTATCAATATTGATTATTTAAATTGAAAAATTTCGATATATTCAGTTAGCCCTATAAATAAAGAACATTAACACGTCTAAGACTTAATATTCAACTATAACTACATCAATTATCTGTGAATTTATTGTTAATTCATATGCATCCATTGAATATAGCTAATATTATTTTTGAATGCCGCATGCAAAAATGATAATAATAATAATAATAATAATAGCAAAATATTCAATTTGAACATTTTGCACCAATTTTTAGCTTAAATTAAAAAAGGTGTTAGTACTCTCTTTGTAATTCAATTACGAAATATTGATTAAGCTAATAAATTAATTATTCGACACGTGTGCACGAGTGTTGTTTGGATTTAAAATCCATAAATGCATTGATTTAAAAGAACGGACTATTGAATTAAAAAATGAAAAGAAAAAAGGAAGATGTACGACGGTCAAACTTGCAATTTGAGGGTGTCTTCGGGTACCAATTGGGTTGGTGGTAGATCAGCCAGATCGAGTCTGGAGCAAGATAGAGTCTTGATTTCAAACCGACACCTGCACGGCCCCTCCACACACACGTTCCACCTTTTCCCAGCTCCACTAATCTCCCAAACTGCAATGCGCAATGCCATTTATCGATGTGGACGACGTAGGTGGGATTTGTCGGGGTTGTACCTGGCTGCTCGATCGCCCGGAGCCTACGCTCCAGACTCGAGATCCTACCCTGGAGATCATCGACCAAACTCGGGTCCGCGAGATCGCAGCCTCGTTCCTCGTTGCCGCAACTCCCCAGCACCGCTGACAGACACACGAGGGCGACCCTCAGGATCTCGTCGTTCATTCTCGTTTCGGAACTTTACGCGAGGGTAATGAAACGAGTGGAAACTAACGACTGTCAGGGACTGGAAACTCGGTACGTGGAATTGCGTCGGTTATTAATTAAAGAGGCACGCGTCTGCATTAAAAGTTAAAACGGATGTAAGGGATGATTACTGGACAATGCCAGTTCCGATGGTCTGGTCTGGTCTGAGTGGACGACCCTCGATTGCTGCCCTTGTCTGTCTGAAACTTAATTGTTTAGTGTAGTGTTACTGAATTTCAGCTTTTTACTCTATCAATTATTTATCGTTAGACTCGACACAAAAATACATGAAGAAATATTTTTTTGTTGTCGTCGTACATGCAATTCTACTCCACTCGTATGAAAAAATATTATCACACCTCAAAATGTACAAAAGCTTATGAAAACTAAATATTTTTCCAGCGAATAAATTTGCGTTTAATGCATTTTTTGACAATATTCTGTTGATATATTTCGAGTTAACAAAAATGCTACACACACTAGATTATCTACTAGAAACAATTTAATGATGACTTACTAGATAACTAACTACAGATTGAAAACTATTTAAATTTAAATTATTGTATAATTTTTCAATATGCTACATGTATTAAATGCACATAAAATGATAAAATTAAACAGTAATTAATTTTATTGGGTTTCTGTAGTAAATTTCAGATTTATTATGTTACAATTTTTCACAAAATAAAATATATTTTATTTCAATTCTTTAATTACTTTTCGTTTTAATTAAATTATATTTTATAAAAATATATTTTTATAATTCTTTTTTAATAATATCTTGGTTTAATACTGTAATGAATCCTAATCATTTTTTCGCAATTAATTAATTTTAAAAGTAAAATGTAATTGTGATAAAGTGTTCTGGTAAATAATAATCACGCATTAATATGTTAGTTAAGGGAATTATGACTCGTACTCTTAAGTTGGCTTAAGTATGCATTATTAAATAAACGTTTTCCTAACTGTGTGTAAAAAGAACAGAATAATTATATTATGATACACTAACAGTTTTAATTTGTTTAATTTATGATTTTGTAACAAAATTAATTTACATGGTCTAAAAGAATTTTTAAATATTCAATATATTAAATAAAAAAATATTTTTAATTAAACATGATACTACAGAAAATTTAAAAAAATTATAAATTAAAAGTTTAGAAATTCATACATGCAGAATTTATTATTTCTAATAATTTAGTTTGATTGAATGTACATTTTTAGAAATTTCTACTACTATCCAAAATTTTGCACTTTTTATTTCTGACAAATACACTATATTTAAAATAAAAATTTTAATAAACAATATGGAAGATGCGCAACATCATATTTTACAATATAAATTTTGTATTTTGTGGTAATTTAGAAAACAATAAATGTTTGATGTTTATGTATAAATGAATACAAGTTAATGTTGTGTTAATAAAAATTAAATAATAATTTTTTTTTACGCATATAGTGTAGTGTCATTTCTTTATGCCGTAAAAGTGTAAAAAGTTGAAAAAAATTCCGATTTTTCACTTTAATTTAATTACTTTGTATACAGTATATATAGTATCCATGAAATTGTTTAAGAAGTTTAAAACTCATCCTACCATTTCAAACCTTTAGTTATTAATGCGAGTCATCAAATTTAGTCTGACTTTCCATTAGTTACCGAAGTGGTTTGATTTATTTCAATAAAAATACTCAATCATAAGATTCGATACTATTTTAATGTATATTAAGAATTTTTTTTGTAAAAGATGATGTACTGAAATAATTTATGAACAAATTATCAATAAATAATAATAAATAATAGAAGCGATAAAAACTTTTTAATAAAATATAAAAGTAAAAAAAAAATAATTATATTGCATGTATACAGTTAAAAATTATGCCAGATGTCTGCGAAAGACTTAATAATAATATTTTACGAGAAATATCGTAATCTTACAGGGTATATTTTTAAATTATGCGTAGTTTTCAAATGAATTATGTAAAAGGTCTTGATTATATAATTTTAAATAGTAATCATAAAAACATAAAAGTTCCGTTATTTTCTGAATATTATGAAATCGAAAACTAAATTATAGATATAAATGATTTAAATTATGTTTTAATATTAATTCAACATAATTTATAAATTAATGTCAATATCAAATGAAATATCATTAAATCAAATATGAAATCTAATTTTTATTGCTATAATATTTCATATAGTAGATTCAAATATGAATTCTACTTAGATTAAACATTTTATTAAAGTGGAACACAGGAATAAAGTATAAATTAAATAATTAATTTTTAATATGGTTAGAATTTATTATATATGTATCAATTATAAATCGATGGTTGTTATACAGGAATGTATAATGAAATATACTAATTCAAAATGTGCAAGATACATATTGTCACCTAGAATTGTATCATTTACATATGATTAAATCATTAAATTAAGATTAATAAAATATTGGTGTAAAATACATTAATTTAATACTTATTGAAATTATATTTATATGTATCATCTAAAGTTAATAAATGAAAAATAATAAAAATTGAATTTCTTTTAAAATATTAACAAATGTTATTCTTGAATACATTTCAGTTTGAAGGAATACAATTTTATTAAAATTGAATTACTTACACTACATATAATTTTATTTTGATTCTTTATATTTTTCAATAAAATGAACTTAATTTGAAATCATTTTTAAATTAGTTTAATAAACCAAAAAATAAATAAAACGTAATCATAAAATATTAAAATTAATCATTAAAATATTTATGTTTTATAAATACAAATATTTTTAAAACTTGTGCTTTATTAAAATATACAATGTAATTTCTGTGACAATGTAATTTTTTTTTATTGTACTGTATTTAGAAGAATAAACTATTAACACTTTTTGCATCTTCAATATTTATACATATATTTTATAATCCATTTTATAATCACAAAATTTTTCTTCTGCAATCGATTATGAAAAGATTCAATAAAAATACTAGTAAATTTGTATATCACTTTGCAAAAGATATTATCAGTAATTGCAACTATATAATATTGATTATACTTGACTAATGAAATAATGACAAATTTATGATAAATTTTGGAGTCTATTGACATAAACTTTAGCACATATCAACTATTTCAATTTCTATCAAACATATTTAATTAATTTTATTACTTCTGATTTTCGAATGCATATTCCTTATTAATAATTAATTAGTAAATTCTGCTGACAACCTGAATTTTCTATAAAAATATTAATTCACTTTATAATGATATTACAAATTTACAATTTATTATATAATGATATTGAATGAAATAAATGTATCATATGTATCATAAAATGTCATATAAATTACAAAGGATTGGATATTTCATACATTTAAAAAGGTATTTAACTGTTGATATATTGATTGATATATTGATATATTGTTGATTCTAAAAACATTGCGACCAAACAACATATATCTTGTTTTTATATAATCAAGAATTTTTTTTATAAAAAAAATATTTTTCGATATATTGCTTGCTACTTATTATTATAATTATATATTCAACATATATGACATAAAATTTGTAAATTTAAATAATAATAAGTAATGTTCTTCTGAAGACAAATATTTTTACACAATAATAAATTTAATAAAAAATAAATATGAACAGCTACTATAGATATAATTTTATGCTTAATTAATGAATCGAGCTTTTCATATTCGTGTACTTTACTAGCATAATATATGCGATAAATAAAGAATATTTATGTACAAAATCTAAATATTTTTTTAAATATGTGTTATCTTGTTATACCATAATTCATAAATTATTAAAATTTTACAATAATTTGTAGAATAATTATCTGACAATATATCTGATAAAAGATAAAATATTATAATAATATTATACTATCTATTTTTGAATAAGTATTTTTTCTATACGAAAATGTACTACATACAAACCTGCATAGGAATAAAATTGTTTTAATATCAATAATTATATTTTATATCATGAATTATGTGCTAATGTATTGCCAAATAAAAATAAAGTAATTGATTAGAATATTGATTTTGAACTGAAGGATTATTAAGTATAAGTCAATTTTGTTTTAAATTGTATGTAATTTTTTCATATAATGATTATAAGTATATTACGCATATGTGAACATAAGTGCACAAGCATATGTACAATTATTTTTGAAAGTATATATATACTTATAAATATTGTACAGGAAACTACACATTTTCACAAAAAAAAAAAAAAAATAAAAATAAAAAAATAAAAAAAAAAAAAAAAAGTAAATCATGTGGTATATAAAATATTATTGAGCTTATAATAAAATGGATAATTTATGACTTAGAAATTGTAAATAAGTCAGGAAAAATTAAGATAATCTGACTCCATCAGTTCCGGGGCATTCGCCTTTGCTCTTTGTTACCAATTCTGAAAATAAAAAGTAAGTTCATTTAAAAAAATGTATCATTTTCATTATTACTTTTATTAATTACTATAAATGTATTATTGCTATTCGCTCAAACTATTTTTCCTCGTGTGCATTTGAACTAAACAAACTTTTCGATTAAAAAGATATAGAGCAGTACGTAAAAACTTTTGCCCACGTTTTAAATCTTAGTGGATTTAATACTTTATGTATATTACCCAGAGCCAATAAACTGCACTATAATGCACTTTGAAGGGTAAAAGTTCGAAGCTTATTATCGTGAATTTAAATTGAAAATCACTATTACGAATTTCGTTCGCGAATTTTTTTTTTTTTTTTTTTTTTTTTTTTTTTTTGGAAAACTCGGTGAATTTTCTTAAAGGAGGTCGAGCAGCCACGAAAGCACGACTGGCGCACCAGAATACCCTTGATTGCTCAAAATCCACAATCTTTTCACAATTTCAAAAATAATTATAAAGAGATAATTAACGTACTCGTTCCCGTTTCGCAGTTGTGTTTGTCGAGAACACATTGATTTCCGAAGGTCCTCGGCTTGAAGGAGGCGTTGGTCGGGTCGTGAGCACAAATCGGGTCGAAATTGGTTGTGCACATACTGCCACAATCATTTTTCGCCTTCTTTGCGTCTTTGGCCTTTTGTATGGCTTCCTTGACTTCCTTGGATGCTGTGACAGCGGGTTTTGCCGTCGTTGGCTTGTCGGATGTTGGACCAGCCTGGATGCTGCTGATTAGGCAGACCAAGAGAATAGCTTGAATAAAATTATTGGGTTGAATTAGTATTGGCACTTTTGATTCTTCGAGACACAGCTTTTATAAAAAGCTCTTTACTCAAAGAATACTTTGAGACTTTTGGATTTAATATTTTATTCATTTTGAATAACTGACGAAAATGATTGAAAAGCTTGTTTATAAGAAATTTGTGATATTTTCATTCGTTAATTACTCTGAAAGATAAATTAATTATTCATTATATTTTGAAAGCGTTCATTACAGATTATTTGGAAGCGAAATTAAATTAAAAACAAAAAAGAGATTAAACTAAGCGGAATAATAGCAAACTTACTGACGTTAAAAGACTTGAGAAAGATTAAATAAAATTAGTATTTGACATTTTTATTTCAGAATATATTCAAAAAGATCTTGCGACTGTAGAGAGGATGTTAATTTAATGTGGGCTTATCCCAATGGCCTTGTAAAGGCTCAGACTGGATAATAATTTATTTCATTTCAGAGGGGATAAAATTTTTTTACATTGTACATATAAGGATATATATAAATTTTTTATCTTATTTACTAATGTAAATTTATATAAGTTACGTTTTTCAAATCTAATTTTAGATCATTTGCACATTTATTTGTTTAAAATCGTTCTTTAAATAATTTAGTTCGTTGGAGAATTCTAGTTAAAAAATATTTCATCATGGTACTCTCATAAAAAGATTAAAATTTATTTTTTTAAATTTATAATCAAGCGCCCTTAATAATAAAAAAAAATAAAGCTTTCTTATTTACAAAAATAAACTGTAAAGTAATTAATCTAAAAGCTGCAGCATATTTCATAAAATAAAGTGTTTACATGAATAATAATTTAAAAAGTTTTTTTTATAATGCAATTAGACATTGAACAATCACGCTTATCTGGAGCACCTAGTAAAGAATTTATATTTATTCAGAGTCGATCTTTATAGGTGTTTGCAAATATTTGAAAACACAAACGTTAAAATAATACACGCTTCGTCTAAATTTCTTATACTTTCTCGTCTTTAGCTCTTCTTATATTTATTGCGGCAAAAGAAGCAAGTATTTGAGTAAACAAAAATAAAATCAGAATGTATAAAATACCTCCGAATGCAAGTACGAGTTTCATATTGACTGTAGTTTCGGGAATGCCAACAAAATAAATCAGCCAAAGTGAACTGTGCTTTAGAGTTTAAAGTGCGTTTGTCAGTTCTTCTCTCGCGTTATCGAAGGAAGACTGGATTCTGCGTGACTATCACGGCTTTTATAAGCATAAGACTATCCGATTGTCCAGCCTCCCACTTCTCTTTTTCCCGACACGGGCCACTGACAAATGCATGAACCAGGTGAGTGTCAGAGAGAGTTGGCACCAGTTATCAAAAGTTTTATGGACGTCATTGAGGAATTTATTGAATTTATTACCATTGACGTCATTGTGGTCAATTTTATAATTCGTAGAGTAATACACGTAATTCCTTCCTGTTGATGTCTCTCAATGAAGTATGTTAAATACTGTTTTATAGGACTTTACGTTTGTTTTGTCGACCACGTATGTGTATTATGTAAATAACAAACGGTCATTAGTATTAACTTTTATTGAGTGGGTGAATTATAAGAATCATTATTTCGAACTTTAATTCTCAACAAACTTATGCGTAGAACAATTATTCTTTATACAAATTTTCCGTTCCGGCGTATTTTTTACGAGAACTCTTATGTAACTTCCAAAAACTAATTTATAATAAAGATTAATTAATGTAGTTTTAACTCAAATGACAATTCTGGCTCAAATATATTCAATAATATGCTTATACTGGTGTAGTATGAATATTTAAATAATATAATTTTAATACGCTAGTTTAAGTATTGAAAATATATGGTGAAATATCAATGATTGATTGGATAAATTATAGATCAATTATAAAAAAAAAACTTTAGTTTTCATTTGATTGTTATGATAAATATATTTATCAGATTTTAAATGAATTATTAAAACAAAGCTTGTAATAATTGTAAATGTACATATTAAATTGTTAAATAAAAAAAAAATTATTCATAGTTGTTATCAAAAAGTTAATTTAACATTATTAAATGTTATATACTAACCTCTTCTACCTCTATTCATGTAGACGTACCAAAAGAGACGAATTGTTCTTTATTAATTTATTACGAAGAACTAGATCTCGGTGAGTCTCGACTACTACATTAACTCATTGTAATTTTGCAAACTACTAAGATCTAGATTTCTATTTTTTCCATTACGCATTAGTTATGCAGGCTTTTAAGAAATCACGTTTTATCATTTTTAATGGACAAAACGAATAACTTGCATTCTACCATTCTAAACTACTTATATAATACTTTTGTTATTTTAAACAATAATAAGGTGTAAAAAATAACGCTATTATTGGTTTACTCATGAATTAAAAAAAAATTTATCATTTAAAAATGTTTTATTAAAATATATATATATATATATATATAAATATTATCTATTGTAAAATTTTTTGCATTAAAAAAATATATATTAAATTACCCAAATTTACTTAGGCAAAGAGAAAATAAACTTGTTACCTACTTTCAATAACTTATGATTTGATTGATTTAAATTGTAATAACTTTAAATATTTAATATTTTTATAAAATATATAAAATCTTAAAAATATATTTTCACTGAGAAATATAAAACAGTTAAAACTTGATTTGTTCGAGTTTTAAATATCAGGTTGGTACTAACTTAATTGTTGACGAGGTCGTTCCAGATTATAATCATTAAGGAAGTTACCTACCTTATAAGAACACTTTATCACTTGATATTTTTTGCATATACTCATTGTACATAAAATAAAGAAGAACTATAATTACTTATGTACTACTCCATTTTATCAACGCTAAACATCTTTAAAATAATACAATACGTTTTTTGGTCAAAAATTTATATAAAATTTTATTTTTTAATCGTCAGACATAAATAAAAAATAAATAAATAAATAAATAAATAATTAAATAAATAAATAAATAATGTCCAGTCAATTCAAAATAATTTTTTTATTTTCTTCTTGACCGGTGCTCCTGAATTTTCTTTTGTGCGCTCTGCTCCTCAGCAACATACGCCTTAAATACTCGTGAGTAATCCTTCCACGTGTCATCAAAACTGAACAATTTGTTCATAATTTGACATTCAATATCTGTACAAGGTTTTTCACGCTTTGTTCCATTCATATTCACACTCTCGTAATGCTTGATTGATTTTATGACAATCGATCCCAATAAGCGTAATTGATCTGCTGGAAAATTTGCTGTAAATTTAATGTAAATGTAGGAGATACTAATTTTTTTTTTCATCTAACATTATAATTTTTTTATAATAATTTTTTTTCATCAATTTTATTAATAAATAAATGTATATCATACTTGTATATAAATATTTAGGCTAATTTCACTTCTACAGAAAAAAATTTCTACTAAAATAAAATGTAAATGGTGTATAATTAATAAAAAGAACTAAATTAAAATGATTTATAATTCATCAGAACTAATTTTTTTACAATTAATAAATATAGTCTAATAAAAATATATGTAAATTTAAAAGAAATAAGTAAAAAATATATTTATGCGGAGAATTTGTTACTAAGAAAATTGACGTGGATCAACTTAAATATTTGTTCGATGTTTAATTAGAAAATTAAATATTGAAGCAAAGAATTCTTTAATTTAAACATTTAGTATAGACTGTCTCTTCAATGAATTTTAAATTCTACGGTTTAAATAATTTATTAATTGAATATTAAACATATAATATAAAATTCTATATATAATTAAAACTAGAAATTATTTTAGTGAATAAAGTTTTAAAAAACTCTAATATTTAATAGATACGTATTTATATTTTAATAACGTTTATTAAATCAATAAAACTTATATAAATTTTAGAGTTATATGAATGTGGAATGATAATATATATATATATATAAATATATATTAATTTAATGTATAAATTTTACTTACATGCATTACTATAACTCCGAGATAAATCATCATCGTCATCATACTTGTGTTTCTTCTTAAGTATCAACTTAGGTATGAAAATCAGTAGACAAATAACACCGATAAATTTGACGATCATCTTGAAAACAATAAGTTTGAGAATAATTTTTATCAAGGTAAAAGCGTCGATTTTCAGGGATATTGGCCAGCTGAAGTCTATAGCGGGAAGAAATGAAAAAGGGAAGAAGTCAGGTAATGGATGAGATGTACTATATGTCGCCTGCAACGATCCCAATCCTAAAATAATAACAATTATTTTTATTCTTTTCTTAAATACAAAATTAATTACAAATACATTAATTAAAAGCGTATATTTAGCGTTGTATGTTTTCAAAGCATATTATCCGATAGATTTCAACTATTTTCATACCAAATGTGAATATATTTTACATATGTATAAATATATATATATATACATACATATATTTAGTCAATATATTGACTAAAAATTAGGGGCTTTATGAATTTTTTACAAGAAATTTTACAGTAACGCATAATGACAAGGAAATGACTTGGTTATCTTTACGAATTTTCGAAATTTACGAAAAAAATATTTTAAATAGTAATTAAAGAATATAAAGTAATATTTTATATTAATTATGATCATTTTTATTATTATTTATCGAAATTTTAATCACCTAAACAGTATTCACTAAAATTTTAGTGTTTCTAATTATATAGAATTTATATTTTAAGATTGTTAAAAGGTCATAATATCGTAAATTTCTCATCTGTAAAGTAACACAGTGAAATAAAGTTGAATATTCTAATGATAATTAATTAAATATCAGTTTCTCATAAATTATAAACAATATATAAAATTTCATATATTGGGCAAAAAATATTTTACAATTTATTAATAACATGCATTAATATGATTCTATTTACATAAATATGAATTAATTTGAAATTTGTAATAAAATACGTACAAAATTACAAATAACATTTATTACATTATAAAATATTATTTAAAATCATTTTGATTTCCAAATTTTATAATGATATTCTTCTAACTGAATAATAAAGTAACATTTAATCAGTAATTATTAGTAATTTTATCAATAATATTAGGTGATACTAATAATATTATAGATTTTATAGATATATAAATGATATGTTATATATTGTGTAAAGTAAAGAATATTTTAGAATTTAAAAATATTACTCTAATATAATTATAAATATATTTTCTAGAATAATAATTTTGACATAATCTATAATATTTTAATACAAATTTCAATGTTTTAGTTAAATAGAATCTTTTTAAATATATATTGAAAATATAGCTATAATTTTCTATTTTATATTATAGATTTATTTTTTTGAAATATACGTGATGAAATTTTGATGAAATATCATTTTTATTATTTTGAATTAATTTTATCTTATTTAAATAAGAACATTTAAATATGTCTTATAAATATTATTGTTAATTCAAAATAATATGTAATAACACATTTTAGTTACAAAATTCAAAAATATATAATATTCCAAAATCTGACAATCTATTAAAAAAATTGTTAATACAAATGGTTATTAACACAAATTTTATTTATAATACAGTATTGATATAAATAAAATTATATAAATTTACATTAAATATAAATATTTATAAAAGTTTATCACTTCTGATATAACACCATAATATAATAGTGGATAATAATTAATTAATTATAACATATAGTACAAGCGTGTTTATAGATTCTAATTTATACTATAATATTTTCTGTAATTACTTAATACTTTATTGCACTATCTATTCGATTAATTACAAAACAATGTAGACAATGTTAATTTGTTACTTTTTAGTACGTATAAAATAGAAAATATTATAGTAAAATTTAACTTTATAAATTAGGGAATTATCTTTAATTAATACATAAAAAATAGTTATCGATGTTATTATATAAATTATCTACTCGTTTAATATTTCGTAAACTTTAACTGCATTTTATTCGTAAAATTTTACATCATACGATAAGAAATTTAAAAAATTTAAAACGCTCCTTGTACGTGAATCTAGATTTAATATCCGGAAACAAGAGTAAAAAAAAAAAAATTATTAAAAAAAAAAGATAAATTACAAAAATGTTGAACAAAAAAAAAAGAGAAGAGAATTGTAATATCATCTGTTATAAATATTTTTAGACATTTTAATAATAACGTTGAAACGTATTTTTATCGTTCAAATATTGCATACAAGAAATATTAATAAGCAAAAATATACAATGTACGTGTGCTACAATATGAGTTTTATCAAACTCACATCTGCTTCTGTTCTGAGCAAGGCTATAATTTCCATGTTAAATCAAATGAATGTTACCTTTACCTTTGTAACGAAAATAAATAAATAAGTAAAAAAAGAAAAAAAAGAAAAAAAAAGACGTAATATCCGATGAAGCGTGGCGTAAAGCGAAAACCCAGCAGCATCTCTCGGCTTCGAGTGAAAAACTTGCTTCCTAATTATACTGCAAGAAAAACAAAGTTTACAAGATCATACGATACCTCTTCTCTCACCTTGCTGCGACGTTCCGTAAGGAGGATAAGGAGGTCCATACGATGATGAGTATGATGGAGGCCCGTAAGAGTGCTGGGGAGCCAGGTTATGATTGTTATTGGGAGGCCCATACGTATCATAATTGTAGCTATCGGAATTGAAGTTGTAATGAGGCAGGGGGTCTGAATACGGGTGATAAGCCAGTTGATCCGTCTGAGTTCCATAAGCCACCTGGTCGGAATGAGTCTGGTATGGTACGGGTTGCGAGTGAGATCCAAAATGAAGTTTATCCGATGCTCCGTAACTCGGTTTCACCGACGGAACTACGTAATTGTTACCAGGTACATCGTAAGTATTTCCACTGTAGGAGATTCTTGATATCTTCGGAAGAGCGTCTGAGTAATGTTTGAAACAAAAAGTGTGACTACATTTCACATCTGACTCTCATCCAGGTCTTTTGTAACTTTCGATTGTATCAATTAATGAAGGAAGTAAAAATATAGCAACTATAAAAAATATTCTCCAGGAAATTAGATTTATAGCATCGAATAAAACAAAAAAAATAACAAAAAAAATTAATAATAAAGTTTGCAATACATGCCTGAATATAATTAATATAAACTCTATAAGTAGATAATAAATGTACCCATTTTAAGTACTTCAGTTTGATTTTTATTTTTGGTACTGTTGTTATCGTTGTCATTCCCACGATAAACAGGTCCAGGATTATACTCCAGTATTGGATATTTCGATGGAACCCATTCATTTTTACTTTTGTTCTTCATCGTGTGCGAATGCTTTAAGGCATCCAAATAAGTATCTTTGGTGTATATAATTACTCCTTCGTTCTGGATGTGATTCCTTGATGGGCCTGTACTTCGGGGAACAATAATGGGATCGGATAAACGTTTAATCTCAATGTTACTTTTGGCTTTCACCAAAGAATCTGCATTCAAAGAGGTTTTAGAGATACGTTTCTGCAAAATATCGCTGGCGTTATCATTGTCGCCATCTCTAGCTTCCATTTTCAAATGAGAAGAATCAACTGGCTTGGAAAAAGTATCATTTGTGTTCTCTGGTATGGAGTGGACTAATTGACCACTAATTGCAATTATCATCAGAGCAATGATCACTTGCCGTGATATATATGTATTGCTTCCCATGGTTCTGAAAAATTTTTCAGCCATCTGAACTTGTATAATTATGTTTATAATTTATTAGTGTTTGTTTTAGTAAATATAAACTTTGATAAACCATTGCTATAATTATATTTTACTATTGAAATAAGCAATTAACGATATTAAATAATGAATTTATTAATTCTATAATGAACTATAAATGTTATCGTTCTTTTCTTAATCAAATTACATAAAACAATTAATAAATATATATATATGATTTGTTAAATACCTATTGAAAATAAAAATTAAACCTTTCTTTGTTTTCTATAATTTTGTATAAAACTTGTAACAGCATCATCATTATTAAAGAAGCATTTAAAAAAATGTTATTACTCTTATAGTCACATACCAAAAAAATAGTTATTTAAAAATGAATCAAAAATTTTTACAATTAAATCAATATATTGCAATGTAGGTCTGTTTTGAGCCTTTAATAATTGACATCTAAAATGTGGCAGAAAACAAGGTCAGTTCTTACTTCCGTTCGAATGTGATATCAGCAGCTTTACTTGAATACTGATGAAACGTTTGGCCTGTGCGTTTCAATTTAATCGTATAACAAATACAATAAGTATTATAAGATTTAAATTATAAATTATCATTTAATATTTAATTTTTAATTTTAACGAATCTCATTCATTAAAATGATTTTGTATATTGAAAATTTGAATTGATCATAAATTAATTTCATTAAAATCTTATGCCGAATATGATTGTATTTTAAATTAATTTACTTTAAATTCTAATTCGGGTCAATATATATCGTAATTAAAGTGATTTTTTTTTTATTTATCATTTTATCCAGTATATTAACGAGTATATTATATAGTATTTTACCGGTTCCATTAAATTACAAAAATAATATCAATTTAAAAAATATAAAATATACTATTTTGAATCGAAAAATTTGGTGTAATTTTAAGCTGTATTTTCATAAAATATAAGTTTTTTTAATTATAAATCTTATTTTTATGGTATTGTATCTAAGTTATTTTAAAAGCATTTAGTCATAATATTTAATACATATTTAGAATATACATAATTGTTAGAATTATTTATCATTATCCATTTTCACCATTTCACATATGTTTACATTTTATATTTTTGAAATATTATTTTTTATTCACTAAATCACACAATTTTTAAATATTTTCTCAATAGTTATATGTTTAAAATATACCTTTAAATAAAATACATTCATTTTTATACTGGAGGCACATAGAGTTTTTCACATATGTAACTACTTAGTTATATGAGTTTGCATGTGTGTATGTTAATATGAATTAAAATTTGTTTTAGTTATAATAAAGTATGTTTAATTTAAAAGTATTTTCGACAAAGTCTGTAAATATTTATGAATTGCTAAATTTTTTACAAAAATATAAAGATACACATTTTGTAATTCTGGAAATATATTTTTCAAAGTATTCATTTATGGTTGTGATAACTTATTTAAAGCTGAAAATTTATAAATTGGAATTTTGAATAGATATTCATAGAAATTGTATTAACAAAAGATATGTATGTATGAAATAGAGATGTAAAATTTTTTGAAATTTTTTAAAGAAAATATGAAATATATATAAATATACATTTATAAGTTTAGAAAATTTTTCAATTGCCATACATAACTTTATCGCTAAAATTTCCATAAATATTACGATTTGAATATTATACACAGAAATTCGTAGTTATGGATATTTTTTAAATGAAATAATCGACGAATATCTATCCAATATCTATATATTTATGTTATAAATTAAAGCAGCTTTTATTCAGTACTTTTTCATAATAATTTAATAATTTTACCTTGCGTTATGAAAAAATTATACATGTATTGGTTTCCGAGATGATGAAGAAAACTATACTATATATGTACTTTTGTGAAATTAGATATCACCTAGACTCACCTTTCGTTGTTCACAACCAAAATCACGTATCCCAATCACACCCCTAAATGACACGAAGTCCTACTTGGACACGCATGGAAGAGAAGAGGTACACAGGTTTCCCCAACCCCCACCTTTGACCCTTCCGAATCCTTGATTTTCCTCTATTCGTTAAATCTGTGATGTCGGTTCCTTTGATCCTTTTTAAAGTTTCGGTTTTCTTCTTTTTTTGGTTTGTTTTGTTTTGTTTTTTTTGTCTTTAAGAGTACCGGCACCACTTGCTGCGTCCCGAACGTAACGAAGAAGGTCAGGAAAAACTCATCGGTGTCTCATGGCTCGCTCGCTCCTTGACACTTGCCACGACCCCGATCGAGGCTCGACGTATACGAAAAAACACACGGTCACCATCCGGGACTATATACTCCTGCCAGGGGTAGGGGAAATTTACTGGGTTACTATTTCAAGCGCAGTGCTGTACTACCGAAATACGCTCATGCGTGCTCACTTGATTGACGGGGAAACCTTCTGCCGCTCGATTTTTCCGTCTTTTCCGGGAGCTGCGGGAATTCCATGGGGGTTTTTCCGATTATCGAAAATATCGCAACGTTATTACCCTGGTGGATAATCTGGAGTGAATGGTGATTGTACTGTTATTATGGCCTTTGTTAGAATATAGTCATTACTGCAATGAATAAACGGAAAGCAGTTCATTTATGTTTTTTTTTTAATAGTTTTCTGATATTATCATTAAATAAATTGTATTGGTTATTGCCTAGCTTAATGTTTTACCGAATTTACTATCAGGGCACACAATAAGCGAGATCGTAATTGAAGATACGCAAACCATTTATTATTATTTTTGATAATTGCGAGAGTGTTAAATTTAATGGAGCACAGTCAATATTTTTTAATGCTATGCTTATTGGATAGTTGCTAAAATAAATTAATAAGCATTATGAAAGTGTGATGATTATTTTAGAATACTATGACACAGATACTTTCATTCTTACTTTCAAAATAAATGTGTAACATCGCATCATTACAGTTAAAAATTTTTCAAAATGGATTTTATTTTCCACATCATTTATTTAAAAATACTTTTCCTTGTACTAGTTTATATAACACAATCAACAGATAGTATGAATCAATATTTATTATCATAAAATTCAAATTTATTCTAATGATATTTTCAGTTTTATTTGACTTTAAATACGGTATAGTATTGATATAACTCATAAAAATCGCTGATTAAATAAATATAACATCTGATAATTCGAATTAATTCTTTACTTCCAAAAAGTACTCAAATAATGTTATTATCATTTAAAAGCGTCCGGCTACATTAGTATAGTATTATTTATATTTAATATCGTTTAATATATTTTAAAAATCAATCCTTTTGGTATTTAATCAAGTTTAAACAAATAATTTTATTTTAAATCGTGCACAATGTGCATTTATATTTAAATTTAAACATTTCCCACTATTATAATTTGGCCACGAATTAACAGTTTAAATGTCAATGTTTGATAGGAGTAATTGAAAAACTCACTATCTATGAACTCTATACTTTACATATCGAGTGTATCCACTACACATTTAAAGCTCATAAAATGTAAATACAAAATTAAAAGGCGTTGAGGTCTATTACTATGTATGAGGCGATACTAAGCAATAACGGTCCTTCATTCGATCCTTCGTTTCTTAAACAATTCTTCGATCCAGTGGCATACTTTTACACATTGAGCGGCATTGTTGCAATTGGTCTTCTTAATTCGCCATTCCAAATCAAGAACTTTGGGACACTAGTCTCTTTCTGGTTTTGCATTCAGCAATTGCATTTTTGGTTCGCACGATCACGTTTTTCTCTGGTAAATTTATTTTTACATATATGACAACTTTCAGAGGCTTTCACTCGTACGCAGTATAATTTCCTAAAGCACGTGTATTATTCGCTGTTCTGCATAAATCTGCTGTGTTTAACAGGAAGGTTCAGGGAAAAACCGAAAAATCATGTAAAAAATGTTGAATAACCGGTAGATTTTCTGTGATTTTTCACTTGCTAGTAATCCTAAAATACAGCTGTGTTTAAAATCTCGTTTCTCTATTATCGCGACATCTACGTGAATTTATTAAAATTTTAGCCCTATTAAAGTAATCCAGATATTCCTGTTTTTCTTGTAAATCAGAAAATGGGGCTTTCATTAAAAGACTATTATATTATTATTATATTCCACTAATTTCTTGCTTTCAGTATCATTTTTTGATATTTAAATTAAAAATATCTTTTTTAATGAAAAGAAACCTATAGAATAGTAACAATAATTATTTTAATTATTCAAGAGATTAACGGATTCTTAATTTAATTACCTGTATTAATTTTTTTATATCAGCTGCATAAAATTTAAAAAATAATGTTTTTAAAATAATATCATTTATAATTAATTAAATTAGAAATTAATAGTGTAAAATAACGATACTACGAAAAATGTCATATCTATAGAATTTATCAAAAATAATTAATAAGGCTTTGATTAAATCAACTAAGTTGTCATTTTGTTTATTATAAAAATCCTCTTTCCACACCTATTATGGATTTCAAATTTATAAATTAGAGGTTTTTGTAAATGTAAATTATCTGTAAAGTATAGAACTTATTTCTACTGCATTCAGAATTGACACATTTTTTTTGTTAATTTTATATTAAAAATATATGTATAAATTGTTTTAATTTAAGAAAATATCTTTTAAAATGTAAGTTTTCAGTATAATCCTCCTATATTTATCTCAATTAGAAGCGCTTAACTCGTTTCTAAGCAACAAAATCGAATTATTGCGCAAGCTCAGAGTACAGTTATTTTGTGAATATTAAAACTTGTGGATAAAATATAATTCAATGGCACTTTTTACAAAGTAATACTACTTTTGATTCGAATAAAATATAATTTCAATTATAAATATTATTTATAATACATAGTACACTTTTTTTTGTTTTTAAATTAATACTATTTTCCATTAATTCGATAAATTTTTTAGGTGGATCAAAACTGGTAATGCACATGATTTTGTATTTTTGGGGAAAGATATTATTGCTACTGCATCTGGAAATCATGTTATATTTTTTAATTTGTCAACGAAAGAAGAAAAAATTGAATATTTCAATTGCTCTGTGAGGGGTGAAGGTGTTATCTGCTTAGCCGGACATTCGGTAGATATTATAATCTTTAAATTCTTAATTAAAAATTAATTATACGCCAACTTGAATTATATCCACAATTTTAATTTATATATTAAAATAAATAGTCTTTTTTCAAAAAATCTAATTTGGTAAGACAAAAAATGAAATATATTTCTTTAAAGAAAATTAAATACATTTTTTATCGTATATGTCAAGGCATCAATAGAAAATTTGTTTTATTATTTAGAATGTTTATTGTAATTAATGTACGAATTTAATACTTCAATTGTTTTTAATTTTTTAATAAATTTCAAATACTTAAATAAGTAAAATTTCATTATTACTTCCAAATAAATAAATTAAATATACAATTATTTTAATCATACTATACTCCCAGGTTATTCCTATATTTTCTACAACTGAAAGGAAATACAATCCAAAAATTATTATTCACACGTATCCAAGCATCAGTCAAGTATCAGAATGCAAACTCGATGACGACCCCAGCTCTTACTCATCCTGTTGTTTTGTTGGAACTGAATATCTTTCAAGTTTAACATCGTATCCAAGCTTTCAATTAATTATTTGGTGCTGGAAAACAGGAGAAAAAATAACCAATATCAATACGCTATGTACTGATGAAATTCAATCGATTGAGTTAGTTCTTTTTTTCTACATTTCTAAAAATAAAATTTTATTAATGATATTATAGTATGCATATACACATTAAATCTGTTTAAAAACTATTTTCAGAGCCTCATTAATTGGATCAAATTATTTATATCAGTTTTTACCTACATCAGGTCAATTAATAACTTATAAAATTTACTCATGCTTAAAAAAAGTTTATTTAATTAAAAATTGTATAAAATCTATTGAGAATAAAATTTCCTGTGTTTGTTGGACAAATAATAACAACTTGTTGTTGTGTGATGTACGTCAAAATATCTTTATTGTTAGCAATGACGGAAACGAGACCCAAAAAATTATCTGTGGAAATCAAAACATAGATTTAGAACATAAAATTTCGATTATTTCTATTAGTAATGAAGTATTCATACTACATAATAATTCAGAATTAACTGTAAGTAGATTTATTTATATTATAATACAGATAAAATTTGTTTTTTCATGTAGAATACAATATTTTACGCATTTACCTAGTTAAATTTTTACACAAAAATTGTTGATAAATGATATTGATTTTCTTCACTATTCATAATTTTACTTTTTCTTTATATTTTAAAAATAAATTAATAATATTTTTTTATTATTAAAGCATACGTAATAATTAATGTTATTAACATTGTACATTGATCAAAAATGTGAAATTTTAAAAAAACTATTCAAATCACTTTAATATATACAATATAGATAATTATTAAATTTACTTTATTGCGCTATTCATTTAATGGCAAATATTTTCATGTGCACAAATTTTTTAAGATACTATTCAAATCTTATAAGTTAATTACTTTTTTAAAAGATATATATAACTTTAATTCATTTGATAAGTCATCATCCTGTACAAAATTAAGTCAATCAAGCATTTTTATATTAATTTATAATTATAATAGATTATTTATATTTGTTTCTAATGTTCTATTTTTATCATCTAAATTTTTATAATTTAAAAAATTTCTTTAATCAATGTATTTGACATGTTCTGACAAGCCGGTGTAATTGTTTTTTTTAAATATTACGTTTTTAATTAAAAATGTTTTCATAACTCCTATTTTTGACATTCAATATGGAATTTTTTACTTTTTAAAACAAAATAACATTTTTTCTAGTTTAGTTTCTTTATATTTAAATATTATATTTAGATTATTTTTTATTTACGCTTAAATATAGAAAAAAATTTCATATATTTAAAAAATTATAATTTCAATAAATTTTTTATTGTACTTTCATTTTGTTACAAATTTCAATTTACGAATGTTTTTATTATTTTTTAACACAAACATTGTTTTACAGGATTCAAAATTTTAAATACTTTTTACATTGAGTTTAGCCTTTTCATATTTTCTGTAATAAATTATTTTTTTATTCTTGTATTTTTATCAAATTGATCAACGGTAAGTTGTCAAAATTTGTTTTCAATAGTTATTTTGTTTCATTTCTTATTAAATAATCAACATAAATGTATTTTTTTAATAAAATCTTTTATAATTTTATTTTAAGTAACTATTTAATTTAATTTAATTTTAATGTTTTGAAATGTTAAATATGTATTTGTTAATCACGGTAGTAGTGTATATGTGTTTGCGATAGTAATAGAAAATAGATGTGTCTCGTTTCGTAGGTATCGGTAAGTGATAATATTCGTATATAATATAAATAATACAATATTTATTTTTCAGTGCTATGAACAAACAATAATAAATAATGATTTAAAAGAAATATGGAATATCAAATGGGTTATTAAAGTTCCATCACAAATTACAAATATGAAACTAGTATACAATAGAGAACTAATTTTACTTCAGAGCAAATATGGAAAAGTATTTGAAATGTCAGTAACAGATGATTTTAAACCTGATTTTAAAGAAATTCTTAATAATCACCAAAAATTCAAACTTATGTGTTTATTAAACTCAGAAAAATCGTATGGGGTTTTTGTTGACAGCTTGAATTGCTTAATGGTTATAAACTTATTTAATGGACGAATTACTACTAATTTTCAAATTAAGAAAGATGACGAAGGTAATTAATATAATATAAATTTAATATTCTGTATTATGAGAGCTAAAATAATTTATTCATACAAAATTTTATTCGTATTTTAGTAATTCATTTAGCATCTCATCCACATATTCCTTTATTAGCTGTTATTACTTTATGCGGTAAATGCATTTTTTTCGTCGTCACGATTGAAAATCTTACTATCTTAAAAATAATTCATTTACAACATCATCCGTTAAATAAAATCAAATTTTCGACAAATGGTGATTCAATCGGAATAGCATCTAGAAAACCGAACAATATTTTTTTATTAGAAACAGTAGTTAATAAAAAAATAAATGTATTTTTTCATGAAGATTTGGATAAAGTTGTACTTGATTTTTTAATTTTTCATCATGAAAAAATAATACAGCTATTAATTCTTCTTCAGACATATGAAAACGTTTGCATCGGTAATTGTATTGATATATATACAGTAAAAATACCTGGAAAATTAATTTATAAAAATTATAGAATTTATACACATGATTATTATCAGAATTTATATTATGGACCAGAAAATGGTTATGATTTTATTGGATCACCGTACCTTTTGAAACAACTACACTTTTTTAAATTCGAGGTATTTTTTATTATTACTCGTATCGATAATAACTTAAATATACAAGTTATCATATATATTTTAGAATAATTATGAATCAATTGTTTTATTGAATATTATTAATTCTAAACATAAACTTAGAAAATACGATGTATATATCAGAAAAAATTTCATTCTTACAAGTGGATTTGATGGTTCGATTATTTTGCGAGATACTCAAGATTTATCGAAAATTATAATTAGTTTTGTTGTACATAATTTTCAAGAAAAAGGAACAAAATATTCTATATTATCGGAATGTGGTAAAGCAATCGTTTGTTTAGGTGAAAATGGTAGCATAATTGGTCTCCAATTTGGGTAAGATTTGTTTTGAATTATTCGAAAATGAAACAAAACTTATATTCATTCTAACGTAAAATTTAAATTACAATAATTAGTCAATTAATTCAAATCGATGGAAATGAAGAAATAAAAGAGTTAATATGGAAAAATATAGATGATGATAAATGTAAAAATGAAATATGGCTAGAACAGAAAAAAAAAATTCAAATTATGCAATCATCTTCATTAAAAAACACTATATTAGCAGACATGAAATTATTAAAATCCGAGGTAATAAAATATTTTATTTCTATCAAAACATTAAATATTTTTTAAAAAATTCTGTATATTTATTATCTAAAATAATTTTATCTTATTAGCTTCAAAACTTGCTGGATTTAAATGAGAAAAGAAGTTTAGAGTTTCAATTACCAGTTTCAATGTTTGACCTTAATATTATTGAGAGAGAGAATAAAATTAACGCTTATTTATGACAGCAAGAAAATTCTAAAATAATATTAGAAGAAAAACGGCAGAGAATAGAAGATGTTATAAATTATATAATACAAAATTTTTGGAATGTTTTAGAAACACCTGATTCTATTATTTATTCCTGTAATGGTGAAAATTATGTAAAAAACTTTCCATTACTTCGAATAAATGATCTCGAAATTGAAGATTTTTACATTGACCTCTTTGATATACCAATTTTAAATACACATATAAATTCAATTGATAATACAAAATATGAATCAAATTTTGAAAGAGATTCAGTGATAAATTTATCAGATGGATCATCTCAATGTTTAAACATTAATGCATTATCAAAATATAATAATGATATTGTATTTTGTGACTCAATAGGCAAAGAATGGTTAAAATATAATATTTCGACAAATCAGTTATTAAATTTAGATTCTAATGAGATAAATTACGAGTTTAATAACTCTAGAGGCAATAATTTGAAAGTAAGTAATAATAAAATTTAAGTTATTAAATTTAATTAAACATATGAATTCTATAAATACGTTTAAGTTAGAATTCATAGTCTCTTTTGGTGTATAATTAACCACGTGTTAAAATTGAATTTTCCAAGATATATTTTAATGAGAAATTTATTGAAATGAAAAATATAAAAAAGAATTTACTACAAGATCATACTAATCGTCTAAAGAAACTAATTCAATTTAAAAATGAATTAACCAATTTATTTGGAAGTGTCAAAAATAATGAAAATACATTTGATAATATAGAATGGCATCCATTAGAAATCGAAGAAGATTTATCAATTATAGGAAAAGATATTTCATCCAACACAGGAACTGATGAATGTTTAAGCACTGAAAATAAAGATATATCTAACAATATAAAATGCGATTATGAATCTCAAGAAAATAAAGTTGAGGTGAACATAGAGGAAGACATAGAAAATAGGTAAAATTTAATTAGAAATATAATTTAATTAAAATGAAAATGTATCTTATTTAAAACAATTTAATTTATAATAGAATAAGAGATGAAGTAACGACGGATATACCGAAACCACATTGTTTGTTATACAAGGATGCTTCAACTTATGATGGTAATGATTTGGAAGATATAAAAACATATGAACAAGAAGTTGAAAAATTAAAAGTTAAGCGACAAAAATATAAAATTGACTTGGAAAGTGAAATTGATAAAATACAAGGTATATAATAAATATTATTTTTTATATTATTATAAAATACATCTGATTTATTCTTTTATTTCAGTTAAAATGAGAACTGAAATTGATAACTTTGATAAGCAATTGGAAGTTTTTGCCGTACATAAAATAAAAATTAAATCAGCAATATTACAACAATTTCTATTATCTATAAGCAGGGAAAAAAATAAATTTATAGCAGACTATACAAATAGGAAAAATGCTCTACAAATAACTAATGATTTGTTATTAGTAGAAAATACATCCAAAAATGAATTAACTAATTTGAAGCTAATTGTGTTTGAGTTAAAAAGGAAACATGAAAATCTAAAAAAACATAATAAAATATTGGAAGAAAAAATAAAAAATGAGTTTAATCATTTGCAACAGTCGACTGTGGAATATTTACTTAAGCAAATTAAAAGTCGACCACGAGTAAATGATATAACTTGCCAGTCAATACTGTGTTTAACGGAAATGAATAAAAATTTAATTAGTGGTGAAAAGTCCGAGATATTACCAAAAGAATATTTAGATTTTTTAAACAGCATTTCTGCATCAGATATAATGCCAAAAAATTTTCCAAAACATATAGATGCCGTTAATTGGCAATCACTTTGCCATTTACGACGGAATAAGATAAACATGGAAATAAAGGTTATTGTATAAAATATTTTCATTATTCTCTTTTTTATAAACGAGTATTTATTATGTATTGATTATATTACAACTTGTTTACGTTTTGTAGTTGAAAATTGCTAGCTTGGAATTAGCTGATGCTCAGCAAGTTTATAATTATTATTTACAAAAATCAAATGTAGCACTAAAGTGTAAAAAAAGTTGTTTAAAAGATAATGCAGAAATCGAGAAAGTTAATCAATTAAAATCTGTTAATAATTCTGAAATACAACTTGTATTAAAAACAGCACAAATAGAAATTAACTTGACAGATACGTTGAATAATTTTAGTAATGCTACTTTCGTAACAGTTGATCAAATTAATGAACAAAATAACAGAATTACAGAACAAGGAAAGAAAAAAATTGCTGTTATACAGAGATCAATTAGTTTGAAGAATTCTATATTATATAGTAATTGGGAATACGACTGCTTACAAATGAAATTGAAACATTTAAAAGAACATCTGTTAATTATACAGAAAACGAAAGTAATAATGTTAATTGTATTTCTTTTATTATTAAGTTCAAAATGTTTATCTAATGAGATTCCTTGATGTCTACATAATTAATGAAAGAGTTTTATCTTTGATTGTTATTTCGGTTGAATACTATAAGTGTGCATTTATGCTTACGTTCATTGTTTATAAATGAATCCAAACTTAGTGACTTTAAAATTCAAACAATGAAATGACATTTGCAGTTTCAATTAGCTAATAAAATAAAATTTTAAGAGATGCAAAACCGTATTTTAAATTGATTACACGCATATAAACGCACACATATGTATATATATATACATCCATTTAAAAATGTAATTTCAAAAAGCTAATATTTATACTCTTATGAATTTAAATTTCATATTTATATTATATTTTAAACCTATGTTTGAATACGTGAAAAAAATTAATCATAAATAAATACAAAGGTCTATAAAATAAAATATTTTCTTTATATTGAAAATAAACGAAATTCAAAAATTCAAAAATCTTTGATATTTTCTTTACAGATTGGAAAAGAAATGCAAACATATCTAATAGAAAGACTTGAAAAGAAAATACAGCATAAAAATTCAAATTCTTGTGATAGAATATTAAGATCAGTAGAAGAAGTAAGATTTTTTTTTTTAAGTATATAGAGATTTTAATTATTTCAGAGTCTATTTTAAAATACATTTTGAATATTCTTTTACTAGTGTATGTATTTCAATTTTCAATGAATCTACGTTTCAATTTTTTTAATATTATGAGTATATATTTAATAAATAAAATTATTGAAGAATTTTTAAAAACTAATTTAATACTAACTGCATTTATATAATTGCAGAAATTTCAAAGAATGTTAAAAGAACAAGAAAACAATTTACGAAGGGTTACTACAGAAATAAAATATTGGCGTAAAATGAACGCTGAATTAATAACAAGGATAGAACTTCTCTCATTGAAAAAGCAGGAACAAAGTTTATATATAAAAGAAGATAATTCACAAAAAAGGAATAGAAACTTTAAACAAAAATATTTACGATCAATTATGGAAAGAACAACACTTGTTGAAAATATTAAACAAAGTAGCAACGAACTTTTTCATTTACAGGCCCATTTGGAGCTACTAAAATGGAAAACTTATCCGACCTTACGTTCTAAAAATTCTTCTTATTACAAAAAGAATAGTTATATGAAAGAATGCCGATAAATATTTTTGAAAAAGATATTTACTGTACATGATTTATCACAATATTTTAATTGATATTCTATTACTTTCAGAGAAGAATAAAAACCATTTCTAGGCCGAAATTATTGACTGAATACAATTATAAAATAAAAGAAAAAAATTATAAAGTATGAGTCGATTTTCAAAGATATTTCTAGATATGTTATTGTGAGAATAAATATTACACTATTGAATTTTTTATTTTATAAATTATATTTCTAAATTATATTTTTATTTTTCTTATTTTTACCATTCATACATACAAAACATATTATAATATCTTCTTCATATTATTTTTAACAGTAATCATATATATTATATATTATATATTTATTTAAATACAGTAATATTTCAACTTTATACTATATACTGAATATTGCATATATAGTAATAGTACACTATTTGCATTATTTGTTACTTACAATTTTTAATTTAATGCTTGTGCATTCTCCGTATTTACCAAATGGTAATGTAAATTTACACTAAATTCAATTTCAAAAATATACAAAGAAAGAGTTAATATTCATGCAATAGTTCATAATTATTAAAACATTTTATTGTTAGTACCAGAAATGTACACTACCTAAATGTTCTAAAATTTCTACAATCAAATCATGAAAAAATTCTATTGTTATATTAAGTCTAAAACACGTTTGCACGCGACCAGAGTAATAAATGCTTGAAACAAAGGAGAAAACAAGACAGAAAAGAAAAAACCACGTAGGCACTATGAAAAAGATAAAATAGGGTTCATCATAAGCATAAATTTTGTGGTTTTATTTTATGTGGTTTTCACATTGTTAGTTAGAACATAGTTTCTTCAATCCTCTTCTTAAAGTAACTAAACAGAAAGTGTTTAAAAAGTTTTGTTGAAATTATAAAAAACACTTTCATAATTTTTGCTGTTCCATTTTTGTAGTAAAAATAAAAGCTATTTTCAGAGAAATACAAATATTTAAATTATCAAATGAAAATATTATTTATAAAACTTTTAATTAAGTTAAAAATGTTTGTTCATAACGTTAACATTTGCAAATAATTTTATAGAAAATTTATTTTAATTTTTACATCATAATATAATGAAGTAAATGTGTATTATTTAGTTTTAATTAGATAATACTTTCAAAGATAAACTCCAGAAACATTCATAATCAGGCAGTATTTAAGAGTACTTAAATTTGATTTTAAAAACAATAATTGATTTAAAGTTATAATAAAACTATATGAAAAAATAACTTGAAATTTGAAAAAAATTTTCCATAAGTTTTATACAATAGAAAATATATATTGGTAATTGTTATTGTTATTAAGATAGGATCCATTTAAATCACAATATATATATATAGTAAATGAAAGAGACTTTTTAAAAATACTATTTAACTACAAAAAAATATTTGAGAGTTAATTAATTTAAATTTGTTAACTTTAAATTAAAAATTCAAACACATGAAGTTAATTAAATTACAAATAAATTACTTATTACAAAGTTCTTTTTGAATGTCATTGTCTTGCAACATTTCAAAAATGGCAAAGTGTTCATATTATATAATACTTTTAATATGATATTTTAATTAAGATGAAAGATTTAAAATATATATAAATATAACCATCCACGTATATTTGCATTTCTATTATATAAATGTATTAAATCAGGATTAAAAATAAAAATGTTAAAGAAAACTTTCAAATGTACTATGATTAACATATAATATTGTCAGAGTACCAAATAAATTAAAGAATTTAGTAACACATGTAATCATTTTATATTATGCGTCCTTTACTTCGAAAGACTGTCTTAATCATTGGTCATTAGCTTTTAAATTTTTTTGAAATTAAAGACCAAGAGAATAATTTGATAAAAATATGTTAAAACGCACGAGAGCCGGGATAAGATATTTCACAGGAGTTCCATACAAGAGGTATATAAAGGCTACAATTGACTTTCTGTGCATTTGTGGCAAGAGATCTTTGTTATTTTATAGATTTTTAACATGTCGGAGAGAATATACGAGATGAGAGGTATTAGTGGTTATGCTGCACGGATGATTGTGGCGGATTCGCTATCATGCGTTAGAGTCTCGAAATCCCTGTTTGGCACGTAGGATGAATGCCGCTGTAGGAAGACAAGTTTCGCCGATCCTTTCGCCTTCCAGCATCCCAGAGAAGAGGCGAGAGCGAGAACGAGTGCGACGGCGAGAGCGAGACAATCGATTATGGATAAAAACCCGGAGGAGCCGAGCAGGAGGTGGACGTGGATGTGGATGTGGATGTGGATGGACTAGCAAAGCCAAACGCAAAGGAAACGACGATCCCCTCCATCCTCTCGATTCGACAAAGGAAAACACCACTCCTATATAAGGTTGTCGGAGGATATTCCGAGGCGGCCGATCCTGGTTCACTCTTAATCTCGAATTCTCCGAGCTCACGTTCGCCCGCGCCTGATAAATTTTTTCTCACCTGGCTCCTCCGAGATTTCGACTCGATTTCCTCTGGCTTGATCCTGAACCCCGGACAATGACGATTAAGTGGATATTCTTGAAATTACTGCTAGCCATGGCCTTTGTCCTGGTGGTCTATGCCAGGACCGAAAAGAAAGTGATTTGTAAGTAATTTACTCGAATATTGCGGGCGCTTTGTAAGCGAAACAAAGTGACTTTCTTAGATCACGCACTTTGCTCACTTTTATTATGGGAAAAAAATTCTAAGACTCTCTTAGGATGCTAATAATATACAATTTTTTTTTAAACCCTTTTTTGTTATTTAAAAGAAGACAGTAGACGTCGAAGGAACATTTTGATAAAGTCGTTTTCAGATTTTGCATGCACTCTTGTGTTTAGTTTAACGGAATAGCTTCAATTTCATGCAATGATAAATAATATATGATTTGCAATCGTAACGTATTATTACGTAGCCGGCAAATATTGGACTTTTAGAATTATTTGAATACATCATTTCATAATGCTCTAAGGTGCACATAAAAAGTGTTGCTTTTACTGAAATAGATTGTTTTTTAATATTGTAAACTTATTTACGGTGAAAGAAATATTATAATTTTTATGTACCAACATTTCAAATGTCAATGAATTTAGACTGTTAATTTTTATCAGTGATTAACAAGGCAAGATATTATCTATTAAATTGTAAGCTTGTAGCCCAAAAGATCGATAAAATTTGTAATAAATTATTTTAGTAACTATGCTTAACATCTTTAATATCATTAGGAAATTAGATATAATCAAATTTGAAGAATCAAGTAAATGAATTTCAATGAAAAATCTAGATGTATACTTTGAAAATTTTAAAGTTAAATTGTATTATCTAGGTAAGAAGCGAATTTATTGAAATGGATTGCCTACTCTCTTTACATTATTCATTTCAGATTAGAATGAATTGGAAGACACACAAGTCTTCTAAATCGAATAACTAATCAATCATTATTTATGCGCGTTCAATTACTTTTCAATTAAAAATCATAAATCGATCGACTGCATCTCGCGATGGTTAATTCCAGTGGGCATACCTCCCAACCCTCGACCCTTTAAATTTTTTTAAAGCAAATTCCAAGGGTTAGCATAGACAGAACTCACGCGAACCATAAAAGCAATTCAATAAACTTTCTTCCCTCAATTACATAACCTCATATAGTCGGCTGAATTTTATTCTTTCCCCCAGTCACGATGTGCGTGCCTGAGATTTATTGGGACGACTGCATACAAATGAAGGTTGACTCCTCGAAGAAAGGCATACCTATTTCTTGTATTTCCGGTCGAGACCGCTTCGAGTGCATAGACAAAGTCGGTCGGAAGGAGGCCGACATTGTTGCTGTTGATCCCGAGGACATGTTTCTGGCTGCCAAACACGAATTGGCATCCCGAGCTCAATACAACATCGTCGAGCAGGTAATTAGATGGAAAAAGCCCGGCAAATGGACTTCGAGCCTGGTACAATTAAGTAAATGAACATGGAATGCCAAGTGTTGTAGGTGAATTTAAATAGAGCTATTAACACTCGGAGCAAACAATAAAGAATGGCTGCTCGAAGAAAATTTGGTGAACGCTCCGTTGGAATTAAAATGTTCTCCGTGGTAACGAATGCTTTTTACGTGAATCAGACAGTCTTAATTTATCATTTATTAAGTTTTATGTTTTATATTCATATATTAAACAGGTCGAAAAAAAGTAAATAGATTAACTGTATTTATTAAAGCAGATTAGAAGATGTTTTTCATCATTTCACAATAGTTAATGTTAGAGTTCTTAATTTCAGAAAGATAAATGTCTACACTAATTAAAATAGAAATGATAAATTTCTAATACACGCAAAGTCGTTTATATTTGGAAACAAAAACATTTACTTTGTTTTTGTCACTGCAGTAATTTATTTGCAAAGTAATTAAAGTAGTTATTTAGTAACTTAATATTATTTCATTTTAATTTTGTATTTACGTACGAACTGAATGAGTTTCCTAAGTCTCTTAAATCATTAGGACTCGATATTAAAAATTATTTTACTTTTATGAATGCAAACAAAATTTTGGTAAAGTTATAGTTTATATTTACACATATTCATGTAATACGAGGGTAATAATAGTAAATTATATTCAAACTTTTATAAATAAAAAACTTGGAATAAACTTATAATGTAGTGAAATAATTAAAATATATAATGAAGATTTAGGAGATATCATATTAATTTTACATTTGGTTATTAAGCGAATATTAAAGTGAATAATAATACAGTTAAAAATATTTATTTAGGAGTTTTTACTTATTATATAATTAATTATTTAAATAATAGAAACATTTCATAAATTCTAGGAAAAAATTATAAATTTAGTTTATTTATGCCAGAAATTTCTTTAAATAAAATGTATCGATTATTTTATATAGACAACTTAATAGGGATTAATTTAATTAAGAAAATTTATTTGTAAGCTAAAGTAAAAAATCTATTTGAACATTTTTATTATAATAGTAATTTTTAAATTATTTTGAATAAATTTATAGTAATAATTGTTTCAATTTATACATAAATATTTATAAAGTACTGTAAAATGTATATATTTTTCTGTACATGAGTATGATTGTTTAAACATTTCTATGAATAATATATATAAAAAATTTGTAATAAAATTTATGATGCAGATTTTTTTTTTTAATATAATTCTTATAAACGAGTATAATAAATATAATAAATGATATTACTAAACCTGCAATATTAAAAAAAAAATGAGAATATTGAAATATAGATATTTCATTCGTTTAATTATAAATCTTAACGGTTCATTGCATCTATTTCATTTTTCTTGTGATTGATACAGTTCTAAATAGATATAATTAAATAATGTATATTAGTATTTTATGAATCTAGAATTATTGTACATAATATGTAAATATCTTGACTCTAAGTAAAATTTGATGAAAAAGACCTTTCATGTTAGTTTGTTAAAGGATAGTATTTGATCCAGTAAGGTGCAGGTCGAATAAATGAAACATATATATTCTTAATTATACTGACAAGATTATAATACAGTTTCTTTGGGATGTGTATACATTTTAATTTCTTTTTTAATTTTAAACTATTGTTAATTCCTGACGCAGGAAGCTTTACACATTTTTTTAATTCTTTATACAGTAATTTCAACATAAAATCCAGAGGGCGCAAAATAATTAAGAATATAGTTGCTTGATTTGTTCGATCTGCGCCTCACTGAATCAACTTAACTTTAACATCTTGACTCTATATTTCAAGAAAATGTTGCAAATCTGAAGGCACTTGTCCAACGTAGATTCGAACAAAAGAAGAACCAAATTCACAATATCGTTACGAGGCGGTCGCAATTGTGCACAAAAATCTAAAAATCGATGACCCCAGAAGCCTCCGGGGCCTCAAATCTTGTCATGTGGGTATTGGTCGCAATGTGGGCTACAAAATTCCTCTGACGAAACTTTCGGCACTGGGTGTCCTCATAGATCTGAACAACCCGGAGTACTCGGCGAGGGAAAACGAGTTGCGCGCCCTGAGCTTCTTCTTCAGCAAAGCTTGCATAGTGGGCAATTGGTCACCGGACGCCACCATAAATCAAAGATTGAGTAAGCACCTCTAGACTCAGTTGTTTCACAGATACAAATTGATGAAAAACTTTCGAGTCGGTAAAGCCCAAGTCGTACACTAGTCAATCACACCAATAACCAATTATTTTCCAGAGGAAACTTACAGCAATCTGTGTGCATTGTGCGAGAAACCAGATATCTGCGATTATCCAGACGCGTACAGCGGTTACGACGGGGCACTGCGATGTCTCACCCAGAACGGGGGCGACGTCGCCTGGACCAAGGCCATCTACGTGCGGCAGTACTTCGGACTCGAAACCCCGGCGAGCAACGAAGCCACGGAAAACCCGGGCTCTGCTGTTAATGCCGATCCCAGCAATTATCGGTACTTGTGTCCGGATGGCACCAAGGTGGCCATCGACGAGAAAACCAAACCCTGCACCTGGGCCGCGAGACCCTGGCAGGGATTCATGACCAATGGAGGTGTCGCTGACATAGATGCCGTACAAAAAGTAAATAAGATTTATAAAACGATTTTAAACAGTTCGGCACAAGTATTTTAGTTTTCTTTATTTGAATTACTCTTATGAGTTATTGAATAACTGATTTAAATTGGCTACCAAAATTTGATCATGAAATATAACCACATTTAAGAAATTAATTTTTTAGCTTTATGAATTTTACATTGAAATATACGAAAAATATAATGTAAATATTGCATTAAATTGTATTTTCATAATTATTTTTGACAAATTTAATCTGATTTTTATAAATCTTATATTGCACAATAAAATATTTAATAAATGTTTCAATAAAGCTTTATTGGATAACTGGTAAAATATTATTTGTGGTTTTCAAAAATAATATTTTAGTGTATAGAATTTTATACATAAGTTGAAATTTCATAAAAATTGTGAATATACATTTTTTAGTAGAAAAACCATAATTTCATTATATAAATTGAAAAAGAGGAAATTGAAGTTTTATTTATTCGATATGCGCATCGAAGTAAAGTTAAATAAATAAAATGGCTTTTATCACTAATATATTTAATATTGAAAATTTTACTTTTAATAATCTTTATAAATCGTGAGCTTCATATATAATAAAAATTATGTAAGAAATATATTGTAAGGATAAAAATAAAAATTAGCAAATAAAATCAATAATTTTTTGAGAAAATATTTTTTAATTTATTGTTTTTATTTTTATATTTGGATAATATTTAGAGAAAAAAATAAGACAAATTTATACAAATAAAATGAAATATTAAATTATTGTAATATTATAGAAATAATAAATACAAATTTGTAAGCTACTGTATAATATAGAATATTATTGAAATAAGCGATAATTAATATATTGTAATTGAAATTTTATTTAACTATCTGCAAATCAAATTTATACCTTAGATTCATAGCTTATTGTAATAAATTGAAAATATTGCACGGAAAATTTTTTAATTTAAGTGCATTACATTTTTTAGGAATTGACACAACTGGGAAAATTCGGAGAGGAAAAGAAAACTGGCTGGTGGAGGAATTTGATGCTTTTAAATGAAAAAACTTTGGCAGTAGCTACGTCTCCGGTTGATCCAGAGCAGCATTTAAAAGTAGCCAAATATATGGACGTTATAGCAAGAAATTTCGGTGCACCTGAGAGAAATGCAAGATGGTGTGTTTTTCAACCAAAGGCCTTAGAAAAATGTCGCGCGTTATCCAAAGCTGCTTACTCAAGGTAATAACATCAAATTAAACTTTATTAAAGTGTTGGAAATTGCTAAATAGTACAAATTGTGGTTTTTTTTTATTTTATTGCCCAATTATTATCGTAGACATCACTAGTGATTACGTTCGTATACATTTTCCGCTGTTATTTTAGTCTAATGCATATTAGAAAAACAGTTTCGGATTATTAGTAAACTTTATAAATATACCAACGTACAGAAACAGCCGAGTATTCCGGTATTAAAAAAGTTTTTATATGCAGAAATATATCGAACGAGCTTAATTACAATTTCTCCTTTCCATTTAATTAAGTGTATTTGATTAAAAAATGTTTAATTTATGATAATGCAGTAAAAAAATGAAAAAGAACGCTGACATTTTAACGTAATTTAACAATATCTTATTGATCAATACCCTAATTACTATAAAAGTGTATTACAAGTGTATAAAAAAGCACGATAATGTCACATATGAAAAATGATTGGGACAGCACTCGGAAAACCATACAATAACGCTCGGTTTTATAAATTTACAATAAAAAAAAAAAAAAAAAAAAAAAAAGCGGGGAGTGGCCAGTTGAAAAAGAAAATCCTCCAGAATTTAAAGAATAGGGGTTGTCCTTTAGAGATGCGAGACCGAGGTTCGACTGTATATTAGAAAAGGACGAGGAGGCGTGCTTGAAGGCTCTTCGGGACGACGGAGCTGACCTCCTCGTCCTCAGCGGAGAGAAGGTCGATAGTGCCATGAGGAACTACAATGTGAAACCAATTGTCGCGGAGTCTTATGGACCCGGGGAGAGCGAATTCAGCGAGAGACCTGCGGTCGCCGTCATAAAACGGGGCAGCTACATCAAGTCCTTGCGTAAGTCATTTTTTGCATGTGCTGTTTGGCAATTGCGGGGTATGGGGTGGGGCGGGGGAAAGGGAGGCTCCTCAAGTCCTCTAATTATTATTATATTTCATGGCTATTCCAGGGAAGTGTCGTTGCTCTGGCAGAAACTTTTTATCCTCACTGTTCCCCTGTTATATCCTCTCTCGTGTCAGATTTTAAAACACATTTGGAACTTTGAGTTCTTCTTTTGCTTGACTAACTGGGAAACATGTTTTGTGTACGTGATTGTAAGGACATGTGAATCTACGTCTAGTTGCTTGAGCAACAATCGATGATAAAGAAATAATAGTTGGAACGTGGGCTTAATGCTAAAAGTTTATTTCTGTACTTTTTTTTAAGTATTCCATTCAATTGCCAATTGTTTCATAAAAAATTTACAAGGATAATAGCGATTTTTTATACGAAACTTTTTATAAGAAACTTTATTTATCAAATAATTATTTTTAATGGTAACATATTTATTCAGCAAAGTAAAACCGGGAAAAGCCATAAAATATGTTTCACTAATTTATAAAAAAACTGAGATAATAGTCGTTGAAAAAAAAAAAATTTTCATATTACATATAACTCAAATTTTCAATCCGGTTTTTAAAATTTTTTTGCTTTTACTATTAAATGTTACCAAAAACATTTTTTCCATACTTTGAATAGTTGCGCGAATATCATTTATCTTGCGTCTAAAAGTTTTCATTGAAATTCATTAATTACACTACCCACATTTCTTACGCGACAGAAAATTCTACAATAATTAATTGCTTTAAATGTAAGAGTATCAACGTATCCACTTATATTTAATATTTCTAACAAATTTTATTTTCAATGATTATCGAGCTATAAGAGAGGACAACCTTTTGGTTAATAAACTTTCTCATTAAATCCAATCGATAAATTCATGTTTAAAAAATGAACTTGTACCGCGAGTGTTGTAATAATAGAAATGAAAATTATTATTATTATTATTATTATTATTATTATTGTTGTTGTTGTTGTTGTTGTTGTTGTTGTTGTATAAAAAGTGCAACCACTCGTGTGAATTTAATTTTTTAAGTATAATTCAAGTAAATAATATAAGAGTGGAGGTTCGTCCCGCATCATATAAAAAGCGTAAAAGTAATGTTCTCCTGTTTTTCGGATTTTGTCGCAGGCCACCTAAAGGGGAAAAATTCTTGTCACAGTGGCTATAAACAAGATTTTGCCGGTTGGATAGCGCCGGTGCATGCGATGAAAAACGTACACCTGATTAATTCCGAAAAAGATATTGCTGAATTTTTTGTGAAATCATGCGTGCCTGGAGCTGACAGAGACTCGACACTTTGCAGCCTCTGCATAGGAAATTTGGCATCCAAGGACGAGAATCTTGCTGAAATTACAAAATGCAGTTCAACAGAGGCAGAAGATTATAAGGGCGGACGTGGAGCTCTTAAGTATGTATAGAATACAGCGATCCTTCCTCCCCGTACGTGAAAAAATTCAGTTTTGAGTTTTTCCGATGGACAAAAAAAGCTTTAAGCGTAAATCAGAAAATTCGGACAATGGCATTATTTACTGCGGTCTTTTTTAAAACAAATTCAACGGCATGAATTAGTCCGCTTAAACATTAGGTGTATATTGTTTTTGACAAAAGTACAGATTTAATGTACATGTAATTCGTAAATGGAAGTATAACGAGAGTAAATGCAATTAAACATTTTACGGCATTGAGTATTTTATCCGTAAAATATGAAAATAACCTTTAAAAGTATCAGTATTTATTTTTTAATTTAATTTTCAAAATAGCATTTTTCAATTAATCAATTTTTAGTATAAACCATAATTACATACATGCATCTAATTAAATGTATTAAATATTGAACACAATTTTCAAAATAAATTATGTTATTATTCCATAAAAATATATTAAAAAAATACGTTATTTACCAAAATAATTTTAATTACTTCTATGTTATTTATAATAATAAATGAATTCAATACATTTGTAGATTAAAGGAACCATAAAAAAGTAATGTTTAAAATAAAAATTGAAATTATCAATGTGTATAATGATGTCCAATAACCGTTGATTGATAATTGAAAAAGAAAAGGATAACCGGGAAAGGTTGAGAAGGAGGGGAAGTACCAAAGAAAATTCATTTAGAGGGTTGATGATCTTGTATTTTACTCGCGTAAAAATTACAAATGTAACTCAACGGTATTAGCCAAATACAAAATTATCATATTTTAACTTGTTACTGAGATTTGCAATAACAAAGCAGAATAATAGTAAATTAACCGCGAACCGACAACCTTGAGATTAGTTCGCGACGTTGTCAAACTTATTTTCGCGACTTTTCACGGTATCGGTGCTTGGTAACATCAGTCCCGAACAGCAACAGCTCGATAAAAGTCATCTTTTTGTCAGAGGTTGGTTTTCAAAATAAATAACCTCAAGTGGTCGGTTGCGACTCACTTGACTCTCTTGAATTCTAAACACTACCTTTTCGTGTATAGTTAATAGTTAAATTCATTTTTTATCTATACCTGTATACATTATTTGATATAAAACTGTTTACTTAAATATATATGTAATATTATGTGCAATAAATTTATAATATATTACAGTGCTTTTATAAAATATTCTTGAGGTCATTAATTATTAAACTACATTATATAAGTATATTCAATAAAGTATAAACTCCCGATGGCTTTTGTGGTAAACAGTATTTTACCATTGAAATATGGCTTAGTTTTTAAAAATAAAATAAAAAATAAATCAATATAAAGATAGGATAAAATTATTATTATTTAAAATTCTATTTATATTTCAGATGCTTGCTAGAAGGTAAAGGCCAAGTAGCTTTTATTCCATTCAATGCTCTCAAGCAAGGTAAGCGCTTATAAAATTTCTATTCTCATAAATAAAACATCTTCTTTAAAATTATATAAGATATTGTCATAAAACATTATTATTACTTATCTTTTTCAACACTATCTAATAACTTTTATTACTATTTTCACCATAAATTATTCTGTAAGATAACTAAAGTAGATCGTGTAATATTTTACTGCTCTTCTATTGTTTATGACTGTGAAACTTATAAGCTACAAATAAGCTATTATAAAAAAAAAAAACAATGTTTAGAAGTAAACAACTTTCAACAAAATATGAAATATTTATATTAGATGAATGCAATAAATAAATTTCATAAATGTTTTTTCGGTCTAGAAAACACAACAAAGAGTTCCGACTTTAACTTGGTTTGTCCAAATGGTGGTATTGCTTCGGTTGATGATTGGTATCGATGTAATTTTGGTATGGAACCACCTCGGGTCATCGTCAGTTTTGCTGGAAAATCTGCAAATGCGTTGGAAGAACTGACGCACGGAATTTTGGCGGCTAGTAGCTTGTATTCTAAAAATCCTGATTTCCTCCGACTTTTTGGTACTTGGGCTGGACAGTCGGACGTCCTCTTTAAGGTATGGTGATTAATCTCGTAATTAGCGAATACATTAAAATTATTAGCAAACAATTTGACGAAAAATTAATTAAATTTATTTTATCACTTTTTAGAATGTAAACTACATAATATTGACAGTTACTTTGTGTAATTTAAGTTTATTTCATTTGAGTTAAAAAAGAACAGAATTATTTTGTTTATTACTTATTGCTTTTATTTATAGAATTTAATTTATGCATTCAAATACTTTAATTGATACAAAATTAATGCTTTGAATACATTTTATCTCTGTTAGAAATAAAAATTATTAAATAATACAGAATATGATCGATTATTCACCTATTTATTGTATTAATTTACATAATTGATTTGATTAGCATAATTACACAAGACTTTCTCGGTGTATAAATAAATAAAGTACAAATTTTTTAACACCATTCTTAAATTAACATATTTCTCTTGTACAGAAGATTTTTTCGCAAGCATAATTATTATAACAATTTCATTTACTAAGTTTTCTTAATACATTAATACTATCGTTTTCTTCCAGGATGAGACGTTACGTTTAATATCTATTGATAATTCTTGGAATCATTGGAAACTCTGGGCCACAATTCAAAAAGAATATGAATATTAATTTCGATAACGGCTGATTACAATATATAAACGACACAAATATTTTTCTACTCTCGTCGAACCTCATTGCACTAAAAGTCTGACAATACAATCATATATTCCTAATTATTATTCACAATAACTTTTTCTAAGATTGTTGTCACAAATATACACCGATCGTTTGCTCTGTTTCCTCTTTTCTGTAACTACTATTTTACACTGGATTATTTTTATTTATAGAGGTCAGAGCAATTTCGGAAAAACATAATTAAATACGACGTCTGCAAAAAAAGCAGAAACATTACTGCACTATCAATGTTTCACCTTTAAAATGAAATCATCAATGAAATATTATGTATAAACAACACGAAAAAAACACTTTATTGGACAAAATACATTTAAAAATATTACAAGCGACTAATAATAAGATGTATCAGAAAACAATCGGGTTTCCTGCACATTCAGGGTCCACTATTTTTTCTAAAAAAAGCAATGATGTCTTTGATAAAATTATTTTTGATACTGGCCCGTATCGCTTGCTGTTATACTTTTTGTAAACAATATAAAAATCTGTTTTGTCCTTCTTAGACAGTATAACTTTATGTAGCAATTGATTTCTCATCAGATCCATTTGTAAATCTGGTAAACTGAAATGTAATAAACTTTTTATAAAATAAAAACAATGGAAAATGAAAAACACTTATTTGATTTATTTTATACCACGTGCGCTTCTTACCGATATTTATCAATCACTGGGTTAGCCTCAAATATTCTATTTCGCCAATAAGACCATTGAGGATTTCTGAATTCATTATCTTCCGTCAAAATCAAAACAAGAGCGATTTCGGCACTTATTGCTGCTAAATGAACAGCCGAAATGTGAAGTAATTTATCGTGAAGGATTGACAAATCTATCTACAAATAGATGAATGTTTAAATAATGTTTTATTATTAAAAATAAAACATTGAAAATTATTATTTTTTTAAAAATGAGTGATTGAAAAATCTCATGATTCTTATATAGTAGTTGATTTTCAGAATGTTTACACTTCACTTTCACTTTACAGTTATGTTTACACGATTCATTAATTGTATTCTAGTATTAGTATCAATTAAAGGGAAATTTGAAAGACCGAATTGGAAAAAGGTTGAAATTTTTTTTTTTTTTTAAAGAAATGAGGTTGTAATTTACCAAATAGCTTCCACAATAATATATTTCTTGGATTTTTATGGAAGTCAGTTCCCGAACTTCATCAATCATGACAGTGTATAAGGCCAGCATAGAAAATGGATCGGCGAAAGATACGTCGAAATTCAATGTCATCAAAATTTTCTTTTCACATTCAATCAATGGTTTTTTATTTCCTTCGAAAGCGGTGCCTGCGAGTCTCATTATTGTTGAAGCCTGTGACAAATACATTTCTATAATTTATTTTAAATTACATCAAGTTAAGAGGACGAAGTGACATCATTACTTACGTTAATGGTTATAAATTTCTAATAAATATTTCAAATAAAAATCAATGTTTATACCTGTGGAACATCGTCGATTGTCAAATCTTTTTTTAACGTTATCCAAAGTGCTGCCAATGCGGAAATTTGTAATTCGTTTAGATTTACTTCAACTATATCGATATACGAATCGAATATTTTAACAGCCTGATACAATATAAATGATGGATACTTGTGAAACGACTGAAAATTTTAATGAAACAATTGATAATTCATGATCGATTTCTAAATAAAATAAATGTTTTATTAAGATAGAATTTAACTGTTTATGAAGTTTATTAATTGCTAAATTTGATTTTTGATAGATGATAAAAGTTTATGATTGTTATAGATTCGAAAAAATTCTTACAGTAGCACGAATCAGGTACTTGACAATCAGTCTTCTTTGATCTTTGGTAATACCTTGCGTTAAAAAAGTCGGAGAAAGCTGCCGTTTATCATTAATTTCCATTTGAAATCTAACGTATTCATTCATATAATCGACGTTATACGCCAATTCTAGTGACAAAACTTCGTATGCTGTTTTTGGCTGTCGCCTTGCTAGCGATGCCCTTTTATGCTCCTCTTTAATCTGAAATTGCATCAAATTTTAAGCAGGAAATATTCATACTTAAGTAATTAATTATTATTAATTAGATGAAAATGTTAATTACCATACTCACTTTGAATACGAATTCCTTCGGAATATTTGGCAAGTCTTTTGGAGACTTTCTAAATGTTCTAGATTTGCTTGCTTTTTCATTGTTTTCTTTCTCTTCAGGTGGCATCAAGTTATTTTGTACATTTTCACGTAAACATGGCAGTTTCTATTAAAGATCAAAGTTACATAAACTCAATTGCTCTTTACATAATGAATGTATAAACGTCATACTGACTTGTTTGATTTTTCTCAAGTTTTAAAATACTTGAAATAAATAAATTTTCAAAACTCAATTTAATCCTTTAATACATTTTTTTATCTAGTAAATTATGTTTATTTTACATTTTATTTTTAAATTAAATTTAGTTTAAAAATGGAAAGAAAGTATTTTTAAATTAAAATTCTTATCATTTATAATGAAAATTAACAATAGTAATAATAAATCTGTTTGTCAGATAACTTTTAGTTTATCAGTTTATATAAAATTTTAAACTATACATGTACATTTATTTATGAAAATAATATCAAAAGTTAAAAATAGGTACCTCCGTTCCGATTCCTTTGAATTTAAAAAATTTTTTTGAAGTTGATTGATTATCCTCAATATTTTTTGCATCATCGTATATTGTAAATCTCGATTTACAATATGTTTTGTTGAAATTCGTATCAATTGTTGATTTAGCCTGATTTTTCTTAATGACGCTTTGACTATTGATTTTATCAATTTCTGCAATTAAACAAAAAACTATTATTATCAAGTTAATTTCATGGAATATATTTAACAGAATATTTACTTTGTTGGTATAAAGTAAAATATAATATAAAATTTTGTTTAAATTTCTGTATATGGCACTCAAATTTAAATAAGTATTACGTGTAATAATGTAAAATAAGTGTAATCAGAAAATGTTAGCAATATTAATGTTGTTTCATCAAATTTTGAGCAAACAATTATAAAGTTAATTGAATATTTACGAAACCTTTTTTATGATACATTTTTTTTTATAGGTATAAATAAAATAATCAACGTAACTTTATTTAGAATTTAAAAGTCAAATATAACACGCGGGAGCATCTGTATCATTCATCTTTTAACATGCAATATAAAATTCTGGAAAAATTAAAATTTAGATGGAAAAAAGTTTAAAGAACCTTGCAGTCCCCTTGGTCGTGCTGGTCGATCAGAGTTATTGTCGCAACTCCTCGTAATTCTGGTGTTTGAGGACGAGGATGTGACTTTGCGTGTGACATCGTTAACCGGCATCATGTTATCAAATTCGATATTTTCTTTCTCAGCGCTGCTTATCTCGATCGGCTTCTTATGACTCAACGATCTATGGGAGCGCGACTTCAACGGATTCACCTTATTCAAATTCATCCCGACTGAATTATCTGGAAAAAATCGATAGATCATTTGTGTGTGTGATCTCTCTGGAGATGCGAGTTTGGCGTATTTTTTAAAAATCAAAGTGGATATTTATGTACCAATTGCTGCTTCATTATGAAAAATTGAAAATTCAGTTAAATACCTCGCTGGATTTTAAATATGAAACAGGAATATGGTGTACTTTTAAAGGCAGTAAATTAATGGAAAACCAGTGAAATTCTGGCTTCGCGTGATTATTTCATTGAGCGTCATTGAAAAGCGATGCAGAGCGGTGATTTAAAACCCACGCACACAAACGGAAATAAATCGAAATTTAAAAGAAAACTCCCCGTGGAACCCAAACGATATTCGATATTCCCGGGAAGTGATGGATGATCATTTAATAAAAGTCCGTTAATTATGTACCTGTTAAAAATGGTAAAGCCAACGCTCCGCACTAAATTACACATTCGTCTTGTAAAAATGGATGCGAATCTCGATTGTAACGACGACGAGTTACCGTTTGATACTAACGCTCGACGTTGACAATAATAACCTTCCGATACCAGAAGACGACGATTATTGCGGTTGTTCTTGCGAATTCTATCGCAACTGGTAACTAATAAGAGCAAAGTGCCGATGTAAACACGTGTTTTGTTTTCCTCGCTTCTTATTGGTAGATCGTGTGCGTGAAAAATCGGTGAACTGTCTCTACATGGAAAACTCGTATGCTTGCGTCTGGAAAATAAACTTGGAATCGATCGGTTGGGTTGGATGGTTAAGGAAATTAAAAAAATTCTCAATACTAATACGTTAGTTTTTACCTTTTATTGCATTTCTAATTTGGCTAATATATCATTCAATCATAATTTACAATGCGATAAGTTGTATAGTTTTTTAGTCGGTCCAGTGCTATGCAATTTTGAAAATATAACTATTCTTTAGGATTAAAAATAATACTCAGTGTTTTTAAATATTTTATACCAACTCGAAAGCATATCATAAAACATTGATAATCAATAATTCATTAATAAAGTTAAACGTAATAATAGCTTGCATTTTATAAATGAGGTAAAAGTTAGTTATTACAATTTTAAAGAGCTCATTTGAATTTAAATCTAACATATATCATATAACCTGATAATTTAATTAAAACTGTAATAGAATTTTCAAATTTTGTATCAATTTTTATTTTCAAATAATCAACTGTTTAAAATAATTTCTATTTTTTAATCGTTTAATAGGAAAATAATAAGATAAAAAAATTATGTATTTTAGGTAAATACAAAAGATATATTTCTTTAATTGAAAATAAAATTTTTTAATCAGGGTTTAATGATTGAATTAATGAAATAGAATTTAATTATAAATACATACACATGTAAGAATATGTTTTCGTTGGTTTATTTGAAAGTACAGAGTAAGACAGTTAATAAAATCTTAATAAAAATTGTACTCCTGTAACTTTTGATTTAAGATGAAAAACTAAATCAAAGTTTCATTGGAAAACACAATAGTATCATATATTTGAGATTTAAATTCTGAACTTTGAAATGGTAGAATTGAAGTAACTTTGATAGTTTTCAAAAGTTCTTTCAGTAATTTAATTAATCTTTAATTAGTCAAATAATAAAAAATAGAAAAAAAATTTAATCTTATAGTAAAGTACTTAATTGAATAAAACAAGTAAATACAGACAATTTTAAAAAAAATTTATTTTTATGTTTAAAACTAATTAAAAACAAAATAGTTCATTTTATAAACACTCTTGATTATATTTGCATTAATTTATAAATTAAGTACAATTTTATATTTTATTTAAATTTACTATTAACTTTTATATTTATGATGAAAATTAAGAAAGAAAAATGGACAGAATGATATATATATATATATATAAGAGAGAGAGAGAGACGCAGAGAGAGAGAGAGAAAGTTTCAAAAATACAGAAAAATAAATAGAGTAGCAGAAAAATTGAAAAGGGATAGGTAATATTTAAATTAATTAAATTATTTTAAGAAAAAATATTAATGAGTGGTATTATGATGAATATACATGTTTTGTAAGATTTTAATTATTTATGAAATTTTAAGTCAATACTTACAAAACTTTTTATATTGTTTTTTATTTATATCATTTTATAAATACATTAGAAGTAAAATTTATATAGAAGATATTTTATCATTTAATACTTTCGTTTAGTTGATTTTTTATGTTTAAAATATATAGAAATATATTTGTAATGAATTTTTTCTAAAGCAAGTATTGTCATTCCAAATATTGATCCAATGACAATTAATATGAGCAGTGGAACAACATCAAAAATATCTACTGAAATTGAACGATCATTTATCTGTAATAAATTCAATTTTTTAATTTAGTAGTTATTACATTATTATATATACTTAATTATATATAGTACTATTGGGTATAGTTAATTTTCTTTAATTTATTAGTTAATATTTATTTTTGTTTTATAAAATTCAAAAATATTATAAATTATTTTAATTAACCTTTAAAGATTGTACGACTAATTCAGTGGCAATCACTCGTTGTAAAACTCCGGAATCTCTCATTAATAAAATACTGAAATTAAATTTAAATATTATTAATTCATGGTAAAATATTTTAAAAGAAAAAGTAAAGTACTCTTTTAAATAGAGTTATCACATATGAAATTTAAATTAGCAGGTGTTTTAAAATTATATCAAATTAACTAATTTAATAAGAACATTTCCTTTTTTTTTATATTCATTTTTAGCCTTGAATTAAAACTTCGTATGATGCTAAAATTGATTTCAAAAAAGCTTTTAAGAGAATGTATCGTAATACATACTTTTATAACGGCTAAAAGTAATGTATAGCATAAAAATAAAAAGTACCACTTTTAACAAATATTATAAAAGTCTTTGTTAAAATAATATAAAATATATTACACAAGTACAATTAAAATTACTTATTACAGTTCGAAAATAATTATTGACATATGACGTCATTTTAATTATGATTTTAGTATTAAAATTTTTGAATAACGTACTTGCTGTTAATTATTCCCCGAAAGGGGCTTCTCTTGGGAACCCCCATTGCCAGTGTAGTCTGAATAATTGTATCTAAAGGTTCTAGGATACAAGGAACTTGATGCTCTAAGATTGCAAACATATTATCTGTGATCATGAAGGCATATTTATCTTTTAAACAAATATTATTTAAGCCTTCTAAATAATTATAAGGCAAATTATCTATATCATCAAGGATCTCTCGAAACATTCTTTGTAGTATTTTGTCAGAAGTACTCTAATTAAATTAAAGAAGAAAATATTTTAGTTAAAAATAATCAACTGTTATATTAGTGAATGAATTGAATACATGTTATTATATTAAAAATATTTATGTTAATTTAAACATCATAATAAAATATTTTAACGGAATTCATTTGAATTATTATTTTAATGGTATTTTATATATTGTGTAATTATTGCAACATTTCATTTTGGTTATTTAAAAAGTACTTATAATAATGTGAATCCATATTCTTATATAGTATACTAAAATTATCGTACTTGTATAAAATTCTGTAAAATGAAAAAAACAATAATTTAAAATGATACTAATGTAATTAAAAAAAAAACAAAAATTAAATTATAAATTAAAAATTTTTAAACTATTGAAATACTATAAAAATTCTTCTTCGGGTAACAATAATCATTACATATTTCTTTTTAATATAAATACTTAAGTTTGAATACAAAAATTCTTTTTCCTAAAATGTTATACATTCTGTAAAAAATATATATAGATCACCTGAAAAAATTTAAAATCTGCAGAATCTCGAATAACTCCAAATTTATAAGAACCATCATTTAAAAGACCCTCCATTGATGAAAATGGCATGACAAAAACTTTAACTGCAAGAAAACTTATAAGAGCTGCCGAGTACGCTGCCAAAATAATTACACCAGTAAAATGGACAACTAGATCGATTATTCTTATAGCATCAACTAAAGCAAAAGTATGTCCTACAAATCATTAATCTTATATTAAGTAAAAAATAAAATATTTATACATACAGTGTATTTGCACGGTTGTATAATTATTATATATTTATTGTATATTTAATAAAATTATACTATTGCAACATGTAAACAATAAATGTGTATTTTTAATGTTATTGTGAATATAAAATAATAAAAGAACCTTGTGAACATATTACACCAAATATGCGAAAGAATGTTTCTATAAAGTTTGGTAAATTAATATCATGTTCGTCTATATTTTCATCAGGCAGTATTTTAAAAGAAAGCAGTATAAATGAACTCGATATTATTATAATCGCCAGCAAGGATATCCAAATACCATTATTAAAAGGATCCGAATAAGCAGTCCACTTGATAGCCGTATAGTATGGCCTTTTGATGAAAGTTCGACATCTAAAGTGAAATATTTTGGCTTTCAAATTTTACTGAAATTAGAAGAAAAATGACTGAATCGCGTGACAACTAACTTTGTTGAAAAAACTGGAGTAGTGAATTCAATGGCTTCCAATCTGTCGGAGGTCATCAATAATTCCGTAGCAGCGAGATCAATTTCTTTTCTAACTAGCATTCCAACTATTCCAGTCCATGAGCCATTTGGTAATAAATAACCCCATGTGTCACACTCCGTATAAGTTACACTAGATAGAGTGATAGTTAAACAAAAAATAAAAATCTAATATAATTATTAAGAATTTTCATTCAAGCTTTAAATATTTTCTTAATAATTATTTAACAAAAAATTATCTGGTTACGTATTCATAATAATTTCAAACTCCAAAAATTACCTCCTTACATATTAAAATTTATTTTTCACATTGATAACATTAGATAATGTACATATTAATTGTTCTGAATTATTGAAAATGCTATTTATTAATAAAATAATAGTGCTAATTCTTTAAACACTTAAAATATGGTTATATTTTGATATAAAAACATCAATAAAAAAAATAAGAGTTATTTTTCATTGATGCATAAATTTCAATAATATTTTTAAACAATAAAATTAAAATAATGCTGCAAAATCTAAATAATTTGGATGAAAATATTATATGATATAATAAGTTGACGAAATGGAAATAAATGCTTATCAAACTTAAATATTCAGTTTTAATAAAAAATAAGTTATATATATATATATATTACATTTAGTATTTTAAACATTAAAACTATTCTAGACTATAGAGGTTAAATGACAATTCGTAATTTAGAAATAATTTTGAACTTGAAATATAAAATAAAACTTGTTATAATTGTGCATTACGTAAAAATAATCATTACAAATCTTTTAATTTAATTTATAAATTACTATAAACACTATATATGGAAATAATTTTATATAAATATTTTTTTCTCGTAATTATTTCTATTAATTAATAGCCTTTATTTACCCCCGTATAAAGCAATAAAATAAAAAAATAAACAATGTTTTAATTAAATTATTCTAATATTTATTACATATTTATAAATTAAAATTCTGTATGTATATATATTTATGTATTTTTAGTAAATATCTAGAATTTAAAAAAAATTTCAGTATAAACTATTATAATTTATTTGATTTTTTTGTATTGAATCATTATCCGCTTTATAATTACAGAATGAATTTAACTTTATTATTATGATTTCAAATTATTGGTATCATGACATATTGATAGGTTCAGTTAACTTCACTTTACATTTCAATAAAAATTAACATATTAAATTTGCATACTTTATAATCTAATAAAAATAGTAATATTTGATAAAATGTTTCATAAAATATTAACGAACAGCGATGGATGTTATTTAAATTTGAGATCACAGTTATATCGTTTATATTGTAGTAGAAATAGAAGAAAGGGTGACGGTACGAAAAAAGATGGATTCGAGGAAAGAGCAGCTGCTTCGCAAGATGAATATTTTCGTCATAAAACTGCTCGTCAATTAGAAAAAATTAAAGAAAAAATAAAGAAAAAAGAAAAAGATGATAAACCACAGAATGATAAGACTCCTAAAAAAGAATAAAAAAAAAATTTCAAATATTAGTACCTAGGTTAGTTAACTCAATAACATGAATCCAAGATATAAATTATTTTTCAATATATTTTGAATTGTATATCATATGATAATTAAAATTATTATAATGAAAATATCACAAGATATCTAAAAATATATATGACTTTTGATATTCACTAATAACAAAAAATAAATGGTTTTGTTCGTTATTTAAACCTATCTAATAATTTATAATAATAAGCTGAACACAAATTTTGTATTCAACTAAAATTTTATGAATCTAACTTACGTGCAATTTATATTTTTTTGAAGTATTTGAATCATTGTACCAAAGAAACCTTTGATACCTATCATTTCACCTGAAGAATTTTTTTCAATTAATGATATAGGTGGATCCTAAAATAATAAAAATACTATTTTACCCTAAATTTTAACTTAAGAATATTATTATTTATTTGCATGATTTATATAACTCAAAAATTGATAGTAAACCTACCGGAACTGATGCTATTCTTATCAATTGTCCGTTAAGATCGTTTCTTCTTTGATAAAGTGTTAAATTCGTAATCACTAAACCTTCATTTTCATTCCAGATTCCAAATAGATTTGTTATTAATTCACGTCCTTGATCAATATTATAAGCTTCTGTTAGTGCATGATTTGTCTCATCATTATTACTTATTTTTACGATTAAAAAAATACAGTCCAATGGAATAAAAATTTCGGATAAGAAATTATCAATACTTGTTTCTTTTTGAAAAAATATAATCCAATTAATGTAAGCCATTGAAATCCAAGGTGCTATTTCCTATATATTGCGTATGTATAAATTTATTTGGATTTTTGTATTAAATTAAAACATTTGCATACATAAAGCATTATTTACTTTAGTAAATTGCTGTTTTAGGTCTTCTGAATCATTCAGTAGTACAAACAACGGTCTTTTCAAATTAAAATAGCTATTTCCTATCTGAATATAAAATGAAAAATATGATATTTTATGATTGAGCTATTAAATTTCTGGTTTAGATGATTTTTTGTGTCAAAAATTAAATATAGACTTTAAAAATATGTCAAATATAGTAGTTTTTAAAATAACTATTTTTAATTTATTACTTTTACTATAGAATTTTTATAGTTCTTTTGTGTGGTAAATAGTTCTAGTATGGTAAATACATTTGTATTAATACAAAAAATAAATAATATGTATTTTTTAATTATATCTATTCACATTTTATGCCATATTATTAAATCTTAATTTAAACGTAAAAATAAAATATTGTAATTTTTATTTAATAAAGATTAAAGTTTATTATAAATATTATATATGTATATATATGTTTTCTTGTGGTGAATTGAGCTGGAAGTATACTAAAATACATACTCTATCTTTGAATGTTTTAATAGTATAAGCACTCGTCCGAACATGGAGTCTGCTAATATAAGCAAAAATGGACATGAATCGTTGAGCATCGTAAGGACCTTTAATATTAATAATTTATCATCAACAATAGCAATTAATATTTTGTCATTAACAGTATTCATTTTGGCGAAGCAATAAATTAATTTATGCTTTTAAATGTTCAATTTTATTATTGTACAAAATTTCAGCCATATGTATATTTCTGTTAAAATTAAATTTTGTGAGTATTTTACTTTTAATATTTAACAAAATAGAATTCATAAAGTAATAATAATAATAACTCATAATAACGAAATAACATATTTGTTAGTGAAATTATTCTTCCTAATTAATTAAATTTAGAAATACTAATTAATTTTATTGTAAATTATTTATATGTATAAAAGATATTACGATTGAACATTTTTTTTTGCGAATTAGTTTCACAAATTAATAATAAACCAGATTTTTGTTATTAGGTATACGTGGTGCATGTTCTACCTAATATAATATTCAATAGACTGAATTTTTTTTTTAAAATTGACTAGTCTTTAATAATGAAATGTTCCATCACGTATTTTTAGTTAAAATTTAGATAGAAAGCCTCACCAGATAATCGGTTTAAAATCTCCTAATATTTCATTTAAATACGTTAAAGTTTACAGACTTCATTCAAAATCTTTCTTTTTTTCTTTTTTTATTCAATTATATTTCAAACAACAAATGTAATTTACTCTGTTTAAATGAGTATTGACAGATGTTTTTTTTTTTTATTTTATTGAAAATCTTAATCTCCTTTTTGGCAATTAAATCAAGATATATAAGGTTAATAAATAAAAATATACCAAGCGACTGCATGGGATTTTCATTCGTGTGCATAAATATAATGCAAGTATTGTTAAAGATCATATGTACTGTTTCAATAATCTTTGCATAAATATGCGTGTCCATGATTAGTTGTGCATCGGTCATTGAGTAGAAAAATATTAACCAGACAATCGTCATCAAGAAACATCGAGTATGGCTATTAGTATTCATTGTGATATAATTAACATTCGATGCTACAGGATAGTTTAATTCCTGACAATAATAATTATCAAACTGATAAAACTTAGCGGTATCGTGACCTGACTTTTATTAGCATTACTTTACATAATTGCAGTAAGAGAAAATACAGTGAAATTATTTGTACTTACAATTCTTCTGCAATGACTAATACTGCCAGATGCATATCTAGTACGTCTTTCCGTTTCTCAATTAATATTTAAATAAAATAGTATAAATACAAATAAATTTTGTACAAGAGAAATAAAATTGAAATAGACAATTAAACTACGTGCACATTAAATTAATAATTTTGCAATGCAAGGGAAATTGATTATTATTACATTCATTAAATATTTATTTACCTTGCAATTAAATAAATTAAATGATGTAATTTAATTATATTTTTTATTATATTATTATTATTTTTTAGTAAATTTAAAAAAAAATTTATGTTATATATTTAATCACACCAATGAATTTAATATCATAATAATTTGTTGTAAATAAATTATAATTCATAAAATCAAAATATTTTATAACATAAAGTTACCAAATGTATAATACGAAAAATAATTATTTATCTAACGGCAATAATATTAAGAAATAAAATTTGTTAGGTAATGCAATAAACAATATTTTTTGAATATGATTCAAAGTAAAATATCTGACTAATAATATCGATTTTAATAACAGGCAAAGTTTTGTTTGAGTTTCTTTTATGTCCTGAGGTATGTACATAAGGAAATTGATTCTGCAAATATCTGTAAACAATCAAAACATTGTACTTAAATACGTCAAACTCGAATAGAGAAAAAGTAATTATTTATTATTTATTAAAAAAGAAGATTGATGCAGAACTCAATACTAATAATATATCTACATTTTTCTATTTTTAAACATTTAAAATAAAAATATTTTTATTTAGCAATTTATTTTAATTATTTTAATTTTCGAATGAATCTTAAATAATTGTAAATGAAAATTACTAATAAAGACTACATTTATAATAGATAAAAGACTATAATAACTTAGATTACTTGTTAAAATATTTTAAGAAGAATATTACTTTCTAGTATTTCTTAAATTTTATATATGTATTCTATTGTCTGAGAACAAAAAGGTTGAGAAATAATGAAAATATAATAAAATTCTTTGGGCAGTTAAGTAATTCTATTTTACGGTAACTATTTATTTAAAAAGATCATCATTTTATGAATACGATGTATATATATTGTGATAATTTGCTTTTAAAAATGCACTGCTGTAGGTAACTATTATGATTAATAAAAGTTTAGTTAATGAAAGGTATATACTATCTGAAAAAATTAATTTTTTAAATAATATACTTAACAATTACCTTGATAAATCAAACTCCTTTTTAAAAAAGCTCCTTATTCTTAACTTTACTTCAATGATATCATCCATCTAATAAATCTAGAAATATATATTTTTTTCAGGAGTTGTCTTTCTGTTCAACCCAATTTTATCTGTGTCCTTCCTAAAATATTATGAGTATTTTGTATGTTGGAATAAATCAACCCTGAAATTTGACTTCTTCACATAAGTATTACTAACACAACATCTTACTTTTTTGTCAGAACAATATCCATGCTCTACAAACATAGTAGAACTCGATGAAATAAAAATGAAATAAAATATTCTCCTTCCAAATCTTTATTTAATAAGGAAGCCATTTTAAACACCCACGTGATATTTTTTTTGATCAAACAAAAAAGCCCTAGTCCATAACTCATGCAAAATTTGATCAAGACTTTTCGATTTGAGATCTACCGTCTTATTCATTTTTCCAAATATTATTCTTAAGACTATTTTAGTTTTTTTAGGATAAGTACTGAATTTACACAATGATTTATTCATTTGATTCCAACAGGAAACATAAATATTAAGCTAAAAAATTTGACATATGAATCATTATTTATAACTATATTTGGGTTTCTCTTACCTATTAACCAGGATTTACTAAGAGGTAACATTGTCGTAAAATGCATTACTTCTCAATTCATCTGCTTTATCACTTTGTTTAATCATTTTGTTTTCTTAATAGGCAATTAAACATAAAATTCAGAATTCCATTTTCAGATTTGACACCTCTTTGATTGTAAATTTGTTTGAACTTCAAGTATTATCCTATAAAGTGTCTTTTTCAGGTCTATTCATAATAATAGTACTGTTATTTTACATTGAATAAAGTTCAATTATTATATTTATATTATAAAATAACAAAATCTCATTAATTTTTTTATTAAAAACTTTTCCTAACTCTAATTGGTTACATTCTTCATATTTCAATATACTAAATAGTCTAAATCTTGAACTACAAATTGCTACAGAATATATCTAATATAACAGGTATTTGAGTATGACTTTTTATAAATAAGTTACTTGCAATTGTTAAACATAAATTGTCAAGAGAAAAATTTGTCTTTGTCTTCCATTGATTTATTTTTTAATTGATAATTTCTTGTTATAGAAAATTAAGCTTGATGTCTTCAAAACAGTGATAACTAATATCACTACCCATAAAATTCTTTTTCTGTTGACTGTTTTGAACCACTAATTAAATATGTTTGAAATAATCTAAAATTTTATATTTTTTGAATTGTATCATTTTGACAAAAAATTCTTCGTAAAATAAACATATTTTGTATTATCAATATTTGCAACTATATAATGAAAAAACATTTTAACATATCTTTAAAATACTCTGTACAAATAACTTATAAATTTTTGTACCATTCAGCCCTATGAATAAGAATTAGAATTGCAGAATGTATTCACTATGTCACCAACCACTTATATTGTTTACCTTTCAGGTATTTTAAATATTGATGATGAATACACTACATTGCAGTCTTTCTAATTTTTCCTATCACTGATAAAATAAAATTTACTTGATTAATTATCCTCAGTGAATGAAGAGGAATGAAAGTTTAATGGCTGAACATTTCTCAGCGAATTGGTCATAATTCAACATTAACGGCTATCTATGAAAATCTCTTCCATGAATAGTAATTGCGATAAAAAAATAATTTATTTTTCATTTTAATTATTTAAAGTGCATACGTTCAATATTGAAAAAAATCCATCCATGGTAAGTAAAAGCTCATTCTATCAATGTCATTGTATTTTGTGCCTCTTACCCACATTGATTATTATTTTACTTATAATGTGTTGAATGTTATTTAATTTTATCCACCAGTGCAATATTGTTTAATATTGTTTGAAATTATAACTTACATTCTTTTAATTTATTTTTACGCAAAATTTGAATCTTTAAATTTGTTGCTTTAATTCATTAAATCATTTTTCTGCCTTCTTATTTAGTAGAATAGAACATTATATTAAAAATATTTACTGTTTAGAAAATATTTGCTTATTTTGTATGTTATGGACGTAATAAAGATAAAATATTTTTTGACCCAGTTTATCCTTTATCTTTTTTTGGGACTTTTCTAATTATGACTTTTTTCTTTCTCGTATCTATGACTAAATTTATTATGTCACGGATTTCCCATACTTTTCATTTTTATAACTATGCAGCCTGTGGACACTGTAACGACCTGGAATAATCAAGATTTGCATTTGTTAGCCTTTCTATTTTTCGAATCGTGCAGGTATTTGATGAGGTGCTGGTGTGAGTCTCCATGTGATATTCAAATGATATTTAAACTCATTATTATGATAATAATGAAGGTAATAAATAATATAGATCAAATGAAAAATATAACTGCAAAAAGTCATAAGGAATAATGTATAACTTCATGAAATTACATGTTGTGCGCTTATTTAGTCAATTTTTACGAATATAAATAATTGTGAAATAATATTTAAAACGAAGATAATACTAGATAATGATTTGTAAAATTCGATCCTGTATAATTATAATAGAAATTTAGTGCAATATCATGAGAGAAATCGAACAACATTGAAATTTCGTGATTGAATTTAATAGAGTATTGAGATACTAATGAAATGGTGGAAAATTCAACAAACAAAATTTTTTTTCTTAATGACAAGAAAGTCGTTAAAAAAAAGAAATCATGAATTTTATCTCTTGTGTGAGCACATTTTGATTCGGTTTTATTAAACTATTACTCCGCTCAATTGTCAATATTATTTTTTTAGTAAGTTCATTATAAATGAATCTTTTATTAAACAATTTAATAAATTCCTAAAATATATACATTACTTTTAATTCAAGTATTGTATTTAAATCTTAAAACATTTAATTGTGGGTAATACTGTGTGGTTGATAAATTTTCTTCTTTTCATCGAGGGAAACAACTTAAAAAAAGAACATTATAATTCGTTTTCGATTTAAACAATGTATATAATAGAACTTATGGTCTTTCTCTGTCAGTTTTTTTTCTTATTCGATTTAATAATATGTAATGTAATACTTATGTAATATTTATCAAAAATAAAATCTTTGCATAAAACAGTTGATAAATATTTATGAAACTTTGTGTAATATCAAACACGCTGCAATGCAGAAAAATGAAATTCACAAAATGTAATAAAACATTTTAATTTTACAGAAATAATCGAATATTATCAAGTGATGTTTGATAAAATATGTCATAAATATTAATAAGAATATGTAATAAATTGCTTACATTTAAAAAATAAGCGATATGACTATATTAAACATTTATATCTTAAAAATAACTATAACTTATTAGACTTAAAAATAACTATATCAATATAATATTTTTATCGGTATTTACAAGTTAATCTATAATTTATATATTTATGTATAGTTCTTATTATTTTCAAAAACTTTTATTTATTTTAGAATTATATCATTTTGTAAAACTTACTCATATTTTATTTAAAAAATTTACTTAGATGATACTGTTTAAAAAAAAAAAATCAATAAAAACCGCCGAATTCAGTAAATTTTTTATTATTGCAGAATTTTAAATATTTTTATAAAGCTTTCTGATATTTTCAATTATATAGGTAATATATTATACAATACCTGTTTTAATTTGAATTTTTTGTTATTTTAAATAATATATTTATGTTAGAGGACGGAAGCGTATCAACAAGGTAATTTGATAAGCTCATAATTATGTATAATATTTTAAATTCATATTTTAGTCACTAAGAATATTTAATAGTTAATATTAAGTTTTTAACGTTCTAATGTCAAAGTTGTAGATTTAATATAAAACAAACAAACAATTAAGTGCCATCAAAATATAATGAAGAATAAGTGCTTGACTTTCTTTCTAATACTCTATTTACCATTTAATATCATTTTCGGAATGCCCTATACCAACAAAATATATCATACTGCAACTAAATATTCAGGTATTTATTTCTAATAATTTCAGTTAATTTATATATTGATAGTATAATATAGTATTTAACTCTTTTATCATCTCTCTCGCTTAATAATTAATTCGTTCAAAAAAGAAATCATCAAAATACATTTAAGATAATAACTTGAAATTAATAGGTCTTACATATTTTATTAAAGAATCAGAAAAATATTAACTAGTGCAAATATCTATTGTAAGCTCTATAAATCTCAAATAAATCAATTAAAATTTTCATTGCAAAAAATATCTTTCTATTATATAAAGTTAAATCTGGATTTTTATTTATAATACTAGTACATACAATGAAATACAAAAAATATTCTGAAGATTAATATACATGTATTATAATTTCAGAGTCACCTGTAAAATTATCTAACACCAGTTTACAAAAAAGTGATGATGTATCTATTTTGAACATAACTACAATGTATATACAGTTATGGGAGATGTTTTTCAATCCTCTGAAAAAGCTTTATTGGATGTATGTTATTTATGAATTACATAAATTGAAAGTGACTCTTCCTTGCATAATAACATCCTGGATACCCTTAAAGGGATATTGTACCACATGTAAATATAATAAATAAGTGTGGTAAAAAATTTTGAAGCATTTTAAGTAGTCATGTTAAAAGTATATTAATAAGTCTATTTTGCTTTATTAATTTTTAGTACGATTGTATTAAATGTATTTTTTTTATTAATTTATGTATAAAGTATGTTTTTATTGAGTATAACTCTATTAAATAATATAAAATATTATTTTATACAAATGTTTATATGTAATAAAGTATTTCAGTAAGTCAATCATATAATTTTATCTACTTTAGTAAATTTATTTTTAAAATTAATTAACATGTGCATAATTATATTTTACATTCGTTGAAATTTTATTGAATATTTAATAAAGAATATACTTTTTTTTATGTTTTTCAATAAAACACAGGAAGTTTCTTTGTCATTATATAAAAAAAATGAAAATGCGTTTATATTTAATTTTTATAAATTATTTATTTATATATTGGACTATTAAAATAAGTAAAAAGAAATTTATTATTATACATTATTTTAATGTAAAATTAAAATGAAATGGAAATATTTAAATATTTTTGTGTATTATGAGTAATAAATATTGCGTTCCTTGTATTCATCATTAATTAGACGTAACAAATTAACTACTTCATGATAAGATTCTGCGCATATCTAATGATACGAAATATACATGAATTTCACTTATTTTACTTTTGAACTTAAAATACTACATCGTGAAAAAACGACTCTAAAAAAATGTTTAAAAATATTTTAATTATTTTTACTATATTTTTGATCAGTGAAGTATTTTGCAGCACTAATGGCAATAGTACTACAGGTAAGTAATTAATATAATTATTAAATAATAAAATTGTGTAAGTTTTAACTGATTCAACGAGAATAATGCGTTGAAAATTTTAGAAAATCATATCATTTTTAGGTTTATTTTATTTTAAAATTTATTAAATGTTAGAAAAAAAACAAATTTTACTGAAATTAATCGATCAGAATTAAATTTTTTTTTTCTTCAACTTTGACATTTAAATAGTTTTTTTACGTACTATAGCTGCTTTATAACAATCACACTCACGCGTTCATATTTGCTCATAATCTGTACACACACACACACACACACACACACAATGATTAAATACTTTATGCATTACTTATTTCATATATTTTTTACGTGAGAAATGTATATAAAATTGCCTAAAATTACTTTCTAAATATTCTATAAATCTGTGGAACTATCTCCAATATTAATTTATCAGGTCAATCAATTTCAATGTTATTTAAAGTCGTTATGGTTATAGTCACGAAAGATTTCAGAGAATACATTGATGAAAGTCCAATCCTAATGAAATAAGGAATGAAAAAGATAAATCATTTTTACAGATGAAAGTTCGGTGGGCCTCGCAAACACCATCAACAAAAACCTCCCCTCGAACAGAAGATTCGAGAGGGTGGTTGTGATTGCAATTCGCATGGTTCCGATGTTGGTTAGAACTTTTCACCAAATGATAATAACCCCTTTGAGACACATGATAAGCAATGCCGTAACGCATTTAACTAATTTTCTTGGCTTTCTCGCGAGCAACAATAACACTAATGTGATTTATAGACAAAGTGCCTCGCACAACAGTAATTCCGATGGAAAATCCCATCGCAATGGCGGCGGTATCACCGGTATCGTATCCATGTTATCAAGAGCTTTCATGATGCCATTTAAAATTATATTCGGCTCTCTGGGCTCGCTGCCCGTCAGCAGATTTTATACATACCTCATTAGTATGATCCCATTTATTGACATTATTTCAGAAAATCTTGTGGTCCAGTCGGTATCGAGGAGGACACTCGGGATGCTGGAAAATGTGGTCGACCGCGTGTGGCATTTCATCAAGGCTTATATCCTGCCCTCGATAGACAACATGATAACCAAGCTGCACAAATCGAATACTTTGCCTAACGTCGTTATGCTTTATCTCGACCAACTTCAATCATTCTACCGCGTCTGCCATTTCTTCGGGGTACTTTGACCGTTATTGTAATAATATCTTTTAATTCCTCTCGCACCATTTGTATTTCGTTTATTTTAATTTAATTTTGCAAATGAAATAAAAACCTTTTAACCTTTTATTTTTTTTTATTTTTTATCTTTTATACGAATACTGTCTATTATATTTATATTTATAGTCAGCTTTTATATTGATTACAATATTGTACCACTTTGGAGCTTTAGATTTTAAGTGTGAATGTAAGATAACGCATTATATTTATTGTTTTCGCCGTGTAATGTATAAATAGATACCCTATTCAAATACAATATTTAAGTAGAACAATTGTCTTCATTGATTTTTCTTGTGTAATTCAAATTTATTCAGCAATAATATGGGTATGTATAAGTATCTTGTAAAAATTTAAAACATGTTCAATAAAAGTTTTGCAATTGAAAAAAATGGAAAAATTTGAAGGAGAAAAGGTAGGATATCCATTAAGTTTTGAAAAATTTTATGCATGTTTAGTTCTTCCATCATATATTGATAATTCATGAGAGTAGTATCGAATCCATCAGGTTTGATACTTTCTATTGCATAACTTATAGCACCATCAGTTGAATTATCGATATTATACATGAAAGTTTTTATGAGTGATACACAAGGTTCAGTTACACAACCTAAAAAGTGTATATCTTTTATATTATCCAATTAATCAATAAAGAATTGAGTAAATTTTCCAGCTGCCCTTTTAACTTTAGGACATAAAAAAGCGATTTATTAAACAATTTATGTATCTTTGAATGAAACAAAAAATAAAGATTAATAAATAAGGAATAGAGAAAAATAAAGAAATGAAATACAACTAAATAATTAAGCAAATAATAATTGTATTTATGGCTGTAAATAATTATGAATTTTTTTGAAAAATAATAAAATAATGTGAAAGAGAATTGCTGTATAATATGTTATAAAAATTAACCAAGTGTATAAAAGCATTATAAATAATAAATATTTTTGTATTAAAATTATAATAATCTTACATAAAATAATTATAAATTTTTAATAACTTACTAGGTCCATAATTTCCTGATGTAAACATTATCATCAATATCATAACTATTATAGAAGTTATGTTTTTATACATACACATGTTTATTGTGAGATTTAACCAAATTTTTTAACAAATATAATTTTACTGTCACATTAATAATATTCTGAATATAAATTTGTACAGAAATATTCTTTGTATTCAAATGGTTACTGGTAATATATTATAATAAGTATTATAAAAGAATTTTAATTTTAAAATAATCATTTGATTTTCACCAGCAGATAAACATTATAAAATCCAAGAAAGATTTACTAAAGGAAAACCTTATATCCTCCATAAAAATGTAGTAATTGTGATATTCATAATCTTGAAAGTTGTTGTAATGTTTAAACAGAATTTACTCCGGAAGTAGCTTTAATTAAATTTAAATTTTTGTCGTAAATTGTAGGTTATTTTCCTTTTAAATTTGAAATAAATAATATATGATATAGAATTTTTAAGGTTACATTTTATAATTAAAACAAAACCTGAACGACTAAAACTTTGATGAATTATTATTGATAGAATGAAATCGTAATATAAATAATATTATATAATGAAAGTATGATTAATTATTACGAATATAATACATTATGATAGCAATGAAACTTTACATAACATTAAATATATTGTAAATCATAGATTTAACATTTTCTTTATGTTTAACATGAATATGACATGAATTTCAAACCATTTTTAATAGAAGTAATAACAAGTTGTTTTAATATAATAAGAACTGTTGGTTCATAATTTGATCCCATTAAAAATTGAATTCCAAATTATAGTTCATTTGTAAAAAGCCTATTAAAGTTATTCATATATATAAATTAACTAAATATTGCACATGATTGAAGAGTTAAATTATAACTTCTGCAAATATTTTTAATATTATTTATAACAACTATTATTTCGTACATCATTTTTTATATTTATCATGAAAGCTTATTACAATGTAATAATTAATTTATTTAATTATAATTTTTTACATAAATGATATTCGTTATTTTTTTCTTTTGCAATAATTTTATTGAAATATTTTTAAAATTAGAATCAAATCTTTCTTTTTGTGCACTAAAAGTTTTATAAATTTAAAAAGTAATATGGGAAGCATTTCAATTCTTAAAAAGTGTTGATATATTTTTTTGAAATAAACATGTACTAACTAAAATTTATTTATTTTCTTTATAATTTATAATTAATTTTATATTATTTTTTAATTTCATATTATTTATTTAAATTACAATTAGTACAATTAATTTGAATAAAGATAAATAGTCCAGTTAATGTAAATATTTTTGAGTTTTCAGCATTTATTCAATATTTTCGTAGATAATGGATGTTTATTTTTGAAATACTATTTTTACAAATAAATACTTTTTTTTAAATTATTACTTTTGAAACAAAAGATTTTTTATTTATTTATAATATTATAAATATTGTGCTATTTTTCAAGATTATAAACAGTTGGTGCATTTACGCGGCATTAAACGTATATATAAATATTAATATACGTGCCAATATACCTATTTTCTCATGACATAAATTTCGCAAATGCGGATGTTAAATAGTGTAATATCGATATCAAAAATACAAATACGCGGTTGCGCGTCATTTATTTACTGATTTACTCTTTCTTTCCGCCTTTCCCATCGATAAGTTACTTCGAGTACGTGCAGCCTCAAACGGATAAACAATTCAAAAATAATCCAAGTGCAACCGGGATATTTACTCTCCATCAGATATTACACCCGGCAAAATGTCCCTACGAAATCCGCGTATAGGGGGATTTGAATCCTTGGGCTTGGATTCGTGAGCCGCAGCCCATCGGCCCAACTGCAATAATCCCTTGGATATCCATCGAACTGGGGCAATAAAGCACGGCCTACTTCACCACTACACTGCTGATATTTCAATATTTGCTAAGCTAGGGGATGATAGTGTCGCATAGAGCAAAAGCAACCCCTGTTCGCAAAACATATTTGCGTTCTTGTGTGCTGAAGCGCCGGCGAACCCTCGGAGCCATCGATGTTCGCTTTCACATTAACTTTCTTTTGTTCCATTCAATTTACCTCCTCCGTCGCGAATTCTCGAGCCATTTTGAATTTGGCATTTCGCTTATCATTTTATTTTGACGACGCTGACGTAAATCATTTTCATTTTGCGTGAACTTCCGTTTTAAAGGTATTTTCCAAAATGCGAGGCATAAAGGAGTATGCGGGGTTTCGTGTAACAGTTGATTTTGTTTGCACTTGTGCAATTATGTAACAGCAATTAGTGTACACGCCAAGTCTTATTTTCGTTTGACATTCGCTGCTTCGTTATTTTTTATCTGTAATTAACTACACGGAAGTAAACAAATAAAAGATATCAATGACTGCTTATTAAATAACAATGATGTAACTTTTGTGTCAATAAATTCAACCATTTTTGATTTATTTTACAATATAATTTTGCAGCTTTTTGTTACATCCAATTTAAATGTACAAAAAAACACTAATTGGCATTTTGAAATTTATACTTACAGTTGATTGTTTGTAACTTCATTTTAAAATATTGAAAATTGCTATGTACGCATTATTCTGTTTAAAAAGTATTTTAATTTTAATTTGACTATTCAAATAAAATAATTCAAATCTACGCACAAGAAATATTATTCTCATTTACGCATACACAATTTACATGTTACTAATGAATACTCGTACAGATAACAATTAAATGAATTGTGTTCTATTTTTGTTGAATAAAATATTTTTTAAACATAATAATCAAGTATTGATATGAGTTTTATTGTTTAAAATTGTTGAAAAACATTGTATTATAATTTCCCAACCTTCTCATTTTTGAAAAGCTACGCAGCAGGTTGGCTACATTTATGATTAATCTCCCAATATCGATGACTGGAGTGCCGCAGTAATCGATTCAATTAAATTTATAACAATAGGCTTGGCAAAATCAGGAACAAGTGCATTGGGTAAACCATTAACTACTTCCTTCATAATTCCGTTGGCACCTTTTTTCGATAAACCAACACAGTAAAATCCTTTTTCTTCGTCATAGATGCATGGCTGTGTGCTTTGGAGGACATTGGAAACGATTCCCAACGACATGTCATCCATGATCTCTACAAGCTTCATCAAATAAATAACTGTCTCTTCCAGGTATGATCCAATCAAAGGTACACCGACAAACGCGTGCACGAAGTTTTCTATTCCTTCCTTACTCAATACATGACTACTATCCAAATTTTTATGTGGACTACGTCGGTTTGCAACTACGAGTATTAATGAATATTAAGATTTTTATTAACTTTTTGACAATTCATCTTTTTTCATTTATAAATAATGCATGTAATTCGTGTAAACGTAATATATACACATATTTTATTTACCTTTTATGTATTTTTTAGCTTTAAAACTACGATCTTTATGCAAAAATAAAACGACAACAATATCTTTTATTCCCAATAGGAATTAAAAAAAATGAACAAACCAAAACGTCTAAATATCGTATCTTTAAATAATTTCATAATTATTGATAGTTTATAATTGTTGCATATCGTTATTGAATAGAATAAAATTTTAACACATTTATTTTGTATGAAACTATTTATAAATGTAATAATGGTTAATATTTTATGGGAAATAATAGTAAATTTAAATAATTTATTGTGTTGTTTGTTCTATTAATAATTAAATTATTAGCTTTTAATAACATTATTAAAAATTTATAATTTCATTTATTCAAATAATTTAAGGTAATAAATTTTGTTTATAAAAAATAATTACTTACTCGATGCAGCGTATATGTGCACTATATGTACCAAAATAAAAACTATTAGGATTTTCATTGTGATTTTGGATTTAATTTCGTTATATATCAGATTATTGATTTTAATTGGAATATAAATTTCTAAATTAGTTGCCTCTTTATTGCACGCTTTTTTTTAAATACTTTAAAAGCTATTTGGAACCTCTGTATGAAACGGAGACTATCGAAGTTATAGTTTTTAAAAAATTAAATATAATAAGTTAATGTAATTTTCTGCTTTATAACGATTCGACTTATCACTCGCCTTCATATCGCAACGTCACTAACAAGTTCTATAATAGTTTTATAATTGTTTAGCACGAGTATTTTTGCATATTTGACACCCTCAATATTATTTAAAGATTTAAATTCTTGATTAATATTTACATATTATTGTAATACAATCATGAATATCACTCGAGAAATGTTTAAAATTCAATGTGTCATAACACCTTTGAATAGGCAATTGTTCATGCTCTTGAGTATAAAGGTAATATTGTTTTGAAGGCGCTAATTCAAAATCAATGTATCAAATGACATGGAAATTATTTTGTAAAAATTCATTATTCAATATTATAACTTTTATTATTGTAATACCAAGATTCTATTACGAAAGTTAAATGAAACTCAAATAAAATTTTACAAATTTTATACTTAAATATAACTAATATATTTAAATATTTTAAAATATGCATAAAATAAAATTTCAATAAAATATTATGAAATTTTTTAGACAAATGCAATTGAAATAAAACATATTATTTAATATTATTAAATGTTACGTATATTAATTACTAATATCGCTTGCTAGTATTTATTTAATAGACATTGTCATATTTATCGAAATTTTAATATTCCAATTTTTCAATAATAATAGTCCAACAACAGTAGTGTAATATTAAATAAATACGTTTAAATTCAACTGATATAATTATTATTTTATTAATCATAATAATTAATTTTAGTAATTGAATTAATTAATAAATCTAAGATGATATTTAAATAAAAATTCATCCTCAGTAAGGCTACTTATAACAATTTTATATAAATTGAAAATACTTAGTTTTAATAAAGGAATATATTTTTATGTTTTTAAACAAAGTTTACTAGCTTTATTAAAAAATGTTTTATTTTTAGCTATACATGTATATGAAACTTTTATTAATTATTTACCATTTTAAATGCTTATCAACAATATGTACAAATAAAGTTTTGTATAAAAAAAAATATTTTTTTTTATTTATAAAATATGATTTTTACTTTTTATTTGCAGTAAAATTAATCATTAACTAAATGAAGAAATAAGTGTCGATTTAATAATTAGTTTTGTTTACGGTAATGTAGATAATTTATTTTTTTTTTTTTTTTTTTTTATGACAACATGTAGAATAACGAGAAACCTGCATTGTTCGTTGTATTGAATGAGTCAACGCTTTTCAATGTAAATCCGAATTTATGTCAAGACCCTTAGAGTAATCTACATTTTTTTTTATTTATTGTCGAAAAATTTAGCGTCTACAGATTTGTTTTAATATTAATATATTGTGAGATTAGCAAGCTTCAGGTTAAGAAGTATATGATTTTACAACATAATATATAATTCATTACTTTATCTGCGTAGTTTTTTCACATATGTAAATACATTTTTAAAAAATGAGGTTAATGACAATGAGCAAATATTTTGCAATCCTGCTCATAAAAGTGAATCGCTATTTTGATTGAATTTACGATATCAACAACTAGCTTAACCATGTGTGCATGTAACATTTTTTTTTTATTATAAAAATACTCGCTTTACTATAACAGATTATTATGCCATTTAAAAATAGTTCAAATTTTAAACGCATGTCAGTTATTAATGTAAAAAACACATTTTTAACATATTTATAATATGACTATCATTTCAACAATATAAATGAAATAGACGTTCCTTTCTATATTTATATTACTATACAATAATCCATTTATTTTCATAATTCACAAACTTGAATAATTTGTATAAATGCTATATTTAATTTAATGTTAAATTTAATTATAAATAAAAGAAATAATAAAAAAATGAGTATTAAAGCTCATTCAATTTGTAAAAGTTTTATTTTTATAGTTTTTTTAAATTAGAGTTTCGTAAATATATTATTTTGGAAAATTTTATATTTGTATGAAAATTAACCTAGTAAAATTACGTGTCGTGTATTTACAACAGCAAATCTTGAAATTTTTAGATAACGTTGAATACATGTTAAAAAAATTCTACGATTCACTCTATTTCGAGAAACGGCAATAAAGAACTAAGTTGTAAAAATTCAGTATTTTCGTACTATAATTTTTTGAAATTCATACCAAGATAATAAACAATTCCAAATATTTCAGCGGCTGGCTAAATTGATAGAGTAAATATTCTAGAATTTTTCTTTTTTTTTGGGGTTTTTCACCGATAGCAAGTAAATCTTTTTCTTGCTTCCTAAAAATAGTATTTAGCTTTATTGTGCGAATATGAAAAAATTGCAAATAATTTATGGATGAGGTCAGGGAATAGAAGCGGGTAAAGGAGAAAGCAAATAATATTAAAAAAAAATCGAAGTAAAAATGATGTTTTACAGAATGTAAATAACTAATCAGAGAGGAGGTCGGCATGCGTGTAGAAATGTAAAGAGGTTAAATTCATGGAAGGTAAAATCGGATAAAACTGGAGCAAAAGCGCATGCGAAACAAAGTACAACAACGACACACGGAAAAGGAGGGGATCCATTGCTCCTGCCATGGGAATTGAATTTGACGCGGAAAAAGGGAGACCATGGCATCGAGATTCGCGGATGCCGAGGAAGAAAAAAGATCGCTAAAATTGCGAAATTTAATCGTCCCACGCTCCTAATGCCCGACAAAGCTGTCTGCACTCGTGGAACATCATTTGTCGGAACTCCGATTGATAGATGCATAGATAAAAATACAGGGACAGAGAGAGATGGAGCGAGAGGAGAAAGGGAGAGAGCAAAAAAAACAGAGAGAGGATTATTGGGTTGAAGGCCTGGCCGGAAATCGAGGACCTGAAAGGTAACTGACAAAGTGTGAAAGCGATGCCCAATTACGTTTTTTTTTTTTTTCTTTTTTTTCTTTTTGCAATCTGCGTTTGCAATTACTTTTATTTTCTTATGATTTTTTAATTTTTGATGCTCAAAGCGATCAAATTAATTCTATTGCATCGTGAGTTAACTAACTGTCTCTAGATAATTATTGGTTTATGAATTTTCAATCACATTTCGATACTTGGATTGTTGCGTAAAGCCATCAGGAACAATCCTTAGAAAAGATTTTAAATTATAATCCACGTTTATAGTACGTGTAAATATATTTCTATTATATTAAAAAAAATATTTTTTACTGACTTTTTTCTAATGAATAAATAATAATTTTTATGCGATCTTTAAAATTAATTGAATCTTCAAAACTTGATTATTTTTAATATCCGAAAATTAGAAATATAAAATTTCTTTGAACAACTTTGAAATATTTTTTACAATATAATATTTTGTCTATAGTAAATATTGATGAAACGTTAACATATATTTATTGATAAATAGATTTTACTAGTGATTTCAGCAAAGTATATTTCTTATATGTTCAAAGGTTGTCAAAGTCTTTGATAAAATTTTGACAATAATTTCGTTTGAGTAAATTTATTTTTGAAAAATCTCAAAAGATCTTACTTATCTCAAATATTTTATAGTTTTGACAAATATATTTCAAAAGCGTTATTTAGTTATATAAGTTTTCTATCTTTAATAAGTTACAGCAAAAAAAACATAAAATTAATTTGTATTTTTTTTACGAGAATAATGTTACGTTCAATACAAATTAATTTATTCAATATATTTGTATACGTACAACCAAGAAATTCAATTTATTTCTGATCAATTTTATAGTTTAATCAATTTTTTAAAATTAACTTTATTTCACCAATAAATAAAGTTACAATTTAAATACATTGAAATTGGAAATTTGTATTTACAAAAATTAATTGTAACTTCCGGATTATTCTGTATAGGAAACTCTATATGACTTTGAACATAAATACAATATTTTTATTAATTCCTATTCGTATTGGTGTTTTGCAACAAATTAATACCAATTAAGAAAATTTGTATTTTTATTACTTGCCTGACTGCAATTCGTTTTAAATACTCCTACACGTATCTATTAATAGAGTTAAATTTGTATTCTGTTAACATCTATTAGGACAATAATTTCTATCTATCATTTTATAACAACATATTAAATATATAGTTTAATAAATACTTTTTTATAAGAAATTTATAACAAACAAATATATATTAAATAATAATTACTATATTATTATATAATTGTAAGGTATTAAAAGATTGCAAAATATTCAGTACTGCTTATTAAGAATTTTCTTCTTCATTTCTTATTTTCACTAATCAACTTATGTGTTTAAGTATGGAGACAACGCCATTGCATAAGTACAAGGACAATATTATAGTCAAGCAACGAAATTACTGTGTATTAAATTTTCATTGGCAAGCAATAACGTATATCTTACTTTTTTTCTTGCAGTTCATACTGTAAGACAAATGATCATTATACAGAAAAAAATTATACATTTTTCTGGTAAAAAAATATACTTGCTAAATTTTTTATCCTAAAAAATAGGTTGTGAATCTCGATTTGAATATATAAACGTACAAATAATAGTTCATTTCACAGTGTAATTTAATGGAAAATTAAAGGATTGTTTGATGGTACAATTCTTTTAATATGTTCGAGAAAATATTTTTTGAAAAAAATATTTCATAAAGCAATAGAATACTTTTTGTCATTAAGAAAATATAGCAAATTTAATAAATAAAACAAAAATTCGTAAAAGAATCTGTAGTTTCTTATTTTCTTAAACGACACTCGAAATATTAAGTGAAAAATTTTTAATAAACAATTTTTATAGATAAATTTTTATTTCTTGAATATAATGTTGAAATCAAATAATATCAGCAATATTGATACTTTAAGTGATGTTATCAGTTGTATTATATTTTCATTACTATATACTATATAGTAATGAAATATGTATAAAAAAAATAAAATAAATACATATGAATTAAGTTATATTTTAAACAAATTTATATCTTAATGGTTCTTTAATATATGTATTCATATAAGAATAATCATATAAAATATTCTTAATCAATTAAAATATTTATATAAATATACGTATATAAAATTTTATATCTAATATTAAAATAATAATAATTATAATAATTTTATAAAATAAATAAATACGTAGAATAATAATATTGAATAGGCATTATTTTTTCGTAAAAATAATTATAATTTTAATATATTTTTTTTATATTCAGTTAGAAAAATAATGCAGATTTTGATACACACAAATACAAATATAAATATATATATATATTGTAGAAAAATATGAAATAAGAAAATCTTAAAAACTTTTTCATGCGAATAAAGGTCAAAAAATGATCAAAAAGTGGTAAAATCAAGAGGTGAAAGATAAGAGACATTTCTTGATGGGAATTTGATGTGTAATATTGTTGAGATTTACGATCTCTTATAATTTTATTTTTAATATTTAATAAATCTTTTGATACTTGCCTGATAATATTATTGCTCATGCTATTTCTATAATAGACAAAAAAAATATTGTATTTTTATTTTAAAAATTATGTTATTAGAAATGAATTATTAAATTGTGAAGAATCTCTTGTTCAGCATAATTACTAAAATATCTTCTTAATATTTGTACACATCAGATAAATTAGTTATATTTAGTTAAATATAAAAAATTTCTTATCATATATACCTACTTCCTAACTATCTGTTGTTAACATATTATATTTTGAATATCAAATAAATAAAATTACATTAAATTTTCAGATAAATTTTTTTTTTTAATATTATACTACAAAAATGAATAAATTCTTTATTAAAACATTCTTTTCCATTATATATTTTTGTACTTTTCTCAAAGTTCAAATTAATATTAATTTTTTGAAATAGAATATTGGTTTTTATTTTAACGAATATTTTTTAATAAAAGCATATTAAAATTTTCTCTACACAAGGTATAAGCTTCCAATAACATCAATAACAATATACCATTAAATATTATTATTTCCTTAAAATTTATAAATCTGTAATCAAAATCAATAAAAAAATATGCATTTAAAAAGTTTTTTGCTCTTTATATAACAGATATATAATAGATCCAATGAACTGATAATCAACAAATCCTAAAAAATACCATTGAAACTTTTTGTATAACAACTACATGTAAATTATATGTTTATCATAAATATGTAAAAAAAATAATTGTTTTTCTGAATAATTTTCAATCTTAAATATTGTTCTTTACATTGAGTTGCAACGAGTATTCAAATTTTAATTCAAATATTTAATAAAATTCACAATTTTAAATGTATGTATAATTTTCTGCACGAAATCATAGATGCATAAAGACAATTGCTTCAGTAGCATCGCTTATGTAAACTTGAATAGTACAATTATTATTATTATTATTATTATTATAGATTTCCAAAATTGATAAGTTTGTGGACGGTGATATAGTAGAATGTCAAGGTGTACTAAACACAAAAGATTGACTCCGAATAACAATTGCACCTCACAAGGGTGAAATGTGCCTGGTTTGTGTAGATACGCAAGCTAGAGTCGTCCTTGAACCTAGAAACCTAAATCCTTTAATTAGAAAGTATTTCCTTCATGCAAACCTGTAATTGTCCAATTTTACAAAGGAAAAGTGCTTTGATTCATCATTGAGAGCTCCGTCGATAACAATGGATATGTCCTTATGGAGAATACGTTAATTGTTAGCTGTCGAAAGTTCTAATAAATATATTTTTAATATTAAAAAAATAACCAATATAATCATGTATTCACATTAAATTAATGAGTGACAGGAAATATTCTAGAAGCAGTAAAAGATTGTAAATTAAATAAATTAAAATTTCAAAGAGATCCATGAGTATAATTATTGAATATACATTATTATTCTGTAGAGGTGTAAATTTATTAAGAAATAAGAATAAATGTATTATTTTATTATTGATCATTTATTTATGTTTTTTTAAAATTATTAATAAATATCTTTATATCAAATTGAAACTAAATATCATTGATATTTGATTTTCTAAGCAATTAATATTCCAATAATATTATTGTATTATATTTTTATGATAATGTAGTATTATTTAAAATTTAATGGTAGTATTATAAAAAATATAAATATTACATTTTATGTATAATATTATATTTTAATATTACGTATTACATTATATAATAAAAAATCACTTAATTATTTACATATGAGTAAGTATATATTTGGATTCTTTATGTATTTCTTACTAATTTGAAATATTTTTCAAACTTTAATGCTCCATAAAAATTATGAAAATTTTGCATATCATAATATCATATACGCTTTATTACTATTATTTTTATGAAAACTAATGTAAATGTTATTTGCTTAATCAATTAACATCAATTTATATTAGTTTATACCATAATTTCTTGATAATTTTTTGAAAAGTCATATTTTATAAATTTTCATTATCATCTATTATTAAATTAATATTAAAAATTCAGCCTACTATATAAATATATATTTTTAAAAAAAATTGTGTTTTACAAACATTATAGTTGTATTATAAAATTTCTGTAAAATCATAAAATTCATCATGAAATTGACGTATTGAATAAAATTGAAAATAAAAAACGTACATACTTTACGACCTACTTTGTGATAATTAATCTTGATATTCCATTAATTAATTATATTTCACTTTATTATTAATATTAAACTGGAAAAAAATATTGCAGATTTTTTAACTATTTTTTAACTATAAAATAGAGAATTTTATTGTATGTTTTAAAAATTTGTTTAAATTCTTAATTTCTCTTTTACCATTTACTTTTATACAGGTAAATTATTATATAATATTATGAAGACATGTTTTTATTTATTATCTAGGTAAATCTCAAATGACAAATATAATAATAAAAAAAAAATAAAATCTGTATATCTATTTCCAAATATTTATACAGAAAAAATATTGCAAAATATTTTGTCTTTATGTATAATCTCATTTTAAATGGTTTCTTGTTTAATAATACAAGTTCAAACCTCATGTTTCTCAGTTACAATATTGAAATTATGCCAGGCCTTGTTAATTTAATTGTATTAGGTAATATAGGCAAGGGTAGCTTTTAATCGTGTAGCTAAGTTTCTCTGTGGAAATTCTCTTATGTTTTTGAAGTATACTTTTTAAATACAAAATAATGTTTTATCTAAATAGTCTAAAATCTTACATATTTTATTGTTGGAGACTTAAGCGTTTTTATTCTTATTTCTTGGCATTGCGCATTTAAAACTAATTGTGTAATATGTATTCCATGTGTAAACTAAAAAACGAAAACATTGATTCATCGCCTAATAAGAATTTAATCTTTAATTACATTTGAATAGAAGATTTACACTGTAGATTTGGCAAAAATGTAAAAAGTAAGTAAGAAGCCAGCTTTATTTAGTCGATATCAGCTTTAGGTATTTATTTTAAAATTTTGTATTAATTAATTTTTTTAAATAAAATTTCATTATCAACATTAATATTAATTTTATTTTATAAATTCATAAGCACATAAAATAAAATTTATTTTTATATAATGATTTTATTAATTAATAACTAAAAAATAATGATTTATTAAGTAAATAGAACTGAGTATTAAAGTTAAATTATTTAACTTAGTCAGCCAACACTTAATAATTTATTTATTGAAAATATTTATTTTATTAATATTTTTTATTTTCTTTATTTACGTAATTTATACATATTAATACAAAACAAAAAAAATTATACACATATGTATGTATAAGTTTAATATAATATTTATAAACAAAGACTATTTCGAATAGAAGCTTTTGTGTACGAAAAAAATCTTTGCATAATATATATATAAAATATTATAAAATTAGTATAAATGTATAATTTAAAAAACCATATTATATAATAATAAACAATAATTGCACTTATCTATAATATATTATATATAATACATAAAATGTAATATATAAATTTAGGGAAAATGAATATTTTTATCCAATTTTGTAAAATTATTTTTATCACAGTCATAAATATTTTATTAGTCTGTAAAAAAAATTTTTTTATATTTGTAATGTCAGACTAATAAAAATATTTAATGTAATACAAAAAAAAAAAAAAAAAATTTTATATGATAATTTTATACAAAATTTATAGGCTTTTATGTTTTAATTAATTGATAACTAATGCTGTAGTATATTAAATTTAATATCCTACTATAGCAAATAAATTGTAAATGAACAGGTACAAATCTATCCGATTCATATTTCAAAGAAATATTATCTAGGAATTATTCTTTTATTTCAACACAAAAGATTAAGAATTTGCATAATTTTCTATGACATATTAAAATATACTCTATTTTTCAGAGAAACAATATAAAAGAAGTACGTGAACAATAAAAAAAACCATAACTTCCAAGCTGAAACATAAATTTCCAACAATAAAATATATCTAGAGATTTTTCGTTTATGGAATAAAAAAATTGAACAGTTTACTCATTACTAAAAAGCTTTGTCACCGATTCTAAGTATTTTTATCTCAAAACCACATGCGTTCGGATGCTTGAACCAGCTCAGGTAACAATTTAAAAAAAAAAAAAAAAAAAAAGAAAAAAACACCTCATCACGAAACGCACATCCGATTAATATATGCTTACGTACGATAATAAAATTCCTTGAAAATTAGGTAAGACGGGCTCTTCTGTAAGCGGATGATGCAAAATTCGTCGTCTGAAACCAGAGCCGACAGTCACCCGCATAACATGTAACAAGGCGGCGTTATGACAAAACAACAAAACATGTTTGATGGGTAACAATTAGCGTCGGTTTATCGAATGTAACGCAGGCTGATTGCGGGATTCGTGTCACGCGTGAATCGCTCGCGTGTAATGCACGAACCGAGCCGACGTTTACTCCATGTAAACGCGAGTGTGCGCGTCGTCGCCAGGGTTTGGGTCTGGCCACATGTTGGCACAGGTGGTCCCGCGAGCTTTTTCCCGGAAAATTCTCTCGTTTTTCCGCCTCCTCTTTTCCCTTTCGCTCGGGCGCTCCAGTTTTATGAGTGACGGATCCACGCGGCCATTGATAAAGGTATCTCTCTTTTTTTTTTTTGGTAAATATTTGTTTTTTGCGTGACACTTTTCACGCTTAATTAATAAAAAAATGGCCGGGGAATTAGTTTGTTTGTTCTCTCGTGAGCATCTGCAACTGATACCACCGTACTTACTTTTCAAAGAGATAATAATATTAATTCATAAGGCTATTTCGTTCAATATCAGTGATAAAGTGTACCGCCGCCTTTTGTACACTTTCTAATGCAGATTAATGCGCTGCTGTTACTACTGATTTTGCCCAACGACTGCAAAAATTTAATTGCCAGTGAAAATGTTTGGCCCGCACCTTTCAAAAGCAATGACTTTTAACGATCGATCTTATCGCTTGTTTTAGGAGATAGTGATTTTCGCTTCTTTTACAACACTTGTCCCGTCTGCGAGCAATCAGTGCCGCAAAGACAAATGACACGGACAAAGAGAGACAACCTTTCCACATCGGCAGCCGACAAACGAAGGAAAGCAAAAGTCGAAAGATAACCGAAAGCTCGTTTATTCGGGGACCAAGTCGCCCAAGTCGCTCGAGTTCCTGGGGGAGAGGATGAGCGTCTCTGGCGTCACCGTCGTCGCCGTCACCGGCGCTTCACTTGCACCCATTGAGCGACGGAAGTGTGCCGATGTGTCATGATCGAGTGCCTCCTCGTTTATTCAGCGACAATGCAGGTGGATATGGATATATAGGCCTTTTGCCTTTTCCCCGCACTCACACAGCGCCGCGGACGTCAGTCGTGACGGCGAGTGCGCGAGGCCCACACGCGCTCCGACACTTTTAGTTTCGTTCGCGTGCCCGGCGTTCCCCCACGACATACCCGGGCCTGAAATTGCCACCCAAGGTGTCGAGGTGTCGTCCGCTGTGCTCTCCAGGAAGAAAAACACGAGGAAAAGCCGCGCGCACGCGATCCTCTTGGGCATTGTTGTTTTGGGGACACAGACGCACGATTGAAATGCAAATCTTGGCGAGCCTTGCCGGATGATGACCGACTAGGTTTCCGGCTTTTGCATTCACAGTTTCGTCGAGCAACAGTTTCTCCAAAAGCACATGTACCTGAGTCATCTTGAACTGGTGCAACGTGGACTCCAGGAGACGAGGCATGAGGTGTGAATCGGCACTTGGATCTGGAAGCATGTTAGGAAGGAGTTGAAATGAGGATGAGGATGCGGTCGAGCGGCATTTTGGCGCTGCTGGGGGTCTTTACTGTTGCATTTGGTTAGTTTTTTTATTATCCTCTTCTTGAAAAGGATTGCCAAAGCTTAAAAAGCACTTGAAAGCACTTTTTATGTGTTATATCGAAACCCCGTTCTACTAATGTGATATTTAAGAGACTTTTAATATGTACATTTGTAAAAAAAAAACGTGACTGACATATAAGGTCGATATTGAATTTCACTTTTTGTTCATTTTTAATATTACTCAAGAACATACTTAATATTGCAGTAAATAAGTCACTGACAAGGTGTTGTTTAATAAAAATTTAAATCACTTCGTATCAATTAAAAATGTATAGTATTTGTTGGCACTTTTCCTACTTCTAATAAATTAAAATAATCACATGTCATTTATGCCAAAAAATTTTTCATAATAACATTTTTAATCAATTTTTTATACTCATATCGAGTCCTATATTTTCAATAACTATATTTAATTTTTATAACTTCGTTATATCACACAATAGATAGATATATTTTAAAGATTATATGCTGTAATTTGACTGTAAATAGCTATAAAACGATACGTGCCGTTAAAAGTTTTCTTAAAATAAATATTTTCTTTTTGATAATATATCAGGCAAATTCTGTTAGACATTTTATTATTAATATTTGATAATCAATTTCAATGATAATAATAATTAAATATAAAAACTACAATTATTAATACTTGTTAATGTACTAATAAATGCATATATTAAAATAAAATTTATATATATATTCAGTGAATCTAAATGTACAGCATTATAAAAAAAAATAATAAGCTTCAAAAGAACGATTATTGACTTTGATTAATTTTTTATTTACAATGGGCACGTGTTTTTAGACATTTTATGTGTCACACTTATTATAATATACATTTTAATCAATTCTTTTTTTTAATTTTATACTTCATATTGATATAATACCATGAATTAATTTTAGTATCTTATTCTCAGTATCAAATTACACAAATGCTTTTTAATAAATTAATATTGATTAAAATTTTGTAATTTATTATAATGTTTATTGACGCTGTGATGATATTTACTTCAATATCAAAATATATGTTATCAAAAAAAATTAATTATTCTTAAAAAAAATATTTTTAAAGAATCTTCTTCATAATCTATAATTACTAATAATATAAAAAAAAATAATTTTAAACTCATTACTGATTTTTACACTTACTGAACTGAGTTTTTAACATTAGATTTTATTAATTATAATACTACTTATTTTTTATCTTATGCATTTTCAAGTGTGTTTTTCTATAACTTTATAAAATTATTTATTTTTAAAAAATATTCTACATTTTATTGAATTAATAATTATAAAAAAATACTTAATTTTCATTTATTTTTTATAAAAAATTATTATCAAATAATAAAATATTATTTATTTATATTTTATTATATTGTAAATATACGTATTTTAAGTTATAAATAAATTAATTTAAACATGTTTCAAGAAAATATTTTATAACTCAGATTTCGTAATATATTAAAATATTATTTAGAATAATTTAATGTTTAATATTTTATAATAATAAGAAAATGTACATATAAATATAGAGAATTACATTAAAAATATTTTGAATAAAGAAATTATTAGACAATTTAAAAAAAAATCCTATCTTAAGAAAATATATGGTATAAATAAAATTATAGATTTCCTAGAAATTTATTTCAATTTTAACTATATTTAATGAAAAATAATAAAAGAATGTTGATGAAAACATTATCAAGTTAATGAAAATTTATTTTAATGCTTAAAAATAAATGACAAGCTGTATGCTATAAAAGTTTTAAAATAAATTATGTGCAATGAAATTTTAATACTTAATATTACAAAACAAATTCATTTCTGTTCTTTGAATAAATATAAATATAATTTATTTGACATAAAGATAATTTTTAAATACAAATATATCATGTATCTACTTAAAAAAATTTATTATTCCAAAAATCTGTATAATTTTATATTGTTGTAATAATAATGAAAAGTAAAAGACTAGAAAATAATATTACCAATTAAATGTTCAAAGCCTTATATTCTGAAGTAAAAAATATTTTCGAAGGTTGAAGTACTTATAAAAGTATGAAAAAATTATGTTGATTGTCATTTAATTCATGAGAACACATTTTAAAAGCATCCACTGTAAAAGAGCACTTGTTCGAATAAAGAGCATTTATTTAATTCAATGAGCATTGCACGAAAGGACTCTAGTCTTGAGAACCGAAAGATAATAAAGGTTTATCCTACTAAAAAAACAATAATTTATAAGTGGCAGGACAGTCTCAAAAATGCCAAGAAATATCCTGGGAGAAGGTCAGAGGCATGAGGCCGGAATATGCGAAAACGTCCCAGATTCTCTACACCGGAGTCGATTCTCAGGGTATAGTCGCCATCTGCTTCGAAAAGTAAGAAAATTCACTCCATCTATGTTTACTTGTCGAGTCATTCGATTGGAATTTAAATCTTAAATCATATATTAATTGACATTCGTTACGATTATACTTATGATTAATAATGCATTGTTTTTACTTGTATTCTATGGCAATAAAAACATATATATATATAACAAATCAAAGATGAGCCGGTCTCTCTTTTCATATAAATATGTCAAATTAGAAAATTAAACTTTTAAGCTGTAATATTCATTGATCTATATAAAAGCCAAGGCAAAGTTTTACTACTGCTCAACTTAATACGTCAACTTATTTGAAGAAAAAGCAAAGGCAATTGTAATTCTATGTGCTAAAATCAAAATTTTTTATATAACACAAAAATAAAAATTGTTTACAAGTCTGTTTTGTATTTAGTGAATGAATATTTATACTTATAATTTAATATTTATACTCACTAGTTTTATAAATTATCAATTATTAAAAAATAATGTTATACCTATAATATTCATTGAGACTGATTCGTTGTTTATTAATAAACTTAGAATTCTAGAATAACACATTTTTATTATTGAAACTGTAAATAACGATTAAATGATCCATACAACCTCAACTATTATCAATAAAATACTTTTCTTTAATTGATCATTACATGAAATAAAAAATATTACATGCAACATCATAATCAATCTGTCTTGGATCATGATAAATCATTTCTAAAACAAATGAAGAAAGAGAAAACTTTGTTAGACCATGACAGGTTGTCGGATGCTTGCGTTAATAAAAGTATTATTTTAAAAATCTTGAAATGTCCGACAGTGCATAGATTCATATGCATGATGACATTAGTGTGTCGATAATGATTTATGTGCATACATTATAATTAGATGCACGAGTCTAAACTGCAGTGCATTTATTGTCGACCTTGAATCAAGCGGCTGCTTCAGCATTGAACCGGATGGCAACGATTTCATACCAGAACCTAATGTCACTTTCTACCACAAAATCTGCTTGAAAGGTGAGTACTTATTTTAAATATCTATAAAAAAAAAAAAAAAAAAAAACTTTAATTCGTGTGATCTTCAATGGATTGTCTAAAGAGAATATTTAATTTGTGTAGTTGTGAATTTGCATCAGTTGTAATCACCTAATGCATGTAATTTATAGTTTTTAAATAAAATTTGTCCTAAAAGAATAATTAGAATCGTTCAATATTTGGAAAAAATTATAGCGCATAAAAGTTTATCAGCAGTTTAAGAAAAGTATCTACTATAATTTTTATGATATCGACTGCTTTGAAGATCAATAACACTGAGAAGAAATAAAATGAACACATTACTGTCTAAAAGTTGCGTATTAAAGCTTTCGTTACATCTAACTTATTAATTATTTATTATTATTGATATAATAATACAAATTATTGTTAATAATCCAAAGTTACTTAAATTTTATTTTTTATTTTTAGCCAAGATAATTTCAAAAGCTTTATTTTATCAAAAAACATATAAATGTTATATTTAAAAAAATAATAATACACATGGAATTTTTCTTATGTATTTATTCATATATTATGTCTATTTAATAATTTATAATAAATATGAATAATATTCATTTTAATTTAATATTTACACTGCCAATTGAATAATATTAAATTTAAAATACTACAATTTGATAACAGTTCCTGAATCATGTAAAAAATCACGATATTGGCAAGTGGAAAGAAATTTAGGGTCAGTATTGATCGATTCAATGGCAGATGTATTGCCTCAATCAGTGACTAGATCCGAATGCTATGAAACTTGTATTAAGAAAGGTATGTACTTTAAAAAATTTTATTAATATTTTTGAGTAAATAAAGTAAAAATTCATTTACATGTTCAGTAATTTTAAATTTCGTTCGTTTTTGATAATGTTTATTTTATCTCTATAGTACTACATAAACACAATTCTGTAAGAAATATTTGTTAAAGTTATGTACACACGAATGTATTTGAAAATAAATAAAAAAATTTTTTTTATTTCAAAGAAAATTCGTAATTTTAATACCAATTATAAATTTCATTTATAAATTCATAAGATAATTTACGATCCTAAAACCAGTGATAAAATTCCTTTTGTGTAGTAATCTAAGTCTAATATCAAAGATTACAATTCACTTATTAAAAATAGCCGATATCTCAATTTTCATCTATTTTTTCCAATGCTTTAAAAAATAGGCAATTACGCATTTATTTTCTGGAAATGTTGGTATTTAAAAGGATATTAATGTAAAAAATTAGGCCTATTCAAAGTTCGAATGGAGCTTAAAAATGTTTGATTTATTACAGGAGAAAAGTGTAAATCAGCACAGTTTCGAACTAGTCAAGATCTTGCAATTAGTGACACTGTTGGAAGCTGTGCACTTTTGACAATTGAAAGAGGAACAAAACCACAAGCTTTTAGAGCCTCTTTGTACAGGGACGAATATTTGGAGTATCAGTGCCATAATATTTGTGAGTTTCAAATACCCAAGTTGAAGTTTAATTGTTTTAATTGTTTTATAAACCATTTTGTAGCGTCATTTCATAATTTTTTTTTTTTTTATTCGTGCACGATAACCTTTATAAATAAAATATTAAAATATGATCATAATTTATCTTGCCAGGTCCACGTATAAATATTTATATTTACTCTTGCATACTAATGGCTTAATCGTATTATTGTTTCTTTCAAAGCTAGCGAACGAACAGTCTATGCAAACATTTTTTCAGGCCTTAAAGCATTTTCCATGATAATCGCACTTTCTATTATTTCTCCTCTTTAGAAATATGAATGATTCACTTTTTTTTATGACTCCTCTATTTTTAGCAAAAACGGACTTCTGCTCGTATGCCGAATATCGTAATATGACAATGCCGTATTCGGACTTGAAGATTTCTGGGTTGAATGCAAAGCAGGTACGCAATTGTATATTTCTTGATAATGAAATTCGCCGTATTGTTTTCATGTAGGTTTTCCTCCATTATTTCATTATCTAAAATGTGTATATTTTACTTTTCAAGTGCGAACGAAAGTGCGACGAGAGCAGCGACGGTTTTTTGTGTCGAGCTTATGGAATTGAGTACTCGAACTCGAATCTATCAACTTGTTTTCTTCACTCGGAGGACACAATAGGCGCTGGCGCCAGTTTGCTAGTTACTTCGAGGAATAATTTCTACAAAGAGCGAGAACCCTGCATTGACAGTAATAATTTAGCAATATAATAAATCTCGAAAACAATCTGTAGGAATTATTTGAAATTGCTCTCGACAGTTACTATTTTAAGAAAATTTCATTTATATATCTGTTTACCGAAGCTGGGGCATTTCCATAATTTTAATACAACACGAGTCAAAGATTTTTTACCATCACTATTATCATTTTAATACACACATTTTTCTATGATGAAAGAAATGTATATTCAAGCATTCTTATAGATAGCAGATCAAATAAATTAAATTTTGTAAACAAATTAATCTTTAATCATTCTCGGACGTTTCATAACTTTTTAATCTTTTAATCTCATTACCATAAGCCTAATAAGAAAATATTTTGATTACAGCGAATAATTTAAAATATGTAAATTTAAATACTAGCCAAATAAGTTCAGCGCGTTTAATCCCAATTGTTTAAAGCGTCAAGGTTCGCCACGAAGGAAAATATTAATTTCACAAACATAATTTATCTCTGACCAACACAATTGAACCGTTTACACAAGGTTATCGAAAAAATTTCAGTGACCGTCCGGTGCACAAACTCAAGTTTAACCATTGAACTGCGAACAAACGAACCTTTCGTCGGCAGAATGTATGCAAGTGGCTTTAGTGAAACTTGCGGTGCTCAAGGACATGGTGAGAATATTACGAAGCTGATCTTGCCTCTTCCTAATACCACCGACGTCGACAAAGCTGTTATGGCATGTGGATTAGCTCCAGCTTATTCAATTGATCAAAATAATCAGTTAGTAACTTGTGCTCTTAAACTTTGAATTATTTTCGTGGGCAGACTTATTCAAATAAGGTAATACTTTGAATTCGTTATTATTCCAAGCATAAACGGATGATGAGCTAATATTATTAAATACCTTCTCTTCTTTTAAGCCAAAGACTCGTTGCCTTCAAACAAAAAAGAAAAAAAAATGAATAAGCTTTCGCTTACACTTGGTATTAACCTGTCATTATTAAGACTTAATTACCGTACAAATTCATCGTATGCTTAGATACCTTAATGTCTATTCTCGCGTTCCATATTCAACAATGTTGCTAATAAGTTATTGACCTGGTTTCGTGTTTTTTTTTTTGCACAGTTTCGGTGTGTATTAAGATTTAATATCCTAATCTGGTTCATTATAAACTATTCTCGCGCATAATTACACGTACATTCAATGGAAATCATTAAATTACCTTATAACTTTATTTTATTTCACTGATAATTAAAAATTTATGCAAACGGCTCTTTGTCGAGATATTTTTTTGCAGCAACTACGAAAAATAGCCATTAATTTCAGAGATAAATCGATTATCGAATAAATACCAATCAATTTTGATTCACATAGGACCCGAGCGGTAATTTGGTCGACTGTTATCGTTCAATTCAATCCAATAATTCAACGGCTAGGGGATCAGGCCGTAAAAGTTGGATGTTCCCTAGACGATGGCAGTGTACCCGCACCTCAAAATGTCACCATATATTCAGGTTTTAGTTTCATCGACTCCAAGTATGTAAAACCCTATCTACATCGCACTTTTTCTCGATTTTCTAATATAAATATCGAACGAAATACATTGCAGTGCAGGTTTGCCACCAATAGTGTCTACTGTTATGAACACATCTTCAGAAGTGCCAGTCGTCACTATGACTATTTTAGATGAATCTTCAAATCGAGCCGACGTCACACACATTGGCCAAAAACTCATTCTCAAGATTCAGATATCACCTACTGATGGTAAGAATTATTGAGAAACATAAATTCTTCGTGATCTGCGACTTGATAATTGAAAATTTTTTGATTTTAATAGAAAAATATTGGTGAAAATTAATGTTCTTAATATTGAGAATAAACTATAACTGATAGACTGTAATAATTGCAACACGTGCACAACAATTTATTTGTGGTAACTTTTTGTAATAATAATCAAAATAATAGATTCTCTATTAATTCTAACACTTTTATCCTGTAATTAGTTTATAAATGTTTATGATGAGTTTATTTAATGAATTTGGATAAACTTTAAAATTAAAGTTGTACTGAATTGTTCATGAAGAAATGATATCCTAAATTTAAAACCAAAAATTAGTAAATTTAACAAACTCTTATTTTGTTTTATAAGTTGAGAGAATCACGTACAAAAGATGAAAAATTTGAAACTTAGTTCTCTTGTGTTCTTGCTTCTTCTTTCATAATATTTTGAATAACATTGTGCTCAACTTGATCTTAGAGCTATTCAAACAATCCTTGAGTTTATCGTGTTTGACGTGTAACCGATGTAATATCCAAGTATCTTATCGTTGTACGAGATGAACTATAAAGTTTGAATACTTTTAAAAAAAATATGTTTTTAAATTTAAAATAAAAAATATGTAAAAAATATACTTATGTTGATATTATGACTTGTAACACATAACAAATAATTTGATTATAAACTTTTATGTATGAAATTTAAAAACTAAGTGTATTTGTTATTGAAGAAGTAAACTACAACAAATGAGAACATTTAAGTTTAATTCATAAGTTAAGCTTAAAATATTTGTGTACTATTTAGAAATACAAACATTTGAATTTAATTATCTTAGTAGAATTAAAATATTATTAATTATTCTTTTTACAACGTATCTTTAACAAAAAAAATAATGTATATATATAATTTTTACGGTAAAAATCTAACAATTTTTTATGCAAAATAACGTGCCTGGTTTTAATAAAACTTGAATACAAAATTAGTTATATGCAATATAAAAATAATATATACACAAAATAGAAAACATTTTTGACACACAACGAAGATAATTACTGTCATAAAATTACCTGTATAAAAATCTGTATAATATATTAGGATTACATGAAGGTAAATACGATAATAAATCTTTGAATTTATTTTTCATCTGTTCAATAACTCTTTGATTAGGGCCCTTCGATATCACGGCTGGACACCTGGTCGCCAGCACGAGTTCCGGGGACTCGTCGCTTCTCCTCCTGGACGAGCTGGGCTGCCCAGTCACGCAGGTTTTCCCAGCCCTCGTAAAAGATCCCAGGGACAACCGCTCCCTTATTGCGGAATTTAGCGCTTTCAAGTTTCCCAGCAGTCAGCACGTGCGCTTCAACGTGATCGTAAAGTTTTGCTTGGAAGTGTGTGAAGAGGTAAGTTAAGGCATGGCAAGAGGGTGGAAAATTGCGAAAACATAAAAATAGAGGAAAATTAACTTAGTTTTGGTTAGAATTCTGTTATGTGTGTGATACAGTCTAACTTTTAACCAGTTACAATTAGTACATTGTTATCGATATTTACTAACTTTTAAAAATGGTTGTAACACTTAATAAAACCAGTTATTCTGTAATAAATTTTTTTCTATAACGTCTTTAACATTAATGATAATGTAGTTTTTAGAAAAATTTTGTGATAATATATTCACGCAAAGTTTATTTTAATATGCTTTTCATAATAATATTTAAATTACATATTAATGTTGTATTACATTTAAAATAATAATTTATAAATTAACTCTTCGATAATGTATTTATAATGAAAATTTAGATTTTTTATATTTTGACCGTAATTTAAGTCATTTAAAAATCTTTTATAATATTAAATATTAATGAATAATTGTATAAAACTATATTTTATTTTTTAGATAAATTAAACAAATAACAAATACACTATATTTATTTATTAATTATTTCAAGCCAAAATGCAACGACAATCTCATAGCTTACACACGCAAAAAGCGATCAATAGATGATTTACAAGGAATCAAAGGAAATGTTACCGAATTATACAAGTATTCTACTAATTCTACAAAAGATGAACTTCCTCTTCAAGCTTCCATTATTGTACAGGACACAAGATCCAATAACCAAAATGTGTTTCCGAATCCATTAAGAACCAAAGAAAATACACGTATGTTTTTAATATTCGTATTTGCTGAACGCCATTTTTTGTTTTAATAACTTTAAACAAATTTAAAGATATGTATGGCTATTATATATATCATGAAAGTTGTTGTACATGTACACATAGTACTTTAGAATTAAAATAATTGTACTGTTGCATAGATTTAATTTCGACTCACGAATCAAAATTTATATCTTTAACAACAAAAAACTAAAATACAAATTATTTTTTATACATTATTAGCATTATTACAATAATACTAAAATGTATGACTAATACTAAATTAATATGAATAATTCTTAGAAAAGTAAACAGTTTTTTGACAGTAGAAACAGATTGTCAATGTTCGTTTGAGTTACGACTAAATATGAATATTGGTTTTTCAGTTCATCTGGACGACGAGTTTTGCATGAACTCGAGCTTGGCCTTGTTCCTGATGATATTCCTTCTGATCGTCCAGATAGGTTTGATCGGGAGTTGTGTGCTTGCGGTCAGGACGTACCGGCGCATGGCTGTTCGTGCAGAAGAGGATCGTGCGGATATCCTCGCACGTCACCTCTACGGCATCCACGGAGGCAATTTTGAAATTTCACGTAGAGTCCGTTGGGCTGACAATAACAGCTCGAGCATGAGCTAATAATCAATTACACAAACAGCACAAAGCGTTATGTTTTCTCAGTTTTAGGTTATAACCCTTTAGTTATTGTACATATTGTTGCACTCCAAGCAATTTAAATTTCCTCTTATCATGGATAAATCAACATATTCCAAAGTCTCGTCATTGATTTATTATTTGTACCGTATATTTTCTATTTTTAAGTTTAATAACCAGAACATAAATAAATTTTATATTCCTTGATGTAAAATCATTTTGTTCTATAAATTTTTGTTTTAAAACATTTTTTTTAATTTTATTTATGTTATTTAGTCTTAAAAGAAATACTTTTTAAATCTAATTAAATATACAATAATAATATATATTTAAACAATTAATAATGATTACTTTATTTTTTTTTTATTTTTTTTTTTTTTTTATATGAAATACAAATTAAACATGCATTTTCATATTATTTGCCAAGTTTATTATTTGAAAAACACAAAATTAACTTGCCCAATTCATTATCACATTTAAATAATGAAGATATAATTTTAATCTCGTTAATTCTTATAGAAAAATATAAAAACATTATTTCAAATAAATATTTATTGTAGAAGTTAAAAATAAGACATTACATTTTAACAAATCATGAAAATACGCAGAAACAATTCTATATACTTTTATAAATCCATAAAACATACATAAATGTTTAATTTACTAAAGTTCATTAAATATTAACAAGAACAACATTCAAAGTATGAAGTTCCTAGGACAATTTTAAATACTTCTATTTCTATTTAATTAAACATAAGTATTATATCAGACTAAAAAGATAAATTTATAAAAATATTCCATTAATGAATGTACTATGAATACTTAAAATAATTATATGTTTTTAAATAAAATTCAGTTTATATAAATTAATAGTAAGCATTATCAAACGATATATATGTACATTTTTGTATAAATAATGTTTGTTGTTACAAATTATTAATTCAACAATAATAAAAAAAATAAGAAAATAATTTTTTTTTTTATAAATTTATTATTCATTGGAATTTTCTGAATTTTTTATACTTATCAGTTTTATTATTATTCAATATAATGAAAAATATACCATATATTCATCTATTAATTTTTTGTTTTGATCTATTGTTGATTCTTTATAATTTTTATTTGTAAGGTTAAAATTGAAAAACTTACATGTACAATTTATAATCAATTTTTTTTCAAAATAAATAACTATTAAACTATTAACTGAAATTATTTTTTATATTTATATAAAGAAATGAAAAAATTATAATTTTTTTAAATTTAAACATATTTATAGTTTAACGTATGTGAATAATGGGTACTGTGTAATCTAAGCTTAGTTTATAATTAGTAAATATACATGTATACAGTAATAATAACAGTTTTTATTATATAATATGAAAGTATTAAACATTATTTTTATTAAAATTCTAGTGCATCTTATATAATCACACATAATATTTATCAAACTAATGATATGAATTATTTGACGAGGAAATATATTCAAACTAAATGATTGATTAACACAAAATATTAATGAAATGCTTTATTTTGAAATGATTGGATAGAATATATTATTAACTAAAATATCGTTATCGTTTGTAGCCAAGTAACTTATAGAATAATTGACGAAGTAATGGTTTCATAAACATAAATTTTGTAGTTGGAAACAGAATTAGTTCAGTCTAAAAAAGTCGTAAAATAATAACTAATTTTAACAAAAATAATTTTGTTATATTGCACTTTAAAGATACGTTCATATAAAAAACAAAAACAGTACAATTTTTACATCTGCAAACTAAAACTAAATTTTGTATTATAGTAATTTAATATAACAATAACGTATATTCGATACTATGAAAAAGTGTCAGTATATGAGGAAAGAAATATATTTTTAATAATTGTTAATGTAAGTAAGCATCATACACAAAAGTAATTTTAATGAATAGAAGACAATAATATTTCTATTATATATTTATTATCAGAATTCAACCACTTAATAATTCTAATTATCTTAACAAATTTCTATACAAATAAAACATTTTATTTAAATATGAATTATATAGAAAACTAGAAAGAGATTGTGTTAAAAGTATATCAAGTTGTTAATAAATTTAATTTATTGGAGTACTTAAAATAAATAAAAAATTATTAATATACTTTTAAAAATATTAAATAAATAATATATAATATGTTTCGACAAATTTTGAATGAGGCTAAAATTTAACAATGAACGTCATATAAAGAAAAATTTTATTGTATTCAATTTAATCATTTATTTGCTATATTTTATTAATAATAATTTTTAAATTTATGATTAATATAGTAGTGTCGAAAATAAATTAAAAAAATACAATACGATATTGTATTTATAAATCTTATAATTGTCTTTAACGTAGCGTTTTAAATAAAAACATTTTAATATTTCAAAGAAATGATTTTATAAGAAATTAAACAAAAAATATACATAATTAAGAGATTATATCACAGTCTAATATAATTATGCTTGAATGATAGTTCATAATACACATAATTTTAGAAAAAATACTTCCTCGTAAATAAAATGTTATTATGAATCTTTTTTTTAAATTATATTATTATTATTAAGTAAATGAATAATTCAATGTTTTATATAGAAAAATTAATTAAACTAATAAATATTATTAATATTTTGTGATACATAATTTCTAATAATGAGTTGAAAAATAAAATGCCAATTTAAGAAAAATGTAGAAAATATGCATGTCGCTTTTTCAGATTTATTAAACTATATATTTTTTTAAGTCTATTCCTGATTTTATTTACTTATATTTAATAGTTTTTTACTATTTGGAATTAAATATCTAAAAATATATCTGTAAATAGAAATAATATCATTTTTAAAAGTTCAAAGACCATGTTCATCTATAAAGACATGAGGTAGATCTACCGTTATAAAGAATAAAAATTTTTTTATAATTTAATAAAATATTTTATTAACAATTAAAATATATTATAAAATTATAAACATGACTTATTATGTTTAAATAATAATAGCACAATATCAAACAACTTTACAATGAAATGGTCAATTATATCTTCAATGCTTAATTAAATAAAATATACTACATAAATATATATTGGAATAAATTAATGCTTTTCTGCGTTTGATACATAATACGTTGATAAAATAAAATAATTTTAATATTATTTAAAACTCGTGTTGTACGTCATTGCAATGTTGATAAACGTGAATAATTTTTTCTATTTATACGCCGGTACTTAAGATTGAAAATAAATTATTTTTTAGCGGAGTCAAATAATTTTGTATGATCATAAAATTTCTCAGCCTCTTCCAGATCCTGTGCATTGGCCATAACTTGCAATCTCGACCGCTATAATGAAAAATATTTTTTCATCATTGAATATAAAATATTTATAAAAAAAAAAAAAAAAAAAAAACGGCTTAAGTTAGACTTACATCGTCCGCAATATTGTGCACAGCTAAGTCTTCCAGGATTAGTGTAGACAACATTATCTGTTCCACAAACTGGATTATATTCTGAGGTGACCTAAAGTAGTGGTATAACAAATTAATAAGTATTGTTATTCTCATTTTTTATTATTAAATTACTCAATCCATGACAATAAACATGTAAAAATATTTTATGTATCATTTAATATATTAAATAATATATTCTTTGTAATCAGAGTTAATACAAAAATTTATTTATTTTCTCTTTTTTTCAATTTTATCGCCATTAAATATTATTTAAAAATATAATTTTCCACAGGTAATATTATGCTTGTACATCATATGAATTTTTTCAAAGTAAAATGCCGGTAGAACCAGTATGCAAATTAAATCATTCCTAGCAAACAATTAATTACACTGACTTGTTTTAATAATAAAATAATTTATTACATAAAATATGAATCAAGTTTTCATATTATTTAATTCACTTTAATTTAATTTTGTGTCATTAAATATTAATTGATAAAACTCATTTAAAACCTTGATTATATATAATAAACTTATATTGCTGAATTTAAAATATTTATAAATTGTCGTTATGTATATAATGAATAATTTATAACTAAAATTTTATATATAAGTATTCTTAACTGCTATTAAATAATAAAATGTTATAATAAAAGAGAAATTGGAAATAAAATATTGTTATCTTGTGGAATATAATTGAATTATAAAACTTTATACATCTTGTAATTTAACAATACCATCTTAAAAATAATTTGCCGAATGGAAATATGTTAGTGAAATTAAACACATAATTGGCATTAAAACATGAAATTAAATTAAAATATATTTGGGTGATAGAACTGAGATATTTTTAATTGTTGATAAATATACAATTGAGTGGAAATTCCTCGTTAAGAGTAAGAATCATTTAACTAATATTGAAGTATTCAGTTTATTATTTTGTAAAAACTTAAATTAATTATTTTCTGTAAATGAATGAATTAATTGTTACTCGTAATATTAATAATAAAAATTTACTGTATCTTAATTATGAATAAAGTAAAAAAAAAAATTGTTTCATTCAATATTATATTGTATAATGCAATATAAAAATTATAATATTTTACGTTTTTTAAAATCTATATAAGATTTTATTTGAATATTTGGTTAAAAAAGAAATATATTTTAAATATTAAATTTTAAACTAGAACGTTCAAAAGTTAATTTAATATAAATTTGAATATTTACAATGCACTTATTGTAATTAATCGTAGCACAAAAATATTAAAAAATATAAACAAAAAGTTTTTAATCGATGATATTTAACTTGAAATCTGATGCTCGTACCCTAATTCATTAAACAAATTCAAAGCATGATCAGACATTCGTTTATAATTTTTTTAAAAATATTACTTCATCATTCTGGTTTTTCCCTGTTCGTATCTATTTCACATATCTACACGTATCATAACATTTGTATATTAACGAATATTATTTGCATATAATACTGTTTAAAATAATAATTATATTTTCATAATAACTAAGATTTTCTGCAAAATTTAATTATACCAATAATTCATTTATATTTCGTATTATATAATCAAGAAAATTATACCGAATAATCTTACTGTTTAATTATACAAATATATACCCACCACACATTGATCAGTGCACTGATTATAAGCGGTTATATCATCTGGGTCGGCTCCGGGATTCACTGCAGATCTACTGCTCGTGGTTTCTATGGGTTGTGGTATTGGGTTATTTCGCGGAAGTGGGAACTTCGAAGGTCGCTCGACTTCTCCTGGGAAGGCAAAGCCATCCTGATTCGAAAATTTAACCTCTTCTCTCTAGCAAGAATGTTTTGTTTTAAATTTTGTCACTACATTTAAGTACATAAATAAGTAATTGATAAGCAAAAGAAAGATCGACGCCAAGAGAAAGGGCGATGAATTTTTATGAACAAAGTAATGTATAATAATAGAATAACCTTTTTTTTTAATTAATTCAAAATTATTAATGAAAAGAGGTAAGTTAATTTACTCAAAATTTTAGAATTGTAAGAACTATTTTGTAAGAAAAATGTTTTTAAAAAATTTAATTTTTTTAAATATTCTTTAAATACGTATGTCCGTGTGACTACATCTTAAAAACACTTAAAGTAACAGAAAGTATTAGTTTGTGATGATACAATAAAGCAACAAACAGCCATTATAGATGATTTCAGATTTTAGAAAACGCCATACCTGTCCATTGGAGAATCCAAGAATAACTGAAATGAATATAAAAGTCTTATGAGTAATTAAGTAAACACAAGAAATAAAATTGCTTAAACATTTACTTCTGAGAAATTCACTACTCCTGAGATATTAATTTACTTAAATAAGTTACACTTAAGTATTTAATGTAGCTAAAAAGTTAAGTATTAATGCATTTAAAAAATTATTAGTATAATTAAGAATAATGTAATAAATCAAATATAATGAAACACATGTTAATATTTCATTTCTCCCACCCTTAGATAAAATATATTTTTACTGTTACTGTTTATAAATTTTAACACTACAAGTAAAAATATTTTCTTATGATTGTATGAAAAATAAGATGACTAACTCACTGATTAATAATAAAAAACAACTAGCTTGATGAAATATCATCATTTATAATATTTTCAGAAATCAATTTAATTAGTTTATAATTAAAATCTGCATAAACAAGATGAGAAGCAACTGAGAAGAATTGATAGGCACCTTTGCTTTTATAGTTATCCTCTATCGAATGTTCATGACGTTTCTGAAAATTATTGTATGTTCTATAATAACAGTTATTAATCATTTTATTCATACACACATATTCATTAATATAATTAGATTATCATTTATCCCTAAATATTTTACTTTACTTTTCATTAAACATAACGTACGGACTATTTCAAAAAAATTTTAAATGTACATTATAATTGTATAAAATATTATAATTAGTTAATATATCTATAATTTTAAGTTTATATATACAAAATTATTACTATTTTTATTGGCGACTTAAATAGTTTTCCAAATTCTTCAATTGCTTTGCTTAAAAACATAAAATTATTTACACATACATTAATTAAAATCATTCAAATAGAGAATAACCTACATTTAGTATAAAGAATCTTCATAAATATTTTATTAAAATCTATCAAATATAACATAAAAAATGTTTATAAATATTTTACAATTCTTCTCATACATCTAATTTTATTTATATCCGTTTTATATATTTATTTTAATAAACTTATAATATTAAAATTAGCATTATTAATTTAAAATAATTAATTCAGATACAAAAAGTTCTTAAAGGGTACAAAAAGCTTCTATATTATTAGTATTTCATCGATTTAAAAATACTTTTTATATACTTATTTTCATATAAATATTTTTAATACGATAAAAATTATTTACAATTAATAGTGTCATATAATGGAATTCATATCTATATTTCAAATAAAATTATTTGCATCTAGACTGTCGAATATTCTTCGTATATTACATAATTAAAATTGTATCGATAATTAGTTTCTTTTAATTAAGTGATAATTAGTATCATATCTAATTGGATCGAAATACTAATAATGAATAATTTGAAAATTGACAATTACAAAGTTAGTATTAAAAATCATAATAATTTATGAAATATAATTTACTAAATATTATAAAGTTTTGTTTGTAAATGTATGTAATTTTAAATTATAAATATTTTATTATAAAGTTATTATAATATCATGACAATTGCAGTTTTTATGTAAAAATGAAAAATTTTATTCAAACAAATTGAATTCAAAATTAAATATTGCAAAAACTTATTGATAATTATGTCTTCTTTTTTGATATGTAATTAAGTCAGCTAAATTTCCTATGACGTTGAAATTTCAAAAAAAAACTTTAATCTTCATAAGCAACGCATAAAACATTTGATTCAATTACTGCATAAAAACAGGTTCTCAAATAATGAATAAAAATAATTCATTTTTATTATATATAAAATAATATATATCGCTATATTAATTATAATTTAGTATTAAAGATAATATTCTTATTTTAATTTTCATTTATTTATGTGCTGTGCTTAGAGTAGTATATATTTAATCAAATCAATATATAGTTAATGAAACCAAATGAATAAACGATAAGATGATTTTTATTTAGCTGTGGCAGATACATGTTTAGACTCTTTGAAACTCTGTTCAAGTAAATTATTTTGGATGATAAGTGATAGATATATGTTTCAAAATGCTTTCTTTTTAATTTTATATAATAAATTATTCATTTGTTTACTTCAATAATTTATATTTATTTCATTATACATATAATTAAGAACAATTTTAATGAAAATTAATATTATTTTTAAAAAATGAAGAAAAAACAAAATATTGATATTAGACAATCGATATATTTGTAAAAAAAAGAAAGATTATGAATTATTGAACAAATATGTTTGTACATTATATAAATCGAATATATTTTGTAGGATATTTATTAATATTCGATATATATTACATAATAAACACTTGATGAAATATATATAAATCTTAATATACATCCAAAACACTCCTATAGCCAGATATTCATGCTTCTACTACAGATGCTAGCATTGGAGGACCTGAAGAGCTCAACGAGCGCGTTATAGAATCACAATATAATAAGATCAATTAAAACCCCATCTCACATCCTTAGCAAAACAGATAAGGATCAATTGTTGACGATGGCATTTGATAAGCGAATTCGATTGGTGACACGAGTTGGATAAAGTGTTTTCGAGGATAATCAAGTATTTTCCTCCTAAGTTCATTGTATTGAATAGTGCAATAATCCCCACCAAAAGCCCAGAATATGCGACGTGGATGAGCAAGTTAGTGGAACTGAAGAGGAAATCCTTAATCTACACCTGCTGGGCATTGGCTACTTTAGGCCCTGCCTATTCAGATGATGCAACCAGACTATTGCAAGTATACAGTTCTATCTAACTGCTAGCTCATCTGTTGAGGAAGCTTACCAGGTAAAAAAGACTACCAGCTTTAGCGTATTTAGCACTAAAGTATCACGCAGTGGGATTAACTAAGGATGAAGACAAAAAAAACTTTGCCAAATACAAAGTTGAGGCTATACGTCAACTTATTTCAAATGTCACCGACCGTGAGACAATTCAAAACATAGTATAAGAACTCCCTGTACCATCCAAAATTGTAGTACTAAATATACTTAAGCCTGCAACTTTGAGTCTGGGGTTAATCTTAGCAGCTAGATTCTCAGCTCAGGAGCAAGCAAAGTTATTAGAGTATTTAAAAGCAGAAGAAAAACGTGGTAGATGGGTAATGCATATATATATATAAATAGAAGTGGAGACATCTCTAAAGGATGTTGAATTCATAAAGACGATTAGAGAGGACTATTCCTATAGTAGAGAAATGGAAAATTACTAGAATTGCTGAAATCGATGCACCCTTGCCCTCATTTCTATTGAAGACCTCAGACCCATGTCAAATACCATACCCATAGTATCCGCTGCTGAAACTCCATTTTGAGGAATCAGCTGATCGTTGCTGTTAAGAAGATCAAGAACAAGATCACTGGAACAAAACCGCTCGGATAGCATGAATTTCCTGATTCTATAGATCAATAATTGTATATACTTATCTAACCTATCTTGTAATTAATAAGTGAGGGGTTTTAAATTATTAAGAACGTGTGATTATAGAGATTAGTTATAAAAAATCATAGATATATTAAGAAAGGAAAAAAAACAAGTTTTGAATAAGGATGTTCTTTAATATTTAAATATCAGTACTTATTTTACAATTGCCGAAGTACATAAAACCGAGGACTTTTTTAAAATAAAGCTTCAATTCGTCAGAGGCGTGTCCAAAATATAAGTGATTCGCTCTCGATGATGCCTTTTCTCCCAGGTTTTTCCTTCTTGCATTTACCGTATAAGGATAATTTTTATCAGGTCCAAGGGTGTTTCCCCGCTATAAATTTGACAACGAAGAAACACTACACATCTGGCGACCAAATATCTTGCGTCGTGATGGGACGAGTTTTACAGTTTTTTATTTTTGTAGATCGTCCCATATTTAATTTAACCATTTTAACCAGTTTAATCATTTTAAATATGTACGGAAAGAAGAATTGCGATACGAAAAATTAATATGAGTGACGGGGTTAGCGAGGAAGAGAGGAGGAAGGGACAGCTGTGGACCAAGATTTTTTACAGGTAATAATTTTTCTAGCATAGTTTTCTAGCTTTTCTGCACCCGATTTTCCACCGAACCTTTCTTTATTAAACTTTCCCACCGCTTTCGCGAATTGCACCGAAGTTATGATGTTTTTCACGCTGGTGAGGTCGGCTCGTCCCCACAAAGCGTTTTTCGGGCTACACGCATCTTTAATACCATTTTACAATATTATGTATATTATATACTTAAATATTTAATAGTTTCGTTTACGGAGTTATTTGAATTCAAAATTATTAATAGGTATTTGATAAATTTTTTTTTATGCACTTCCGTGCAAAAATATTTTTTCATTTATCATTTATATATATTTTTCTTATATATGATATTAGCTTTCAACTAAATTCTAAATAAAGAGAAGAAAACTTTTATTATTATATTTTATAAATTCTAATCTTCTTCAGAAAATGAAATTTTTTATTTTCATGTTAATAATTACTATGTATTATATTTCATGTGGTATGTAATTAAACTTTATTTATATTTATCTATTAAAAAGTATTTTTTATATTGTAAAAGATTTATTATATAGTTCATGGACTTAAAGCATGCAGAAAATTATGTAAGAGTAAGTTATTCTTTAAAATATAAATTATATAATTTAAATATTTAAAAAAATGAATACAACAATTAAAATAATTCTTTGCTTAAAAATTTTAATTAATTATTAGTGTCACAATAAGAAAATTTAAATTATTACAAACATAGTGTAGAATACAATTGTTTATTCTTTTACAATCAATTTTAATACTTACGAATTTATTTTTAAAAATTTCTTGCTCGTAAAATTTTATGTAAACGATGAAATTAAAATTTGAATATAAATGTAAACATATGCCTTTAAAATTTATTGAGCCTAGCATAAATCGATTATTTATCTGAATAAATCAAACTAATATATTTATCATCATAAAAAAATAGTTATTGTGATGTTAAATAAATGATTTTAACATAAAAATATATAATTAATATATTTAATCATAAAAAAATAATATGTTAATTGTATAGTATTCATATTATAAATTTTATAAATATTTTATTATAATTTTGGAAGAATTATGAATTTTTTATTTAGAAATAGAGAATGAAACTGGAAGAAATCGGTGCTTACTTAATTGCTACATACAATATGCGTAATATAGAACCCGACCGCTCACCATATAAGTAGAAAACAATAGTGTAAAAAAAAATAAATTGTTTAAATTAAATGAAAAATTTCATTTTTTACGATTCTTATATTATCTATAAATTATTTCTAACCTTAAATTATGCAATTTACTCAATATATATGTTGATATATGTACTTGATTGATTGAATCCGGAATGGAATTACTACCAAAAATAAAAATTAAAGCGGCTCACGGGTCTTTAAGTCAATTGTAAAGGTAAGTAAAAATAGAAAAAAATACATATTCATTTGATCAATATATTTTAGAAAATGTAGGAGGAAGAAACCGTGAATTTTTCAGTGATTGATTTCACATAATTAATTATTCATCAAGAGTCACGTTTAAAACGTTGGATTGTTCATACGAGAATATTTTATTTTGTTGTCTCAGACAGTTTATAGTCTCCTAGTTCTTCCCTTCAAAAATACAAAGGTTCAAAAATTCATCTGGACCTGTTTTCACCTACAGCCACTCATCTTTTATCATAACTACTTCGTTACGAGCCTCTAGTAATTAATTGAATTTGTATTGTGACATTCATCCTCCTTTTCACTACATCTTTATTAATTTACAGTTGTATTGAATAGAAAATTTTTTTCAAAAACATGTAGAAAGTAATATTATTCTAAATAAATCAATCCATACTTTAAATTAATATTAAGCTATTTGGTATTATTACAATGAAAGAGACAGAGAAAAAAAAAAGAATAATTTAAAAATGAAAATATATATAAAATATTTCAAAAAAAAAAATAGTTTGAAAATAAAACAATTGTTATTTTGAAAACATTAAATATAAAAATAAAAATCATACAGAGATTTGAGTTATCCAATAAATTTAAAATTAGTACCATATTATATGATATAACAGTAATATTTGAAAACTGCATTATACTAATGTATATAGTATAATTAAGAATAATGTAATGGATCAAATATATTTTTATTTTTAATTATTTCCATGCGTTTTTTTTCGATTGATATGTATTTATTTATTGAATCTATGTTTATTGAAACAAAATTATTAAACAATAAAATTGGTTTTGCCTAACTATGTCAGACAAACTTTTAAACTATTCGAAAGATTGTACAAATAAAATATTTTTTATGATATGTAATATATTTTTCAAAATGCTTTCTTTTAAATTTTGCATAATAAATTCTTCATATGTTTAAAAAAAGAATGACTAGAAAGTACTTAACGTATATCTTTGTAAATTATATTAATTCAATATATTTTTAAGATTTTTATTAATAATCGATATTTATGATATAGTGAAATCCTAATATATATATTGCATAATTGAATATTTAATAGTATTGTTTACAAACTTATTTGAATTTTCAACTATTAATAGTTATTTGATAATATTATTTTAATACATTTCCGTGTTAAAATATTGTTTCATATATCTTTAATGTACATTTTTCCTATATAAGGAATTAATGTTCAAATGAATTTTAAAATAATCATAACTCTACATAAAAATTTATATTATTTTATGTTATAAATTATAACCTCCTCCTGAAAATGAAATTTTTTATTTTGATTTTAATAATTACCATTTATTATATTTCAAATGGTATGTATATTTAATCATATACAAATTGATATACTAAACCATATTTACTATATTATAAAAGTTTTATTATATAGTGCACGGAGTGAATAAAGTTAAAGAATGCATTAAAGCGTGCAGGAGTAAGTTATTATTTCAGATATAAATTATATAGTTTACATGTTATAAAACTGAATATAATAATGAAAATAATCCTTCAGCTTAAAAATACTAATTAATTATTTTTGTCTCAATTAGAAAATTTAAATTATTACGAACATAGTGTAAAATTCAATTTTTTATTTTTTTTACAATCAATTTTAATAAGTACGAATTTATTTTTAAAATTACTCACTCATAAAATGTATACAAATAAGAAAATTAAAATTGCAATGTACATGCAAACATATGCCTTTAAAATTTATTGACTCTAACATAAATTGATTATTTACCTGCATAAACCAGACTAATATATTTATCATTATAGAAAAAAAGTTATTATGATATTCAATAAGTGATTTTTATTATAAAAATATATAATATTTTTAAATATATTTAATTATAAAAAATGATTATATTAAAATTTTATGCTATGTTTATTATATAATTTAAAAAATAAATTTTCATAATTTTATAATATTTATATAATATGAATTATATAATATTTAATTATATAATATGAATTATGGATTTTTTATTTAGAAAGAATAAGAAATATGTCTAAAAGGACAATCACTGCATGCTTTCGTTGCTTACAAGTGTTTGGCACATTGGCATTCTAGTGTCCACCCGGTAACCGCATACAATTAGAAAAAATAATGCAACATAAAAATAAATTGTTTAAAGTAAACGATAAATTTAATTTTTTTTAAATTGTTATATTATTTATAAATTTATAATTTATTAATAATTTATAATTTAAATAGGTTATTTATTTTTATAATTTTGAAATTTTTAAATAAATTTAGTAATATACTGTTATATATAGAAAATAATATATTTCACTTTATATTCAATTAAACATACATCTTATTATGTATAATATTATATGAATATGTTTTTTTATTATTCTTCTCATTAAATTTTTTTTTAATTCGAAAAATATCTTTAAGTATATTTTGTTTTTTGAAATTATAATTTTTTACTGAAAAAATATCTTTTGATTACTGTCAATTAAGAAAATTATAGGTATAAAGTATATAGTAACAATAAATTATATTATAATCTATTATTTTTCTGAAAACAATTTGGCTAACTTCATTATAACGGGAGTACGATACCGATTATTTACTTCATACCACAATCATTTTCCATCGTTATCAAATTGCGTAAGTTGTGACAAGAAACATATATTTTAAAACAAAAACAAGTAATTTCTAAAAGATATTTAGAAAATTTTCAAATCAGTTATTTTTCTATCATGTATTAGTTTTTATCATTTATGAAATTAATAATAGTTTATAAATTATTTCAAAAATGTATTGGAATAAGATTAGACAGTACCTTTAATCAATGACAACAAAGAACGTCAATTTGAAATATATAATTCAGTTATAATTATTTTATTTTTAATATTTTTTTTATTGTAATATATTTTAATAAATCAATGAAAATTATTTAAATTTTTTTAAAAAATATATAATTTACAATTGCGAATATTTCCAATAATTATTCATAATTATTACAGACTTTAAAAAATAGTCTAAATTTAATATTACTTTAATATTCTGCAATTACTTTAGAAAAACCAAGAATATTAGTTTTATCAATTTATATAACATCAATTATAAAATGCCTGATATTTTTAACTTTATATGCATACTTTTAACGTTTTTGAAAATATTATTTTAGTGATCGATAAGAAATTGAAATCTATTGTATTATTTTTAAAAGTGATCTGTAAAATTATATAAAATTTATAGATTTTATGTAAATAGTAATTTCATATAATTCTTTAGCATCATTAATAAAAAAAATACACATTAAAATAAAAATCTTAAATGAAATGTAAACGATAATAAGAGTAAAAGTTAGAATTAAATTAAAAAATTAAACTCTTATTACTATATCAATATATCCATACCATATACCTGTATGATATAATAATATGAATAATATACTATAAATATTTGAAATAAATAATTTAATTAACTGACACTAGTAAATGAATGATTTGTATAATAAAAAAAAAAAAAATTTGCAACATATACATTAACTATTATGATTTACATTCACTTTTAGAATAATTTTGAATTTCATGTTTACACTTTGATTTAAAAATGTTTTATGAATATATGAATATTATTTATATGTAAGTAAATATATATATATGTATATATATATAATTGAAAAAATGATATTATTTTTTATTTACAGTATTTTTAGAACTTATTTTATCAATCTTGATAAATCAAATGTTTATATTAATCAATTCCATTTTAATCAAACATCGTTCAGCATATTTTTATTTGAATAGCCAATTAATAATGTAAATATGTAAAAATAATAATAAAAAGCTTGCAGATTATAATGAAAAATATGTATTATTTACTTTTTTAATTTGATAATATTTGTGAAATATTAATATAAACATGTTATTATTCATTTATATTGAAATAATTGCAGTTGCTTATCAATAGATTATTACAGAAATACAATTTTTAAATTAAACATTATTTGTATAATTTTATAATATGTATTTACTTATACAGTAAACATTATATATTAACGTGTATTTTGAAAACCTAAATTAATTACAAATGTATGTACTTGGTAAAAAATATTAGAAGAAACTCTTTTGCAAAATACAGAGTTTAGATTGAACACAATGAGTATTTAAGATATTTATTACGAAACGATAACAAGGAGGCGCATCCTCCGAAAATGTACCTGAGGATGTCTGCGGTACGTAAGCTAACCCCAGCCACCCTTAGATACTGGGAGGCCAGGTGAAATTCGCTGAAGTGACGATGGCTGATGACCGGGTAGTTGGCCAAAATATGGTACATCTTGGGTTATCCAGCACCAGGCTTCTCTATTCAAAAAAATAATTAAATAATTGTAAAAGTCTCCCGACTTGTATCGCGATGAGAGTATTGTGTATTAAATCATAATAAATTGGGGTGTTTCTCTATCGTAACGAATGTACATAAATAAATTGTCTAATAAAGAGCTAAAAATGTAAAGGTTATGTAGGAGGGAGGTAATCAAATGGTTAAAGTTATGGGTTTCAAAAAAAAAGTCCAGGGACTTGAACACTTCTCGTTCAGATTTCATTCTAACTGGTTTGAATTGCGTGCGCTCTTAGAACTTTAGATTCGTTAACAGATATTGAAATTTGATATTAAAACAAGCGTTTCATACTTTTAACGCATAGTTTTTATTTATTCTCAATTTTATTCCAACAACTTCGAATTAGCCAGGAATACATTACCGAGTAAGGAGGAGTATAGTGAATGCGTATTCAAGATAAAAAAAGATATTGTTTGAGAGTACGAAACGAAGAGATGTGACCCCAAAAGACTGAGGAGCAGCGATTATTCATCATCTCAAGAAGAGCCAAGTAACAAGTGAACAAGAATAACAAAGAAACAAAAAAAGCAATTTCAAGAATGAACGATAACAATGCCGCAACATCGCCGACCTGTTCTGAAGTATCGAGAAAACAACCAATTCTGCCATCAACTACTCGAGAAACTATGAACTTCCTGCCATTGTTAACGTCCATCCCTGATGATTCGATGTACCACCCCTCCTCCACATCAGACATCAGCGATAGCACCATCGCAGCATTTTCATCTACTGCCTACAACGCCTATCGTGTTGAAAACTGTGAATGAACAACGACAACAATTAACGTCATCATCTCCTTGTACTGCATCCAATGAGCTACAATTATCATCGTTACCATCACCACATGATCTCGCAGCCGATTCCCCACTAACGACGTCACCATCTCGGAACAGCACCGAAGGAAGGAAAAATATGCATATTGTGCTATTATTAAGACAATCGGATTATAATTCTATATACACCGTGAGAAATCCGAATATAGATTTAATAAGGTCGATCAAACGTACTCTAGAGACGTCATATTCTTTAAGACATTCATAATCGATAAGCGAATATCCAACTTTTTCAGGGCAAGTTATACAGTAGCTAATGTTTAAATGTGAAAACTCGGCGAAACGTAGAAACTACGAACACGAAAGAAATATGTTGCGGTTTATTAAAGTATTGACGGGTGAAGCATGAGAAGTTTTAAATTCAGCGCTGGCTGCTGAAAAAATTTCAACTAGATTAATGTGTGAATTAGAAATGCGATTCAGTAACAAGAACGTAATAGTGGCAAAGGCATTTTTCGAGTTGAAGAAATTACCCGATTTACCTATGGGTGAGATGGACCTCTTGTAATTTGAGACCAAGCTAAAAAGGCCTATGTGTATATTCAAAAAAATTAGACCAGTCGGACTACTTACACTCAACTTACATTTACATAATAACTTACATAATTAAAATATTAGGTAAGAAACTACGATTAGAAATGAAATTAATGTATTTGTAAGAGACCAGAACGAGACAAAATGGAAGTTCGCAGCTTACGACCCTTAGTAAATTCTTCTACATACATGTCGAACTAGCGACATCCTTCAGAATCCAGTTGGTCCCAAATGCAAATAAGTCGCGAAAATTGATAAACAAAATCATTAAAACAAGAGCTTCTCGATATACATACACATCCAACTATAATAAATGTAAATATAAATAGCTCATTCAAAGCAGAAAAATAGGAATGTAACGTATGCGATTAAAGATTTCACCGATTAGTTGATTGTTATAATTTCGCGGGAGATCGAATAAACGAGCATTGAGAGCTCATCATCTCGGCGTATGCGTTGTAACGAGAGGGTTATAGAAAAAGAGAATTCGATCTTTTTTGAATGGCTAAAGAAATTGGAACATGTAAGATGGTATAGAATACCATGCAGCTTCGTGCCAAAAAATTAGTCGCATTACGATGCGGAGTTACATGTGATTTTTGACGCGAGTTTAATGACGGTAGCGTATTTTATACATAAAAAGAGGAAGTCAATGTCACATTTCCTTTGTAATATCCAAGGATGTAATACCTTCACGAAAAATATTATTAACTCAAACTACAAGTGGCGGTCCTCTTATAGCTTATAACCTACGCACAACGAGAGTTATAATTGACTATCAGAAAATAATACCTATGAACGGTTTCTATAGTTGTATTATCGTAGATTAGGTTCGATTTAAAAGCAAAACAATTCCATAAAAGCAATCGAATAAAACAAAATATTCAAGCTCACAGAAAAATTGTAGTGGAGATGGGTTTCATCAAATGAAAATCTAGCAGATGATGCGTCGCTAGAAAACAACACGATATTCAATGGTACGAGATGGTTCACAGGTCCCATGTTTTTTCGACAACCAGACCACAAGTGGCCGCAAGATAAAATATTTGAAAATGCAAAGCGAGATCACTTCAACAGCGTGGAAACTGAAATACGTGTATTCTTACTACGAAGACGATTAAATTAAAAATTTCCTGTTACTGGGTTGACTTGGCTTTATTATTATAGCTAAACGTGCGCAGAAATATGAATATTTGGAAAAAAGGACATAGTTTGCGATTACATACAATACAGAATTATCTATGCAGAATAGTACAAAATGAGTTCTTTGATCGTGAATTAAACTTGGTAAGAAACGGACACCTAATAAGTAAAGGTAGTAGGATCAGGAATTTACAGGCTTATATTGACAAAATCATTATTCTAAGAGCCTAATTAAAATGGACCGGCGTCGGTAGAAGCGATGGGGCCTATTATTATTCACCTGCTTCACAACCCAGGCCGTACCTCAAAATTAACGAGCACCTTATCAAGTAGTTTCGCTATAGTAGCGATAAAGAGACTAGACGAGCGATGAGATACACCAGCTGTTATTTATAACGATAAAGGGGCGGATTTAAAAACGCGCTCCGAGAGCTAAAAGACGCCATCAACCAAATAGATTCGGAAAGAAATAGAGGCTGCGTATGACTTAAACGAATCAAATGGCTATTCGATCCACCGGATGCACGTCATATGTAAGGTGTGCCTAATCCGTGAAAACATCGCTCAATGTCGTGCTTCGCAATCAGAAGAAGTCTTTAATACACTGTTAGACGAAGTCGAGCATTCTTTGAATGTGTGTTCGCTAACTTATGTCTCCCTCAACCTACGCGACAGAGAAGGACTGAGACCGAATCAGTTATTGGTCAGATCGTCATTCAAGGAAATATTGTCCGGAAGATTAAATTACAGAAACACTTGTCTTAAGAAACAATAGCTACTAGCCCAAGGATTCGTGGATACCTTTTGGAAGAGATGACTTCACGAATATTTTACCAACATTGATACCGATGTATACATGAATAGACAGTAAAGATTTGATCAAAGTCGGCGAGTTAGCGCTCGTAATCGATATACATAGCCAGCAAAATAACTGACCTAAAAGGATAGTAATCCACATTTTCTCAGGAAGCGACTAATAGGTTACAATTATAAAGATACATCAAACGAATATGTATGTCCGATGCCCAAAATTATAAAATTATTAGACAGACCATAGGTATAGAATACACTAATGTTAAACATATCGTCAAATTTATCATAAAAGAATAATTACTCATATGTGCGTAGAATGATAATCAAAAAATTAAATTGTAATTGTATTACGTCACATCAATGTACCATTAATTAATAAGTATGTAATATCCTCTCACCGTCTGTACATTTTCCTGATCCTTCTGAGTCAGAAAATATGGCCACATTGTTGGTCTTCGTACACCAGAACTCTCCGTCCAACAAAATAATTAAACAATTGTAATTTATGAATTACACTTATGAATTTCAAAAGAGAAATCCGCGGACTTCGGACACTTGTCTTTCAGATTTCATATTGATCAATTTGAATTTTGTAATCTCTTGAAATTCCTAATCCATAATAGATCTTGTGAATTTGATTAAAAAATAAACTGTTCAAATCTTTAACCCACTTTGTTTATTTATTCTCGATTTTATCTCAATAACTTCGAATCGTTTTCAATATTTATAAATATGATTAAAAATTGATGATTAAATAAATTATTTACTACCTTGTATCAAATATTTTATTATGATTAAATAATAAAATATATTATTTACTTTTGTTAATTCTTATAAAATAAAATTCTAAATTAATTAAAGCATATTTATCATTATATATATGCATATATTAATAATAACAATACTTATTATTATTTTATAAAGATATTTCTGTATGGAACATTATGAATTACTCTAAAATATTATTTTAAATGGGTATTTTTAAATTGAAAACAAATTCTGAAATAATTTATGTAAAGCAGTTGAATATAATTTTTATTTTTTATTATTGAAAAAGGTAATAATGTAAATCATCATTATAATTATAATTATTGTAAATAATACATTTCCCGTACAACAATAAATTTAAAATAATATTTTAAAAATTAATACATTTATTGCATTATTTAAAAGTAACTGTATTTGTACTTTTAATAAAATATTTTATTACAATTAAAGATATATTTTACAGTTTTCTATAAGTGAATTGCTTATTTTTTAACTGGTTCAATCCAATAAACATAAAGTATAGACTAATACAATTTCAACTTCGTTTTCTATTATATTTATAATCTATAGCCTTAATTGAGATTATATTTCATTCAAAATCTTGAATGATTTCCTTATTAGGTGTATCTTAATAACATATTCAATTATATAAATATGTAATATTAAAATTAAACCTAAACCATATAAGAAGATTATAGCTTTTTAAATCTATAGTAAATTCAATAATTTCTTTGCATAATTGATCCATACTTTATAAAGATGCAAGGCTAAACGTAAGATCATCTGAATTGGTAATTTGAATGTATGAGATCATATTTTGTTATCGATTCTGTTTATAAATTCTTCTTATTTTATTTCTGAAACAGTTTGATTCTTACTTTGGAACCTAACGGAACAGTTTAAAAAGCTCTTGTGATACACTGTATTCATTTAAACATTTAATTTGAAATTTTATTTTATAATCAGTAAATTTAATAATGTCTAAATCATTCGGTTTATGGATATGTTTTATTGGTAAGATAAGATACTTTGAATGTTTTTTATAAACTCCATCTATGTTTTATTTTTTAAAGAATATCGTAAATAGTATTGTTGGAATACATACATATATCATTCATCTAACAATTTTAAGGCATTATATGATTAATTATTTTAAAAATGAAATTTTTTTAATTTTCTTTTTTTTATATATCATCGCTTATCTGACTCATTTATCTCAATATATTGTCACAGATATTTATAAACTATATATGAAACTTTAAATGCGTAAAAATTAAAAGCATTAGATAAGAATCAATGTTCAATAATTTTAATCAAACTAAATAGAAATATTATATTGCACTCTTAAAATTTTTATTAAGATAATTAATTATAAATCCACAATTTTTCTTTATTTTTATTGTTCAAAATTTTATTTTCTTTTTTACATTTTTATTCATTTTTTTTTTAAGATTCGGATATAAGTATTAAATAATATTTTTATTGTAAAAGACTGACGTGTTTAACAAATAAATATTTGAAAAATAAATTTATATAATTATAATTATACTTTATATCTTTTAAAATAATTTAAAAAATGTATTTCTTCAAAAATGTTTTGTTTGTTGTTAAAAGTAGGCGAATTTATTCGTATGTATTTATAACTTATTTTAAATATAATATATAAAGGTAGTGTAACTGTAAATTCAACTTATAAATGATATAAAGATCAGTTTATGCCAACAATTTTATCTAAATTGTTATACGGTGGATATTAATATATCTTTCACCATATCTCACTTGAACGGTACCTATTTAAATTTCTAATATGTAAAAAAATTAAAAAAACATACATACAGATTCCAAATGTATTTCTTCAAAAATGTTTTGTTTGTTGTTAAAAGTATGCGAATTTATTCGTATGTATTTATAATTTATTTTAAATATAATATATAAAGGTAGTGTAACTTTAAATTCAACTTATAAATGAAATAAAGATCAGTTTATGCCAAAAATTTTATCTAAATTATTATACGATGGATATTAATATATCTTTCACCATATCTCACTTGAACGTTACCTTTTTAAATTTCTAATATGTAAAAAAATTAAAAAAACATAAATACAGGTTCCAAAAATAAAGTAGAATAAAAGAAATTTTATTAAATATACTTTAAAAAAAAAAAAAAACATATCAATATTTTTATGCTCAAAAATTAAAAAATATTCAAAGTTTCTTAAGAGTAACAATGAATCGATGTATTTAAAGAAATGCATCGATCGAGTCTTAACAAAGCTTATAAATAATAATAATAATATTTCACGAGGCTGATGACAATAGGAATAATATCATTATTAATGTTTAAAAAAAAAAATTATTTATAATTAAGGCGTGATTAGAATCTGTTAATGTAGTTTTCATTGAATTGTTGCAGTTATCTTGGGTTCACTGATTAATGGATCGCGCGTCGGAGCTGCACCGGATACGTGTCCCTGCAAAGTTAGCCGTGAATATAATCCAGTCTGTGGCAACAATGGCGTCACCTATAATAATTTATCAGAGTTAAAGTGCGAGGATCAATGCTCAAAATACGGTGAGTACACGTTTTTAATTATCGAGGACTACAGGTGTTCTCTCTTTAAAAAATGCCAGCGTCTTGTCTTTAAACAGACAATTTCTTTGACAATTTCTAATTTCGGAAATTATTTCTTGTTTATGTGCAGATATCCATCAGATTCACCATGGACCTTGCAGAACTTAGAGAAGAAGAAGAACTTGTAGAGCATGTACACGAAGAAAATCTAATGGGTTATTGCTTTATCGCTTTCTTTTATATTACTTGGAGTAAAACAAAAATATTAATATAAAATTAAGAATAACGCAATGCATTGCCTCGATTCAGATGAATAATATGAATGTTAATGTATTTAATTTTAACAAATTAAATAGTATGCTTGTTGTTCCTATTATATTTCTGGCAGATAATATCTAGCAAATGATAATCTGACGATTACAAACGACTGCAAAAATGGCAAAAATACGCGAGCTCAAATACATGTGTAATATTTAAATTTAAGTTATTACAGTGCTCGACATTAAAAATATAATATTATGTAAAGATTGCAAAATTTTGCAAGATGAAATAAATTTTTTTTACTAACTGTTATGATTTTATTATTTCAATTTATTTTTCATTAACTACCTTAACTTATTTTGAAATTTAAAATATGGATATTATTAGCTTTATTTAAATTCTTCCTAATTTGAAGTCAATAATATAAGGTATATTTTTTAAATAATTATAATTAGTGTTTATTTTTATACGTAATTTAATTTATAAATTAATTGTACAAAGTTAATCGGAAGACAAAATATTTAAGCAAAAATTAACAAATGTAATTTACAAATTCTTTTTTATTGAATTTAGTAATTAAAAATTTTCATGAATATTTTTCTTTCGGCATATTTTTAAGTATATTGATTTATTAATACTACAAATTAATTGCTTTTCAGATTTACTTCAAGACAAAAATATATATGTCAAATTTATTATTACTTAAAATTATTTTTTTCTTACTTATTACTAATTAACATAGTATTACAGATAATGTTAAAGTACTACAAACTTTACCACAAAATGAATCATTTTCCAAGCAACATTAGTCATAAACATGCACTCGCCTAAAAATTAATTTATTTTTAGTTTTTAAGTATTTAAAAACTTTAAATTTATATAAAAAAAAATTAATAATTTCATATATAAAATGTTTAATTTATCATGAAATATTAAAAATTAACGATATGAAATAATAAAAATTGGAATGTAAAATAAAAATGTAATGAAAATTTTAAAGATAATCACTTGGAATAAAATAATAAATCCTTAACTATTATCTGATTCAAATGTTTTATAATATTAACTTTTTATTATATATATACTGTTATACATATATTATATGCACTAGATTATTGAAAGTAATTTTAATTAATAAATATAATAATGATAAGTATATGCAATCTATTTATTGAATATTTATCATAATAATTTATTCATTTATTAGACATCGATTGATTCTTGCTATACATAAGAAAAGAAAACAATACGATTCATATGTAATAAGCTACATGAGAATTAACAAAAAATAAATAAATAAATAATGCTGAGTAGAGGATGTACAACCTTATATATTTCTCTACGTATAAAACTAGTTTCTAGACTTTGAAAGTCATTATATTCGAACTCTCGTTCAAACCAGTACAATTCTACGATAAGACGTCCAGAGCTCTTGGTCTTTTTGGAGATAATACAAAACATAAGACACACGATGATGAAACTGACAGTTATCGTCTTCACTAAGATTGGTTGAATTTACTTATTCAATTATCTTAAATTTCCAAAACCATGTTACAAATTTAAATCGTCATAGTCGTGGTTATTTTTTTAATACTTAATCTTTGTTACTTATTTCATTTATTAAATTAATATCCATTATAATTTGATATATGTTTTTTAAATATAGAATAGGCTTAAAATTTCTACCAACTTTTTATGCAAATCAAATAACGATTAAGAAAATGTTGTGATAAACACTTTCCTTTTTTTATCCCATTTATGTACTCTGTAATACACATGCCCCTATAATAACTCTTTCAAATACTTTCTACGAAAAATAATTTTAAAAATAGAATAGCAATGGTCACAAAATTACGGTAACTAAATTTTTTATATAATGAGGAAATCTTATTAAATGAATATAATTTAAATGCAAAAACAATGCCCCTACATACTGCTTATTTATTCCTCTACAAAAGTATTTCAAGCTGTTATTTATTCATCATTTTTTACAAAAATAAATATTTTTTCCTTGTGCAAAACTAAAATATTTTAATTTTTAACTTATAATTTTTTATTATGTTTTATTATTTATTATTTTTAAGTTATTATTATATTAACTTCTAACAGTTTAATTAATATATATATATATATATATATATATAATATATGTATGTTTAAACTATTTAATTTATTTTTTATTACGACATTATTTTTAAACTAAAAAAATTTAAATCAAAATTCAAAATAATGTCTTTAATTACTAAAAAAAACATTATTTTTAAAAATGAAATATTGAATCAAGAAAGATAAAAATAAAATTTGTTCTTAAAACATTGGTAGGTGTGACATTTGTATGAATCACATTTACATGAAAAACATCATATAAGAACTTTAATAATTAACATATTAGATTTAAAACAAAAATTTAAAATAAAATTATCTTTTTGGTAGTCTTAATTATCAATAACTATAAACTTGATTAAAATTAAAATATGTTAAAAATTGATATAAATCATCGTAATCATTGATATTGAATTTAAAAAGTTAATTATTTATTCCAATAGTAAAGATATAAAAAAAGTAAACGTTATAATAGAATCATTTAAATGTAAAAAAAAATAAAAAATAAGCTGTATAAATGATATTTTAATATTTATAAAAATTTCTTTAAAACTCACGAAAATTTTAAGAAAACGAAATTAACGAGATTGAAATTATCTATAATAAGTATATTTAATAATTATTGATCTTTAATGTCATAAACACTATCCAAGGAAATTAAATGTATTATATTAATTTGAAAAAATTGTCAAAAAAATATCTGCTACAGAAAAGTTTATATATATTGCAACAATTTATGGTTAAGCGTTAAAATGTTCTTTGTTCTGATGAATATAAAATTTATAAAATTGTTTATAAGTTTATTTAATCTTAGTTGTAACGATGTTGGGTAACTCATTAGCATGATGGGATTTTTGTTATTAGATTTTCCAAAGTATTAACAAATAAAATAAGTTTTTAATGAGAGAGAAAATACACAAAAAGATCCAAATTTAACTTTATTAGTACGAAGGTTTACTCCAATTTCGCTAATTATGTAGTACCTGAAATAAAGAAGATATACGTGACAGAGTTTTCTACTTTTTGGTGAATTTTGAAATATGCGTGAGGTCGACAACTTAAGAAAGAGGGGACCATCCAATTTGAAACAAGAACTTGTTTTGTTCCATAAGGACTGCTGCAAAAAATAAGAGAAACATGACATCCAGTAGAGCATAGGAAATATAATAAATAGACTCATTATGTGTATAGGGTCGACGAATTTTTAAGTATCACTTCACTATCTTTCATTGTGTATCAGTTCTCTCTCTCTCTCTCTCTTTCCTTTTTTCTCTGTAGATTAAATACATGTGTCTTTCACGATATTCATAATATGCTTATAAAGATGATTTTAATTTAATTATTCTATGAATGAAATTGCGTAGTTTTTTTATATCAATGACAGCATTGAATAGATGGCCAATTGCAAATGTATTAGTGAATCACTGAAATATTAGATAAACGTTCGTTTCTTTTAAGACAGCAATGCTATTTATTGGCTTATTTATTCTTTACCTATTATAACATATAAATATAGCACTTGGCGTGACAAACTATTTTATTTTTTTTAAAAGTTTTTGATTTATTTAATTCAAAAGTTTTTGATTTATACGATCTCCGTCCCATACATTTGTCTGAGTACAAAGAAATGTTATAATAACATAACTTTTAATATAAAAAAATAATACAAATCAAATTGTAAACACGTTTAAAATTATTTTTATAAATTATATAAAATGACTCTTAATATTTATTATATTTGGTATGTAATAAATAAATATATAATATATAAATATAAATATTTATATAATATATAAATGATATATAATATCTCTCTTTGATATTTAGATTTCATAGTCATTTAAAATTTCAACGAATATGTTTTACAATTACACAGATACAAAATTATAATAACACATGAGTATAAATTCCTAAGAATAATATATTTTTATTCGCAATACGTACAAAATAATAAACTTATCTTATTTCAATTGTAAAAATTAATTCATACCACCTTTCATGTCGAAATGAAGAAGTCCATTTTTATCCAATAAAGTGCAAACGATGTTTATGTTTATTCATTATGCTATTTCAATTCTTCTATTGACTCAGAATTATTTTTTACTATAGATAATAAAATGTAAACACATTCTTTATAGCCAATAATTATCAATAATATTTAAATATTAAAAATGTATTTTATATTTTAATTTTGAATACATAAAACCACAAAATATACTTATAACATATTTTTAACTATTAAAATAACTCCACATTACAAAACCAATATAATATGTTTACTCTATTGATTTGCTTCGTAAATTCCCATTATTAAAACAAAAAATTATACTTTATATTATATTTTTCCAATTCAATTAATTATTAGAATTTTAATTGAACCTATTCAAAATAATTTTGTTTTTAAAAAAAAAAAATACAGTCCTGATTATTGAAAATGAACAATTAACTTTTTATCTAAAACATTCATAAGTTCAATGATATTATAAATAGTATAGCATCAAGTATAATAAAAAAATATAATAATTTATAACGTTGCATAATTCTAATAAATTGGCATCAATTATTTAATATTATAAAACATTTGATTAAAAATATTCAGTTTTATAACAAAATAATTTGAAATAAATTGAAAAAAAATATTATATACATTAATGATGAAATATTACATTTCTATATAAATATTTTGTTAAATTAAATGAATATAAATAGAAAAATAAAGAAATAAATAAAGTAAGACTATTTTTATGTTGTTTGTTTTAACAAAATTAAATATTTTTTCACTTCTATATATAATTTATTATAGTACTCTACACGAAAAAACAAAGTATAGAATTGATTAAAAAATATAAATATGTTCAATAAATATTATTATTTTAATATTTATTTAAAATTAAAAGTTAATTATTCAACAGTTTTTATAATATATTAATATTTATAAAAATACTCTTAAGATAAACGAATTAATAGTTTACAACAAGATTCAAGGCAAGAAAATTTTGATCTATCTTGAATCTGACATGCTTAACTTCTATTTTAAGCGTTCTTCCTAGTTTTTTTTTAACTGATTTGATTAATGATTTAACTTACTCTAAATATTTGAACAGAGCGATTTGAGACAACAAACAATGTTTTCCCAAATATACGGCATAAATAAATAAGCATATACAAATTAAAGTAGTTAATGTGATGAAAGTAACAATCATAATATATTTTATTGTAATAATAATAATTTGTAATTTTACAATATTTAATAAATATTTATTACAAGTATTTAAGTTATTATTTATAGAAGTATTTCTATTAATAGAAAATCAATAACGATAATTTTTCAAAGTGCTCTAATGTTAATATCTTTCAAAATCGCTATTTTCTTTTTATGAGGAAGAAATTAAGTTTAACTCTATTTGCTGGCCTTCCCATCTTTTGAATGACCGGATTTCTTTTGTTTAAATTTCTTTAATTATATTAGTATTCTGTCCAGATATAACATATTTTTAATTTTGAATTACATGAAAATTATACATATACTAAAATTTAATTTTGCACATTTAAAAAAAAGATTAAATTTTTTATTCCTTAATGCAAACTTAGTGAATAAAATTAATTTTTGAAATTATATATCAGAAATTATTTTTTTTAGATTTCAGTAGAATTTTATTTTTAAAATATATAATTTTTGCAATACTTTATATTTGTATTTTTTACGTATTCTAATTGCTTCTGGCAATTTTGAAAATGTATTAATAAAGAAGCAAAAATGACATATTTATTATCATAAAAAAACATAAATATTTAGAAATTTATTCATGCTTATTATTTTCCTTACAATATTTTATACCTCTATTACTAAAATTTTAATTGTGTCTTCATTAATATTCTTAAAAATAATCAAAGACACGTGAGTTAAAATTTTTAGCATTTAAAGTAAGAGTAATGACTATATTGGAAAAGTAGTTGTAATAGAAACACAATTCGTTGTATCATAATCGATTGAATTTTAGAACATAATTTATGATGGCACATAAAGATAAATATTTGATTAAAAAATTATCAGTACAAAGTATAGAAAAAAAATAACAGTTCATTAACATGGTATTGTAATGTAAAAAGTTTGAACGAAAAAGTTTAAGATAAAAAATTATGTCAGATTTATTAGATCATATTCTGAATCATAGACATTAACATTTATTTAAAATCAGTCATTTTTAAGTACATAATATATAATAAAATTTATTCAATAAATTCTTTGTATAAAAAATTATTTTAATCCTTATATTATGGCTAAAACAAGCTTGAAATGAATTTATTATTTACATATACGAAGTAATATTTCAATTTTATTGTATAATCTTATAAATTTTGTATTGGATGTAAATTTATAACGATAATGTGTAATGTAACAAGAAGGTAAATATTAGATATATATAATATATTGAGGATAAATAATTTAATTTTATAATATTAAAAGACAATTTTTGATATTTGAATTTACGTTACCTTTATAAATCCTATATTTAAGTATTATAAATATGAAGAAAATTTGAAAGATTAATAAATTATTGATTTAATGAAAATGACAAAAATGAGATAGATTTTTGTATAAAACTTCTTGATATTTGCAAGATTTTAAAATTGATAATATTAAATACTACGTAAGTAATTTTATAAATTATTGTAAACAAGTTTTATTACACGTATATCATATTTAAAAAAATAAGATTAATTGATAATTCAAAGAATTTATATAAATAGACATTTTTTGAGATTTTTCAGTTTTTCAATTTTATGAATTGATATGAATCACTTTTCATATCGATTCATTTACAGAAAAACAACGTGATAACATTATTTAAAATAATACAAAAATGATTCAAAGAAATATTTAGCATACAATACAAATCATAACATTCATTTCCTTCTCTATTTTGTATTAAAATTTCATACATATCATCTTACATATATTTAAATACCAATATGATTTAATATTATAATAAATAATAATTTTATTCATGATATCGACAAGTTAATAAAATATATATTATAAATAACGATAATCTTAAAATTTTTAATTGTATTAAAAATTGAAAAAAGTAAATCTTTACTATTATTTTTTTATTTTTTTTTTTTTTTTTTTTTTTTTTTTTTTTTGCATTATGTACGTCTTTTAAGTTTTTTTTTTATAATCTAGTGTATGTGGGTGTGGAAAATTGACATTTGAGTTTGAGGCCACGCATTTGAAGATGTCATGTAAAGATATTTGAGGATCCACGAGGACATCGATATTTGTTAATGACACACGGCCAAAGCAGAAAATTAAAAGAACATAAGTACATCTTACATAAAAATGCGGCATAGCTTTGTCCTTCTTTGAATAATTAAGAGGCCGTTTTTTATGTGTTTATGTCATAAGTATTATGTTAATCTGTTAATGGATTTACTGCTTTTGATTTCGTAGGCGAACCTCGACTTTCTTTTTAGATTAACCATATTACAATATATTAAATATCTTCCCCCTTTCTTTAATTTTATTTTCATTATTTAAATTGGACTTACCTTTATTGGAAACATCTTGTGTTGATAATACTTTTTTAAAAAAACTTCCTATTTTCTTTAGTCCTTCATTATTTATTGTAAAATATTTTAGAATGAGTAGATAAGATACAATATCAACAATTATATTATACCAATGTAAATGATTGTATTAGTTCAATATATTTTTCAATTATATTTCAAAAAGTGCGTAAATGTAATAAAAATATTATTTTTAAAATTTTTATGTTCAGAAAAACTAATTACAAAACAATACTACATTCAATTTATGACGGCAAGCTATAATTATAAATAATACATTTTTTACATAATTTATAAATAATTATGCAAAAAAAGTTACATAGTATCTAATTTATCTATATGATGTTTACCTATTTTTAAAATACATTTTAATTTTGTATTTATTAAAGTGATAATGTGTGTACCAAGTTTTTTTTTTAAATTTTTATTTATTGCATATGAACATAATTAATGTATGGTAAAAAATATTATATTATCAAATTTTTTTATTGTTATTTGAAATAAAATTAGTAAAATTAATTTTTTCCTTCTGTTTTACATGTATTTTTTCATAAAAATACAATACAATAATGCTTATTATTAAAAATATTAATTTTTTTCTTATACAACCGATTGAAAATACTCTTTATAAGTATCTATCGGGAATAATTATATTATTTGATTTATTTTTTAGTTTTATAAATTTTATATTGAAAAATTTTGAAGATTCCGGTACAGACTGTTTTAAATGTTAAACATATACCGAATTATACTTCTCGCTCTCGATGACTTAAATTTTATAATTAATAAATGCAAGCACTTTTGTTTTTAATAAAGACCTCAAATTTAATGGTTAGATTAGTTCAACTTTTGTGATAATACGTTATTTATGCTGCAGTCGTAATCTTTCACTTTAAATTTTTATAAATGTGTCTGTTTTTTCTGCACCATTCTCGATCAAGAAATTAATTTTTTTTCAAGAAATTAATTTATTTAAATAATGTACTTGTTTTTCTGTATAGTTTTTTTTCTTTTTCTGGAGCTTTTGCTACGTTATCGTATTTTAGATAAAATCAGGAATTACGTGTTTTATTAAGTAGTTCTTATAATTTCTACTATAATTTTATACATCAGCACTCGTTTGAACTGTAATCGTTAATATTTTCCTAATTGATTATTTGTGGCAAAAGATTTAATTGAAACTTATAATATACATCAGTATATGCAGTAATTAATATCTCCAGCATTATGTTGATTTTTTTATCTCGTTTTCAAAATCAGAATAGGGATCATAAAATTTCTTTCCACACAGTTCTAGAACTTTATTCCCTTATCTCACTGGAATACTGAAGTTTCGAATCATAGAAATACTTTTTTTTTCGCTCGTCAATTACCACTCATAAAACTACTATTCTTATAACGATACACTCAAATTCTCACTCATCATATAAATATAAATAAGCCATGCAGTTTCATAATATGTTGATACTCTTTAGTGGTATAAGTCCTATTGTATCATCCAGTACCACCCACTATGATTCTTATATTTACTGACGGTTCATTTGCTCAGTTCAATCAACATATTCAATCATATCTTTATGATAAATCGAAAATTCCAAGATGCACTTTTTTAATGTTCGCTGATATCTCATATCAATAATACTTGACAGGTCTGGTAATCCTTTTTCCCTAACTGGATGTCCTATAGATAACATTCGTGGATTACCACCAATGTGTTCAATGTTCTGGCTTTACTAATTTCCATGCATTTTCATCGCCAAAAATTTCTTTAATGACTTTCAAGTAATTATAATTATATACTTACTATCCGAATAAACTATACAAGTACAGATTGTTGATTATTCGTTAACCCTGTGACTATCTTCTTTTAACACATTTTTTTTCTTGTATCTTCATCTATAGAGTAAATTTCATCTATTAATGCCTATTATTCATCCAGTAATTTTATTGATAGATCGCCAGAGATACAGTTCAAAGATTTAATGCTCAACTATGATGTTATGGTCATATAGTTATAAAATTTATCTGATTAACCATCTACATGGGGTTGATAAATGCTTAGACCACTTCATGTTACATTGTTCAATCGAAACTCAATACGCATAATTCTTGATATAAGGGTAGATAATAAGTTTTTTTAGTTCGTATAAGGTTCAATGTTCTTGATCATTTATTGAGCAATTTTTTTGAAAAACCAAATAGTCAACTGGAAAACTTCGGAAAATGTTTTTTCCCCCGAAAACTGAACTCTACTTATTGCACTGTCACTCGTCAGTAAACACTGGACCTGAAAAACTGATGCACAGCTTATCAATGCTATGACTGCTTCAAATGCTCTGATAACGTGGAAGTAAAAGTATTTTAAAGTATGAGTTCATAATTTATGTGTATTATAATTAATTTTAAAACTGACTGAAGTTTGATGGCTAAGTTTGTTAGGAATTTTCTGTACACGATAAAATCTAACCCGAAGAAAACTTTCTGGTTGATTAGTATTATCAAACAGAAAATTCATTACGTTTATAAATTTTTTAATAGATACTGTATGAGTACTGTGTTTGTGTGAAGTAAATCTTGCAGTATTTTCAAGTATCAAGTCTGGGGATATGTTTGTAAATACAGAATTATCATCAAACAAAAATAAAATATAAGTATTCCGAATAATCATGTTATTTTTTAATTTCAAACTGTTATTGACACCAAATTTCAGAATTAATAATATTTTTTCAAAAATTTAATACAACTTTTTAAATAAAAAACTTTTTAAATAAAAATAATCAAGGGAAAACAAACATTCATTTTTTATTTGTACAACAATTAAATTAATTCACGAAATAGAAATTAACTCCCAAGAGCCAAAAATTTTCTTTAATTAATATACTGCTAGACCACATGTCAAATATTAAAAATTTTGAAATTTCTTGTTGCCATTTTTTGAAGCAAAACTGTTGTTAATATAGATGTTTAATTTAAATTTAATTAGAATTTCAAAGATAAAAAATTTCGATAGATTGGCTAGTAAAAATTAATTAAATGCTAGTATATATTATCTAATTCAAATGCCTAAAAATATATATGTTGTTTACTACATTAACTTGATTATAGATTGTAATTTTAATTAATAAATACAATAGTGATAACTAACAAAAATTTATTAAACAATTAATTTAAATAATAATTTTTTGATTTATCACACAAGTACTAGTTATTTATTCATTTTCATAGTTTCTAAAATTACGTGAAATAATTTCAAGGTTGCAGAAGTATTTACAAAGAAAAAAAGAATCATCAAATAGTATCAGTTTTGAGTAGGGGGATACACTTCGTCATACCTTTCTCTATATATAAGACCAGTTTCAAGGCTTTGAAAGCCATTATATTCGAACTCTCGTTCAAACCAGTACAATTCTACGATAAGACGTCCAGAGCTCTTGGTCTTTTTGGAGATAATACAAAACATAAGACACACGATGATGAAACTGACAGTTATCGTCTTTGCTGCGATTGGTAAGACTTACATATTCAATTATCTTAAATTTCCATAATTTTATTGCAATTTTAAACTTTATGGTAGCTGTCATGATGTTCATTATTAATTTCAGATAATTATTAAATTTATAACCTAATAAAAACTAATGACCAAGTAATGCCTTAAATAATTTTTTTAAATAAAAGTTTTTTTTACTTAGAATTTTAGTTTTCATTTTACACAATAAAAATAAAACTACAGATATTGCAACAACAAAAAATATTTAAAATGTAATATTATAATATTGGAAAGAAACATTGATTTTATAATTTACAATGATCTTTAATATTATTTATTGTCATAATACCTTCAAAAATTATCATGTACAGAGTGCTTTGTAAAATTAATTTACCCTTTATGAAAATTGATTAGTAAAATTAATAACAATTTAGTAAATTTAATAATTTACTTAATTGTTGATAGATTATTTGAATTTTTTGTATTACTTTAATGTCATAATTAAAGGGAATTCTTGAAATATGATATGAAGAGCGATAAATTTGGTTATTTTTCAATTTGCCAAATATTTTCCAAAATACTCGTAATATTATGTATAAAATAAAATTTAATTTCAAAAAGTAAATTTTCAAATTAAAAATATACAAATAGTAATTCATTATATTCTCTTTATTATAATATTTATAAATCATCATGATGAAGGAAAAATAACAAGTTTTTAAAAAAATTTCAATCTTTAATTTAAGTATTATATTGAGATAGTATATAGAGAGGATATAATTTAACATAAATGTAATAAAAAAAATTGAAAAAAATTTTAAATCTACTGTACACTAAATTATTTATTTTTTTAGTATTATTATTGGCATTCGTAAGTGGAGAAAATGACGGTTTAGAAAATTGTCAATGCTCTACTACTTTTGAATACAATCCAGTTTGTGGAAGTAATGGAGTGACTTATACTACTCTGTCAATGTTGAAATGTGCAAAGAGATGTTTAGGAAGATCAGGTAATGACAGTACTTTTTTAAATACTAAATATTTTTCTTTGTTAATTTTTATTTTTTATGAATGTAAATACAGATACGTTTATAAATTTAATAAAATGCTACAAATACATTTTTGTTTAATAAAACTTCGATTTTGTAATTATACATATATATTGTAAATATTAACTATCTAAATACGAGAAAAAATGAACTTAGTAAGATTAATTTTCACATATAAGATTTACTATTATTTACATGTAAATATTTACATGTCTACTAAGAATAGTTAATTTTTTTATTATCAAAACATCAGATCACGTGTATACGTACATTTTATGTGTATAATATATATTTATCAAAATTAATATTTTTTTTTTTTTAAATTTTGTTTTAGATTTAACTAAAGTAAGTGATGGAGCATGTCCTTAATCGACATACACCTTGGAATCAAATATTAAAATATGCAAGCATATATTTCGTCGCACCATAAAATTACATATAAGCAATCCTATTCATATACTTTTATTTACTTTCGAAGATGTACCTAATACAATAATCATTAACTATTATAATTATTTAAATTTAAATAGTTATATTTAATGTTTCATAAACGATGTTACTGTACTATAAAATTGTAATTAAATATTTTTATAAGGATTAAATATAATGTTATTATGATTAAAAAAAAAGAAAATATATTAAAAAAAATTAAATTTCTGTCACATTCAATTTGATGATAATTTTAAACTTATTATATTATTTCTTGTTAATTCAAAATGAATTTTTCAAATGATTAAATTTAACTGTATTTATTAATCAATAAAAATAATATATATATTTAAGAATGTTTTTTTTAAATACTGTAAACTGAGGTATTAAAATATATTTTATTTTTAATTCATTATTTCAAAATGTATACATGTCTTGTAATGTACATATATATATATATATATATATATAAGTACATGAAAAATTTTATATCTGCCTATTGACTTAACAAAATCAATTTTTTTTTAATAATATTGCATCTAATTAGTACCGTATGTATAACCATTAAATATAAGTAATATAACTTTTCTTTTACCAAATGTCTTTAAAATCATCGTAATTAAATTTCGTAAAAATTAAAAAAAGAAATTTTAAATGTAAATAAAAGAATTTTATAAAACTTAATTCGATATGATGGACTAATCACCGAATCTCAGTTATAACGTAGAATATATATTTTTAACAAATAATTATCTGTATCTGATAATCCTACTAATTAAGATAATAAAAATAAAAATATTATATTAATTGATAATGATTCAAATTTTAAACAATACTATAATAAAAATACGAAAAAAATACTTTTTTTATTCGTACAATTTTATAAATTTTTTATATAAATAAATTTGCTGATCAAATTAAATTAAATAATGCTTCGAAGTGAAAAATATAACAAAACCAAAACAATAATTATACAATTTTCTAGCAATGTCATCACATCGTATCTCCCACATTTTAATATATATGAAATATATATTTTTAATATATCGAATTAAAATAATAGTAAAGATAATACATATTACAATAAAACAAATCGAATGATTAGATAAATCGATTTATTGCTGATAAAAAGAAGAATAATAAAATGCAAAATCAAATTAATAGAAATTCTAATAATGCAAAGAAATAAACAAGATAATGATTAGTAACAGTAAAATACATAAATAAATAAAAATAAACATTTTATTATCCTATGTTTTGTGTAAAAACTAACAAATTTTTTACAGAAATTTTTGAAAAATCAGATTAATTATTTTATGGTATAGTTGCAAAATTATTTATTATTGCAACTAAATACTGTTTCATTATAATGATATTATGATATTAGTATTGTGATTTTACAACTTAAAAACTGAAATAAAAAGTGAAGAACTTTATGTTTTATATATATATTAAATAAATTTTTTCAAATAAATTAATATTATTTATTAATGTAAAAGAAAACTAATAAAAAAATTTTATAAATAAAAATATTTTAAAGTAAATCAAATATTTAAGAAACTTTATAATAAATAATAAATTGTTTTAATATGAGTAGGAGTAAATATAATACGAGTAGATTAATTAAACTATACAATAGTTACATAACTTAGATGTATAACTAAAAAATAATAAATAAATATAGTATATATTACATTATTTTGACGATAAAAAAAATATTATTCTAATTATCCCTTTATAAAAATGAAAAGTTAATGTTAAATCAAATTTATACAAGAGTATTAAAAGTTCCACTTATATTATAAAAATGAAATCAAAATTACTGCTATTTCAACTTTCATAACTTACATGTTAATTTAGAATTGTTTTCAAATACTAGTAACCAAAAGATTATTTAATATTTATAAAAAAATTTTTCTTAATTTAATTACTTTTATTTTTTATAGCTAAATAAATCTAAGATATCATTGCATTCAAATATATATAAAAAATATTAAATTTAAAAGAAAAAAAAATCAATGTCATTATTTAATAATTTAATAGATATAATAATGAACGCACAAATTATATTATTTTTCATAATAAAGAAAATGTTTAAAAATAAAAAGGACTAATACGCGTGTTTAATAAGTTTTAAATGTAAATGATTAAAATTGATAATTTTGTACTAATATTAACAACAATAAATTTTTTTTAAAAGATATTATCGTTGTTAATGATATTGTCAGAATTTTCAATTTATGCTTTGTATGCAACAATTTTATACACATGATTAAATGATACTATGCAACCAAGTTGAAGTAATAATTTATCTTTTCCTAAGGAATTCTATCACTTTTAAAGTATATTAATATACAGTAATCTCCGGTACAGTGGGGGTTTCCTGTTTTTCCCATCATCTTTACAAGACTTGTTTTCCACCAGCCTTTTTGCATAAGAAAAACATCAATATTGTATTTTATATATAATATCTGTAGTGGGGATTTCCAGTTTCGAAGTTCGTGTATATAAGACTTGACTTATCAAGTTACTGAAATTCAAAAAAGGGTTTGGTGTATTAAGTTAGTTTGTATTTACAATTTCCAATGGAATATTCAGCAATTTTTTTAAGTTTAATGCGTAAGTTATTTTCGTATAACCCAAAAAATAGTTTAAATTCTTCTTATCTGCAAGAATTTTGTAATTTTTATTTGGAATAAATATTTCAAAAAATTTCATAAATAGTTTATCAGTTAAAAATATTAAATACATACAGATATAAATAAGTTTTGTTAAAAATTGTGATTCAAAATAAATGTTAAGTATATTTTTGATCACACATTATCCTTAATATTTATAATTTTAGTACATTCGCTTACTTCTACTCAAGCACAATTATTTTTGTTGCCATTGTTACCAACTGAATATTATGAAAATCCATATGAATGTATGTGCAATATTACAGACACTACATATGATCCTATTTGTGGAAATGATGGATTAACTTACATTAATCCTTCAGAATTCGATTGCCATAAAAAATGTAAAAATCCAGGTAAGTTCAAATATTAATTTATAAATGAACAGTCACAAAAAAATATATGTAATTAATACATGTAATTATCTATTAATTTTCTCGTTATGTTTAACTTCCTTATTGATAAAAAAAAATGAATGAAATATTAAAATTGAAGATACATAAAAACTATATTTATTTTAACATTTTTTCAATTATTAGATGAATACTTACATATTTGCAAAATTTTAATATGTAAAATGTAATTATGTAGTTTTTATTGTTTAATATTTCTTTACCTATTAGGTACAAATTTTCCTGTTTTTAATACATGAAATTTTTAATATTATTATTTTAGTTTAAATATGATTATTAGAATTCGATTAACATAAGTATAAATATATGAATAAAAATTCGTATTGATAAAATGATACAAATAATTTTGATTACAGATATAATCTTATTGCATAAAGGTTTATGTAAAAAGGATGAACCGGAAATTCGAAGTCCTGTAAAGCAAGATTTATCAGAAATGCAGCGAACATTAAAAATTATAAACAGATGTCCTTGTTCACTAAATTCGGAATATAATCCGGTTTGTGCAAGTAATGGAATAACTTATGATAATCTGTCATTATTTTTATGTGAAAAAAAATGTAAACAACCAAGTGAGTAAATTTAATATATTACAAATTTTCACCTAAGTTGCATAATAATTATTAAATATAGAATCAAACAATAGACATAAATATTGTTTTTAAAAATGACATAAAAAAAAGAATATTTCATATTTTTTAATGAAATTATATTTTCTAGAACATTAACATTTAAAATAATAAAACTTATGAAATTTACTTAACAAATTATAATAACTATTAATGATAAAAGATGTTTTATTTTTTGTACAATAAATAACGGTTCTAATAAAAAGACTACAGTTTTTTTTTAATTTTGTTTATTTCACATTAAAATAAATTAAAACTGTAATAAATAACTTACAGTTCTTTTCATTTATTTTATTTTAATGTATTCAGAATTAAATATAGTACGTTATGGTCTTTGTCGTGAAGAAGAATATTTTAATGATCCATTACCATTTTTAACTACCGCCATGAAAATATGCGACTGCATTTATGAAAATGAACATGATCCAATTTGTGGAACTGATGGATATACTTATCCAAATTTTGGAGCTATATCTTGCGTAAACCAATGTACAAATCCAAGTAAGTTATAGAAAAGAATAAATTTTGTTAAATATTCGTACTTTACATGAAATTTATACTAAATACTTTAAATAATCAATATAAGAATTTGATTTTTTTTTAAATTAAATAATGCATTATATTTTAGTAAATAAATGTATATATATTGTTAAAAATTATGTAAATATTATTATAAAATAATATATTATATTTTTTATGAAATACTATTATTTTTTTTCAAATTATACAACGCCTTTAAAAATTATTTTTTAAATAAATATTGATCATGAAAAAAAGTTTTATTAAAATTATTATAAATGATGCATTTATAAATTTATCAATAATAGTTCATAATAAAAATAATTTTTTTTATATTAAATTATTTAATATACACATTACAAAATACTAATAAAAAACGTATGTCTAAATATATTTATTCTTCAAATTAATTTTAACCACCGATTTTTATTTTATTTATTTTACAAAATAATTACATTGTAATAAAAGTATCTTTTCACTTAAAAGATAAAATTAAATAACTAGAAATATTGATGTATATTCTTTAAAAATTATGATAATTAAATAATTCTTTGCAAACACACATTTTTTTTTAAGTAGTTATTTTATTAAAAATAAATATTACATGACTTTAAATATCAATTGATATTCCTATGTATATTCAACTAAACTTCATGAACAAATTTATATAATGATAACAAGTAAATAATTAAATTTAATTAAAATAATTAATAATAAGAACATGTTGTTTTTTATACATGAACTTTTAATAATTAATATCTAATATAATCTAATTTTTCTTAAATTATGGTTTATTAAATTGAAAAAAATGTTTTATTGTTTATAACAAAATTAATGATACTAATTATTGATTTCTTGAAATTAATTATCAGTAAGAATATAATACTAATCTTATGATGATTATTATCATTCAAACGGATTTATTATATGAGTACATTTAAACTTGACACACCTTCATTGTATAAATTAAATCAAATTTTGATGATGAAGACATGTAAATCAAAAAAGTAACTTTAATTCTTATTTAAAAATTTAATTTTTATTTAACATATTATTCTTATGTTGTTTTGAATTAAATATTAATTTTAAATCTTTTTAGTTTGACAATAATAATTTATATATGGAGATAGAAAATTGAATTAAGCTATTTAAGTATTATATTTCTTTTTTTAAATTATAATATGTGAAATAATATATAAATTTAACAGAGAAGTTATTAAAAAATTATTAATTATACTATTTTATCAAATTAATATAAAATCGTATTAATAAATTAATAGACTATTAAAATATTAAAATTGAGATCAATTGAAATATTAATTATAAAATGAAAGTATTTTCGCAATTATTTATGAGCTTAAAAAACATATTATTTTAAACTTTTTACTTACATTGCTTTTATGAAATATTATTTTGTATTAATATATATATTTTCCTAAAGTTAAATTAAAAATTTTAACAAATATTTCAGTTTTTTTATTTAAAAAAGTTAATTTGGTACGTTACTTAAAAATTTGATGTATTATTAATAAACTTTATTTTTGTCATCTATTTTATCCATGTTTTAAACTTACTCTTTGCAATTTGACTTTCATTTTTTACTCAATATAACTAAAACTTAATATATTATGTTCAAAATATATGATTATAATATTTCATTAAATTAAATAATTTAGTATGTCAGTATCTATAAATACTTGTTTCAATATTTTATGAAATATCTATTTTTTGTCAAGCACCTGTCTAACTAGTTGTATTTGTTCTTTCGAGCTTGAATTTACATTGGCAAACTTTAAGAATTTTTTTTACATAGAAGGATAATCCAGTCCATAGTATATTCAGTGAATTCTGTTATCCTTATTAAACAATAAAATAATTTTCATTATAACATTATCTTGTGTCTCATTTTTTAAAATACGAAAATAATAATTCACTGATTTACTTATATATAATTCTATTTATAATTATTCTGTTTTCGTTCATAGATATGAATAATAACGGCCATTATAGCAAATTTACATTTTTTTTTTTATATTTATTAATAACGAAATAAAATTTGAAATAAATAGTTACTTTAAGAAAGTTTGGTAGTTCTTATTTAAAATTTATATCCGAACACTGATTTATTTATTGAAATGTCATTTTTTGTATTCAAAAGATCACCGTAAATAACAACAAAATTATGCTTTTAAAATAATGTTATTCTTTGTTTGCATTAAAAATTTTTTTGTAATCAAATATATGTGTATATTTAGTTTGAAAATACTATTTTTATTAGAATTATCATGTGTGGTTATCATTTTTGTATTTTAAACTTAATGGCTTTATTCTATTCAATAAATATTTGTAATTACTTAATCTGTAATTTCTCTATTATTATATTATCGTTTAAATATAGATTTACTATCTAAATTAATTTCAGATAATATATAAGTAATATATTAATTTTATCAAGTTTATATATTATTATTTCAACTTTTCTACCTTTTGAATATTAATTAGAATTATTTACAATTTACTAATTCTTTTGTAATAAGTTTACACGAACAATTTTAAATATTTCATTGGCTTCAATCAATTTTTTAATTCATTGTTAATCCTCTATTGCTTCATCTTTCTTTATTATATTTGTATAATATTAAATTAATTACTATTAATAAAATTCTACTATTAATATTATCACTATTAATATAATTATAATTATTATTTTAATTCAGATGTTCATTTTTCAACGATTAAATATGTAAAATATTTCTGCACCTATATAAATCATTAAAATTAATTTATGAAATAAAAGCATTTCTTATATTTCAAAAAAAATACCTAATATCTTCATTCTTATTTATTTAAATAAAAATAAAAATTAAATTAAACATTGTGACATTTGCGCTAACTTAGAGAATCAAAATAAAAAGATATTAATGAATTAATATTTTTCAATAAAATATTTGTTTTAATCAATTTCAAAATTCGGTAATTAAAAAATTCTCTAAAAAATATTTAAAGATCACGGATGTTATTTTTTAAATTTATTATATCAATAATATGTAAATTGATAATCACTAAAATCATTCTATTATTGTTTTAATAATATCAAATTTTCATCTATCTTATCTTTAATATCAAAACCTGTCAATTTTATGATTTTAAATTAATTTATTTAAAAATACTTGTCTCGTAAATAAATATATAATATTTATGAATTATAACATTTACATAAATATATGCACCAACAATTTGAAAAATATTAAAAAATACTCAAGTTTTTACTTTTTTTGTTATTATTTCAGCCAACGTGTACTCTTTTAAAGTTGAAATTATAGTTATCAAGTTTTAGTTAAAAACAAAAAATAAGTTTTGATAAAATTAATCTATATAAATGTAAACATTATTTTATTAATAGATTTTTTAAGCAATAGATGTATCGTTATAAACTTAATGAAAATATGTTCAATTAAAATTATATTTGTATCCTTATTTACATACCTGAAATCTATTTATATTAACTACCAACCACAATAAATATTTTTTAAAATATTTTTGTAATTACTCTTAATACATAAATATATTATAAAGCTTATTTAATATTGTCAAATTTCATTCTAACTATTTTCAATTAATCATACTCTGTCAACAAAGAAAAATAAATTTTATATTTAAATCAAGTCTGTAGCTGTATTATTTTTAGTATTTCGATCCTTTTGAGTTATGAGTGGGAATTATTATGTCTGTATTCAGCATTTGTCATCTGATTTTTACTAGTGATTAATATATATATATTCATATCTTTCTTTTTAAAAACAGTAAATCTGTATTTATAATTTGAAAACAATTGTTAAATTTATGTTTTTCCCATTAAACAAATAATTATTCAATAATATTCTTATTTTTTTAAATAAAGTTTCAAAATAAAATATTTTTAATTGATTTTATAATTATTATTTAAAATTTAAATAGAAAAATGCATTTTATTTATTAAATTTTTTTTAATTTATAAAACTTATTTTATAATGTACATAAGTTTATCGTACAATAATTAAATCAATTAATAAGTTAATTGTATAATAACCACTGCACTTTTTATTTATTAATGTAATAAATATTATTTAACTAATGTATATTTAATTCTATGCTAATTTTATAATAAATTTAAACAATTATAAATTATATTCTATTGTTTAAGGTTTACAAATAGTACATTATGGACCTTGTGTAGACAATCAAATTCCTCATAATTATGGTGCAGAAAGATGTAAATGCATTTCTACTGCCGAAAATTATCAACCGATTTGCGCTGATAATGGAATTACTTACGACAATCTTTCATTATTCTCTTGTGCTCAAAAATGCTTAAACCGAAGTATGAAACATTTTAATTTTTTAACTAATTAAACTTGACTTTATATTATTTTTATTATTTATTTTTAGATATGGAAATTTTGTATGAAAATCCTTGTCGTGATTATTTGGATATAGATGATCGAAAGCTTAAAAAAGTCAAATCAAACAGTATTCGAAGTACTTTATAAGTTGAAATATTATGTAAAATTTGAAATCACTATCTATCACTGTATATTATTATCATTTTTTCATCAATTTTATAATAATAAAAGAAAAAAATCATAAATCCTAACAAACATTTACTTAAAATATTTTTTTTATACATAGATGGCAAATCAACCATATTTTCTTATTTATGAGGAAAATATTTATATAATATTTTAAAATGATAATGATAAAATAAGAAGATTGAATATATACGTATTCACATAGCCTTTAATATTTGTAAACATATTATAGGATTTTTATGTATCGCAACTTATTTTTATATATATTTTTTCCTATAAAAAAATGTTTTTAAAAATATTTTAATAATTAATTTATCGCCAACTTAGTAAATAATTATTTATGAAACTGAATCCAAAGGCATTATCATTTTTCTCATGCTAAACTATTATGATTAAGGATATATAGAATTATTAATGAATTTTGTAATTGAATAATAATACAAATCATATAGAAAATAATACCTTAGTTGATAAAAAATAATTTTTTATAATAAATTTTTTGAAATAACTTCTTTATTATAAAATTATATTAATTATTAGTTATAACCGATTAGATTTTTTTTAGTTAAGTTAATAATTAAACACTATATTTCAATTCGAAACTTTTTTAACATTTCGTTCTGATTTATATTATCATGAAAAAAATTATTTCAATTTAATAAATTTATATATAATAATAATAATAATAAAATGTTTTGTATAAATATTAATAACTTTAAAAAAATTTCATTTTATTATTGTATAAAAAATGTATTCAGTTAAAAAATTTATTAATATAAAACTATTGTAGTGTTTTGCAAAATTTTTAATATTTTTAATTTATATCCAGTTTCAATATAATTATATAACTAACAGAAATAATATATTAATATTATGTATATAAATTTTTTTTAATATTCAATAAATATGATTTGAAATGAAGAATCTTAAAACATATGTATAATATATTTTAATATCTCTGTTATATACATTTTTAATACCTTTAGTAACTATGATTTACGTAATAAATTAAACTTATCATTTAACCAAATACTCTTCTTATACACATCAATTTATGTCTGGAATTATTAAATATTTGAATGAAATTTGTCTGTCAATAATTGTTGTTCGTGTAAGCACGTGTTTCTTATTTTGTACATTAAAAATATTATGATATTTAAAATAAATTATATTATTCTATACAGATTGTGATATATAAAGCTGATAAATAAATGTTTATCTAATGGTTTAATTTATTTATTTTTTTTATTATAATTGTAACTTGTTTGTCAATATATACAAAAAATATTATTTTTAGGTATATCGAATATTATTCTCTTTATTTTATTCTTGAAAATCAGTAAAATATTCTTCAAATAAATATAGTAATTAATATAATAATTTTACTATTAATATTCGCTATAATATACATATATTTATATATATATAATTAAATTTTTAATGTATGTTAATACATTTAGTTGATCTTTCACAAAAAATAAAAAAGTAATACACACAAAAAAATGAAATGTACTTATACTATATTATATTATATTATAGTATATTATATTATATCTTGAATAAAATAAACTATTGGTATATATATATACATCCATATATATTATCATTAATTAAATAGCTCAATAAAATTATAGAAAAATATAATCTAGTTATATGACGTGAATAAAGCTGAACTGAGTGAATAAAATAAATGATACTTAGAGATCAGACAGTCAAAACTTATATCAATTCATTTTCAATTATTCATTCTCCGTCGTAAAATTTTATGCAAAAATGATAATTAAATTCCAAAAATATTATCATTAATTTTATATTTTCACCTTATATCGACTAAAATTACTTATATATTCATATTACCCGAATATATTTATTATGAATTAATATATTATTATACTTTAAGCTATGCGATGCACCATAATAATAATTATTAATTAATATCATTATAAGTTTATAAGAATGTTATGTATTTTATTGTTCATATAAATATTATATATTATTAAGAAATAATTAAAAACTATTATTATTAACAAATTCTTAACAAACTATTTCAAATTTTCTATATTGATGTAATAGAATTTTACATTTCTACATATATTTTTACATTATGATCACTAAGTTCCACATTTTTAATTAAATTTAAAAACTTATCATAAAAAGTAAATTTATTAATTTTTAATTTCATTTATTATATATTATATATTAATATACATATTCAAAAGTAATAAATATTATATATTCTATTATACATTTATTAAAATAAAATATAATAAAAATTGTACAAATCATAACGAAATTAAAAATTTTACTTAACAGTATTGGATAAATAATTTAAAATTAAACTTTAATTTTCATTTTCAATCTAAAGTAAAACGTTTTTAATTAAAATTAATTTTTGTTAATAAAACTTTCAGTGATTATATTGATTACAAAATATCTAAACCTTAATTCTTATACGAAGCAATAAATTTTGCTTTAATTCTATTAATTTAATCAAAATAAACAAAAGTAAAAATTCACAATTCAATTTGAATAAATATTTCCTTTTCAAAAATTTAATTTGTTTAAATATTTATTTTCCATTTTTCTTACAAATGATCAAAGCGCATGAAATAAAATCAATAATGTACACTTTTATAAAGCAAATGAGGAAAGAGAAGGAAGATTTTCCACTTGAGACAATGTAATATACGGTCTGTATATATAGAGCCATTATTTGACATTTTTTATTTCAGTCAGTAAATTACTCAACAAAACATCAAACATATTTGTTAATTATTATTATTTTTTTTTTAAAGTATAAATTATAATTACCATGATAAAATTAACGATCTGCTTGGCGTTTCTGGGTAAGAAAGACATTGATTACAAAATATAAATATGGAAATATGAATTAAAAAGAAATTATTAATTAGAAAGTTACAATAAATATTTTTAAATTAATAAGTATATTGTAATATATATTTTATAATTGTATTAATTTTGAACGATTATTTTCGAAGAATACTTAATATACTCAATATAATATAAAAAATTTCTACCATGTGTGACAAAAAATAATATGTTAGTAACTAAAAACCTTCAATTTATACAATTATTTTAGAGATATTTTTACAATATTACTAATTATACATATAAACACATTTAAATATTTTTATTATATTAACTTTTTTAAATAAATTATAATTTTTTTTTATAAAAGCGAAAGTATAAATGAATAAACTTGTATTATTTATTAAATCTTAACGAAATTTTAAATATATTGTAATTTAAATATCTTTTCTTTTATCGTATATTTAAATTTTTTCGATTAAAAACATTAACTCTAATGATCAAGAAAAAATCAAACAAAAAGCCAATAAATATTTACCCCATGAAAAAGATAAAAAATAAAATGTAAAATTAGTATTAATTTGAGAATCATTTAATGAAAGCATGTTAATATATATTTATTGATGAATATAAATTTTAAAGATTAGAGTTTAATGTACTATTAATAATGACCATTTAATTTACTATTAAAATTTTTCAATTTAATTCTACTTTCGACTAGATATACAGGAACATTTAAAATAAATTATTTAAAAAAAAAGAGAAAGAGAAACCAAAAAATAAATTAATTTTTTATCAAAATATATTACATATTTTACAATAATTTGTAGTTAATTTATTTTTGTTACGTCATGAATTGTATAAAACTATATCATGACATTTAAAAAAATTACATATATATATCTGTATATATTAATTATAAACATATTAAATTAAATATATCAGCATTAAAAAAATATATAAATTAAAAACTATTTTTTTTATAATTATTTTTAATTAATTTTATTTATTTTTAAGTCATATTTTTTAAATTTTATAAATCTATACTTCAATAAATAGTAATTAATTTTCTAAAAAAAAATACAAGAGATTCGTAATTGATTTGTTTTTATACATCCACATGAAAGTATTATTTTTTTATTTTCCCTTTTTTCAAATTTTTATTTATTGTTTTTAGTGTTTTGTTCGAGTTTTCATCACGGCTTAGCCATTATAAGGCTGGATGAAGGAACAACAGATTGCTATTGTCCAATATCAGTTAATATTTTTTATTTATGTGGTAGTAATGGGTCAACTTATTCAAATCATTCAGCACTTAGATGTGCTGAGATATGCACAAATAAAAGTAAGTAATTTAATAAACAATCTTAGAATAAAGTGTATGCAATTATATACTAAAATTAAAATTATATAAAAAGATAGATGCAAAGAAAAAATTTAATTTATTACGAAATATTAAATAATAATTATATTATATTAGTAATGTATTAAATAAAATTTTATAGATACAGTTCTAAAATATAAAAAATTAAAATATATGAGAATATTTTTTTAAATATTGTTACGATAATTATCTGTTCAATAATTCATATGGTAATAATTTTTAATATTAAGAGCTGAGTTAATTAATAACATGATAGTTATTGACATAATATTTCTTAAATAATGCCGTCGGAAAATTCAATATCTTGTCTATATTAAAAAAACAATATGTATAATAACAAAATAAGTAACAACATCATGTTTGCTAATTCAATATGTCTTATATATTAATTTCATAATATTCATTATCTCAAATTTATTACGAATAAAATTGTACACTACAATAAAAATAATATCTTAGAAAATTTAAAATCAATATTTATTAACAATTAAAAAATAATTAATTTCATAAGCATTTTTTAATATTTCAAATCATTAAATTAATAACATAATTTGTTAGACATTATAAATATAAATTATTCATTTAATCAAAATTATGATTGTATTATAAATTTAAAAATATACATAAAGTACATCAATTGTATAAGCTTACGAAAATTTAAAAAAAATTAATGAAACATGAACATTTATCATACGTATCAATAAAAAATAGTATATTTCAATATTTTATTTTATTATATATATATATATATTTTTTTTTTGTTTGTTTATTTGTTTAGTAGCATATTTTAATAGTTTCTCTCATGTTTATTAAAATCAAGGTTTTTTGAATAATTTTTCAAATAACTAATATAAAAATATTTTTAAATTTAAAGTTCATAAAATTTATAACATATTAATCATTAATTTTAAAAATCATTGATCTTCAAAAAAAAAAAAAATTGTAATAATAAGAAATAAATATAAAATAATGTGTAATAAATAAGATCATATAGATTTATTTTTAAACTTTTATTTCAATTTATTCTTTCTAATAATTAAAAAAAAATTAAGTATTTAAATAAAATTCACATACAATATGGTTCAACATCAATATATTTACTTACATTTATTCATTTATACTTTATCATAAATGATAAATAGATACTATTATAATTTATAGAATAAATTTATTTAATCATACGAATCAGAAATTGTAATTAATAAGTTGAATTTTTAAATTGTAATTATACTGGGTTTTTATTTTATTTTAATAATTAATTAAATATTCAATCGACCAAATTAATAAAAAAATACTTTTTTCTTATTTTTTCATACATAATTTTCGGAAATTAATAAAAATAATGGTTTTTCTTTTTATTTCTTTAGATTAGAAAATTTATCATTTATTAACAGAATATTAGAAAAATATTTAATTAACAGTAAGTTTCAGAAACTGCACATTTATAAGAATATATATATATATGCTACATTATATATGCATATTTATATGTATATTCTACATTAAATTGTATTTGGCTTCAAATATAAAAAATTATAATATGAATTAGAAAAAATTTGTAAATATATTAATAATATACACGTTTATGCGTATTAAATAATGTATTAATAATGTATATTATTATATTATATTTATATCATAAAAAATATCTACTAAATACATCGATACATTATATTTTTAAAAGTTATTTGTTATTTAAAAACTATTTAAAATTTATAATATAATTCAGAAATACAATTGGTAAATAGTGACATATTTTTATAAAACCTAATTTTAAATTATAAATTTTTAATGTATTTTTTCGTAAATCATAATAAGTAAAATTATTTTATAAATGAAATAAATTATTTAAATAGAATTATAGAAGAATAATGAATAAAATATTAAAAAGATCTATTTAAATCTTAAATATAAATATCGAATGATATTATTTAATCAATAAATAATATAAATTACAGTTATAATTACAGATAATATTATTTTTTATGCAAGCTAAAGAAAAATAAAGGATTTCTAATTTATTATTTTAATAAATTTAATTGAAACAGTTTAATAGTAATTATTGTATTGTTTTATATTTTTATATTTAAAAAATATATATATTTTATTTTCCAATTATTAATTTTGAAATATGAAGATAAAATTATTCAAGTTTTTATAAAATTATCATATTAATTTTATAAATATCAATTATTTTATTTTTAATTTATACAAATATCTGTTGATTACGCTGGTGAATTTCTATTTCTTTATAAATAATTTGTCCAATAAAAAATCATTTGTATATTATAAAATTTACATTATAATATTGATTTTTATAGAAATCACCATCGCATACGAAGGACAATGCAGAGAGTAAATCGCAAAAAATGTTCAATATATAAGACTATATAGGCTATCAAATAATTAATAGTATAGTTCATAAGATAATAATTTCGTTATTCATGTATCAACTATTTCTTTTTTAAGCTATTATCTTTATATAAAGTATTATTTCATAATGAAATTATTTTGTAAATGTACGAATTATTTAATTTTGTAATAAAAAATTGTAATTTAAAAGTAGATGGAAGTATTATATTAATTTTATATTTTTATAATAATAAAAACAATGTTTACCTATTTTATATTTTTGAATATTAATAATATATATATACATATATGAATATTACAATATTGTTATGAATATAACAATGATTAATAAATACTTTAATTAGATAATTTTATATTAATATATTTAATAACCAATTCGCAAACTATAAAATATATTTTTTTATTAAATATAAGATGCATATACAGGTATACAGATATATACAATAATATATCTTCTTTACATAAATTAAATTTGAATTATAATACATATTGGATTAATTATAAAACATTAATATTTCAATTGAAAATAAATTCTTGTCTTATGAACATAAATAAACTAATTTGTTTAATAAAATAATAGTCTTAAATTTTTTTATATGCAAAGTCTTGATTTGCTAATATTTTTAACTAACAATAATCAATTAGTGATTTAAAAAATGTTTTTTAAAAAATATTTCAAATATTCCAAGTAACATTATTTCATTAATAATGATCCTAAAAAATAGCAAATTTAAAAACTAATAAAATTAATTTGTTAGAATTTCTCATGATATTTATGGAATATTTAGAACAAAAATAGTTGTAAATACTAATATAAATTATTTGAATTTTAACATTATTCATATATTTATCATTGAATGATCTAATTTGTATATAAAGAAATTAATTCATTGAAAGCTATTATTAGGTAGGTATTGAACCATTTATAAATTCTATTTTTATATTTACATACATATACAGCTTTATTTCTTTATTCATTCCTACACTGTCAATAATTACACAATAAAACTCATGATAAAAAATTTAAATTCACCTGCGTCAATTTTTGAATATTTACAAAACAGAATGAGAAATTATGATTCATATAAAGTAAATTTTTTACAATACTTTACAGAAATGCAATTCATTTGTTTTAAGATTTACATGTGTAATACTTTATACATTATGAAAAAACTTTGTTTGCTACATTGGAAGAAAAAAACTTATGGCTGATTAGCTGCATATGCAGATCTAGTTTGTTGTTTTGCAATATCAGTTGCTTTTTTAGCAGCATCTTTTACCTTTTCAGCTTTATCGTGTAAAGAATTATGAAGGTCTTCAGCAGCATTACTTAATCGCATCTTAGAACGTTCATTAACCTATACAGAAATTGACAATTATTTATTTTCAATAATTTACAGCTACTTACTATTTTTTGTAAAATAATTAATATATAAGTTTATTTAATTACATAATAATACTTAGTATTTAGAAATTTATAGAAAAAAAAAATCTTAAATATTAAAAGATATTAAAAAAATATAATAATTTCACCTTATCAATGAAACCCATTTGAATAAGGTTAGGATTCATTAATTTAGCAGTATTAGGAAACATATGAGCAAGTACATAATTGAAACCATTTGACATTTTTGTACAGTTTTTTTTAAATCTATCAAGTCCAAAAGCTTGAATAGCACGACTAAAGCCAAAAACTGAACTATCTATCCATGCTGATCTTTTAGCAACAGTCCATTGAGGATTTTCATCAGAAACAGTGTATACTACTTTTTCAACAACATTCTGAAGCCATGTTTTATATATTACTTATAAATTAATAAAAATATATAATGTATACATAGATTTTAGAACACAACTTAATATCTTACCATTACTTTGGTATAACCTAAATTTCTAGTATACGTTGTTAAAATTTTAGCTTTAGGATCTACTATACTTTCTTCAATAATTTTAACATTGTTTTTACTTATAAATCTTTCTCCCCATTTTGGAACTCTGTTGGTTTTAGTTAATAATCTTTTTGAATATAATTTACCATTTCTTATTTCTCTTGAAATTGTATCTTCACTAATAACATGTGAACTACATAAAAATAATAAGCAATAAATTACAATAACTTTATAATAAATAATTATTTAATTATTTATGATAGACTATACCTATTTGGATTTGGATATCGACGCCAAAAACCTTGTGCTACTTGATCCCAACTGAATTGAAAGATGGTATTACATTCAAAATACTTAACCATTTTTCTGTAATATAATCTCTGTTTTTAAGTTATTACCATTACAGCCAAAATTGGCATAACTTAAAAAATATTCCATCTAAATATCAAAGTTTTAAACATATATACACATATGTTTATATATGTATATTCATGTAAATCTGTAAATTTTTATACGATTTAAACAGATAAATTAGAATTATTCATTGAATACATTTATACATGTTTGAATTTGATATATAAAAAAATTTATATAAATTATATGAATTATATTTATATTCTTAATTAAAATAAAAAAAATCTACATGATCTTAAATGTTCATCACTCAAATAAAAATCAAATTGTACCACTTTAATTTAGAGCACATTTCATAATGGTTTAATAAAAGATATACAATTAGATAATCATAAATTATCTAATTGATTTATTACAATTATTTAAGAATATTTTATGCAATTAAATAAAAGAGTAAGTAATAAGATAAATTTTTAATTTTTACAATTATGTATTATATTTATTTTTTCTACTTATATTAATTAATACATATTTTGTATATTATATTAAGAATATTTCTTAAATGAATACCTATTATATTTTAAAAGAACTTAAAAAGAAATTCATTGATTTAAAAGAATTACACCCATAAGTTATTATATAATACATTTCTTACCAAAATTCTATTAAGAGTTTCATCATTTATTAATTTTCTTCATGAATCACCATGTATATTTAAACACGTAATAAATTTTGGGTTATATGCACAAAAATATGATCGGTAAACGCAAACCTACAAATGTTTATATGTACATTAATTCATTTCCATCCATGTGAATTTTGAATGTTAGAGATTTATATTTGAAATTATTTATTATTAAATGTTTTATTTATTAATTTTTTATTTTTAAGTAATCATAAAAGCTTAATAACATTTCTACACTTATGATTTTTGCGCATTAACCTTTTTAAGGTGTCATGACTCTTTTAATCAATATAATTCATTTATTTTTCTAAGTAAAATAATAAAATTATGCAATGATTAGGAGTCGTTTTTTATGTGCTTTTATTGATTGCACAAACAATAGTTATATTTATTTTTTATTACATAACAATCTTTTTTTAAATATAAAATAATTTTATAATTTGTATAAGATAAATACGCATGCGTAACTAAAATTCAAAGACAAATCTGGGAAAATTATTTTAAATAAACTAAAGCATAATATTTTTATTAAAATTTTGAAAATAAATGTTCTGTTGTAATATTATTTTTAACGTATACATTTTATTTAAATATACTTTTAATATTTTTAACAATTTAATAATTATATTTGCTAAATAAAAATTGAATTTGTCTTAAATGTATATAAAACATATTTATAATTTATTTTTTATTTTCATATTATTTTATACATAAAATATATATTAAAATTATGTTTTATTATATAAATAAAGATTTATTTTAATGTACTCTAATACAAATTAAAAAATTAGATAATTACATGAAATATTTTATTATAAATTTGATGTATTTAATTTTCATTATAAATAATTATTATAAATTAATTGTAAAATATATTGTGTTAACTATGTTTTATTTAATTTATTACATAAGTATTATAATACTTAAAATTATTCATATTTATAAGATTTTTAGTACACTAAGTACCGAAGGCTCTACAATTTTTTTTTTTTTTTTTTTATAATATATAATTTGAATATGAAATATTTATTTATACTAAAAGTTGTATTTAATTCTTAATCGTCAAAAATGTTTTTGTTGGTATATTATTAATAGTGAAACTGCATACAAATAATTCAATAAAATATTTTTTTCGTTTCAAAATATTATTATTATTATTGCTACTACTTATATTAATAATTCATCTTAAAGATAATTGGACTAAATCAATCATTTTATAATAGATTATATTGAATGATTCATAATTACATATAATAGGTTTTATTGAACCACACAATTTTTTTTCATATTCTAATGAAATCTTAAAAAATTTAAATAATACAAATACAATCTAATAAATCAAACTAAAATCTTACTAAAACTAGAAAATTGATATATTTTGAAGCTCAATCCAAAGAAGTAAATTCACTGACATTTCAAAGACAATTTGAAAATTTTGTTACAATTAAAATAATAAAGCATTAATGTATATGTGAAATCATGAATGTGAATGTAATCAGACTCATTGATCCTAAACAATATATAACTACAGAAGTAAATATGAAGTTAAACATAAATTTACTAAAAATGATGAAATAATATGAGATTAATTGTATTTTAATTCATTTTATATATACATACGATAAACATAAACGCAAAAACTTTAATGCAAGATGTCAATTAAACTACAGAATCTATTATTAAAAATCTTTGAAGTATAGTCTGCTATGATAAAAGAATGAATTTTTTTTTCTTTTTTTTTAAGTATAAAATATTGAGTATAACTACGCAATACGATCAAAAAGTTTCAAAATAATTATAAAATATAAAAATTTATCAGGTAGTAAGTTTTTAAAAAAAATTTAATAGTCTAAAATAATTCAAATTTTCTTGATTTATTTAAATAAAAATTATAATAATGTTTAATATTAAGTTGTATTGAATCAACAGAAAGTTATAATATTGTACATTTACATATTGTATTCGAGGTAAGTCTATAAATAATTTTTTAAATCAAGTTCGTTAATTAAATATATTATCTGCAATAAAAAAAGAAACTGCTGGTGATAAAGAAATTCAAAAGTTAAGTTTTATAAAAGACGCAATTGATTAAGATTCAATTAAAAAATTAATTATGCATATCCTTTTCAATTTTGATAAAATATTGTTTCAAACGTTTTTTATTTTGATTTTTGAGATCTTGGATATAGAAAAATTAGCAGATATTTTTACATAAAATATAAAAAATAATAAAGCATTCAATTAATTTTTTGATAAATTACATTCTTAAGCAATGTTAAATTAATTTTAAAAGATTACACGATAAATGATTTTCTGATGGTAAAATGAAATAAAATTGAAATTAGTTATAACTATTAGATGTATTATTTCTATTCATAGAACAAAATACAAGTAAATCACAGGACTTTAGAATTTTAATATCCAGTAAAGATTGTTATATTATAAGTCTATATTTTCCACTAATTTTTGCACGATTATAATATCAATTTATCATTTTTTATAATATGAATCATTTAATCTATCGCATAAATGAAAAATAAAGACTTATATTTCTTAAATGTATAGTAAAGTTGTGAAAAATGAAATTCAGAAATTATATTTCCAATCTGTTTTTATAAACTCTCGTTTAATCTAGGTACATCACTAATAATGAACAATAGTAAAATTAAAATTAATCAATAACAAATATTGAATCAACAAAATAATTTAATATTAATAGTGAATCATATACTTAATATATATTACAACTAAACTTGAAAAAAGATATCTATCATAGATTTTAGGCATGGAAAATACCTATGAATTTCATCACCTAAGATTACTTAAAATTATAATTGCGTTTGATGCACTTTGGTAGGAAATCAATATTATAAGAATTATTATAAAAACTTGTATGTTATAAAATTTTTCTACACTTATCATAAGTTTTAATTTTTGTTAACGAATTTAAATTACTGAAAATATTAATGTAACAACGATGGTAATTCTACTGAATAATTAGTCTCGATGTAAAGGAAATGTAATACATATTTAGAATTATTAAGCCGTAATTATACGATATATCAAACAATTTTTATTCAATTTATATCTATACGTAGAAATTTTAAATGCATATTGATTTTTGCATATATGCACGTCTGCATAAAATAGAAGTAGTTATTTGAAAAAAGTTTCTCGAGTAAAATATCATTGAAATGAATCAAACGCTTTTTATGTAATATCAATAGAACATATTTTAATATAATTATTAAAAGTAAAATGAAACTTATAATTCATCATTTAAATTTAATTGAAATATACAATTCAATTAGAAGTTGTTCATTCTTTTTATTTCGAAATAATTATGCGCGCCATCTTCTTTACATAACCTTACTTCTACTCAAACATTCAAGAGATTTTTTGTATATATTTTGTATATTTTTAATTGAATTAATTTTTGTAAATATGTCTACTTTATTCGATCAAATTCAACATTTATATGATCAAGCATTATATTCTAATGTGATTTCATTGGTTGGTTATTATTTTTTCTGTATTTAAAGATTAAATATTTGAAAATATATTTATATAGTATAAATATATTATTTATTTGTATAATTTATTTTGATTATATTGATTGTATATTTTTCTAAATATTATAAAACAACTATATTATTATTGTAATAGAATTTGTTAGATATATAAGGATATTAAATAATTTCTTTTAATATTTGTAGGCAAATTTAGTTTTGTCACTCAGTGATCACAACAATGATCTTTTACCAGCATGCACAAAGTTTCTTGTTTACGTTTATTGTGCAGATTCATATTTTTATCTTGGAAAATATAGAAGAGCGGAGTCTTTGTATAAAAAGTCATTACAGTTTAGAAAATGTTTATTGAAAACAAAAAGTAATACAAAGCCAAATCAAGAGGGACATAAAGAACTTGCATCAGATGTAGATATTAAATATCAAATTTATTCTTGTTTAGTTAAATTAAAGAATCATCAAGAAGCTCTACAAGTATTACAAAGCATTCCTGGTAAACAACGAACCCCAAAGGTAATCAATCTTGAAATTGAATAATAGATAAAATAGAATTTTTAATTAAGTGATATTTTTTAATTTAAATGAATTATATAATTTATAAATTTCTCCACAATTTAATGTTATATTTATTATAATTTAGATAAACATGGCTTTAGCAAAAATGTTTCAAGAGCATGATATGGAACGTTCTGCTATTGCAACTTATAAAGAAGTATTAAGGGAATGCCCTTTAGCTTTAGAAGCTGCAGAGGGCTTACTAACTTTAGGAGTAAAAGGAATTGAAGTAAATTCAATAATTATGAGCTGTAATTTAAATTTACAAAATTTTGATTGGCTTAATGCATGGATAAAAGCACATGCTCATATAAATAATAGAGAATATAATTATGCAGTAACAACCTTACGTTCTTTAGATAATGTAAATTGTTTAAGAGATAATTATAATTTACTTGTAACTATGGGTGAATGTTATTATTATGCGGGGGATTATAAAAATGCATTAATGTGTTTAAGGCGCGCAAGAATTATTGAACCTGATTCGACTAGAGGGTAAATATACTTTCAAATTATTACTAGTTATATAAATTAATTTAATCAAAGTTAGTGCAAAAAAAACTATTACTAAGATAAAATAATATTCAGATAATATTAAAATAAGATAATATTCTTAATATTATAAATACATTAATCATTATGAATATTTCAGTTTAGATATATATGCCGCTGTACTACAACGTACTCATCATGTAACAGAATTAGAAAAATTAATATCTTTTATATCTGCAATGACTGAATGTTCAGCAGAAACTTATACTGCAATGGCATATGCTTTATTTGCTTTACACAAATTAAATCGAGCCAATACTATAGCTAATCAAGCTATACATATGTCACCAAATAATGTAGAAGCAATAATTCTTAGAGGTAATGTTCTTATAGAACAAAAAAAATTTCAAGAAGCATTGCATCATTTTCGTCAAGCACTACAATTAAAACCCCATCGTTATGAAGCACATAAAGGGTTAGCTGACTGTTTTGTAGGCATGCATCGTTTGAGAGAAGCTTCTAACATTGCAAGTAGTGCTTATAAACAGCTTGGTCCTACACCAAGAGTGCTCACGGTAAATTTAAATAATATTTAAGTACATTATATTATTCTTAAAGGCATTTAAAATTTTTATCTATCTTATTAATTATTGTCATTTTAAAAATTATATTTGTATGTAACATATTTTATTAAGATCTTTTTATTAAAAATTTTTTCAGTTATATGCCTCAATTTTAATAAAAGATCCAATAACTGTTGGAAAAGCGAAAAATCTTCTTGAAAAGGCTTTAAGTCAAGAAGAAACATATTTACCTGCAGTATATTATTTGGCTGAAATTTATGAACAAGAAATGAACTTGGAAGCTGCTATTGATCTATTAGAGAAACAAGCTGATGCGCAACCAACTTGTAAATTGCATCAAATGCTTGGTGATCTGTGGGCAAGAATACATAATGCAGAAAAAGCTCTTGATCATTATGCAATAGCTTTAAAGTATGTATTTTTTAATTAACAGTACATGTATTAATTCAAACTAATTTATAAAAAAGTATAATATACGTAATTTATTTGAAAATATTTCATAGCTGTTATTTGTTTATAATTATTATGCATACAGCAAGAAATAATTTTTGAAATAAATCAATTATTTATATACTTATGATAATATTTCAACAATTAATACTTCTACTTTTCTTACAGTATTAATCCAAGTGATAGGAGAGTATTGGAAGGTATGCATAGACTAGAAAGTACATCAAATACAATGGATTCATCATCTTATTATATGGCTGTTGGAGAAGAACATACAGATCCTACTTATGAAGTTGGTGAAGGATTGCCAGATACAGACAATGACGATGCAGCCGATGATAGTGAAACTGAGGCTGTATGGTCTGATATGGATTTAGAAGCAAACAGTCAATAATCAAATACTGAAATTTCTATTTTATGACATTTTATATTTATCTATTTATTTATTTTGTAAATACATAGGACAAACTTTTTTTTGTTACAATTGCTTAATACAAAAATTATGAAAACATTATAATACACTATTGTTACATAATAGTTGAATTTATTGATAATTTATCTCTTGAGATGCATCATAAATAACTCATTATTTTTATGAGGTTTGAAATAACTCTTTACTATTTTATATTTATATATTTTATTTATTTATTATGTATAAATGAAAATGCTACTCGATCAACGAGTGTTTTTAATTTTTATAGTATATTTGCTACACCAATGGAAATATTTAACAATCTATATCTAGATTAAATAGTTTAAAAAATTATCTAATTATTATGCTTCGCAATTTTTAAATCAGAATACTTATTTCTGATATATTTAATATAAAATCCTTTCAAATTTATCTTATGTCCACATATACAACAATTTATTTGACCTATTTAATCCTTAAATATTTCTTTTTGTTAAATGATATTCATCCTTATACAAAATATTCTTTTAATATATTTATGAAGAAATCAAAGATAAATTATGTAAAAAATTAAAAAGTTATCGATTTAAATGCTAGTGCAATTATTCACCTATTACTATTCAAATAAATAGGTAGAACTAGTATAAGAGATTCCTCCAACTACCTAATATACTATCAAGGATAGTATTAATTTTAGATTAATATTAATTGAAGGTTATTGTACGTTTCATATATATTAGATTAATGTTAAGAAAATACATTGAAAATAGCGTAATAGGGAAATAAGAAATTTTTAGTAAATACTTGAAGTGAGATATTACTAACAAAAGTTTTTAAATCTTGATAAATATTTAATAGAGTATAACTGAACTTTTTAAAAATACAAGGATGTAACTATATAATTATTGTATTAATGGACCATTATAAAATAAAATCTTATAGATTCTAAGATTCTAGACAGATCTTTACACACAAAAATGGTAAATACATTATATTTATTCATTTGATAAAGATTTATTATGTAAGTGGACAATCGTTTATTTATATAAAAAAATAATTGTGTAACTCCAATTGCTTTTGATTATATATTGTAAAAATTATTATTACAAAATGCTTGTTGTTCATTTTGTCGCTTGTCCATTTTCAATATTATGTAATTAAACATTGAATTAATTAAAGTCTGTACTTCAAGGAATATTTGATTATAAGAATAAAATAAGTCACTAGTTATAGTATGTTAACTTTAAAAATTTTATCAAATCTGTAAGAAATATATGTACAGTCAATAGTAAAATTTAAATTTCAAAAATTTAATTGCACTTCGTTTTCAAGGGAAGACTTTGTCTTCATTTTGTAAAATGTGACATAAAGCTTATAATATAAAAACCCTTTATTATTGTATAGTTTTCGCCATTCATTCTGTTAATAAAAATTATTCGATTCTATGTGTAAAAATTTTATAGAATATACAGTGTAAAAAGTTGATCTGATAAATTTCTCTAAGATAATTAAAGATAGCAACAATGGCAAATATTTAATAATTAATTTTAATACATTCCCTAGAGCATCCCTAACGGTATTAATTGTGTTAAAAAAATCCTTATTATACATTGGGAACAAAAACGCAGTAAAATTATATAAAAAATCTTATATTATCTACTAATCTATAAGTTTGTGCATTATAACATTGCTTCATAGCAAAAGTTAAGTTTCTCTGATATTTTTATGATTCGAATACGAATTATACACATAAAAGTGAAATAATATATTAGTAAAAACATTAGCATTAATTTTCGTTTACATGTTTAAAATCATAATTAGCTCAAATATAGAGCTAAATACTTAAGAGCTACACGGAAGCTCAACTTCGTTGCATAAACGAAACGTAAGTCTATGTATATTTACTCATACTCGTATTAATGACTGTTGGTCTCTTTACTTTATAATCTTCATCCGTTTTGATTATACGAATTGAATACTAAAATCCATCTAGGAGGTTTTTTAATCCTCTTATAATGTTTTAAAGTTTTCAATTATTATTATAAATGGCTTATTATAAGACACAGCACTTATTTTTTTTCTTTTTATAATTAGGTTTTAAGGGTGGCCTTTCAGATAACTGGAATTTTCTTACAATACGAACTAGTTCATGAAATGATTGATCGACGTTCATTCGTAATTTGGCACTGCATTCAATGTAGGGAATTTTTAATTGTCGTGCAAGATTCTGAGCTTCTTCCACAGAAACCTAAAATTAGAAATTAAAATATTTTTTATACTGAAATTATTAATTAATAATTAAATACTTAAATAACTAATGCGTGTTTTGCTTATTAAAAAATTTTCTGATTGACTGTGATTCAACACAAAAATATATAAAATCATTGTATTTATAGAACATAAATATTAAATTACAAGTTTTTGAAATATAAGTCTTTTTTTAATCCGTAAGAACATATTGTTTTATTTATATTTTATAAATTTTTTATTTTTTATATCAATTTATAATTTTCGATTTAAAAATATACAATAAATACATTTAATGTGTAAACAATGTCAACTTAATCAAATGCTATGATCTGTTCGACTCTTACAAAATTTCTATATAAAATTAAAGATAAATCCTTGCAAGTACTAAGAATAATAGTGAATAAAACAGACAATTACGTGAATGTACTCTTGCATGCATACACAAGTATTTTTATTGATTAAATTTATAATTAAAGTACACTCATGAATTGTTTGTTTTTTACTTGGAAAAAAAAAAAAACAATTTACCGCTCTTTGGTGATCAAGATCAGCTTTGTTGCCAACCATTAACATTGGAAATTCATCGCGATCCTTTACTCGAAGGATTTGTCTGTGAAATTTGAAAATCTCATCGAAAGACGAATGATCAGTTACAGAAAATACGAGTAAAAATCCTTCTCCGCTCCTCATGTATTGTTCCCGCATGGCACTAAATTCCTCCTGGCCCGCGGTATCCAAAACTATTCAATAAATCATTAAATAAATAAACGGATAAATAAATATTTAAATAAACAAATGTGCAAATCTTACTATCGAGTTTTGCAGGAACATCATCGATGACACACTGTTTCGTGTACGAATCTTCGATCGTCGGATCATAATCAGTCACAAAATAGCTCTGTAAAATAAATTAAGCAATGTTAAACAAATGGATTAATTTATAAATTTATACATATTTTTATTATGCATTGGAATAATAATTATCATTATTCTATTGATACAAGTATTAGTCATCGATCATAGAATTAATCAAGCAGTGATGGTAGAATTGAATCCACCAATAAACTGTTAATTTTTAATTTGCTCATTGCTTTTTTTAAATTTTCGATTCTCTTAATATCCAAGATATTTGTCTTTTTATTAACGCGTAAAGTTTTTTTACCGAGAAATTCCAGCTCAGCAATGAAGTAAATGAGCCGTATTAACAACGCCCATACATATTTCAACTCTCCTTTTACAATTAGCTTCCGTTGTCATTTTATACGTTATCCATTATTTTACTCATAAATCTGTCAAATTTATGCCCGTTTAACCAAATAATGAATAAGAAATACGAGAATCTGCAATTGCATAAAAAATTTATGAATAAATTTATGAATAAACAATCCATACAATTTATTCAGAAATTTATACTTGGCATTGTATACATTGTGACATGTATATACACGTGTAAAACAAAATGTGATGTATAATTTAAATGAATATATTTATACTTATACATGGATACATATATTATTATTATTATTATTATTATTATTATTATTATTATTATTATTATTATTATTATTATGGCCATTAAGATTTAAAATAATAACCTATTGTGATGTTTTATAATGATTATTGCGTTAATATTTACAATAAACAAATGGAACTTATTTATTTCATTCGATATTTTAACAAACAACAATGCATCGCTGTTGGCTAAGATCAAATTAATTAAAAATTATAATAGTAATGACGATGACGATGATAAGAATAATGATAATAATAACCAATAACAATAGCAATAACAATAATAATAACAGTAGTAATAATAATGAAGATGATAATGATAATGATAATGATAATGATATTGTTCTAGAGAAGAAATCTCAATGTAATATCCAAAAATAACATAAGCTCTTAATAAAGAGGTCTGAATCTCGATGGATTATTATAGCCACAGAGAGAGAATAGAGAATCATAATTTTCTCGGCTGCAGTTCCCCAACATTTGAATAGCCTACTTTTTGACTCCTATACGAGATCTGACATTGACTACCTACATTTTAAGAGACTTAATTTTAATAGTTAATATGTTTATTTAATTACGGAAATATTCAACATAATGGTCTAATATTTTAATATGTCTGCAAACATACAAATACTCATGAATAATTTATTATGCTGTAATAATATTTCATTGAAAATTTCGAAATTTTACTTAAAATTCTAAAATATAAATGAATATTGTATAGTTTCAAAGAAGAAAAATCTTTACAATGCTTGATGATTCTTTTCCAGTCGACGATAATTTCTATCTTTTCTCTTAAATATATTTTTAAAAAAAATGTTGCAATAAAACCAATCGATAAAAGCAATTTTATTAATAGGCTTTTCGATTTTTGGTCATCATAATTTTTCTGTAACCTTATGGGGACTAAATTTCAAAAGTAAAGGATAATTTTATTTTTAGTAATCATCGGTCGAAGAAATTGATTCGAAGAATCGAACTCTGAAGTAATATACTACGTTAGTGTCAGATATTTGGTAAAAACTTTATAAACAATTTTTACAATTTGTTAAATAATTTAAAAACAGTTGAACCTTGTTTCGAAATTTTACTTTTTATAAATGAATATTTTTCAAATTTAACATATTTGTTTATAAACTGTAAAATTTGATTCAAAATAGCGATTACGTACCGTTTATGAGCTTAATACTTATACGGATTTTAGAAAACTTAAAATAACTCATCTGATAGATCTTATAACTGAGTGAATCTAATAATGTCCACGAAAGCATTTTATCATCAATGAAACTATTTTAGAATTTCAAAACGTAATTATTTATACATATATAAGTAAAAAAAAAAAAAAAAAAAAATTAATAAACGTCAAAAATTAAAGAAGATATAATACGAAAAAACGTTGAAAATGTGAATTTTCATTTATTTCTAGAAAATTGTCCAAATGTTTATCATGTTTTTAATGAAATAAAATTCATTTTTATATACCAGTCGCCAGCTCATGAAATTGCCAAGAGTATCACAATAAAAATGTTTCCTCATTTCTTTCGATTTATCAGATAATTTGGTAATAAAATACTCTTTATGGCGATTTTATAAATCTTATTCTACGAATTCCTCTATTGATGAAATCAAAAAATATTAAGGTCAAAGAATTAATCAATTTGTAGAGTTTATTGTATAATTATTTAATTGATATTAATTGAAATAGGTAATATTACATTTAACCCTTTTTTGAAATAAGCAATAATTAAATAAGATATTTTAAGTTTCAATGTACATTCTAATTAAAAGACTAAAAAAAAAAAAATTGTTGCCGACAATTTTTCTTGTTAAACTTACGTAAATGGACCACTCAGTTTAGTGTTTAAATAAATAAACAAAAATTTCTTAACATTATAATTGATTATTGTTTTTTCAAATAAACTTAACGAATCTTAATCTTTTTGGTATTTATACGAGTCTTGTGCTTATTGTTAACCTAATAAACACGAAACGGGTTTGAGATAATTTAAAGTTTAAAATATCAATTAATAATCATACAAAAAAGAAAAGTAAAACAAGTAAAAATATAGATAGGTAAATAAGTATTAGCACAGATGTTTCTAAGTAAAATAGGTGTGTCACGGTCACCATGAAAGAGATACAGTATAGAGAGAGAGAGAGAGAGAGAGAGAGAGACAAAAAAGGAGAGATAGTGCCAGAGAAAGAGAAAAAAAGAGAGAGAGAGAGAGAGAGAGAGGTAGAAGCAGGGGGAAATTTAAGTTAAGCCTAGATCTGTCACTCACCTGAATGAATTGTATAGTAATAGCAGACTTGCCGACTCCTCCACCGCCAACAACAACCAACTTGTATGTGGACGAGTAACTCATCTTGTCGTTCGGCCACGACATAGCCTTTTTTTTGAAGATAAAGAAAAGAAAGCGGCGAGACCTTCTTACACTGATTGTACACAAAATGATGTAACTCCCGCCCGCGATATTACGAGTCCTTCAGATGCTCGGCTCGAGTAACGCTGCACTATAAACATTTAAATATGTGTAAAGCCACATACGCGCCAGGCACACACGCACACACGAGACCAGATGCCCCTTGTTTACCGCGCGCAGAGGGTGGAAATCGCGTAAATAGTCCGTCGGCCGCGGAGGAAAAAGAGGCGCCCTACCATTCAACAGGCAGGAAGAAGATGGACCATTTACGCGTTCATCTATCTGCTGCTGCTCTTGTGTACACAAAACCGTGACGCCATCCAGGCGCGATTCGGCCAGCTGCGCCTGTGTGTGTGGGCGCCCGTGCCGTGTATTTACGTGCGAGAGGAACGGGGGGCGAGCGGCGGCGACGGCGGCGAGTCGCGATTTTTCGAACCCGCGTTCGCGTTCGAACCGAGTTTTGAGTCAAAAGAGTCAAAAGGACAAACCGACGAGTGTCCCTCGGAGCGAAGCACTTCGGCCTGCGTGTTTTTTAGCTTTTCCTCGAGAGTTTCCCCCTCCCGCGATAAAAGAGTAATGAGAGGCATCGACATATAAGTACTGGTGCGCACGCACTATATGACTGCTGAGAGACACGAAACACGTTTGCCCATGTGATGCGATGTGATGTGATGCGATGGTGTGCGATGGTGTGCGATGGCGTGCGATGGTGTGTCGCCCTCCTCCCTCGAGCCTCCGACGCACACAACTCCGCTTGCTCAATGAATCCCGACACGCACACCAACGCGACGACTCTGCTCACCCCCTCCTTTCCCGTCTTGTGACACGCATTCACACCGTTGCGCCTCCCTCCTTTGTTTTTATTTTAGCCGGCGCTGGATGACAAATGGAGTCGAGACCGATATATCGATATATTCAATAGGCTCACAGTTCGATATTTTTAAGGGGACTTTTAAAACAAGACGGGAGGTGTGCGATTGTTTTAGAAAAAGAGAAAAAAAAAGAAAAAAAAAAAAAAAAAAATTGTACTTGTATTGGAAAAGCTTTTTGTTTACGAAAATTGTTTATCGTTAAAAGTTAATTTAAAGTTTTGTCTATTGAAATTTTAAATTTTACATTCTAATGTGTATATGTTTATTTGTATGATCGTATTATATATGTACACACACATATATATATATATATTCAACATTGAAAAATTTGATATTTATTTGCTTAATTTTCTAGAGAATATTAGTTTTTTACTAGATTTTCATCTTATCATTCGCATCTCGGTATAGGCACCTTACCTTTTCCATCTCTGATAAGAACAATTTGATTATTAAAAATTTTAAATGTTACAATTTTTAATACGATGAGATTTAACGAGTTTTAAACAATTTACATCGAATGAAATCTACTTATATAAGCATATTGTTTATTGCTTGACGACACTAAAAAAGCTTCAAGTTTTAAACTCGATACATTCGAATTCTTCTAAATATATATAAAGAAAAAAAAAAGAAAAAAAACTCACGCACAATATATGCGAAACGTAAACTACTTACCCCTTTCTGTATACGTCACGAATCTTTGAGTTTCAACCACTACTTGTAGCTTCGGTGCAAGGACATGTAACTATTTGCAACTCAACTACTTTGAAACTCAACATTATTTTCATCTTTATTTAATTCTTCTGCTCGATTTAAGTGCACAAACTCATGACTCGGGCGATCGCGCATATGTTAGTGTAAAGTACTACCTTATCACACTACTATGTGAGATGTAACACTTTTATTGAGCTTACCATTAAGTTGTGCCTAAGTATATAATTAAACCAGTGCAGGTGCTTTGTTTTTCTAATTTCTCATTGTTCATTTAATTCGCCAAAATGGTTTTGGCAGATTTGGGGCGGAAAATAACGTCCGCATTGCGGTCGTTGAGCAATGCGACGATTATAAATCAAGAGGTAGGTTATGTACCTTTTTTATCTTCAATCATATACAAACAGATGTTAAAGTTTGAATCTTTAATTCTGTTTAGGTACTGAATTCTATGCTCAAGGAAATATGTGCGGCGTTACTTGAAGCTGATGTTAACATTAAGTTAGTCAAAAATTTGAGAGAAAATGTGCGAACAGTCATTGATTTTGAGGATATGGCTGGTGGTCTTAATAAAAGGCGGATGATACAAAGTGCTGTTTTCAAAGAACTTGTCAAAGTACGTATGATGCATATAGGCTTAAATTGGGATTATTTAAATATATTATATTTTTTTAATTTTAGCTTATCGATCCTGGAGTCAAAGCATATCAGCCAGTTAAAGGTCGACCCAATGTTATTATGTTTGTGGGTCTTCAGGGTTCTGGTAAAACTACAACATGTACAAAGTTAGCGTATCATTATTTAAAAAAAAATTGGAAAGCTTGTCTGGTTTGTGCCGATACATTTCGTGCTGGAGCTTATGATCAAATTAAACAAAATGCTACCAAAGCTAGAATTCCATTTTATGGAAGGTATATAATATAATATAATATACAACATAAAATAACAATGAATTTTTTTATTAATTTAAAAAAAAAAAAAATTATATTATAGTTATACTGAAGTTGATCCTGTTGTAATTGCTCAGGACGGTGTAGATATGTTTAAAAAAGAAGGCTATGAAATAATAATTGTCGATACAAGTGGTAGGCATAAGCAAGAGGAATCCTTATTTGAAGAAATGTTACAAGTGTCAAATGCAGTAGTAAGAGATAATTTTTTATTGTTAAAAAAATATCATTTTAAATGAGATTCAACATTAATGATTACTAAAACGTTTTTAGCAACCTGATAATATTATATTCGTAATGGATGCCACAATAGGTCAAGCGTGTGAAGCACAAGCCCATGCTTTCAAGGAACGGGTTAATGTTGGTTCTATAATTATAACAAAATTGGATGGTCATGCTAAAGGTGGTGGAGCATTATCTGCGTAAGTATTTTAATATGTATTTGTTGTTAAATATAATTGATCTTATTAATATTTTATAATGTATACAGTGTTGCTGCTACAAAGAGTCCAGTTATTTTTATAGGAACTGGAGAACACATTGATGATCTTGAACCATTTAAAACTAAACCATTCATTAGTAAATTATTAGGTATGGGAGATATTGAAGGCTTGATCGATAAAGTTAACGAATTAAATTTAGATGATAATGAAGAATTATTAGAGAAAATTAAACATGGTCAATTCACATTACGAGATATGTACGAGCAGTTTCAAAATATTATGAAGATGGGACCATTTTCACAAATTATGGTAAATATTACAAATTATTATCTAATGTATACTTATATATTTCTAAGTATAAACAATATTCTAAATAATGCAAATACACAATTCTTTAATTTTAATAGGGTATGATACCTGGATTTAGTCAAGATTTTATGTCTAAAGGAACAGAACAAGAATCTATGGCTAGATTAAAAAAGTTGATGACCATAATGGATAGTATGAATGATGCAGGTTAGTGTATAAAATAGTATTTTATGCTAATATATTATTTAATACATGAAAAGGTCAATTGTCTTATTTCAGAATTGGATAGCAGAGATGGTGCTAAATTATTTAGTAAGCAACCTGGACGAATTACAAGAATAGCTCGAGGTTCTGGTGTTACAGAGAAAGATGTTAAGGATTTAATAGCTCAATATACAAAGTTTGCTGCTGTTGTAAAAAAAATGGGTGGAATTAAAGGTTTATTCAAAGGTGGTGACATGGCTAAAAATGTAAATCCTGCTCAGATGGCAAAACTTAATCAACAAATGGCTAAAATGATGGATCCTCGAGTTCTTCATCAAATGGGTAACTCTCATTTAATCATATTTTAATTAAATTATCTTTAATCAATAAAATAAATAAATAAAAAACTTAAAATAACTATGTTAAAAACTATAGAATATTTAATGTATAAGAAATGAAAGTATCAATGTACTTTATTTTTATATGATTGTTTTAAATTATAGTATTATTTAAAATTGTTTATTTATTTATTTTTTATTTATTCTTATTTTATTATTTGTATTATAATTATCAAAAAATTCTTATTATAAATGATTTATTACAGTGGTGAAATTAATTGTTTTTATAAACATTTTGGGTTTTTAATATTTTAATATTTTTTTTATTATCTTAATTTTTTGAATTTGTTATGTTTATTTTTAGGTGGAATGTCTGGTCTTCAAAATATGATGCGACAATTGCAACAAGGTGCAGCTGGGGGTTTAAGTAATTTAATGGGAGGTTTTGGTGGACAATCTTGAGAAAAATCATTTTGTCAAAATTTAGATACAAATTTTTTTACTGTTAAATCAATCAGATGATATGACTGCAGTTGCTATATAAATTTTTGTTTTTTTTTTTTTTTTTTTTATTATAAGAAAATATATTATAAAAGAAATTTAAACAAATTAAAACATTAATTAAAAGATTTTTTTTATAATCTTTATTGTTACATAAAAAATTAACTATATAAAATTTGTTTATAAAAAAATATCATGTATAAAAAATGTTAAGTTGGTTTTAGTTTCAGATACTTCTTAAAATTTAAATAGATAATCTTAATGATGTAATGATTTTAGTTGAATATCTATAGTGAAATTGAAACGCAAATTATTTGCAAATATTATATTTTATGTGATTTTAAAATAGTATCCTTGAAATATTAAAATGTTTCTTACCCATCATTCAATATAAAATACAGTAGAGGAAAGTGAAAATAAATATGATGAATGGATTAAGTAAATGTGTGACAAATAAGACAAAAATATAAAACAATGTATTGAAATAAAATTGAGTTGAAAAATCCATATCATCAGATTTATTTTTTTTTTTTTTTTTTAATTTATCTATAGATGATCACTTATATTAATAACTCAAGAAACATTTTGTAAATTACTTTACATAATCTTGAAAATATATTATCTTGAAGAATTCAAGTTATCATCTATTTGTGAAATAAGTATAAAATACTATAAATTTATACTTGTTTTTAGTAAATTAAATCATCAACAATCAAACTTAACGAATTCATCAAAATTATAATTTTAAAAATATATTCAAATTAATTATAAATATAATTTTTTGAATATATTCTTTACAATTACTAAAATAAATGATAAATGTAGTTAGAAGAATACTAATTATTCAGTCTGTGGTTAACAACGATTTCGTTTAAAAAATTTATATATGCACTTTTTATCTTTAATATTTAACATTTAAATTATATATAAATATAACTAATTGTAGCCCAAGTATGACTATAAAAAAGTGCTCTAAAATTTATTCATATATATTGAATTTTAATGAAAATAGTAAATATATTATCATATTGTATTTTAATAAGACTAAAAAATTTTTCAACGTTCGTTTTTTCCAAAGATGATATCGTTAATTACGTTGCTACAACCACAGAAATAATAAAGATGATTTTATTGTACATAATTTTTAAACATTTTTTAAAAGATTTTCATAAAAATATTTCAATAAAGGATAAAAACATAAAAATTTAATTAATTTTAATTTCAGATCCCTATTGTTTATAACTTTATGATTAATTACATAAATAATTGTAAAATTTATACCAATTTTAAAACGTATCAATAAAAAACATATTAATTGTTAGGTTTTCATAAAAATAATTAAATTTAATTATTTACTTCACTTTAGAAAAAGACGCGCAACTTACCTGTTTTTATAGTTAAAAAATAAAGAATATTTTAATATTTTTATAAAGAGACAATGAAAGAAAATCAAACAACTTCCACAAATAGAATATTTAATTTTTAATTAAAATAGAAACTTAAATAAAATTAAAATGATGTTGAAATCAATTTAAAGTTGATCAAATTATCAATTTGACTTTGGATTATGAATTCGTAGAATAATCAAATAAAAAGTGAATATAATTTTTATCGAAGTTATAAAAAAAGTTATTAAAAAGTAATCAAAAATCAATATTAATATAGAAAAATTAAAAATTTAATAAACAATAAATTTTTCAAATAATGTAAAACTTGTGAATTATGCACATTGATAAATATTTTAAGTTAATCATTAATAATTTGCTGTATCTTCTTTTATCATACATATAAAATTAATTTCTATTTTTTCATAGAAGTACAGTTCTTTGTTGATTACAGTTGCGGTAAAAAACAATGTATTTTCTTAACTTCATACTTATTTATTTCATCACATCATTTGATTATAGAACTTCTCCTTATCATTCTTGTATTTTATTATTAATTTTGGGTTACTTTTTTGTAAATATTATATGAATAATATGGTTGTTTGTTATTATATCACACCACAAAATGCGGTTACTTTAAGCTTTCCACATCCTATTATTTCTGCTATGTAATCGTACTCGAATGCAAATCTACTTTACGCTTATGTAATACCATTGATTATGCGTTAGCCATCAATATATATGTTCATAATTTATTGCTATTTTAGTTTTAATTTAAAAGAAAATTTTTATAAAAAAAAAATAAAATAAAAAATGCTAAATAAAATGATTTAAATGATGACATAAAAAATTTATTAATCATTAGGTTTATCAAGCGTATTCTAATACATTTTTAACAATTTCAATAAATAATTAATATTATCTATACAGTTTTTAAAGCATTTTTATAATTATAATGGATTAATTTACGCATACAATGCAGATTATTAAATTTAATTAAAATACATCGTCATCATTGATTTTTATAATAATATAATTTAAGAACATTTAATATAAAAGAGAATTATTGGAATAAAATGAAATATTAATAAATATAATAAATAATACCACTATATTACTAAAAATCAGCTCGATTACAGAAATTAAAAATAATTTTCAAAGTAGTAGAGGTATTATATTGAACTTATTAACTTTACAAATACATTACATATAGTTTACGTAGTACATATTGATTGTTTTTAACGTTTAGTATTTATTTTCTCATTAATGAAAAAGGATCATATGATTAAAGTTATTAGAAATATAATTTAATAAAGATAAGTTATTATAAAAATTAAAAAGTGATAAATACTAAATAATTCCTAGTATTTAAGAGACAGATCATTTTATTAATGGATCAAACTTCCACTAATTATATATTTAATTGATTTATACTTATTACGAATATTACTTCCTGGTTCGATTATCATAAAAACTCATATTTTCAGTGGAAAAAAAAAATCAGAAAAAGCAACTGTAAAATGAAATTAATGAAGTAATACTTTGTTTTCTGGTTTCAAATGTATAGCCTTATGATTATTAAAAGTATTTTTATAATTATTATGATAAATAAAATATTTGTAAAGAATAATAACGATAAGATAGAAGTATAATAAAAAAAAAAAAAAACAGAAAAATTGATCAACACATTTATTATTTCCCTACTCAGTTGTTCGAGTTTTACTTCTTTCTTTTACTGCTAATGAGTATAAACTAATAAATTTTAGTTTGTTGAATTATACATTATTAATGATTTATAAGCCAGCTTCTTTCATATTTCGTACCAACACAAAATTATTTTAATAAGTTTTATTATTAGGAAAATAAACGATAACAACAAAAAATTGAGGATTTTTATTTAATAGCAGAAGGTGAATCGATATAATCTTTACAATTTTTTAGTATTTATATTTGATAATATTGTGTTAGATTATCTACTTTGCTTTCTTACTCATTCAAAAATTACACATTGAGCTTTTCCTGTAAAAGATGATTTAGCAATCAACCGATTTATTCCCCAATAACTTAAGTTTTATAATGTTAACGGGACCTTAATCCAAACCTGTCGATACATGAAAGTTCTTATTGAAATATATTCAAATGGAAAACTCTTATTCAATTGAAGAAATAGATTTTTATCTCCATAAACATTATAAACCGATACTTTGCTTTTAATATCTAAAAAATACTTATTAAAATTCAAATATTTTATTAAGCAACAAAATTACCCTTATGTTTGTGAGACGATCATCCCCACTTTGACACATCTTTATATTTATTTCTCATTCACGCCCCTTTTTATTACCCACTTTCTTTTTCTTTGCTCAAACGTTTAATATTAACTTCTTATTATATATTTTCACTATATATGTTTTTGATCTTTGGCATTCAAAATTTCACAAATGAATTTGTCATAAATTTTAATTTTCTTAATTTTAATTAAAATATCTTAAAATTCTGTGTATCTTAATTTTTTTACAGTGCCTCTTTATGAAATTATTAATTTATTAGTTAAAATCTCTAGTATTTACCACGTTATCAGTATTCTCACAACGATTTAATCAATTTTGTTATTCTTAATGGTAAATAAAAAAAATAATTATAACGGCTTTAAAATATTAAAATACCTGCAACATATAACGTACGAAGTCACCATAATTATTATCATAAAATATATTAAAATAATTATCAAGGTTCACTACCATATTTTATCATTTTTTATTGATGTAGAATAAATGTAGAAATTTAGTATATCTATCACTGCAATAAAAGTTAACATAAAATATCATATTATTTGTTATGATTATTTCAATATATATATTAATTAATAAGTTATAAATAATGCTAAATTGTTAGTAATAATAAAATAACAAATGGGTGGAAAAAGAAAAACATGAAAAATTTGCTTCGGATACATGGAAATATTAAGATATTCTTGATACACGAATCGGTTATAAAAAATCCTTTACTTAAGCATTTGTCAGAATTTGAAAGTCATTTATTTTTATAAATTTTTAATATGCTGCAGAATTATACGTTAAATTTTAAATAATTAGTCAAATTAAGATTTACGAACACCTATATTTATAAAAAATTATCTAAATCATCTTTGATCAGATATGACGTTATGACTCAAAGTAACAGTGAAAGAATTATTATTAATGAAAGATGAAAAAAATAAAATCGACATTTTTTCAAAGACAGTTGATAGTGTGTTTCGATAGATATTGTAAAATATTCATGCTTGTTGAATAGAAATAACCAAGGACAAAAAATATGAAAAAAATAATTACACGAAGTGCACATAACGTAATTAAGCAAATACAATAAATTAAATAAAGTAAAGCATAAATAATGATCACGCGATATGCGTATAAAAGTAATTATAGAAAAGAAAAAAGGAAGGAGTTTCTTTGCAAAGGCCCAAATAATTATAAATATAATTGACATTTCTCTCTGAGGGTATCAGATGCACGTGAAAAAACAAAATAAAAAATAATATGATAAAATGACAAGTTTGTTCGGCGTTTCGTCTAGTTTTAAATTTCATTTATACAAGTTATTATCGACAATATAAGTCTACCAAACCAACTTATTTAAAAGAAGAATAATATTTTTAATGTTTATATTGAGATGCGCAATTTGTTTAGCTTCTGAGAATGCAACTTCGTTTTAAAAATACTGCGCATGCGCAACTCACGCGCATTCTGAGAATGAGTTAACCAGTAGCCACGCTACGTTTTCCATGAAAATGCACAGTTCCTTGTGTGTATAGTTATGTGTTGAATTTTATTTAAATTGGTTAAACTTTTGAGGTTATATGTACAAAATTAAACCTAGTTTTTTTTAAAACAATTTTAGTAAATGTAAAAAAATCATGACTAAAATACATAATCATTTCTGAAATTACATAAATAAGAAAATTTACGCTTAAAAAAGAAGTTTAATATTAAATTTTCCATATGCTAGAAACGCATATATATATATTAAAAAGAGAGCCCATTAAATTTGGAATGTAAAAAATGGATAACAAAATATCTGAAACTGTAAAATATAAAGTTAATAAGCAAACCTTAAAAAAATTTACCGAAAATGCTACTGTGGATATTGTAAAAGCAGCTCCTATAATTAAAAAGAATGGTAATATTGGACTTCAAATACCAGGATCTAATTGGGAGAAATACAAAAATATCATTTCTGCAGAATCAGCTTCAAATCAAAATGGTAATGAAATTCAAATTAAAAAAAAGAATTTTATTAAACCTAAAAAAATATTTGAAAAAAATATTGTGCAGTGTAACGAAGAAAATCAGGTATTTATATATTTATTATGCAATTACATTCTGTATTTATAATATTATTATATTTTATAAATTTACATAGATCACCAAAATACATTCAAAAGAAAATAAAAACGAAATTGACCAAAGTGGATTGACAAAAGTTATTGCTATGGATTGTGAAATGGTTGGTATTAAAGAATTAGGTCAGGATAGCATGATTGCTCGAGTTTCAATTGTAAATCAGTATGGTATATGCGTTTACGATAAGTATGTAAAACCGACTGAAAAAGTACAAGATTATAGAACTGAAGTTAGTGGTATTAGACCTCATCACCTCCAGAATGGAGTGGATTTTAAAATTGTTCAAAAAGAAGTAGCAGATATTCTTAAAGGACGAATACTGGTTGGACATGCACTACACAATGATATGCGTGTTCTATATTTAACTCATCCAAAACGATATCAACGTGACACAGCAAAGTACTTCCGTAAAATTACTTCGGGTAACATACCAAGTTTGAAGAGACTAGCTTCTGAATTACTTGACTTAGATATTCAAAATGGAGAACACGACTCTATTGAAGATGCTCGAACGACAATGCAATTGTATAAATTATTTAAGAAACAATGGGAAAAAGATATCCGACAAAGATAGTAATTATTTACAATTAGATTTCCCAAAAAGAAATTGTATCATGTCTCAAATTGTAAAAATATGTGGATATGTATACAAATTGTGAAACGTATTTTTTTATTGTTAAATATTGATAATTATTAAATTTAATTACCCAAAAAAAATAATGGCGTTTTTTTTTTCTATTAAACTTCTAAATTGAATTTCATTATCAAGAATAAATTGTCTCCTTGAAAGGCACGCTGAGGATTAATACTTGGTGCTTATGACAATAATGAGTATAAAGACCTTGTTATCAGTATCACTGCAACCTCATCCGTTTAGAAATAAATTTATTTATAGACCGAAAAAAAGTATAAAAGTTTTGGTTGACTAGTTGCGTTAGTTATAAGGAACCGTTCAAAGCAGTCCAGTCTCGATTTATTAAACCTGATAACTTTAAATAGAAACCAACTTCATTTATAATTAACAAGTAAATTAAACACTCCTCCATCTTTTAAATCTAATAAATATACCACTGAGATGTATTATAAATATAAATTGTTGAAATATAATATAATTTTAGAATTTTTGCATTATTTTATTATGATTATAATAATCTTCATTTATTTTATTTTTTAAATTGTAAAATGAATTAAAAAAAAACATTTTTTTTTAATTTATTACTTAAATACAAAAATCCTTTATTTTTTAAAACATATACAAGTTTTACTTGCGCAAAAATTTATTAATAAAAACAAATTATCAATAAAATAATCTAATTTGAAAATATTTTAACGTTTTCAATTGATTTTATATTATAAATTTTTCTTACATTTTTTATTTAAATTATTTTATTTACTAAAGTTTTGAATTGCAATAAATAAATGAAAAATTTTTGAAAAACAATATTTATATATTATTTAATATTATATATAAATTCTAGAAATTTCATAAGACCAATAATATGAATATAATTACAATAAAATTGTATAAAGTTAACATATTTTTAATAATCTTTTAATTACTTTATTTATTTGTGTTGCATATATTTTAATTTTATGTGTTTACATATTTTTTTTATTTTCATTTTACGTACCATAAATTTATGATGCACAACATTGCTCTTTATCATTTATTATTTAAGAATATAATTACTCAAGTATAAAGTAACTAGTAAGAAATAATAGAAGAAATTAATAAGAGGAACGAAAACTTTTTTTCTTGCATATCTATTTTATAATTATAAAATCCTTATCCTACTTACTTATCTGTGTAAATAAAAAAATTTAAATAGAGTTCATTTTATTTACTCGTTCAAAAAATTCGAGCCTTAAATTTACATAAATTATGTGAATAATGGGAAACGTATCATTAAGTAAATAAAGCAATTCATATGAGAACATTATTATTTTAAATAGTCCACATAAACAATTATAGTAACTATGATTGGCATTGTATATTTTGTTTTTAGTAGTTGTTTATATGAAATCTTAAGATGAAACTTGAAAAGTATAAAATCACCATTTCCGATTAAAAAATCCGGAAGACGTATGGCAATCATTACGCGTTCATGAAATTTAGGAGCATAAGAAAAAATAGGATATCGTTCAGTTTCGTTAAATCCAGAACTCCTAAAAGTAAAAGAAGGTTTATGCTTAAAATTAGTAGCACCGAATAATTCGTCGGGACTTTGACCTCCAGCTTAGTAGCTTTTCCCAATGATCGCTAATGCTAATCGAGTTGTCCCTCTTATCTCGCAGTCAACGCCGGTTACTTTCCAGAGTATCAGTGCTCCTCGAGCGCTGAGTTGAGTAGCGATCAAGACCTTCTGCGATGAGGATTGCTGTGATCGGTGCTGGGGGTGCGGGTTTGGCCGCGGTCAAGTGCTGCTCCGAAGCTAGCAAACCCATCACCGTCGTATGCTATGAGAAGACGGACCAGGTCGGCGGTACCTGGGTCTACGTGCCCATGACGGGAAAGGATAAGTTTGGGCTGCCCATACATTCCAGCATGTACGACAATTTGAGGTGAGCTTCGACGTCTGGTCCATTTTATTTTTGTATTGAAACGAAAAATCGTTGAAAACCAATGTGCATTAAAATTAGAAATATGTTTAATTTTTTTAAGTATTCCTTAGATTCAAAAAAAGTGGTACCATAGTATCGCTAAAAATAACAGTTTAAAATAAAAGAAACTATTTCATTCAGTTCCTAATATAATAACATTCAAACCATCAGAATTTTCTTTCAGAATTTTTACTTTCATTTTGAATTTATTTTCACTGATATTTGAGTATAAGCAAGTTTGTTTAATTTTTCAATATTTATATGAATACGTAAGCATTTTTTAAAGACATATTTTTATAAATACTTAAACATTGATTTTAGATAAAAAAAAATTCAAGATTTCATAAATTTTGTTTCCATTTAATTATTTTATAGTTTTTAAATGTTTTAAATAGGCTTAATTCCAATCTAAACATATATTTCTTTTTAAATTCATACTCAAATTAAAAAATTTATTTTTTTTATGAATTTTTTTACATATACATGTATTTATGAATATTAAAATAATATTAAAGATGATTTTGAAATACGTACAAAATATATTAGATAGATTACCAAAAAATCTTATATTAAATGATTATTATACGTTCATTTAGCCAATGAAGAACATTAAATACATGATGATTCATAAAATTTAATACAATTCAAATGCTATTTAATTCATGACTGTCTAAGTCAAATATATTTTCGTTATATTTTTTATGATTCATTCAATAATTCAACATATTCTTAAGTAAAAGGAATTTAATATAAATTAGCTTTCGGAATAAATATTTTATTATATTATAATTACGTTGCAATAATTAATACAATGTATATTTTCATTACTTTGAAAATATTAAAATTAAATGCATAAAATTTCATTATGTAGTTATCATTCTGAAAACAGATATATTATGCATTTGTTATCGTAGAAATGCTGTTTAGATATTTGTAAGTTATTCTAATTAAGTTATCATTTTAAAAGGCAAGATTTTTAAAGGAATGATTTATAAATATTATAATCGTGATATTGCATTTGCTTAGATATCGATATTTATTTAAAACTCTTCAGTTCAAATGATCCCTATTTGTATTACAGTAATTGTTTTTACTATTTATATCTATTTTAAATTTTTCTTCGAATAAATATGAAATATAAAATCATACAACAATAATTTTTAATTATTGTCTAAATGTAATTATAAATTATACTAGATAATTTAATATTTAATAAAATTATTTAATATAATTCAACATATATTTTCAAGTTTGGAATTAATATATTATATATAGTTAGAATTATAATAGTTAGAATTAGTATATAGTTTTACTTTAAAGAAATTTATCTAAAGATCTTTTATTAAAAATATATAAATATAATTTCATTTTATTAAATTTTTATAAATTATATAGAAGATTTGATAAAATATCGCACAAATATTTTCATGGAAATTATTGTAATTATATTAATTTTTTTTATAAAATAAGATTTTATATCAATACGAACATTATATGAATTAAATACCAATTATATTTTTTATTTTTTGTGATTAAATGAAATTTAATTTATTATCAATTTCTTTTATAAATAATATATATCGGAATATTACATTTTACTATTTTAAATAAGATTACCAAGATAAATTTTTACATCGACACTGAAAAAATTTAAGTTATTCGCATAATCTGTGTCATGGAGATTATATCTAGATTTTATTTCTTAATATTTAAATAAATAATTAATTTAGTTATGAAATTTTATAGAGGATTTAAATTTACTTTTAAAATTTCAACAGAACAAATATTCCAAAGGAAGTGATGGGCTATCCAGATTATCCAATTCCTAATAATCCTAAAAGCTACATTCGTCGTGATGAAATGCTTGCTTTCCTTAATGATTATTGTGATCACTTTAAGCTTCGTGATAAAATTAAAGTAAGTTTATTATTTGACTACAAATATACTATCTTAAAATATCATTAGAAATAAGAAAACAGAAAAGAAATTAATATTAGTTTTAGTTATATAATTACAGAAAAATTATCAAGAGCCTAGCCTTTAAAATTTTTATAAAAAAGTTTAAACATAAATAATGCAGAAATGTAATACTGTTTTTGTTATTAAATAAATAAATTATCTTATCTAATATTATTTAATTATAGATTATAGATATTAAAAAGAAAAAAATTATTAATATTATTAGGATATAAAATAATATAAATATAAATTTTTTAAATTATTAAGTATATTAACATAATCTTAGTAAAATCTTTGATAAATATAAATAATGTTTAGCGTGATTTATAAATCATAATATCATCTAATTAGAAGAATTACGTTAAAAAAAGTAGTACAATATAATTGAATTTCTAAATTTAGATCAACATATTAACATATTCATTTATGTCTATCATCATTTCAGAAAACATGTTCAGTGTAGCTTGAAAAAAAAGTTTTAAACCAAATTTAACACAATTCAATTTATATATGTTTAAAGATAATCAATGGCTGTCAAAATGTATAATAGTAAAATTAATACTAAAATTGCTGTAGAATAATACAATAATATCTATTATCACATGATATCGATATTATATTATATCTATTATTATATAAATATAAGTGCTATTTGTTATCATATAAACATTTTTCAGAATTTCATCATTAAACTATAATTATTTACTTAACTGTTTTTATTAAATGAAAAATATCGTAATATAACTTAAAGATCTTTGTAAAATTGATATTTTATTGCGCACAACTAAAAGAATGCTAACATTCTTCGGTATTAAACGCATATTGTTTTTAAGCAATAATCCATGATCTACATTTTCTTTCTCTGGGAAACGATTATGAATGTATTGAGATATTTATTGCACTTACACAGTTCTTGCACAATGTCGAGTTGGTGGAACCGACGTCGAAGGAAGAGATGACGAAGGGAAAGTGGAAACTGCGAGTTCGCGATCTTGAGAAAAGTACTAGTTTTGAGGACTTTTTTGACGCGGTCATGGTTTGCAATGGACATTACTTTGAACCATCTTTTCCTAGTTTTCAAGGTCATGAGATTTTCAAAGGTCAGCAAATGCACAGCCACGACTACCGGCGCCCTGACGCATTTGCCAACAAATCGGTTGTAATAATTGGAGCTGGACCTTCTGGTATGTCGTTGTTTCTTAGAAAATTTCAATTAAAAATACATTTCATTTCCTAGTCATTAAAAAAAAATTGTGTAGCTCTGATACAATTTTCATTATTTAAAGCATTTTCTAATTTATAATTAATTTACAAAATCAATACATTTATTATTAATTTTCAAATTTGTCGAAGGACATTATACTAAATTTATTATTAAAAATATTTTAAAAATGTATTGGTTAAAAAATTAAATAATTAAGAATAAAAGTAAATTATTAAAAATAAATATTTTTAGTTAAAATTAAAAACATTTGTATTTAGGCTACTTAAACGGTTTATATTATAATATATTTTTTAGTACATCTTAAACTAATATTTTTATTTATATATGTAATGTGTAGTGTTTCAATTATCGTGCAATCTTAAAAATTTAAAAAAAATAATTTTTCGACTTTTATATTAATTTAAATGAATAAAATGACTTATCCTTAAACAATAATAATAATAATAATAATTTTATTTTTATTTATAATTATGTTACGATAATATTTTTAATTTTTTGTGTATACAAAATTTTCAATTTATTTTATATACAATCGAATAATATTTTTAATTCAAAATTATATATTTTTTGTTATGAGTATCCTTGTACGGGTATAATGAATAAAAAATAAAAATTTCATAAAAAAATCTTACTGATACATCCACAACATTTTTTTGTCAAAATTAATTTCAATCGATTCTTTAGTTTCTTATAACATCAGCAGTGATTAAGTCTTAGATATTCCGGAAATAGCAACATGAGCTTATTTAAATATTAATTTAAATGGTTAATTAAATAATCCAGAAGATATAGAGGAAGTCTTTAAATGTAATTTTATTTTTAGATAAATTTTGAGACATTTAATTAAATACATACAATTAAGATTAATGAATTAATTTTCCAAAAATTTAAGGTATTCTTATTTGTATTTATACAATTCCTAGGTCAGGATCTAGCTCTGGATATTTCGAAAAAGGCTAAACGTGTTATTCTCAGTCACCATTTGAAGGAAGCGATCTTGACCAAATTTCCTGATAATGTCGTACAAGTAAGATTTAGGTATATTTTTTAGCAACTCAAGACATTTTTTTAACATTTCTTACATTATTAATTCTTTGACTACCATTTACTCATGATTAATCTATTTTGTAGAAAACAGATATTGGGGAGATAAAAGAACATTCCGTTCTTTTTAAAGATGGAACAGAAGAAAATGTTGATACAATCTTTTACTGTACCGGTAAATACTCATTAAAAAATATTTTACATTGTTCTATTTAAGAATTTATAAAATAACTAACACTAATAATATTTACAATTGTTTATATATTAGGCTACAAGTTCAGCTTTCCATTTCTTAATGCAAATTGCAAAGTTGAAGTTGACTCGAATATGGTTACACCTTTGTGGAAGCACATCATCTCTATTGAGAATCCTACGTTGGTTTTCATAGGATTGCCATTTTATGTTTGTGCATTTAGCATGTTTGATTTACAGGTATGAAAACTTTAATTATATCGTTTTTTTAAAAAAAAGGTTTATCTTTATATGTATATTTTAATATAACTCATTCTTTATTTTAAATTTCTCATTGATTATAAAAAATTTTAAATTAAAGTTTAAGCTTCGTCTAATGTATTAATTCCCGTAAGTATTACCTTAAAAGAATTAAAGTAAAATAACTAACGTAATTCCTTGCTAATTATTTTTTTTTATACCATGGTATTTTTAGATACTTTTACAGAAAGGTATTTCCGTTGACTATAAATTGATTAGTGTGTTAAATTGATATTGAAAAAAAGCAATGAATTATTTCTTTAAATGTAGTTTCCTTTTACTTTAAATAATTATCTTTTAAATTTTTTATAATTGATTCTCTTGTATAAAATAGTAGATTTTAAACGAGACCATGAATTTCTACTGATTATTAAAGAAAACTAAAATATTTTTCTAGGTAACTTTAATGAGTATGGTGTGAATGTTTGGAAATATAAATTTTTTTTTTTTTTTATAAAAATGATAATTTCACTGTTATATTAAAAGCATCATTTTATTTATAGTAATTGAATATTTATTCGTCACTTACTACTCAATATTTAGTTAACATATAAATAATTCCTAAAACTAAGGATTAATACATTTTTATTATTATAGTTAAAGTGTTTGCGAATATTCATGCCATTCTTAATTTATTACGCGTAAAAGACAAATTTATACAGACATCATGCAAATTGTTAAAAGATAAAAAATATTCGAAGGATATATATTGCGTGTATATATTTGCATTAATCATGGAGACATTACGTTTGATAAAAAAAATTCACCTTTTCAGGTGAGATTCGTACTTCGCTATCTGCTAAATGAGAAGCAATTACCGAGTCGCGAATCGATGTTGATGGACGAATCCAAAGAGAAGAATACTCGTTTCAAGACACGTGGATTTTCGAAAAAGCAGTTTCACATGATGGGTCCATTGCAAAAAGATTATTATAATGATCTGTCCGATACTGTGGGAATTGATCGGCTCCCGCCATACTTTACCAACGTCCACAATGACAGTAGCAGCCGCTTTCTCGAGGATCTGGTCAATTTCCGTGAAGATCGTTACAAAATTATCGATAATGAACATTTTGTGCGATACAATAACAAGTGATTCATCGAATGCCATATTTATACTTTTAAACATTATTGGTATTTTATTTTTTTCAAGTATAGATTTTGAGCCTTGGTCGCCAAGGTGAAATTGAAGTTATCAGAAATATAAATTAAATTCGGTAATTTGAATAGGATTTTTACTCAATTTGTCAAACAGTGCGATAAAGATAGATTTTAAATTGCTACTACTTCAATACGTATAAAATGAATAAATTTACTTACAGACACTGAATGCATTCATGAAAAATAAAAGAAATTCATAAATAATTTCATTAATACAATCACTGAAAGTAAATTAATCTACAAGAAATTTATATTTTTAAATTTATATACATATGAAACAAGCACATTTACTGTAAAAACAAGATTATTTTTTTAAAATATTTTTTTTACAATAATTTCAAATAAATCTTTAAATCATTATGTAAAAGTAATTCTAAAGTTTAATAATAATGTACAAAAAAATATAGTTTTTAAATCCATTTCAACTGACATTAGCTTCGGTTAATCAATTTGCTAATATTTTGAATGCATCTAAATTTGATTATATCCTAATATAATTAGCTAATTTATCAATAATACGTCAATAAAAATAAAAATTATTATCTTAAATACATTTATTTACATCAAAATTTAAATTTTATAATAAACTTAATTATTGCAATTATAATAATGCATAGATTTTTTAGATGAAATTTATTTAAAAAAAAAATCTTGACAAGGAAATATTTTAAGTAATTTTTAAAAAATATTATTACTTATGAAATTAATGTCACTACACACTGTAATAATATTTTAACTTTATGAAAGAGTTTATAAAAATATTTTTTTGAATCTTTACGAAATTATGCGATAAATAATGATTGTACGTTTACATATTTCATTATTTAATTATCTGATATAAACGTAAAATAAGTTTTGTTAAAATTTTTCAATATATTTTAATTAATTACAAATCATAGCATAGTTAAGTAATAGTAACTTTGCATAATATTGCATAATATGTCAAATTAATTATAGTTATAAAAATATTTTAAGCAGAATTTGATATATGCATTTATAATTTTTAATAATAAAAATTCATTAATAATAATAGATATTTAAAACTCTTTTTATAGTAATATAATTATTTAAATTATCAATCTGTATTTTAAACACATTCCTTTTTTTACAAATTTTTTAATTTTTATATTATAAACAACTACCGAAATTAATTCAATATTTTCATTTACAATAATTTAATTCTATATTGCTATATAAAAGAAATAATTATATCTTGAAAAATGTTTATTTTACATTTTTGCGCAATAAGTAATCCAAGAAATGGTTAAAATTTTTTTTACTTAAAACATGTTTGCCTGCGAAAAATAAAATTAAGCAAGATCTATATTTTTATATATTGTAAGAAAATAGCAGTGAGCTTGAGAAAAGTATTATAGAAACATTTTGAAAATTTTTAGCTTATTTATAAAACTATTAATATAATGAAATTCTTTACTATCTAAATTCAAATAATAATATAATAATAAAAATTGTTCACTGAAAATATTTAGATTGAATAATCAAATTATTAACAAAAGATTTATGTTTAATTAAAAAATTTATTTAATTATTTTATTTTAGTTCATAGATGTTTGTATAAGAATAATATTAATAATGAATATGAAATTTAATAATAAATAATTAATTATTGCAATCATGTATTCAGCCTCATTATTTAGTGATGCGTAAATATTATTTGTTATACATTCTTGCTGTACATAACATTTGTAGCAATAATTGTTCTTCATTATTTATAATAATACTACTATAAGACAAAAGTAGTTTAATAATTGAGATTATAGTTCTCCAGGTAATCGTTGCAATATTTTTCAAATAGCGCATAGTTTACTTCTATTATTATACATATAATTCATTCGTTCAATTTTTCTTGTGCTTGCTTTTAAGACACTTATGGGTGTTGGATTATTTTTTGACATGTTTATCCGCATTTTTCAGCTAAATTAAAACATTTTAACAAAAATTAAAAGAGACATTCGTTAATCAGTAACTCTATTTTTTTAAATCGTTTTAAAAATAAAGATATTAGTTAACGCATAGGACAAGGAGATATTTTGAATAATTTTGTTTCAATTAATTAAAAATTTAAGTGTGTTAAAAACAATTATCCGATAAAATTTAAATTCTGTACAAATAAAGTGCATACATTGCTTTAAATTTACTAAAATAAAATTTTCAAAGTCAAACAAATAAAGGAACCACAAATTTTTTTATATCAATTTTTTCCCGTTATTATAAGTTTTCTCTTGTTTTAAAGGAAATTTGTTTTATCTCTTTCACGATGTTTATATATACATGACCTATCCGGAAAATATCGATGTTTTTTTTGAAACTGCTATTTGTTTTCGCTATTTCGGGGTGATCGGAAAAAATTTTTTCTATTCGTTCCTTTTTTTTTAATTAATAGGAGCGGCAAGATTTTCATTCGCGCTTAGGGTATTTTTCAGATTTGTAATAGGATGCGATAGAGCGACTATTAGAACAACTTTATATGCAAAAAATTTGTTTGCAGCTTAATAAAATGTTACAGCAACTTTTAAATATTATAAATGTTTAAGAATAAGTGTATGTGTAACTCAGAATAAAAAAAAATATTACGGAGATTTTAAGGCCGTTTTCAGCACTCAAAAACAGTCCGAATCGATTTTAACGCTTAAAGTGTGCACAAAATTATCAGGATAATCAATGACACCTTGAATTTAATCAACATTTGTAAACAGTTACCCTTGGAAACCTTTTTTAACATTTATCCTTTCTTAAAAATCGCCACAGTGTTTTTTTCCAAATCGCACACCAAAGTTTATCGTATAACGCCATTGTCAGCAGTTAGTACATCGCACTGTATTACAAAAATGAAAAATACCCTTCATATGAATGCAAATTTTGCCACTCCAAATGATCGAAAAAAAAGGAACGAATACGAAAAATTCTCTCGCGCATTTTCCGACTTCCCCGAAATCGCTAACACAAATAGCGGTTCGAAAAAAAAATATAACCCTCCATTATTTTCGAACAGAGCATTTACATAAATTTATATATATGATAACGATTTAGCATGAGATAATAACTTATAAAAGAATCTTTTTTATCGATAACATCCTCAGAAATAATAAATAATCAGGATTAAAATCTCACGCACCCTTGTTTTATCCGTGCATGATGCCCCCTTTTTTTGTATAATCTGGGTAGTTAAAAATATCACCTGGTGATGTCGATAAAAGTCTTTAAACAGGTTAAAAGAATCAAGAAGCTTTAAGCAACGAGTGTCACCATTTAATTGATAAAATCAAGTAGATCGCTACTTAACTTTTGTAACTGACGTAGGAAGACTAATTGCTATCATCCGGTACAACCGAACACTCGCCATTCAACAATTAACGACAAACATTGATTCTCAATGAAATATATAATAATTTTAAATAAATATTAATTTTTATAGATTAAATTTATTTATATTTCCTTAAAATTTTAACAATCTAAAATTGGAATTGCATTAATTTCTAATAATATTACTGGCTGATAATTTATTAAGTTTTATTCATTCTGTGTCTTCGAAAAATTATTGTTTTGTAAGTAGAATGTATCATGAATTAAAATTTTTAGATTTTACTAACTTGATATTTAAAACTTATCAAGAGCTTATTAAATTCTAACAATATTATATTTTATTATGAAATTTCGGACAAGTTCATCAACTCGTTGGAATACTATTATTTTTTATATGAGAATCATTTATAAAAAATTTATCAGAAGTATAATTATTTAACATTCATGAATATATAATTAAATTTATCATTAGAACTAAAAACTATTCAATACACAATCTATTAACGTATTATAACTTTACTATTAATATATTATATTATATTACATGTGTTGTAAATATGTATTATATTTATTTATGTACAACTCATTCTCAAATTATATTATATATATGAAATTAATATATTGTAAAAATATATATTCAATATAAATTAATTATATAATACTTCTTAATATATAATGAAAATATACATTATTTTGATTTTAACACGATTTAATTTTATCAATTAATACATTGTTTTTCTATTACTTTTTATTACTATTGATTATTTAATAATTGATTACTATTTAATAATTTTTCTTATATAAATCCATTATCTAATTGGTTTATTTCTTTTATTGAAGATATGTCAAATATTATAAGTTCAAATTATTAATATTTATATTTTTTTGCTATATTAAAATCTAGGATAATTACAATGACATTAATGACAATTTAATTTCAGTTAATTTGCGCATTATCATTTAAGCATAGATAAATCATGAATTCTTTATCATAATATTCATGTAAAAGCTGTAAAAAAATGACCATTTTATTTTTACTGATTGAAAATACACAACTAATGTAAATATTTTGTTTTTAATTAAAAATTCAAATAGTCAGTCCATATTTCTTGCGTTAAATATTGTACAAGTTATACTTTAATCTGATAATGAAATATTAAAATAAGTTTTAATCAATTGCATTTATAATAACAAAATAAAAGATATACTTTATGTTAATATTATACTATATGTTTTACATTAACTAAATTTTTTTATAATATACTACAATTTTATGAATATTTATTTTTATATTTACAATTTTTATTAAAGTATAACTATAAAGTGGCTGTGCATATTATGTTTTGACATAATAATTACGAATATCTTCGCTTTTTAATTCTGGCAAGATATCATCGTGAGTGTATGATATAATTTAATTTAACTTTAATACCTTTTTCAAAACCAATTTATAAAAAAATCTATTAATGAAATGGATATTATAATCCTACAAATATATAAATAATTAAGTTACATTGTATCTCTAGGAAATGCAAGGAATGGATGAAGATAACTTTAGCTTCATTGATGTAATTGTAAGCATTTAGGATTATTAGTCGTGTTGCCACAATACAATTGCTTGAATTACTTGACCTGTTCCAATTCGATAACACGAGACATGCATTTTTCACAATAAAACTACATTTAGCCGTCGGTACTCACAATGAATGATTTTTTTAATAAACAATTTTTATTCATGGTTAACAGAACAGATTAAATATTATTTTTTTCTATTTAACAAATACTGAATCAGTCTTGTGAAAAGTTTTTAAATACTACGTTGAGCTTCAATTCAACTTAATAAAGAAATTCTTAAATTAAAAAACGTCGTACACTTTAAGCATTAATTTGAATATTTTTAATGAAAATTGAATTACATTCAATAAATACAGTAAAAATATGTAATGATTCATTGGCTGAATTATAATAATTTATGAAAGATACTAATTAAATTATTTAACGATATATAATGTTAAGTATTAATCAATAGAAATATACTTTTTATTTATAATAGAGGTAATATTTTTTAGCTTGAAGTGTTATAATAAATTCGATTGATTTATTAGACAAATCTTTGATCAATTTATACAAATGTGTGATTATATTTATATAATTATAAGGCATATTTTAATATAAAAAATAATAGCTTTTTTTATTTTATAAGTTGTAATAAATAATGTTATAAATTTTCATAATATTCTATTTAATAATATAATTTGTATCTTGAAAATAATTGTTTTATGTTTGACTATAACTATATCCTCTTTATATTAAAAACAATAAATCCTAAAAATTTATATTTATATATAAAATACATTAATATTTTTCTAAAATAATATAATCATTATGTTTTCAAACCAACTTATAAACCAAAAAAAAAAAACACGGTGTAACGGCTAAATAATCAGTTCAATTTACTTTTATAAAAATTAAAATATTTTATTGAATAAGTAAACGACATAATATTTCAAGTTATTTAGAATTTTTTTAAAATATAAATTGATTGTTTTTACCTGTAAACAATCCCAAATTCTATTAAGTAGTCTATTATATTAAGTTTGAGAAGGTTAAAAAAGTATATAATTTAAAAAAGTAAAAGGTCGATTCTTGAAAACATACAATTTTAATAATAAAATATTAAAGCAACTTTACGTATCTAAAATTACTTTACAGAAAGAAAAAACGACAAATATTTATGTTTCTATTTAAATTAAAATAATGTTTTTACGAAAATAACAAAAAAATATACTTTTTACAATAACTATTACTAAAATGAGAATAAATTTTTGATTTAAAAAATTAAATATATAGGAAAGTTATTATAATTAATATATTCTAAAAATACTGTATTTCATAATATTAAAAAAAATACACAAGTTATTACTTATATAATAGAATATTTTAATTAGAAAATTATTATTTTTTACTATTAGCCTTAAGAAATACATAATTTTGTCACCCATACATTTATGTTAATTTATTATGTTAACATTTGACTGGGTATTTTAATCTTTTTAGATTATAAATAAATATTATTGTCAATAGATAATCTTTTATATATATATATATGTATATGTATATAGTACTATAAACATTTATGTTAAAGTATATATGTATGTATATATTTAAAAATATTTAAAGTTTAAAATATTGTATTGAATAATTGTGTAAAAATCAAATGACTGTATTATTCTCTATTATTCTCTACTATTTTCAGTTCCTAATAAAAAATTTTTTTTGACTATATCATTTTTCTGAAAATGTAATCGTTTTTTAAAGAAAAATATTACATAAGTCATAAGTATATATTTTTCAAAACATTACTAAAATTTTTTAAAGATAAAATATACAGAAATATTAGTAATAAAAAAATTACTTATTTTTGATTTTAAATATTATAAATTTTCATATCAAACTTAAAAAATATACTAAATAATATTATATAAAATTATTATGATTATTATTTTTTGATATTGTTATTAACTTAAATAATAAATTATTCATACAGACTAATTATTTAGTGTGATATCAAGTAGTATAACAATAATTTGTACAAATGATTTTTAGTTAATACAAAAACATTTTTGCTATTCTTATGTTAAAATATAAAGTAAATAAAAAATTTAAATATTATTGAAAATTATTTAATGTTTTATATTAAAAAACCACTAACTAAAATAAAATCTCTAATTTTATAGAAACCCAATATTTTTTTTTTTTATATTTCCATTATATATATTCATTTTTTAAAAATATTATAAAATAATTTATAAAATATATTATATAATTAGTGAAGAAAATATTATAAATAAAAATTTTTCTTAATAATCTATACTGTTTAAAACACTTAGAATTTTAAAACTCCATTTCATAAAACTACCAGATTGCTTCATACTAATTTTATCATCCATTACTGATATAATTATATAAAATATTAGGCAAATTAGTAATATTTATGTTCATAAAAGCAATAAATATAAAATCAACATTATTTTTTATAAAAGTAATACAATGAATTTGATTGATTAGATTTAAGCGCTGAAAATAATTTAAAACAAGAAAAATTTAAATAAAATTGTCTTCTAAATTAAAGGGAAAACTTTAAGAAAAATATATTTCATAATAGTAATGGTAATAAACTAAATCTCAGATATAATTTATCTTTTAATCGAAGTGCAATTTTAAATTAAAATAACGATAAGAAAGCAACGTAACGAATCTGATAACTATGATTGTTTTGAGCCCTTGTAATGGTTTCATTGTATAATTTTATTTTATTCTTTTTTTTTGTGTTTACCCATTGTCCCCATTTTTAAATTTGTATGAAAATGAATAAAGTAAAATAAAAAAAGATAAGAATATATCTAAAAAAATACACAGTTGCCATCGAGGAAGCGTTGTCTGAAATAAAAAATATTCTTAAATTATAATGTATTGTATCTTGCTATTACAGTTATTCCGTTAATATTAGATTTGTTCATACAAAAATTTAAATATCAACATTCTAATAATTCATGTAATTAAAGTAGTTTCATGTAATCAAAATTTTTTAATTTAATCCACACTGATTAAGCTACGGGATATTCATGCGATTTTTTTCAAAGCAGTTTTAATAGTCTTCTTTCAACATCTATGCATAACTTAGAAGAAATATCAATAAATTATTAATAATAATGTTAATTCTATGTTAATGTTTTCAATAAAAAAAATATTAAAAATCAAAGTATGAGTCTTAATAAACTTCAATTTTCTACCTAATATTTAAAATAAATTAAAAAAAAATATATGCAAAAATTAGTACAAATGGAAAATATTAATTTTGTTATCTTTTAGTGTGAAAGAATATTATTATATGTTATGTAATTTTTTTTTAAGTATACATGCATAGAAAATATCCCTAATAAATTAATATTTATCGCTAATTATTATACACAAGTTTAAAGTTGTTTATGGTGTAATAATTAAAATAATTTTTACAATAATTTATAAAAATGTTTATTAAATATTGGAACATTATATTAATATTTATTATTACTCTTAATCATTGTTAAAAATAATTTTAATAATAAAAAAGTCTTTATAATAGTTCTAACAAATGTAATTCTTTAAAAATTAATTTCGTCATCAATTTAAAATTTATTCAAATTGATGACGAAAAAATGTTTGTAAATACAATGTTATAATTATAATTTAAAAAAAAATTAGTTTGGAATAATTTTAATATTCTATGGTTTATATTAATATGAAAAATTTAAAATAACCTTGGATTGATGAAGTTAAAATTTTTTAACTAGGATAAATTATATTCAAAATAAAATTTTTAAGAAATCATAGTATTACTTGATATTAATTGATATGAATTATTGATAATTACTTGGTATCCGTACAACCTGCATGGAGTCATAATTCTGTTTTAGTTGCTGCATCTGTTTAAGATTACGAGCTAAATGTAAAATCATGAATATGAAGCAACAAGATACGTGGTATTATCAAATGTTTTTGTAATATTTTTCTCTCTCGGATTATGATAAATGTTCGGGTCACACGAAATATAGTATATTTTATCAAAAAAATGAGAAGGTATTACGTATATTCTCTTTCACTTCATATTTTATCTGTAGTTTTGTCCTCCATTTAGTTTCCTTAATCTTAAATTATATAATTTTTATTTGTTCGCAAATACAATTTCTAAGAACGATTGACAAATTGAAAATGTCGCATAGATTTTTTAATGTAGAATGTGCTATGTACATACAGGATCAACAGAATTTAGAAGTTTGAAAAACGAGAATTTTCAGATATCAACAACTTTTGATGTTTGAATTATAATCATAAATATCTATCACATCTTTTCAAATACTTTCAAATTTTATTTATTCTTAAAAAATTATAGTCTCTGTATTTCATTTAAATATTGCTTCGAGACTTTTAGTTAACAAGAATATATATTTTTTTATTTGTCGTTAAAACTTTGCATTTCCAGCATATAATATTTTAAAAAAATATAAATAAGCTTAACCATTCGTAATGTATCAATTTCTTAATACTAATATTCATCAGTAATTAATACAAAAATATAATAAAATAATAATATTCGACACATTATAAATATTCAATTCCCTTTAAAAGAACCATTCAATATCGAGCTCGCATACATTATAAAATAAATATATGAATGACAAGATATTAACAGGTATTTATTGATCAAAATAAAACGCAATATTTAACATTAGTTTTTCTACATATTCTACTCTATTGCAGGGATTAATTTGGGTAAGTGCCTAGTGCTAATAAAAACAAAATTGAGCGAGGAAAATATAATACGGCAGAGGGGGTAGAGCGGGAGAGACAGATAGATAGATAGAGATAGATAGAGAAAGAGAGAGAGAGAGAGAGAGAGAGAGAGAGAGAGAGAGAGAGAAAGAGAGAGTACTATATTCATTATGTATATAATTATGAATGTCTGTTCATTATTGTAAAGTTTACTCCAGCACCGTTCAGCTGTGTAAACATTTGTAATCATTTACGACAAATTCCTGTATGTGTGTAGTCGTCAGTTATGTTAATTGTAAGATTAAAGTCAGAAAATAGATACGAACAAGAGTATATAAAAGCTTTTTTATTTTACTCTTCTTTGGAAATGCAAATAGATTATAAAAAACTTAGTAGTTCACGAAATACATAATTACTTCTGTTTTCATTAATAACTCTTTCTTTATGATCCTAAAGTTGAAATTTTATATTTTTTTTTTCTAAAATAAATTGATATTAAAAGTTGTATTTTTATTATTGTAAAACTGTGTATTACTATGTATTAAATAATAAATAGAATTACAATTACTACATCGGCAATTCCAGTTACACATTAATAAATATTTTTTACTAATAAAATTATATAATAGTTTTACTGAAAATCTTAATCATATTATAAAATTAAGTAATAATTACTGAATTAAATAATTTTTGAAAAAATAAATACTGTTTTATGATATGTAAGATTCAAAGAAATTATTTTTTACACAGAAAATAAAAATAAATTAAACCAAGAGGATTTTATTTATACAAATATATATATAAACAAATTTCAATATTTATTATTTCCTTATAGATCACATATATTTTCATTAAATATGTTAAGTAAATATTTTTATTGAAATAGTAGTAAAAAAAAAATTATATAAAAAAATTTGTATCACTACTTATTATATATAGAGAGAAATTACTTTTAGTTTTGAGAATTACTTTAAATTTCAATCCCAAAATAAAATCAATAAATAAAAAAGGTAAAAACTAAAAGATAATGAAATTGACATTTTTATTGAATTTATAATATCAAATTTAATTGATTTGAAATCTGTAATATTCATCAAAATTTTAAACTATTATCTAATTTAATACAAATAATTTTGACAAATATTTAAAGAATTTTTAAATAAAAAATATATTTTTAAGGAAAATCACAGTAATAAAAACTAATTACTATATGACTTATAGTTAACGAAATCAAGAAACAATGATATTTCAAAAATATTCCTTATATATCTACTTTATATACAATTTTCTACAATATAATTTTATAAAAATAAATTAATAATAATTTTATGTGTGATTTTTTAATTAATATGTTCACCATCATTTTTATTGCTTTAATAAATTAATTATCTCAGAAAAATTAATACTATACTTTTTTTTTATATATAACAGTGTAATTTTAATTTTTAGAGCGATTAAAAAAGATAATGAAATATATGGAAAATTTATTTAACTATTATTATTTTACCCTTATCAATTTATGCAGTCATTTTTTAAAAATATATTTAACTTAATTGTTTATTTAATTTCATAATAATGCCTGAAATGGTTAATAAAATATAGTTTTTAAATTTTATAAATTTTATAAATTTAATTATGCATTAGTATAAATCAATTTTTTATTTTTATAATTTTTTAAATAAAGCGATCATAATGAATTTAAGATATATATATATATATAAATCTACAATAATAATTTTGTTTGACTGATTTATTTAAGAATAAAATAATCTGAATTGAGTGGGATTATAAAATATTTTAAAGTAGGTGTATATCATTTAATATTATATAATTATGATTCGTTAGTGATTACTATCAAGTAGTTTTAAAATATTTTTTAACAGCTTACAATTTTTAAAAGTTTATTAGTTAAATTAATTAAAAAATAGTATTATTATAAAATTTGCATCACACAGGATCAAAGTTCAGTTAGTTATTAGTTTGATATTAGATTTTGATATAGAAATGAAAATTGGATATGAATATTTCATGCAAATTTCTGTATATCATGAAAATTCATGAAATATTTCACGCCAATAGAAAGTAAAAAGAAAAAAATATAAATAAAAAATAATTGACACCAGTGATGAAATTCATAAAAAAAAGTAAAAAACGTAAGAATTGATCTATGGAAAAATGAATGTTACAAGGTTTTCTTTAGGTGTTGTCTAATCAAACATTTGGTGTTCAGTCTTGCGTATTGTTTTATAGAAGTAATTTTTTGCATAAGAGATATGGCAAGTATACCAAGATTAATTATTTATTATTAATATTTATTTTGAATGAATTGTGGTTGTGTGTAAAAAAACTGCTGCCTTATTGACTAATATTAGCAATAGTAAATAAATAAAGAATTGAATCTTAATAAAAACTGAAAAATATGTTATTTATGGAAGCACATTGTTTAATATTGAAAAAAAAATTTAATATTTATTCTGATTTATTTTTCTCAAAAAATTATTATAATTAGTGATGTGTTTAAAAGTACAATTTAAAAGTAAAATATTTAGTCATAAGTAATTGCTTTTACTAGAAAAGCATGCAAAATAATAAAAAGCAATGCTTGAATTAGTTTTTCAATTATATTCAGAGATGTCAAGTAACATGTATTTATTATTGAAAAGAAAAGAATTGATGGAATTTTTAAATACATAAAGAATAATTTTCAATAATTATATAAAAGTATATTTCTTATATTGATATAATTTAACTCATGCATTTGAGTTTTAACCAAACCATCAATGTTCATAAATAACTAGAAATATAGATAAATGGATATAAAATTAATAAAATATGTAATTTAAACTTGTGCATTTTAAAAATCGGTTCAAATATATCAACAATATAATTTTTGTTTCAAAATATATTTGATTATATTATGTTTCTTTTATATATTTTTTATTTTTATGTTGTTATATTACTTAATTTTCTTTTAATTTCTTAGATTTCATAACTTCTATATATGTATGAATGAATGAGAATACTAATTTAATTTTCATAATTGATAAGTTCAAAAAAATATTCAGATAACAGAGTTCCTTATCCCAAGTAAAATTAGTGTTTAATTTTATTAATGTATGACAAATAATTACTTTCATATCTGCAATTTCTTTGATTATTTACTTGGAACATATAAACATTAATTCTTGCGTAAACAAATTAATGTATAATATTAATTTATTGATCACAGTTGGGGTACGATAATTAGCTTTTAACATACAATTTAATTATTAAATTTTTTTTAACTTAAATTTATATATTGAAAACAGTAAAAATGCTTGTAATTTAAAAAATCTTGATAGCTATTCAAATCCAGTTTTTAAAAGTACTTTTAACGAGGATAGAAAATTAATAATTACAGTTTTAATAGTTAATAATAATAATAATAATAATAATAATAATAATATGATAGTAATGTCAATAATAATAATAATAAAATGTTTTATATTATATAGAAAAATAGAAATATATACAGAATGTTACTAATTGTTTTACTAAATTAATGTACAGACGAATGAAAGTTTAGAAATATAAAATTTGGTTTCCTTCATGTATGATAATCAGTGGCTTGAAATCCCTTAAAAATGAAATTCATCTCACAACACACACATAAAAACCATACGCATTTATGATACAACGCCTGTTGAATACGGATTATAATTTCCCTTGTGCATCCGTTTTTTTCCCTATATGCATACCGTACATAAGTTGTGTGAGTGATGCCCAGAATTATAATGAAGCCGTCGAGCTTAATCTGAATGTAGATCAAGAAAATGTTTTAAGATGAGTTTTTCTTGAAATATATAAAGAGATAGATGGTACAAGAGAGAGAGAGAGAGAGAGAGAGAGAGAAACAGATCCGTAGATTCCATTATGTGTGCAACGTATATACACACATATAAACGACTTACGAAGGAGGATTGCGATATCATGAATAAAAGGCGGCACACGACGTCGCGTCATAACTTCGCGTCACTCACTCACAGTAGTACTTGGAGCGGTTCTGCGAGCAGGAAAACGCGACTCTCGGACAATTTTCATTCGACTCTCGAGATCCCCGGGCGCGTAGCCACTCCTTTCCCTGCAGTTGCCCCTCCTGGTGCGGCCGTCGATGCACCGACCGGAGAAGTGCGGAGTGTTTCCCCCAGATCCAGCCGCTCCACTGTGTACGCGTGTGACACTTGCTCGCTCTCCATTGGCGATATTTATTTCCTGAAATCGTGAGTCCATCCACCAGGTCACCACTGGTCAGAGGTAGAGAGGAGCGGACGGTGAGTTTTGTGCACACGCAGCTCCTCTTTTTCCTTGGTTTTCCAATCGGCATGTTTTGGAATGTTTTGCGAAACAAGCCGGAGGTGATGACCATCGAATTAATGTCTCATTGTTCTTAATATTACCGCGAACTCCTTCGGTGAGGAAAATGATGGAAGCGCCTGCGCGAATTTCAAATTGACTACAAGTTGATCGACACCGCGCAGAATTTCCTTAGGAGCGTTGTGTGCACCCGAGCATTCGGTGAAAATTCAATTTTCCGGACTTTTTTTTGCTGACTAGATGAGTGATTGCGAATGTCGCTGGGATTCTGACTCGCGCTTTTGTTTTAATACAATGATTTTCATTCATGAAGCTTGTAAAACTTTTTGCATATCGCTTACATAATATTTGTGTTAAATGTTTTGCCAATAATATTAACGGTCAAACTATGTAACTAAATTTAAAAATTCAAAGTTATACAATTTAATAGAGTAGGTATCGAGGTCTAAAGCATTAAAAATAGATCCATAATACATGGTATTTATTTTGCAAAGCCTTGTCAAAATCAAGGCTATCAATGTATTTGTATTTACAGAAATTTATTATTATAAAAAAAGAATTCCAATACAGTAAAAGCACGTATGAATGTTGTGTAAGTGAAAAAGAATTTTTGTATTGTACTATTCAAATATAATTAAATGTATACGGATACTGTGCAGGATAAAGTACTGATTAAAATCTAGCAAATCGATAGCATATTTTTTTATTTAGATATCGTTTAATACCTTAATAATTTATATTTTCCATGAGTAAATTTTCTATTTCATGTAGTCGTTACTTAATGAGAGAAAATATAAATTCTTTTTTCTGCTTGTGAAATTATTTAAAGATAATTGTCATTTTATGTTTACCAATTGTATTGAATTACTAATCATTTTTACTTAAATAAACATTTTAACAATTAAATTGTATAACAATTATGTTCAATGATGATTCAAACATTTAATTGTGACATACAATCACAGATTAAACGCTTTAGATATTTCAAGGAGATTGAACAAATTCACAATAAATATACCTTCATACGTTACAGTTTCAAATAATAAAATCACTCTCACACAAAATAAGGTATTATAATTAGTAAAAAAACATATTTATGTATCAAAATTCATTTTGTTAATAGAAAAATAGTAGAAATAACAAAGTTATTCGCATATGTAAAAAATTAGTTTCTTCATCAATTATAAAGCGCATACATATCGTAATATCAATGACCCGATTTTTTCCAATCGCAGATGTGATATTACATCTAAATAAACTTTTTTATTTCAAACATATAATTTGTTTGCATTATTTCTATCAAAATCTTTATATCTTTGTTTTTCTTTAAATATCACATTTTTATGTTCAATTCATATCAATTTACATGTTATTAATTAAAAGGAACATTTAAACAATAATTTTCATATTCTGTGAAATTTAAGTCTAACTCTTTACAGAATTCTACTTATAATCATATTTTAAAAAATAGACATATCTTTCAGTACATATGAACATAACACGAACTGCAACATGAATTAGGATACTAAAGATTTTTAAGCATTTTTTTTTTAATTAGAAAGTTAACTTAATATTTGGAAATAACCATAAAAAAAATTATTGTCAAAAATTTAAAAGTAATTTTCCTGTATCTATAGATAAATAAAATTATTTTGTAATTATAATAATAATAATGTAAGCGAATGATGTAAATGATTTCCCAAAGTTAATTTATATTTCATATATTATTATATATCAAATAATAATATTATATTTGTTACAACATAATTATTAATTTGGTTGAAATTATGATTTTAATTAATAATATTCAACGAAGTACATGTTCATTAATATTTTTTACTTAAAGTTGAAATTTGAGTATTGAAATTAAAAAAAAAATTATATTAAATGTACTTATATGTTTATTCATAAAATTAATTTTTTTAAATTAAGAATAAAACTATTTCTAGTTCGAAGGTTAGGACTAATAATTAATCGACTGAGATAAAAATACTGCTAATATTAAAAATACATCGTCTAACGATATTGAAACCTTAATTGTGATTCAATTTTCAATAAGAAAGTTATACTTTTAATTGCATATGTGAACTTGTACATCTTATTTTGCATTAAATTTTATGTTTTATAGATTATTCAGAAATATTTAGGTCTTATTACAAATCTGTAAAATGTTAATCTAAAATACACTATCGTGATAAGTTGACCGCAATATTGTAAATAAATAGATAATTTTTTAATTAAACATAAATATTTATTCAAGACAATTTGTTTTACCAGATAAATGTTATACATTAAATGAACAATCTATTAAGTGATAATTTATTCTAAATCAACAATCAAAAAAACAGTAGTTTTCAAAATGATTAGTATAATACATTGCCATAAAAAAAATACATGAAAACAATGAAGTAAAATTTATAAATAACGAAGATTAGAGATTCAAATGTATTAATAAATAAGTATTAAGAGTATTTTGATGAAAATTAAAATTTATTGATAAGTTGTATATAGCTTCACAGTATTACATTTAACAAGTGATAACTTAAAATTTTTTTTTAAATTATCATTTACCAATACTTTTTTATTATGATATATAATTTTACGGGTGTAATGCTATCAGTAGGAAAAAAATTCCTAGTTGTGACAAGCACATTATAACATTTATGCTAATTCTAAAAAAAACCATATAGTTTGTTGTCATTGCAGCAGAATTAAATGAATGAAATTGTTAATATAGATATAATATAATTTGTACAAATCTTTCTGGCTATGAATCAAAATAATTGTATATGTTAAGTTTGATTCTCTTCTAAATAAATCCTTAAATATTATGAGCAAACGACAATAAATAACTCTAATAATATTAAAAATACAATTACCTGCAAGTAAAAAATATATTTGAATAATTTGAACTCCTTTTATCAAGTGTATGCCTTAAAGTTTTTATTTATTTACATACACTTGAAGTGTACTACATAGTTGTAAATCTATTCTCAATTAACATTAATAGCAGTAAAGAGTAAACCGTAATAACTGTAATTAGAATGTCCACAGTTGAAAATTCACATCACAATATCAATAAGCAAATAAATAAATAAAACTGCAAACTTTCGCGATCATCGAGCACAAATTCGAATGATCCTTTCAAACAAAAAATCCAACCGTCAATAATGATTGTCATTCGCATCTATTTATCATGTTTACCTTCGACTCGGCAATACCTAAGTCACTGCCACGATATTTAAAAAGAGCAGCAAAAATGTCCACGAAAGCAAAACGGACTACCACGTAGTTGGGAGTCGCGCGAGCACCCCCACACCCGGTCAGGTTAAGCTGGGGTTGCTAGCAACAGCTGATCGATGTTCCTCCCCGTCCGACTGACGGCAGAATGGCTGCGTCGAGCCCCGGCAATCGTCCCCGTCGGCTCTCGACTTCGCGAACGCGCTAGTCACGCGCTGACTCTCGCAGCCGATGTAACGAGACACTTGTTCCAGGGGAAAAGGCCACCAGGAGGCCGGAAGCAAGGAACTTCAACGGTCGAGGACATCGGCGCGCTATCGCGTGTTACGTCATAAACATGCACGACATTGAGGCCTTCGGCAAGTACCAGCTGACGATTTACGCGCTCATCACGTTGCCGCTGATACTCTCGGCCGGTTTCACCCTGGACTACGTCTTCACCGCCGGCGAAGTCAAGTACAGGTAAGGAATAATTAAAAAGTTAAAGGACCTTTTATCTTGTCACACGGGCCACTATTATTTTTGCGTAACATTATTTGCGAAGCTCTTAAACGTGCCCGAGCAATTGTTTTCTCTATTGTCGCTGCGTATTATTGGTTTGTAAATTTAATTATAGATTTTACATCGGTAAAGGAATCGGTCATAATTTAATTCTGGCTTTTATTTCATTTTATTTTTATCACAATAAGTCAAGAACTCGTGAATTACTATGCATGTATATCAAATTATTTAATTTTTCTAAATTTTACAGTAGATTTCATAAAAGTATTAAAATATTTTAAAGCGAGTGCTAAATTACATTAGTATTATAATGACTAGTATTCAATTACTCAAAATGTCACTTATTTTTGTTTAAATAACTATTAGATTTACAAGGTTAAATAATTAGTGTTACAGCGTTTCAAATAATTTTGTCATTATATGTATATTAAAATACTAAATTTGTTGGTGATAATTCAACGAATATAAGAGTAGTAATATAGAATTCTATATTAACTTACGATGTTTCTTCGTGTTTACTTCATGTTTAAATTCTGATTAAATATTTTTATCTTTAAACGGTCATATTTACTATTACTAAGGAATGAGTTTTGCAGTTTATTTCAAAATATAATATTAATTATATATTTTTTAAGCTATTTAAAATTTACTTATAATTATTAAATTAAAATTTTTTATTATGTATATATATTTGTTAATATGTTTTTTTTTTTTAATTATTGAACTGATTTATAAAATTTATTTTATTTTGTAATTAATTCATTGAAATTTAAAAATGTTGTTTATCTTTAGAATATGAAAAAGAAAATTTTTATGACATTTACTTGAAAACTCAATTCGAAGCTTATGTATATGCATATATTTTTTCATTTAAAAGTCGATGATATGATGAATCAACAGCTAAAAATTAAATGATGTGGTTAATATTTGAATTATTTTTGCTTCTTCATACACTATTTAACACGACAAGAATAATGTGATGTCGAGTCTAGGGATATAAATAAAAGAAAATGTTTAATTATTAATGTCGCAAATTCAATGTATTCGTGCAGATGCCTCGTTCCAGAATGCGAGAATGTGAACAACACCACAATTTCAGGCCTAGAGTGGCTGAACAATTCGCTCTCGGACAAAAACTGCATGCGTTTCGCTGCACGAAATCCGCAAGTGTCCAACGATTGTTCAGATCCGAATTTTTTTGATAAGAACAAAACAATACCATGCGAGGCATGGGTTTATGATCCAGAAGAAATAACGATACACAACGAGGTACGAGATAAAGAATTAATGTTATTTTTAGGCCTTAAGCTGCTTCAAATGAAATACGGTTCAATTTTACTACAATTATTGTTAAGTAAAGTTATGTGTGCGTTATGTTGAAAACACGTGTACTTTGAATTCAAGATGATAATTACTATTCATGCACAGCTTTGAAATTTTTTCCTATCTCAAATAGATATTATTGTAAATGTTTATCAATTATTTATCAACATCCACAATAATTTGATTAAAGTTATCGTTTGAAATATGTTTTTCATTTCATAAGAGTAATATTTGAAATTGGCCATCAATAATAATTCTAATTATGTGCATTAAGAGGAAAAATATTTATACATAAAATAAAAATTGTGTTTATAATGTATATTTCAGTGGGGAATAACCTGCGATGCCAATCGCTGGAAGCTTACACTCGTCGGAACAATAAACAACGTAGGACAACTAGTCGGACTAACATTCGCTTCAACTTTATCTGACAAGTAATAATTAGTAAAAATTGTTAAAATTCAATTTTAGAGCAAAAAATAAATTATTGAAAACCTCATATTGCAGTATTTCTCTTGTTACTATTTTTTATTTTTTATTTGTTTTCTTATTTATTACAGATATGGTAGAAGGACAGTGCTTACATCTATTACTTTCCTAGCTGGACTTAGTGGTCTTATTCACTCTTTTTCCGTAAATTACTGGATGTTTATTGCATTTGAATTTATTGATGCTTGTTTTGCTGCTGGAATTTACAGTTCAGGCTTCATTTATGGTACAATCCACTCGATATTTTTATGCAATATTAGGGTTTTCATCATCAGCGTAGACAAATTTGCAATTAATATTATAAATGTATTCCTATTTAAAAATTTCAATCATGGCGAATCATAAAACATATTAACATTAAATTGATTTAACATATCTTCTAGATTTAAAATTTTTTTTTACGAGTTTAAAAGTGTATTTAAGTCCGTGAGCTTTTATTTGAAATGCTAGCCTTGGTAATAGTTTCATTAATTTTGTGAAATATTATCAATGTATTAAAATAAGAAACTGCTTTTTAACAGCTATGGAGATGACTGGAGTGAAAAAAAGAATTTTGGGAAGTACAGTGATCTCGTGTATATATGCAGTTGGTGAGATGTGGCTTGGTTTAGCGGCAATGTGGGTAAAAAATTGGAGAACACTTATGCGAGTCATTTATGGTCCAGGTCTACTTGTTATACTACTTATGTTCATACTCCCTGAATCCGTCAGGTACATTTTTTATTAAATTTTACCTCTATTTTTTATTAAAAATTAGTTAACTACGAGAATAGAGTATTTGGCACGTAAGCTTAACAAAGTATTTGGAATACATTTGATAAATTTGAATCACGTTTTTTACGGCTTTTTAAAGCATAAAAATGAAATGGAAGAAATGCTTAATGTTCATATTATCAATTTCATTAAAAAAAATATTTAGTTTGTAAATAATACTTTTGCTTACTCATTTGTGAACGTAATGTTTTATTTAGATTAGAAAGCAATAAAAATAAATATAAGCATAATTGAATTTCCGATATAACGTCAATCAAATTTCTTTAAAAGTTTTCTAAACGTATAATGTTTTAGTATTGTTATTATTGTTTTTTAATGTTTTTTTTTATTAAAAAAATATTTTTAAGAATAAAATTGGAAAATAAAAATTTTCAGGTGGCTTTTGGCTAACGACAAACGTGACAGAGCCGAGAAAGTTTATCGCAAGATGGCTCGGGTTAATAATCTCAGTGTAACCGAGGAAACATTTGTGGAACTTAAGAACGTAAACAATGAAAAGTCTAATGAGGTAATTTCCGTAACTATCTTTGTAATAATATTAAAATGATTTCATCTATTTACTTAAAAAGTAATTTAACTATTGCTTAACAAACTTTTTAAATTGTGTATACTATATTCATATGCTGCATTGAGTATAAATAGTTTATACTGCATTATATATTCTACAATTCTATTTTCAATTATTTATTTCTTATTGATCAATATATTAAAATAATGTTTTAAATATTTCAAAATTTTTTTGAAATAAAATCTTGCATAAACACTAGATTTAAATATATATTTAAAGTATATAAAAAACTATGAACATTGTTTAATTTTTTATGAACATTTATTTGTTATTTAAATATATTACAATATATTTCTGAAGTATTTTTTAAGTAGAATAAGAAATATTAGACATGAATATGCTTATATTTATGTTACTAAATCATTCATAGTTGAGAAGTGTTGAGGTGTCATTTGTAATATGCATATTGTATAATTTTTTATCTAATATAATACGGTAAATGACTATTGAATATTTCAATAGAAATGAAATTCTAGATATTTAAAAATATTAATACACATTAATTATTCATGAAAACAAATTACGTACATTTTTATAAATACATTGATTTTTTTATTTTAAAATAATAAATTAATATAGGTGTAAAGTATTAATTTTTTATTCAAAAGATTTTTTTATAACTCTGTAATAAATTTAAAATATGAAGATATTTTATTCAAGCATACTTTTTTAATATAAGTTTATTCATTTATTACAAGAGTTTATCTACCTAATTATTTATTATTAATTAATAAATTACAGAACCATATATAATAATTACATTTGAAATTTTTATCCTATATGCATATATTTATTTCCGTAATTTCAAATGTTTAATAGTTACCAGATTATTTTTCATTCTATTCTTTTAATACTAATTAGAGCTTAAAATTAACTTAAATTACTTGACCTGCATCGGAATGAATCTGTAGGTGCTTAAGGAAAATAAATATTTCGGATAGAACATAATTTTCGTTTAGACTCTACTTTTATACGGAGAGAGTAAACCATTATATGGTTTTGGAATACAAATTTAATGGATTTCTAGAAACTACGTCATTATTTTCATTAAAAAAACGCATTATTGGTCTCACGTGAAACACTTTTATCTAAAAAAAAAGGTTTTTAAAATGCTCGTTGGGTGTGGAATCTATTTAGGTCCAAGCATGTACTTTTCGTAAAACTAAATTCTCACGCAAAGGAAATTTGAATATAAAAAGAAATTTTAAATTGTAAAAAAAAAGAATACATGTAGGAAATGTAAAAATCTTAAATACGTGTTTGTATGTATCCTTTTTAAAGTATCACATAATTTCAAACAAATATTTAAAAAATCATTTACAATGTCATTACTTAAGAATTAGAGGTGGGTACGTAAAAAAAGTAAAATAGTATATACTTCATTTATAATTTTGTACCTTGAAGGAACACCATTTTGGTGTTATTATTATTTGAAACTAATAATGCAATTAATAAATTGTAAAAGCTGTCTTAGAGTAATTATTGAATATCATAACAGAGTGATGAATCAAGCTTTTCTTAATTATATCATGAATATTGCACATATTCATTGACAAAAGATATTTATTGATATCAATACAAAGAAAAGTAAAGAAAAATTTTGTCTGCATTGTTTGCTATATTATTTGCTAAAATTTGTGCTAATTCGTATTTTGCTCTACATCTTTTAGCTTTATTCATCAACAGTTTGCTAATACATCCCCAATCAAATCAACATTTTATCTATTTTTATTCTTCCTCAAGAATGACCTAGACGAGTGAAATAAATAATTTTAACTGTCTATAGAAACAAGGAAGCAAGAATAGGAGGGACGAGCCTCGCATAGCTCAAATTCGCAACAGTCCGAAGATTCTTGTGCGCCTGTTGATTTGCTCATTTTGCTGGCTGACCAACACCTTCGTTTATTACGGACTATCCCTCAACTCCACGGAATTCGCAGGCAATAAGTACGTCAACTTCATCCTCGTGACCGCCATAGAAATACCCGGGAACATCCTCGTGTATCCGCTGCTCAACTCCATAGGACGTAAAGCCACGCTTTGCAGCTCTTTTATCCTCAGTGGCATCTTCTGCCTGGCCATTCAGTTCGTGCCAAAAGCAGGAGAGGGTTGGTATTCTAACAAAATTATACCAAATTCAAACATTTCACTTGGTGAACTTTTCTCTAATGCAAATTTTAAGTACGGACATTATCGAGTCGTAATATCGCAGTGTCAGCGAAATGCTATATTTTTTTAAAATGATTATAATTTGTAAATGTTCTTTTTATAATAAGAAAATAACTGACAATATTTTGTTAATTTAAAATTAAAAAAAAAAATCTTACAACTTGTAGAAATTTAACGTCAGATGTATTCTTGATACTTGTTCAATGATTAAATAGACTATAATATGCGCATTTTTAATATATGTGGATAATAATAAATAACCTAAAAAAAAGGATAAAAATAATAATTATTCATGTAACATATAAATGAGTACATTGATTATTAGATATTTTTATCTTAAGACACATTTAATTTTTTTTTTATATTTATTTAAGTAATGTAGCTATTGAATGTTAATCAGCTTTATTAATGGTCGTTATCATTGCTATGATAATTATCCCGTTAATTAATTATTTTTATAAAATACAGAGTCATTAAAGTCTTCATTGAGATACGTAAAAATAATATTCGAGTGCTAAGCAATTCAATTCAATTTGATTTATTTCTTACACTTTTCTAAATCTTACTTTTTTCTATCCAATCATTCCTCTTTAATTGATATAGTTAACTTATCAATCGTAGAAATATTAGATCGAGATCAATCTTCTACATTGAAATAAGTACGTTTGATACGATTAAAATGAACACACGTGTTACTATAATGCAACTATTAATAAAAACAATCGATACTTGAAATTCTAATAATACTAATCTTTTTATTTTCATCTCTGTTAATAATAACAGAGCTATTAAAGGGCACAAATATTTTTAAAAAAATGTAAAAATAAATGATTTTTTCAGGAGTATGGGCAATAATTGCGCTTGTATTGTACGTCTGTGGTAAGGGATGTATAACCATGGCTTTCTCTACTTCTTACGTTTATACGACAGAGTTTTTCCCAACAACGCTCAGGCATTCACTCCTTGGTATTTGCAGTATGACAGGCCGCATCGGTTCGATTTTAGCACCTCAGACACCTTTATTGGTACGTAGTTTTAATTTTGAATTAAAAATCTACTGCGCATCAAGATCAAACAGTTCACATTTAAAACTATCAATCAAATAGTATTCCATCTAGGCATTGAGCTACTAGAAAAATAGTACCAAATCATGTTCTAGTACGATTGTTGATAATTTTTATGCATGGATGCACATGTTTTTAGAAAACTGAAACATTTATTCGCCAAAAATTTATTATAGTTTAAAAAAAAAACTGGCTATATTTCAAACTACATTTATACTTTAACTACAATCACATAAAAAATATAGTAATTTTCTCAAAACATAATCAATCAAAAGTAATATAATTATTGGATGAAAAATGAAATGAAGTACCAAGTATACAGATTTTATGTTTCTCAATAGGCAAGATACATTTACGAGGGACTACCACTTTTACTCTTTGGCAGCATGAGCCTCACTGCGGGAATTTTGTCGCTAACCTTCCCCGAAACACTTGGAACAAAATTACCCGACACTTTATCGGAAGCTGAGCAAGTTGGTCGGAAAAAACTATTGAAATCATCAAATGGCTCCTCAAACTTACCTGCTTAATTTATTTTGATATGATTAATGAATTTAAGGGTCAACGAATTTGCGTGATCCGAATTTCCACGTATTAGCTCATTATAATAAATTATTTCTTCAGAGTGAATGCGCAATAGCGTCAGAACCACGCAGAACCATCTTACGTAAAGACAGAATGATGGACTTGGTGGAGAGTAATTTGCGGCAGTTTTATGTTAGCTGTGACCGAAAAGCCAAGCGCGATAATTCAAAAAAATAATTCATCGTGTGTCATTTTCCACTGACAATTATCTGACGCATAATTAAGTGTACTTTTTATTTTTTTTTTTTTTTTTTTATAAAAGATTATTGCGTTACGCGACGATTTTAATGAACCGACCAGTGAACTGTCAACCTGCAGCTTACTTGTTAATTAAATTCATAATAATTAACGTTTGTAGTGCGTGATTTTCTGTTGTTACAAAATACGAATTTTAAAAACCAAAAGCACTGGTTTTACCTAAGATTGTTTCTTGTTTATAAATAAGATATTACGTGTTGAAAATTAGGGTTTTAATGTTTATATTTACGTTGAATGTTGTTATTACTAAAACCTTTATTATTTTAACCATCAAATTATTTATTTTAATTTTCTTACTACCTTGGTGCATTTATTTCAATGATGCATTAGCATATTATAAAGTACGAATCATTGATTTTAGTACATAACATTTAGTACAATGAGATATTGTACAAATTTTAATATTTATTAAGATATACATTATTAAATGTAATGCAATGATGAAAGTAGAAAAGACCAACGAAATTAAGAGTATCGAAGGACTCGATACAGTATTAATAGTACAATTGGGGATAAGAAATCAAATAGACAGTGGTGAGCAGAATTGAAGAACTGATAGAACAATTGAAAGTATTTTGATTATCGCAGAAATGTACATTAAATTAGAACCACAATTTTTATCAATATATTAGTAATTTATGTACATACATCGTAATATTATCAAATTCATTTTTGAACTAGTTTATGAAATATATCACAGTAGTAAAAATCAAATTGTGTATATAAATATACACAGAAAATAATTAAAAGATAGGGTGCTACATTTACTTATGTGTGATGTTCACATTGTATAAGGAAACAAATTGTAACACGAATTTTAACAAAATTTGATAAATTAGCATTGTTAATTATTGAATTTAATGAGATAAAAATAATATAAAATATCCAATTAAAATTATTCTATCTATATTAATGTATGATATTTTACAACAGAAATTGATAGAATACTTTAAATATTTTTGTATTTTTTAATTTAACACTTAGATATTGATTGATTTAGATTCTATTTAAAGTTTCAATTTAAAACATTATTTATACGTTTTAAATAGAAATTAATAGTAACTAATAATATAAATAAGACTTGAAAGATTTAAATATTTAATTTGTGTGAGAAATATCTGTCAACTTCCTCAAAATTAAATGTGCAATTTATTTGTTTTCTCCGTGTATTTAAGTGCAACATTTTTAGGTATTTTTATAATACACCTTAAAACATTAGTATAAATACAGAAAATATTAATGATATAATTTAACATAAAATAGATAAATTTCTTTGTAGATTATTATTATATTATGGGACAATTAAACAAAATATACGATAGATATTTCGATCTCTACTTAATTTTAGAAAAATCAAAATAAACTTCATATTTTGTTAATAAAAACAGTTTTCATCAAATATCTTAACTCTATACATTCTTTAATTTAACAATTTTAATATGTTGAATGTTAATAAAACATTATGAATGATAAATATCGTTATATTTTATAGATATATTTTGTTTATATTATAACAATTGATATAACTATAAATTTTGATCAGTTTTATAGTGTATTTTAAAAATTTTAATTTAAATAAATCATACCAATTATAAATGATATATATAATGGTAATAATCATAATCATTATAATATTCAACTTAATTATTAAAATACGCTAATTATATAGTCGAGATACTAATATAATATATTTAAAATATTAATTGTTTTTATTTCATCTATCTGAAATTTATCAATTTAAAATATTTATTGAATTCAATTTCATAAGTCTATTTATTAATTAATCTGTTGTTATAAAATTATATTATTAGATAATGTTAAAAAAAATTGGAAAATTTATAGTTAAAATATTTACAATTTTTTAGAATATATTTTAAATACAAACTAAGAATAGTAGATGGTACTTTATAATTAGGTAATTAGACAATAGATTTACTTCGATAAAAAGTCTGCATAATAATATTTTAAATATTTATGTAATTTAATTTTGTATATACATTTTAAAGAAATTACTTTATTCAAATAAAAATTTTATTAATATTTAATACATATGGTAAATTTTTAATGTTCTATAATAAAATTAATTAGTATACATTCTAAGATTTGTTGAATGTAAAGTTTTAAAAACGTTCTAAAAATTTAATATTGGAAAATTAATAATATTTACAGCGTGATATATTTAATAATAATATTTTTAATTACTGATAAATAAAATAATTATTACAATTTAATATTTTATAATATTATATGCTTTATTTAAAAATTTAAATTAGTTAAAAATTTAATGCATTAAAAATCATTATAAATTTTATATAATGGAATATATTGCTTTGAATTTTTTAAAAAATGTAGTAGATGTATAAAATGAATAATAAATGTTTTTGTTACATTCTATTGTAAAAAAAAAAAAGAATTTAAAAAAATATGAAGTTTACTATATTTTTACATAGATATAATTACAACGAACAGTTAATTATATGATATTTTTTCTATTGTTAATTTTATACTTAATTTTACAAAATATAATATCAAATAAAAGATTAATTATTTAATGATTATTTAGCATCTAAAAATATGTATTGATTAGTTGAATAATTTTTTTCTATAATTATTTGAAAATATGACACGTAGGAATTGATTTATTTGTATTTAGAAAACAATCTTTTAAATTTTATTTGAATAAATGTGTAAAAAAATTCATTGTTAATCAATAGAAAAAATAGAATTATATTATTTAAATTATTAGTTTATATATATAATAATAATAATTCAAAGGTTAATATTTTAATGATTTAAAAAAATGTTATTATTTTTAAACATATTTGTTAAACAAAAATAGATGTTCAAGTTTCGAATTATAAATAACTTATAAAATACATAATTAATATATGTAATTTAGTTTCCTATAACTGTTTTAAAAATTGGATTTATAATATTGTAAGTATTTTTATTTTTAAATATGATTCAGAAGAACATAAAGATTGTGTTAGCATTTATTACATAAATATACTAATTATATGAAAATTATTTACAAATATTTTACTATTTTTATTTTAATTAATCAAAATAAAAAATTATTAATTTAAATGAGTTCACATCTTTATGTACTATACACATCATTGAATTAATTTACATACATAAATGTTGGTGATAATTTTGTAACTTAAAATTAATAGATGATATAAAAATGAAGAATATTTAGTGTTTTTTTTTCTTATTGAGAAATTCTAATTTCAACTTTATTTCAATAAATTAATTTTACTGATTCATTTATTTATTTGCATTTAGTGACGTTCCGTCACAAAATTGAATGAGAGAGAGAAAGAGAACGGGCCACGTGGTTGTGGTAAGGCGCGAAGCACAAAATCACTCGTTGATGGTCGTTTTTCGAAGTTAAGGAAAAGCTCCAGAAATTCGATTAATTTCCTTTGGAGGAACTCCTGAAGAAGAAGAAAAATAAAGGGGTTGAACGTCAGCGTAATCTAGTCACTTCTCTAACTTTCACTCTCTCTCTTTATCTCTTACCTATTTTACATCTTGTGAATATTTTGGAGTACAACTACGTATTTTAGAGGAGTAACAGAGTGTCTATGCAAGTGCAAAAGTGTTTTTTTTTTAACAGCTGAATTCATCACTCCTGGATTATTTTCCTTAAAATAAATTCTTATAAAGTACGAGGCTCTTGTAACCGTTTATAACAGCTAACCATCCAGCATACCTGTTAATATAAATATTGACCAATCACGGGCAAACTTCATCTACTTGAATTCACCTGAGAACTTGCGATTACTGTAATTATCTGCATCGAGAGGGGCACGAAGTGCATTTCAGTGGACTTCCATAAAGGTATGCGTATGCAGTTGTGAGGTGCATTGGATCAGCAACATTTCATATTCAATTATTGATGTTATAAATGGGCGTAATTATAATGTACAATATTTATAGTAGACAAGTGTCACTGTGCTATACCGCCATTATCAAAGCTATCAATTAATAGTATATAGGCCAGCTGATCAGCCAGGCACTAGTTTTCATTTTTATTTACGTACGTTAGCGCTGTTATTCGCAATAGCCATTATTAAGATTATAAACTAAACGATTGTGGAGCGACTGGTAAAACAATGCACTGTTTGATACAATTTTACTTACATTTTACTTAGACAATTTTATTTAGATTTATGTATACATTTTAGATGTAACATTAGTCTTTACTTTTAATTTGTCTTGTTGCGCAATATTTATATTTTTACATATATTATATTTTATAGTTGTAGTTTGTATAATTATTTTAAGTGGTAGTATATGTAGAATATTAAAATTTTTTTTATAGTTGCATTTTATATATTTATTTTATAATTACTCTATGTGTATTATATTTACATTTTATTTTATGGTTATATTTTCAGAGATACACACTACGTTAAATTAGTTCTATTACAGTTATCTTTACACGATCGTCTTATATTTGTAATTACATAATTCTCGTATAATTGGGATTATTATTCTCTATTATTTTCATTTATTATTTACACATTCTATATACATTTTATACATTGTACATTTTATATATATTTACCTATATAAATATATGTAGCTTGTATGAATAATTATATTCTAATGTAATATATTAAAAGTTATTATTAATACTAAAATGAAAACTAAATTAAAATTAAAATTTTAAAATAAAACTAAACTTATTAAAAGTTAATAGCCTTAATCATGAATACATCTAATAGCATCTGCGTACACTGACATAAAATATTTACTCCTAAACAGAAGCAGCAGCGCTACGAGCTCTATAATAAGTTTTAGCCATTTAAACTGTGCGAAACTCAAGACAATATTAACTAAAGACGGCGTTTAAATTAAGGCAAGCGTGGCATGCATTAATGATGTAAATATAAATACAAATGTTACTATTCCCAATACCCCTCCACCACCAACCCCTGTTGACCCACCCCCCAACTACTTTTACGGATTTAAGTTCGTTAGCTTCGTGTGTATCTCAGGCATTTCCCATGGATGAATTATTATACGTGAGATAATATCTTCCATGAATAACACGCTGAAATGAGAACACGCGATCTTGATGAATAACATAATAGAGCAAATTGATGCCAGGTGCAACAGTAGGATTACAGAAGTTTTAGAGCCTATACAGACTCGTATAAACTCACTTGAAGATAATTTCCAAAAAGAAATTAACCTAATCAAATTCCAACAAGCCATTCTTCTGAAATCTTGGAAGGATCACTCTGGATTGCAGTCAACAGTGCCAACGAGTTGTTTGAACCAGACGATAGACAGTCTCAATACGAGAATAAATTCCCTGTCGTCCAGCTTATATTCAATAAATTCTGACTTGGTTATAGGCGGATTCTCGTATTGTGAAGGACTAAAAAAAAGTTTAGATACTGCATACTAAAAATCGTCTACAATCAAATTAGCCTTACAGACGTTTGAGCTGCTCGTCTGCTTGGACGTTATACAAACTTTAATCACTCCACTTTCCAAAACCAAATCGCCGAACAACCTCAACGACTGCCAAACCATTTTTATATTCAATTTTCTTTCTAAAGTCTTGGAAAAACCAATTCATGAACAACTAAATATACATAATAATATGTTTAACATCTTATCAGACTTTCAGGCTGGTTTTCGTAAAGGTCATAGCATGGATACTGCCTTATTGCGATTAGCGGATAACATTAGAAATGGTATGGATGAAAGGAAAATCACCGTCCTACTACTACTACTTGATTTTACTAAAGCATTTGAATCTGTTTGTCGTGACACCCTCTTATCAAAGCTGCGTAATATAGGCTACTCTCCTACATTTCTAACATGGTATCTTTCTCACAGAACCTAGGCCATATATCTTAATGATCTCAAAAACATCTCTACATTTGTAAAAACTCCACATGGAGTACCCCAAGGATCAGTACCGGACCCTTTGCTATTTAACATTTATATTAATGATACCTGTCGAAATCTAAATCCCTTCACAAAATTCATTCTTTATGCCGAATACTTACAAATATATACACAATTACCAGTAAATAAACTAAACCTTAATTTAAATTTATTACCATTTGAATCATCTAAAATATTCGACTGAGCAGAAATCAGCAACCTCCAGATTAACTCCAATAAAACGAAACCCATACCTTTTGGCTCTAATATATTCATAAATAGATTCTTTAATGCAGTGCATTCAATCAGTATTATGAATAATATTAATCCCTTTACATCAACAACCAAGAGTTTGAGAGTAATCTCAAAGACTCGAATCTTTCCAAAAACAGCATACCACTAAAATTTCCAAAAGAGTTAATTCAGTTCTTTATAAGCTCCATCAAATTTCGACTCAGCACCACTCATTTACTACGCATAAATCAAATTCGGACACAACTTCTCTCCCACATTGACTATTGCTTCTTACTTCTTACAGACCTCACCGACGAACAAAAACTCAAGAATTTCAAATTCTGCAATCAGCTATATATACGGACTACAACGTCATTTACATATTGCCCCGTAGTGTAGGGAGCTGGTTGACGCCAACACAGCGTAGGGAGTACCTAATGCTCAATTTACTATAAATATTCTGAACAACAACAACATTAATTATTGAATAACTTACATAATTATTGAAATATTTTGTCGTCAATGAGTTTACACGTGCTTAGCTCACTACAAATGCACCTCTCTTAATACCACAAGTCATGACAGAGACTGAAGGATTCTCTTTTCACATATCTTCTTCCATCCTTTGGAATTTATTACCCCCTTTTATCCATGAACAAGCCTCGATTTTTTCCTTTAAATCCTCATTACTGCAGCGCCTTCCTTTTCTATCATCTAATTACTCTAACGATCTGTCTTACTTTCTTCCTCCCTACCCGCCTCACACACTCTCTCATAATTCCCTCTCAATTTACGTATTGTAATATAAATAGATTAGCCATTATTATTATTGTTATTATTATTATTATACCATTCCTCTCAAAATATGTAAAATTATTATCATATTATATAATATTGTATTCTTATAATATAGACTATATCAATTGTACAACCTCCTATGTAATAATAAATAAATATCTCTCTCTCTCTCTTGTTATTTTCTGCGTTCTCTAATTGGTTTAATTAATCTGTGCATACGTCTATCGATTGTTCTTTTGTTGCAAAATTAGAACCGCGTGTAGGCTAATGTGCCGAGGAGATGAATCTGTCGCAATTACTTTCTTTCACTTTTTTTTTTTTATATATTTATTCAATTAAATATTTGATAATTATACCTCGAGTTGTACTACTTTTCTGAGGTATTCCCCTTTTTGGTCCTTGTTTTTAGGTGACATGAAGATAGACAGGTGAAGTACCTGCAGGTAGGTATAATTTGTTTTTTTTTATTGTTGATGATAAACTATCATAATATATTACAAATTTAATTGATGTAAAAGTAAAATTACAGTAGATTTAGAATACTAATAAATTAAACTTTTATTTATCTTAAACATATTTAAGAAATTACGAAATTAAAATTTTTTTTTTCTTAGATACAATATAAGTAAAATACATGAAATAACCGAAAAGATTTTTAATTTTCAATATATATGTTTCAAATATTAAATAATAATAAAATTAATAAGAATAACATTATCATGACCAATTAAATCATATTATTATTGTGATGTTATTATTATTGAAATTATAATAAAATTAGAAATTAAAAATTAAATCAATTTTTTTTTCAGATAAACAATTACATACAATATTATTCAAATATTTGAGATGATATTAACTTGCAAATGCTTTTTTCACATAAAATTTAAGATTCTAAATGCAAACAAGTATATATTGCTTATTGAAATTGAAAGTAGTAATGCAAAGTTCATCGGAAACATAAGCTTATATATATTTGCTTCTTTTATTTTTTTTTTTAATATGAGAAAATAAAGTTAAAATAATGATGTTAGAAATTTGTAAGAAATTATATATAATATAATTATACAATAAGTCAGAATGAAACATAAATAAAAAAAAATTTATTTCAAAAAAACCAAATCATACTTTATAAATAAAATTTTATAAATCATATGAACAAATTTGATATAAAAACCTTATAAAATTGATAAAACTTTTTAAAATCAAAATCAAATTTAAAAAGATTTATTTACATATTACGTATTTTAGAAATTGTTTTATTTTAAAAGTGTAATGTATAGTTTAAATATTTTTTCATAGATAATATTAATAATGAGCAGACAAGAACAAATGTGTATGACTTGATAAAAATAGTACATAGAATATCTAACAATATTTATTTTATATTAATTTTTAATAAAGTATATAATGATAAATTTCTTTAAAAAGTATTAATTTTAAATAAGAACATTTTATTTAGAAAACTAATTAATTTTAATTATAATTTGACAAATTGTAATTCGCGCGCAGTTATTGTTTTAACGCAAGAGCCAATGAATAATAGGTATAAAAATTGGAAAATAGGAATTTAGGATGTGTCTGGATGAGCAAATAAAATAAACAGTTGTATGACTAAAGGGTAATATAAGATATTTTATGTAACAATTTTTTTTCAATTTTCATTCAAACACAAGAAAATATATTTATTTATTTTTTTTTTATTTTAAAAGTGTTCTTTTTTAGTATCATCCTAATAGAAAATAGTTTTATACATAGTTAACCCCAAAAGTGACAATATTTATTTCTAAAATGAGTAAATTCAATGTAAACCTCTCAAAAATGACAAAATATATTGAGCTTGGTAAAATTGATACTAAATATGCAAAACGTATGACTCATTTGAGTAACAAAATATTTGGAGAAGTAGCAAGATCTACAGATCAGAAGTCCATGAAAATTGTTAAACTTTTCAGCGAAAAGCCTATTAATAAAAGACCAGAATATGTAAGATATTATCCAAGACTAGAACAAACGCATAAGTTGATGAATATTTTACGAGATTATGGACTTTATGTAGATGAGCATGAAGCATTCAAAGAGCACAATAGAAATTTGAGAGCTGCTAAAGGAAAAGACGACAATAAAAAGAACAAAGACAAAACTGTTGTTTTAAAATAAATAATATTAGAGCAGTGTTTTTAATATTATATTAAAAAAGTAAAAATATTTCAATATTCAAGAAAAAACTTTATTATTTACCATAGACTTAAATTAAGGCTTAGGTTTTTTATGAATACTATCATTAGATTGCTTATAAATATGTATATATGTAATTAAAAAAGAATAAATATATACAGTAATTAAAATAATATCACAAAATAATTAATGTCTTAGTTTTGGAAGATATGTAAATTATTACATTATTTCATACATAAAAATTTTATAATTAATATATGCTTATTTATATTTATTACAATTCATCTTGAATTACTTTTTCCGTTACATCATCATCTTCAGTATCTCCTTTCTGTCTTAAACATGAATCATCATCTCCAATTAAAGCTCGCTCTGAACATAAATACCTAAAGATTGAACAAAATGTTAAAAAAATTTAATTATTATTCAAAATTATTAAAAGTAAAAAAATATTACTTTGTCAAGGAGAATTTTCCTTGTTGATTATAGTACCAATCTTCAATATCAGATTCATGATTTTCTATTAAATTTTCACATTGACTTTTTAAAGTTGTTATTTCAACTGATGGCTTATCCCATAATTCATATGGAATTCCCAAATCAACTTTCACACCTTTGTCTCTATAATATTGATAATATTTGATCAATATTAAAGTAAAAGTACCAAAAAAATGAATAAAACTTACACAAGTCCATGTAATGTTCTAAATGTTTGACTCATGCCTTTGGCAAATCTAGTACTATCACTTCGTTCTTTATGGATATTATATTCCAAAATTCGGTCACATATACCTTCTAATGATTCTATTAATCTGAGTTCTCTAAAAAATAATATATATTTCATTAGTATCATGTACTTTATAATATTGAAAATCTAACTACAAAATATTACGATGTTTTATATTTTTTTTTTTTTTTTGGAACAACATCATCTATTGAATAACCAATTTCTAAAACATCATGAGTTTTTCCTGTTTCATCAAGTCTTGCCTCCAACTCTGTGGCAACTACTTTGCAAACTATAAAAAAGAAAATTAAAAAATTTATAAATACCCAAATTATTTAATCAAATAATTTGTACAAGTAAACTCAAACCTTCGCATTTATCAGCATATTTGACGCCTTCTCGTTCTTCAGTTCCACAATAAACAGTATTTATTAATAAATAAGTAAATACAAAAAATTGTAACATGATTGTTATAAAGTTAAAGACATGTAATCTTCCAAAAATTTCAAATATAAGATAAACTTAGTTTCGTCCAAGTGAATAAAAGTTTCTATTTCTATTATTTGTCTATTGTTTATGTGTTAAATATAAAATCAAAATATAATTGGATCAAAATTAATGTAATGTAAATTTTTGTATAGGCTAGTAAAACATCGGTATCAAAGAATTGGTGGCAGAGCAAAAAATATTAATTTAAATCAAACAGTTCTGATTGGATAATTTTGTTATTTTACCTCTTAATCTGGATATAAACATTAAGCTACTTTTGCAACTAGACAGAATAAAGTCGGACATATTGTAGTAGTTACACGTTTGAATATTGGAATATGGAACTTGATAAATCAAATGCAAACTATAAAATAAATTGAATAATTAAATTTTAATATTTCTATTGTTAATATGAGCATTTTAGTTAAACTTTAAATATATTCTTGAAATATATGATTTTATTAAAATTGATATTAAAATATTAAGATTTTGTTAAACTATATTGTTATTATTAATTTTATGTAATGAAAGAAATGTTATTGTATACATTTTATTTTATACATTATTTATTTTAATAATTGTTTGTACACATATAATCTGATAAATTATGTAAATAATAATGAGGGTTATGAGATAAAAATTTGAACAGAAGTGCATTAAAAAAAAGAAAAATTTTAAGCCCATGTTATGTATATAAATACATTTATATATATATATATATATCTATATATGTTGATAAAACTAAAACTTAAACTAAAAAATGCTTAATAAATGAATTTGCATAAATTTAATGTCTAGAAATATTATATAATATTAAAAAAAAAAAAAATGAAACGTATGATTACAAAATTAATTTTGAAAATAATTTCATAAAGTTGATACTTTAAAAATAATAAAATGTTACTACCATAAAATTATATTATACAAATTATACAAAGACAAATAAAAATACTTCATAAAATATTATGAATAATTTATCAAATATAAAATTCGCAGTTTTTAAATGAAAAGTCGATAAACAATTGCCTAATTTAACAATAATTAATAATTACATGCATATAGAATAAATGTAGAAAGTGTTCTCACTTGATTTATGCTCATGACGATTAAAATTATATAATGATTACCCCTAAAAAAATGACTAAGAATTTCACATTAAATTGTAAGTGGATTTCTGGATATCATGCAGATTCTAAAAATTATTTTGTATTTTTATTTTATTATCAGACATGTTCAAAATTACAATAATGTCATATATAAATATATTTAGTTTCAAAATTGACTGATATAAACTACTTTCATTCTAAATCAATTATAATTCTGGACGAATAACAGTTTAGAGTAATCTTAAATGATTCTCATTAAAAATTAAATCATCCGTTATTAATAAATTACAATGAATAATTATTTATTATTTAGAGGATTATAGTTCATGAATAAATCTGTTAAATGAATTTGCTCATACATAAAGAAAATAATAAAAAAAAATCGAATTAATTCATTAAAATAGCCTGTAGTTTTAATTATCTAAAAAAATATACAAATTTTAATGCACAAGTGACAATGAAAACGTAATAAAAAAATTTTGATAAGCAATTATATCGTCAACAATTTGTTGAATTCCGTATCTTGTGAATAATTATTGATTTTTTACGTAAACATATAAACATCCCGCGTCCTTTAATTCAAAGATCTTTGCTCTTTATCTCCTTCATTTTTTTATTTTTCTCGATCTCTTTCCCTATGCGTCTTTCTTGAAAAAGATCTACGCATGATTATTAATTTTGTTACATGTCTGCCGTGATCAATATATTCCCTTGGCGCTGGATCATTTTTGCGATAAATACAAAAAGGAGCACCTTAGGTGTTTTTCAAAAACTTTACTAGTTCAATGGGTCGTCGTGTGACCAGGATCCAATGAAATCATACGATCACAAGAGGATAATCTACAGGAAATCCAGATTCGCTCGGTCGGCCTGCGGGGCTATCCTGGCAGATCTGGTGAATCGACGTGAGAGCTGGACCTGGGATATGGGCAACTGAGCACTTCCGGGATAATTTAACAATTAAATTTTGACTTTTCAATAATAGAAATTAATTCCTTTCTTGATTGTTCGCCATTTTAATTGGATCAGTAAATGCAAAGGAAATATGTAATAAATGTAAATAATGTATTTTATTAATTTATAAATTATAAAAATTATTTTTCTTGAGATTTTATTAAAATTTATTATACATTTAACGATCATATATTCATTTTACGTTTACATATTTTATCCTAATACAATTTGGAAATCACAAGTTCTACTTTTAAAAGATATGATAATATCAATGAGTCATGACATGTTTTTATTAAATAAATTTATTAACAAACATTGTTAAAATTACAATTTTCGTTCATTTAATTTGTCCTATCAGATTGAATCCTATACTTATATTTATTGATATTCTAAATGGTTTTCGGTCAACAAGTAATAATCAAACTTCAAATTATTTCAAATTTTCAGTATATTAAGATTACGCATAATATATATATTAATTACTAATAACAAATTGAATTTGTAATTTCCGCAGCCCTCGATCGTGAGTATATTAATTTTTGTCATTTTTTTGTGAATTACAACGTACATACTTCAGAAATTTTTAAAGCTGTAATCAATTTTTGCAAATCACTGTTAGTTAAGTAACTAGATATTTTTTCGAAACAGGTATTTGGTAACTGGGAATAAATTTTAAAGTGGTTACAGAAAATTTCATTCCATTCTTTTAGTAACTCGTATCTTCTCATACCCTTTCGAAAGTTACATTCTATTATGCTAGAGTATATTGGAAATTTTATTTTATATTCACCTGTTTTTAGTATCCCATTTACATTATTATTTCTCATATATATTGACAAAGAGTTTTTATTTTTGGTCAAGATATGATAAAACGAGATATTAGTGTCATTGATAATTTCACTCTTGGTTCTTTTTAATTCCTCCGCACATGCATTCTTAAACTCACACTTACAGCGTTCCATTAGTAATAAATTTTTTTTACTTACATATAAATTGGCAGTTTTCATCTTAATAATGTGATGTAGAAGAAATTTATAATCAGGGTGAGATGGCTCGTCTACAAACCCATTTAAAACCTCAGTAGCAGGTGTATTGCCATCTTTATCCGCAATATTAATGTCAACTTCATATGTCAGAAGAGTTCCCATTAATTCACAATTACACAAATCAGCAGCAAAGTGCAAAGAAGTCAAACCCTTATCAGTTTGAACATTAATATTAGCACCTGCTTCTAACAATAATTTTACACACTCTACATTGCATTGCTGAACTGCCATATGCAGTGCTGTTAGTCCACCTTTTCTCTTAGCATTTATATCAATTTTATTATGAAAAAGTTTTCTATCAATATCTTCCTCTCTTCCTTGAACAGAGTCTGAAAGTGACTCGCTTTCAGATTTAAATTTAGTATCAATATTTACATTACCATCCGAATGAAGTTGTACATTTTTTCTTGTATTAGAAGCAGCAGAATGAAGTACATTGTAACTATTATTTGTTTGAGTACTTATGTTAGCACCTTCATTAAGAAGCAATTTAAGAATTTCTACTCTAGATTTAGAGTCAATAGTTGGATTACAAAAAATAGAATGTAATGCAGTTTTTCCTTCATTATCGCTAATGTTAACATTAGGATTAAATTCCAAAAGAATTTTGACAATATTTACATGTCCATTTCGAACAGCAAAATAAAGTGGTGTTTGACCATATATAGTTTTAGCATCTACATCAGCTCCTTTCTTAAGAAACAATTTAACAATTTCTTTAATACTTTCAGGATCTGCATTATAAAAAATTATAGTGTTATGTAATACAGTATATCCTCCATTATCACTAATGTTACCATTAGCATTATATTCCATGAGTGTTTTGACAATATTTACATATCCATTTTGAGCAGCTAAAAGAAGTGGTGTAACACAATTTTCAGTTTGAGCATCTATATCAGCTCCTTTCTTAAGTAACAATTTAACAATTTCTCCAATAATTTCATGATCTTCATGTATAAGCATTACAGTGTCATGTAATGCAGTATATCCTCCATTATCACTAATGTTAACATTAGCATTATATTCCAAGAGTGTTTTGACAATATTTACACATCCACTTAGAGCAGCTAAATGAAGTGGTGTTCGACCATGTTTAGTTTGAGCATCTACATCAGTTCCTTTCTTAAGTAACAATTTAACAATTTCTCCAATAATTTCAGGATCTTCTTCATCACTTATTAGACTGCAATGTAATGCAGTTTCTCCATCATTATTACTAATATTGACATTAGCATTATAGTCCAAGAGTATTTTTACAATATTTACATATCCCATTTCAGAAGCTAAATCAAGTGGTGTTCGACCATATTTAGTTTGAGCATCTACATCAGCTCCTTTCTTAAGTAACAATTTAACAATTTCTCCAATAATTTCAGGATCTGCATATTTAATCTTTACAGTGTCATGTAATGCAGTTTCTCCTTCATTATCACTAATTGTAACATTAGCATTATAATCCAAGAGTATTTTTACAAAATTTACCAATGCATTTTGAGCAGCAAAATGAAGTAGTGTTTTACCATATTTAGTTTGAGCATCTATATCAGCTCCTTTACTAAGAAACATTTTAAGAATCTTTACTCTAGTTTCAGTATCTACATCAGCTCCTTTTCTAACGAATAATTTAAATAATTCTCCAATAAATTGAGGATATTCTCTATAATTAAATACAATATAATGGAATGCAGTTTCTCCTTCATTATCACTAATGTTAACATTAGCATTATATTCCAAAAGAATTTTGACAATATTTACATATCCATTTCGAACAGCAATATGAAGTGGTGTTTCACCATCTTTAGTTTTAGCATCTACATCAGCTCCTTTCTTAAGTAAAAATTTAACAATTTCTTTAATAATTTCAGGATCTGCAATTTTATTCATTACAGTGTAATGGAATGCAGTTTCTCCTTCATTATCACTAATGTTAACATTAGCATTATATTCCAAAAGAATTTTGACAATATTTACATATCCATTTCGAACAGCAATATGAAGTGGTGTTTCACCATCTTTAGTTTTAGCATCTACATCAGCTCCTTTCTTAAGTAAAAATTTAACAATTTCTTTAATAATTTCAGGATCTGCAATTTTATTCATTACAGTGTAATGGAATGCAGTTTCTCCTTCATTATCACTAATGTTAACATTAGCATTATATTCCAAAAGAATTTTGACAATATTTACATATCCATTTCGAACAGCAATATGAAGTGGTGTTTCACCATCTTTAGTTTTAGCATCTACATCAGCTCCTTTCTTAAGTAACAATTTAACAATTTCTTTAATAATTTCAGGATCTGCAATTTTATTCATTACAGTGTAATGTAATGCAGTTATTCTGTTATTATTACTTATGTTAACATTAGCATTATATTCCATGAGTGTTTTGACAATATTTACATATCCATTTGAAGCAGCAATATGAAGTGGTGTTTGACCATCTTTAGTTTTAGCATCTACATCAGCTACCTTACTGAGAAGCATTTTAATAATTTCTTCATTAATTTCAGGATCTGCACTTTTATTCATTACAGTGTAATGTAATGCAGTTTTTCCTTCATTATCACTAATGCTAACATTAGCATTATATTCCAAGAGTATTTTTACAATATTTACAAATCCATTTTGAGCAGCCATGTGAAGTGCTGTCTCACCTTCTCTAGTTTTTTCATCAGTGCTGACACCACCTCTTAAAAGTAATGTGACGAATATAACACTTTGTCTAATTACAGCCACAATAAGTGGAGAACATTTTTTTGATGTGTCTAGTATCTGGCAAGCTGGATGGCTAAGCGTTTCTTGATCGAGAGAATGATTGTCATAGTAAGTTCGTATCTTATCACAGCATTGTCTGTCGTGAAATAGAGTTTCATCATTTAGAATTAAGTCTATATATTCTAATTCGCTAGTATGAAATGTTTGGTCACGATAATAATTAAAATTTTCTATAGTATAGTGAATATTCGTCTCATTATCTAAAAGAAATTTAATTACTGTTTGGTTTTTTTTCATAACAGCCAGTTTAAGAACATCAATACTTATATTTTTAGATTTACACTGCATATTCATCAAATTTAAAAGCATTTTAACAATTTCTGTGTTCATCCTATTCATAGCGAGACAAAATAATCCATATATTTGAAGTTCGTTGAAAATTATCGTCGTACAATTCATTATCTGTTTTACTTTTTCTACATTTCCACTACAAACTGCAGAATATAATAGCTCATACATCTTGAACTGATTATCTGATTAGCCTCTGAAATAAACAAATTTCATTATAAATAGAATTATATATAGATGATATATTCTGCAAAAAATAGAATTAAAGTAATTTCAATATAATATTTTTATTACCGTAAGTTGTAAGTGTTTGTACCGATGTTATATAAAATGTTCATGAAAATAAAAATGTTCAATGAACGTGGAGAGAGACTGTAGTTTTGATATTATAAACAAAATAACTCATGTACCGAAAATTGAATTATTTATTTTAATTATTTCCCTCCAATTTCATTCTAACGTTTTAAGAAATTCAAATATTGCAACTCAATTAAATATAATATAACAATCAGTTTTATGCACAAATATTAGAATATCACAGTTGAATATCCAACCTTTGACTGAACTTTATATTCGTGTAACTTCTTATTAGCCTTTTGACCGATTCTAAGAATTTACTCACTCAAATCCTGGTGTATCAAATTACTTCACCCCAATGGCTTATTTTAAATATTTTTCGAGACCCTTTTGTTCGAACGGCTTGTTATTATAATTGTAAAATGGAATAGTAAAAAACTTAAATTAATACAAGAATATTTGGTATGTCTCTTGCTTGCGATACAATTGTTGGAATTAAAATTTTGAAAATAATTTGGTAAAGTTTAAAAACAAAACAATTCAAATCTAGACGAATCGTAGTTGCAACCAGTAAAAACAAGGAGTAGAGTAAATCTGATACTTATATTAGAGTCCATAAAATTTTTCTATTCATGTATAGTGGATTATTAGTTTAGATGCCGGAATCTACGGGGAAAAGCTTGAAAAAATACGTGCCCATTTCCCTCTGGATGAAAACGTTTTTCATTAATTAAGAAAAATTTGCCGGAACATTTTTGTTGAGATCTGCTTATGATCAGATTAGGGAGAAGCTAATGAATATCTAATGTGTATTTACGATAAACTGGAATGAGACCGATCGCGAGCACTTCGTAGATTTTGATTTCAAGGTCATATTTCCACCTGGTTATTCGTCCCGTTAAATGAAGTGCAATAAATGGGGTTTTTTTCCTGAAAAATCACAGATCCTAATTACTCGATTCGAATTACAAATCACAAGGACAATTCCGCCTTACGATATCATTGGCAGAGATTACTAATAATTAATAAAAGAAATTTAAAACTATAAGCTGGTTCTCCATTATATCTCAAGTTCACCTCTTGTTTTTAATCTAAGTAAAAAAAAATTATCAATCATGATATATTATTTCTTGAGATTACGAATAAATGAAACCGACTTGATTCTAGTTGAAACAGTAAATGTGTTGATTATAAGTTTGACGATAAAAAAATGTGTTTCTGTACAAAAATATTTTTTTATATATGTGGCTGCATTCAAATTTGTGTATATTCATAATTTATTTAATTGCATTTATTTTATATCATTGTTGAATTCTCTAACACGCAATACCTACACTTTTTATTATTTTAACAGCAAAATAAAAAGCGCTTGTAGTTTAAACAACTTTCAAAGTATTTTTTATTCATATAATTTACAATTCAAAAATATTATCAAGAAATCTATTTTAAATTGGAGAAATCATGTTTTTTATGTATTATCTAATCATGGAGAAAGTCAAGTTGACTTGAATATTTTTTATTTAAATATAAATTATATGTGTAACTACTTATAATGTATTAATGTTATAGAATTTAATTAATAATAAAGTAAATATTACTTTTAATATTTGAGCATAAAGTTTTTTTTAAATGAAATAAATGAAAATATATTAGTTGCTGGTAAATATAAATATCAAAAAATTTATTTTAATAATAAATAAATCTATTTCAGTACGATATTTTTCATATACAGTATTTCATACACAGTTACACGAAATCACTATCACTTTTGTTATAAAAACACATCACCTAAGTTGTGAAATCTGTAAAGTCCTGTACAAGGTCATCCACAATTCTTAGTTTGTCCTCTTCTTCTAAAGAATTTTTAATTCCGTCGTCATTTGGATTTTTTCTCAATAATTCTTCAAGAACTCTTTTTCGCAGTCGTTTGATGTGACGAAGTCGTTCTAACCAATTAGATGCATAAGGATTTCTATCTTTCTGCTTTAATGATGAGCAGACCATTGACGCTAACTGCAATAAAAGTAATTTATTAGTTTCGTATAAAATTTAAAAATTATATTACAATACTCTACGTTTGCATGAAGAGCCAATTGACGAGATAAAATTGCTAAATTTTGATCAGATATAATTTTTGGTTCACTGTGTCCAATATGTTCACTAAGTTCTTCTCTGGCTTGGACCGTCAATTGATTAGTTCCATGATCAAGAGGTTGAATAACAACACAGGCATAATTAAATTGACCCTAAGAAAATGTTTCAAAAAGACATATTGACTTGTAACAGTTAATTGGTTAAGATTTTTTTTACAGAATATTTTTAAAGCATACCTTAACAGTTTGTATATTGTATGGCTCGCCACTTTCATTGTATACAATCGAAACATAATTGTTTCCTATGTGTTGCTTTTTAGATGTACACTTGGGATCGCTAGCTTTAGTGGGCATTAACGTTGCTACATGAAATACTACTTGTGTAACATCATCTTGCCAAATATATGCAAAGTTTCCATTTTCACCGTTTCGATCAAGTCCACCAAGAAAAATACTTTCATCTGCATCTTTAAGTCTTATTAGAGTGCCCAGGCTTTGTAGAAATTGAGCATAACGCAATGAACCATGTTGATTGGCTAAAATTTCTATCTCATTCCAAGCTTGCCCTGGACCAACGTACAAAATACCAATTTTATGAGTTTCATATGGTTGTATTCGATCCAAATTTGTAATAGATGTTTGAAGAAGAGTTTCATATGGTTGTATTCGATCCAAATTTGTAATAGATGTTTGAAGAAGAGCGTTGGTTTGTGGTACTAACAATGGTTTTTCCATGGATAATCCAAAATGTGCCGAGTGGTATAATTGTAAAAAAACAAAACTGAAAATAATTATATTTCTTTAGTTATAAAAAAAATTGATTTATAATTGTATTGAAAATATTTGATATTACCTAGGATTAATTCCGCTTCGATTATTTGGTAAATTTATTTGCGTTGGTGGGTCTTTCATTCGAGGAGAATTATTTCGCCTAATTTTTGCAGGACTCATAACGGATATCGTATATCCACGATCTCGAAACGATAGAGGAGGTAAAGACGAAGGATCTGCTTTATCTTCTCTAAACTAAATATTATTTGCATGATATGTTTTTTTTTATAGTATATATTAATTAAATAATAAAATAAAATTTACTTTTTCATTAAGAACATTTCTACCAATTGGAGGCTTAGAGTCAACGATCCAAGATTGCCGATTGTGACTTGAATCTAAATTCGTAAATCTAGAATAAACTTGAGTTGGTGACTGAGGTGGTTTAGGACCAAGTTGCGATTGTGAAATTAACAAATTTGTGACAGGCTATAATGAAGCATATTATTTATTAAATCATTTTTTATTTTGAATAATAAAGATAATAAAGATACTGGAGGTTGGAGTCAAACCTGCACTGTTGTAGGTGACGGAGGGACTGTGTTACTGGTCGTCGATGTTGTTTGCGTAACTTGAATAGTACCAGGATATGATCTTTGAGATAACAATCCCGATGGATGCTCTCCGGTATTTTCAGTTGAAGGTGGTGTAGTGCCCATCCCTGATATTTCTTCGGGAATAGCTTCACAGCTGACTCTAAAATAATAAGTTATTCAAGTCATAAATTAATATAAAATTATCCTTGCATAGGTCTTTTAATTATTTTCAGATTTTGTGGAGAATAAAAAAGGAAGATTGCTATTTTTATTTAAAGAATTAAATTTTGAGAAATAAACTATAAATGTATATACAAAAAATGCCATCATACCTCATGTCCTTGGAATATGTATTTTTCATATGTTTTTTAAGATCATCCGATTTCACATCAGAATCAATATTAACATCATCTCGTTCAACTTGTGGTATATTTAATTTTTCTTTGTTTAAGAAAGGATTTTTCCAATTTGAACTCATTTCCGGACTAGAATTAGATCTGCGCACGGGATTTCGTGATTTTCTTGATTCTGTAATATTAAAAAAAAAATTGAAATTCACTAACTTGATAAAATAAAAATTTTAATTAAAAATCATAATTCGAATACAATAAAAAAATAAAACATATAAATTAGTTACGATACGCTTTATTAAAACAAGGTATTGCCGTACTAATATTAAATATTTTTTAAAAAATTGTTATTTTACTAATAGTTATTAAAGCAACGAATTATCTATAGTAATACAGTGAAATATTCTTTATCTAATTAAGGAAAATTGAAATTTAATATTTTTTTTGTACTGAAAAAATTCATGCTTTATATCATCTACCTTCTTCCCCTTCTTCTAAACTTTCAAGACTATCTCGAGGACTTGGCCTAGATGGACTAGGACGTGCAGGAGATCCAGGAATGTCAATTGGTCCAGAAGATGATAATGCCCCGGACTTATTAATGTGACCAGACTCAGCTTGATTAGATTCAAGATTTTTTTCTGTTGCATCCTATATAAAATATTATGCAATTTTATTATTTTTATAAATTCAAAAATAAATCTGGGAAAACATTTCATTTGCTAGAAACAGAAAATGAAGGATATTTAAATACAGTAAACAATAAAAAAAGAAAAAAATTAAAATTATAAACATAAATATTGTTGAGAACGACGCTAAAATGATAAATGAAAGTCGATCGTTTATACTATAAAAGCAGATAATACATATAATATATATTTATTATCTTTATTATTATTATTTTATCAATATATTTCTTTTGCATCAAATAAAATTGAGAACCTAGAAAAGAACTGTTTCTTGAATATGTTAAAATACATGCATATTAATTTAGTGAATTTGGAGAATCATAACAATGTTGCAACGATATGATAGGAGATACTAGAACCCAAATTTATGAAATTTATGGAATGAAGTAAGAAATGCCAATAATATCGCTCTAAATTTTGAAAATACAAATTTAATTAAAAATTTAAAGAACTCGAATAGACCCTTTAAAGAGTCTCCATGTTATATGCGAGTGTTAGTAATTACATTTATATTTACACGATCACAAGTATTTGTCCATATTAAGTGTTTTTTTTAACAATTTTCCATATCTTGAATTTCCTTTTAATTAATAACTAAATGATTATTATTATAAGATGTTATTCTGTGATTTGACCACCACTTTTTACATTTCCGTGTGGTTCTTAACGTATTTTTTGAACTGAGGACGAACAGAAGTATCCAATAATGGAATAAAATACATGTACAAATATAAGTAATGTTATATGTTATGTAAGATAATAATTAAGCATATCAAAAACTTACGTGAAATTCATCCTCTGAAAATTCCGATTCGAATGGCAAATCGTAAGATGTATCCAGGTTCATTGAATTTTGTATCCTCATGATCCAAGACATATCGCCTGTGGGTCTCCTCACGTAAATTTCTGCCCATCCTTGACACCAGCAAGCACAAGGTAGATATTCCTCTTGTTTATCTGAGCTCATCAGTTGCTCAAGCTTATATGATTCATTTTGTTGATGCTTGCCTATCATCTACATTATGATACTGCAAATCTAAGTACAAAATATTACAATGTTTTATATTTTTTTTTCTTTTTTGGAACAACATCGACTGTTGAATAACCAATTTCTAAAACATCATGAGTTTTTCCTGTTTCATCAAGTCTCTCCTCCAACTCTGTGGCAACTACCTTGCAAACTATAAAAAAAAAAAATTTTATTAATTACAAATTCTCAAATTATTTATTCAAATAATTTAAATACATCTAAACTCAAACCTTCGCATTTACCATTATACTTGACGCCTTCTCGTTCATCAGTTCCACAATAAACAATATTTATTAATAAATAAGTAAATAAAAAAAATTGTAACATGTTTGTTACAAAATTAAACACATGTAATCTTCAAAAAATTTCAAATATAAGATAAACTCAGTTTCTTCCAAGTGAATAAAATTTTCTATTTCTATTATTTTTCTATTGTTTATGTACTAAACATAAAATCAAAAAATAATAAGATGAAAATTTATGTAATGTAATTTTTTTTATAGGCTAATATAACATCGGTATCAAAGAATTGGTGGCAGAGCAAAAAATATTAATTTAAATCAAACAGTTCTGATTGGATAATTTTGTTATTTTACCTCTTAATCTGGTTATAAACATTAAGCTACGATTGCAACAAGACAGAATAAAGTCGGACATATTGTAGGAGTTACACATGTGAATATTGGAATATGTAACTTGATAAATCAAATGCAAACTATAAAATAAATTGAATAATTAAATTTTGATATTTCTATTGTTAATATAAGCATTTTAGTTAAACTTTAAATATATTCTTGAAATATACGATTTTATTAAAATTGATATTTAAAATATTAAGATTTTGTTAAACTATATGGTTATCATTAATTTTATGTAATGAAAGAAATGTTATTGTATACATTTTATTTTATACATTATTTATTTTAATAATTGTTTGTACACATATAATCTGATAAATTATGTGAATAATAATGAGGGTTATAAGACAAAAATTTGAACAGAATGTGCATTAAAAAAAAAAAAATTTTAAGCCCATGTTATGTATACAAATACATTTATTTATATATATGTTGATAAACTTAAACTAATAAATGATTAATAAATAAATGTTTAATACATGAATTTGCATAAGTTGAATGTCTAGAAATATTATAGAATATTCAAAAAAAAAAAATTAAACTTATGATTACAAAATTTATTTTGAAAATAATTTCATAAAATTGACACATTAAGAATAATAAAATGTTACTACCATAAAATTATATTATTATGCAAATAATACAAAGACAAATACAAATAATTCATAAAAAATTATCATTAATTTAAACAGTTTAGAGTAATCCTAAATGATTCTCATTAAAAATTAAATCATCCGTTATTAATAAATTACAAAGAATAATTATTTTTTATTTAGAGGATTATAGTTCATGAATAAATCTGTTAAATGAATTTGCTCATACATAAATAAAATAATAATTAAATTAAATTAAAATAATATATAAAAATCGAATTAATTAATGAATATAGCCTTAAGTAGTTTTAATTATCTAAAACAAATATACAAATTTTAATGCACAAGTGACAATGAAAACGTAATAAAAAAATTTTGATATGCAATTATATCGTCAACAAATTGTTGAATTCCATATATTGTTAATAATTATCGATTTTTTACGTAAACATATAAACATCTCGATTCCCTTAATTCAAAGATCTTTGCTCTTTATCTCCTTCATTTTTTTTATTTTTCTCGCTCTCATTTTCTATGCGTCTTTCTTGAAAAAGATCTACGCATGATTATTAATTTTGTTACATGTCTGCCGTGATCAATATATTCCCTTGGCGCTGGATCATTTTTGCGATAAATAAAAAAGGAGCACCTTAGGTGTTTTTCAAAAACTTTACTAGATCAATGGGTCGTCGTGTGACCAGGATCCAATGAAATCATACGATCACAAGAGGATAATCTACAGGAAATCCAGATTCGCTCGGTCGGCCTGCGGGGCTATCCTGGCAGATCTGGTGAATCGACGTGAGAGCTCGACCTGGGATATGGGCAACTGAGCACTTCCGGGATAATTTAACAATTAAATTTTGACTTTTTTTACACCGGGGATGTTTTGGTCGAAATTAATCAGTACTTCTTGGCTTCTACCTTCTTCAGCAAGAAGAATAAATTTTATGTGAAAGACTAAAGGTTTTTGGGAAAAACTAAATTAGCCGTGGAAAAAATAGTGAGCGCATAAAGAGAACGAAACATAAAATTCCGGAAAATTAATCAACAAAATAACAGTGAAGTCGTGGTGAATAATTAGGCGAAGCAACAAAATTGTCACTCTAAATCTGTACGTCTAAAAGCGAATGAGTCCGACGAGAATTTCATTTCTAGAAAAAACTATCCACTCAATTTTAGTCATATTTTTTGTATTTTCTAATCAATCATCATCTTGTCGTCATCTCACTTTTACCCATAGTTTAAGTTTATTTATTTCTTATCGTTTTCAACAAGGAACCAGTAAACATTTGCATTCCAACATTAGTAACAACTGACATTTTTAATAAAATCATACAATCGTTTAAGCCAAGCTATCTTAAAAATTAACAAAATTATCAATACTTACGTACAGATTTATGTATAAATATTTATTAATAATAAACATATAACAATGCAATGAAATGTAAAATGGTGGTAAAGAATAAATCACATACATTGTTTTCGCAGACAAGAGTAATGTTAAATCATTGTCGATTAAATTAAATATTAAATTTAATTTGAGGTATTAATTGCTTTCTTGATTGTTCGCCATGTTAATTGGATCAGTAAATGCAAAGGAAATATGTAAATAATGTATTTTATTAATTTATAAATAATAAAAATTATTTTTGTTTCGAATTATTAAAATTTATTACACTTTTAACGACCATATATTCATTTTACATTGATATATTTTATCCTAATACAATTTGGAAATCACAAGTTCTACTTTTAAAAGATATGATAATATCAATGAGTCCTCACATGTTTTTATTAAATACATTTATTAACAGCCATTGTTAAAATTATAATTTTCGATCATTTAATTTGTCCTAACAGATTGAAACCTATACTTATATTTATTGATCTTCTAAATGGTTTTCGGTCAACAAGTAATAATTAAACATCAAATTATTTCAAATGTTCAGTATATCAAGTTTACGTATAATATATATATTAATTACTAATAACAAATTGTATTTGTAATTTCCGCAAATTTACATTTTTTTTCAAAAAGTTGAAAAGGTATGTCTATTTGCATATTGAAATGTGATTTCCGAAACGCACATAGAGACAAAGACTATTGTTGAGGAATATTTTAAATTACAATTAAAAAAAAATGTTAGTGTTGCATAAATTAAAGCAAGCAAAACGAAGGAAAGTACATGATGTTTATATATACAACTAAATATGACAAATAAATAATTCATTTCAGCTCCAACTTCTATAGTCATTTATCATGTAAATATATAAAAAATTAAACAATATTGATAATTATAATTTATCATCTAGAATACTCTATTCAATATTACACCTTACAAATATGTTTATATACACTATTACAATAATTATATAAAGTAATTATTCCAACTATGATTAATAAGAACTATTATTTAATATAAAAAATTGTTATCCAAATTATTAAAATTTGAAGAAAAAACTTATTTTGATAATTATAATTAATATTGTAAGCCAGCTGTAGAATAAAATAATAGTACAGTATTTATATTATCTTATTTATTATTATCATCGTGTCATATTCTTTATTCAGAGATTTAATTAGTAGTCCTCGATCGTGCGTATATTAATTTTTATCATTTTTGTGTGAATTACAATGTACATACTTCAACAATATTTAAAGCTGTAATCAGATTTTGCAAATCACTGTTACTTAAGTAAGTTGATATTTTTTCAAAACAGGTATATGGTAACTGATGATAAATATTAAAGTAGTTAATGAAAATATCATTACACTCTTTCAGTAACTCATATCTTCTCATACCCTCTCGAATGTTACATTCTATTCTGCTCGAGTATATTGGAAATTTTATTTTATAGTTATCTGAATTAGATATCTCAATTACATTTTTATTTCTCATATATATTGCCAAAGATTTTTTATTTTTTGTCAAGATATCATAAAACGAGATATTAGTGTCATTAATCATCTCACTCTTGATTCTTGATAATTCCTCCGCACATGCATTCTTAAATTCACACATACATTAATCCATTAATTCTAAAATTTTTTCACTTACATATAAATTGGCAGTTTTCAATTTTATACTGTGATGTAGAAGAAATTTATAATCAGGGTGATACGGCTCGTCTACAAACCCATTTAAAACCTCAGTAGCAGGTGTATTGCCATATTTATTGGCAATATTCATATCAGCTCCATATGTCAGAAGAGTCTCTATTAGTTCTAATTTACGCGAACTAATTGGAAAGTGCAAAGCCGTCGTACCATCAACAGTTTCATCATTAATATTAGCACCTGCTTATAACAATAATTTTACAAACTCTACATTGTATTGCTGAACTGCCATATGCAGTGCTGTTAGTCCACCTTTTCTCTTAGCATTTACATCAATTTTATCATGGAAAAGATTTCTATCAATATCTTCTTCTTTTCCTTGAACAGAGTCTCAAAGTGACTCGCTTTCAGATTTAAATTTAGTATCAACATTTACATTACCATACGAATGAATTTGTAGAACATATATTCTTGTATTCGAAGCAGAACAATGCAGTGTCACTATTATTTGTTTGAGTAAATATATTAGCACCTTCATTAAGAAGCAATTTAATGATTTCTACTTGAATTTGAGGGTCAATACTTAGATAATCACAAAAAATAGAATGTAATGCAGTTTTTCCTTAATAATCAATAATACGAAAATTATCATCATATTTCATGAGAATTTCGAGAACATATACCCACCCTTCTAAAGCAGTAATATTAAGTGGTGTTTCACCACCTTTACTTAAAACATCTACAACAGCTCCTTTATTAAGTAACAATTTAACAATTTCTTCATTAATTTCAGGAACTGCAGGCATATTCATTTCAGTGTAATGTAATGCAGTATATCCATTTTTATCACTAATGTTAACATTAGCATTATATTCCAAGAGAATTTTGACAATATTTATACACCCTTTTAAAGCAGCAATATGAAGTGGTGTTTCACCACATGTTCATTGAGCATTTACATCAGCTCCCTTACTAACAAATAACTTAATAATTTCTTGTTGCAATTTCGGATCTGTTTTCTCCAGCAAAAATATATAATGCAATGGAGATCTTTCAGATTTATCACTAATGTTAACATTAGCATTATATTCCAAAAGTGTTTTGACAATATTTACAATTGCATTTTTAGCAGCAATATGAAGTGGTGTTTCACCATATGTAGTTCGAGCATCTACATCAGCTCCGTTCTTAAGTAACAATTTAACAATTTCTTCATTACTTTCAGGATCTGCACGTTTCTTCATTATAGTGAAATGTAATGCAGTTTGTCCCATTTTATCACTAATGTTAACATTAGCATTATATTCCATGAGTGTTTTGACAATATTTACATATCCATTTGAAGCAGCAATATGAAGTGGTGTTTTACCATCTCTAGTTTCAGCATCTACATCAGCTCCTATCTTAAATAACAAATTAACAATTTCTTTAATAATTTCAGGATCTGCATTTTCATTCATTACAGTGTAATGTAATGCAGTTTGTCCCATTTTATCACTAATCTTAACATTAGCATTATATTCCAATAGAATTTTTACAATATTTACACTTCCATCTTCAACAGCAATATGAAGCAGTGTTTTACCATCTTTACTTTTAGCATCTACATCAGCTCCGTTCTTAAGTAACAATTTAATAATTTCTTCATTAATTTCAGGCTCTGCACTTTTATTCATTACAGTGTAATGTAATGCAGTTTCTCCATCTTTATCACTAATGAAAACATCAGCATTATATTCCAAGAGAATTTTGACAATATTTACAAATCCGTTTTTAGCAGCAAAATGAAGTGGTGTTTTACCATATTTAGATTGAGCATCTACATCAGCTCCTTTCTTAAGTAACAATTTAAAAATTTCTTCATTAATTTCAGGCTCTGCACTTATATTCATTACAGTGTCATGTAATGCAGTATTTCCTTCAAAACCACTAATGAAAACATCAGCATTATATTCCAAGAGAATTTTGACAATATTTACACACCCATTTAAAGCAGCAATATGAAGTGGTGTTTTACCATATTTAGTTTTAGCATCTACATCAGCACCTTTCCTAAGTAACAATTTAACAATTTCTTCATTAATTTCAGGATCTGCACTTTTATTCATTACAGTGTAATGTAATGCAGTTTGTCCCATTTTATCACTAATCTTAACATTAGCATTATATTCCAATAGAATTTTTACAATATTTACACTTCCATCTTCAACAGCAATATGAAGCAGTGTTTTACCATCTTTACTTTTAGCATCTACATCAGCTCCGTTCTTAAGTAACAATTTAATAATTTCTTCATTACTTACAGGACCTGCACATTTATTCATTACAGTGTAATGTAATGCAGTTTCTCCATCTTTATCACTAATGAAAATATCAGCATTATATTCCAAGAGAATTTTGACAATATTTACACACCCATTTAAAGCAGCAATATGAAGTGGTGTTTTACCATATTTAGTTTTAGCATCTACATCAGCACCTTTCCTAAGTAACAATTTAAAAATTTCTTCATTAATTTCAGGATCTGCACTTTTATTCATTACAGTGTAATGTAATGTAGTTAGTCCCATTTTATCAATAATGTTAACATCAGCATTATATTCCAATAGAATTTTGACAATATTTACATATCCCTTTTCAACAGCTAAATGAAGTGGTGTTTGACCATATTTAGTTTGAGCATCTACATCAGCTCCTTTCTTAAGTAACAATTTAACAATTTCTTCAAGAATTTCAGGATCTGCACTTTTATTCATTACAGTGTCATGTAATGCAGTATTTCCTTCAAAACCACTAATGAAAACATCAGCATTATATTCCAAGAGAATTTTGACAATATTTACAAATCCGTTTTTAGCAGCAAAATGAAGTGGTGTTTCACCATCTTCAGATTGCGTATCTACATGAGCTCCTTTACTAAGAAGCATTTTAATAATATTTTCTTTAGTTTCAGGATCTGCATTTTTATTCATTACAGTGTAATGTACTGCAGTTTGTCCCATTTCATCACTAATGTTAACATTAGCATTATATTCCAATAGAATTTTTACAATATTTACATATCCCTTTTCAACAGCTAAATGAATGGGTGTTTGACCATATTTAGTTTGAGCATCTACATCAGCTCCTTTCTTAAGTAACAATTTAAAAATTTCTTCAAGAATTTCAGGATCTGCATTTTCATTCATTACAGTGTAATGTAATGCAGTTTGTTCCATTATATCACTAATGTTAACATTAGCATTATATTCCAAGAGAATTTTGACAATATTTACACACCCATTTAAAGCAGCAATATGAAGTGGTGTTTTATGATCATATATAGTTTTAGCATCTACATCAGCTCCTTTCTTAAGTAACAATTTAACAATTTCATCATTAATTTTAGGATCTACATTGTTAATCATTAGAGTGTAATGTAATACAGTTAGTCCCATTTTATTATAAATGTTAACATTAGCATTATATTCCAATAGAATTTTTACAATATTTACATATCCCTTTTCAACAGCTAAATGAAGTGGTGTTTGACCATATTTAGTTTGAGCATCTACATCAGCTCCTTTCTTAAGTAACAATTTAACAATTTCTTCAAGAATTTCAGGATCTGCACTTTTATTCATTACAGTGTAATGTAATGTAGTTAGTCCCATTTCATCAATAATGTTAACATCAGCATTATATTCCAATAGAATTTTGACAATATTTAAAAATCCATTTTTAACAGCAAAATGAAGTGGTGTTTCACCATATTTAGTTTTAGCATCTACATCAGCTCCTTTCTTAAGTAACAATTTAACAATTTCTTCAAGAATTTCAGGATCTGCACTTTTATTCATTACAGTGTAATGTAATGCAGCTTGTCCCATTTTATCACTAATGTTAACATCAGCATTATATTCCAAGAGAATTTTGACAATATTTAAAAATCCATTTTTAGCAACAAAATGAAGTGGTGTTTCACCATATTTAGTTTTAGCATCTACATCAGCTCCTTTCTTAAGTAACAATTTAAAAATTTCTTCATTAATTTCAGGCTCTGCACTTATATTCATTACAGTGTCATGTAATGCAGTATTTCCTTCAAAACCACTAATGAAAACATCAGCATTATATTCCAAGAGAATTTTGACAATATTTACACACCCATTTAAAGCAGCAATATGAAGTGGTGTTTTACCATATTTAGTTTTAGCATCTACATCAGCTCCTTTCTTAAGTAACAATTTAACAATTTCATTATTAATTTTAGGATCTGCATTGTTAATCATTAGAGTGTAATGTAATACAGTTACTCCCATTTTATTATAAATGTTAACATTAGCATTATATACCAATAGAATTTTTACAATATTTACATATCCCTCATCAACAGCTAAATGAAGTGGTGTTTGACCATATTTAGTTTGAGCATCTACATCAGCTCCTTTCTTAAGTAACAATTTAACAATTTCTTCAAGAATTTCAGGATCTGCACTATTATTCATTACAGTGTAATGTAATGCAGTTTGTTCCATTATATCACTAATGTTAACATTAGCATTATATTCCAAGAGAATTTTGACAATATTTACACACCCATTTAAAGCAGCAATATGAAGTGGTGTTCTACCATATTGAGTTTTAGCATCTACATCAGCACCTTTCCTAAGTAACAATTTAACAATTTCTTCATTAATTTCAGGATCTGCACTTTTATTCATTACAGTGTAATGTAATGTAGTTAGTCCCATTTCATCACTAATGTTAACATCAGCATTATATTCCAATAGAATTTTTACAATATTTACATATCCCTTTTTAACAGTTAACTGAAGTGGTGTTTGACCATATTTAGTTTGAGCATCTACATCAGCTCCTTTCTTAAGTAACATTTTAACAATTTCTTCAAGAATTTCAGGATCTACACTTTTATTCATTATAGTGTAATGTAATGCAGCTTGTCCCATTTTATCACTAATGATAACATCAGCATTATATTCCAAGAGAATTTTGACAATATTTACAAATCCGTTTTTAGCAGCAAAATGAAGTGGTGTTTCACCATCTCTAGTTTCAGCATCTACATCAGCTCCTATCTTAAATAACAAATTAACAATTTCTTTAATAATTTCAGGATCTGCATTTTCATTCATTACAGTGTAATGTAATGCAGTTTGTCCCATTTTATCACTAATGTTAACATCAGCATTATATTCCAAGAGAATTTTGACAATATTTATAAATCCATTTTTAGCAACAAAATGAAGTGGTGTTTTACCATCTCTAGTTTCAGCATCTACATCAGCTCCTATCTTAAATAACAAATTAACAATTTCTTTAATAATTTCAGGATCTGCATTTTCATTCATTACAGTGTAATGTAATGCAGTTTGTCCCATTTTATCACTAATGTTAACATCAGCATTATATTCCAAGAGAATTTTGACAATATTTATAAATCCATTTTTAGCAACAAAATGAAGTGGTGTTTTACCATCTCTAGTTTCAGCATCTACATCAGCTCCTATCTTAAATAACAAATTAACAATTTCTTTAATAATTTCAGGATCTGCATTTTCATTCATTACAGTGTAATGTAATGCAGTTTGTCCCATTTTATCACTAATGTTAACATTAGCATTATATTCCAATAGAATTTTTACAATATTTACACTTCCATCTTCAACAGCAATATGAAGCAGTGTTTTACCATCATTACTTTTAGCATCTACATCAGCTCCGTTCTTAAGTAACAATTTAATAATTTCTTCATTACTTACAGGACCTGCACATTTATTCATTACAGTGTAATGTAATGCAGTTTCTCCATCTTTATCACTAATGAAAACATCAGCATTATTTTCCAAGAGAATTTTGACAATATTTACAAATCCGTTTTTAGCAGCAAAATGAAGTGGTGTTTTACCATATTTAGTTTTAGCATCTAGAGCAGCTCCTTTCTTAAGTAACAATTTAAAAATTTCTTCATTAATTTCAGGCTCTGCACTTTTATTCATTACAGTGTCATGTAATGCAGTATTTCCTTCAAAACCACTAATGAAAACATCAGCATTATATTCCAAGAGAATTTTGACAATATTTACAAATCCGTTTTTAGCAGAAAAATGAAGTGGTGTTTTACCATATTTAGTTTTAGCATCTACATCAGCACCTTTCCTAAGTAACAATTTAACAATTTCTTCATTAATTTCAGGATCTGCACTTTTATTCATTACAGTGTAATGTAATGCAGTTTTTCCTTGATTATCACTAATTTTAACATCAGCATTATATTCCAAGAGAATTTTGACAATATTTACAAATCCGTTTTGAGCAGCAAAATGAAGTGGTGTTTCACCATCTTCAGATTGCGCATCTACATGAGCTCCTTTACTAAGAAGCATTTTAATAATATTTTCTTTAGTTTCAGGATCTGCACTTTTATTCATTACAGTGTAATGTAATGCAGTTTTTCCTTGATTATCACTAATTTTAACATCAGCATTATATTCCAAGAGAATTTTGACAATATTTACAAATCCGTTTTTAACAGCAAAATGAAGTGGTGTTTCACCATATTTAGATTGCGCATCTACATCAGCTCCATTCTTAAGTAACAATTTAACAATTTCTTTAATAATTTCACGATCTGCATTTTCATACATTACAGTGTAATGTAATGCAGTTTGTTCCATTATATCACTAATGTTAACATTAGCATTATATTCCATGAGAATTTTGACAGTATTTAAAAAACCATTTTTAGCAACAAAATGAAGTGGTGTTTCACCATATTTAGTTTTAGCATCTACATCAGCTCCTTTCTTTAGTAACAATTTAACAGTTTCTTCATTAATTTCAGGATCTGCACTTTTATTCATTACAGTGTAATGTAATGCATTTTCTCCTTCATTATCACTAATGAAAACATCAGCATTATATTCCAAGAGAATTTTGACAATATGTAAATATCCATTTTTAGCAACAAAATGAAGTGGTGTTTCACCATATTTAGTTTTAGCATCTACGTCAGCACCTTTCCTAAGTAACAATTTAACAATTTCTTCATTAATTTCAGGATCTGCACTCTTATTCATTTCAGTGTAATGTAATGCAGTTTGACCCATTTCATCACTAATGTTAACATCAGCATTATATTCCAAGAGAATTTTGACAATATTTAAAAATCCATTTTTAGCAACAAAATGAAGTGGTGTTTTACTATATTTAGTTTTAGCATCTACATCAGCACCTTTCCTAAGTAACAATTTAACAATTTCTTCATTAATTTCAGGATCTGCACTTTTATTCATTACAGTGTAATGTAATGCAGCTTGTCCCATTTTATCACTAATGTTAATATTAGCATTATATTCCAATAGAATTTTGAGAATATTTAAAAATTCATATTTAGCAACAAAATGAAGTGGTGTTTTACCATATTTAGTTTTAGAATCTACATTAGCTCCTTTCTTAAGTAACAATTTAACAATTTCTTCATTAATTTCAGGATCTGCACTTTTATTCATTACAGTGTAATGTAATGCAGTTTGTCCCATTTCATCACTAATGTTAACATTAGCATTATATTCCAAGAGAATTTTGACAATATTTACACACCCATTTAAAGCAGCAATATGAAGTGGCGTTTTACCATATTTAGTTTTAGAATCTACATTAGCTCCTTTCTTAAGTAACAATTTAACAATTTCTTCATTAATTTCAGGATCTGCACTTTTATTCATTACAGTGTAATGTAATGCAGTTTTTCCTTCATTATCACTAATTTTAACATTAGCATTATAATCCATGAGTATTTTTACAATATTTACAAATCCATTTTGAGCAGCAAAATGAAGTGCTGTCTCACCATCTCTAGTTTTATCGTCTGTGCTGATACCACCTCTTAAAAGTAATGCGACGAACATAAAACTTTGTCTAATTACAGCCACAATAAGTGGAGAACATTTTTTTGATGTGTCTAGTATCTGGCCAGCTGGATGGCTAAGCATTCCTTGCTCGAGACAATGATTTTCATAATACGTTCGTATATTATCACAGCATTGTCGGCCGTTAAATAGTGTTTCATCATTTAGAATAAAGTCTATATATTCTAAATCGCTTGTATGAAATGTTCGGGCACAATAACAATTATTAATTGTCATGGTATAATAGCGAAGATCCGCCTCATTGTCTAATAGAAATTTAATCATTGTTTGGTTTTTATTGATAACAGCAAGTTTAAGTACATCATTTGTATTTTGACATTTATGCGAAAACATATTTAAAAGCATTTTAGCAATTTCTGTGTTCATCCTTTTCGTAGCTAGACATAATAATTCATATATTGTAAGTTCGTTGAAAATTATGTTCATACAATTCATTGTCTGTTTTACTTTTTCTACATTTCCACTACAAACTGCAGAATATAATGGCTCATACATCTTGAACTGATTAACTGATAAGCTTCTATAATATACAAATTTCATTATAAATACAATTATATATAGATGATATATGCTGCAAAAAATAGAATTAAAGAAATTTCAATATAATATTTTAATTACCGTAACTTGTAATTTTTAGTATCGATGACCTTTTAAATTTTCAAGAAATTAAAAATCATTCAATGAACGTGGAGAAAGACTGTTGCTTTGATATTATAATCAAAATAATTCATATACCGAAAATTGTATTATTTATTTTAATTATTTCTCTCTAATTTTATTCTACAGTTTTAAGAAATTCAAATATTGCAAGTCAATTAAATATAATATAACAATCAGTTTTATGCACAAATATTAGAATATTACAGTTGAATATCCAACCTTTGACTGAACTTTATATTCTTATAATTTCTTATTTGCCATTTGACCGATTCTAAGAATTTACTCACTCAAATCCTGGGGTATCGAATTACTTCACCACAATGGCTAATTTTAAATATTTCTCGAGAACCGTTTGTTCGAACGCTTGTTATTATAATTGTAAAATGGAATAGTAAAAAACTTTAATTAATATAAAAATATTTGGTATGTCTCTTGCTTGCGATGCAATTATTGGAATTAAAATTTTGAAAATAATTTAGCAGAGTTTAAAAACAAAAGAACAATTCGATTCGAGACGAATCTTACTTGCAACCACTAAAAACATAGTGGATTATAAGTTTAGATGCCGGAATCTACGGGGAAAAGCATGAAAAAATTCGTGCCGGTTTCCCGCTGGATGAAATGGTTTTCCATTAATTAAGCAAATTTTGACGGAGCATTTTTGTTGAGATCTGCATATGATCAGATTAGGGAGAAGCTAATGAATATCTAATGTGTATTTACGATAAATTGGAATGAGACCAATCGCGTAAATAATACTTCGTAAATTTAGATTTCAAGGTCACATTGCTACCTGGTTATTCGTCCAGTTAATTGAAGTGCAATAAATGGCGTTTTTTTCTTGAAACATCGCAGATCCTAATTACTCGAATCGAATAACAAATCACAAAGACAATACCGCCTTACGATATCATTGGCAGAGATTACTAATAATTAATAATAGAAATTTAAAACTATAAGCTGGTTCACCATTTTATTTCAAGTTCACCTTTTTCTTTAATGTCATTAAAACAAATTATCAATCGTGATATATTATTTCATGAGATTTCGAAAAAATGAAACCGACTTGATTCTAGTTGAAACAGTAAATGTGTCGATTATAAGTTTGACGATAAAAAAATGTGTTTCTGTACAAAAATATTTTTTTATAATGTGTTTCTTTTCATATTTATGTAAATTAATAATTAATGTAATTGCATTTATTTGATATCTTTATTGAATTATCTAACACACAATACCTACACTTTTTATTAATTTAACGGCAAAATGAAAAGCGCTTGTAGTTTAATCAAGTTTTCAAAGTATTTTTTATTCATATAATTTACAATTCATAAATATTATCAAGAAATCTATTTTAAATTGGAGAAATCATGTTTTTTATGTATTATCTAATCATGGAGAAAGTCAAGTTGACTTGAATATTTTTTATTTGAATATAAATTATATGTATAACTACTTATAATGTATTAATGTTATAGAATTTAATTAATAATAATGTAAATATTACTTTTAATATTTGAGCATAAAGTTTTTTTAAATGAAATAAATGAAAATATATTAGTTGTTGGTAAATATAAATAGCAAAAAATTTATTTTAATAATAAATAAATCTATTTCAGTACGATATTTTTCATATACAGTATTTCATACACAGTTACACGAAATCACTATCACTTTTGTTATAAAAACACATCACCTAAGTTGTGAAATCTGTAAAGTCCTGTACAAGGTCATCCACAATTCTTAGTTTGTCCTCTTCTTCTAAAGAATTTTTAATTCCGTCGTCATTTGGATTTTTTCTCAATAATTCTTCAAGAACTCTTTTTCGCAGTCGTTTGATGTGACGAAGTCGTTCTAACCAATTAGATGCATAAGGATTCCTATCTTTCTGCTTTAATGATGAGCAGACCATTGACGCTAACTGCAATAAAAGTAATTTATTAGTTTCGTATAAAATTTAAAAATTATATTACAATACTCTACGTTTGCATCTTGAATTTCCCCATAATAAAAAACTAAATGTTTATTATTATAAAATGATATTCTGCGATTTAACCACCACTTTTTATATTTCCGCGTGGTTCTGAACGTATTTTTTGAACTGAGGACGAACAGAAGTATCCAATAAAGGAATAAAATACATGTACAAATATAAGTAATGTTACAAGTTATTTATTTATTTATTTTTTTTTTTATTTTTTATTGATTTTCGATTTTGTTTTTTTTTTTGATTGTTTATCATCTACTTTATGAGACTGAAAATCTAAGTTTGAGTTTTTCCTGTTTCATCAAGTCTCTCCTCCAACTCTGTGGCAACTACTTTGCAAATGATAAAAAAAAATTTTATTAATTTACAAATTCCCAAATTATTTATTCAAATAATTTAAATACATCTAAACTCAAACCTTCGGATTTATCAGCATATTTGACGCCTTCTCGTTCATCAGTTCCACAATAAACAGTATTTATTAATAAATAAGTAAATAAAAAAAATTGTAACATGTTTGTTACAAAATTAAATAATAATGTATAAACACATGTAATATTCCAAAAATTTCAAATATAAGATACACTCAAATTCGTCCAAGTGAGTAAAATATTCTATTTCTATTATTTGTCTATTGTTTATGTGTTAAATATAAAATCAAAAAATAATAGGATCAAAATTTATGTAATGTAATTTTTTTTATAGGCTAGTATAACATCGGTATCAAAGAATTGGTGGCAGAACAAAAAATTTTAATTTAAATCAAACAGTTCTGATTGGATAATTTTGTTATTTTACCTATTAATCTGGATATAAACATTAAGCTACGATTGCAACTAGACAGAATAAAGTCGGACATATTGTAGTAGTTACACGTTTGAATATTGGAATATGGAACTTGATAAATCAAATGCAAACTATAAAATAAATTGAATAATTAAATTTTAATATTTCTATTGTTAATATGAGCATTTTAGTTAAACTTTAAATATATTCTTGAAATATATGATTTTATTAAAATTGATATTAAAATATTAAGATTTTGTTAAACTATATTGTTATCATTAATTTTATGTAATGAAAGAAATGTTATTGTATACATTTTATTTTATACATTATTTATTTTAATAATTGTTTGTACACATATAATCTGATAAATTATGTGAATAATAATGAGGGTTATGAAACAAAAATTTGAACAGATGTGCATTAAAAAAAAAAAAATTTTAAGCCCATGTTATGTATGCAAATACATTTATTTATATATATGTTGATAAACTTAAACTAATAAATGATTAATAAATAAATGTTTAATACATGAATTTGCATAAGTTGAATGTCTAGAAATATTATAGAATATTCAAAAAAAAAAAATTAAACTTATGATTACAAAATTTATTTTGAAAATAATTTCATAAAATTGACACATTAAGAATAATAAAATGTTACTACCATAAAATTATATTATTATGCAAATAATACAAAGACAAATACAAATAATTCATAAAAAATTATCATTAATTTATCGATTATAAAATTCGAAGTTTTTAAATTAAAAGTCGATAAACAATTGCCTATTTTAACAATAATTAATAGTTACATGCAGTTAGAATAAATGTAGAAAGTGTTCTCACTTGATTTATGCTCATAACGATTAAAATTATATAATAATTATCCGTAAAAACATGACTAAACATTTCACGTTGAATTTTAAGTGTTTTTCTGGATATCATGTAGATTCTAAAAACAATTTTGAATTTTTTTATTATTATAAATAATGCTCAAGATGTACAATAATGTCATATATAAATATATTTAATTTCAAATTTGACTGATATTAACTACTTTCATTCTAAAACAATTATAATTCTGGTCGAAGAAAAGATTAATCTTAAATGATTCTCATTAAAAATTAAATCATTCGTTATTAATAAATTACAATGAATAATTATTTTTTATTTAGAGGTTTATAGTTCATGAATAAATCTGTTAAATGAATTTGCTCATACATAAAGAAAAGAATAAAAAAAAATCGAATTAATTCATTAAAATAGCCTGTAGTTTTAATTATCTAAAAAAATATACAAATTTTAATGCACAAGTGACAATGAAAACGTAATAAAAAAATTTTGATATGCAATTATATCGTCAACAATTTGTTGAATTCCGTATCTTGTGAATAATTATTGATGTTTTACGTAAACATATAAACATCCCGCGTCCTTTAATTCAAACATCTTTGCTCTTTATCTCCTTCATTTTTTTTATTTTTCTCACTCTCATTTTCTATGCGTCTTTCTTGAAAAAGATCTACGCATGATTATTAATTTTGTTACATGTCTGCCGTGATCAATATATTCCCTTGGCGCTGGATCATTTTTGCGATAAATACAAAAAGGAGCACCTTAGGTGTTTTTCAAAAACTTTACTAGTTCAATGGGTCGTCGTGTGACCAGGATCCAATGAAATCATACGATCACAAGAGGATAATCTACAGGAAATCCAGATTCGCTCGGTCGGCCTGCGGGGCTATCCTGGCAGATCTGGTGAATCGACGTGAGAGCTGGACCTGGGATATGGGCAACTGAGCACTTCCGGGATAATTTAACAATTAAATTTAGACTTTTTTTAGACCGGGGATGTTTTGATCGAAATTCATAACATAAAATTTTTTTTTAAATAGGTTATCACACAATAACAAATATTATAAAATTAAATTATATTTTAGTTAACTAATGTAAAATTATTTTAAATAGTACATTGAAGACACGAATAAAATATATTGTAAATATATTATTAATTAAAATAAATGTTTGTTGCTTTTGAAATTAATCAAATAAAATTTAAACTATTTTAATACTTTAATACAATATAATAAAATTAACTATATGATTGAATAGATTATGTTTGAGTCAACTAATGTAAAATTATTTTAAATACAATATTGAAAATATGAACAAAATATATTGTAAATATATTATGAATTTAAATACATGTTTGTCGCTTTTGAAATTATAAATAAATACAAATGAAAATAAATAAAGTATTAAAATATTTATTTATATCAATTTTTTTTTGTTTTTTTAAAAAATTTTTTGATTTATACATATACTTTGTACATGAAAAAATTTTACAAAGTAAATCACACATAACCTTAATGTTTAAGATAATCATTAAATGCATAGTTGAAAAAAAAATAAAACATAAATGATAATGATTTATTTTCTTCTTTTTTGTGTATATTTTTATATATTATATAATTATAATGCATTCAATAGTATTACAATATATTTATAATACAATTAGAACATAATTGATATAAGTATAACAACAAAAAATTGCAATTAAAAACAAAACATTGCATTTTGTTTGTATATGAATAATCTGCAAAAAAACTGTCAACTAATCAAAGCATTGGAATAGACAAAATCCAATGTGATGGTCCATTCGTCAACTGTAAGCCCATGTTTTGAAGAAATACTACACCATAATTAACTACACCTTCTGTCTCTTTCTCCCAAATGAATTCATTCGATCTTTACAATCATTTCAGCTAATTCGTAATCTCCCTGACTCCCTGACTGTCGCTGTCTCTTTTTCTTGTTCTTTCATTCGCGCGCTCTCTCTCACTCTCACTCTCGCTCTCATAAATAATAGGTTCATAATTTTTAATTCTCTTGACGATGGAAAATTCTTAGCTTTTACAGGTAAGTACTATAAACCCTTACCTGTGCAACCAATAAATGTGCACTGAAAATGTATATAAATGTAGGCAAATAACATACAAACATTCTATTGAAACTTTAAATATAAAACACGTAACGAAATACAAAAATACTATGGAAAATGTATGAACTTAAACAAGTAAGAATAAACGCAGGTAGACAAAATTATATATAAATAATCCACAATTTTTAATACAGTATTTTTTTGATATTTTAATTATAATAATAAAATAATTATTAAAATTATAATTATTAAATGTATTAAATAATATTTTATTTGCAAATAAAAGTTTGTATATTAATTTGAAACTGCGTTAATATTTACAGATTCTTTCAAAAGCAAAGTGAAAGTACAACTCATACTTTTCTTATTCTATTTTAGCCCACGGTCAAAAATTTCAAAATTATAAATTATCTGTACCGATCTTTTGTTTTGAACAAATACAATATTTCTACAAACTTTCTAAAACTTCAAACTTGAACCGATTTTATAATGTCAACCCTGGTGCATTTTCTCTTAATTTCAAAATGTGCAGGTAACATTTGCACAAAGTTAAGGAAAAAGCTAGTTTCACGAAATTGTAATTTAGTTGACAGTAACTTTGGAGAGCTTGCGAAGTGCAAATGCATTGCTTCAATAATCGCAAAGCTATTTTTTGAAAAAACGTGATAAATACAGTTTTGATAAATACAGTTTTAGTCATTTTGAAAAGTGGTTTTTTTAATAATAATAATTCAGTGGAAGTATGATTTATTACACAAAAATAATAATATTTAATGTATATTATAAAATACTTATTAAAAATGTCTCCAGGAAGAAAAAAGTACAGTTGTAAAATGTTTTGGTGTAAAAATGCATATTATACCAATATTATTCAAGAAAACTACAAAAATAAAAAATTTATATTTTACCAAGACAAGAAACAATTCGACAAAAATGGATAAAACTTGTGGCAGTACTTCACCAACAAAATTATCAAAAAAAGGAGCATTTTATTCCTGCAGATTACAAAAACCAAGAAAACTTATTACTTAATTGGAGCGCAGTGCCAAAAAAGTTTTTAATCCAATAATAATGAAAATAGCAACTTACGTGAAGACGAAACAACAACACATGAAAATACAACATCACCTGGTGCAGCGGAGAATCATGAAATTTTGTTAAACGAGGCAGCCACTGGAGAGAGGAGTGACATCGACCCATCCGAAGCAACGACATCGGCGCATAATTACGACACCAAGAGCACGCGTGAACGAGGTATCGCTGAAAATAACATATTAAAAGACATTTCAAAAGTTCTAAAATATTAACTTAAATAAACACGTCATAAATTAATTTAACACCAAAAAAAAAATTATGCACACTATCCATCGTTATACACAAAAACAATTATGTATATTACGTAAAAAGTTAAAAGATAATACACAAGAATTGGCAAAATTAAAAAAATTATATGCAAACGGCGTGTTTATTAATTGTAAAATATCAATTTGACGCTGTGCTTTTCCCTGTGATTAATATAATTATGAAATAAAATAATTGTTAGGTTTAAATAAAATATAAGTAAATTAATTATACTTCCCAGACTGTTTATTTATTTATACAATCAAATATATATATTCTTTCAAATAAAGAGTACCGGAAAACTTTCTTTAGCGCGTGCTCAAAGAGAAATGTCCTCAAAAAAATTTTAACTTCGATCTCGGCCGAAATTTTCCCCTACTCCTTGTACATTTGTTTTATTATTATTCTAAAATTTTAAAATGCTCGCTTACATATTGATATACGATAACTTAATGCTACGTGGCATAAAAAATCTCCCGTCTGGGTTTCGGGAGGAAAAAGCCTTTATATCTAATATTACAAAACAATTTACAATTCAATTACAATTAACACATTCTCCTTGTTAAATATTACAAAATTATTCAAATGAGTTTCTTTATAACGTTCATGCCTTATCTCTGAAACGTTATCCTTTTCCCCGATTTTTCTTTACGAAAATATACGTCTATATTTATCTATAGACGCGATACCGCCTTGCATCGCGCCGAGGTTTCGAACTCGCACGACGCCCCATTGAAACCTCACCGACGTATATCGCATGACGCCCCAATACGTCGGTTTTCTACGGGGAAAATCACCCGAAACTCATTTTTATCAATTATTATTTATTCCAAAGTCAACATTCATAAACATCATTTGACTCGCATAACTTTGTATTTATTTTCGCGCAGCTTGATCTTAACATCTAAATTTACTTAAAAATATCTTAAATGTTATATATTTAATCAGTCATATTAATGCTTGAAAATTGTACAAAAATAAAAAAAATTGAGATTTATCGGTACGTATTTATGATAATTGTAGTATATAAAATATAATTACTAATTAAATTACATGCTTTATCGAGTTTTGCGAGCAAAAACCATGTAAAATATTTTTAAATTTAACAAGTAGTAATAAAGATAACAAATTTTATATTTATGATTTATTCAGTCACATTAATATTGAAAAAAATTTAAATTTTATGTCATTCAATTTTATTAACAGTCAAATACGAAATTTTAATAAATCATCAACCGGTAAACGTTTTACTATGAATGACAAAATATTAGCTTTAGCTAAGCATAAAAGATCGCCGAAATTGTTTAAGTATCTAAGGCTGCATTTTGAGTTACCGTCGAAAACGACTTTAAAATCATTTTTAAGTGCAATACCTTTCGAAACTGGCATAAATGAATGCTTAATTAATTTATTAAAAATAAAAGTTCAGCATTTGAAGCCACATGAAAAAGTTTGCTCGCTTCAATTTGATGAAATTCATATAAAATCATCTGTATATTTTGCAGAAAAAAAAAAAAATAGGTGTTGAAGATTTCGGCGAATTGGGCCGAACCGGAAAATTAGCTAACAAAGCTCTGGTTTTTATGTTAAGAGGATTAAACAAAAATTGGAAGCAAGTGTTAGCGTATTATTTTTCGTTCAGCTCAATTAGCGCTGAAAATTTAAAACTTATTATATGTCAATTAATAAATGTAGTAAATTCAGTGGACCTGAAAGTTGTGGCTACCATTTGCCATAAAGGAAAGACACAACTTTGAGCGTTACGACAATTATGTGAAGAGACGGTTGGTATAAAAAATTCTCATTATTTTCTTTTCAAAAATAAACCGGTTTATATAATTTTCGATGTGCCTCATCTGCTAAAGAATACGCGGAATGCCCTTATTAATAATAAAATTATTTTTGAGGAGTTTAACATTTTAAATAACGAAATTGAAGTATTATTTACTGTACAAAAAGACGCGCAAATTAAATACACTAAAAAAGCCGTGAAGTTAAATGAACTTGAACCGTTTAAAATTGTGCACCGTTTAAATATAAATAGTTTTAACTTTGCCGATTCTTATCTGAAAATGAAGGTGAAAGTGGGAGTCCAACAGCTTTCCTATACAATGGCAACGACGATTCATTTTTACTGTAAGAATGACGAGTTGCCTCCAGAGGCTGAACAAACAGCCGAATTTATTCAAATTATTGATTCTTTTTTTGACTCTTTAATTAGCTCTAGTTCTACTGCCCCTGGCATTAGATCTATTTACAAAGCAGCTCTTACTGCACATTCACCTCGTTTTCAGTTTTGGTCTGATGTACTTGAGCAAATAAGTTCCTGGAAAATAATAAGTTTAGAAAATAATGAAGATAAAACTAAAAGTTTTTCTTTCTTAAGGGGGTGGGTTACAACAATAAAATCTTTAAAATCATTATGGGGTGATTTAAAAAAAGAATTTAATTTACATTTTTTATGCTTGAGATCTTTAAATCAAGATGCAGTAAAGAACTTATTTTGCCAAGTAAGCCAGCATGGAACGATGAACACAAATCCAACTTGTAATCAATTCATCGCTGCTTTAAAAAATTGTAGGTTGAATAACTTAGATTTTTTTATTAGTAAAGATAGCAATTGTGAAGACGATAATTATAAATTGTTGTACAATTTGCAATCATTGGTAAAAAATGTTGAAAAACAAAATGATGAAAGCAGCGATGATGATGAAAAGGAGGATAGTTAGCTCTATGATCAAATATGTGATTATATTGATCTAGAGAATGAATGCATGAATACAAGTATAAATGAGAATGATGAAAGTGTGATAAAATATTTTGATGATAGGACTGACAATAAAGCACTAGCTTATGTTGCCGGATATTTGTTAAAAAAATGAAAATAGAAAAACATGAATGCCTTGATTGTGGTAAGTTTTTATATTCGGATGTTTTATCAAATGAGCATGAGTTGATGAGATCAAAAGAAATGTTGGATAATGAACCGCATTTAAATTATCCATCTAAAAATTTTTATAAATTATTGTTAGAGTTACATATAAAATTATACCAATATTTAAATAAAAAAAAAGTAAAGTAGTTGATTTTGACAGCTTTAAAATATTTTGTTTAGAGTCAATAAAGAATCAGTATGATTTTTGTAAAAAACATGATACATTTCATAAAATTTTAAATGAAACTCTACCATTTCCTTTTAACAAATACTGTAGAGACATTAATAAAAGCATTGAAAAAAATATTAAAAGTCATGGCCTATTCAGAAAAATGAAAACTTTTTATAATAAATAACATTTAAAATATTATTAATTATAATTAGTATTGTATGCATGGTATTATTTAATAAATTAGCAATAAAATCACATATTTAATTTAAATTATAATTTATAATTTCTTAATTTATAATTTAACCATAAGCTCAAATAAATTATACATATTATATTGAATTTTAATGTATTTAATAATGTAGTAATAAACTTGTTTTCATTAATTTGTAATGTAATTATTATGAGTTCAATTAAAATATAGTGTGCATAATAATAGTTTCATGTATTTATTTGTAAATATCAAAAAAACATACAATAAATAATAAATATGATTATGTATACATACTGCTGTACAGTTATTATTAGTTGTGTATTATTATTAATTTTTATTGTCTGTTTTTTCCTAGTTTTCTAAGATGACCTCGTTAATGTTTGTATGATATTTTGTTGAAATTTATTGGAATTTTTATTGTTTTGATATAAGGATTACTGGGCAACTAAAAAACTGTAACACAAAAGTTATTAAATTGTATCAATTCAATGTTAAAGCAGGCTTATTATAATTATATATATATACATGATAATGATATATTTTAATTAAATATATATAGAAATAAACATGTATTTACATTACATAATATATTTATAAAAGTAGTATGCATAATTATATAAAATATATGTAGAAATTTATATATACATTTTTGAAAATACATCAATATGTATATCATTATTGAAAAATATACGTACATCATATATAATTAAAACGAAGTTATAAAAATATATATTATGTTAAATAAAACACTTATTGTTAATATTAAAACAACAATGTAAGAAAAAGAAAATGATTTATCATTTGAAAATGTAGAAACTATTATTATAAAATATGTACACCAATAATATGGTTATTACAAAATAATAATTATTTATTAAACAGCAAGATAAAAGATTATTTCAACTAAATATAAATTGTTATATGAATTGTTATATTTATCAGATATATTATTACTAATTAATGTAATTGTAAAAATATTATTGAAATTAAATTTATGAAAGTTCATACCTCAAATTTTTATTTCTTCTTTTAGTATACTGTTTCTTTGTTAAATTTGTTTCCTCTTCTATTTCTTTTTATTAATTTTAATTTTTTATGTAGATTTTATATACATAAAATTAAAATAAATGTTTTGTTTGGTATAAACACTCACTGCTCAGTGATGACTAAATACACATTATTAGCCATAATGAATAAAATTAAAACGCGAATAATTTTAAAACATTTACAAAAGAAAGAAGATTTGAATGTCTCGCATTGTGTTTGGAAATAATATCATCAAGTTTTTCGTTTCACCAGGATCAGCTCACGAAAATGGCATCAGGGCAACAGAAAGGTACAGGCCGCTTAAAATTTTTGGTCAAAGTCGTGGCACATTTGTTGCCAGTTCTCCCATTTAAAGTTGACCCCCCCTGATATATATGTTAATTTATAAAATATATATACATATATATTTTATAAATTGTAATATACTTATATGTTATATATGTAAAACACCATATGCATATATAATTAAATAATAACAATATTATAAATAACAAAAATCTTTAAATATAAAAGCTTATTCCTACACCGCATACATGTAATTGAATATTTAAGATAAATTTTAAATTATATTATTTTTACAAAAACATTTACTGTTAAACATAATTACTTACCAATAAAATTTGTGTCATTTATATTGATTTTTGAAACACCTTATTGAATCTCATCCGCATCACTGCTTATTTTTATTTTTTACTATAAAATATTGTTAATATCGAGTTATAAATCTCCTCATTGTCCTTCATTCGCATTATTTTATTTTTATTCAATAAAATAAAAATCAATTCTAAATTCACTCACAGTCACATTTTAATAACATTGTAGTTGATTGAATTAGTGAAGAGATACTCCTGGTTTCCCCGGGTTTTTCTAATTGCACAACTGAGATCTGCTTATTATCAGATTAGGGAGAAGCTCATGAATATCTAATGTGTATTTCCGATAAACTGGAATGAGACCAATCGCGGGCACTTCGTAAATTTAGATTTCAAGGTCACATTTCCACCTGGTTATTCGTCTAGTTAATTGAAGTGCAATAAATGGCGTTTTTTTCCTGAAAAATCACAGATCCTAATTACTCGATTGAAATTACAAATCACAAGGACAATACCGCCATACGATATCAATAGCAGAGATTATTAATAATTAATAAAAGAAATTTAAAACTATAAGCTGTTTCTCCATTATATCTCAAGTTCACCTTTTGTTTATAATCTAAGTAAAAAAAATTATCAATCATGATATATTATTTCATGAGATTACGAATAAATGAAAGTAACTTGATTCCAGTTGAAATAGTAACTGTGTTGATTATAAGTATGACGATAAAAAAATGTGTTTCTGTACAAAAAATATTATTTTATGTTTGTGTTTGTAATCAAATTTATGTAAATTAATAATTAATTTAATATAATTGCATTTATTTGATATCTTTGTTGAATTATGTAACATACAATATCTACACTTTTTATTAATTTAACGGCAAAATAAAAAGCGCTTATAGTTTAAAAAACTTTTCAAAGTATTTTTGATTCATATAATTTACAATTCAAAAATATTATCAATAAAACTATTTTGAATAGGACAAACCAATTTTTTTCGCTATTATCTGATTATGGTGAAAGTAAAGTTAATTTGAATATGAAGTATATATATAACTATATATAATGTATTAACATAGTAGAATTTAATTAAAAATAAAGTAAATATTACTTTTAGTAATCCTTTAGAAATATGCCTTTCAAAATTTAGGATTAATTTTAAAAGGCTTCAAAGTGTAAAATTTAACATCAATACATAGACTACCGATTTGTTTTATTTAATAAAATAAAACGATTTGATTTATCATATAATATTATAAATGTGTTTTCATGAAATTAAATATTTTGTAATTTTTACAGTCCAACTTGTTAAAATATTGTAATTATCGATTTAAAACTTCACACTCAGTCGCTTGGATTTACAAAGTCTCTTAATTTTTCTTTATTTTTAATAGAAAATTATTTTTTCGCTATCGTTTAAAGTTTATCCAAACTTTGATACCTTATTTTTATAGAACTTGGATATGAAATCAAGTTTAATCATTATTTCTTTAAATTTTTCACGTTGTAATTGTATACCCAACAAATCGATCATTTATTGATTTTGTTTTATTTTAATTATTTGCGTCAGTATATAAAATTGCATTTCATATTGATCTTTTAATCAATAATTCATCACAGAATAATTTCATTAAAACTGTAAAATTATAATGAAACTATTAATATATTACATTTTATTATTTCAAAAATATGTAAACATATTAGACTATTTTTTTAGCTACAAAACTTACCTGTAGATTTCGTGTAATAGCATAAATAAATTATAATTACGATATCAATTCTTTATTTTACATTTACTGTAAAAATTGAAATAATGAAAGAGATGAATAAATAAACTTAATATTTTAATAAGTTGGTTTTTGATTATTTCTTATTCTAATATTTATATTTGCTTCAATAGTTACAGTACCTATTTTATGAAAATGAAAACAATATTCTACAATACTTTTTGTTGTAACTGATTTCGCATGTATAGTTATTAATGAAAATTGATTTGATAAAAAAGAATGCAACATGCAAAATCAAAAGGATATCAAGAGATTTAGTATCTGATTTATGTATAAATTTTGTTTCAAATTGTAAAATATCGAATGATAATGAAAAAAGATAATGTCATGAAACATTTAAACTGTTTAATAAAAATTGGGACTAAAACAATCTACACAATAAATATATTAAAGGTTTCATTTTCTAGAAAAGAATATACAGATTGTATTTAAAGAAAACAAAATATTAATTATAAATTTTATTATTTTATAATGAGCGCGTTCCACTGAATTTCATAGAAAAGTCATATTACGAACCAAATACTTACGATTTATATTAAATATAAATAAAATAAATAACCATAAATAAAATTTGGTTTTGTATTGAGTTTTATATTACTTAAGTGTTGTTTAAGAATGTCAAATTACCTCCAACTCTATTTTGAAAAAGAAGTGAGGGGGAGACAATTGATTCGGAAAAAAATAAAATTCACGATATGTATTTTATTTTAAAGATATATTTTATTTCAATTCGCTCCGCAAATGTAAAAGGGCGTAAAAAAAACATCTCAGTCGAGGAGGAGAAAGTCTGGTCGAAGCAATGAATTTTCTTAAGATTAAGAAGGTCGAGGGACGCTGGTGAGAAAAACTCTCGATCGGCGACCTCCGTAAGGCTCGATGTCACTTCGGCCGAGATCTGGATCACCAGGTAATCACCAGGAGGTTGGAGCTGACGCCTCTCCTCCAGGAATGGAGAAAAGCCTTGTATTCGGTCGGTTACACCTCGAGTGCAACCACACACACACACACACACACTCGTGCGCGAGTTTGCTCGACAATGATCTGACGTTGACAATTATAACAATTATAAACAAAGACGAAAATAAGCAAACCGAGATATGGAAAATATGTAACAAGTACCGAACAAAAATGACTGGGGAGCGAAGCGCAAATTTCTGGGAAGGAAACGTCCACCTGCACCCCGAGTCTCCGGGTCCTAAGAAAGTTAGGGCCCAACTTCGTCATTGACTTCCTGAACGCGATGCTGGTAATTGAAACAGTCGAACAAAGGTGTGAATTGTAAAACGGATCGGCTTTGCAAAATTAGATTTGCGGTTCGGTTAAAAAATAGCTGACATTTTTATCTAATAATTATCGATTTATTAAGTAAACATATAAACAACTCGTGCCCTTTAATGCAAAGTCCTTTGCTCTTTATCTCCTTCATTCTTTTTATTTTCTCGATCTCGATCCCTATGCGTCTTTTTTGAAAAAGATCAACAGCATGATTATTAATTTCGTTATATATTTGGCTTGATCTACATTTTCCCTTGGCGCTGGATCGTTTTCGCGATAAATAAAAACGAAGAAGCCCAGGTGTTTTTAAAAAACTTCGAGTTCAAAGGGTCGTCGTGCGAACAAAATCCAAACGAAGAACAGATGTATCTATAAATATTTAATAAATAATCAACATATAACAATGCAATTAAATGTAAAATGGTGGTAAGGAATAAATCACATACATTATTTCCACAGATAAGAGTAATGTTAAATCATTGTCGATTAAATTAAATATTTAATTTAATTATAGGAATTAATTCCTTTCTTGATTGTTCGCCATGTTAATTGGATCAGTAAATGCAAAGGAAATATGTAAATAATGTATATTATTAATTTATAAATAATAAAAATTATTTTTCTTGAGATTTTATTAAAATTTATTATACATTTAACGATCATATATTCATTTTACATTTACATATTTTATCATAATACAATTTGGAAATCACAACTTCTACTTTTAAAAGATATTATAATATCAATGAGTCCTGACAAGTTTTTATTAAAAAAATTTATTAAAAACATTGTTTAAATTACAGTTTTCATTCATTTAATTTGTCCTAATACATTTAAAATTATACTTATCTTCATTAATCTTCCAAATGGTTTTCGGTCACCAAGTATTAATTAAACTTAAAATTATTTTGAATGTTCAGTACAACAAATTTACGCATAATATTATATATTAATTACTATTGTAATTTTTTTAATAGTTTGGCGTAATTTTGTATTTATAAATAGTAACGTAAATAAGTTCGCCAAATTAAGAAAATTAACTGTTATTTTCGGAAATTGTCAATTTATTCCAAAAAGTTGATAAAGTATATGTCTATATGTTCATTGAAATGTACATTCAGAAACGCTCATACAGATAAAAAGTATTGTATGAGAAATATTTTAAATTATAATTAAGGAAAAATGTTAGTGTTGCATAAATTAAAGCAAGCAAAACGAAGGAAAGTACATAATGTTTATATATACAACTAAATATGACAAATAAATAATTCATTTCAGCTCCAACTTCTATAGTCATTTATCATGTAAATATATAAAAAATTAAACAATATTGATAATTATAATTTATCAGGTAGAATACTCTATTCAATATTACACTTTACAAATATGTTTATATATATTATTACAATGATTATATAAAGTAATTATTCCAACTATGATTAATAAGAACTATTATTTAATATAAAAATTGTGATCAAAATTATTAAAATTTAAAGAAAAAACTTATTTTGATAATTATAATTAATATTGTAAGCTAGCTGTAGAATACAAATAAAAGTACAGTATTTATATTATCTTAATTCGCATTATCATCGTGTCATATTCTTTATTCAGAGATTTAATTAGTAGTCCTCGATCATGTGTATATTAATTTTTGTCATTTTTATGTGAATTACAATGTACATACTTCAACAATATTTAAAGCTGTAATCAGATTTTGCAAATCACTGTTACTTAAGTAAGTTGATATTTTTTCAAAACAGGTATATGGTAACTGATGATAAATATTAAAGTAGTTAATGAAAATTTCATTACACTCTTTTAGTAACTCGTATCTTCTCATACCCTCTCGAATGTTACATTCTATTATGCTCGAGTATATTGGAAATTTTATTTTATAGTCATCTGAATTAGATATCTCAATTATATTTTTATTTCTCATATATATTGCCAAAGATTTTTTATTTTTTGTCAAGATATCATAAAACGAGATATTAGTGTCATTAATCATCTCACTCTTGATTCTTGTTAATTCCTCCGCACATGCATTCTTAAACTCACACTTACAGCGTTCCATTAGTAATAAATTTTTTTCATTTACATATAAATTGGCAGTTTTCAACTTTATAATGTGATGTAGAAGAAATTTATAATCAGGACGAGACGGCTCGTCTACAACCCCATTTAAAACCTCAGTAGCAGGTGTATTGCCATATTTATTAGCAATATTAATGTCAGCTCCATATGTCAGAAGAGTGTCTATTAATTTCAAATTATTCAAGTTAGCAGCAAAGTGCAAAGAAGTCAAACCCTCATCATTTTGAACATTAATATTGGCACGTGCTTCTAACAATAATTCTCTAAAGTCTACATTGTGTTGCTGAACTGCCATATGCAATGCTGTTATTCCATCTTTTGTCTTAGCATTTACATCAATTTTATTATGGAAAAGTGTCTTATTAATACCTTTCTTAATTCCTTCATCCGAGACTGAGAGTGATTCAAATTCAAATTTAAATTTAGTATCAACATTTACATTAAACTCCGAATGAACTTGTACAACATTTTTTCTTGTATTAGAAGCAGCAGAATCAAGTACAGTGTAACTATTATTTGCTTGAGTACTTATGTTAGCACCTCCATTAAGAATCAATTTAAGAATTTCTATTTTAGCTTTAGATTCAATACTTGGATAATGAAAAAAAATACAATGTAATGCAGTTTTTCCTTCATTATCGCTAATGCTAACATTAGCATTATATTCCATGAGTATTTTGACAATATTTACATATCCATTTTTAGCAGCTAAATGAAGTGGTGTATGACCAAAATTACTTTTAGCATCTACATCAGCTCCTTTCTTAAGTAACAATTTAACAATTTCTTCATTAATTTCGGGACAATCAACTAAAAACATTACAGAGTAATGTAATGCAGTTTCTCCTTTGTCATCATTAATGTTAACATTAGCTTTATATTCCAATAGAATTTTTACAAAATTTACATATCCGTTTCCAGCAGATAAATGAAGTGGTGTTTGACCATCAATCATTTTAGCATCTACATCAGCTCCTTTCTTAAGAAGCATTTTAACAATTTCTATATAATTCAAGATAATTTCAAGATCTGCACTATTATTCATTACACTGTAATGTAATGCATTTTTTCCCCTTTTATCACTAATGTTAACATTAGCATTATATTCCAAAAGAATTTTGACAATATTTACATATCCATTTCGAACAGCAATATGAATTGGTGTATTACCATATTTAGTTTGAGCATTTACATCAGCTCCCTTACTGAGAAGGATTTTAATAATTTCTTCATTAGGTTCAGGATCTGCACTTTCATTCATTACAGTGTAATGCAATGCAGTTTCTCCTTCATTATCGCTAATGTTAACATTAGCATTATATTCCAAAAGAATTTTGACAATATTTAGAAATCCATATTTAGCAGCTAAATGAAGTGGTGTTTGACCATCAATCATTTTAGCATCTACATCAGCTCCTTTCTTAAGTAACAATTTAACAATTTCTTCATTAATTTGAGGATCCGCACTTTTAATTACAGAGTAATGTAATAGAGTTTCTCCCATTTTATCACTAATGTTAACATTAGCATTATATTCCAAGAGAATTTTGACAATATTTACATTTCCATTTCGAACAGCTAAATGAAGTGGTGTTTACCATATTATAGTTTGAGCATCTACATCAGCTCCCTTACTGAGAAGCATTTTAATAATTTCTTCATTAATTTCAGGATCTGCACTTTTATTTATTACAGTGTAATGCAATGCAGTTTCTCCTTCATTATCACTAATGTTAACATTAGCATTATATTCCAAAAGAATTTTGACAATATTTAGAAATCCATATTTAGCAGCTAAATGAAGTGGTGTATTACCATATTTAGTTTGAGCATCTACATCAGCTCCTTTCTTAAGTAACAATTTAACAATTTCTTCATTAATTTGAGGATGTGCACTTTTCATTACAGAGTACTGTAAAAGAGTTTCTCCCATTTTATCGCTAATGTTAACATTAGCATTATATTCCAAAAGAATTTTGACAATATTTTCATATCCATTTCGAACAGCAATATAAAGTGGTGTTTCATAATATGTAGTTCGAGCATTTACATCAGCTCCCTTACTGAGAAGCAGTTTAATAATTTCTTCATTAGGTTCAGGATCTGCACGTTTATTCATTACACTGTAATGTAATGCATTTTTTCCCATTTTATCGCTAATGTTAACATTAGCATTATATTCCAAAAGAATTTTGACAATATTTAGAAATCTATATTCAGCGGCTAAATGAAGTGGCGTTTGACCATTAATCATTTTAGCATCTACATCAGCTCCTTTCTTAAGCAACAATTTAACAATATCTCCAATAATTGGAAGATCTGCAAATGTAAAATTTACAGTGTAATGTAATGCAGTTTTTCCCATTTTATCACTAATGTTAACATTAGCATTATATTCCAAGAGAATTTTGACAATATTTAGAAATCCATTTTGAGTAGCTAAATGAAGTGGCGTTTGATCATCAATCATTTTAGCATCTACATCAGCTCCTTTCTTAAGTAACAATTTAACAATTTGTTCATTAATTTGAGGATCCGCACTTTTCATTAAAGTGTAATGTAATGCAGTTTGTCCTATTTTATCACTAATGTTAATATTAGCATTATATTCCAAGAGAATTTTGACAATATTTAGAAATCCATATTTAGCAGCTAAATGAAGTGGTGTTTGACCATCAATCATTTTAGCATCTACATCAGCTCCTTTCTTAAGTAACAATTTAACAATTTCTTCATTAATTTGAGGATCCGCACTTTTCATTAAAGTGTAATGTAATGCAGTTTGTCCCATTTTATCACTAATGTTAACATTAGCATTATATTCCAAGAGAATTTTGACAATATTTAGAAATCCACATTCAGCGGCTAAATGAAGTAGTGTTTGACCATCATTCATTTTAGCATCTACATCAGCTCCTTTCTTAAGCAACAATTTAACAATATCTCCAATAATTGGAAGATCTGCAAATGTAAAATTTACAGTGTAATGTAATGCAGTTTTTCCCATTTTATCACTAATGTTAACATTAGCATTATATTCAAAGAGAATTTTGACAATATTTAGAAATCCATATTCAGCAGCTAAATGAAGTGGTGTTTGACCATCATTCATTTTAGCATCTACATCAGCTCCTTTCTTAAGTAACAATTTAACAATTTCTTTAATAATTTCAGGATTTTCCAATGTAAAATGTACAGTGTAATGTAATGCAGTTTCTCCTTTATTATCGCTAATGTTAACATTAGCATTATAATCCAACAGTATTTTTATAATATTTACATATCCATTTTTAGCAGCTAAATGAAGTGGTGTAACACCATTTTTAGTTTGAGCATCTACATCAGCTGCTTTCTTAAGTAACAATTTAACAATTTCTTCATTAATTTCAGGATCCGCACTTTTAATTACATAGTAATGTAATACAGTTTTTCCTTCATTATCACTAATGTTAACATTAGCATTATATTCCAAGAGAATTTTGACAATATTTAGAAATCCATATTCAGCAGCTAAATGAAGTGGTGTTTGACCATCAATCATTTTAGCATCTACATCAGCTCCTTTCTTAAGTAACAATTTAACAATTTGTTCATTAATTTGAGGATCCGCACTTTTCATTAAAGTGTAATGTAATGCAGTTTGTCCTATTTTATCACTAATGTTAATATTAGCATTATATTCCAAGAGAATTTTGACAATATTTAGAAATCCACATTCAGCGGCTAAATGAAGTAGTGTTTGACCATCATTCATTTTAGCATCTACATCAGCTCCTTTCTTAAGCAACAATTTAACAATATCTCCAATAATTGGAAGATCTGCAAATGTAAAATTTACAGTGTAATGTAATGCAGTTTTTCCCATTTTATCACTAATGTTAACATTAGCATTATATTCAAAGAGAATTTTGACAATATTTAGAAATCCATATTCAGCAGCTAAATGAAGTGGTGTTTGACCATCATTCATTTTAGCATCTACATCAGCTCCTTTCTTAAGTAACAATTTAACAATTTCTTTAATAATTTCAGGATTTTCCAATGTAAAATGTACAGTGTAATGTAATGCAGTTTCTCCTTTATTATCGCTAATGTTAACATTAGCATTATAATCCAACAGTATTTTTATAATATTTACATATCCATTTTTAGCAGCTAAATGAAGTGGTGTAACACCATTTTTAGTTTGAGCATCTACATCAGCTGCTTTCTTAAGTAACAATTTAACAATTTCTTCATTAATTTCAGGATCCGCACTTTTAATTACATAGTAATGTAATACAGTTTTTCCTTCATTATCACTAATGTTAACATTAGCATTATATTCCAAGAGAATTTTGACAATATTTAGAAATCCATATTCAGCAGCTAAATGAAGTGGTGTTTGACCATCAATCATTTTAGCATCTACATCAGCTCCTTTCTTAAGTAACAATTTAACAATTTCTTCATTAATTTGAGGATCCGCACTTTCCATTAAAGTGTAATGTAATGCAGTTTGTCCCATTTTATCACTAATGTTAACATTAGCATTATATTCCAAGAGAATTTTGACAATATTTAGAAATCCATATTCAGCGGCTAAATGAAGTAGTGTTTGACCATCATTCATTTTAGCATCTACATCAGCTCCTTTCTTAAGCAACAATTTAACAATATCTCCAATAATTGGAAGATCTGCAAATGTAAAATTTACAGTGTAATGTAATGCAGTTTTTCCCATTTTATCACTAATGTTAACATTAGCATTATAATCCAACAGTATTTTTACAATATTTACATATCCATTTTTAGCAGCTAAATGAAGTGGTGTAACACCATTTTTAGTTTGAGCTTCTACATCAGCTGCTTTCTTAAGTAACAATTTAACAATTTCTTCATTAATTTCAGGACATGCGAATAAAAACATTACAGAGTAATGTAATGCAGTTAGTCCTATGTCATCATTAATGTTAACATTAGCATTATTTTCCAAGAATGTTTTGACAATATTTACAAATCCATTTTGAGCAGCTAAATGAAGTGGTGTTTGACCATATTTAGTTTGAGCATCTACATCAACTCCTTTATTAAGTAACAATTTTACAATTTTTTCATTAATTTCAGGATCTGCACTTTCATTCATTACAGTGTAATGTAATGCAGTTTTTCCCATTTTATCACTAGTGTTAACATTAGCATTATATTCCAAGAGTATTTTGACAATATTTACATATCCATTTGAAGCAGCAATATGAAGTGCTGTCTCACCTTCTCTAGTTTTTTCATCAGTGCTGACACTACCTCTTAAAAGTAATGTGACGAATATAAAACTTTGTCTAATTACAGCCACAATAAGTGGAGAAAATTTTTTTGACGTGTCTAGAATCTGGCAAGCAGGATAGCTGAGCATTCCTTGCTCTAGACAATGATTTTCTAAGTATGTTTGTATATTATCACAGCATTGTGTGTTGTTAAATAGAGTTTCATCATGGAGAATTAAGTTTATATATTCTAATTCGCTCGATTGAAATTTTTTGTCACCATGATAATTAAAATTTTCCATGCTGTAATGAATATCGTTTTCATTGTCTATAAGAAATTTAATCACTGCTTGGTTTTTCTTCATAACAGCCAGTTTAAGAACATCAATACTTATATTTTTAGATTTACACTTCATATTCATCAAATTTAAAAGCATTTTAGCAATTTCTGTGTTCATCTTATTCGTAGCTAGACATAATAATTCATATATTTGAAGTTCGTTGAAAATTATCTTCGTACAATTCATTATCTGCTTTACTTTTTCTACATTTCCACTACAAACTGCTGAATATAATGGTTCATACATCTTGAACTGATTATCTGATTAGCCTCTGAAATAAACAAATTTCATTATAAATACAATTATATATAGATGATATATTCTGCAAAAAATAGAATTAAAGTAATTTCAATATAATATTTTAATTACCGTAACTTGTAATTTTTAGTATCGATGACCTTTTAAATTTTCAAGAAATTAAAAATCATTCAATGAACGTGGAGAAAGACTGTAGTTTTGATATTATAAACAAAATAACTCATGTACCGAAAATTGAATTATTTATTTTAATTATTTCCGTCCAATTTCATTCTAACGTTTTAAGAAATTCAAATGCTGCAACTCAATTAAATATAATATAACAATCAGTTTTATGCACAAATATTAGAATATTACAGTTGAATATCCAACCTTTGACTCAACTTTATATACTTGTAATTTCTTATCTGCCTTTTGACCGATTCTATGAATTTACTCCCTCATATCCTGGGGTATCGAATTACTTCACCACAATGGCTTACTTTAAATATTTTTTGAGACCCTTTTGTTGGAACGGCTTGTTATTATAATTGTGAAATGGAATAGTAAAAAACTAAAATTAATACAAGAATATTTGGTATGTCTCTTGCTTGCGATACAATTGTTGGAATTAAAATTTTGAAAATAATTTGTCAGAGTTTAAAAAAAAAAGAACAAATCGATTCGAGACGAATTGTAGTTGCAACCAATAAAAGCAACGATTAGAGTAAATCTGATACTTCCGTTCTTGCTATCAAAATTTTTCTCTTCATGTACAGTGGATTATTAGTTTAGCTGCCGAAATCTACGGGGAAAAGCTTGAAAAAATACGTGCCCATTTCCCTCTGGATGAAAAGGTTTTTTATTAATTAAGAAAAGTTTGCTGCAGTATCTTTGTTGTTGAAAACAATATTAACAGATGCTGCCCCATGTAAACAACACTTGTAAAATGATAACATAAATGCACACTTTTTTGTTACAACAACTTTAGAACAACAGTTACCCTTATTCTGCTGCGTCGAGTTCAAAGGGTGCAACGACCGGAATCCGAGTGACTCCTCTCGAGGAAGTTTCCTGTCTCCGGGAAGTAATGAAGTGGCACTCGTCCTGGCTTCACCGGGTATTTCTCATGCACAACTGAGTTCTGTTTATTATCAGTTTCGAGAGATGCTATTGAATATTTATTGTGTATTTACGATAAACTGGAATGAGACCGATCGCGCGCACTTCGTAAATTTAGATTTCAAGGTCACATTTCCACCTGGTTATTCGTCTAGTTAATTGAAGTGCAATAAATGGCGTTTTTTTCCTGAAAAATCGCAGATCCTAATTACTCGAATCGAATAACAAATCACAAAGACAATACCGCTTTACGATATCATTGGCAGAGATTACTAATAATTAATAAAAGAAATTTAAAACTATAAGCTGGTTCTCCATTTTATCTCAAGTTCAGCTTTTTCTTTAATGTCATTAAAACAAATTATCAATCATGATATATTATTTCTTGAGATTAAGAGTAAATGAAACCGACTTGATTCTATTTGAAACAGTAAATGTGTTGATTATAAGTATTATAATAAAAATATGTCATTTTTTACAAAAAATATTGGTTTATATCTGTAGTTGTATTCAAATTTATGTATATTAATAATTAATTGAATTTCCTTTATTTCATATCTTTGTTGAATTATCTAACACACAATACCAAAACTTAGTATTTAATAAGCAGGAAAATAAAAAGCGCTTGTTATTTTTCATATATACCTTATAACTATTCATATGTATAGTATTTTTTTTTAATATAATTTACAATTCATAAATATTATCAAGAAATCTATTTTAAATTGGAGAAATCATGTTTTTTATGTATTATCTAATCATGGAGAAAGTCAAGTTGACTTGAATATTTTTTATTTGAATATAAATTATATGTATAACTACTTATAATGTATTAATGTTATAGAATTTAATTAATAATAATGTAAATATTACTTTTAATATTTGAGCATAAAGTTTTTTTAAATGAAATAAATGAAAATATATTAGTTGTTGGTAAATATAAATATCAAAAAATTTATTTTAATAATAAATAAATCTATTTCAGTACGATATTTTTCATATACAGTATTTCATACACAGTTACACGAAATCACTATCACTTTTGTTATAAAAACACATCACCTAAGTTGTGAAATCTGTAAAGTCCTGTACAAGGTCATCCACAATTCTTAGTTTGTCCTCTTCTTCTAAAGAATTTTTAATTCCGTCGTCATTTGGATTTTTTCTCAATAATTCTTCAAGAACTCTTTTTCGCAGTCGTTTGATGTGACGAAGTCGTTCTAACCAATTAGATGCATAAGGATTCCTATCTTTCTGCTTTAATGATGAGCAGACCATTGACGCTAACTGCAATAAAAGTAATTTATTAGTTTCGTATAAAATTTAAAAATTATATTACAATACTCTACGTTTGCATGAAGAGCCAATTGACGAGATAAAATTGCTAAATTTTGATCAGATATAATTTTTGGTTCACTGTGTCCAATATGTTCACTAAGTTCTTCTCTGGCTTGGACCGTCAATTGATTAGTTCCATGATCAAGAGGTTGAATAACAACACAGGCATAATTAAATTGACCCTAAGAAAATGTTTCAAAAAGACATATTGACTTGTAACAGTTAATTGGTTAAAATTTTTTTTACAGAATATTTTTAAAGCATACCTTAACAGTTTGTATATTGTATGGCTCGCCACTTTCATTGTATACAATCGAAACATAATTGTTTCCTATGTGTTGCTTTTTAGATGTACACTTGGGATCGCTAGCTTTAGTGGGCATTAACGTTGCTACATGAAATACTACTTGTGTAACATCATCTTGCCAAATATATGCAAAGTTTCCATTTTCACCATTTCGATCAAGTCCACCAAGAAAAATACTTTCATCTGCATCTTTAAGTCTTATTAGAGTGCCCAGGCTTTGTAGAAATTGAGCATAACGCAATGAACCATGTTGATTGGCTAAAATTTCTATCTCATTCCAAGCTTGCCCTGGACCAACGTACAAAATACCAATTTTATGAGTTTCATATGGTTGTATTCGATCCAAATTTGTAATAGATGTTTGAAGAAGAGCGTTGGTTTGTGGTACCAACAATGGTTTTTCCATGGATAATCCAAAATGTGCCGAGTGGTATAATTGTAAAAAAACAAAACTGAAAATAATTATATTTCTTTATTTATAAAAAAAATTGATTTATAATTGTATTGAAAATATTTGATATTACCTAGGATTAATTCCGCTTCGATTATTTGGTAAATTTATTTGCGTTGGTGGGTCTTTCATTCGAGGAGAATTATTTCGCCTAATTTTTGCAGGACTCATAACGGATATCGTATATCCACGATCTCGAAACGATAGAGGAGGTAAAGACGAAGGATCTGCTTTATCTTCTCTAAACTAAATATTATTTGCATGATATGTTTTTTTTTATAGTATATATTAATTAAATAATAAAATAAAATTTACTTTTTCATTAAGAACATTTCTACCAATTGGAGGCTTAGAGTCAACGATCCAAGATTGCCGATTGTGACTTGAATCTAAATTCGTAAATCTAGAATAAACTTGAGTTGGTGACTGAGGTGGTTTAGGACCAAGTTGCGATTGTGAAATTAACAAATTTGTGACAGGCTATAATGAAGCATATTATTTATTAAATCATTTTTTATTTTGAATAATAAAGATAATAAAGATACTGGAGGTTGGAGTCAAACCTGCACTGTTGTAGGTGACGGAGGGACTGTGTTACTGGTCGTCGATGTTGTTTGCGTAACTTGAATAGTACCAGGATATGATCTTTGAGATAACAATCCCGATGGATGTTCTCCGGTATTTTCAGTTGAAGGTGGTGTAGTGCCCATCCCTGATATTTCTTCGGGAATAGCTTCACAGCTGACTCTAAAATAATAAGTTATTCAAGTCATAAATTAATATAAAATTATCCTTGCATAGGTCTTTTAATTATTTTCAGATTTTGTGGAGAATAAAAAAGGAAGATTGCTATTTTTATTTAAAGAATTAAATTTTGAGAAATAAACTATAAATGTATATACAAAAAATGCCATCATACCTCATGTCCTTGGAATATGTATTTTTCATATGTTTTTTAAGATCATCCGATTTCACATCAGAATCAATATTAACATCATCTCGTTCAACTTGTGGTATATTTAATTTTTCTTTGTTTAAGAAAGGATTTTTCCAATTTGAACTCATTTCCGGACTAGAATTAGATCTGCGCACGGGATTTCGTGATTTTCTTGATTCTGTAATATTAAAAAAAAAATTGAAATTCACTAACTTGATAAAATAAAAATTTTAATTAAAAATCATAATTCGAATACAATAAAAAAATAAAACATATAAATTAGTTACGATACGCTTTTTTAAAACAAGGTATTGCCGTACTAATATTAAATATTTTTTAAAAAATTGTTATTTTACTAATAGTTATTAAAGCAACGAATTATCTATAGTAATACAGTGAAATATTCTTTATCTAATTAAGAAAAATTGAAATTTAATATTTTTTTTGTACTGAAAAAATTCATGCTTTATATCATCTACCTTCTTCCCCTTCTTCTAAACTTTCAAGACTATCTCGAGGACTTGGCCTAGATGGACTAGGACGTGCAGGAGATCCAGGAATGTCAATTGGTCCAGAAGATGATAATGCCCCGGTCTTATTAATGTGACCAGACTCAGCTTGATTAGATTCAAGATTTTTTTCTGTTGTATCCTATAAAAAATATTATGCAATTTTATTATTTTTATAAATTCAAAAACAAATCTGGGAAAACATTTCATTTGCTAAAAACAGAAAATTAAGGATATTTAAATACAGTAAACAATAAAAAAAGAAAAAAATTAAAATTATAAACATAAATATTGTTGAGAACGACGCTAAAATGATGCATGAAAGTCGATCGTTTATACTATAAAAGCAGATAATACATATAATATATATTTATTATCTTTATTATTATTATTTTATCAATATATTTCTTTTGCATCAAATAAAATTGAGAACCTAGAAAAGAACTGTTTCTTGAATATGTTAAAATACATGCATATTAATTTAGTGAATTTGGAGAATCATAACAATATTGCAACGATATGATAGGAGATACTAGAACCCAAATTTATGAAATTTATGGAATGAAGTAAGAAATGCCAATAATGTCGCTCTAAATTTTGAAAATACAAATTTAATTAAAAATTTAAAGAACTCGAATAGACCCTTTAAAAAGTCTCCATGTTATATGCGAGTGTTAGTAATTACATTTATATTTACACGATCACAAGTATTTGTCCATATTAAGTGTTTTTTTTAACAATTTTCCATATCTTGAATTTCCTTTTAATTAATAACTAAATGATTATTATTATAAGATGTTATTCTGTGATTTGACCACCACTTTTTACATTTCCGTGTGGTTCTGAACGTATTTTTTGAACTGAGGACGAACAGAAGTATCCAATAATGGAATAAAATACATGTACAAATATAAGTGTTGTTATAGTTATGTAAGATAATAATTAAGCATATCAAAAACTTACGGGAATTTCATCCTCTGAAAATTCCGATTCGTGATTTTTTTGGGGTAACATGTCCGTCGTAGGCATGTAGAGAGCAGTAATATTATCGAGTGGCAAATCGTAAGATGTATCCAGGTTCATTGAATTTTGTATCCTCATGATCCAAGACATATCGCCTGTGGGTCTCCTCACGTAAATTTCTGCCCATCCTTGACACCAGCAAGCACAAGGTAGATATTCCTCTTGTTTATCTGAGCTCATCAGTTGCTCAAGCTTATATGATTCATTTTGTTGATGCTTGCTCCGCTCCAGAGCCTCCGGATCATCTAAAGATTGCTTATTTTCCTCCGTGGGAGAGTTGGCTGCCGTGTTAGCACTAGAGCTGGCATGTCCATCGGAAGATTGTCGGGAGAGCTTATCTTCTTTATTTCCATCTGCACTGGAGGCACGTAACAAGCTCGAATGACTAGACCTGGTATGATCTGGACTGGTTTTACAAGCCGCCCAGCAATTATCACATAATGGACCACGCATTGCTTTATTGCTACAACCGCTTGTGGTCACTGTAATTAATTTGTTTCCTAATATCCACGTTACAGAATGACCTTCTTTTAAAAGAAAATCTGCTGCTAAAAGCCTGAAAATTGAAAATATTATTTTTGTAATAAAATTGGATTTAAAAATATGCAATAAAATAATACAATAACAAAATATACAATAAAATTTCTGGTACTACATAAAGTCTTACCTTTTAGGACGCGCTGAATACATAGAATACGAATAACGCGCCATTAGATCTATACAAGTTTCTGTAAGTTCTACATGAAAATTCATTAAAGCTTTATCCACTGGAGGTTTTAAATCTAAGGCTCTGTTTTCTCTGACGAATCTGCGTGCTCTACTCCCCTGAAAAATTTTAAGCAATAAAATTAAGAATATATGCATTTATTTAAAAAAAAAAGTTGTAAAATTATTCTAAAACATTGAAATAATATATATAATACACACCTGTTCTGTTAAACTAGAACTACGTTTTCGATTTGAAGAGTCTTCATTACTGAGACCAATGTCTGGTTTCGATATGTTTCCTTCTTCCAAAAGCATTTTTGCATTAGTTTTTAGACCCTGAAAGAATTGAAGTTATGCATAATGGTTTTAAATAAATATATATTTTTTCTTAAATATAGACTTATTCTTACTTTTGTAATGTATTTTGCAAAATTTCGCCTAAACGGAAGACGGCATTTTAAAAACCAGACTGCTATAACATGATGTGCCAATGACACAGTATAATGATTATATTTAGTTGGTTTTGTATAAGGCAACATTATGGCGAATATCGACATATATTGATCATCGGTAAAATTTGCAAAAACTTTAGGTAATCGTGTAAGCGCTAAATAAAAAATAAAAAAATGTGTATTCATTTATATTTTATTAATGTTTTAATTCTAATATTTTTAAGTATATTTACTTGAAAGAAATTCTAATATTGGAATAGCAATATGCACTGTGCCTGATATTTTAGATAAACTTAAGAGAACATTAGAAACAAGTTTGCTCATAGTGTCTCGCATTTCCAAAGTACAAGTCATTAAACTCGTTACACACTGACTTGCACAAGTTGTTCTTAAACCATCCTTATTAAAAAAATAATAAATATTAATTTTTAATTAATTACAATCGAATTTAATTATAAAAAATTACTTATGAATTACTTACTTCAAAACTTTTAATAAGTCGTTGTTGAGTATTTAAATCAAAGTGTGCATGATAGGATGTACAGGATGCAAGTACGGGATAAAAATATACACGGAATTCGGAAAAAGTAAATTTTGGAGGAGTATTGCACAAGACATTTTGCAAAGAATCAGCTGGTCTGAAATTTTTGTCATCAATCTAAAGATAATAATAATTGTTAAATTAACGTAGTTAAAATTAAATTTAGAAAGAAATTCTTTTTCCATTAATGCTTACACATACCATAGAGCAAAGTGCGCTTGCCAATGAACCAACATCATTACTATGTCGAGATAATATCAAGGCCCTATTTTGAAGCAATGAAGGTAATTCTTTTAATATCAGCTGTAGAACTTGCCAGTCTAACAAATAGAATGAAATATTAATAAAATATTATGTAACGATTATTATTTATTATATTTATATGGTTATATTATTAAAAAGTAATATCACATTCATTATATGGCAATAATTAAACGTATGCTTCATTAATGCTGTTTATTTTTATTACTGTTTTTAGTTAATTTTAACGAAACGTTTTTAATTTTAATTAAACAATGTATATCTCTGAATGAATATATTTAATTTATATATTTAAATTATATTTTTATTTATACCATTATATTTTTAAAACTTATAATTTAATGTATTTTATTTTATTACAATTTTATTTAAACTAATTATTCAGTTAATGTATCAAATGAAAATCAACAAACCAATGTTGTTCTTTTCTAAAATTGTTTATTAAAAAATTTCTGAATTTTCGGTATTTTAAACTCTAATTTTTTAAATAAGAAGCACATTTCAAATTGAGTAAAATTATTTTATTTAAAACATATTGATAACCTTTATCCTGCTTAACTGCAGTTGTAACAGCTTTACAGGCGTGAGCTAATGAGATATTAGTAATTTGACAAGAGCTAGTTTGCAACGGAACCGGACTAGCTGGTGGTGGACTTGCACCACTTCCACTGGAGTTGAATGCGGTATTTTCAAGTATGAGATAAGGACTATAACGATTGACAATCCCAGTCGATGGATCCGGAAAACCCAGGTAACCTAATCCGTTAGCTCTGGCTTTTAAAAAACACTCAAAAATCTAAAAATATATATATTATGTATTACATTGCATACTAATAATTTTTAATGATAATTTTAATAAATACACAATAAAAATGTATTACGGTGACAATTATTTTGAAACTTTTTTTTTTAAATTAAATGAATATAAAAAATTTTCGTATTTTTATTATAGCTTTATATCAATAAAAACTATATTTTTTATTCTTGAATAAATTATGAAAAAAAACATGATAAAATATGTAAATTTGTAAAATATGCAATCAAATCACAACAAAATTACTTACATTAAAATCATTACTTTTGTTTCTACATTTATATATTTCATTTTATTAATACATAATCAGATTCAACTAACCAGAAATCGAATTGTGGAAACATCTCGAAAAATTTCTTTAGGATCTTGATAATGTAATTCTAAATGATTTACAAGTACTTGATAAGCGCGAATAGCGTGAATAGATGGCAAACGGTATACTTTTTGTGTTAAAATTTTGATTACTCCAATAACAGCTGTTTTTACATCTTTTATATCTGTATCAATTTGTACTGGCACATCTAACGTAAAAGGTTTATTAATTATCTAAAAAAGATTATGTATAAATAATAAAATATGTATTTATTGATAAAAGATAAATGTGTTAAATAAAAAGTACCCTTTCTAAGATATCTAACAATTCCATACATCTTTTTGATTCACATTCTAAACATAAATCAACCAATAAATGAGCAGCAAAATTACGTATCGTTACATCACAATCTGTATCAACATGTTGTAAATGAGGTACAACAATTCGTTCAATGAGTTCATCCTCATACCTAGATCTTAATAAAAAAATAAAAAGTTATTAAAAATTTATTATAATTAAGTGTTTATTAAATAATATACTTTATAATTATACCTGTTCATTTGAATAACATTGTTCAAAACATCAAGTACCTTAACACGAATATTGGTTCTAGTTTCAATTTTATAATAACGATCAATTAAAGAACTTAATTTAGATTGCCATTGATAACAGGTAGGATTAATCATTGAAGCTCTATAGTCAATAAGTTTAAGAACTGATGCTTCCTATCAGAAAAATTTAGAAGTTTATTTTAGAAGATAATTACATTAACAAATAATAAATAAAAACTCACTGGTCTTGCATCGGAACAACGCTCGACAAGTTCATAAAATCTTTGTATATTTCCATTATAACAATTGTTATCCAATAGATTTTCAATACTATTGATTGTTACATGTAAACTAGTAGAAACTTGTTTTGTAGCTGGCTGATTACTACTTTCTAATTAAATTACAGATATTTTAGAAAATAAATAACTAGTTTTAAGTCAGTTTTTTTAAAAATTATTTACCAGTATGTGCAATAACTTGTTCAATAATATCTAAAATAATGCTCCATATAGGTTGTTCAAGTTCAATTCCATATTTATTAACCAATCTTTGAATGGATAAGGTAACTTCATACATAACAATTGGATGATTACATAGTAAAGCTTGATAAAATGATGGTAAAACTGATGCAGGACTGCATTTAAGTTTAGGAATTCTATGTGATCCCCACAGTCCCATATTAACATAAAACACAGCACCTCTTAAAAGACGAACATCTTTTTGAAAATTTGGTTCTTGTAACAAATAACACATTTTATATAATGCTGAATGACCCATATGTGTTCCCAATAAATTCCGCATTATCTAAAATTTATAAATTTGCAGATTGTTATTGTTATTCTAAGTCAGATAGTTTTATTACATTAACCAACCTTCCAACTGATTTGACAATAAGCTTCAACATTTACACTACGACATAAAGCTATAATAAATGTTTGTAAGGAATCAGGTTGCAACTTGCTGTAACAAACAATGGCATCAAGAGCTTCCAAACTTGCTGAAACAACTTCTGTACTATTACTGTAGTAGCACAAATGACAAATGTACCTAAAAATAAATAATTAAAGAATTAGAAAATTAAGGCATAGCTTAAACAGTATTTTAATTAAAACTTACTGAACAAGACCAGATATAATATCTTCATCAATACAAGCAGAGTTAAATTTTATAACATTGACAAGCAGAGATAAGAATTCAGCACCTCGTTTTCCATCAGCTCCTGTTACTGTTGGCATCCATGTGAGAAGAAATGGACCCATTTTCTCTTCTAAATGAATAATATCTTTTCCATTGTCAGTTAAGCTTTGTAATATTTCTAATCTATAAAAATATAAATAAATAGTTTGTTTATCTTATAAAGAATATTAGATGGTACAGTATTTTTTGCATTATAATTTATATTAAATTTACCTTAAGCCAATATCTTCAGGAATATCATGTTCTTTAACAACATTAAAAAATTTTACTCTCATTAAAGATGAAAGTCTTGAATATTGTCCTTGAACAAGACATTTTAGAAAATTTAATGTTATATGTCTGTGTTCCCTGGGAATTTCTTGTCCAAGTAAATCTTGTACTAAATACCACAATCTTTCTGGTGCACACTAAAAATAAAGTAATAATAAAATTAATTTAATAATGAAATCAATCCTTGTTCACAGCATACCATTGAGTAGTGACATTTTAAATAATGCATACAATAATGAAGTTCAAAAATATATTATAATTTTTTGGAAAATAATACTTACATCTTCCCACTGATTATTTAATACAGCATCACTTAAATCTTTTATAACTTTAGTACGACAATGAACTGGACTGTCAGAACAAATTTCTTTTTCAATGCCATGAGTTAATGTAATATCTTCTCGACTCTTAAAGTTCCCTAAATTTTTAACATATACAATTTATTATTTAACAATTCATTAAACAGGTATAGCAAAAGTTATCACCTATATATATATATTAAATACTAACCTTTATTAATACGAAAAAATTGTCTTAATTTATCTGGAAGCGTTTTATTGTCCTTGTCTTGGGCTCTCATTTTGGACATTATACAATAAATGACACATGTAATAAGAAGTTATATGTATAATACAAGATAAGCATAGTTTGGTGTTAGGATACTACTACTCATCAACCTTGGGATCCCTTTAAACATTTAAACCTAACCTTCAACTGTGAACTTGTTTTTTTCCGCATCCCGATAGTACATACATCGAATAAATTATATATCCTGGATTTCAAAATACATATTATATATATATATATATATATATATATGTATATATATATGTCATCCATAAATGCTTGTGTCAACTACTACATAATTTCAAGATCTCATAGGTGGAGCTTTAAAATTTTATTTTAGTAAATAATAAAGAGTTAATAAGTAAAGCTCCAAAAAATGTAAATAATGAGCACTTCATTTCCATATAATTTTTTAATTATTTTAAAAAAGTTACTTTCATGAGGTATTTAAATTATTGAGCATTATTAAATTTTTTTTTTATTGATTCTTGTATAAAATTATACAATGAGAAATTATCGGGTATTATAATAAAATACATGAACATTAAATGATTGTGTTGAGGAAACATCACTTTTTAAATTTTCAATATCATATCTTCAAAAGTATTTGATTCAAGTAATGTGACCATGACCAGTGACCTAGTGGTGCTCCCTTACGCTTACACTAGTCTGCACGTGTACGTGACAACAGTAAATTTACACTTGTGGTGACTCTGACGATTACCTTACTGGTACTGCTTATATCACAGAACTTGTAACTTCCACCGTCTCTCCTACCACTACTATTTATAGACAATAATAATGTGCTAGAGATAATACTTGGATTACTTTTCATCCAGATTTTATGGATTTATTAACTCATAATTTTATTGATTTTTCATTATGACAATGATAATTGAAATAATTAATATAGTGCCAAATGTGACATATTTTGTAAATGATAAATTATAAAATTAATTTTTAACACGTGATTATTAATTAGCCGATGTTACACCATATTCGATGAAAACACTTTGTGTTGTTGGATAAGGTTAGTTGAACTAATGTGATTTGTAGCGATGCAGAAATGATTATAGATTTCCACTAAGAAGTTTTATTAGTTATAACTTTTGTTTATTTCTTGTTTGCACTGTAAAAGTAGAAAATAGAAAGATATTACACTTTTCAAATAAGTTTTAACACTGATGTTTCATGCTTTTGTTCATATAGCTTCGAATATTGCAAAAAATGTTTTCATTTTTCAATTACAATTATAAATTTATCTAATACAAAAATAATTATTTAAAAATCTTAATACGAAATCTATTAAACATCTTCAGTAATCATTTGTACATTTGTACTTACTGTATTAATTTTTCAATAAAGTATTTATTTTTTCTTTTATACAGTTTTTTTTTTTTTAAAAGTCAAAATGTTAACAGTTCAAGAAAAAGAAATCTTATATGTAGGAAATATATTAAATGATAGTAGCCGTCCATTAAAGGAAAGATTTCGTGCCTTATTTACATTAAAAAGTATTGGGGGATTATTAGCAATTCAAGAAATTCAAAAAGGGTTTACTGATTCCTCAGTATTATTAAAACATGAACTTGCATACTGTCTTGGACAAATGCAAGATTCTCAAGCTATACCAGTACTGATAGATGTTTTAAAAGATAAAACTCAGGAACCAATGGTTAGACACGAAGCTGGTTGGTATTAATTTTATTTTAAAAAATAATATAAAATCAAACAATAATACAATTAAAACTGAATCATTATGTTTGTTTTTTTTAATATAAAATTAATAAAAATCCATTATGATTTGTTTCACATTCATGTTTTTCCAAAAAGACGCAATGTAATTTTGTCTTTAAAAACTTTAATTTCTGAGATATTTACATCTTAGTTTGTAAATTTAAATTTTAATTTGATAGGAGAAGCATTGGGTGCTATTGGTGACACTAGTGTCATATCTATTTTAGAAGAATATAGTAGTGATTCAGTTATAGAAGTTGCTGAAACATGTCAACTTGCTTTAAATAGGTTAAAATGGATAAATGATAAAACAAGAGATGAAAATTTATCAGAAAATCCTTATGCATCCGTTGATCCAGCACCACCTGCTGAATTGAATGATGTAAAAAAATTAACAGAAATTCTTTTTAATGAAAAAGAATCTCTATTTAATAGATATAGAGCTATGTTTTCACTGAGAAATTTACGAAATGAAGAAAGTATTCTTGCTATTGCTAAAGGTTAGCTAAATTAATTATGTAATTTTTTTGAATTATACATTTATTTTTAATTTACATCGATAAAATTATCTACTAATTTTATTTATAATTGACTTTGGCATTAATAAATATTCAAAATCATACAAAAATATATGCATTATCATTAAAATGCATAATACATTACTTTTGTAGGTTTAAAGGCTGGTAGTGCATTATTCCGTCATGAGATTGCATTTGTGCTTGGTCAATTGCAAGAAGAAATAACTGTACCATATTTAAAGGCTTCACTGGAAGATGAAAATGAAAATGAAATGGTTCGACATGAATGTGCAGAAGCTCTTGGAGCTATTGCTACACCTTATTGTTTTGATATTTTAAAATCGTATTTGGAAGATGAAAAACGTGTAGTTCGTGAAAGTTGTGTAATAGCATTGGATATGTGTGAATATGAAAATAATTCAGAATTTCAATATGCAAATAGTTTACCAGAAATTTGCAAATAAATCTAAAATTATTTTAAAACAATTATAAATAATATAAAATAAAAGTGTAATATAAACAATTGTGTCAAATAATTTTTATACAAAACAATGTGGAAACTCAGATTTTGAATTTTAACTGAAGTTTAGTACTTGTTATTGTCTACAAAATATTTTATAAAATATTTAATTCTTTAAAATTAATTATCAATTACTTTATTTGATTAGTTTTATAATATAATAATAAATAAGTTTAATGAGTATTTTATATTTTTTTAAAATTAATATATTTTAACAAATATATAAAATGTGAATTATTTTGTTATAATAAATAATATTTTAATATATACATGATTATTATTTCAGTAATACTATTTTTTTTAAAGTATTATGAAAAAAATAAATGCAGATTTTAATTAAACCTAAATGGTCTGGAAGTAAAAATTGTATCAAAGAAGGTTTTGTAGTGAATTGCAATAATTTTTTGATTTTTATTCAATCAAAGATTATAACTCGACTTCTTTAATAAATATATATTTTGTTTAAAAGAATTGTAATAGTTTATTTCATCTTTATCATGTAAGAAAATATACTTATTTTCTGTTTAAAGATTAGTTTTAAATTATTGTATTTATTTTATTTTATTGTTTTATGTTAAAAAAAATGCTTGGTAAATTCATTAAACAGAAAAATTTAATGTATTAAAATATACTCTGATAAATTCTGTATATAAGTACTATATTTTATAAAATATTTAAAATTATAATATGTTAATTATATATATTTTTTATTTTGTTTCAAAACATGTCAATGATTTGTTTATATTTGATAGTGACTATATTCATGAGATGGTTGACAATTTTTTTTTTATGTACATAAATTATTGAATAAATGAATGAATAGATTAGGACATTATAAATATTGTGTGTAAAAATAAAATGTACATTTTTATCACAATTATTCTCTTAAGTTTAATTACACAATATTAGCAAAACATTCTTACAATAAATATTATTTTGCATGTTTTATTTACGATTGCACGTTTCTTCAATTTTGCATTATATGTTCTGTGTAATCGTTGTAATTTTTTGCATGTATAGATGTCTGTAATTAGTGTATAGCACTTAATTGTGTTCTTAAAAAATAATTAATTTAAACTTTTATTATAGTATACAAGTGATTCATCAGTAAAGAATTATTCATTAAATATTTTCCCAAAGTTTAATTATTTATTAAAACAAAACAAAAACAATAACTTATATTTACTAATTAAAAAGTTTTAAAATTAATATTTATCACATTAATAATTCTAGTGTAAATATTGAATATCTTAAATAAATTAATGACTTTTATAAAATTGTAGTAGAATAAATTTACAGGAAGAGTATTTATATAAATTAAAAATACTTATTATTATGCTTATAAAAATAAATAAATATCAAGTTTGTAATGAAATGTTTACGATGCATACATAGTAAATATAAATATGATATTAGAAGAGAAAAATTATCTTAATTTTTATTTTAATTACATCAAGCGAAAAGAGTGAAAAAATAATTGGCTGTTAATAAAAAAATACTTCGGCATATTTAAAACGCAAAGCTAATTGTCCTAAATTAACCATCAATTTGCCTTTGTAAATAATTTTAAACAAATATTTAACATTCCTTTCTACAATAGTAGAACAGAATATTTAAACTATTATTTATTTACAATTAATTTTTTTTTTCTTTGTTAACTTTAAAATTATATAAAAATATTTAGTGTAATCATCCAAAATATTATATTTAATATAATTTATGTACTATATTAATTAAACATATGTTACAATGATAAAAACAAAAATAAAATACGTGTTTTATATGAATAAATTCTTTTAAAAAAAACATATATAATTATTTTTATGAAATAAAAATAATTTAAGCTCATACGTCTAAGAAATTGAAAAGTACATATTAAGTGTAAGTCCTGAAAAATATATTCCAGAGACAGTTTTTAAATTATTAAGTTATAAGTTTTAAAAATAAATAATAAAATATTTATAAGTATACTTTTAAAAAATAGTAATTACAATTTTTTTTCTCTGTATTTTAATTTAATGAAAGTGAAGGTATGATTCTGTAAAAATTGTAGTAATAAAGTTAAAATTGAATATTTTAATTTTACCTATTTCGATTTTTCAATAATTTTTGTTGAAAATTTATGAATATATTCTATTAAATGAGAACACGATAAAAAAAATATAAACGAATATTATATGTAATATTTTCAAAGCCATTTTTTGTCTATTATATTAATTATTATATTAAATATTTAGTATAAAGAAATGATTTTTAATTTATAATTATATTGTTTTAATATTTATATAAATGGTCTTTGGAATAATTTTTTAAAGTGAAAATTATTCAAGATTTTATACAATATTTGTCAAGTTTTAAGAGTTAATAAAATTCTAAAATTTTATTTTGATATTGTACATAGTAAAGACTAATATAATTTTTTTTGTTAATTTAAAATTTTTCATATAATATTTATATAATAATTGTATCATTTATTATATAAATTTATTATAAAAATTCTTTGTATATTTTAATTTATATTTTAATAATGTTTTTGTAAATTTTCGTCACTTATTCGTATTTTATTTATATATAATTTGTATTTAAATTTAACAATTATAAAATATTAGTATTTCTTACTTATTTATTTTTTGATATTGTATACATTATTCTTGAAGAAATATCAATATTATTAGTGTATAAGCATTCTATTATTATTTGTATATATTCTAATTTTTTTAGCTAATTACATAATACATAAATTCGATTATATTCCCATTCAAATACTAAATGTAAATAATAATTCCTAAAATTTAAAGAATGAAATGTGATGTAGTTTTTATTGATTCATAAAATAAAAGAAAAATCATTTTCAATGAATTCAAATGAAATGAACAAAGAATTCATTTTATAGGAAAAGTTAATTGAGCTTTGCTAATATAATTTTATAAGTTATAAAAATTATATAAACTCTATAGTACAATGAAGGCCTTTGCATTTCCAATATTGAATTTCATTTAATAATAGTGCTTTTATTTATAATTTGTTTGTATTCATATTTATTAAATTTTTTTTTTTGGAATTTACATATCAATTTTTTTATTTGCGTAAAACTTTTCACGTCAAGATTTTTCATATTTATATTGACTAAAATTGATCTGCTTAAAGATATACGGTAAATTATATTTTTATTTTATGGCTTTTGTAAATTTCGACATATTTGGTTCATTAGGACGGAATGTCCATCAGGAATATTACAATGTCAAGTTTTATGTTAGTTTAATGATTATAGGATTTTGATTAGTTGGTAATAATTTCAATTTAATACGAATGGTTACTTTGCATAGAAATATCCTACCGTAATATCATCGTGAATTTACAAATTCGTCAAAAAACAATATGTTCTTAAATAAGTTTTATATTTAAAAGTTTTTTTTCGGTATTTCTCTTTATCGAAAAACAAATGTAAAAAATGTATGAGGGTCGGTTCCAGTAGAACAGACGTTCTCACGTATAGTTTTTTTTTTGCTTTTTTACCGAATGTTACGAGTGTGGGTTACTCGCTCATTCAAGAACCAAAAAGTCAAAAAGAAAATGTTATGTAATTTAAAGAGAGTCGTGGGGGTGGCTTGACGTTCGATATGGACTGCAAAAAAAAAAAAAAAAAGAAAAAAAGAAAAAAAGAAAAAGAAAAAAAAATTTATCGACGATACGTGAACTTGATTCCCGCGTGCATCGACTTTTTTCCCCAGGATTCTAAAAATAATGTATTATGTTCCAAGTCGCCGATGCCTGCGGTCAGTAAAAAAAAGTCTTCCCCTCGAGTCGGCGAGGCATCGAATTTAAACGCGGGGACTTTGTGTGCGCAACTTGACGGTCACTTGTTTGCTTGCGATATTTCTCCGATGCCGCCTCGCTTTTTAGTTCCATCCGCATAAATTTCTTGGACTGTTATTACGGTACAGCCGACCCGGCATTATTGTGCAGCTGATCCGTTTTTTTTTCCTCTCCTCTATCATCACTGAAATGCAATGAGATTACCTAACAGCGGAATTCCAGCCACTTCAGTCCACTCCTCCCTTATTATTATCTTCCTCGTTATTTAAAGTCTGCCCCCCTTTCCCCCTTTTCCCCCTTTTCCCCCTTTTCCTCTTTTTCCAACTCGCGCCTGAGATAATCCGGAGCTGCAGTTCCGACGACGCGACGGGCAGCTCAACCCCGTGCTCCAGCACAATGGAAACCCTTTGAGAGATGCGCCAAGAGAGGAAAGTTCCTCCTCTCTATTTTTATCGGGCGACTTCCCGTGCCTCCTCGTCTCCGACTCCATTCACGGGTCGCCCGCGCCGCAGCCGCGAGACGGCGTCAACGGCAAACGCCGCGCCGAGTCATTAGATACGGACGGAGTTGGCTCGACGCCGACGTTCCCGCCGACGCCAGTTGAGGCCGACAGCCGGCCGCGGCACCATCTCCATACACCGTCCAAGACGCGCGCACGCCCCCGTGCTCCAGGAGAAGAGCCTCGCCACGAGTACTCGAGGTCCGCGGAGTTGCGTCGTCGCGCGCCTGCGTGACTGCGTCGCGGGAAATCGCGACGAGAACAAGGTTGCTGCCGTTGCTCCTGCTGCTGCTGCTCCATACCACGTGGCTGAGTGAGCTTTGGCGAGACCTGGAGTAAGTCATCGGGAGCCTGGGGGTTTTCACTCGCGATCACTGCTTTTGTGGTTGCGAGCGGGACTGTGCTTTTACTGGGGTTGCTCGAGGCTTATCCCGCATTCCGAGGTAGATTGACAAAAGACTATTATTTCATCAGAAATTCCAAGTCCAGATGTCCAGGTACCATTGCGACCTTTGCTCTCGCTCGTGTAGATCGTTTTTTAGTTTGAAATATTTCATACGAGACTTATCACAGCCTTGACGAAGCTTCTCTCGACATGCACTATTTTCAATTATTGTCCACAAATCAAATTTGTGCGTGGATTATCTTTATTATTTATAGAAGTGGCTCTATTTCATCATTTTCCTCCATTTACGATAGCTGCTGCGGTTATGCAAACATTTAAATTTCTTTTTTTTTTTTTTAAATCTCCTTTTAAACATTGGACAGAACCGCTCCGATAACTCATTTGTTCAAATATTCAACTGTTTCAGGCCTAAGCAAATACAATATCTTATATTTAATTTCAATTATTCGTAAAGAAAACAACCGCATTTTCATGATTACTTTTACCATTTGAACGAAATGCAACAAAATACTCAACAATAAAAAAAACATTTGCCACAAAGCGTTTATTGTCTAAAAATAGTCCGGATAGCAATTCGAGATAATGAAAGGGCTTCAGCTCCTAGACTAGTTATACTAAAAGTGCGTCAAGCACTTATAATTTAATATTCATATAGCTTTATTTTACTATAGACTTGCATACGCGCACGTATATGCGCGCCTGCCAATATTTTTTTCACTCAATTTTCATTTTATGAATTATGCAAAATTCTATTGTACAAAAGTTCTACTTTTTCTCTTATAGTTGATTTATTTAAATTATACTGAGAATTAATGCATAATTAATACCCAGATTTACCCAATTAAACTAGATTTCGCGTCTAATTAATAAATCTTTTCTAAAACAATATTTACTTTTACCCTAGTTTTTGATTCTACTTAAATACCTCTTCCTTTCCACTTCACAAAGGAATCGTAGTTACATTTTAAATTTATCCAATACATTAAATTCATAAATTCACCGTGAAAATTTAATAAGATTTAAAAGTTATGTACAAAAAGTTTCATTGAAATATATAATATGGAAATTTGTAATCTCAGAAAGATTAGCAACATAATTAAACTTTGAAAAGTGGATTGAGAAAAATTGATCGATCATATCTTCCTCACATTAGTCTCATTATAATTTTGCATATAGACATCTTCTTGATTTTACTGTATTAATCAGATTTTATTAAATATCAAATTTTTAAATTTTTATCAATTTTTGTCAAAGAATCAAGTATTTAATCAAAGTTACAAAATTTTTGCGTTTTATTTATATGTTATTTTTTAATAATATTTCATAAATTATTTCTTGCAATAAAATATTTGATTTTCAGAATATCAAAATTTTTTTAATAAAATATTTTTGTATATTTTTTTTTTATTTGACTGCTGACTATTTTTAATTATTATTTTTTGAATGATATAATTTTTTTTATTAGAAATTATATTAAACATAAGGTTGTTATTGTCAATTTCTACAGTATCAATACGTAATAATTAATAGACATATAAAATTTCGTCAACTATATCTTTAAATTATGTAATATAAATAGAAAATATAAACATAAAAAATATCTTGATAAATGTTACATATAATATTGCTTATATTTCAATAAATTTAATTTAGAATAATCAAATATATATAATGTTCCTGTTTAATTTTAATTTTTCTAAATGATACTAAATTTTTCTAAATATATCAATAATATTATTAAATTATTATAATATAATATGGTATATAAAATAAATGTAACATTGTGTCTGATTATAAATTATATATTTAAATGGTTTTACCATTTTCATTAGTATACAATATTAATAGAGAATACAAAATATTATATATAAATTATAATATAACAACAATAATAAGATATTTATAAAACTTATTTGGATAAAGTAATTGTAAACATTCTAAAGATTTCAACAATTCATTTTCTCATTTAAAAGTAGTAAATAAAACTTTAAAAATTATACCAAAAGCATTGCGTTTATTTTTTTTTTATGATATATTAATTATAAATTTAGTAAATATTCTGTTATATACAATTATATAAGTTATATTATACCAAAAATAATATAATAATAAATAAATATTCAAATACTTGAAAAATAGGGCTTTTTATTAACAAATGTAACAAACAGTACGTTTGTTTACATGTTAAATATTTGAATATTACTGGACTATTGATATCTAAAATAAATCATTTAAATAGACAATACCATTTTAGACTTTTTAAAGAAAATTTAAATACTTTTGGTTTGTATTTATTACATAAAAAGAATAATAAAGTTTTTTCAATAATATTTCGATTTTTTTATAGTTTAAAAACATTCAATGATATATAGTTTCAAAAATAAAATAGTCAAGTAAATTGATTCTTATTATTGAAATATTTGAATACATGATATATGATAAATTGTATGATTTAAATGCAACGATCCATATGCTATTAGTAAATGAGAAAATTGGACCTCATTATTCTTTAAATTGTAAACTATTAAAGATCTTTACATTTGAATTAAGTATTTTTTTAATTTTTTATTTTATTAAAATTTATTTATTATTTATTTATTATTTATTATTGAAACTGACATAATTAATAATCAGTAAAAAAAATTATATTTTTATTATTATTATAAAAATAGTTTATACAATAATTTCGAAATTTTAATATGTTAAAACAAAAAAATTTAAGATTTATTTTGTTCAAAGAAATGACGTTAATATAAATGCTACATATAATAAAAATAAATAATAGTGTTATTTACAACTTTAACTACTTATTCAATACACAAGAAGAATTTATAAATGTTTCTGTATACGAATATTTTATTTATATATAAAATATCAATAATTATAAGTAATTAATAAAAACATCGATATACTAATGTTTAAAAAAAAACTTATATGATATAAAAAATTTAGAAATGAATGATTAAGTATCGTTATTTTTTAAGAACTGTTTTATTATTCGTACTTTGATTGACATTTTGTGATGAGCTTGTAATGTAAATACATAAAGCATAATTACAAGATAATTTAAAAGTTTTGTAGTAGTCATTTAAACAAGTAATAATTTATTTATTGGATTCATTGTGCATTGTTTAAATAATCTATTTATACGAATTCTCTAAGATAGCTAAAACAAAGTAACCATTTGAACGCTGTATCATGAATTAGTAATTGGGTTACAATTATAATAGAAAAACATCGATAGATACTATTTTTCTTTTTACAAATTGATTCTTATAACAGCGAAGTACGAGTTTAATAAAGAATAAAGTATCGATAAAATTACTGTTTCACTAACTTTTTTAATTTGTTTTTCATGTGCTTACTAATGATTCTATCAATATTTTGTATTTTATAACAAAACTCCTAGTAAAAAAAATGTAAAAATGGAATAAATACCATATTTTATTATTTAATTTGTATACCCAACAATAATAAGATTTTTAAATATATGTATAATAAATTAATCTTTTAATATATTTTTACATATAATTTTATACATCATACTTTTTTTAATAATTTTTTAATGTACTTATATCCGGAATATTATTTTTCATGTTCACACACATACAGAAGATTTTTATGTACAAAAATTATACAGAAACTAGAATTTGACATAAAATTTGTACATTGAGATTTTCAATTAAAGAATATTTGTTGCGTAATTTTTATAATCATGTTTACCCATATTATGAGTACAATGAACACGTGTTTGAATGTCAGCAGATGGATGGTATCATTGTTTGTACTCAAACTATCATTATTCAACGAGAAAGTTGTCAAACACAGAAATTTTTAGAATAATAAAGTAAACAGTAAACATTGAATGAGTATACTTTGTAATAAAGTGGCATATTTTTTCCAGTTTCATTTGCATCAATTTATATTAATCTACTTTTTTATATTAAAGAACAGTTTTCATGGATTAATTGTATATTAAGTGGTTTGAAAGTATAAGTAACTGTATAATATAACATTTAAATATTGATAGTATTATTACATAAAAATAAAATAAAATATAAATACACTATCCATACATATGTGCAGTATTAAAGATTATTTTTCAGTTATTTTTATCCAATTTTGAAAAAAAAATTATATAATACAAATAAAATAAAATAAATGGCTAACCTTTAAAGCAACCCCACTTCTAAATTTTTCTGTCTATGATTTAGATTTCTATAATTAATTTTCTATCCATGGCATCTTAAAAATGTATATCCTTTTGATATTCAATAATTATTTTATTATTGCGATAATATTATTACATTTACATTAAATTATTTTTAAATATTTGTTATAAATTTAAATACGAATGTAATAATATTTTAATCAAAATTAAATATGCTAAAAAAACTATCACATTGGTCGGTTAGATAAAGTTTATGAAACTTATAGTATAAAAAAATGTTGATATATTATTCATTGCACGATAAAAGTACTTAAATAATATTATTAAAAATTGTTTAATCTGATAAATAATGTTATTAAATTGAAATTTATGTAGACAATTATGAATAAAAATATACTTTAATGTATTCATTATTTTTTAAATACATTAATATATTATATTAATCATTGTATTGCAACATATAAAAATTAAATCAATTATCAATAAAAATATGAATTTATGTATTTATTAATAATTATCTTGTGTAATTTATGACATAAATGTTTAATATTTTTAATTTAAAATTTCATTCAAATTAATTAATTAATGAAATTTTGCAAATTTTATGAGTTAAAAAAGCTTTTTTTTTGTTAAACAATATCTTATCTTTACTTTGTTAAATGATGGTAAATACGAAGTAAAATTAAATTATATCTTAAGTATATCATTTTTTGATTTATTAACAATTTTTTTCATATTATCTGCATTATATAATGCTTCGTATTTAAATAACCTTTAGAGCTACAGGTAGTTTCAGATTAAACTGCAGAAAAAAATAATAATGTTTACAATTTGCAACATAAAACCTTATTTGATCACAATATTAGTGATAATAGTTGCTTGGATTATGTATATTGTATTTCTGTGTTGTTTGTATTGTATTACTAATAAACTACAAATATATACGTATAGCCATAAAATGTATAGATTATTTACAAAAGCATTTAAAAAAAAAAAAAATAATAAATAAAAAAGAAATCCTTCATCAAAATAAAAATAAGCTAATGAACGACCAATAAAAACATGTATTTTTTAACTACAACTATTCAATGTTTGCATAAATAGATGGGTAATGAGTGTAGTAAGTAGTAAACTTTGCATAACTTGCACTGTGAGTCCTGCTTAATAAATTTTTTGTGTCCAAATGTATGATTCTTTGGAATATAAACGATAAATTGTGAAACAGACTATAATCGTTCCCCCCTTCTCATTACAAGCATTTTACCGTAATGCATCGCACACTAAAATTACAGACATTAGAGAGTTCTTGTTACGGAACAGCAACTGAGTATCAGTGTCTCATTGTTCACAGGGTCTGTCAGAGTCCAAGGTACGAGCAGGTACACTCCGCACTTAGTCCAGAAACACAAGAGTCTCCACAATGACAATCGCGAACCTTATGGACAACGACTCCCTCGGCGGCCACCAGAACAACGGCTCACCCCTGGACAACGTCCCTCTCAAGGACCAGGAAGACGCCGATAAGAAACTCGTGATCCTAGACACCAGGACATCCGCGGGGAACGGTCAGACGGTCATCCCTGCACTCGATGGCTCGATGAAGGCTGCAAAAGCTAACGAGGTGCTCATGAACGGAATCAGGCATGTCAACCAAGAGCCTCCCGATGGTGGAGTGAGGTAAAGTTTTTTTTTTCTTTCTTTCTTTCTTTTATCTTTTCTTTTCTTTCTTTCATTACCAACTAAGGCTTCAGTCTACCAATTAGTTTGAACTGTTGAATGTCACTACGGTACAATCGATTTATGGCTTTTTTTTAAATAAAAAGTTTATGTTTTCTTATTTTGCGTGTAAAGAGGAAAACTACGTGAAAACCAGTCTTTGAAAATACCGTAACTTTCTTCACTGGAAACTGATCAAACTCTATATTTGTATAATGAAATGTAACTGGTCTATTAAATTAACAAAAATATTATTATTAAACTGCTTGAAACAAACATAATTTATACTTCGTTTCTTTAAGCTTTCGCTGTATCAAATAAATTGTGTGTTATTTAATTTGATTGTAGCCTCTTAGAATGTAAAATATGATATAGTAAACAGGAAATTACAAATTATTGAAAAGAATAAAATATTTATTCTCAAAAATAAATTATTAAATTAAGTATAAATAAAATTAAAGTATTTTGAATAAACAAAAATGCTAATTCTCATAGTATGTTATTTGAGATTTTAATTATTAATATTTTCGAATTCTATATAATATGATATATAAATATTTGTAGTATTTGTCTAAATATAAAAATTTTTAAAGATATAAATTAATTTATTTTTCTTCTGCACTTTTATAAAAACAACTAAATCTGTACTGTTTTCGAAATAAATTTTGTAAGCTTTAAATTTTTATTTAAATTATATTCCCATCATTCAAATAAATTTTTGAAACTTAAAATAAAAATGAAATTTTTTTTTATATATTTAAATACGTATATGACAAATGTTTTATGTAAGATTCTATATTATTTTAATAGTTTATATATATAATTTTTTTTTTTTGTGAATATAAAAAAAATGTAATATCACTTTCATATTGTTGCAAAATTTAGAGCCTGGGCCATCATGATTGGAAGTTTCCTTATTAATGGCGTTTTGTTCAGTATCATAAATTCTTATTCACTCATTTATCTTGAACTACAAAAAAGATTAATGGAGAGTGGTGAAACCGAAATATCTTCTAAAGCCGGTAAGTTATTCTTATTAAATTATATTCCATAAAACAAAATTATTGTAATTCATTTTCTTTCTACAATCATTATGAATTTTTAGTTAATAGTAAAATGTATTTATTATATGTACATTATAATTTTTTTTATTCAGGTTAAGATACAATGTATTTAAAAATTCTTATGAGCTACATTTTTCTAAAATTATTATCCAGATTATGTACTTATTTCATTTTGTGAAAATTAGTGAAAGTTTTAAATAATTCTTAATTAAGGTATAAAATCAAAATTAATCTTACAGTATTTTATCGATCTTATAAACATGATAGAATTTTCATTTCTCTTTAAATATTTAATTTAGTATGAATTTTTCAAACGAAATTATGTATTTAAATCAGAGTATCGCAAGCGTTTTAAAAGTGCCTATAATTTAACTACTTCTTCACGATCGAATTTCCATTTTTCTCATGTAGGCTTACTATTTATGAATAAGAAAGTGCATTAATTAGATTCAATAAAGAAAAGATTAGTACTTCAAAGGAACTTCAAGAAAATCTATATACGCTCACGTGCAACAAAGATAATTGATATCAATGAACATCACTAATAACGAAATACGCACGGGGGCCAACTACCAAAGGGTTTAATTGAATTTTTCAATTACACTGGTGCTTAGGAGTAATAACTAGCAATCTAGAACAATTACCAATATGTAGCATATTTTAAATATTTTTTTTCTTGTGTTGCAGACTTTAATTAAAACAAAAGTTAACTTCATTAAGTCTACTTCAGTCTCTTCCTTACACGAATATTTGTTTGACATATTAATACATAATTAAAGCCGTAATTTATAAATTATTATTTTTAACTATTATTTTTTTCTTAAATGTTTTTAATTTAAACTTTTGATATTATCTAAAATATTTATTTTTATAATTATTATTTGAAAAAATGCATGTAAGATTATAGTATATATAAGATTATATTATGATAATACATACATTTTTTTATTACAAATATCAATAAATTTGTCGGTACTATTAATCCAACCGATTTATATAAAAATTTCGCATTTGTAAATCGAAAATTCCTCTCGTGAGGGAATAATGTAAATTGAATAAAGGCTAGTTCAACAATTACTCAGTGAATTTGGTGAATTGAATTTCATCGACTCTCTTCTTCGTCAAAAAATTCATTGTTTTCATTGAATTGTCAACTCAGGTATGATCTCGAATTGTGAGAATAGGTAATGACATGGGTCATTGAGTCAAAATTTTCCACTAGAAACATGAAATATGTAGTGGGACAAAACGCAAATCTGTCCGGTGATAAACATTCACAATTGACTTTCAACTGCATATGAACTGAATGAAGTGAAAAGCCCAAACGCGCAAAAAATGTTTCGTTAGGAAATTGAGGAACATTCCCGGTCATTGTGCTGCACAATCACGACAATTTGGATGAAGGGCTGTTGTAAAAAAGAAAGAAGCGTTGTTTAGATTAAAATAAAAAATTACCGAATATATTTGCACATTCGTACATCCCCTTGTTTACTTACCGTTACCATTTTCCTGGGAATTTTATGATAATTTTCCTTGGCTTATGGGAAAGCCACACCCTCGATCATAATAAAATAGTTGTTTGTCCATGGATCACAGTTGTTATTGTGACGCTCCTACTTTTTATCGTTTATTTACTTTATCGATCTACTTATAGGATTATGGACAATTATATGCACAAAATAAATGTTTATCTGTGTCTAACTAACAGAATTTCTTTGAAAATATTTTGAGTCATTACTCCAGACACTGATGATTACAATCTCAGGTTTAAATCTTATCAATATTGAAATCTTATTATCAAGAGTTTTTAACTTGATTTATTTGCAGGGCTTTAAATTTTATTATTAAATGCTTCTCAAGTCCTAAAACACTTAAAACACTTGTAGTGAATATGTTAATAGAATCTTTGAACAAATAAACCTATTGACAGGATTCTCACATTTTTTTAATACTCAAGTAAGCCATTTAAACTCCAATTCAATGTCTAAGCTAAATTGCAAAATATTTATTTTCATGTGTACACACATTTGTAGGTAAAAATGAATGTTTGCGAATTCACTTCTTGCATTAAAAAATTTACCCCATCATGTTCTTAAATTACTTCTTTCTAGCTCATTAATAATTCGTTTACTTTAATAACATAAAGCATAATCAAACAATATATTATTTATTTTAATATATATTATATAATTCATAGATAATCTGAATTTAGTTATTTTAGGAATTTCATTTAAAAAGAAACATTTTTTCGGTTAAATATACGAGTTTTCATTGATGCTGTCAAGTTATAATATAAAATAAAAAATATTTTTCAAATTTTAGTAATCCTCTTAAATCCTATTATTAATTCATTTTAAATATAATAAAAAAAATTTTTTCTTTGCTTCAGAAGGTTTTACAGTAAATTGATATTATAGATATTTAATTTATTTCAAAATTTTGCATGCAATCTTAAATTTATTTCCGTCTGTAATATATCTTAATATATCTTTTGTTCAATTAATAAGTAAATTTTTAAAAAACTTAATGTAAATCGCTATTTCAACTTCAGCTTATGATTTAAGTAATTAATTATTAGTGATATTAATTATGTAAATGCATACAAATACACTAATAAATATCTTGAAAACAACTATGTATATAAATACTGGATAAATTTGTTACTTATAATTTGATAATATGTTATTATTCATATTTTGCTTTTAATAAAAATAGTCATTTTTTCGATTGCATGTATTCAAAATTAAAATTTTGTTTAAAATTAAACCTTATGTAATTAAAATAAAAGTGAATACCGCATATACTAATTATTTATTGACGATATTCATGATTATACAAGTGTATTATAAGTGAGATTACAAAATCAATGCAAAGAAGAAGAAAAACTTCTGGTCACTGAACTAATTTTATCTAATTTCCTTGTTTACAAATTCTATATATATATATATAATGTACAACTAATTTTAAAAGTTTCTTCTATAAATATTCGATAATTTTGTTAGAAAAGTACTCATCAGACAATACCAAATTTCAATGATTTTTAGTTAACCTTTTTTTTAATACAGTTTAGGTGTATTAACATATTTCTATATGATATTAATTCGAAAATATTATAAATTTACAGAGTTTCATATTTATTTAATTTATTTAATCAATCTAATATTTAGTGTTAAATATAAATAATTGCTATTACTACAATGTATATGCTTTGTATGAAAATGATTATCAACTTTAATTTATAGACTCATCAAGTATTTATCAAAAGAAAGGAAATTTACGTATTCTTTATGCAAATTCTATATTTTGCATATCAAATAATGCCATTTTATGAAAAGACGGAAACAATGTAATAAGCATTTGCATAATAAAAGTACTGAAGCACGTTTAAACTGTACACGCGAGGATTATCAACAATATGCTTCATTTACATGTGTTCATTTATTTTTTTTTAAGTTTAAATGTAAATATATTTGGATCTTGTATCTTCTTTTTCCTTCGTCTGTTGCCCTTATCGTTGGTAAGAAAAAAATGGAGAAAATATTTGCAGTAAAGCTACAGCCGACAAAGATAATAACTTTATGTGATTGGATAAACTTCATATGATCATGATTTTTAATCCAATTGACGTAAAAATAATTTAACCGAATGAAAATTTAATTATCTATGATACATATTCATGTATACTTATGAATACACATTGAAAGTAATATTTAATTAGTGATGGAATTTAATGATTGTATCCAAGGTTTTCGTTAAACGAGATGAAGCAACTTCTTTTTATGTAGAAATATTCGATAAATTATTTACTGATAAAGTGAAAGTAGCAATTACTATGTTATATGTTAATTAGCGGATTACAGTTAAATTTAATAAAATATTAATGTTTACGTCAAAAACTGATTAGTTTAGGGTATTAATTGATTGCTTGAAACATATAATCTTTATTTTAGTCTTCAAATGTTTGTTATCTATATTATTTAACTTTTTTACTTAATTAGCTTTTACATAATAATGATATAGTTTTATATTTAGACATGTATTTTTAATTATTATTTAATATAGAATACAAGATTTATTTTAAAAACCGAAAGAATTTTGTTAATAAAATTATAAATAATCAAAGTCATTAACTTTTTGAAGATCTTATAAAAGTTGTTTAGCAAAATTTTTCTTTTAAAAAATAGTTACTGAGAAGTAAATACAATGAAACATCAAATATTTAATTTTATAAAAAGTCATATTGGTCTTTATTGTTTTTATTATTATTAGTTGTACTATTATTATTATATTATTATTCTACACTTAAATTTAATTAAGATGTAACAGTCCATGTATATTTAACATTTAAATATAATTCACATTACTATTATCTTACAGAAGCACGTTAAATATATATTCTTGATAAAAAGTGATTAGCCATTTAATGAATTAATATATATTCCTTTATACTTTTATCTATATATTTTTATTCATAGAATTATTTGAAAACAGTATATAATAAAGTATATAAAAATTAATTTCTTATTTTTATAAACATATTGAATTATTCCAAAAATTGATGATTTTATAAATTTGAAAATTAATTTTTTTTAATAAAACATTTAGCTTCTATCATAAATCTTGCTGCTTTTATCAACACTTTGTATAGAAAAAATTAAAAGATTTGATCACATTATATTAAGTAAATACATACACGGTTTTTTTTTTAAATAGTATAAGGATGCACAAGAAAGTGAAGATATCCGTGCTTTATTGTTTATTTATATATTTTATTTATTACTTTTTAAAATTATAATTTAATAACAAAATTGACTTTATTATTATATTTAATACAATTTAAAATATATCGAATAAAAACATTTTTTTTTTATGTTTATTAATATAAAGTATCCAAATTCACCACCTAATTGGGAGGGAATGAAATGATAAGATTTTATTTCTATTTCTGACATTAAATGCTTTTTTTTTAAATATTTCATTAAGAAACTATATAATTAATATAATATAATATAATATATATAACTCAATATAATATTAAATATGAAATTTATAATTTTTTCTCCTATCATATGTAAAAAAATTGATAACATTGATTTATCATAAAAAAATACGGGAATTATTTATGAAATACCAAATGAAGAATAATTCATATCTAAATTATACATTAAAATATTATAGTTATTGATTTTCCATTTTAATTAGTTTTTTATGTAGTAAATATATACATATGTATGCAGGATTATACTTAATAATTAGTTATTGCAATTGTAACCATCTATAATGTTTTCGAAATTATGAAAAATGTGACACATTTGAAAATATTTTTTATATTTTAATAAACATAAATATATCAATAAATAATACATAATTAATTAATAAACATAAATAAATAAATAATAAACATACGAATGATTTAATTATAATATTAAATATATTTCAATTATATTTTTATTTTTTTAAATAAAAATAGAATAATTGATATATTTATTTTAAGAGACTATGGAATAAATATCACGATACTTTACTTTTATCTGAATTCTAAACTGTGTTATACAAATTTCTTCAAGCTTTTATAAATGTAAAAGATGAACTTCAATTTAAAAAAATAAATATTGATTAAGACTTTATTACATAATTTTTCTTTAATCTTACTATCATTTATATTTATTTTTAGATATGTATGAAACTACTAAATCCAGAATAAAATTTTAAAGTAGTAATAAAAAAATTTTTTCAGCTCTTGTTGGTTCACTAACGATTGGCACGACATTTTTTTTATCGCCAGTAGCTGGAATATTAACAGATAAAATTGGTATACAATTAACAACATTTTTAGGCGGCGCCTTAGCCGTTACTGGCTTATATTTATCATCTTTATTAGTGGAAAAGGTAAATAACTATTAACTATATAACTATAACTAATAACTGTAGCCAATAGAACTATACTTTATATCCACTTTTAAACAAATATTAATGTTTGTCATCTAATTTCATTAATGCTCGTTATAAGTTTATAATTTCAATACATATTTTATAGAGAAAAATTATATAATTAGTAATATTATTTGTAATTTTTTTCAAAATTAAATGAAATTAAGTTAATTTTCTCATAGAATAGGGCTACCTTAACACCGAATGGAATTTAAAATATTTTTTTTTTTATTATGTATGCAGAGAATGAAGAATTATTTAATCTTGTGTGCTTTGTATAGTTTTAGTATTAAGGAGATAGCATAAAAATACTTTTATAATAAAACATTAATTCTGTTAATAGATTTGAAAATATTTTTACATTGACAAATTTAAAGAGATCATAACATTTACAAGTAATGTTACTTTTATATTATTATTTATTATTATTTTATTCGTTTAATTATTACTTGCGAGAAAAAAAAATTTAACTTAAACAACGATGACAATGTAGTTAGTTTTACAATGTCAATTATATGATATTCAAACTTGTATAAAGACGAAAGAGCTTTTGTATAAAATTTAAACGTAGAATGTTGAGTATGATTTAAAAATTGTATGTAGTGAATCTTTGTCTTTATATATAAAGCTTGCGAGTAACGAATACAAAGTTGGTGTGGCAAACGAAGACGAAAATTTGTTAGCTTTGTTAGTTTTGAATTAGTCGAATACTACAAGAAACATAAGATGTTTGGCCAGTTGCCTACAACTCAACGACCGGAATTTAATGTCAGAAACTTAACTACTCAACTTGTACTCGCTGACAGGTGGAGTATTTATGCTTGACCTACGGGGTGATGCTGGGGCTCGGGGCGAGTCTCGCCTACACCCCCAGTCTGGTGATATTGGGTCATTACTTTAAACGGCACTTGGGGCTCGTCAATGGGATCGTGACAACCGGAAGTTCCGTTTTCACGATTCTCCTCCCTTATGTAATGGAGCTGATGCTCCGGAACTTCGGACTCGAAGGCACTTTCAGGAGTCTTGCTGTACTTACGGTCATGGTCATGCTCTGCGCTATACTCTTCAAGCCCATTCCATGTGAGTTTATTTTTTGTTTTTTTTTTATTGTTTAATTCTTGGGCTCTGCGTGAGTCTATGCAAACATGTTATTTCGTTTTTTAAATCATTCGAGTTTTAGACTGATAAACGACATTGATATGGGTAAACTGCTAACTTTAATTAATCCAGCTACATGAGTTTGCATATTTGTAAAAGAAGCACTTTATTCTTTAATATTTTTTACTTCAAACGACAATCTTAAATATTGTTTTTGGTTTTATCTCCTTACCTGTAATTGATGAATATTACTTCGAAGAATAATAAAAAAAAAAAAAATCATTGTTTGAAGTTATTTAATAAAATATCAACTTAAAGATGTATTTATATAGTATTATTTTTGATTAAGTGCACTCTGAAAATGAAGATAAGTCAGTGATACGTAAAAAAAGTCTGTGCAACATGCTCAAAGATGCTGTAAAAGTGTCAATTTGGAAAAAGAAAAAATATGTGGTCTGGGCTGGTGCGATTCCTATCGCATTGTTTGGGTAAGCTCTTTTTTAGAATATTTAAAAACATAAAATGATTTATAATATTTACCGAGATTAACGTATTATCAAGTGATATTTATTAAAAACCACAATTAATCAAACCTTTCATAAAATAATAATACAATGACAATTTTTAAATAATATTAAAATAAATTAACTATTACGTACATTAATATTAAAAACAACAGTTTGGAATATTACTCGCTAATACTTTTTTTCCAATATTTTGAAATATTTTATGAATTTTGTATAGAATAAATTTAATTCAAACTAAATTTAATTTTTTAATGTTACAATCACCTTGTTATGGATTAATTATTTATTTCCGTTAGATACTTCGTACCTTACGTTCACATAGGCGCATTTGTCGAATCATCATTTCAAGAGGCCGATAAAAAATTACCTGTAATGTGTATTGGTATTACTTCTGGTATTGGGCGACTAATTTTCGGATATATTGCTGATCTACCGAAAGTCAATAGAATTCTTCTTCAACAGGTAACTGTATCGTTTATTAAATTTTAACTAAATATTAAAAGATTTCAATTGATAATTTTACTTAAACAATTCAAACAAGTATATTTTAAAATGATGTATCAGAGTTAAAATAAAATACGTGAACCAACTACAAACTTTCAAAATTATTTAATATATATGCTGTAGTATATTCTTGAATCATCAACATTAGTTTTTATGAATAATATTATGAGGTTCTAATAAGTATTTACAATTTGGTTATAATTTAATTTTTTTTTTTTACACAATTCCTACGATAGATTTATATTTTTTTTTAAAAATATGTAGTTGTTTTATATTGATTGAATAATTAATAATAATTATTTACTTTTATGTTTAACTATTTATCGATAATAATTTATATTTTAATATTTTATTTGAAATACTATTTTTCATATTTAGGAAAGTTAATATTAAGAAGGTATTGAAATTCAATCAAATAATATTTTTGCTTAGATTTCCTTCATTAGTATAGGAATTCTAACAATGCTACTTTCGTCCACCAAATCGTTTCCAATATTACTCGTTATTGCACTCTGCATGGGTTTATTTGATGGATGCTTTATCTCACTTCTTGGACCAATTGCCTTTGATATTTGTGGTCAAGCGGATGCTGCCCAAGCAATTGGATTTTTGTTGGGGATGTGTTCAGTACCTTTGACAGCTGGTCCGCCAATTGCCGGTCTTATTTATGATCATTTAGGTAATTATTTAAATAATTTATCTCTTATTTTTTATTACTTTTTATTATTTATTTTTATCGTCGATTATATGATAAATTAAAAAAAACTTTCTTTGATATTGTACAGGCTAAAATAGGAAAAGTATAAATCAAATGATTAAAATTTTGAATCAGTCGATTGAACAAATTCAATTTTCTTAAACACCCTTTCAGTTTATGTTACAAATAAACAACATTTATTATGACTAATTATTAAATAAAGTATTATCAATGATAGTAAGAAAAATAATAAGAAATTTTGCCAATTATTAAGAATTATGTCTTGATAACTTATTATCTTTGTGGCGATTAAATTTCAAATCAATGCGATTGTTTAAATAAATAATATTTTTTCAGTAATGATATTATTCGATTTTAGGATCATACGAATTGCCATTCCTACTCGCGGGTATACCGCCTATAGTTGGTGCTCTAGCGATGTTCCTGGTTTATCGCGTAAGCGACGAACCTCCTCCTCGAAGAGATGATGAACTAGGCATGGCCGAAGAATCCTTAACTGATACTAAACGACAGAATGGTTAGTGTGTTAAATGGTTTTTCAAACAGCAAACGAACAAAAGCAGTCGAAAAAGAGAATTTATTGAAAGAGACAAAAAATAAAAAAGAGAACGGTATTTTTAGACCACAATTCAAGATTTTAGCGTCGATTTCAACGTATTAAAGTATACTTTAAGAGCATTTATTATGTTAGAATGCAGATATCTGATACAAAAAAAAAAAAAAAAAAAAAAAAAAAAGAATTGGAAAAAAATAGGATTATAAAAGACGAAAATGAAAAAGGAATGCTAATGGATTTTAACTACTACATAGTAGTGATGCTCCTTTTTTATTTTTTTCCAAATATCATTGATACTGCGCTTAAACTAATTTTTTTATAAAATTGATTATGAATAATAATAATACATTATTATAAAAAAAAAACAAAAGTATGAAAAATTATAAGAGTGATAATTAGTGCAATTTTTTGGCTTATCGTTTTTAATATTATTTGACTTTTAAAATTGCAAGTAATTATAAAATTAAAAAAAAATTTAAATAAAAAGTTCATACGGCATATATTTTTTTATGTTTTATATAAATTAAAATTTTTTACTTTCGGAGAAGTAACTGTATTACGAAAAATGTATTATTCTTGTTGAAAAGTGCAATATACAAATATAGTTCTATTAAGTATTGCATTTGATTTAAAAAGTATAAATCAAAATATTTTATTAGAAAAAGTGTACTGTTATAAAATGTTTCTTGTGTATAAAATGCAAGTATTTATTTTTAAGCGTTTATTAAAAAGAGAAAAAAAATCTATATGTAATAAAGTAGCTTATGAAAATATTACGTTTATAAGTAATTTTTAATTACTTATAAAATGTTTTTTACAATATTTTTTTCTCTATTTTGATCAAAAGAAGACAATAGTTATGTTAGAAAAATAAAATACTTTAATTAATTAGTTTTTATAAAAATAAATGATAATTATTATAGTGTAAGATATTTTTAATAATTTGTTTTTACTCCCTTAATAATTGAAAGTTATAGTATCAATTTTGCATTGAATATTATTTAAATGAGTAAAAATGTATTTGAATAATTCTGAAAAACAAATAATAGAACCAAATTAAGGGATTAAAAATTAATATTTACTTTTTTAATCCGTATGATAATATCTAATAATAAATATGAAATAATTATATTGCGAACTCCGGAGCATTGAATCATTGGTACTATTGTGAGTTAAAATTAAAAATTTCAATACGTTATTACCATTAATCAAATGCATTTTTTAGTAAATTTATTTTCGTTTGTCAAAGGAAGATTACATTCTTTATTCTGAGAAATATTTAACATTAACCCTCAAAAGAAATTTAATGTTATTATGTATCAATAGTAAGAACTAAAAAATAAATTAAAATATAAGACTTATGTATACACAAATTTATGAAGTTTTTACACAAAAATAACGCATTTATCTTAGAATTTGTTGTTCAAATATTCACATATTGGATCTTATTTTAAAGTCAACTGTTTTACATTATTTTCAGAAATATAATTTTATATTATTGAATTTAATTAAAATTCAAATGCATTGTCTAAAAATAAAATCACAATAAATATTTAATATCGTAAAGTACAATCGCTGTTTCAATTTTAACAGTAATACAGTGCTACACTGATACTTAAAAAAAAAAGAGAGAAAAATTACCGTCAATTCATAGAATATATATTAACTATAAGTCTTGTTAAAGAATCATTTAATTGATATATAATTGAATAAACTGATTGTGAATAAATATTTAGAAAATTCAATTAATAAATGAATGAAATCATATCTTTATAAGCTGTAATTTTCCTTCCTACGAAATCAATATATGCACTCCGGCACGCACACACTCTTGCACTTATGCACTCATGCATGCACTCACGTTCACGTTGATCACAAATATCAAGCTGAGTAGCAAGCATGCGAAAAATATTTGACATAGCATTTAAATAAAAAAAAAAAAAAAAAAGGCTCATTAATAAACAAAAGGGGAATCAATTGATTCAGAGACAATATTTGTGGTCCTGCAATATTTCGTTCATAGGGTTTTCCGGCGTACGAGCTGTGTCGACGAATCCCGAGCGAACACCGCTGCTGGACCGGGATGGCACAGCATCTCGCAGGGATAGTTCGAATAGTGTTTATTCCCCGAGGCGACTCGACGATTGTCGATGTAGCGATTGTCACGTGCGAAGATCGAACAACGAGTACTCACCCTTGCTGAGAAGTTGCCTAAGCACCAAGACGTCAACGCCGAGGAGACTCCAAAGCCAGGACGATTTGATCTTGATTTTATGAACGGGACGTTATTCCGATAATTGGGGATTAATCTCATGCGTAACGCCTACACAATATAGGCATTGTTTTGTTGATCTGATTTTGGATGAGAGAGACTATGCAAACTATTTAATCTTGTATTATGATTTATTAATACTTTGATTATAACTGCATTTGGGATATTGTCGTTCAGAAATCAATTTTTATTGTTTACTGTTCGATATTTAATTGTTTAGAGCATTCAAACATGTTTACTAGTTGAAGAAAAAAATTGTTAGGAAGACTAATAGCACTGCATTAGTCGCGACGCAAAAACAATACGTACGATAAAAATGAGTTTAAATAAAAACCAAAAATTAAAATTGGGTCAATCGTCACGTATTTTTTACGCTTATGTTCTGCCACTTTAACTTTTATATCAAAAATAAAAGTGTATAGATTTTATATCAGTTTAAATTTTTTTATTTAGCATTATCTTATCAGATATATTTAAGATTCATTTTAAAATTCTTTTTAATAAATCCTTTAATCATTTGCTAATATCATTTATGTAATTATTTCCATTCAAACAGTTTCAAATAGTTATTTAAACAAAGTATCTTATTAAGAAAAATATCTTTATATATATATATATATATATATATTCAAATTTTTTCATATTTAAAGCGTAATATATTAATTAAATATGTCTTTTTCTTTTATTTATATTAAATATTTTTAATTTCAACTAAATAACATGTAATTAATTAAAATAAAATAAAAAAAAACATTTTTTTAGACACTAATGTATACTTTTTATTAAAATAGGACTATTTAATTGAACATGTATAAAATGTAGTAAATATTTTATGAGGAAAGATATTTTGTACATTTGCGAGAATAGACTGTTTTAGTATGTATAAATTATGTATTAATATTTTCATATAAAATTTTATAATTTATAAATATTTCATTTGAAAATTATATATTTTGTTACTTTTAAAAATAGGAAACATTAATATTTGAAAATTGTGATAAAAAAAGAAGCTATGTCAGCTTATTGCTAAGAAATATATAAAAATAAAATGTTATAATGCATTTTGTTACTATTAAAAATTATGTTTAAGTATTATATTATGGTAAATTTTATAATAAAGCAGCACATTTGCTTAAGAAAATATTAAAATAGATTTTTGTTTCATAATTATTATAATTAAATTCTTTAATCAATAATGATTTTTAGTTTATTTAAAAATGAATTAAACAATTTTTATATAATTTAAATTTCAATATATTTATATATATATATATATATATATAATTTTTTGTATATATATTTTAATTGGAATTAATTGTAGTTCGATTATACTACATAATTAAATTTTATTGAATATTTTATGAATAGCAATGAAAATATTACAAAAATCATAAAAAATTTAGTTAAGCAATTGTGTGTATTGTTTTGAGGGGAATACAATATTTTATCAGCAAAATGTAACAAAATTTGATGAATATAATAAAATTTATGTATAAATTTTTGAAATAGTTTTATGCATTCAATATTAGTATTTAATTTTTTATTTTCTACCTTATTGGATGTACCATTATAAAAAAAATACATTAAAATAGTTTAAATAAATATATATGAACCACGTTGAATAAAATAATAAAAATATTAATTAATATGTAATTAATTATACATTATTATTATTATAAATATGCATGTATCTTGTGCAATTATGTTAGTATATAAAATAAATATAATTAAATGTTTCTATTCATATATGACATAAAAATTTCCATTAAATTTTTTTCAAAGTATTTTTGATTCGATTTATAATAACAATTATGATTCTTACCTTTGTTTTGTTTAAAAGATATATAACTAATTTATTAAAATGTTATCAAATATATATTTTAACACTACGTTTAAGACATATTGATATTATAGATGACATCGATAATTTAATAATTTAAAATATTAATTGATTTAGTAAATAATCGATTACAAAAGAATCGATTACGCAAAGTGAGATATTTTTTTAATTATTAAATTAAAATACTGTTTTGTTGCTATCAGATTATTATAAGCTTTAAGGCAATTCAAGTGTTCTAGATAAATAAAGTGATTATTATAAAATGTTACTTATTATATAAAAGCTTTTGCGTAGACTAAAATAAGAAATAAGAGAATTGAATTAATTAAAAATTTTTGTAAAAAAATTAATATATATTTTAATGTTCTTTTGAATATGCATAATGAATTTAAAATTAATATAAATTTTGTCTTGAAATATTTGTTCATCAATACCTAACATTTAATAAATAATAGAATATTTGTATTTTATTGATTGATTATTAAATATGTGTTTATATTGAATTAATAAACATAAAATGAAAAGCATAAAGCGAAGTAAATGTATTTATCACAACATCAATGTCTACTAAAATTGTAAAATAATACAAATTTTTAAAGAGACGTTAGCTTTATAATTCGTACCAAAAAGAATTAATCGGAATGTAATGAAAACGTTAAAAAAATTAAATTATTCTTAAAAGTTTTTATGCAGTCATTCATTGGTCTTTCAATTATTAGTTGAAGTAAATGTTGAATGAACAAGAGCGTAACTTTTAAGGTAATTTTGTTTAAAACACATTAATGACACAACTCTTATGACTTGATTTAACTTGAGTGTGTTTGAGTTTTTCGCGCTGAATTTCCGGGTATTTTGTGGATTTTGTGGATCAGTGCAGGTCTGGCGCCGCAACACAAGTATCCTTGGCAATAATTCGCAATTTAACCTAAAAAATGGCAAATGGAAAAAGTCACGAGTGCTGTTCAAATTTGGGCGGGAGGTTGTGGCGCCCCCTGGGAGTGGCGTTACCCGTTGCCGACAGGTCGCGCCAGCCCAGTGGTAAGGTCGCAGGCGACATCCGCGGCCGCGGGGCGACGGCACGACACTCGATGGGAGATCAGCATGGGTGATGTTATCTCGATCGCATCAGACGCGAGCCGATGCTCGGCCGAGTAAAAGGTTATCTAGTCAGGCACTCGATCTCGCCTCCAGCCCGGAAAATGTAGTGAGCCGCCAAAGGGCCAGAGCTTCCTCCAGCCTACCTTTACTACCTGTCTGTCACTTTAGTTGTTTATCGCTTCTTCCTCTCTTTCTTCCTCGACTCTCCAACACCCCTCCCCCAAGGAAGAAAGATACGATGCACAAGCACAGCAACAATGAACGAGCTTCTCATTGAGGTGAATACGTAGCATTGTTTATTTATTATTTTTATAATCACTCTCTTGTTTACTGCTTTGTTTACCTGAACATGATTGATAAATCTGGACCCTCCACACGGGCCCATCCAATACTTCTTATTCATTCTCCTCTACCTATTGTTTAAGTTATCTCCTTTCGAACCCTGACGCTCCAAGAGGGTGAGTAATAAAGATTTCGGAGCCTCTGATTCATTAACATTAACATTGTTCTTATCGCTATTGTCATTATCATCATCGTCATCACTATTATTATTATTATTACTATTATTACTATTACTATCGATATTGATATTATTATTATTATTACTATTACTATTACTATTGATATTATTATTATTATTATTATTATTATTATTATTATTATTATTAGTCTAGGAAAGGATTTTTCCGATCAACGATTATTCATAATTTCCCTTTCTCACTTTCTCTTTTCTTTATCCCTGTCGTAATTGTATTTTACGATTTCGTAAACTCTTCGATTTTACTCCAACAATTTTTTTGTACTATCATTTATTTTTAATATTCAATGCCATTCTTTGGCATATTAATTATTAATATATTATATATTATTAATATTAAATTAAAACAAATTTTAAATCTATTCTTTCGAATATACAATTATTGTTATTTTGAAATTTAAACAATTTAAAGTAAACTCCTGTACACAAAATTATATTATGCTCAATTTAAAATTTCATAGATTCAAAAAATAATTTTTAATGCTTTAATATTTGCTCATACAAACTTTACATTTATTACATATGGACGATCAAAGATATAATTCTTGATGTGCTTCCACCACATGTTAAACTCCCATGCTTATACTTACGAGGGGCAATGGAGTGTTAAAATAAAATGGCCCGTTGGAGAAAATAATAATGAATAAAATGTTTTGAAAAAATATCAGCAACTGTAATAACATACTGTCATTACACACAAGTAATTGTTATTCATGCATTTTAATAATTATATTCTTAAAGATAGATAATACATAGTCTGTAATAGGTGCAACATAATTTCTGGAAAATACGCTTTTATCGATTTTACATTTTGTTTTTTAATATGCATACCCTAAATAAATATATGAATAAATAAGTAATTTTAATTCGTAAAAGAAAATTTTTCTTTACAAATTTATGCAGCTACTTTCTTTTACAAATTCTAATTATAAATATTAACGTCAATTTTCTAACGAATTTACTATTATTTTTTATCAATTATAACGTATACAATACGATTATTTATTTTCATAATTTAAGTAATTGCTCTATATTACTTTTTGTTAAAGATTATTTTAAAAATAATTAGCTTATCCAGAAATATTTTATTGCATATCGTTTTCAGTCAAAACATTTTTAATGTAAACAATATTTATTAAATTGACTGTTTTTTTCGAACTTCAAGTAATTTTTATTATTGCTATATTCAAAAAAATTATCTATAAAATAATTATTGCCTAGTCCTAACTGATAACTACTATTTTTTATTCATTTTTACTATGAAATAAGACATTCTTAATTAAAATCGTTCAATATTCACTTAACGAATTTTTTTTTGAAATTTAATTATTTGTGGTGTTTTATTTATTTAGTTTTTCATTAATTTTTAAATAATATATTTTTAAAATTTTAGTAGCAGAAATTCACAGTGAATATTATTTTGTTAACTAGTTTTTGCTTTTGAATAGTATATACTTTTAATAATGAAACTTTAAATCTTATCGTATTACTAATATCTTGACTAGATAATTCATTCCAATTTAATTTCCGATTCATACATTAGTCTGAAAAATTATATTAATAAAATTTATTTTACGAATATAATAAATATTATATTAATAAGTAAATTTTATAGACTTATTTCAAAAGTAAAGACTAAAATATTTAAAAAAAAAAGTGAAATTAAAATTGTAAATGCGTTTATAATTGATTTTTTAGTTTCTTTTTTTATATATAAATTAGTATACACGAGTAAGAATATAAGAATTTTATTCAAAAAATATATAATTTAATAAGTTATCATAATTCATTTCGTAAGTAAAATTATTTTTAATCCAAAATTTAATTTCCATTTTATAATTTTTATTTAGAATTTCATTTAGGAAAATTAAATATACAATAGTATAAACAATTATTCAAATATAAAATAAAATGTATTATTAAATATTTATAAATTTGTAATAATAATTTCGTATTACTATGTTTCATTTTAGTAGGGTAAATATGCTTAAACAGTATTTTACTATAATATTCTGTAGTATTCCTCTACATTCTGAACTTAATATGGCATCGTTAACTTAATAACTCGTCTGCGAAACTCGCACAAAAAGCCTCTGGAATGATGTTTCGAAATAAAAATATTGTCTATAATGATATGAATGTGCATTTCATCTCATTTTTATTCTGCGATTTTACGGGACGAGTTTATGGTCATATAACAGGAGATAGACAGAGAGTATTTCGATAAAATGTATTTGTGTGGCTAAGTAGGGGTTACAGGAATCCTCATTGAATCAAATGCCTTATTCATTGAGCCTTTACTACAAAAGTAAGGCTCGATTGAATAATTACAAATTAGCGTCATATGTACCAATAAATGTGTGCAATCATGAACATTGAACTCTTTCGCATACGATTGAAGTGTCAGGAGAAAAAATGTTGGCTAATTGTTTGCGTCATTTATTTTTAATTTCTTACGAGACAAAATCTTACGAGCCGTAATAAAATTACTAATATCAGCTTGGAATATAACTGCAAGGTGAGACTCTAATAGTTAATTGGATTATTTGACAATTGAATTAGCAGTTTCACATGTGATTTGAAATTTTAGATGTGCGTAAATGATTAAAGTAAAGCGATACTTTGTAATTTTTATCAAATGACAACAGCTTTTGAAAAGCTCAAATAATCTGTGTACATTAATACTGGCGTTGATAATGGTCACTTTTGATTATTATTCTTATAATAACTTCACTTTTTTACAAGAATGATTAGACAATTCTCAATTTAAGATAAAATAAGAAGCACACATTTGTAATTAACTTATTAAAATTTAATAAACTATATCTAGTAAAAAATAACAAAAAACATTTATTTTGCTGTTTTATCAATGACCTATTTTATCGATTGAAAAAATTAAGTTATTCCATTTCACTAATATTTATTTTCCATCGTAATTTTACAATTTAGGACAAACATATTCGTATCATTGTTAAAAAAAGTTTTTTAAAAAACAATGTATTTTACTAAAAAATTGAAATCTAATTCATCACATATAATGATCTTATGCAAATTTGAATTTCAAAAATATTGGAGCTTATAAATATTTATATAAATTTTTTATATTTTAATAATGATAATTTCAGGCATATAAATAAATTAGTCAAAACAAATTAAATAAAATCTCAATTCAATTAACTCCATATATTTGATGTACTCTATAAATAATTTTATTATTATTAATTATATTATATTGATAAAAAATTATCAACAAAGATATAATACAAAAAACTTATAAAAATAAGTTTTTAAATACCTGAGATTGTAAATTCTAATATGAGACAGACACATTATTATGTTAAAATATATTTTTACTAATAAGTAGGTTAAATAAGGACATAAATATTCATTGGATTACTGAAAATACAATTGATTTCGAAAATCTAATGTAATTTATAGTAGGAATAATTCATTTTAATTTAAATATATTCGAAAATTTTCCATTTTAAAAATTAGATTTAAAATATTTGTAAATTCTGCTTATCATTTGTTTTATTATTAAAGATTATCAAATACGATATAAATAATATATAGTTATATAAATAATATACTATAAATAGAAATAATATATAACTCTCATTAAAGTAAACATTTAATCTATTTTTATAACTTATGTATGTGAGTTGTTCGATTTCTTACGTATATTATTATGATAAAAATATAGATTACAATAATAATTATGATCCACCATATCCATTTTTTAATCAAATTTTAATAAAAAATTATATAGTTACGAAAAGTTTTGCTTAAAATATCCCAAATGATAATATGTATGAGCGATATGTGAATTTTATAAATTAAAATATGCTCAAATTATTTATTGAAGTCTAAAATTCTGAATATTTTAATTTTTTATATGAGTAAAATTACCATAAATAATTCTGTCACGTAATTATTAAACAAAAAAATCTAATTTTAATAAAAATAACGATATAAAATATTTATTTTAGCTTTGATACTTCGTCCAAAAAACTCACGTTAAAAGAGTAAAAAACAAATTAACGTCCTTTACATGCAAAGCAATCGTATTTTTGACATCAAAAGACGGGCTTGAGAGCAAAAGAAAGTGACAAGAATGTCGTTGGTTAAAAATAAAAAAACAAAATGAGAAGTTGACAAAGCCACTTGCCTCTCGATTTTATAATTTAAGTGCATAATATAAGTGTCGTGTGACACTAACACCAACGAGACTTCCCACGAGTGGCGCGCACGGATCCGGTTTTCTTTCTTTTCTCAAATTTGCAAATCGTCTATGGCTTTCCGGAAGTAAATTTTAAAAAGTGTCCCGCGAAATATTACATCTACACAATATTCACAGCAGAGCATAATGGAAATAAAAAACTTCGATCGTCCTCCCACTCTAAGGAATTGACCTTTTATGCGTCCTTCTTTCCCTTTATTTGAGCGCGTGTATTGTACTTTCAATGCCAAAAAGATTTACCCTCTCCTCTCCTCCTTTAAACTACGACATAGTTTTTGTTGCTGGGTTGTTAGTTGTTGTTGTTATTATTGTTGTTATTTTCACGTGCATACCTGTGCATTGATTTTTCGTATCTTTATCGGAAAATCAGAGATATTTCCTGCTGTCCTGTCAATCATCTAAATTTCAGTATTAAATCTTCATACTATCAGAATGATCATTTTGACATTAATACAATCATAAGTTGCATGATCGAATAATAATTCAAAATAATGAATATTACACGATCTTCTATTAAAGTAATTCTGCATTTTATTAGAGCCTATTTAATAGTCGAATGTTTTTTTCTGTAATAACTTGTATATTTTTAGAAGTTATATTTTAAACACAATTATCCTCATGACAAGTGACAAAATTAAAATCTAATTGATTTTTTAAAATAAACTTCCATTGTTATAATCCTCAAATATTGATAATAGTGATTATAAATTAAAATTTAAGCTTAAAATCATTTATTAATTTATTAAATAAAAGAGTTGTAAATAAATTTAAAAAATTTTTTTATGAGTGTACATTCATATATAACCTTTAGAATAAATGTTGGATGCATATGAATAAAAATTTCTGTTATATTTTTTAGTGCATTGTCAAAAATATTTAATATTTTTCTGTAACAAAAATACTTAGAGTCTATTTCCGAAATTTATTTTTATACTTCTAAAATAAGTGTATAATTATGCCAATACTACTATGCATGACAACTTTATTAGAATCTTAAAATATATTTATGCATGAAAATCTTTGTATTTTATTTTAGTTCTTGCACGCTATAACAACAATTGTTTCGCATAAAATGTGTTTTTCATGCAAAATCAATTTCAAAATGAATAATGATAAAAATCAATAAAATATGCAATTTGAAGGTTGATATGAAAATTAATTTTTTAATCTCAAATAGGTTATATAAAGTATTGAGAGAAAAAAAATTATAAAATGATAACTTTATTAAATAATTAATAATTCATTATATAACTTTGCATATAATAATTTCCAATTTCTTCATTGGTGTATTTAAAAAACAACAATCTATGAAATATATATAGCTATTGCTTTAATTATATATATTTTACAAATGAAAAGTTAGCCACTTAATAATTATAAATGTAAATTAATTAGAACAAAAATGTTCATGAAAAATAAATCAAAAATATATAAAAAAACATTTTAATTCTTGGAATAAATTGAAATTATCAGAATAAAGAAGCTTGTTTTAATATTAAGTTTTAATCTTAAAAGGAAATTTCTTTTTTTTAACAAGGATTAATTTTTTATAAAATTGTGATAGTCTATTGTTAACTTATTTTTCTAAAAACTTTTTTAATTTAAAGTAGTTTATTTAGAAAGAAAAGAAATATTTGTTTATGAAATCATGACATTCTGTTTCTTATATCCTTATATTTTTCTATTCGTAAAATACTGTAGTAAAACAGTTTGTAAGCTTCAAAAGGAAATGAAATTATAATGTAGAACAAACACAAACACATTTGAAGTAAACTTTGGCTAAAATGCATGAATAAATTATTTGTTTAAATATAATATTATATAATTGAAACTGACAACTGAAAATTCCGCATGAAATGTACAAAGGCTATTTGAGAAAGGGCCAAAGTACAAAAAAGATGAAATATCTCCCTAAAAATCCTTCAACTTTTATTTTGCAAAAGTTGCTACTCCTCTTATGCTTCTGCGCCGTACAATAAAACGATACTTGATCGATTTTTCCTTTTTATATTTCATATCTCGTATCTCCCTAGTTTCAAGATTCGATGACGGTACTCATCGAAACAGTCAGATTTAATCCAAACATCACGTTTAACTAGATTATTCCGATAGATTATCCTCGACAGAACGTGCAATAGAGCACAAAATTTATTGCCTATGTACATGTACATATACATGAGCATTAAATTATATTGAGTAATGATTTAAATAGAAGCGGTTGTTAAAGAACTTTCAACACATGTTCATAATATTCCACAAATTTTGTGTACTCATGAGCTCGTATACCATTAAAGTACACCGGAGGAGTGCAATTTAACGTTCGGGTTGTTTAACACTATCGATAAATGTTCGAACTACTTGTTATTTAAATTTAAGATAAAAAAAATTTATTGCTTAATTTTAGTGTTGTAGTTACGGTTAATATTGATATTAATGACAGGTCTTTGACTCTGAAAGTCCTTGGAATCTCATTATTTTAAATAATTTTTTCAATTGTTAAATAAAGATCGTACTTAAATTTGAGCAAAACATCATTCTATAATAAAATTTTGATGCTTTTTGTATTTAATCAATATTTAAATTCGTGAATATTTTAAAGAAAAAGTACATGTGTACCAGGTGTTAATTTGTTTATATATGTATTAAATATTTTGTATTTTTGTATGGATAGAAATTAAAATTGCAATTTCTTTAAAAGTGTACCCTTATTTTGATTATAGAAAATTTAATTTAAAATTTGAATTATTTTGAAATTAAAATAAGTTAAAATTTAAAAGTCATTACATGTAAATTTCTTAAAAAATGAAAAATTTCTTAACTTTCAGCAAGTATTTTTTACATATTTTAATTCATCTTACCTCATAATTTATGATTGATTTTTCTAAAACTCTTTCCCCTTTTTATTCAATTTATTCGTTACGCTACTTTACATGTTTTGAAATTCATTATCATAGAAAAATTGATTTCGTTAAATTTAACTTTGCCTATATAATTTTAATAAAATTACATACATAAAAGATAAGATTATAAATAATAATAGTTTTTTAAATGAATATGTACAAAAGACAAGATTACATTCTTTTTTCTTTTTATTTAAGAATTTTCATTGGAAAATAATTATTGATGCATAAACTATAATAATCATCAATCGTATGTTTCAAAATTAAAAACTATGTACTCAAAGTTTAAACATCACAACTTTAAACTTCTTTATTAGTTGCTTAAACTTACTACAATCTGAATTTCTTATTAATTTAATAAAAATTACTATTTCATAAATGTTTCTACGATAAATAATTATTCTTTTATTACTGCTTCAAATTGAAATTAAATTATAATAAATTCTAAATCTGAGTAATTTAATTAAAATTGAAATATAATTCTGTATTTTAAAACAATTTATTGGATTTGCATCTATATCAAGCTAATGTTATTTACTTAAAATGAAAAAATTCCTTGTTAGTATTAATTTTCAAAACATATCAAATGACTTGAAATAAAAAACAAAAAAATTAAATTAATTTTACCTAATAAAATCTACGTAATTTTATTATTTTAAATTGTGTAAGATTATTTTTTAATGAATTATTATTTGCCCAAATCATTTTTTATAACTGTAATTCAATAATGAGAAAAATTTTAACGATTGTTAAAAGTTTGTTTTATTAAATTGCAAATAATGTTTTTACCTCTCTGATTTCTAAATAACGCAATACCGGAACAATTAACCGACTAATATAATGCTTAAAATAAATTTATCTAAATTAGTCCTAAAACTGAAGCTTATGGTCTTTCCAAACAATTATCTTTTCTAATCTCTATGGAGGAGCCGCGAAGTGTTGACTTTAAAAGAAGACGAACTTTATTACCGATTCGCTCGCATTAATCCAGCCAATCCCCGGCGCATGAGCAAAATCGCATTAATCAGTGCATGAAAAATCGTTCGTGTTTTGAATTTGTGAAACCCCAGTAATCCGCTTGCCCGAGGAGGCGACGTACGACTCGTGCGGAACGTCACCGTGGCTCGGGTTACGTAACCGGGTCTCCGCGCGCGCAGTTTCCTCGAGGACCTTCGTCGCGCGTCGTCGGCTCGCGCACTCCTGGACGAGCCGAGGAAGTCGCTGCTCTCTCGTACCCTCCGCCCCCCCGCCCCGACATCGATTATCTTCATCGTAGCGCGTGCTTTCCTTTTGCCGAAAATGTGCTTTAGTGGGTCGCGCGCAACTACCCGCGCCGTTTGGCTCTGAGGCTTTTTCGTTTTCCTCGCCAATGGTTTTAGTGCGTTCGATGGATTTTCTCGTGCTGTGATTAAGACCCAAGAATGCAGATTTGAGGTTCTTTTGTAAGTATACGAATGTTAGTTTGCTTTGTTTTCTACTTAGCTGTCTTTTATACTTGGGATAACAAGCGATTGCAACCATTCTTTTCTTTTAAATAATATTTTTAATAATTATTATTTATTTTGTTTTTTAAATAATAAGTCGACCATATTCTCTATTTAGATTGGAAAAGTTAATATTGCTATATTGTATTATATAAATTATAAATTTATCTTAATGTTAAAAATATTTCGACTTTAGTCTTAAACTTGTATATTTTTAATTATATTTTTTATTCTATCTTTATATATAAATTTTATAATTTAGATATATCTATAGTGATTAAATTTTTTACTTCCTATCATAAGTGGTTAATTAATCTTTTTTTGTAGTTATATCGTTATGTAGAATAAATATAATTGTATAAATAACTAAATGTTAGTTACATATTTATTTTAATTAAAAAATATTAAATAATATCATTGATTTAAAATTTAAAATTTCTCAATCTAAGTCGTAAAAACATTATTTAAAATAATTAATTTACTATTTTTTTTTTTTTTTTAATGTCGAATAAAATTTATAAATACATTTTTATATTTACATTTTTAAATACCAATGACTGAAAATATTTTCTTCTTCATGAAATTTTAATCAAAAATTATTGTTATAACAGTACATAAATAAAAGTTATTTTTACTAGGTAGAAAATTTAATGATCCGTTTAAAAATACTTATTTATGTTAGTTTTATTATAATTAATTGTTTATTTTTGGATGTGGTGAACGAATTTTGCAATGGATTTAAAATTCAAATGTGCACAACAATATCCAATAAAATATAAATTATATTTTCTTTCATCAAAGTAATATAACAATCGAACAAAACACTTCATTTCAATCATTCATCATGTAATTTTGTTAAAATGCTTTTTTGAAATTTTTTACAAGAAAATATGTATAATGAACTACTAACACTTAAAACTTTTTGAATTTTTTATTACATTTTGGTAGACTTGAATTTTATGGATTACGAAATATTTTATATTTCAAAAATTAAAATAATATATACATATATTAACATTATATGTATACATAAACGTATATATATATATATATATATATATATGCATATACTTACAGAGGAATATTTGTTAACCTTTAATCAATTATCAAAATAGCTCAAAAAATTTTTCTTGCAATAAGTTTAAGTGCTATATAACTTTTAAATTTATAATAAATTGTTGAATTATTTATTTATGATATCACTTGAATATTATCGCAATTATACAATTCGTATCAATTGTTTTATAAAATGAATTTATAAATGATTCATAATTTAACACAATATTTTGGTATATTTATTTAAATTTAAAAATTGTATATAAATTATGAAAAGTTAAAATGAAGATACGAAATTGATAAAAACAATTACTGTTGTTTACAACAGTTTTAAAATAATAGCAGAATATGCTTCTTGGGTTATAACTATTTTAAAGAAGAAAATGAAGCATCACTATCATTCCGTTTTTAAAATAATTAAAATTGAATACTTTTTTAAAAATAAATTTCATTACCTAAATGAAGAATAATACTGTAAAAATTATTCGCTATTTTAAATTTATAATAGCCTTTTTTATCTGTAAAGTAACATAACATATCTAAAATTAAAAAGTTTTAACAAATATTTTTTATAATCGTATGTTTCTTTATTTTTTGCAGATGATGTAGCATTTTGCTGCAAATACAAAATTGATTCCATCAGTTCCCTCATACACTTTCATCCGACTAGTGGGATTCAAAAGTAGTTGAAAAGAATGGTTGGATCATGCCATCGTCAATTCCATATAACCATTAAAAAGGTCCTGCAAATGTGTCGACTTAAAGAGTAAGGAATCAATTTAATGGTCTGATTAACTTATTTAAATACCGCTAAAACGCTGTAAAATATTTAAATGATAAACATTTTATCTGACAAAAATGGTTGAGGATTATCAATTTTTTATAATTTCAGCTAAGTAGTTAGTGGACAACAGTGCATGCATTATTTTCTATAGAAATAATGATATGAAATTATAGACTTAATTTGCGACACTGCATTTTCTAATTAGCCAGTAAATACTTTACGCATTCTAATCATTGGTAGATAATCTATTTCAAAAGGTTATCTTAGGCATGGGGAATTTATCGTAAAATGCAGCTTTCAACTAATTAAGTGGTAAGAAAAAGTAGATGACAGGATGTTTTAAATTCAATTAATCTTAAAAACAAAAAAAAATTTTGCACATCAACACTGTAGAAAAATGACACTATATCAAATTCCTTTGCACTAAAAATCACAATCGTAACCTTTATCTGGAGTAGGAAATTATGTTACATTTAAGAAACGAAAAATAAATATAAGCGATACTTAAACGTCGAATATCATAATTTTCAAATCTTCTATACGATTACTTAATAGCATTAAAAAAAGTACTGCTTGAACTTGAACACTCTCGTAAAGCTTCTTTATATGTACAAAGGTCTTACTTAACTTTATTATATAATGATAATTTTTCATAATCTTTCAATTTAATTGTAAGAAAAAGCTATAGATACTAGTCAAACATCGGTTTAAATTATTGATTTTAAAAGATATTTAAAGTCTAAGTAATCAAGATAGAAATTCTTGAGATATAATATTTAATTGGAAATTCCTTGCATGTTTGTATATTCAGAATTTAATATTTATATTATATTTTAGTTACGCTCAAAATCCCCTAATTAAAACAATGTAGTTTTTAAATATTTAAATGTTACAAAAAAAAGAAAAAGAAAAAGATTTAGTAAAATTTGAATGGGTCAGAATTTTTAATGCATTGATGTATTGTGAATAATGTATCATACCTAATAAAATACCTTTAATAATGCAATACTATATTTTTCACTTTTATGTGACCGAGATTATGAACATTCAACAATCGATTCGACACTTTGCTCTCGAATCCCCTGTTGATTATTTGAGCTTGCAATTTCCGTGTATTCGGGTGTCGAAGCCTTATTACAGTAGTGATTAAGCCCAAGCGCGTGTACATGAAATCTCAATAGGTGTTCCCTCAGTTATGTATAACACTCACATGTGTATAATAATGTACATGAAATAGTGCAAGTGACTCGGTGCACAGCTTGTCTAAATCGCATCATAATCGGTGTACACCCGAAGAGCACGTGTGCGATATATATATATATATATAAGTAGAGATCGACGTCGGGTAAATCGATATGCGATCTTTGATGCCTTATTGAATGATTATGATTTTGAACTGTAGAGTGAGATGGATGAATCAGCAGGCCTGTACGAACGAAGCTTACGTGCCTACATTGATCGAACACATCGCCAACGTCATCACCCATGGGATCTGGATCGTCCCGGCACTTCTCGGAGCCCTAGAGCTCGTCGAACGCGCTTCGACTTGGCCTAAACTCCTCTCCGCCCTCATCTACGGGAGCTCGCTCCTCCTTCTTTTCACCGTGTCCACGGTCTTCCACAGTATACATTACTGCTACCACAAAGGGTGGGTTTTTTATAGTAATAACGAGAAAATGATTAATATGTTAATTGCAAAGCCAAAACTAATCTAAAAGCTAATATGAATTTCAATTTGCCCCGACCTCGGATTTGGATTATGAAATACATGTACATGGGCATGTTTGCACAATTGCTAATTAAAGTTATAATGCACTCGCATCGTATTTATTTATTAAAAAGGCAATTGAATAATTTAAGAATTAAGTAAATATTGAAAATTTGTATATTTAGACTCTTTGTATTCTTCAAATGTATCTTACATAAGTGAAAGTTGATAAAAGCTTGCGAGTGCTAATATATATGTATATATATGTATATATATTTAACTTGTTCTGCGCAATTGTCTTTACGACTTTAAGTTCAAAGCTTTAATGTTACACTGAAACGTCGTAGTTAAATGTTTTGAGAATATTTAGTTTCAAACTGCAATGAAAATTATTGAAATTAATTTTTATTTTTCTTAAAAAATTTTTTAAAAAGTATTATTCATATTTGGCATATCTTTACGAATTTATAAAAAACGCGTGATTTATTCGTGAATTACTTTAATTACTGTTAAATTTAAGCTTTTTTTTAGTAATAATACATCGTTATAGAGTTTATCTTGTAATAAAGGCCTCAATGATTCAGAGTTACAATTCCATTTATTTAAAGTTCTAAATACTCTGACTAAATACCTTTCGAATTGAAAAATATAATTTTTTGGATAGAAGCAGATCGATTATTCAAATTTCCTTTCCATGTGTACTCTCGATTATCTTTGTGCCATTAGCACATTTGAATTCAATGTAATAATGCGCACTTGTCCTAAAATTTCATTCGCTCGACCCGTAATTTGCAGGCGATTCGTGTACTTGAAGGATGTCCTCCACCGGTGCGACCGAGCAATGATTTACGTCTTTATAGCGGCCACGTACTTTCCATGGTTGAACCACGAACCACTTCAAGGCGACGTCCTCCTGCCCACCATGAGAATTCTAATTTGGATAATGGCAGCCGTCGGAATACTATACCAGCAGATCTTCCACGAGAAGTACAAGTGGCTCGAGACGACTTTTTATGTGATAATGGGGATAGGGCCTAGCATAGCGATCCTTGGCATTGTAAGTAGCCAAACATTAATTTCTTGCTATGTTTTTGGTGGCATTGCTTGAGATGTATGTATACATAATCTTTGAAGAGAGTATTTAAATGGCTAAGCCACTTGCCCGAAATAAGTGTTTGTGCTTAATGACAGTGGAATTTTAAAAAAGCCAAGAGTTATTTATCGTTCTTTAAAATACGTTGAGCATCGTAGATTTTTTTCTAACGGGTCGGACCATAAAGGAGTTTTTTCTCGTGTTCGGACATAAATGGTGTCCTCGAAACTGACCACGAAGATGAAAGACTACGTGTAGGATCGCCTTATCATCCGAGGAATGCCAAGCCTTGCGTGTGTGTGCTTGCAAAACCGGAATCGCGGAGAGAAAAAAAGGTGCACAAAAAAGTGAACGAAGCAAAAAAGGTGCCATTATTTTTATTATTGTTGCAGAACGAGTACAACAACATACCGGAGCTGAAGATCGGCGGCCTCGCCTACCTTCTGGGAATTGTGTTCTTCAAATCCGATGGTCGGATACCTTGTGCCCACGCGATCTGGCACCTCTTTGTGGCCATTGGGGCGGGCTTCCACTACCTGGCAATACTCCACCACCTCTACCCGGATGGGGGCTTATTGATCATGACTCCTGGGGAGCAGCTCTACGCCCTCCTCGCCTCCAGCGAGTCCCATCCGGAGTTTTAAGTCGTCGTTAACATATGGGCGAATCCTTCGCTTGCGCAAAGTCACTGGCTTCACATCGGGAATTGCAAATCTTTAAATTACGAATGAGATGTCTTTAAGCGTGATTTAGTCTATATTTTTCGAATTTACTTCCAGCGACGATACTGGAATTTCGAAGGGATTTTGAGCGATATAATCATAGCATCACTTTTAAGGCACTATTTTTTATCGGAATGCTGAGACCAAATCAATTTATTACCAAGAACACAAGATAGAGGCTGTGAAAATAAAATGTAGTTTATTTGTGTAGATAGAGGACTGAAATGTGTCGATTACATTTGACATAGAAAGAATTTTGCCATTCCCAATTCATACATTCTTTTTTTTCTTATGCGTGTTCGTGTGAAAGCATGATATTTTTTATGATTTTCACGACGAACCTGAGAAAAATCGAATGTTGGCTTGAAATTTAGTAAGAGTAAACTTTTTTTTAATTTTAATACTTATCATTTTTAACAACGCGAGTATGCAAACAGAATACTAATTTACTCTTGTATTTTTAAATCTTTATATTATCTTTCAAATACCTATGAAATATGATTTTAAAAATAGTTTTAATCAAGTATTTTGATAAATTTTTTAAAATTATTTTTCTCCATTTGTTATTATACAAGTCCAACGCATATTTTTTACTTTTTACCCTGTAACCTTTGAATACAGACAATCTTATATTATCACAACTACTTATTTTCCACAATCATGCAATTTGTATTGATTTTTACAATTTTTTTTTTTTTAATATGATTTAAATAACTAAAGACTTAATAGTTAAAATAAAATAATTGAAAAAATATTTTAATACATATTATTTTAATTGATTAAAATGACAAGATTTTTAAAAAAAAAATCATTTTAATTTGACACATTCTTATATAAACTATAATGTATATTAAGATGTTATATTTTATGTTAAAAACATCTTAAAATACATTTAAGAATCCTAATAAAATAATTTAGGTTCTTAAAAAATATGCTTAAAATAATGAACTAAATTTTTGTAATTTATTTTGAAATTAGAAATAATAATAGAGGAAATAAATTTTATAAATTTAATCTTGATTTTAAATTTTAATATCAAAAACTCAAAGAAAGTTTTTATTAAATAAAAATAATTTCTATATATATTGTGGTAGAAGGTGATGATGTTATCAAAAGAAAATAATAGTTACCGCAAATAATGTTTAAAATTAATTTTAATGTTAGTTGTTAAAATTCAGTAATTCCAAAGAATTAATATACATAAAAAAGTGTCTTAAAAATAAAAATCATGTTTAACTTTATACAAATTCTTGGTTTTGAAACTTTAATACACGTATAAGTTTTTCTATGAAAGTATTAACACATTTTACAGTATATATAAATCGTAAAATAAACATTTGCAATTTCAATATTTTTTTTTGTTTTTATAATTTTGTATTCATTTTGAAATTCGGAATTAAGCCAGCTATCTTTTGCAAATTATAATTAATTTTTAGATTAACATGATTCCATTATAACGACGCCAATTCAATATTGTTATGCTAGATTTAAATCTAAAAAAGAAATTTGTTCATCAAAATTTAAAGCAATTTAATCTTTAATAGAGTATTTTGAACCATGAATAAATATCTCATATTGTATTTAAAAATGAATTTGCTTAAAATCTTGACCTACAAATTATGTTCATTCCATATATGAGCTTTAGTCGTAATTCGGAAACAAAATTTCTTGAATATTAGACAATGATTATTATATGATAATTACGATAATGTGAGATTATTTACCATGTCGTAAACAAAGATTATATTTATTTAACAATTAATTTAAAGTTACTGATCGAATATAAAATACAACGGAGGTTTTATGAACTATACAAGGTGTTTAAAATTAAAAAAAAAAAAGAATTACTTATTAAGTAATGTGTAAAAATATTAACTTCTCATTGACTCATCTTGAGTAACATTTTTTATTGTTATATTGTTTAAAAACTGGGTTATTATTAGACTCATTAATATATAAATATTAGAATATCTTAAATTAGAATTAAATTCTACAAGTTTATGGTGTATTTTAAAATAATTGAAAAATATTTAGAAAGTTATACACCATTTAACCGAAGTACATATTTATTAACGAATATGTATTGGATTATAAATGTATGTGTACATATATATATTTATAATCATCAAATAATCTTTATTTAAATGATCCTACAAGATTTTAAAAATATATATTGTAATGTTTAATTAGGTTTTATATGAACAAAAAGTTGTTTATGTTTGAATAATTCAATTAAATGAAGTACATACATATATAACCATACACATTATATATTTTTTACATTAAAAAATAATATGAATTACTAACTTGCTTTTTTAAAAAAAGTAAGTTGGAGCATATGATGCGAAATTAAAATAAATTGTTTTTATTTGTTGATTAAACAAAACAATTCTTGTGTAATTGCACAATAATTAAAAATAATTGTTTGAAGATAATCAAATATTTTATTTGTCAATTTAATACGTATTATTGAACAGATTAAATTTATCTTTAATTTGTTCAATTTTACATTTAATAAATATAATATAATATCAACTTAATTTGATATTTAGTTTTAGAAATAATTTTATTTTATGGGTTGTGAGGAATTTTTTATACAAAAGCATAATAATTTCAATAATATTATTTAAATAATTCTGGAGTGGTATTTAATTAAGGTCTTAAAAAAAAATTAAAATAAGATTATGTTAAAAATATATATATATTTGATTTATTTTATAGCCGATATCATAAACAGTAATGTTAGCGATTTAATTTGTTTTATGCTACATATTTAAGTTTCTTTATATTTATTTATTGATATATTTAACTTTTCATAATTTATGTATGTGTAAATACTTCGTTATTTAATTTAGTAAAAATAATTTATTGGATACATGAAAACTATTCGAAACATAGTTCAAATGTAACATCCAAAAATTGTATTTATAAAATTTGTTTTTTTATGATAGACATTTTTTTCATTTTTTTGAAATGTACTGATACTGTGTAAACGAACATAAAATTATTTAAAAATAATGCAATAGATGTTAATATAAACTTTAAAATATGTGCAATTAAAACTTGTATATTAAAATTTTTCACATCTGTAAATATTTAAATATTTAAGATTAATTTTTTTATTATAAAATTCTCTGGTAACTTTTAATTAAATCAGTAGAAATATATAATAAAAAAAAATTATTTGAAAAATATAATTTTTTGATATGTTAAAATGGTTACTAAATAAATGTAAGTTTCAAATTAATAAGTTTTTTTTTTAAACGTTTTTACAATTACAAAACGACAATTATGGCAATATTTGTGAGCAAACATTCAAAAAATTTTTAAAAGTTTTTCAAAATATGAAATATTTAATTAAAATTTACATTTTTGACAAGTTATTATAAGAAATAAACCTATAGTCTTACTAGTATAATAAGTAATAGTATGTAATAATAAAAATGTTAAATAAAAGCAAATTTCAAAAATTTATTAAATATTTATAAATTTTATAAAAATTGATTTTATTTTTTAAACCATTTATAATGATTCACATACATATATACACCGAAATAATGTATAACAAAATGATGGTCTAATTCTTTTCTCATGTATTAATAAGTGATAAATTATATGATGTATGAATTATTAAAAATACTAGATTTTTAGAAAAAGTAAATGATCGATTAAATTTTAATGAATTACAATGCATTTTAAAACAATCATTTTTAAAAACAATATTAAGTCATTTTGCTATGAAATAATGTAAATTAATTCTCTCTTCAATTTAAATGTTCATATAAAATTGTTTACAAAGAGGTTAGTAATAAAATTATGTTTAAATAATTTTTACTTCAATATTATTCAAAGTTTGTTATAAAGTTAATCTATTGAACTATAATTTGATGAATAAATTAAAAATAAACATTTGTGCAATGTTTAAAAATAATTTGTTATCAAATTACAAATTTAATGGGAAGATAGATCTTATATCATTTTTATATTTATTAAAAACATGTGATATAATAATTAAATTTCTATTTTATTTATCCCTTCACTTGCATAGATTATATTAATGTATTTCAATGAAGTAAATATTTTCATTTAATATTTATAGATTAAGTTTGTTTGTATAAAAATATGTATTAATAAAAAGTATAAATGACTTCAAGTTTTAAACTTATTTTTATTACCTCAAGTAAAATAACAAATAATTCTCATCTTATAATAGTTATAGTATCTTATATAATTTAAATTGAATTTTCAAATTAAATTATGTGTAGCTTTAAAATTCTACTTTACTTATTATTTAAGCAGTTTATTGCACTATTGCTTAGAAAATATTTATAACTTTAAAGTATAAATATTTATATAAAACATACATCAATGTCAATCTTGTACGAATTATATTTTTAATATTATAAATATATTTACAAGTTGTTTATTAAATTTCATCAAAGGATGAAATGAGATTCACTTCAGGCCGTTGAATTTTAAAGTATTGTAATCCTTCTTTTGTAACAGATGTACCAGTTACATCAAGATATTCAAGATTTGGACCATTTGCAACAAAATGAAGTAACGTTTGATTCGTTACTCCTGTATAATTTCTAAAATTAAAGATTTTAAAAATTTCATTTATATAATATTTATTATATTTTTAATAAATTAATATATTTAATATAAAATTAATATATTTTTAATAATAATGTAATTATTAATATAAACATTATATATACCTCACAACTAATTTTCTTAAATTTGGATTAGTTGAAGTGCGAGGTCTTCCTTGAACTAGTTGTACCTCATCACGATTATGAATTATTTCTTGATTATTAGCATTATTACGTAAACCTAAAGCACAAATAGATCGATCTGAAACTTGACATCTGTCTGTATTATTTACAAGATTTACAATCAAATGATGAAGATCATTTTCATTAACAAGCTAAAAATAAATAATTGTAATTTAATAATATTTACATATATATTTATATATATATAAAATTAAATATTTAAAAAAAACAAACCTCAACAGCTACATGATTATTTTGATAAACTACTTCTGGTCCCCTTTGTAATTGAACATAAAGTACTTCGCGTTGTTGAGGATGTTCATCTGGTTGATGTTGTACTGTTCCTGAACTGGGGCATTCTAAATATATATCTGTTAATGTGGATGTGTGACTAAAACTGCTAATTACACTATCGCCAACAAAAGTATCTTGCAAATCTAATACCTATTAATTAATAATGATATATTCCATAAAATAATAGTTAATACAAATTAAAAAATTTATCATGTATACCTCTAGTGATTTCAAACCATATCTACAGGCAAGACTTGCATATGCTATCTCTTCACTTAATCCATAGCAAGAATTCAACCTCACCTCTTTGAGTTTAGGTATTTTACTAATTGCCATAAATGAATGTGAATTTAACCAGTTGCAATTTGTGAGTATCAAACACTAAAAATAATTTTTAAAAATTTAAAATTTTATAATACATTTTAATATAATAATTTTGAATAAAAATAGAAATTAAATAATAATAATAATAATAATAATAAATTACCGTTAAGTTTGGCATATGAGTATCTATTTTGCAGAGGTAAGATTTATTCATTTGCATAAGATGCCCTTTAAAAATTTGACAACCTTTTAAAGATAATTTTTTTAATGTTTTAGGAAAATTTGTAATTTGTATCTGAAATTGAAAATTTTATTGTTAAAATAATAAGAATTAATTTTACTAGTAAAAAGTAGAAAAAAAACTACTTTTTCTTGTGAAATACTGTAATCTTCAAGAATAAAATCTTGTAATTGTTCACATTTTAAACTAATAGTTTGTAAAAAACTAGGGTGCAACTCTGGAAACTCATTTTTTCTCTTATTACCCTTAATTGCTAGCAGTCTTGTAACTGGTTGCATAAATTTAACATATTTTTCTAATTCTTCTAAAGGTAAATATCGATCACGCAGATCCAAAGATTTCCATAAAGTTCTATCACAGCATAATTCATTTAGTCTTAGACAGCATCTGAAGTATTAATAAATACTTTAATATTAACAAAAGATTATGTTAATATTAAATTAAAATGTAAATTATATTAGTTAAAATTGATGTTTGATATATTAATTAAAATTTATTGTGTAATTAATATCATTAATCTTTGTTTTGATCTACGCATTAATTCGTGTAATTAAAATTGTAATATTTTGTAAAGAACTAATTCATTTTTAAAAATTTACTAATGTATTAAAGTATTTACTGTAAACACACAATATACTTAATATGACTGTATTTAACAAGAAAATTTAAAATTAATTTTAATTTTTATTTTATATTTAAAATTATAATTCAAGTACTTACGAGTGCAGTGACATTAAGTCAAATGACGAAAGATACTTAAAGATATGAAGTAAAACATCATCCGATAAATCTAGTAAATTATAATTATATCCTTTTTCATGATAAGCTAATTTGGTACGTTTTGCATCAGGATACAAAATTTGAGTATTAGATGGATCAAGAGATTCTGGTTTGGCGCGTTTCATTTTACTTCTATTAGTTATTTACTGAACAAAATATAAAGCAGATTTTACAAAAAAATATTTTGTTGTTAAAAAAAATATTCTTTATAAACAAGTGCATTTGTTTAAATGGTGTAACCTCAACGATACATTTACACAAAAAGGTCTTTTGTTCCCAAAAATTTCAGTATGTATTTTTAATGTATGTAAAATAAGGAATTGAATTATTATGTACAAAATTTTACACTTATTAATAAAACTTTGACATTTCAAAAATGTCAACAAACATAGATGAAAGCTACGTATAAAAAATATTACTATGCTATGTACCTACGGTGTTGCCAAATTCCTACCAATTGAACATAGCCACTTTTCATCCAAATTACCATTCTTAAATTCTAATACTCTAGATTTTAGAGAATTAAAGTACAAATGTACTGACAGATACAGATGTAGATATATCTATAATTATTGATAGGCATTTAATGAATGATAATTGATTTAACAAAAAAAATTGACTAATTTTAACTTGATTAAAATATTTCTTTAATATATGAACTTCAATTTAATAATAATAATAATAATAATAATAATAATAATAATAATGTTGAGGCATATGTTTCATGTGCACTGCTTCTTAAGATTCTCAAGATACTTAATTTTAAAGATGAATAAAAAAATACTGTGAAAGCAGTTTTACGCAATTTTAATTGAAAGCTCAAATTTATTGCTTTAAGTGCTGAGCGTATTGATTTCAAGCCTACAGTATTTATTGTTTAAAAATATAATATTGATTTGGAAAAAACTTTGAAGCAGCTGCTTCAAGAGTCAAGAGCATATATATTGGTTACGCGTGTAATATCGACAAACTTCAGACGAAACTAGATCGAGATTCGAGTCCCTTCCCCCTGACACTCTTTAAGAAATCAAGAACTGGAGTTTTGACATTTGATAAAGTATTTTTTCTAGGGCAGATTTTAAAATTGTCGTCGGGTTCCGAAACAACCAGACGAACATCATCGGTGAAATATCGTATTGCGACACGTGTGTTCAACACCCCAGGAGATATCTAAAAATGGAAATATACCTAACCCTTCCGGTAGCACTCAATCGTACAGAGTAGCTCTGAATCATCGAGGAAAGTTAAAGTTCGTAATACGCAAATATTCATTTTTGGAGGCTGTCAAAACCTTCGGGTGTGTAAATTTCAGATAATAATTCTGTGAGACAGCAACAATGAAATCGGGTAGCGTGAACGAGCCCAGGGGTTCCGTATTGTTGAAACCTGAGGAAAATGAACAAATGTTCCGATTAATTGGTAATCGTTGTCAGGTGAGTTTCGAAATTTATCATATTTGTTTCATTGAATTATTTCCAAGGCTAAAGTTTTGACGACTTATTCTTTTGCAATGTTAATTCATTTGCAATTCATTTGAGTCCAACAATTTTTACTGCATTTTATTATTGTTTTACATTTGACAATAAACTTTATAAACTGTATAAAAGTTAATTTATAACTTTTATAAGATCATGAGGATCTTTTAAACTTCAAAATCAAAAGTTAAAATAAAAAATTGTAATATTTATATATCTGAATATATCAGTTTTTGCTTAATGGTATGTAATATTGTTGCTGAGATGACTATTTTGTGAATCACACAAATGTTTTGAAAACATATTTAAGTAGATAATTTATTTTTGTATTAATTTAATTTAAAGGCTTAAATATTTTCTTTTTTTTTCTTCTTTTATTCATTTTATCATTACATTTTGTTTTTTCTTGGAAAAATAATTTTAAATAGAAATTTATTTATTTCAGTGTCTTGCAGCTGGTATTATTCAGCTATATTTAACAGAACCACCCCTTCATAATGAATGGATTAAAAAGAATACAGGAATTATTACTTTAATCAGAGATACATCAAAACGTAGTTTTTTTTTGAGGTTGTATTGTATTCATAGAAAAGCTATGTTGTGGGAACATGAAGTTTATCATGCAATAGAATATAAAGCTCCATTAGATTATTTTCATTCTTTTGAAGGAGAAGACTGCATGGTAGCATTTAACTTTGCCAATGAATCTGACGCTATTGTTTTAAGGTAAATTATATTACAAATTATAAATGATGTACATTAAGTATTCAATATTTTTAGTGATAATAATACATTAAAAATTTATATATCAATTCATTTTTAATAAATACTAAAATTTTGACAAATTTAATAATTGTATAAAAATATAATGCAATTATAATTGTTGAAAAAAAATGTGTTTGTTAAATTGTTTTTTTTTTATAGAAATATTCTTCTTGAAAAATTAAATGCAAAGACAAGGCGAAGAAATGAAAGACATTCGAGAATGGAAATAGAAAATCAGAGGGGAGTGACACTTCCACGTAAAAATCAAAGTATAAGTACTCCTTCTTTAGGACTTTCATCTAATTCTGCTGATAACTTTTCAAATGGTTCACCTGTACCAATGAGTGTTAATAGGAGTATGTCAAATATCTCAATGAGTAATAAAAGTAAAAAGAAAAAAAGAAGCCAAGAGGCCAAGAAAAAATTAACTACGAATGATATAAGTTTACCATTCGACTTTAGGTATATAGATATTCTAAAAAATTATTAATGATGATTTGATTATTAAATTATTGTATTTCTTTTATTTTAATAGGCATGTTGAGCATTTTGGACATGATATAAATAATTGTAAATTTGTAAGTCCGGAATTAAAAGCATTTTTTGAAAAAGTGGGAATAAATGAAAGTATTTTAGAAAATCGAGATACACGTGATTTTATTTATGATTTCATTGAACGTTATGGAGGAATGAATGCAGTTAAAAAAGAAATAGTACCCTCTTCTGCAACTGCAACACCGACCAATGTACAACAGCAAGTGCCAAAACCTCAAACAAAATTAGAGGCTCCACCACCAGTTCCAGCAAGAACTATACCAGTTAACACAAATACACTATCAAATAATGTAAGTATAAATAAAATGATTTTTAAAATGAAATTATAATTTCTTTACAAACATTTCTTATAATGTTTATCTAAAAAATAACAATAAGTAGAATAGTTGAATATTAAAATGTATACTTAAAATTAAAACATTATTTTAATTTTTTAATTATACTTGATTTAATTTATACTTGATTTAATTATTTTTAATATTTAATTCAATAATTATGGCAAAATCTTTATTTTTAGAGTCATCAAAGGAAAGCTCCACCTTTACCACCATCTCAAATTCAAAGTTCACATCCTCCAGCAGTTCCAAATGTACCTCCTGTTCATAGAACACTTCCATCAAGGCCATCTCCTCCAGCTGTAGCACCAGCACCTACTTTGCCTCCTCCACCTCCTCCACCACCGATGCCTCAAGAACAAGTTACAAAAGTTATTTCAAATACTCCACCTCCTCCACCATTACCCAATTTGTCTAGTTCTGGAGATATGGATAATGGTAATAATGCCAATATTGATAATAAACAATCTCCAGATCCAAGAACAATGCTTATGGAATCTATACGAACTGGTATTCCTCTTAAAGTAAGTTTTAATTGAGATTATAATATATTTAATATATGAAAATTTAATAACCAACATTGATTCATATCATTTTTATGTTTAGAAAATAAATAAAGATGAAACAAAGTCGCCTACGCCAAGAGATACAAGGAGTAATCTCTTGGAAGAAATACGACAGGGAATTGCATTAAAACCAGTAGTAAATGAACCAAGACCAAACAGTGCCACACCAAATTTAGCAGAAGGTGGATTGGCTGCAGCTCTAACGAGAGCACTGGTTGAACGGTCAAAAGCAATGTATAGTGAAAGTGAAGATTCAAGTGATTTTACTGATAATGATGATGAATGGGATGATTAGTATGTTGTAAATGGTAACAATTTTTTATTCTCTATAAATTAATATTTTTTTATTTTTGCTTTCTAATATTTTTATTAGTCATATTTATGTTTTTAAAATCATTATTCATGTATTGAATTAACAATACTTATAGCTGCATGAATATAATTTATTAAAAATTTTTAAGAAAAAATGTATTATTTTTTATTGTATTCGAATCAATTTGAATTGAATAGCAATAATTATTTTAAAAGAAATATTTTGTTATTATTTAGATATAAAAATTTGTGATGCATATGGATTTGAAAAAATATTTCTCTATATATTGAAGTACCAACATCAATACCAGAAAATAAAATGGTTATTGTGAAAAGAAGACTCATATTGATGTCGACAGTAATTTTCAAGTTATCATCAATTCTAATAAGTATTATTTATGTTGTTATTCAAAACGATAGAGTGAAATCTTCGTTTTTGTACATCACATTTTGATTTTATTATATACTGAAGTGACTTTTGTTCTGTACATTTTATATGTAAAAAACAGACAATTTTTTATTGTCTATATTAATAAATTCTGTAAATTCACGAGCAATGGACAAAAAATAATTGGCTGTTAGCTGGCTGTATTTATATATATGTATATACGACTACATATAATATATATAGATACGTATATGCATGTATGTAAATAGAAAATTTATAAAATTTCATGCCCATTAATATTACGAGAAATTACTGTTTAGAAATTTTACTGATACAAAAATAGTATGTGATTTAATGTATTTTTCCTATCAGTGCCTAAAATTTCTCTTAATTTATTATTTTATTATGCACATTTATGCGTAATTATTAAGCTACTGCAAAGCAAACTACGTTATTATTTATAAAATTCTTACTGTTATTATAACATTTTTCTATTAACAAAGAATCCTAAACTATTATTCGTTGATAATACAGTTGAAATTTATTAGTTTATTAAACAAAAGAGTGTTGGCCTAAATTAATTGTCAGTTCGTTAGATGAATATGTAAGCGCACCCCATTTTCACGTTTTTTCCTTGTAGGAATATGTATTTACGTGTATTATGTTATGGGCAATTGTTTGAGGCGTTTAACTAGTCTTTAAGTTCATCAGCGAATCGTAAGTATCCATTACATTTTGGACTCATAAATATGTAGAAAAATATACTACATAGGTTTCACAATGTAATAAGAATATTTGTTACATGCATAATACATCTATTTTATTAATTTTATGAGTTAAATAGTAATAAAGGTTTATGACTTCTAATTTTATTTCAAGTGTGTTAACTTTTATTCAAATTATTTTGTCACATTTTGTTTTTATTAAATATTTATAGATTTTATTTATTTGGTTAATTTTAATATTACTAACATTATAATTTTTTTACATCGAAAAATAGTAAAGGGAGTAATAAAAAAATTATAAACATTATGTGGAATTAGATCTATTTCTCTATTTAATGACTACAATATATTACACAGTATATTTTAATCTTTGGTCTTATGATTTACACAAATATGCAAATTTAATTCTACTCTTTTTCATTTTTTTACTCTTAATTTTGCAGATTTTTCCAATTTTTAAACGGTTATCATGATTTACGGCAAAAGTGTAAGAGCTACAGCGAAATTTTCTTTTCAATTAAACGATAATTTTTCAAAATTTCAAATGCCCGTTTAAAAATTGAAATAAACTTTTTATCAGTCGCGTCTACAAATTTAGATATTTATATCATAAGATTTAAACTCAATAATCGATATACGAATACAAAAACTCACGAATTATCATGAAAAATAAAATGTTTTTGTTTTTACTTATAAACTTTTTTAACGCAGGGAACATGATACCGTTTACTCATGCATTCTTGGAATACGATTAAAAGATTGGTGGTTTCAAGATTTGCATTCATTTAAATCATTCGGAATTATTCTCTTTACTACGAATAATTGCCTTTATACACATTTTCTTGCTTAAAAATTTTATTTTTAGCATTGAAAATGAACTGGCAATTATAGATTTTTACTTACAACTAAAAATATATCTATGAAACGCATACAAAAAACTTAGACCATAAAAAAATATAATAAAAAGCAAAAACAAAAATATATAGCTTGCTTTAACAAATAATAATACAATTTTTCGAACTTTAAAGTTAAACAAAATTAACAAATAATAATTATTTGTAAATCGCGACATTTTTGATCGTAGTGAAATATATGGACACTTACAGTAACATTTATTCCTGTCAACGTTTGCTCAATGAGATTCATACTACATATATTTTATTTTAAATGAATTATTAAAGTTCTATAAAAAATATTTCAATGGTTTGAAAGTTAATGTTTCATAGAAACAAATTTGGATTTTTTAACAAATATGCATCTAATTATTTTTATTAAATGAAAAATGGTTGGATAAAATAAAATAAATTATTGTATATAATTAATAAACTCATTGATTTGTGTAGCATATGTGAAGACGTATACATTGATACTAATACATACAAGAGATGAAGCCATTGTAAGCCAAAAGTTACTTTTTACTAAAGCAATCTTAAAATATTTTTAGATAGATTTACAACTTTCAATATTTATTAATATTTAATTTGTAAATTGCAATTTTTTTTTTAATAATATTCTAATTATCTTAATAAAATAGAACATAACTTGGCAAAGTTGAATACAAAATTCTTTAAAAGCTTTTCATTTATATAATATTGCATTACATAATTGTATACTCAATATTACTAATATATTTAACTTATAAATGAAATATATTTTTTAAAAAATTAAATTTAATGAGAATACCCTAAGATACGATACAAACTTAAAAATTTTAATTTAAAAGAAATAAAGCGTTTACTTAATTGGAAATAAACTTACAAACTTAAAATTATTAATTTTTCTATTCATAGTTACTGATGTATTAATTTTCTTTTAAATATTAAGAACATTGAAATTTACAAGTTAATTTCATTTTTTTTTTTTTTAATTTTATAAAAATGCTTTTTAAGTGAGAACTTTTTCTTGTTTACCAAAGTTAATACATGATTATACAGTTTTACTAGACTCATTGATGTAATTTTACATTTAATGTTTAAATGTAAGTATACATGCGTTTTGGCATCTCCCTGAATCGTACATGTAAATAATAAATAAAGATTAATGTAGGTATTATTAATCAATATAAATGTTGGGATATTAATAAAAATTGTACGAATATTAATACAAATCATGTATAATTTTACTCGTAATGCAAAAATTGGAGCGTATCGTTCCATTTATATGCATACTGGAAAAATATATTACAACATGATATATAGCACCAGCTATAACTTGAGTTTTTAGTTTTAGAAACTAAAAACTGTTTACTATAAGATAGAATGATGCATAAGTATTTAAACCAAGACTTTTACAAATAAGCTTTAATTGTTAATTTTTATTTTTTTACAGTTTCTATTTTCAACTTTTATTTGGATAACGTTTATAATGTATATTTCAGTAGTAAAAAATGTACAATAGTATGTTTATGTAAAAAATTCTTGGTTTAAAGTATTTGCATCAATTTTATGTAGATTGATAAAGTAATGTTTGCCATCAGTTTTAGATAAAACACTGTGCATTTCAAGAAATATCAATTTATCCTATTTTATAACACGTGTTTATAATACAAATTTGTTAAAATATATTACTCTTTTATATGTATAGAATCCCCTTAAGACACTAAAAATCGACAATTTATAAATGTTTTTATATTTTACTCTAAAAAGTTATGTTATTTCTTTTCTTAATACAGAATATTCTATTACAAATATTTTCCTTTCAAGGTACATGAATGTTTAATCTGGGTATAGTAATTTCGATATATGTACTGTGTAAAAATATCAAAGAAAAAAAATAGAAAAATATTTATCCTTTTAAGACCAGTTTATCATTTATATAAATGTTATATTTCTACATAAGGAAAATATTTATCAAAACTTGCACCAAGTTTTGTTTACCTTCGATCATGTTTATAAAAATTTTTTTATCACGAAAAAATACTGATAAAAATAAAAAATCTTGGTCGACGTTAAAATTTACCGTAAATCATATTATTCTAAGAAAATCATTAGGTCTATTCCATAATTGTTGCAACTGTGTATTACCAATGTGTTTGTATCAGTCTAGTTAGGTTCACCCCAACAATAAGTCAAAGCGATAACACAACACTTCCGCGGTATTTGAGATAATTACGGAATACGCCCATTTCTTTCCAATCTCGTTTCTTTTCCAATATAAATGCAATTATAAAAACATGAATAAGCTATTAGAAGTTGTACATTGTACACGATTTTCCTGTTCAACATTTTTCGAATTATTATTCAAATGCATTTTTAAACGTCCAATATTAGACGACAGATTGAATGAATATATCCAAGGAAACGAAAGCACTATACCAAAGATTTAGAAAGCGGCAAATGAGAAATTCCGAAGCGTGTCTGTACTTCTCCTGCCTTTAAACGACGACGATTTTGTGGTTGTTTCCATTGGGCAAGAGGACATAATAGACACGCTTTCCCTTATCTCATTGAAACTGCGACACGTTTCCCTGATAGTGACTACTGACAAAATTGTCTGCTTGCTGTTGATCAGCCCTGTCGACCACGTTCTGAATCTCTATAACCGAACCATTGGCGGTACCGTTGCTCATACTGGCACTGGTGATGTCCCTGGTGACGGTGAGTTCATTATTCGAGGTCGCCTGTTGCTGCTGCTGCTGTTGCTGCTGCTGCTGCTGCTGCTGATTCTGGTTATGATTACCATGCTTAGATCTGTGCCTGAGCTTGTGTGTGGCAAGATACTGTTTGACCGAGAACGCCTTGTGGCAGATGTCGCACTTGTATGGCAGAGGATCCTCCAGGCATTCGATCCCGTCCACTGCTGCCGGAGCGTGGGTCGTCAGGTGCATTAGGTAATAATGCTTGACCACGAAGGATTTCCCACAGTGCTCGCATATGTACGGCCCGGACATCCCATGGGTTTTGCGGTGCTTGTGTAAGTTGTCCTTGCGCGAAAAGCTCTTTCCACACACTTCGCACTCGTGCATCTTCTGACCAGTGTGGGACACGAGATGACGAACTAGGTGTTCCTTGCGACTGAAAGCCTTGGCGCAGGTGGTGCAAACGTAAGGGCGTTCCCCGGTGTGGAGTTTGCGGTGCTGAAAGAGGTGCTCTTTTCGCTTAAATGGCTTGTTGCAGACATCGCAACTGAAAGGGCTGCTCAACCCGTTTATGTTTGGGTTCTCTTCCTTTATCTCGGCACTCATCTCCGACACCTATTTTTAGCCAGACAAAAATTAGTTGATTATTTTTTTGTTGGATCGATTGCTAGGAATTATAATATTGTTATAATATTGTATATTGTAAATTCCCGTAACTATTAGTAACGAATTCTTTAACAACAACAATAAAGTTGCGATTGTAACAAAATAGTAGCGCTGTTATTAGTAGGCGAAACTGTTTCACTCTATTTTTATAAACTTTATAGAATTATATTTATATGTAAGATAATATATTTTCATAGAAATAAAATTTATAAAATTTCAAATTTTAACTGTATTTTATCACCTTTAACCCTTGATGATTATTTTACAAACTTTATAACTTTTTCATTGTTTCAAAAATAATAATAATAATAATAATAATAAAAAAATAATTAAAAAATGGAATTTCTACCAATTAAATTATAACATTATAAAATATGAAAAAAAATTTAAGTGAATTTACCTTAAAGAAAGAAACTAAGCATATAAAATTACTGATTAAAAATTGCAACGTCGAGTTTTAAATGATAAGATATGAAAGTTTTAATTAAATATATACTATTTCCTTTTAAGAAGCATTGGTTACAATTCCAATAATCTAATGGAACTTAAAAATTATATTTTGTGTCAACTTTTGTCAATTAAAGGTATTAACATTAATCTTTATATAAATTATTTCATCTGTTATTCTTTAATTGTAATTATAATTTAAATTAAATTAAAAATAAATCTGTATAATCAACACATTTAATAAAATTATTAATACAACAAATATTCTTCTTGACAGAACATTCTACAAACAAATATTCGATATTTCTACGAGCTTAAAAAATTTACCGTTAATTACGGATAGAGCAGAAGGCTTGAATTCTAAATGCCTTAGAATATTTCAGAATAAACATCATCGTATTACATTATTTTGTTCAACATTTCGGTAATACATTAAATTGTATTAAAAAACAGCAAGTTGAATTAATCCCATATGTCTTTAATAGTTATAATACTCATCTTTAGTTTATACACGAAACTGAAATTAATAAGCTATTCATTTTTAAATATTTATACCTTTAGCAATAACAATGAAAATTACAACGAACTAGTAGCACAAACACATATCGTCAAAATGTACAATTATTTCAAAACACAAGTTGTTTTAATTTCTAATAATTTTTTAATAATATATAACATTGAATAACGTATATATTAGACAAGAGTAATTTTATCGTAGTTCCTTGTTCAAAGGTTTCGAAAAGACTAGCTTGTCTTTTAAACTGAACTAAAAAACGAAGGTAATTTTATCTAAGCAAAGTGATGAAACAAAAAAATATATATTTCTGTTCGTATACGAAAATATTAAGGGAAAATATGCATAATAGAAAATAGAGTTAGTTGATTTTAGATGCAAGACGAAATTGGTAGGGGCTGATCCCTCCCAATAAATTAACAATAATTTATAATCACGTAGTAAATTTCCTTTTTGACAATGATTATTATATAAAAAAGCATATTAAAAATAGAAGAATATAAATAAATCATTACTCACTTTATAACAACAATACAAATAACTATAATAATATTTTCAAAATTTTCAATTTTTTTTTATCTTGTTTAAAATATTTTCTAATTGTAATAAAACATTTGAAATTTATGAAATGCTAATTATCCCTCTATACTAACAAAATTATAAAATTCGAAAAAAATGTATCAGAAAAGTGAGACGTAAATGTGTTGTATATACGATTAAACAAGTTGAGTTGTCTGCCACATATGTTTATGAAGCCAAGCATATTGTACCCATAAACATAAATCAACACGAAAAAGACAATAAATCTGTGATTACAATAAATTCACACGAATACAATTACAGTGTTGATTGTAATAATGTATTAATTTCGATAGTTAGTCTAACCCCAATAAAGAAATTATAGCCGAAATGTTTTGCTTAAAGATTAATATTATTATCGTAAATTTATTAAAGGGCACACAAAATCTAAATTTTAAGATCTATTAGATTATTAGAATTATGATCAATATGTTTATAATTAAAAACTAATATCGATTTCATTGAAAGGTTCATATCTCATCAATTATAAATTCGAATTCACGATGCTTAATCGCTAATAATATTTATTATTTTATTTATTTAAGGTATATTTTATAATTTTGAAATATTTTAATGTGTGGGTAAGATCAATAAATTTCTTTGTCAAAATAACGGCATAGTTATAAATATATTTTTTATATGTACAATTTTATTTATTTACTATTTTATATATATAATCTTTCAGACTGTTACTTAATAATAATATGAAAAGTGTCATCAGATACTCAATTTTTGCATCAATGATATAATTCTTTTTATTAACTTTTATAATATATAAAATAATGTTAAATATACTTTTAATGTAAAAGAAAAAATGTTATTTAGAAGAATTCGTTTTACATTTTTCAATTTATCAACAAATGATTATGTCAAATACAAATATTCTTAAGGATTTTTTTTTAGATATAAATTACAATGAATCTTTTCTACACAGAAATTGCTCGTAAAGAAGCATTAAGTTATAAATTTAAAAATATAAAATAATTTATTTTATTTGTATATAGATATTTAATAGATTTGCTTACCTCGTTAAGCAATGATGTAGTGCAATCATGTGTATTCATCTGATTAATGGAATTAAATGTTTTACCACATTCACGACAAACTATTTGTCGTTGTTGTGTTTGCGATAATGCTTGAGGATTCACAGTAACTAATGGAGAAGGCTGCTCAGGGCTTGAGCGGATTCGAAGGAACTCTGATATATGATTGATCGATGTACGTGACATCTCGTCTTCCGAGTTCTTTACGAAATCTTTTAAATCTTTGGAATCTTCGTGCGTTACTTGACCCGTTAAAGAATCCTTAAAACCCAAACTTAGGAAGACCTCTGGAGTTGCTTGAACTGTTGTGTATGTCGGATTTTGATTTACCACCACTTCAGTTTTTTGTGGATTTTGAAGACTATGTTGATCATTAGTATTTTCTGTCTTCAAAATGATATTATTTCGATGAATTTTAGTTTGCTGTTGATCTTGTACATTTGTAACGTGAATGTGTTGGTGTTGCTGTTGCTGTTGTTGTTGCTGTTGCTGTTGCTGTTGCTGTTGTTGTTGCTGCTGTTGCTGTTGCTGTTGTTTTTCTATATGATGTATCTGTCTTTGCTTTTCAAATTGTTCTCGCTGCTGTCTTTGTAGTTGTTGTAACTGTTGTGTAATTTGAGTTTGATTTTGCTGCTCTTGATTTAAATGGGTTTGCTGCTGATTCACCTGACTAGCTTGATTTGATGGCTGCTGAGACAATTGCCTCAATGTTTGTACCTGTTGTTGTGATATTTGATTTTGGCTCTGTATTTGGTTTTGAACTTGTATTTGAGTAGACTGAGATTGAGACTGCTCTATTATTTGATTTTGGGTTTGATTTTGCTGTGATTGTATTTGTTGAGATGTTTGTTGTTGATAACTATAGTGAGTTTCTGCTTCAACGACAGATGCAGCTACATTGCCAGACTGCATCTAAAGAACAAAAGAAAAAAGAAGAAATTAATATTGATACACATATTAAGTTGGAAATTTTTTTTCCAATTTTATTAATGTAATAATGTAACTTTAAAATTTTTAAATACATTAAAAAAAATCTAACCTGCATTGCACATTTGTATTGCTGGACACGAGCTTGAACTCCATTGATAATTTGTAAGTTTGAAGCATTTATATTACTGACAAGCACTTGTTGAGGATGTGTCTGTGTTTGATCCGTTATAATTTGGGTATTTGGATTAGTTGAAACTATTTTTTCAACTGTACTTAATGGATCTTCTTCTTGAGGTGGTTCATCCTCAATTATTGTTGGTTTCTCAACTTTTGTAGTTTTTACATAAACTTTTCCTTCTTTCAAAAAATCTTCAGAGAATCGTAATGAAGTAAAATAAGATTCTAGCATCCCCTCTGCACTCACTACAGCTTCTCGAAATTCAATATAACTTTCTAATTTTTTTACACATTCCAGACAAACAATTTTTGGTAGAGAATCTTCTTCCAAAATCTACAAAATATAATTTTAAAGTACTTTAGGAGTTGTAATAAATATTAGTGATTGTATTATTTATTACATAAATAAAAAAATATATTAAAGAAAAATATTTACTTACCTTCAGAAGTCAAACTATTGTGAAAATGCTTTTAAATAAAATAAATACAAATGAAAATAAATGAATGATTTTTATGATAATTGCTGAATATTAATAATGTATAATTAACAAGCAATCTGATAAGGTTGCTGCCTTGAAGTAGACTAATAATCTTTTTTAATTTTTTCTTGCTAATTGGTTAAAAATATAAACAACAACTGTTTATAGTCTATAAAGATTATTATCTACAAGATGATAATGAATAATACTAAAAAATAACAATATAATTTATTTTATTATTATTTTTATTAGTAGAGATTATTTCAAAATTTATTTTATAATTTTTTGTAGATTAAATAATAAAAAGATAAATTTGAGGTAGAAAAAAGCCCTTTATCATTCAATAATAATAATAATAATAATGTAAAATAAGCATAGGATATAAAAAAATTTGAAAACAGCAATATATTTTATATAAATATAAAAAAAAAAAAGTTACAATAAAACTATAAAAATAGCTTTCAAAATATTATACAATGTCGAATGACAGCAACAAGTTGAAAAAAAAAAATTAAAATAAAATAAAAAGCATTTCATCCGCGTAGAAAAATGAATTTAAGTTCGATATCGCACTTATATTGCAAATTCTCGTCATTATTGAATTTGAGAAATCCGAGTTTAAGATTGTTTTGCGTGCGTATTAATGGCATTAATGGTCAACAAGTCGGATGGAGATAAAAAAGAAAAGTAGTTCACCTGAATGGGTAAGTATGATTGAATTTTAGTTTGAAGCTGACGCCTCCGTCCCTCCTCGAGGAAAATATTCACCTTGGTACCTTCACTGTTTGTGCAGAGCCGGCATAGCTCGTAGTAATTAACGCGTCGATATCCAGACATATTCCGTACGCACTACAGCCTATCATATAACTCGGACACGAGTTGCTGTACGTCCTTTGTCAGGGGCGACGGCGAGGACGATGAGGGCGACGAAACGCGTCGCTAGGCCACGCGCTCCGTGGCTCTGATTCCGAGGAACAGCTGCCTCTCCCCGTCGTGGCCCGCAACCGAGCCGCGAGCACCGCCCGAGCCCCGAGCGGGAAGCGACGACGACGAAGACGGTGGTGGCGGCGGCGGCGACAGCGGAGAAAGGCGAGGATAACGCACACGCCTTCCCCTTGGCGAACGTTCTTTCTGTGGTCGCGCGCGTCACCGCTCACACCGGTTCAGGGCACAGCAGCACACCACACGAAAACAACACAACAGAGTCGCGGTTTCTCTCTCTCCCCCACCCCAAGGCCCTCTAACACGGCTTGCGCATCACTCGAGCCCTCGCCTTTTCCCGATCCTCGTCCGGGGGTCAGCAAAACCGACCTTCGACTCGTCCTCGGCGAATGATCAGACCCGGGCACCGTCTAGCTTCCGTAGCATTGAGACCGCGTCGAGCCCCCCGACGATAACCTGTAACAGCGACTCGCAGCCATTTGCAAAATGCAATCGCGCTCTCTGATGTCGTCCCACCGCACGCGGGGCTGAGGCTCGCTTGTGTAAGTGAGGCGCGACGGCACACGCACGCACACGGGCGGCTCGGCCGCTCTCACCGACAGGGACAAAGAGACAACTACTCCAGGAGCGGCTGCGACTCCTTCGTCCGGTCGCCCTCGAGAAGACACTCCGTCCTCGTCCTCGCGCTCGGACTCCACCGTCGGCGTGTCAACTGTCACACGCGCGCACTACGTACGGACTGCACGCGGCGAGGAGGCGGAGGAGGAGGATGAGGGAAAGGCCGCTGTTTTCGACGTCGGACGCGTTATTGTGTCTGTCGTAACTACGACTAATCTAACATTATTTAGAGATAAACTCAACATGGTATCTCGGAGATTATAATTGGCTGCGTGCGACCGGGACAGCCAATCCTAATTTTGTACGTTCGACATCGCGGCTTTAACGGCGCGCTCTTAGATCATTGTGAAATCACTTTTAAGGATCGCCCGTCGCCGTGTACACACACAGTAAATACACACTCTATACTTTCCTTTTGTTTGCCTTTTGAGCCGTAATAACCCCGCCTTTTACACGCGCACACCTTTACTCCCTATTCAAACATGGAACACGTAAATGGAGATTTCGCGGTTTTCGGCGCTGTAAGGCGAAGCCTTATTAAAGCCAATTATTCGTGTTTGCGCCACCGAGTCGATAATAAATTCAGGCCTCTTCCAAAGATGTTCCTCAAAATTTATTCGCAAGCCTCTGCCCGCTCGATCTACAAACCAAAAATAAATAAATAATTCATGGAAATTTAATGTCTTTAATGTGCAGCCTCGTACATATTCTTTGGCATCCAAATTGTAACATTAAGAATCACTTTGATGCTCCGGTAGTAATACAACAATCTTTCCGTTTTGTTTCGTGCACACGAAAACGACTAGTTGATTTCTTCTTTTTTTCTTTATATATTTTTTAGGGTTTCGTTTCGTGTTTTTTTTTTTTTTTTTTTTTTTTTTTTTTTTTTTTTTTTTTTAAATAAAAATATCAATCATACTTAATAGTTCATTTTTATTTAAAGTTTGGCAACAAATACAAATGAGAGGGAGTCATTTAAAATAGAATAGTGATTAATGAAAAACATCTTATTTAAATTCACGATGTGCAAAGTAAATTAAAATTGACTTTGCAAAATATGTTGGTAAAACAATGGGGACCATTACGTCATAAAACACGATAGACACACGAGTTGTTGTATAGCCAACAAGGAGAAACCATACATTGTACATCATATCGTACAGAATTTATTAGCACAATTTTGGCATTAAAATTTTTTTTTTTTTTTTTTTTTAAATTAACATCTGTAGCGAATGCTAAAATTGATTCCATGAAAAAAAATATTTAATGAACAACTTGTTGTGTGTGTAAGTACAGGCATGTTATTATACTACCAATTATCATTGTTATTATTATTTTTAACGTTTATTAAATTATTACATTTTATAAATTATTTGAAAAGTTTTATGCGCATTGAACAATTTCTGACCCTTTTTACAGACGGCAGTCGAAGATTTTTAATTAGGTCGTTCATGTATTTTTATACACAACATTATAAATAATTTAAATTTTATTAATTGTGTTATATGCATATTATTGATCGAAAAATCAATTGATATTTAGATGCATTTAAAGTTGTTTATGACTAAACCCAAATACGCTTTTTATTAATTATTGATATACAAAAATAATATTTTAGTTTCTTTAAATAATGTACACATTTTTGTGTGTATAATTATGAATACTTACGTGTATATACTTACAGACACAGAACAGTAAATGAGGCTTACAGACGTGTTTATGCAATGAGTTTTATAATACTTAAATTCTATTATTAATGTTATTGCTGTATTTATTTTTTTTTGTATAAGCTGTTTTTTATAGCTAATAAATTTTTGTTTTATTATTTTTTAAATAAAACTGTTTAATTTGGACATTTTCTTAACATTTTGAACAAAACAAATTTGAAATATGAAATATAATATTCAATAAATAAACCCAAGTGTATTAACAATTGTTTTAAATAATTCTTTTATTATGATAAATAAATAAATAATGACAGGTATATTATAGTTAAACAAATTAATGTTTATATATTTGCACTCAAAATTAGAAAAATATTAATTTTTTTTTTTTTAAATTTCACTGGCAAACATTGCCGCCATGAGTTGCAAGATGGCTACCTAATGCTTCCTATGTTGTTTATTTATATTACTTCTATAATTGTAAGCCGTTATTTAGAAGGTAGAATGTATTGATAATTGTTAACATTTACAGTAATATTATTCATACAAAATGCCTGGTACACCTACACCTACATTTAAATTTCAAGAAGGTGAGATGTTTTTGTTTTCAATTTTACACATCACAATTGTGTTTAAATATTTAAAATATAAATATTTATCAAATATTTATAAATATTAATATATAAATATAAATTTTTGATAAACAATAGGTGAACGCGTTTTATGCTTTCACGGACCATTAATTTATGAAGCCAAATGTTTAAAGACAAATATAACAAAAGAAAAACAAGTAAAATATCTTATACACTATGCTGGATGGAATAAAAAGTAAGGATTTGGATTCTGTTTAAAATATTGAAAGATTTTGTAAATAACAATAGTTTTAAATTGATTTAGTTGGGATGAATGGGTTCCTGAAAGTCGTGTTTTAAAATATAATGAAATTAATGTTCAACGCCAGAAAGATGTTCAAAGAGCTCATGCAGCCCAGCAAATTGCACAGAAAGGAAAAAAATCAAGTGTACTTTCAAAAGTCAGTTTGAAGAATCGTGAGATTAATAAGGACAAAGATTCAGAAAGTAGGTCTAGTACACCAACTCTGACAAATGATCGGATAAGTAATCGATATCAAAAAAATAGTGGTTCTATTACACCGACTTCTAATGATTCATCATCCGAAGGTCCACGCAGAAAGCGCAGGTACTTTTTAGCCTTTCTATTTCATTAATATTAAACAAATAGCTTATTTTAAGTATATTACATTTTTATAGCCGCATTGACCCTACTGTTGAAACAGAAGAACAATTTTTATCAAAAGTTGAGATCAAAGTAAAGATTCCTGATGAATTAAAACCGTGGTTAGTCGATGATTGGGATGCTATTAGTAGACAAAGAAAACTAGCAATTTTACCTGCTAGACATACTGTTGATAAAATTTTAGATGATTATACAAAGTTTAAGACTTCGAGCAAAACAAATACTCCAAATAAGTAAGTTTTAGCAGTTATGAAAATTATTTAAACTTTCATAAAAAATAATATTACCGATTAAATAAATTTTAATAGAGAGGTAGCTCTTTCGGAAGTAATGAGAGGACTCAGAGAGTATTTTAATGTAATGCTTGGAACACAGCTTTTGTACAGATGGGAAAGACAACAATATGGAGATATTATGAATGAAAAAGCAAATACACCTGCAAGTCAGATTTATGGAGCTTTTCATTTATTAAGATTATTTGGTATAAATTATTAATTTTTAAAAATGTTTTTTGAAAAAATTTAATTTTTATAGATAAAAATTAGCTTTTTATCATTTTATAGTAAAATTAGGGAGTATGTTATCCTACACACCATTAGATGAAAAAAGTATACAATTGCTGCTTGCACATATTCATGACTTTTTAAGGTATATGCATAAAAATAGTAGCGACTATTTCAGTCTACAAGATTTTGGTGCTGCACCTCCAGAGTATCATCGTAAATGTAGTTGAAAAAATTTGTAAATATATTTTATAAAGATCAGTTTTGGAATTGTAATAAAATTTATTGAGTTTTTGGCAATAAATCAAAATGTTTTTCAATAATTGTATTGTTTTTTTTTTAAATTATTGACGTGTTCAATTTAGAATATTGTGTTGTTTGGATACAATGTAACACGGCGAAAATTGACAAATCAGCTGTTAGTCAATTATAACCTCGAACATAACCTAAATCTTTGTCGTATTATAACATCAGACTTCAGTATTTGTAGTTTATAATTTGATTTGATATTGGCTTTATACAAGTTGAAAATTTCTAAATCATGGCAGGCTCTGCCTTAAGACGTCTGATGGCTGAATATAAACGTAACGTAAAAATAATTAATGTTAAAACTACAATTATTTTAGCCATTAAAACAATAATTATAAAAATTTTTAGAATTAACTGTAAATCCTCCTGAAGGTATATTAGCTGGACCAGTAAATGAAGAAAATTTTTTTGAATGGGAAGCCTTAATCACGTATGCTTGAAAATTAAAATAATTAATTAATCTGCTAATATTGTATATTTTACACTATATATCAATTTTATTTAAATTAACATTTTTATTTTAGTGGCCCTGAAGGTACTTGTTTTGAAGGTGGTGTTTTTCCTGCTAAGTTAATTTTTCCTCCAGACTATCCTCTTAGCCCTCCAAAAATGCAATTTACATGTGAAATTTTTCATCCAAATAGTAAGTTTTAATACTTATTATAAAAAATTTTTTATGAAAAAGTTTTCTTAATTATTGTCATTTATAGTATATTCAGATGGTCGAGTGTGTATTAGTATTTTGCATGCACCTGGTGATGATCCAATGGGGTATGAAAGTAGTGCTGAAAGATGGAGTCCTGTGCAAAGTGTAGAAAAAATTTTATTGAGTGTAGTAAGTATGTTAGCAGAACCAAATGATGAAAGTGGAGCAAATGTTGATGCAGCAAAAATGTGGCGAGAAGACCGAACAGAGTTTGAAAGAATTGCTCAAAGATTAGTTCGTAAAACTCTTGATCTCCCTGTATAATATTTTTAATATGAAATGTTTTTAATCAAATTCTTACGTTATTCTGTTTAATTAAATTTATTAATTTAATTTTAAATTTGGATGAAGAGTTGTAATTATTTGTCTATTAAAATTGTAAATATTTTTTTATCTCACTTCTATTTTTATTAACCTTGGTTGTTGAATCAATTTTTAATCAATATGTTAAAAAATGAGTATGTATATAGATAATCCATGAAATTTTAACAATAAATGTATTTGAGAACATTTTAAAATCTTTGTCAAAATTATATTTCTAATAATTCTTAAAATACTAATAATTTAACATTGTTAAAAACTAGTTATGTAAAAGAAAATATTGATTGTTTGATATCACAAGTGTTTTGAAGAAAAATACTTATTAATATTATGGAAAATAAATGTTTTAATTGTAAATGTAATCTAAAAACTTTTATAAAATAAATATTTTAAACAATCTATTAAAATATTTAAACTGTTTAATTAACATCAATGAAAAGTATTCATTTTGCTTAAAATTTTCCATTTGTAATAATTTAGTCTTTTCTTCTTAATATTTGTACTATAAAATTAATCATTTAAAATATGTTCTTTTGTTGATTTGATATTCAATCAATTGTAAAGATCCCAAAGGGTTATATTTCCATCTTTGCCAGCAGCAGCCATTAGACACTTGCTATTATAAGATTCAACCTTACAGTCTGAAAAGATTAGGTCATGGATGGAAGCTCTATGTTGATCTAAAATGACAAGTGGTCTGAACGTTTTCCAAGAGTAAATTCTTATACGACTATCCCATCCTCCAGTGGCAAATACTTTTGTATCAGGTCTAAATGCAACAACTGATATGCCTGGATTTTTTAAAGGCAATTTTGACTTCCCAGACAGTTCAAAATTTGATGACATAGAAAATATCTAAAAGAAATTTATTTATTAATATATTATAAAAAAATTTTATTTTTAATATTATCAGTATCTAATTTGAAATATTTACTTGTAAAAATTCGGAAGGACTTCCAACAATACCATGCATCAATGTTGTATTAAAATCAATACACATTGGAGATTGTTCAGTTTTTAATGATGATAAAATTTTTTGTGTTCTCACATCCCATAAAAGCATTCTTCCACCATCATAGATAACTAAGACACATTTAGAATCATCTGTACATGGTTTCATTGCCATAACTGTTCCTAGTGAATTTATTTCTCGTTGAGTGTGAGGATTGAATTCAAGTTCTGTTTTTAATGTTTTCAATGAAAACAATCCAACTTTAGAATCGTCCATTGGTAAAAGTAATGTATCTTCAGTTACTATTTGAAATCTATAAAATTTAGAAATATTTTTCTGATATTAAAGCAAAAAAAAAAAAATTTTTTAACCAATTTATTTATTTACCTGCAAAAACCACAAAAATCTGTTTTAATTGTTTCATTTATTATCCAATCAGAGCCTTGAGATTTCCAAATATTAATTGTTCCATTTTTTCTCTGTGTTATAAGATAATCGTCTTTAATATTTTTCAATGCTAGACAAGGCTCAGTCGAAGTATTTAATTTTAACAGTTGTCTATTTTTCTGGAAAGAATAAAAAAAAAGGATTTTAATTTTTTAATATAGACTGATTTTATAATATTAATGCAAGAATGCAAGTATTATTATACTCTTAGGTCCCAAATATGGACTCTTCCGCTTTCAGCTCCAGCATAAAGATGTTCAATGTATGGTGTAATACGAAATAACAAGCTATGAACAGGGCCCATATCGCCTCTCATCATGTAAACAGGATCTGGTGGAAGAATAGCCATTGTAACTTAAAAATCTTATTGTTCTTTAGAATTTTATTTGAGTGTCTTAGTTATGATTTTTGAAACTGGCGTTTGGCAGAAGACGGGAGGCTCACGGCACAATGATGAACTAGATGATACTTGCTGTAAAAGAAAAAATTAAAATAAAAAATTGTTATAAAATAATTACACAACCTCGTGCCTCTCAACATATGCTTCCTATTTATTTATTTATTCGGATAAAAATAAAACTTTATTTTTGTGATGTTTCTTTAAAGGGTGATTATTTGTGAGAAAAAATTAAATGAAGTAAATAAATATCTGAAATTTAGATGAAATTAGAAAGCCATTAAAAGATTGGTTGGTTGGTTTGAAAGGTAAAAATAAAAAAGTTTGTTGCAAAGGCATGATTCAGTTGAAAATGATCAGTTGTCAAGTGAATGAAATTATTGATACAAGGATCCACGGATCTGAATTTGTAAATAAATTGCAATGACATTGTGGGGCAAGGTAAATATTTACATACAAATTGGTAAAATTATAAGTATATAAGTGAAATTTACAAGTGTTCGACTCCATCCAATAAAGAGCTGAACACAAGACTACATCTAATGGGCTACATGGCGCACGCAAAACGCGATATTATCGTGGTGTTGTTAAGCCAGCAACAACATCCCCATTTACTGAATGAATAACAACAGATGAGGCGTGGTTGGCAGTGAATTGCTCGAAAGCCACCCCTTTCCGCGAGATATTTATCGAGGAAAGCCAGCGCGAAAATTAGAGTCGCAATAGTCGTGAGAGAGCGACGGCGGCGGCAGCTCGTACCACAACTTCCGACCCGATTATCCCCAGCCAAAACGAAAAACCAGTAGTAAAAAGCGTCCCACGAACCTTTCAAATATTACACGGTGCAATTCTCGCAAAAATTGGCGGATGTCAAACCATATTTCCCCTTAGTTTGTAATATGAAGGTGTGTGCCAGCTTCACCTCCCGTCTTCTTCCACCGCTGTTCAGGCTTTGTTTTGTTGTCGCGTCACAATTGCCCTGTAGCGCGAGTTGGGCATCCGGGAGTTGCGCAGTGGAAGAGCCGCGAGGATGTCGAGGTGCCGCGGCGCCTGATTGGCCTCCTGTCCCTGCGGTGATGTAGATAAGACCTAAGCCAATCTCGCGACCAGTTGCGGACGCACGCGGGAGAATTCGTTTGCGGGTTTGAATCCTCGACTCGGCTTTGAATGTGCGCGCGCATTTTGCCAGAGCAAGAATTTTTCAAACAACTAGGCTAATCGTCAATTAAGCGTTGTGCTGTTGTAAATTGATGTTTTATGGACTGCAGAGGATGTTTATTTGTTGTTGGCAAAACAAATTCTCATAGCCTCGCCGACTTTAATAATTCAAAGCGTTAATTTTTAAAGGAATAAAATGCTCGCCTCCCTAATACAAAATAGGGAATAATATTTACCAATTCAAGGATAATACTTTTGTTAAAACAAACATGTTGTTTGCTAAACAACATTATGCACTCTTTAATTGCTTATTAACCCCGCGTATTTAAATATTTTTTAACAAATATTTAAATGTCCTTTGTTCTCAAAAATTTTTTTACTACTATTGCGTACTTATATTGTAAATATTTAACTTTTATTATCACGAAATTTTAAATATTGCGAGAAAATGGATTCCCGTATTAATATTAAATAGAAATAATAAAATACTACGCTTTAATGCAATGGATAATAAATATGTCAACTTCGATAAACTACATTAGACAATTAATATTTAAACAAATTTTAGTTTAAATTCAGTAAATTATATAATAATTGAGATAATTAACATAAAGTTTCATTCAATTTTCAAAGTATAATTTAATTTATTTACACATTTAAATTAAAGCATTATAAATAAATTATGCTTTAATATAATTTTTAAATTATATAAATTATCTGTACGCATGAAAAATTAATTAGCAATGTCGCAGTTAATAATCGTTGTGCATATAAAACCAATTTCCGTTTATGATAGGGTAATTTAATCAATAAGGTTTTAAAAATTATTCCAATATGTATTATTTTATAAATTACGTAGTTTATTTAAGTAATTTATTTTATAAATTATATGTTGTTACATTGGAAGAAATTTTATAAAACGAATATTTTTTTTTTTTTTTTTTTTTTATTATTATATTAAATTTTTATTTGTAAAATAAGTTATATAGTAGAGTACAAAATAATATTGTATACACGTCAAAAATTGATAACAGTAGAATAAGTTCCAATTACAGTCTCAAGTGAACGATGTATAAACGAGTAAATTCGTGTTTTGGACATGAAAAAGAATGAATTTATTTTTGAAACTTATTTATTTAATAACACACTATAATTTGCTTTTCAATTTTACTTTCGCATTTCACTTATATTACACATTTCTGGATAAAATAAGCTTCACATAAAAAGCAGCATATTGATTGAAAAAGGATTCGATAAAACTTTATAAAAATAATTGTTAAATTTGGAAAGTAGAATGCCACACCAAGAAGATGGTAAAAATAATTTGCTCGACAATATCTCGAAACCAATTATATTGATTGAAAATATTGGTCGTGAAAGAAAAGTTTCAATGTCCGAAAAAACAAATTTGTCTCGTTTCCTCCCCAGGGAAATGGAAGGAAAAGTTCATTAATTGTTCCAAGTCGCAGGTACGTACGTCAGCCCGCGTGCCCCTGAGGGGTTGAACTCGCGAAAGGGTGCATCGGTGCAAGCAGATGAAAATAGGTCTAGTCGGACTGACCGAGGAGCGGCGGGGTGCGGAGATCGGAAAAAGGAAGAGGAACACGTTTGCCTCTTTTGCACTTGATCTCCATCGTTCTTTTCTTTCTCCATTCGCCTCTTTTCCAACTTCTCCCTCATTTCGCTCGCATTTCATTCTTTGAGTCCAAGAGTGCAAGCCACCCTTGCCTCGGTTCGTTTTCGCTTACCCTACCCGCACAGCCACCACCAACTGTAAAACAACAACGACAACAATAACAACAACGACAACAACGCAACATCATCCTTGGAGAGTGTGCTCTTTTACCTTGGCCCGTTCGCTTGGGGTTCTTCTTCCTCTCCGCATCTCATCCTCGACGTCGATTTTTCTTTCTCTCCTCTTTGGCACAATCCGTCTCTCGCGACTCCGCACCCCCACCTTGTGCTCGCTCTGTCCGAGTGTCTCTGAGGCTCCGCGTGCACAGTGCCCGCCTGCTCGTTGAACCAACCGGGTCGACTAGACGCGCACGCGGTCCAAGTGGTCCAGCTGACGTGCGTCCGTGGCGTTCCCTCCCTTCGACTCACCCTCACCCTCGGCCCTTTGCTACTGAGCCGGTCACCTTTGAGACACGCGGGTGAGTACCTGCTCGTTCATTCCCTGCCCTTTCACCCCTTGTTCTTTTCATTTTCTTGAATCATAATTAAGCTCATTCTTTATGGCTCATTGTGTATAGTAGTTTTCGTTTTGAATGAAAATAAAGCTAAATAAAAGTAACGTTCTTTCTCCACGCTTATTAAGAACTATATAATCAGAGTTACTTCAAATTGCTTTCCTTATATACCTAATTAAATAATCTGGATGATGTTTGATAAAAAAATATTTACAGCACAATAATTATTTTCATACAAAGCGAGTTTTATTCTTTTACGATTATTCCCGATTAATTTGATAATTTTTTAACAGGATTATTTTAATTTGCGAAAATACAATTTTTTTTAAATAAACAGTAATATTTCATTATATTTATAATAAAACTTTAATATTTAAAAAAATTTTTTTATTACTAATTATCTTGACATTAAAAAACAATTTTTCTCTGGAACACACACTATGATCGAACGTACACTTTAAAATTACATATGATTAAAAAGAATACTAAAATTTAGTATTTTACATGATTGATAAAGAATAACATTTCTATAAGATACCTTTTGAGAAAAAACTATAAAAGAACCTCTATAAAAAATCATGTTTAGTAAGCAACAATTTTCTAGTAGTAACCGCCGATTATAGTCTGACAGTGCAAGATACACAAAGTCCTGTTATTTGAATTAGGTTTAATATTGAAGAATAGAGGAAAGAAATTAAGGACATAAAATGAAATGGCTTTCCTTAAACATTTTCTTCTTTGTTGCATTTTTGGCCGAGCTAAGTAAAAATTGTCAATGACAACACTTTCGTAGGCATTATTGTGGACATGGAAAAATTCAATTTCGCGAGGGCAATCGATGGGACTGTTGCGCGCGTGTAGGTGCAAGCATATGTGCGCGTTGATTGTTCCGAGTAATGAATGTCAATCAAAATTTGCTTTTCGTTCTATTTTGTTGAAAAATCGAAAAGTTATTTCAATTAAGAAGACGTCTCGATTGTGTGGTCTACGCGCAACAATACATGTACGCGTTTATTTGCAAAAACTGATGCTTCGTCTTGTGATTATTGTAAATTCAAATATTTAACGAGATGACTCTATTTCTATCCCTTGAATTCAATCTTATATAATTCATGTTTAATAATATTTCTAATTTATTCCTTAATTATTAGATTAAACAACATGATAATCAGCATTAATGTATAATATAGAAGAGCTTTTTGAGTGACGCTTTATCAAATATTTGGTTGTCATGCCTTTGTTGACATTTATTTAATTACTAGATAGAAATCCTTATTTACCATGTATAAATGATAAATAAATAATTTTAAGCTTAGTTTAAATTTATATATTTGATAAATCGATCGACTCGATAGACATTAGTAATATTGATAATTATTTATGATATGAAAGCCTACGTTGATATAATCAAAATGCATAATATTCATTTGAGCTCATAAATAAGATTCATAAAATGTACACTAAATATTTTCTTGGTTGAAAAGAGAAAAAAAAATTTATATGTCATGCATCTGCAGCATCTACATTTCCTCTTTTATGATCTTTATAGCTATGTAAACCGTACGTGTAAAGTAAGTGAACAGGATTTTTTTTTTGTAGAATGGGTTCGTCCACGAGTATTTTTTGGAACTCGACCAACGATAATGTTGTCGATCCAGGAACCGGATTAACCACCAAACAAAAGAAGCTCGTGCAGAACACATGGGCTATTGTCAGGAAAGACCCCATATCTAGTGGAACGGTAATGATGTTGGCGTAAGTATCTCGAGTATTTTTTTCCTAGAGATTAAATTTCATTAATTGGAAAATTTTTTAAATTAAAGCAATGTAAATGACTCTATAAGAGTTTCTGCAGTTGGATAATCAAGGTATAGGGGTAAATTGACATTTTCACTGAAATTGCAGAAATTTTTATTTTTATTTGCGTATCAGTCATTAAAATTTGAATAATGTGATTTATTCTAAGAGAATACATTTTCTGCTCCATAATTTTAGTTATGTACAATGTAAAAAATTTGTTGCGCAGCGACATTAATTGGCAACGCTTATTATTATGTCACGTGCATTTGACATTATTATTCATCTAGTAAGGCGCAATATTTCTACTGTTTTATGGTCAGGAACTGTATCGTTAATCCCAACACGTCCAACAGTTTAAGAATAATTTACTTCATTCCAAATTGAAATCTGTCCACATCTAATGTTTTTAACAGATTTTGACAAAAATGTTATTTTTTTTTATTCTCACTAGAAAAATAAATTAAAAATTAAAATGTTTATTCTTTCATTTATATTTATATTTACATTTTCAATCGTTAAAGCAAATAAAATATGTTTTTAAAATTTATGTATTCTTTGTACAAATTACGCTATTGTTTAAAAATAACAATTTTTAATTATTATATCGATAAATTCTTGTTTATTACTCAAGTTCCTCTATTAAATTTTACTAATTTGTGATGTTAAATTATAAGAACATTGTTTATTATATTAAGTACCCTTAAATAAATGATAGTAAAATTCAATTTCTAGTGAAGCTTTTTTATTTAAATTCTTTGTAGCATTTTTCTCTTCTGTAATTTGCCTTTATATATTACGTATTATTTTTTTAAATTTATAAAGCATTTTATAAATTTTCAGATTTTATGTGTTATATACCTTCCCCTTTTAGTAATAAATTAAATTCTAAAATAGCAAAAGCTCTAATGAAAAAATTCATCAGAAAAACCTCGAAAGTATTTTGTTATGTATTATAATTGATTAAAATTTTCATATTAATTATTTTAAATTAACTTTTAGTTTTGTGTATTTTTATTTTATCTAAAGTATATTTTAAAATTAATTCATATCTGAAGAATTATGTATGTTTATTATATCGAGAATAAGTTTTTAGTTTATTAATTTTCTTTTATCTTTCCAACTTATTTTTTATTTTATATTTGAGTCAAATAATAAAATGTTTTTAATATATGTAAATTTTTATTGACGATTAAAATATATCAAAAAATTTCTATCCATTAGATTAATTAGTCGTATTTTACTTAATTTCAATATTATTATGTACTAAATTAAGATAACATTAGAAAATTGTTTGTTGTAATAAGCATCCATAGTTTTCTGACTTGAAAAAAGAAACAAAATTTTATTCTGAATAAGTAAAATATTTTTTTTGTCATTGATATATTTAGAATACAAAGTACAGTATGTTTCATAATTTATATTACTGATGTTACTGTAAGCTGTTATATAAAGAATCAAATAATCTTCTTTCATTTTATAAACTATGCCGTTAGACAAATAAACATAGAGCACATAAATAGCTTAAGAATTTGTTCTTGTGAAGTTTTTTCAAGAAGTATCCGGACTACCAAAACTATTTTAAGGGATTCAAGGACATTCCACTCGAGGAACTTCCGAATTGTAAAAAATTTCAATCTCACTGTCTCAATCTAGTAACGGCGTTCAACAATGTCGTCGACTCTATTAATGATCTACCATTACTGGAAGCAAATCTCGTTGGCATAGGCGAACGACACTTTAGACGTGGACAGACAAAGGAACATTTTCTCGTAAGTAGTGAGACACCCGTAATAATTAATAAATAATTGACTTCAAATAACCGATGAACATAATTGACAATATAATAAAGTAAATAACGATAATAATTTGATTTATTCACACTTGTGCACGTAACTGTTACTCGAGGATTTTTTTGGTCAATTATTTGTTATTCAGAATGACATCGAACTTCCATTAATATTCTCAAGGATTATAATCACAATGCACTTGTAATACCTTATATTTAAAATGATTATTTATTAGCCGCATTGTTGGGTATTTCTTTTATTTATTTATTGTAGAACAAAGCCATATATGTAAAAGCACATTAGATAAATTAAATGAAGATTGCTTATTATTATTTAAAACATAAACACGTATATTTGAAAATTACTCATACAAATAATTTATGTATTAGGTGTCTTGAGACTATCCCCATAGTGTAAATATTTTTTTCGCATCCATCAGAAATACAAATTTTGAAGTCAATGTAATCGAGAGAAAATTCACTCTCAATTTAAAGTATATTAATAATATTGAACTACATAAATCTACAATCAACAACAACAGTAATAAATATATATACATTACGTAAAATATATTGAGTAAACCCGTAAAATATTAATCATAAATTAAAAATTTTAATGTAAAAATATATGTAAAAACAAGGCGGGCTCTTATATCGTTAATTTATATTTATTAGTAAATTTAAACAGTAATTTTAAATTAAAAAGCGATATTATTTAATCATTAGTAATTTTTTGAATTTATTATTACGTCTATTTTGTTTATAATATTTAGAAAATATTGCAAATTATTGTATACATTCTTCTTTCTACCTTTAATATTAATTTTTTAAATTTATAAATATTAGAGCTATATTTAAACAACTGTAAATTTTGATTGAATTTTGTAAAATTTTGATTAATTATTTATATTAATTTCTTAAGCTTTTAAAAAGAGTCATTACATATTTTTAAATAATTTAATGATATTTAGTATAATTTATAAGTTAAAAATTTATTTTAATTGAAGTTCTCTTAAATTTATGATGGTTATTATCATAAGTTATTACTGAAGTTGATATATACATGTATAATGAAAGTATATTACTTATAGCATTTATTCATTATTGTTATAAAATTTTTTACAACGTATATTTCAATTATAATAAATACTCATATACTTAAGTTAATTTACATATTTTATGAAAGTAAAAACTTTTCCGTAAAATAACTTTTTATTAAAATCAAATATGTGACAAAAATAAATATTTTCTTCCATTAACTGAAAATTGCTAAAAGTTTTTAAAAATAAAATTTATTCTTCTATTGTTAATTTTCTACGGCACTTTTAAAAATAATTTTTTTATAGTAATTTATATATATAGAGAGAGATAAATAAATATTTATTTTTATTAAATTAAATAAATAGAATGAATGTAAGTTTACAACTGTAACAATATATACGGATAAACTTATTTTATAGTTCGAAAGTATAAAATAAAGAAATTCTAGCAGTTAGAACAAGGAATTATAAACAAGGAATATACTGAAAATTTCTTATTAGAATTTTTAAGTTTTTACTAATATTATTAAACATTCTTTGTTTGAAGTCAAATAATTTCATCTAACAGTATTATTATAATGGACCAAAGTTTATTTTCATAATATAGACAGAAAATTTTATTTAATTTTCAATTTCTGTCACTTGATATAGTGAACGTAAAAATCTTGTGAACCTACGTAATATAATTTAACTATATATTTCATTGTATACATTATTATCTACAGAATTTATTTAATTAAAAATGTATCATTTTAAAAGAAATTCTATTCAAATTATCAAATAGATTTTCTATTTTTATAAAACCTTTTTGATAAATAATGCTTGAAAATTTAATAATATATGTTAATTAATCTATTTCATACAGAATAATAAATTTATTTCTTTTTATGGCTTACATACATTAAAATATTATTAATGTGAATTAATAAATACAAATTATTGAAAAACATAATATAAATTACATTTTAATTTATATCAAATTTGTTCAAGTAAATATCATACATAAAATTATATTAAATCAAGTAAAAACAATTTGTAATTAATCAAAATATAAAAGAACTTTAGATTAAACGCTTATTATGAGTATTGTATTCTAAATGCATTATTAAATATTTTTTATTTTAATACTATTTTTTGATTTATTAATTAAATTATTATTAAAAAATATAATACATATAATATTAAACTAATCATTTTAATATATTTGTATACTTAATTTTTTTTTTAATCAAAAAAGGTTGATGTATTAATATTTTCATATGAGAAATTCGTTTGACAGTTTTTTTAAATATACTTTTTAAGTATATTGTAAATATGATTACTATTCAATTTTTGTTCTTTATAATAGTAAATAAAATTAATTGGTCTTAATCAAAATGCATACTAAAAAATTAAATTTTTAGTAATTAGTAAAATTTTTGGTCAGCTATTAAAATATTATATTAAAGGTAAATTTGAATAAAATTCGTAAGGGCTAAAAAAATTTTATGAATCAACAATTCAAATTAAAAGTAATATTAAATATAAAACTTATTTTTAAAACACTTCATTTATTTTAAAGAATTTAAATATATTTCTTCCTTTCAAAATTTACTTAAAAATTCTAATTAATGTAAATCATAGAATAATCATTATTCTTAATAGCTTTGTTAAGTTTGTAATTTTTTATTGAAATCAGGGTATTGCATGTAATTGAAATTAGCTTATAATAAAAATGAATTTAAGAAGAACAATGTATTTGTAAAAAATGCTGTTTTACAGTTTTTTTTATAAATGTTAGATATACGAAGCAAATTGCTTAATTTAATACATTAAATATAGTTATTGATAATGAATTAGCATCAATCTTTAAAATTTTAAAAATGTAAAATTTTTGTTAAATAAATATTACACACTTTACTTTTATTATTTATATTAATTTTACAACATAATAAATAATTAATGTTCTTGGTCTTGTATTTAAATATTAAAATATTAGTACAATTTTTTGATACATCTTAAATATATCCATAAGTTTTTTTTTTATTAAATAAATATTTGTAACTTTTATTAAATTAATATGAGCGATTATAAAAATGTTGATGTTTTACAAGATTTTTCCATTGTATGAGAAAGAGAGAAATGAGAGAGAGAGAGAGAAAGAGAATCTATTTACTTGATAATAAAACAAAAGATATTGCTCTCGTTAAACAATAATTCATAAAAAAAAAATTTGTTGCTCGTAGCATACGAACGCGAATGAATGAAAAAATAGTTTATAAGCAGCAAGTCAGGCAACATTAAAAAAAAAGTCCGAGCTGACAATTGTAGTTGCGGTTGCTGAAAGCGGGCGGTAAAGGGGAGGGGGAGGGGGGGGAGAAAGGCGTGGAGTACGGCGGGGGTGGAGGCGAGAGCAGAGGTTTCTATTAATATTCCTCTGTTATACATTCATCAGCAGCGCGTGTGCGAGTTTCGATTTGCGCTTCGGAGACCATCTCCTCGCACATTACACAGGGAGTGCGCGGATGGATCCGATTCACTCAATTCGAGTCCGGGCTCTTTCATCCAATTTTCATCTGCGTGAATCTATTGCATCCAGAGAAACGCGGAGCTTGCGATTTGACATTGATAATCGGCATTTGGTGTTCGCGCATCGCTGCTCCGAAGAGCCAACTCATTTTCGAGGACTAGCCGACCGAGATTAACGAGCTCCTCCCCCTCCCCTCCCCCACCCCTTTATCTTATTATGCGCGTTTCATTCACTCGAAACTCGATAATAGTATCCTACAAATCAACGCACCTTGGATTCGTTCTCCCGCCATCTTCGTTATTTCACTAATTATTATTTAATGAATCAGTCACTTTTTTTTTTTTTTTTTTTTTTTTTTTTTTTTATATTGAAAAGCCTAAGCTCATGCGAGGAGCGTAAAGGTGTTTTTCAAGCTTTGCCATCGCTATTATTAGCTTTGGGCAGGGAATGAAACCAAAACCAAACCTTCACATTTACATACTTTTTATTGATTACCAATGATGAAGCCCTATTTATTTCGGATTAATTGAGTGAAAGATAAAATTTTAAAAATGTACAACAACTTTCTGCACTGTTTGTCGATATGAATTTTTATTTGAAAAGTAAAAATGATGTATAATTTTCAAGTGCATCAATATTGATTGCAGAACTGAATTTTTAAATTAACGAGAGGAAACAGAATAAATAATAAATTTACAGGAATTGATTTTGTAACAATGTTAACGTGGAAAAATTGTTTGGCCAATATCCTTTGACGTTATAAACTTGTGTAAGCTATCGAACTTCGTTTCTATTATTTACAATAAGACTACTAAATTTTCTTTCCGGATAGTTTTGCTATTTCATTTTTTTTTTTTATCAAAGCACAAATAAATTATATTTAATAGAGTCAGTAGAGTTGGTCGTTAAATTTAATTATTAACGATTTTCAATAGAATTAACGAAAACGCTCTGTTGGACTTTATCATGGAGCTCTTAGAGTTGTATTTATTGAAACATTCCTTGTTTGAGTTGAGCTACGGTAAATATTTGATTCGCAGAGAGATTCTCTTTCCCTCTTCCCGCTTCTCTCTCTCTCTCTCTCCAGTTAAAGTAATAAAGAGGAAATTCGATTTAAGGGAATGCACACGCGACCTTTGGGTATTTATCAGTAATGACACGTTTCCTTAATATTTTGCAGAACTTGAAGGATGTGTTGCTGGATGTGCTGCGGCAAAAGCTCGGGACGAAGTACACATACGAGACCTCGGAAGCCTGGAACAAGACGATGGACGCGGCTTTTACCGTCATGTGCCAGAGTTACTCCACGTAATCCAGGCCTTTCGCCATTCCACACACTCGTTCGTGTTTGTCTTCTTCGTGTCGTTGTCTTTGCTCTTTCTTCGGGCATTCTATAAATTTCTTAGAGTGGAAATAAAAATCAGCTTTTATTACTCGGCGAGAGATTGACTTTAATCTAGAGACACTTACATTTGTAAGAGCGAATGTGCTGTCTTTCAAATCAACTTTTTATTTAAATGGCATTTTTATGAACGAAAGGAGGTTGGGTGCTCGGTGTGACATTGCAATTTGATGGTTTAACGCAAAAAATTAGTCGTGGACCTTAAAAACTTCGTGTTCGTATTCGTTGAAGATTTGCAAATAATTTATGCGCAAAAAGCCCCGACAATGGGGCTTTAAAGCTTTCAAGGGGTTGGTAAGAATATTTCCCTACTGATTCCAGTTATGATGCCTTTGATCCGTAGTTCTTAATTTAAAGTCTATTTATAAAAGCAAGTGCGCAAAGACGCTCATTGAGAGTACGACACGAGATTATTTTATTCGGAATATCTTGGGTCTGTATTAGCAATGATAATCCACTGTAATATTTCATATCATTTATCAAATTTATATTTGATTGTCGGACACTCTCTCATTCCTGAGAATGAAAATAAAATCACTTATATTATAGTGAAGTCGAACAATTTTTCAAAGGGTAGCATTTACCGTGTAAATGCCTTTTAAAATGCTCTCTAATCCAATCCGCAGTATTTAATTATTTAAATCGACAAGTTTTATTTTTAACTCTAAGAAATTTAAAATGCACAACACCCATATACACGTGCATGCATTGGAATGAGGGTCAAATGTAATTCGCGGATGCGGGTCGTTGCTCACATATTGTTTTCTCCACGGGCGAGAATTTTTCAAAGGAAAATCCTCTCTAGCACACACTTCGATACAACAGTTTTCCCGTTTTCCGTGCGCCTCCTCTACTCCTCCTACACTCCAACTATTTTCCTCTCTCTGTATCAGTCTCCCTTTTTCCTCATTATATGTTATTTTTCACGCCAACTTTTCCTGTATACAAGCATATGTACGAGGAGAGATGTGCACGTATAATATAATAATCATTGTTGAACTTCATTAGATGTGTGCAATTCATTTGCATAAAAAATATTGTTCAGTGAACAGAATTTACAGCATCGCACATTGGAGCAGCCTTTTTTTATTAATACGTACGCTAGCTAAAAGATCCTATCTTCCGAAATCTAAAAACGTACAAAATAACCAGCGTTTCCAAAAAATATTAAAAATGTTACAAGTTCATAAATTATTTAACTCATTATTAAAATGTATTCGGAAAATATCTATCGATACAAGATGCATAAATCAATATGTGAAAATGTACCAATGATTAGATAACACAAATTGCAAACGTCCGAGTGAAATTGTGTCATATCTCAACAATATAATATCACTTCAAATTTTACTTGATTGTACACAATAAATATCTAACTATTAATAGTAAAATTTTATTTACCTTAAACTATGATAAAATATTAGACTTTTTAAACTATAAAATTATTCTACTCGATTATATACTATAATCTGAAGCTACAATAGCATTAGGAATTTTTTCTACAATAAATTTTGAACTTATCGTGATATTTTGCACTCGATTTACTTAAAATAAATATATTACAGAGAGATTTTTATTTACTAATGTTTAAAAGAATTTGAAAATCAATACTCATTCTATCAACTGAATACTCACTATAAAATGTTTTCGAATCTTAGATTATTTATTTCAAAATATATTTTTCTTGTACATCTGTGTGTTGTATGAAAATAATTTTTATTTTAAATTTTCATCAAGAGAATTTTGTTTTAGAACAAATACATAAAATACTTTTTCGATAAATTTTATGTTTTATTAATATTGAACGATACTTTGAGTAATTTCATGTATATTGTATGTCTTATATATTTATTGTAATTGATCATTGAATAAAAAGTTATTTTTTAACAACTTGTGTACTCGTGTAATCATGTAGTAATTGTTTAATAAAAAAAAAAAAAAAAAAATTAACCATTAGTTTGAGATTTTGTAAAATTTGTAAAAAGTCTATGTGATTTCATAGATATTGTGTATGCTAAATGTCTATAATTCTTATCGATGTGTTGACACAAAAAAAAAAACGACTGTAATCTTACAGTTTAGATTCAAAATACACAGTAAGAACCGTAGACATTAATTTTTAATAATTTAATTCTCTTAGTTTTACGATATACTTTATTCGCGCGTACAAAAAGTTCGTATTGTAAGTCTCATCACAAAAATGTATTTTCTTTAATATGAATATAATTTCGTATAATAAAATATATTTAATAAAATAAATGAAAAGGCAATTTTCTCCCCCAGCCAGTGCATAAATTAAATATCATGAAATCCGCTTCTCCTTTTTCCAATATTAACGAGGAACGCACCGGTGGTTCGGTTTCAAGTGACGCGTGCGCACCCGGACATTTAATCACCGGGTCGCCGAGGTCAAAAACGGAGATCGAATGCAGGATAGACGTCAGCATTGCACTTCCAAGGAGTCCGGGTGCTTATGATGACGAGACTTCCGATCGCCGTGTGCGGACGGATATCGTACACTCGAGTGCTATCTCGATGCCAATGACCTTCCAAGCACATCGCTGCGATTTTATTGCAAAGACATTTTAATGAGCCGGCGTGCTGAAATTGTTGTGCAAACTGTTACGCTGTATCGTACTTTCAACACTCGAATACAACGGGCCTGGCTCTTTTGGAAAATAAAACTGCCTTCTCTTTCACGAACGCGTATGATTTATTTTATATTGCGGGAGGAGGATTCGAAATATTTGGAAAATTCATTGGCAAAGCTCTCTGCTAAATGGAAAATTTACCTCCGTTCAAAAGTACATTGCACGTTAAGTAGTAAATTATTGCTGAATCAGTATTGTGATCGACGTCGATAATGATGCATCTCGCGAAATTGATATTCGAATTTAAAAAATCATTGAATTATTTGCATTCTTTCATATTTCTTTTTCTTTTCTTTTTTTGTTACATTTCATCAAAATTGGAATATTTACAACTTACCTTTACGAATACTTACAAAACCTTTTAAATGCTCGTAATTTCTGTCTACTACAATTCAAAAAATTGCTTTTCTTCATTTTAAATTTGATTTTTCATTAATATTAAAGTTTGAATTTTTATATGAGCTTTCTTCCATTTTTCTCGAATTTTGAAACTTAGATGCACTACAAAGATCGACGACACGCTTTATCTTATTTTCATCACAATGTGCATCATCGCATAGTCTAGCCTTCTTTTTAGAAAAAAACTTGAATCTACTTGGTTTTGTCTGATCTAAACGTCAAAGGGAACTTTTGTTATATATGTACATCAGTATTTCTATTCATTTTTAATATTTATATTAAAATATTTATTCAAAAGTTATAAATGTTATTCATATTATTATTGATTTATACGTTTACAAACAAAATGGTTAAAAAGAGTTGAATCAATCAAGATTTTACAATCTGTATTGAATCGATACTATCATAATGCATTCATATTGGATTAACATATAAATTTATCATATCCTGCATAAAATATAAAAAATATAAAATATTTACATTTCTTCAGCGAAGTTAAATTGATTTATCAGAATTTATAATTAACAACTGGATAATTACGCGTGTAAAATAAATTTGACATGTTTATTTCTTGGAAATATGTAAAACCTGTTCTAAGGCTTACTACATTTGACAAATATCTACTCTGTCGTACCTGTATCCTCCTACGTAAATCCGTAGTCATAAATTTAAAATTATTTTGAGTGAATAAAGTATTTAGAGTCGTAAGATATTACTAGCATAATTTCAGAAGAACATATAAATTTTATTTTTAGAAAAACTATTTTTTTTAAATTTATTCATACTACTCTGAATTTTAATACTTTTATTAAATCGTACTTCAAGTAAATGTATTTTGGAAATAATTTCAATTTTGAAAAAATTAAAATAGTATTTCAATAATAAAATTTTTCATTTTATTTTATTATCGACATATACCATTCATATCAAGATCTAATGTATTTAAATTTATTTAAGTACGTTAAAAAACTATTCGAATATGAGGAATCATAAAAGTGCAAACAAAAAACAATTATTTTATATTTTGTCCTAATGTTTTAAAAAAATGATTTTGTTTTATTTTGGTTTTATTTTATTTTTATAATAAGAATGTTTTTAAAAAATTCAAAGTAAATAATAAAGAAATTAAAAAAAGTGCTGATTAAATTTTAATATGAAGTATAAAATATATTTAATCATAAATACCACATAGACAAGGCTTAAGAAATAATACTATATGAAAATATATCTATTATTATTGTGTTAAATAATTATTTTAACAATATTAGCCGTCTTTTATACAGAACTTTATTGCAAATCATTGTTATAATTATGTGTTATTTCCTTTTAATATTATATTTATTAAAATTCTATAGCATATTACAGTAATTATTATTTTAACGATGGCACTATTAGAAATATGATAAGCAGCTCTAAAGTCTGAATAAAAAAAAAAAAAAAAAAACCGGCGTTTTAAGTATAATTTGCTGGTGACATTTATTTAAAAAAAAAAGTATTTTAATCAAAGAAACTCAAAGTATAAAGCGTTCAACTAGAAAGGATCCGAGACAAATTGTGCGTTATTGTTATCACTGGCTCTCTTTGATATCAAAATACTTAGTCGTTGAAAATATGTGCAAGCTCACCTTCGCATCCATTGCACTTGCAACAGTTGCATTTTGCGCAATTCTTGCGCATCAAGCAAGCGATGCTGCTCCTCACGTCTTTGGCCTCGTGGACGTCGACCGGGGTGAACCTGGTGGAAATGCGCGAGGGTTTCCTGCGCACGTTCTTGGGCGAGTTGCTCGGCTTCATTCTGACATATTGCCGTGTCTTGTCCATCGAGCGGGACGACGTGGGGAAACTCGTCGAGCAATTTTGTCTCGGTTGGCTTCCGGTGTAACTCGTGGAGTCCGAGAGACACGTGCATCGGTCCGAGTCGCTGTAGCTGTTAATCTTGCGACCGTAATATGGGGGTCTTGCACGGGTTTACAATGCCCAGTTTTAATTGTCTTTGTAATTGCCATTATTGAGGAGAAAGGTAAAGAGAGAGGAAAAAAATTAATTGTACCGATAGAACGTATCGCTATTCCTTTTTTTAGCTCTGCAGCGTCGGTACAAAAGAATCAAGCCACAAATAGACAGTATCGAAAGGACGGATACAATACTGATGACTACGTGATTCCTTGGAGAATCTATTTCTATGTGTATTGGTTTGTCATTATTGCCAGTAACCGCTCTGTAAAAATTGGAAAGCAGTTTACATGAAATGCTTTGTCAAGAGGAGAATAATGGGAAATATAAAAGGAAAAAGAATAGAAAGTTATTATGTACTTGTAACTCGTTGTACACACACATTTTAATTATTTACGAGCATCATAAAAGTATTAAATTAATTGGAATAGTTTATTACCCATTGATTTTTACAAATAATAAAAAATATCAATATAAATAATAGAAATTTGTTTCTTTATTGAAAAATATTTTATTTACGTAAAATCGGTTTACGTTCAATAACTTTGGTATGATTTTGATTGAAAGAAATTGAGAGCATCTTGACGTCATATCGAGTATGAAATACGCTATTACAATTATTTAAAAAATCCAATACCAATTAAATAAATAAAATAATGCAAACGATATTTCAATTCAATATCAGGATAAATGTCAAGCTTAATTGGAACGTACAAAAAAATCGATTCAAGTAACAAAAATTTATAATACCAAGGATACTATATATTTTTTAATTACTCTGTTTAAAAAAAAAAATAATTCATTGGTTATACATTTTTAATTTTAAAATATGAAACATAAAATATTAATACAGACCATTATTTAATGATTATTTTTAAGTCACATTTAAAAAATAGTTGTACAATGGTCCAAGAAGCAATTATAATTAAATATGAAAAATAGAAAAAAGAAATTGAAACGTAATACATCAATTTGTAAAATATTTATGATTCATAAAAATCTATAAATAAATATTTCGTAATATCTCAATCTTAAAATTCTAAATTCAATATTTTATGAAACAAAAATTGAATAAGATGATTTTAATTTTTTTTTTATTGGGTAATTCAAAAATTATTTTAGCATTGAATTATTACATTTTTCTCTATCCAATTTGTTATTTTTATTGAGATTTTAGTTATTTTAATTAAAAATAAGAATAATTTAAAACATAAATTTTTTAGGATGAGCACAATAAAAAAAAAACATACAAGAATCCACTTTTATATTCAATTGTATAAAAATTAATGAGAATCTTAACATATTTTTAAAATATAATTTTAATTGTGCAAAAAAATTAAAAGTAAATCAAGAACATTGATTAAAGTAACTTATCTTACGAGGTGTGATTCCTCGAAAATTCCAAATGATTGATTTTTATTTTTTTCCTTTTATTTCTCACTTTGGTTGTATGATGGACTTTTGGTCTAAAATGTTGAAGATTGTGTAATGATTCTGAAATGCCAACTATGGAAGATTTTCCTTTATGTTTTATGTGTCCATTTTTAAATAAATTAGGTATTATTTTTTCGTCAGCTCTTAAATGTTTAATTTGGTATTTGTGGTCTACAATGTTTTAAAAACATTTTTAATTATTTATAGAAATGTATTCATATGTAGGAATAATTTGTTAAAAATATATTTCGTTACTGTTATATTTCTATTTATAGTTTTGTTTGTATGACAATTAATGATAGAAAAAATGTACAAATTTTAAAAATAATATTGATAATGGCAGTAGAAAATTAAAGTTTATAAAAATTATAAATTGTTATTTAAAATAAACATTGTATAATCTGCGTTAATTATTAAAATGTTTACTTTATAAATAATAATAAGATAATTCTATTAATATATTAATTAAAATTTAAAAATTGAATATATATAATATTTATATAGATAATTTGACATTATATAAAGAATAATATAAACTAAACTGCCAAATATTGCAATTTTGTCAATAACAAAACATATAAATCAAACAACAATCACATTTGAATAATATCCAAATGCTAAACATTGAGTGAAATATCACTGAAAATTCTTAAATAATGTCATTCGACGAGATGCTTCTTAAAAATTTATTAAAATCATTGACTTTCTGGGTTTCAAATATTCGAGTCCAATATAAATTGTATTTCTTTTAAGAATCATATATTCCCGAGAAACATATTTACGTATCGAAATGAAATATTTAACTGCATTAATGTTATGAAATTGCTATGAAAATAAAATATTCATGATTTTAAAGTTAAGCGATAAATAATATAAGGATAAATAGTCTATATTACATATCGATAAAACGATATTTATTGCACGATTATTGATTTTTAAAAATAAATTTGTTTCATTTAAAATCAACATAATTCGATAGCCAGACATTTCAATCTCTAGAAATTTCGGATTTTTTCTATATTGGAATCTAATTGAAACCCGCTAGAGGGCTTGAAAAAGTGTCATGAGCAGAACTCCACTAGTAAACAAAAGCAAGGAGAGCATCACCTGGCAATTTGTCGTGCGAGTGCTCGAGTCGCCGAAGGCAGTGCGTTCGCATCCCCTGGGATAAGGAGTTTCCACCCCCGCCTTTCCTCGGCGACCGGAGCACCTCGAGGCGCTTGGTGATATCCAATTTCCTTGACAGGTGGTTTCCTTCGCTGGGGTTGAAGTTATCGCGAAACCTCGTCCGTACGCCCTGAAAGGTGAGCGAGGGAAAAAGAGGTTATTGGGTAAACAGAGAATGTCGAAGGTTTTTCTATGGCTCTTTTGTTGGTGTTGGTTGACTGTACTTATTAGTGAGCTTTTGAGACTCTAGAGGATGTTCTATTTCGAAAGTGTGAGAGGGTGGCCATTGAGGGTGCAATTGCTTTCGTAGTATATTTCCTGGAGTTTTGGGGGTCCGAATGAGCACAGGGAATAGACATGAAATATTTCCCTTAATATGCGTGTATTTGTAAGAATATGATGATTTTGACGAATGAAGGGCCATTTAAGTTACAACTACTGTCGGTGGTAAATGTTGTATTTTAGTTCGAATAAAATATGCGATTGTCATTATTTTCACCCATTAATATTTCTTGTTTAAATTTATATGTTTTTTGAATAACAAAAATATAAATGTATATTTGCGATATTTTTGGTTAGTTTTATACCAATACTACAAATTATAAAATATTTTTTTTTTTTACATTATACAAATGCAGTCTTAAATATTAATTTTTCATATGGGGTAATAATTAATTTAGTCCAAAATTGATGTGCTTTGTTATATGCATTTTACTCTATAAAATACAGTATACAGTGATCATTTGGACATTAGCCTAATATTAACCCCGTAATATTATTTTATATATTACATACCTCTGATAAAAGTATCATAAAAATGCAGATGATGCATTCAATTTTCATGGTGAAAATAATAAATAATAAAATTAATATGTTCTATGTGAATTAAAAATATATTATAACCTCATGGTTATTGGGTTCAAACTACTTGAACATATCTGATTTATACATTCGATCGCAATACTAATGCAATTAATCATTTTGCACTACAGAGCAGATGCTTCTTTCATTTATATTTTTTATTTTACAAAGGAAACTTAATTATGATGTGCTTAATAATTTAGATAATTTTTTACTGTTCAAATTTTTGAACCAAGATAGACGGTAACTTATCACAGGTGTAATCTATAGGTAATATTAATTATTTTCATTAAGAAATTGTAAAAAATAAAATTATAAATCAATTAAATATCAGGTTATACATAAAATACTTCATCAAATGATAGTAATAAATTACTGAAATATTTTTCTTGTTTTTATGAAATATAATAATAATAATTAATGATATAATCACACAGATTTAAATAAGATAGGATGTTGGTGTTAAGCGATCATTCTAAGATCCCACAGCCGGAAAAATTTTATTTAAATCAAATTCCACTGCGAGGAGATTATGAGTCTTCCTACTCAGCACCTGGGGATTCGGAATTGAGATCTAGATCGCTTTCATACGGAGAATTAGATCTAATGCTGAATTTGAAACCGCAATCAAGACATGATAATGGAGGCGATGATTTTTTCAATATCAACAATAGTCTCAGGGAGAATAGCTCGTCTTATAAACAGTTAATTTTAATTAACACATTATTTCATTTTACAGATAAAAATGTTATGGTGTTTTAGTTTGAAAATGTATCATAACGATATTGTGTTTAAAAATAACTTTGATTGGAATTTAAAAGTTGTAAGAATTTTTAAATATCAATAAGCCCAATTAAAACACTTAAAAATTCTGTATAAAATGTGTTTTAATAATAAAATTGATAAAATTAAATCTTGATTAAATTTAAAATAGCGTTAAATATTTTTGAGTAGACATATACATATTATTTATTTTCAACATCTTTTTGATTCATAATTTAGATATTCATTTGAAGTTCTAAATTGTAAGAATTTTGAAAAGAATTAACTAAATATTATATGATAAACAGGGTTATTGAGAATGATTACGACTCAGCAAATAAAACTTCAGAGGCTAAGAAAAAAACAAGTAAAAATAGAAAGTATAAAAAGGAAAGATCGAGATTAGAGTCTAGCGAATCGAATTCTAGGTTCAGTATGTTATTACATTATATTATACATTTTTATTGTTTTTATATTTTAAATTAAAAGTCTATTATATTTTAATAAAGTAACGGAACATGATATTTTTATGTGTTATTTTACGAAAATAAGTTCTACTTAATTAAATATAATTATTTTCCAACTTTTATTCAGCTCATATTGCATGCAATACAAAACTTATACATGTAGTTTGTGCAAGGAATTTGTAATAGAAAAGTAGTTAAAATTCGTGTATTTGGTTTTGTGTGTATCTTGTTTGGTATTTGGTATTTCAGAGCACCTGCGCTCGAAATTACGGCTTTCATTAATCCTTTCGTTACTCGGTGGTATAGTACTCATCGCCTGCTGTTGCATAATATTTTTGCGAGCTCGTGTCATGGATTGTTTGAAAAAATGCTGTAGATTGAAACTTATGAACCTAAAACGCACGTAAGCCAAAGCCTAATGATTGATTATTAAATTATTTTTATAAATAATTAAAAAAGTTACTTTCTTGAATTTTAATTTTCAATTTCAAAAAAAGTAATTTCTGTTATATTTTAGTAGAAATCCATTTGATGCTGAGGATAAAGATCCTTTTATATCCTATTATCAATCAAATTATCAAAGTTCTGCTCCAACAGTTGACATTAATGTACAAGGAAGCCATGTTGATGTACATAAGCCAGTAAAACAAATTTCTCAAATTTCTGAACCAACAGGTTGTGCTCCGTGTTGTAGAATAAAGAAAAACAAAAACAAAAAACGTAAAAAATAATTTTAAAATGATGAATTTCAGATAATATTAAGATATATTTTTAAGTAAATGCATTTTTAATACAAAAATAAATTATTTTTTTAATGAAAGTAGAAAATTATTGTCATGAGTTATGAGTAATGAAATGACTTAAATAATTATTATCTCCTTTTTATATATTAAATTTGATTTTGATTATATTATAAATATTTTAGTAATAATTGTAATTTATTAAGGATTATTATTCAATAATATAAAAGGTATAATTATAATATAGAAATTCTAATAGTTTTTAATATAGATCTTGTTTTCTTACATACCGAATAAATTTATTGATATTGGAATTTTATAGCAAAAATAATATGCAATAAGTATTGGAAAATATTCCCCATTTTTCTCATGCTGATAAATACTCAATTATAATTCTGATATTAAATGTAAATATTTATGAATGAAAATTAGTCAACATTTACTAATGGATTTTTTAATCAGTTTCTTTTAAAAAATTGAAACTAGAACAATCGCCTTCATGAGTCATTAAAGTTTATGATCACCTAATAAGACTTTATTTAACGTTTAAATTAGACGATAATTTCAATGTACTATTATAATACTAATTACATGAAAATTGCTCAACTAAATTTTAATTTATACAAATGAGTCTGACTTTTTCAAATGTTTACGTACGGTTTTTATTCTTTTCATTTTTAACCATATGATTACTCATCGCTACCTTTTCACAGTTGATTTGTAGAATGATTTATTGGGCAATAATTTTTCCTTCGTTAATATGGGCTTGCAAAAATGAAAAAAAAGTAGTTTACAGTACAATAAACGTTAACCTCTTTAAATTTGAATACTTGGCCGTTCATCTTAATTCATTCAAATGTCATTTTATTGTCGTGGCGCTTCATTTTGACGCTAACGAATTCCATAAAACCTTAGAAATTCTAAATATATAGTTTTAATATCTGTTAGTTTGTATTAATTAAAGATTAAATTTTGTTTTGATTTTTTAAATAATTCAATATTAAATATTATAAAAATGAGTACATGGAAGTAAATTAGGTTGCATTTGGTATTACGTCGTTTTTTTTTAATCTTTAAAATATTTATTATTGTATAATACAACATTTATATAAACTTTTTTTAAAAAAAAATTTATTTAAATTATACAAATAGATCTATATTAAATGAAATAATGCAGTTATTAAATTATTAGTTTTTATTATATATATATATATTTATTAATTGAATGTATTTATATCTTATAAAAAATATTTTCTTAAAAATTTTTATTCATAAAAAATTTTTTACCATTGCTGGTATACATATTAAATAATGAATTATGATCATATATCAGAATACATACATATACCACTGACCGAGATATTTTACACATGTAACTCGATATGAAAAAATTCTTTTTCATAAATTCTGTTAAGGGAGAAAGTATATTTCACGTAATATATATTAAATTATTTCATGTCTTGGAAAATTTTCAATTCTATCCTTAATAATATTTGATAACATATTTCTGCGCAATATAAATTTACTCAAAGTTATTATTTTAGTTTTCATTTTTAGTTTACAGTGTTAATTAAAGTAGTTATGATATTTAGAGAATAATATTAATTATGAAAATAAAATATCTATAAAATTTGTTTAATTAAAAATTTTAATGAAATATCAAATACTATATTTATATCTTGTTGTATCGATAAGACAATTGCAAAAAGTTTTTAAATCAATTGTTAAAAGTAGAAAAATAGTTTTAACGACTTTGCACAGATGACGAGAATAATTTTAATATAAAATAAATTTGCATATTATGCATTGGACATAATTAGCCAAAACACGTGTCACAGCATCTCTTAAGAGCGTTTAATCTAAAATATAGTTCACCGAAGTTTTATTAATTAACGTGCTCACGTTTATTAATCCCTGCGTAATTATTTTCGTTTTCGAGTATTTATATTAATAATTTTCATAATCTAAGATCATAATGCAAGTAATAAGATTCGTGTCTTCTGTTCTTGATCCATTGAAAGAAAAAGAAATACAAAAGCTGGGATAAGGAGTACGAGGACGTGGCGTCTGTTGCGTCAACTGAGTCAAAAGGACTTGGTTGATTGTCTCGCAAAAATAGTCTCCAAAGATCTTGTCAAGGACCTTATTAAATCTACCAAGTGCTGTTCGAACCACCGACCCAGGAGATCATCAAGAGACATAAATGTAACAAAAAAACTTGTATAAATTCCAGCCAATTGTTGAATCTTATGCTTATTTCGGTTCAAAGGTGAGTTTATTGAGATTTCGTGTATTTTTGAGTTAAAGTTTTGGATTGTGATGACGAATCATCTGTAAATATTTATCAATATACTTTTGAGGAGGACAATTATTTTTTTACTTTTAGTGATATTACAGAAACTTATTCTATGAGGTTGTTTTAATGTATAATACTTGTTACACGATATTAATATTTATAAATTCTAAATTATTTGAATAATGTTTAAGTGTTATTATACAAAAAGTTTGATGTATTTATTGATCCCACTGTATTATTCAAATTAATTGAATGAATAAATCTTTTCAATCACCACTTCTCTAGCAATAATTATAATTTTATGAATAATTATTCGTCACATTATTGTTTTATTCTAATAATTTGTACGCAAAAAAATAATAATAAACGATAAATTTATATGTAGTTTAAAAAACGACTATTTATTCTTTTTCCAACTATAAAATAATTGTGCAATTAGGAAAATGTTACGCTGATCAATCGATTTAACGATCGTTTATGTGTTAGATTATTTGTTAGATTGCTTTCGTTACTACCAAAGCAATTGATGATTCAGACGACGAGAGTTTTTGGTATTCGATTGAGATGATTGCGAAGGTACTTTTCATTGCGTTATTATTCACTTTTGTTATCGTGATTGGTGCACTTGTCATCGATAAATTTGCCGGGGACCGTAAGAAGAAAAAAAAGGTTCAATCAATACATTGAGTGAAGAGAATTAGAAATTATTGAGTAAGTGATGTAAAATGTACTATTATATTTTATTGTCCGTAAATTTTTTTTATTCTATAAATAGAACCTAAACATATCTAGGTAGGAGTATATAAATTTATAAAATAAATTGCATTCATTTATTTTAACGATGTAAAAAAATCATGAATAAATTTTTTAAGCTACAAGGAAAAATGTGTACGCAATTAATTATACTAACTTAATTAAAATAAAAAATTGTTCATAATTTTTTAATAATTATTCATTTCAATATTTTATGATTAAGATGTGAATTAAACAAATATTTATTTAAATTTTTACTTTATATTCCATGTAGATTTTTTTTCTTAAAATTAATCGAAAATATAAGTAACATTTGATCTTTCTGTCCCATATTATATATATTATTATGTTATTTTTATTTAACAATTTGATAATTTTACGATAATTATTTACGATAAAAATTATGCACAAATAAATAAATTATATGTATAGATAATTTAGAATAGAAAAATATTTGAATTTTACATATAGATGTAAAGAATAATTAAGTAATTATTAAAATAAAATAAAATTGACCTATATTATTGAAACAATATCGATTTACAGATACCATGTTATCAATATAATGTTATAAAATACAATAAAATTGTATTGATATTAAAAAGTAAACTTTTATAAATGGTAAAAAAGTTTTTCATGTATTTTTGAATTGTTTATTATCTTTAACTATATTTTTTCAGTATTAAAAACGATTTATGTTATTATCGCTTTAATACTTAGTTTTATCACGCAAATAACGTTATAGCTTATGAAATTGATATTAAATTAAAAAAATACATACTATGTACCAAAAAACAATGAAAAAAAATGTACAAATTTATGTTAAAAATATCAATATAAAACTTTTTTTAATTTTCTTTTCAAACCAACCATTGCTCATATACAAAATCTAAAACATGTCGCTTCAATATCAAGCTTCCTCAAAGTTAATTATAGACTAGTAGTTAATCCCTAAGGGAGATTCGCAGCATTGATGCTCATTTTTGGTCTTCGCAAAAAATAAAACACTGTAATTTCTTTTACGAGCAGTACGTGCCTAAGAAAGTTGTTTGCTCATTCCCCGAAGAAAAAAAAACAACCACAAAGCTATTGTTTGGGAGCAACCACTATTATATGAACACACACACACACACACATACACACACATATATATATACATATACATATACATATATATTGAAGACGAAAGTCAAAGAAATGTGCATTCAACATCTTACGGGGATGATTAGATGGAGCCGACCTTGACCAGGAAAAACTTAGAACAAGAACATACGCGTGCGCTAAACGAAAAAGTAACTACGAAGCAGGGCAGGGAAAAGTGAGGAAAGTGAGGAAAGTAATGAAAATAAGATGCTACAAAAAAGTATGAAACAGAAAGGATTTTATTATTAATTCCTATTTGGAACCACTAAAGCACGCCACAATTTTATTCGTACACCGAGTTCTTTTTTCCTGACTTTTTCTACAGTTAGTTAATATTTTCAATATATACATTTAATACATATGTATATGTGTAGTTTCCGAATTTAATGAAATTATTTTTATTAGAAAACATTTTGGAATTTTACGCATATTATTGATTTCACTAATTCAATCATACCAATCGTAGAATAAATTTTGTGTAACATTATTATTGTTATAATAATAATAATAATAATAATTATTATTATTATTAATTTATATTGTTAATAATTCATTACAGAAAGTATTCGAACGAATAGTTTTTTTTTCTAACTGATACAATTTAAATATATTAATAAAATTAAAAATATTTAATTAACTATAATAAATTTTAATTTATACACTGAATTTTAAAACTATACGCAATTTATTATTAATATTAAAATTAATTATTAAAATTATTAAATAAAATTTACTTTAAATATTTATTTTCTTTGGTATTTTGTTAAAATAAAATTTAATTTGCATTTTTAACATAAAATATGATTTACCTTATTTTTATTAAAATTATAGATTAAACAAAAAATTATTAAAGGAAAATTTTAAGTTTTTATAATTATTTAAATATATGCTACATTATTAATAAAATTTAATATTTTTATTTCAAATTAATTGTATGAATTAATCACTATAAATCAGGAGTTAAATTTATTTATAAAAACCATTACACATATCGAGCAAAAATAAGAAGCTGTATAATTATTTTATACCTCTAAATATTTTTTTGCCATTATTTGTTTCCATAATTATATACAAACCATTTCTTATTTTATTTGTATTTATAAAATTCAAAGTTTTTTTGCTATATGAAGACTAATAAAGTATACAATGGTAAACATAAATTAATTTTTAATTATATGTTCATTAAAAATTAGATACTTTCTATAAATTTAAAAAATGTGTTATAAATATTTAAATAATGGAATGCTTACTCTTTTTAAATTAAATTTTCTAGTAATTTGGAGGTGATAATATATTATGTTTTAAGAATTATACTGAAATTTGAAATTTTATAAAGTGAAAAATTACAAATAATATATTAAAATTTATTTAGCTATTTGTTAAAAATTCATTACGGTAATTAAGAAAAATATGATTAATTGTTTTAAATAATATACTTTTTTAAATTTACTTTATAGAATTTAGTAAATTTGAATTGTAGAAATCGATGTACTATAAAATTATATTTTAATTAGATTATTTATAAATTTTATATGAAAAATCAAATTTTTTAAATAATGAATAATTTGTTTATTAGATGAAAATATCATTTTATGTGTATTTTTTGTTTTTTGTTAACCGAATATTTAATGCAAATTATGTACAAAATATATTATGTACTTTTAATATAGCACACAAAACAAAAGTTTATATTTTATTTATTTCATGCTCATTTTCAACATTATTTTGGATAAATATAATAAAAATTTTTGAAATTTAAATAATTTATCAATAATAAAATATACTTTTTAAAATATTTCATAAGATAATTTTTTGTATTATTAACTTCAATTTTTAACGCTGAATCTATCTTAAATTTATTGTTAAATACGTAAAACTTTAATCAACATTGATTTGAAAACTCCGTTACTATCTGTATATGAATCAATCTTTTAATGGTTCATAAAAGCTGGTAGATTAATTTATAATCACGCAAGTTTTATGCAAAGCTAAGTTCCTTGCAGAGTTGGTGAAAATCGCTGAATTGCTGACATCACTGAAAATTCAGTTATTACGGTAGGGAAAATTAAATTCAAATTTTTATTATCTTGAAAAAATAAATTATTAAATTATTATTTACATTTATGTACATAACTACAATGTAAAATGTCTAATAGCATTTATAATACAATTAAGTCTTATTTAATAAACAATTTATTTGTATAATTTAGTATATAAACTTCATTCTTAAATATAATTTCAACAGATATTAAAGCAACTGATCGATTCTGATTTTTTCAATTGCCTTTTAACCAATTAGCTTTTTAAACTTATCTCTGTTAATTTATACATTGAATTTTTAGATGTACTAAAAAGAATATAATTTTCAACAGAATTATAAATATTTTTATATTTAGAATATATATTTAAACAAAATAGATTTATAATAATATGATTATGCATCATCAAATTGACCTTGCTCTATAACGAAATTCGGTAACGAGCCATATTCACGCATATTTGATACTTCAGCAAAAATTTTCTTTGAATGCAAGTCTGCAGGACAAAATCCATTTGATACATCCAATATATACTCTTTTGAAAGATCATTATAATTTCGTATAAGTCCTTAAAAATATATTTAAATATATAATTTAAAATTGAACAAACTTAATAAATATTTAAATTTAAAATTATCAATGCATTACCTGGTTCAAATTCGTCATCTGTATCTATCATAGAATCCCAATTTTCTTCAATCTCATCGTTATTCGATGCAGGTACATTCTCATTTTGTTCTTCGTCACTGTAAAATTGAAAATTCCTTATTATCAAGATTCTTACACATTCTTAATTGAATAAAATTTTAAACATTACCTTACACAGCTACTTGCACTACAACTATTATAATCTTCACTTGTGCTAGATGACTCTTCTTTTACACCAGAAATTCTTCGCTGAAAATCTGGGCTTGTTTCAAAAGATGCATAAGTTTTGTAAAAAGTAGTATATGAAATTTTGTTAATCTAGAAAATTTAAATTAAATAATAAATTAATTAATAAATTTAAATAATCAGTAATGTGCATTATAATATATTTTACTTTTATATTAACAGTTGAAACATAATTTAGTTCTAAATCCAAACCTTGTAAACTATCTAATTTACAAAGTACATCAGGAAATTCTTCAAACTTATTATTATACAAATCAAGAAATCTGAGATTTTTTAAATTTTTAAAAGAATTTGGTAATCGACGTATAAAATTATTATCTGCCTTTAATTCTGTAAGTAATTTGAAGTTACCAATATTTTGTGGAAGCATAATTAATTCATTCCCAGAAATTATTAAATATTCTAAATTACATAATTCACAAATTTCTTCAGGAAACCAAGAGATACAATTATAACTTAAATCTAATTGCTTTAAATTAATAAATTGATTAATTATTGTTGGAACAGATGATAAACTAGTTTTACTAAAATTTAATTCCTTAATTAAACATGGATTCTTTAATGCATGAATTGGAATGTCATTGAACATATTCCCATAAGAGAATTCTTTTAAATTACTAACATTAATTTTCTCAACTTTTATCATATTTTTTATCATTTCTTCTAAAATTTCACTTGTTAAATTTGCAGAGCACATTGAAAAACTTGTAATACATAAATCTCCATCTTTGCCAACAAAACTGAATAAGTCGAAAGATGTTCCATCAAGATTAAATTCTTTTAAATTAAAAAATTTAGGGGTCAAAAGCCAATCAGGAAAGCTTCCACATTTTTTATTTTCTTTGGCATAAAATATTTCTAAATATTTACTATATGGAATAATGTTCATTTTAATGTGCAAGTTTTTAGAAATATCTAAATGATTAAGTGTTGCCATACCATCTGAAATGCACTTTGGTATAATTTGTAATTTATTATCCGAAATATCTAGATATTTTAACCGTTGTAATTTAACATATGAATCTGGTAAGTTTTTTAATTTATTATGGCTCACATTCAATAATTCAAGATTTTTTAGTATACTTAAATTATCTGGAAGGTTTGAAAGCTCACAATGGCTTAAATTTAAAACATTTAAATTTTGAAAATCTATAATTTCTATAGACATTAATTTTATCATATTTTTGTGAAAGCATGATTTGTATTTGTTATTTTCATCGCATAATATTTTATCAAGGTGTGCAATATCATTAATTCCTATTTTTAATTCTGTTATATTACTTTTTAAGTAAGGTAATTTGTCAAGTAATTGATTTAAAAGTTGATCTAAATTATTTGAGTCCAGCACCTTAATTTCATTTTTGAAATTTTCAGGTAAATGTATATTTTCTTTTAAATCTTGGTCACTATACAATGTTATATACAAGTGTGGAGAATTTTTTTCACTTGAATTATTGAAACTATTGTTAAACGTCATATTTTTAAAGTGATAAATCAAATTTTAAAACAAAAACGCATGCAGTATATAATGTTTATTTTATTTTCCAATACGATACTTTGTAGAATTGGATATATTCAATGTAAACATGAAGGTTAAATAAATTGTTTACTAATAATAAAAAGAGAAAATGAAATAACAAATATTTTTCTAAATTACATGAAATAAATTAAATAGAATATTTAAATAATTTTTGGATTTTTTTTTTAAAAATTACCTTACATATTAATTTATTAAATAATTTAAATAACTATTACTTTGAAAAAATTAAACCACTGAAAATTTGTTGTTTTAAATATTTGTCCATAGATGCCAGTGTAGACATATTTATTTGGGCCGATTCACAATGTAGGAAATATATCAACGAAAATTGTTTGTTTACATATCATGTTAAAGCCGAGTAAAATTAAATTTTTATTTGTTGATCTTTGGATACAGTGTATTTTACACTAGAAAAAAGTATTTTTTGTAAATTAATTTGCTTAAACCATGGCTACTTTGTATTTTTAAAGAAAATTGAAATTTAAAATGATTAGGTTATAAGAACATAATTTAATTTTTATAAAAATAACTTATGACAATGAGTATACTTTATGTTCTTTAAAAGTAAAATATATAAAAATATAAATTGATAAATTTTATCTTTGTTAAATTAAGTAAACATTAAATAATTTGCACCAAATAATTATTAAATAAAGGTTATGATTAAACTTTATTTTTTGATTTTATTATTTATATGGCAAATGATAAAATATAAACAAGAAGATAATTGAAATGATTCTGAATTTGTTTATGAATCGAAACTATTACTGTGATTTGAACATACATGAAAAGTTAAATCCAGAACGTTTTGTACTGAGTATATTATTAATTTTATTTCAAAATACGTTGGATAAAAAAATTTTGATTAATAAGAATCTTTACTCGATGAAGAATATATTAATTTTATTCTTAGTTATAGTAATTAATTTAAGAATTTATGTATTTTTTTGAGAATTATTTATTTTTATTAATTTAGTATCTATATATATGATGCGACGCAGGTTAATTAAAAATGATAATAATTTAATAATAAACCAAAATTTCTCAACATTAACACATTTCATATACAAGATTTTTATTACACAAATTTCAATAGAAAAATTAAATTTATTCTATGAATGGGCATAATATTTCATTGATTTAAATATAAAATGTGGTTGAAAATAAAATTGAATATATGAATTACATACATAGCGAGGATGTACTGAATTTTTAAATAATATACATTTCTTAAGAAGTCATTGGCTTTTCCACTATTATTTTTTGAGAGTCAAAACTATCGATTATCAATGTATATTTTATTTCGCAATTTATATTCAATTTTTCATAGTTTTGTATAAGAAGCAGTTTGTTTTATTCACAAAATTATCGATTGATTTATGTAGAATGAAAATCTTAGTTTTATTCTTTAAAATGAAATTTTAATACTATTAAATCATGACGTTCGTAAGTTATATTTAAAACTTTTTATTGGTATCAATAAATTATATATTTTGTGGAAAAATAAAATAGTTTTATAGAGAAAAATTATGAATAAAAAGTAATGTTTTACAGCAAATATTATCCAATAATATTATTATATACAGGAAGCTCAATAAATTATAATATAAAGTATCATGGACACATCTATTCATTTAAACTCGTAGTACGTATACATTAAGAGAAATCAAATAATATTGAGGATTTGATTAGTGAATAAAAAGACATGTAAAGAAAAAAACATACTTTGCACTTTATTAAGCAACAGTTACGATAAAATTCGTATATTGTAATATATTCAGTATAGGAATATGCCGTCTTCCTCCTAAAAACACGCTGATAATGAAACACATGGAAAGCGGACGAAATAATTTTCAGTTAAACCTTATAACAAAAGAAGAAAAAACAAGCGACGAAGTATTTTTTCTGTCTATTGAAACAACCAATGATTTAATATGTAAATTTATTTCTGGAAATTATTCACACGCTTTCAAACACGCTCGCGACATGTTAACCTCTGTTATGGGCTTTTATGAATTTTCTTTAATGTTCATTTCCATCACATAGTATAATATTGAATAGTTCAATTATCGCACTCAATCAATCAAAATAATAGTTTAAAAAGGAAATTTAGTAAACAATGACAATTGCAATTGATAACATTGATAAACTTATCATTTTGCATCGAGCTTAACGATATGCACGACTGTATGCGAAAATTATATACTCAAACACATTCACAGGAAATTAAGATGCTTTAAACATTTGAGATGTAACTATATCTATACAAAATGATCGGTTATTTTATTAACTGAAAGCACGTTTTTTACAATTACATTTTATTATCGTTTTAGTAAAATATCTTTCTCAATTTCTTTTCCTTCGCGATTATGAGTTGTTTGAAAATTCAAGAATGCGAATTTTCTTTATTTAATAAATAAGAGTGTTGGGAGCGCGTGGCGCTATTCGATAAAAGCTAACATTAGTCATAGCAGTCTTACATAATCCTTTAAAATTTTACTCTGAGGCCGTTTTTACTGTGTGTGCGTGTGTGCACTGTGTGCGGGCGTGGGTTTGGACATGTCGGTTGGGGGTTCGTGTGTTTTGTCTCTGTGCCGGTGTGCGTGTCTGTGGGTGGTTGGGTGGGTCTGGGTCTGTTGGCACGCATTTTCCTTGGCTGTGTTCGCATGTGTGCCAAGTGTACATTCTTTCTTGTGCGTGCATTTGCTTTTCCCACCTACACGTATACAAAATTTCATGGTCGCGTTGGTGCATCGATGATTCGCGCGAGTTAAGGGAGTCAATCGCTCCACATTTCCCATTTTCCCTATCTGTCTCTCTCCTTTTTCCGTGTGCATTATTACCCCTGCAGCGTTTGTGTAAATATATGTGTGTGTCTCACCGTTATCGAATTGCCCAGGCGTGCGCGTGTTTTTTATTTCTCCACCAGCGCGATTGATCGACAATTGGTACACCGATGAAAAATAAACTTTGCACCCGTTACAAAGAGTCGCGGGGACTCGATGGAGCAACGGCTCGACACGATCTTTGCGAATTGTACATTTCTCTCTTTAAAATTGGCTATAATTAATTATTGTTATCGTCGGCACGTAACCGGATGCAAAGTACTTTTTTTTTTCTCTCATTCTTAATTTTTTTTTTTTTTGTTTTTTTTGTTTTGTTTTTTTTTTTGTTTTTTTTTTTTTTTTTATCAGAGTGTAGCTGCTCAACTCGAGTACCTTAAGGGATTGCATTATATTGTTAGCAATTGAAGGTGGACGAGCCGTACATTTTTCAGCTTTGTTTTGCAGTCTTTTGACGATAAATTTCGAGTAGTTAGTTTTCGTGCGGAGAATCAATATTGCTGACGAGCAAAGGAAAACACTTATAAATGATTACAACTTATTACAGTCATTTGTTCTTGATGCAATCATTAAACGTTAATTTATAAAACAAGTATCGAAGCGCTGGAATAATTATTGACGTCATCGGACTTTTAAAAGCATGCATTTCGCATTGTACGCTCGTAATTACAAGTAACAACAACCGAAAACCGAGGTCAAAATATGCTGATAATTGCGATTAATCACAATAAATACTACAGGAAAGACGGAAAGATAATCGCAACATCATTTCCACTCGATGAATTACAATCGGACATCATTGGAAGCGCACAGTCTCTCTCGTCTCGGTCAGCCGACTTTCCTCCGTACGCAACAATCGTTACACTTTTGGAGCGATTTACCGAATAAATAATGGAATCCGAGGTAGAGGGCGAAAATATACACGTAGGTAGGTAACTAGACCAATGACAAATAAGTACAGATGGGCGGCGATCGTTTTTCGCTTGTACGGGAAAAAAAAAATGAATCGACCGGGGCGACGAACTTGACTTGCCGCCAAGAAAAGCGATATCGCGTGGAAGGGAAGCTGAGACTCCACGCACACACGCACTCGCCCGCACCTCCACACGTACGCGCGGCTTAATTGTACACGTACGAGGTGTTGCGCGCAGACGATTATATAAAAACTCGGCTCAAGGTCGGTCACGCAGGTGCCAAGCGAGAAATTCTGATAATATATTTACATTGTCTCACTTGCGCGCGCTTTATGTCGTTCCCCCTCCTCCCTCCCTCTTCCCTTCCTACCTTTTTTCACCTATAGCAGCCATCTATTATATCTCGGCTAGATGATTAATAATTTATAGCCCGAGGAAGGTAGACTCTCCAGCGCTCTGAGTGTATTCGCAAAGATAGCGTACGCTTCACTCCGAGAAATTTCATTTTAGCACTCGATCTGATGAATAGAGGCTTCATGGAAAATTGTAATTTCGCGCGATTTGACCTTTTCGGACAAAAACGATACCATCGCTCAAGACCGAGCAATCGACCGACGCACTTTTCTTCAAAGACTTTAATTCATTATGTAATCGCGCTTACCACGGGTATATTACTTTGAGCGAGAATAAAACCTCCATTTTCCGAGTGTGATTTTTTTCTTTTCTTTTCTTTTCTTTTTGAAAAATCTCCTGGCACTTTCCAACTCTCAGCTTTCCTCCGATTGTTACGGTATCTTTGCAGCGCACACAATTACAACCAACACCACTCATCATTTAGTCCCGTACATTTAGACAATTTAATTTGAATAAACGGCATTCATCGTTCTTGGACACAGGCTCGATGTACACGCGGGTAGCACGAGAGCAAATTGCGCAAATGATGCCAGGGTTGAATTTCGCGAAGACGTGCCGAGGATTTTACTGCTTGTCAAATGGCTTTTTATCCGGTGCGAGGAAGGCAAATAAGTGAAGAAAAATCCAATTCAGTAAAAATTAATGTTGCCCTTTACTAAAAAATACTATTAACCTCTAGGTGAATCATTACGTAAGCTTTAGTTATATCGAACGCACTTCGTAATATTACAACTAATAACATTTCATTGTGTATCTAATTTTTACTAAATCGGACTTTTTCGTATGTTAAGAGGTGCGCGTGATAGAACGAAGCATTGATAAACTGAAAATAAATTGTTTCGTTTCGTCGTGGACAGAGAATATTGTATAAACATTTACACGTCGTTGACAATTGAAGTTATCGTTTCCTTAACAGAAATTAGAATTTACATAGATTATATCTAAAGTATTGAAATAAACATTATTCGTCTGAAGTGGTAATAGCGTTGACGAAGAAAACAAGAAAAATAAACATAATTGCACTCATTTATTTATTAAGAGAAGATTTCTTTCCTTCTGATTAGATGATGAATAATGATATTTTTAATTTAAATGATTAATTTTATACAAATGTGCAGCAGTACAATAGTAACATTGTGCAAAAGCATTGTGATTTTCTTATAAATCTGAATGAGAAATAAAACTAAATAAAAAAAAGACTTCTCCAATGAAAGTTGTTTAATTATTAAGAATTTAAAATAATTTAAGCACAATGTTTGTAACACGTTTACGTCAATCATAAATATCACCGAAAGAATGTCTAGTCTTGACATTTCAATTTTTCTTTTTTTTAATTTCAACTTAAATACTTTACGGATAGTTTTTGTACAATTAATAACGAATATTTAAACGATTTTACATCTTTTTTAAGAAGTATAATTTTAATCATTTTTTTTTTTGTACCCTTACTTAATATATTTTTCTTTTTTTACAAGTATAAAAATATGAAAACTTTTATCTCTATATTCACATTTTTTCATAATTTCATGTCTCGATGGCATATTTTTTACAAGTTGAAAGACGCGTCAGAATGTTTTCATTTATAAAGTATATTATTCTGCTCGAGTCTTGGTAACTAAGCACCGAAGCTAGGCATCAATTATTTTACTGAATGATATTTAATCTTCAAGAAACAATATTTTCATTAAGATGCAAAATTATATTTTGCGTGTATGCCTTTTCGATGAATGTAGTGAAACGAATTCACAGCTTCCGTTTTGACGTTTTCACTTTACGCATTGAAATACATTTTTATGTTTCTTCATCAAAAATATTCTAAACATAACACAAAAATGATCGAATAAATGATTGATTGTATAAAATATTAAATTCTCACTATTCTAGAAATTAAACTATTGCACAATAAAAACGTTTAACAAATATTTAATACTTAATTACATTTCTTTCATTGCCAGACACATAAAAGTATTCATAGGAGTTTTCTGAAAATATCTAGCAATGGAATTTTAATTAGCTATTAAATTTCAGAAAAATCATGGAATTATAAAATTATCAGCACATAATCGTGTGCAATAATTAAAATCTACCGTATTTAATTAACTCCTTATCTCCAGTAATCGGCAAGTAATATTTTAATAATTAAAAGAATATCAAAAAGTCCACTATTTAATGACCAAAACAATTCGCTTAAAATTTTGAATTTTTTCCTTATATCATCGCACAGAGTTTCAGAATGCGATTCGATAATTTATCAATCAATTACGCAATCAATTCTGCAATATACGTGCATGTATAATAGTATACGCTCACGCACAAAAAATTTTCTTTCACTTGAACTTATATCATACATAATATAAATGTAAATGGACGTTATGTTTCCGCTTATAAATGCAACATTTTATTTCGATGCTGTGTATAAAGTGAGGACACGCGTGAAACACAAAAAAAGTAGACTGCACAAAATAAAAGTAAAAATAAAAAAAAAAAAAAAAGAAAAAAAAAATAAAGGAAAAAGAAGTATATACTGCGGCGATTTGGCGAAAACACATGTACTCGCTTACCCGCATTCTTTTTCGGCGCCCTTCCACACACTCGCACATACGGATTTACAAACACGCGCACGCGCACGCACGCATGCACGCACACGACCCGAGATGCGGGGCCAACTCCAAGTTCATTGACGTCGCCACGGAGAACGCGGAGAACCTCTCCTCGCGCGACGCTTTTCGGCCCGAAACCGTTACTTAAGCTGGAATAAAACTAACAAGGAGGATCCCGGAGCTGGAGAATCGGCTCCACGGTGATGACGATGACGATGACGATTATTATTACTACAACTACTACTATTATTATTTTTATCATTATTATTATTATTTTTAATATTATTATTATGGTGATGGTGATGGTGATGATGGTGGCGAAGGCGATGGCGATGGCGATGGTGATGTTGATGGTGGTGATGATGATGATGATGATGATTATGGTGATGACGACGATGATAATGAGCCTCGAGCCCGAGCTCATCCTCCGGCCTCGTCCTTTCTCCGCCACTGCGGACGGGACTCGTGGAATGTTGCGTTGTAGATACATACATACGCACCCCCGTATGCATTGTACCGTTTTATATATTTATATATATATATATATATTTATTTATTTATTATATATGTATATGTATATATTTTATTGTGATAAGGATCATCCGAAAATATCCGTCGATACTATGTATGTGCGCTTGTGTCGTAAGTCGGTGTGTGTGTGTGTGTGTAACGTGTGCGTGTGTGTGTGTGTGATGTCGGTCTAAGGAAAGTATCGTTGCGCGGGCCAAACCCCGAAACTCGTCCCGAAAGCGAAAAAACGCTTCGGGAAAATTGCTGCCTATTACGATGGACAGCTTTTCTTTTCTCGCTCGTGCAATCTTTGCATTTTATTTATTTTAGTACACTTTTTTTTTCTCTCTTTATGCCGAACGGCTCTTAAATCGTTTAACAAAATTTTCAAAAGTATCGCCGAGCTCAATGGCTTTCCTTTGCAAGGATACTTTCGCCAGGCCTTGGTTTTACAATTTACAACTTTGCGCGATAAAAATCTCTCACAATTAACAATTGAAACATCAATATAAATCCTACAAATTTATACACGAGTTCGTTAAAATATCGATATTCCGTCAACAAGGTATATTATAATTTGCTCTCCCTCACCACAGAAAAAATGTTAAAAAAAAAAAAAAAAAAAAAAAAAAAAGAAAAAAAAAGATAAACAACCATCTTAAAAGATTCATCATTTTCCTCCGAAAGAGTAAAAGAAAGAGAAAAGGAACTCATTCGAAGCCGTCATCGTGTCTGGATCGTTGGATCGTTGTTGTTGCTGCCGTTGTTAGCAATAAACAACAACGAAAGGGAAGTTTGGGAGGGGGGGGAGGAAAGGAGTGCGTAAGTTATGAACGCACATACATGATGCTTAACGTCCCACAACAATAATTATCTTCACGACGCAGAAGATGCCTGCATTTTAAGCTTTGACTAAGATTAAATAATGAAAAAAATATATGTATATGTATATGTATAAATATATTTTTATATTGAACGGCGCACTCATCGTAAACAGCACGAGGTTCCTATCACAGTTTCGTCCCCTCTGGCACCCACCAATAACATTCCTCCTCGCTCTCCTGCTGCGCTCTTTTTTCGGTTTTCGTTATCCTTGCACATACAGTTGACCATACATTTACATCTCACTGTATGCGTGTACGTCTTTTCCCGTGTACGTGTCTCTCTCTGCCTGATGCGTGTGTAAGTTTGGCCTTTTTCATCTATATATTCATCCATTTGTTTGCGCATGCATTATGTGTTTTGTGTGTGCGTGTAGCTGTGTGCGCGTGCGCGTGTGTGTTGGCTCGGTGCTGTATGCAGGCGATATACATATTCGGATATGTATCAAAGCTTTCGCACTTTTGAGAATCCACTGATACGCTTTTACGCATTTGCTGCGTGGATAGGAAAGAGATAGATGTGAGAGAAGAAAGAGAGGCAGGGAGTTATGCATTTATAGAGAAAAGAGAGAGAGAGAGAGAGAGAGAGAGCAAGAGAAGGCATAGGTTGTGTTTTGCCGTGGACACGATGACGGTGAAAAGTAAAATATCAAACTCCTCTTCGATCTGTTTAATTCGCTAAACATTTCTTACAATCTTTCTTCCACCTATTCTCCACAATTTCGGCATTCCTCGGGGAAACGGAGGACAATTAATGAGCACCACCGCGTTCCCCATAAAACTCATAAAACTTACACGTGTGTCCCTCAACTTTGTTCACTTTGAGCACTACACGGACGTTCTCAGTCAACTTGTTCCTTCTAAAAAATACGCATAATGTTTCTTCTTCTTCATCTTCTTCTTCTTCTTCATCTTCTTCTTCTTCTTCTTCTTCTTCTTCTTCTTCTTCTTCTTCTTTGTCCTCCTCTTCCTCTTCTGTTTTAATAGTCTTTTCCCTCTTCTCTCACTTAATCAATGACACACTCGTAATGAAATTCAGAACTTGGACACTTCACTGAACGCCCACGTTTTTCTCCTCGCGTACCTCCTCCTTTTAATCAACGTTCGTTTTCTCAATTAATTTTCGGCGATAGCCACCAAGGGACATGTAGAGAAAGAGACAAGGGGGGAGGTTAGGGGGGAGGGGAACAAGAAAGATTCGGGGATCGACAGAAAGAGAGAGTAGGGCTGGTGGTAGTGGAAGGATTGATAAAGAGATACATGGAGAGAAAGAGAGAGAGGGAGAGGTAGAGAGAGAGAGAGATAACGTGAGACGCACATGTCATTATTGTCTGGAGCGCAATTATCGTGGATCATGGGCTTATCGTCCCGAACTATATCCTGCGCTCTAGATCCTCGTGGAGGAGGCTGTTATTGTTTGTCTCGTGGAGTGAGGCAGGTGATGCTTCTTCCGGTTGCTCGCCCCCGCTGAGCTCCAGTTGTCCGGTGCTGCTGTCGCCGCTGCTCGAGCCGCACTCGCCGTCCACGAATCTACAAGAGTGAAAGGACAAAAAGCACAGTGAGTGACGTGGAAATTAATCTGGACCAAAAAGGGATTCTATTATTAATCGTATTCGGTCGTCTTATTATTCATCTTCCGCTCTTCATCTCGAGCTTCAATTCGACGCTTAGACGTTGAATTTTTAATTTAATCAATTTTTCCCCGTCGTTATCTTCATCGTGATTATGCTGGGTATTTATTTTCTCAGGTTTTTTTCTACAGATAACGTGTTTTTCTACCTCTATCGAAAATATTGAACTTGTTTATTTAGAACTTAATTATTATTTTCTTTTGATTTAGTATATTTAATTACCGTTTTCTTATTTTGCTCCTCACTTCCACGATAATATATTGGTGTGCTTATAATGTTAAGTGGTAATTCCAGAAACTATTCATTTAAAATTTGACCTTTCATTTGGAAAACTGATAATAGTCAATTAATCCATAATGATATAAAAATTTAATGTTCCGTTATTTAATCTCTGTATTAAGTTTAAACTTGTGTTGTTAATCATTTAAATATCATAATTTTTTTTTTTTTTTTTTAAGAACGCTCTTTTAGTCGAAATAAAATGTAAAATATCAAATTAGAGATATTTCTACTTATTTTTAATTTGTAAAATTAAATAATCTATATTATGATTATTATTTTTAGAGATATCAGAAATTAAGCTTGAACAATAACTTTTTTAAATTAATAAATTAAAATAAGTGAATACCGACTAGAAATATACGTGATAATCATTTTGTGTAGCTACTGATATAACGAAAACAAAAACATTTAAAATCTATTTTCATTCCAAAGTCACCAAACAATAATTATCTTACATCATTGCGGAATGACTGTAAGAAATCTTATTTAAAAGAGACTATAGGGTTATAAAACTTAGTCTCTTGGAGGAATGAATTTTTAATCAAGTATTAAATTTGTTTAACAACTAATTTTTTACACGATTAAATTTTATTTCATTTTATTATGAAAATATTATTAGAGGATAATCAGAGTCTTTTTCTAAAAAAAAACAATTTTTTAATGTTGTACGTACAATGATGCCAGTTGCAGTTGTACGACAAATAAAACTAATTTATATGAATGTATAATCTTTTATCAAATTGTGTAATGTTATAAAATAAGTGTACATATTTATTTTGTTATTTATATTTTATTTTTTCTTCATTTTGAAAACTGGTACCGCAATGTATGATATAAAATTAAAAGTATAAATTCATTGAATAATATAATGAAATGGGTAGATCATACTTAAAATTGTATATGATTAATAATAGGTTTGATGTATTTGGAAAAATTTGATTTTTTAAAAGCGACACTTAATCTTTTATTTTATAGTAAATATTCTAATGTCAACACAAAATTGATATTATTTTTATTAACATTATCGATATTATTATTTTTAAAGTTGTTGCAATGAGAATTATTAGCATTGCATAATCATTATCATCGTTTTATCATTATCAAACTTTATTGTATAAAAGTTATTCGCGCGGGGATTTTTTTGAAGTAACTTTTCTAATAATCTTTGACGAGTGTATTGGGAAAAATAAAATTCAAAAAAATGAAAGCTAGGATAAAATTGTTTAATATTTTGCATCAACATCAAGTTTTGGCATTGAAGTAAGAAAATCTTCAACATAAAAATCTAATCGATAAATTCTCATTATTATCTTTCAGAGTATTTTGCCCAGGCGGTTTTTACCTCGAGCGCACACTGCGATAAAGCGTTCGCGCTTCAAACTTCTCGATGATTACAATTAATGCCGACATTTAACGAGTCCTCAAGATCTTTTAATTAAAAAAGAAAAAAGTGAAAGCTAACTTTTATTTGTTCAGCTGCACGATAAATATAACGGAACTCTTATCAGACGGTTAAAAATGCCCTTGTAATATGTTGGCATTTTTGACTGTTAAAAAGCAAGTAATCTTTCCACGTTATTAAAGGAGAGAAAAAGGTGGAAAAGCGCGAAGGTGCAGCATCGCGTAAATCGGCGTAAAGCGAGAAACAGCCATCATAAAGTCGGAAAATATATCCCAAAATAGGCGATCTTAAAATTTCTGACCGCGCAATTATATTTGAATACTGTCGCAAGTCAATGAGAAAAACGAGCTAACGACTGCTCCACTTTGCTATTGTTTATTGAGAACTCCCGAGTCTTACTTTTTTTTTTTTTATTAAAGCCCCACCGTTATCGTTGCACAGAAACAATGGATTCAATTGGTTAGTGTCGGCCGATTCGATTTCATTAATTTAGCGGTCGAATATTGTACGTCCGAGATTAGTAGTTAGAGTTTCTACGCGGGTGATCGATCTAACCGAACTGAGCCAAAGATCTATTTGTCCGAAAGCTACAAAGATTAATTTAATTCATTATCACGATAGATGTCATTAAAGGTTTTTGATAGCGATCTTCGCTTATCTACACCGTCAAATTAATTTTTAATTTGGATTTCTAAAATTTTCTTTCATCCTTTAAGGTTTATGCTCAGCTCATTAAAATCGGACACTCAAGCTCATGGAAATTATTATATTTATGCAATGTTAAAATTTCAGTAATTATAATTGTCGCTCTTTTATGACTGCGTGATTACAGCAAACTTTAAAATCTGCTCACACCACCAATGCAATATCTTAAAATGATAATAAATAATTTATTTCGGTAGTTTAATCTCCTTTTTTATATTTATAACCGTAAACGCTGTTTACATGTATATGTGTCTGGATATATATAAAGAAATATTTTTAAAAAATTGTTAAAATTTCTATTTTTTCAATTTTTTTTTTTTTTTTTTTTTATATACAGCCAAGTATACGCTTGGCATGCTTCAGTTTTGAAAATTTTATCCATAAAAATATAAATTTTTTTTATGTTTTTTAAATAGAGCTATAAAAAGTCAAATATACATTGAATAAAACTACGTTTTTAGCATAGAATATTAAATATTTAAGACAGTACAAAGTTTAGTGCACGTAATTAAAATTCCATATCGAGTGCCCTGAGATACATCAAATGTTTTTTACGCATTATTAAAATAGGTACAATTATGGCTTTCAAAATGATTGATTAATGCCCAAATTCGTAATGTAAATACCAGATAAAATGATTTTCAAAAAATTTTAATATTCAACTTCGACGATGTGTTCATAATTAACTTATCAAATTATCCAAATAAACCTAATTTCTTTATTAGAAATTTATTGAGAAAATTGTTGAATTCAAATTTCGTTGAAAATGATTGTATTTAATTTAAGACGTGTATGTTTTTTGTTAGGGAATTGCAATTACAAGCATTCGTTGAAATTATTATTTTACATAATTTAATTTATAATTTAAACATTGCTTGTTTAAATTCTGTCATCTAGGGAAGTTATTGTTTAAAAGGACGTACTTCTAATTACCGCAACTTCCTACTCTTATTAAAAACACGACTTGTATTTTAATATTTACAGATTTTTTTCGGAAATTACGTAAACCCCGAGATTTTTTTACGGATCAATAAAACATGTTTACAACTTTTATAAAAAAAAGTCGCAGTTTTTCCAGTTTTTATAGTATCGTGCAATTCTTTTTCATTAACATCCGATTAATCGTTTAATATCTGATTTTGCATTCGCGAAAAGAAAAAAAAACAAAGACCCCGGCAAGGAGTTGATTAAAGAAATGATTACGGAGATAACGACGAGGAGTCATTTTTTCAATTTAGAACACACTAATTGCATCTGTTTACCTCTTGCGAGCTGCATGTTTATTGATCATTGAAAGATAAATGATGAGGATGAAACTCACGTGTAAGGCTGTTCCTCCCCGCGCATTTCACAAATAACGTTCGTCAGCGCCATTATGTAATTCTTGGCCAATGTGAGCGTCTCAATTTTGCTAAGCTTCCTCTCCATTTTCACGTGAGGTATCACTTCTCGCAGTTGCTGTCAAAGACACGAAATCGTACATTAAGATATTTGCTTACCCACACATTCATTATAAATACATATCAAATATTTATGTTCGTGCAGTCAGGTGTTAGCTTTTCAAGAGGCAATGTATTATGAAATGGAATAAAAGTTTTTTGTCATCGACGGTATAAATGTTCTTTTAAATTTTATTTGCTTTGAACAAAATAATTAATAATATTGAATTGCTATAAAACCTCTTTTTATGCGTATGTATACGTACCTATACGTATGTATGTATAAAAGTAAATTATTTTATTTTAATGTCTTATGGATTGAATGAGCGTTTGAAATATTAAATACAATCCAAATATAAATATATCTTTCTATCAAATTTTTTATTATTTGAATTATTTTAATATCTCAAAAATCTTCCGTATTATTTGATCAAAAAAAAAAAAAAAATTCTTTTTCTTTATTTATCAGATGTCATTCAATTTAATTTTATCTGCTACTTAATTGGTTGAAAATGCTTTATTTTACCTTAGAATTAATTTTTATAAAATGATCTTACAGCAATAGCAATAAAATTTTATTGATTGTCCACAAATGGTCTTTTCGATATTGAGTTAAATATAATTTATTCTGATAAAAACTCAATTTCAATTTTTTTTTAAATTTTGCATACACAGAAATACTCTTCTTATGTTTGACATTCGCGTATTGAAAATATGTTAAAAATTGATCATAATTAAACTCATTATTAGGTGTATGACTCAACTTTACAAATACAGATTCTAATTGATTTCTTGGAATTAAAAATAAAAAAAAAAAATTTTTTCTCATTCTTTCTTTATGTAATTACTGATATAACAATTCTCCTGAAATAATCTTACTTTAATATTACCAATTTTAAAAATAAAATAAAAAATGTAAATATCGTTCAAGAAATCCTTAAAAAAACTTTTTTTTTTATCAACAACAATATAGTTTGAAAATATTACTTTGAAAATTGAATTTTTAAAGAACTTTTTTGGTAATTTGAAATATGACCACAATCGTTCGTGATAAGCATTACTCTTTGTTTGAATAAAATATCTGGATAATGATAATTATTTGAGAACTACAACGAGAAAAGCTTTTTCCTCATTTATCTCTCTATTCTATCTTGCAAATATCAGGCAAACGTCTAGTGCACGCTGACAGGAAATGTTTTATTGTACTTTTAAAAAAAAATTTTCAACTATTGTGAAAATTTCTCCTGCAGAGCAAGGTTATTTAGACCTTGATAATAATAATTTTTGATAACTCATTTCGAAGGTGAGTAAATAGTAGGAAAAAGAGATTATGGCGTGAGGTTTTCCTTTCTATCATGTGCTGTCATTGTCAGTGAATTATTCAGTATAATTATGAATATAAGCACAATCGCTATCGCTACATGAAGAAAGTGATATCAACCAAAAAAATAGTAACTGTGCGACAAAAATAGTTCGAGCATTATTTAATTGGATCTACAGATTTCTTCGGCAGCATTAAAATCGATATCGAATTACTCAATACAGTTTGATAGAGGGACTCCACCAGAATTGAAATAGAATGTATAATTATTGAACGAGGAGTTGGCATTAGCAAATGTCGTAAAAAATATAAAAAAAGGCACAAAATGGCGCGTGCGCGAAAGATATTTCCTCGTTTCGACGATACAATTTTGGTCTAGCCTCTGAAGATCGTAGGCGCTACAACAACACAAGCTTCTCGGGGGTGTTTATCATTGTAAAGAAGAGAGAGAAAATAACATTGCCCAACGGCAATATTTTTATCGAGAGCGGCGTCTCGATAAGCCTTTTGGAGCTTGTGTTAGTGTTGTGTTACGCGTGGAAATAACGGGATCGGGAGCCGAAAGGCCATCGTCGCGATATTAGAGTTCAAGAGCGAAATTAGCTGCGCACTCGCGAGATCTTATTCGGGATGCTGGAGCGATTAGCTAATGTAATACGTTATTCGGTTGCCTAATTTAGGTGATTAATCTCCGGGTGAGATTCGGATTTACAGCATCTGTGTTGACGCTCTCTGGGAGAGCATCGGAGCCCGATGCAACTCGAAGATTACGATTCAATCTTGGTCACATGATTGAATTTGGATTAATTGATTGGTCTAATGATTCATGAAAAAGACAGTGTTAGCACAAATTCAGTTGAGCGAGATTTTAAATTTGTATGCTCGACAATATTTGAATCGACTTGAACGGTACTTGACAATTGCTTAAGGTGATTTAAATAAAAAAATTAATCTCGGTGACATAGTTGTAAATTGTTTAAATTGACATTTTGATGAAAGATGCAGTAATATCGGTGTCGTAACATCTACTTCTTTATTACTTATTAAATATTTTTTTATATCATTCGTTTAATTTTATATATTGTAATAGGATAAAACTTTTAACAAATGCTAAACCTGGTAAGCAATAAATTAATAAGAAGTACAACGAATAGCAGCTAAACAAACCAAATGGTCTTTATTTGCAGATACTGTGACTGATAACTTTTCGTTAACCGAGTTTCAATATTTATCTAGATAAATGATTGTATTTGTTAAGGTGTCTTTCAAGTAATTAATTTTGATCAAAAAGCGAAACATGCAAAATATCACATTACAAGAAGATAATTATTAATGATACGTCTGACAACACTGCAAATCTTTATTAAAAAAATTGCAGTTATTATGTATAGTTGTACATAAGAGTTTAAAAAATTATCTGTGCATGTAATGATAAGCGATAATGAATGACAAAAGTTGATTAATAAAAACAACATTTAATTTATTAAATTAAAATTAACGAAATTAATTAATGATGAAATTAGAAATTGAAATATATTTTAATTGCATATCTCATCTTAACACTGTGAACTTTAATTTTTTTTTAACATAATTTTGGAAGATAACAAAGGTTTTTTGATGTGACCAACCGTAATTATATCGTCAAATTTTCTAAATCTCATTAAATTTTTATAATTCGCGATAATATGTTATCAAAAGTGGGTCGTAATGTCTGATACTTGTTATGAAAGATTTTCTCATTACACTTTCATTTTGTATGAAAAATTCGCAAGCTACATCTTACGTCGACAATTCGTATCGAACCAAAAGAAAAGTAAAGCCAGTTAAATAATTTATTTCAATCAGAAACAAATGAGCGTAATATTAGAAATGATCAAACTCTATTATAGATGAAATAAATAAAGTAGAAAATTTATATTAGAAGAACATTGCGAATTGCTAGAAATTATTAAAAACCCGAATTACCAAAATATAAATTAGGAATACTGATTTGAAATTCATTAAGACTTATTTTACAATCATTGAATTTGCTTATTTTATTTCCTACAATCGAATATAAAGATTCTCAATTAGTTTTGAAAATTCTGGTTTTTTAGTAGCTTTGAAGAAATTATGTACCATTTGATGTTCTTAAGTGGTTTTCTACGATTAAAATACAAATAATTGAAATAATAACTCCAGAAATTAATAAAACGCGTATGCAATTCAAATTATTATAAGAAGATGTTGAAAGTTTTTAAGAGAAGCATTGATTAACTAACAATATGAATATTTATCAGTGTGTAAAATATCGTTAATGAATATATTAAACAATAATGTATGAAAATCACGATTAATAATTCCCGAATTGAATTTATAAGAGAAAAGAAAGTAGTTGTACAAGTCTAAAAAGTTTATTTCTGATTTTCACTTTTCACTAATGAAATAATTAGAAATTATAGAAAATTTTCTGCCCCAAGAAATTGATAAATTCAGATAAAAAAAGACATATTTTGCATAAAAATTAGTTTCTTACAAGCTATAAAATACTTTTGAAGGGGATTTGGAAAAATTGAAACGAATTTTAATAAGAAAAGGAAGTAGCCTCTTTAAGAAAACACTGTACAGGTGTGGATTAATCGTGAGCCTCTTCGGATCTTGAGGAGAGGACTGTAGCTTGGATCTAAGAGGATGAGCGTAGGAAATAGTGGGGGGGGGAGAGAAGAGAGTATCTTTGAAAATGTGAAAAAAGATTGTTGAAGGAATAAATGTTGTCGAATCGATGTAAGGCACGCGAGGAAGGGACTCGGTCCGGTAGTCGAAGAAGGAAGGGTGGGGGAGGAGTCGATTAAAGCGAGAAAGAATAAAACAAAAAGAAGAAGAAGAAGAAGAAGAAAGAGGAGGAGGAGGAGGAGGAGACGGAGAGGAGCTGCTGGTCGAGGGCACTCACACGCACACAAACACAAGCCCAGGCACTCAAAGCACGCACACAGAGGGAGGAGGAGGAGGAGGAGGAGGAATAGGAGAAGCGCCTACCTCGAAGGCGTCGTTGAGCGAGTGCATCCTCATTCTCTCGCGTTCGTTACTCTCGAGTCTCCTGAGGGTCCGCTCCCGCGCGGAGATGCCGCTCTTCCGTCTCCGGGTGGTCGGCGGTCCGCCTCGGTTGCGCCGCTTCACCCGCTTGGGGCTCCTCTCGCTCCCGCTGCTGTCGCTCTCGTCGCCCACCTGGGGAGCGCGCAAGCCCACAATTAAACCCTGGACGAGCCCAGCTTTCCCCAGTTGCCCTCCCCGTTCGTTACCCTCCGCCACATTTCAATCGCCCGGGGGAGCGCTTCCTCGCGACTCGCCCGCGTGACCTTCTTATCTGGCTCCCGCGTTTTCTTATTAAAATCACGCGCGCCATTTACGGTTGACACGCGGTTACCCACGCTCGGATTACAATGTGCAATTTATTGGAAGAAACTGCGAGGCACCGACTGGTCCACGGATAATAACTGTATCAACTCAACTGAAAAATTCCTTTCTATCTCAATGGAATCTCGGCCGCGCGCCCGACTCCCGCCACCTTTGCACTCGTGAAAAATGCTCTCTTTGTATAAAAAATTTTAAATACTTAATAAAATATCGAGAGCAATTTCTTGGCTCAGTGTTTACGGCAATAAAGCATGAAATAGTGTGTGATATAAAGATCAATACGTTTTCAGCTCGTGATCGAATCATGTAGAAAATTTTATTAACCGCATTTTCAACGATACGTAATAACTATAACGATGCCGCATTTTAATAGATACTTGCGGGGATATTTGAAATTTCTTAGCTTTCTTAATAATCTTAATAATAAAATCTCACTATTATTTTTAATGGCTTATTTTTATGCGGTGAATGGATTTTTTACAGCCCGCCAATGAATATCTTTATCAAATTTTCACCCGAGATGCGCTATCCTCGTAATGGGAAAATTACATATAAACCAAATCAAAATGACTCTTAATGCGTTCGCGATTTTTCTTTATTAAATAAGCGCGTAAAATTATAAATATATACATAAATAAGAAAATAAGGTGGCTCGCTCGAAGCCATTATTTCTCTGAAAGTTCTTGTGTAATTTTTAATACAAACATTGCAATACAAATGAAACGAGGCGAATATGAATGGCTTATCAAACAAAATAAAAAGTATGGTTTATTATGTTCGGAAATATTTATGATAGAATAATACATAGTTTTTAACAAACACGGGTACTAATGTTTATTTTTGGAATTAATGCCGAGCAATAATTGTACGAATAATTTGCATATTTCAAACGATCGAAGTCAAGAAAGAACCTCTTAATTTACGACAATAGTGGACGGCCAAGAAGAGGAAAACAAAAAAAAAAAAACAAAAAAAAAGCCAATAAGAAAGCGGATGATAAAAAAAAGTTTAGAAATACATTTTATGCTTAAAAAATTACAAGTTCTTATTGCGACCATTGCTTTTATTAAGAAGTGGAATCGCACGAGAATCTATATCCTTCCACAATGACTCGTCGGCATGATCGGTCGCGTCAGACTGGAAATTCGAGTTATGCAAACGTGCGCGCGAACCGATGCCTCTCTTCTCCGTCCTCGTCTCTCTCTCTCTCTCTCTCTCTCTCTCTTTCTCCAGCTCCCCCTTGGTCGTCGAGTTGCCTGGAGATTTCAAGTACAAAGCGCGAGAGAGCGAGATGTGACACGTCGGGAAAATTGGACTATTTTGTCGCTCGATTCCCACTTGGAAGCCACCAATGAGACTCGCAATTTGTTCCTTTGCGCTCGCTCGCTCGCTCGCTCGCTTGTTTATTTTGAAGAAAATTGGAACGGCGTGTTTTCCAGGATAATTCTCCGGGTAAAATTAGCGCGATGCCGAGTGACGAGTAGATTGCTCGCGTGCCAATTTGCGCGATTATTCCACGTTTACTTTTCCCCAAAGTAATCGAGGGGGGTTTTATACCTCGGAAAGCGGGATTCCCGCGAAGGACGTAAAAAGCCGAGTTAAAACGTGCCATTACAATCGAGTTATTTTCCTCTTCTTCAATTTAACAAGCGTGAATTTTAAGGCATTTTCCGTCGTTAATATCCCCAATGTCGTTACGCTATATTTTCTTTTACGATGGCCACGACTCTATAATCATGAGAGGCAATGCTCGAACGATTGTCCATGCGTCGATTTAAATTAAATATCCAAGTTTTAGGCTTGAATTATAAAAATAGGAATGTGCATTTTATAATAATAGAAAAAAAAAGAAAAAAAGAAGAAGAAGAAAAAAAAAAATAACCGGATCCGGACGGGGAAGGAAGTGCTAGATACTTGTCGCGCATAACGAAGCGACAACGTATCTCCTCGCGCGTCTCTCTCTCTCTCTCTCTCTCTCTCTTGCGAGGGAATCTCATTGCTGCACGACGATATGCAGCATTGACTCGGAGTGCGGAAACTCGGCACACACACATGCACACGCGCGTACTCGGAGAACAAACTTTCGCGCGCAGCGAGCGAGACTCGACTTGGTCAAGTGACGGCCACGGAGCCAAGAGCCGGCACAGGCACACACCAGCTTTTCTCCCTCCCCCTCCCCCTCCCCTCCCCCCGTAGGTGTGCGTGTCCGTGTGGTCAAATATAGGGCAGTGCGCGACAAGTGTGCCACTGGAATTCAATGATCCTTAATTAACATATATCGGGGCAGATCGCTGAAAAGGCGATCTGCTCTAGCGAAAAAACACCGAATGCTTTGGGTGAAAGCTCTTTAAAACGCGATCTCTAAAAGTGCACTCGATTTTTTCCCCGTTCCCGGCAAATTAAAAGTTTTTAGTTAGAAAACCGACCGGGTGGCTTTCGAAATCGGCCATCGGAATTAACGCGAGTCGACGCCGAATAAACAGCGCCAAGTGCACCTTAAGACCGCGAGCGATTATTCGGCCTGGGATCCCCCGTGAATACGTAAACAATCGGGGTGGGGGAATCGTGGGTAACCGAGGTATCCTCCGGTGCGACGCTCAGGTATATCCTCGATAGAAATGCATAGAATGCCGTTTTGCATGCGCGACGGATAGAAGCCGTTAATTACCTCAGCGCCGACATGGCGACGACCTCGTTTGCCGGTAAGCGAGTCTACGGAGGCGTCGTCCAGGTCGATGTACATCTCCTGATCGACAGAGTCCTGATCGCTTCCTGATAGCCTTTCCAAATTTCGCATTATTCTGAAACAATGAAAGCGCTCGTTAGGCTCAGTCTGGTGCAGTTGGAGGTTTTGTGTGCAATGTTTATGAGCCGATTTAATGTAATGGGTAAATAGTATTCTCTCCCCTCCCTGCCACTCCTTCTCTCTCTCTCTCTCTCTCTCTCTCTCTCTCTCTCCTCTTCCACATATTCTCCCGAGATAATTAATCTCCTCTAAGGCTATGCACGCACTTATATGGAATAATAATTGATTTGGAAATAATTAGGATTCATCGATAATTAATGCAAATGATAATTATTTATGTGATATTGTGTATTGTAACTTTTAAATTGGAATTGCAGTAGTATTACTTTTAAATTCTATTGCTCTTTTATGCTCTCAAATTTGTTCCAATTTTAATTTTCCGAAAAGTAATTAACCTTATAAGACTATTCTTAACAATAAATAAAATATGCATAGCATTATTTAGCATGTAATACATACAAGGATTTTTTACTTGCTCCAACCTTTCTTTACACCGCAAAATACTAAAATTTATATATTTGTTTTGGTAAAATACTCTCAGCTTAATACTTGTAACAGCTTTGCAATAAAGCCCCCTCCTCCACCCCAAAATCGATCAAAATACAAGTTATTGGTTTTAGTAAAGAATTCCTTCGTTGTTAATAACACTTGCAACGTAACATCTACGAAACTTTCCATCCTTTTGAAGGTTTTTCGAAAAAAGTGAATTATAAGAAAGGAAAAAAGAGGCTTCTCAGCTAGTGATATTTAGATCGCCATATTTGCGTAAAAAGGCCAATCGTTTTTAACGGGGAGCAAAAAAAGGCAGCTCCGTGCAAAAATTTCGAATAAAAATTTTAAACTAAAAGAAGAAACCAGTCTAATCCAAGAGGGAATTATTGCACTAATTCAGTGCAGTGGCGGCTTTCAGTAATTGCTACTTTGAATTTCTAATGCAGGGTGCTGACAGATCACGACTTGTAAGAAAACAACAGTAAATACACTTGGAAATATGCATGCCGCCGACATTTTTCCTTCGGCCGATGATAAAAATCACACCTCCTTCAGTATTTTGCCGCTTATCGTCCAGAGAAAATTTACGATTGCACGCGTGTGCGCACACAAAAAAAGAAAAAAAAGACGGAGGAGAGAAAAAATCCACGAGTCACAGGGACGATTACGAGTATCCTTGTGTATCGCAGATGTTGGCTGGAAGGATGATTGGCTTTTCTTCGTAATTTAAATATTTTTTCTTCTTTTTTTTCTTCTTTTTTTTTTTTTTTTTTCTCTCATTATGCTCGGGAGGGCAACCTTGTGTGAGCTTTCGGGACATTGAAAAGAGTCTGGAAGGCGAGCGCCTCCGAGCCGAGAAAATAAATGCAAAACAAGGCGATATGTGCTGAGAGAAAAGTGTAAGAAAAGTATGTCGTGGGATATTTTATGGCACCTGACAGAAAAACGTCTTGATGAAAATTATTATAAAATTATGTTAATTCGTTGGACGAGGGTTAGCGCTAATTTAAATCTGCGAGTAGAATTAAATTTCAGCGTGATTTCATTCGCCGGGTGAGAATCTCGCTTATCTCCAGGGGACACAACTTTTAACCAAACACTCGCGTCAAATCTGCTTTTATTTAAAAAAAAAAAAAAAGTGCCCGTTTACGCAATTTTTGTTTACCAAAGGCTTTGGCACAATTCTGGAGTTGATCTGGTCCTGTGCACGTGCGCGTGCGCAAGCACCAAGCTGATTTAAACTTGGGAAATTGAAAAATGGATTTTATACCTTGGTTATATATTAAAGGGAGATTGGAGCTGTGAATTACGAGGACATCGGAGCGCAATTTTCGCCATAAAATTTCTCTGTGTACATGTGTGACGCACGCGAGTTTTCGAATAGTGAAAATGCGTAAAGTGACGCACATATCGTGAAGTGACGTTTCGAAATAGGTCAAGGTGCAGCGAACCGATCAAGTTCATTGACTCTCGAGAGCGGCATTCTTTGAATATTTTTATTTTAGCTCCTGGTTTACACGTGGAGGCTCTAATGTCGTGGAATGCTTAGGCCATGTGATTTTTCTAATATTTTTTTGCAACCTTGGCACTGAATTAGAATGCTGCAAAGCCTTTTCAGAACTTAATTTATAATATTTAACGCGCGCGTCTTATTACGTCGCGAACCGATGGCACTTATTTTCCAGTCCTTCTGAACTCCCACCGACAGCTATAATAAATTTCCCGAGCATTTAATTATTCGTTGCAACAGATACTATTGTAATTATTATACAAGCGTAATAATTATATAATATTTATAAATAAAAGAAGATTTGTTTTCTATAATATTTAATCACTGACATTTAGCGATTCGAGTAACCTCTGGTGAATTACGTAGAAATAATTTTTTTCAGCTCATGGAAACACAACAATCAGAGTATTTTTTACATTCAATTTTCATCCAATATTTTTATTGATTATATTATTTTCATCGTTTAACTTTTAGCAGCTCAATGTAATGCACACAATCTATATGTCGATGATTTAATGCAACGGCAAAGTTTATTTCAGAAAAATAATCGTACCTGGTATTATTAGCATTTGACATAAATACTCTATCTATTAAATTCAAGATAAAGAAACTTAAATTAAATTCTAACCTATATTTTATAAACTAGATAGTAAATTTTGCAATTTTGCAATGAAAAGTAATACGTGCTTAGCGCGCGTGCACTCTAATTATTTAAATAGTTTAGAGCAGTATTTAGAGATTAATTTAAAAAGTACCAAAATTTTTTCAACATCTCTACTAAGGCCAATGATATTGTACAACGGATTATGTAAAAAGAGTTAGAAGAATGTTCTTAATTCCAAGAGCAAATTCTTCAATGCAAAGGATGCAACAAACAAATTTCTTGCATCTTTGTACACGTAGTCATTCGATGCTCACACTTTCTCGAAATTAGTTGAATTCCACTTTCCAACCCCAGACGTGTATTTCAAATTTTTCCAGAATAATTGCGAATGAATGAGCACTGGCTGCTTAAAATTTCGCTCGCGTGCGAGATTCGATTATCTCAACAACACATACACGACTGTACAGGTGAGTGTGCACAACACAACTGCAAAGTGAAACCGCATTGATTTTGCCAAGAGTGTATTGGAGGATTGTACCGAACCGAAATTATAAGAAGAAACGACAAGGGAGTGAGATAATTGTAAATGGCTAATTTAGCCTATTTACTCAATACACGACCAGAATTTGTGTATCAATTGACACTCGACTCTTATTTTTCTACGCATGATCGAAATTACTAATTCGACTGATTTTGTCATTAGAGTGTTTTTATTTGCAAATCAAAAAGTGTTGTTAGTACTGCTTTGTTTAATATTTTTCAATGAACTTTATCTTTATCTCAACTGTTTATGTTTGCTTGAATTTGTAGATTTAAAATGATGTGCAAGTTTCGAGAGATATTTACTTTATCGATTTTAGGTTTATCAGTCAATTATATTCTTTTATTATGTTATCAGGATGAGCTATTTTATAGTTTTAGAAGCTTAGTGACGTACACCCGGCAATTATCTATTATGCGATAATTTCATTATCTGAATTATTTAATTTCACACATTTTCTATTTTAATTTTATTGAAAATATATTTATATTGTGATATTTATAAATAAAAAATGATAATTTTAATTCAATTTTTAAGAAATGAATTTTATATGCAATAGGATCTCTAAGAAAAAATTGCAATTTAATTTTAATTCAATCAAAGCCAAGTAGATGATACATTAAAAATTTACTTATTTACATGATTGTTTCACAAAATTTTTCAACTTTTTAAATAATATTATTCATAAATTATAAAATACTTAATAATTTAATAATAGTAAATTTACAAATAAAACAATGAGAAATTCAATTTGATGCTGTTAAATGTTTTAATTCAACGCGCAATACTATTTTAATGTGCACGTGAGTCTGACAAAAACACATGTGTATGTTCAATGCTCGATAAAACATCTGAACTTACGTATTTTTTATTATCTATAAATTACAAGGACTATATATTTCACTCATTTTTACTTGAAAATAATAATAAAATAGTATATAGTAGAGCATTAAAGAAACACCAATTTTTTTTCATGAAATAATACAAGTATTGAGACAGAGACAGAGAGAGACAGACAAAGAGGAGAGAAAATGAGAGAGAAATTGAAAGAGGAAAAAAGAAAAAAAATATATAAATTGAGAATTAATAAGAAAATGTAAGAGAAAAAGAAAAAGAATAAATAAAAATGGAATTTTCATTTCTGTAAATACAATGCATTATTTTAATCGATAGTTAACTTAATATCATGAACCGAATAATTATAAATATTTGAAAAAAGGTAAAATTGAATAATTTTTTAATTGATAAATACAAATAAAATATGAACATGTAATTGATGGTTTTGTCATATGTATTTTTGGATATTTTTTTTCTTGTATAGATTCAAAAATACTAAGAAATTCGATCATAATAAATTTAAATTCCATGTAAATAAAGTCTAATATATGTAATCAGTAAATGATTGTGAGAAAAAGAAATACTTCTAATCATTCAGATATAAGAAGCATTTTTATATCACCATCGTTGATTTATTAAGTAACTAATGTTTATCACAATTCTTTTTAATAGTATTTAATAAATTTTAATAAGATTCGAAAGCATAATTCTACAAATAAATGAATTTTTCTCTTGATTATATGAAATTATGAGCAACATTAAATTTAATAATTAATTTTTATTTTACATGAATAAATAAAACTTTCTTAATTATTTTAATGAATATTAAAACAAAAATTATCTTATTTAATATAACTATTTAATTATAAAAAGAGCCAAAATATGAATACTTAAAAATAAATAAATTACATTTTCCTTATGAGTTGTTAGAACATTAATTAATAAATATAAAACAGTTAACAGAAAAATAAAAAAATTAATAATTTAACATTAACAAAACTAACAACCATATAATCATACAAAATTAGGATCATTTTATTGTATTAATCTTGACAGGATGCTAACTGTAATTTTAGGTTTTATAGTAGTTGTTGTCAAAGATACATTGCTATTGTACATACAAAATTACTTAAGTTTTATTTTACATGACATCAACATTATATTTATCAATAAAATTTCAATTCATCGAATACTTAAATTTATTTTTTTAAATAGCACTCATTTATTATAATAAATTAATTTCAATTAAGCTTGTATTTATTTTATAGATGATAATAATAAAGATTGTAAAATTACGTATATATTTTTAATAAATATTCTATAAATAATGTAGAAATTACAATCTAAATTTTATAATAATATTGTATACTAAACAGATTTCGTGATCTCAGATTTAGTAACAGATTTCATACAATACACTAGTAAAACTGAAATTATGGAAGTAATTAACAATAAATTTAGCCCGCCTTTGTTAACGTTTCAGCTACCTGATAAAAATTTCGAAGTAACTTAAATTTACATTGTTATTTTATAGTTTGTATCTTGAAAAAAAATATAGCTATTTTACTACAACTTTTATTAATATTATAGTTTTTATACTTATTGTTTTGTACAATTATAAAATTTTAAGTTTTACATAAATAAGTAAATTTAATATTGTCCTATTTCAAATCCGTATAGTCAAGTTTTAATGTTCGATATGATATTTTAATGTATCTTTGGATAATTTATTATAAAAAGTTAGATATTGTTAAAATGCGAATTATTTGTTTGTTTTTCATTAAATTTAATATTAACATTAGATTGTTAAATTGGCTTATATTTAGGCTGTACATTTTAAAGCTAATTGTCGTAAATTTGCTCGTGCTTCTTCATATTATCATGTTTAATTATTATTATATTGATTATTCTTATTGCTGAAAAATATCTGCTAAATATTAAAGCGATAAGTAAATTTTTCAACTATTATTTATTTGCTGAATATGTTTTTTTTTCCTTCTGTTTATCCCTTTAATATTAATACACAATCGTCATTTTTAGGTTTTATAACTATTTAAAGTCATTATGACCTTACATAACGAATTTCTCTTGCATGCAAAATCATTTAAGTATATTCTACATATTAATATTTTCGATATATTCATTTTGATATTCAGCAGGCTCAAGTATACGATAAAAATGAATAATGCTAATGATTTAAGTTTACTATAATTTCATTTTAACAAGGAATATTCACGGTCAAAAGACTCATTATGCACCATCCATCCAGTCTCGAATTCCACGTACACAAGCACAGAACCCAATCCGCATAGAAATAGGAAAGTTCACTCTGGGATATCCCAATTTTTTTTTTCTTTCTTTTTTCTTTTTTGCCTCTGACTCACCAGTGCGACGAGTTCTCCCCCCCCCCTACGTGTACCTGCACGTGCGTGTATGCGTATTTTTGCATGTGTACGTGCACCAAAGACAGGGGAATTGGTAATCGAGCTGAATTTACGAAAAATCGGCCAAGCGACTATACGTTATTTGCATTCCTTTAACTTTTCGCGCGCCATTGCGCGTGTCGTGCCACTTTGTGTAGTTGCATTGGTGTAAATTCGTGTGAGCGAGTTACGTTGCCCCGTTGATGTTGATGTCTCTGTCTCCGCGAACTTCATTACTTTTTCAGTATTCATCTTTTTTTTTTTAATTTTTTTACGGAGAATTAGCGACACGGGCTTTAGCGAAATCGGCGCTTTTCGATCGCTATCACCGAACTCTCGAATAAGCACAAGTGTTGCAAGTGTGCGAATAAATTTTTTCTGTTTTCAATGTCCGTATTTTTTAATTTGAACTGCTCTTTATCTGATATTTCTCATAAGTGCCTGATATTGTTGTTGTTTTTGTTGTTTTTTTTTATTTTTTTTATTTTTATTTTTATTTTTAAGTGCATAAATGCGAAGAAAGTCAAAAGAAATGCAGAAGCGAATTATCAGCCAAACTTTATGCAAGCCCATTTAGGAATTGAATTTCAAGAATTTCTTTCCTTCGTATAAATTTTTTATATTTTTATTTAAAGCATACATTTTCAATGTATTTTTTTAAGCAGTTATCAAATCGTGAAATTCTATTTTAAAGATAAATTTTATCAAGGACAATATAAATTTACGAGCAATACTTTCATATAATTTTTGTTTTGCGTTAATGCAATATTCATTTAATGACAATTCGGTAAACCAATGAACTGGTGTACGTTTGTTTTTTAAATTTTATGTATTCAAATGTTAAACTATTAAATTATTATAGAAATACATCGAAGAAGAAGTTGAATTGTTATTTTAATTTTGTTATTATCTGTATTAGCATTAAAAAAAAAACAAGTGGCTACTTTTTAAAAACTCGATTTTATTTACATCAGACGTTTATCTCAATATAAATTGCTGATAAAGTTTTTTAACACCTTTGTAGTAACGTTCCTTTCATGACGTATGCAGATGTATCGAAGGAAAAATACTATATAAAAAAAATACAATATTCTACGATAAAAAAAAAAAAATAAATAAAAAAAATAATAACTTAATATGACATACTTTGAGTATATTAGGTAGATTAGTATGTGATAGTGTTTTTAATAATTTCAAAAAGTCCTTCACTTGTCCGATAATTATAATAAAACATTAATTATTCATATTTTAGATTATATGTTTTATAAAAATGAATCAATACAATTACAAATATTTTGAAGTAGCAAGGAACAACAAAAGCTTTGTATAAATGTTATTTGATACGCATAATATTTTTATCTGATATTATTATCACTTTTAATGTATTCAGGTATTACGGATTGTACATTGTGGATTATATGAATTTTTGTATGTATTTGAAAAATTAAAGAATAAAAGCGCTAATTTGTTAAGAGGCTATGATTATTATTGCATTTACTTTATTGTAATTATCACATCTGATATGTTAAGGCATTAAAGATTAAATATAATTAATGATACGAATTTAATAATTAGGAAAAGTAGAGAAAAAGTAGTAATTTACGAAAAAAAAATTGCATATACATTTAATCTATATTTAATTTAATAAAACAACTCAAGTATTGAAAAATCAATTTTAAATATAATTTTTATTATTCAATATTACTGCAATTATTGAATTAAATTTCAAAATAAGGATTTAGTAAATTAAGGCGTAGTGTATAATTCAATAATTGTTTATTGAAGTTGTGGTTTACTAGGAGCAAGGATTGATCAAGTAATTTACTTTTTAATTCTTTAATCACAATAATTATAGTGGACATGATACGGCATTATTGAGTGTCATTTGTTTTAATCGTGTAATTTAATTTCGCTCGAGTGAAAATCTTACAAGTTGGATAAACGCAGTGGTACGGCTCATAAAACTACAAAAGTTCAGCACAATAGCTTATATATTTTATTTAAAATTTATTCCATGCAAATAAATTTGCAATATGTGAAGTTTAATTTAAAATTTTGAGCAATGACAAGTGAAATTAAAAATGTAGGTTCCAATTAATTATATATTTCTTGGTGTTTAGTTTATTATCTCGAGCTTATTAAAATTTATGATTATTATAAATTTGAGGAATGTGTGGTTAAATGGTATTGTTGGTATGAAAGAATCCTCAATGGATCGGCTCAACATGCGTTTAATTCCTCATTAAAAATTCTTACATAAACGAAAATTAAAATTGTATCCACATCTTTTATCGATAAAATATCAAAGTGCCTGTTATTGCGCTCAGCTAAATGTCATATGCTAATTTTTCCAACTGAGCATATTTGATCAAAGAATAGAATACAAAAGCATTAATTCCTCCGATAGTAAATAGCTAAATAGCAAAATGCTCATGTGTTGGTAAAAAACTAGTTTCCCTCCAAATGTACGCCTCAATAAGATCTTAATGTACATTTAAGATTCTTGCGTGTGTGTGGACAATTCGGGCAGATCAGATAAAAAATCGTAATTTGAAGAATTGTTAAATAATCGAATAGTTGCGAGGTGCAGAACGGAGCGAGCAGAAAAATGGTTGAATTCAGATTGAATTCAGGAGAGAAATTACGATGAGGAGGAGCGAAGGAGTGCTTGAACCTCAGCTCCAGCGCAGCATCTTTAAGTGGTAAATACTTTTCCAAACAATTATGGAATATTGCATATTACGTTAGGAGTTAGCGAGATGAGGAGAATAAAGGCCTTTACAAGGCAATTAAAGACTTACCCCAGTCGAGCCTCGTTTCGTTCGCTCTTCTGTCCCCCGGAGACGTGCTTTGCTACTTATCTCGAAACAGCATCCATTCAAAGTTGTTTAGCCCAAATGTCTGAGAGAATCGTTTTGTCCGAGCGGCGAAGACGCCTCTTACTCCTGCTCGAGAGGCTTAGAGTGTCGGCTGCTCGTGTACAACGAGATGTTGTTTAAAGCTCCCTCTTTCCCTTTTCGGAGTGCAATTGGAGGGGGCGGCACATTAATTATCCTCTTCGCCGTGATCGACTACTGGCTTTCCTTCTGGCTTGCACTAGTCCTCGGATACGCGCCGCATGTCTGACTCCCGGGGAGAACTGGAATACAGAAAAGAGGAGGACGATTGGATTTCGTAATAGACTTTGACGCTGTCAGGATGAGATTTAATGGAAGCAGGCGCAGCTCTCGTAAAAGACTCCCGGAATGTGCTCTTATCTCGCGTGTGAGCAGCGATAATAAATTATCGTGTATGTACCTCGTAATAATGTGGACAAAAAATATAAACACGATATCAAATGTTAATTAAGCCGAGTATATTCGGCTCCCTAGGGATTATTATTCATAATTTAATTATAATAATATACACGTTAACTCTTGGTCTGGCCTCTGATTAGCCAAGGCGCTCGCCCGCGAACCAGTGAATTAATTGTTTAATAACGCAAAATTCACTTATCCTTATCTCGAATTTCTAGTACAACTAATCAATAATATTCGTGTATTTGATAAACGCTTTTCACAATAAATTAATAAATTTATCTTTATACGGAATAAATTAATTTTATTTACCATTGATAATGCACATTTGAATGAGAGAATTTGCGCTTAGTATGGATAAACATGCATGCGCATATTTGAGTGTTTTTATGCATGCACTTGCGCACCCGTGTGTGCGTGCTCGCGCGTGCTGGTGTGCGTCGTCGGCGTGTAAGCGCGTGAGTACACGCTCGCCCGATCCTAAGTAGGTGTGTACATGCGGAATCAGAGGAGTTTCCTGCGTTTAAATATAGTAGTGCGATTACGTAATGGAATGCAAATGTATGCGGAAATGTAGAAATTACTTCCACAAGGTTTAAGGGAAACCGATAATGCCAAGATCCTCGAATGCAGTGGAAGTTTACTTTCATCGTCAAGAACGACATGCACCTATAAATTTATAACAATAACTATATTGTGCGCAGCTAATTATTTTTTAAAAAAATGTGGATTCCTGTTAATGGATAATTCGAGCGTCCCGTGCATTGCACACACGCACCTGAGCGTTAAAAAAATAAAAAAAGAAAAAAAAAATCCAAATTAAGGCTAAAGAAATTAAATTTTAATGAAAATCCTTTTATAAAACTCTGAGCATTGTAGTACTTGATTCGCCACAAGTATTTTTCTACAATGTTACGAGTCATAAAATGAAAATCTTACATAAAATGTAAAATCCTTGTTTGAAGTCGGTGTTTCGTCAAATAGAAAAATCTTACGGCTCGGCAACAATAAACCCGCAAGCTCGGAAATAACGATCGCCAGTTGCACACCGAGAGTAAAATCCTTGCGAGAAAAACTTTTTTCGGATTTTCCTTTAGCGCGTCGGGTGTGCGTGGGCGCGTTTTCCCGACCGCAGACCTAATCGCCGAGTCCGCGAGAAAATCGGGGTTAAAAAAGAAGAGAAGTTCTTCTCGTTCGCGGTCTTTGAATGATCGTCGGTTTTCACCTGGAGAACGCTCACGCGACTCGTCGCGCGAAAAGCGCGACTACCCGCGGAAACACGACAATCACGTCGGGAAGAGCGCTCGGGAGGCCGCAACACATACTTATCTCTAATTAAGTCGCGTTCGCACACGTACGCTCGGCGCTAATCAATGAACGGCGGCTCCGAGGGAATCCTCCTCCGAGGGAGCCGCCGACTCGCGCGAGTCCCAGTATGCGGGTACCCACACCGACGCTCTCACAGACGGGTGGTGCGTGCGAGCAGGTAGGGGCCGGTATGCGTGTGTAGGTGGGGCGGCGGCGGTGGCGGTGGCGGCGGCGGCGGCGAAGGCTTTTCCGCCTTTCGCTCGGCCGCGGTTTTTACGCTCGGCGTCGGTGCCGACGTCGCGGCGGCGGTGGCGTCGGCAAGAAATGGAGTACTTTCATTTTCGTGCGAAGAACGTCGGCGGCGGCGTGCCCGGCATTCTTCGCTAATGGAGATTGCGAAAACTCTTGAATCACTCTCTTTTCTTTTTCGCGCGCGCGAGCCGTTACGGTCCTCTCCTGCACCGCCGAGGCGCCAGCGGTGATGAGAGTCGAGGATCGTGGAAAGAAATTTCCCCCGGTCTCTGTGTGCGTGTGCCTGTGTGTGGGGTCTGTGTGCGCGGTGGCCCGTTTTCCTCGCGCGCCGCTGGCTCTTTTCTCGTTTTTCCGAGGAGGAGCTCCTGTGTTCCGGTATGCTTTTCGCCTTTTGGGCCCGCCTCGCTCATTGACAATTATGAATAATTTTCCTGGGTATTTAATGCCCGGAGGCGCGATGAACCTGTTGTTATCTCCGCAATCCTCATCAAACTCATTGCAAAATATTTTAAAAAGGTCAAACAATATAATGTAATGGAATGTTATTGCAGATTTTTATTGATTAAGGATAAGAGAGCCAAAAGAAATATTACATATTGCTTAGAGCCTGTGGCAACCTTTCGCCTAACAATAAAGCATTTTACGGGGATAATTCTTAATTAAATCACTGTACCATTAATCAATTACTACTATTTACAAGAAATTATTTAAAAAATATGATACACCGAGGTGCATTGCAGTAAGTTTATAGTCTCTTTGCTTTTTTCTAGTTCATTTTCTTTTAAGCCAATAAGTTTAATCCTTATTATCTCGATAATTTTGAGTATAATAAAATGCATGTGTGAAAGATAATTATTTTTCCGCAATATTAGTTATTAATCGAACTTTTTAAATTACAACGTACAACGTGTAAAGTTTTCTTTGGCGCTTATATCTTTCGATACAAATTCTGATAGTCAATAATTATCTTGTCATGGGAACGAATTTTCAAAAAGATATCTCAAAATTGTTGTGTAAAACTACTTTCGATAATTACAAATGTTTAAAATTATATGCTTTCAAGAAATCACCAATTAAATCCAATCACTTTAATTATTTTCATGCAAGCTTACAAAATTTTTACTTTGAAAATGAAGAATAGATATTTTATAAAATCTTCTTAATAATTCAAGCAGCTACACATTTTATAAAACGTTAGAAAAAAATTAAAAGCTACAGTATTTTTCAAATTATTTTATTCAGATTCTTACACATTAGCTTTAATTTACAAAATATCTCAAAAATGAATATAAAGAGAGTAAAGCGTTTCTAAATTAATTTATAGCGAGCAACAAGTATTGCATGAAATATCAAAAGGCAATACAGAACAACTGTTTCTGAATTTCATTTTAATTAAATATTTTTACTTCTATTGAAAAATAATTGATATATTAAAGTACTGTAGTATATCTAATCTTTAAAACTTATTGTTTTAATTTTGCTTTTAATAAATAAAATATATTAATGTAAATAAAGTTGTTGGTAATTATTGTTAAATACAAAAAATGTTTTGAATCTTTTTTTTTTTATAATAAAAGACACTTTGAGTGTTTATTATTGATTTTAAAATTTAATTATTATGATTAGTTTTAATATATTATTTTATAGTAAATGTAAAATATTATTTCAAGTTTAAAATTTAAGAATATTAGAATAAATAGAAAAAATTATATACATTGCATATAAAAGTTATATTCAAATATACATATCTATATTAAGGTTTTTATTAAAATTCAAATAATTTTTATAAACGTATGTTCATCTATTTAAGAAATAAATGTATTTTTAAATTAAGTATGAATATGTGGTACTAGCTCATTTTAAAAATTTAATATAGGTTTAGCGTGGATAAAATGTAATCATTTTAATCTTGAATTTATAGTCTTCATCAAATAAGATTATTCACGTTACTAAAAAAATAGTGTGAAATATTGTAATAAAAAATGAAAGGTATTGTTAATAAATTCTGTACGGGTTAAGTGATTCATAATAAATCTTTATTATGTTTACATTATGTAATCACTTCTTTAAAATTTCTCACATTAAAAGATAATGAAAGAAGAAAAAATTATATGGAAAAAATTTTTTAACTTTTTTAGCAAGAGTTTTAATTACGAATAGAATAAAGTTATTAAACTTTAAATTTGTGTACATTTATTTCTAGATAAATATATAGTACACAAACATATACATTAGTACTTATAATTTTTATTTTTTAAAAAAATTGATATTAAGATTCATTTATACAAAACATGCGTTATCTGTTACAGTATTTGATTTAAAACTATTTATATTCATTCAATTTGAGAAAAATTATTATATAAAATGTTTTGAAAAAGATTAAAATATAAAATGATCTATTGACATTGTGTATATAAATTACATGCCAATTTTACTATATTTTTGTTTACAAAAGTATTATTCCCAACAACTTTAAAACCAATAAAAGTATGCATCATCATCTTTTAAAAATTATAATTAAATATTTTTATTACTACTTGAAATAATATTGAAATAACAATAAAATTTCAAGCGCTTAGATTTTGCATTACATGGCTTAAAAGGATATTTGTGGATTATAGTCATTTCTAGATTTAAGTAAACATACTTGAAGCAATAAAAATTATAAGCTTATTTTTAATTATAAAGTCCCGGTGGCATATACCTAAACGTTGATCGATCAATTTGCAATTAAATAGTTATAAAACTATGAAGCTTACTTTAGAGAGTAACTTTCGTTTTCATTAATATTTTTTGAACTAATAATAAAAGATTTATGAGCAAATGCATATATAAATTTTAATCAAAAAATTCGTTTGTAAGAAGCAGATAACAACTTTTTTTAACATTATATTAATATTTGGAGATCAAAATCACCAGGTGGTGCTTGAAAATTGATAAAAAAACTTTTTGAGTAATTGCCTTGCTTATTATAAACCAAACAGATTTTTCAATATTTGCAAAGTTTATTAAAAACGAATAATATTTAGAAAACGCTATTAAACTTGCATTAGCACTATTAGCATTGAATCGGCAGAGCATAACATAATACGCATTTATTTACACTTTCGCATTAATTACGCTGGGAACGAAAAAAAGAGAGAAAGAGAAGAGGGGGGGGGGAAAGAAAGAAAAAGAAAGCCATTAATTTACTATTAATACTTTCGTTTGACATGCTCACCTAATCTCATAAAGCTAATGTTATGCCCAATTGTACTTCGCGCATCGCCTTTCAATGAACGCAAGCTAAAATGTTAAACGCTCGACTCGTAAAATACTCGGGTCAGCATAGTAAATCGTGCCTCCGAGCAAGTGACGCGCGAGCCCGACTCCGGAAGCCGACGACGCCGTCCATGTCGAAGTCGATGACGAGGGCGACGGCGACGGCGACGACGACGGCGACGACGACAATGATGGTGATGATGATGTCCACGCCGACGACCTATTAGGGGGCCTCTTCGGGCAGATCCGAGCCGCTATCTCACCGAGTCTCGGAAAAGTCTTGGATAACTCGTACGACATTCACCGAGTGACTTCGACCGACTAAAGAGCGAGAGAGAAGGAAAAAAGAGCGCTGATTTCCAGTGTTAATTCTTCCTGGTTTCCCGACTCGAGCCGCTTCAAGGCAAAAATGGAGGAGCGGACGAAGGAAGGAATGGGTTGACGTAACGCGAATGTGTGGGCAACAACCGGCATTGGACCGATTTTTCCGCACTCGGCTTTTCCCGATGGTTACGACCGGCCATCCACATGACATCCGGGCACGGGGGATTTTCTTTTTTGCTTGGCGCTGCCCTAGATCATGATCGCCTCTTATGGTTAAAAATTAAAATCTATCTCGGTATTTTATTATTTACATGAGCGGAGGTGAATGCCTCATGATGTCAGGGCGATCCTATGAATTTTCAATTGCAATCAACATGGAATGAATAACCAAACTTCATATGTAGATGTACATGCTAATAAAGCCAGTCAGGTATTATCATTTGTGTAATTGTGGTTATGAAATTAAATAAATTTTCTTTCAAATAATACTACTTTCTTTACATATGAATTAATGTTTTTTCCTTTAACCAAGATGATAAATTTTTTATAAAGGTAGATCTCGACCATTATATTTATAAATGTTTCATTTTTTCTAAGCTTTTATTATTAATGAGTAAAATAAAAAACATGCAGCTTAATTAATGAACTTCCATAGCACGCTCACAATTTAAAAATATAATTTTATTTTAATGAAAAGTACAAATTTTATCTCATTAAATAATTCGTTTTAAGCTTCATTTTTCAAAAAATTACATGCATTCTTTTCATTATCTTTAACTGTAAAAAGCGCAGTTTCGAATTTTAATGAACAATACTGCTCATGCATTCGGATTTAGACACATTTAAATTAGTAGTAATATCATGTGTTAAATTTCACCTGTGTCTACGTTAAAAAAATAATACGAAAGAAGCAAAATTAATTCAAATCAGTGAAAAATAAACATGGTTTTTTATTAAAAAATATTTTAAAAAATTGATGTACACGTTAAATTATGTTTTATCGAAAAAACATTTATTAGTAATGCAGAATTTTGAGTTAAGTATTCTGTTAATTAGTTTAAACGGGTTTATTATTACATGATTTTTGTTTTTTCGCGTTACTTATAAGATAAAACTTGACAATTTTGTATAACTCATTAATTTTTTGTATGTTTTATTTTTCTGTTAAAGTAAATTCTTATTTTTTAAAAGTTATATTCTTATGTCTATTTAGTTATATTGAAATAATTTGTTAAAATGCACTGAAAAAAATTTATAGATAAAAAAAAAGTGCGGAAATGAGTGAACGAGAGAGCAAGAGTATGAAATAATATTTCATAAAAATTATAGAAAACATTTAATTAAATAAATATTTTTAATTACTATTCTTGAAACGATTTATTATCGTTTACAAATATTCATTGATTATATTATTAGTCTTGTACAAAAATGTTTTAGTATACTTGTAAATTTGAAAATTTAAGAGAAAATTGGAAAATTAATTTTATCAATAATATTAATAATTATTTCTTTAGTTACTTTAAATATTATTGTGTTGAAACTTAAACTTTTTAAGTATATATTTTAATCATAAATTTAATCTTAAATTTTATATTATCAGATTACTTTTTAAAATTAAAAATTTATAATTTCATTTCAATAAATTGGTTTCTTATACGACATTCTATGGATTATAATATTTTTACGTATATTCACTTGGTATTTTTATTAATTATAAATATACATTTTCTTATATTACACCTGATTTCTTAGGAAATATTTTTAATTAAAATGACAGAGTATACAAACCAAACGATATGTAATTTAAAATGAAGTCAAGTAGATTTATATTTAACTTCCTTATTCGAAAAGAATTTCAATCTCGATATACAGGTATGTATGCGATCAATTAGAATTCGCCAATGTATTAAAAAATTATATAGTTTGCGTATCTTACATAAATTGCCTCTTGAAATATTAAACAGAATTTAAAATCTTAATCCAAGCCATATGAACAAAAAAAGAGGAAATTATCATTCAGTAGCTTGAATATCTAACTGCTTAAATACATTTTCAACTCTGTATTCCATATTATACATTTAAGTAATATTAAATATACATAAACTTTTAGCTTTGGATATAGAGGAGATATGGGAGAATATTATAAAACAAGATACGTACGAGATTATTAATGTTAAACTGCAAATAATGTAAGCAATACTTAAAAATATTAAACAGAAAAGTAATTTCATATCATTTTTATGTAAAGTTAGAAACAAGTTAATTCTTTTTCAAGATTTCTCTTAATATACTAGATATCATTGTACTACGAATAAAATTGATAGAATTAATATTATAAAATACCTGCATAATTCTATTCAACATTTAGTTAATAATACGTGTAATTTGACTAAAACTTTGTTAAAAATGTATCTAATCCATAAGACTTGATAGTAAATTTAGGCTAAGTTAATTAAAATTTTTTATATAATTAGTTTTTAAAAAACGCAATATATAATAATTTGTGTTCAATACTTAATCGGCTGATTCATACTTAAATGAACTGTATTTTATTACTGTATCATAATAAACTAAATTATTTTTTATCGTAGTCATATCTAATATCAAATTATTAATGAAAAGAAAGTTAATATTTTAATACAAATTATTAGCTTAAAATAAATTGTTAATAATTCATATTTATTCATGAGTCTAGTTTTCTATGTTAATGTAAATACGAAGATGGCTTTATTCAATCATTCAAGTTAAATTTATGAATGCTAGCATAGTTATTATTTATTTCACGTCTGCTGAAACTTGTATATAATAAATGCTAATGGAACTGTATAAAAGAAATAAAATAGATTTCCGCAGATATAATGGAATTAAGTACTATTGTATAAAAATAAAAAGGTAAACGAACAAGATGTGAAAGAATAGAAAAATTATGACATCACTAAAAAAGAATGATATTTTTAGTTATAGTCTATCTCGATTTTTTATTTCTGCGTATTAAACCAATGTGTATATATTTAATTTTTAACTTCAGATGTGCGAAATATTTTTAACCTTTATAAAAATTATCAAAATTTTGTGGTCGTTGCTTGATACCTCGAAAATCAACAATGTTTACGCTTTTTAAAAAGCCCTCAAAAATGTGCCTATTACATCCGTTTTAAGTGATTTTTTATATTAGCGATGCAGTTTTAAGTAAAATAAAGACAAATACAAAGTAAGAGAGAAAACAAGTGAAAAGAACAGAAAAAGAAAGAAAAGAGAAAAGGAGAGATAAACGCAGCCACTTATCGAAGGTCTGCAGCTTTTGGGCAGCCACATAAGACGCCTCGTAATTTCGACTTCTCTCTGTCTCATGAGAGAAAGAAGAAAAGAAGTCAAGGAGAAGAAGAGGAAGAAGAAGAAGAAGAAGAAGAAGGAGAAGAAGAAGAAAAATAAGAAGGAGATGAAGAAGAAAAGGGGGAAGGTTACACAAACTCGCATTATCGCAGTCCAGGAATTGGATAATTTAACCAAGTGCATAGCGATTGAAAGTATATTAAAAACCTTTTTACGGGTCGCGATTATTTTTGCTATTCATATTACTTTATTTTTAACCCCACTCAATAATTAAAGTTCAATATTATTCTTTAATTCAATAATTTTTTTACTGCACTTACACTCATGCATTTTGCAATTAAAAATTATTTTTATTTACGCTTCGTGGACATTGTTATGCCGAGATTTAAGCGGATGATTTTACATAAATCGATTTATTATTTAAGTATTTTTAAGGTTATACATTTTTAAAAATAATTTACGACAGAATGTTTACATTCTTGGTTTTTTTATTAATCTTAATCCATGGTCAAATGTGCATATATACACGTATTTAACACCCACATTAGGATTCTTTGGCATCAATTTTATTTTATTTTTTATTATAATATTTTTTTATATCTAAAACTGTTGCTTTAGAATAAAAAAAATAAATTGTTTGTTAAAAAACGAAGATTTTCTTTTTTAGATGAAAGTTTTTATATTTTAGCACATCAATAAATTATTCATAAATAATACCATTATATTTTTTTGAAAATTATTTCTTATATATTTGTATAAAGTCCAATAATTTTGTTTAACTTTATCCTGTACTAATGCAAAAATTGAATAAATTTAATGAATAGGTTATTTTTCTTAACAAAAAATTATGAATTAAAATATAAAAACTCGGTAAGTTTCAAAACTTGTTTGAAAAAGTGAGGTTCATTTTAATATATCGATAATATGCATTACACCGAAGAAAGTAATATTTTATTATAATTTTATGCCTTTTGATATTAGATAAAAATATATTAAAACAATATATAAGTGTAATTATCTTTTTTCATATTTATTTTTTTGCAATTTAAGAATTAATTTGTTACAGGAAATATGTTCAGTTAAAATATTATCAGATTTTAATGGATTAAGTTCGACAAATTAAAAAAATGAATTATCTGTATTAACAATTTAATTTTTCGAACAGTATTGTCATCAATGCTATTACTGATAATAAATAATATAATATAATGCAATTATATTTAACAGGTAAACCGTATTTTCTTCGAGTAGAAAAAAAGTATGTATAGTTATTTTTATGAGTTAAACGATAACATTAAAGGATTCAATTTGCACGCATTACTTTTGAACGCAATAACAATCAGTCGATTCACCGTTTGACTTCCTGTCCACACTTTCATAATCCTTCACGCCACAGTCAAACTTTAACGGTAAAAATTGACTAAAATCATAAATAAAAAAACGAAAAAAGTACTCCTCCATTGAAAGTAATTTTTAATTCAATTGATAAAATTGAATGAGCAGCAAGAGCGAAGGATTGCATAAACAATTTGATAAAAGCCAACCTTCTCTAATCATTTAGTCGAGATCCAAACTTGCACACACAGACACATATTTCAGTGTTGTTGATTTGTAAAAAAGTAAAAAAATACGTGTTTCGAATTTAAAAAAATAAGAAGAAATTAAAGTATAAATTAAAAAACCGGAAGGTTAAAATAAAGATAAGTGCCCTAAAAGTTTCCAGATAGGCGTTAAGTTACGTTGGTCGAATAAAATAAATATAAATTTTTTAATTTGAAATGAATATAGGAAAGTGTATGGAGTACGAATTAAAGTGTAATCATGAAATAACATAAATTTTAACAATTGAGTTGGAGGAGCTCTGATGATTTAAATATCTACACGCAATCTTTCACAGCGTATGACTTCAAACAACATAAAAATCATTACGGATATGAAAAGCAATTACGAAAAGAAACTTGTTAATGTAAAGTATATATGGTCGGGGTATTATACCAAGATTTTGGACGCGGCTAAAAACGTTGATCCAGAAGTGCACACGTATTTTACACTTAACGGAGTGCCAATTTATCTTTAAAAAATGCGTCGTATCATAAAATTTAAATGTCTTAGTCTAGAAATAAAATTAAAGCAATCTACCTGCAATATTTTCTCAGTGACATTTTTTTCTAGCTGACCGAGACTTCAATAAAAGTCTATTTATTGCATGAAATGCAACATTCGTCAAGTAAGTACTCTAAGTATTTAAATGGCTAAACAGTTTTTAGTGTGTACGTGGATTTTAGTTATTCGAGCTTGGACTCGCTATCGCTATTTATGGCCCATTCGTTTTATGCACTTCCGTGACTTCTTACTTTTTTATTCACAATAAAAGAACAAGGAGCGAGCGAAATATTGCGCCCGATAGAGCCATTAATATTTTCCGAGCCGCGATGAGATTGCGGGCTGGCCGGGAAAACCGAAAAAAGAAAATGCGGCGATGGGGCTCGCGACCGTCGCCACCGCCACCGCCACCGCCACCGCCAAGGAGGCAGAGCTCGAAATTTTCAACCGCGTAGGCGGATTTTTCGCGGTGACAGCGCGACGCCGAATCGATGAAAGTTTTTCTGTTGGGCAGGAGTCAGGTAGGTATAACCGCGCGGAGCGCCCTGACAGTTTTGTAACGCACCGAGTGAAATTTCCACTCGGCGCACTCGTGCCGTTTTCGCGATTTCTATAAAAAAACATAAAAATCCGCTCGCCCCGCGGCCACTGGCAAAATTAAATGTAGCGCAGCGGAAAACGGACCGGCGACGAAGAGGCAAAACGACAACGACAGACGGAAGGTCCCGGCTTTATTCGACTCCTCTTGGCTAGGAATTTCTTGGAGTGATTTTGCATGCGCGCTGCGACATTTTCGTATATAACGCCGAGCGAATACATGATCGATCAGTCAGGTACGAGTACTCGGGGCTTTCGCGAAACAATTGAAAAATTACTCATTGCGAGCCCAAGAATTTACGATTGAAGCCTTTTCGAGCGGGAGTGCAATTGTTGTGCTTAAAGACCTCTTAATCTTGTTGGCGTAGTTACGACGGAGAAAAAAAGTTTCGAGGGAAATAGTAAACATTCCTTCGCTGGTGCTTATTGAAATAATTAGTTGTTAGAACTGTATAACAGTACTGAGATTTCATCAGGTTACTTTTTTAGATGTTACTCTGTCACACCAAGAATTTGATAAAAGTGTACGAGGGAAAGTTGGGTCTTTTTTCTCATTGTACATGACTGATACAAGAATTCAATTTAAAATGTTGACTCTTGTACTTTATGACATTACGTAAACGATTTTTATTTTGATATCCGAAATATCGTTTCGGCGGACTCGAGGCTCGTGCTCGTTGTACAATCAGATGGAAACTCTTGAATTGAACACTAGTTTTATGAAGGTAATAGATACGATAATAGATAAGGCAATAATAAAGCCATTAGAGAGGATTCCGGGCGATATTTCTTACCGATTGCCAATAATATTTAATATTTCGAGCATAATTCTCCACTCGAATTAATTATTGCCATTTCATCCGAAATAAAGCAATTATGTATTCGCGCACCGTAGACCTTTGAAACGCTCAAAAAATGAGCTGACAAAATAATATGTTTTCGCTCCGGCGATAGTGACTTTTTCGAGTGCGATATCACGTTCGATTTTAATTGAAATAATAATACATTTATACCAATAAATGGAGTGAGCGAGTGCACACACTGTTGATAGACTGACTCGATTTTCTTGCATACGAGATGAAAATGATTCATGTAATTTCATGTGTGCAGTGTCGAGTTAGTCTTATCATAGAAAATTTTATTCTCCACGTTTAACAAACGTGGTCATTCACCGACTACCGAGCAATAATTTTCATTTTGCACTCCATAAAAGGGGAGCTGTTTTATGTGGAGTTATCAGTGTCAGAGTGTCAAATCGAGTCACTGTAAAACTGAGATTGAAAATGTCATTCGGGTTGTGCGCTGGTTTTGCCGAGATGGTGTGCGCTCAACTGTTAAACTCGGCTAATCTATCAATTTCCCTTCCGCGGAGAACTACAGACGCTAGCTTTTCTTTACCTGAACACACACGTACGAAAATAACGTCGGCCCGTCCATATAAGAAAATGCGGATAGGTGTATCGCCAAAATAACGTGCGTCCAAAAAAAAATTGGTGCTGTCACCGTGAAAAAGTCACCCACACGCTCGCGCAACCATGCACGCATACGAGCATCGACACACGGCCGCGGAGCCAAACGAAGCGCACACAAACAGACACACACACACACACACACACACCCACCAACGCACACAAAATTCGCTCTCCGTGATTACGTTTCGGTCGGTATTTCGTAGGACGTGAGGAAAATTCTTGGCCGGATGCAACCAACTCCCGGTCCACAATTAGAAAATATCTCACCTCCTCGTCCTCGTCCCCCCCAAAAATTAATGATCGAGAGGAGCGGATGAATGGATGAAGAACGGGCGCACTTATGGACTTATGGCTGTCTTCTTGCTTTCGTATTTTCACACGCGACGGCACTACTTATCTCTCGGTGTCTTACCACGATCTCCTCTGTCGCTCGTCCCCTTTGCATACGATGCGGAAGAGTGCGATCAAAATTAATATTAAACCAACAAAGAGCGAATTAATTAGGCAGGAGTGGAAGAGTGTGGAAGAGCCGCGCTCGCTCTGAGGAACAAGACGCGTGCGTGTCTCAGCTGACCGAACGCCCGATACGGACTGACTATAACTGTAAACGACTACTTGTTGCGGTTATTCCCCTAGCCTCCCGCTCCTCATCCCTCCTCCGGGCGCCCTCACTCCCCCACCACCGCCCCCCGTAACGTTGCCGGCGTAGCCGCCGCGATACCCCCTCCGCGGCCTCGGGAATTATCGCCGTCTCGCTCCCTCGCTCGCCCGCTCGCCCAACGACATCGGGTTTGACTTTCTTGCGGCCGTCTTACGGCCACGTCTTCACTGTAGGAAGTAGGGGTGTAATGAACACGGCCAAGAATATTTCATTTTTTGTCAACAATCCGAAAAAGATTTCAAGACGCGATAATCAAACTCTTTTTTTTTTCCTTTTTTTCCTTTGTTTTTGGTTTTCTTTTTTTTCTCTTTTTTTTTTTGGTTTTTTTCTTTTTTTCTTTAGCCAATTCCCCGACCCCGACAATGGTAAGTGATAAACTTCCGTGGGTGATTCGATGGGCGGTTTGGCATTCGTTACATTTGCTCTGGACCAGATTAGCGCCTTTAAAGCTGCGATCAGCCAAATTAAATAATAACATTTCAGTTATTTATGACTTTTATAAATTACAAGGCGACGTTAATACCAAAATCCAAACCAAATAAAATTAATTAAATACGTATACATATATATATATATATATCTATATGTATGTGCCTATGAATTATGGCATTAGTGCTCTTGAATATAAACACACGTGTAATGATGCCATGGAAAAGGCATTTAATAATTAAATTTTATTATTTCTATTATCTGCCATAATTATGCTTTCCTATGTTGTGTTTGATAAGTCAGGGCGTGTTTTAACCGTAATGTTCCTGAATATTCCTCTCTTGTAATTATAAATTAAAGAATGCTTCTATTCAACAGCAATGATTTTAATTTTTAATTAAAAATTATTTTAAGCCAATATCAATCATGATTAAAAAACAAATTTTTGCGTTTTAAAAATGAGATTTTCGATCAATAATCACTGGAGAATTCGTAAATTCATTTTGAATAAATTTTGAATTGTCCGAAAGTAACTTTTTACTTATAAAAAATTTGATTTAAATTTCTTGATTCATTATGTCGACTGTTTGCTTTTACGAATCTTTATCGCATATTCTTTTACATACATACATTTATATTTTTATCGCTCAAAGTTTTTATATACTTCATGCAGTTGCGATAAATCTAGAGCAAAAATTGATAGTATTGAGCAAAATTTTTTTTAGACACTGCACGAAATTTTTGTTTACATTTAATCCAAGAAAAAATTGTCATACATAAGTTTCCTCTATGCATTGTGTATTATCTAAGAAAATTGTTATTGTAATTTTTTAAAGAAAATTCTAAAAGATTATTGGATAATTAGCATATTAAACTATTTCAATGAATGTTTCCGTACAGTTATGTATTAATAATAATTTTTTATTTGATCGATCCATAAATTTGCGAAAACAAAATAAAGTACTAAATTATCAATGTTAAAATTTTTAAGTCTATGAGTTGGCAACATTTTTACGTTTAGAATAGCGCTAGTTACAGCTTTGTTTTAGATTTATACAAAAATGTGCCTATTTAAATGTAAAATGTCTGCTAAATTAAGCTACAAGAGCATTAATATAAAATTACAATAACCCCATTATATAAAATGTATATTGTATTAACATAATTTATTTATTATCCAATTAGCAATAGTCTAATTTGTTTTATACGAATCAAATTTTTTGAAATAAATCTATTTCCATAATTATTTAATAAAATTTAATTCTATCAATTTTAATTATGGTAAGATATTTGAATTTCTAACTATATAGAAGATGATATTAGTTTAGTCTTCCTTTTCTGAAATAATTTTCTTTTAAAATTCTACTTTTAATTTATTTATTGAAAATATCTTAATAAATCTAGATTCATGAACAAAACACAAAACTCAATAACAAATAATTCTTCGAAAAAAACTGTTCAAATTAATTTTTTAAATTATTTTAGCTCTTCATGTGCTCTAGTGCTCAACAAACTGCAACTACACTTTTATATCGTGACACACTATAAACTTGAGGAACATAAACATTGTACTAATAAACTTACTGTTTATAAAAGTAAAATCTTGCAAGCAGTTTAATTACAATGGAATACAATATAATTGTAATGTTCTCTTTAACCAAAAAGTGCAGGTAAAGGTAACTGGGAAGAGGACAGGAGGAAAAAGTGCATAAAGTGCATAATGTTCGAGAGGTATATCAAATTTAGTAACAGAGAAGGAGATGAGAGGAGAGAATGAGTGAGTGCGACGGGAGTAGTGGAGAGCGGGGAGGAGGGGGAGGGTCGAGGAAGGGGGGGTGGGACGGGAGGGAAACAAATGTACAGAGGACAGCTATAGGAGGTGAATTACGAGAACGAGAAAGATCGAATATGGAAGGTCCCTCACTCTGTCGTTATCGTCCCGTTCCCTCTATGCCGCGGCGTTCCTTTAAACCAGTTTCATCGCCGTTACCTCCGGGTTCACCTGTACTATCCCTCTCTTTCTCTCTCCCCCCTCTTCCTCTGTCTCTCTCTCTCTCTCTCACTCGCTCGAATCTTCTGAGCAAGAACTCCGAGGAAGATGGCATTCCACCGTCGCGTTGTAGGAATGACTGTTCTCTTAATTCATAAATATCACGGCAAAAGCAAAAGTCTGCGGATTCTGAAAGGGAACTCGTAGTTTTCAGAATTACATCCCGTATTCACTATTTGATCCTCGAAGAAGAATTCCAGCTTTTTTCCTCGCGAGTTCAAGGATCAGCCGAGACAATAAAAGCAACCTCGATATTTATGAGCACTTAACAGACTAGTATCGATAAAGTGTGGATAATTTTACAGCTTCCGTTTGATTCAAGTCGATTATTCAGTACCATTCCTCGGCTCACTCCCGGAAGTTTGCATTTCTTGGGCCTCGTACTTGTCTGCATTAACTCACATATTAATAATAGGAAGCAAAAACTCGTCATTGCGGCCGGTAACTTAACTTAGGAGATTGCCTATCTGCTAAGAATTTCAGGGCTCAGCCTTAAGACCCCTACTGTTTCTCCCATATAACAATGACTTGCAAAACACGTTTAGCGCACAACACATTGAACACTTGTATGCGGATGATCTCTAGATATACGTGTAAACAATTTTCGTACGTCTGAGATAGGGTTTTTTAAATTTATTTCATGCAGGAAATGCGATGCATGCGTGGTCAGCGGGTGTGGCAAACTCGTTCGGTGTTGGTAAAACTCAGAAGGTAAACTGAGCTTCAAATTACTTCTTAATCTCTTGATAGAGTGAAATTTGTCAAGTTAAACCAAGGGAGTGCACTCGCATTTCTTTTCTTAACACTTTCTGAGCGCCCGAGATTCATTTTTAATTTGAAAATGATTTATTAAAAAAAGGAAGAGGCATCGCCCTGGCAACCCTAACAAATTATGCTGAGTGCACTCGAGATCTGCTTTCTGCTTTCTGCTTCATTTTTATTTATTTTTATTTTTCAAATTAAACAGCTATGAGAGTACAACGTGTATTAACCTTAATAATCCCTCACCTGAATTACCGATTACGCACACATCATCACTCTTTTTATGATCTATGTACTCGTCGGCAATGTTTTTAAAATTTTTTTATTAATACACACAAGTACATTTAAAACGGATAATAAATACATTATTCCTTTCAAAATCAACTTCAACTGTGTATTACAGCTATTAATTTACTATTGGCTTTGGCTATCTATACCGAGCCCCGATTTTTAATTCCTTTTTTAATGCTTATTTTTAGGATTTTTCAAAAAAAAAAATTCTCAAGTTTCATTCGTGCTTCATATCGTTCACTTATATTTGATGCATTAAATCAAAATATTCTACGCGAGACATGTAATCATTTATATAATGGATGATTGTGTATTTTGAGCATATAATTTTAGGATGTGGGTTTTAACTTTTATTTAATAAATATTATCCTTCATCTATTTCACATTATTTAATTTATGGAAATCAATTTTCTACTTCATAAACGATCATTATGTAATAAATTTGCAATTCTTTTCGACATATTTATATGATGTAACTATGATAGTTTTATATTTAAATATATTTTATCTCTGATGTATCAACATTTTTTAAGTCAAATAAATGTTTATCTATCTATCTTTCAACTCATGATTTTTCTTGTCGACTTATGGGTTGCCAGTTGTCGGCGTGTTTTTTCTACATTCATTCCCTTGTATATGGATTATTCAAAATATTCATATAGCATTTTGAGTAAAAAATTTTTGGTAAGACTGTGAAGTTAATACATTGTTGTCTAGACAAACTTGAATACGTTTATCTCTCCAGTAGAATTCTCTGTATTTATCGATGCTAATAAAATTTGATTTAATTATAGTATGTTAATTTTTCCGTATCTTTTTTTTTTGGTTTAAATTTTTACAGTTTTAGGATAGAATAAAATGTATTAGAATATATATATATATATATATAAGTAAATTAAATTACTTATAAATAGACATATATAAAATTAATAAAAATGATAACTATTAATAGGTATTGGTATTTAATATTATTTTTGTATTATTCAATTATATATCTATATATATATATATATATATATTATATATATAATGTTATCAAATTTAAATAATAAATCAATGCTTATGCAAATAAACTTATATTGCAATTCTTTTTTCACAGAAGTGAAAAATATATAATAATAGGAATACAATAAAAATATAATAGAAAAAAAAATTAAAAAATAATTTTAAAACTCAATTTTATGCAAATTTATATATTCACTTGGAATCTGAAAATAAAATAAAAATACAAATGACGCTGAAGTTAATTTAAAGATTTAATTTGTAAAACAGGTATACATATAAATTCATAATTTATATTGATATTTTGATAATTAAATGCATAAATAATGTGATAGATACATTATTGTCACTTATTTGAAACGCATTTCGACGAAAATTGTTTGATGTAAATATTATTTAAATTCTTCACCTTAATTTATCTTCATTTTTGAATTCATGAAAATATTTATTGAGAAACCTTTTTTCAGAAGTTGCGATGGAAAATATCTGTGACCTCGGATACAGATAACTCAGTTGAATTAGAGATGCATATAAAAATCATGGATAAATAAATCAAAGTTCGTTTATGTCGAGGATATTTTCAATAATGCACGACAACACTCGTATTTTACAATGTAGCGCATTAAAATTTTTATCGAAACTTAAGTATAGGGCTATTATTGCGCAACTCACCAATTCTGCACATGCAAGATTACAGCAATGTCGACTCGGAGTTACTGCCCAGATAATAACTTCTGTAGATGTAACAGGAGCAATTTTTTAGTTACGATGTGCCTTGCCAAGTGCAGAAGAGGAAGTGAGGAGAGAAAGAAATAGATCGCATTTATGAAAGAGCCGCAAGGAAAAAGAGCTTAGGATACCGGTGCTGGATGACGGATTGAGGTTGATATTTAAGCAGCCTTACTCTTAGCTCTCTCGGATTGAGTCTAAATTTTAATCGGCCGAGCTCAGGAAGACCGGCGAACGTGATCTATTTTGTTATCGCCGTGCTCTAAACCTAACTCAGAGTTTTAATAGGTACCGCTGATGACAACGTGCATTGTCGGGCGGATGGACCACAGATTCCATTTAGATCGGGCACGTTTGCAAACCTATCTCTTTCAATTTATTTTTACCATTATTGCGTGGCTACTGTTATCTATCGTACATTTATTAGTAATATGAGGAGAAGCCTACCCTACCCGTATGAGCTTACGAAAATACAATATTTCCGTGATTTTTTTCTTTTCTTTTTTTTCTTTTTTATTTAATTAGAGATTCATCATCTCATCGAAATACGAGGCTCGGCTAGAAACTCCACGGTAATAGTCGTTTTGGATTCACTTGATGCTTTTAATATAAATGAGATGGATTTGCCATTTTTCAGCTGCCTTCACGCGATCTTTATCAGCTGTAGCGAGTGGTAGGAAGAGGCACATACAGTCGTGAGAAGTGAAAAGAAAAATGTAGAATTTTTCTTCTGACAAGCAATAATAAAGTGTATGTTTACAGGAAACAAGTACACTCGTAAAAAAGCGCATTTTCTGATTTTCGAATTAAAAGTTTCATTCAAACGCCGATGCTACTAAATTCTTCGAGGGCTAATCCAACAGACAGACAAGACATTAATCCAAACACGTTTCTATCCACTTGTAATCAACGAGATAACGTTCTAATGAAGTTAGTGTGAATCTAAACGCTTTGTTTTAGATATCCGAGGACGATACGGTTGATAATACAGCAACAATGCCTCGTGACTCGTGTCTTATCCCGTGTCATCGCGGAAATCAAAGAGAGGAGGCCATTAAAAGTGCCGATGAAATTTCACCTCTGCTCTCTCTCTAACTTTTTACCGAATCCTCCATTAATCTCCTAGAAAAATGTACACTCCCCGATCCATTGTTTGCTGGATGGAGGGAGGCACGCGACTAACGGCCGTTTTTTCCCGACTTTTCAGCTCCCTTCCCATCATATTTATGGCCATTATGAATTTCTGAATGGCCGTCACGGAGAAAAGCGCGTGGGCGATTTTCCGGAGACCGCGCATCGCCTATGCTAATTCGCGCTGCAAAAAACCAAAATGCCGGGGAGCGCGCGATGCGTGCTCGAGCATTTGCACGTCGAGGAATTTTGCGAAATCGCAGCAAACGGTTTGGTTAATTGTATGCAAGTCCGGAATAATTGCGAGGAAAACATTGGGTGAGTTGCTCAGACTTCGACTGAATCACATGAATTGTCGTTGTTTTTGCAATTTAAGAATGTTTAGTCTTGAGCTTTGATATTTTGTAATGAATTTTCGCACCCAGAATCCGTATTGATTATCCGTACTTATATATTGTTGCACTGTAATTAATAAAAAATGTGGTACGATAAAATTTTGCATGTATTTAAACGTTGGTGTAATTTCAAATTTTCTTTTGTTTAAAATCATTTTGAAATATCTTTTGACGTATTGTATAAATTTAAGACATTACGTATATCAGTGTCGACATTTCCGAAAATATTTTAACAAAACACTGTGACAGTGTTTTTCATTCTCTAAACTCGCACAAGACTTCGTAGATAATCAGTTTTTATTTCACTACTTATTTAAATCCTTTTTATTCTAAATTCAAAAGTTTTTCAATTATATTCATTATAAACATTCTTTATAATAATTTTATTTATCAAAACCACTTGTATGTATTATATTTTACAATGAATTTTGTATAAGTAGTTTTTGAATAATTCTTATTTTTTAATTGGCTAATTCATTAGAAATGATATCTGTGTTTAAAAAGCGTTTAATTTATTTAAACTTCAACTCAATTCGAATAAAGATTGTAAAAAATTATGTATTAGAACTGTTATCAATAAGATCTAAAAGATGTGGAATCCAAATGGGTTGAAGTTGAATTTATTCGATACTTTTATTGCCTTAAAAGTGTTATTTTATAAAATATAATTACACTTTATACAGAATACATTAGGCTTTAAACTAATTAAGATCATGTTAATAACTTCTTTAATTCATAGATTTGAATTAATAGTTTAATTTATAAGTTAAAATAATTTGATATTGCGGTGCAATTTAAATCATTTATAACCCCTTTGCATTTTTTTTTTTTTGTTTTTAAACTTTAATCCTATGTACAAGGTTTATTAATAAGTAGCATATAAGCCAAACGAGTTTGAATTTAATTGGAGAAGAAATTCTGTGATAAATATTTAAATAAATCAGCCTTTTAAATGAATGACATTAGAGCATAGGAAGCAAGAATCTGATCATAGTTAAGACCAGATTATCGATGATAAATTTAGACCGAAAGTAGAATTGTAAAAACAAAAAAAGAGTTAATCCGATCAATCTTCACTTCCTTAAATCAAATTCAAGTAGTTAATATCGGAGGGAAAAACATTAATTGTCTTGGTGACATGCAATGCGATACAATTGCATGTTTATACTAAAAAAGGTCTGTTGATTGGTAGTATTTTATGGATTTCTTATAAAATTTCTTGCAAACCGTTTTCCAAAGATCAGCGTATGATTTTTCAACAGGTTTCGGCTCGAGGCAAACTCTTAAATCTTCACTATCAATTTCATTTTTCCCCTATTATGTTTGATCAGCGACACCGCGATTACTATTTGTTTGAAAATGATAGTCCTCTCTCTTTGAAAGTGAATACTTTTACGGAAAAAATCACCTAATATCCCATTTATGAAATCTTCTATATCATATGCGCATTAAGAATAATTGATTAAAATTGCGTCTGCTTAATGAATGAAACAATCATTAGGAGAGAAAGTGAAAATATTCAATATTGAAGCTTAACTGTAAATTTGATCGTTTCTCTTGCAGTACACTCAAATATTCTAAAAAATAATAAGAAAATGCATTTGAAATTCATGCAACTATTTCAAAATACTAACCTACTTCTGCGTAGAAAATTATAAAGTCACAATGGTAATCCCGGTGCTTTTCATTTTTATTACAATACTTCCTTCAATAACATCGTTTATTCTCTAGCAGTCTTTTGATCTAATATAATGACTTTATTAAGCATGGAATATGCATAATAAAAGCAATTATTAAATCTAATAAAATAATTTTTTTCTAGAAATTAATACACGATTATTTGAAATTTAAAATGTTAATTAAAATTAAATTTATTCTAATGCCAAACATTTATATAGCATGAAATATTTTTATTATTTTAATATTATGTTTTTATTTATAAATTTCTAACCTGTTAATGGAAAAATTAATAACAAATGTTAATGATTAATTTAATTATCAAAAATATGATAAGAATTTAAAGCTACGAAAAAATAAAATTAAAATAAAAGTTTATATTTCTTTCTTAAAATAGTATTCTTCTATTTTAGATTTTATTATTTTATTATTCACGAATTTATTTAACTACTTATAAACTGCACATACATAAAAAAAAGCTCTTAAATCTCGATATAATTTAAGCTATTTTTTAATGGTTATAGACATTTTCAGAGAAAAAGAATTTTTAACTATTTATTACATAAAATATATATTTTATTACATTAGTATTCATCTTTAAGAATATAAAATCATATTGACGATTGTGTGATTTGCAGAAAAATTAAGATGATTTTTGACTTATGTAGGCATGAAAAGATTTTATGCGACTGTTGTATTTAAGAATATCAAAAGGCAGTTTTTGATATTTTACGTTGAATGAATTATACAATGACATTTATGTATCTTAAAATTGAGTGGTGTAATGAAAGCGCTTTAATATGAATTAACATAAATATTACCATTGGTTGTTACTTAGTGGTCTAAAATTTAGTCAGCCAGATTTTTTATATTTCTACTTGGTTTTATAGTTTTGGTCAAAGTCTTTACCTATGTGAAGAAGATTGTCAGTAAATTGACTGCAAATAAAAAAGTCCTAAGAATATTTGAATATGCGAGAATAAAAAATTCGAACATAAAAATTCAAAAATAATTTTTGTTTTTGAAGATTATAGTACGAAAGTATGTTACCGTTATACTTTATTGTTCTAAAGGAAGATATTTTAATATTGATACTTGTTCATCTATTTTTATTTCTTAATTCATTAAAGAAAAAAAGAAGATAGAACGAAAGAGAGGGAGAGAGTATGAGTGTGAGAACATTAATAGAAAGTGAAAGATTCGGTGAAGGTAGCAAATAATTGCACATATCAAGAAGCCGTAATTATCAAGTTTCGACACTGATGAATACCTGTTCAAGCACTGAATATAATTTTAAATAAAAAGAAGAGGGAAGAATTTAACTATGAAAAAGTGAGATACATGATTCTATATTGAAATGGATAATGTATAATAGATAATAATATAATAGATAATAGTATAATTAAAATATGTTTATTATTCATGAACATACATACATATTATGATTTAAAATTTATTATAATCACTTGACTTTACTGTCTTAATAGTCGATTGATACAGTATTTGAATTTATTTTGTTTAAAAAACGTTTCAAGTTTTTATTCCTTAAGTGGTATATCTTAAATTAAAGGATTAACATAATAATTGAATTCTGTCAAACAATTCCTTAAATTTGTAGTGTAATTACAAGTATTTTTTCAATTCTAGATAATGAGCATTTTTCAACTTCTTGTATGATTAAAAAATGAATCTATATTTAACATGTGTAATAAATTTTAAACAATATACATAAATATTTTCTTTTATTATGAGAAAATTCATATATTTTGTATTTTAAAACCAAGCATAGCATACTTCTAATATGCACGAATAAAGTAAAGTTATAGATACTAGCGGTTTATTTAGAACTTTATTATCGTTGAATAATTACGATAATTAACCAATAGCCAGTATGCACGATTAAATCTAATAGCGCTTTAAATTAATAGTAAAGCAACATTTTTATGTTAAGGACATTTGAGATTTATAAATATCAATATTATATAATGTAATGAATTTTTATTTTTGTTAATTTTTTTCTCGTAAATAACTTCTATTGTTTTGACTTTTTTAAAATTACTTTAAACGAATTTGGTTCACGTACATTTAACAGAGAAATTGGAGAATAAAAGAAGGTATGCACCTATCAAGTTTCTGATGAACCTCGTGTAATTCCTTATTTTTTATGAAAAATGTGAGAGCAATATGTTAAGAACATACTTTTTTTTTTAATAAAAGTTGGTATGAGTCATATAGTGATGTATAAAAGTAGGCTCTTACTTTCTCATGAATGTATATTAAAAGAAGCTTTAAAAAACAAGACGGTCATTCAATCTTCACCTTCTACTTTGTCCGATAAAAAAGTTACATGTACATATTTTTAAATATTTTGCCGAAAATAATATTTACTGCATTCTTAAATAAATTTTAAGTAACGATTTTATGTCGATCTGCTGATGATTGTTCTTATATGTATTAATAATATTAGCGAGCATTTATTAATAACTCTGTTTTTCATACCTGGAACTTCATATTTTTTAATCATCAAGATTTTAAGATATGTTAATTATTTTAATAATAATCCATAAAGTCAGTAAAAAAAAGGTGGAAAAAATTATTGTCGATAAAATAATAACTAAACTGATTCATAAAAAAATAAAAATTACGTGATAGAATAATGAATTATGCTGGAGTCTATCAATGCTAAAACATGAATATTTAATTACTGTTAAAAATATTACATTTCAATTATAAATATTAAAAAAAGTTGTTTATATGTACTTCTAATGTTAATAAATTGCCTTTAAATATGCATGTATAAATATCGAATAAAAATATTTAATGATTTATAAAATTTACGTTGAGAAAAAAAAAATTTGGAATAAACTTAGTTTAAACATTATAATGTCATTTATGATTTTATATTGTAATAATCAAATGATAAAAAATTCAATTTCTAATTTTTAATTATAAAATTAAATAAAACTTGAACTATTAAATAATAATTCTGTTCAAAAAAAAATTTGTCCCATGTTTGTATAGATAAAATGATAATTTTTTCAACTATTATTTGAAATTTTAATACCTAATAATTTCTAGTTGGAATAGCAATTGTTCATTAGTTAAACATTATGGAGATTATAGTTGATACTGAAGGCTAAACTTTGGACTTAAAATTGTACCTCCTGACTAAATTATTATCTATAATTTCAATACAAGGGTGTATTTTGTGAAAATTTAAAAATTTATTCGTCATATATGATAAAAGCTTTTGAACAAGCAAAATTGTCTTGTAATCCTGACATAATCCTCGTCCATCAAATCATAAAACTTATACTTTCAGAAACATTGCACAATTGACTGCAAGTAAATATCACACCCACATAATAATATGCTGTCTAATTCTGAAAAAAAGTAGTTAACCATGTTACAAAAAAGCATCAAAAATGAAATATCGAGTAGTCGTTTGTACGTTGTTTACGTTTTTAATATATTTAAGTTTATGTGACTGTGATTTTTTACACAGTGATTCAGAGGGGACACGAGTTGCAATCGGATCAAAATGATCTTATCGATCTAATTTCATTGTTGACGACACCGCATAAAAGAGGAGTAAAGAAAAACGAGTACAAAAAACAAACTATAAAATATAAGTGGTGTTGGTGCTGTTTTATGTCGCCCATGTACTCATATGTTCTCTTATGAGTTTTTACAGATTTTTCTTTTCTTATAGTTAAACCATTTTATTGGTTTCTGTTGACAAGAGATATCTGGTGTGGGTATCGCAATAATGGTTAACGATTTTTTTGTAACATCTAATATCATGGTATGCCTCTCCATCTGCAGTATCCAATTATATCGTAATAAAATAACATTAATGTTTATTTATAAAATATGCTAAAATCCAGTGGTATTATATAAACTTTACACACTCATGAATAATAACTGAAATACAGCTTATTTTTTATATCTATAAAGCGTGAAAATGTGAATTCACAGAATGATTAAATGCTTTTATACTTAAAACGAAGAGGAATTATAATAAGTTTGATTAGACGATAAGGGAAATTAGATATTTCTTTTAGATTTTTATGAAGAAATGATGTATAATTTTTAATATAAAATCCCTATACTTTTTGCTTTATTATAATAACTAAGGTTGGCAGAGTGACGAAATGACTGTACTTTGGTAAATGATTAATAAACGAAGAGAGTCGAAAATAAATTATATATATTTTCGATTTCATTGGGTAGAAGACCATAGGCATAACATAATTATTCATTGTAGAACATGTTTTCAATTTTTTACAAATGTTAATGACAGATATGAGTATAATAATTTCATGTAAATAAATTTTAATTCCTTTCAGACATTTAAAAATAATAAAACAAGTTATATCATAAACGAATAATTGATTGATTTTGATTTGAAATCGATATGTATTTTTTGAAAAGCCAGATCCGCAGACGAATAAAAGTGAATAAATAATCCCTCGCAAAACCTCAAAACCTCGGTAGTTGGCTCATTGATATAAGATAAAGCGTTCTGTAATCAGTATCTAATTGTTCGCGAGCGTGAATTAAACGCACACACGTACGCGCGCGCGCGCACACGTGTGCGTAAACCGCGATCGTGTTTCGAGAAAGTCTTTGAAAGGCGAAGTTTCGCTGGGCATCGAAATACATGTGTACCGATATCCACACACTCGTGCACATCGATACATATTTGTGCATTGAGCAACGTCCTAATACGATTAACGGTGATATGTTCGCTCTCGCGCAGCAGGTGCATCTGAATTCAACTCTCGATAGAGAGAAAACCGGGCGTCCCAGACAACTCGGCATTTCTGCCCCAGCATTTCTCTCTCTCTCTCTCTCTCTCTCTCTCTCTCCGATCTCACGAGAGCTATGGTCACCCATACCACCGCGTTTCAGTCTTCCTAACCGTGCATGTGTGTGCGTCGCTCTACGGGTGTCGGATGGAGAAAAAAACGAGATTGTTTAAATTTCATAGGTTCCCAACGCGAGACCCGAGAGCGATGAGAAAACAGATAAATCCTCTTTGTTTTTTCTAGTGCATATCGCACAGGTGTAATTAGCGTGAAACTTTCGGTCGATCTTCTATGTGACGCTGAACTTGACTGCTCTTGCTGCTGCTACTGATACATTGTGATTGGCTACAAAATTTAATGACAAGTCTTTTTATCAAGATTCTCCAACTAAGGCGATCTTTCTTTCTTTCTCGTATTATTGGCCACTCATTTTCTCTACCGTAAATTACTGTAACTGAATTGCTCTACGTGAATCCATTCTGTCAACTTATCCTATTATTGATTAATTTACCTTCCTCCACACCTGGAGTCTTTTAAATAAGACAGAAAAAAAAATTTTTTGGTCAACTCTTGTAATTGAGCTTATGCAATCGTTCCACTAAAAATTTCCTAATTACCTGAATTGTAAATACTTTGGTGCTAAGTACAGCCTTGTCCTAATCAAAAACTCGTTTAAAGGTTGATCGCTATCACTTTTTTCCACCTTCTCTCTCTCTCTCTCTCTCTCTCTCTTATGGAAATTGCACTCCATTTATTCGGTAGATGTGTACGGCTAAAAAAACCTACCATAGAGGAAGAATGAGGGGGGGGGGCATGTAGTTGGAGAAATTTCGGAGAACACTACTACGGAACGCGAATTACAGATATTACAGATTAAAGATAATTAGAGCCTCGGACAGGCGGTGCCATTCCATTCATTCACATGGTTCTCATATTCGTGCGCATAATAACAACGGTAAAAGCCTCTCTCTCTCTCTCTCTCTTTATCTGTCTGTCTCTCTCTCTCTCTCTCTCTCTCTCTCTCTGCTTCTTTTTCTCTCCTTACCTCTCCATCACTAGATAATGACAATTTTATCACCATTTGCGATCTTCCTTCTGATTTCTTTCTGCTCAATATACAACTTCATCTACATATTGCGCATTTGTTAAAGTCATTCGTCTTGTTATGTACGCAGATAAATTAAATAAATTTCCCTAATTAATAATAATATTTGCTTAAACATACTTTTATACTTTTTGCCACAATATTATCAAAATTTAGTAGTTGAAAAAAGCCTGCTTACGTATATTTAAATTTTTTCAATTCTCACTAAATTATTAGATGCTTTCTTGAAATACGACTTTAGTTTTTGCTTTATCAAAGATTGTGAGATATTTTCTGTATTTTAATCAAATCAGATAGAAATATTGATTGATTTCAACTGTTTATGAATAGAACAACATAGTGTATGCGGAATGTAGTATTTAAATCACTTTAATACAAAACCGTAAACCAAGAACGAAAATGAAAAATGTAAAATTCTCTTGTCAGATTATCAAATGCTAAATATTCAGGAATATAAAATATTTATAACTTGCCATTTTACGTAAATGCAATTTTATATATTGAATTTTCATAATTTCGAAATATTTATCTATACGTGGTCAAAAATTAATTTATAACAAAAAACTTACACTTAATTAATTTGATTTATAACTATGCAGATATCGATGAATTTAATATTTTTGTTTTTAATTATGTTTTTACTGGAAATCCATATTATTAATAAAATTGATTAGTCGAACAGAATTCAGAAATGTAATTCATAACGATATTCTCAACATCAAAATGTAATTGATAAGTTATTTTTATAAAATTTTTATTTCTATAATCTAAATCTATTAATATAAAATGGAGCAAAGTATGATTTTAATAAATGCTAAGAAGATATGTGAAACGGTTATATGCTAAAAAATTTATAGTAAATTAAAAGAATTTAACTTTAATGATTATACCGCTGGAAATATAAATATTTTTAATTATTAAATAGTAAAAGAATTTGAATAAAAAAAATTTAATTTAATTTCAACAAGATTTTAAGCTTTTATAAAATTATTTTATTTTATTACAAATTTAAATTTATACATAAATAATAATTTATAACAAATATTTTGCATAAAGCCGCAATCATTTACCTTAATTTAAATAATTATAAAATCTCTTATTGTCGGTATTACAGCATGAACATAAATTGGATCTGTATGTACTTATTACGTAAATTAGATTTTGAGCGAAAGATCATTTAGGCGATGATAGTATACATATATTTCGAATTATTATGATAGTTTGGTAAATATTTTAAAATAAAAGTGATCATGAAAAGGATTTCCAACACAAGCTTCGTGTTAAAATTTTAATTTATATAAGATGATTATTTCTTATCATATATTAATATGAATTTTCTACAACCTTTTCAGTAATTTTAGTTTATTATTACTGTATTTCGCCATTTTACATCAGCTTAATTATAATCTTTAATTCAAACAAATTTACCTATATACATTATTCCTTAGTTTATTTTATTTCAGCACGTCTTTATGAACGTTTTGAAGGAGAATAAAATTTACCTGATTAGAGTTTTATAACGTTTTCAAAGTCTTAAGTACATATTTCGTATTAAAAAATTTGAAATATTTGTTCAAGTGTTTCAAAGATGATGCTACATCGTAGTTTGAATATCGTCGTTTATTTTTGTGGATAAATTCGTATAAAACGTAGTTATGGATGAGCGTATAAAATATCTTATTAGAGACATTATTTATTTATAATATAAAATTTTTTTTTTTTTTTTTTTTTTGATATAATCGAGAGATTTTTTTTATTATAGTATACAATACGGCGTTAACAATGAGAGAGTAAATACACGTGTAGATAAAAACCCAGAGTAAATTATGTAACAATGTACACGAGTGTTATCAAACATTATATTTTAAGATACAATATATACATATGTAATGAATTAACAAAAAACAATATTTAAATTGATAGTTGAAAAAAATGGTAATAACAACGAAAAGCAAAAACAAAAAATGTCATCTAGTTGCAGACGTAAGGATGGATGGGAATTTCGCGATTTAAAAATTGCAATCGATAAATATAATTTATTGGTTATTTATTGGCCGAGAGATCGCACTGGCTAGGATCGATTTTTACCGAAAAATCCCATCGTCATGGCTTTATTGATAAATGAAAAACGAATCTTGCTTAAATTATATTAATTGCAGAAAAATGTCCCCCCCTTTGGGTGGCGCTCGCGCTCGCACTCGCACTCGCACTCGTGTTGCCCGATTAAAAATCGACAGAGCGCGCGATCAGCCGAGTCGAGATTAGACGAGGAAAATAATGTCGGAGGAAAAATGGTGAAAAGCGGTCTCGGAGTCGGAGCGAACGCCGCCAACCGACGACGACTTTATCGGCAACGGTTGACAAGTGTCGCACATCCGCGGCTGCGTTTCCATTTGTTTCATTTGCGCTCTTTGTCAAACACACCATTCGTATCACTCGCGTCGCCCGTACTCCACGACTGTCACGGCCCACGAGAGCAGGAAGTCGACTCGCGAGCTCTTACGTAAATCCTAATGACTCCTACTCGTCGGGCTCGAGATCGCAAAGGAGCCCCGGTGGTGCGCGGATGAGCGAATTTCGATCTGTTGGAGCTGTTGGGAGGAGGGAAAATTATTGTCAGACGTCCTCGGATGAGGATTGATGACGGTGAAAAATGCCAATCGGTTCCGACGCCGAGCACCGATTGATTGATAACGATTGCGCTAATTGCGGAACTGATCTCGCGTGTACGCTGATTTCTTTTATGTAACCGGGGAGTCGCTCGGGTTCATCTGCGGCCTTTGTTTCGCGAGTACGTCACTCGAGCTTGTCTAGGTGCTTTTGTCGCGAAATCTTCGGCTCTTCCATTCAAATTAGCGCATTCAATCCGACCTCTACAATACGCAATGCAATACGTGTGCACTGGGACGGGAAATATATTATTTATTATTCAGTAATTAGCTATTAATACAAATTGTTTAATTTGAATATTAAATTATGCAAATTTGACAATGTTTGTTTACTTCGGAAAAATAAATAATGTGATAATTGCGTGCAACGATGATAATTACTCTGCAACAATAAAAATTTATTTAGTACAGAGAAAGTTTAAGCGTAAAGCAATTCGCTGTCTTTTCAACCTAAAATTATTCAAATATATGTACTGCTTTCTCTTATTTTTCTGTAAACATTTGGTAATCGCAAATGTACTGTGTTATTAAACGTCACTCAAAATTCTCGCAAACTCAAAACTCTTAAAATCTCTAATTTAAATGATTTAGAAGAAAAAACAAATGTACAAGATGAACACTCGGTGTGTGTGTGTGTGTGTGTGTGCGTTGTGAAACGATTGATACAAGTAGATCATTGTGGAGCATTACACAAATTGCGCAATTCATTTTTATTAATGCCACGCATTACACTTTGGTTTCAAATTAAACATATAGTTAAACGGACAACACTAGCGTGTCCCAATGTGGGGCACGGATCTTTTCAGTAAATGGTAACGAAAAAAAAGCGGTCTTTACATCGATTAGAGCCGCGTTCAAGTGTCAAAATTTAAAGGAAATGAAAAATTAAGAAAGAGAGAGAGAGAGAGAGAGAAGCCGCCGCTTTCAAAATCATTCACGTCAGAGCTCATCAAGCTCCGTATCTCCCGGCAAATCATTAATAATAGTAAATAGGTGTGCATAATGAGCCGGAGGAAAAAATCAAAAATCACCGCTCGAGAAATCGGATTCCGAAAAGCATTTTTCGCGGGGGGTGCAAAGGGGGTGGCACAGTACCCCCACCCCCGCCATCCGGGAGTACAGTAAACGCCGAAAGCCGTTTTCCGGGCTTGTGCAATGACCCGATTATTAGCGCCGAGAGGCTCAGTCGGATAAAACCTCGGGTGCTACGCGGTGGTAAGCCTCGGGTACGGAGCCAACGCTCGCCGCCGCTCTCAGACCGTACGAACAACGGTTCTGGCATTCCTCGCCGGCTGATTCAGCAATACTGTCCGCGTCCTTTGACTTGGACGAGCGGCAGGAGGGGGAGAGACCGAGAGAGAGCGAGGGGCGGGAGGGGGGGAGAGTACCTAGTTGTTGTATAGGTAGCCGGGATTCTCTTTGCCGCTTGAAATATAGGATTGCAGTATATATTAGTTGCGCCCGCCTACGGGTCAAGGCCTTTCGCAGTTCTCCGAGCGCTCTCTCCTCTCCTTCCTCCTCCTCCTCCTCCGCCACCTTATTCTCTTTTTTGAATCGTTGCTCTGTCTAGAGAAGAGCTTCGACACCCGCGCTTTTTACGCCCTCCCTCCCTCCCTCCCATCCCGGCCCATCCTCCCCCGCCGCCCCACTTGTTTCGGTCAAATTGCTTTCTTTTTTGCCTTTTCCCTTGGGGACTCTTTGCTGCGCATTCCCGATTACCCAGAAGCATTAATTCAATTTCGTTTCGTGTACCATCCTTTGATCTGTCAACTCCATTTACTTTAATTATTTATGCGTTTATACTAATACAGCCATTACGCTGCTGTAACAGTGGCATTGAAATGAAAAAGTGTTATCATTTTAATGGTCATGAATACTTACATGGAGGAAAAAACATTTGCAACTCTGAAATATCTAGCAAAACAATTATGCTAATCGTCTGGTTGAATAATAGATAATGGATAAATAGAAAGTTTTTCTTTTTTTATTTTTTTTTCTCTTTTTTTTTTTTTTCTTTTTTTTAAATTGATTTAAGCGTTCTTGAAAATAATAGGTGCAGTGATTAATGTCATACCCGGGCATTTTTTTCTCTTTGTTTATAAAACAATAATTTTGTTTAATTGTAGCGCAAATTATCGAAAATTTTAATTAAGAATATGCAAATTGTCATTTTATAATCTCCTCCGAATAATACGCCATTACACTCTTTGTTTAATTTAAAAAAACATTGAAAATAAATTTCATGCTTTTGCCTTACAATTAATTTAGTTCATAATTTTCCTATTAAGTTGTAAAATTACAATTTATATCGAGTCTTAAAGATCACTTTAATAATTTTATAATTATTTACGCCACGTTTTTCATGCTTGCTCTTCCAGCTGCGTAAAAACTACATAACGAATTACAAAAAAACATGTGTAAATTATTATTTTGAAATAAATTAAAATCATATAATAATTAAAGTTTGTATGTTAAAATGTTTGGCAATTGTCATGATGTTAATTTAATTTCTGACGTCGTATTACTAATTAACTTTAGTCACGTTATATTCCATTATATTTTTTCACAGTATGCGTTATTAAAAGCTCTAGCTTATTAGAATTTAAATTATCTATTATAAAAGTCATTTTTTTTAAAAAAACACGTTAAAAAAGATGAATTTATTTGCTTTAATTACAATTTTATTTTTATTTTCATTATTTTCATTATCTCCACTAGGATCTATAAATTAGTATTGAGCAATCTTTTATACATTAAATTAACTAAAATTTGTTGACAATTTATTTATTTTTCAATTCACTTGAAATAATTCGAGAAAAAACTCAAGTAAATTTTCAGAAAAATTATATAATGGAAATGAATTTACAATTAGCTGCAATGGTAAATTTATTTTTATTCTTAAACGGTGTGAAAATGTAGTCATTATTTACAAATTTTATAAATTCAAAAAATAACAATTGTACAGAATTCGGAAACAAGATAAACTACAATTATTTTGCATATTAATCTAGATAAACCGAGGAGTACGAATAAAATTTAGATTTTTTTCCTCTGTTTTCGAATCATCTGACGCATCGACTTTTCCCCTATGTTTTTATATTTCCGCTCTCTTCCTTTGTGTGGCATCTTTGTCTATGACTTATAATCTTTTTAAAGTACTTTCACGCGCTCTAATTAACGCCAAACACAAAACATGAACTTGTGTGCAGGAATGTGGAAACCAAAGTGTTTTAAGGATGTTCCATTTCAAGATTAATTACTATTTTTTATTTCATTTTTAAATAAATAGTGTAATTATTAATGAGTTGTATTATCCGCGATCTTTCTAATTTGATTTTTCACTTTTCTTGGTTAATATTTAGAGTACCTAAAAATGCGAATATAAAATACATCATAGCAATATGTAAAGAAATTTTCTATTTAAATTCAATTTTGTTACTTTCACAGCTAATGCATTTATGTCGAACTCATTTTCCTAGCTTTTGAAGGCGTTTTGTCGATGTTTTTTTAGGTTTCGTTAGCTTTTTGCGTTGCTTTATTTTTTACGTAAAGCTCATTAATTATCGCTGCAATATACGAAAGTATATTTTTTTCAGCTTTGTTTAAAAGTCGTGGTTCGTTTCGTATAAAAAGTGCAATAAAAAAATTTTGCGCTTTTTTGCTTTTAAAAATTATCACCTCGTGTTTACACCATCGTAAATATTTTCAATCAGGAAGTATTAGGCGCTATTCTCATTACAATTTACGCTTAAAAATCTCTCCGGATAATAATGGGATAGCGAACGTATCAAACGCTAAAGCTCCCATCGAGGCAATCGAGTCAAATATAGGTTACGTTATTTTCAATTTAGTTTAAACAACGAAATTATCTGTGTGTCTTGGCTCGTGAGAAAAAACTTGCCAATTCAACTGGAGAAATTTCTTCTCAACTATAGAGAACAAATTGGAAACTCGGCAATACTTTACTCCACGTCTGTTTATTGGGAATCAATATATTACCGAGTTGGCTTTTTTGCGTTCATCAATAGAGATTTATAGAGTCCTGACCTTTCACGCTTTTGTTCATGACGTGTAATTATTGCACCTATATTAGCCGGTTGGGAATTATTTGACACTTCTCCGCGGTAAGTACATGTACGTACAATTACGAGTATTCGTTTATAGAAAGTCTACCGCGTCGTGTCATACGCACGTTAATTTACCGATGATTTATTAACGGGTGCACGAACTTTCCATTCGGTTGGCATTTTCCGAACTCATAACTGTCCTTTTCTTCTTCATTTTTCTCCGCAATATTATTATGCTATCCGTATTTACCGGACTTCATTATTTATAACGTGAAGTATATTCGCACTCAATGTGATGATGTGTTATTATATGGTAAACAAAATTTATATCCCTCTTTATGTGTTCGCCTTTGTGTATTCACTTTGTTTATGTATTAATTTTTAACCTTACCTTTGTGCATAATTTTAATTTACCCAAAGAGAATAATAATATTCAACATAATATATAAATGCATGCATGAATTGACGGTCAATTAAGACTTTGTTCTCAATCGAATATTGTAATCGCGACTCTAACTTCGAACGTATAATTCCAACTTTTTTACATTAGACATACAGATTACATACATTTTCAAATTATTCTAAAAATTATTATCAAAACGTATTTTTTGTCAGGTGTACTCGATGGCTAGTAAAAATTATACTTAAAAATTTCATTGGATTTATATTTTATCCATCTTACTTGAATAGTCATTTGTTATTGTCAATCAACAATTATTGAGCATCAAATTTGCTGGAAAATTGGCTGCTTGTTACTTGGATCATTTTTTAAATATGTCTGCAACTTTCGATCATTGGGATTAATGAGTTACCTGGATGGAATTTTGTAAAAAAAAATTTAATTATACAGCCGAAACATACCACCGCTTTAGTTTAATTCGCAAGATGAAGGTTAATTTTTTTAATTAAAAAATATCTGATCAATCACCATCTCTACAAAATTACGCGTTACTTAAAAACAATTGAATTTAATTCTTGATATTAATTTTCACACATAAAGAAGACAAGTGTTTAATATTTAATTTAAAAAAAAAAAAAAAAAAAATACTAAATGTATCGTATTCTATTACAACTAAAATAAAAATACATGTTCAAAAGTAATTTAAATAAAAGAAAATAAAATTTTTGTACTGAATTTAATTTGCATTTAATTTTAGCTTACGATAGGACGAGAGGATTTTCAAGCGTAATTTAAAATATTAAACTTTATTCTTTCTAAATCACTTATTTAAGTAGTCAGAAAATTTTATTGTACACAAATAATAAGCTTCTTCAAGGCGTTTGGATTTGATTAAGTAATGATGATTCTTTTTTTCTTTTTTCTTTTTAATAATATTTAAATTTATATTTAGACATAATTCTGTAATACCGGGAGGCTTAAAATTTAGAAAAGTGCACTATTAATGATACCGTATTCCGCATTAATTGAGTAGAATTTTCCAAGCGTTATTCTCCGATTGTATAATATTTGTATTTACCATAAATGCAGGCCGTAATAACTTTAATAATTATGTTTGAGTATGGAATCTGCCAGATAGTTCGAAGATAAAAGTAATTGAGTGGATGAAGTTAAGCACTCTTAAAACTTCTTCCCACCTTTTATCGCGCGCCGTTCGTGTTGAAAGTATTTTACGTAAAGATAAAATATTTAGTTGTTGTATCGATGCAAATGCACAAGGCACAATTTTGCAAAATATACATTATTCTCGGTGGAAATAGTTGTGAAAGTTGATTAAATAACATGAAATTAATATTTTAGCACATGGCTGTTTTGTGGCGGTATTCGCGCATGCTTGCGAGGATGGGAGATCACCGGGAGTCGCTCGCCTCGCAGATGCTGTAATAAACGTCGGCGTTTGCCTCGATATTCCAAATGCCATTCTTCGCGCCAAAACGAAAGCAAAAAAGTCACAGACGGAAGGCCGTCGCGGGTTAGAGAGAGATTTTTCATGAAAATCGCCGATAAATCATTCCGAGCAGAGGAGAAAGATCCGGCGGCAGCTCCGCAATATCAATCCTATCTCCGATGGCTGTGATCAGCTGTTGGCTACGATCTCCGGGTGGAAAAATCCTTAAAAAAAAAAAAGGCATTCACACCTAGGGAAAGTAGTAAGAGCGGTCGCGGGAAGAAAATCGCCGCTGGGCCGTGGCGTGTGTGATGAGGGACCTAGTGAGAGGAACTAATTTTCATCTCGGGGACGGGGACGTATGGGAACTGTGGTCCAGCGCAGAATCCTACCTTAATGTCCACGGGTCGAGATGCGCATCAAGGCCTACCCCGACATTCTTTCGCACCATTAAGGGACAGTTTTCATTTTTCTTCTTTTTGCGCTTGAGCATCGTCCTACATAACGAGGGCGACTTCTTTCGCTGAATACGGGCTCCATAAACCTACTTCCGGTTCATCGAAAAGTATAATTGGGCGGCTTTCTTGCTTTAACGAGGCCATGTGTATAACAATTTTAATGAAGGCTAATGTCAGATGACTGTATTTGCTTTGCTATCTTATCGGAATATTTGTACGCATTGAATTTTAATGCTACATTTTCATTTTGAATTTTGGCAATGCGAAGACTCTTCTTGTTACACTTCTTCTTTACATTACTCTTTTCAATTGTTTCTCTTACTGAAATATAAAAAGAAAAGTTTTACAAGCGATTAAGTGTATTTTTAAAAATTCAAATACAATATATTTATAGCTGGGTTGTTTGCGTTCAGTTATATTTAAAGTAAAGATTATTTTGATAACAATTTTATAATTTTATTTTTAATCTAGAAGTTCGTACAAGGGTTATACAATACGAGCTTTTTTATTTTTGGAACATTATAAAGATAACGATGGAGGAATTACTTCGAATTACTTCAAAGTATTAAAAGTATTACGAGTGAAACATAATGTTCGGGTCCTTTACTAGACATAAAAAATATTAATATTTTTTTCGAAATTTATTTTAAACAATATCGATTATATATATGTATATATATATATATATATATAATTTTTTGAACTTTATGTAAATAATTTTGATGTGCAATAAATTATAAAACATCTAATCAATTCCATTAATATTTGATTTTTTAATATTTTTAGTTTATTTTTCATAACATTTTTATTATTCCTTGGAAAATGTTTTTCGTAATAATAAATACGTTATTTCGAAATTCTTTTTGAAATTAAATTAAAAAATATAATACAGTAATAGACTGAATATCATTAAGTATTTACTACGTACATATGAATTTATAACTGACATAATCGGATATAATAATAATTTGTAATACTTAAAAATTTTTTTGAATGAAAAAAATATAATTTTTAATACAAATTACTTTCGTTTACTTACAAAAGTATTTATATAATATTAAAATATGACATCTTAAAAGCTGTTAGAATAATGCGTATTACTTGTTAAATCATGTTAAATTTCAGTCATTTAAATATATTAATATTTCATACATCTTATTGAAAGTACCCGATCCAATATTTAAATATGGAAGATTATAAATAATTAATTTCAAATTCATTAATGAAATATAAATATTAATTAACCTATATCTACATATTACTTCAGGTTTCACGTCACAAGTATTTTTCAAATTAATAAATTTATCAGATGAAATAAAACAAATTAACAAAAAAATTTAATTGAATTCAATTCTACACTTCTTAAAATATTGGTTTTATATTTCTATTTAAAATACAAATATTGAATTTATATTTTTATATAAACGACAAATAAATCTTTTTTGTACTTTTAAACGTTAATTATTATACTTTTAATAAATATGAATATCAATCGCTCCATCCCTGAAAATGATTTCTTAAGCTACAATTTAAAAGATAAAATCAAATAATGAGCAAAAATATGATTTTTTTTTATGAATGATGGAAGATAAATGAAATTTAATTATAAAAAATCAAAATTTTTTACTTTTTATAATATTTAATATAAATTAACTATGATTCTATTATATTTAAATTTTTTGATAGGAGTAAAAATAAGAAATAAAATATCTAATATTTTATTAATAGTATTTCTGAATCGAGTGTAATTGAATTCATTTCTCGAATCTCAAAAACCAATAATATTTCTATCATTATATACTAATCTATATCTAAATGATTGAAAATTATATTTTATTTATAAATAAATACAAAATCATTTTTTAATAGAAGAAAACCATAATTTTTGAAGCTAGAAATAATATTACAAACTATTATTGATTCAAGTAATTCCTCGATCTCCAATAAAAAATACTTTATATCTCTATATATAGTTTATTATATAAATCAAAATATTTTTATAATATTGGTATTTATAGTTTTAAATTAAAAAATTTTAAATAAAAATTCGTATTTTATAAAATTGGTTCAATGGGTAATCAATTATTATTTTATTATTTGCAATTCTAATAAATTAAGAAAAAATGTTTTAACAATATTAAGTTTATCACTATGTTTAGAAAAAATACAATTGACCCACAAAAATCAACTTTTCCTTCGTATTGCTTTATTTGTTTATTACTAAATGAAGAAAAAACAAGTACATTGATGTCCATAAATCTCAACAAATTTCTTCATTACGGTCGCAAGAATGACATTGCTAATATAAATTTTATTAATATTAATACTGGTTCCTAGAAAATTAAAATTTTCACCAACACAAATCAACTTTTTTGCTGGTTTGTTTATTTATTTATTAGTCCATTACTCAAAAACTAATACCTCAAACTAATACCTCGGTAATACTTTCACGAATTTCTTCTTTATGTTTTCGTAAGTAACATAGACTATATAAAATACATGGAAAATTCTTTAGCTTTCCACTACTTGTTTGTTTATACAACTGTTAATGCTAAATTGAAAACAAATGCATCGACCTTTATGAATTGCATACCAGCTTTTTTTTAAAAATTCTCAGAATGTAGTACACGCTATGTAGTCGTCATAAAAATATTACCTCAGATTTTATTAGAAAATATTTAACTATATAATTAAAAAACAAAGTTAATTTTTTTCAGAAACTATTTTTAAATAGTTCATGAAAGAATATAGATTTCATTTAAGTGTAACAATTACCATTCTTAAATGTAAATTAAAAATAGTTTAGAAGGATCAAATCAAGGAAGATCATTAACAATTTTTATAAATAAAATTTACAATTGCTTAAAGCATAGTAAAATATTAAAACAATAATATACATTGATTTAATAGCTAGCTGTTTTTTTCAAATCAGTTACATGAGGTTGCAAATATTTGACAAAAGTTGCACGTAAAATATCTTGTAATAAAAACAAATTTATTATTATCACATTAGATAATAATTGTGAAAGATATGAAATCATTTAAATACTGTAGCATATTTACGAATTATTCTTTTACTATTATGTCTTTAATAAATATGAAAAATTTGATGTAACGAGAAATAAAAATCATTTGAATTTCAAAATATTTTCTAATTAAAGTTTTGTTCCACAATTTTTCTTATTTCCTATTTAAATAGGCTAATATTTATAAATATTTTAATTGTCTAAAACCAATGTTTCACATGGCTTACGATTTCTGGATATAAAATTGAAATCTATTTTTCTAATTTTCAATTGCGTCATTCAAAATTCTGGCCACATGCAACTACATGGACAGTTAAAATTCTTGATTGCACAAAATACAAAATTTATTAGCTTTGAATTGTATTTTAAAATATTATATTGGCTCCCTTAATAGTTGGATAAAAAAAAAAAAAAAAAAAAAAAAAAAATTCAAATAAACAACAATTATTTTAATTTTACTGGAGGAAAGCAATTTTTACGAATTTCCATTATCAATCTAGATTTGTCCGATCGAATGAGGAGAATTTAATCCGAAATCGATATAACGCAATTAAGCGGTTGGTTATTCGCGTTTGCATCCTCCAGATGGATTGTCAATCTTCTCCAAGCAAATTCAAACTCCAACGCCAAATCCAGTCCCTCTTCATTCGTGTAGCCGAGCTTTGTGGGCACTTCTTTCTTTGTTTCTTCGCTCGGAGCTAAGTGATTTTCATTCTGAAAATCGATACGGAGTGGGATCGAGAGAGGGAGAGAGAAGAGGAGATAAAACCGTTACGCGGGATAGTTTCTTCGATAATATGGCCTCAGGTGCATAAAATCGAAAGCAGCATGAGCAAGAATAGTCAGACATCGGCGCTGCAGCTCGTAAAGGTTGTTGGCGCTCACCAACAAACTATCGCCAAGGGTATCGCAAGCCATCGTAATTTGTCGCTGGTCTGCAGTCGTAGTTCGCTAGAAAGTGCCTCACTCGGCTCTTTCTGGTTCTAGTTTCATGCACTAATAGTAACAGTAATAGTAATAGGAAAGGTAATAGTAATGGTGATAGGCAATGGTGATAGTGATAGGAATGGTAATGGTCGAGCGTCGACATGCGCGAAATTCGTCATGGGCAAGCGTCTCTGCATTCTTCTTTCGGCTTTTTGCATTGGAAAAAATTTTACGCGCACGCTCGATGAAAAACTGTATCGAATCCAATTCAATTGCTTATTACACTCCCCCACCCCTTTTTCCTCTTCTTATATAATTATCTATTTAATTGCAGATTCTTGTCAGAGTCGATTTTTTCGAAAATTTGTTGCAAATTGTTGCGCAACCTTCATCTAAAGTTTATTTGGTAAAACATTATCGACCTAATGAACATTCCTTCACTCACAGTTGTAAAATACGCCATTTACTTACCTATAATTGCAGATGGATAAACATTTATTAATTTACAGTCCCTATAATATTATCGCATTCAAGTTATGTAACGCATCCTTCTAATATTTTATAAAATAAATAATTAAATTTGAAAAGAGACTATTTCATAATCTACATCAATAATTATTTTGATTTTTTTTTTTTTTTTTTTTTTTTTTAAGCAAATTTAATCTTTGAAAAGTTTATTATGATATGTTAAATATTTAATGAATTGTATCCTAATTTTAAAGAGTTATTTTATCTAAATTTAGTTTTTCCACTTTATTATCTCTTAATGATTTAGTAATTACAGGTTTTGAAGACTTTTACAGAATTTTTTCTGTACGACTCTTTATTTATAATAAAAGAAAATTTTTTTATTTTTATTTTTAAAAAAATTGCATGATATTAGTAATAATTGTTTCATAATATTTATAGAACATTAGTTTTTATTATTATTATTATTTTCTTTATTTTTTCTATATAAAAGTTTTATTTTTTTAAAGAATAAAGTATGTTTACCAATATGAACATAATTTCTTTACGATAATTAGTAACAAATCAAAATTTAGTATTCAATTCCCAATGGTGTTAAAAATATATTACATGTAACTCACGGTACGACATTGCTACTCAATCAATTTTATCTATAAAAAATAATAATAAATAATATTTTCAATAGCTTCGAATTATAATTTATGATGTTAAATATTTATTGATATCCTGATAGTTTAAATACAGCTTTATTCAAGGTAGAGAAATAAACCTTGAAATACATGTTTTATGATTTATAAATAAAAATAAATATTTAAAATTAAAAATTCTTTTTTCTAAATAAAAACATATACGTGTACTTATGGTTATATGATTTACTTATGATTTACAAAATCATTCATGTTGATTTTTTATAAAATTTATTTTATATTTAATATTCCATTTAATTAATATTTATTTGAATTTTACATTTATTTGAACACATTAATGTACACTAAAAATTTGTGAAATACATGAAAAATATTTTTATACATATTTATACAGATTTATTTACTTACGCTTTTGTTGTTTAATATTAACCATGATATTACACAACTTAAAAAAAAAAAAAAAAATTAATCCAGCAAATTATCTAACATTGAAGTACTAGTTAAAATTATGAACTAGAAATTGAGTGAAAACTGTGTTCATACTGAGTTCTTAAGAATTTTTAATTACATTTTATATTATTTTATGTAATTAAATAATTTAAAAAAGATGAATTTTAATGTCTCTATTTTGTGTAATATATTTATAATACCGATAATGAATTTGGAAAAATTATATTTTAGTAGTTTTTTATATAATATTTTATACATTTTTCAAAAGAATTAAATTTTATGGTATTTTAATTATTTAATACCAACAAATAACTTTAAGCGTGTAGTAAACAAAATAATATTCGAGAGTCAATAGATTTTACTTTGTATAGTAATGGCTTTGATTTTTCTCCTGTTTTCTTTATGATAAGGTAATAAAAACTCGAAATATTTATGTATAACTTGTTAAAATATTATATAAAAATATTTATACATTCTTTTCTATTAAGGTATCGGTAATATTAAATCAAAAGTTTATAAATAATAATTTTAATCTGTATTCATGAAATGTTTTTTAATCCACTTATGAACATTCATAAACTTTTATTAATTATAATATTATTCCTTTAAAAGTGAATTTGAAACGTTCTATTGAAATGTATGAATCTGGAAAAATATTGTTTACTCTTACTGAATTGTAACGTTATTATTATATCAGCTTGAATATTTATTCTTTTTCATTACAATGGCATAATTTAAAAAAATTTATATAAGTTTCCTTAAAAGTAAAGAATACATAAGCATAAATGTTATCTCAAGGAAATGTTATACATAAATGAAAATTATTTATGAATACTAAATCATTTAATACGTAAGAAATAAACGTTCAGTATCTAATTAAAATCTTATTTTTTATCGACTTGTAGAAGCTTGGCTACCTCTTTCTTTTTTTTAATTACTCACTTTATTTTATAATAAATTTTCCTTTTTTGTACGTTTAATATTATTTATAATATTCGGACCTTCAGTTAAGATTAAAAAAAAATAATCCAGATGCTTAATTCAATTTTTTACAATCAAGCATTTTTTATCTTTGATATTAAGCATATTGTATTTATAAATTTAATATAATAATTTATGGCACGTGCAGTACTTTAATAACTTAAAAACTATGATAAAACCGCTTGAAAGTTAATTTATTTTTTAGAGAGAGACGTTTGAATATAGAAAGGGAGCTGCTACTTCAAACTTTGCTCATTCGGCTTGACTATGGATTTTTCAGCATTTTAATGAAATTTTGAAAATGTTTTTCCCATCCATGGTCAATTTTATTTTCCTGCGATCGTGCCCGCACACAAGTCGAAATCTCCGAGCGCGTAAAAAACGAATTTTCAAAGATCCGCCTTTACATCTCGTTATTATTTCGCAGCCTCCGCCGAATGTATGCGTGTTCACGATTTCGTGGCGCGTGTTTTTGTTTTGGCATACGTGCACCGTGCGTTATCAATCCCGAGAAGCAAGTATGTGTTATAACGAGATTGCAAAGTTGTGCAGTTTGTGCACGGGAGCACAACAAATGAACAACCTTGCAGTGCCGGAGAACTCTTATCTTATATCCCCGCGGTGGTGTGCCGATCCAAAAGACGCGATTGAATAACGAGATAGTTAAATGGACCCGCGAGTCTGATTAGGAATCGTTTATCAAAAGATGAAGATAATTTTCATTTCCGTGCAGCTCGGAGGAAATGCACCACGCGCGTTGCAACAGAACTTGGGAGAGAAGTTTTTTGTTTAAGAGAGGAACTTTTATTTGGAGACTCGGAGCTTTTATTTGAATATTTATTTCCACGTTGTTGGATAATCAATGCATCATTTGAACAACTTTTTACGTGCTCGCACATAAAAATTTTCTCCAAGACAGAGAGTAGACACGAAGGATTTGAGAATTGACAGACATTTCAATTGGCTACAGTGTGTCTTAATTAATTTTCCTTTTAACTTTATTAAAGTGTATCTAATGAAAGTGTTGCATAAAACCTATTTAAATCAAGTAATCGTGTTTGATACAATTTTTTTTTTGTTTTTTTTTTTGTTTTTGTTTTTTAACAAACGTTTTTACGAATAAAGTTCACATTTCCCCGATTTTATATCCACTGAACCATACACCCCAAAACCTGAAATAACGAAGGATCATTTTTTAAATAATTACCGTTGTCACTAACAATTGAGATGAATAGTACATTTTAAAAGCTTGACGTGTCTTAATGATTATCGTTTTGTGTAACCTCTTTAAAAAGAAAGTACGACCAATTGATTTTATTGCATAAACTCTTCCATGCAGCTTTCCGAAATAAAAGTCTTTGTGAAGAGCAGAGAAAACTCTTACTCGTTTTTATACGCACGATAACTCAAACCATCATTCATTTTTCATCAGTAATTTAACAGTCATGCTTGAATTAGAAAACTTAAATTGATAATGCACAAGGTTTCGATACGTGATCTAAAACTAAAACAATAATCAAACTCATTTAAAGAAAGAAAGAAATGGAGTAGAGCGATGGCGATTAAATCGAAAAGCGACTTCGATCTCAACCAACAATATACAATGGCTCCTAAAACTGAACCGATGTAGTTTTCATTTTAGTTAACGTGAAAAAATAGAAATCATTTAAAGAAAAATTAGTTTAGCATAATTCTATTGTTATGGTAATGCTTAAACGACCTTCATAAATACGTATACGTATATTTGCGCCTAATTTTTCATTAACGGCGTAACGTATATGCAATCAAGGCAGTAGAATTAAATTAATAATCGACTCTTTCGTAATGATTTATTGAATAAGCTGCGATACTCATAAAATTTAGTATATACGCATTTTCGCGATTGTAGGACTAAATTAAAAATTTACGCTAGCGAATTGTATTGTATATAAATAACATAATTAATTCAATCATTTTTTATTTTATCATTATAAAATTGGATTATTTATTATAAGTATATCGAATCTGAAATGTATACGGTTACTTAAAAGAAGAAAAAAAATTCTTGATTATTTTATATTCGAGTATACGATTGTTAATAATTGAATTTATGTTATCATTTCACATACTCTGTTTAAATATTGATTCCTTTCATAACAATTTTTTTTTATAAATTCAAGTAACTTCATTCAAATGAAAAAGACATTTGTCTCAGTATTACGTATACTTTTAATTTTTATACATTTTATACTGGTGCAACATTAACAGATTATTCAAGTAAAGATTCTCATATATCACTAGCTTAATATAATTGTATGCTTCATCTTTCTTTATTTAAAACTAATGCTGTGATATATACTAATCATTTTTTATAGCACATATATTTCATTCAAACAATGATATCGAATCTTTACTCATCAATCTATTAAGACTATAATAAGTTTTGAATTATTGCAATCGTATTACAACAGATCTGCACTGTTTTCAAAGACAAGATTACTTATTTCACATTGATATTTATAATATTATTCAAACTGGTTACTAAAAGATATTAATAGTTTTATTTAAGCACTGTTTATGCGGTAATTTCTTGGAAGCACTCGATTATGTTAAACTCATTTGTTTGATACATTAATGCAGGAATACTTGGTTACTTCAGCAACACAGACATCAAGTTTTTAATGTCAGCATTACAGAATTAACAATAAAACTATGAAAAATTTGTTGCTGTTAATTTTTTTACATATAAATTTATGATTCCATACCTATAAATTGATTAATATTTTTGCCGAGGCCACTTTACAAAGAACATCCCACGCGGGCTTGACAGTCTGAGAATTCCCACCGCAGCTATTCTGGAGAAAATCGTATGAAGTAAATGAAAAAAAAGCATTGATTACAAATGATGCCTTACAAAAATAATGATACATTATCTCTTTTTTCCTTTGTTGTTACGAGAGAACGAGATTTCACTCGGGACCTGGCGATTTTCGATCTAAGCACAGAGCGCGAATCATTGGGTCGCGACTTTACCACGGAATAATTGCCGCCTGTCAGATCGCTCTTGCGAAAGACAAGGACAAAAAGATAAAAGACGAGTATGAGGGCTTGCGATTCGAGCTCAATTTCAGACAGTACATTGTCTTCCTGTACACTTTTTTACAATTTCCCTCCTTAGCATATGCCTTTGTCAGAGCTCGAGCGCCATAATTCAGGATCAATCAGACACGGTCACCTTTCGTCGTTACAAGGAAGTAGACAATTTTCGAATGATGGAGAGAGTTTTGTAAAAATGGATCGACCTGTAATTCTAGAGGAAGTACCTTTTCTTTCTACGAATCTTTGGGAAACTGATGACTGCGTTATGTACCAATCATTCCAAATCAAATTTTTTTCCACCTCATACGTGTAATTAGCTGGAAACCCACGGAATATTATTTAATGAAAATTGGAGCGATACACGTCGTTGTGTATTCTACTCGAAGACTTTACAAAGAACTCATTATATCACAAATATCTGTCGGATAAACAGCAAATATTTATTTGGAGAAAAATGTACATACCCGCTTTATAATACAGTGTTACTTTTTACGTTACATTATTACTACAGGATACTTACGTTTTATACACAAAGGAAACCACAATTGTCGGAACAATGTAAATTGCCGCTCAGAATTATGTTATGAATTAAATTTGAATACGAATTGACATTGTCCCGGCAGTTATTGTGCAATATTTATCAAACATATTTTCAAAATAGGAGGAGTTGTCATTATAAAACAAATGTGTAAATTTAAGGCAAATACGATTTCGTGCATTTTTTTCGTTTAATTTTTCTTTTCGCCTTATCTCTTTTTTTTCTTTCATCCCGCTATTTTCTTTTTTATTTTTCGTATCTCAGTCATTCGTATGCATGCGACTTTTTACGTAAATGTTACCCAGTGCCCGTTTGCATAATTTCAATGCAACCCGTCGATTTTTCGCTCACGGTTTTTCGTCTCGAAATTTTTCTAATTCATGACTGCGAGTCAATAGAGTGAGCATTAAATGGAATCATCAAGGCCGCACTTTAACATGACCCGACAAGAATTAACATAAAAATAATGCAAGCACCCACACTTTATGTTTGGCAAAATTATGCAGCTTTGGAAGTTTGAGGAGTTATGAATAATTGAAGGCTTGGATTATCGGACAGCGTTGTCTTAAAAGTTTTTAAATTATTCGTCGTCGGGCGATGAATCTGCTAGCTCGAAATGAGTGATTATAAATATAATGAATTATAACAGTCATTCAACTAACTGACCCAATTAATTTTATGTACGGACACGATTTACGCGAAATATGTTGTAAGTTAAGCTCACTGTAAATTAATCGTCGTACGCCATGTCACAGCTTTTCAGGCAAATGAATTAATCTTGATCCGAGGGCAACTTGTTTAGTACGACAATCTTAATGGAGTGAGAAATAGACACATTGAGGGGCTTCGCGACACGCAATGTAATTACATTATGACCTGTTTACACTTGTAAAATCTCGGCTTAACAAGATACGATTTATTCCACATTCTCGTAAAAAGGAAATACACAGGCCTTAAGGTTTGATTGTTCATATTATGATCGTAGCTACAAGTAATCAGCTGTTTTATGAACATCAATACAAATAACTCATTTAGACGTCGCTTTCACTTTTACAAAAACAATAAACATTAATTATAATGTTTAAATGTTTAGGGAATAGGGTAATGAAGTAAAGTTTTACGGAAAAGCTGAAACTTTAGTTATTGACATTTCACGTCTTTAAAATTATCTTCATATAGTAAATTGAACTTGGATCGATAAAACGTCAAAAACAATAATGCTCGAAAGTTTATTTCGAAACTAAAACTACAGCGCAACATTGTTATTAAAACTTTTGGCGATCTTTGTCGTACGAGACTCGGACTTTATCTACTTTTAGTAGGTTCATCCAGCCTTGATAACCTCATACTTTTAAAATCAAAATGACACGAATGCATTCTCAATTTAAAGCAAAATTAGCCTACTATCAACCGGTCCAACCTTTTCATGTTATTTTTTTTCATACATTACTTTTTTATTTATTTTTGTCCGGGCACGAAAAAGAAAGAGCTCCCACAGAGGAAATGAACCGAGGAGTTAAGCTTGCGAGTCATTAAATAAAAACTTTGATATCACTGGCATGATAACAACATGTTGACCCAAAGCTTTGTTCGTTTACGCCTTCCGTACGGACAGGTCGGCAGTTATCGTGACAACGATCCTGTGCAATAAACGTCATCGCCAAAGGCGGTGCAGCATCACCGTCCTCATCCTCATCTCGGTCGAGTCCGTTAGGATAATGTATATACGCAACAATCACGGAAACAAGGAGGTGTTGTCCAGCACCTCGACAAGTGGACAACATCTTTACTGCGTTCTCTCTCTCTCTCTCTCTCTCTCTCTTGTATGGGAATGAAATCTCCAGAAACGGGGAAGTGGGGACCGAGAAGGTGCTCAAAACGGCATGAGCTTCTATAATAATCCTAGTGGTTGCGTAGTGAAAGGGAATCGGATGACCGCGTGCTCTACTACTCGCGATGCGCGTGTTCGGCATGTAGCGGGCCTCGGATGAAAACGCAGTAGATAGCGCGGGGCACCTGGGGGATGCCTCCGAGAAGGTCGAGGAGGAGAAGGGGGAGCGCCTCCTGGTGCCGAGCCTGTCTTCCTGGAATCGTGGCCCGCGTTCAAGGCAGTTAACCGCGCATTAGCACCGATGCTCCTCGTAGACGGATCCGACCAAATTCGTGCGCAATCGTTACTCCGATCCACATACACTGGGAACCCTTTGTACTCTATTTCCAGTGAATCTCGAGTTGTGACGCTCGAATCAGATGGATAATAATAATAAGCAATGATAATAATGATAATGTTAATGATAATGATAATGATAATTTCTTTCCAGACAGATGTGCATTTTTAAATTTTACCGTAGAAACGTTCTTTTCATTTTTCCAGGTAGAAAAATTGATATTTATGTAAGTGTTCTTGGGTGATAAGATAAGTATTTTTAAACATATTTTCACTTTGAAATGTATTTAAGATTATGGATTTTTAAGATTATGCTTAATTATGCTTATTTATGCAAAAATTTTCTTGCGTAAACGAACTTTATTAAATCTAGCCTCAAAGACTCATACGTTTTTATGTTTATTAAAGGCAGCCTTACTTTAACAAATGTAATCGGTGTAAATATAAATTTATAGCTTACTTTTAATATAAACCTAATAAAAATTTATATAACCTCCTTTGATATATAAAAATTATTAAATTTTTTCTTCGCAAAAGCATTTACTTTAAATTTGATCATATTAACTCTTAAGTATCGCAAATAATATTTTGAAAAATGGTTATGATATCGATTAAAAGCTTGTTGTATCTCATAGAGATCTTGGATATGTATATAATATAAAATGGCAGTTTGCAATAATTGGTCAATTTATAAAAGATTATTTTCAGATTTCGCATATTAAGGATCAGTTCGAACCAATAAATAATGTTAATAAATATGTCCCCGTGTAATTATGATTGGCTGATCTTTTCTTTCAATCGGCCATCTCCGACAATGCTTAATCAAGCATCTTAGATGAGGAAAGCAAAGGGAAAAACTGTAATGATTCGCGGCTCATCTCGGTAGTTGACGGAAACAATCATACTTTTTTATTATTCGCAGGTGCAAAAACAACGGAAGATTCAGTTTTTCCAGTCAAGTGCACCTTAACCGAGTTGGCCGTTATCGCGATTTCCGACTGTCCCAGGCTTCTTGTCTCTCACTGATTTTCCATCGGCGATAGAAAATTCGATTTTATTTTAAAGATCATTCTCCTTGAGGATCTATAAAGCCAAGGATATGTCGAAACTCGCACGTACAAACTCAAGTAGCTATTAATTTTTTACGATAAAGCGATAAAATTATCCTCGTTACCTTCCAGAATTTATGGAATCCTTCTAAAAGATTGACGAGACTACATTGTGTTGGCTTTATATCAGGATGCTTATGCGCACTCGTAATCATTTTTATTATTTAACGTGGTCATTAATAATATCTCACCGCCAAAATATATTTATTCGGTCGCGTTTACGCACAAATGAAAGCTCCAAGGGGGAAAAAAAAAGTCGTAGACATTGTAACATAATTTCAAAGTTTCAATTTCGAACGATCCATTAAAAATAAAATTGTAGTTTAGTGGTACAGATATTCGTAACAATATTCTACACATTTTTCGTAATTTCACAGAGCTCTTAATATTCAATTACTGAAATTTTATCTTGCCTCGTCCAGTTAAATTCGAGGTATTGCACCAGTGCCAATGACATGCTAAAATTTAAAGTGCTAAGCCAGTAGTCTAATTGTAGCGTGCATGTCTAGGAAAATCTGGGAAAATTAATTAATGACTAATGTAAAATGAGAATTGTGCCGCGAGCCGAGTTTTGGTTTTAAAGCCATCCTATCTGCAATTTATACAGGTAATAGCTACTTGTTTTTAAGTACATTTAGTTATCTGCGGCTAATTGAAAAGTAAGCTGTATCCTTAAATTATAAAATTGAATTATGCGTTGATAAATTAGCAGTTAAATTTTACACCAAGTTTTAAAAAAATGCAGAAAAGATAATTCGAAATGGTCGGCGAGGTAGGTTGGAGTGCTGAAAAATCTCATTACGAAGCTCCGGGCGCTAGCGCTGCTATCATTTTAGGAGGAAATCCGTATTCGAGCCATTAAAAAGGTTTTAAAGGTTTTTCCACAATGAGAGCCACCGGCGCTCGGGCGAGTAATAACGCAGATAATAATCAATAATAATAACGAACCCTGATAAAAATCGACATGACCAGGGGACAGAAGTTTCTTTCCAAAGACAATATAAACGGCCGAGTATCTCATTTTTAATTTCCTCTCGGCGTCGGTTGGTAGGCGCGAGCGCGAAATCCGTTGCGCGAGCGGTGCGTTTTCCAACGAAAATCTCGGGCAGTGCACTCGAGAGGAGTTTCGAGCTCGGCTACAATGGAAATACCCTGGAAATTCAATAAGAATATAATAATAAAGGCCGCTCGAACCTGAGCTGAAGCAGCGCTTATATACCGTTAAAAGCGAGATTACGTCTTCGCGGGCGCTTTACGAGCGAGGCTCGTCGTTGCGAAATCCTCGTCTCTGATGCAAAAGCAATTTCGTTTTTCTTGTGAAAAAAGAGTTTATTGGAAAATGTGGTATCCCGGTGTATCTGGCACGACGCCCGCGAAAAACTCGGCTTTTTCGAGATACAGTTATGCAGTATTATGTGGAGGAGGAGGACTCGAGAAATGAAATGACGATTGCATGCGAGTCCGGGCGGTGATTTGCGCCTTGTCTCTCTCTGTGTGTCTGTGTGGGTGCGCTCAAATGTGGCAAGAGGGAAAAGTGACCGAGAAAGCGTGTGTGGCTCCTTGAGTCGTGCGCTCGTCGTGTGAGTTTAACGAATTGTTGTTTATACAGATTGCTCATTGTGGCGGAAAATTTAAATTCCCGATTCGATAAATTACTCGGGCCGTCCGATCGCGTTGCGAATCACTGTATAACTCGGCTTTTCATGCTTGTAAAGATTCGTTTTGTAATTTGGCCGAAAAGAGGGCCGTAAATTTATCGGACGCACACACACCCACACCCGGGTGCACAATCGCACAATCGCACACACACACGCGGAGTTGTTGGGTGCGCGAGGCGTATTCTCTCTCGTGCCTGACATAATTATCAGACGTCGAACGCCACCAACTCGCAGCCGCGCACGCGAAAGTGGAGACGTTAATGGACACGGCTTTCCTTCATTATTGTCCGATGTAACGACGTCTTTTACCTCATTAATGCATCACTCTCCCATTTTCCTGCCGCGTCGCATCTTTCTCGATTCATAAATTCCATTTCCTTCTCGGGGGAGAGTCCGCGTGCGCGCGCGCGCTCATTGTGCTCCATCGGGAACAAAACCTGCTTCTCTCATTATCTGTCCGGTGTGCGCGGGGAACAATCGCACACCGACACGACACTTGCACGCACACAGGCCCGCGTGTCTAGAGTTAGGCAGAGACAGATTTCGTCCTTTTAGACGTGGCAGCAGAACAAAAAGAAAGCCTGGCAAAAGGACAGGCACAATGGTCTAGGTGGTCCATTGCGCAAGTGCAAACAAATGACGATTATCATCGAGTCACGGCGAGGATCACGAGCTGATGCAACTCGAATAAATGAGCGCGAATGTAGAAATGGGGTTGATTTTTTACATGACACTCTTAATAATTGGTGCTTTGACCTCTTAACAATCGATCTGCCGCTCACTAATCATTCTGACTCGACGTGGAACCGGCGTTTACTCCTTTCAAAATCCAACTGCTTATCCCAAGCATGCGTATTATCTCCATTTTTAAGATGATTCTATTTATATCTCCGACCCCTACCCCCCCCCTTCATCATACGGGAACATTAATTCTCCTAATAGAGCTAACCCAATACTATTTGTTTATCTTATCTGCCCTTCACTTCTATTTCATTTTTTTACATGTACTCGTGTAAATTTCAGTGGCTGTGAATTATATTTCTCGAGATCAGAATATACTGGAGGTGCTTCCGGAAAAATCGTTAAGCAAACGTTTAAGCATTTCCAAACGTGCATTTTTCACTCGGGTTAAATTGTTAACCGTTGACACAGAAACAACAAATACATTTGCAATTGAATCATCAAATATAAATTTAGATATGTTAAATTAATTTCATTTTCAAGAGTTATTTTGCAACAATTATGAGTATCGATATATTTATTTGATATGTGCACGTGCAACTAAGTTATGTTTGCTACTTTATTTTTAACACTGCTGTATAATTATTTTTACAAACGTACATTTGAATGCAGGCGAATGAGAATACTGTAAAAATTTTCCAACATTTGAAATATTATTTGTACATACTTTTGATTGATGTATTTTGCGTTACATCAGCTACAAGTCTTATATAAAACATGAGCATAATTATAATGAATTAAAAACACATAAACATCAATAACCATTGTTATTAATGGAATATCGCTGTACAAAAATTTATAAAATAAATATATATTCTTTTTTCTTTCTTTCTTTCTTTCTTTTTTTTGTTTTTGTATTTATGTCACTTGGATTACAAACTGAATTGATATTTTATGGAAAATCTTCATATTTTCCTAATCTATCGCAGATAATTAATATTACTTATTCATAATCTATTAGTATGTTTTTTTTATCTCTTTAATATAATTACTCATTTTATAATTGACTTTTTCACAGAAATGTTTACTTCCGTGTTAATTTTATGTTATGTTATTTTCCGTGTTAACACGCACGAATTATTTATAAAGTAATTTTATCTTTATCCATTTGTAAAAATTGTTTTAATATTAAAGAAATATCAAATTTGTAAATATATTTCTATAATGCATTTGAAAGATCAATTATTTCTAAGATTACAAGTAAATTTTAATTTATTTAAAGCGAATATAAGTTACGACGGATACTTCGTGATTCTTAATAAATATCTGACTATTTGTTTTCAGCTGCAAAAAAGCGACTCTTTGTCGAGTTTTATATATTTTTAGTCATATATTTATGTGTAATACAACTGTTTATCCTTTTAAAAATCTATTCAAAATTACGCCCAATATATTTACTGTAATAATATCTGTGTGTATAGCTTTCCAATGGCAAGAATCTAGAAAATAAATGGTCTTCAGTGTACATTAGCTTATCGAAATATTCAATGTTTGAAGTAAAACATGTAACTGTAAGTTATGGAGAATTCAAATAGTCAGTGTATATCTTTCTTCGCCATATATTTAATAATTAATAAAATATAATTGGCATTGGTAAGGTAAACGGATTTCTATACACAGTGTTAATAAATGTATCTTTATAACAAATTAGAATCAGCTGATTAATCGAAATACTCACATATTAATTCTCTACACGGATATAATTTACGTGATACAGAATTCCGACGTAGCACACATTCTTGATCACTGGTGATTTTTCCTTTTTTTTTTTTAATTAAGCAGACCGACACCCGAGAAATACTCTAGGCGGAACACACACTAAAGTCCTACACCGTCACGCTGATGGTTATATCACGTAATTTTATGACGTATAAAATCATAAGTAATTTATTTACTATAAGAAACGAGCGAGTATTGATTAAAACCTAAGCTCTAGCATTAGCGCTGATGCAACATTGTTCGCTCGGATTTTCCGACTGTTTTCCATTTCTCACAGCATCGATTGCCCCTTTATTCCCGAGATCAACCCGGCAATTTATAAAAGCGTCGTCGTCTTCGTCTCGGCGTCTCTCTCGAGCGGCAAATAAGACGTTATTCTCTCGAATTTGCACACGTGAGTGCAAAGAGTGAGAGAGAAAAAAGGACTCTGGCGCTCAATTGATAAGGCGGAGATGTATTTTTTTCGTTTTATCAGAATTAATCCGCTTATAAAGCTCGAGAGGAGACATTGAAAGCTCGTGTCCTTGTAACTAAAAAGCGCGCGTCGAAAGCCGCGATAAAAATGATATATGAAGCGAGATAAAGCCGCGTTACGATCTCTTCCCCCCGCCCCCCGTCGCCCTCCTTTCTTTTACCACCTTGCCGGATATTAATTTCGCTCCGAGTCCGAGGGGCTTGACGTCACCGTCGTCGGGGAAAACCTGTTACGGCTGGAATTACGCGGTTACCGCGTGGCTCCGTCGTCCCCCAGGAGGCGATGCAGGCCTGATGACCGAGCGAGCGACCACCTCTGCGCTAGATCTCTCGAGTCTTTTAAAATTCGTGACTCGAGTATTGGTTTACGGATGTCTCGCCCGCACTTATCTCCCATTACTTTCGTCGGCTCTCCTCTCCTTTTTCCCTCGTTTTCGTTCGGCCGACTCGCCGTCCCACAGCTGACCGTCCGACCAATGACTCTGATCTCCCCTGTTGCGTAACGCTCCACCGAAACTCATATGAATGGGTTGCATGTGTCTGTGCGATATAATTCTAAATAATAACAATGTGCTGGTGCTTATAGCGATTGCAAAAGCCCATGAACACCTAGCCTGTCAGCCTTGCATTGTGCAAAAATAATTAAACTTTAAAGGAATACTATAGTATTATTCGCTGGAATGTTCTTTTACTTACGATGACAAATTATATTGCGAATACCGTAATATTAATGTGTATATGTATGTATTTGCCGCTATATTTGACTCGATCTCAACTAATATTTATAATAAGGGATTGGTTCTAATACTGTACAATACTTATTCATAATTCAAATTACATATAATTCAATTGTTTAATAAATATTTTTACAGCCGTTTATAATTTGAATTTATCTTGTAAACTGCACGTGTGCGCCTTTGCACTTAATGTTTTCTCAGCGTTAATTAAATATTTAGGAATTATTTTGTTATTTAGACGTTGATTTATAATATTTCATTTTTTAGACTCGAGTCGTATGCTGCTGAGTATGCGTTTTACTGTTAATGTTAGCACTCTATCAATATTGTAATAATATTTACAGTGCAATTATTATAAATTAATTATTAATTATTAATTATTACAGTGCATATAATAAAGCCTTGAATACGATTAAGACTTTCGAAGCTCAAACATTCATGACTATTGTAAAATTTGAAACATTATAATGGCCTTTATTTTTAAAACTTTATGACCACAAACACAATTTCTATTCATTTTAAATAATGAAATGCCATTAATAGAATGACAATAGCATTATAGGCTAATTATTTATTGATGAAGAATTAGTTATCATCACTGACTTACATTTTTCGCAAACAATGAGCATTTCGATACAAAGTGATCTTTTGATTCTGAAACAGTTAAATACTTTGTCTATTATCCTTCCGATCACTTGTAACTAAATCTTAAAAAAAATGTTATCACTGATTTAAATAACTAACATTGTTTGAGCTTTACGATATACTGATATAAATTTTAAGTGGTATTGTCTGCTTAAAACGAATAACAAACTCTTGTCTGCTACTTTGACAGACATTTATCGGTTAAGTAGGTATACCGTATGTACATAATCTCAATAAAATTGACAGGCAATTAATTTACCAGATATTTTGATAGGAAAAAAAATGATCCCAGATGCTATATGTATTTCACCATACACATAATTGTAAATTAACGCATAGAATTACTGTAAGATACTTCGATAAATCTTCATATTAAGCATGAAAAATATTCAAAGCCTAATTGACATTTTTATTAAAAACGCACTGACAATAATTAAATTTGTTTTGAAATTTAAAAAATATAATCTGAAAATAAATGCAATACCATTAATTGTGTACTTGATTAACATTATTTTCATCAAGTCTCTTCAAATTAATTTAATTTTAATTCTCTTTTTAATTTTTCATTGAAATATATTCATGTAAATATTTTAATGTTATTATTAATTAAATTATGCAATACTATTTTTAATTAAATTCAACCCAATAATATTAATTTAGTTTTTTAGTTGGTCACGTTGTATTAAGATTAACAGTGTATATTTTTATTTTTGTTTTTTTTTTTAAATACTTCAGAGGTAATTTGAAAATAAAATATTGAATTACATTATATTTGAAAACATATTTAATTATTGTTATTGTTTCATTTGTATAATTTTAATAATTTTGTAATTACTTAAAACTTTATTTTATCTTTTTTCTATGTTTTCCGTTTATTTTTGTATTAAATTTTATCACGATTATAGCATTCGTTCGTTAAAAATGCATATTCACTATATTATTAAATTCAATGTGCTATAATAATATAATACACTGAACTTAAAATTATCAAATTGAAGAGTGAATATATTAATTACATTATAAAACATAATCTTTATTACTGTAATTATATAGAAGATACAACAAATCATTCTTAAACTTAATACATACATTTAGTTGAGAAATGTTCATTTTATAATTGTGTTTTTTTATGGCTACCTTAAATACTTTTTTATCATACTATAATAATGTGTATCCATTATAATAAATATTTTTAATTTAGTTTAATTTTATAAATTATACCGATGACAATGAATAAAATTCTATTGAAATGCTGTAGCATCAATTTTTACACATTTATATTTGTATATAATTTAATTTCGTAAGAATCCTTTAAATCAATTATCTTGATTACTGACTGTAATAGAATATTATAGTAAAATAATAATACAATATTATCGTTAATATGAAAACGTAAGCATTAATGTAAATATTTAATTTTGGAATATTAAATCATCATTACATCCCATATAAATGTTTAAACTACATTAAAAAATATTAATATTGACCAAATGGATTAATCAAAAATTTTATAAAAGATTTTATAACAATATTTTTACGTGGACTATAATTGTAAGAAGACTCACAACTAGAAATGAGATGGAATCCGAAACTTTGTGTCGCTCTCAATTAGCCTGAATACAGCGTCGATATATGTCAGAAAGATAAATTTATCTACGTTGATAGTCAATTTTTTTGCTTTGAAGTGCAATTATTCAATGAAGGAAATATTATTTTCTATTTCCATGTCTTTGTGCATGTAAAATTGTACTTCGACTTGCCCTTGTTAAATAACATTTAATCCGTAATATAAATTTTAATTTCAAACCTTACCTTCAGAGTCGCTCTTGATTAAAGACAAAAAGAGTGCATAAAAAATAACTTTGAAAAAGCATCCGAGAATAACGGATTTCGACTTGGCTCGAGGCTGCACCCATGAGTGCTTATTTTTTTCTTCATCAAAAAATGATCCTCTAACTAGGTCAATGATGCTTCCTTCTGAATCACCCCTTGGGATATCATTTTCAAACCTAATATATCACAAATCAGCACAAGCGTAACGAGTTGAGTAATGTTTCTTTTGCTTGTGCTATGACGCGAAGACCAATCTCTACATGTAGAAGTTTATTAAAATATTCGCACATGAAATATTATAATTATTCAATTTTTTTAATAAATATTGTTCGCATTATATCAAATATTGGGTTACAACACAAAACACAATGTCTACTGCACTCGGGCTTGTTAAATAAAATAATATTTAAAAAATACCTACAAAAATTATTTAAAAGATGATTTATATTTATTCACGTCAGTTGGCGAACATCAAAAATAATTTATTATGCCACATAATTGATTTGTATTCAGGTGAAATTTAAAGCTTCTAGTTAAATTATTTTTAAATGAAATATCGCTTACTTTTAAGATGAATTATGTGTATTAATTTTTAATAATTTTTTAATATTTATATGGCCATATGAATATGTATAATTAAGTAATATTTAAAAAATAAATTCAATTTTATTCATGAATTTATATATGTATACTTACGCTGAATAGAAGTTATTTTGCATCGTAATCTCAACATACATTATGGCATATTAATAAGGAGTCGTTAGCATTTATTAGTTATGAATACTAGTAAATGTCTGTAATATCTGTTTTATTGTTGCAGTTCATAACAGACATTATATTATAATACAAATGTACATCGCTGCAACAAATAATATTTTGTCTCTAATTTTAAAATATGCAGTATTCATAATGAAATATACATGTGCTATTACAATAAACATATTTATACAAAAAATTCTTAATACAACATAAATTTATGCTTGATGAATTCTACTCGCGATGCTGTTATGTACTGGAATATTTATAAATTTCTTAAAACATCAATATGTCATGGAAAAAAGAAAGATTTTGTAGTTAAAAAAATGTCTACTCTATTATATTTTTCATTATACTATAGACTATACATATTTTAACACGAAAATTGTTCAATCTTTTAATAAAAGTTAATTTAGTTTTGTTTAAGTTATATTTTTCTAGGCAATAAAATTTTATATTTTAAAAAGGATACTTTTTAAATACTTAAAACTATTAAGTAAATTATTCTGGACATTATTTATAATATAATTTTAATATTCTATAAAATTTATAAAACAGAATTTTTAAAATAAACTATATTTAATACACATTATTACTCAAGTTTTATAATTTATTTTTATCCTTATTTCATGGATTAAGATTAATATAAATTTTTAATTAAAAAATATAAGATATTTGCGTAGCATTAAAATTGATATCTTTTTATAGCCATTAAATTTAAAATTAATTTTTAATTTTAAAATGAAGTTATTATATTTAATATAATCATTAAATTATTTAACCTTTCTTCAATTTTCTAAAAACTTTGCTAAAATTTTTATACATGTAATGTAAAAAATTTTTTATATTTTAAACTTTCGTTAAATAAAATTCATAAAATATTTTGCGATAATAAATATTTATTTATTATCAAAAAGATTACAAATACATAATTAGTTTTTTTACGAATATTTTATTAATAATTTTATTTCATATACTTGTCTTATCTTAAAATACACAGAAGATAAATAAGGTATTTAACATTATTTTATTTTAAATAACAATGTTAATAAAAAGAGAAAAAAATGAATACATGGTCATAGTTGTTTGAATCTTCGTTTAAAAATTTAAATATATTTATATTATTAATAAAAATAAAATGTTTTACTTTGTAATCTATTACATACAAAAGGTCAATTTATGACTGTATATGTTTTATAGTATAATTATATTTATATATTGAATTAATAATAATTTATAAAATTATTAACAATAATATTTGCATTTCTTTTGTATTATTACTTCAATTAATAATCCATAGTTAAATATTTGCAATTGGTACATTAAAATATAATATAATATAACTTGGTATGATTTTATTATGTTAATTTTTAAATAAATATAATTTCTAATTATTTTGATTGTTTGGAAATTTTATTCATATTGAATTTGTACATTATTTTTAATAACATACTCGTTCCGTTTATAATGAACATAAAATAATAATTAAAAAATTATGAAGAATATTAATAATATTAATTTTTCAAATAAATGTTCTATTGTAAGGTATTTCAAAATATTTAAGCCTTTGTAAACTTAAGGTTATCAGAAAGTATGTAGAATGATCCTATTATAGAACTTTTAAATTACAATATAAAAAATATTGATCTATTAATTGATAATTTATATTTTCATAAAAACTTGTTGAATAACTTGAAAACATATTTTTATGAAACGTGAGGTCAAAAACAAATACTAATATGCAAATTCTAAAAAATAATCGTGTCTAGCATATTTTATCAGTAGGTATAATTTATTATATAAATTAAATTTATAATATTATAATTGAAAGGCAATTGTATTAAAATATGACTGTTAATAAATGATTAATTAACGGATTAAAGTTTTTATGACTTCTTTATATATATATAATATGTATGTGTATACGTATGGGCGTTTTAGATATTGTCTTTCTACTGTATACTATAAATATATAAAATATATTAATAATTATAAAAATTTTGTATTATATTTGCATTAATAATTTTGAATGAAATTATTTAACATCTTTTTGTTCAAATATTACCTTAATAAGTATAAAAAGTGTTCCACTATAAATGTTCTTTTATATTTTTAAATAACACTTATTTTTGAAGGCTGATGTGTCAGTACAATAGATTATGATACTAAAATAAGGCAAATTATATATAAAAATATTTCAATTAACAATGATATTAAAAGACCGCGGTAGTTATTTTTGTACTTAATAGTCTAGTGTTCATTTGTAAATATTTCATAATTATTGTAGAAAAATAATTTTTTTATTTTATGTACATTTCAAAGAAATTTATAATTATAACGTTTAAAATAATTTTATTACGAAAATGTTTATATTATTATTATTATTATTATTATGAATGAAGTAATTATGAAAATAATGAGAATTTTCAGTTTTTTAATACTTTATCTTAATTAATATAAGATGATTTATAATGACTGATCAGTTTTTAGCACATTTTTAAAAATGTATGTTAATATAATATCAGTTAATTTTTATAAATAATAGTTAATTCATTTCGGATTTTTCTGCAAAATATTATAACAATAAATATAATGTTGAATATATTTCTAGATTAAACAATAGTTTTTAATATTTAAGATAATTAATTTCATTTGGAAAAATATAATATAAAATGATGTGCAAATAAATGGTCGAAAATTCTTCAAAATATTATCAATTTAGTGAATGTTCTATTAACTAAATAAATTTTTTTTATAGTTTTTAATTCATCAATAAGAATTATGAATTTAAAAATTATATAAGCTCAAATGTTATTCAACTGTTGTTAAAAAAGTTTTTAAACTTTTTTACATTATAAATCATTTTTCGTTTAAATTTTTATTTTAACATACTTCTTAATGATTTTATTTAAATTTATGGATATTGTATTAATTTCAAAATTATTAGTATTGATTTAATTTCAAAATTAGTGCAAATTTGGTAAAATATAAAGATAAAAAATTTCTTTCAAATACACGAATCATGCACTGCTCATAATTCATGTTATAAAACTGTGACTATTTGACGGTAGGTATCACGTTTTTACAATTTTCTGTAACTTAACCAACATTTTTCGTTCTACTTTCATTTTTATATGATTTTATCGAAAAAAGTAAAGTCTCTTGAAAATAAATCATAACAGTTTTATTTAAATACAATTTTTTTATGATACGATAAATATATGACTGCAAAACGAAGTTTTTTATTTAAAAAAAATCTCGTTTCATAAAAAATTAATTTATAAAAAGTAAAAAAATAATATATAATTAAAAATATTATAAAATATTTACAGTTTTGCACTGATTACTTCGTAACATAAATTTATATAATATAGTTCTATATGATTTGACAAATAATCTATAATATTATTCAATAGATTTTTTTTATTCACGATGAAAATTTATTGACATGTACAGTTGACAATTCTAATTTGTAAATGGAATGCAGTTTTTAATATAAAATTTGTGCACTATTATCATGTGAATGAAGTATGAAATATGACATAGAATTAAAAACATTTTTATGACATTTGTCAAGTTTTTATATTTTACGGTTATGTACAAATCTATCTCAAGTGATAACATAGTATTACTATAGATACAAAATTTCAATTTCTTTTATTTATTTTATAATAGAAATAAATTACAATAATAAATTTAATATTATATATTTTTTTTCTTAATTTGAAATGTGCACCACAACATTTATTTTTATTTCTTACCACATTACATTATATTTGTACTAGAAGCTCTTGTCAAAATCGCAATATAAAATTATTGTAAACATACGGTATAAACAATATTAATTAATGCAATTATCGTATGATTCTTAGAAATATATTTCATTAAATATATGATAAAGTTGATCATGTTCGGATTTAATATAAACAAGTACAAAAGTGAAAGTCAGCAATCTGGATAATCTTAATATTATAGTGCAAAACATTGCAATATAAATATTCAATTCTCGGAATTTTTTCAAGGAGTCATCCGTATATCTTAAGATTTTAGAATTAATTTTATTAAGACATCGATTATTATTCCAACATTTGAAGCTATCAAAGACTAAAAATATATGTACTCAATTATAATTAACCAAATTGACTATTAATGAAACAATGGAAAATATATATTCTTTAATTTGTACAATTTTTTCATAGCACAGATTGTGTCTTTAAAGTACATCATTAGCTTAACAAAAAAGATGTCACAATGATATTAAATCTAAGTTTGTCAATATTCGAATAATTGCTTTATTGTGAAGCATACATTAAACACTTATGAATACATTACATAGTTGATTAATAAGTATCTGTATTGTACCAAATTTTAATAAAACTATTAATGATAGTTATAAATAAAATTAAAAGTATTATTATCATTTTTTTTATAAAAAAATTATAACTATATCAAAAGTAATGTTTAAATAAATTTGTGTATCAATTATTATTGTAATTATGAATAAAACATTAGTTATCATAACGTTTTTCAGTGGTTTTTATAAAGTTGAAATATAGATGAAAAAATAAATAATCTTTTTCTGGTTTTACCAGTTCTTGGTATAAATCTTGTTTGTAAAAATAGTTAAATTGTTTGAAAATTACTATGTAATAGACGAAAAAAGAATTTCACATTATTATTGACATAGATCTTCAAAATAGCATACGAGATATAATCTTCCCTAAGAAATATGCAAAAGGTGGAGCAAATAATCAATCTATTAAAATTAACGTTAATTAATGGTATTATAATTATTACGAAGGCAAATATAAATACCTGTACAAATATTGGCACAACTACATTAAACTCATGCTTTCTCAATTAAAATAATTGCTTGTATAAAATAAATTCACATAAGTTGAAGTACATGTCTAGAGAGAGACTTTTTAATCAAAATGATCATAGACTTCACTATAATCCACAGATATTTATGAGATTTGATACAAATGACCGTGACAATACTCCATAAATCATGTCATTTTTATTCTAATGTCAGTCACTTATATCAATCTTCATACATGCTGAATTACAGTGAAACTACTCAATAATTTTTATCAAATAATTCTCTGAAAGTAGCTGAGAAGCATGAAGTTCATTTATAAAATTGAGTACATACTCGATAGAATTTACAAAGTCATTTTACAACAGTTACAATTGACAATTTGACAGTTACAATGAAATTGATTACATGTATAAAATATATTAATTATTCGCATATCAAATTAAATTGAAATTACTTTATGAAAATTTCTTGCGTTAAATAATTTTATTTTGTAAAGAAATTTAAAGGAATTTTGCATTAGGAAATTCAAGAATAAAGTTTAAGGTTGATGCATAATATGATGTAAATAACTTCAGATTTAGGTGTGTCTCCACATTTATTTTTAGACGCAATATTGGTAATATTTTATATAGATCACCATAATAAAATTAAAAAGTTAAAAAAAAAAAAAAATTTCTTTTCCAATTTACAAAATAAGTCTTATCCTAATTATACACGGTAAAAGAATTAGTGCTTCTTATTTTTTTGTTATTTATGTTCATATTTGTAACTATGATGGTATATATATTCTATAAATTTCCACGCTAATTACTTTTATAATTTATTAGTTTTAGTATAAAATAAATTATCTATAAACGTATTTTTCTAAACATAGTGTCGTCGAATGTTTCATTAAAAATATTTAAAATCGTAATACTTTTTTTTTGTTGCAAATAATTACAACTAATTTTAAATTTAATTAGGTGTCATAAGAAATCAAAGAATTATAATCATAATGATTGAAAGTACTTTCCATATAATTATGATCTACATAAATGTAATTTTTTATTGTGTGAAAAAACTTTGAAACTATAATGCATCATTTTTTGTGTAAATTTCCTTTATATCTTCTCCGAGTAATAAAAAATCCATTTTTAATTGAAAAATACGAAATTAATTTTAAAGGATGTTGACACATTTTGAAATGAAAATGGGCCTTTTTGCTGCTGTTCGAAAGTATACCAAAGTATCCAATAGACAATGAGCGGCTCTTCCATTATTGCTTAAATGTAAATGTAAGTCAATGACTTTCTCTTACGTTCCGACTGTTATAAATCTCGGATCGACGGTTTACCGAAAGAAATCGAAGCGCTGGTTGATTTATTCAATCTGGATAAGAACTACACAGTCTCTTTCCTCTCTTTCCTCTCTTTCCTCTCTTTCCTCTCTTTCCTCTCTTTCTCTCTCGCTGCGTTTCCAGCTTTGTAAAACGCACGGGAGAGCCAACCAGATCCAAAGTATAACGTCACATTTGGTTTTTTCGCCGGGTGCGTTTGGAGGAAAGTGCCCCAGGATGACGAATTGGATTTGTGCGCAAGCCCGGGGAATACCACCATCATAGAAACAGATAGAAATGAATGCCAGTTGATTAATCGGACGAGAAGTCCTTTGAGAAGTCTCGTTTCCATTCTGGTATGCACAAATAAATTTCGCGTTGCATAACCGAATGCAGCGAAAGCTCGGAACGTGAGCTTTCCTGGGGATAGTGAGGTTTTATCGTCCATATAATAAATATGTATTGTAGAATGAAATTATTACCATGTAATATTACTGAATACTTTATTGTTGGGGAAACAGGTTTACGAAAGTGTCATTTAAACCGCAATCATTTTTTTCTTAATTTTATTATATGATTGATATTATCGTGGCCTATTATGCAAAAGTCACTGAATAGAATCTATTCCTTTTATTCTTATTGAAAAATTGCATTAATTTGTAAAAATTAATGAAATTTTGTATGCTTCAAGCTTAAGTGAAAAATCTTTATAGCTACTGGTAATAGTATAAATCTAGCCATTTCATAATACTTTTTTTTTTTTTTTTTTTTTTTTTTTTTTATTACAAAAAGTCATGTTATTTATAAACTGGGAAAAAATTGATTAGCACAGCATTGTGGGACTTTGATTAATCATGGATGGTAAATGAAATAATTTTTATTAATATAAAATGATGTAATTAAGATGGTTAAATTAATAACTCTCTCTTGACACATGCTAATGGAAGTATTTCATTTTTTATTTTAATTCTTTAACTTTAATTTGAAATGAGAAATTCAGTTTAATACCAAACCAATACACTGGAATCATGGTAAAAGATTTAACGTCACTAACTTTTGACCAGCATCAAAAATTGATATTATGTCAAATCAAATAGAAAGCCTTTCCCTTATTAAAATTTTAAGTATCTTAAAATTCTTGCAATATTTTAAATTCTATCATTCTATTCGGTTTTATTAAAATTGAAAACAAATGCCGGAAGTGTACTGAATAATCCACTTCTGCAATAATCTACTTCGGGACTCGTTTGAATAAATGCTTCCGTGGATTCAATTTGTTTCTTTAGATCACTGGGGATATTGTTCAAGAATATGTATGTTAATATTCTTGTTTATATGTTGATCTCTTATTTTACAGGAACTCTACCTACGTATAATTCCAAACGCTCCTTCATTCGGGAGCCACGGAAACTCGCTTAAGCAAACTCTTAAATGTTTCTAAGTACAATTTTTGTGAAAGTTTCACTTAGACAAGTTCTATCGCGATCATATTTTGGTTTTTATTTTGCAAAAGCCCCGGCCATGCAAATAGTTTTATAAGAGATTCAAAAACATTTTTTTACCATTTAAACATCCACATAAATTATATTCTGTTCCGAAGAAAGTGTTTCAAGAAAAGTCTTACCGATGCAAATTCTATTGGCGAATATATTTTTTATTACTTTAACACGTATACAGAGGCAATTTCGATTTTAAGTTCCTTTCTTTACTAAACTTTTAACCAAATAAAATTTAAAACGGAACGAGTGAAAAAAATTTGTGTTGGTGTATATTGAACAATGGAATGATTAATTTTGTTGATGGTTCGAACATTTTATGTTAAAATTAAACTGTTGTGTAATAATGCAAATGAATTTCGATATTAATTAAACTCTTTATGTATTAGAAGATTTTAAGGAATAAAGTTTTTTTTGGATCTATTCAACATTTTTGTTAAATATTATAATAGCATTTTTTGTCAACGCATACAAATTATTTTATTTATTTAGCAATATTGATTTCTAAATTTAATTGTAACGAATAAATGAATCTAAAATTAAAACCTTTAAAAATATTATCGAATTATTATGCATTTAAAATGCACATGCTATATATTTTAATTCAAATTATGAAAAAAGATTTTTATTTTTTAATAAACGAAAACTGTCAATTAAGCAATTTTAAATAAAAATTATTAAGTTTTATTTTCTATTAAAATGTTAAAAATATTATTTAAAAGTTGGCAGTAAAATCTCTGGTATTTTAATAAGTAACATATATAAATATACTTTAAACAGTAGCTTATTACTCTAGAGAGTATAATTACTCTTTTTGAATTTCAAAAATTAATTATATCCAATAATCAAATTTCTGTAAAAATATTAAATTATTTGTATAGATATACTATTATATTAATACAGTCAATTAATTTTAAAACATAATTTTAAGAATAATTATCTGAACTGAATAAATAATTATTTTCTAGTATACACATATTTTCTAAAAATAAGATTAGATTTTATTAAATTATTCAATTCACATTCTTTAAAACATAATAATTGATTACTAAAACAATATTTAATAAATATCAAAACAAGTTTATGTTTTTGCATTATATAAGTCATCAAATTAAATTATTCATTTTGGTTTTACAACATAATATCATTAATTTTAATTTTTATTATATAAAAAAATAATTTTTGAAGTATTATGTTAAACTTATTTGACTTAATTAAGTTCAACTTATGTTAAAAAGTAATGATTAATAAATTTTTCATTCACATTTTAAAATTCTATTTATATGACTTTATCAATTTCTAATGAATTAAATTTGCATACAAGATCAAATTTAAATTATAAATGTATTTTGAAATATTAGCTTAATAATAATAAAAAAAAAAAAATCACGAATTATTATTAAAGTATTTTTTCTAAAGATTATTATAAAATTTCATGAATTGTACTTACAAATACTTTGATTATTTTGTGTATAGTGTTCATGAAATTTTTTTTTTTTAATTATTAACTATATCATTTATTTAATTACCGTAATATTAAAACGTTAGTTCATTTATGGTTTGCGAAAACAAGAGAATTATATAATCATCAAAATTCTAAATATGTTCCACTCAAAGTAAAGAACTTCAAAATAAATATGCTTTTTGACTTTACTTCAAATCTAGATAACATATGAGGTATTCAAAAGTTATCATTATTTTATGTATTTATAAATGAAGTTTACAACGAGGTAAAAATAAATAATTATATCTTTTAATTATATTAGTGCATAGTTACAATTAGATAAAGTTGAAATTAGGCTTCAATTTTATTTATAATTTTACAAGTCTATGAAATTCGATTAGCTATCGACAAATAAATTAATTTTCATGTATATGCACATATACATAAGAATGCATTCAGTTACAAAATTATTTTTACTGAATACGTCTCCTCTAGTTTATAGAAATTTTCAATTGTACATTTTCTTCATCAGTTTTAAAAAATAATTGAAAATTAAAGAATGAATGGACGTGATTTATTTTTATAACTTTTCTCTACAAAGAGAAAAATAATTAAAGAAAATATTTTGCTATTTTTTTAAAACGGTCTTTACTTTCTCTCTGATTTTTTTTTACAAAGTCGCATTCTATTATTATTCGAAAAAAATTATCGTAAATCAAAGTACAATATGTTATATCTATAAAAGCTTATTCCATAAAATTTAAAGTACTTCTAAATTTTTTAAATTTTTGTTTCGAAAATTCAGATATATTCATAATTTTTAATTATCAAATAAAAGCATAGGTCATAAATAAATTTCTAAAAAATCATTAATTTATAGCTAATAACGGAAAATTATCAATAACTTTTACTTTTCAAATTAAAATTACTGGTAAGATATTTGCTTCATAAAAAAATGAATTTCCTTATGAAATTATAGTATTGCTGATCAAAACCGTTATACTTGACTGAAAAATAAGATTTTTAGATTATAAAATAAGTATTCGTATCTCTGTTACTCCTGATTGAAGATCACATAACAAAGTAGTTTCTGTATGCTTTTGCAAATCTACAGTTAGATTTTGATCTTTTCTTTACACATCATACACGGCACTAAAGAAATATAGCCTATAACAATGGGGATAGGCATATAGAAACCTCGTTCTATTTCTAGAATTGATTAAGACATTATGATTAAGTTTAAGTATAAAAAATGTATTATCTATCTAATCAATAACTGCTACTAAATCTGCATCAACCGTAAATAACCAATTAATATTATTTATTTTTCAAATAACTAATTTAAAAAATCCACTTAATTTGAGACATAAGTTTTAGTAATGATTGTTATGTGCGCGAACGATATGACTTCCTTATCATATATTATTATTAAAATTTTTCTTTACTTGTTTGAAAATATTTAAAGATAATATTTATTTAAATTTTATGCAGCTTGAATGAAAACTATTGTCGAGTCATGATTATCTAACATTTGGGATTTTGCGTAAATGAAGATTTACGTTTAATATATAATAATATATTTTATTTAAATTATTTGAAAAATACAAGTTTCAGATAATTGATTCCTGTCCATATATTTTAATGCTTCCTAATATATTTTTAATAATTTCAATTTTTATTTAATAAGTATTGATTACTATTGGATATAAAATAAATTTAATGTGCTTCAGTAAAAAGAAATTACTCTCAACTCTATTAAGTGAATATTCAAAATTGTGCGTATAATTGAAATGGCTTCCCAATAATGATTTATATTGTAAAAAATTAATGGCTTGATATTTCCTCATGTTGGTAAATGAATAATAATATGCTGATAAACAATAATAGGTGCCAAATATTTAACTTTTCTTATTTTATTATTATTCAGTATTTTTTCTGCAGTTAATATTACAATATTTTTTTTAATATATTTCAAACATATTTTTAAGTAACTACAACTTACCTATTCATATTTATTTTTTTTTATTGCATTCTTTTATGAAGCATACATTTATGTTGATATGTATTTAATGTTTTGAATATTTTCCTTGAATTTAAAATTATTTATTACTTTCACCTATTCAAATACTAAAAAGCTGATAAGTATTTCAATTAAGAAAACTACTCAGATTTCTTGGCTTTTCATGAGTAAATTAAAATATCACATACATAATTTTTAATGCTTTACACATATTATATGATGAAATCCTTAAAATATGGAAAATAAGTCTTGAAATTATGGTTTTTTAATTTAAAGTTTTAATTTAATTTTGTATGATTTCGAAACATGTAAAATTTTGTTTTTGATTTTTAAATCAAACAATTATATTTTACATAAAAATAAGTAGATTATATTATTCATAATTCACAGTGTTACTTATAAGTTTTATTCAATCTATATAAAGTAATTAAATAACACAATAGTGGTAATTTTTAAAAATTTTTTTAGTTATTTTTTAAATTAAACTTGTTACATATATATATATATATATTGAAACTATAAAATAAATCGAAAAACTTAATAAATATTTTTGTATTTATTTTTAGAATTTAAAGACAAGATAAAACAAGAAATATATTTAATACAACTTTTACTCAATTCTATGTGAAATCTATCAAATTCGATACTGATCTCTTGTAACTCAAAGTGTTTGTCCGTTTGACATTTTATTAGTGGAAAACGGTGTTTGAAAATACATTATAAATGTATTCTTGACTTTCAATTCCTTGTAAGTATTAATTTGATCGAATTGAGTTGTTCAATAATTTTTTTTGTATATTTTATTAGCAATAAATTCTAACGATTAAGCAAATACATTATTGGAAAACAAATAATGGTTATAAAAAAAAATTTTCAGTGCTTCTTTAGATTTCCAATGGGTGTTTGAATATTACGACATTCTTTTAATATAATTTCATAATTTGTTCTTATACGTATAATATATTTTACAGAATATATGTACATTTGCAAACTTTTAAAGCATACTTGAATTGATATATGAATAGAGAATAATTTTTTTTTCATTACTTAATTTAACTTTTATAATTGCAACTCATTAAAATAAAATACTAAAAATAAAAATTGTATTTTGTAAATTTATGTTCATAAATTAATCAATATATCATTAAAGAAGAAAAATATTCTAATTTAATAGTAATAAAAAGTTGAATAAGAACTTTTGCATAAAATTAAAATTTTTATTGGTTTTCAACAAATTATTTTTGAAATCCACATATAATTGTAATAAAAATGAGATATTAAGAAAACTAATCTTAAAATAGGTAATCTAAATGTAATGAATCGTACTTATATTATATTTTAATAGTAATTTTTTGCAGATAAAGTGAAATTGAATCTTAAGTTTTAATTTCTATCCCTTTTAAATAATAACATCATTTATATCAACAATGTCATACATTTAAAAAAATTTCAAATTTAAAAAAAAAAATATGACAATAAAGTTAAAGCAATAAAGTACCTATTAATATGTGCAATATAAGTATCTAAGAACCATATAAAATTTTATATTTAGTAGATCAATCGTGCGCTTCATTCGCATCAATATCTTATTTATTTTCACGACTTATACCATTTGAAAAGCAATAAGAAATGTAAATCGTATAAATACTAATTAACTAAAAGTTTTTGGCGATAAAAATAAAATGCCATAGAGCTTTCGTGAGCAGTATAGATCACACGCGTGCGGTGATTAACAATTTCCAATCAAATATATAAATACTTTTCAAGCAACTATAAACTGCACATATAATTGATAAGAATATATGCATATTTAAGAATAATAAACTAGATAAATCTTTATCGAATTTAGCAAAATTTATAAATGTAATATAAAAAATAATTTATTTAAATAATTTTTAAGTGATAATTTAGAATCACGTAATTTATATATTTGATAATTGTGTATGTGTGTACATGGACGACATCATAGGGGTTGATTATAAAAAAAAATAAACAATTTTTTAGATGAGTTTATGAAGTATAAATACAATTTAACAATTAGGAATTAATCCATTTTTTTAGTTTTTTGAAATATAGATAGAAATACGCAATAGACTTTTTATTGTACAGATTTTTTAAAAATTATTTTACTGTTTGAATTTCGAAATAACAACGAAAATTGTAGCAACAAATATTTTTATTACAAGATTATTGTTATTGTTGTTTCTATGGTAGCAGCAATAACATGAATAATTTTTTGAAACTAACAATGATGCTAATAAGGAAAAAATAATAATAATAAAAAGATAGTAAATTAAATCGTGCTTAATATAATAGATTTTTTTTTATATTTGCATATGCAATAAAAGAAAAACTTTAGATAATAATCTCTTAGAATAACAAAAGACAATGTTGTTTTTAAAGAATATCTTTATCGAGCTCATGTGTAGCTGACATTATAAATTCTTAAGAAATTCCTAAGACAATTATCGGTAAAAAGGCCATTTGAAGTAACCTTTAAATATTTAATGCTTATAAAGCAATGGTAAAAATAAAAAAGATTATTTCATTGTGAATAAATTCCCGATGCGTGCGCTCAACAGTACGTTTGTTGGGTCACATCAATACAACTCCACACAACGTTGTATCTCACCAATCGACACTGACAATCTCGGATGTTGTTTCTATTATTTTTCGCGCGTTATCAACGCCCACGTGCACGAAATTCCCGCGACGTGGTCACCGCGTACCGCGTACCGAGTTTCAGCGGCTCGCACTCCCCATAGATCGCAGATCTCTATAATATATATAGATCGCAGATCCATAAAGCACGCGATCTCTTCTCGTCTCTCGCGGCGTCAGACTTACGCAGGAACACGCACACAACAATCCGAACCCGCAACAATAATCCTTTCCCGAGATAAACGAGGGGTTCGTGCCGACGTCTGGTTGCTAACGCCGGCCGGCGGGGAATTTTCCAAAGTTTTCCGAGAGCGCAACGTGAGCCGGCGAGACTATTTAGCAACCTAAGCTCGGCCGCGATTCTGCACCTGAGGAACGAGTTCTTAGATCCGGGTTAATTGATCCGAGCCGCGGCTCGCCTGCACATGCAAAGTGTGAATGTGCGAGATAGCGACCGGCGTTTTTATTTACTCCATTATTCCCGCTTTTTTTTATTATTACTTTGTTTGAGATAGGGATTTGGAGTCGAGCCACCTTTGCCGTACTCCATTATTTTCACTTGTTTTGGGGAAATCTTTTTTTCTTCTCTTTTTTGTCTTCTTTTTTCTTTTTCTTTTTTTCTTCTCTTTTTTGGCGATCGTTTGTTAATCTTCCTCGGCTCGGCATTTTTACCGCTGCAATTGCACGACAAACTCGCGCACTTTACAGGATTCGATGCTCCGGCCACTTTTTATCCTCCCTTTTTTCCTCTTTCTCATCCTCTGGTTTCGCTTTTTGTCAATGGCCCCCTTCTTCAAGAGCAAGTACTTGCTTTTCTTTTTTTTCTCCATAAATTCGTGTACGAGTGCGCGCAAATTCTGCGCATTGGGTACGACTTGTTTTTTTTCGGTATTTTCCATTTCCCCGACTGGCGAATAAATAATTCAGTGGCGAAATCTGATATGGAGCTCTGATTTGTAGCATATGCATCAATTTCAGATTGTTTCCATCCGCAAAGCATTAAAAAATCCCTGGCTCGACTCAGCGAATGCAGGAAGAGGGTAATGGTGACTTATTTATTACTCATATCTAGTGGATTCAGGAGTAATGCAGTCATTTAGTCTTATTTTAAATTATTATTTAAAGTTAATATATCTGAGGATTTATTGGACTATAAATTTAATATTATTCGACAGTTTTGCATTTGTTAGCTTTGGCTTCTATTTTTTTATATTACCAAAAAATTCCGTTTATCTAATCAATTTATTTTTTTGTTTTTTATAGACACAATAAAAAATATCAACAGCACCATCAATAGCAATAATCAAATTTTACGATTTTTCAACGCATTATTATTATTAGCAAAGCAATAAAAACTTATTTGTATAAAATTATTATTTCAACTGATTTTACTATATCATATTGTAAATTATTTAAAGCCCATTTTAGTGCCAAATAAATGGAAGCATGTAAAATAAACTTTATAAAATCGAACTTGATTAAAATTGAAATATAAAAAAAATTTATGAATATAGTAAATACGATTTTTTTTAATTCGTCAGTGCATTATCTTTGCTTTCGTATCTCATGGTTATTAATTTTGAAGATTGGCGACGATTCATCGAGTTAACGTAAACTAATTTCACCCTTTCAAATGCACCCACGATTACTACAATTACAAAATTTAGTTTCAAGCACATCAATCATTTTAAAATCGTCAGAACACAAATGAAACCCAATCTCGATCAATTTGTCTTATAAGTATACGGCGTCATCATCACATTGTTAACCTCCGCGTCCTCATAAAAAAGTAAACAATAAAATAAAACGAGAAAGCCATGCAATTATTCGGAAAGAGAATAAAAAAAAATTGCACCAACACACACACACACGCACGCAAGGTTTTGCATCGTTCTTACGTACTCTCTTTTTGCTCTCAATGTCACTCGGCAGTAAACGAGGAGAGCATCGTTCGGTCATCAGCATTTACATGCACACGCACGAGAGGAGTCGCGTCGATGTGTGGAGGAAGCCTCATTGTCGCAAGTGCAAACAATGCCGAACACAGGGAGAAGACCATAAGCTTTTTAATGTGCTCGTGCGGATCACGCACTGTCTCTTTATAATCCCTCTCACTCGTTCACCTCATCCGGGGTACTCTCGAGGACGGCGATGACGGTCCTTTGACGGACTCACCGCCAGGAGCAAATCTTCAGTCACCGATCTCGCGACGATGACCCTTCGACAATTTTCAAAAGTGGCACTCCAGGACTTTTTTGTCCGCAAGCGTGCAACCGACACTGATGCCGCGGTTGATCCGGGATATTTATGTTCAGCAGTGACTTTGATGAAGTTATGGCAGGGAAGTGCTTCTTGAATTCTAAAAATTATTGAGATGCTTTTATTTATACTCGTATTTGACAACTACCTGGCTGTTTACTGGATATTTATCATACCTGTGGTATGATAAATATTCGATATTTACATACAGTATGACTTATATGTGCAGTAATGTCAATACTGTACAACAGAAACAAAATAATATCATTATATTCATATGTATATTTGACAAGGAACAAAAAATTCGTAAATTTTTTATTAGCGAATTCTTCGGAGATCAATGATTTATAGTATGTACTTACAGGCAAATCATTTTTTCTCTCTCGTTAAGCAATTATAGAACAATTTCTGAGATTGCGAGAAGCAATAATACGTTCGTTCGTTTTATGAAATCAATTTAAAAAAAAGTTTTGTTAGCCATTATTGATTATATATTTTAAAAATACTATTATAATGCCCATTATTATTATGAAAAGTGCGACTATTTCCACTTGGACTGAATCAAGTTTAGCAATGAAAAATTTTTTGATATCCAAATGCGATGTTTGACAGTATTATATGCCTAGGTATGATACAATATTTAACTGCTCTCATTAGTATCCAGCTGGCATAGCCCATGACAAGCTTCAAATATAACGGATGATAATTTCATGAGCCAGCTTGAGTATTAGTTATAAGTAATACCTGTGCGTAGGAGTTTTGACGATGATGAAATTCATATACTGTTTCAAGATATAGTTTATCATTTTAGAGGGAATATTCTATCGCTATTTATCTGATTTATGTCGACTCTAAATTTCGTCGTTGTAATAAACATTGCATTCAGATTTAGTCAACATTAAACGGGATAAGGATATATATGCGATTACACACACACACACACAAGCGCGCATAAACACACGACACGCGCGCGCGCGCGCGCGCACACATATATATAGGCCAACAAAGGTACCAAAAATAATTACCCAGTGCTATCAAGTTTTTTATTTCCTTACATTTCCAAAATTGGATGAACTACATTCTTGGTGGATCATTAACGTTGCACTGTAGTTATGCAAAATTAAACGAATTTTTTATGTTAAATTGCTGAAAGTTTTCAAATTTTCTACCAAAATAATTTACTTTTTTGCTGGTATAAAAGTAAAATTGACTGTTATGCACTAATGAATTTTAAACTCTATTTGCATCAAATTTCTTCTTGCCTACTGAATAAATCATAATTACACACATATAATTTCAACTTTTCCTTCTTACATTTATATGGATTTTCTCACGTGCTTAAACAATAGCTTTTTATCGTTCTTAATATTCTAATTATCATAGTATAAGTTATCTGATATCTCGAATTATAATTGCAAAACGCGACACAGAGTGTTGCGAAATGAAAATAGGAAGATATTGCGGTTTACGAATTTTGGTTCCTACCTTTATTGGTCATATAAAGTGCATTCATGATGAGCTTTAATGCTGTATTGTCATTCAAAACCAAATGATATTTCACGTTTGATTTATACAAGATACTTAAGTGGATTTTTATGACGTAGATACAATAAAATGGAAATTTTAAGGAATGAAAAGGTTATGGTATGACGTGACTTTCTTCGCTTTCTCGTTGACATTTCCTTTTTAATCTAAGTAGATGACATTATACAATTGAAATAAAAAATTATAAATATGGAAGAAATTTTGAAATGAATATTTATAAACATTTTAAAGAACGCAAATTCATTATTGATTACGTAGTTATTGATTATAGCATATATCATGTTGTGGTCTTTTAAAAATTTAATATAAACGTCAATAACTCGTACATTTATATAAGATTTATGTATAAGACTAATATTGATGTTCATTTATTATAAAATTTATCATCCTGTATTTGTCAAGGTGTAAAAAATCCTGTCATTTATCATTAAAATTTGAGTTATTTCCTAATTAATAAATATAAATGAATCATGTGAATTTATAAGTCAATAAATTTTAAATACAACAAATTTGTGAAATAATTCAAAAGTATTCATTGTTATTATAAAATTCATTTAAAAGGTACTTTCTTTAATTAAAAATTTTATTGACAACAACCAGTTCTTTAATTTTCAATTTTGAATCGTTTCAGTTGATCCTTTGAATTGTTTTATTTTTCCGAGGAGGAAAGAACATTTTTGGAACTGCTTTGAAAAATGCGCGTGGAACCTTTAATGTCGCGCGCATTTACAATCGTTTAACAAATTGTCAATTTGACAAATTTATTTCCCGTAATCCCTTTACATAATATTAAACAAAAGTATATTTCTAAAGATTTACCAATAAAAGTGTATTACCAATTAAAAGCCTTTCGATTTGTCGATAGTTGTTTCGAATGCAAGTCCTTTAAATAAAACCGGTTCTTCATTTTTCAAAATTGTGTAATCCCAGTAATTATCGTCATGTGTTTTTCTTTGTTTGAAAAAAATAATGTTATATTAATTATAAAATTGTTAAGCTCAAAATTGCTTCTCATTCCCCGTACTTTCACATTCATTCAATCAGTCGAAAATGAGGATTGAATCGAAATCCCCATACACTCGCACACACACACGCACGCACGCACGCACGCAGTCAGTCAGCTCAATTTAATCTTCAAACTTTTGTAGCAGCATTGTGAGGAGAAAAAATTATCATTTCGAGTTTATTGCGCGATCACAATCCTCGTCTCCGTGTCAACAACTCACACTTGATGTATTGGTCCGGGTGAGGGGGGGGATGATCACGGAGGAAGAAAAGAGGGGCGGCGGAGGGGTTTGGGCAGGGGGAGGAGGAGGGACGATAAATGACGGGCGAATTGAAGAAAAATTTTATCCCACAGCAGCCGGATCGGCTCCTGTTGGGATACGCACATGTACTTGGACGAATGGGAGGCTGTGTTGCAGCGGCAGCACCGGCATAGGGTAAACCTGTTTGTGTCCCTCATTCGCCTTTTCGGATTCTTTTTTTCCTCTTCCTCCTTGGTTCCTATGCTGTTTTACATTTATGAAGAAAAAAGAACCAGAGGAATGGGAGAATGAGGGACAGCGAGTAAAGGAGAAGAGGTAGAGAATAACTGCACACCGCACCGAGAATGAATCTTCTTTGTAATTTTCGGTACACCAGGAAAGAGAGAGAAACAGAGAGAGGGAGAAAGAGAGAGAGAGAGAGAGAGAGAGAGAGAGAGAGAGAGAGACAAGTATTTGGTTAATTTGAGAAATTTTTTTAGCGGAATACATGCAATTTACTTTTCCAAGGAATTAAAGGTATATTTCGTTCTCTTGCTGGGAGAATTAACAATTTTCGACGGTATAGAAGGGTAATGAAAACTATTAAAGAGTAAACATTGTATCATAAAAATATGAGAGGAAAACATTTATTCATTGCTTACTTCTTACCAACAAAAGTGATAAGCTCCTGAAGATATTTTTAAGCATTCGTTTAAGTCTCGAGCAACAATTTTCGCCTCAAACATTTTGATCATTCGGCAACTACATAATATAAATATAAATGAATCGAAGGTATCTTTCTCTTATTATTTTTAGAGGTTGAGGCTGTAAAAGTATTGCAAAAAAACGAGAAACAATTACTTTTACGAGTATAGCTGCATATAAGTAATTTAAGAGTAGCGGATAATTCTCAAAAAACACATTTTATGTATAACTGTAAGCAATATTATTTTATATTACGATTTCGAAAACAATAAGTATGAGTAGGCTTTTTTTAAGAAGTGTTGGTTCGATGTTACTTTTTAAATACCTCGATCCAAGGTTTTTACAGAAAAGTAAAAAAAAGACCGCATGAGTCGTATTGTCAATTTTCTATTACGCCTAGTGATTACCGAGGCGTTTTTCTGTTCGGTTTATCGCGTTTACTTGTAAAATACAGGTGTTCTCAAGGCCTTACATCTGGTTGCTTCCGTCGGATCGTGGCAAATGTACGCGGACACTCGCAAATGCTTATCGCACGTTTTCCCTCCGTCACGAATTATGTGGACATGAATTTATAATATTCGTAGTCACAATCGAGCTGGCACTCGCTTTTCCGCGGGAGATCATGAGGAAACTCGGGCCCTCGGCTTTTCTTTAAAAACGGCCTACCTCAATTCTGTATTCCAAACGGACGATTCCAAAGACCAGACGTACGTAGACTCGGGTTCATAACTTATTCAAATGTGTCTTGCTGGTTGACACGTTTTTATTCTATTGGTAACAACATTGGCAACGTGTTGCGATCGGTTGTATGCAAATTTTTCGAGCTCACTTTTTCATCGCGTTATTTTAAATGATTTTTGTGTGTTTCCAACATTTTTCAGCGCTCCGATGCTTTGTCATCTGTCTCCACTGCACATTATAATGGTGCACTTCTAAATGCAAAGGCATGCAAATTACCGTTTTTTGTTACGTAAAACGCCTGCCTGCCCTTTGTATTTATCTTTAAATAATAATTCCTCAAACCGAGCTCTATATACGAAAGTTGTTTAGTATTTGGCAAACTATGCAGGCACAATGTGCAGTGGGTTGAGAACATTAATTCATTAAAATCAATTTCATAATAGTACAAAGGAATTAAGCTATGGAGTTACCTGAATACCAGACTGTATTCAGGTGTACCGATATTATAATAAATTCAGATATTTCTAATTTTCTTGGCAATGAACGAAATTACACAATAATTATCAAGTGGAAATTCCGCTTATTAAATCAAGGGGAAATGTTTTTATTTTATCTTTTAAATTCTGCAATTGTTTGTTTGATCTTTAAACAATCGCACAACACCTGCGAATCGCAAATTTGAAATGGATTTCTTTTCCCCCATTTCCACTCGAATATAACGGATTTACAAATGCAAATGCATTATATTTTTAATTTATGTGCCAACAAAAAGTGATTCAACAAAATTGACTACTTGCTATCTTGCATTCGAAGCAGTTATTTAGGATTTATGATGAAATATTTTTGATTATCGCGCTGTAAACGCTTAAAATCTTGACAACTTGAATGAGCATAATCTTGCACAATTATAAAACAAAAGAAAATTGTGCTTTTTACTAGTTTCTAATTGAAGATTCTCACATTATGCAGTCATTTTTATAATGCGAGTATCTGCGTATAAAAACCGTTCAAATTGTGCGCCGAGAAAAGAGATTATTTATATCCCGTGTGATTACTTAACTATTAAGTCACGAGGATTAAGATACAGTGGATCTAATATTTCTTTACAGTTAATAAATCATGTCTTAAATATACCGTACGTCAAACTTGCTTTTCATTTATTTTAATATTCCAAATTAACTTCCTTAATAGTTGCGGTTAAGTATGATTTACAATAAAATTGCAACACAACAATTTTCTAACAATAGAGAAGTAATTTCGTGCAGCTAAAAAATGCACCTAATACTTGACTATGCAGGTGTTGTTTCAATTATTCTACATTTCACACGCAAAGTTAAATTATTATTTTTCTTCGCATTTTTAGCACTATCTATGTTAACAAAGATTATTTTCAGTGCTGCAATTGGTAATTTGTGCAAACGCTGCTATTTTTCGAACAATATATATATATATATATATATAGATTTGAAACGTATAATTTGAAAGCCCGTGCGAAATGAGAACAAATATTGTTAAAAGTTTAAGTAAACTAGATTCGATAAAAAAAAATCTTTGAATCAGTAGAAAACTTCTAAACGGAGTTGTTCAAATGAGAATCTTTGTAACTTAAAAATTGCGTACTACGAACGAGTTATTCACAAAAAGTTGTGAGAATGATTTATAATTGGATAATATTTAATAATGTTTCTTGTCATAGATCTCTATCAATTTAACATTAATATTTCATAACTTTTGCGTTGATTGATGTTTGGCGCATCAATGTAGAATGAGTACATACTATGTAATAAGTATGAAAATTAAAAAATATTTAATAAACTCTGAATGCCATTATCTCGTAAATAAATATCCAGAGATCTTGTGTACACACCCACCCATGTGAACATCTACCTACCTACATATTTACACGAATGTAGACGTAATATTTTTTAAATTTATATGACTGCAAATAGTAATAACTAATATATGCATGTTTTTTGAAAGTTTTATATCATTTATAATTGTCTTGCCGGTACACCTGTCCTAAATTTTATTTAAATATTGCCCTACCACATTAAATTGAGTTTTGTTTGAATTAGAAAATGAAGACATAGAAAATGAAACTTCAAATGTTTATTAAAAGAGGTAAAGTTATAGTTTTAAATATTTATATTCTTCTGATTGTTTATTTTGCGTTAGACAGTATTTATACGCCACTTATTATACACAATACGAATAAAACTATAGACTATTATTAAATGTCGTCATAATAATTTAACATCCGACAAAACAAATTTGCAAATAAATTATTAAACGTTTTTCATTGTTTGAATGTATTTGCACACATGCATAGAGCACACAGTACGCAAGCCCATCGAAGCACAGTTAGCACTTTTTTATAATGTGTAATTCCAGGCCTATATTAATAAATAAAGAATTGACAAGTTACCAATAAACTTAAAGATAAACGTCTCAATTAAAAAAGTATAAAATTAATTGAGTGCAAAATAGATGAACATGAAATTGCATTTGTACTGAATCTCGATATCACTCGCAGGTATTTCCTCCGTGTTATAATAAAAGCTTCATTTGAAAAATAAAAAACTTGTTATAATCAACAATCTCATAAGAGTATGACTCGAGCATTTAAGAGCGACGTACAGTTAAGCTCAGGCAAAATAATTCCCCTGCAAATTCGCTTTGTCAAACATCCCAATAATTTCGATCTCCCTACGTCGCAATTCAATCAGCATCTGCGAGAGCTTCCCAGGCCACGGGCGAGGGGACAAAAAAGACAAGCGTCCACCGGGCCCTTCGCTGGGAAAATAAAACAAGATAAGAAGAGGTCCATTGGAGGATGCATAAAAAAGATCTCGGCTCACCTCGCGTCGAGGTATGACCAAAACCAAGAGGAGCGGGTTCTCCTTCTTCCCATTACGGGACGTTGTACCAGTCGAGGAATCGAGTTGTGAGTGAGAGAGTGAGAGAGTGAGAGAGAGAGAGAGAGGGGATAGAGAGAGAGAGAGAGAGAAAGAGAGAGAGAGAGAGAGAGATGGTCGGGCTGGGCACGCGAGACCGTGTGCGCGAGAGCACGTGTGTTAATCTGGGTCAAGGACCTCGGGGACCTTCTCGAAAGGGAGAGAGTTTGCTCTCTCGCTCGCTCCCGTTCCTCCTCGCCGACCGAGTTGCATTTCTCCCTGGCCTTTTCGAAATCGCTCCGGTTACCTCTCTTTTCTCTCTCTCTCTCTCTCTCTCTCTCTCTCTCTCTCTCTTTCTCTCACTCTCAAGCGCAATTTTTCATCCGCGAGCACGTCCTAGACTATTTTTCTTCTTTCTCCGGCTGCATCCGGATGGACCCGAGCACTTGTTTCTCTCTCATGAATATTCCGAGGCGAGGCTGTTTTTGTTTTGGACGGATGAATCATTACGTCACGCATGTTTTGCGATGGACCAAACGATCCCCTTCTACTCGCGGATTTAGGCACATTCCAGTCTGTCATTAGTAACCCTGTTAAGTGATGTCATGCTCACCCTGAACTCTGTTTTCCGTATACAGCGAACCGAGTCTTGGCTCTTGTTCGAAAGATGCTAATTAGGAGCGGTTATCTCAATAATATTCAATCCTCAATTTTAAGTATAATAAATACAGCCTAATAGTGCTGTTAATTGTATTCAAACTCAAGTCAACCCGTTCCTATTTTAAGCATCTTCTCAATCTCCTTTGGAATGTACATTAAACTTGAGTAAAATTACTGCAAATGTGTTTCTACATTTTTAGGATAGCGAACTAATTATGTACAAAATACGTAATATTTTGTTGACGGAAACATTGCAATAGAAATTACGTCGCGTTAATTAAACTATATTTCATTTGTGATAAATAATCTTCTTGATTAATAAAGTCGTAACGAAATCATTATTTTAAATTAAAATTCTGTCGTATAACATGTTTATAAAATCAAAAAGCAATTGATAAATGCGTGTATATATAAAACTAGAAAGCAAAACATTTAAATTTCATTAGGTCTGTATACAGAGCTTCTCGTATTTTTGCAATACGTATTCTTTCGTTTGAGCTACTGATGATTTTGCACGATTCTTTTTGGCTTATTTGCATATCATGACTATTATAATTTGTGGAATTAGATATCACCACATCACCATATGTTCACATGTCATACATGACATATATTATGATGAACTCATCCGTCGAATAGAAAATTTAGTGCTTCAAACAAATAAAACTCAAGATTGTTTCTTCCAAATATATAGGCGTACTTCATCTTGAATACCATTACAATTATATGTGTGTAAATAAAATTAAAATATTATTGCAATATTTACTGTTTTTAAATTTGCATTGAAGCTATGTAAAACATAAAACGTTAAAATAATTTACAAAGTTTGTACATAATATAATCTGTATAAGAAAAATTTATTTTACCAATAAATCAATTACATCAATACAGTGGAAAATATTATGCAAATACTACTACTATGTAAAAGTTTGAAGAGTAAATTATTGTTTTTAAAATTATTATATGAAATATAGCAATATTAAAAATAATAGATATTCATACATTTAATCTTGTAGGTCAAAGTCTTTTAATATTTTTTATTTCTTTTTATAATTTGTGCAATTTATATAATTCTGCTTAATTAGTCCAATGAGTTATCATATGAAAAATTAAAGACAAAATTAATAAGAAAATCCATGTGTAAATGTCTATATAATAATATATAATAATAATGTAATAAATTCATTATTTCAAATTTTATGACATTTATTTCAATCTGCTTTAGTAAAATAAAATTTCTTAAATTTCACACCTAAAAAGTATACCTTTCGATACTGATTAGGACTTTTTTTATTAAAAATACCAAAATTTATTTAATTATTTACGAAAAAAATTAATTAAACCATTGTACGTTAGCTATTATATATAATATTATTTATCATAATTTTAAACATGCAAAATTAATACACTAATTAATGTAAGCTTCTGAATAGTAGTAATAATATACATTATATATATATATAAAAATATTTTAAACCAACATTTTATTTTTGTAAAATTTAAAAAATATATATCTAATAGTCTTCTGCAATAATTACCAGGATATTGAAAATTTCTGAAATGTATAAAAATATTAATTTCCCGAACGTAAAAATACGGAAATGTTCCCAATTAATACATTTTTTTTTAATTGCACGTATATTATGCTATATAAAGAATAGAAAACGTTAAAGCAATAAATATAATTACTCATTATTAAAATTGGAATAATTTAGATTCTTCAAGGCTTATTATAATTATACTACCGTTCCTAGTTAATATGTACATATAACCTCAAATTCATACTGATTCTACATTATTATTAAGCGGAAATGCATGTGTTTTTTTATGTATTTATATAAGTATGTTCAGGAAGATAACACGAAAATCATATTTTTTATCGTCTCTATAAAATTAACTGATGTACGGTGGACAGGTAAGTTGCTATTTAGCTAGATGATGTTTAACAATTACCCTAGATATGGCTGTAACTTGATATTTATTTCATAGAAAAGAATACTTATAATTTTATAGAAAAAAGTCAAAGGCGCTCGTGATTAATTTTTTGTAATAAATCCCACGTATTGATATCGTTATTATTAAAGAAATTACATGACTGATATCACGATCGCATTAACATCATTGTTATCGTCAACTTTTACCTTTTGGGGCGGCAAAGTTAAATATACAACAATAAGTTCTTATTACACGCAAAAAGACCATAATAAATTGTTCCAAAGATTATTTTTCTTATTAATATCCGTGCGATAGTATCGTGAAGGAGCGTGATGCCGAAAAAGAAATGTGCACGGGCTTTTGTACGAGTGGCTCAGCCTCCAACTACCCCTTTCACCTCCCTCGGGGAGTTCACGAAACGTCTTTGTTCCTTGGGTTTCTCACGCCCTCGAGGAGATGATCTCGAGTGACGAGTAACTTTCGACCTTTCTTGCATTCGAGAAAAGGCCACGGTGAATTACGATAGGATCGTTATTTTATTAGACATTCGAATTCTTATCCACTCCATGATAATTTACTGGACATGGGTTGGCTCGGAGATTGAAGCAGCAGAATTCTTTTATTTCGGTCGCAGAGGTATTCTTATTCATTCATTAATATTCTTCAATTTCAATATTCAAGCGATATTGAAATAAAAGGCACACCCTATAAATTTGGAATGATTTAGTGGAATATAATCACTTACTAATTTAAATTAAATTAAAAATGCCTGTGTTTACAGCGACGACGCTATTTTAAAAGGTGAGTAGGTTACGAAGAATCATCAAGAAAAAGCACTGTTTCGTATATTTTACAAGGTGCTAAAGTGAGTTATTAGTTATATTTCTGCATTTTCATTTTAAATAAAACAAGCCAAATGATTTACATAAGAAATATTGCAGAAGACGTTCAAATTTTTGGAGTAATTTTTTGTGTCTGACACACCAATAGCCTAATAAATTTCAGTGAAAGTAAAGATAATTTTTTTATTTAATGCTATATTTCTTTTTAAATAAAAATGCCTCCTTTTCAGCATTATTTGTCTTGTCAATACAAGACATATTGTATTTGTATACATGGCTCTTACATAAGCAAGAAATATTGGTGATCACGTGTATCGTAATCAGTATTTTGATTTGTAAAAATGTAATACAATTTTTAAATGGAATAACATAAATTGGACATTAATTTGAAATTTATGCGAGACGTGAATGCGTCGAAAGTGACTTGGTCTCGTGTTATAGCTTGCGAACAAATTCATCTTTGCATCTTTTTATTACCTCGAATAAAAAATGCGCGTACAATAGAATTTCCGAGCTCTGAATAAATACTTTATCATTATCTTTTCTTCTTTCTCGTTTACCAATGTAAGTGGTTCGTACCTCGTCGACGTGAGCTCGATCCGTCTTTAATAAAACTCGTAAATGACGTACAATGGAGTGCGGAGGAGCAACTGAAAAACGAAAACGTGTAATTGGTCGGATTAAACTCGGCAAACCGAATCCTCGCATTATATGCCCGCTCAAAGTGCGAATTTATATATATACATATGTATATATGTGTGTGTGTGTGTGTATATTGTGCGAAACGAAGTTAATTTATCGTGCAAAATTTTCACTTTGTTAAATTAATTAATTTTTCTGTATTTTAAATAGAACGCAATTACAAGGACTGAAAATTGGCTCCTACTGGATGTGACGGGCCAAATTAGCGCGTCCATGTAAAAGAACACACGAGTATTTGAGATTTATTTTGACGCTTACGATACGAATGTCTCTCTAAATTATTATCAAGTATATGTGTTTTAAAGTATTTCTATCAAATCTCGCTGTTGATTTTACATAATGCAATGGGTGTCAGTATTTACAGATTAAGTTTAAAAGTGAAGTAAACGCCTACACGCCTCGACAAAAACTACATTTTATCAGTAGTTTTATAGCGATTATTAATTATGATACTTCTGTTCAATTTCTATTTCTTATTTCTATAAATAATATAGTTTTTGTAAATTTAACTAGTATGAATATTATTCATATATTTCCGTAGTTATTCTCTTTAAATACAATTGATGTTCTAATGATTTGGATACTATAGATTATGTTAACTTTCAATTGAAAATTGTTTATGTCTGTATTATTCTTATTACATTAGAATATATAAAAACGTTCACAGTTTTATTAACAATGGAATAAATCCAACATTTTAAATATTTATTGATACTCGAGCATAAAAGAAAAATATTTGTTGCTTATCTTTTCGTTTCAGGTCAAAAATATCCTTTTAGATAGAAGGATTAAATAATAAAAGAAATGCAGGTAATATAATAAAAAAATGCATGTAATATAAAATTGTTATGGTATGTGAATTTATTGAAGCGTTTTATAAATAGTAAATATAAATTAAATTTGCTGGCGTTAAGATATAAAAAGGGATAATATATATATATATAAGGTATAATAAATCAAAATTCAATCAAATTGCTAAATTGAGTTTTTGAATGTATTAAAATTTGATTTCAATTTTCCGACATTATTTTACAAAAATAATTCTTTGAGGAACTTTTTATTATTTTTTAAACTATTTATGCATTTTGTATTTTCCTTCTGTAATAATATTACAATGCTTATATCTTATATAATATTATTGTTTATTGATTTTTCATAAATTTTGATAAGATAAAATAAGAAACGCTACCTGAAGTTTTTCGATAATCCTAGGCAAAGACTCAAATTGACATTTTTCATGTTTAAACAAGTGTTTGAATAAAACAGAAACACATGGAACACCAAAATAGTACACTCGAATTAATATTTTGAAATGAACTTTATTCAGAAATTCAACACAGTTAAAAACGATATTTTAAAAAGTACTGATAATATTGGAAATGTACGTCTGATTAAATGATTTTAAAAATTCAGAATTTTAATTTAAAGAACCAGCTTAGTTAATATCTTTTAATCTTATGATATTACGAGAATTTAGATTTCCAAAATATTTTTTATAACGAACGTTTATTTTATAACTTGTTTCTGATAATTTATATAAATCAAATACATTAAAGCATTCTAATTAATTATTCTGTACTATAGTACTTCATTTAGAAATATGCCAATTTTACAGAAACGATTAGTTATCAAAATTTGTTTCGATTAATCACTACAACATTTGTTAATTTCAGATTTTTAATTTTATTTTAAAAAACTAAATAATAATAAGTTAACATAATATTAATTAATTACATAATTATTATATTAATATGAATAATCTATTAAATATTTTTAAATAATAATAGTTTATGATCAAATTAAGGACTAAAAAAATTATATTAATAATTATTCGATATCAGGCATATGTAGCCTTCGGCATTGATGGATGCTCATTTTATAAAATTATTTTTCATGTAAGCTACGAATTAATAATTAGATATATTTTGAGAATAACTACAAAAGATAAAAAACTTAATTTACAATTGAAAAAATTAAAAACTACTGATATTATCTTTATAAATTATTCCTAAATTTAATCTAATTAATATTAAAAGGCAGTCAGCATTTCTGTTCTTTCTAGTTTTATCTACTTGTATTATATCTATAATTAAATTGCGTATCTTATGATACAAATAGTGTAATAATTAAAATATTCATGATAATTTTAAATTTTGCTTAATATATGCAATTTTTATTTAAAAAAATACAATTTCTTATCACAATTGTTGAATATTATCTAATGGTACCATTATGTTTCTTTTTATACTTCAAATAATACACATTTATATATGTGTAAAACAAGTATATTTGTGTGCGTGCGCGTCTATTCATTTGTAATAATTATATTTTTTTGTAATATATTGTTTAGTGGTTGAGTATATGATAAGTCACACTGAAAAACAAATATAAGTCTTTATATATGTAAACTAAAGGATTGAAAGAGATCCAGAGAAATTTAGCAAATAAAACCGAAATTTCCTATGGAGTTGACGACAACTTTATACGTGGTTGAGAATTTTAAAAATTTTCAATACAATAAAACAAATAAGCATTACGAAAATTTTTGCGTATATCCAAGCCAGAATCCAATCAGGTGAAAGAAACTCGTAGAGCGAAACCGAGACCTCGCATCGTTTTATATTTAGTTTCTATTTCGTTCAACCGTCCAAGACGAGGAAAGGAGCAAGTGAGAGGGAGCGAGAGAGAGAATAAGGCAGAGAGAGTGAGTGCGTTTGCGGAGAGGGGGATAAAGAGGGATAAAGAGGGAGAGAGAGAGAGAGAGAGAGGGTAGCGGAGAACTTGGCAAAGATCCCATATCCACCAGCCAGTCACGTGCGCCAGACTCGCACGTGTGCGTTTGCATTGGCGCATACTTACGGGGATCTGCGATCTTTTCTCTTTCTCCTTTTTCATTCTTATTCCACCTCTGCCTCTCACTTTTTCTAGCACTTTCCTTCTTAACTCCGCGGAGCAGCCTCTTGCACTCTTTCCCACCCAACCCCCGACATATTTTCCTTTGTTGTTCCCGCGTTTCCATCCACTTTTTTCCAAATCATCCCGCACTTTCTATTGCGGAGGTTAATGAGGATATCAGGGGATTCGAGGAGCAATAATTATAAAATTAATTTTACTGCCGCACTGAAATTATCTTTCAAAATTATAAATCAATTGCGTTTGCAGGTGTCAGTAAATTAACGAACTCTTATATCCTGCTTACCATTTCTTGGATTTTCAATTAAAAGTTTAATGACCAGGGTCATTTAGCATCTTCAGTTTCTTTACTTAAATTTCCATAATTCCCTGGAATCGTCCGAGCTGTTTGGATTCATTTTTGTACATTTGTCATTATCTCGGTGACAGGGTGATGAGCGGAGGTATAACGTGTTAAAGCCTGACACCAAGAAGGACTTTCTAGTAAAAACCTCAAAAAAAACCTCTTCCAGCATTTAAATGCATGGGATTCAAGTGCTACCAAGCGCAAGAACAAAAGCAGGAAGGACATGGGAGAAGGAGCTGCCGCGGTCTCACAAATGGAAAATAGGAATTGATAATCGGGCATAAATCTCATCTCCCTTCTGGTCTCTGGTCTTCTGGTCCCTCCGAATTCCCGGGCGCCCCTACGTCTATGCACCGGTGCGGAGGCTGCGGTCCGATCCGCTCCGAGAGGAGAATGCCAGAGCAGGGCGTGGTGATTGTGTCGAGGTAGCGCAGTAGACCGGTGGTCAGCTCTCCTCGGCAAGGCCGTTCGTGTTCCGCTTTTGGAAAAGCGCGAGAGGTAGAGGGAGGGAGGGAGGGAGAGAAAGAGAGAGAAAGAGAGAGAGAGAGAGAGAGAGAGAAAGAGGCTTGTGTCTATCTGTGAGCGAGACATAGTGGTAGTCGGGCCGATTAGAATGCCGATACCGGCGAGCGAGATACTTTTCCCTCGATCGGTCTTTCTCTGCCCCCTCCCCCGCCCCCCTCTCTCTCTCTCTGACACACACACACGAGACTGGCGCCTTCCTTTTTTCCTCATTGAATAGCCGTGTCTCTTTTCCTCTTTTGCTGTAAGGAATATCGCGGGTCCTATGTGCCTGCCCGTTGAGAAATCGCGAGCCCGACTTTGGCTCTCCGCCTGATCGATTGACTGTGCCACTAGGCACTTCAACTTTTGTTTCTAAATTCCCGTCCAGTGTCTTGTTTTGTCCACGCTTTTTCCTTGCTTTTCCTCTTTTTTCCCTCTTTCCTTCACTCCTCTGTAATTGTGCTCTACGATTGTATACAACCTGTCCGCTTATAATTACCGTAGCTATAAAGCACTTTTTTTTTTTTTGTTTTTTTTTTTTTTTTTACAGCAACAAGATTCTATAGGAATAGTGACTTCGAGAAATATTTTCGCTAATTATCCATATTGTTAAATTAAGATTAATAGAAGCTTTTCAGTTTTGAATAATGTAAAATGATTTGTCTTGGGAAGACTACCTAGAAAGAAAATAATATTCTTCATTTTTCTTCCTTAAATATGTAAATGCTTAAGGATGCATTTGTTCCAGTTTCATGATATATAAATGGATAAAATAATGTGATGCATAAAATGATACTTCCAGCATAGTAAATATTTAGTAATATAATAAAATTTAATCATTACCTATTATCCTAAAGTTACAGTCAACAACACGCTAATTGAAACATTTTAAATTTCAATTCAAATGTTTTACTAATTTTTTATAATAATAATTATATATAAGCTTATATTTATGAGAAAAACAAGTTTAAATTAAATAAATTAACATAATCTTATCGAATAAAATTTCATAAAAATTATTTCTTGATTTTTGTATTAATTTTACATATAATTTTAGAAAAATAAATTCTAAGAGTAATGCTGAACTTTCTTGTTTCAATGTGCAATATATAGATTTAGTTTATCAACGAATTTGTTTTACTGATAAAGTGTTTCGTTTACTGATTTGTGTTTTTATATCATTTAGCATATTATTTTAACACTATGCATTAATAATTTTTATTTATAAATTTTTTATTTATATTTAATATCATGAAAGATATGTAATGTTAGTAATAATATATAGATTCATTTAAACTATAGTTTACGCAAATTTCAAACTTTGTATTTTTTTTTTAATTGCCTAGTTAAAGTTCCCATTCAATTTATTGTTTGATAGAGGACTACATAAATTTTTATATCTATACTATTTACATTAAGCATTAAAATAAACGATCTTACCAGTAGAACGTTAAAAAACCAGTTTTCATTAATAATTTTCTAGAAAAAAAAAAAAAGGAAAAGAATTTACATTTTTCCTATTTTTTGGATAATTCAAGAGAATCCACCTTATTAATTTTAGCTTTACAGAAATTATTTCTTGGTAGGTAATTTCTGTCTCTGTTTATGCATATTTTCTGTACCCTTATTATATAGAAATTCGATAAAATTAAAAGCTGTAAATTTTAATTACATATTTTATTGAATTATCTTCAATCAAGCATTAAAACCGCGATTAAAAAATGGACGTAATTCAATTAATATTGATATTTGAAAAAAACTAATATAAATCATTAATTTTTTTATGGGGGTACTCGGAGGCATGCAAAATAAAGTAATAAAATTAAAATACATAATGTATAATGGGAATCCATTTTTAATTTCACGTACGCTTCTTAAATAAACAAAAACTTTCTTTTCGTATATATTAAAATAATTTTTTTTTCTTTCTTTTTTTTTTATTCGAATTTCAAGAGAATCAATCAATTTGTTTACAGAAGTAATAATTCAAGTCGCATTTAAGTACGCGATGAAATCATGTGTATAAGAGTAGTTTGAGTACTCGCGTCGAGCACCAGTCGCACTCTACAAATGATTGTAATCTCTAGTAGTACGTTTCAATTGGTATTTTAAAAAGGTAAATGCCACATAAAATATTCAATACAAATACAGCGTAAGAGTTCTTCCAGGAATTCAGTATTAGCGTCCGATAAAGCGGAGGAGAAAATAAATCAGAGCGCTAAACAAATTTTACTCCTCTCATTATCTCGACTCCTAAGGCAGTGCGCATTCTAATGCAACATAGTCAGCTTGTTAAACTGCCTATTTTTTTCTCTTTCTCTTTCTTTTTCCTCGGGTTCTTTTTGTTTTTTTCTGTTTTTTTCCTTTCTTTACTTTTTGCCGTGGATTGTCCTAGCGTAAAAGGCTCGAGCATAAAAGATAGAAGGATAGACAATTGTAGTTTTAAAAAATGGGTCCGTTGACAGGCGGTCCGTTGATAGGCGTGCGCATTTCGACCTGGAGGACTGCAGGGAAAAAAAAATCTCCGAGGATATGCACGTGAAGGAGATTTTTTCCAGACACACCCTATTTTCTTCCTTTATTTGCACGATTCGCGGCACTTGGCCAAACAAAAAATGTAGGAGTAAAGTAATGTCCGTTGCCGTTGTTGTGTATCGTGTCTTCGCTAATCGCCGGTGGTCGAGAGGCGCTTTTTGCTGCCTCTTCGGCAAATTGACTTTGAATTTTGAGCGGCCAGGAAGTATTGGAAAAGTTTTTAGAAATTTAAATATTCCTGTACATCTTTCTTACTCTCTCTGAATTATTTAAATTGTCCGGCATTTTTTTTTCATTTTTTGCTTTCGGTAGCGAGCTATTAAAATATTTTGAGGCTCTTTTTGCGAAGCACCTCCAATTAAACAGAAGTATCTGGTAAATAATTATATTGATCCATAAATCTGGAAGGCTTTCAATTATCTTATTCCGTATTATGGAATTGTCATTTAAAAGCTTATAAATATTTATTTTTAGTCTAACGCGCGTATTATCTCCAACGGAAAAATCTGTAGTAGACTTTAAACTGCGATCGCACTACTATTTACTATTTATATTTTCAGATATAATGGATTCAAATTAATTTATCTTAGGAACGAATTCATTTCTTTTTTTAGCAAAAATGTTGAATAGTTAAGTATTATTATAATTCTTTAGGAATAATAAAAATACATTTACGATGAAAGTTTCATAAAAAAAAACTTTAATTTGTTATGTATTGCGCCATTACACATTCACGAAACAATTTTAAATAAAAAACAATTCAATAAAATATCGAATGTATTCTAATCAACGTCTTTTTTAAACCGTTATTCAAGATTATTTTAATTGTTCGAATAATACATGTTCTATACTTTTTTGCACTATTTTTGTATTTTATTTTTATTTTAAATGCACAAATCTCCATCGAAATAATTATCACTGGCGTAAAATGTAAAAAAAAAAAAAATTAATTTTATTCAGTTTAGATAAGATAATATTACTTTAACTAGATCCGAATAAATATATATAAAATATTTTATTAAATTAGGTTTTGAAAGGTAATTAACTATTAATCATAATAAAAAATACATTCAAGCTAGAAATATATTATATAAATTGCATTAGAGATTCTATTTAAGAAATGTGCATTTCAAAAAAAAAAGAAGGCTTATTGAATTTTAAACCTTTGATAATATGTATACCAAATAGGAGAACATACTTCAAATGAAATTTCAGTTGTTCATAAGTTCTAAAAGTGTAAAAGTCAATTACTTTCAAAGTAAAAATGACGAAACTAATCAAAATCATCAATCAACAATGTTCACTCTCCGGAAACGATCAGCTATCAACTAGAATCGATCAGTCACGTTCACTTTTAAAATTTTTCTACTCTTATCTACTGTAGATTTAAATTCATGCAGCCAAGAAATTTCAATGGATATATCTTTTTAGTACTTCACTATAAAATAGTTTTAAATCTATTCACTGTGAAAACCGACATTAGCACTTTATTAAAAAACATGCTATTGTGAGAATAGCATTTATATTACATTCTTTATTATAACATTATACAGGTGCATTTTTTAATATCATATCTTCATCTTTTGCAAATAAAATTAAAATAATAATTACGAAATATATATGTCTATATTGCTTAAATAATAAATTATAATACTAAATTTTTGTTTCATATTCTAAGGATTATTTATTTACAGTCAAACGGCATTTTGCACATATTTATTACATTAAATATTTATTATATGTAAAATAATTGTCATTAAATGAGAAATAAAATAATTTGCGTAATATTATGCAATTACATAAATTCATTTTTAACTTAAATATTTGAGAGTAAATGAATATTGAAAAAAATGAAGATAAACCTTCATTAAACATCAATTTTATCAATTATTTCATAAGTAAATACGTACATATAGGTAGGAATAAATGAATTATGATGAGTATATGAAATATATGAAAAATATATCGACTTATACAATTATTGATACATATACTTGTATTATCAAAGAAGATTGATTGTGTGCATTGTTAATAATATTTTATAAATTATCAACAAACTTTTTATTAATTAATGTATGTATCTGAATAATTGAATTTTTAATGTGTATAAAAAGAAAATGTTATGATTATCATTCATTAAAATAATATATAAAGAATAATTTGTAAATTACAAAAAATTGATGTTTTAAAATATTGCGAGGAAATTTAAATCACATGATACTTTTATATCATTGATAGATGTTTGTCTTTCAAATTAAATTTCTGTGATATAAGTTCAGACCATTATAATGTTAAATATAGAGTTACATACTGGCGAAGATTTAATGGAGGATTTTTTATTACGTCCATACATATATATATATATATATATATATGCATGAATAGATAAGATGCTGCTATGGAATATTATGTGTATTTAATCGCTGAATAAAAATAGAATAAAAAATTTTATTTATTATGTACATTGAAAAGTAATTTTTAATCAAGAATTATTTTCAATTTTTATATAATCGGCATCCCACAAGTACTCATGAAAAAAGGAGTACTAAGAATAATAATTTTTGAAAACTATAATCAGTATTCTATAGCAAGTAATAAAATAATTCAGTTAACTCATGTACTTAAAAGATTAATTGATGTAATATTATATAACATACACCAATATTGTTTTCAAAGTTTAAAAAATCTTTATTTAATTTATTAATTTGAAAGTTCATACAGAAAAGATTTTAAGAAACGAAAGCTTAACAAAATTACTCACTTGTAATTTATTTATAGAAAAGTCAGCAAGGAACTATTATAAATGATTCCAACTGATTTATTAAGATTCTCTCATGTATAGAAGATGCATATTCGGTTCAACGTCAATTGACTTTTTGTACATAGTAATTCGTTACAGGCAGTTAATCAATGGTTTTATATTGTTGAGTATTGACTTTTTTCAAATTAACCATTAGTATGCATTACAATTGTAATTAATTCCTTAACTAGAAATGTAATGCATTTTCATTGTGCTTACAGTTATCAAATAAAACAAATGATTTGGAATAGAGAAAAATGTGTTTTCGAGTAATATATTCGACAATAATTAAAATGATTTATCGTCGCTTTAAATTATATTGTGTTATTGAACAATCCTAAGCTCGAGCGAGATAAAAATAAATTTCACAGTGAAAGTTATTATAAATGTATTTCGTGATACACGAACGCATTCACGTAAACACGTGTACTTAAGATATACTGACAACGGATTGACATTTATCGGCTAGAGCAGTTTAAAACAACTTCCATACATTTCAGTCAAAGAGTTTAATTATTTAACTAACTGTAATACATCTAAGCTTGCCTTCCCGTTAACAAACTAACTTTTGACTCTTAAAACTTATTTAGTCTACAAAATCTTAAAGTACAGCTACTTTGTCAGTAATATTACACGTGGAATGGATGAAAGAAACAAAAAGTTAAACGTGCCTATCACTCGAGGCAAGCTTTACCCGAGTAAAAAGCGAATAAGTGGTGTACTTTCGTTTGCGTCGAGATGGCGTCGATTAAAAGTGCTCGGGAATGAATAAAAATCAACGATCAAACCCGAAAAGGAGCATTTCCTCTGCCCGGGAAATGGGGGAAAAACCAACCTGTCGTCGGTCGTCGTCGTGTGTTTGGCGGCTGTCACGACCGTGGCGGAGGTCATCAACCATCGGGGACTAACCGTATTCGTGGGGTCACGGAGCGCTTGGGCGCCTCTGGCCCAAAAACGCCCGGTCGTTGACTCGTACCGGTCCCACGCGCATGCGCACACACAGGTGTGCAAGGCTCCCTCTCCCTCCTGCGCTCGCGCGCGCGCGCGCACACACACACACAGTGACAGTGGCGCACACGCGCGCGCGCACGCAATGTGTAATCGCGGCGCGGGCCCAACCGCCTTTATCATTTTTATCGTTCGTGTTAGATGATGAAACCGCGTGTTGCTTCGTTCGCCCTTTTTTTTTAGCGGACGTAATTCTCCCAATTACGAGAGTTCGGATTCCACGAGGGCGTGTCTCCTGGTTGCCAATGGCCAATTATTCTACCGCGAAGAGAAAAGACGAAAAGACACTTGAGAACTGGCTCGAGTATCGAGCAAATTGAAGTTCATCGCTTCGTTGTTTTTCTCCCGCTCTCTCTCTCTCTCTCTCTCACACACTTCTGTCTTAATTCCTTAGCTTTTTATCATCCTTTTTGCTCTATCTCTGTTCATCTGCGTCGATTTTTCATGTAAATTGCAAACTTTTAACACCATTAATTTTAAATTCATATTTGATAAGTTTTGCTGGTGAATCCAGATGCGGATCTTTTCTTCAGTAATTGTTATGTGATTTAAATAATAACCAAAATTATTTGCTTTGCTATTACTCCATTTGCAAATGAACAACCTCAATATAAAATTATTTTTTGTAATTATCGATCTCGCGCATTTTCAATTGTTTTATATAATTACAAGCATTAAATTTGGATGATTCATGTTTATTTCATGGGAGTATTTTGATTGATCAAAAATATGAACTTTTTTCCCGAAGATATCAAATTTAGATATCGTGCATTCCTACAATATTTATTCACAAATATTTTTTTCATATTTAAATAAAAACATGAAACTATAATTTTTCAAAACTTTGGGAATAAAAATGCGGTTCGTAAGTTATGCAATAGACATCAATAAGATTCAATATGCTAATGAATATTCTATAATGTGTTATTAAGTATGAAGCGATTTAAACTTCCAATATTTTATGTAAATTTTTTCATTTATTAATTACTTTCTTTTAGCTCTAAAGTTCATCTGTCAAAAGTACGAAGAAGTTTTATAAGTCAATGATATATTATTTATGTTCTTAGCAATTATAGCATTATTATTATTCATTATGCTGATTAGTACTAATTACAAAAATTATAACATGGGAATATATTTAATCAAATATTTTCCAAAGTTGATTAGCAGTTTACTTATCATTCCTTTTTTTAAGTCTTAGGTTAGAAATTTCATATTAAATAAAATAAAACATGATATAATCAAAATTTTTAAAATATTATTTGTTAAAGTAAAATTGTTTAACGTATTAAAAATATTTATCAAAGTCGTTTTATTTGTAGTAGTGAGAATTTCATACCTCAATGACTATGTAATTATTAGGTACGATAATTAATATAATATAATTATATATTTCAACTCGTATAATTATTGTAATGTATAAAGTTTCAATAGAAATTTTTTAATTACTCTTTATAATAGTCTTTTTGTCTATACAACATTCCATTCAAGTACAATGTATCATATTATCAATTAAATTAATTAAAAGTACTGAAATACAAGAATTTTTTTTGTCGTAGAGATTGTAATATATAATATATCTATATATTTATATCATTAATTTTTTTAATTCTATATTGCATTATTTTATCTACTTTAAGATAGTAAATAATTGATGATCTGAATAAATTCTTATCTCGGTATTCGTTAGAACTATATAGTTGAATTATTTCAAATACATTGTAAAATATTAAGAGATTGGATTTGATAATTAATATTTGAAGTATATATGGAAATGAATGAATGATAAATATCAGTTTGAATTAGTAATGCACAATATTTATATAATACAGATATTTTTTTTAAAATTATTATAATGTGTTTTTTTTATTTATAGCACAAATATATGTAATGTAATAAAATTTTCAAATTATTTAAAAAAATTATTTTTTATCATAATTGGAACTATTTGTAATTATTGGAATTTAATAAGCACCTAATTATGGTATACGTTACGTATTAATTTTTTTCATTTCATTGGGACATGTATTCTGGCTTAAAAATATATAAAATTCAAATTCAAAAGTTATAATTAATATTCATAAAAAAATTAGCTTTTTTATCCAATGGATATAAGTATTTATTATGATTATAATACTCCATTGAAAGAATTTAAACTATTTCTCATTTTATGTAAATATAATTGAAATTTAAGAACAAAATTAATAATATTAATATTTTTATGGGAGCTCTTTTATACAGAAATTGTTTTCTTTACAAATTTAAATTGGATATTTCAAATAAATATATTACGATAAATATATGATTTAAGACTTTTTTAATCAAATTTTTGAAATTACATTTATTTTTATAAGGAACTAACAGTAACTCATTAAAAAAATTATCAATGTTTAAAAATACTGATATAAGAAAATTTTTCATTTAAATTGCCAAACTAATTATAGCTACAAGTAGATACAAAGTATAATTATAATTATGAACTATATTTGAATTGCAAATAAATATTAATTACAAAAAAACGTTTATACTTTTTATTTGTTTTGTAAAAAATTAAAAAAACTGACCAAAGTTGATAATAAATTAATTAAAAATTTAAACTTTCTTTTAAAATTCAAAACATCTTAATATTAAATTAACTTTATTATTTAACCTCAAATATCATTACAAATAAATAAATTTAAATGTAAAGTGTTAAGCTGTGATAAATATAGTTTCGATATATAAATGATAGTAAAATGTAATGAATAATTGAAAATCACTCATTTTCCGTATTATTTTTATATAATATTGAAATAAAATTTACTTTTACTAAATGAATTCGTAGATGATATTTTTATTTACTAAATTTTACCGATAATATATGTTCATATATAAAGTGAATATTTAAATATTATGAATATAATTGTATAAATATAATGCATATGTATGGATATATTATTATTTGTTCATAAAAACTATTTCAACCTAAAATTATTAATAATAATTAGTGTAATAATTAATTAGTAATATATAATTAATAATATAACAATAACAAAATTAAATCATGTTTAAATTTCTTATTAATATATTACGATTTTAATTTTGTGAAAAGTTATAAATTTTATCATATTTATGGTGGTATATATGGTTAAAAAAACAAAAAAATTTCTCCTGCATGTATATTTTTGTTGTTTCAGATGGTTGTAGTCTGTCAACTGAATTAAATTATTAGTATCTCTCATATTGCAAAATTTTTGTATTAAATAATCACACGTAAAAGTTTTAAGTAATTATAAAAAAAAAATTTATATAAATGAGCTACGGTTTTAATTAAACTAAGAAAAACGGATATTATGAAATATTAAGATTTTAGCAAAGATACTAGAAAGTCAGAAGAAGCATCGAATAGCATTAATTAATATTTTATAAAATCTCAAGGTACATCGAATGGTGTATATAAATATAAAGTGTTATTTGACCCAAATATTATTTAAATATTGAATTACATAATTTTCTTAAAAATTAAAATATGTTTAAAGAATTTTAAATATATGTTTTAAAGATATCAGTTTATTGCATTATTCAAGTAAAATATTTTGAGCACTCATAGTTTATTTTCTTCCAAACTCCCAAACTGGTTTTATCACAAAATTTGTTTCGGTTTCTCACGTAACTCTTCATTACCAGCTGAACGGATTTAAAAATACCTCGAACGATAAAGATTCATTTAAATCAAATGAAATTAACAATATCTTTAAAATTTTTAATAAGCTGACAGAGTACATATTTGCAGCTCGACACTCTCAATTGTCCAGGTAAGAAAACGGCTTCTCATATTCAAAAGAAAATGATTCCCCGCATAATTATGTCGGGTGCAATAAGAATTTTTAGTTTTGAGGCAGGAGACGGAATTGGTTGACAGTGTATTAAACAGTTGAAAATATTGATCAAAAGCTTACACGAATCCGATTTTGGCTAATTCTGACATGATTATTTCGAGGCGAACACGCATGTATCATGACTGGTGGTGCTCGAAATCTTTTTATTCTGTCTCTCTTCAGAGTCGGCGACGACATTTCAAAGAAGAGACGACGACAGTCTAAAATCGAAGGACGCATCTCTTGAGCTTTGCTTCTCGTAAATATCACGTATTGGTTTTTCAAAGTCACTTTTCTTTGGCTCCGACCACTTTTGACCTCGTGAAAACGTCAACGAGACATTGCAAATCGTCGCACGAACACAGGGAATAAAACAAAGAGGGAATGTAGAGAAACGAGGATAGAGCGAGCGAGTGAATGAGTGAAGCGAGGGCCACGAAAAGGGATCAACACGCAAAAAAGTGAAAAGTAACTTACGAGACACCGAGGACTTCTCTCCGACTACTGTAAGGGATTTCGCGACTTAAATTCTTGAAATGCATCAGAAAAAGATGAAAACATTAGTCTTTTCGGGGGATTTATTGTTAATTTGTCGGGATTTTTTGCGTTGCCCTAATTGCATGTTCAACCTGTAATTGCCTTGAGAAAAAAAAAAAAAAAAACAAAAAAAAAAAAAAAACACAAGGTTTTTAATGAATGAAAAAGGAAATTAATTTACGACTATATTATGAATATTAAGTATTAAAATGTTTAATATACAGTTCTATGGGTTTCTAATGAAACAGAATTACAAAAATTAACCATATATAAAATACATTCTCGTGCATGTTAATTAATTAAATAATTCAACCGAAGATAGATAACTTACCATTAATATGTTAACAAGCATACTTCGAATTACATAAATATTATTTGATTTATTTTAAATATTATTATTAATCAATGCAGTTGCATCGACATTGTTATATTATTATAAATTATTCAATCATTGTATTCAAATATGTAGGTGGTCAGAGAGGCTGTGAAATCATAATATATTACGTGATATATTATTTGTATTATTATACAATCGCATTTCAGGTCTTATCAAATTTAGTGCATGCAAAATGCAAAATCTCTCGTACTTCTCATTAACTTTGTATATAATATTTTATAATTTCTTGTTATTTATAATCGACGGTGTAGCGAATGTGCATTTAATTTTACAAATTTATCATGCAAATACATGAAGCTGTATAACTTTTTGTATTTTTGGGCTTCAGTTTAACGTTAAACTTAAAATATTATTTATTAAAAATTTTAATGTATCATCACTATAATTATCCTTGATATAAAGTACCGGCCTTTACACCCATGAACGTTTGTCCTGTTTAACCCGACACACCGAGAATTGTTGATTATCATCTTGCGAGGAAATCTCCTTTAATTTAAGAAAACTCTCGGTGCATTACCTCTCGTAATTTATAAATACCATTGCCACGCACGAAAAGAAAATATGGAGAAAATGATTGCAATAAATGAAAAATTCGACTTCGTAATAGCTACCGATAAAACGTAATACAAAAATAAATTCGACGATTTTAAACGTCGAATCCAGCAACACCCATATCGTTTAAAGCAGCCTCGGATCTTTGCACCACGTGCATCCTGTAATTTTTTTTACTTTTCTTTTTTATTTTTCGAGGGAATAATAAAAGTCGAGATGCAATAGGATGCTGCTTTGTATTCATCTGACTGTGAATGCCGCTCGTCGAATGGAGCCAAGTGCACAAGAAGATCGAGTTCTTTTGGCCGACTCCTTTCATTTCATGGGCACCGCACCAGGTCGACTCCCGTATGAGTCCGAGTTACCTCCATGAATTCTGTTCCTCTTTTAACGAGGTACGCGATCATCAAGGGCGTGGTCGGCTTTCGGCTAATTTAGGAAATTCGCTCCATTTGTCGACCGCTCGGAAAAAAGATAAATGAAATGAAAAATTTTATTGGGATTTCTTCTCGATTCTCTCCAGCCGTGAAATTGAATTCTACGGGACGCTCTATTATATTTACAGTTTGAATTTGGTTTTAATTTAAAGAGCATCTGAGCACTATTGGGTACAAATATCTCTCTCACAGATGATTGATTTTTATTATCTATGACTTTCCAATTCACATTTTCAGAATTTATAAAAAGTTCTTAATTGATGTGTAGAATTTGTATCAAAAATTCGTAATATCAAATGTACTGAAAGGGAATTATCTTTTCCAGGCATGTTTCATTACTTTTGCATCAAAAAATACAAATTTACATTGTTACTTTGGAATAATTCATATGATATTTGTGTAAAAATTATTATTTAAATTGATTTCAATACTAATTACAGAAAAAATGAAACTTTTATTTTATAAATATATATATATATGTAGCGTCTTCTATTCGTGATATTATTTATAACGTTAAATTACGAAGAAACTTTACTAACTTTTCTATGTAATATCGGTGTCTAAGTTTTACAATTGTATCGAATAATTATGTCGAATAAAGAAAAGAGAAATAAAAGTTTTATTTTATTTATAAAAACAAATTCACATTAGCAATTTATTATGAAATAAAGAATTATTTAACCAAAAATTTACTTTTAAAACAATCTGGACCATCTGGTATACTTAATATCATAATTAACTTATTATGTTACTTAATTGTAGAAAGATACAATTAAAATACAATTGATCGAAAATTATACACTGTTTCGTAAAAATGTATAATGTATTTATATTTCAGTATCAAGATGAGTAGGACCAAAATCAGAACTTTCAAAAAAAATGTTTCAGTAATTTTTCTTCTGTAATTATTACATTTAACTCATCAGCCGCTAGCAATAAATTGCCGTTTTTGTTTTTTCATGTCAAACCGATTGAGTTTTTTAAATATACTTATTTTATGAAAAAATCTTCAAAGAATTTTGCCGATTGTTAACCAAATTATGCTGATAATTGCATAAATTAGGTGTTGTATAATTTCAAATTTTTTTTAAATTGCTTGTTTAATTTATCTTTAACGCACTTATTTTTATCGACGCGTACTTTACTATCTATAATTGAGAAATTTTAATTTACATATTTAATTAAATATGTTTATTTATTTTTAATGAAATCATTGATTTTACAGAATCATCTAATCGAAATTTCTAATAAATAAGTAATGATTTATGCATTTCTTAAGTGGTTAAAAAATTTTTTTAATTGATAAACTATTCATTTAATATTAACTGAGCGTTCAAAGTAGTCAACAACTCATAGTCTTTCAAAATTTACTTTATAATAATTTATTCCTTTTATAAATTATTTATTTCAAAATTATTTTCATAAACAATTAAAAACAGGTGTTTAAAAATATATCTTTCGTGGGGAATATTTGAGAACTTCTCTACAATGAAAATGTTTGTTATTAAAATAATTGATATATCTAAAAAAAATTCCTTTCTTTCAATAAATAATTATAATTAATGCAAAAGCTAATTCCGTTATTAATCATGAATAAACATTAGAATTTTAATTTTAATATTAAATATATTTATACATACATGTATATATATAAAATATCCAATTATTAAAAATATTAAGGTTATTAATTTAATAATTTCAATAGATTGAAATTGCAGACGTAATAGCTTACATAAAATATGTCAGTATTTTGAAATTTGTCTGGTTATGACGGAAGCTAAAATTTCTTTTTTATAGTATTAAGAATATCTTATTTCATAATCAATGATAAAAAGTTATGATTAACTACAAATATATATATAAATAATTTATTATCAAAAAAATATTAAATTACAACATGAATAATAGATTAATAAATTTATAAACATAAGTAATGAATAATCAAATTTTATGTATTTTTTTAAAACTAATATATTCCCATTCAATGTACGATATTCATTATTTAGTTACTTTAAAAATATCGCTGAGTCATTTTTTTGGAAAATATTTAATTTAAGAGTTTAATTGTCTGCATTTCTTAAATAGGATTATTTTGATAAATAAATCAATAAAACAAAAAAATTCAATTTTATGTAAATAATAAAAAAAGTGTTTTTAAAAATAAATTATTAGAATATAGAATATTGCAATAAGAATAATAATAATTAGTGCATAGTTTTATAAGAATATTATTAAATTTTATTAATTTAATTTTAACAGTTAGAAACCTTACCTTTAAAATTTAAAGATTCCAAAGTAAAATAAAAATTGATTTGTGAAGAATATATAAATAGAAGTTAAATTTCAAATGAAGTAAGTACTTTGATGTTCCATAAAATTTTATACAATAAGAAAATAAAATAGTAAAAAAATACAAATTTAACCCTTATAAATTATATTTCATAAAAATAACTTGTTCATAATCATTCTATAGTATAAAAACAGAATAATAGTTGCAAGCAGATATTTTAAAACAGTAGACTGCCAAAATTTATGTTACGGTTTCGCATGAAATAATAAACTCATGATTGAAATTTTTAATTATTATTTAATTCTCTTCAAAATTTTGTAATCCTCTATTATAATACATATTAATAAATAAATATTTAATAAACATAAATAAACTATAAATTAAAACTATATATAATTATGAATATATAATTTTCAATTTCATATTATTAATAATACATTATTTATTTAAGAAAGTAATTAATAAAAATTAAACAAAAGTTTTTTTAAAAAAATTTGAGGTAACAGGTAGAACATAACTAACTTTTCTAAATTATTATATATATATGCTTTGGTAAGTAATTACTTTACTCATTATATAGGAGTTGCGAAAAAAATTTTTAAATACATCTATTGAAAAAATTATTATAACATGTCAAAAATACATGAAAGATATTTAAAATTAAAATATTTTATCTTCTCTTGTATTAAAAATGATGATGTGGTTAGGAATATTCATAGTTTTCTCATTACATACTTAAAGGGTAGATAGTCTTGAAAAGATTAAAATTTTACAATAATATTTTAAATCATTACAATGTCATAATAAATTCTAAACTTTACAACGATACAATCAATTTTTGAGAAGAATGAAAAATTAACTAATTATTTTCTTATTTAAAAAATGTATCTTAATAAATATCAATAATCTTTTAGCTTCTGTATATTCTGAATACTATACTATTCTTTCTAAATAATTTCTTTCTAAATAATTTCAATCTCTTGAAATAATAGGTACTAAGAAACATCATAAATAATAAAAAAAATAGTAACGCAAGCCTTAATTTATTAATATTTAAATTAATTTTTGAAAATTACCACATATTAAATAAATTATTTTATACAATATTGTTTCCCTTTTTGAATCTTTCCTTTTAGTAATGTCAACAAATGATGTAATTATATTTTATTGAAAAGATGAAGAGATGAAAAATTAAACTACCATAGTTATCAATGATTACTAAAATATAATAATTTATTTAATACAATCAGTCGTTTATAGTTTTTATATAATGAAATTAATAAGGAAGTTACAATGATAAAGCAGTAACTTTAACACTATTAATCACTTGATATGTGTGTATTGATAGCTATTCGATTTTTTCGTATAAAGATAAAAAATAAATTAATGATTGAGTAATAACAAGTATGTGTACATATTGTATCTTTCTATATATCGAGTTAAAAAAACATCAGAAAATTAAAATATAAATGCCATACCTTAGATAATATTGCATTTCGATATCGAGTCTATTATTTGAATTATATACATTAATACATTACATGAAATAATTATAAATTATTAAATATACAGTCTTTAATTATTTTAATAGTACTTTTTTCCATTAAACATAAAAAGAAAACTATAAAAATATTTCTATAGAATATTTATAGGAAACAATAAGACAAGAGAGATTAATATTTCTCAAAAACCATAATTATGTTCACATGATAATTAATTAAATTATAGAATATTAGCTAAAAGATAAAAATTCTTATTTAAAAACTGGATAGGCTATGTAAATTGTACTTTTTTCTACTTCTTTAAAGTTTTTTTTTATCAATCACTAGTAGAATAAATTTGAATTTTTTAACTGATATTGACTTTAATAAATTATTGCAGATACAATTTTTTTTTTTATATTTCTGATAATTAAATTAATTGAATATATCCCATATTTTTGGTAATAAAACTAAATTTCAGTCATATCTACAATATATCTTTTATTTTGAATGATTTTAAGCCGTTCGATAATAAATGTTTCATAAATATCCCAATAAAATAAATCACCGACTGGAAAATAAATATAAGCATCAATTGTACTTTTCAATGTTGTTTGAAAATTTTATGGAATTGTAATTTTTCTTAAACAATTAAAAGCCCACAAATATTTTGTACAGAGATACATAAGTACTGTATGCACTGGACAATTATGCATGAGAAATTTCTGTTGTATATACAATATCTGACGCAGACTTGACTGCTTAGGAGTTATCGAAAAAGAGCAATAAATCTGGTAAACTGATGGGATAACACGCGTTGAAAGATTTTTTTCAAATTGATATAACATGTTATCATCTCAGTTAATAACGTGAGCTAGTCAAAGAATCTCCATTTTTTGTTAATTACTATATTGTTTATCAAATGTTTATAATTATTAAAAGTTTTGATATGATTAGAAAAGTACTATTATTAGATATAACCGCGAACACACGTTACAATATTCAATTTATTTTTTAGAAAATTAATAAAATACTTAATTTCAAGTAATGTTTCACGTTTAACATTCAATTTTTAGAAATTATTGGGAAAATTATGTTAATTTATGTATCTAAATATGAATTTTATAGGATCTTATCAAATATATTCTTTTTTTTCAGAATAGTTATTTATGAATATTTTCATATAAAAAATTATACATATAAACATTATTTAACGACTAACGATCGCTACATATCGTTGTATAAGAAATTTAGCGTAATTATCTTTAATAAATTAGATTTCTTTTAAATTTTACCTAATTGAATCAATAATTAAAGAAATCATTGATTACTGATTAATTAATATTCATCAAATGCATATGATTTCTTATTAATTATAATTATTCTATTAATTATAAGTTTCTATATCTTAGTCGTTATTAAATAAATTTCATATTTACTCAGACTTTCCAAAAAAAATTTAATACCAAATTTTATGCTAGTTTGCAATATAAAAATTAGTTTATAATTACGTGACAAACATTTATGTCAATAATGTAAAATATTTTTCTAATCAATATAAATTTGAGCAATAGAATACAGGATATTTGATCTTAGAATTAAACATCTATTTCAAAATTTTTTATAATATTTAATGTAAAATAGATATCGTGAAATGAAGTAAAGCATATTTATGACAACACAACCGATAACGGCACAGGAATACACACAAATGCACATAGTGTATATATATACAAACACAAACAAACATTTCCATATAAATACAAGTGGAAGGTTACAAAGTATTCCTAATTAGGACACTTTTCTTCAACAGAATACTCATAAGCTGTGTATTAACTCAATAATTTTGAAACTATAATTTGTTCGTAAGTTCTTAATTGGGATATTGTGAGGTCCATTTAGAGATGGAAAAAAAAATTAAATAACCCATACAATTTACCGCAATCATTGGAATATTCTAAAGCTTATTACCAGTAAATAAGTATGTTCATATTTATAAAATACAAAATTTCTACTATTATTGATTTCAAATAAAGTATATTTACGTCATCATCAATTTACTAAGCTAGATTAATGGCATGATGATTATTTTTAAAATAAAAACATTGACGAGATATAGAATATGATTTCTCTCTTTTCATGAAACAATGTCTAGAATGATATTATGAATGTAGTAATTAATATCTTTTATATAAATTAATTAATCTATGTTTTAAACATATTTTAAGTTATAAAATACTAATTTTTTTTCACGATCTACACTTCTACTTATCTTAAATTATTAATTGTAAATCGTAAAAAGAATTAATTAATTTTCTAAATTTATATTTCATACTCTTTTAATTGATATTAGTATTAGTCAATTTAAATAGTTTAAGCATTTCACTGCATGAAAATTATATATTCAATTTTAAAAATAAAATTAGGGATATGTTATAATTATAATAAAATTAAATAATTGCAAAGCGTACCTGTAGAATTTTTTTCTCCTTTTAAAATTACTCTTGAAAATTTGTCGAAAAACATATTTTTCACACATTTTACTGCGTTCGTTTATTCTCTTCACGTGAATTATGTAATCAAATTTATCAATAAAAAAGTTACAATTACTACAAAATATTTAACCGAGTACCAACTGAAGTTCGAAACATTATAAAGTGAGTGTATAATTAAAAAATTTATTTTAATTAATTTTTATATAAAGTAAACATTCATGACTATTTACTTAGCAGTGCAAATTTTTTAGATAACTATCTACATGTCATGTACTTTTTATGAAATACTGTTAGCTCAACAATGATTGCATAACAATCAATTCTTACACTTTCTTTATTTCAATAAAATATTTTTTATCATATTAAAATCGAAACTTTCTAAACAATTTCAAACGAGTATTTGTAAAATTATTTTTACTATCAATATTATTTTGATTAAAGTCTTATTTATATTTATGTTTAAGTTAATAAATCTTGATTCGTTTATATTAATTATTCTAATAGATTAATTACTATTGAAGTCGTTGAATCAAAAATTCTTTTTTGTTCTAAAATTTATAATAAATTTTAGAAAAATTTTGTAACAATAGCAGAATAACGACTAGTGAATCAATTTTTTTTTAATTACAATTATTGTATAATTGAGACAATATTTTAATAATTAGAATTATTAAAATTTTATATATTCTTCGTACCATTGATTAAAATTAGTGCTTACATAGTAAATTGAAATTAAATAGATTTAAATTCTTATTTCATGTATTAAAGTATATTTTAAAGAACCGAACTAACCTGTAAAGACATTCATAATTTATAAATTCGTAAATTGAAAATCAAAAAATTGAAATAAATTCAATATTGGTATATTGGATGTGATTGAGAAATGTTATTAAACTTTAAATAATCGAATTTTTTTACAGACCTTGGAATATTATCCTTTTAAATCGAGTTGTAGTTATAGTAATTATATAAAATAAGTGAAAATAGGTACATTTTTAGTTTTCCATTAACATTTACTGATAATATTGTTTGGGGTAGTTTTTGTTAAATTGTAAATAAGAAAGTAAATTATGAAGAAAATAATGAAAATAAGAAAGTATAATTATCTTGGAAATGAGGTAGGGTAATCCTGTAAATGAATCTGTCTAAAGATTTTGAAATATTTATGGATCTGATAATCAAATTGAAGGTATAAAAGAGGTGAACATTTAAAATTTGTAAAAGAAGTTCATTCGTAGGAACGAAGAAAATTTGCATGAATCAATTTAATAGCTGAAGGCTGTTTAACTGAATCGTGATGGGGATTGAAAGAAATGTTTCTCAACGTGACTTGACTATTTATTCGCAGAAATTTAAAACAATATGGATTTTAAAAGAAAGTTAAGTAATGAGTGGTATATAGAGTAAGAGTTGGTTAATATTATAGTTTCTACGCATTAGCTATAAAGCAAAAAATGTTGAAATTATGAATGGTCACTCGTTTAGAGATTTAAGCGAAGGAATTCTAAATCGCTCAATGTTCAATCATTGCCCATATATTACATGAATTTGTTTTTAGAGATAAGATATGTAACAGATCATTGGAGCTTTCTAATACAATCGTAAAAATGAAAAAACTTTTTTTGATACGCGTGAAAACGGACTCACATCGATGTAGTGTCCGAATGAAATAAAAAGCCAAGCTTTATGAAACTTTTGAGTGAGCTCTCGCGCTAATATGCGCATTAGCCTCTTATGCAAAAATTTTGCAAAATCTTGATTGAATTTTTGATAAAACGCATACAGGTTGGCTGGAAAATTATGCCAGACACATAATCAAGACGCATTATCAAACACGAATCTTTTATTCGGAAAGGAGGGACCAGAAAAAAGGCGCGGATTGGGTTCTCATGCACTAGCTCGCCGACCGGTTCATTATTCAAATTAGGACTTTGTAAGTCTCAATTTTTCGTCACTAAGTACCACCTTCGGAGTGGAACTTCGTGCGGAGTCTCGATGCTGCGTAAATTGGCCCAATTTTTTAATTGCACGACGTCGTTTAAGCCTTTCGTTTAACCACTGAGCCTCTGTGTACTTGTGAGATCGATCAACATTATCGTCGCTGACAATTCCTTTTCTTCTGGCTCTTTCGCTGTCGGCCCGTGGCTCCTCTCCTTTTTCCTTTTCCTTTTTCCTTTTTCCCTTTTTTTTCCCCTCTGCTTGATTTTGGCACCGAATCGCCGTCGTTTCCACGATTCGCACACGAGAGGTTACGAAATAAAGATGTACAAACTGCGGGAACTTCTCTCTCGATCCCCAATCAGTGGTGTTCATTCGCCCATTTCCGCTCTTTATTCAATTTTCTTTTTCTTCTTGCCTTTTTGCGTGCTCGTGTCCATTGCTAAGAAACCAGAGTGAAATTATGCCTCGGGCACGGGTGGGTCCATTTCTCTCTCTTACTTTAACTTATTTTCTTCTTTTTTTCCCTTTCTTCCTCTTTGTTATTTCCTCGCAATTTTTATTGCTCCATTTATGCCGCACTTAACATTCCTACAACTGCTCTTTCTACTTATATAATTATTTTCCAATAAAACTTTGCAATTTAATTATCACTAGGTCAGGATTAAATTACAATTGTATAATACTGTTTAACTTTATTACGCTACATCTTACTATGTGTCTTTTCAAAATCGCATTAGCATGATTTCAAGCACAATGTCCAAACGGTTATTTGCAATTGTTATTTCAACAATATATAGATCCATTGAAAGATTTCTTCATTTTTTATTCGCACTAAAGCTTCAATCACTGTAACTTTAATTCTGCTTAACAGTAGAACTGGAGTATCGAAGCTGGAAGATCTATTTTTTCTAACTTGGTAACTTCTTTTATTATGTCATAAATAATATTATTCGTATTATACGAAAAACAATTAATATATACGATTTGGCGAGCTTAGCTTTATTCATTCACTCAAATGCAATACTCTTCTATTTCAAGAATTTTTATCTGGGACAAATATAAGACTAATTATAGTTCAAAAAAATTATATTTTAAATCACTACATATTAATAATTGTACTTTCATAATTGTTTTATTACGGCGAGAAGATATTAGAATTATTAATGTCAGGGATATAATATAATAAGAATGAAATTATATTTCAAGTCATAATTTAATCGAATGAAAAAATTTTCTACTTTCTCGTTTATTTCTTTTCCATTTTGTTTGCACTTTCAAATAATGTATTTTATATTACATATCGATTTCAGTTACCATTAACATAATGATACGTACATTTATCTTTGAATACGGATTATAATAAAAGTATAAACACGACGTTTTTTAAAAAATTTTTTGATAATTTGTATTATTTATGAATATTAAGAAATTGGAAATTGACAACACTAGGAGAAACCTATATAATTTTATACAAATATTCTATATCAGTATGAAATTTTATTAATAAATGTCTCGACCAATGAATCATTATTATCTTAAGCATCTGAAAAAACAAGAGTTTTTTGTAATAATTAAAATTCAATTTTTAAGACATGCATAATTTTCAAAATAAATATTTAATTAATCAAAAATAATAATCAAACATATTTTTAAATAAAATTATTATATCGTAAATAATGAGTAGTTAGAAATTTTCAATATAGTTAAATGATAAGACGATAATAAGTGTAGATGATATTTTATATGAGCAATGTCTTTAGCACGGCTAAAAAAATGATAATTCCATGAAAAATAACATGCCAAAAAATGCATAATACTTTTAACATTTGTAAAATATTACGTAAATAATCTTCAGTGAATGCGTACCAAAAAAAAAGTAATCGAAAACAGATGTGACATTTGCTCAAAGTTTATCAAAAAATGCCTCTGATATTTCTAAGTACAGATTATATCTGTTTTAATCAAATTCAACTAATGAAACATAATTCATTAGTAAAACGTAAATAGAAAAATTATTAAAATCGTGAATTCAAAACCGGAAACCTCTATTAAAAATAGGCACGTATTACAACTTTTCCAGTTATAACGGTATGAACATAATCTAAAAAATAATCATGATTTGATCTTCATTGACTTTCTATAAAAGAACAAACAACACAATATCTTCCGGATATTATATTTCTTTATTAAATTGCTCAAACATTAATATAGGGAAAAGTGATCAATTTCATTAAAAAAGACTATTCATCTGAATAATGCATGAATTTATTTTATTCGACGATAATGATAAATTTTATGAAATTACAGTAATGATTTGTTCTATGTCCTTCATATATATATAACTTCACTAAAATAAAATAATTGCATATTTAAATTGTAGATAAGTCAATTTGTATGATTGAAATAAATGCTTCGATATAGAAGTTCGGTTTCGTATATTGGACATTAAGATATATAAGCACATATACAAGAAATCATTTTAAATTCTAATAAGACATTATTTTTTAATTTTTGTACAAGTTTATCGAAAACTCTTCTACACGAGGATAAAGATATAACAGATGAATCTGATTAATCAATTTATTGTTGATGGGCAATGATTATCAGATTACTTGTGATTAACTACTTCAAACACCAGCAGTGACATATCAATTGATCGAAACTACATTATCCGGTTTATATTGTTAAAAACAAAACAAGATAATAATTAATAAAACTAGTTTCATCAATGGAGACTCAATCGCTATCATATTTCGCACTTTGATCTATATACAAACGAAAAATTAAATATAAATTGATCTTTGATCTAATTGGTTTCAAATATACTAACCCCATTTTCCATTAATGACAAATGATTAAACAATTAATATTAAATAATTATATAAATATTATATAATGGTAAAATAAAATCAATTTTAACGTCAATTACCTTTCATTATATAATAGATATTTAACATTTTTATACATGAATTATAAGGCTTAATATATTCTCTTGTATAAAACACCCTGCAATTGACATTTTTATTATTCCTATTAAATGTTTTTTTTTTTATAATTGCAGATACACATTGAGTATAAAAAATCTAAAGAGAGCAAATAAAATATTGTACTTTTTTACACCTCAAAAAAACAAAAGAGAAAAAAAAATCTAAACAATATAATAAATGATAGAACTAAGATTCATATCGCGTTGATCGATCGAGTTGAATTTTGAAGAAAGTTGAAAGCAAACTAATAAATCGCGAACTATTGTGATTTCCAACAAAAAAAAAACAAAAAAAAAAAAACAAGACTAGAGCATTTAATGAGCCATTGAGAAAGCCATTTAACAATGGCGGAGCTGAATTTGAATAAGATAACGCGAAAGAAAAGCGATCAAGCGGCTCTTATCCGAAATAAAGGAGCTCGCCAACAAGAGAAACACATCAACGCTCGTGCAACCACAAAAATCACTTTATCCTTTTGGGTACCGCATCGTGATAAGAGAATAATTCAGCTTTTCGCACTCAGATGAGCTTTCACCGAGGATCCGTCATGCAGTTGCCCAGGTCCAGAATCCTGGAGCCACATAACCACATCCTCCAGGCAGAGGAGCACGATTTCTTGGATTAGAGTTGGAGATCGAGATTCCAGGGGATCGGGACGATCCTTGCGATGCCCCTTATCTCTGTTTCTGTGTCCTATTTTTTGCAAGGATCTCCTTCTCGGTTAAATCTCTCTCTCTCTCTCTCTCTCTCTTTCTCTCTTTCTCTATCTCTATCTCGTGAATTCGTGGGCGTTGGCTCTGACTTATTTATGTGGATGTATAAATCAGATTGGGAGTTTTGCCTTAGATTGACCTACTGTCGACACTTGATGCGAGTGCATTCACGATCTTGTTACGTAAATTTAAAAAAAATGTTTTCGGAGCGATTTGTCACGCAGTACTTTCGTTGTGTTGTACCTGCGATAGAAAGCTTGTATAGACATTATATACATCGTAGAGAAAATTCGTTTTCCTGACTCGCACTTTTCGAAGCCATTGTATCAAAATAAAATAAATTGTATAAAGAGTTTCTTTATTTTCATGCACATTCGAATCGAATTCTATAAAAACTAGGACTATACATCAAGCCAATAATCTAATGAATCCTGGATTTTTCACGGAATTAATTGAATTATAATAAAAACATATTGTTGATAATAATTGTAGCAGTGTATAGAAATTTTACGCACTCTAACTAATAAATTACTAAAAATTTTCATTTTAATATTTCATACAACTATTATAAGACAATTTTCTATAAGAAAAGACAGCAGCTATCAAACTTCTTCTTTCATTGTAAAAAAATAAATCATATTTGTGAGATTGTGGTTTGAGCAATGAGAGGAGATATTGTACAAACTAATTTAGCACAATGAACATTTTTAATTCTTAAATTCTTGTAAAAAATACCCTAGATTTTTAATGCTACTATAAAAATGTATCCTTTATGGGCGTGAGATGAAATCAAAGAAATAACACTATATTTGTTGCAACGCCTCAATTTATATAATAAAATTGTTTAACTTTACAATGATAACTGTTTAGAAATGAATAAAGGTCTCGACAAGGACGATAGATCAAATCGTCTAAACGTCAGCGTCACAAAACATATTTCATTGTTTCTTTAATTTGTCTTTGCATCCATAAAGCATACATTTATGTAAGGATATTTTCGAATTCATCGAAAACCAACATTATCGCTCAAGAGTCAATAAGCAAAGTTTTTTAACACCTTGTAACTGGGTGTTTGTCATAATCGCGTCATTGGTTTCTAATGCAGATATTAAATCCCATAAAAATTGATCTCACTTATTTTTATAGCTAATTATCCACACAGTTAACTTTGGCTGAAAGCAATAGAAAATTTGCCTCATCAGATGTACTGCGGCGGCCGAAACGTCGAGGAGAGAATGTTTGTACGCCGAGCGCAAAACAATAAAATCGAGCCGCAGCCTCATAACGCATGCATACAAAGTACATAAAATCTCGGGACGATAAATAATTATTGAAAGCCCGAGAAAAAGGCAAGTTCCCCAAGATATCGACACCTAAGCACACGACGTAACATTCTGCCTATTAATAATTAGTCCGAAAATAGCCGTAAAAATTTCCCGCAGCTCGGCAGCGCCAATAAAACCGAGCCTCTCGACGCACAACTACCAAATCAGGATCGTTGTGTATGTATAAATTCGTTATAACAGGTTACTCAGTCACGCACGCACACGTGCGCAAGAAGGAGGGAGAGAGAGAGAGAGAGAGAGAGAGAGATGCAGAAGCCAGTTACCAGCGCTGCCTGCACACTTGCGTATAATTAACGAGGATATTATGTTCGGACGCTGTGCCGTGCGGGCGAGAACTATCACCATTATCTGTTTCGCGCACTCCAAACCTGGAGTCGAGTCGCGTTTTCACTCCAGAGCTTCTGGAAAATTCGCCGCTCCGGTTGAAAAGGATGAAAGGTAATCCTGGCGATAATGAGTAATGACGCTCTTTTCAGCCGCACTCGTTTTCAGCTGGTACAATGGGGAGACCAGACGGAACCAATTTATTTAGGTTAAGCCTCCTACCTCCGTTGCGATACCAACTTTAACTGCGGCTATTAGTATCCTTGGCATATCCACGCATGTGACAATTAATTGTGTTCAGTGTTCGATTGTGTGGATGAATAAATAATTGGCTTCGTTAGGGATAGTTTCACTATTCGCGGGGATTAGAAAAATCCGAGTCCCGAGTTTTGATGTTTTATGTCCACTGCATTTACTCGCACAAGAATTTTGAAAAGTAACAGCTACTGAGTTATTATCACGGACAAAAAAGAGGGAAAAAATGGTTATATACATATATTTTAACTGTTTCCGTCTTGATTTTCTAGTTTTGCCAAGATGAAAGATTAATATTTTTTATCTGCGCTCGCACACATTTAAGGAGTTGATTTTTCACATTAGAAACTCTCTCATTCCTTGGCATTTCGTAGACTCTGCGCAATTCAAAAGCCCATAATTTTTTATATAATTTTATTCTCAGAGATAAAGCAAAATTATGTTTATTATTATCTTATTTGTTCCGTACATTAGAGCGGAATACTTTATAGAAAATAAAATCCCTGAGAAACTTGAATTCCATTTTATGTAGCTAATCGCGCCATAGAGAGAAAATATCACTACAAGGGATTTTTATTTAATAGTATTAGTGCTCACAGTACATCAGACTATAATGCAAAGATACACACATTGTACAAATATAAGTGGATTGGCATGTTCTTCGTAGTGCAGGTGTAATAAAAAGGCATGACAGCCATAGTTATGGTTTTGTTTTCCTATCATTATCCTTGCATTATTTCTTTTTTTACCACTTTCTTTGTTAGCGTCTGTGGAAAACTATTTCGCGAAAGTTCATCAGCCCGAGGGACTAATAAATCTTTCCGATTTCAGATCGACATAGAATTGGAGTTTAGTTCGGAATTTGATCTAGTGACCTCCAATTCCTCGTAATCATACCTTTGTGCCGACTCTTTGTAAAGAGCAAAAAAGTCGATCAAAAACTCTGTAGCCAATTCTGCACTATTAAAACTTTAATAATTAGTTAAAATGCACACTGAAGGAGTAAAAAATTTTATAGTTATTATTCCATTTTAATGTCGTATTTGCTCGATTGTTTTCCGGTCCTTTTTTTTATTATGATTTTACATATTATTTAACTCGTTTCAGCTAAAACTATATTAGTCAATGTAATTCAGTTACTGCGACGTGTCACTAATTAAAAAATAATCAAATTTACCTTTTCGATTCATGAACTAATTTCAAAATACTTGCACTTAATATGTTGATTTAAATACTCATGTTCCTACATTTAATTTTTTCACGCGCTAATTAATAATGCAACTAAATACTATTTACTGCGATGTTAATTATATCAATAATCAATCAAACACTTAAGAAACGATTAATAAAATTTTACAACAGTCGTAAAACAAACTACTTTCTTTCGCAATTAATTCGCTGACATTGAATTGAAATTTAAAAATAAGTTTTCTGATGAAATTTGTAAAAAAGTTGACACACCAATTTTTACTTCAATATAAAAGCTAATGCTACGCGATACGAGCGTACAAATTGCCAGTAGTTTAATTTTTTAAACACCAGTTATAATTACCTCGACTATTCCGAATGATCACTAATAAAGCGCGCAAATTTTCAACATTTTCTCTCGATAAAAATCATTCTTTAAAACACTTGAAAATTGTAGAAGCGTAAAAGTTACAATATTATTTGTTCTTGTGTAAAGAATACGAAGGATAAAATGTTACTTCGATGTTGACTTTATGTTGTTCCACCAAATAAAGCGAGTTTACTTCATCGGGCACATTTTAACGTACATCCGTTTTTTACAGTTTTGGTAATAGTTCAATAGCCATTGTAGCTTATTGCACGACTCGAGTTTATAGGTTCAGGATATTTGCGCCAGTAAAGATTTACTTTTGCAAGCTTATTGCTCCACGTTTTATAGATTCATGCAAGTATGCGATCATCTTTTTGCAGAAGGAAGGTGTCGATTTGCCTTAATTTAAGGAGCGGAAAAAAAGTTTCGAAGGCTTTTATGACGCGCATCCGTAGGTTGTAATGAGACCGGTCGCACTAAACCCTAGCCCTAAAAAATCAAATAGAATAGGATAGTCCTAGAAACGCTGAAATGGAATCCGATAGGCACCCCTCGATCTCACTAGGATATAAGTGGATCTGGAAATTGGCGAGCTTTCGCGGGAATTTTCCTCTTCCAAATTGTTTCCCGAGGATCGAGAAAGAGGCAAATGGCATTCCGAGTGGATGGCGGGACTCGAGTCACGCACGTCCCCGGCGAAAGCCGAGGCTAATGAGCCCGAGCACGAGTCGCATCCTAGAAACCCGGCGACGTCGTCTCCGTCGGCGGGAAGCGGATCAAGTGCGCCTGATTAATTCCATTTAAAGCCTCGGGATTACGGCCGAGAGCCATTGGCTACTACCTCCACCTCACGCAATAGGCCTCGCAACTTTATTTGCAACTCGCGGGGGTTTCGCAAAGGCTTCGCGGAACCGCTACGCGCACGCGTCCCCGGGATATCCCCAGTTGACCACGCTTGCGGGGACAATAAACCAGTTGCCCAAGATTGATTGCGACCCCTGTCCCGTTATTCTTCGACGCCCGGCCAACTGGTGTCGTGCGTTTTTGTCCGCGGGATTTCCAGCAACGCACCATTAATTACGGAATGCCCGCGCTCCTCTGACTTTTTGCGTGCCCCAGGCACCTACTGGCATTGTGTCGCCAAATCCCCGACACTCGCCGTAAATTACCCGACCCCTTTCCCCGCGATTCTATTGGCGAAAATTTCGCGAGCCCACCCGCGCGGTCTAGACGGTTTAGAAACTCGCACGTCGTGACGGAATAATTGGCCAAGTGCATGCGGATCACGATCTTCCCTCGAATCTTCCTGGCGATTTTTTCAATTTGGAAAAGCGGGGAGTTTGGAAACACGAGCGCCTCTGTCGACACTCGATATGAATGCTTCCAGCATTTACTCGTGACGATTAGTATTTATATTCGAGTGATTCCAGCGTATGATCGACGAGTGCGAAACCGCAATCTCGCGAATAAACAACATCCATCTTTCGCAATTCCCTTGTTCTGTCTGCTTGGCCCCGATCGCGAAAATCATAAACGCCGGCACGTGCAATACCATAGCGCGAGTAAACGCCGAAACGGCGTTGGGGCCCGCAATTCAAAGCTGATTTAACGCGCGATTTTTCCGATAATTCGCCAGCCACTCACAGCAATCGTGCGCTCTAGCTAAAAGTGAAAACGCGATGAAGATTCGCATGAGGAAATCGCTCAAGTAGCCGCCATTAATATGATTAAGCGCTCGGAACATAATAAGCGCGAACTCGTTAAAATCGGCAAGAGAAATTTGTCCAAAGTCGACAGGGCGTTTCCCGAAGGATTACGAGTGGAGCTCGTCCAGTCGTTTCGCGTCCCAGCGCAAATGTCCTTTTCTTTTTTTTTCTCCTTTTTTTCTTTTTTTTTTTTTCTCCTTTTGCCGGCTATAACGACGAAGATGCCTTTATAACGTGGGCTTTTACTTCCGTCGGCCTCAGGAGAAATTCGTAATATGTTCGCCGACCGAGTACTGTTGATGTTTCTGGACCGGTCTCGGGATGTTGAAAAATCGGCGTCTCAAAAGTTCGACAGCGACATTTCTGGCATGAATAATACTGTTATCCACGAATTTCAATTGGATAGATTTAATTTTTGTATTTAAATCTGCACGACATAAATATTAAATTCCTCAACTGATTTATGCTCGCTATCTTGAGCATTAAATTTTTATGTTTAATGTAACAAGGACAATAGGCCATATAAATCTGAAATCGCTGAAAATTTGGTTCAATGTCTTAGATAAGGAACATTTTACTCGTTATAATAATAACAATACGTAAATAGGTTTTTCCAATTTGAAAATCATATTTTAATCATTTAAATACAACTCCAAAACTCCATTAAGGTTAGTGAGTAAATCATTGTAATGTTAGAATGTACTTTCACTAGTAAGGTTATCAAATTATGAAAAGCACTATTTCATGGAACTTATCTTTAAAGAAAGAATCACGAGATTCTTTCTGATAAATAGGATTATACCTACTATAAGATTATATAAAAAAGTAAATTTAATATTTTTCATTGATCGGCATAATATAATCTACAAATATTAATTGCATAAAATTTTAACAATTTTTCACTACAAATTAAACCTAGAAATTGTAATGATTTAAAATGAAATTCTGGATGTAGTCTTAAAAAAATAATATGTACACGACTGAGAAAAAGTTTATAATAATATCAACGACTTTTTATTATAATCATGTCTTTATAATTTGAGCTACAATTTAGATATTATAATTATATAACTTTCTAATATTTTTTCTTGTATTAACGTTTAAATATACTATTTATATATTTTTTGAAAGTTTCCATAATGTACACTCACTTATAAATGAAATGATCTTTTTATTACATTAAATAGGGTACGGAAATTTGGTTTTTCCATAAATCAAACCGCATTTTCGTTAGAGTCACTTAATTATGTATGATTAGTATGTAGTGAAGGTAACATGGTGAAGGTCGACATTGCAGATCCTCTAAGCCATTTTAAGTATCTACTGTTTATACAAAGAAATTCTTAATTTCGGTCTCGTAAGGATAAACTTTTTTTACTTTTTTTCTTAATTAACAGTTACAATAAACTTTAAGGTCAGCCAATTTTAGAATATCAAAGTAATTCAAAGAATTGGACATAAAATTTTTACATATTTTTTTAAACGTCCAGGAGAGATTTAGGATTAGCGTCTCCAAAGAATGAACAACTCGTAATAATATATAATAAGCATGAACTGTTGTTACAATCCCAACTAATTTTTTCAATCCGATATAAATATAGTAATTAATTGCATAATAAATGAAATTTAGAAGCAAAGACATTTTTTTTCTCCACGGAGACATTGTGATAGGATAGAATAAAAAGCTGAATTTTCAGCCTGGAAATACCGCAATCCTGTTTCAAAGGGAAACATTCCGCGAATTGTATTAATGATACTTATAAATCGAAATTGCAATTGGAACTGGATAAAAAGGAAAACAGCAATTGCGAGAACCTGCAAACACCAAGTTCCAAGTTCTGTAATCATTGATGAATCATTTGCTGGTTGTGCGACGACCTCGACAGATATTTAGGTCAGAAGATTCAGTAAATTTACCGAGGATATACATAGAAATTTAGGAGATTGCGCTTTCAATTACAAACAGTCTTATATCAATATTTTTATTTCGAAAGACTAATTTCAAAATCACATTGAATCTTTTCACGAGTATTTTTTCCGAGGAGAAAGCATGCGGAGGTTAAAAAATGGACTGCAATTTCATCGTATCATTTTTAATTGTGTAATCCAGTGATAATAAAATTAACAGGTAATATTTTTTGCGTATTGACTAGCACAAAAATTTAGCGCTTTCTCTTTAACTGAAGGAATTTTATTTAGAAGTTATAAAACCCAAGATTAATTACTTATTAAAAATGAAGCGATAAAAGATTGACATTTACATAAGAAACCTCCAAATAGTATCAGAAGAACTACATTAAAAAAAATATTACTAATCGCATTGGCACCTCCGGCATCAGCATACCTTTTGATTCTCGCATTATATTTAAAGCGAAAGAGTGTCAAAATATGATAAAAGATTAAAATTTATTTGGCATCTGTATCATTAATATTGTACAGCTAGATTTTGAGATTTTTGCAACCGACACTTCGAAATTTCTCTGCACTGAAAAAAACTTGGAAGCGTAATCAACAACAATGGTTGATGGCTTTACTACCACCCAAGCAAAACCCGCAAGCAATCTACAATCGCTAAAAAGAAAATAAAGTCAATTTCATTAAGCTACTTGCATAATTTTGACATCGAACAATTTTCTCTTCGGAGTAGGAATACAAAATGATACAATGCGTGGCACATTGTAATGGTATGTAGTCATCGTAGAATCAGATAATACAATTTTTGTGAAAGTAGTTTCTCGGATCCAATACGAGGCACGAGGGGGAGGAAAGTCTATTAATATGCCGTAAATTACAAACGTCCCCGCGGCTTTCTTTCCAGACGGAAAATTCTTAGTGGAAACCTACGTTTATATTGATTCGCGATGAGCTTCGAAGATCACATGTTGAATGCTTTACCCCTTTATTATCTCGTCCTTTTTCTTTTTTCTTTCTATGCAATCCTGTATATCGACAAATTTACGATCTGGAATCGCTGATTTTGCATTTTTGTTCTTCATTTCGCTTGAATTCCTCTTAGAATTTCCATTGTGACTTTTTAAAAAATTAGTGCATATCTAAGAATTAACTCGATGCTATGATTTGCAGTTTAAATTGAAACTGACAAGGAGGGAACAAGGAAATTCAAAAGGCTGTTAATCATATATTATTAATAATAAATTATAATTTTAATTAAATATTATAGAAAATTATTATTGGTATTTTTAAGGTTGTATCTTTATATTAATATTTTTTTTTTCAAATTATAAAATAATTACCATATTTAAATTATAGCAGAAAAATTTGATATTATATTGAATGATCCATTGTTTAGTATTATAGATTCTCACAGTAATTACTTTCATATTTTGAATAGACTTGGCATTGATTTTTTTTAAATATGTGTTATAATTTGTTTATATAGCAATAAGGTAATAAATTATTAAACATTTAAACAATTCAAGAAATGATATCTACTGAGCATATAGCATGTTATTAACAAATATTAATTTTGAATAATATATGTCATTCAAATATAAGATTTTGCTCACGAGATTCATGTATAAATAGCACGAAGATACACTGGTGTTTTTTAAATTAGCTTATTGTGTTTTTTTGACCTATAAGTTGTAGTAAGCTTTAGGATTAAGAGGTGAAGTGATGAGAAACGATAAAAATAATATTAAGTACCTGTCAAAAATTATTCTAAAGTGTTGAGTAATTAAATCATAAAATGTAAATTATGTTTCCAATAACAATTTCTTCTCCCGAGGCTCTACAAAATTAAGCCATTATTATTATGGGAAACGAACTCGAAAAAATCTCTGCTCAAGAAATTACACGACGATCATGTGGTTATCGAAACTACTCGAACGATTCCAACCGAAATTGTATTCGAGTGCAAAGCATGTTTCGATCGAAAAGCCAATTTAATTAGCAAAAATTGTTAAATTGAGTTTAAAAATTGTGAGGACATAAAATTATCGAAGCACACATGGAGAGTAACGAGTAATCCGTATTAAAGCAATCATCTATCAGAAATCGTGTATGAATAGTTTCCGCAATTAATGCTTCGCGCACTCAAAAGCATAGTAAGGTTATTTCGTTTTCATATGGAAAAGCAATTTTTAGGAGATAAACAGTTGTGTATGCGATAATAAATAGCAGTATTTCGTCTAGAAAACGTGGAACTTTCAAATAACGTGGTGATAAAATATATGCCGATTAAATTGGAAATTGCGCGAGTGTGCACATGTACATACACAAAGAGTTCCGTGTGCAGGAAACCCGGATGTCCATGCTCGCAAAGAAAGCGATGAGGTGAATCAAGGAGTGAGAGAGAGAGAGAGAGAGAGAGAGAGAGAGAGAGAGAGAGTGAGTGAAATGGGTGTACGGGGCTTAGAAGAGTTATTTATATATTTTGTAATCGTCGATCTCGCCGGCAGCGGTCGTTTCGGATTGCAGCCGCGTGCTCACCACGACTCGATACATATCGAATTTTCAGAAAAATTTCCCGCACCTTTTCGCCGATTTTAAGTGTTGATGGATTTCGATCGTTTTCCTCATCATTTTCGTTTACTTAATGCCTCCGTTATAACTCATCCAGAGAATTGGAGTGCGAAAGAGTTCTGGAGATTAGAAACTAAATTTATCGTTTTTTTCGCATAATAACTGGAGGAGCACTCCATTATTTTTTGAAATATATAACTCATTGCTGTTCTTTTAGTTTTCATCCACTCAACTACTTACACAACTCAAATAGTGCATTAGAGTTTTACATATTTTATCAATCTGCAATTTCATTAATTCTTTTTTCTTTTTTTTTATGTGAGAGAAAATTCTGAAAAATAACTATAAATAAATAAAATATGTAAAGACACCTTGCTTATTACTAAAAATAATAAAATATTCTTCAACCACATAAGAATAATCAATCCATTAAACTAATTAGTCATTATCATTTTCATTCAAGCAAAACAAAATCACTACTAGTCGATAATACTAAATTTATATGAATAAATTATGAAAAGTTTTAAGTTTTTAATCTAGTATAAGTAGAGACGTATTGTATTTTATAGGATGAAAAAAAGAAATTAAATATTCACAATTTTTGTTGTAGCACGTTTGTTAGATTAAAATTTAAAATAGTGCACTTAATTTCCTTGAATATTTTGTTAAATTATGGTTAATAAAAAATGAAATTAAACTAAATTAATATAATTTTCTTGCTTAGTAGTGCATATTGAAATTTCATAATGAAAACCTGTTTTATTTTCAGGTACATTTCCGTGTGATAATCTCTGATTCTTTTATGTATATATGGATAAATTTAATATTTAATATATAGATGACATGCACATGAATTTAAAAAATAGATTATTAATGTTAATTTTAGCAGATAAAACTTTTATATAATAAGAGTAAAAATTAAGTATTCTTATATAAATATTTTAAACAGTTTTGAAAAGGTTTATAAGCTTTATAATATTAGAAAATTATGTTACACTATTTCTACTGTAAAATTAATATTATTTATAAAATTCGAAGCGTAGAAAATAACATACATTGTACAGTGTAATATATGAAAATCTAAATTTATGATATATCTGTAAAATATATGTAAATTATTCTTGACTTATTCCAAGTGCATTTGTATGTAAACACGTTAAAAGAACTTTTCTCGATAAAACTATTGAAAATATAGAAAAAAAAAATATTTTTTTTTTGTATTGTCTTATATGTACTCTAATGTAATATTATTCGATTAATTACAAAATCAATAATTAAGAAAGTAATATATCACGAAAATACACAGACTTTTTTTTTATATTTTATAAATTAATATTAACATAACAGTAGAAAAATAAATTAAAAAACTTTTATAAAGATTTTTAAATGCTTCAAAATTTGAAAAGTAATATAGCATTAAAATAAAAACTTTAAATGTGTTTATTTAAAAAATATTCCTATTTGAACTGTTTAAAAAATTTATTTTGAATAAATTTATTTATTATTTTTTTTAAATTATTACAGTAAGTTTTTACAAAAATTTTGCAACTGAAAATTTTTCTTATATAAATGAAATAAAATCAGTAATAGCAATTACCTAAATATTTTTTTTATTATTCTACGTTCAATTAAGTTTTTAATAAAGTTTGTACACTATCTTCTGATATTAAATTTTTGAAATATTCAAACTTTCAGAATAAATTAAAGTACTTTTAATTAAGATAATCTTGAAAAATAAACATTTTTTTGTCCGTTAAATTAATTTTATTACATTGCATTATATTGTCTTGTGAATATTTTTAACATAAAAAGGGATGGATAATAATAAATTACTGATTTAATCTTGTTTCTAAATGTTAAATACTTTGCAACATTAAATGTAAAAGTTTATACAAAAAAAAAAAAAAAAAAAAAAAAAAATAAAAAAAAAATAAAAAATAAAAATGATACTATCGATATTGTAATGAAAAATAAAAATAAAAATAAAAAAGAAAAACACGGGATAAAATAAAATTAAAAGGCAAGTGTGTGTAGTGGTATTTTTCGCGTCTTACAAAATTAATATTGGCTTGGATAAATAACTCTATTTCACTGATAGAACAATTACTTTAAAAATGCGTGTAATGTAATAATATACATAGTCAGTGTATCGATAAAGAAATCGTGTCACAGTTAAATTAGATTTTATAAGATTATATTTGGCATTATAGGCACATAGCATTTAGTGTGGCAAGAAACATAGATTGGCACTAATTTAAAGTCCAAATGAACGGAGCTACACCGCAAGCTCAGCACGGCAAATGCACAAAATAAATTTTCATTAATGACACCTGAGTGAAATGTCAGTGGGCTCGAAGTAATAATAAATAAACAATGTGTACTTTACGATCCTAGATGCAAGTAGCCGAATCGTGTTCCGAAATCCGAATAGGAAAATGGACATTAGCGAGCTCCGAGATTGGATTTAAACAATCCGAGCGAGTCTAGTTCTAGTGGTTGCACTTTGCTCGCGGGTTGCAATTCAAGATTTAATCTACAAGATTATAGTGTCCGAGAGCGTCGTGGTACACAGAGTTTGTACCCGTCGAGCTGCTGATAGGGTGTCAAACGACCTACCGGATTCGGATGTCAATAAAACTGTTGGCAATTTTTCCATGTCGTGCATGTCTTCTGCGAGATAACAAACTGTTGTTTGTAGCCCTGTGAAATTGATCTCCAAGAGATCAAGGTTAAACGTGCTCTCGAGAGGTATTAAGATAGCCGAATAGTGCTTGCAGCCTCACTTCCCGATGGACCATCCTTTCTAGGCTCAAGCACGAGCCGAGGGTTGCTGTCGGATCGCGAAATTAACTTCCTTGAAATGTGAAATCCTCGCCGCTGACTAATGATAGCCGACTTAAGTAGATCACTTTCACTTTCATAAAGTATCTGGCTGACGCTACAACCGAATCAGAATTGAATTCACTCTGGCTAAAAAATGCAATTGTCTATTCAATCGGGAGAAAAACCGAAACTCGATCGCTTTGCTCCCGGTGCTTTTGTTTTAATTTAATAAAAATCGCATTGTTCGAGAAGGAATTGTACTTGACCCAGATGTTCCCATGATTCCATTGAGCCTTTTTTCATCATACCGGAAAAATGATTATCACTCTTCATTTTCTAATATTTACCACAATATTAAAAGCATCTATAAATAAATGGTTAATTTACGTCTGGAGCATGTCGGCTTGGTACATCAAATCGCGGTTTATTAGTTTTATAACAAGGCTAACATCTAATCGCTTAACGAGCTGTATTTTACGTTCAAGCAACATTGGGATTCCGAGATTTTCCACCGAGATTTCATAGATGAAATTTCTAACGTTGAGTTTTAATTAATTGTTTAGTAGGAAGATAGGGGGAAGAGAAGGAAGATGAGCTGAAAGGAATGAAGGAGGATAGAAATTTCCAATGTAATTTATAGATTTTCAAATCAGTTCTAAAGTCAAGTAGTTTATAGCATAATGAATATCAAAACGATAAAATAATCTCTATATTTTCTATCAATTAATAGGTTTTTGATTGTTGAGATATAAAATATATATTTATATATAAATTAAGTACTTGTTAAAAAAAATGTCGGTTATAACTATATGAAAGTCTGGTTGGTAATGCGAATAACGTCGAACATTTATAGATTTGGAGATTGGATAATAAATTATTATTCTCTAATACTATCCATATTTATATCTGATATAATTCTGATAAGAGATCCCATTTTAATTTGATCAATTTATTAGTGGAATTAAAGAGCAAAGCGCCGAGTAGCGTAACTTTATAAAATTACAAAGCACAAATGCACAAGCGGATCATAACAATAATAGTTATTTGAGCGGCTAGGAAATAAAAATAAAAAACAATAAGGAATATTTGCGCTAACTACCTGCGCACTCGCATTTTGCAATCGCACATACACGTGGGAACGAGACGCTCGAGACTCGGCAACCAGCTTTTCTTCTCCTTCGTAAAAATGCATCATATTATTCACGAGTTTTTAAGACAATTTAGTAATAACCCCATTTTTTTCTCTTCGGACCATGAAAAAGTAGTCCTCGCAACAGTCGATCCAACAGTAAAAAGGAGGGGTCAGAGCTCCTCGGCGAGCATGACAATGCGCGGAGTGAGCAAGAGAGAAGGAGAGAATAAAGAAGCCCGGCACGTCGAATTCGTCGGTCCGGTCGGTCTGCACTTGATACCCGCCTCCCAACTTTCTATCCAGACACACACAGGCAGACAGAGAGACAGACAGACAGACAGACAGACGCACAAGCGCAAACACGCACACGCTCTTACAGCCCACTGTGCACGTATTTATTGTGTGGCCATTTCCGGGAATATCTCCCGTCATCGGGAATTCAGTCCGAACCGCGGTTTTGCGTGGGTGGGGTCATATCCGCCGGTGAGGCACGTGAGGTGGTTTCGGCCGAACTCGCGGAGACGACGTCCTCCCCGACAAAGGACGTCGTCTTCGAGAGGAGATGCTTCGTCCTCTCGAATTAAATCCGGACTCTTAAACGAGACTTGAATTTCTGGGGAAATGATGATCGAGGTAAATTGGAAATCGCTCCGTAAGAATGACGGCAATGAAAGCGGACTCGCAGAAATTCAGTGCTCGCGTCCAATTAGAGGGAGGATTCCTTGGATAGAGCGATATAGTTTTAAATGTATGTGTTAGCCGAGAATTTGAAAGTGAATTTAAACGGAAAATCTTAAATTCGAAAACAGGATTTTTCTGACTTTTTCCCCCTTTTTTCGTGAATAATTTTGTGCAAATATATGAGCAAAGATTTATGTGTAATTAACTTTCGTTATTTAACTGTAACAGTTTAAACTAATTTGTGTTAATACCTGGGTGATTTGAATACAGTTGAAAAATAATTGATAAAATTAAATTTCATTTTATTGGTATTTCAATATATTCCATACCTGTTTGCTATTATTCGAGCAGAAAAATCCGGCAAACTGTAAACATAAAATAATTTGATATAATTTAATTAAATCTAGGAAAACTCTAACGACTGCGACATTTAATTTCTCGTGGAAGAATAAAATAAATCACTGATTCGTTATACTTTTTCTTCAAATTGCAGTACGATATCAAAGTTATTTCGCAATTAAAAAAATCTCATAAATTGGAGAGAAAATAATTAATCGAAGAAAACCAATTACACAACATATCTACACTATACTTTACACTTTGGAGGAAGTTCCTGTCAAATTAATAATTAAACGTATCAGTAAATAATTGCAATACTTATGAATAAAGTATTTTAAATCGGATGGATTGTGATTAGTTGGAAACCGTCGAGACGAGGATGAAATGTTTCCCCTAATGGAGAACCGTTACAAAGTGATTTTCCTCAAGAACGAAATTCAAGTTCTCCGATGGATCTCGCGATCGAAAATCACACGCTTTAAAAGGACGTCTCGATCACTCGAAGAGAGAGTAGACACTTGGAATTGCGAGTGCGACCGCGAGTGCGAATACTTTCGTTTCAAAGTCACCGGGTTGTAATTGACAGCACTCAAGTTGAAATCACACTAACACACGTGCTCCGAATCTTCCTCCTCGGTCCATTCGCTCTTTCCGATACAAAAAATCAAAGGGAAGCGGGATTTTCCCAAAATCAATAAATTTTACATCTCTTCGCGTCTGGAATTGAGGGATAGATGAACGGAGGAATTTAAATTGGCGAATCGAGAGGGATAAATCGGTACATTTGAGATTTTAAGATGCACGCATACGAACAATAGAACTAAGCGAATTGCGTTTCCTGTCGGAATGCAAATGCAATATTTCGATGTTTGTTATTAATGTATTGACTAACGTACAATGACGTGGTTGAAAATATTGGCCAATAATGATGCTTATTTCGATGTTGTAACGAAACGCATTCGAAGATTTTACAGCTGAATCCATCCTATATAATTACATAAATGTAACTTTATTTTTATTTTCATAGTTGATTCGGTAAGAGCATCTAATTCCCACTTGCACATCCTGATACATCATGATTCATTTAAATCTAAGTTAATCATTTCTTAATCACTATTTGATATATTTTTAAGCACATTAAATATGTTGGTTATTACTTTCTTAAAAAATGATGATCTTTTAATGGTTGGAGTGCACATAATTTATGTTAAACAAGCACGTTTCAAGGAAAAGTATAGCGTTCGTTCGAATTCATTTCGTAATTAAAACTTTTATAATTAATCTATGCTCTATAAATATCATTTGATTGCAATATTTTTTTTATTGCGGGAATGAGTATTATAATCTAATCAACTTAATCTAACACCTCGATATTAATGATTGCAATGATCGATTTTTATCATTGTAAAAAGAGATAAAAAATAAAAATTCAATTTCTTGTTCAAGAGATTCAGATAAGTTGCAAAAATTAATAAAATAATAGTGCAAGAACGATATCCAGTTTAGCAGATTTAATCGACAATTCCTTATAAAATGAAAATTTCGAGTCACTCGCTGCATCGGACAAAAAACATTTCCTCAAATTTTTAAATTAATATGTGAGTGAGGTTCCGTAATTCAATAATTACGTTCCAGGCTGCACATGGAAAATAAGTAAAAACTACGAATAATACCCGTATAATGTACTAAGTATATTTGTCATAAATTGATATGAGAAGAGATTCAACTGAAAAATTGAGTGAACTTTACTTATGCGCTTGGTAAAAAGTACTTAATGATAATTACAGCGAAACTGGCTTTCAAATGCAGTTTTGAATTAAAATTATGAATAAGTTAACCGATAAAGATAAAATTCTTGTCGGTTCTACGTGTTTTCTACGTACGAAAAATGAAAATTAACAGTTAACTTGTATCGAATGTAACTGTCTGTTGTGCGAGCGTGTGCGTGTGCGTGTTTGTTCGTGTTTGCGTCTGTGGCTGTGGGAATACACTATGCCATGAAACAGGTACTGCCGGTAAGCATGTGCATGTGAGGTAAAGCGTGGGCTGCTGTCAGTTAAATTGATAGTTATTGTTTGTAACTGTGAAATAAAGCATGCCTATAATGTTTTAATATTAGCCGTCTGCTAATTAATTTTTATCTTTTTATTAAAAAATTAATACCTGATTTGGATTGTTTATTTTTAATTTGTGCTGTTATGTGGCGCGATGAAGTGTTCCGTTCCGAGGTCTTTTTCGCAAATTATATAAATTACGAGGAGATTTACTCGAGCGCTTCCTCCTTTAACAACAATTTAAAAGCAAAGCCGTTTCTATTTTTGAATAAAGAATTGCGCGTAGCTGCTCTCGAAAGTTTATTTACAAAACCCCAACTTGACTATGAAATTTCATTGCCTGCGAGTCGCTCAAAATCCAGCACTACTTGGCTTATTATGCCCCGCCAATTAATTAGTAGTTCCATTACCCAGCAGGATTTTCCAAATTACACATTTGGCGTCGCGTAAAAATTGCCCAAGTAGTCGAAGCGATTTTTTCTAATTTGATCGGGCACGCGTTACACATGCTTTCGCGTAAAAAGTAAAAGCCGTAATCGGGAGTTTAGTAACTCCCAACATGCCCATCAATTATTCCCCGGGACTCTGTGTATTATTATGTACCGACACTCGAAACCGTTTGCACACGTATCGTTAACTCGGCGCAATTTTCGTCGTCAAGTGCAAAAAGTTGGATAGGTAGAGTCCCGCCGAAACGAGTCCTACCGGATAAGAGTCTGGCTCCGGGCGAGAGCCGAGACCTGGGGGACTGATTCGAGGAGAAATTCGAGTTTCACGTGGTGCGTGAAATGCGTGAAATGCGTGAGCGTCAGAGATAAGGAATCTGTCTGGGGGCAGCCGCTCAAATCAAACTGTCAGGACTTTTTAAAGGGACGCAGACGAGGAACGACACAAGGGTTTTTCGCCCGAGATACACACACACACACGCATACACATGTATAGGTGTTTCTGTCTCATCGCTATTTTCACTTGTCCTATCAATCTGTCTTCGTTTCTTTTTTTTATCTTCCTTACAATGCACGTCCCTCTGATCCTCGACCTAAATTGGATGTTCTCGAAAATTAAGTACTTTTTAGAAAAGGGATTTAAATTATTGAGTGGCGATTATTTATCTACTTATATGCTAAGTAAAACAAAGTCTACAACCGACAGTGGAAATGTAATTTTGTGCCACGTATTTTTTAGGATTATTTTTATTTTTTCCATCTAATTAGTAAGAATTAGTATAAATAACTTTCATATTAGAATATGCAGATTAAAATAACCTAAATTACTTCAATCGCGTCAAAAATTTTTGTATAAATGCAAATATAATAATCCTGTAAAGAATTTGTCAAGAATTTTCCATACTAATTTAGAATTTATAAATTATTTAAATTTTTATTCACTGATGTAATTATCTCCTTATCTCATGTATCTTGATATTTATATACATTAATATTCTGAATGCAAAATTGCTGATAACGATAGTGCGAGTATGATATATTATTTAATATTTTTATTATTTACTTTACATAATTCAACAGATATTTAAAATAAATATTATTCATAAAATCCGACTCATTGTACATTATTTTAGGACTATTGAAGTTATTTTTTAATCTATAATAAAGTATTTTAAAATAAAATAATCCAATCATGCTTACGTTTATTCAATAACTTTATTTAATTAAAATAAAATATGAATATTAATTAATATTGTTTTCTTTAATTAGCAACAACTGTAGACAATGCTTAATTTTTTACTCATAATAAATTAAAACTAATAGACAATCATTGTTAATTAATAATAATTAACTTTGTAAAAATTATTTTTTGAAATACATATTTAGAGACATTATTTACGTATCAATTTGTAATCATACAATTTTATATTACATATTCAAATTTACTATTTTAAAATACTTTGGAATTTTGAATTGTCTCTTACGATAAAATGAATTATTTTATGATATAAGGTTCGACATTATGCAAAGAAAGAAATTTAATATGTATCATTAATTTTTTTAATATCATAAAATAATTCATTGTGCTAAATTACAATAAATAAAATTCAAAATATATTTTAATTCATTAGCAAATATTTATTTTTTTTTTGTAACTTAATACAATGTGTACATCTAAAGATAATTGGCTGAATTCTGATTAGGTTGTAACAATGAAAGTTTGTAGTGCCTAATATCAATTATTTTAATTTACGAATTAAGCTCATAATTTATTAAATTACTCATTGTATTTAGAAGTAAAGGATGATAAAAGATCATACTCAGAATACAATGAAATTTAAACAGGTACAGCTTAAATGAGAAATTTTTAACAATGGCGAATTTGACAAGATAACAAAATTCTTATTATGAAAAGGCAATATATGTTAATTAAAATTTTAATATTTTACTTTCTATGCAAATACACATTAAAATTTCTTAAATTATTAATTAAAAAATTGAAATGTAAATTGATGAAAAATATATTATACATTATTTGAGTAAAAATGACTGCTTTAAGTTCTAGTTTTTTATAATTAAATACTAGATAAAGATGATGCGCAAGTATAAATTAATTCTTGTAAAAATATCTTTTATATAAGAAATTACAATGAAAAAAGAACACGTTTACTTTATGGTACTATAATAAAGTTAGAATTGTATATAATAATTTATTAAATTTCTAAAAATGAAAATATATCTTTCACATGTTCAATATTTACAATGAAAAATTCGAAGAAATATAGTATTTACTCAAGGAAAATAACTAATATTAGATGTATAAATGTTAGTAAGTTACACGTAACTATGAAAATTTAAAAGTACAAATAGCTTTAAATACATTGCAAATTATTAAGTACACGTTAACTCAATGAATAAAAATGGTTGCTATGTAATTTAATTTGTTTGGCTAATTTATTATATATATGTTATTAGAAAATTTAAATTGTGATATATTGTAATAAAGTCATAAATACAGCTATCATTTCTGCAATTGCTATCATTTTTGTTAGGGCATATAATATTTTAATTTGAAAACTTTTATAATTAAATTTTAAATACTATAATAATAACATTTATAAATAGTATTTTCTTAAATGCTTTAATTGTTTTAAAATACTCTATTTTAATATCCTTTGAATACACTAATGTATATAAGTGAAGAAAATTAGTATGATTTATAGTATTCTAATTAAAATGTTAAGAATGGGAAAGGAAGAATCGAATAATAATTTTTTATAAAATTTACCACATATTCTGGAAAGCATAAAGTGTCGTAACATTTCAGAACAGTAGCTTACAATCTTTTCATGAACTTATAATTTAAATAAAAATTTCCTCCCGTAAAATACATATCGTTTAAATTATTTACAAACGTGATTTGTTGTTAATGGATTATTGAGTATTCTATAAATTATTTTCTATTGATATAATTGTCTAAAAAAGAGTTTATTCCCAATTGTATACATAAATTAAAAAAATAAATACTAATTCTAGAAAGTTTATAAATATTCTAATATCATATTCAATAGTTAATAAATTGTATTATTTGCAAATTTAATTACACACTCATCACAAATGAATCTAAAAATTTTATGTTTTATGACGAGAAGAAGTTTTAAAATGCAATAGAATGATCCACTCATAAAAACTTATGCAAAAAAAGGGAAGAAGAAAAAAATAGCAGTTGCAAGTACTGACATCTTGATCGCCTATTGTTGCTATTCTATTTCTATTATAATTAATCGAAGTTGTGCGAGTGTGGTATTCATTTTTTAAAATTTTTAGGTCAACATTGGTGGGTGTGTTTCTTTCTAATTGTTCCGTAAAATATTTATGGCTTTATATTATTATTATTGAAAATCCATGGTGATTGATCGAGATCTAATCAGCATCGATCTTGTATTTGTTGTATTAATATTAATAAATTGGCATTACAACTTTTGAATAAGTTAGATATTCGAGTAAGCTATGTACACGTTATCAGCCAGAATACTCGATTAATGTAGCCAGTAAACGGTAAAATTCAAAGTTTTAATCTCGTAATCGTATTTTATAAGCCGAAGTTCGATGAAAGGTGGAATTTAAAAAAATATTAACCTCCTCTTCGACAACAGCTGCATGGAGTTTGATCGGGATATTCGTCAAGTGATGATGGAGTTGGTTATAATCAAGGATCGGAGAAAGTTACCTAGCAATGACCGCAAACTCGCGGTAATAAACGAGTTTATAAATGACGTGCGATTAAACATTAAAAATGCAAATCAGTGTGCATGTAGAAATAAAGCATTTTAATCACTTTAGCTTCTCTTTGCCTCGAGATATGTTGTGTAGTATAAACAAAAAATATGATCAGGATTAGGAGAAAAGAGGAAACCATTTTTAACTTGACATAATGTTCAGTTGTTGAATGCTGTTGTTTCTTTTGATAAATGGGCCGTTGCTCATATTATTTTACTTGAAATTGATAATCATTTAGATAATTGATGTCTCTACCAGAAAAATAAACATAAATATCATTTCCACGTAAACTGTTCATGATTTATTAAAAATTGCTTTAATCGGATTCATATTCTTCTGACGATAAATAGAATTATTTTTTTTTGAGCAGTTGATCGTCACCATCGCACATTTTGTTGACGCCTTTTACCGCCTAGGGCATATTGACATTTTAGATATTTATCACTTGGCTTATTACATCTCTAATTAAGTAAATTTCATGATTCTATTCTATGAAAAATACCAAAGATTATTGACAAAAATTCTGTAAAACTGATAATACTATTGAAAAAAGTATAAAAACCCTATTGATATTTATTTAATAACTGTAATTATTACAGAAAAATTTTTTTAACAATATTTTCATGTATTTAATTATAAAAAAAATTTTCATTAAAATATTTTTTAAATGAAAAGATAAGTTAGATTAAATTTTTATACGCATTGATAGATAATTCATTTCCTCTATTGAATACCTAATCAAATAAAATAGCAAATTTTTCTTTCTATTTATCAGATTTATAATTTTCACCATTATTATTGAATACATGATTTTGTTCATTATTATATAGAAAAGAAATCATTTACTTTTATTTCTATTTAAAAAAATGCAGAAATATAAATATACTTAATGCTTATGAATATGTATACTCGTATAAATGGTTTTTATTAGCTTAATATCTTCATTTATTACCTTTTGCTTTAATTAGAATATATATTTATCTTTAATGCAATTTAAAATTTTATTTTTTGTTTTTATTGAAATAATTTGGTGTAATAAATTAAAACAATTATAAATACATATTTGAAAGTTAATTATATTATTGCTTTATTAGAAATCGTAAATATTATAAACAATGATCTAATGCAGTAAAAAAAATTTAAATCGATAATTAATATAATGAATCATACGAAATATTTATCTATTTATATATTAATATATAATAGAAAATAAAAATTACCATAGAAGAATGAAAATGATGATTGAATACATTAATTATCAATTAACATACGATTTATTCAAAAATAGAGAACGTTTATTACATAAAAAATTTTATTTTAAACGGGTTATCATTATACAATTATTATACATATATTATTGAGACACATACATGAATAAGATCTTGTAAAAGTAATTTCTTTTTTGTTTTTTCACTACTACTAATTAGAAAATTAAATTTTATATTTAACTAAATGTCATGGATGTAACAAAAAAATAATAATAATAATTTTCTAATGTAATCGCAAAATATTATACAGTACTATATAACACTTTAAACAATAATTATTTTGCGGAAGAAATAACGCATAAAACTTATTTACTTAATATAGAAATAAGTAAAACCTAAATTTAAAATTTTATTTTAATATCCAACTATTATATTTTCAAAGCATTTATTTATAAGTAATAGAAATTATTTTCAAAGATGTATAATTAAATAATTATTTTACCAAAGAGATTCATGTCATTAACATAATTAAATATGTAAAGTTAACACCAGGAAAATAGTTTTTAAAAAAAAATTTATAAATGATACCCATATACCTTATGTGTACTGTATTTAAGTATACAATTATTGTACAAACTTCTGTACACATTATAAAATAAATTATTTTTAAAGTATGCTAAAGAATATTCAGAAAGTCTAAAATTGTAATAAGAATGTAAATTTATGATTAAATATAACAAAATCATTAATAAACTTATAATGAATTCTATAAATTTTTTGTGACTGCATTGATTTCAGATATTTTCTTATAGACAAATAAAGGGGCTTACAAATATGTTTGAAAATAAAGTCTTGAACTCAGCCGCTTAGGCTAAGTCTGCATATATTTAATACATAATCGGCTGGTAAAACATGTTTGACATATTTGATTTAGCAGAATACAATGATATTTTTATTATTGTTAGAATATTATATTATCATATTATTATAATATTAATATTATCATTATTAATACATTACTAATGAAATTCAATCATTTATCTAAACTGTTTTTGAGTCTTGAATACAAATGTAATATTTTTTTATAGTAGAACATTTGATGCAGTTTCTCTTCAAATATGTATTGCACAAAAAACTTAAGCAACTAATACAAAATACATTTGATCCAATAACTTACAACTAATATGATAAATTATTCATACATTATTGAAGATATAATTGAATTATGTGGAATTTTCAATTTTTTATGTTTGAATATTAAAATCATTAAAACACAAATCTATTATTCTTATTTTTTTTATATTTTCTTCTTACATTCTGAAACTTTTTGTGTAATAAAACAAAATATTACTTATGTTAGAAAAATTTAATTCCACTCAATTAAAATTTAGCTACAAATTTTCTGTTTTTCATTTTTATAAAAATATATTAAATATATTTATAATTGAATAAAAAATGAATAGACATAATGAATAGAAATATAATATAATATACAATATTATAACTAGAAAATAACAAACTTAATTTTTTTTAAGTCTTAATAATGATATGAACTTACCGTATTGTAGTATATTGTGTTGACTGTTATCGAATTTTATAATTTAAATGATCATTGATTTATTTAAAAGTATTCTATATCCATTCATAAATTGGTTGTAATGAATAAATTATTATGATAATGTCACAGAAGTGACAAATCATATTGTAAAACTATAATAGTATCAGTACGTATTATATAAATACAATATTAAAATCATTATTATTATAAATGAATATATTTTCGTCGAAAACTTGCATGTATAAGCAATTAGTTATTTAAATTTTACATAATTTCTGTGCTCAATTACAAAAGCATTACCTTACTTTTTGATGATTTAAATAAACCGTCAGTAAAAAAAAAAAACAGGTTTATATACCTTATAATGGCATATCAGTGGTCCATTTATAAATATGCGTATAAATTTTTTTCCAAGAAATTATTGAAATATATGATCATGTTAAGTTATCTTTTTAATTTATAATTCAAAATGTGCAACAAGTATTGAAGTACATAACAATAGAATTTATTTTAACAAACTTTGCAAATATTATAAAAATATTAAAAATCGAAAATATTCATAAATGATAATAATTAATATTATATTTTATATTAAACTAATAAAATATTTATTTTTATATTTTATTGCATAATTTTACTTTTCTTTCCGTTTTTGCTATACTACCTTACCTAAATTTATTGTTTTATTTGTCATTGGTTTAATTTTAAATATTTTATCTTTTCTCTGATAGAAAACTTTTGTTTTCTCTGAATAATTAATCTATATTACACAAAACATTTTCTGATAATATTATATTTTTAATTTTCTTTTTTTACTCTTCCATTAACTGCTTTTATTATATATTTCTTTGTTTTGATACAATTTGATTTCATATATATTTCCTTATATAGCATGTCATTTCGGAAACTGTTTCTTTTATATTTTTATTTTATTTCAACTACTTTTTTATTCCCCTTTATTTCATGATTTAAATTTTTATTCTATCTTTTTATTTTCTATTTTTGTATCGAATTTCTTTATTATCTTCATACATTCTTATTGATTATATCTCAATTTTTGATTTTATATTAAATTATTCTTTACTGATTCATTGTTTTGATTTACTTGTGTATAATCTAGTTCTTACTTTCTCTTTCTTTTCCACTCCCCTCTAATTCTATTTACAATTCATTTATCACTTTTATATTATTTTTTCTATTATTTTTTTCTGATATTCTTCTTATCTCATGTTTTCCCGCCTCTCGCTTGTACATTCGTTTACTATTTGTTGACATGTATTTTCTTAACCCATTTTTGTTCAACTTATCTGTGTATTATGTGTTTTCTATTTCTAATTTTGTATCTGCATATTTTCTGTTATTTTATCTTTTCAATTCTTCTAATTTCATTACTTTTTCTTTTTCCATTTTCTTATCACAACACTTTGCCTTTATCTTGAATTTTAATTTGATTATATTTGTGATTATTTTAACATTTAACATATATTTAATTTCAAAGTTTCATTTTTTGAATGGTATTATCTCCAATTTCATATAATACAATTTAACCCTTCAAGTTATGTATTCTATTAATATTTTTATTATATTATTCACTCAAGTTTATGTTCTTTTAATTTCATATTTTTTATTCTTTTTTTTTTAGTTTTTAATTTTTTTGTCCTTAATTTTAGATATATTCTGACTTTACAAAGTGTTTTCTAAGTTCTATAGTATACTTTTATTATATTTTTTATTGCTTTTAATTTAAACCAATACTATTTTTTTCGTTATTTATTCAGATGCACTTTATTATAATTTTTTTTTATTAAAAGTAAATCATTATTAAATCAATTATCAAATTAATATGCCTACAATAAGAAAAGCTACTAGTTGAAAAATATCGAAAAGATATTCAATATAATTTTGAAATTATTTATGTTCAAATAAATTTTTTTCACAAAGAAATGTATTTAATATATTGTTCAAAAAAATAAAAAATTATCTATATATATATTATTTATTATTTATTATGTATAGATATATATATATTATTGTAATTTAATTAATATTTAAATAAATAAAAAAATATTGAAAAAATTAATAATACTACTGCAATACAAAATGTTACAATAAATTTTATATTTGATATTCCATTAGATATTACATTATAATATTTTTTAAAATATTTAAATTTAAAATAATCAATAATTAACACTAAATTACTTTTTGAATCCACAGGGTAAATATTTATTTTTTATATATTTTTAAAATAGATAAAACAGGAGAACTTAAATTAATCACCTATATGAATGTATTGTATATTTAAGAGTATTCTATATAATTTTAAAAGCATTTACAATAAAAATTTAAAGTATAATCTAAAAGTTAATTTTAAATATATTATTAAAAAATCATAAAATGTATTAAAATATAATAATAATAAAAAATTTATGTTCATATTCTTTACTTACACTAATAAAAAGTTATAAAAAAGGGATTTTTACGTCTTTATATAAAAATAATGAATTTTTCTTGCCTCAATAAAAGGTTCAAAATATTCCTAAAATTGTTGCAGTTTAAGAGTTAATTAAAATTATAAATCAAGGAAAGTAATAATTATCATACGAAATTGAAGCATAATAAATAACTTTCTTAAAATAAAAGGATTATATGTGCAATTTTTAGAATTTATTACTTTTGTAAGATGAAACACAAAAGTCAACATTTCACCGGGCCTTATGTGCTCTTTGCACTAATTTCCTTTTTTCTTCCAAACATGTACACCGAAAAATTGTCGAAAAAAAAGAAAAATCCAGAATTCAAGGCAAAAAAGAGGAATGCCATAAAGCCAAGATTGTTTCAGGGCAATTGCTTTATACATTCTTCCTTCTTTTCATCCTCGGCGCGTTCGATGTAACTTTCATGACATGCAAGTACGTATATCCGGATATAAGTGGCTATACTTTATTTTAGACCAATGAAAATGTTTCACCACACGTGTAACTAAAACTTTTTTTAATGCACTTTACGATGGCAGTATTAGTTTTTACTGTTACTCCTGATTCTTGCGTTAAACAAGCAATTTTAATGCACTTGTGTTTGTAGGAAATTTGGACATTTAAAATTTTGAGCTGATACAGGCCGTTAAAATGTACTTTCAATTTGTAAATTTAATTCTAGAAAGCGTTTTTTATTATTTATATCTATTGAAGAAGAGTTATGAGAGTGCACTGCTTGTACACATGAAAGTGGTAGAGCGCAGTGATAAACAATACGTGATTATCGCAAGATGGTCTCGACACCTTCGACGTGTGCTAATTATTTTGATAGGGTAAAAGTATCCATAAAGTACTGGTAAAGGAAACTTCGTTAGAGAAATAGTGACGACTTATTTTTTGTTCGGGTGACAAATCATCGTGAAAACTTTCGAAACTTTTCGGCAGAATCGTTCCGTGAAAAAGCTTGTGGAGAGTGTCGAGTTGACCCAACGACCTCGTGAGCTTATCAACTTACCTTTCTCATGAAAAACGGATGAGTTACCAGCAAATAAGGTTACAAAGCCTGAATAAATAAAAGGATAAAGTTAAATACGCAAGAAGAAGTCCGCAAATCAGCGACCTCCAATGCAAAAATTATAAAATAAAAAATATACAATTTATAAAAAAAATATAAATTATCCAACGCAAGAAGCTACATCATATTATATGAGCAGTCAGTCCTCGAACGCAATTTATTAGGGGAGAATTTAATTAAGACGTTAATGCTAGAGTTGGAAGATCTAATATTGATTCACGTAGATTTTTTGCTAAACTTACCATGAGGGGAACTGCTGTGACGATTTCTAGTGGTACTATTTATTAACTTAAGCCGTCATTCCTTTTTGGGATATTTGTTTTTAGAGTCTCCGTCTTTAGCAATCAATATCGAAGTTAATGCACTTCATATATATAATAATTTTATATAATACTTCAATAATTTAAGAGTCTATTTTTATATTTTTTTCAAATTTTTAAAAAATAACACATTCTTTAATAATTATTTCATTGATAAATGTATTGAAAAAAAGGAATAAACTGAGAAATTATATTAATATCATTTACATTAAAGCTATAATATGTTCATCAATAACAACTTTTTTTATAAATATGTAATTTTGCGTTTATCAGCTTGTTAAATAAAGGATATGTAATAATTAAACATTAAAATAATTTCTCGATCATGACTTTTGGAAATAAAATATACGCGAATAATAGAAAATTAGTTGAGCAATCTATTAAAATCAATAAGCTTAATCCTGGTCTCCGATATTTATTAAATCCTAGTAAGAAACCACTTAACTACAGTTTTGAAGTTTACGTTACTAAATTGTCGACCCGGTTTTACGTCTGACATTTTCAGAACAGAGCGTAACCTACATTCTATTCTAATGGACACTATTTAAATATATAAGTTAATACTCAGCAAAAAACAAATATGTTAATAATGAGATTTTACACCAACACAATTTCTCTTGGATATTTTGCCTTTGTGGATCATTTGTTCGTAGCTCTCGAGTTTAACGCAATTAAGCCTTCGGAAGCTGCGGAAAGCTTGAAACTCCAGAGTTAATAATCGAATGAAATTTAACTTTACTCAAGCACTTCCGGTAGCTTCCCTTAAATTCTTTCCCCTCGACAACGAGGATGAGTAGCTGAAGGATATATCCGGAGGCATCCGGAGACGGCTCCCAGTAAAAGTTGTTCCTCCAAGCGTATTAGCATCTCCTTCGAGAGATAAGTTTTAAGTACGCCCTTGAGCTAATCGATTGCGGCTGGTGCCCACTTAGTCGAACACGGCAATTAAGTCTCGTCCCCCGGGGAGTTTTCCTCCAGAAGACGAGGAAGGGGCCTGCAGACCAACTCCTTGGCGAAATTTAATATTCAACACCCGATGACAATATTGCAGAAAGGAATACTCGGTCTCCGAGATGCCTTTTACCGTTATGAAAGATTATACAATCCAGTTTAATTACTCCATCTATCTTTGCGCAAGACTTTTATGTTATCAACTCGCTACTCCAGCATCTTTTTTTACTTGTAAATGATATTTCACGTTGGTTAGTTTGAAGTTATTTGAGAAATTCACTCATTATGTCATCTTAATGTCCTGAACTACTTTTCAGAAAAAATTGACAAAAATTTATGATCGAATTTTAAGGATTTATGCGCTTTCCTCAATTGCAAACTTTTTGCATTACTTAAGTATCAATAAGCGCATTTCTTTACAATATTTATAATGACATAAATATAACGAATATACTTATTCTGTCAAAAATATCATCTGTTCCCAGTCAGAAATGTAATTTTCGAGGTGCTTATGTAAATATCAAATATATAAACGTGCATTAAGGGTTGAGTATTGATCCGAATTTACCTTATTTTGGAAAACCCATTCATCAAAGTTGACATCAAATTTGTGAATCTAGATGAAAGAGAGTAAATTTCATTTTTATTTTAACATGCCGACGAGCGTCAAAATTGTATTCTCACGTGTGATCCAGTTATGTAAATAATATACCAGACACAATATTGATTCACTTCTATATTGACATGCTTTTCCTTATTAATTACCATGATCAAACCACAAAAAACCATTTAGTGCTTGTCTTTTAATGTTTACGGAAGTAATAATTCTATTGTATTTTCTTTCTCTATCTTTTTCTTCTTTCATTTATAATTCATGCATGATTTAGTATACCATTACGGTTGCGATAATTACATACTAAATTACGAAAGTTCTTGGTCAATTCTGCTCAAAGAGAATTTAAATAGTTTTTATTACGTATTCGGAAAAAAAAAAAAACATGAAAATAAAAAGAGAAAATGCGTAATTGATTTTATATTATACATAATAATGAGAATTTTACACCTATGTTTGAATAGTTGAAAACCAAAGCTGTTCGTATGCTTAAGTATCACGACTTTTATTTCAAAATTAAATAGAGTTTTTAAATACGCATTCAAGTTTTTTTTTTCTTTTCTCAATAAAATAGACAATAGAACTAGATTTACGAATGCAATCATACCTTAAAAACTACGTCTATGATCTCGTTAGAAAAAACTTAATAAATATGTTTGGTTATTTTACTTATTATCAAGGATAATTGTAATATATAGTATCACAATTTTCAGATATTTACATAAATTTCGTTTGAAACTTTTATGTAACGTTCAAAAATAGTTCATGAAATATTTACAAGTAAATCAATTCACTTTTACATGTAATTAGTTACGCAATCACATCTTATTCAAATTTAATTTATTTTCTATTCGGCTACAACATATTAATTTTTTTTTTTTTAATGAATTCCGATTATAAAACACTCAAATTTACACTTTCAAAGGACGTTAATGATACCGGTGATTTCTTTTTTCATGCAAGATAACGCCAAGTATTTTAATTATTTTGATAGAATTTTTTTTTCCACGTGCATTAGAAAAGCGCGCATAAGCCGAGTCGAGGGTATCACGCAAAAGCCATTAGAGTCTCGGGCCGAAGTGAAAATATTAATAACCCGGGCGAAGAAAGGAAAAGCAACAATGCAAGAATCTGGTGCACCGTCCGGATTATAAAGCGAGCATCGCTCATCCTTTTCTCTTTCATTCGTTATCAGAGCACGCGAGATCCTCCTCGACCCTATGGAGAAAAGCGCGTACGAGCCGCGAATGCGAGATTCGCAGCCTCCGAGGCTCCGTACCACCCGGACGGGGGGACCCTCGGAGGATTCCATTTTCGAGGTGAAAGGTAGAAAGGTGCACGTGTATCCTGGATTCATAATGGCGCACAGATGTACAGGAGCCCCTCTCTTTATTCTCTCTTGATCCCCGTCCCTCAGCCTCCCCGTCCTCCCCGAATAAAAGGGGAGAGAATGCCGCCTCGGTTTTTCTTCCTTTCTTGTCTAGGATCCCGAGGAGGCTAATTTAGTGGTGGCGGAGTTAAGACGATATTATTAATGCTTTTGGAACGCGGGGCCGACTGATTTACGCGTCGATTAAAAGAGCGGCGAGCTTTCCTGGATGGCTGGGTTTTTTACGGAAACCACTTTTCTCTCTCTCTTCCTGTCTCGCGCCGGCTTTTCCAGCACATATAATAATACGCCGATGATTTCTCTGATGAAGAGATGCCTCGCGAGGATTCTTTATGGCCGTCTTAAGTACGTAAATATCATACAAATGATTGGGATTTATGATCAACTAACTGCATTCCCGCGCAAATACCGAACGTCCAGGCACTTTTCCCTGCGATTACAGGTTTTGATTAGGGGGTCGTCCTTCATTTGCGGAGACACTTTACGCAACAAAGAAAATCCTGCAAATAAAATTGATGTACTTTTCCAAGCGGCGGAATAGCTCGGCCGAGCGACTGCATCTGCGAATATTTTCACTATTTTCCTTGTCAATAATTTTTATTTATCATTCGGCGTGCGTTTGTCGGGGATTTTCCACAAACTATTGATTGTACAAGTGAATGGACATGTTGGCCAATGCAAATAGCATCCAACAGATTATTATGATATTATTTTCTTGATTTAAACATTGAAATGAAAATTCAAAAGTTGCGATTTTTGCAAACAACCTTGGCTAACATCGTAAATACTCGTTTTTAAAAATGTAAAATAAAAATTTATTTAACAACCATCGATTCTTCGTGTACCAGTACAATTTGTTATTTTTTGTTGGAATAATTATTATAAGTATCCACCCATTCCACAAACTTTGTGTAAAATATTAGCGCATTATTATGAAAATAAAAATTGTGATGTACAGTCCCCATTTGCAAAATTGCAACAAAAAAATAATAAAAGATGTTATCAAATAATATTAGAAAAGGTAAAATTTAATGCACGCAGTTAACACTAGATATGTAAATTAGTGACTTCCACGAAAGTGTGTCCATGAGAACGAGTACGACCATTAGACTAAATCAGACCCTTTCTTATTCGATTCGATTGCAGTTTAAAGTAATGACCATAAGTATACCTCAGGAAAAACTCATTTTCACATTCGAGCTGTAATTCCGTCGAGTGAGAAATGCATCGGCCATCAAAAGATTTTTCCTCGGCGTTTAAGTTGATGTATAAATAAGCAGTTCTGACTTACATGCAAACACGGACTCACTGGCAGTTAGAGTCGTTGGTTAATTGAGAATTTGTCCGATTCAACAGGTGTCTAGAACCCAAGGCATTAAAGCTCGAATCATTTTAAATAATGAACAGTGTCAAGCTCATATCCCCCACAAGTTTGTCAGTGAAAGTTTAACGATTATCCTGCATAAAACCTTATCCGTAATATAAATTGTGCCTATATAAAAAAAGTTATGAATCTTCTGGCTGGATGTATTTATATGAATTCATACGTGGACTTTATTAGTGTTGCGGAGTTGAGGCCGTAAACTTCAATAGATTGGCCGGATTGCTTTTATTCCTGGCAATAAAGAGGACTTTCACGCATTCATTATTACTCGTGAATAACATGATGTTTGTAACTAATTGATAAATGTGTACTTATTTAATTAGCATATTATCAAATAAAATAAAATCATACTTCAATGGGGCTTGCTCTCGGAAATAAATGAAAAGAGCATTTAAAAAATATTTTAATATATTTATATGTAAAATGATTTATACATTAAATATTTTCATTTAAAAATATAATTTATAACAATGCACATACGAATAGTATATCGTATTTTATAAATATTATTTATGTAACATCAAATTGTAAAATTAAAACATAAATATCAAGAATCAAAGTTGCAACTGTACTCCGTGTTCCTTAACTCTTCTTGTCCAGTAATAAATTTTGTAAAATAAAATTATAAACAAATTAAAATCTTTGTAACGCACAACTCAAAACGGTTCATTGATATATTAATAGTGGCCTACACTTAAACGCATTTGAAATATGAAAATTAATAAATACTAAAGAAACTCTGAAACGATTTTCTAATATAATTAATAAAACTTCTTGAAAACTCTCCAAAAAACCATATTCATGAATTAACGAGTGAAGAAAGTAGCAGCCTATTCAATCATTCAAATCTACCAATCAGTTAATGCAAAATTATTTTACTGAAAATACTCATATAATTATTTTTTCTAATTTATTAAGATAATAAAAGTATGTTTATTTAAATTTTTAAATTTTAATCTATTTCCCGAGATTGACTGCTTGAAAAATTACGATAATTAAAAAATATATGCTTGTGTATTTGAATGAATGTATAGATACGAAATGCCCATTCTTATCAATCTTATTGTGCACATTTTTATGAATAAATACTAAATAAAAAGCTTTTATTAGAATAAATGAATAAATGAAATTCATTACAGAAAGCATAAACATTATCGTGCGTTGTTTTGTCATCAAAGACTAGGAAGTCTTTACTATCTACATTGAAACAATTGTAGTTGTAAGTGTCAACAATGTACATTAACTTACAATGTTTCGTCTTTTACTCGACTTAAATATGTTTTTTTCCTTGCGTATCTTTGAATTTTTAATAGAATTAGTTCAATGAGTTTCTATCATTCGAGTTTGCATGATTCGCCAGTCACATAAAGTGCTCATTTATTAATTTTCAAAGAAACGAGTCCAACTCATTTTTAATTCGAGATTATATGCTTTCTTGAACACGCATTTTTCATTTGCGAGTTATCGCAAAATACAATTCGTGCAGAATTAAAAAAAATTGCGGGAATAAAGGAGGAAGCTGAAGTCAAGGCTTGTGTCTTAAGAGGAACCTCGCTTTTCGCAAAATCAAGTGCAGTTGTAAATTACCTCCACGTTTCTGATATACTCGGACACGTAAATGGGTAAATGGGTAACCCGAGTCCAGAGTCGCGTCCTCGCGAACACGGCTGACCCCGATGGATGTGGTCAGGCCCAAAATATGCCCTCGAAGGACCAAAGGATAAAAAAAAAAAAAAAAAAAAAAAAGACCCATCGCCATAAATCACAGTGCGTAACGTCCTGATAAGGATCGTCGCGTCTCGGACTCCCTTTCCGCGGTGCGACGAACATGTACGCACTGACGTAATCAGCGCCTGAGGAAAATGGGGGTCGAGTGATTACGTACGCCGCAAACAACGGAACAAAGAGAGAAGAACGAGTCTGGAATACAGGAAGCGAGGGACTTTATTTCGGAGCCGAAATCAGACGCACTTTCGTCATTGATCCTGGTGCAGGGGGAGAAGAGGAAGAGGGAGATTGATCGATTTAAATGAGATGCGAAGGCGGTTTCGCATTTATCTTCCTTTTTATGGGTTGGGATCTTCTCATAGGGAATTGATGAAGCTGTAATCTTTGGGATGATAGTGGCTAAAATTGCGTTATCGGTATAATGAGGCTACAAGCATGCCATTTTCAGTAAAAGATTTTTTTTTCACTGCACTCAGATAAAAAGCGAATTTCCATTTTATCAAGGATTGTGAAAATACATTAAAGTGAAAAGTACGACAATAGTTAATGTACTATAGAAGGCAACGAGTTCGTAAATCATTTTCATCGTTACGAAATATTCAAGAAAACAATGCACATTTATGTACGTAACAAGTAGATACAGATTTCACGGACAGACGTGGCCTACAGTGTTTGCATGAATGTTATTTTTTAACGGATTCATTTTTCGCATATCACATATTTTTATTTGGATATCGAAAAATCGTTATTAGCAAACTCTTTCCCTCTTACTTTTATTTCAAATTCGTCGAGTTTTTGCGTCGCTTAGAAAAACGCCATAATGGACTTTAATTTTTTGCTAAACTTGATTCACTTAGTTATCTAACTTTCATTCATTTTAGTGCGATTTTGCACCAGACAGAAATTAAATAAAAAAGCCTATTCCTGGCTAAATTACAAAATTAATTGAAATAATTAATTATTATCAGAAATCCATTAAATTGTAACATGAAAATCTACAATTTAATTTTTAATTGTGGGTTAAATAAATTGGCACGATAAATAGAAAATTCGCAATAAAACCAAATAAATAGGCGATTCAGGTTTATATTAAAATACATTGCAAACAAATAATTTAAGAGAAAAGATTAAATGAATCCTCAAGTAATTGAGAACATTTTTAAAACGTCGAACAAAATTACAGTGAAAATTTTATTAAGAAAGATTCAACTTGTTCTTTACTCCGTTAAAAGTTTATACATTTTAGGTTTTAGTGGCAATCCATTATGAATACAAAATAATTTTTTTATTACCTACTATTCTAAAGACATGAACATTTTTATATTATTTCTCTTAGAGATAACATTCAATGCAACTAAATGAAGATTTACATTCAAATGACTGCTTACAAAGTTTCCGACTTTTTGATCGCATTACTTATGAACAGTGAATGAGAACGTTAAGAAAACAATGATAAGAAACTCAGTAATTAATCGACCAAGACACTCAGTACAGAAAATCCGGAAAATCTCTGTGCACTATGTTGTTTATCTCTTGATACGTTCGAATACCTCAGTGTTAAAAATATAATTATCTGAATCATTTTTCAGCTTAGTTTAAAAATTTTGTTCTAAAATTTATTGATAATGAAATGTTTAATTTAAATTCATAAATTTTAATGATATATAAATTAATTATAGGCATAAGTACATACATTTGAAAGAGTACTAAGATACAAAAACGTGTAAATAAAAATTAAGGTAATTGTCAAAAGAAAATATAAATTACAGAGTATGTAAGTGTGCCGATAAAATTATTTGAAAGATCGACTATAATCATTGACAAAGTATTATTTTTAAATCATAATAATTCTCCAAAAAAAATTGAGTAAATTTTCGAAATGAACATTAAATATAACAGAAAAATAATTTATGACTTTTATGAATTCAAGGATAATGAGGTGTCATGCTTACAAACTGAAAGAAAGTAAAATTATTCGCTTTAAAGATCTGGCTTTTGACAAATGATAAAACCTCGTTTGGATTTATTCTAAACTTACGCAATATTACTCGTAAAGTAATATTTATGACTGTTTATGATTAAATTTCACTTTTTATTTCTTTTTTTCTCATTTTTGTCAATGATCTATTGCATCTGAATACAATGCATTGAAAATAATTAAAGTGGCATTCTTAATGGTGTATAAAGCTATTTCCAAATTTTATTCTTATACAACTTAATCGCTTTTGTGGTAAATAATTAAAATTGTTTTTTCTATAGATTTAATAACATTTTCAAGCACTATTAAGTCTTCTTGGAAAATCGTTAGCTAAAAAAGTGCAGATGCTTAAGGAATCGCCGAAAAACATAATCGATTTATCCTCTTAAATATTTAATAAGATACATTACGAAAGATTTTAAGACTAGATAATAAATTTCCTAGATTTAAGGCTGCATCAATCATAAAAACAATACCCGTTTCCTCGAGATAATGCAAATGATGACTGGTGGTGAGTGTGTATGGGTTGAGCGGTGAATTGGTGTGATTCAGTAGGTGTCTAGTCCACGTCGCAATAAAATCCAAATCATCCGAGCTAATCAACTATAACATGTTCTCCATTCCACGAATCGAGTAGTGAAAGTCTCTCCGCCGTTCCAGGCGCGGGCCATCAGCAATAGCCCGTATTGTATATAAATAAATTAGTTAATTATTTTTACGGAAAATCTTGTTACAAATTCGTACACGGATTTTATTCGCGTTACACAGCACCGAAGGCACACTTGCCTCGATTTTAAATTTAAATGAAATTTGAATAAAATTTCTTGTGTCCCGCGGTAGGTCGAATAAATAACGCAAATGGTTATTGCTCGTGGTATCTGGCGAATATCCGAGCATATTTGTTTATATTAACCAAATTACCTGCTAATTAAAATATAAGACAAAACAATAATACTTAGTGTACCGCAAGAGTAATGATTTCGGCTCGGCTTAAAATTGTAGTTCGAATAAAGAAATCGTGATCACTCCGGAACATTCGGTACGTAAAAGTAACATTAACTTTGCTCGGCTACTTGTTGAGCCTCGGTAATGTTGGTACAAATTAAATTAAGTAACGGTCGGAATTATTTTGTTAAAAAAAAGAACGGTTCCATCCGACGAATATACCTGTAATGTACTTGTAATGGTCTACATGCAAGTAAACGAGTATAAAATAAAGCTAAATAACCATTGAGCCGTACACGAATAAATACAAACATACTTTCCCACGTGTAAAACGTCATTTTCAAGTGTACACAAAATTTTGAACAATAGAACATGCGGGGACTGCGTTTATGGGTCCTGCGACGTCATAAATCTCATCTCTGAGCATTTCTGCAGCCGTTCCCCTGGATAAAAGCTTGACGAATGTTTGCTTGACCGATCTGTTACGTGCGATCATGAGTGCGCGGGTGTGCGCGCGCGTGTGTGTGTGTGCGTGCAACTCGGAGCGACACGCAAGCATCCGGTATTTTTGACCCTCGATACGCCGACGAGAGTGCGCATGTGTGTGTGTGTGGGCGCGCGTACGTGTCGCAGCGGATTAGAATCCAAGTCAGCGATTTCGCGACTGTGTGTGTGTGTGGGCGCTCATTTGTTCATTATTGGAATTCGGTATTTTTTAATGGTGAACCCTTTTCCGACGCTTTTTTATCCGGTTAAGGAAACTTTGTGCGTTATGAATGAGAGCTGCTAATTTGCATAATTATTTTGCAAACAAGTTTCAATTAACTCATTACAAAAATACATTCCAATATACATAATTCATTTCCTTTAATTATCCATACGAAATTTATTGATACTTTTATACCATAAGAATACTTTATTACATTACGCGTAATTTATTCCTATGAAATAATTATATTAAACTTACATCAACTTTTTAAACGATCTATATTTTATTTAAAAAAAAAACATTAAGAATGTTTGTTATTGCTTTAAGGAGTTTGAAAACTGTTTACTTAGATTTTTCTTGGGATTTTTTTCTTCTTTTTATAATATTCTTTTTACATTCATAATCAAGAAATTATTTCATAAAGTGTTATTGTATAACAGAAATTTAGATATGAATATTCATTAATAAATTTATTTACCGTATCAGTCATTTTATTATCCGTACACAGATATTTACGCACATGCATTTACTATATATATTTACTCACTTTTACTTATATCAATTAAATTAAGATATTAAATGTGTACATTATAATTTATCGATTTATTTATAATCTCTGTATTTTTTTCAGCTACTTATTTATGAATAACTCTTAACAATTTTAAATTTAATGATAAAATGTGTAATAATATATCAAACAATTACATTAGTTCATACTACTTTTAAAATTTTCATACCTTACTATTTCATGTTCTTATTTTATTGCTCTACAAAATAAGCCTTTTTACATTAATTCTTGCATTATAATTAGCTCTATAAATTAGGTAATATTCCATTTATGAATAAGCTTCGAGCACAAATAATTCTTATGAATTGCAAACACAAATTTTTGATTTTTTACTATTCCTCATAGGTGAGGTGTTCTTAATAAAACTGTGAATTTTCTCTATTTGATTATAGAACATAACTTTGCTGATCATTATGAATAATCTATTTACGCAATTATCGACACTTGTGTAATATTTGATTAATACGATTATAAACCTCTGCAATAATTTAATTACGGTAAAGGGAAGTTTTGTTAATCATGGATAATTCGAATTTTGAATGCTTTATTGCAGAATACCAAGTAACATGACATTAATTATCTTAATGACTTATACTAAAAGGATAATAGTCAGTTTATCAAAGAAATGCAGCTACAAAATGGAATATTTTTGCTATCTCTATCATCTACTATTAGTTAGCTATTCCAAAGAGAATTGCTGATTAAATTTTTATTTAAACGTACGAATTTTTATAATAGATAAATAATTATAAAGGTCGATAAGTAACAAATTGTTTAGTAATTGCTATTATACTATACTGACCAAAATCATCAAACCGCGTTAATTTAAATAACACTTTGGGTAAATTATGAAATTTCTTATGTATTTAAAATCAATTCCAATTTTTCTTTTCACAAAATTTATAAAAACTTAAAAAAGATTCTAAGAATGATAAAAATAAAATACTCTTGTAATCATTAATAATTATAAAATGCGGTTAGTAGGTTAATTTTTGTAGTAGGTAAAGTGAAAAATTGAAAATATAATTAACTCATTGTACTATTTAAATTAAAAGAACCTATGTACATAATCAAAAGTAGTTCCAATAATCACGTAGATCCAAAGAACATAAACTCCGAATAAAAATTGAAAAATACGCAAAAGAAGTTTTTCGGGTCTGGTGTACCCGATTTGTGCGAAATCAAGTTCCTCCCTCCGGATATCGAATAAGAATCGCCATCGTAATCGCAAACATGGTTCGATAGCCAAAAAAAATTTATTATTCGAGAATTGTATGTTTCGTCGTATTTGTGCGCCGACTTGACCCTTTAGCCTTTGCCTTCGTCAGCAATCATCGGACTGACAGATTAGTCGTTGCCATATTTAATGAAGATATAGCAAATGAAGTTTGTAGAAATTAGAAGACAAATAAGTATACTTTGACATTTTTATCTACGAAAGCACTTTGCCTGACATCGTTTATGTACATTAATTCTGTAAACAAACAAATTTAAAAGCGAGACAGACCAGATTATATGCACAATCGCAGCGAAGACAAGCTTTTGATTAAATACTTGGTCTGTCCTGAAAGTGTCGATGTTTTTTTTTTGAAGCCACTGTTTATTGTAGCGATTTCGGAGAGGTCAAAAATGTGCGGGGGAGTTTTTTCTATTTTTGCTTTTCTTTTTCGATTATTAGCTTTAGTAGGATTTTTCTTCGCGCGAAGGTGTTTTTCAATATTATAACACGGCTCTATGGAAAAATTGGTGGAATAGAGCTCTGTGGACAAATTTTTTGTACGTTTCGGTAAAAACACTGAAGATTTTTAAAGATTAAAAAAGTTTTTAAGGGTAACTGTACGAAAAAGTTGGTAAATTAAGGAATTACCAATTACCCTGATAATTAAAAAATAGTTTGAACTCGAAATTTGGTGAACACAATCGGTGTTATAATCGATTCGGCCCCTTTTTGGAGCCTGAGAACGGGTTCAATCAGTAACCATTTTGAAAGTCTTGCAATTTTTTAATTACGATTTACACGTAATTTTATCTTGGAAACATTTTTAACATTTAAAAATCTCTACAACATTTTATCAAGCGCCAACAAATTTTTACCATGTAAACATATTTCAACAATCACTCCATCGCGGCGCGATACAAAATTAAAAAACACCTTTCACGCGAAAAAAATGTTGGCGTGTCTAATGATAAAAAAGGGGGGGAGTAAATAAAAAAAACTCGCTCGCACATTTTTTAATTTCTCCGAAATCGCTACGACCAATAGCGTCATCCTAACTTTTTGGATAGATCATGAAACTTACTACATAGGTAAATTATTAATTCTTATTCATTAATTGCAAATAATCAACAGGATAGTCGAAGTAAAATGTATGAAAAATTTTCGTGATTTAAAAGAAATTATTCATAAAATATGCAATTTTATAATTTAACTAATTTTGTTAGTTATTATCATAAATTCTTAAAAATTTCAGTTTCCTTGGTGTACTTTTGAATAGTTTAATTAATGTCATATAATTCTATCAAATAGAAATACTAAAGTCTTGACATTAAAGTTTTTCAATAAGAAAGTCCGCCGTTACTCTATGCAATAATTTCCAATAATATTCCGAATAATATTTAAATAAAAGAATTTTTTGATAATAAATATTGCGCCTATGACCTAAAAATATGACATTCCTTTTTAATGATTATATAATTCATAAATATTAATTGAAATTGGATATTTATACGGAAAAAAAATTTTAATTTACTAATAATTTAATAATGATTAAAATAAATTCGAATAAATTATTTATTCAAAATTAAATAAGTCTAAGAGTTTAATTAATTGTCTAATAAAATTTAAATTAAAATTTATTATTTAACCAAACGTATAATATATTACAGCACAAAATAGTACTGTCACTCTCTATTTAAATGTCATGCTTCATCTTTCAATCTCATCGCATTCTATGAAGTAGCCAAACTCAATTATGTATATTCAAATTGTTCAAATAGTTCTGTTATTTATAATAACCTATACTTGTTTTTTGAGGTCATGAGTATTAAATAACTTAAGCTTAATATGTTTCATATAATTTTTAAAAACACTTTTATTTCGTTCGTATTATTAAGAATATTTGTCTTTTCAACAAGGAAAACTCTTTTCATTTTTGATTTTAATCAAATGGGATCATAATCAACTACACATGCAGAAAAATTTTCTCCACAGATATGCGCCAATCTGGCAAATCGGTAGTCCTATGTTACCATTTACAATTTTTCCCTGCTTTTGGCAGATTTGACGGCGATACGACTAGCATCTTTTATTTATTAATAAGATTTCCACCATTGGTTTACTTTAGATATTTTCTTCATTCACAAGAACATATAAACAAAAAATATTATTCTCACATTAAATTGAATAATACATTTACATTAGAATTATTGGATTGAGAATATTAGTTATACTCTTTTTCATTATTATTTTCAATACAAAAGATAAGATATCCTGAATTTCTTGTGAAATAATTTCATTTTCCTTATTTGTATTTTTAGGATGCAATTCAATTAAAAAAATACGCAGTATTCACCTAATATTGAACGTGAACAATCCAGTCAAGATTCATTTGATAGGCAAACAGCCAAGTTTCTCTATGGTTTTATGGTCATGAATTTCTGTTATATATATAAATAAATAAATATATATATATATATATATATCAGTTCACCGTAATTGAAGGTGAAAAGCCTTTCTAGTAAAATTTATGGAATATTGTAATATTATTATAATATTTTCAATTTTATACATTCTGGAATAAGATAAGGTCATAATATTAATAGTAAGTAAAGTAAAATCATTGACATGAAATGGTACTTAAAGAAATTATTATTTTAACATATTATATTAAGGAGATAAATATTATTAACGTAAAAATGTTAGTTTTCAATTTATTTGCATTTATATAATATACTTAATGAAAATAGGGCTGTGAAAATAGTTTGAATAATAATTGTGTTTGGTATCAAATATAGTACAGATTTTAAATTAATAATAAATAAGGATACAGAAAATTCTATTAGATAAAATCGTGGTAATTTTGATTCAATTGTGATAAATTTTCAAAGATTTTTATTTTACAAATTTGCAATTATGACAATAATAATTCAGTTAAATTCTGAATTAATTAAAGTGTAAGAATATAAATGTGAAAAGTCATATTTAACAAATAATAGTATTTATAATGTAATATTTCGAAATAATACCAATAATGTATTGAATAGGTAGAATGTGAATACGAATTTCCTCTTTTGAATTTATGTATCTGTGCCTTGTACCTTAGTTTATTATTGTTTAATAATCTAATAAAGTGGAAAATATTTGTAAAAGTTACAACGATAGTATAGTTGTCAGTGTATAGATTGATTTAAAATTCATTCGCATGTACACCACTCTAATACCAGTCTACAAGCTTCCATAGAAAATAGGTAGTAAAATTTTAAGTAATGAGATAGACATAATATGATTAGTATTATATCATGTATAGATAATTATAAATAGAAAAAAATTCATGAATGCTTTATTGCAAGAAAAATTTAAGGTTGAACAATGTAATAATGTTCTCAAAATTAAGATTTTGGCCAAGTGGTAAATAATTAAAATGTATAATCAAAAAAGTACACAAACAAATGCCAACGGAACGAATAATAAAGATTACGAAGAAAGGAGGAAGAATGTGAGTTAAAGCTCCAAAGTCACACACACGTAATTAGGGTACGTACGTAGCTTTAAGCCGTTTTCGGGTAATCTCGGTGCTATCAATGTAGAGAAGCCAGAACCGCAGATGACCCCTTGACCCCCGTTGCCAAGTCTACCTATCATCTCGCATCTCGGGAGATGCGTGCAAAAAATGCGTGTGCGTGAGTGCCCACCGGATCTCGTGAAAAATAGCCGGCGTCGACCTCATTACGAGAAAGTGATTTGTGAAGATACCAAGAGCTTAATCTGCTCGTGTGAAAAGTCAAAGAGCGTCATTGGGTGAAGCTGTGGATATGGAGGAGGGGGCAATAGAGATAGGAGGAGGGGGAGGGAGAAATGGAGAAATACTATTTAAATGAAATCAATAATCGTTTGGCCGAGTGCGTAAGCTACTTGGGTGTTTATCAGTTGAATAATGATGTAAAAGCATTGTACGATGGCCAATAAATTTGACCAGATGCAAAAGATAGCGCAACTGTCGTGAATATTCATTTGGAAAAATATAAATGTACATGCACTTTCACACTGTGGACACACTATCTCGTTTATAAAACTTCAATGCGTATAATAAATATAAAAACAGCGAGACACGAATAGTTCGAGATAAAAAAGTGGTATGCAACAGGCTATTCTTAATATAAATCTCAGTTTCAGTCAAATTTTATTTTCTGCTAAATAGGTACCAGTTTAGTTTTATCTTTAAATTCAGTAAATATAATGTGAAATACGATCTTCAGGAACTCTAATTCTATGCATCGCTGATGATTCGATTACATCACTGTATATATGTATGCAAAATGTTTAAACTACTGCACATATCTACTGATAATCTTAATTTCTAGTGTCAAAAAAGTATGCTCACCTTTCACCTTTCTTATTTATTTAAGCTCGCAGACATTCGATATAATGTTTTGAAAGTTCGTATATCTTAATAAATACCTTCGAATAAATAAAAATAAAAAATCCAAATAAATCTCTAACTTCTTCACTATTAATAATAATGAAATAAAATTTATTTAGTTCAATACAGCTTACAATAACATTGATTTATAAGAATTAAATATATCACACTTATCTTAAATACACGAAGATGATACGAAATGAATATACACATTATTTCTAAGTTTCTTTTCCAAATATAAGAATGTTTTCACTATGACTTGAGTAAAAATTTCGAATTAATTTTCGTTTATTAAATTTTATTTGTCAGTGTATTAATTTATAATTCAATGTCATAAACTATTTATTTTAAAGAGCAAACTAGATCTTCCAATTTTATTGAAATAGTTTATATTTGTCGTATAGTAATAATTACTGTTATTCTAGACAAAAAGTTTGAAGTTGCTTTTTAAATAGTCCTATTCTTTATGCATAATAATTTTGATCTGCACTCATCAAACACTTAGTTTATCTTTGCAATTATAGAACACCTCAAAACTATTTTAAACAATTATACAACCATATATATATATTGTATTTCAATTTTAAATATACGATAGTATTTTAAAAATTTTAGAAGATAAAATAATATTGTAACTCCACATCGTTCAAATTAAAGCATTATTAAATGTAATAATATTATTATTCTACATACCTTAATTTGTTTAAAAATGGATCAAATAGTTTTATACATAAATCAAAAAGAACGTAGATTACAATTAAGAATCGACAAAACACTTTCACTTCAATCCGCATTAAAAAATATTTCATGGTATGCAATTATTATTTATAAATAATTTATTTATAACCAAGCAATATATTATTTTTTTCAATTAAAAGAATCAATAAGATTTTAAAATCAGTTATAGTCCATTTAAATAAAAATAAATTTAATACAAATACAATATACCGACGTTCATTTAAACTGTTATAATTTCAGCAAGACTCTTTTAAAAACATAATAAAACGTCAATTTCAAACATTTTTATTGCTAATTGTAACTTTCACTTATTTTTAATCAAAAAAATCACATAATTGATTCTTGAAAAACATATTGAAGCTTTCAGAGGAAGTACAAACAATTTGAAAAGTTTTGGCTAGATCATTAAAAATTTTTAACACAAAATTAATAAAATAAATGTACTATTTTTTTTAACCTACGTCTTGAAGTAGAACATAATTAAAAACTATAATAAAAAGTTTTATAGATACGTTTATTATTAATACTAACATAATTAATTTAATTCACCGTTTATTTTATAAATACGATAATTTAGTAAATATCAGTTCAAAGAAATTTTCACCTTAATTATTATTACGAAAGGTTGTTTCAATTATTATTTTGAAACTCAGAAACAAATTGACATAATTAATTGTAAATTTTGTCATTAAACTTGCTTTAATGTGTTATATATAAAACAAATTGCATTTTAAAAAATAATATTCTGAAAACAAAATTTTTTTAATTGCTTAATTATATTTCAAATTCATCCACAATTTCATATTTAATCAATAAAAATAATACAGAAATAAATTTATTTATATTCAATATCATGTTTCTAATAAAAAATCTTTTATGGATATTAATATAATAAAATAAACAGTTATAATGTTAAAAATTTATTTTATATTATGTTTAATATTTATTAAGTTTCTGAAAATTTGTAAATTTTATTATTTAAAAATATATTAATGTTGGCGCTTAGTAAATTTTTTATTGAAAAATTTTAATTATTTATTTTGAAACTATAAATATGAGGATTTAAATATTAATATTTATTTTAAAGCTCATTATTATATAATACTAAATTTATATTCTAACAGTTTTTAAAACGTGTATTAAAATATTTAATCGATTTAAAAAGTAATTACGAGGTACATGAAACATTAAGTTTAGTAGAATATCAAGTATTGATAACGGTTTTAATTCAAGAAATTTAAAAAATAATTTTTTTAAATAATTTTTCATATTACTTTAATGTATTTTCATTTAATTAAATTTAAATAAAATATTTCAATACAATATTAAATAGGTCATATTATTAAATATTAAAATTGAATAGGTTTTCAAAAATTTAAATCAAATTAATTGATAGAAATAAACAAATAAATTGAATTAATAAATATTCGAGTTTTTGTTATTATAATTTTTTTTCAATTTATTAAAACATAATTATTCAGTAAAATGTTTGTATTTATTCATATATGAAATTCATTTGTATTTCATTTGGGGTTCCTATGTAAATGATAAGATACCTTTATTTTAATAATAGTAATTTATTTTAGGAAAATTTTATACTTTTTTGTAGATTTGATTTTTATATTGAATAATTAATATGAACTCTTGCATACTTCAGACATTGTCAAAAAATGTACTTTTAATTATTTATTACTAAATTATTTGATAAAATCAAATATTTAAATAATTAAACAATTATTAAATGTTAGTAAAACTTTCAAATGATTATATTTATTTTTATGCATTAAATTTCTATCAAGATCAATTTAAAAATCTATCAATTACTTTTAGTAAGAAATATCATTTGTAGTATATTAAAATTATGATACAAAAAAAAAAAAAATACAGGTTACAATAGATAGTTAGTAGTGCACTCAAGTTCATCTATGATCTATTATCTATTTATTCATCATTTTTTTAAAATCAAAATTATGTACAATAAATACAATACTTTTTTTTTGTATGATTTTTTATTGTAATAATTTTTATGTATATTTTATAATATAAATATCTTAACAGAGTTCTCAAGTGAATAAATGTAAATCATATTTTTCAGTATGCCTGAATTTTATAATAGATTTAAAAAAAATATATTTATTTATATTTATAATATTTTCATAGCTTAAATTCATGAGTTTAAATAATTTTTTTAATATTTAACACGTACAATTCAATGTGATAAATCTAACTTGAATTTGTTGTAAGACTAAATTAGCATAATTAATTGAAAAAGTTGTTTGTTACGCAAATAAAATAAATAACTTTATAATTCATAAAAATTTATTTATTTTGTCATTGATACCTATTATTTTTTGCAATATTTATTAGTATAATAAAGTTTTTTTAAACTAAGTAAATTAATAATTTTTAATTTTAATAAAAATTGCTATAGAATCATATTATATTCTATTGACATTCAATTAAAATTGGATACGATTGTTATAATCTAAATATTTAACAATTACAATTACATATAGTAATTGAATATATTATAAATAATATATATATATATATATATATATAAACACACGACACGCACATGGATGTTTAAAAATTTTAATTAAATGTTAGATTAAGATAACTTTTGCATGAATTTTAAAAACTAATAAATATTTTAATGTTGATTAATTATATTTTTTACAATTTATTATTTTATTACGAATTAATATTTATATTTTTATGAAATGAAAATAAAAGTAATGTTTTTTATATATATAACTGTTCTTTTATAATATGTAATCGTGTGTAATATTCTTTGTAATTATTAATTAAATGTATAATTAAATTATTTTAAAAATTTATTTCAGTGGAAAACGTTGTTTCTACTATTGTATCAATTCAGAAATTATTACTAAATTTGAATAATTATTTTTAAAGTTTTAAATATTTCAATTATCATTATTTTAAACATTGTGTTGTATAAATACTATTCTATTTATACCTATCAAAAACAAAACAAAAAACGTAACATAATGTATAAATATAAATTTTGTGAATTCTCCATTCATAATCATTTTTGCTATTAATCAACGATTAATCAGTAAATATTTTATTGATAATAGAAACATTGATAATATGTAATATATTAATATTTTTTTATATTTTATTGATTAATGTCTGTATCGAATAAACATTTTTTTTTTAAATCAGACATTCAAATAAAAATTTTATATGTACAATTTGATCAGAAAATTAAAAAATAGTATTAACTATTGTGTATGAATAATTTTATCATAAATTTTGTAGTTAAAATCTTATAAACATTTTCTAGTTGTAATTAAAATCTTAGATATTTGAAAAAGTTAAAAGATAAAACTTTCAAACATGTCTTTTATTCAACAAATATCAATAATTTTATTTTTATTAATATATATATATCACCAAGAATAGAATTAAAAAAAATATTTTTTCAAATGGTAAAATGAAATTATAAAATATTTATATGTAAATATGAATATTATATTTATTATATTTTAATTATTATATTTGTAAACTAATAAATCGAAGTTTTCAAAAATTATGCATTATATAATTAGCCAGGCTTATTTAGATTAGTATACAGAAATCTACTATAATTACATTTTATTATTTCACTATTTCAATATTACGTATAAGAAAATGGCATTGTTGTCACATATTATGTAATTATTTTTAATATACTAGTAAATAAACTGTAATTTTATGACTTAAATTATATAATTCATGTTTATTGAAATATTATATTTTAAATACTTTATAATTTTAGATTTTATACTGTATTAAACAAATTATTCAAATCCCAAATTTTTCTTTACAAAATATTATTTATACTAAATAAAAAAAGAAAATTATTTTTTGTATCAATGTAAATATTAATAAATACAAGTATATCACAATATATTTACTATAATGATATACAAAAATAATATATCAACTTATTATGTATATGTACATTTATATTATTATACTATTTATACTATTTTTATTATATATATAAAAGATTTAATATCATATTTTAATAACTATTTACGAAATAACAAGCCCACTAATTACTATTGCATTAAATTAAATTTGTATTATATATATTGTATTATATAAAATATGAAACAAATGACATTTTAAACGTAATAGATGTTTATGATAAAATTGCATATAATGAAATTTTAATTAGTTGGTTTGTTATTTCGTAAAAAGTTATTAAAATCAAAATTAATAAAATAGTTTTTTAAGAAGTTTACCACATGAAGATTGGAAAAGTTTAGAATGAAGAGAGTTTGTTATTTTTCACTGGCTTTCGCAACTAAAAATTCGGTTTAATTGGTTTTTCCGAATTAATGTGTGTACCAGAATGCGCATGTATGGGTGCATGTGCAAAGTATCGTATACATCTGTGTGTAATATGCATAATCATGTGTGCGAGTACACATGTCTGGTGAGGTCGCTGCAGAACTCTTAGATTAAACCAACTTTTAAATGTTTGTATATCCTATTATTTCAATAATTCAAAAAGTATATTAAAAATTGATTGCTGTAATAACCGAAAGCTGTAGATGCACAATATCCATTAAAATTCTAAAACTCACAACATCTTATTATGTTGATTAATTTCTTGAACTAAGTATGTTGATACTTCGGAAGATATATCAAGTTTATGGCCCTTTGTATGTTTCAAAGAGAGATAGTCCCGAAGTATGTAGTGGAAAGCTTATTTTCCACTACATTTTTCACTTAAAAATTGCTTGACAAGGACTATAATTTCTTATGCATTAGTATCGTTATATCTAAGACGAGGAATAACCACATTTCAATGGTAGAAAATACATATATTTAAAATGTACAAATTATTTGTCGTTAAATTAAGTTTTAATTAAGAATTTCATTTATCAGCTTAATCAGCGCTAATAATTCACTTACTAGTTTTATCAATTTACATACACTGTATTATTGTGTCAATGAATAAATCTTGGAATAACCATTCGAGTCTCAGTTCATTAGATGTAGGCTTAGCTTTGCGTACAGTTTTAGACTTTGGGAAGATGTTGTTTCAATTATAAACGACAGTTCTACCAATGTTAACAAGAGGACCAGCCTAAAATTAAAATTCCCATTTACGCTTTAACCGTGTTCGTCTGTCTTCGGAGGAACAATGTCGTATCTTTCGCCAGGCACGTCACATTATGGCAAGGAACCCCGTGTTTCGGTAATTGCGAACTTACGGTAACCGAGAATCAGAACAGTCGGCCTTCGGACAAAAAACCACCCCACAATGTGCGTCGCCCGTTTTAGCCGCGTTACAAATCAACAAATGTCCCGGATGAAACGCTAATTGGCATCTCCCAGCATCCCGTCGATGCTAGCGGGACTCTTTTTTCTCCCAGCATCTTCCCTTCCTCTCCCTCTCGGGCATGCACTGCTCCGCTTTATTCCGCTACTTTTACCGTGGTCAGTTGGACCACTAAAGAGTTTGAGAAGTTGTATTTGACCAACCTGCCGAATCATGTAGCTGATTTGTTTTTTTTGTTTTTTCGTTTTTTTGTTTTTTTTATTATTGAAATTTCTTAATTACGCTTTCTAATTTCACTATCCCGGTTTTTGATTTTCGGCGATTTAGATGTGTCATGGGAATAACGCTAGACTCGAGCAAACATTTTTTTTAACTATCCATGTGCGTTAATTATTTATTGAATATGGATTTCCATTGCTTTCATTATAATTTATAGCTATTCCATTATATAATAACTTTATTCAAAAACCAGTTATTAAAAAAAGGGAACTGCGAACATTTGAAGTGTGTATGTAAGTTTATATACGCTGTACCAAGTTTCAATGAATTATAGCCACTTGCTACAGTTGAAAATGTTAAATTTATATAGATCTAATAGATGCTATGGTTATATGTCATCTGTTAAGAGTTTTTTATCTTTATTCAAAATTCAAAGATTAAATAAATAATTATATTCATCTATCATACACAAAAACATATACGTAAACAGAGAAACACTATAATAAAATTTGACAGGTACAAGAGAAACGTTAATTTTCTAAGCTTTGACTATTGGTTTCGAACGTGTTCAATTATTTTTCACCATCGTGTGCGTATATATTTGTTAAATTGTTGATTTTACATTTAAAATTGTGGTTACTAAACTGAATATTGAATGTATCAGAAGAGCATGTGTTGCAGTACTTAATGTGTTACCAAATGATATTTACAATTTCTATCCTGTCTTATTGAAATCATTACTTTCTACAGGAAATCTGAGACTCTCGGATTCTTCAGTTTAAATTTTTGCTGTTTTTCGTTATCCTACATAGAAAGTCGCACTATTTTATGTAGATTATTATTCATATTTTTAAAATATTTACAAATAAATCGACAATATTTTCAGTTATGAATCAAAAATGAAAGTTTGTGCTACATTTATATGCGTATAAGTGTATTAAAATAGTGGCCAAGAGTCCAAACAATTATTATTTATGCTTATTAATTAATGTTTCTCTCTTTGTTACAATATCTCTTATTTCAACTGCATACTTACTTTGAGTAAAATGGTTCAGTAAATTTGCATCATACAACAACTTAAATTTTATGCTCCGATCTTATGGGTAACGGATATTTATGTCCGTAGCTGTAACTTAAGTCTTTTTTTCCGAAAGATTTTCGTGCAAACGAAAACGATTCAAATGTAAATTTAAATACAACCCCCCTGGAACTCAATAAGACATTGTTCGTTTTACATTAAAGATCATCAATTACCGGAGAGGTAATATATAACTTTAAAACCAGTTTGTTCCTTGAAAGGTAGATAGATACATATACACAGTGATTTATGTATAAACAATTGTAGTGCAAACTGGGTAAAAGGCCAGATTGTGCTAGAATTACGATGAGACGAAAAAAGCCACGGAATTTGAATACTAATTCCTAGACTATGTGTGTACAGTTGAGAACGCGTGTGCGTATTAGTTTGCGCGTAATTGCGTAAACTCGAGCGAATGCGCAAGAGGATCGCGTCCTTCTATTTATCTCACTCCCTCTCTCCCTCCCTCTCTCTCTCTCTCTCTCTCACCCTCTCTCTCACCCTCTCCCTCTCCCTCTCACTCTCACTCTCACTCTCTTTCTTTCGTTGCTCCTTATGTGCGCGCCCGCATGGGGGCCTTTGATTGTATTTTTGTATAAAGGTGTCTGCATATAAATACGTGTGCACGTGGTCTTGTGTTGAGCGCGCGTGTCTTTTCAGGATGCCGCAGAGCCAGATATTTTCACTTTAATTGCCGGAGAGTCTATGTTAAGCACAGCTTTTAATTGGCCCATTAAAGCCACATCGTTATGCCATTTTTTCTTATTCTCTCTTACTTTCTCGTTTTCGACCTTTTGCACTCGCATCTCTCCTCGTTCCCTCTCTTTCTCACTCGACAGTTGCTCTGCATACCGGTGGCTTTTGCGCCGGCGATGAGAGCAGCGACGAAATGGGTAATTTGGTAAAACGATTCCGTGCAGGGCTATTTTTCTTTGATGCAATTGCTTTTTCTCTTCGGATGCGGACGCGCACCTGAAGAGAGTTCCGATGTCGATACCGCAAAAATTATTTTAATGCCCCAATGTAACAAGTTATAAGCGCGTATCCTACCCCCCTCCGACCCTACCCCCCCCCAATACCTCTATTAACAGTTACAAAAGTTTTACTATTATTTCGTGCAATAGCAGGTGTGTATTTAATTATTCACTCGACCGTTCCTTCGACCAACATACATTAATCATTCTGCAAAATAAAAATTACAAATCTTTAAAATACGTCATGCTATCTTATGCGTTATATTGTCTATATTTGTTTTTGAAAATTGCCGTCGACAGAAATATAACTACATTAAAATACACGGTTGTGAGGTTGTGTGCGTTTGTGCTTGTGTGAGAGAGAAAGAAAATGTAGATCTTGATCTATGATTGCTTTGTAAAATTCTTAAGTCACTTGAGTGATTTTGATGAAATGTTCATTATTTATTATCAGTAATTTTTCTTTTCCTGCTAATATTATATAATGCACGAACAAAAAAAAATTTTATACCATAAATATCTTTAGATAATCATCGGCTTTATTACAACCATAGAAGTTTCGAACTACATGCAATGAACGACATACAGTAATAAAGTGATGTAAAGTAATTTAATAATTAAAATATATAATGCATCTAAATAATTTAGAATATTAAGCAAATTTTATTCAACAAATTTTTTGTTGAACAAAATAAAAATTTGTAAATTATGAATATTTCAGCTGAAAGGTACGATAATATTTTTACGCAACATATTTATTTATATACTTTTTCGAGAAAATCAGATACATATTTGAAGCAAGTTTTTATAAAAATCTTAAAAAGTTTTCTATTTATATAAAATAACAGACATAAAACTAGATATTCCACTTGAAGCCAGTTTTTAACTGATTGAGGATCTCATTTCTATTAGAATTATGTGTTATGTATAATCAATTAATAATAATTACTTAATAATTAATTTCCTTGCATATTAACTTTATATTACAGAAAATAGATAATACATTATTGAAATGTACGAAATTAATCTATAAAATTAAATCATTGATTTTTATTTAAATTTTTGTTTTTACCAAATTTTTATGAACTTTTATAAATTATAGAAATTTAATTAGTTTCTTAAACAGTAAATAAATTAAAAATAAAAATATCCACTCATTTGCATATAATAATTTAATATATATATGTACAAGTTAGATAATTGTCATTTCAATAATCAGTAAAATATTTAATACCATAAAAATATCAAATTTTATAAACTGCGAATTTTTTTATCGCGAATCTACTAGATTTTCAATATAAGTGAAAGTTCGTAAATTAAGAGTATGAATGTGCACTGAATATTGCCACGGTAATGAATAAACAAATACATGATCATTTCGTTAGTTATTTTTAATAAGAAATAAATATGAATTTGTACTTTGCGTAAATTATTATATATACATTAATTAATGCACAATTCTAAATATATTAAATATTATAATTCGATATCTAATTCTAAATATATTTTAATATTAATATTACATATTATATTCTACAGTTTCTACAGTAATATTACACAAAATGATTTTACTAGTTTTTCAATACAATATATTAGTATCCAAATATAATATAATTTTTATTACTGTCAATTAATTTAATTTAAAAGAAATATTTGTTTTTAGTTTAAGTAAAAACATGTTTTCAATGAAAAACCAGTTTACTTACAGGGAGAAGATTTTGTTGCTTAGCTAATACATTTCCTGCAAATAATTTATATTTTCATAAGTTACTCAAATTTATTACCTGCTATAAGAAATATACGTAAATTTTTTAATCAAAAGCATCGAATTTCTTCACTTTATTGCTCGCTGTAAGTTAATTACTTATAAGTGATGCTACTGAAATTTTTAATAAGAAAATGTAATTTCTATTGTTCCCAAGTAATAATTTAAACAAAAAAAAAATTTTTTTTATGTATAAAAATTTCAAATAGTGAAAGTAGTTGATTGTTGTAAACAAGAACAAAACACAGAATACATACTGAGCAGATTGGTTTTTGATTTTTTTCTGCGAATAGTACACTTTTCACCGAGATAGTCGTGAGTGGAATATTTTTTAAATACCGGAAATTCTAGTCTGTAAATGTTATATTTGAAATATTTTAGTTCCACGTTAATATTATGAATTATAAAAATGAAATTATTGATTAACTTCATTTTTTATATATAAAATATGTAAATTAAAATATAATTTAAAAGTATTAATTGCCCATAAATTTAAAAATATATAATATTTAATCGTCTTTTTATTGATAAATACTATATTAATTTGAATTTTAAATAAATTTGTTCGTTAATATTACAAATCAATTACTTACTGTAGAAATGTAAATAAATTTTTATAACTATATTTTTTATTGTGTTATATTATTGTATTAAATTAATTTTTTTAATTTATTTATGTCAGAAAATGAATTACATGTAGATTGTATAAATATTTTACATATAGAACGCTACTATTTCATATTTTTAGAGTAAAAATAATAATATAGGCCGATGCAAAAATTTTGGTTTTTCATTCTTCCTAAGTATGCTATAAATCAAATATATGTGCATTTCATAAATATTGAATAGAAATTAACATAAAATCGACATATAGGAATAATTAAACAAACATTAAAAAAAATTTATGCATAAACAACAATTTTTTCTATTAGTTATTAGCTATTATTGCACAAGTAAGTAATAATTTAGTTTTTGGTAATATTTTAACCATTTCTTATATGTGAAAGACAATATAAATACAAATTGTTTCACTTTCCTCAAAACTAAAAAATATATAATAAATATTTACATTATCAAGATTTATAAAAATAAAACTTTATTAAATTAAAATTATTATGAAAATAGTTCAAAGTTTTTTTTATTATTTTTTCTTTATACATATGATATAAATACAAATATAAATTAAAATGTTTTGATTTTTTATAATACTGGATATAATTTTAGTGAAAAATATAGTCTCCTTAATTGATTCAATTATTATTTGTACGCAAATCGATAATTGTAAGCTCAGTAAAATATTTTTTTTATAAAGTTGTTAAACATATCTTCCATATTTTATAGATGGTTAAAATTTTAAGGCCATTATAAATGTGGTAATAATCAATTATAAAATAAACAAATTCTAATGGTTAAACTGACTTTTCGACAACTTATTTGCCTTATCAAGGGTACTTAATGAGAATTGATTACAATTTTTAACACTTATAATAAAATAATATAGTGTATCATTATAATTATATATATATATATTATATAGAGACGAAATGTGTCATCTATACAGAAATTGTCTGCGGTAAAATATACAATACAATAATGATAATAATGAATAGCAGTATAACTCAGCATAAGAAGAAGAAGCAGTATAAGAATATTATTATATCATAGAAATATACATATATACTTAATTATAGAAATATTACATAAAAGCTTAAATAATATTATTGATAGATGTATTAAAAAAGTCGTATAATATTCTACATAAATAAAAATCTCATATAAATGATGTATTATCAATGAATTAATAAATTTTATGTTTTAATAAAGAATGTGTAAATAATTAAAATATAGTATACCATTTTAAAAAATATTAAGTTTTAAATATTAAAAAATATGCATTTTGATTGAATTTGTTTAACTTAACAAGTTTTTAAATAGAAATAATGATGGTGATGATGTATTAAATATCAACTTTCTTTTACGTTATTTGACAAGGATTTAGAGTAAATATGTTCCTGGAAATTCATAAGGCTAATCCAATAACAAAATTTATAAATATTTAAATAATTTTAATTTATACAAGAAAAAATGTTAATAATTTTATAAATCTTTCTGTCCATAAATTATAAAGATGTTATTAAAAAATCAAGTTGAAAACTTATATAAAAGTAAATTACTTCATTATAAGGTACAAATTTAACTTTGGTATTAATTAACAGTTGGCACTGAAATTAGAATCTTTAATTCGCTTTAAATTACTCTTGTAAAAAAAATTAATTATTTTTAATTTAACGTGTAACAGAATTTCTAACCCTTAATAACTTTTTCTTTCGATTGTAAAGGCGTATTATTTAAATAAAATATATAGCTATAGATATTAAAATATGAAGGAAAAGACGGTGTTACTTAAAAATACATACGTAAATAAAATTCATTTTGACAAATATAATTATTGCTTTAAGTTAAATAAATTTCTTTTGGTACCTATGCATACGTGTATATGTGTGTATGTGTGTGTGTGTGTGTATTTATACATGATCACGTGAAATAGGCCGGTAATTCTAATTATGATACTTTCGTTAATATTCCCGCGGAAGTTTCTCGAAACGGAAATTTAATAGTTGGGTTGAATGTATTTTAAGCCGGCTTAAAGTAGATATATATTTTTTATTAATTGTCAAAAAGCAATTATTTCTACGTAAATTAATTTTCTAAATACTGTTATTAACTATATCCGGCTGTAAAGTCACGACAAAATAATGTTTGATAGGTATGCGATCTGTATTGCCCCGTGATTTTGTGTATTAGCGTAGATACCCATTTTCAGCTAATGAGTTAAACATATTAATAAAGATAATTATATTTTAATGCCGTATAAAATGTTTATTAAGTCAGCGCGAGTTTTTTTTGGAACTTTGGGATTTTTCGGGATTAATTGCAATAACTTTATTTCGTGTACTTGGGATCACGAGAATAAATCACTGGACCTAGGGTATACTTAGCCTTCATAAAACACACAGAATTAAAGAGTAATTATATTAATTCTTCATTCAATATGAAATATTAAACTAAATTAGAAGGCTCGGGAATGGATATGATGCGCTCTAATACTGACTAATTATTGACCGAGTGTAGGATTAAAATATAAAAACATATTTACTTGGCCAGTGCAGAAGAAAGTGGTAATAACAATCTTGTTATTGAATCCCGTTCTTGTTGTAACCTTAAATAAATTCGAAAGCTTGGATTATATGTATGAAGACTAATTTCTCCTGGGATAAAGACAAATTTTTAGAGAAACTTTGAGAACAAATTTGCGGGTATAAAAATTTACAATAAAACATCAAGATTGCGTAAGGAAAAGGCAAGAAACTAGCTTCTCGGGGTACAAAACGTAGATCAAATGGGAAATGGAGCTCGAGCAATGGGAGACCTTGTCCTGCAATCGAAAGTGTTGGGTAATTAAAAAAAACGAGAGACGTCACAGCTTCCGTAACAGTAAAACAGGAGAAAGAGAGAGAGAGGGGGGGAGAGGGGGAGGCCTTGACAGTTCCCTTGTTAAAATACCAAAGAGTCAAAGTTCGGGTTATCCGGGATGAAAGGAGGGAATCGCCGATCCCCGATCCCCGATCCCCGAGCCGAGGCGCGCGAGCCCACCTCGTAATACCGGTGCATGATCGAGTGCCACGGGGTTTCGGGTGTTGCTCGTTCCGCAAGTCGCTCCCGGGAACATAATGCGATCTCCGCCAGGGGGCGACGGGGAATCCGCAGCTGGATGTGGCGCAATCGACTCGGTCGAATCTCCCCCGGTGCCGACGTTCCTCCGTCGCTCGGATGATGAAGATTCGCGAGTGAAGCGGAGATCGCAGCCTCCTTTTTCCTTTTATTGGCGATCGACGAGCCATGGCGGTAATAGGCCAATTTCCTTTTCCCGGATCGAGAGAGCGGCCCGTGCGTTTGATCGAGGCTGTCGATAGGCGCGCACGCGAACTTTTTGAATAATCAAATTGTCTCCACGCAATAGCTACACGACCGCATGTGCGCTTTACTTTCTATACGCGAGCCTCATTATTTTATCCTGCCAAAGTGCCTCCACAACACTTTTTTCTTCCCGACTCTTCTCTTCCTCCTCGCTCCTCCTCCTCCTCCTCCTCCTCCTCTTCTTCTTCTTCGTTACCTTCGAGTGCTCCACTCATTTATTTTTGTTTATTGAGCTCGAAACGTTTCCCCAAACGCTCGTAACTGTAATTTTCGATTCCGATTCGCAGAAGAACACAGAATGACGTGTTTTTTCTTTTTCCTTTTTTTTTTTTATTGATGTACGCGAAATTATAAACTTTCGGTTTAAAAATATATATATCAAACGAGAGGTTTATGGCACTCGCAAAATGATCATCACATTTTTATGATTGCAAAAACGTTTAATTTATTGTTGCATTACAACCCCATGTCTCCTTCCTTTTTCTGTAAAAACACTCGACTTTTGGCTGACACTAGCTCTGTTTAATTGTATCAATCATTATTTACTTTACACGGACTGACTTTGGGAAACTTTCGTCAGGAGAGTAACATTTTTCTTTTTTTAATACGATTAATGTTGGAAATGTATGTCAACGAGTATTTAGAAAACTATCGCTCAAAATTAAATTATCATCATCATTGTTTAGAATAAAAATAAACTTGACTTCGAACCTGCCGTACAAGCTTGAAATCTCTTTGCGTTAAGCAACTTTTCTTATTTATTTATAATAAAAAGAAGATATGACGACATTTTTATATCCATCAATCGTTTTGTTTAAATAATATCTTTTCATATTTGGTAAATATTGTAGTTATAATAAATAAAGATTTGCAACGCAATAATAAATGAATCTCATTGTAAACATAGTTTTATTTACTTAATACTAATTATTAATATTGTTAATATTAAAGAAATAAAAAATATTTTCAGTATTTTAATATGCTACAACGTAAATTTGTTTGCTGTTTCACTGTAAATTGAGTCTAAAATTTTTTCTGTGTAAAATTAAATACAAATTAGTGAAAATAAATTTTTTATATTGTACGAGCATACTTAAGTGAACATTAGTAAAAATATATTCCTGAATTTTTTATTCATAACAATTAATAATTCTCTAATATGCTATTTTATGTTTTTAATTATATACAATTGTGGATGTTTGCTTTCATCACATAATCTTTTAGCACAAGTACAATTTGAATTATAATCAGACATTTTATAATTCAGAACACGAAAAAATGATAATAGAAGATAAATTAATAATATTTATTTGTAAATATATTCTTTTAACGAAAATTTCAAAACTTCATAGTCATTTAATAAGATTATATTTAACTTTTAAAAACATTGAATTATTGGAAAAGTAATATTTAAAAAAAATGTTTTTTTTTATCATTAATATAACAATTTTATATTATTAAAGTATGATGCCATAACTTCATTATAAATTAAAGTTTAAAATTAAAAAAATTATTGCACCTATTAAAGGACTATTTTTTTTTACTCATTAGTTTTTTAATGTGAAAGATGAGGTCGCTAGCATTCAGTGTTTAAAACTGGATTGTAGAGTATTACCGCGAAATTACTATCAACAGTAGGTAAATCTGCTTTACCAACAGACCATAACAAATTCCAAATACAATGATGATATGTCATTGGCATTTGGTATCGTAGAGTAAAGTATTGCGAATGGAAGATCTAATATTCCAAATCTTAATTATATAATTATACTTTTTCCACACATCCCATATGTACAACCACTTGATTAACACCATAAACCTTTTTTTGTTTAGATGAGGATGTTTGTTCGAGCGCAACAATTGGGCATAATTTTAACTTTGGTTACAGGTGAGCATTACCGCGTGATAAAGACGCCAATGAAAATTAGAGCGGCCCTTCATCACTCGAAGAAAAAAATTCTTATATTCCAAGCCCGTATTGTATGCAAAAGGGCGTGGTCGGTTGATTATAATGGGATTAGTTCCAAGTTCACCGCTAGTTGGCGTGAGATCGATTCATGCAACCGCGTAAGAGCGGCGCTCTTTGTTAAACGTTAATTTATGCGCCCCTTCAATCGTCTTTTATGGCTCAGATGTAAATACGGTCTTACATAGATTTCTTTTGCCCGACAAGATGATAAAAGACACATTAATCCTGTCATTTATGAAATGGATTTTGATAGAATTATAGATCTCTTTTTTCAACACGTTAAATTTAATCAAACTCCATTTATACATTATACTTTGACAAAAGGACGTTGTAATAGTACAACGAAATTTACAATTAAATTAACAACTAATTGTTTCAATTTAAAAGAAAATATTTTAAAAGAAACTCGAATGACTCTTATCAGGGCTTGAACTTAAAAATAATCAATTCTCTTAATCAATTTTCAAATATTAAAATAGAATTGCCTTTTCTCGATTTCGTGCAACAAATCAACATTTATAATTATTTATAAGAGCACTAATTGTTTTTTCTTCCTCTTAAGTCATGCAGACGGAATTACAATCGATTGATAACGTCGATATTGTGGGGTCAGTGGGAACGACAGAAATTGACATTTCGGATGACTTTGAGCATAACGCGATTACCGAATACGAGGACCTTGCGACGAAAAATTATCACTGCAGTCTCAGAACCGCATCAAACAACGACACATTTGTGCCTGATAAAATGCTGATGAAATTACTCGATGATAATGGAATTGTCTCCATACACTCCAATAACCTTGATTATCAGGTGATTTAGATTGTATCTCGAATGTTTGACGCCTATTTTTAAAGTTTTATACAGAAGAAAAGTAAATTTGTGATCGCAGTGTTTACGATTTTGCAACGAACAGCTAATTTAAAATACATACATTATTCAAACAAAGGTTAATGGAAGAATGAATTGCATACATATGAATTTCACATGTATATATATAATTAAAAATACTTGAAATGATTTTTAATTAACTGATGAGTAATTGATAGCTTAAACAATATTTAAAATAATTAAAGTATTTTAAATGGCTTGTTAGCTTATCTTGCACATATTGCGTTAAAGCAAAAAACAAATTAACGGGAAAGAATTCTCCAATTATATACTGAACACGTAGTTACAACAGCTTCAAATAAAAAAAAAATTTATCACAATTTATTAAAGCTACATAATTAGTTTCGTTCATAAAGTAGTTGGAAATTATTGTATTAACGGATACTGAATGAAAGTATCTTTTATTTTTAATTATATAAATTACAAGCTTCTTAAATAATTAGAACTTCAATCCGATTATTACACCATGGAATAAACAAGCTAAATATAATATTAAACTTTTTTTATACAAAAACAGTTTAATTTAATAATTGAGAACAATCACCAAATTAAAATTTAACTTAATAATATTAGGATTAATAATTCACCTTGAATGGACCAGATTAAAGCTAAAGTTAAATTGTCAAAAAAAAAAAAAAAAGAAAAAAGAAAAAAGAAAAAAACAGGAAGTATTAACTATTATCTGTTTTCGAGAATTTATCGGGTTTTGGAATAAAAGAAGTAGAGCAATGGTGATTGCGAGTATTCAATACATCTCCTTTACGATGATCCATTAATGGATAAAATTTCAAACGCAAGCACCTTTCAAATAAAAAGTATGTGTTAATACGATAATCTACTTTAGAAAGAGCGACGGAGAGGGGGCGAAAGAGAGGAAAGAGGGAGAGGGAGAAAGGAAGGGATCGGAACTATTATGCAGCTTGTAACTTTACTGACCTGAATTTTGCAACAAATACAATATCCTTTACAATAATATCAACTTTTGCTCTTTATAGTATCAAGATTTAATATAAAAAAACTATTAGAAACTCTTGTGTGCATACTATTATTCCATTTATTAAAACTAATCAAAAAGTCAAATATAAAATTACGTAAGAATTGAATATACGTATAAATTTTTGTTTTTATCTGAAATAACCATTAATTATCGTGACACAGCGTTATTAAAATTTTATAAACTTTATAGGTTGTTCTCATAGATAGTTGTTATAGAATTTATAATGTATAAATATTTTATGAGCTATCTCATGCATTTTGTCACATTATTTTTGAAGCAAACACTATTATTTTTCTTAAATGTCATATTTAAATTTTTCTAGAATGTAATATAATTACATATATTCAAAATTTATTCCTTATTTTCTTATAAAAAAAAATTGAATAATTATAGAATTAATAACTTTTGTTAAAGTACTGCCAAGAAATTTCATCATTACCTAAGATTTGTACACAGCTATATCATGTTTCTCTATTTAAATAGGGTATCTACAATAGGAATTTTACGACATTGATTTATTGATTTCATTTTTGTAAAAATTTAATAGAGTTATTCCTTAAAGTATGTACGGCCTTTGCTGTCATATCACTTTGAATAAATTAATAACTAAATAATAAGTTTTATTCCACTGCAATTAAAATTATTTAAGTTCTATAATAATTTTAATTGAAACTAGTTATTTTTTTAAAACTATGTATGTTCTGAAAGTGTTAATTAAAGAAAAATGTTTTCTAATTTCTTCTAAATTTACTTTACTGCGCTAAACTTTTAATTTAATTAAAAGAGCATTAAAATTATCCATAAATTTATGCTTTTCAACTAATATATGCATGTTTAAAAAATTTATGATGACCATGCACCAGAATGAAGTAGATTCAAGAAAATTAAATTGCAGTATTTGTGTAGCAATAAATAAAATTTTCGTAGCATAATATTTTTGATTTTAGCAGTGAATTTAATTTTTTCCGCGTATTTTAAAATTATATGCGCAAAAAACGAGATTAAAGTCGGAAGAAAAAATTTTAGCACAAGATAATTAAATTATTTCATTAAACATTCTCATAAATATTTTTAGTTCAACAGCGCTTTTTATGTTTTATCACACGCAACGAAACTCACATTATTATCCATTTTCGAAAGTTTAACACAATTTTTTTTTACATCTTCCCTATAACTTTCATTCGACCGTGTGAAATGGCATTCGCTCCCGTAGGCAAAATAATCCTGGTCTTTTCCAGTAGCTACGGATGCCATAATTTTTTTCCACTACACTTCCCCAATCCAAAACGAAGCAAAGATAATGCAAAGAACTTGAAGCTGTAAATGCTAAAAGAGGCAAAATTGATCTTACGTGTATTAACCCCAGGCGAAGATCCGACAAGTGCGCCGGCGAATGTGTCAGTTCGGCTACGATCCATTCGGCCGGGATGCCTTCACCGGACGCCCCAGGGGTTCCTTGCACAAGCGGTTCAAGGCCGCCCTCCGCCGCATGATATACAACACCCCGACGATATTCCCGAACCTCCGCGTCGTCAGGAACGACCTGGACCGTAAGCGTAGACGCGAGCCCGAGATTTGGTGGCAGTTCCAGCTGGCGGACGCGCCCCTCGACACCGAGTTCGACTTTGATAACTACTTCATCACCGTCCGCGGGGACTACACCAGGGTCAGCATTTTCTCCAAGATCCTGGTCGCGCTCAAGATCCACAAGAAGCTCAACAACTTTAACGACTCTGTTAGTCGGAAGGTGAGCGTCTTTTTTTGTACAAAACTAATTATTGTTGACCATTGCTGAACTGTCGTTGCAGTATAAAAAAAAAAAAAAAAATATTACTGACCCCCGAGGCTTTAAAAAATTAAAACAATAACGCGAGCCACGGTTTTATTAACTTTTTGAAATTCGACTTTATTTTTTTGAGTCCGTTTCAAAACATGGAATATACGCATCTCGATATGAGATTTCGCTGTTAATTATTTATCCGTCTTTCGAAAAACCCGTGCGGTTGATAGAAATTTAATTAAATAAACTCGCTTGGTAACCTATAAGCTTGTCGAACCGCAAAAATTCAGATATATTCATCACTTATAATTATAACTAGAGTTTTGAATTATCAAACGAATAAATATCAAATCTTATTTTTCTTCTCATATTCAGAACTCGGGAAATTGATACTCAATGTTCATTTGATCACGGTTATTGATTTGTTATTTAAGATCACCTCAGGACTGTGACACGTGGATTACTCGTTTTATGTGATTCGGAAAAGGTAATTTATCAAGTGTGTTATTTTGAATAATTAATAGAGTAAAACTACGTTTAGATTTTGAGCTCTGGCTCGATTTAAAAATTAAAAATGATTGCAAAAGTATAAAGAATATGAAGAATATGAAGATAAATGACAAACAAGACTGCCTTTTGATTTCCATTTATCTAGCAGATTGAATCAATTATTCAGTAAAATCATCCTCTCGAAAACTGATGCGGCGGCGCTGAATTATAAAATAACTTCGGAGTCACTCGTCACGAATCCATTTCGATTCTTCGTAATACACAAGTTCGACCGAAAATCATTAGCGCAGACGCGCCCGACACCAAATACACTTTGTCGTCACACAAATAAAGAAAAAGGCCAAAGAAAGGGAAAGGAATAAAGGCTCTCTCGATCCATTTTGATATTTTCATAATGGATCCATTTATCAGAGGCGCGCATCCCGAATCGAAATCGAAGGCGCCCTCCTTGTTTGTCATCGGGGGAAGTACATAATGCGATTTAAAAGCCTCCGAAAATCCGGGGCCATTGTCGATACGTCCGCGAGGACTGTCCCCCACTTCCTCCCGGGCGCCAGTTGATCTGTCTGTTTTCTAAATCGAAGGTGAATCTGGACCTGGGGATCGCGGAGGTGATCCTCTCGAGTTTCGGGATCCAGATGATGCACGACAAGTCCGTGGCCCTGTACATGGTCGAGGCCCTCAACGGCATCCGGACCAAGACCAGCGATCGCTCGGAAGATGACGTGCTGCTGGAATTCGAGACGAGCCTTAAGGTGAGACGAAACTCGACCATTTGTCCTTAGGATGGCACCCCTCCCCTCTTCCCGTTGTTCCTTTTGTGTCCCCTTAATCTCGCGCGGAAGCTTATTCGAAGGCTCCGGGTGTCCTACGGTGATGGCGACATTAATAAGGAGCCTAGGGGAGACCGAGAGTGCGTTTGTCGCACAAAGAGCGAGTGTCTCCGGGTTCGAGGCGAGTTTAATCTTCTGATACAGCGGTTACTTTAAATGCTCTACGCGTCACTACTCAAATCGCCGACTTATTAACGCTCAGCTGCTGATTTTTCGAATTTTAAAATTGATATTAATCCGCATTATCCCTAATTTTCCTAAAAATTATCCTACGCTTATCCTATTTTCATTTTTTAACGCTGCGGCTAATTTAAATAATTCTAGTCACTGCTGCATTCTTGGTCTTGTTAACGTTGAGCTAGATTTTCCCAATTTTTCAATTGCTCTAATAATCCAACAAGTGTACATACCTTATTCTTAATTTCTTATAAAAAACATTATCCTATTTATAACGTGACTAAACGCAATGATTAAACTTTCTTTAATATTTGCAGTGGCAATTATTTTTAATTAAAATTAAACTTTAAATGTTTTTCACTATAAGCTTAAATATTATGTAAGGGATATATTTTTTACTTATCTTAACATACAGGTCTGTCTCTCTTTAATTTACATTTCAATTACATTCTCGGATATTACGGACGTAAATGACACGTGACAAAATAATTATTATTTTTTAATTCTTTCATTTCCTAATTGTTAATCTCTTAAATCAGTACATCCAATGAAAGATTTTCTTACATCGTGAATCATTGAAATTCCTCTGCGGAATGTTAAAGTTATCATGATTTTATCAAGTTGAGCAATTACCTCGGATCTTCTGGCTACACATTGGAGCTTAACTAATTATTTGATATTTTTATTATTAGTTTCCATTGTTTGGTGAATTTCTCTAACAAGACACTTTGCTTTTATGCACTTAACGTGTACGTGAGATGGGAGTTATGTATATTTAGTTGCCGGAACTCGGCGATTTGGTTGGCGCAACTGAAAGTTTACGTACTACACTCTATTAGGTGTGTGCATGTTTTTGTGTGATATGTGTGTTTCTCTAGGTGTAGGTATCTTTGAATTTACAGCATAATATAAAGCTAAATTATAACCCATTTATGGCGAAAATAATTAAAAAGTTTATTCAATTTTTTACTTTTACACGTACATTTTTAACAGACATTTCGATAAATTTTTCCTACAAACACATTCTCTTCATTTTCCAAACAACGCAAAAACAGATAAGATTTATAATAATTGTAATTCATAAAGAAGAAACTTCTATATTGAAATAATCTTTATATACAGGATACATAAATATGAATTAATTAATGATTGTAATAATGAAAACCATGTTTTCGTTCAAAAGAAAATACCACTCACGTTAACTGTAAATTAATGAAAAAAGTTTTAATAAATTTTTATTTGTTTATTTTTTAACAAATGTTAACAATAAACATAAAATACAAAGATTTTCATGTTCACAAGCATTTGTAATAATAAATATGCTAGTGTTGAGTATATTATAAAAAAATATAAATGCAATGCTTATAATATTTACAAATCGAGCAAAATTTTATAAAATTAATTATTTTGAAGTATTTTTATTATAACATAACTTCTGTTTATATATCTATATATATATATATATAAATGCAGAATATATATATATATTCTGCATTTACTGCAATTTATATGAATACTATAAAAAATGTCATAAGATAATTTAATTTATTGCTGTAATAAGATGTGAATTAGAAATCATTCCGATAAATGTATTATTTACGAACTATCGGAAACAAATGTATTTCATTTGATTACCCATATTTTTCATAATATTACCTTATTACTTTTGTATTTTACTACCTTCTTAATTATTATGTCATAAAATCAATTATTGGATATGATTACTGGGTGCGAATAAGTATGAAATATGATTTTTTTTTACATTTATATAAATTTATATAAATATATTGGAAAATTTATTATTAGTATACTTGAAGATTTTTATTTTTAAATTTATGAATAACCATTTCTAAAAAAACAAAAATTTCCAAAATTATGAAAAATATTACACAATACTAAACGTGTTTTATAGACTTCATAATATAATTATAAATCTTGGGTGCAGGAATGTAAAGTTGTTTAAATTTTCATATTAGATACATACATGTATTTAAGAAAGTCCTAAATTATCATATGAATGATTTCAAATTTAAACACATTTAGTTATGTGAAATGTAAAAGAAATAAATTATTTAGAATTTATAATTATTTACTGAAACTCACAACTCTTACTTGGAGAAAATTTTTTACTTATTTAACATAAATTATAGTTTTTAACCAGATAAGCTGATGTTAAAATAAGAAAAACGTCTGATTATAAATTTTATGTTTGTGTAAATATTTTTATGTCTGCTTTTTGTATTAGTTTTTACTTATGAAATGTTTTATTTTTTCCTTTCAATGACTAATATTTATTTAAAAATTTTAATTAAAACAAACAAAGTTTTTATGTTTTCTGATAAATTTTTATGCTTTAAAATATTTAAAAGTATAGTAATTTCTAAGTTTAGTTTCTATTTTTCGACGACAAACGTAAAAAAAAAAATTTTTTCCTAATAATTTCTTGAACATTGACGCCAGTGTTATTTTCTCTTTTTTAAAAATATTTCATTTGAAAAAAGTATTTTAAACGTTTTAATTTTAACTTACTTTATGCTTGTATTCTATGTCAATCAAAAATAAATTTCAAATTATATATACAAGTAGACTGTTATGAAAGAAAAATCACATGTATTTATGAATATGTGTACATAAATAAAAAATATAATTTTTCACCTGTCCGCGAGAAACCTTAATCTGATCATGGAAGTTTTTTTAGTGCAAGCTATCTAATATCTTTTTATTTTATCAGAGAATATCATAAAACCTTTTTCATATAATGTTAAAGATTACGAAAGAAGAGTGATAATAAAAACTGAGAAAAGTTTGATTTTTATCTTTTAATGCTAAAATCATATTAATTTATTGGATAATTTTCTAATTGAAAATAATACTATATTAATATTTATCATCAATTAAGTAACTTAATCCAGTCGAAGTAAATAAAATTAAAATATTTTGAAGATTATTAATATAAAAATTTATAAGCTTATTTGAGTTAAAAAAAAAATCAATAAATAATTTAAGAACACTGAAGAAATATTTCGGAATATTAATTTTATAACGTATGCCTAATTATAATAGTTGTAAATAATTCGTGATAATTTCAGGCATCAATGATTTAATGAATTGAAAGTTTCATAAGTATTTAAAATTAATAACACAGAAGAATCTACAGCGCAATTAATAATACAATGAGAGTACGTTCTATTTTCTACTTTCTCTATTGAAAATCTTACAACTTAATTATTATTTGAGTTTTTTAATACTTTATTGATATTCTATCATAAAGGTAGATTTTATTTCACCGCTATCTAAAATAAAATTTCCAATAGCGTATTGGTAAGAGTCGAGTTGTTCGGTCAAAAAGATAAGTCAGTCTAGCGTGCATTTCTCAAACATTCGCAATTCATACCGCATTTATTTTCTCGGACTTGTGTTATAAATGTAAATTGTTATTTAAAAGTACTTTGTTTTCCTCTAAAGTACACAATAAGTCACGGAAAACAGTCAATATTTATGAAATATTTCTGTTTTATCGAAGGTGTCAAAGAAGTTCATTACAGTCCATTAAGCTTAATAATTCACGCTGCAACAAAGTTCGCTAATTATTTTTCCAAGTAAATAAACGTATCATTTAGCCAGAAAATTCAAAGAGATAATTATTATGAAATTGTTTTTAGAATAAAATCATAAAAGATCAGCTAATCTTTTTTTAAAAAGCAATTTATCATTTTCATTGTCATCCGCTTGTGGGTAAAGGCAGCAGCGAGCACAAAAATACTTTATTGGGGTACGATTGCATAAATATATATCAACCTGTAGATTTTTATCCTCGCAATACAATAAGATCCCACTTGGCGAGTTTATTCCCTAGCATTTCTAAGGGTGAAAGGGCGTAAAAGGGCTACAAAAAGTAACTAACAATGCTACTTGTGTTCTCGGTTCTTCTGCAACCCACCGAAGAAAGCGGCGGACAATGTGGATGATCTGCTCTACTCCTACATCTGGCTCCTCGCCATGGCAGAGAAGTACGAGATCGTGAAAACCAAGGATAGCCGGGACACGTTGCACCAGCTGAAGAACGCGACCAACCTGATGGTGGTGGACCTGTGAGTGGACCCGGGGAACCCCGACACCTGGAGATCCCGTCCGGGAGGTCGGCGATTATGCCATCATCCATGGTGGTAGTTATTCCGCGATGCTCGACCGGTAATTGAGTGGAATAATTAACTTGCTTGCATTTGAAGGGATCACGCTGATCTTCGCGCCGATTTTATCAATAGACTCCAGGTTTTAACGTTTTGGCTCCCCGGGAATACGGAAAACATTTATGGGTGGTTTGAGGAATGGGCCGACCTGCAAGTCAGACGTGGCTTTCCCCGATTAGCAGTAATAATAATTTAATTTCGCGAATGGCAAAGGAAGCACGAATATTCGTTAGCTCGATGCGGGAAGCCAATGTTTTCCTCTTTAATGACAGAAATATGCACTGGGCAATGCAGTTTAACTTGTGCAAGGCTCCCTTTCGTACACATGATATCCAGATCTGCATAATTCGTATAAACAAGTTGATTTTCTTTTAAAATTAGCGCTCGATACGGAAGAACGTGTTTCACTGGAATAAGATTAAAGCTAAAATTACGGTGGGTTCTCTTGAATTGTTGTCGCGAAAATCCTGACTAGCCCGACGACGATACTCTCGGCAATCACCGGCTAATAATTGTCTATAAGTAAAACGAACAAGATAGCACTTTTTGATGCGATAAGCATATCGTTTCGAATATAGCTCAGCTAAAACAAAACGTGCAGTTTATTGATGTTCGAGCGATTTTATCTTTTGCCAAAGTAAACCTAAACTTCGATACTCGAGGGGAATTTGATAGTAGCGTGAAATCGCGTCAATATTTGGTCGCATTTTCAACCAATTTGAGTTTGAAAGTTCAGAAATTCAATATATCTTATTGATTAAATTTCTATTGCCAGATTAAGATAATGTTAATATATTCCACTCAATTCACGGATTTAATTAACGCTTGAGCCCAACGAATATTATTTGTATAATGCGTTGTAATTACGAATGTTCTGCCTGTAAGTCAAATTAAAATCTAAGCTTTTTATAATAAAAATAAATACAATTTATTCGATCAAAGCAATTGAAATTTATATATCTCATTGTCACAATTTATTATATCATTTTATAATAAAAAAGTCGGTGCACGGAAGATTAAGTGTTCAGAGAAATCAGCGACCATTCTTCAAACGCTAACAACGGTTCAACGCTCTGCAATCATTTTGTACTAAGAATACTAAGACCGCTGATACGTGGAATACTAAGAATAGTTCAGAATAGCTTCAGAACGTTGAAGAATTATGCAGAATAATTATGGGGTATCATCGAGGATATAATGCTGCACAATGTATAAATAAACTCCTTTCAAAATAAATTTCGACTCCCTGACACTATTTATGATTATCGGTATTTCATCGCACTTGATTATAAATTCATGAGCTGTTTGTGCATTTTCGTTTCGGGGTAACAGGTATTAGTAACATTAGGCAATTACATTCAATTATTTATGCCCAGTGCCTCGAAAATGACCAATCAAATTTTAATCATGCGCTTATAGTTCGGTCTCCGAATTATTTATGCGGCCGTTTTAATTATAATTACACCTCTCTCCAATGGAATAATTAATAATTGGCCGAGTCCTCGCGAAAATATGAAGAAAAACCTCCTTTGAAATAGAAACGCCGGCCTTCAATCAATGGCGAGCACACTTTACAGCATCCTAAATTCCCGATCGCAGCACGTGCATATATTTACGCTCTAAGCTCCGCAATTTAAAAGCATCTAAATGTTTTATTGCCGAACTTTAATGTTGAATTTAAAACGCAGAATGAATTTTTCCCCCGCATATCAAAGAAAAGCATAACTCCATTGGCGAGCGGAAGTCGCGTTGTAAGTCAACGAAAGCCGCCGCGGCATCGTAAATAAAAAAAAGTAAACGTACACACACACCCACACACAGGGGCAAAAGGGGCAGTAGCAGCAGCAGCAGCAACAGCAGCAGCAGCAGCATCCGAGTCTCGCCCCAAGACCAGGTCGATCAAAAATAAAGAGCCGGGGAAGGAAGACCAAAATATATTATGATAAGCGAAGCGTGGCTGCAGTGCCACTGAGAGCGGGAATGGCGCACGACGAAACAGTTTAGCAAGTCCCAAAAGGAGCAAGAGCTGGATGCTGCCGAAGAGAGAGAGAGAGAGAGAGAGAGAGGAGATGATGGTCTGGGACACTGATGGGGCCCGTCACTTTGAGAGATGATCTTCGATTATTTATGTGCCACAGTTCCGCACTTTATTCGATACTCCACCGAATGCCATCGCTATTAAAACTAAGAACTACAAGTATAAATGCGCTATTACATGGTTGGAGATTGGGACAGCCGTTTGCTATTTCACTCGAACATGGATGCTTCTGTCCGCTACTTTGACAAACGCTCATCTGTTAAACGCAAACTGTGTATAAGGATGCTGTCGTGTCAAATTGAATTATGCAATCGAATTAACGGACGGTGTTTTGGATAAAAACGCCAGCCGCTGACGTATACCTCAATTACTTTTAATTGCTATTTGTAAAATAACCCACACACACACACACACACACACATTCCCCCTGCATTGTATTATCATTTTTCTCTGGACTTTATTTTTTCTGCGCGTTCGAGGCAACTTGTTTCTCGATTAATTAAATTATGTACTCAATGCTAAGCTGGCTCATTACTCACCTAATTATTTTCTACATATAAACAATTATTATCCTTCCGCGAATTCACTTTGGTTATCGCATTTATATCGAATATCACGAGTAGAAATAATGCTCTCGGCTCCTAATAGTATACTTGCACTTATTGTCTCAAGCCATTACTTTTCATATCCGTGCATTCAGTAAAATTGAAATATCAAGCACCTGCAATATGCATACATTTTCTAAATTAGATATGCCAAATGGACTAAGCTTTTAAATTTTATCTAAAATTCCAAAATGAAATGCATTTGTTTATCAATGGCTCGCGAGTTTAGTAATGTCTAAAAAGCGCCAAGACCATTTAAAATTGTTTATTGATTTGTTAAAGCAAATAAAAAAAAGCGTATCGTGGCAGAAGGATAGAAAGTTTCAAGAGAAAATGACCATGAAAATATAGTTTCTAAAATAAAAAACTTTTAAAAGGTCGGCTTCTGCTGCGTCTGTAAAATTAACTTTTACTGCACGCTTCCGAGTGGAGGCAATAATAAAATTCCTTTAGGATGTAATATTTATTTTATCAGTATATAAAAATGCATATTCCGAAATAAAGAAGACAATTAAGACCTACGAAAAGTTGGCCGCGGTAAAAATGTAAAATGTTTTGCTTTGAGCGTCAGCGTCAATTTTACAATTACTCGCACCTCACGGGGAGCAAATAACGTAAACACCGGAATATTGCGAATAAAATTTTACAATGCGCAATAGCCGAATCGTCGGGGTTCGGAGTACGCGAATTCTTCCTCGGCTCGGCACCTCCGCAAATGAAATCATAGCAGGAAAGCCGAGCCCTTTATATTATAAAGTATAAAACGATTAAGTCATTACACCCGAAATTGCCCTGGAATTTCATTGCAGGACGCCGGGGAATGTCCTTGAGTCTTGGGGGCTCCATCCTCGCGCCGAGAGAGATGAAATCTGACGCACATTCGCATGAAAAACCAAATGACTTTGCGCATTTTCTAATAATCCCTAAAACGTGACTCCGAGGCGCTCGAGACCGCATCCGCCGCGACCGATTAAATTAATAGCCCGTGTGCTCCATATATCCTCGCATCTGGCCCCTCCAGATAAAACGACCGAACAACACCCCGCACCCGGACTAAAAAGACCTGGGGGACGGGGGTGTATCCTCTTCTCGGTCCCGCTCTCTTTCATTTCCACGTACTTATGTGCGCACCGGTGCCTCCTAAGTCCGTGCGCGCATGCGAGCGCACGTAATCCCAGTAGCAGAGGCTGTTCCGTCTTAAATTGCTCTGGGGCCCGGATGGACAATGGGGTTAACCTGGTGCCGCGCGCCGCACCGGACGCTTTTTCAGATGCATCCGTGATGCCCGCCACTCGTCTGCGGATCAGACTCCGACGACTCCTCCTCCACGTGATATCCGGTGTCGCGGGTCGGGGTTTATTTTGGCGGGGAAGTTGGGCAGACGACCTTCCCCCCGAGGTTTTCGGTGGGTGGGTGGTCATCTTTTTTAATTTGGGAATGCGGAGGCTCGCGTGGACGCATTAGTTCACTCCTAAACTTATGACTACTTCTTCAAATTAGCCTTATTAAATCTAATAATGGAGTGCTCCACATCAACTCTGGACCCCGGGTTTCCTCGAAATATTTTGTCCTTTATTTTGATGCCCACGAGAGTGATTTATCATCGGGTAAATAAAGTAAGTACGCACGGTAATTGAGTCATTAATTTTCATCAGGCTTTTTAGCGATAGGTTGCACTTTCAATTGAAAATGAGAATTTTTTTTTGGCAAGCTCGAGCATTTTCTTGCGACGTCTTACTGCAACGTCTTCGACAAGCTTTTTGGTGGACGACGTAATCTTCCTGTTTTTTTACTTTTTCGATTCCAAAAAATCCGATCGAAGATACAAGACTACATTTAAGATGAGTACGATACTGGAGAAATAAGAGTTCTCAATTTATTAATGCTTAAATTACCTTATTTAAGATAAATAAGAAATTCCTCGAGATAAAATTGAATGTTCCCTTAGTACCAAATATGATGTGAATTATAAAAATTACCATTTTTATAATTACAAATATATGTGTGTATATGCATACAGCTTTTCTGTGAACTAATTTTATTATTTTGTATTAAATACTATCGGTATATTAAATGTAAATGCATCCCTTATAAAATGTAAATCTTGTTAGTACGTACATCATCAAATTATTTATGTTCGATTAGTCTTGTCAAATATTTTAAAGGGACAATAATTCAAACTATTCGTTATATACGTATTTCATGACTATTGAAGTTTCATAAATCATCAATCTAACATAGCTATTGCACAAAAAGTCCAATAATAATTTTATCTTTATCCCTTTTTCTTCGTGTAGCGTATACATGCCTTACATTAAATCGCAGATAAATTATGTAATCGATAGTCTCTTGGATTTCCTCTTACATAATATGTTTTCCATAAAAAACTTGCAGAAAATAATATTCTTGTATTCTTTATGACTATGCCCATTGTTATTATTTACCAACAGCACAAAAAAAGTTGCAACTCACTTTTATAGTAACCATCAATATTAACTGAGACGTTCACAGCAACATTTAGCAAGTATTCATAAAACTTTTATTAATTACTACGCCGGTTAGGTGAAAATGTATAATTAGCCTCGGGTTAATTTAACTACTAGAATTTCAGGAAATAGTTAAGTTGCTCCGAAATAGTCGAATGAAATTTAGGGATACGTCAGGTCCAGACGATAAAACCGTCTTGCCTTATTGATATTTTGACGCTGTTGTGTGCCCAAAAGTTTAGTCCGTTTAACACTTGGAGAAGAGGAAGAATCCTCTCGAACGAGGGAAAAACATAAATGAAAAAATGCGATGCTTCACAGATAAGATTCCCTCTCTAAGAAATAGTCTACCTCTGTCTTTCTCGGACTGTTGATTCCATCGATATTTCTCCCTAAAATGACAAGTTTCACATTTTTAAGCACTCGATACGTCATGTAGTCGACATAATCGAAATTTCGCGTGTAGTATCGAGAAAATAATTTGTCACTGCGAGTCTGGAATCTCGGCTGTCTGATAAAACTGAAATTCTGTCATGATAGTTCCCGATACAAAAAACTGCATTACGGCCTTTTGATTCTAAAAAATGTGTTTACAAACAAATTATGGCTCTGCGAACCCCTTGCGCGATAAGGCCGTATATGGTAAAAGTGAAAAAAGGGAACAGGAAAACCTTTTGATCGTCTCGTTAATAACGGATGAGAGCGGGGTTATCAAACAGTCTCCATCCCAGAATCTATGAAAAAAAATTCCCCTAGTTCTCTCTCGCTCGCTCTCTCTCTCTCTCGTGTACATCCGCAGTAACAGTGGCCACGTGCTGTGACTCGGGTGAAATCGGACTTTATGAAGAAATTCTGGTCGCCGTGGCCATGGGTGGATGGGATGGCAGGGACTCGAGGCGGTAAAAGGCGTGCGCTCGTCCATTTTTATCTTCGGCGGAGATCGACGTTTTCCAGGCCCACACAAGGTAGCCTTGTCACTTCGTGTTTTGTCCGAAAACGGTACACACAAAAAGGGACTGAAAGTGGCTGTCGAGATAGAGGGACGCCAACAGAAAGGGAATATAAAAGGGCACCTCGGGCTCATCGACGGAGGGAAATGAGAGAAAAGGGAACTAGTAGTTTGGCTGCAGCAGCACGTGTGACAAAAAATCTACATGACTCGCGCAAAACATGCCCAGATTTCCAGATAAAATCCAGGGGGATATCTACTTAATTTTCGACTCGGTTTTTCGGGTGATTGGCGTTGTGATGTATCTGCGCTTGGATGTGAGGTAAAAATTTTAATTGAGCCCCGATGTGTGTTCACCTATATTTTTACAACTTTTTATACGATAGCATTCTTAATTATATACAAACATAGACGATAACTATCTTTTAATGGAATTTTTAATTTATAAATTAAGTGCGTCCCAGTATAACCAGATTTTGCAATATAGTTTTAAGTTTCATTTAAAATTAAACAGAAGTAAAACGGAACTTTCGAGCCTTTTACGAACTGAACAGAAATCTATTCTGCATAAATGACTTCTATTCTTTCTATTCACTCTGCTGAACTTTGTTTTGAGTAAGTAAATATTCTTTGTAAATGATTTAGCGAGTAGACGCGTAATGATTAACAAGTCCAAATGGGTTAACGAAAATTGTTTCATTTCACAAACAGATTTGTGTTTTTAATCTACATCTTTCTAAAACCAGGTAAGTTTGTTTTTTTTTCTCCTTGTATAGAAATATTTCAAATAGTTTAAAAAACATTCTTCGTTTTAATAATAAAATTAATATGTATTAAAATGAACCCTGCGCAAATTTAATTACTTCATTAGTTGTACAATAATGCATTATTATTCAAAGGAAATATGTTTAAAAATAGTTTCCTGTACAAGGAGACAAAAATAAGATAAAAATTTTTTTTTTCTTTTTTATATATAAGCTTTAAAAATATTTATATTTTATTAATGCAATTTCATTGCGCATCGCTGGAATTTATGAAAAATATTTACAGCCTCGAATAATTATATTTATATATTTGTTTTATTTAATAATTAATTACAGGAACGAATTAAAAAGTTTGTTTTAGTATTTTGTATCAAGGAATAATTATGCATTTGTTGTTTGCGAATGCAACCATTAAAATTGAAGAATTCGATTAAAAATTTTTAGTGAATAAAATATTAAAATAGTTGCGCGAGGATGTTTTGATAGAATGTTAAATTACTTCTTAATTATAAAATTTAGTCTATACTTTTTTGTAAATGAAAAATGTAATTAGTAGCTTGTTATCCAGAGCCTGCCAATTATGCTTGTACAGAAAAGTAAACGATAATTTCAAGCAAATGCAAAGTAAATATGTAGGCAGGCATGTTAATCCAGCAGAGTCAACGGGTATTGCAGTTTAAGAAACTTTCGATTGACTTTACGAGATCATCACTCTATGTATATATTTAAATTTAAATTAGATCTACCATCTAACATTTTTATGCAGTAGGTAAAAATGTAATAGCTACCGGGCTTATTGACATAAAACAGCGAGGGGCAAAGTTTTACAGGAATCTAATATTTCTCAATAGTTATTTCCCCTCAAAGGAATATTTTAGCGTATAATATTACTGTTTGAATTCTTTCTCATTAAAAAAAATGAATTCTCACTTTCTATCTTCTGCCGGCTCGGATTCTCAATGGCATTCGAGTGTAAAGGACAAAAATGAAAAAATGTAAAAAAGAACACGATAGAACTCGAGAAATAAGGCAAAATATCTGCAGACAACGAAGTTAATTGTCATTTTTAGCGAGACTAATTATTTTGACTTTCTGGAAGACAACGAAATAACAATGACCGAGCTCCTTTCCTGCTTGCAAATTCAGAATCATAGTTGAACGCGCATAAGATAATGTCTACTCTGGGCAAAAATTCTGAAATCTGCGCATTCAAGCGAGAGAAAATCGGGAGAAAAAGGATGGTGTTACAGGCGCGGCATCTGTGTTTTCGTACTCATCTCTCTTCTTCCCTCCCTTCCTTCTTCCTCTCTTTCTCTCTTGCATTCACTATACGAGACGAGCGCTCGCTCGTGCGAATATGTTGGGGAGATGCGCATAAGTCCCTTGTATTTCCAATCACGTCCGAGCCATTCAGATACTTAACGCAAGTGATTTACATGAACAGTGTTTTCGGTGAGATTGTACACATATACCGGATTCCTCGTAGAACGACGCGAGCCACTGGGCTACAGGAGTGAGAAAAAAGAGGATCCGAGAAAGAGAGAGAGAGGGAGAGAGGGAGAAATGGGACTCTGGGCGAGAGGTCGAGGTGGAAATGGAGAGGCGAAGAAAGGAGTAGAACGCCAGTAGAAGATGTGAAGATAGCGAAAGACGAGAAGATATAAAAAGGAAGGTGCATGAAAGGAAAAAGACGAGTCTTCAACAAGGACAAAGACAGGAGAGCGAAGACGAGATAAATGGGAGGAAGAGGAGGAAAGAGTGAAAAACGGACGGGCCTACATGGGCGCGCGCGTATCTGAGATTCAGGAGGTGTTTAAACGAGGAAATACCTACGAGGTACCGGGGATAGAAAAAGGAGCAAGAGGGGGAAAAAGGGGAAAAAAGGGAAGATACACTTGTAACGCTCATTTTCAGAGATATAATTGTCTTGTACAATGAGAATGTAAGAGATATTACCAAGAGGACAGTGCGTTTATAATGAAGTGAAACGGAGAGACACGTACGTACTCGCAGACGTTAATAAAATATGCAGCAGAGGGTACTTGTTCGGGAATAAGAGATAGAGATGGAGGCGGATGCAGGAAAAGATACGGAACGGAGAAAAGAAAAATGCCTGTCCATAAAATCAAAGTCAGACAAAGATAATATATTAAAAGATGTAAGAGGAGGAGGGGGAGCTTGCGTACACAGATGACGTAGCGCTACTTTCGACATGTCAAACGACGACGACGACGACGACGACGACGACGAGGTGTAGCGCCAAAGGAGCACGATAACTAGAGAGAGATAGGGAGAGAGAGAGAGAGAGAGGAGAGAGAGAAGAGAGAGAGAGAGAGAGAGGTGGAGGGCAAGTGTACAAGGGACAGACCCAGAGAGCATATATCCCGAGAAAAGGGACAGGCCTAGAGTGCGCGAGGTGCAGCAAAAAGAGAGCCCGCGTACTTCTATCCCCATCTCGCTCGCTCTCTCGCACCATTCGCCCCTTGTATCTCGGGCTCTCTCTCGCTCTCGCTGCGGCGCGCACCCATTGGTCGGCACTACCCACTATAGCGCGCACGGCGTGCGCGACGAGGATAGGAGGCGGCCGCGAAGCCGTTGCGCCCGAGAGGAGGACGAGACCAGTTGAGCGCGAGACATCGGCTCGGCAGCATCGAGCGGCCCTCGCAACCGGTTCACCACGTCCCCGCCCTCACAGAGACCTTGACGCAGGGCACCCAGAGGACGGAAAAAAAAAAAAATTATATTTTTAAGGGGCGATTCGGAGAAAGAGAGAACGAGAGGCCCTCGCGCGCCGGTGTGTCGTGGTGGTGCGTGCCGACGCGCGCCAAAGTACCAAAAGTGCCGAGGACCGGGGGGGAGGGCCAGCCCCTGGTCCGAACCCGTGCAACGAGGGAGACAGAGGGGGGGACCAGGTTCAACGCACCTGGGAGAGATGCTGGAACACGATGCGCGCCGTTGACCGTCCAGCGGCCCTGACGATCGGTAAGTCCAGAGACGAATATTCACCTCCACCTGCACGAGGCCTACGAGGTGACCCGAATCCGCCGGTCACCGGACTTCCTCGGAGAGGACGTGGGCTGCGTGACGAGTGACACCCCGCGCGGTCGCCTAAATTCGGAGCGCACGGTAGCGAAGGCGATGCCGATCTATGCCGGAAATCCTGGCAACGCGCGGAGACCTTCCGTATCTCATTAAGCGAAGGAAAATAACCTCCTCACATGCAAAGGATCCCGACACTTTGATCTCGTTCCTACAAGTAGCTAATGCATGCGCGCTTTACACGTCAAAGGACTCAATCAGTATTTTGGCTGGTCCGCCGTCCCAGGATCAGTACCGCCTCCCTCATTAACTGTTAATCACCTTGGTGGTTTCATGTTTCCCCATGAATAATTCAGAGTCATTAATAAGTTCCAAAGTTAAATTTAGTTTTAGATTATTGTTCAAGATGAAAGGAGTACGAAAACACTTGAGACCATTCTCTAGTAGCTTTTTCTGCTTGTTCTTTTTGTGAATGACTCGGGTCTCAAGTCCACAAGTTGACAATGATTGCGGTGCGAATTTTAGACCGGTTGATGGATGGGAGTACGTGAGATGATTCAAAGAATCCGGCGACAGGTGTAATAGACGAGTCAATCCTCCTCTTCCTTTTCCCTCCTTTTTCGTTCCTTTCGCTCTAAGCTCGAGCTTCGGAGATGGACACTCGGGGTCTCGGTGGGCGCAGCATCCATCTTCTATTAATAATAATCTCGAGAGCATAAATTGCGGCTCCTCGTGCACTTGTTCCCGGGGTTTTTCCGCGAAACTTTCCCATAATCTCTCTAACTGGCCTCACTCGGTAAACGGACAGGCGCTGGGCACAGCAGGTACATCTCACAAATTACATCTCCCTGGACCCTCATCCTCCTCATCTTTACGACTGCGCCTCCGCGCCGACGGGGATTGTCTGGCTGTTTTTGAGCTCTGCGAATCCAAACCCCCGCCCCTGCCGTCGAGGCAGTTTTCCATTCGCGTTGCACCCTCGCCTCGAGATTAAAAAGGCGTAGCAGTTGAAATTCAAGTAGCCCGATCGGCTTCTTCCCCCTGCGATAGCACGCGAAAAAGAGGAATATAAAGAAGACATAAGCATATACTTACACGGTTTTGGGGCGATGCAGGTTATCGGCTTAGAGAATCTCGTTGCACTGGCTTCTCCAAAGGGGCGAGCGAGCGAGCTGGAAGTGAAAAAGATTGAAGCGAAAATAAGGGACAGGGGTGCGGTTGCGTACACGCACGCACGCACACACTCGCGCACACTTGGCGATGACCAACGGCTGTGCGTTTCACTCTGAGTTATATCGGCTGGGTATACACTTTGGGTGCCCATGGGAATCCCCGTACACACCCACGCGGGCGCGCACACAACGACGAGCGTCCGAATCCATAGGAGAGATGGATGGGGGGCGGGGTCGGGGGTGCGGGGAGAGAGAAAATGGCTTAATTGAGGTGTTCGATGCACATACTCAAGCCGAAAGTGCGGCGGCCAGGGAGTTGCGCCGAGCCCTCCACTTGCCAATTTAGTTAGAAATTTAATGTACATGCGATATAGGCAGTGGAGCAAAGGATCGAATTATCCCCATTGTTTTGTCTTCGGGATGAAAATGTATTTGCACTCGAGCGTAAATTGTACCCGAGGAGGATGGATTGTCGCATTTCGCATTTTGATAAGTAATTATTCCGACAACACCAAAGTGACTCGCACTCGCGCTCGCACATCCCTCCCATCAAACTTCCTCTCGCGGAGTTGATTTTATCGGGCGTTTGATGGATGGTGGGTATTTTGTGTAGTGCTGGTACTACTCCTTAACAAGTGTAAGCTTAGCCTACACTTTTGTCACTGCCTACAAATTTAATAGATGAAACATTTGTACGGACGGACGGACGGGCGGACGGACGGACGGACGGTCGAACAACAAGTCATGCTCGAATCCATTGAGGATGTAAAGACCGATGTATCTCCATGCTAATGTAGACACGGACAAATCGTAAAAATTACCCATGGAAATTAATAGAACCTAATGGAGGCACACTTTTAAATTGAATTCGATAATGGCGGGACATAAATCGAGCGCGTTAGACCCGAGGTAAATCCATTGAGAACGCTCGGGCTCAACCATCTCGACAGTCTGGTCTTATAGTTTAGTTAGACATAAAATTATAATATACCGTTTAACTATACATAAGCAGTTGTCTTATGTTGCGTTGCGACATACCGTTAGATCCCGCGCTCGGTCTCATTTCGAGAAAAAAGTCACGAAAGACCATTTACGATTGTACGTGAATACGCGGACGGGAATTCCGCGCGACGCGTCTAGGCGCTACCTAGGTACGTGGGTACGGGCAGGGGTCTAGGTATAGGTACGGTAGGTGTAGGTACGGGTATGGGTCTCGCCCTTACCTGTGTGAGTGACTTCTGGCACATGGTCACTGGTGTCGCGCGCTCTCGTTCCCCCTCATTTGCATATTTAGCTGCCCCTCTTTCTCGTTCTGGTTCTGAGCTTGTCGGACTCAGCGTCCCTTATCTCAGGAACGCCGTCGATTGACAAATCGGGGCTACCGAAGCTGTGAGACTTCTTGCAAAGCGCTTGTATGTATTTATTATACATAAGTGCATAAGTGCACCTGGGTCTCTCTCTATTTCTCTCCTTCCCCCCCTCTCTCTCTCTCTCTCTCTGTCTCTCTCTCCTTTTTTCTCTCTCCCGATTACTTTTATCGCTTTCCTATTTGCCGTTCTCGTATTCGCAGGAAGAGTCAAAGGATCAGGGGCGCTTTGCGCTCACATCCGTGACGAAGCCCAGCTTTTCCTACCCCAATAAAAAGAGCTCGAATGGTCTCTTACAAATTGATTCTTTTTTACCCTTTGCCGAAAATCGAAATACCCAGAGTACATAAGTTCGGATTTAGCGAGGCGAGCATTCGCCTTATAATTACGAAAGGTTAATTTTCTAATGCGTTTTACTGCCCTAATTGTCTATAAAAACTTAATTAAGTTACAGTATGAGGATTATGGGAATTATTTTATAAATGTGTTCATAAGGCAAGGCGCTCTTTTTGAAAATGTGCAGTATTTAATTAGTAACATTATTTAATAATATAGGCTTGCAAGTTTATAGCCACTCTCTTATAACTTTTTGATAAGCCTGTAATTTGAATAGCTTACAACATAAAGGCAATATGTTTATTGACGAAATATCTCGGATATACATTTAACACAAGCTCATATTTTATTGATAATCAAAGAAGTACATCTTGCAGGAAAAACAAATTGCACCTTCTATTATACGAGCTATGATTATGTACAATCATTCAGAGTCAAATTTATACTATGAAATATTTTAAAACACAATTACACGACGAAAATATAATGGAATTGTAACCCTGAAGGACTAGATTTTCAAGTCACGATTAGAGTTCAATTTGATTTACAGTGCCAATAATAATAAAATAAATAAATTATTTTCAAACATTCATTATAAGTAGAAAATAAAATTTAAAAATTTCAAATTCGTATGTTGAATAATAAAATATTTTTGCTCATTTGTAGATATTAAAATTTTATCAACTAATGTAATAAATATCTATTAAAATCTAATTATAATAGAACATAATCAAAAGTAAGATAAATTGTTAATGTGCTTTTAATTAATATCTATCGAATATATAAAGTTATTGCTCAATAAAAGTTTTTATTTTATACTTTCAAAACTATTTTGAAGTTTTATTAATTTAGTAATTCCGTGAAAGCTAGTAAATATTTTTTTTTTACCGTAAATAGTAAAAATGTTCTATATTTTATTTTTAAAATTATCAGTAGCTAAGTTTAAGTAAATTATTACCTTATAAAATGTTCAAATAGCCTAGTAAATTATATCAACCTTTTGTTATTTATTAGAGTTCATTAATTAAATGGATTAGTAATAATTAAATTCTTGAATAAAAACGTCGAGTTCTAGTTGAAGAGATTAGTCAAACACTTTTAATGTTGCAACCAAAAATTTTTTTTGAAGAAAGCAGACAGATAAATACCCAATATTATAAGAAAAAAAAAAGGAAATGAGAAATCAAAAACAAAAAAAAAACCTTAAATGTCATAAAAACTTAATACGTGTTCTGGAGGAAACCACACATTTAAAATGAATCAATAACCAGATTTTGATAGGATAAAAGTGTTTAAGATGATATTATATAAATGTTCCGTAATAAAGTATATAATGATTTAAATAAAAATTCCAAAAACATTTATAAAAATAATGTAATAAGTTTATTGCAAAAAATTTTTTTTTCCATTTTTTTAAAATAATTATTCATCTCATTTGCGTATTACGGCAAAAATTTGTTCTTAAAGAGAAAAAAAGAAAAGAAAAAAAATATTTCCATCAAAATACAAAATAATTAAATCATCATTAAAAATGTGCATTGAGTACGTAAAATTTAAGTTAATGTAAAAAATTCTCTTCCCAATTTACGATTGCTCAAAGAAGAAAGTATTGAAAGAAAAAATGTGAAAAGTAGTATAGACAGGACATAATGGTTCCTTTGACATTCTTAACAGTGAGTAGAGTTAAAACGTTACCTTTGTGATGGTTGATTATATTTTGCTTCTCGTACAGCATGAAACAATTCTACTTCAGTTCTGTCCATTCCAATAAACTCGGTCTACCTCGTTAGAGTGAGAAAACGGCGAGCGAGTTTTCCGAGTTTGCTCGTGTGAACGAACGGGCGAAAGAGGAAAGTCGGTTGAAAGAAAGGAGTAGCGCAAAATCTCATTATTTAGATAGATTAGAACGAGCTTTCAGAATTTGGTAAGCACGACAGCATTCTTTTTTCGTCAACAAACTAAAATTTAATTGAAAAATCAGAATAGCACTCCGAGAGTTTTACAATGTCAACGAGATCGCATTCGCTTCTTCTGCTTTTTTTGGTTTAATTATGTTTTTGCCGTCGATGTGTTTGAAGTTTAATAAAGAATTAATGAATGATTCTTAGTAGGGCTAATAAGAGTTTTATCATCTTAAGCGATGTTGAAAAACGCTAGAAATACAGCTACTGGCTTGTATACACTGACCATTTAGTTGGGAAACCTGTCTTTGGTATGAAAAACCTATTAAAATATGTATATTAACAGTACGCAATGGGATCCTATAAAAGTCATCTTGATATGTCTATACACTTACTTGCTTACATCCTCTAATGTAAATCTATAATGGTTGCAATATTTTTTTACATTTCATAAGTAATTATAAAAGAGTAGATTTCGATTAATAATGCGGTACCGAACATTCACGCAAAGCTTATATTAAATTTTCTCCTTTTTTCTAATTTATTAATTGATAAATTTTAGTGTTATGAAAATTATCTTTAAGACTAAAATAGGGTTGAAATAAAATTGGTATTAAAGTAATTAATTCTAACTCTTAATACATGCACTCCACGGTAAAATTTATAGATTATTAGCAGTAAAATTAAGAAATGGATTTTAATAATTTTAGAGATAAATAATACGAGTATTTTTATACTTAAAACTAGATGTATAATGACGATAGATGAAAAGTCCAATTTAAATTTTTTTTTTTTTTTCAATATTTAATCAACCGACTATCATATTATATACTGTTTTAATTGTCTCATAGAGATTATTATAATATTTGCAGATTTCTCGCTTTCATTGGTTACCGGTATGGCTACTAATCTCTTCGGTCAAAGACTTACTTGTTTTTATCCCTTTTATTTATTATCTATTATAAATGATTTATATTTGTGTTTATAATTCAGTAGAATCGAAGATGAATTCAAAAGATTAAAATTATAAATGGCATATCGATACACCGTGAGTTCTGTCACGTATACCATTCGATCTCTACTTTTTTTTATTTAATTGGACGTTTTCCTCGTCGTCAATACAGTAAAAGGCTCTGAAACTTTTATATAAAGGAGCCAAAGTCCAGTAAAGTAAGATTTAAAGACAGATCAAAGTTTTCTTCTGGCGATGAAAAATTGACATCGTTTTGCTATCAGCCCGATGCAAAGCAAAAGAAAAGTTGGAGAAGCCCCAAGACGTCCGTGGCTATACAGGCAGACCTCGGCAAGCAACCGCAAACTAACTGCAGGAGTAGAGCAGAGAGGTAGAAAGTGTGTAATTGAGTAAGGTGTAATGAGAGATAAGGGGTGAGCGGTTGAGGGTTGAAGGTTGAGGGTTGGAAGGAGCAAGAGAGAGATACGAACGAGCGGGACGGAAGGAAGCGACAGCCGCCGCCAAGTTCGCGTAGGCCGCGAGTCCTATCGATTTTCCGCGCCTCGCAAATTACCCCTTCAGGAGAGGGGAAGAAAAAGGTCCACCCCCTCGGTGGCGTGCACGGGGTGCGGTGAGGGAAACGCGAATATCGCGGAGGAGAGGGTGTCAATGACCGAGGGAGAAAAACATCGCACGCACACGGGGAGAGACGACCAGGGCGACGTCGGCGTTACGTTCGATTTACAGCTCGAGTACTTTTGCAAACGTTGGCGTGCGAATTATTGCATCGGGAAATCCAGGTTGACGTTTATCGCGCGATACGCCGCACACTCGACCGCCGCCCGACCGCCGGCCCGTGCCTCCACAAGAATGCGCGATCCCGTATGCAGCAGGAGCTTTCCCACCCTGAGTGGAAATTGCTGAAAAGCTCGAAAATCCTTGGAGCTTTGTCAAATCTAAGTTCTTTATAACCGGTGCACGTCGGATAACATGCACTAAAATAAAGAGATATCACCGAGCGAGTTTTCCCTCCCAGGGCAGGCTGCATCTGCTGCCGGTGTTGGTCTCGGAAAAATCATTTTCAAATCTCGCGCGGCTCTCATACATTTATAATCTGAGCTCGTGTAGCCCGATACACCGTATGGTTACGGCGAAGAGTGAACGACTCTTTTATCGGTTTCAATGTGCAATTTTCAACGCAACATAATTGGAAGTAACGGACATTCGTTATTCAACCTTTAATTCCATGGGAAGGTAACTTATCTCTTCGCGTCATCTTTTTTCTAATGTATCCCCTTAATCTCAGATTATATCATTATTAGTTTAATCATCATACATTTGATGTTTTAATGCATACTTACGCTACATAATTTCGAAAAATTTGATGCACCTCATTATTAAAAAATCCCCGCGAGAGTTAATACGCTATCCTTGTGCGCGAGGAATTTCCATGGCGGAAATTTATTTTCACTTGTAAATTTATCAATACTCAATTTATTGAATGATAAAACTCACAAAAATCGGTGTCACGAATGGAAATACCTTTAAAAATTCAAGAATTATTTTAAGATGCTCGCCCGTAATTGCTGTAAAAATGTTAACTAAAGTTTATTGGAATGCATGAAATTTTAAAATACGACAGTGGATGCAATTACGGGATACGCAGGCGCTGGCGAATTAAAATTTCCACTTCTTTATTTTTCGTTTCTGGAAAAATGGTTGGAAATTTATAATAAATTCATTGCTTTGCTCATAAAAATTTTAGACTAAACAAAAAATGAAGAAAACGTAAAACAAGTTTATTTTTGCTTCTTAATTAGGAGCCCAAGAAAAAGCTAATTCGGAATGGCGGCAAGGGGTAGTCCGCATATGAATAAGGAAAAATAACACAAGCATTCGCGCATATTTTATTTGCATGTTCTTGGTGTCCAATGTATGTCAACATCATGCAGATTAAAGTTACATTCATTAATTTTGAATGAATAAACATTGACGAGAAACCACGTATAGGCAACAAGTAACCTACCACTTGGCTATAAAATTCTTGCTCACGGTTTCTTTTCCAAATAAATATCAATTCAATCTACTAAGTAACTAGTATGACCAAATCTAACTCATATATTTAGTTATTGCGACTACATTAATCTCTGGTATTGAAATATCTAAATACTTGATCAATATTCTACGGGCCAGATACCAATAAGATTATTTATATATTTGAATTATTTTTTTTTTTTTTTAACGCAGAATAAATTGATAGATATGAGAGGGGGGGGGGAATAGAGCGATACGATTAGGTAATTTTTCGCCTTTGAAATAGATAATGATGATAATTGCTGAAGAACGTTGTATAATTCAGATAATATTGGCAATTATGCGCAAGGGGGGTAAGAGGGAAAATGTCTCCGGGTGGGTTATCTATTTTGTTAATTAAGTGCTGTTTAGCAATAGATTCGGAGAATTCCAGAGTATTTACAATCAATAGAACTTTCCCAACTCTGAATTTAAGCATTACTTTGTACACCTCGCCTCTCCCAACCATTATATAAGCTACCGGATATTTTCTATGAACCCGTATCGCTGCAATACACATCAGACCTGTGCATTATACAAGCGAGTACACATCCCCGGCGAAGGAGGAATAAAGAGCGAGGGATAGCGGGCTCGAGGGGGAGGGGAGGGCTCGAGGGGGAGGGACTGCATTAGCATTTGCAGCGCATTGCTGATGCTGACAAACAGTTCGATCAGCACACATAGTCGGACAGAACGGAGTAGCGCAATGTTACATGAGCGTGGAACCGGCGTGGAACCGGCGTGGAACCGACGTGGAACCGACGTCGCTCGGGCTGCCCTTACTTCTTCTTCGTTACCCAGACCGCGGCTTAGGCGGAAATAAAAAAATCCTCCTCGTCGGTCTTTAGCTGCGGTCTATAGGCGCGTTAATGGAGGTCGGGCTTACAAGCGTGTGTGGCTTGTAAGAGGGAAAAAAGGCCAACCGGAGGAGGAAGGAGGACGGCGAGCAGGAGGGGGGAGGAGGAGGACGCCCGGAGTCTTTGGAGGTGTGGAGGAGTTTGTAACAAGATAAAGGCTTTAATGAGGCTTAGAGTGGCTACGGAAAGCCGAGTGGCGCGTTTAGGATTACGGCTTCTATTCAGCAACCGAGGAGATCTACCTCCGGCCGTTGTTAATAAAGAAATAATTTGTTTCTACGACTCTGTGAAATGATACAACCTCTCTTTCTCTCACTCTCTCTCTCTCTCTGTCTTTGTGTGTGGGAGCGCCGCTGCACCTCTTTCTTCTCCGATTGTCGACTTCAAATTTTTAAAATCGCTCGAGCGCTATTCTTGACTTGTCGACGACTGCTACGGGTTTATTAAAAAATACATTCTTTTAAATGTATCTTAATTTCGAGTGAAGTGTATGTGTGTGCGGGTAAGCATTATTTAGGTACAAAAGTTTCTTCCCGACGCTTCTTCAAAAGACTTTCTTTTAGTGGCGCGAAAAAAATCTTGTTGTGCTGAAAAAAGTCGTGAAAGAGATTTACTCCCCAACTTTTTAACAATTTAAGCCACATTATAATTAATTATGAAGAGATATTGTATTTAAAAAGTTTTTACGCTGAAAAAAAAATAGGGTCGCATAACTTGAAATTTCGTTTTTACAACTCAATAAAAAAAAAAACGAGAAAAAAAATATCGTGACCAGACAGGAAATCGGTTCGTGAAAACGGAGAGATGCTAAAATTTTCTCTTTTACGCCGATGCTCGCCTTGCCAAATACGTTTGACATATCCCAGCATTAATTAGGTTACAAAGAGACACGGTAATTAGATTTTATGATATCGCTTTTGGGATGGCCCTTTTAATTAACCTTTTAACTACTTAGGGCTTGATTACAAAGGATATTAAAACCTAGAGACGTTTTTCGAGCGCAGCACCTAATCTCGCCATAAATTTTTTCACGGCTGTCCTTTCATCCAATAAAGTTTTCTAAATATTGATAAAAGGAAATTGCCGATTGGTCGCCTTTCGCTTCGCCCGTCTTCCTTTTGATGGCTCCAACGGCTAATCCATTTAAAAATTAGCAAAAAGTATCTTCCATCAAAATTCGGAGCCAATAAAGATAAAAGGGCAATAATGACAAATTTCGGAAAGCATAACTAACCCTAGGCATATTGCGTGCGTTATTCGCTCAATTAACGTCACCTAGAAGACCAGCCCCATGATTTATGCAGGAAGTAAAATAAGCCCGGCAACTGGGTCGTATTACGTTCCAATAAAATCGCGTGGAATCGCTCCGGTCGTTCCTCCTCGACGTGCAACTATTTCCAACTCGAGAAATTATCGACTGAGCTCCCCCCGCCAGCCTCGTTGCCGCCCTGGCAAGGCTTCGCGCCCCGTAAAAAGCACCGCGGAAGGCATTACACTCGCCGCCTCGAGAGCACTAGGAGTCAAAAGGGGGAAAACTCTTCTCCGGCGAGGTCCGTCGCAGCTCGGGGGCCCACGCACGGAGACAATGCAAAGGTGGCTGGAGTGGAGTGTCCGGTCTCGGGGGCGAAAAAAGGAGCGGGGGATCGCTCATCTTAGGAGCGAACGAGGCAATAAAAGCTCACCTCGCAACGGTCGCGTCTGGCAGCTAAACCCGAGAGATATACACTCCCGGAACCCAGACAATATGGAAAATCGGAGAGGAGCACTCGCGTTCGCTTGTGTAACCGCCGCATTTTCTTATTTACAGCGGGGAATAAAGAAAGTGGCACGGTCGCGTAACAATGGCGCGGCTCTGGACCATCCCACAATACGCGAAACCTCTATCTATGTCACGTGGGGGGGGGTTGGAGACGTAGGGGTTGGAAACGCGGAAGTTGGAGCCAATGGCGCGGGGGGGCGCGCGAGGGAGGGTGTGAAACAAAGTGTCGGCGGCGCGGCGAGAACGAGGGTAAAGACACCGAGGCGAGAAAAACTGTGCAAATCCACGGAGGAGTGTTTACCGGAAGCGGCGGCACAGTTGGGAATTTTGCACAAGTCGTTGGCGAGTGCACAAATGGGGGTGAATTGGCGCGGGATGTGTTTCGTTAGGGCGGCTCTTTCAATCTTCCTGCTTGCTTTAGTGCGATATTAATGAGGCCAGTTCTGCAGTTTCGCTGCAGAATTCACTCGAAATGCAAAATTGCAGGCTATCGTCCCTTTTTCCGGACTATTTGTCTGCATTTGCGTATTCAAGCGGAGGGGAATATCCTTTAGGCGTGTAGCCGAGAGTTTACAAGAACAGGAAAATGGGCATCACATCATAAGACGAGCAGAAGGCGAGTTTTATAAATTTCATGAAGAGATGTAATAAATTGGAGTTGTTTTAAGGGCGGGGTGGAGGGGGTAGGGGAGATTGTTTGTGCTCTCGTTGCTGAATAAACAATTGGAATCGCGAAGGAGGTATAAGACGCACATTTGAATGCGCCGTAAGGAAAATATCGGTCGCTCGGCAATATTTTCCCGGCGGAAACAAATACACAAGTGTCGTTTCATTACAGATTCATCGTGTACGGGAAAATTGGCTCTCGATGCGCGTTTCCCTCGGAAAAGAGGAGCGAGGCGAGTGCACACGCTCACGCTCACGATGGCGTGTTTATTCCTCGGGAAATATTTATGAGGAGAGAGCGAGACGGAGGAGCGTAAGTAGTAGGCGCGTGGCTGCATAATGTAGGTGGTAGCCGCGGCGAAATGAAAAGTGCACGAGGGGCATAAGAGTTGCTCACGACGCGACCCCCGGGGACGTCGTCGCGCGGGTCGGGGATAAAACCGTCAAAGTGGTGCGTCGCCGCGTTAAGCGGGGCGAGGCCGGAAGGCGGGCCGATAAATGCCTCCGGGGGGTGAAGAAACTGGCACGGCCGTTAAATATTCAAGGTTCGCGCATTCTTAGGGCTCTCCGGGAACTCGATAAAATAATTGCCCGGCGAGACTATAGCTCCAGGAGGCGCGCTGGCGAATCAAGTCGAGTTCTGCCCGAGTGCAAACGTGGGTCTCAATGGTCCGATTGAGGTTTTTCCGATGTGTGAACCCACCAACGCTCCTTCTTCCTCTCGTCCTTCGATCCCTCGAGGGGATCTTTTTCGTATTTGCTCGGGTCCGGACACACGAGAAGAGGTACTTCCGTGTTGGGAAGCGGCAGGGGGGGCAGTTTTATTGTGTCCTCCGGGAGTGGTTCAGTCCTCCTCACTCCCTTCTCTCTCTCTCTCTCTCTCTCTCGGACTCTCTTTCTTCAACTTTATCCTTCCCGAAGATATTCCTTTGATAGAGAGGATTATTAATAGAATTTTTGTGTGTTCCACCACTAACGTCGTATTTTATGTCAAGCTTTATGGCTGCCCTGGAAGTAAGTATTTCTCTCTCTATTCTTTTACATACAAAGTGAAGTGCATGGATACGATGTCCTTTCGATAGGATGATATTGCTTTGCGAATTGTGAAACAAGTTGCATGAATTCGTAACGAAGTAAAAAATTTTGGTTTAATTGAAAATTTTACAGTTCACCGGATAATTTTTCAATTAGTTGAGAATTCGAGCTCATTCAAAACTTTAATCAAATTAAAATGTCTATTGCTGAAGGTATTAATTGATCTTGGGAAACAAAGACTAGAACAACGAATACAAAAATGAGTGTTAACATACACGGGCTTGGCTTAATTGTTAAAATGGTTGAAATAATTGAATTTGTTTACCTAGCCTTCGTTTTTACTCAGTATGAAAAAATCAATCACGACGTATCGGCAGTTGTCATGTGCAAATTCAATAACTCTTCGATTAAAAAATATGATTATCGTAATACTGTTAGTGTCAATCAAAAAATTCACTGTCGAATCAATTATTTCCCCCGTTCTACAATTGGAACATCTTTTTTGATCAATTTTTTGCGATAGATATAATTATTATAAAAATTTAAAAAGGAATTATTATTATTATTATTATTATTAATTGAACAGGCAAAAAGCGCAAAGGTAATTACAGGTTTTTAAATTGAAAGCCGAATAATAAAGTGACCCAATCAAAGTGCGAACGTAAAAAATATGAAGGAATCAAATTATTCCTGAGCACTATGTTTCAGTGCACATTTACAAAAAGTGTACATCCAGCATGATATTTAAAAATGCGGAATGAAACATCCATTAGCAATATCATCTTAAATTGCCAAACGCTTCAAACGTAAAATTCATCGAGTACATAAAGGAAAATTAATTATCGTCGAGCAACGAAAGGCTTCGAATTGTCCTTGAATAAGTACACATTTTCTCTTTGCCGAGCTTCAATTTGCAAACATCAATACGTTTAATATCGGAAAATAATGCGAAAGAAGAAGGTTAATGAACCATAGAAGTAACAACACCATCGGGCGCCCAGCGTCTAATGTCGAGTGTCCAATGAAAATAGCTTTCCCAATTGACAGTCACGCAGACACAAAAGAGCAAACAATAATAGCTCCGCGATAAATCTCACTCGCGCGCCAGTGCCCGGATCGTCATAATTTTTCCGAAAGCTCTTCATCAACGGGCAATTACACTCGCTCGTTCGCTCTCCTCCTCCCCCGCCCTCCCCCCTCCTCCATCTCTCTCTCTCTCTCTCTCTCTCTCTTTTTCTCTTTCTCAGCATCCGAGGAGCTATTCTCCGCGACAGCTTCATGTAGGATTCCCGAGCTGGCAACGTGCACAAAGACCGGGGCGGGTGTTTGTGCATATAAATAAAGTATGCGCCGTCTTTTCATTGCGCCGGCGAGGGCCAGTAGCCCCGTCACCCGGGGTCAGGACCTGGGGCGCCTTTCAATTTTTGGCTACTCCGTCGGCAGCGGAGCACTGTCAACACGTCACCCCGGATAACTTTTCACTCTCGGCCCCACGATGACGACACAATTACCATACCGACCTCAATGGAACGCCTCGCTTTGTTGGTCCTAATTCCTCGGTGGCTTTTTGTTCTCATTGAGCTCGTGATGCTGCTGCCATACGCTCTGGACCAGTTCGCAGAGTCCTTGGTTATCAATGCTTTTTGTATTCGATTAAACCGGCTCCGCGCGCTTCCCCCCCCCTCACTCCCTTTTTCGCTCTTCGTTTTAGCGAGTTTCGCTTGTTTGTTCCGAGAAATGAATCGTCGTGTTCAATTCTATGGTGGCCGATAAATGTCAGATATTTTCTTAATTCGTAACAAAGTACACCCGAACGACCTTCGCTCGTGCATTACTCGCACGTTTTTTCACCCACGTGTAGTTTATTATGATGGCTGCTACTGATATTTTTCCTTTTAACTGATTGAATATTTATTGAATTAATTTTTGCACATATAATTCTTGATAAATCACATTATTATTTTATGCTCCGGTGTAAATAAACCATAAGTCTGTACACGAGCGTTGTCTGTAACAATAATCAAGATGTTTTGCTTAGATATTTCAAAGTGATACATTTATCTTGAATATTGTATGTTAATTTACTTGAGATTATCATCTTTAATATTTGAATACAATTTTATTCAATTTCATCTAATGTATCGCTTCAATTTTTGCCATGAGAATTCAAAATTTTTTACCTCCATATTAATATTTATACATGTGTTCATTAACCAACATTTTATCAGGAAACCGAGGCTTTTATAAACTTGGATAGCAAAATGTACTTTCTAATTTTATATATATTTATGTACTTTTACAAAATTTTGTGCAATTTCTTTTAGTTGAAAAAGTTTACTCGTTATTCATTAATGAATTATTAATCATTTCATTTCATTGCAGAAATATTTTTATAGCAATGAATTATAAAAAAGCGCATTTTCACTAAGCCGATAAGTTAACCAACTTATATATTCTAGTGCGACATAAAATTAAATTTCGAGTTATAAACAAAATTATTGTTGTGGGAGAATTTTTTATTAATATTCAAGATTTTTTAATCCGTAATCCAAAGAAAAGTTAAAATTTTATTTTACATTGGAACATCAGTAAATGAAGTAAATTTTTTAATATCTTCTGTCTACCAGATCTTATTATAGATAATATTTCGAGTTAATTATAAATGACCCAGCATGAATTTTTTCAAAAGTATTAATAAAAGATTAAATATTTTAAAAACTAGTTTTACTTTGAGGTATTAATTTATCTCATATAAATATTTTCCCTCGTTACATACATAATCATACTTAACTTTGTCTGCAAATGCATTTACATAAGGTGCTTGCACAATGGAAAAAACAGTTTTAACGTTAAAAATATTATCTATCAATCATAATTAAGTCCACTCAGTTATCATCAGTGCTGTTTTTATCTAATCAGTTATAATAATGAAACTGCTAATGACATAGCGTGCAGGTAAATTATTTCTTCAAAGACCGTTGTCATAATATTGTATTTTGTTACCTTTTTATTTAACAATGTTTCGAAAACTTGAAAATGAGTGCAAATATTGAGAATGTATAAATTTTTATACTGAATCAACATTTGTTGTGGCATATCCAAGATAGAGCACAAGATTGAAAAAACAAATATTTTCCATGTGTATAATGCGTTTGTGGCTATTCATAAACATTACAACGATTTTCTTTTAAAAAAAAAAGTTCTAAATCACTTGAGTAAATTCAGGCCTAGATAAAAATCAAACGGGCATATTTTTAATGCACAAAAAATTCGTTTACTGTGTCTCGTATTCCACTGCATATGCATTAACACTTATTATAATGAACTCTGAGTAGAATTTTTGTATTTCCAATGCATAGTTAATGGCATGGCAAAAGTACACAAAAAAGAAATGAGAGGAAACGTGAGAAATCGCTATAAATAAATGCAAAAACAGAAAGTGTATTTTATTATTCACGTGTGTTTACAGAGGCAAAGTTGTTGATAAAAAGGTAATGTTGATAATGGGTACACATACGGTGTATCGAACCTGGACTGGACGGACATGGGGAAACACAAAACTAGCCACCTCGATATGACAGTTGCTTGGGTAAACATCGCGGAGCTTCCGCCGAGATTTTTCGCTGATTAAACCTCTTGTCAGGTCACGCATGATCTGATATTCCGTGGATATTATTCAGTCGCGAACCGAACCTCTTTGTATTTTCATTTGGCCAAGTATTCCCGAGTAATTTGTATAGTACTGCATTTGCAATGTAAAGTATGCCAAACTTTGTCTTTATCCAACTATTTAATCCAATTGTCTATCTATCTCGGCATCGCTCCGCAAACATCGAGACAACTGAAATAACTCACCCTCGTACTTCTTTTAGCGGAGTGGAAGCCCTTGTCCGACGTAACATAGAGCGCAAATTAACTATTCAAATTAATCTTATTCAGACTCGCTTTTTACAAGGGCCCGTTCGAAAGTGACAGACAAAAAAAAGAAAAAAAGAAAAAAAAAAAAAAAAAAAACGAAGGAGCCAAAAGGAAAAGTAAAGTTGAGGGCGGGAAAAAATACTCAGCCTAATTCTTGAGCGGACACCCGAGGAGCCGAAGAACTCGTTACCCGGGGCGGGGGAGGGAGAGAGCGCGGTGCCGTTGTCTCGGGCGGCTGATTAATTTCTCCAGCTTGTTAAGCAAACGCGAGCTCGGGGTCTCGTCCCGGTGCCGACTCCGTTTTTTGCGAGGAATACCCCGGTGCTCGAGTGACTTCGACGGGGGCAGCGGCGCCCTTGTGACGTAACGCCCGCGAGTCTTTTGCTAGGCGACGAGGGCGACGCACCACGTCGAGCTTAAAATATAACCCGCGCGAGTCTTTCGCACGTGATTCCAATTATTCAAAAGCCGACTCGTTGGCTACGCCTCAGAGACTTCCGGCTCTTCTTCTGCTCCTCCACCACCCCCGCATGCTCCCCCAGGGCGAAGGGGTCTGAAAAATTTATCGCGCGTTTAGAGCCCCCGGAATCGCAAAGCAGGCGACTAATCAACTTTTTGCGACGGGAATAAGTTCGATAGGGAGGAGGACAGTCGCTCGGACATGTTTGCTCGTTCTCTCCCTCCCTTCCTTCTCCCCTTCCCCCTTTGGAATGTGGCTCCACTTGGGCATTATTAGGAGGACACGAAGGGGGTTGGGGAAAATTATATCTAAACAGCGATAAAATCTAATTCGCGAAAAATCACGAGGCCCTGGGCACGACTTCTGGGCTCCTGTTTTTCCGAGAGACACGTTTCCTCGACTCTTCGGCTCTTCGTGCTCGGCTTCTCCACTATCGCGCTCTTGAACAATCTCGGCGATTTTTCTCCCCTGCATTCCATGTTTACAATTCCTGATAACTTCCTCGACACTCGAACTGCAATTCACTTTTGCAAAACTCGCGCTGATTTATGTTGGCTTACGAGTTAAATAAGATCTTCAGCTTATGTAACGCCTGCAAAAAATTAAGTGGTGAGCAGTTCAAATCAATTAATCACGAACGATGCCACGCTTAATTATTAAATGTTGCTTCGTTAAGGCACGAAGAATCGGAAAGAACTTGTTTTATTAATTCCGATTTCATTAGTACAGCTGCTTTAGCGTAGCATAAAAAATTTAATAAGTACTTGGTGATTAGCAATTCAAGCGGCGATCTGAAAAATTATTTTTTTTTTGTTTTTAAATACAAGTATTCTCGAAAATTTACAGATCTCATCTGGTCTTTCTCGGTAAAAAACTCTAAACTTATAACGAAAGTAATTCTAAATTTTAAATCTTGATTACACCCAAAGTTGAAAAAGGTTCCTTCATTATGGCTTATATTACCTGGGCACTGTACAAAACATACATAATGTAACAAAAAATGAAGGAAAGCTGCTTTCACTTTATTGCTAAAATATATTCATAAATAATGTTAAATTTTACAAATTTAGTATTTTTATTTAAAAATTTTCCTTCCAGAATTTTTAATAAATTTTTCTAATAAACAGAGTAATAAATATAGTATCGTTTACTTTATATTAAAAAAGAAAAACAACCATTTCACATTATTATTCGTAGAAAATACACTTTAGTAGTTTGTAAAATTAACAGTTAAAGTTTAATCATTTTTTTAACGATCACTTGATGAATCAGGTGTAGGTGATTAAAATGTATATAATAAAATAGTTCTATATAAATAAACTGTAAACTGTTTATTGATGAAAGTTTATTAAATGACAATATACTTGAATAATTGGATAAAAGCAATATATGAAATATTAAACATATTAAATCGTTACTTTATTATTGAAAATAAATGGTTTGATTAAATTTCACAAATAGTTAATGTATCCTAGTCAATATGAGTTTATTTAGAAATGGGTCGAATATTGATTGATTTGCAGCTATCTTTTTATGCAGTCATAATTAAAAATATCCATGTTTATGTATTTTAAAATGTAAAAAGAAAATTCGCTGGGAATCGAGTGCATTAAGAGCCTCTCAAAACTGAAGCCGTACATTTTTACATTATTCAAATGCGGACTTATTACTCGTTACTGATAAAAACCTTGAATCCTTAAACTCCGGCTTTATGCACCTGAAACAAGAATATCAAATCATAATAATAAATATCGTATTTATGAATATGATCTTGAATATTATTATTGTTATTATTATTAGTTTTTTGTTTTTTTTTGCAGTATACTTTGAAAATATAAACAGACAAGTAAGAATGAATAACGATATAAACATTTGCAAACTCAATTATTCCAAATTATCCACGAGATTACATTATTTAAGTTCATTGTTCATAGTTCCATTGAAATTTACGGTTGGCCGTGTATTGCGCTGAAATTTTAAGCCAAGAATATATTGGTCTACTAAATGTTATAAACTTTCAAATTTCGTGCGAGTCCGAGCACAACTCACCTTCGCATAATAAATTGATAACATGTTTCGAATAGTACGCGAATTAAAATCATCCTACTTAGCGCAATGGCGTTTTATAGAAATTTGGCGAAACCTGCCCTCACAATAGCTAAATTTTATATGGACAGGCTGTTGCAGGCATTTGCTCGCGGCAACAATAACGGTCGCGGTTTATCCCCGAGGTTAGCGCGATAATCGTAGATTATTCTGATTTAATACATTATCCGCTAATATTGAATATCCAATAACGACGGACCCACGTATAATATAACTACGCGACATAAATCATCGATTAACCCATAAATTCGATTATGGCGTGCGTGCCTATACGTTATGATATTTTCAATGTTTCGCGCGATATTTTACGAATAATTTCCAGGCTCTTGTTCGGATGAGCGCCGGAGACGACCCGCACAAGGCCAAAAAGGGAAAGCCGCTTTAAATCATGGCTCACGCATTCTTACACACTTGACCAAGCGTGCGCCCGTGTGCGTGTGCGTGAGCGCGAGCGTGTGAAGTCTAACGGACGACTGATCTTTTCTCAAAATCCGCTGCGAACTTTCGCACCCGGAGATCTGCCCATTTATTAATTTATTTCGATTCGAAAATTGCGCGACTCGTTTATTTTCACTCGGTGTGGAACGGCGCGTGAATCGTTTAAATGATAGCCGTTAACACTCGATGGATGGAAACACGGCTACTTCCCATTGCCACTGGATCATCGAGAATTTTGCCGTTTTTTTTTTTTTAGCTTATCTTTTCATTAAAATTTAAGTCCCGGGAAAACAAATATTTAGTCGGGCTCGCATTAATCGAAAATGTCATTATTCAAAATTAATAATAAGTCGGATGGACAAAAAAATCCTACGACTTTAGCCTGCCGTAAAAGAGTAATATTATTAATTGCTTTTTGGACCATTTTTAATTAATTTCTAGACCGTAAAATATTGTATTGCAAATTTATACTATTGCCTACTATTAATTAAAATCCCATTTGGGTTCGAATGTAAATGAGTTGTGAAAAAACAAACATAAAGTCGCAAGTCGAGCAATGTTTCACAATGGAGGTACAATTGATTTAGCATTGTTTCATCCAGCAGTCAACAGCCAGCAATGCTTTGTGCAATTTTATTTATTAGTGATAACCTAAACACATCACACACAAGTGCATTTCTACTGCCAGTAATAATTAGATAATCTGATAAATCAAAATAGTTTGGTTAACGTCATTCTCTACAATAATGTTTAATTAACTTTGATTTACTAAGAATTAGGTTTTGTTTTTCTAAAACCTTTCCTTTTTATGGAAATGAATATGTTAAAAGTAAAACTAATTTATAAGCACTTGAAACACTATCATTAACATTATTTTTTTTTTTTTTTTTTTTTTATTCATCAGTAATTTTAATTATAATCTATCTAAATAATTTTACTCTTCGATTTATTATGCGTGTAAACATAAAGTAAAACTTGTTTCCATTTTCTGATAAATGAGTGATAATTTTAAAAAAATGTTGCAACATGCTTTTAATTAATACAATGAAGATAATTTTAATCTTTATTTGTAAAGGAAAAAAATTTCGTTTTGTAATCAATACCTTTATATCTTATAACATGAAATTTCAAACATTTTCATTATTTATCTTTCTCGAGTAACTGTAAGATTACAAGCGTAAGCAATGGAAATAAATTTAATAAAAGAAATACTGCCAAATAATATTTTATTCATGAAAATGATAATAATTAATTTGATAAAAGTGAAACAAAGCATAATGACAAAAATTACGAAATACACTTAGCTTCATCCATGCAAAAGCAACAACCATATTCAAAAGCTCAAAAGCCCCTTATTATGTAATACACGTTTTCTGACTCGTGTATTTAAAATTATTATAGTACAACAAAACCTTCACATCCATTTAATAAAGTATTAATCTTGTCCGATATAAATATTTAGAAGAAATGAGAAAGTAATCGGAAATTAAAAACAAGCTTTATTGGGCTAAATGTATTAAGCATAATTTTAAAGCGATTTCTTTTTACGAGTCACGATCAAGGTTTACACGAACTTCCCTCGTCACCAGAAATTGGAAAAAAAAAAAACTGGGAATAATGAGCTAACGCAATAGTAGCTGATTGAATATTAAAATTTCATCGTTTGATTCATTCTGGTGCCAGGCAAGTTTACCAACTGGAGGCTCTGAAACAATTTAAACTTCCTTGATTCCCGAGCTCCGAAAAAGGTACGTCGACAAGCCAAACAAAATTAAGAATAAAAATCAGGCTGCGATCTACACGGGAGTGTATCCGCATGTAAGAATCCTCGGCGTGCCAGGCGTTACAAAAGACAGGAGGAACAAAAGTTCGCATACGACCACCCAATTATCGTAATTAAGCGAACTTTATCCAAACTAACTTCCGGCTCTACGAATTGAATTTGACAGTTAAAGGGGAGGTAAAAAAAAGTCGTCCGCTCTTTCTTCCTTCCTTCCTTCCTTCCGCCTACTTATGATTCGGCTAAGTGCAGTAGCTTGTTGTGTTCTCCTTTCTCTCTCTCTCCCTCCCTCTCTCTCTCTCTATCTCTCTTTTGGCTTAGAGGAGAACAGTGATATTGTCTGGAGCGAACTCGCATAGTTGCGCGACTGACTCCCCCGCCGATATGCGATACTCAATTGCGCTCGTTACGTCAAAGTACGCGACAACTTCATAGCTCCGTCTCCCTTTTCCTCTTCCTCTTACACACTATATTTCTCTTTTATTTATACGTATGCGTGTCTCCCTCCCAACTGTGCATTTATCATTCTCTTGTATTTCACTGGCTCTTCCTTTCATCTTGATTGCTTTAGAGTCCTCTCTCCTTCCTTCTCTCACCACTCCTTTCAATCTTTCTTTTTTTCTCTCTCTCTCTCTCTCTCTCTCTCTCTCTTTCTTTCTTTTTCTGTGTCAAAAACCACGTTACTTGAGATTACGGGTTACTTGAATAAAATATCCCAATATATCTAAAATTTTCATTTGAATACATATTCAATTTACCACTGCGCGCCGTCCTCTCTAAATCTTCATATGCAAGCAAACCTACGGTACTCTTTTCTAATATTAATCAAGTAATTATGTTCACTCGGGATCATTCCGCCTTTTTATTTAAAATATTTTCATGTTTTTAAATGAAAATGCATAAATAATGCGTTCATGTATTATTAAACGGACCGATTTAACCATTTTTTTCCTGGTACTTATTATTTTCATCCAATGAAAGCTGCTTAATAAATACTCACAACGACCCTCCGCATTATCTGTTCAGTTAAATATTTAATAATTACAATAAATATAGAGTAGCTGATAATGACAACTCGTCAAAGTGTTTGTAAACCTTTAGTCCATTGTATCATCTTTGGCACGCCATGACTAATCAGTGACTCGAAATTTTCTTAGAAATAATGTGCCCGGAATAACCGGTAGCTCACAGAGATTTTTAATTAATAAATTAAAAAATTACGACTGTGTACTTGGCAACAACAATAGCCCTTTGGTCTTTATCTTAAGTAGCAATAGTGCCGCATCATCAGATTTAAACCGAAAAAAATGCAATCCGGCAAAATTAAAGGCCAGTGAACATTTGCAATATCACCGAACTGAATAAAACAAATGCTAAAGTGAATGGTTCACCTGAACGCAAGGACCCTTTCATTCACTGATAAGATCATTGTGTCGCGATGAAGACCGTTTTTATTGTCGTTATCGCAGAAACCACTTCTCTCTCTCTCTCTCTCTCTCTTCCTTGGAGCTTACAAATTTTTCGACGTCATATAACAAAATGCTGGCGCCGATAACACAAAAGCACTTTATCTTTACGTCTTTTCCTTGTTCACTACAGACATTCTTTCTGTTCCCCGTCGCGTCTCCTGTTTCTCTCTCTCTCTCTCTCTCTCTCTCTTTCCGTCCCGCTCTCCTTGCTATCCCCGTCTCTCATTATCTCTGGAAAATTGCACACTAACGCTGCCAGCGACAATGTATAATAGAGAAACACGACAAAGGCAGCCTCCATCTCTCTCTTTCCTCCTCTTCATTAGCCATCCACGCATATCTACATGAAGACTTGTCGAGATTTGCGCGTAAGACGGTGATTCACGAATATTTCCCGTAAGCGATTCAGATTAAAATCCCGTTGCACAACAGCGAACTACCTGTTCCGGACTCGCACATTAAGTCTGCGATTGTTCGCGAGAGCAAATCTAATCGCGAGAAAGTCAAAGAGAGAGGGAGAGAGAGCGACTTTTGCACTTCCTCGGCTGCTCTCATTAGTTTCTGGGGCTCCCGTACGACTGGGACTTTTTCTGGGGCTCCGAGTTTTATCGCGAGTGCATGCACTTGAGGTTAGACTTATTGTTTGATCCGATAAACCCGAGCGAGATAGTCTGGGCTCCCGACTTTATCGGCCCCCCCACGCGCTAATCAACTTCCATTATTAACGTTACATCTCCACGCTACCGTTGCCTCCATCGTCCCTTTTCGAGTTTTCTCGAGCGAGGACCTCTTGATCCTGATCCGACGTCCCGAGTCCATGCACGCCTCTTCGAGTCCTTCATACATTCGGGAGTAGAGTTGTGGGAATAAGTCAAATCGATTCAAATAAGATTTGCATCGTGCCGGCGGGATTCGGACGTGCACCTTTTTATTTTTAAGCTACTCGATTTCGAGATCCGATGAATAATGCATACGCGAATAGCTGACTCCGTTATTTAGGGGATTCAACCAAATGCACTCTCATGATGTACTCCCATATATTAACGAGTGATGGAACTTTTTCCTCGGACTGAAAGCACAATTTTTTTATGCAAATTCCTGACGTATTATAATTTAAAAGCGGAATTTTAAGCGTATTTCTAAATTTACCCTAAATAATCTTAATATGCATCGCTAATATTGAAGTAATAAAGAATGTTCAACAAAACTATCTCGTATCTGCCTTCCTTCAAAGCATAATCTCATTATATTTTTCAGTCTGTAGTTTGAGATTATGGGAAATCTTGATTAAGAAGGCTAGAATTCCCAACTTGACTGCAAGTAGTTGCAAGTAGTTACTTTTTTTGAAACGAATACGTACTGTCTAAAGTGTTTCCATGTTCATATCTTTGAACAACGTGTTTAATAGTCAGGGCGTTTAATCAAGATTTTCCTAAGCCAATAAATAGGCAACGCTTACTTTCTTGTTCCGGTCTCTGGAACTTTGCGATAATGAGTCTTTGAAAGTTCCTGCGAGGGGATTCCAGTTTAAATGAAATTGTTTCAATGCTCGGAAACTTTGACCAGAATATGTATTTAATTTAACCTTAATGAAGAATTAAAGTTTCAAAAGCTATATTGTGTTCTTGTCAGGCTCTCATCAATACGAAAATAGTTGAACTGCCTGGCCAAATTCAATTACAAACTCATTAGAAGAATAGTATCGTTGCTTTTTATGTATGGTCAATCGAGAGAGTCGAGCCCCGGAGCAATAATTGCAAATGCACCCTAACACCAATTACAACAATCATTTCGACAACATCAATTTCCAAGGCATTCGAAAAAAATAAACGAGACAAAGAAAAAATAGCTCAAGCACGAATAATTATTGGGCAGCGAACCGAAGAGAAAAAATAACCTGAATCGAACTATGCTGAAAGCGGTACTCGTGAATTATCCTGCGAAGAAAGTTGGTGAACTTCCTTTAAAAATTACGGATCTTTTGCATAAATTTACATTAATTTGACATCAGAGCAAAGTTCGCTCGTGAAACCGAAAACACGGCTCTTGAAGTCGAGTCCGATTGCCTCGATTTTCAAGGGTAACGCCACCGCATTTCTCCCGAGGCACAAAAAACTGCAGTTTTGCTCTTTGATCGACTCGTGGTTAATTGTGACTCCATTGCAGTAGGATTTTCGCCCGCAGTTCCTCTCTATTTGATTCATAGACGAGGGACAAAATGAAGGGTGAAAAAATTTTGGTGATGGGATTCATAAATATCGAGAACCTCTAGGCTTCCACTCCAACAGAGCCAGGAAAGCAGATTATTAATCAAACATCGCTCAAGTCGAGGATGGGGTTCCGGCGGAGTCTTGGACCGAGCCCCGGGCCCAACCAATTTCGTGATTATGAATTTGTTCGGCGATCGATGCTTTTATAAAGGAAGCCGAGGATGGGAATCCCAAGATCCTCCGCCGGTGTGTACAAACCGAAATTGGGATTTATTAACCGATTAAATCTATTGTTTACACAGACGGCGGAAGGCGCAGTTCAAGGAGGTTATGGTTATCTACTCGTTCTACTTGCGGGATCGGCCAAGTGCACAAGAGGCTGTGTGCGGCTGTTCCATGGGGGTGCACCATTTATAATACCCCCTTCCTTCCTCCTCCCCCCACCGCCCAACTCCCACGCCCACCCCGGCTCGGTTACGTGTGTGCGTGCATACGTGGATGCTCCTTGAGCAATCTTATCCTAATGGGATGCACGTGGCGAGCGTGTGTTATGCGCCGAGAGAGAGAGAGAGAGAGAGAGAGTGAGCGAGCGAGAGACTGCGAGGAGGGAAGAGGGAGGAGCGAAAGAAAATACTTGGCGCTTTTTCGTTTGAGGATAAATAAGCGAGCCCCGGACGCGATGAGGGAAAAAAATGCATCCTTATGAATTGCGCAACCTCGGTGCTTTCTTGTTGAGGTACTTTTGACGTGGATGCTTGAGCGAATAATTGCCCTGGAAATTTCTTTATTTCGCGTTTTTTGCACCGATGCCATTCAATGATCGCCATGGAAAATTAATACTCTTATTTATTTAAAGTTGTATTTAATACGACGCATCGCAGCCGGCCTTTATATCTCTTTTCGCTTTCGCAATTAAAACTTGATTAAACAAGAGAATAATTGAGAATTTTCTTTTAATAATATAAGGGGATTCATTTTAAATCCGTCGCGCATTCGAGGATCCAAAACAAAGAGTAAAACTTTAATTAATGTTTGACTTTTAAAAGTCTACTTAAGATACCTAAATACCGCAAATTTTCTAAACTCGGTTTCTCCTGACAAAATATGTACTGAAAATTGATACAGTCCCCAGACTATAAACATAGAAACGCGGGGCGAAAAAATCTCTTATTTATTGCCGGAGGGGTGCAGGGAGAAGTAAATATGATGGAAAAGTAAACAAGATAGAAAATAAAGGATGAAAGTGAGCAAGAAGAGGAGAGGAGGATAAAGAGGGCGGGAGGGAGAGGGTTAAGCAGCTAAGAGTGGGATGCAAGAGGAAACAGAAGCCAAGTGTGGCACGAACGGCACGGCACTTGCTATGTTTATTAATGCTTTACAAATACTGAAATAGAAAAGTGGGGATGGTGATTTATGAATGTGGGCTACACGCTGGCGCACCGAGTTTTGAGCTTTTCGCCTCTCCTCCTTTTCGTGGACCATATCATCTCGGGCTTACATCCGGTTCTTCCTCCTACCACGATATCTCTTACACCTACGTTGCAGCCATCTTCTTATTAACTTCAACCACGCGCCTCATCTCTGGTGAATGATGGGATATACGTCATTTCACCGTAAAATATATGTGCGCGATGACGCAAATCCGGCTAATTTATCTGTTAATAATAGCTTGAAGAATTACTGCGATTTACTAGTCCATATATTCCTTTTTTATTTAGCGTCTTATTAAATAAGTGAGCGTTTTTGGCTCGCCATTGATTTGTTGTTAAATTGAGTCGTTGGGTTACGAAATGGGGCGACAATTATCGGCCCCATTGCTTTTCATCTACCTCGTTTCATATGCAAAATGAAGCACTTTTTTCCAATCCAAAGCTATAATTAATAATTTTTATCAAATAACTCGAATTTATTATAATTTCAAATTAACCTTTCAAGCATAAAATTTTGTAATGCCTTTTTTATAACTTCTTCAATAATGGAGCATTTGTTCTTGTTATCGATCTACGCCTTATATTTTAGGATAAAAGAAAAAGTAATATCCTTTTTACAGATATGGGTCAGAGCCATCTAATTTCTCAAAAGAATCACTCCCGCCAAGGAGAAAACCTTTAGAAAATAAATCCAGACGACAGCGTCAAATGAAAATCAAACGAAATTTTTTCCCTTCTTGCAAAATGTCAGCTCGTCAATAAAACAGCTATTTCACGAGTCCAACGAATTTTTCATTCTCAATGAAATCTGCAATCAAAAGACGCTTATTCTCTAACAAATTTTTCCACTTCTTTCAACACCTCGCGATTTCCGGGATTATAAAATTAACAATGTCAAAGCTACAAACTACAAAACTGGCCCATTGTTTAAAATTATTACACCTCGGAGTGCTCATTAAAAAGGATTCTCTATTTCTCGCAGATTGTCAACTTTTCAATAAAACATCGATTGCACGGCTCTCTCTGTCGAATTCTTTCATCATAATAAAATATGCAATTGAGAGATGTTTATACTCTGACGGAAATAATCTTGGTCATAAGAATTGAAAAATAGTGCCAATAAAAATTACGCTTGTTAAGAAACTTAAGACCTGTCTTAAGATCTTATGTACTGTGCTTCTGGAGAGGTCTCTGCTTAGAATTAAAAGGATATTTATTCAAAATTTCAATATTCAGAGTGTTTACCGGAGACTTAGCATTAGCATTCTGACTAGAACTTTCATAACGCAATTTTTATTATGACTGGCTTTAAATACAATGAATTAAATAGTGCCGGAAATGACAGACCATAAAGTTAATAAAGTTAGTGAAATTATATTCGATAAAAATATCCATGTACAGTGAAAATATTTGTTGCGTACGAGAGTGAATAAGTGGTGACCGCTGATAAGAATCCTGAACTTAATCGTTTTCTTTATTTATGGCATCGTAAATTTAGATTTCCCTATCCTTTTGATCCACTCGGCCACAACTCCTGTTTTCAAAGTGGAGCATGGAGTGGAAATCTCCCGTAAAATCTTTCGAGAATGCGATTCGATGACACTTGGAAATCCCCTAATAACTTTTACAGGCTCCCCTCTCCCCTCTCGCCCATCAATTCGGTCCAGTCGACCGGCTCTCGAAAATAGTGGATTCAATGGCTCTGAATCCATTATCCGCGGACATATTTTGCATTTTGGCGATCGCCAAAGATTCACCCCGATAATTCTGTTAATCAAACAAACGTAATTAAATTTCCCGGCTATTAGAATCTTAATTTCCGCTCCGGTTCAAATGCGCAACCTGACACACGTGTCCCCTCTGGGGCACGACCCCCGCACTCAAAAATCACGCTCGCAATCACCCAGCCGAGGCGATGCCCAACCAACACGTGCGGAAATCGTCCTCACAATGTCCAATTAGTGGTCAAAGTGGGCGGTACTTTTTCATTTGTGCCCTCGCCGCTCCCCCGCACTCGTCTATGCATCTGTCGAGAGTTTCTCTTTCGAAATTCATAAACATATCGCTATTCGATGATTAGCAGTTGTGCCATGTCATACATGGAGGTCACACGTACTTGGACCTCCGGGGCGTGCATAGACGCGGAGACAATGTGACCGCAGGGAGAAAGGGAGAGGGCGAGATGCACGACAGAGATGGAGATGGCAGTTCTTGAAAAAGCACCTTATTATGTGCCAGTCTGCGGCGAGACTTTTAAACGCTCGCTTACTAATGTGAATTTCGAGATAATTGACTGTGATAACGAGCTCGAGTCAAGGTTCAAAATCTCAGGAACATCCCGGCCTACGTCGGGTCCATGATGCTGCGCTCGTAAACGAAGGCACCGGCAGCTGCTATTCGTACGTGAGGAAGCGTTGCCATGGGGATACTTTCGCTCAAAAATATGAAATTCCTTTGCAACAAAGAAAGGGGAACGGGGAACCCAAACACGCACGTATATTTCTTTCGCATTGCCTATTTAAAACGTGACCCAACATTGTTACAAATCGAAAATAATTCCACGTTTTTAATAAGAACTCTATTGGCGCTCTGGAGAAAAACTTTTATCTTCGGTGGCCAAGTTATTTTAGCCGGTGTTTCTGGTTCATTTAAACGCATTGATTTATCTTGATTCCTTCCTCTACCAATAAGAGCTGCCTCGTACGAAAGAAATTTATAAAGGAAAATAATAAAAAATGCTCCTTTAATGAAAAGCGAAAGGTAAATAATACGAGGATAAATTAATAAATATAGGACGTGTTTTTTCATCTTGGCAAGAAAAAGTATCTTGTCGAATATGAGAATGAGAACCGGATAGGCCAACGATAAAAATAAAATAAATATATTTGTCCGTATGGCTGAAAGTACGGAGGCAATAAGAGAAGCTGAGGGAAAGGAGGTAATGAAACGATGGTAAATAATAGGAGAGAAATTCGGTTTATTAGAAGAAAGAGACAGAGAAAGCCCAACAGTTTAGGCGCATAAAGACAAAATGCGACAAAAAAACAAAGTCTACAATATAGCGGGAGAAATTTATGTTTTTGCACAAAAATAAATATCAAAGTTTTTGTTATCTATGAGAAAAAACACGATGTAAATTAATGGGTAAAGAATGTATTTGTGAAAGAGAAAGGCAATTGATGGTACGCGTTTATAGGTGTATTAAGTAGACTTGATTGATTACACTGTTAGCTATTTTATGAAAATGTTCGCAACAAAGGCAATCAATTAAAACATTAATTCCTCATTGACATTTCCTCCGTAACAGACTCATTAATTATAAACTTTAATTTTACTTTGCGAATTCACGTTGATTATAACAGTATATAATGGAATTTGTTTTCCATTGACATATTATTTTTATTGAATAAATTAACCTGCCTATAAGCATTTTCGCATCATAGTCGGTATTTTATGTCGTCGTGTAAAAACGTGCAAGGAGGGTAAAATGTAGGCGACCGCGTTTACGTGTTGCCTCAAAGTTTTCAAAATCAGAATGATTTATTTAAATTAAATAATGTCCGTAAGAATAATAGAAATATTTAAATCGGACACATCAACGTCAGAAGTAATGGACCTCCAGTTGAAGCAGCAATCATTAATAATACTTTTTTTCCTGCTCCCCACACAATTCTTCATTAATTTGAAACGAAAATGCTCCGTGGAAGAGTCGAAAATGAATTCTGAAAGAAATAATCTCTTCTAATCACTACTTAAACACACGGAGATGTATATTATAAATTGTTACTTTTCGGACAATAGTCGATTTATAATATAAAGCGAGCAGATTGACCTTAATCCGAGAAACATTATTCGTCAAAAACACCCTCGTAACTCTTTCGCCCCTTTATTAATCTCCATTTTATATGTTCAGTGAAGAAGCAAGTACTTGTCAATTTTAAAAAATTTTGGTTGATGCGAGTGTCTATATATAAAGATGGATAGAGGCAGAGAGAGAGAGAGAGAGAGAGAGAGAGAGAGAGAGAGAGAGAGAGAGAGAGAGAGTGATAGATGGGGGAGGGGGGAAGGAGGTAGCCCATACTCCAACTTACAAACACCCGTCAAAATGCCAGGCACACGCCTGTTATTCGTTTTTAACGGCCAGTGCCTGTAAAATTTCTAAGGGTGATATTTTTGCTCTTCTCGACGATGAAATATCATGGCTGAAACATCAAGAATTCAAAGTCTTCCCGTTTAAATGAATATATTCAGCGTTCGACGCAGACGAAATTTCTCTTGGCGTACCTTCTCGCTTCTTTATTGTGCGAAAGCACCGTGCTAAAAGAAAAATATCTATTAATTGAAGCACCGAATGGAGTGCGTAAAGCCAAGAGAATGAGAGACAGAGAGAGAGAAATGGGGAAAGAGAGAGAGGAGGGAGGGAGGCAATGGTTGGGTGGGTGGGTGAGAGGGAGGGGGAAAGAGCGATAAAGAATGCACGAGAGCGAGCGCGAGGGTAGATTGCAATATGGCCATGCTCGAGTAAATAACATTGTGGATGGAATCGGCAGACGCTTTCCCTCCTTCTCCCTCGCTTTATCTGTCCTCCTTTCACTCTCTGAAGAATCCAGCGGAGCGCGTGGGCGCTGATTGGATATTACCGTGATTTTCAGTGTTCGCCCGGCCGACGACACGAAAATTACGATAACGAGAACAACGACGTATCGGTTTTGCGCGCGGCCGCCCCCGCATTCGCCGCGATTATACGGCTCGTTTTCTCGGGCCCGAGCCCGCTTACTCGTTAAAGAGATCATCATTACCCGCGCAGCATCCCTACGAGTTTTCAGCATTTTTAAGATTTTCAACAGCACTTTTGTCCAGATTACCGGGCTCCCCACTCCATCCGTACTCTTTTCTTTTTTCTTTTTTCTTTTTTCTTTTTTCTTTTTATGGGCAGATGAAGTAGCACGAATAGAAGTCCGATTTAATAGACCGAGGGATTGTTTGCAAATATAATTGAATCGATCGATTCCTTGATCAAAACATATTTTCATATCGATTCGAGCACCGATATTTTTATTTTTGTCTTTTTGTTTTTTGCTTTTTGTTTTTTTGTTTTTTATTTCCCCGAGGATAAATGTTGCTCCCGTTGCGGATGCCGTGTCCTTTTTACGAGAGCTTTTTTACAGAAATATTCAAAAAGAATTTTTTATATCTGCATTTTTAAATAATGAGAAAAACTAAATTTTATCTTTTTTCCCCGGAGAGCGTACGGTAATATTTTTATAACGTCAATAACTATAGTTACATCAATATTTTATATGAATTTTGTATTAACCCATAAACAAATGTACGAGCACGCGCATATAAAAGTTACGTTTTTCAAATGAATATTTTTTTTTGTTCTTTTTTTAAATATCCTCAGATTTATTAGTCACGTGATTGAGTCGTAGTGCTTGATGCGTTCGATACTTTTATTTTAATCAGTCGTAAATAACTGCAGGTTTTGCGTATGAAAAAATTCAGTGAAAGGTAAACGTCATTACTTATATTTCGTTGACATCGTCCTCTCACGCCTTGACTTTTATGTGAGCTTTAAACAGATTTGTTTTCTTTAACCTAGAAAATAATATTATTTTAGGTCTGGATAATAATACTGCAGAAAAAAAAAATCTCCCCCAACAGTCAGAGATTTGATGGATTAGAAATAATTTTTGACATAATAGCCAAACGGCTAAAAAAAAATGTTACACCTCGCAGAATGATGTATATTTTTAAACTTTAAGCAACATAATAATTTTAATCGTGTAAATAATTCTTTTATCTGTATCAAAAGTTTGTTAAATAATTGTTAATAATCGCCTGTGTTTACTTTACAAATACAAGTTGAATATTTATAGTTTGAATGACTCTTACAAATGTAAAACTTTATAAAAAAAAAATCGATATAACTCTTTTATAAAGCAACATTTATAAAGACTCACTTTCTATTGAATTTTCACAATACTTATCAGACATTATTATGAATAAATTGAAGTTATAAAAATGATAAAATGATAATTCTGACCAGTCAGCATTACATATACTAAATATCAAAAAAACAGTAACCAATAAATGGAAACTTTTATTATTTTGAATATCTTCATTTGATACATCGCAATTATTATGAAAATATATATCATTTATCTTACAGAATAACTCGTCTTGATTACGTACTGAAAATAAAGTGACTTAATAGCAAGTAAGAAATAAATTTTATCTCGCGTAGCTGACATAATAATAATCTTTTATACTGGGCGATATACCACACGGTCATAACCCAAACTGATTAAATTTATAAAAATATATCGCCAGTGAACTGATTATTATATTCTCGACAATTACTTGTCAGTTTTTTAATAACCATAGATAAATTAAATTAGGTGTAATTGGCATAATAAAAAAGTAAACAATTACTTTTATTCGAATGACTGAAATATGCTTCTTTTTATGGCCCAAAATAACATTTTACAAAAATTTTAAATAGTTTATAATAATCAAGGTATAACCTATCATTAAAAAGAAAGGCTTTAGTGACTTATTTAAATTTGTAGGGTAAAATTATACATTAATAACCTAATTGTGGAGTATTTACAGAATTGCAGTGTACGGTAATGTTCGTAAATAATGACTAATTTTCCAGCTAGAAATGGAAAATAATTCAAGGCAATATATGTTAATAAATAAACGAAAATAAAAAAACAAAAATCCATAATTTTAAAAAATGCAAACCAATATAATATTTTATTTATATTTTAATATAATATTTCACTAATTTTAATTATTCATAATCTATGGATTAGTGGAATAACGAAATACAATATTTGTTAATATAATTTTAAATGAATTATTTTCCTTATGTCAGAGCATTTCAATTAAATCGTAAAGTATTAAAAGTTTCATCAAAACAAGAATTTCATTTACAGAAACGATTTATAAATCTTTTAGCTATAAACATACACTTAAATAAAGTAATAGTCGACCAAAAATGTCCATCGAAACTTAACAGCCCCATAATTGAACCTCATAAAAAATCCAAACGACGTATTAAATCTTAGATTGGATCGCGGGTCATACAGAATTAAAAAATACAAAAATTATTCATTATCGGAGGGCTTTAAAACTTTCTTTTTGACCTACAACACTTTCTCTCAATTCGAGCGTTAAGGCTCAGCGGAGCAAAAAGCAAAAAGGGGTGCCCGATGTATTCCTTTGTTTCTTTTTAATTATTCAAGTGCAGTAAATAAGTAAAGTACAAAATAACAGGGTAGACATCGGCGCATGTTCCCCGAAGTAAAATAAACTTTTGCCCTGTAAATTCGTCACGGGTTTAAATCGAAAAGACAGCCATTCCGGGGATTCCAAGCCCCTCATCTGCTTGGCTGCAGCACCACTGCAATGCCTCCCAGCCTCCAAAATAATTCCCAGCTTATCGTTAAAAGTTCCGGCCGTGAAGGGCCGCTCCCGACCGCGAGTATATTAAGTAGAAAAACTCGGCTCGTAAACGCGAGTTCGAGGGCCTCTCGGCGCTTACGGCGGCGCGATAACGAGGGGCCCGGGGAGGTCGCGCGGCCTCGTAAAAGCGGCGTCGGGGAGAGGATCACCGCAGGAAGTGCGTCGGGCGCCCGGGTGCGGGGCTACCGCCTCCTCAATGTCCGGTATTGTGCGTCCCGAGCGGGTGATTTGTGGTCGGCCGGGCACTTGGTCCCGAGATGCGCTCCGCTGCCAGGCCACAAGGACGCTTTTCACCCCCGACGTCTGTCGATGGGAATCTCGCTAATTTTGCGCTCGAAATCGGTGATTTATGCGAGTGGCCGCTCCGAGCGATTCGCGATATGAGAAACCGTGTGCACTTGGCCGTTCCCTTAACTTTAACAGCCATTATGAAAGCTACTTTATTTATTCTTCCACTTCCCTACTTTCAAAAAATGTAATTGATTGTTGCATTGACAAGGACAACCTGCCTCTGGAATCGTGACCATTAGTTATCATTGTAATTGCTGACAAATTCAACAGTCCCATTAATTAATAACCATAGTGTACCCACCGCACAAAACCTGGGAATTCATATTTTTACAACTTACAATTATTTCCATATCGCATTAATTGCTTTGAGATTTATTGCAATAATATCCCGTGCTTTTCCAACTCCGGACTCTGCATTATTGGTTCCAAGTGCAATATATTTGTAATTTTAAATGCGCGTACTCACTGTTTCACAATATACTTGCATTTGTTTCGCTGAGTCTCGAGTCGAGCCCCAGAGAAAACTCAGAAACTCCAAAGAACTCTTTGAAATATTGCATAAATAATCTAGATACTTTGTTAATGCCTCGCGGGGAGATCTTGAGCCCACCAAACTCTTTTTCTCAAAATTCTCACTCGTACAAATGAAAATTCATAGCAAAGAACATCCGGCAATGTAAAATCAAATATAACTATTCATTCTGTTTACAGAACAATAGTTACGTGAATAAAGAGGCGCAATGATTTATGCGTGCGACTGTAATTAATAAATCTTACTTTACTTTGTAGACTCTTGGAAATTTGTGCTCGCAATCAAAACTCAAATAAAAATGTCTCAACATTTTACACGTGTCGCATTAATACATATGGCTTTCCCGCCTCCTGACACAAACAGAAACACAAGAACGTTTTAGTCGCTCCATTTCCGAACTCTTTCCACTGATCTTTACCTTTTACAACAACCGACCCGAAGGACATCCTTGCCAATGCGATTGAAGAATCGACTCGTAATATCTAATCTTCTGAGAATTAGCACATAATACGCTGTAATTGCAGTTGGAGTACTTTTCGGGCATAATAAAGCTCAACTCGTTTCGTTTAACCAATAGTTTAATTGGCACAAGAAAGTATTTTTCTTTTTACGGCTTAGTCGGTTCAGCCATTCGAGTGCGTTTATGGGTACAGATAGAAGAAGGTACTTTGTATTCTTGTCTATCCTCCCTTCCCTCACCCTCAGCCACCATCTTTTTTCTCTCCTTGTGCCTGTAGATTTTTTCCGTCCCACGAATCCGCCGCGGGCCGCAACAGCAGCACCACCAGACGCAGTAAATTACAACGTAGACGAGAGAACGAGTGAGAGAGAGAGTGAGAGAGAGAGAGAGAGAGAGAGGGAGAGACTGAGCGAGAGAGAGAGAGAGAGAAAGCGAGGGGCTTAAGGCCGGAAGGACGCAACTGCTAGAACGCTTGAACCTCCGATATGATTAGATTTTCCTCTTTGGCACGCGGTGGTTAGAAGCGGTAAGCCTCGCTCGTTTTACACACATACAAAAGCAGCCAGACAGAAACGCGTCGGAGTATTATTCCTTCTCTCCTGGGAGATTTACCAACGGGGGTGGAAGTGAACCGGTTCTTCTGCCTCCCCCCGCCCGGCGAGCAACCCCATTTTTACTCGAAATCACAGGTAGGTCGATTAGCAGGGAAGGAGTTGGGGTGCGATCGGACAAGGGGTGCAAATCTTGGATACCTCTCCCGCGAATTTGCATGACAAAACGCCCGAGAGTGAGAATCGCCGCTTCCACAGCCTCCCAATCAATGAACTCGATTCCTTTTATTTATTTACAAACGCATATGCGTGTACGCGTGCGTGAGCCAAGGGTTAGGACGCCCATCCAGCGCATTATTGCCCGATGCTAATGCGGACTTTTATTCATGCGAGCTTAATGAGAGATGCGAGTGCACGCGTACGAGGACTGCACTTGTGTACACACACACACGCTCGCAATCGCGAAAACCGCTCGTATGCGGAGCTCCGGATCGCTTTTGCGTTATGAATGTTTTGTCTGTTCTCGATGCGAACCGATAGCCATTGTACAACTTCTCCCCTCAATTTTTTCGCGCTGCGAATGACAGCCCTGATAATGTGCCTCTCTCTTTGTTCCAGGTGAGTCCAGGGGCTTTTCCCGAATCGACGAGCTACTCCAGGATGATCCGGGCGACGGCGGAGGTGCTCGCGAGTGCCCGACACTCATTATTCAGAAAAAGCTATTGCAAAATCATCCGAGTTAGCGGGGCCGCCACGATAAATAACTGTCCGCTTAAAAACGTATTTGAACAAAGCGAGTCGGATAAATTATTTCCTCGTGCAAAATCCATTAACGAGCGGCTAAAGAAAAGTTTCGAGCCGTCAAGCTGATCGGACGCGATAATTTTTGCAGCTGCTACCTTCCCGCAAAAATCTTGAGACAAATATCTATTTATCAGCATTTTCACGACAATTACCGTGAACTCTGCGAAAAACCACAATCGTTTCATAAGAAGTTCGTACTTATAGGCCCTTGGAAGAAAAAGTGCTCGGGAAAAAAAAGTAAGCGTTCCGGGTAGTAGAGGAAGAACAAAAGGCCGTCTTTCATTTTAACATATTATTTTTTAAAATTTTAAGGAGAAACGTGAAAGTCTCAACATCTCATTCGGCTGCGGGAGAAGCTCAAAAATGTTTTAACGTAATTTCCAAACTTTTCTCCCCCAAAAAGCATAAAATTATTTAAATTTATAATATTTGAAAGTTGGGCAAATTTTTAAGTTTGAATAATGCCTCGCGCATTGTATACCTCGTACGATAAATAATTTTAGAACTTAATAAAAAATGTGCGCATACATTATTTATTATTATGCATCTATTGTTCCTTAATGCCAGGTTGTACGATTTCATATATCTTGTAAATAAAGATACTTTCTCGCATGACAGCTTCGCGAAACTTTTATCCCCTTTCTCGCGCGCAATATGCCTTATCTAACGGCGAATCCAGACTTTTAACCGTTTTTCCCCGATATCGTTTCATCCGTTCGATTTCTCGGGGATCCGACCCCGCCCTGACCTTCGAAAGGGAAATCGCACAAATATCGCCGAGTCGGAGGAGTTTACAGGTAATCGGCTCGCGCTGGGGGAAGAGAACCGAGGGGAATGCGAGTCTCAGGTGAACTCGAAAATCCGGTCCGCGGCTTTTTTCCCCAGACTGCCGACGCGAAATATGCGTGCCGACTTCGATTGAAGATGAGCTCCGAGAGAAGATTCGTCGGCGTTTATTTAACAAAGGGATGCACTCACGCACACACGCACACACGCGCATGCACGGAGAGTATCTTCGAGTCGTTTTTCAAAAACAATTTCATACTGTAAATTATGCCCACGTGCGCGCTTATTTATATGGCGCGGACCGATAAAACTTCCACTTTTATAACGGCGGCGGGCTTTCTACTTAATTAAAATCTGCAGAAAATGTTGTTCTCGTTTCGTCGTTTTCACGCGAGTCGCCGATTTTTTTATTTTAATCTTGTCGTCATTTTTGCGAAATATTGAAACCTGAAACGGATGGGCATTCGAGTTATTCGTCAAGAAGATGGTGTTTATTTTTGGGACAAATGAAAAGCTCCGAGTTAATGCGGACTTATAATTCTCGTTTGCAACTGCAATCCTTTTAGCATTAAAGATGAATCAATATAAAGATGATAATATAATAGATATGCAGGACTTGTGATTAACTTAAATTTACGACCAACAATTAATTATGCGGTACAATCGTTAAATCTAATTTAAGAGGTAAAGATACCCAGAGCTTAACTATGTCAAGATTTTAAGACGTTCGCTTCATTTTCATACATTTATTTTTACTAACCGGTCTCATTTTTAATTTCGAGCAATTTAGATCATTATTGTATTTAAAAAGGTCTAAACGATAATGAGACCTACAACTTTTATACTTCAAATTTTTTATCAAGCACCCTATCGCAGATATACTACAATAATTTTAATAAAATCAAGCACAACAAATTTTAATTATCCAACCTTTTCTTAATCGTAGATTCAAGATATAACAAGAAAAAACAGCAAATAAATATCACTTTATTTACTGATTCATATAGATACCCATAAGTTTTTAAAAAGAAAGAGATTCATTAAATTACGGAGATTGTGCTGAAGAATAAATGTAGAAAGTTTGGAATACGTCAGCAAAAATGTGATGAACGAAAAGCATTTAATACTTCTAGCACTCATTTTCAAGATAAAATAAGTTAAAGATTTCCATGTAATATATTATAAATTATATGAAACTTCTCAAAGACAAACTGCGAACAATTTGTAAAAATAAATCTTCAAAGTTAATAAATTAAGTTGTACTCGTTGAATTCGGGTACAAAAGAATTAAAAATACATTTTATAATCTTTTTGTTACATGACTTAAAATATCTATGCAATTCAAAAAATATAAAATGAGTTATAATGTTTTAAATTATATTCACGTTTCAAAATCGAATATTTTTTTGAATATTCATCGAATTAATGCATTGCAATAATTAACTGACTATATTAAAAAAAAAGAAAAAAAAAAGAAACCGCTTATTAACATGTTGGTGAATATTTCCTTGTACCTTACCGAATTAATTTATCAGAAAATATAGTATTTTTTTTTTTAATTTTAAGAATGATACATTATTTAATACTGACAGCTATAGCCGAAAAGATACAAAGTTTCGTAGTTCATTTCAATTAATTTCCCTCCCGTAAAGAATTTTCTATTTCCCGTATACCGTGTAGGCTTTACCCCTATAAATTTACCCTTAATAAACCCTGGACTTCTCCCTTTCCAAGCAACTCTTAAAAAGCTGTGGTGGAGCTGATATTTCTTTAAAAAAAAATTGATCACCCGAAACAAGATTCCACGACAACTTTATCAAATATGCTCATCGCACTTTTTCACAGCGCAGCGCATCTCCTCGGAACTTTTGAAAAAGGGCATCTAATGAGAATAAAAAATTTCATTTTATTTTTAGTACCAAAATTAATTAAATTAAGTTCAGCTGACATAACATATCTCTGGGTCTCCGTCACAGATTTTTTTTCCCTCATTGCAATGTATCATTAAAATTTAAATTTTTATTTCTGTAAACTAGAGGTATAAAATACAAGCATAAGAGTTATAATTTTTATACCCGATGAAAAATGTCGCCATAAAAACTTTCTCGAATTACCAGTATTACTGCCGATTGAGTTGTCGTATTTTATTATAAGAGTAAGTCTACTGATAAGGGAAACCGATATCGCACGGTCAAACTATTTTTATCGGCTCCATCGGAGAAACTCTTTAACGATAATTATATCCCAATAAGCTAACCCTCAGCGACAGCTCGCAAATCTAATAAGCCCAAGGGAAAAACGAAGGGAATTGCGCGCGAAACTTAAAGGCGCGTGCCAACTCGGTAAAATTATCGTCACGCAATAATTAAACGCTCGTTCTGGCCCTTTTTCTTTCCTCCCGACCGCCCTATCGCTCACCTTTACCTTTACCTTTACCTTTACCTTTGCCTTTACCTGTGCCTCATTACTCCTGCAGTCTCCACGAGGACAGGAGGTAGGGCGAGTGAGTGAGAGGGCGGGGGGGGGGGAAGGCCGAGCAAGAGTCTTTGTACAGTTTGGTCAGTCGTAAATATCGATTCCCCGTCGTGTGGTCATGTGCAAAAAGGAAAAACAGCTTCTCGGTACGGAGTCCGCGTCGCGAATTTCGCGGCACTTCAAACTCGCCTCCAGCGGATGTGCAGACACACAGACGTACCCACACGCAGGTGCGCCCGCCCTGAGCAGGGGAAGGATAAGGGCAGGCGCGGAGGGGTCGGGGGAGGGGGAGGGGGGAGAGCGGAAACCTTCGGTTAACCCGCGCGAATAACCCGAAAGAATCTCGAGACTGTGTACACTTTGGCTCGCGAGCGGACGAAGGGGCACACCGACCTTTTCCCCCTGACCCTTCGCCCTTTGCCCTACGGTCTCTCACCGACTCTTTCTCGGCCATCGCAGTCTCGCCATAGTGACCAGATAAATAAATTATTCCGTATCCGCATTATACACCTTATTAGGTCATATTTTTTTCTTCGCTTTAACACCCAAATGCGCTCGGAACTCCCATGCAGAACTTAACTTTTCAACTGCTGCTATCATCCTAGTAATTAATTAGAATCACTGGTACATAAAGTCCCCGGGCTTTTAAAATCTTCGCAAGCCATTAAGTTTTAAAGAATTTCTAATGTTCATTATAGCAGACTTTGGCGAATTATTGCACTCATGCGAAATTCGCTTGTTAAGTGACTGCGCGTTCCAACCTCACCCTACAATATTTCAACTTGAGACTCTATAAGTGAAGTTCTATTTTTACAAATTATCTGATTTGCTGAATTTATGCATACTCTTTGCATGTTTTTTGTTTTAGTAAGCTAATTAAGAATCAAATATGCTATTATCCAATAAAGGATTCTGATATGAATTCAAAACGATATAAATAAATTGAAGAACTGTTCTTTTTTTTTTAAAAAAAAAAAAAAGATACCCGGATAATAAAGAAGCTTATTTTTAATTCTGAAATGATATTTTTAATGTAATTTTTATAGAAATTGGGAATGGTAAAAATTTGTGTAAAAGATTGAAATTTCAGTCAGAAAAATTTGTTCATTCGTACCAATTTAGCTAAATATGCATTCGATATTTCATTATAAAATCAAATTCTAAAAATCGAATATTTTCAATAAATTTATTCATGGAATAGACATTGAATGAAGAAAACATAATTTAAAATTTGATTAATTAAACAATTATGTAAGGTAGTTCAAAATTTAGGGAAACAAGATATTAGTACCTTTATCTAAAGTATATCACTACATTACAAAGGATTAATTGAATTGTGGTCCTTTGATATTACAGTCTTTCACAAATGGATCTTGCCGACTGCTTCTGACAGTTTTTACATGTAAAGTAAATTTCTCAAAATATCAATGTTAATATGATAATGAACAATTATTGGTAAAACATCTAAATTTTATTAGAACATTTTTAAAAAATTAATATAATTGATTTTTATTTCAATAGTTATAATTTTGTTACAAATTTTAATGAATTTTTCTACTATATACAATTATAATTTAAATATAAGATAAAAAATAATTGTATTAAAAAAATTTTACAATGCGAAGATTTACTAATTTTTAAATAAATAAAAATATATTGTATAAAATGACTATACAATATTATCTCAAAAATCTTTAATTAAACGTCAACTATTGAATCATAAATCAACTATACTTTATATCATAATATTATTTAAAAGAAATTTGGATTATAAATTTTATAAAGACATTATAAATTTTTTTTTCATATTTTTATATGATATTTTTGAAATTTAAAATTAAAAATTTTTTTATAAAATAATTTTGACGAACTTTATACGTTTAATCAACAATACCCTCTATTTATCCTCGTTAAATCCAACAGAAATAATTCATTTAATTCATTTAATTAAAAACTTCATGACACCTTTTAAAAAGTAATAGAGTAAAAACTATGTTTTTTACACATTAATTAAATATTATTTTTAAACTATAGAAAGTTTATTTACATTGTGATATATCAATCATTTTTTTTTTATTTTTTTATATATATATTCATTTCATTTCATTCTGGCTCATTCCATCTTTTATTCAAAATTTCCCATTTTTATTCCGGAGCGTATACAAATAATAAATTATAGATTTTTAGATTTTTATGATGGTGGAACAACATTAATTCTAATTTTAGCAAAGTACGCACATGAATGAAGTACGAAATATGAAATAATTATAAAAATTAATGTATCGGTATGAAAAGCAATACGAATCTAAAAAAAGATAGAAAGTTCGCATTGATGAATACATGGGTTATAAAACCACGCAATTATTCGAAGCAAATAAAATATTCCCGACTGTATTTTGTATGAAATACTAGTAGTCTTTTAAAAAACATTCGATTCCTTTTCCAATAGCAATATCTTTCAGCTCTCATTTAATTCTCTCGCCCGTCTTCCTTTCTTATTTACAATCTTTGTCGCTCGTCTTTTTCATCCGGCAGATCTCTCCCTCTTTTTCTCTGTATCTCTTACTCTTTACTTCCCCATTTTCAACCCCCATTTTCGGCGGCGTCATCGTCATCTCGAGGGAAAACAAGAGTCGAGAGAATCAAACCCACGAGCGCTAAAAGCCGAGGCGATCCTTCGCGATATGACAACAGACGGGGATGGAAACAGAAATAGGAAAATAAAATGAGGACTAAAAAGAGCCGAGTCCTGGGGTGAGGGAAGGACAGAGAGAAAAGAAAAGAAATAATAAGCCAATATTGGTATATCCGTGCACGCGTACGTGTGCACCAGAAAGAAATAACGCGAGCCGAGGAACTTTGGTGGTATTGGGGAGAAAAGGGCGACGCTTTATGAAAGTAAAGACCCGGCTAAGGATGAAAAAGGGGATTGCGTGCTTGTGCAGTCGAAAACGCCGTCGCCGTTTCGTACGGCGCATCCGAACGTAATGCATGTTCGCATTTGCACGCGAGAGGCATCCGGAGACACACACACACACGTGTGCTTTTGTGGTGCATCCGAAGGGTTGGAGGAGAGCCGAAGGAAAGGGGATCGACCGGAGCGGATGCTGCGGCAGCTCTACCTGGACCACCATCCGTTCCTTTCCCGCTAGCCCTTTTTCGATCCCTCTGCCCTCTTATCTTTGGCTGCTCAAGTTTGTTTCTCGGTCTCGATACTCTGTTGTGCTCGCAGTTCACTGCAAATTCCCACACACCCGCAGCACAATATGTGGAACCGCCCCTCTCTCCCCTCACCCCCCGCGACCTTATCACGCTCTTCACCGGCAAAAGTGAGAGAGAGAGAGAGAGAAGACTCTTTCGATCTTCTCACGTCAGCCGCGTCTCGCTACGTTGGCATACAGCCGCGCTGGTCCATGAACCGGGAGTTAGTGCCCATTGGAGGTAATGGCAAGAGTGTTTGTGTAGTGGGCCGCGCGCGTGTGTGTGCGCGCGCGCGAAACTGCGGAATACAAGCGGCACGAGCATCTCTTTTCTCGCCCGAAAGAGCTTTTCTCGCTCGGTGATATGACCCGGGGGCAAAGACCAATAGTGGATAACGAATGCAAAATGTGTATGGGGGGAAGGGTCGCAGCATATTCGAAATGAAAAAAACAAAGGGCCGAGAGAGGATATGGACAGTGGAAAAAAAGTAATGCCCATGACGGTATGATAATGAAAGAGAGAGAGAGAGAGAGAGAGAGTAAGATGAGGATGGAAAGTTTAAATAGGAAGGATTCCGCGTTACCCTTTCCACCGCAAACTCGTTGGTGCGAAAATTTTGTGCCAGCATGAGCGAAAATACTGCCGACGTGCATTGGGGAAACCATTTACCTTGATTGGAGTGAACTTGGACCATTTAGGACCCGGAATTCGTTGGCGATGGGGGAATGCGACAATAACTTTTCTCACTGATGGTTACCTTTTCATGCTCCAAGGTTTTGTTTAACTTTCTCCGAGTGATGAATGTTTATTTTACGCTTAAAATTATCAAATTCTAATAAACTTGGCACCTTGCTCGTGTAAAAATGATTCATCCGAATTCGTATTGGGACGTAAGAGTCGGTTTGCCAGAGTCTCTAAGGTCGAGGATTCGATAAAGTGCGGAAAAATATTTTCGTGGAATAATTTTCGGTGTGACGACACAATATTAATGGCTTTGAAAGAGACCGACCGCTTACGACTGCATACTTTCAACCATTTTTAGGGCTAAAAATACTTTATGTAATTGAGGTTGCGTGCTATTTGGCAGCATGGCAAATTCATGACAAATGATTGTTTATACTGCCGACTCGTTTACAAAATGTGTATACTCCGTGTCTAATTTCCATTATTTCAAAGAGAGCCAATGTAATTAAACAAATAACGCGACATGCACTTTTATCAACGGGAAAAATATTTAATATTTGTCTGCAGTTGAAAGCGCGTGAATTAATCACGCGAATCGAAGAAGTTCAATCTATGTAAAGTGCTTATATCATACATACATTTTACAGTGGCGGTAAAGCATTCGCAAACACGACATTATGATTTATTTGTAAAACGAGAATTAAAACTGTAACATTGGTAACAATAAGTGCATTAGCTCGCCGTGCAATTTATCTTATATCAGGAATTCTATTTTAAATTTTAAACACGATAGAGTTAATAGATAAAATCAATTTCAAATGAATGTTGCTTGAAAAACGAGCTGCTATTAAAGATGTAAATAACATTGTGGAAACATGTATTTGCATTTTTTATAAGTAGCTACTTCAAACATTATTTATTAAAACGTATAATTTTAAATGTACAGACCAAGTTAATTCGATGAATTTCGGTTACGGTATTAAATCAGAATTTCAATTGGTCATTATTAGCATATTATAAAATTTCGAAAAGAAAATTATATAAAAGATAAAAATCAAGTAAAAAGTAATGGAATGGAGAACGTTCTACACAATAAAAAAATGCGATTAAAACAAACGCATTTTAAATGAAAAATGGAATTAAAGACTTATTATATCTGGATTTCTAGTAAAATAAAATACGAGTAAATATATTATAGTGGTGAGTGAAAAGGAAAAATAAGTCAAAGGCAGTGTCATAATGAGAGAACACGCGACGTAAAAAGTCAGGAAAAAATGAAGTTAAAAAGTAAAGAGGAGAAAAGATGAGTCAGGAATGTAGGAAAAAAGTTAGTGGAGAGAACGAGGAACAAGGAAAAAGTCAAGAGACCTAGAAAAAAATGTAATAAGGAGCAGAGGCTGAGAAAGAAAGAAAGAACAACACTTCAAAGAGGAAAAAGTGAGACAGGAACAATCCGAACAAGAGTACGACTATAAGAAGGAGAAACGCTCCTCTCCCTCTCCCTCTCCCTCTCCCTCCCTCTCTTTCTCACGCACACTCTCTCCCTCTCTCTGTCCCACTATTTGTTTCTGAGATTCTATTCCTCTTACTTCATTCCCTTTCATTCAAACCACCCCCTCCGTACAGCAGAAAGCTTAAAGGGGCACTCGCAGGATAGTTCGCGCGCCACTGGAACTTGTTAGGTGATTTTTCACTTTTCTTTGTGGTTGGTATCCCCGTGGCCCGTCGCTATCCTTTTTGCTCTTGGACTTACTTCCGTTTCCCTTTCGCGTTAGTCTCCTCTGGCGTTTTTTACGCAGTGGTGGACTTTTTGTGCGGTTTTTTCCACGCATGGGCGAATAGCACCGCAGCGATGATGTCGCAATCTTTTCATCGGGTTGTTCTCGGTTACAAATGACCGGCGCCATCTTTACCAGAAAAAAGGGGACGAGCAAGAGAAATAGAGTCGGAAAGAGAGAGAGAGAGAGAGAGAGTAAGATGTTGGACAGACACTACAAACTCCATGATTGATATTAATGACTTCGATTGACGCGTAATTGTCTTTAAATTAAGGAACGCGAAATTTAAATAAGTGCGTGCGTGTAGCCAACTGGGATTTATTCCGTCTTAATTGGTCGTTTATAATTATGCTTGACATTTTTTTTACCCACTTTGGAAAAAATAGCAGGAATTTGTAATTACCTATCGACTATTCATCATTAAAATCGAGGATTCTTTTTTCACTTTTCAGTAGCAAGATAATCAATAATAATTATAAACCGAATAAAATTATGAATCAACCATTTTTCAACACTTCGATATCATAAAAACTTTTCATTTTTCTAAATATTATTACTATAAAATCTTATATTTCCAGAATAAATCAATCACATTCAAATATTATCTATTGTTATCTCTTAAGAAATCTACATGAGTAACGTACGCAATTAACATTCATTTGCATTTAATATATTGAATAATATTTCCATAACAAAAAAAAATTTGAAATTTGTATAACATTTATTTTATGATCATTCCATTTCACAATATTCGTTATTAATTTTGCAAAAAAAACGCTAAAAAAAAAAATCAAAATAATTGCTTATATTGCTATATTAATATTTATATTTTATGTACATATGTATGAGTTAAAAAAATATTTTATGTATCCAATTATACATAAATTTTGAATAATATATAATGTAAGTATTTTATATATCATCGATAAATTCATTTATGATTTACATTATTCAATTCTTCAATTTAAATAGTTAAATGTTTATTGAATCATTGAAACGGACAAAATTCTCGCTTACTCCAAACCAATTTAATTGAAACAAGATTAAATCATATACTAATTAATGCACAATAAATAATTATTACTCCATTTATGCAGTTATTTTAATGTATTTGTTATATAATCTTAAGAATAAAATTTATTTTAATTTTTACCGCACATCAATTATTATGCTATTTCATAAATTACATTTTTCAATTAAACAGAATTTGGTTAAAATTGAATGCATTAATCAATAATTAAATATTAAAATTTTCAAATAAAAAATTTTTTTTATTTCTTAAGTATTATATATTATATATTATTCAACTTTATTACGTACATATATACTTAATATTAATAGAAAATGAAACTGTCACATCAGCTTTTAGAGAAAAAATGTCAAATTAAATAAAAATATTATTTTTAAAGTAATAGTAATTTTATAAAATGAAAATATACATTTTTATAAGTTAATCAATTCACCTTGAATTTTAATCGAAAATGCAAAAATACAATTGATTAGTATTTGTAAAAATTTTGATGAATAAATCATAAAATGTTGAATAAAATTCTCTATAATCAATGGTATAAAATCATAATTACAATTGCATTTATTTTAAAAATATTTCTAAGATTACTTTATTTACTAAAGTAATTTAGATTAACTTATTTTTAAAAATATTGAATTTATGATTTTGATTAAATTAAAAAATAGGCCATTACATTATTTTCATAAATAATTTCTATTAACTAGAATTTTATATTAAAAGCATTTATAATAATTAATAAAAATCATTCTATTTTACTAACATATTTTTATAGCTAATGTATCAAAAATAGTAGTAAAACTCGTTATATTAATAAAATCGATATCTTTAGAGTTGTCTCTCAAAACTGTACCTAATTACGATTGTTTTTTAAAAATAAAAAACTAAAACTTCTCTGAATATTCTGAAATGTTTTTTAAAAAAACCACTCAAAAGATCCTTTTTCATGATTTTATTTATTTTAAAGCAAAAAAGTTATTGAAATATTTTTACTAACGAATAGATGAAAAAGAAATATTTTTTAAAATATAATGACATTTTAAAAATTCGATATTAATAATCAAATACGCATTATTAATATTACTTCAAACATTATTAATATTAACTTAAATATGAAAAACTGGTATGTTTTTGATTATCATTTTTATTTAATTAATAATACATTAATAATATAATTTGTAATATTAATTTATTTTCAATTAAATATAAAGATTAACATTTTTAGTATATCAATCATAAAATATTAAAGTATAAATAAATGTAATTATAATTTATCATATTAGTTATAGCCTTATCGATCTATATACTATGACTCTAAATGGAAATTATATTATGTTTATTATAATTTTGTTTCTCTATTATTTTCTCTTTATTATTTATGAACGAGATATTGTTTGTATAATATTAAAACTGATTGTTTGTTATGTTTAAACAATGTAACTACTATTCAATTATTTTATCAATATTATAACAAAGCATAAAGAAAAAGTAAATGCTCTTTAATATTTCTATAAATATTCAAAATTGCTTTCCATTGGTTACTTTTATAAATTATTAAATAATGTTGATAATTTAAAATAAAATTAAGTGATGATATATTATTGATTTTTACGTTAATTTCATTAATTTTGTCTATTAAAAATATTATCGATAATAACTTATTCGTTATCAAATTAAAGATATTTATGAGATACTTGATACACTACTAACTTGATTACAATACCAATTATATAATATTGATTTAATTACATAATTGAAATTAGTTCAATATTTTAAACAAAATAAATAAATTTTTAAAAACTAATTTTAACAAAGAATCTAAATTTAAATATTCAATTTACATGATTTTGCTTTTACAAATAATTGATTACAAACAAAAGTAAACACTTACTTAAATATTAAAAAGATAATAATGCTACGTATTAATTATATATATATTTTAATATTTACATATAAATAACTATAGTTCATAGAACAATTTCATGTTAATAAAATTATGTGTATAAATCATGAATAAAAATGAAATATGAATATTACTTATAAATGTAATAAGTATTTGTTAGAGTTTGATACAATAATGAAAAATACATTTATTGTATTAAATATTCAATAAATTGAAAATAGAAAAATAAAATTTATACATGTTTCAGAGTTTCTTTATAATAGAAACTATAGTTTTTGTTTTTTTCTAATTTTGTTGAATAAGTTTATACTTTATACTGTATCATTGTTTAAACAATTATTCTCCTTTTATAATTTTTTAAAATCATGATACACAATATCTCGTTTATTTATTATTAATAAAATTCTAATATATTGTTAATTTAATTATATTAAATTAATCAATAATCGTATTTTTATCATTCACATGATAAATAAAATTCATTAAAATTTATAATATTAGATCATGGCTATATTTCTTAATATTATATTAATTGATTTGTTACACATTTTGTTACATGATTTATCCGGCATTAATCTTGCATACTAATTAAAAAAGGAATTTGATTTTTATTTCTTTATTGCCCATCTATATTTGAACATAAGGCATAAATTCTTTGTATTATAAATAAAGATGAGCTGCCTATATTTAAAAATGCATGCTAATGTGAATGAAATGTATTTAAAGAATATCATATTTTTGGTTTTTTCAAAAGTTAAAGTAGATATGAATGTAAAAAGTTTAAAGTGGATATGATATATATACTTCAGCATAGGCTAATTTTAATTATAAATTTTTAGACGCTTAAGTCATAAATTTAAACTTGTACACTGAAAACTTTACTTTCGTAACTGATGATAATCTGAAAATATCTCAATAATCAGTACACTTAATCAATAAAAATTTATAATTCTCTCCTTATATGTGAAAAGGTTGTATCTAATAATGCTTTTATTCAAAGATTTTAATTTATTGATAAAATTCTTTTGATTTTTAATGAAAAAATTCATCCTATTAACGTTTAATTTATTGGATTAAAAAATATAAGTGATATTTTTAAACGTAAATAATTATTATAATAATATTTTTAGATACAATTTATGATATTGGAGTAAATAAGGTTAAAGTGACTTCAAATTTATACCGATAATAAATATGATTCAAGTTCATAACTGTTCATTCACTGTTTAAACTCTTAAAGGTTTGTTTATAAATTTTGTTTTAATAGCTTTAAAGACGGTTACGCTTTGGGAAAAAATCCTCGTCGATATCCAGGAGCGGTGTTGAAGTGAATTTCTGGATTCCGAGAAAAGTATTGCGTCGATAGCAGCTATCAGCAAGTGCACCGGTAGAGTTGTATCTGCCACGTTAATTGATAATAATTGACACCTGCGCCGTGGAACAAATCAATGCACACGAGGGTTTGAAACCGATTCCACACGCCTCTCCAATTGTCCCTCGTTCTTTCTCTCTTGCATTCCCTTGGTCAGGCCAATTAATGCCCAATTATCGGAGTGGGTCTTGCTCGCAAACAACATCGCAAATCTTCGCAGGCTTCACTTTTACAAAGGCTTACAACCCGATTTGAAATTGGCGGGCGCGCGCTCAACAACAACGTGGTGGCCACCGTAAATCAATAATCCATACATTGCAGTAGCTCGTAATCCATTACAATGCACAACAAAACCATAACATTAATATTGTGATATTACTATTCATATCGGCGCGGCACGAGCGCGTAAGCCGTGGCGAATGAGCATACAATGTGCCGCTACCGGCGAACACATACACACACACACACACACGCACACACAGAGCCGCAAACGCGCACACAGAAGCACACCGACACGAGTCCGACGGACACCGGAGATAAGTATCTCGGCGAGCGAGAGCGAGACGGCAATTAGTATGGCTTCTGGCTCTTCTCCCCCTCCCCGCCCGTTCTTCCGCAGAATCCTCATCTTCCGTCGGTCCATGCGCGCAATCTGACCAAAAGGAGCGCTGGAAAAAATTTAGACCGTCCGTGCAGGGACTCACGACAACGATCGCACTTGCCCCGACAGACACGTTCTTTCCTTCCATACCCACCACCACCCCTCCCCCACCTCCTCTTTATCTCGTTGCTTTCCCCCGGCCACCCCCGCACTCGATCTCGGGAACGGTACTGGAGATAATTGCCCATCCGTGATACCCGAGCGAGCATCTGCTCCGACTGACGAACAGACGGCACCCTTTCCACTTCTCCGGCGTTTTCCGATGTTTCCCGCGATTTTCACTGCCCATTATTGCATCGGTACACCTCGACAATAAAAACGAATTATAAGATATCGTGGTGATATGACTCCTAAGCTCCTGTTATTCCCCGGGCATTATGCGGGGATGATGGAAGAAAGGGGAGCCGATACGTGATGCATTATTACATTATGTGTGCCAGACGCTTCCCCCACCCCCACCCCCACCCCCTTTTCACGTACGCAAGAGTAATTTTTAATTCAGAGGGATTTTCTTTGAATTTTGGTAATTGACTCCGGCGCTATTAGATGATGATGGTTGATTCTGTGATTCTATCTATGAAAGGTATAAATGCCTATTTTAATTTACTTGGGATTTCATTGCAGGTCTAATAGGGACGCTGGAAAATGGAAATTTGATGAGAACTCGAGATATCAGTTCGTTTAATCCGTAATCTAGATATATTTCTTTTTTTTTTTATAAATTTTGATGAAAATATTATTTTATTTTTAAATTAAATTCAAATCCAATTAATGGCCTTTTTTATCGAACTACTATTTAAAAAATCTGAAAATTTATTTTATCGATTAAATCTTGCCTGCTATTCAAAGTAATATTAGATTTTACATTGCATACAATTTTTTTTGATAAAGGATTTTTTCCCGTAATACGTGTACTTCTATTCGCACCTTATGTTGTATATAAACTACGCATAACTTAGTTGCGAATGCATCCACTTTTTTATTGTACATGTATCTCACATTTATTTACATACGTTAAACGGATTTATTCTTATTGTTATGGACAATATACAATTGCAAGCGGTATAATTTATTTTGTGTACATTAGAAAGTTTTAATACAATTACATTTCAATCGTAGAACAGGGCACGATTAACAATGGGTGCAATATTTACAAAAATTCATAAAATATGTACTTACAAAATCAGAGCTAAAATTTATATGACTACTGAGGTAAAAATTAAAAGTAGCAATGTTTTTGTACGTGTAGGTGCGTGAATACATATCATTAACACACATGAATAAATTATAGGGCGATAAAACCTGTATGTACAAGCAATTCATCAATTCATTGGCTCCATTTCTCATTTCCATACTAATAAAACAAACTTAGTCGCCCTGGTCACAAATAAGATACAGGGACAAAAAGGCACCACTCGGCAGCAAACAAAGCCCAACTTAACTGAACTAAATATGTAATAAAAACACGAGGAGAGCACGCGATATGTAAGGTAAGAGGCGATGTAAGTCAAAAAAAAAAAGAAAAGAAAAAGGAAAAGGAAAGAGGAGGCTGAAAGCCCAATAAAACCGTAAGCAAGCAAGTGCAAGAAAAGCCGCGCAATTTCACTGGCGATATAATCAGACTTTCGAATCTCGGAGATATATACCTCCACTTACATGGGCTCGTGCTTACTCGCGCCAAAACATTAATCCCGCTACAGAGGAAGGAGGAGGAGGAGGAGGAGGAGGAGGAGGAGGAAGAACTTCCAGAGAACTCATGTCTAAGACTCATCTCCATTGTCTCGCGTTCCCAGGTGATGCGCATGCCTAGTGCGCCGAAGCCGGAGAAGAGCAGGTGAAAGCCAACAGCGATGACCGCTGACTTTCTCACCGGAGGGATAAGGATGCTGGAGATGGACCCAAGGGATGAGCCCTTGAAGGGCTCGAGCGTTGCCTTTTTCCTCAGCTGATCTTGGAGTTTCGCTGCTCGATCGAATACACGCATTGTAATTATGATTAGCAATTTTTGGCAGGCAGTTGCCCTGGCCACAATTGATACAAAGACAGGGAGGGGAATGACTCTTCCGATTTTCGGGGGGGCTGATATTTCATTTTTGCTACGAAATTAGCTTCCTTAATAACATCGAGCCCTTCGCATCCTACATTCATTTCGCAAGACGGAGTATCTAAGTAAAGCAGGACTCGATGAAAAATCATTCTACACGTTTTTCCCCGACTCTCACGCTCTACAAAATTACGATACAAGACTAGTTCGCTTTGCTATTACTTTCTTCAAAGTGTTCGCTCTTTTGGTTGAGATTTTAAAGTTTTATCCTGATATTGAGTTCGATTCTTTGACGTCTCCAGTTTTTTTGCATTTTTCCCAAGGAATACTGTTTTATTTGACCTATTTTTGAAATAAATTAAAATTTTCTCGTCTTTAACATTTTGACTTGCGCTATTGGAGTGAAACTTTTAATATCGCATTCACTGAACTTCTCCGACATCTTACGATATTATTGAAATTAAGTAACAATTCTCTAATTTTTTTCCACTGTAAAATAAAAGTAAAAAAAAAATCATTTAATCGGGATTTTAAAAAAAATTTATCAGGCATCATTGATTAAAAGCATTCGAGGAGTAGAGATTTCCCTCGAAAGTTTCAATGATCCTCGAGCCACACAATGCCCTTCAAATGAAAAAAAGGCACAAAAACTATAACTTTTCAATACACTTTGCAGAAAAAGCGAGGACGAGGAAGACAGCCCTCGGGGAAAAAAGGGAGATTGACAAAGGGTATTCCCGTGTGTCGGGCTCTCGACGATAATCGAGAATAATGGAGAATAACCGGAGGTCGAGGTGCCTCAGGGCGCTGCTGATGTTCCTGGTGCTGGACACGGTGGTGCGGGCGAGCGGCCATCAGCGAGACGCCCCCATCGACGAGTCGGACCTGGACATCCTGAACTCTGGCATCGGCAACCATAACGGGGTCAGATGCCCTTGGGCATGTAATTGCGGAGGACATGAGCTCGACTGCGCCCACAGGGGCCTCACCCAAGTGCCCGGGAATTTGGCAGCCCTGACACTCGCCGAGAAGCTGTAAGTACCCACTAACCAATATATCTGCATGAGGCTGGGTGTGAGTGCGTACGTGCGTATGAGTGAACGAATGTCGTTTCGAATGAGAGAGCTTTAGGGAGGAAATGACGTTAGCCCGAGAGGAAGTCGAGATGTAGAGGAGAGAATTCCGTGTGGGCTTTATATGCCGAGCGGAAGGTGTAACGCTCTCTGCCTGGACGTGTACTTTCTTCCAACTCACTTTCCTTTTTCTCCCTCGGTGGTGACTTATTTTTATTTTCTGGCGGAAGGTTTCGTAATTTTTTATGGAAGAATGGAGATGTACAGCGTACAGACACGAAAGTACGCACGGAAGCTACAAATTTCCTTTTCCGAGTCTGTTCAAACTTTATTAAATATTTTGAAATTCGAATATGCTGAAATAATATTGAAAGCCGAAGCATCTTTTATTTATAATCTATTGCTTATCCTTTCACGTGTTTTTCTTTTAAAAGAATGCAAATGTCGTATATTATCATGTAATTTATTTTGTATTAGCCCATAAAAATTCAATTTTTTATGCATCCAAGTATGACAACTACCCTTTTTCCGTAGAAAACGAAAGCTCCATAGTAATTTTCCATCTTAAACATCATTATTATACCAGAGCTAGCATTTCTATGGCGCCCCGATAACAATATTATTTTATGAACAAAACAATTCTTTAATGTAGATTAACTGGGAATATACTTCCCCGAAAGTTAAATTGAAAATATTCATTACGCGCTAAATTGTAAAAATAACTTTGACCATGTTTTTATTGTATTTATATAAATTTCATCGGGATAATGTTATTTTCCTCAACATCGTCTTGTTATTGTGTACTTTAATTTTACTTTCGTTGACACACTCTCAACATAAGTAGATTTAAATGTTTGGAGAACTTAAGCCGGGAGGAATGCAATTCCGAAATCTCGAGCACTGATAAATAGGCAATCCGGTACAGGTAATATAAATTGTATTCGAGAAAAAAGGTGGAGAAAAAGAGACAACATAATTTTGTGTGAGAAAAAGGAAAGCCGAGAGATGGAAATTGGAGTTAAGAAGTACACAGGTGAGAGATAAAGAGCTTAAAAAGAAATTACGTCGGGATATACGGGGAAGGAGATGGAGAGTGGTCTAGAGAGAGAGAGAGAGAGAGAGAGAGGGGTGGAGGAAAAAAGAGAAGAATAAGAATCGTGAGGGGGAGCGTCGAGAGAGAGAGAGAGAGAGAGAGAGAGCCACTAAAAATACGAGACAAATCAAGAAAAAATGAGAGTGCACGCGTGTAACGGCGAGGGAAAGAGGTGGAAACTCGAGAGCGATAAGATAAGACGAAATGGTTGTCTGGGTAAAAGGGGAAAGGAACGACGTCGACGGCTAGACGCCTTCTTCGGGAGTTTGGAGATTTTATTGGCATTAGGAAAGCGCACCGGGGATGCTTTCAGTGGACCGCCACCCACTATGACTCTGTTTACAGAAGAATTTACCCATCGATACCGATCGGAGCGTAACGGCCCACGAATACCGGATACACGCGTATTTTCGGTCCTTTAGGGCCATTTGGAGTCTAAGCCGTATATCCTCGGAGCGCTAATGGCTTTGTAATTATGTGGAGGACACAAATTGCCCGGGTCGATGAAGTTTTTCGGAGTGCTCGTCCGATCGTGGAGGTAATCCTCGGGAGCGACTGCGAGGCGTCGCATTATGGAAATAAGTGTACCGTACGGATGACTCGATCGGTTTTACAACTTCGGATCTATAAAACGAGATCGAACCTCTTCTCCGGGTACATTTGCGCACTCGAGGCCTCGGTGTGCATTTGCCCATTCATTTTCCGTGCAATTAAATCCCGAGGATACGGGAACCCCGTGAGATTATTTTTAAATACGCACTTTACGGGACGTGATGGATGCTCGACTCGCCCTTCCATACGAGAATAATCACACGAAAGATAATGACAATTTTATTTTTAAGCGGCAATATTGCTCGAGTACAGCGATATTATCAACATTCGTTTATAGATACGTTAATCATCCGAGGCCCGAGCTAAAAGTCGAGGCAACGATCGAGCCAAACATTGTATTCCGGAATTCTTTATTAGCGATGAGTTCTAAATTTTCGTTGTCTGATTTGTGGCGAAGGCATTTTATTGGCCAAACGCCACGCCGACGTCGAGCGAAAATTCTTTATGCAAATAAATTTCTCATTAATGCAACTAAGTGGTTATAAAGTCGGAGATTTGACGCGGCATTCGTATAATACATTAAGGAGGGAGTCACCGAACGAACTCAAATTAATTGACACTCGATTGCAAAATAAAGTAACAAAATAAATAAAATGGGATTTCTTGCTTCGAGTTATAATTTCGCATCGATAGCATCTCAGCGCTAAAGTTAAATTACATGTGACATTACGCGAAAGAATAAAATGAAATAAAAATCTTTTGAACCGAACTATTTCAACTCAAAGTTTTGTATTTCGTCTCTGCTATTGAAGAGTTTTTTTTATCCAATTCGAAAAGAAAGTATTATACTTTTCAAATATCTCATACGCATTTTACATATATTTTATATAAAGTTTGAGTCATTCCACTTTTAAGTTGAAATATATTATCTAATAAAATATACACTTCCTTCTCGAATGAAATGAGAGAGGTATCTGATATTCGTACTAACCAATAAAGTTTCCCTATGTTCTAAAAGAATTTTTCATTTAGTAAAGCAGTCAATAAGGCAGAGATATTTGAAATTTTTGTTACTCCATTAGTAGTATCTAATCTTTTTTTTAAATACAAATTGAGGGATTTCGGATTTTGATGAAGAGTACACGTATATTTCGAATAAAATTAATGTTCTGTCTCCTGCACGAATACAACACTTTTTCTTTTTTTTCTTCTTTTTTTTTATTTTTAATTTACATTTTGCAATCATTTTGATTCTAAACTTTATATTACTTTTAGAATGCACATAATTGATTTTTTTCAGTAACATTCCCGTTAAAACAGAAAGTTTACTTTTAGAGGTATATTCATGAGTTTTAAAATTCTCGCAATATAATTTTTGAAATAATTTCATATCTTTCATAGTAGGAACTGAATTTTTATAAAAATGACAGTTTTCAAAGTAATGTATTATTCACGTGTAGCTTTTAGCTACTAACGTTATTATGGTTACAGAACTAGTTATATCAGTTGTGCAAGCGACGTTACATCGAGCTGCCTCAAGTTATTGATTTACTTAAAAATGAATAGTAATTTGAGTATTTCAGCTTTTTTGCAATTGGCAAGTTCCATCCAAGGAATGTGAAATGCGCCCGAGCTTAAGTATGATGAAGTACTAAAAATCCTTAAAATCCGAGTGGTAATATGGTAGGGTGGAAAATAAAGGAAATAAATGAGGCGCAAGCCCGGTTACAAAAATACGTGAGACGCAAATGCGGTTTAAATGTAAAAATACAGGAAAGCAAGCCGAAGCCATGCAAAAGGTGGAAAAGAACGTGAAAAGTAATGGACAAGTGCGATGTGAAGTAAAAAGCCCGAGGCGTGACTCGGAATCCAGAATATTCAGAGTCACGTGAATCGTCAAATGAGAGTAACTGAAAAATAGGAGGAAGAGGGCTGAAAGGGAGCAATTAGGATTAAGCGGGGGCAGTGTCCAATTTGTCAAGGGACTCCTATCGTGCTCCTGTTCCCAGGGTGTTCATTGTCCTTGGAGATAAAACACCAGGACGAGCACGTCAGCCTCTCGTGCACGTACACCCTGTTACTCACTGTTGAGTATGGATGCGGGCTCGGAGGCAACTGGTAACAACAGGGCCACCAACCCAACGGTAACTTCCGTGCGCCGCTCGACTGCCTGACGGGTAAACAGAGACTCACTCTGATCTGGCTCTTGGTCCTTCCTCCATCCCCCCTCCCCCTCCTCTGACTCGATAATGAATTCTGCACCGTATGGATATACAACGTGACAGCCTCTCTCTCTCTCTCTCTCTCTCTCGCTTCCTCTTTCACTCGACGCGGTCCTTTCATGTACACGCTCTACAATGTAACTGCTTGGTATCCAGTTGACGCGGCCTCCTGCACAAAAGCCCCCGAGACTCGGAGAAGATGCTCTCTTTCTGCACGACATGCACCACCACACTCTCACCATTTGATTCGGCAGGGTGTGTATTTACGTGGTACGTAGACCGAAGGGGGAAGAAATTCGCCCCATTCAAGTGCTGATGCACGAACAAGGCCTTCCCCGCCTCTCACCCCTCGCCCCCTCGCGCGTCACCTCCTGTGTATGCTTCACTTTTTCTCAGCATCCCTTCTCGTCTACGCATCTATACGTGTTTTTTAGTTAGCGACAGTAGTATCGAGAGCTCTGATGTGTGAATTCAATACACAAAGCTCGCCCATTTGTTCCGAGTGCGACGGCTTAGAGCGAATTGCTCGAAAAATCGAATTTGAATCCCGAGTGCCTGATAAAAAATGAAAATTATGCAATAAAAGTGCCCTCGATGGAACTCCCATCCGATATAATGCGAGTACGAAAATTCATTACCAACGAATCATTAAGCTGATGTATATCAAAATTACACGGTAGGTAATGTCGACAAGAACTCCAAGAGGAAGAAATCGACGCGAGGGGTTTAATAAAATACTTTTACAGGGATAATGAAAAAATACAATTTTTTCCCTTTCTTTTTCTTTTGAGTTTTTTATACCTATAAAGTAATTTTTATTTACTCCTTCATAAGCTTTGAAGTTAAATTGAAGTGTCTGCAATTTGTGAAAGCTGCTTGCACTAAGTGTGTAGATTTAAAACCTCCTCCGAAGCTGCTTTAGACTCCTCGGGATCAGCCTTCCTCCCATTTATTGTAAAAATAAAATAAATCCGTTTTATCTTGAGTTGTATAAGTTGTTGGTGAGCTTAAACCACTTTTTACACCTGACTTTTTTTTTCTTCTTTTTGTAATTTTCTTTAATTATGAATACTTCCATAAAGTTGAAATAGTATTTTTCGAGCTGCATGTACTAAAGAAAAGTGCTGCTACCAAAATACTTTGTTTTCCGGTAGTTTTACTTTATTTTTGTAAATCTGAAGCTATTGTGCACTCCACACTTTTTATTCAACTTTACGTCATTTAAAAGATGAATTAATTTCATAAAATAACTTGTGCAGATCGGTGGATCTTAGTAGGTTATTCCGCACCGGAAAATAGAGTTTCCATTAAAAGTTGAATTAAAGTAATAAAATTGTCGAATTTCGTTTTAATCGAATAGCAATCGATTAAATATGTAACTATAAGGAATAGTTCCCTCGATTTATTAACCGAATTATGCATTCTATTGATTCACGAGAGCCGAGGATTTTTTTAATAATGAATTTAGATTATTTAATGAAACCGCATTTAAATGATGAAATTTAACGTCAAGCGCGGAATTTAATTTACATAACTGAATGGATGATTCGGTAAATAAATTCTCCGCGAGTGACTCGACGATAATTCCCAAACACACGAATAAAACCCACACATCATCGCCGATATGACTTTCTCAAATCGAAGAATAAGTGCAAGCGGTCGAGCGCATAACATATCGATTTGAAGTTAAGGAAATACAGCCGAACACAATTAAGCGCAATTTGTAACGCGAGTCGCGGCGTTTCGCTCTTCTCGCTCTTCTCGCTCTTCTCGCTCGCGCTAGTCGTCCACCCTCCCTCGGTCGGCGATTGTCCCTTCGCCGGCTGCGCGTGAATTATCCCGGAGGCTTATCAACGGGAATCAGCCCCTTCCCCACCCTCCCGGGGCATATGTCGCAAATCGCTCGGTCTCGCTCGACTTCCTTCTCCACGCATGGGATCGAGATTAGATGATTCTCCGATTCCCGCCTCCTGGTGCTCCGAGGGAGGCCCGCTCGATTTAACGCGTGTGTGCGTGTATCAGAAAAATCCAAGATCTCGCGGATTCTTTTGTCCCCGGTTATGATCGTCGCGTGCCTACGCATAACCATTGTTGGTCGGGGGATTAGCCGTGTAGACGAGCTCGTGCACCTCGGACACACACTCGCGATTATGTTAATCTGCGATTTTCCGTCTCGCTCGCTCGCTCTCTCTCTCTCCCACTGTGACGAGGCACTGCGAGCACGTAGGGCATTGTTTTCTTTGTCGACGAGTATCGCTCGCGCGCTCGCGAGAGAATAAAACCTTTTACTTTATTCCTTTTTTACGGTTCTATGGATTCGACAGTTTTTTTTTTTTTTTTTTTTTTTTTTTTCTTTTTTTTTCGTTACGATCGCGATACGTAGTCGCTGAGAATTTCTTTCACTCGTGCCCTTCTGCGTCTCGTTTCATTTTCGTTTTTTAACTGCACTCGTGACATTTTTAATAGAACTGAACAGCGTTACAATACAATTTATTATCGCTGATATTTTTAGTAAAAAAAACAGGATGTCAGGTACTTTCTGCAGGGCAGAGGCTGCGTGTAATTTTTTTATTTAAATGTATAAAAGTTCCGATTGCATTTGCCCTATATTTCATTACGTTTAATAAAAATGATAAAAGCGTAAATGTATTGTATCATCCGCTTCCCGTTAAAATTATTTCATTATTTTCCTTTTGTTTTTACCATTTACTAAAAAGATAATTCAATCGAAATATTATCGCAATTTACCTTTTATTTTTTTTATTTTTATAAAAGCTGCTACTAATCTGTATTTAAATTTTTACAATCCATTGTAATGCATTTCAATTATCAATTAATATTTAAATGACGGGTGGAAAGGCAAAAAATCTCACGAGTAAAATATCACAAATTATTAATTTGATTTTTTCGAATATCGACATTTATATACGTACCATTTGTATATAATAAATCTACACATATAATATCATAAATTTAATATTCAATTTAGAAACTTTATCTTTGATATTTTAAAAATAATATCGTAATGATTAAGACATGTAAGATATTTCCAAAAGAAAATATATCCTTATTTTATGTATGTCATATTTTCGATATTAAAAATCTAATGACAAAATAGTGATAATATGATATCGGTAAAACGTAAAATATAGTATAACTATAAGTAAAAATATGTAAGGAAAATGCCTCGCGCAATATACAAGGAACATATTTTTGATATTAATATTTTGTTGTCGTAAGAAAATGAAATCAATAACTCATTACATGTCAAAAAAATATTTTGCAATTTTACATAATTCGTCCCGTGCTTAATATCGAATTTTCGTGTATAAAAAATTTTAAACAAAAAGATCATACATAATATTTAGGGCTTTCGCGCAGTCGAACATAAGTTTCTCGTAAAAAATTGAAAACTGCCGCCAGAAAAAGCTTTTGTTGATAAGATGTAAAATTTGAACGCATAAAAAGAGTTACGGAGATATTTATACAGAATGCGTTTATAAAAATGGAAGATAAATTAGCCGTTTGATGAAAAAACTCGTTGAAAAATCAGCGTAATTACAATGCATTTTTAATAATGATAATAGAATGTAAAAAGAAACCGTAAATTTATCTAATATTTCTCTAAAGTGCTACTGCACCATGGGAGAGGCTGATTCCATTAATGGGAGGAGAAAATTTTATGAAGCATTCGTTAGCGTCAAAATGTTGCTACGGCAAAATAATTTTCACAATTAATCTCGAACGGCAAAAAGTAAATTTATCGACGATCCTCTTAATCTATCCCGCGCAAACAGATACAAATAATAATAATACGAACGATTGCATTTATCTCCATGATTGAAGATAAGATTTCCAAGTACGCGTGCAGCCAACTCGGTTCCATCCAATTAACTTGTGATTTCTCGTTCACTTACGCACACTCAAAGAAGAAAAAGCCGAGAAACGCGCGGCAATATCTCCTCGCACATCAAAGTGCCCCAGGAAAAAAGTCACGCACACGTGCTGCTTTGTCGAGTAGCTGCACCAGCTCCATCCGCGCCGACCCCGGGACCGCGTAACGACTCGGACTCGCGGAACAACGCACCACCAGCCCATAAATCTTCCGGGCGCAAGCTCGTGCGTTCCTTGGCCAAGAACAACATAATAAAGCTCTCTCTCGCGAAATCGAATGCGTTTACAAGAGGAGCGTGCGTGGGCGGACCCGGGTAATTTATGCGCTCGAGCCCTCGGCGCCGCTCCTCAATTACTCCGGGGCGCAACTAACGACGTAAATCAATTACCGCGGATGGCTGGAGTCGCGGTGCCCCCGGATTATTGCCCACCCGTAAATACCCTTGGCGCGGATTTGAGCGTCGCGACGCTGTCGTCCCTGGGGCGACCCCAGGTATGCGTCGGGGGCTGAGGGGGTAGTGGCGGCGGTTCCGGGGGTGGCGCTCGATCGAGAGCTCGACAAGTCGAATCGATATTTCAATTACTTTTATCAAATGCTTAGTCAGATGCTCAGCCGTAAGTTATCGAGGGTCTTTCTGGCTGTTTGCACGTCGCTCACATTTTTACCCACTTTAACCCCTTTCATGCCGAGCGGACAGAGGCCGTCGGGCATGGGAAATTAGAATCCGTCTATCTTTTGGAATATATATTAAGATTTTTAGTGGCTCAGCTGGCTTTTACTACTATCAGAGCCTTCTTTCGCTCTGGGCAAATCTTTTTTTATCGGAAATGTGGTTTTGCACGTGCGAACTCAACACGTCCTCGTAAAAGTGACATCAAATTTTGTTAACCAATGCAAAAACCTCTGCTCCTCCCCTCCCCCCCTCCCCTACCCTACCCACCCCCAAACCCCCCATCGAAGCTATGTCTCTCATTTTCGAGGTAAAATTTTAGGACCGAACAAACCTTCTTTTTGCTCTTCGAATCTCGAGTCTAGGCTCGAAATGAGTTTGCAAATACTTTTTTGCAGGGAAACGAACTATGTATATATAGACGAATAGTCCTCATTCGACGAACCATTTTAGGATTTTTTTGCTTTTGAAATATGTCATGTCTCCGTTCTCTCGTAACTATCATAACAAAAATTTATATATAAAAATATTGAATATTACTCTTTTTTAATATCAACCTAATGCTTTATCTTCATAAAACGATGACTTGAGACACATTCTAACGAGAAATAAATAAAGAAAAATGAAAGAGATTTGAAATAAGATCCCTAAAATCGCAAAAGTATAACTCAATTTCTGAGTAAAACTCTATTTCATATCATATAAAATGATCTATTTTCAAGATTTTCCTTTATATTATTTACATCAAATATATTACAATTTTATAAAAAGAATTGTAAGGTACTTACATTTTACGCGGATTTGATAACTTTGAGAAAATTTCTTTATTAAATCAAAGTTTGTATTTCAATCGTCATAACTTATATTAATGTTGTTTGCCATAATGGAAGTAAGAACTTTATGTTAGAATATTTATATTGGAGTATGATTTTATTAAATTTAATAAGTTTACCTATTCAAATTTTCACATACTCCTTGCTTATCTAATATTCAAAGAAAAATAAATTTTACGTTATCTCTTCATATAAAGCCCGAATGATTTCATCGTTATACTACATAAAATATAAACCACTAGCCATAAGATTTTACTATTTATAATAAAATATTAAAAACCATTTTTTAATAAACCTCGAATATAAAGAAAGCTCCGCGAGGTTTTATAAAGAAATTCTTTACCGTGTATATACGTGTCTCTTATTTTTGTCATTGAACTCTTCATACGAATGTCAGATATAAAAAAAAAAAATATTTGAAAGCGTAACTTGCCAACCAAAATTCTCTTCAACAAATATTTTGTTCAAGCGTATTATATAAAAAAAAGTCATGTATATATACAATCGCTATTTACATATATATTCTCTTTGTGTGTAAATATACCGAAAATATCTTCTCACAAAATTGATGAACCTGTCATAAGCTTCTAGTTGGAAAAAGAATGTCAGTTAAGGGTTATATTAATCATAATTGTTTTGACGTTCAGGCCGTTAAATATCACTTGAATTGTTTCGATAATAATTACTGATAAATTCCATTAAGTATTCCAACAACAACAAAAAAAAGGAGAAATAAAAATAATAATATGTTAACATTAATTTAGTTATGAACACAAAGTAACTAGGACACAAGATAAGAACTTATGCAGCAAATGGAAGTTACAAAATATAATTATCATCCCCGACGCGTTATCTTTTTGTCCATTTATGGCATTGATGGGCACGAATATGTATTTATATATGTATGTATGTATGTATGATATGTACGTACGTATGTATGTATGTATGCATGTATGTATGCGGGACAATATAGGACTGGAAAAATAGAGCAAGATGTGAAAGTCTTTGTCTGAACGAGTTGAGTTCCATTGACATCGAAATTGGAAAATTCCCACGAAAACTTTTCTACGTGAATGCCCCTGTTAAGGATCTCGCGCCGTAGGGCGTCTCATCCTTACTCGCAAAAGAACTATCCCAACTTGTTGTCATTCTCTTTCCTCCAATTCTTTTCCTCTTCATCTCTTTCTAGATATATACGCTGCTTCTTTTTTGACTACCTCCTTCTATTAATTTACATAATTTGTACATTAAAGCTCGAATGATTCCTGGAATTTTTTATGTCGTGCTTATTGGTTCATGGCTAAGGAGATAATAAAATAAAAAAATTCTACGCTCTACACTAGGTAATCAAAATATACAAGCGATTTCTCAAAATATAAAATATCTTGTATTATTTTTACTTGAGACAGAAATTTTACAAAGTCAAATCACGACGCTATTCAGAAACAAGCAATTCCTGATATTTCCAACGATCATATTCGCTTCGTCAAATAGAGCAAAAACAACTATTTTGAGATTTATTGTTTATCGGATTCCGTTTTGTACTCAATGGTTCAATTTTTTGTCGAATCCAGTCTTTATTTAAAAAATTCTTTGAAATTAAAGCACGTACCCTTCAACCGAGTTTATTAAAGTAAAGCTATCTCTATAACGTGCTTTGAAATTCCAAAATTTTCGGGGCCATTATACCATAAGAAACGTGTATCATGGTATTTAAATTCTAATCTAATCCAGGAGTTACAAAAGGTGGCCAAGTTCGAGCGATTTGAAATTTTTTTTATTGCGAACTTAATCAACTATCGGCAAAAAAACAAATTACCAATAAAATTCAAGAACTGCACTAAAACATCGATAAAAGAAAATTTTATTTGAAAATGATTGTGAAATCGGTTCTCTCAAAGATTTTAAAATATGCACCGGCTATCAAAGGTTACATTTAACCAGTTTTTAGTGTTTATGCAATGAATTAAAATAACACTTTTGCACTTGGAGCTCAGTAATTCCAAGATGTTGACACGCGTAAAAAATTAATGGAACGCTTTATAGGGCTAATTAAACAAATTGCAAATTCATGGGTAGGCGGATGATCTTATGCAATATTCCGCTTTAATCCATTAACACAATATTGATTCTACGTGATATTTCGGGCGAGTGTTTTGCGGAAGACGCGAGCGAAATTCCCCTCGAAAGTCAAACTCCTTGAGAATATTTTTTGCGATTCGCGCCGAGACGTGCGGAACCGGAATAAACTCCTGGCCCGACGAACCACGAGGACGGCCACACCGGAGGCTAGGAAAACCGCCGGAGACCTGACCTTAGGCACATAATCGCGGTGTGTGTACTCACCAGGATTTGGGCGTGGCCGCTGCGACCCAAACGACGCAACACTACAAAACCAGGCACGACGAGGGTACCAAGGGGTGGCTTCCAAAATCAATTTTAAGTGCCCCGCGTGTTCCGACGGCGTCGCAGCCGGAGACGCGATTATTCCTGGCACGTCTTTTTTTTTCTCTCCACCGACGTTTCTTCTTCTTCCTCTGCTTCTGCTTCTGCTTCTTCCTCTTCCTCTTCCTCTTCTGCCTCCTCCTCGCCATCCTCTGCGAGACGCTTTGTCTCGGGTCAGGATGGCTCTCCCATTGGCTACCCGGGGATCGAAGGTGCACTTCGCTCGGGGGAACGCGGACCCCGTGGATATTCGACTGCGAGAGGCTTCCCCGACTGATCCTTATCGACTTGGACTTTCGGCTGCTGTTGCTTTATTCGATTATGACAATGCTTTTATTACTTCCCGCCAAATCAGTTGCTGCATCGGGCATTTATTGGGAATTCAGGCGCTCGAGTTCCCTCGGAGATAATAAATGTCACCCTCGTAACAGGCGATAATGCCTATTAACCACGTGGAATTTCTGATTTTAACGAGTCCTGACTGATGTTCCGATGTAAAATTCATTTTGTTTTTAACTGAGGCATTCGACGGCGGCCGCTCGAAAGGAACATGAGCATTTTTGGCAAATACCTTCGGCATTTATGACCGATTCTTTTCTTCTTTTTCTACATTCGTACTTTGTCAACCCGAAGATCCCGCCAATTAAATTAATCATTAACGAAAACCTGGATTTTTACTTGCGAAACTCTAATTCTCCTACTTACAGCCTCTTAAAGTTGTAATACTGTTCATTTGCATTTTGACATTCTTAGTTGGGATCCAAGCCAATACTCAACACTAGATTGCAGCAAAGAAAGGAAATAAATTAAAAACTTTTAAATTCATGATAATATTAAAAAGTTTAACAATTATCATTGTACTCATATAAATGCTCATACTTTGCGAATTAGAGACACTTCATGTTAATTAAATAAGTTTTGTTTGCCCATGATATAAGTCTCGAGAATCAATAAACGAGAAATTTCCTTTTCTCCGCACTTATATTTCATGTAACTCCTCATCGTACTTTCTTTTTCGCTCTTTGTTTCCCTCTTAGCCCGTCTCCCTCTTTCACATTAATCCCTCTTTTTCCTATTGTTCACGTTCCGTTGACTTGCAAAATCGGCTGTCCGTTCAGGAGATAAATAGCAAGAACCGAGAGAACAAAATTGTCGAAAGTAAGAGTCTGAACGCTGTATCATCAGCGTTAATTTTTCATAGTTACACTGTTTGCGCAAAATTTCAATCTCCTACCAATAGAATTTCAATGGATCATTTACTCAGCGTACTTCATTCATAAAAGCTGAGTAATGACCAAAATTATCGGTAACAACCCTACGGCATTTCCACCGAGAGCCCTCTCTAATGTTTACTCGGGCAACCCCAGAACAGCGACGGAAGTTTCTATACTCGCAACTTGCGTAAAAAAAAAAAAAAGAAAAAAAAAATTGCAAAAAAATCAATAAGCACAAAACCTTCCCATTATACCTCCTCTCCTACCTCCTCCTCCTTTTCCTCCTCCTCCCCCCCGCTCCCTCTTCACCTCCGCACTTTTTTACATGCCCCGACGTAATCCGTTAAGTAGCAGTCCACCTGAGCTTAAACTTTTTTCTCCTCCCGCCCTCCCCCGCTGCAACGAAATACTCTCAAATGCCCTCGCATTGCGATCGCCAGGGTGGTGTATAAATAATTTTTCCGAGTTACCCTCGCCGGCACTTCGTGCGCGTTTTAATGAGCGCAATGAGCAGTTTGTTCTCTCTCGACCCGAGCGTTTTGTTTTCCGACGGGGGCGCCCGGAAAATTCTACGGGGCGCACGCGAAAATCCCTCGCACTCGCGTGAGATTGTTAATAAATTAGATGCGATTACAAGTTTTTGATGAGGCTCGCGAGTTGGCTACCGATGCGCCTTAATGAGACAGCTCTATCTCTGTCTTGAGCAGGCATTTGTTGTGCCGAGAGGTTCCTCGATGAAAACTTGAACGCTTAAGCACTGCCAAGATATGGGCTTAATTGATGCATTCGTGAACATGTCTTATTGAATTAAATATACGCTGCGATACACGGACACAAGTGCGTGAGGGTGGGTGGATGAATGGGTGCAGAAGTGTGTGTGTGTGGGCATGCGCCATTAGTGTGATTCAGCAATTTAATAAGGTATTTAGAAGTCAAGTTCGAGTTTACGAGCAGAGGAATTTCATTACCAAGTCTCGGATATGATTCTAATGCATGACATTATGTTTCAAGAACTTCATATTTCACGTATAAAGGACATTTTTGCTTTTTATGTTTCAGGGATCTCCAAGGAAACAACATTACTGTCATTTTTAAAACAGATTTCGAGGATATGGCTACGCTTCGATTGTTGTGAGTAGAAACCGTATATAACCGTATACTCATCTCAACTTATTATTTTTTTTTTTTTTTTTTTTTTATACTCTAAATTTTATTATTAGAAAGATTATAAATTATATTTATTTAAAATATAAAAAATAGTTCTCATGTGTAAAGAAAAATCTTTTAACTAAATATTTACACAGGAGAAAAATTTTATATAAACGTGCATATTTTTAAAACTTTACTTCAAAAACTTTGTCACATAGCTTCTTTTCTATAAAATATCTTAGTAATTCCTTTACCGCATCATACAAAAATTCACATATTATGTTACGATGTTACATTCAAATATTAACATGTGCCATCAAAAAATAAATAGATCAAAAATTAAATAATTAAACAAAGAATTCGTCAAATAAATTTAAAACCCTCCTCATATAACTAATGAGCCATAATTTTATACTGAAATAAAAAAAAATTAAGCTGCATATCTTGGTAATTGTATACAAAACATGTAGATTAGCTGTACCCTCGCTTATAAATGTTTGTGCATTCCAAGCTTGTTTTTCACTTAAAATTATATTTCGTCTGTCGTTATAGTTTAAACTCTTCTAACTCGTTACTTAACATAAATATAAAATCATTTTGACATTTAACATTTGTTTTGTATTTAATATTTTTAGTCAGAATACATTTCATTGAAATAACTTTTTAAGACATAGAACAACATTTTTAAAAATATACTTTTGACTAAATTTAATTTTAAATTAATTTATAAAATGCTAATTTTATTATACACGATGTACGTATACTTGGTTTAAATTGCATGAATTTTAAACAATAAATAACAGTGCAGACTTTAATAATTGATAGTGTATATACAATAAATGATTAATGTTATTTTGCACATATTGAAAGGTAAACATAAATTAAATAATAAATAAATTTTAAAGGAAAATTTATATTTTAATAAAGAAAGAAATTCGTGTTTTCTGCTCAAAGAATTTTTTTTTGTGATTTAATCTGTTGGTGTGATTTTATGATAGATGGAACAAGATAAAATTATGACGTTCCAACGAAAAAATTTGGTACTTAATTTGTCTTATTCCTGCAGATAAACTAAAGAATGTGTCAAAAATCGTGTGCACTGAATTAATTTCACTTTAAAAATCATTTTACAACCTGATGTAAAATATTTAAATGTCTCATCTTTTCCTGAGTCTAAATTATAAATGTCTTCATCAAATTTGAACAGTATAAAGTCCATGCACAACAAATTTAATATTATAATTAGCTAATTATACGGGAAAGGATTTTTTCGTAATTGAAATTCCTCTCGGAGAGTGTCGAATAAATATCATTTCGTTATTATTATTTTTAGACGAAGCCACCCTCCGAAGCTCAGAGCAATTTCGCAAAGTGTATTTAAAATTGTACATAAAAGGATAGAGTTGAGCAATAGTTGAGCAACCGCTACGACTGATCACCCAATGATTAATAAGACAAGTTCATTCGAATTTAAAGCAAAAATAGTATCAGGAGCGAAAAATGTAGGCCAGCAGTCAAAGGAAACCCAGGCCAAGATGCATTAAAGGCAAAAATACATGGCCGAGCAAATAGGTATCGAGGAGCGAACTTTGATGTTCCTAAAAGCCTATACCCAAGCTTTTATGAGGCATGTACGGCAATAACCTACGTACAATTTAAAGGGAAGACCCCTAATGGTCCGCGGGTCGAGTGACGTCAAAGTAGTGGCGTCGGCGTCGGCGTCGGCGTCGGCGACACGAGCTCCTCCTCCTCCTCCTCCTCGGCCGACGAAATATAATTGAATTAAAAATAAATAACAACCACTCGGACGGCGTGCGAGCGTTTCATCGGGCGAATATCTCTTCCTTTGCACTTTCTCCCTGGCCCTCCCCCCGCACACTTCCCCCCGGAGCGCTCGGGATGCTCTTTGAATTCGAGACGCGGCGTGCGGCTTGAGAAATGGCCGACGAGTCTACGACAGTGTCAAAGATCCTTTGGTGCGCCGCCCAGCGATTTTTCTTACTACGGCGAGACTTTTCCGAAAATCCGCATCTCACGGATGGATGCGCCGATTTTGCCGGAGTCTTAGTGGGAAAGCTCGTGCATATTAAGCTCCGGAGGGGTCGACGTCTGCTCAAGCTCTGGCGCTTCTGCAGTACACACTGTATATCGATGTTCCCTAAATTGTAATAAGTATTTCCCGTAAATCACTGGCGCCGCTGCTGGCGCTCCCCGTGCTCCAACTAACTATGAAATATACTCCGCCGTGGCAAAGGAATTAATTCGGTGTATACGATAACAAATGAGTTCTTAAATACTCCTTAGAATTCGCGATTTCAATTTCATCTGATTTTAAGTGAATTTCCGTGTTCTTGTAAAAGCTCGAGCCCCCGACCTAAGAATTGCCATTGAAAAATATCGTTAACGCATATACAATACCGCGGTTATAAAAGTGGAATGGAAAATGCGGGAAATTCCGAAATTCCGATGGTGCCTTATAAATGTCGAATGATAAATAACGCAATGGGCGGGAATGGGATGATGCCTTGCCGGCCAATTTCCGCGCGACGGCACGGAAAAAAGGACTCGAACACCGACGGAGCCGGTGCATATGGGCGTTTAATTAAAATCGGCCCCACGGAAATCCCCGAGTGCACGTCTATTTCCGCTGGGTGTAGTTTGTCAAAAGCGATAAGTGGCGTTTATCAGCGATAAGGCCGGGCGGGCAACCGAGTTGAGTAGGCGCATGTGGCCGACGTTTTGCTCCTCCGCGCGATAGCCGCCAACTCGAGCTTGAAATTTTTCAGGATCCAAATTAAAAAAATCCGTCAGAGAGGGCCGGAAGTTTTTCCGGCGCTTTTCCGCTCTTTCCTTCCACTTCCTCTTTGGCGAATGTAAATTCCGAAGCGACTCGAAGCTGCGATCTGTATTCGTCAGACTCAATGGTTTTTGTAATTTCGTTTGTTCCGAGTACAAAGCTGCTGATACATGGCGAGCGATCCGAGCACTCAACTTCAAAGACCGCGAGAAGATGAGATTTTTGTTTCCAGGACAATTCGAACGCGCATTGTAATTTTAATAGGAAAACATTAATATAAATTAAGCTTTGTACAAACACAGTGGCATAATTTAGATTTATGTTCACTTGATATTGCGTAGTGTTGCAATGCTTACTCTACCCGTTCCCTACCCGTTCTAACACAAACGTGTTTTTCTCTTATCAACAAAAGTTGAAGCAAGAACAATCTAAATACAGATAATAAAGATAATATCAATGCACAGTTTAAATGTTTCTCATGGTGTAAACGAAATCTAGATAAGAGTATTGCAAGAATTTTTAATTTATTACGCGTGTAATGTTGATTAATTATTTGCATCCAGCATTTTTCAGTAGTCCAGAAGGATATCTTGGGTTCTTGAAAAAAAAACAAAACAAAAAAATTTGCAGCTTTCCCAAAAAAAAATGCTAATTAAATGTTATGTTAAAATTTCAATTGAATACTAAATAAATTATGATTAAATTCTAACTCGTTCATACTTTCTGTCATAAATCAACTTTTCATATTATTCAATCACACTACACTCAGTCAACTTTTTCGACGTGGCAAAAAGTTTAATCAACTTATGCAAATCGAGTTTAATTAGCTCTCAAACAAGTTGGGCTAATTTAACTTTTTCGGGAAAGCGAGGAAAGAATCTAAAAACATAAATAATAAGTTGAGTGTAATGTCCAAGTGACACGTAGAAACTCGAGATTAATTCTCGTCTTTGCTGTTATAGACAACTGTCCAATAATCAAATACATACGATCGAGCGGGGAGCTTTCAAGGATTTAGTCGCCGTCGAAAAACTAAGGCTGAATAATAACCATATCCGCTTTCTGCCGGATTTACTCTTTAGCAATATGATGAACCTGAAGCGACTGTAAGTATTAAAAATATTCTTACATAAATATCTTATACCACTCCCGACTTATACAAAATGCACAAAGTTATTGCTTACCGTTGCCTTCGATTTATTATGCTTAGCTCCCTAAACTTTATTAATCTATTGCATTTAAAATATTTTTATATTTTATGCCAGGGGAGCATTTTTCATGTGCGCGAAATTCGTGGAAGATTTAAAAAGAAACTCGATTCTCTGGATTTAAAAGTTTTATTTGTTTATTTGCGAATAATTGTATTTACAGCTGTACACTCGAGATGAATATATTTCGAGTCAAAACAAGTTTGATTAACAAGAGTTTCTTTATTTTTCAGAGATATCAGTCATAATCAAATAACGATGATTGGACCAAAAACACTCAGAGGAATTCCAATGCTAAAGCACTTGTAAGTTTAATTTATTTATAACAAATGTAGATATTGTATAACGAGATATAATGTAATTAAATACACTCGTCTAGTAAATCCAGAGCACAATCAATAGTGACATTATTTGAATTTACTTTACAATATATATCATTTGATATATGAGATAGTATTCACACCATACCTTTAAAATTTATATAAAATTAAAAATAAGTAGAAAGCTGAATTTGAAGCGAAGGAAATTTCGATTCCTGATGTATCATTGATTGAATATCATATTATCTCGGTTCAATTTATTCAATCACATGAACTATTGACAAGCTCATTACTATGAAATAGATAGTAAGTGTCAAATAACATACCAAACAAGCAATACAAATTAAATTTATCCTAGAATGATATTCACGGCTTATCTAATATTATCCCTCTTAATAAATTATTATAGTAAAATAATAGTTAAAAAACGTTTTTATAATTTTTTATCATAATTTCATAATAATACATTTCTATATTTACGATTTATAAGCCTTTATAATGCTGTCTTTAAAATATAAAAATAATTTTAAAATAATCAGATGCTTTTAATGAAAATCAAAGAGAGATATTTATAAATTGACATTGGTATTTCTCTTACTTGACTCAGTATTAATGATATATTATAAATTCAGTTATATAATAAATTAAGTTTTAAAATAATAAATAAGCACCTTTCGGGCTTATTCATTTTATTTTAAATCCATTATTTTAAATATTAAAAGCGTTGCTTCAGATCAAAAACCTTCACAATCGAAAACCTTGAAAACCTGCAAAGAAACACGTTTGCAAGGAAGCAAAAGTCAAGCAAATTTTTAGCAATTATAGAATGCTTAAATGGTAATTTTTTAATTAAAAAAAAAAATCTTGTTTAAATTTATGGATTATTAGATTTATAGTAATGACCGTTTCTAATTATTTTCGTTATCAAATGGATATCTTTAAATAGCTTTGAATACAAATTACAATGTCAGCATTAAAATAATATTTTATTCCTTATACATTATATGTTAACATGAACTTCTCTATTCAATAAATTAAAATAATAAAGAGAAAACTTGAAGAATAACATTTCTTTTTATAATATATTTGAGTCGACCGACAGGACTCGAGCAACAACAAAAAAATATTCTTCTCTCATTCTCGACAGCATAGAACTGATTTTATTCCTGTTAATTCGAGTTTTCGTGATTCTGTAAGTTCAAGTATTAGAACGATGTAGCCTTATTAACTCGTTATCTTATGAAGCTATAATTGAGAAAACTTTATAAAAATATGAAAAAATAAAAGGGAAATGTACACTTGACACAGATTGCTAGACGACAACGCACTAAGCTGTATTGATGAGGCTGCCATTCGCGAGCTAAAGGAGTTGGAAATCCTGTGAGTACTCGTGCACTTCAATACAACATGTCAAAAAGACAAAAAAATAATAATACAAGAGTAAAACTCGTTCCTTATAAAACTATTGTTTTTTTCTGCGACCACTAACAGAACACTCAACAATAACAAGCTAACGACGCTCGGGAAGGATATTTTCACTGGGTTGGAACATTTCCGCACCCTCAAACTGTCCGATAATTCGTTCATGTGTGACTGTCACTTGGTGTGGCTTTCACGAACTTTGAAAACTTTCTCTCGGCTGGGACAAAACACCCGCTGCTCATCGCCAGCACATTTGAAAGAACAGAACCTCGTCGATTTACAAGTGAGTTCTTATCCTTTTCTCTCCCATACCCATTCTTTACCTCCCGCTCTCCTTCATATCTGTTTCTTTTTTTTTTTGTTTCGTTTTGTTTCGTTTTGTTTCGTTTTGTTTCGTTTCGTTTTGTTCGACGTTGCCGTTATTTGATTTTTTGCTATTTTTTCCTATTTTCTTATCATATATTCCGCCAATCAATCAATTCCGCATCTCAGCATTATACCGTACCACTTGTACATTTCAAGAATAGTTATAAGGCCTCTGCGAGTGTTTTCCTCAATTACTCTTTTTCCTTTGATTTCCTTTTTTGCCAACCATTCGGGAACTAACAAATCCGAACAAACAATCTGATCAGGTTGAATAACGCGAAAATTACAAAGTGCTTTTCAAAGATTCCATTTTAACTCAACATTTCCGAGCCGTTGTTCGCCATCAATAAAGAAACCATAAGAGAATAATTAATTTAATGATAAAACTTTGTAGAGAATAAGACAAGCTTAATGGCCATGCCGTGAGATCTTGTCAATGGAAAGTTGGCAAGACAAACAGAATTTTGAATGAAATCCAAAAAATGCCTAATGCTCTTATCCCGGTACTAAATCGAATTTGTGGATAAGACAATAACGGGATTTGTCTTTGGCGCTCTAGGAGTACTGCACAAGATATAAATGCCATACTGAGGTTGTAATTACAGATAAAACTTTCGGTCGTGATTTACCTAGATTAACTAATTTCAGATACTTCATCGAAATATTACCGTAATTTTCTCAAGAAGTGCGGAATTCTTTTGCATTTTGCTTTTTTCGTTGCATTTAACCTAGTTGGCCGGAAAACTTCTATTAATATTTAATACATGATAAATGAAGCGAGTATAAACTTGAGATGTGTTTTTTTTTGCCAAGTTTAAAAATATCTTGAAATGTAAATTTTTTTTTCTTTTTTAAATGTAGGTGCATGTAATTTCAGCCAATGAATTTCATTATTTTTCCCTTTTGTATTCTTGCTGATAAGGGAATGTATAAATGTATAACTAGTTTTCATTATATTTTTTCATTTATTTATTTATGTGCTGCTCGATTTATTTGTCTAATGAATTAATAAAAACACTTTAATTACTTTATCATAATATTCTTGTAAGCCAGCAGGTATTTACATGAAAAATGATCTTACAGCTGATGTTTTGGATACAATGTTTCAGAATAATTACACGTGATCCTCTCGTACATTTATTACCGCCTGCATCCAAATTTACTTTGAATTCTCTTATTTTTATGGCCGTGTAGAAGCGACTTTTTATTTTAATCTTTCAGTTTTTCTAAAAAAAGAGTCGTTCTTTATTAATTATTAACGAAGGTCCGATTCTGATAGGTAACTAGATACCATTCAATTTAGTATTTCTGCATAATATTTCTCTCGGCATATCAAATACATCTGATGCGGGATTCCTCATAAAATACCATAGCCATTAAGATCGGAGAGGGAGGAAAAAGTGACTGCAGCCCGTCTCTATCTAAATTGTTTGTTGATATTTTCGTAAAAATTAAACACGTTAGCGTCTTCAATTTCATTCGTCGAAAGAAGTGAGAGACAGTCGAGTCCCGAGACACGCTTTTATCAAAATAATTACCGGGCACGGTGCTGCGAACTTGAAATACAGTCTTCATTTAAACGAGCATTCGAAACTCATTTTAACATTAGCCGTTAAAAATAAGCGCGTCGGGATATTACGCGAAGACAACCTCGGGATGCTGTGTGGTCTCGTGCGAAAACAGAAAGCGCGAGTGGGAATGACGGCTGCGGAGAAATCCGAGGGAAAGACTTTTTCTTTTTTTGCTTTTTTTGCTTTTTTTGCTTTTTTGAAAAAAGAAATTTCGAGCCCCTGCTCTCACGCGCCCGTATGTGTCGGCAGGAACACGATTTCAAGTGCTCGATCCTCGTGGAGAAGTCCAACTCGGAGTGCAGCTCCGAGCCCGAGTGCCCACATCCGTGCAGATGCTCCGATGGGATCGTCGACTGCCGGGAAAACGCCCTGACCAAAGTGCCGACCTACCTTCCCCAGGACACCGTCGAACTGTGAGTGAATGCCCCTTTTAACCTCCATCCTCCGGCCCTTCCTTCCTCGGAGCTCGAGGACGAATGGCTCTCGTGCTCCGATCGGAAGGGCGCCGTGTCCCCCCGCCCCTCCTTTTTTCAGAGCTGTTTTTCACGATGTCTCCGCTTTGAATTTCACAGGCGACTCGAGCAAAACGGCATCACCGAGATTCCCACCAAGGCCTTCTCACCTTACAGGAAGCTGCGAAGAATGTAAGTCTGATCGCTGGACCGCGTACTGGGAGTCCAGTTTCACGCTCCACCTTAATTTGCCCGTGCAAAAAAATTTGCTCAGTTACGCGGGGATAATTTTATTATAAGAAACGCCGAAAATTCGCGCGGAAGCGAGGGCAAGTGTTTGTCGTGTTAGTTCGGGTTATTCCGAGTAATTACGGGACTAATGAAATATCTCACTTTTATTTTTTCCTCTTTTCTTTGGCGAAACTTTAAATTCCAATTCCCCTCGGCGTTGTACTTCGAATTCGAAATTTACAATGAGGAACGTAGACTTCGGTTACAATTTTAATGATTCTTTAAGCTTTTAATATAACTGAATTCCATTGCATAACTCATTATAAATTTAATTAATGTCCTTGATACGCACATTCAAATTATTATATTATTCGAAACTTATCTAAATGTTTTTACGGAAACACGCTTGTGCAAAAGTAGCCAATTACTATACAGTTAATTCTCTCGATTTCTAGGCAAATTTTCTGTAAATCTATCGTCGATTATACAAACAGAGCGCTTGTATCGATTTACCGCGTCCCGAAATATCTCGATATCGTAGCATTTAGATTAAGAACAACATTACCCTCCTAATATTTAGTGGTATATTATTAATATTTTCAATATTTTGTTCAGTGATCTAAGCAACAACAAGATCCGAAAGGTGGCGGCTGATGCTTTCCACGGGCTCAAGTTCCTCGAATCGCTGTACGTATTCCCCTCGAGTGCGAATATATTATTCTTTCATAAAATTAAGTGTTTTTGCATGCAATTATTAAATTTAAACGCCATTTAATAAATTAACTTTCAATACTAGCGTGCTGTACGGCAATAAAATTTCCGAGCTGCCTAGTGGGATTTTTCAAGGCTTAACGAATTTACAGCTCCTGTAAGTATATTCCCATTAATGAAGCCATTTATTTCCATTTTAACAATAGTCTGTCAAATGAAAGTGATTTGTCATTCGCCATTCGAAAAGTACTTATCGATTTTTTTTTTTTCCTTCTCCCGCTCATTCCCTTTTATAAAAACGAGGCATCCACACGGATGCTTTTACAATCGACTTTTGCTCACGATAATTTAACGCTTTCAGGTTATTAAACGCAAACGAAATATCGTGCATACGAAAGGACTTATTCCGCGATCTCTCGAGCCTAGCGCTTTTATCTCTTTACGACAACAACATCAAGTCTTTGAGCAACGGGACTTTTGCCAATCTCCGGAACATCAAAACACTGTAAGTATTGTAGTTGCCCATATCAAGAGCTCGAATCGGGAAAAGTGCGAGAGCGACATTTTTAAAGTTATGCCTGCTGTGTTCGCTGGTTCATTCCTCGCCTTTATTTTCAACAAATCATTAGATTGTGTATTTTTATCGCCGGCCGAAGCCTCGTAAACTTTTCATTTATATACACAGAGTTATACATATTTTTTGCGGGATTACGTGAAATACGGCATAAATTTTGCGAATAAGTGCTGTTTTTGTCGAGTCCTTTCCTCGGAGATTTATGCGCACCCGCTGCCCGTTCCTTAATTCTGTTTACATTAAAATGTAAAATATTTATAAATCACCGGGGCGTTTGGGAATTGATTTAAAATAAATAACCGGATCCGCATAATAAATTCCACCCCTGATGCTTTAATATCGTGGTCACTCGAGGAGATCGGAAACTACTTAAACTTACACGAAAACGCGTAAAAAAGGAAAAAAACAATCAATTTGCACGTGTTTCCGTCGTGGACGTACACTTGAAAATCGGCCGCAAAGTATCGGCGACAATCCCAAATCACCTCGAGGGCGCATCTCCGGTTCTCGGACTTCAAGCGTCAAAGAGGTCAAAGCGCAAGGGCCAAAGGGATTTTTGCATTTAAATCGGACCGCGGAGCACGTCGAATCGTCGGGGGCGCCCCCGCAAATGGCCCACGGACAACATCCGTAAACCAACGCTCGAGATCGCCCGCAATTTCCGAAAAGCGAGGCCAACAAAGGGTCAGTCCGCGGGTACGTGCCCGTGTTCCTGGCAATAAAACGAGTGTTTAATTGCACCGGCAGGCACTTGGCGAGGAACCCCTTCATCTGCGACTGCAACCTCCGCTGGCTGAGCGAGTACCTGCACAGGAACCCGATCGAGACGTCCGGGGCCAAGTGCGAGTCGCCGAAGCGCGCAGGCAAGAGGAGGATCGACAACATGCGGGACGAAAAATTCAAATGTAAGGGTAAGCACCGACTTCGTTACTCTATACCCTTCGACTGGTGGAGAGACGCTACCCCCTCCCGGGGGAGCGGCTGAGACCTGGAGGAGATGAAGGTTGGTGAAACACGAAACCCATCTCGGCCTTTGCCTTATTCATCTACGGCTTTTTATGGAGATGGTGTAGTTGTTCTGCTCGCGGCTTTCCGCAACTCGGTCTTGACGCGATTTTATTCGGTTTTCTTTTCAAATAAACGAGTTGATTGCCATGCATTCGCTGGATTTTTGCGACTTTCGCGTCACTGCTGGCCAATCAATGCTCGGAGGCTTTGCGCTCTTTGTGACACTGATCCAGCGACATCTAGCGACAAGCCATTTTTTTATGACGACAATGCGCTTCTTATTATCCTTGCATGTACAGTATCAAATGGATAAGAATGTTGAGACCGAGTTCCGCATACTCATAATAAATATTTCAGATTCCATCAACTCATGGCTCTTAGGAGAAAAATTACAGAGTAACTTTCTTCTCTCCAAGTGCCGTTGCTTTGTTGTAACGAATACATTCATACAAATTTGTTTACAATGCACAAGAGCATAACATGACATCATTTATCTAACTGACAATTTAAGGTTACCATTTTAATAGCTTTTCTGTCATCCTGCGCAATGATCAATACCTAAATGTCATTTATCATACGTGGTAATGGTTCATACTTGCACACAAACATCCTTTGACTCTTTCTCCTCTATCAAACTAACAAAGTGAAGCGAATAGCGCCAATTTATTGACTGGGATGCAGGGGTAGACACAACGCAATCCCTCGCTGAAATTTTTAATAAATATGCTAATTAAAGCGATTTTTAACTCATCATTTTCATAGATAATCAAAGAAGTTCCCTTTTTACGACGTGAACGGGTATTAAACTAGGCGGGGCTGTAATGAGCTTAAAAAAAAAAAGGTGACATAAACAAGGAAACAACACGTAATGTGTAAACACGTTTTATGCATAACGAGGCACAGGATGCAGAAAATCACGACGTTGACGTGCCGCTGCACATTATGCATTTTCCACCTTAATATCGCAGCAAATTTTAGTGCATCTGGGGCATGGTAGATCAAATGATCCCCATGGGTTTTTCGAGTCTTGTCCGGTGCATCGTAATTGTCATCGGAAACCGAGTCGTCGTAATCCGTCGGGTTATTGGACCGGCGATTATAAATAAATCTGTTTTTGCCCTCGGCGCATGCTATTACACGCGTTCGACGGCTGAATAAAGAGAGAGAGAGGAGAGAAATCGTCACTGCAACGATTCTGCGAAAAATAAATTGCGAGATCGTCATAACCTCGCCTATTCGAATTATAATCCGGAGTTGTTAGGGGGGAAGCCCTCGAACACGAGCCACTATGTCGCTCGTGTTCCCGAGGAGCCTCGGGGTTGCCGTCGTACAGAATCACTTTGTCATACGTATCTCTTTAAAATTTAACCGCGTATTAATAAATGCCGAGCCCACATGCGCCATGGCCATTTTTTCAGCAACAAGCCGTACTCTATGGTGCACAAGGTGTATTTATTCCCGAGGTTCGAATTTATCCTGGATAGTATCCCCAAGCTGATGCGAATCTCATTTTTATAAGTACTAACCTTTTTTAATGGATCTTTTAAGGCTTATGTTGAGTCGCCAAACAGCGCTGTACATTATTTGTAAAGGAGGAAAGGAAATGGTTGAACATCGTATTTGAAGAATACAGCGACCGAGTGTCAGTTCCATGCTGTTATACCTATATTTCACGGCATACTAGTTCTGAATATTCTCACTATTTACTTTCCTGCTCATATTTTTTACAAACAAAACTACATATCTTTAATACACTTGTGTGTTGTTGTTTAAATTTGTTGTTTAAATTGCTGTGTATCAGCAAAGTGCTTAAAAAATGGCGTCGCAACAAATTTTGAAAGTATTAAAGATATTTTTGCAAGTGCTCTGAATCTGAATAATAATTTATCCGTCTGTGCTTTGAAATATAATCATATTCATATTCAGGACTCGACTATTTATTTTTGCAAATTTTGAAGAGTATATCTAATTATGTCGTAGTACAGAGGATTTAATTTTTTTCTCAATATAAAATTAACATTTTTATAAATTTATTATTTAAATTGGGAATCATCCTAACAAAATTATTTTTATGGATTTTAAAATCTTTTTCAGTATTTTAATTTTTATTATTATCGACTTGTTAATAATCGACGCAAATCTGACTATATAACGTTATTTTACAAATCGCATTACTTAAATACTATTCAGAGTCTGTATTTGAAGAAAAAATATAGATATGTGAAATATACGAAATATAAATTTAAATATAATATTTAAAAATTAAAGACTTAAATATTCCACGTTGGATCTCAAATATATTATAAAATTATTTTAATTTTATAATATTTCCATTAATTAAATTTTACTGACAATTTTAATTAGGAACGTTTCTTTGTATTTTTATTAAAATTCTAAAAATACTGCAGGGTAATATATGTCACTTTTTATTATTTTTTTTTTTTTTTTTTTTATTATGTACATCTAATCATGTGTATTCATCATAAAATGTACGAAATTATAAAAATGTAACGAAATCCTATGAAATGCTATTTTAGTGTTGAGAAATTAAATGATATTTTCCATCTTCAAATAGGCGATGCTTTTCTTTCGTCTCGCTGTATAGCTCGAGAAGAGAGAGAGAAAAATAATCTGAGATTTATGTTCTTGGGCTTCAAAGAGCTTATACCTGACTGGTGTATTTCACGAGTTATAAAAATAGATTTTGATTAAATAATTCAAGCTTTTTAAATTACACTTGAAATATATATTATATTATACTTGGTATACAAAAGTAATTAGTTATAGGTATACGTGAATCATTCATTTTATTAGTTTCATTTCAATTAATAAAATATTTTAATGACTTGTAATAATTTAATTTTTTTATATTATTCTTATTTTAATTATTATTGAATTTGAATTCCGATATTATTAATTTGATAAATGAAAATTAAATTTCAAATTAGATTTAAATGGAATTGATAACTGAATTACTTTTATTTTTTTTTTTTGAATATAAATATTGAGGTATTTCAAATAAAACATTATGAAAACTCGATATCCATTATTTATTTATTATCATTACATATTATTTAGTGGTTTTATATTTATGCGTGCTTATTCTTCAACTAGCAATTAAATAGTTTAATATTTAGTTTGCAATTTACTAACATTTAAAGTTTTATCTTTAAAATTATTCTACCATTTTAACATTTCTACAAAGTAATGAAAACTTAGATATTTATATTTATTATCAACTATTAAAATTTCAATTCAATTTAATTAATTTAATTTAATTGGAACTAAAATAATAAATTGGTGTTTGTAAGTAACAATATTTATATAAAAATCTTCACTATCATAATCACGGTCACATTTTCCGAACATTCATTTGGCACAAATTTATTCTTTGAATAACACAATTATTCTCTTTCACTTTAACAAAGCACAAATTGACTTGTGAATTATATTCAAATTATAATCGGAGATATTGATTTTTCTTATTAAAAAGGTGACGAAGAAGTTCTGACGAAACGTGCGGGCGAATGCATTTTGCCAGGTCCATGTCCTTCGGCTTGCAATTGTAATGGAGCGACTGTTGATTGTTCAAATAAAAGACTTACGTCCATACCCAAGGATCTACCTATTTACACATCAACTTTGTAAGTTTGCTATACTAGGATTTCGTCTTATTATTTATCTTTCTAATACAGGGGAGTCTAGTAACGTGTTCATTGTTAAAAGCACCTTTTATTAAAACGAACGCTTTAGCTTTAATAAATATTTACAGTTTCATTTTGTAAATCATTTTACGCTGTGCAGGGGGTTTGCGCAATAAATTAACAGTTAAAAATAATTTAAAAATTAATTTTAGATTTTCGGTTATTTTTTACTGCCCGGGTAAAATGAAGCGGGAATTTAGAGGAAAAGCAAAGGTAATTTTCTGAAAATTGTATATTTTGTAATAGATTGTTGAAAAATAACGCTATTGAAAAAATCAAGGCGGAAGGAATTTTTGAGAAACTGCCCGATTTGTTACATTTGGATCTTAGAGGCAATAGGATTTCGCGCATAGAGGCTGGTTCCTTCGAAGGTGCTCATAAATTAACAGACGTGTAAGTATTTTTCATCATTACACCCAGTACACCTGACAGCAGCTTAAACAACAATTTAAGATCAAATTCTTACAAATTTTGTAAATCAAACACTTTTAAGTACAAAAGTTTGGTCGTTAAAAGTAAATTTTGTTAAAACGCAGTCGTAAGACTGCTCGCTTTAAAGCCAACTACACTTGTATAAATTCAATCATTAAACTACTGCGAGTTCGATTCTTTAAATTGACGTGAAAAAAAAAAAAAAAAAAAAAAAAAAAAAAATTGAACTTTCAGCCTTTTGTCCGATAACAAGCTCCGAGAAGTCCACACGAAGATGTTCCATGGGCTAACGAGTCTGAAAAACCTGTGAGTAGAAATCGCATCAATGCACGAATCTATTTGAGGAGGAAAATGATTTCCTCCCGTGAATATTATCGACGAGCTCTCATCCCTCGTCCATTTTTTTGTCCCCAGGAATCTCCACGGTAACGCGATCACATGTATCATGTCCGGCTCATTCGACAATTTGCCGCACTTGCATTCCGTGTAAGTACCAGCACTACTCGTCGGGGCTCGTTAACCTTCCTCCGAGATCGTCCACACGTACAAACTTCCTCCCCGGATAACGGGGAGGGCGTGTGCGCTCGTCCAGGAAGCGCTCGGAGGAAGGCTTGCGGTCCTGGCGCAAAACCACCCTTCTTTCATCTCCCAGACGATGATTTTCAATCCATTATGTCCTACGCGATTCCAGCAATATCCAGGCGAATCCGCTGTCGTGTAACTGTCACTTGGCGTGGATCGCCGAGTGGCTGAGGAAGCGCGATTCTGTCTCGTTGATTGGACATTGTCACGATCCGCCACGAGTCAAGGATGCTGCTGTCAATGAGATGCCACGCCACGAGTTCAAGTGCAACAGTGAGTAGATATTGCATGTATTTTGCATAATGAGCAAACACTCGCAGGATCCGACAAGGCATTTTTTTAGTAAAAACTCATTTGAAATTCTATCTATTGTGTCTGCCGGTTTCCCGAGGAGCTCCGTCACTTATCTTCCGGGAGTAAAAAAACAAAAAAAAACAATAAGCTTCGCGGGAAAAGAGCTTTTAGTCGAAGCATGTGTACCCATTCTTTTGTCTTCAATTCGGAATCTCTTGCGAATATTTAATTCCTCTCTTGCCCCTCCTTTGAATAAACTTGGGGAGCCGGCACCTTTTCATTTATTATATTTAAGAGGCTGAGTAAGGAAAAAAGCATTACAGACCATTACATTGGTTACTTTGGTATAATTTATTTTCATGAAAGTTACTATGTGATAAAAATACGTATACTTAAATATTGGAACTAATCAAGACCGGTAATAAATTTCAATATCCACTACTCAACTCAGCACTTGGCTTTTCTAAATTATAATTCATTGCCACGGAAGCTTATAACGCATTTCTTTCAAAAGAGGTATTAATCTATCGTAAAATATTTATTATAAAATTATATGGTTGCTAATGGTTGTGTACATATACAGATACAGATGTAATTCCCATAGATCTACGTTCAGGAATTCAAAGTGCATTAAATAAAACGTATATTATGTCCTAGCATATTAAAGTCGTGTTGATAAGATATGTCCTCTGAATTATTAAGAATTGCAGAAATCTCAATACCGCAGTCCGCAATATTGATGTTTTTTTTTTCTTTTTTTTTTTTTTTTTTTTTTTTTTTTTTAATTAGATGTAATATTTTTCACGTGTTCCGCGCATAAAATATTTTTTCCAGTTCCGTAATCTTTGAGGTACGTGTAAACAGTGAAAATACCATAAATGCTCGCTACGTTTATCTATAATATTTCGCCAAAATGCGCCAAGATATTATTCTTAATGCTTTTCACAGCAGCTGATTGATTCAGCTTATAGTTTCCATAATTTATGTAACATCAAATGTTTCTATCACGACTTTGCTATTCAAAAGCACCCACATTTATTATGGACAAAATCACTTATTATTGATAAATTTTCGGTGATAATGGCGGGTAATTACAACCGTAATCGTATTCTATTTGTATCAGCGTTTGCATAAAACTTGTCATGTAGTCAATATGCAGGGTGCAATTATTTATGAACTGGATTTTGAGCTTGGATTTTCGGTTATAGTTCCGGTTATTTGTAGAGATACGTTTGGAAGATAATGGGATTATAACTGTCTTGTGCGACACTGAAGATTAATGTAGAAAATGAAGTTTTACTTGTACAATAAATGAAAAAGCAATGCCTTCATTTTTATCATTTTCGTGCATTCGATGTTGCCATAAAATAAATTTGATTAGTTTAATGTACTTGTTTATTCACAATACGTGAAAATACATGAAATTTACTACTGTAATGATTATCGAAGAGAGAATAATATCATAAATTTGTGGATTATAATTTATGTAGCATTAAATATAAAAGTACCTTGAAAAGGTTTTCACATTCAATAAAGTAAATTTAAATTAACGAATAATATAATTCTCATTACAATTTACTCACATGAAATATTTCAACATTAACATTATCGCACAATAGATTTTAGGGAAAACGTATTTTAAACATGAATTATGTAATACTTCATTTTAAAAATTAATTCATACACTGTTTTTATATACTTTGAACAAGATTACTTATCCAATGAAAAATTAATTTTGTTTTATGCGAAAAAGAGATATTCACTTTATTATGCTTTTAAATATATTATTTATCAACGCGATCCATTTAAGTTAATTCGTATGAAATTATGTAAACTTAAAAAAAAAAAAAAAAACGCCGTCTGTTAAATTTTTAAGCATTGTTAAAAAATTAAACATTTTGTTATAAAATCATGAACAGATCAAATTTTCAATGAATAATAAAATATAAAATTCTTTTTAACAATAACTATAAATTTTTATAATAAAATGAAAAAAAAAAAAGGTAAAATGGATGATAACTTTATATTTGAAACTAAATTAAATCTCATTCTTTAAAAAATAATAATAATAATAATAAAATGCTGTAAAAGAAAAATTGAAAATTTTAGCCAAAGCTTTTATTTTTGAAGTACACTTTAGTTTAGAGTAAAAACTAACAGTCGTAATACTAAATTCAATAGTGCCCACATATATATCCAGCCGGAGCCTCAAAGTAATGCTCGAATTCCACAAATAGCTTATGAAATTTAAAGCGCATGTTTCTTTAAAAAATCAGTAGTAAAACAATGCCATTACAAAGCAAGAAACACAAATAAAAAAAAAGAAAAAAAATAAAACTAAAAACCGGTGGTGGCCAGAGACGTCGATCATACCGGGGATTTCCACACCCGATTTTTGCGCAATTCACATTGATCACACATGGCAAATCATCAATCGATCCTGAAAGCTCATTCCGCATGAGGAAACCGAACCTCAAAACAGGCAATGGTGTCGCTGCACATTGGAATCGCTTTGACATTTTTTCCCTCCTTCGTCGTTCTCGTGCTGACGTCGAGTTTAAATAACGGGGATTCGAGCTACTGCAGCAAAAAGTTTAATCGAAGATTATGCGCTAGCAAATTATAGATTTTCCTATCACAGTGTTGTGCAAACAAAATTTGTATACACGTAATATTAAGGTTACTTAAATATTATACTTTCTTTCGGAATTATATGCGAGCGATAAATTTTAGTAATGTTTTCAGTAAATACTTGGGCATTTTTTCCGGTTACTTTATCCAATAAACTTTATTAAAGTCATTCGGTTATTTACGTACGTAACAATATATATATTGTATTATAAATACATTGATATTAGTTATAATATAATATCAAGAGAAATAATGATTTTTCCTCTTTTTATTTCTCAATATATTATAAAATTTATAAAATTGAAAAACATTTAATATCCTTAAAAATCATTTTACAGCTTTGTGCACAAACTCCATAATTTGTAATGATCTGTTTAATCTTGAATATTCGTGTCTATTTTAACAAAAGCTTACAAAATACATTCTGAAAATGAGCATATTTTAAATTATTTTGTTTAATCCTTTTGGACGATATCCGAGTAAGCATTATCTCTTAATTTAAATTTTATATTTTAAAGTAGTTTTGCATATAAGAATAATTTTAAAGTGCTTATTATAATTTATATATATAAATAAGCTATTTTACAGGATAGTATCGTTAGATTTAAAATAATTTTTATAGCTGTGCTTGTGAATTAAATTACAACTTTCTGAGAACGGTTTTTAGAAAGTACATATTTCTGTCATAGAAATTGCGTAGTTAAGGTTTAATAATTCTCATTATTTATAATATCTCGAACGAGTCATCTTAACAAAGCTACAAATTATGCTTTTTTGACGAGAGAATACAGAGTTGATAAAAGTTGATCGGTGCTTAAGAACTGATTTCACGTCGAACATTACTTTACAGCGCAATTAAGGCGATTCTTAAAACGACTGGTTAAATAATTCTTACATTCAATTTTAAAACACTATTTCATGTTGTGTTTCGATTCTGCTGAATTCAATACCACTTATGATCCCGTATATTATTAGTTCAATGATCCCTACTTGTTGCGGAACACATGTGCAAGTGAGGATCGTTACAGAATTAAAACAACTCTGGCCAATAGGAATACGAGTTGCTGATATAACTTTGCCATTTTTCTCATTAGATTTTTCTTGCACAAATGCGCTATCCCCCGAGTATACCAATCGAGATACCCAAAGCTAACCTTTTAAAATGCATGTTATTGCATCAAGATTCGCATGTTACATTCTTAAACAAAAAACAACAAAAAACAACAACAAAAAAACAACAAAAAAACAAAATGGAATCTGAGTCTGTGGTATCGATCAAGAACAGTTCTCGATTCGCTCATCAACAACATATCTGACCTTAGAAAAAGTAAAGGTACAAAACAGCATGAAAAGTATCCACAGCGAAAGTTACTAGAGCTAGGATAAGAGAGCACTAAATAGAGAAAACGTGCTGAAAAGATAACGAGGTGAAGCAATGAAGTAACTTCCGCTGGGAATGTCAAGATCACGAGGTTGTTGTCTAGGAGTTCTGATAACGTTAAACTTAGGCGACAGCGTTGGCTGCCTCGGCGACGATTACTGCCCGCCCCAGTGCAGCTGTGCCGGGTCAGTGGTGCGGTGCTCCCGGGCCCGCCTCACGGAGATCCCGCGAGGAATCCCCCCGGAGACGACGGAGCTGTATCTCGACGTGAACGATATCAAGACCATCCAGCCGGAGCGGCTCGCCCACCTCAGCATCCTGACGAGACTGTAAGTGCGACCTCCCGTTGACCTCCCGTTGATCCTCCCGTCGATCCTCCCAATCCTCCGCTTCGACGAAGATTAATGATTTTTCCATTAACAACCTCTCGGGCGATTTTATTTGTGGCGCCGCATGATCAACTCCACTTTGCGGGATATGTAATACTCGTGCACGCGGCGAATGTTGATCTCGCGATAGATTCGACAGTGATAATCGTTATTTATTGCGCGAGCGTAATTAGCGCTGCCGCCGCCGCCGCCGCCGCCACCGAGAAAGTGCTAATGGAAAGAGGAGGCCTCGTGATTGGAGCGCGAATTGGCTTTCATTAAGCACCACAACGCCATCCTCGGGGGAATTGCGGCGGCAGTGTGCGACACTCCCGCCTCCTCGTAATTTTTCCTTTTTGCACGTGTTTTCGTTCAACGCCCGCGAATTAATTGCTACCCCACCCCTCTCCGTGACCTCGAATTAATTGCCCTCCTCCCCCACCCCCGAGATGCGCACCCGATGAACGCCTTTGTTTGACCAATTGCAGGGACCTGAGCAACAATCAGATTGGAATGCTGTCCAACGACACGTTCAGGAATCTCACGAAACTCTCGCACCTGTAAGTAGGAGCACCCGGTAACCGGGAGTTGCGAGCCGGAGATGATCAGCTCTGATGTCTTTTTATTTGTTCTCAGGATCATCAGTTACAACAGGCTCCAGTGCGTGCAACGCGGGGCTCTCGACGGACTCGCATCCCTTCGCATCCTGTAAGTACGAAACCCTTGAGACGGGTTCGTGGGATTTGGGGGTGTGCGAACGCTCATCTCTGTAGCAACCCTTGAACTTCCACTCAGAATCGCTCCTTCGATGGCGATTACATGATGAAACCCTCAACTCCCATTCTCTCTCTCTCTCTCTCTCTCTCTCTCAGGACTTAATTCAATAATCCGACGTTCTTGTGTGCATGAGTCGGTTAAATGTGCAATACAAAACCGTGGGAAATTGCGCGGCTTTGTGCTGTGCTTTGCCACAGCTAACGCCTCATTAACGTGATTATAATAATTAAAATTTCTTGAAATGCATTTTTCCCTCAATCTTTATCACCGGGGATTATTACTCTACTCTCGGCTACTCTTGCCGTGCGTGCTTTCGTGTTTAGAGTTTAATTGATAAATCGTCGATTTCGCATAATTCCAAACTATTGCATCACTCAAAAGTTACATAGAAACATTAATTTGAATGAATAGAACATAAATTTTAAATATATTGCGCATTAACGCATAATTTTCGCGTTCTTTGTTGTATTATCTTTTACGGCTAAATATTGTTGACTCTAGCAATATCATTAGGCATTGATGAAGTATCCTATAAATTTTGCAATGAAAATAAAAAATTTTTTTTGTCCAATAATAACAATATTAATAATAATAATAATAATAATATTTATTTTAAATAAATTTTATGTACATTTTCACGTTTAAATAAATATTGATGCGAATGAATAATTAAAAAAGTTAGTTAATCTAAATAATGTTTTTTTATAAAAAAAAAAAAAAAAAAAAAAGTGTTATTGACCGTGTCAATTATTTATTTGTTGATATACACCCGGAACGGAGGAAGAAAATTAAAATTTACTCATTGGATTCGAATGTGATTTATCACAGTTTATGTAAATTTAATCTCTCTTTTTTTTTTTGCATACGTTTAAATACATTCTAATTTTAGCAGGGGACTCTTTTATTATTCGAATAATGGATGATTGCCTTTAATTAAACAAAAATACTTCAATTTAGTGCTAGTACTTCAAACTAGTCCAATGCTAAAAATAGCGTTTACTTTAAACTTTAAATCATGCATAAGAAAACTCAAATAAAATTTGCACAAAGTGTGATTAATGCTATTTAAATCCCACGAATAGATTTTAATTTCGCTAACGTATTCATGGCTAATGCTTGTTGTTTTCAATTTGAGATTACTACAACACACATTGTTGGTACTTATTATTTTAAAAGAAATTTCCAGCGGTTAGTGGAACATAAATTAGAGAACAATCTTGATGCGAAATGAAAGTTATTCGTTTGATAAAATGAAAATTATATTTATAATGGAATATAATAAAAATATTCGTAAACGCGGAATAATGTTAGAGTTATATTGCTTCACAATTTTAATAAAATTATACGTTTTGGAAGGAATATCCATCTATAAGCTACTTGCAGTGATTATTAAATTCTGCTTAAAATTATTTTCATTTTCAATAAATTATTCAAGAGTAACGATAATTAATACGAGTTTTAATTTCGCAGCGAGAGGTTTAAAAAAAAGTCTACGTGCTTTTAACGATGTAGCTCTCGCTCTCACGTAATTCCGAACGTAGTTGCAAATAAATCCTATTTTTCAATACACGTTCCACGAATTTTAATCTGCAGAGCATAGACAGGGAGAAGGATACATAGATAGATAGATAGAGAGAGAGAGAGAGAGAGAGAGCGAGAGGGAGAATTTAGCCCCATGTTTGCCGTGTAAAGTATCGGTGCATGTAATAGCCTAGCACGGGCTTGCCGCGGGCGATCAAAAAAGATGCATTTCACGTGGACAAAGCGCCACGAAATGGGGGATAAAATTCCAGGGGTCGAGGATTGACCGGGGGAATTTCTGTTTCAGCTCGCTGCACGGGAACGACATTTCGGTGATCCCCGAGGGCGCCTTCCAGGATCTCAAGTCCGTGACACACGTGTAAGTAGCGACAATTTGAATGTGTGCGTGACGGGTGTTCCCGTCGACGACGTCCACTGTTCTAACCCACGAATCTCTAAACCTATTTAGTGCCCTGGGCGCAAACCCATTGTACTGCGACTGCAACTTGCGATGGCTGGCCGAATGGGTGAAGCGGGACTTCATGGAGCCGGGAATCGCGCGCTGCGCCGAACCGGCCTCGATGAAGGATAAACTCCTCCTGACCACTTCGCCGAGCTCCTTCCAGTGCAAAAGTAAGCATCACCTCGTCTCTTTTTACCCTTTTTACTCTCTTTGCTCCCATACCACCTCTCTCTCTCTCTCTTCTCTTCTCTTTCAGTCCTTTGCCCTCTTCACCTCTTCCTCTCTTCTGCGTGCTCTTGTTCTTATTCTTGTTCTTCTTTTGTCCTTTTTTGGTGTACGCACTCTCTCACTCAGCGGTCTACTCGCCAAGTTACTCGCACTGAAACGCCAAGTCCATTTAAACGCGGATCGAGCGTCAAAAATAGAGCCTCTTTATCTATTTACATACGTAAAGAGCGAAAATCCATCCATACGAGGATAAGTGAGCATTGCTCGAAAAGTGAATAACGGTACGCTCGCATCCGCTGACTTTGTACTTTCGATTCAATTGCAAATAACGAGGAACTGCAGTCTCATTTATTGTAAAATAAAGCGGTCATTTTGAAGCCGGAGAAAACAAAAAATATAAAATAAAAGCAAAGGAAACGAATTACAAACGGGATACGATGCTTTCTTTAATCACGCGTTCAATTAGATCCAAGTAATTTCGATACTATTAAACTTAAGCTGCTTCACGTGCTTATAAAGACTGACATTTCAATGTGAGAAATTTAGAGAGTACATTTCTAGTTTTTATTTTATTTGTGGTTGTATTATTTGACGTTGCTTACATGCCGCACCTTTTTTCTTCCTTTTCCACTCGTTCCCCACTCACTACTTTTATTTATCTAATCTCTCTTTTTCGGTGCTTGTTTTCTAGTGGTTTTTTTTCCTTTGTTTATTTCTCTCTCTCTCTCTCTCTCTCTCTCTCTCACACATTTTTTCCTTTTCTAATAAAAGACGATTTTTAGATTAGAGCTGTTTACTTGTTTTTTGGTGTTGGAATGTGCACTGCGGATCGAGCTTTTATTCCAAGTTTGGTGGAAAAAGTAATTACATTACAAGTCCGGAAGTCATTTATCCTTTACATTTATATTACGTTTACAATTACACGCGTGACTTTAAGTACTAATTTCTTATTCTTTATCGTGTACATCTTGATCGAATATTTGCTTAACACCTTTACTGAAATTTAATTCTAAATATTTATCTTTTTGAGGCAAAATACTCGAAAACAAAATACAACACTATCCGAGGTGACCAAAACAAAAAAATAAGCAAAAAAACGTGAAAAACAACATTGTTTTGTATGTTCAAGTGTTTTCAATTCCGTTTTTTATTTATAACTTTATGACATTTTATTGGCAATATAAGCGAGGGGGAAAATTTTTTATATATATTGGATTTCGAATGTTCGATCCGTTTCTAGCGTTATATACTATCTGCAAATAACAGGTTTTGTGGCTGTTCTTTATAGCGGGTGCGATACGTCAATACACTTAGGATATAAAAAAAAAAGAAAAAAGAAAAAAAGTACAATTACGTCAATAAAAATTTTTTTCTCATAACCATAATCAACTAAAGTTTTGCATATTCTAACGTTACAAAAAAAAGCGAACATCAATCAAAAGCCCGCCCGAGAATGAAATTTCCGCAAACTTTATTTCCGAATGGAGAGGAATCGAGCACGTAACACACAGTAGGCATCGTGCGTGTAAAATAAATTGCAATGTCACGTTTCTCGTATTCCTTAATATTTATTATTAAAATTCTCTTTTAAATACAAAACTGGTGAAATGGCCCTCGATGTGCAGACTTGGCCCTACACGTATATTCGATTACCGCGCTCATTAAAATTTGGCACCGATTCCCGGTCCCGCAAATATTTACTCGCGAACGTGCGTAATAAAGAAATGTGATACGTTTGTACATTCTGGTCTAGACACTGCGATTTTCCTAATTAAACCCGAAAATTCCCGAAATAAACGAAAGTCGAGGCGCGTAAAAAGAGTGACGAACGCGGAAGGACGGGAAGGTGAGAGAGCAAAAAAGGAGAATGTGCAAGGGGGGAGAGCGAGAAAAAAGTAACACCAGCCCAGGCGCAAGAGGAGGAGAAAGGAGAAAAAGGCGAGAAAAAAGTCAGCCCCATAAAAATAAATTCCCGTTTCCTCAAACGGCTTCGCCGGACATTTACGAGACTCGCTCTCTGCCCTTTCGCCTCTGCGGCCCCGCACGTGAATTATGCAACGCGAAATTACGCCGCCCTTAATAATGCAAAATTCGCGTGGGCGAGTCGCGCGGGGGTGAAGTGGCCTTTGCGCGATGCCATAGCGCGATAATGACGCGAAAAATATTTGCTGCCCGCGCGGAAAAGCCCCGAGTATCGATTCTTGATGGGAAAGCCGCTCACCTCCCCGCCCGCCCCCGCCCACCGATCCTAAATCAATCGCCGCGGCGAGGTGAAAAAAAGGCGCGCTCGGGGTGTTGTTTTTCCGGGTGGTAAATGCGCTTTTCGGGCCGCTGAAAGAGGTTCGCTCGATGATAAATCAATTGGATGGCGCGGGGAACAACTATAAACCGAACCGAGCACAATGAGGAAAATTATTGCCGCTTCCCGGAGGAGCGGACATGAATGATGTCCGCACGCAGATTGTTTTTTTTTTTTTTTTCAGTTTGGACAATGGGGCTGACGTGATTTTTTACTCCTCGTTATTTACGGCGGCTACTTGCTTTCGGTTTAATTACGCGGACGGATTCATTCGTAGGCTTACATCGGACTGGACTACCATAAGAACGGATTCCAGCCATGATATATTGCACTTTTACGATTAGTATTAATGACCAATAAGTCCGCGATCCTCTTCATTTAATGTCCCATTATGCATGGGAAAAACAAGAGTTTAATAGCGTCTTATCAAATTATTTAGCCTGGGAGTTTATGCCCTGTAGAATTACACGAATGGCCATTTTCGAGTAAAGCATTAAACTAAAAAACACTTTATTAGGGAAGAGCCAATGATAGGATAAGTCACGAGTAATCCACAAATGTATTTACTTCCGACAGAATTAGTACAATTTGCGTATGCTGTTCATGTTTTTATCGTAATTGAGCAAGCATAATACGCATTTACAAATAAAACTCCAATCAATAAAAACCACTTTGCGTTATTATATTGCACAATAAATGGTTCCATTTGCGGATATTACTCGATTTACTGCGGTGCCCGGATCTTCTTTACGGCAACCTGACTATGTGGAATTTTTATTTTTTCTCAAACATTTTAAAGAAGTCGTCGCAAGTAGACCAAAGCGAATGTAGATTGGTAGTAAAGTCCACGAAACTGTTGCAATCGCTTCCATTAAAAGAAATCCCTAGGATTAGGATTGTTGGTTAATTGATAAAATAATTGCGTGCGCCGAAATTTGTAAAGCCCTGGTTATTGCAATCCAGAAATAAGTGATGGGTCAACGAGTGTCGTCGCCACCTCGGATCTTGAAATGTGAGGGCTCTTTGTTTCATTAAGAATATCGAAATGAAATGAGCTACATTGCAAATTTCTTATTGTAATTGTAAAGGGATGTAATGAGCGGTAATGAAATAGCGGACTATTATTACACAAAGCTTAGAGTTTAAAGGCACGATTTTAGCGCGAATTTAGAGAAAGGAATTTAATAAAACGTTCATCGGTGCTGTATTCTTCACTGTAGACAATTAATGAAAGAACTCGCTTTGAAACTTGGGGAAAAATGAAGATGGATATAAACAGAAATTCAAAGTTTTTGGGTAGAGTAAAGTATTACACGAAATTATGAGTGAAATTTAAGTGGCATTTTTGTCATAGTGTGACTTCAATCTGTGTAATTATTCTAATAAGATGATGGATTTAGGCAGGAGAGTGTGGTTAAAAGCAAACTCGACGCTCGACACTAAATGCAATTATTGTTAAAGCCCTTGAGAATCGAATTCTTTAAGGTTCGAGAAAGCTTTGGAGTTACTTTTGTCAGGCACCAGAAGAATCCTTATTAAAGCGATAACCACCTATACCAGTTTCGCAAATGTTGTTCCGGCAGAATCGGAATTTATCTTTCGCGTTCTCCTCCCTCTCATTCCCGATTCAGCATAATTACTTTCTCGCAGTTCCTCACCTTTTTGCTACATGTACATGAGAGTGCACAAGTAAAATAGAGTAGAGTAGAGTACTTGTTTATAGCAAAACAAAAATAGAGATAAAAGAGATTAATTTGTCTGCCTGCCTGCCTGCCTGCCTGCCCCCCCCCTCTGTTTCTGTTTCTCTCTCTCTCTCTGTCTCTCTTTCAATCTATCTCTTTCCATGTTATTTATCCATCAGCGACGCGCGGCCTCCGTCAAATACTAAAATTTCTCATTAATCGTAGACCTTTCTTCCGCGCAGCCAAACAACAGCCCGCCGAGGTCCTGGCGAAATGCAACGTGTGCTATACCACACCCTGCCAAAACGGAGGACTATGCGAGGCGCTACCGGACAAACAGTTTCGTTGCAAATGCGCGCCAGGATATCACGGGGACAGGTGTCAATATAAAATTGACGCGTGCTATGGAAATCCTTGCCGGAACGCCGGAACTTGCAAAGTACTGGAGGAAGGAAGATTCAGGTGACTTGAGATCCTCGATACATCTCTCTTTCTCTCTCTCTTTGTTTCTGTGTATTTCTCTCTGTGTCTCTCTGTTCTCTCTCTCCCTCGGACACACTCGCTCTTGCATCACCCCAGACTCATATAGGATATTGCTTCCTGATTATCGCGCGAGTAGACTCTCCTCTCCTTGACATCCGCGGGTGCGCGCCCACTTTTTGTTTGTTGCAGCGACGCGACTCAGATCTCGCTCTCCATCCTTATTGATGACAAAGATAATGAGCCATAAACAAACAAAAAGTGTGTTGTTTTGAGCGGAGGAGAAATAGTAGTGCCTTTGCTCATGAATAAACTTTCGTACATGTGCAAGCAATAGTTAAGTCAACTCGGTTTGTCTTTCTGACGGAGTTCCGAAGCCTACAGTTTCTAAATACACACCAAACATCGGATTACAAGCGAACTCGCTTGATTTTTCTTTTTACTTTTTTTTTTTTTTTTTTTTTTTTTTGTCTTGGCAACTCAAACTTAATAAGAAGTTGGTAGCCTTGCTCGATTATATACTGTTGAAAGAAATTGCTTTTCACTTTAAACTTTTGTTTTTTATTAACTCGACTTGGTGCAACACAAAGTTTTGCTTATTATATTTCTTATTAATTTATGCAAAGTAGACATTTAATAGAAATACTCTTTCGCATTTATTCAATGTAATTTTTATTTTTAATGTTATAAATCTAGATATTTCCCTTTTTTCTGGTAAATTGCTGAGCTAAAAGGGATTAACAGAGTTTGTTTGAAAAAAGCTGCTCGCTTATTCACATAATAACAAGCGGTATGAGAATGTTTCTGATTAACTATATTTATACACTGCAGATTTATTTTTAATTGCTTTTAGATGTTGACACGTACGCACGCGAATATATATATACATATATTATAAAAGCATAAGTATATACATGTTTGTGTGCGTATATTTATAAATAAACTTTTGCTTCAAATAATAGCAGTAATTGAATTTTGATATTTCATCTTTTAACTTTTTAATTAATAATACATTTCATTTCACCTCGAAATAATGCGCTTCCATTTAAAGGCTAAAACGACTCGACTCGTTGTCCAATGGGATAAACGAGAGTTGAGGTAGTCCTTAAAATAACTTATTAATGAGTGATAGCATTATTTCGAAACTATTGGCTCGTCTAAATTCTAAGTTTTAATTAACAATTGTCGGCAACAAAAGCAAGGACGATGTCACAAGCTTTTTCTCACAAACTCAGCCGCAGAATCGAGTATCAAAAAGAATTCTGCTTATCTCGCTATCCCCGCCACGATCAATTAAAAGTCCACTCGAACACAGATATTATCAGCCGCAGCGTGTACGAGCGGGAAAAACGATTCGTTCCCACGACAAAGAGAGCAAAGCGAGCAAAGCGAGCAAAGCGAGCATTTGATCGGGCAAATGTGGCGCGCTGCCAAAAGCGCAAACGAATCGTGTTTTCCCTGTCGTGAAAAGCGGCGACAATCGCCCGCAAACAAAAAGGGCGAGCCCGAAAAACGGGGAGATTGAAGTGGGACCTTTTTTTTTGTTTGACCCCGCAGTTGCAACTGTGCACCCGGATACGAAGGACTCAGATGCGAGAACAACGTCAACGACTGCGCGGACCACAAGTGCGTCAACAATGCCACCTGCGTCGACCTCGTCGACGCCTACCGATGTGACTGCGTACCAGGATTTACCGGCCAGTACTGCGAGGCAAAAATACCCTTTTGCACAAAGGAACACAATCCTTGCGCGAACGGAGGCCGATGCATCGACCACCAAAGTCACTATAGTTGCGAATGCCCAAGCGGTTTCGCTGGTGCCAATTGCACTGACAACCTGGATGACTGCGATAATAATCTGTGCCAGGTGAGTCAGAGCTTTTAATCCCTGTTATTTTACCCGCACGTACCCCATTATATCGGAATTTCCCACCTTTTCAACTCTCGGTCTTAATGGCGGTTCTCGGTAAATAGCAATACCTACCTAATTACATTTTTTATACGCGATTCGCCCGAGAATCCCTGAATGGTGCGCCAACTTGCGAATACTTGAATACTCATTTTAAATTATTATACGGAGATGTCTGATAAATAGAGCCAGTCGATTTATTTTTTTTTTTTTTAATTAATAAATAGAATGTATAATATACTTTAAGATTCATTCGTTAATCCAGTTTATTAAAACCTAAATTATGTTCTTTTTAATAGATTACCACGATAATCGAGAGAAAATTCATTTACTGCTCTACATATATTTATTTTGATCAAATTACAAATTACGTTAATACAACTATTTTAAACCGATGGATTTAATCAAATATTTTAATTTTTTTTTTTTTTTTTTTTCATACTTCTCTAGCCATTCCTAACTGGAAATTTTTTGTTTCAATAAAATCTTTAAATGAATATAAAAAGTAATTAATGATTAGGATTCGATTTTTATCAATTGCCAATATTATTTACGATTACTTTTCAATTAAAAAAAAACCTGAATTATTTTTCTACATATTTTGCAAATTAAAATCAAATTTTCACATTTTATGCAGATAACATTAAGAATAAATATTTAATAAACTGGGCTCTTGGGAATATTAAATTGATTTAAAAAGCCACTTGAATAAGCATTTACGGAATTAAAATATTTGAAAGAAATTCTGTATTTACATTACTGACTCTGTCATAATAAAATTTATCAAAAAAAAAAAAAAAAAAAAAAAAACATTCGAAAATAAAAAGTAAACAATAACTGTATAAATTCATTACTCTATGAATTTTCCGATACAAATTATGGCAATAAATTCGTACCCTTTGACATGAAAATATAATATCAATCAAAGCCATGATGGTCTTTTTAATAGAATCTCGCGTAATCTATTTTGGAAATTGACGAATAGCAAATTTCAACACGTGAAATCACTCTAAGAAATAAAAAATGTATGGTACACTTAAAAATCAACGAATAATGACTTTGTGAAAGAGTATTGGGATCGAGGATTTGAATCTATTGGAGGGCAAAGGATAGCTTAAGATCGAGGTCATTGACTCGTGGCATAAAGCTGATTAAGTGCTATTTGCTTTTTGCGGTAGTTCTCATCACGATTAATATCAATTTGTTCTTTTTCTACTCGTGCACTTCAAAAAGAGGTTAAAATTTTCATAATAATATCCTGAAAAAAACAAAGCCAGGTACTTTGGTATACAGACTATAGGTGTAGAATTTCCTTTAATAACCAGTAGTGTTTTGGATTTTACACGAATCTGTATTTTCGTTTAATAATTGCAAATTGCATTTAATTGTATTTAATGAATAACTTGTATCTGAAATACATTCGTGATATTGCATTTAATGAATGACTTGTATACAAAATGCACACACGATGCTAAATTAACAAGAATTCGTATACTTAAATCCTCCCATATTATTCGTCATAACAATATATAGTATTGCGGTCAAATCGGATTTTATTCCAGAAAGTAATTAATTAACGACATCGTTCACGGATATTCAATATATGCAAATGATTCAAGGATTTTATTCGCCAAAGATATATGATCCCGAGTATTCTAAATTTTAATTGACTTTAAAAGTATTTTTTAATAGAGCTCAATGGGTTAATGAATTTAAATCGGCTTATTCAGTAATGTGATTCGAGAAAATGTACATTACGACTAAAATTTTTATTTTTAGAATGGTGCTACCTGCATCGATGGCATAAGCAATTATGAATGTAAGTGTGCACCAGATTATACAGGGAGGTACTGCGAAGTTGCACCATCAACTGCCTTACTATACCCTCAAACTAGTCCATGTGCTCATCACGATTGCCAACATGGTGCTTGTTTTCTACCATCACCAGGATCTGGAGCAGATTACTTGTGCCAATGCCATCCTGGTTATACTGGTGAGTCCGAATATTTATCGCTAATTAATTAAGTGGATTTTTATTTATTATACTGGGGAGTATGTGGGTTAAGTTGTAATTTCTTAAAATGGCAATTTGTAAAATAATATAAATTCCTTGTACATGGAAGCTTTAATGAGTGTAGCTAATTAAAGAATTCTTTACATTTTTTATCTCTTTCATTTGAATTAAAAATTTGTATATTTCTTTGAGTAAGATAGATCATTTTAATATATATTGTTTCGTTTTTTGTCTCAGCATAAAATTAAAGATAATGGATCATTTGGGACGTTCTATTAATCAATAATGCCATACAAACAGAGAAAATTAATTCTTTACTGATTATTTCATATTTTATTTCATAAATGATTACTTCGCTAATTAAATCCACGAGTAGGAATAAATTTAGCTCAAACCTTTGACTCGTGATTGTTTTTTAACTAGTTTGAAAAATAGGCCTTTCAATTATATTTACAGATCTATAAAATACTTGAACTACTCTGCATGATTATGCAAAATATGAATCTGTCAAACTTTTGTATTATAATTATTCTTAACTTTGTATAATGCTCGTGAATGAGACATTCATTGGAATGGGCACAACCGGAGGGCCATTAAGCCGGGTTTAAAGAGAATTCATAAATTTTTCTGATTTCAAGAGCCTCAAAATTAAATAATTGAACTATAAAAAACATGGAGCAGCTCGTTAGCTCGGGTAAAAACGTTAATTATCGCGAGGAACCCATTAACTTTTTGCCGCAGCCGCCGTCGCCGCCGCGACAACTGGTTAAACTAGAAACTACAACTCCTCCGGCGAGTATTTTTCGATTCGTCCTCTTGCGCTATAAATTTTGAAACTTCGTTTGCCCACTAATCGTCTGCTGTTTCAAGGAACCATTTGTTTCCCTCCCCAACGCAAAAGCACGCGCGAAACTTTCCCCCTCGGGTCCATAAAAACCCCTGGCAGTTCGTGTCAGCACCCACCTAAGACGTACGGCCGTCCGCCGGAAAATCAACTTTAACGATTGACCTCCTCCAACGAGTCCATGAAACGCGAGCCAGGAAAAACCTCCGTCGTGGTTAATATCGTCATTTAGAAATATGGCCACTTACTTACCTTTGTTTGGCTGATTACGATGACGAGCGCTCTAGAGCCGCTCGGGGCACGTAAATCTCTGACTGGCGTTTTTCCGCGGCGAGATATTTTACTATTTTCCGACTCTCTCCTCGATACTTTTATTTTGATTAGTTTGCTCGGACGGACTTTCGATTTTGATTTTCATCTTAATAAACTTGCTCGGCTCTCGATCGTATCGCAGGTGGAGTAAATAAGCAACAATGCGATCGTTTAACGCTTATATTGGGAAACGATTCCATCTGAAAATCCTTCTTATTCTCGAAATAATGAAGCTAAATAAACACTCGGTGGGTAAATCTTTATTTTTCCGTAAGTACAACCTTTCCAGAGCAGGCGTCCGGATGAAAGGTAAAGAGTACGAATTACTGTCAGCGCGATCGATAACTCGAGCGGGGAGGCTCGTTAGAAATCACTTTTTCCGGAGGTAAGCCACTAATGATCGAGGGTTCACTCGATCTCGATCGCGTTCCCGAAATCGCAATCGCCCAATTAAACCCCCCCCCGCCTCCCGTCCAGGGTATTATTACGGCCGAAGGCAACCAAAGTTTGACTTTTGCAAACGCAGGCAAGAGGTGTGAGTACATGACGAGTCTGAGCTTTATCGATAACAACTCGCTGGTCGAGTTAGAGCCACTTCGCACACGGCCCGAGGCAAACGTGACGATTATTTTCACAACGAGTCAGGAGAATGGAGTGCTGCTTTATGACGGACAGAGCGGAGAGCACTTGGCCGTCGAGCTCTTCAACGGTCGCGTGCGCGTCTCGTACGACGTGGGGAACTACCCGACCTCGACCATGTACAGCTACGAGCAGGTGTCCGACGGCAAGCCCCACCTGGCCGAGCTCATCGCCATCAAGAAGAACTTCACCATGAGGATCGACCGGGGCGCGGCCAGGAGCATCATCAACGAGGGACCCAAGGAGTACCTCAAGCTCACCAAGCCCATGTACGTGGGGGGCGTTGCCACGGAGACTGCGAATGTCGCCTTCACCGAATTCCATTTGCGGAACATTACGAGTTTTCGGGGTGAGTATGCGACTCGGCGTTCATCCCTCTTCCTCTCTCTCTCGCTCGCTCTCGCTCTCGCTCTACCCCACCCCACTCTTCCACCCACTCACCCATCCACCCACCTACCCCCCCCCAACCCCTTGGCGAGATGATATTGACTTTCACTCGTTCGGGCGCGACACGTGGCGAGGATAAAGACCGAGCTCTGATTGAATTTATTATCAGTGGGAATCGATATCCGGAGATCCCTACATTACGATGCATAAACAATTTTTATTCGCAACTGAATTCGCGTATACTTGTGTCGCTTTCCTTTTGCTTTTCCGGGTAAGAATATATTCATAAACAACTGTCGGGCTTAGACGGGTGTCAGAGATGGAAAACTCGATATTATTTTATGGGCTTAGAGAACTCGGATTGAATAAAGAGGAATTAGTGCACGTGATGGGGGATGAGTAATCGATTGATAAAAGAACAACCGTTGTTGCTAGACGTTTAATCGTGAAAATTTTTACTCGCCCTTAACGATAAACAATATTTGCATCAATATTTGATAACTTTATTTCGAATTTCAGTGCAATTGTTTAATTAATGCATCATCGATTCGTTAAAATCACGAAATTTTGTGAATACTAATAATGTTTGTGTTTGCATTAAAGATAAATATTTATCCATGCATACTTTTATGTAATTACATTTGTACACGAATGTGCCAAAACATAAATCATGATGAATGTTGAAAAGTAAGTTTGATAAGATGTAATGTACTTCTTGGCTCATTATTTATACTGATGATTAGTCGTAAGATGAATCAAACAAATTTCAAAGAAAATAATTAACTATTAATAAAACTATGCTTTAAAACATAATTGTAATTTTCAATTTTACTTTGAAAAAATTAAATCCGTAAAATTATTCCGTAATGAAAATATTTAACATTTATTATTTTTCTCAAAATTGCGTTTTATTACGAGTAATAAATTAAAAGTTTTTAAAGTTTTATTTCATAGAATAAATATTTTTACTTAATGTCAATTTAATATTTAGAGCCAGGAAATGACTTTCAGCGTTTCATTTCAGCTCACGTTTGAATCCTCCAAGGTTGTTACCCTCTTTTAATTAATATTTATTACATTTAAAAGGTACTTTTTTCACACACACATAGACACATGTACACGTACATAAATTTGTGTGCGTGTGCGTGTGTATATATATATATATTGACACTTAATTAAGTTTAATATCACCGGAAATATTTTAATTACATCGAAAATGAAATAACTCGGTTTTTCAAAAAGTCTTTTGAAATAAAAGTTTTATTGAAGGTTTTTTCAAAGTTTGTAACTGCAGACGTCGGCATTACATTTGTAATTGATGAATGGGCCGTCAAAAATAATTCCGTTAAAAATCCAAATACAAAATCGGAATAATCGATTAACAGGAACGCGCAAAATTTAATTCCACAAATAATTCCCCGTGCAATCTACCAGCCATCAAAGCGAAATCGATGAGAGAGAGAGATAGAGTCGACGAGGCATCATATCTTTATATCGACCCCATTGAGAAAGTAAAGTGTCGGTTTACAATAACGCAACACCGGGAATTTCATCCTTTGCCCGCAGGTTGTATTTCGGAAATGTGGATAAATCACAAGCTGGTCGACTTCACCAACGCCGCAAAGATGAACGGCGTGTCACCAGGATGCGGCACCGACGAGGACGAGGAGGCAGACGAGGGCAAGAAGAATACTGATGCTGCTGCTGACGACATGCAAGTTGACAATGCTGACCAGGTGGTGCCGCAGCAGCACGTCGTTCATGAACATTCCGGTACACGCCCCGATTATAACTATTCATGCGTGCTTTTGCATAAAATTTGCATATTATTGTGGGCGCTATTTCAGCAATTTCAGCCCGTTTCCGCGCGCTTAGGACCCCCTTGCTCTTTGAAATTAAATTGTTAGTTTGTAATTATTGATAAGTGCGCGAGAGCATTTTCAAAAGTGTAATATCGCGGGCGTTGAAATTATCGAGCTTTCAAATTTATCGCGCATTCATCGCTCGAGGCGCTCATTTCAAAACTCATTATAAAATAGCAGACGAATTTCTATAAATTCGGGCCGACCTTTCACGCACCAACACACGACAGCTTATAATTCCGTGCAATTATCCCCGATTTTCGCCCACTAATAATGAATTCGTGATGGATCTAGATTATGCAGTGCTATCCAGCTCAAGTAACATTGATCCCTGCATGAGACACGAGTGCAAAAAAGGCTCGACATGTGAACCAGCGCCGTTCGGGACTGGATACACGTGCAAGTGTCAAATCGGTTGGCAAGGACGATACTGTGAAAAACGTAGGCCATGAATTTTCTTATTTTCCTCCTAAACCAAACGAAACTAAACCAAAAAAAAAAAAGAAAAAAAGAAAACAAAAGTTAAATCCCCCAAGCAAGCGCGAGCAGAGCGCATGAATAATAGAGACTTTAACTTGGTTAAACAGCACCGACCTGCCGAAAGGAGCACATTCGCGAGTACTACACTGCGAATGGATGCCGAAGCCGAAGACCCGTAAAGCTCGCGAAATGTTGGGGAAGCTGCGGTAATTCCTGCTGCCTCCCACGTAAGACCAAGAGGCGCAAGGTGAGTAAACTTTATATCATCGCGCATTCAAAGACGATAATTCCCCGGAGTAATGCTCGGCCGGGAAACGCAGCTTCGAGCACTCCAAAGTAAATGTCAATTTTCTTTCGCGGGAGATAAAAGTCAGATTTTCACGAGTGCTCTCTTATTCTCGGGGTGAAGAGCGACCCGAGCAAGCCACCACCCCCAGACATAATAAAGAGATGCTCCCTCGGTTTTCCAGATCCGCCTAATCTGCAACGACGGCACCCGCTACACCAAGGACGTGGACCTCGTGCGGAAGTGCACGTGCACGCGCAAGTGCTACTAACGCGAATTTCCGTTGCACGCACCCGCTGGGCTTGGTCTCGCAACTCTCGGAGAGGCGTGGGCGGCGGATGCAGAGGAGCCCCGGAGAGGAGGAGGAGGAGGAGGAGTAGAAGGAGGCTGTACAAGGACGGGGAGATGCGGAGGAGGTCCTCCTCGGATGAAAGGACGAGACGTTATACACGACGCGCACCTGTATTAACGAAGTTTCCCTCGGCGAGGAAATTTCCTCACGGCTCGATACGCGCATTAGCGACGGTTGAGATACTCCCCCTCGAGCGAACGAGCGAGCGAGCGAGCGAACAACCCTTTCCCTTTAACCCGTGCTTCATGCCCTTTAACCCCCGTAGCGTATGCGGAGGTGCGATTTTTGCCGCCGATTGCAGCTTCCTTCGACCTCCCCCCACCCCCACCCCCTCCTCCCTTTTTTTCTCGGCGAGTTGACAAACGACGGGTAAGAAAGTTTGGACTTTTTTCGGCTTAATCGACCGTGCGCACAGACGAGCTCGCCTCCCCTGTGTTTAAGAGTTCGACGACAATTATTCGGTGCTTCATTCGTGCGGCTTTTAATTGTCCAAAGTTACAGCTCCCCTCGTTATAATTAAATCATGCACTCAAAGAAAGCCAACTGCCTCTGATGAAATATTCAATTATCTTTTTTAAAACGTGTTGCGCCGGATTTTCTTTAAAAAGAAGGCACACGCGTCGAATTAAAAAGCCGTTGATAAAAATCAGAAACGCCGAGGAAATACTTCGCGCGGGCAACAACTACGCATCGTTTTCTTTGAATCGAATCACAATGGCTGGCACCTGTGTAATTTCCATCAAACCGCAAACTGGTAAGTGCATACATGATGTAAATGGTAACGAGTACCGGGTAAAAGAAAAAAAAAAAAAGTTTAGCTGTCTAATGGACGGAAGCCTCGCGTCGCGTGCAGCAGTTTATCGACTTGCACAATTATATATTATATACGCCCGTGTGTGCGTGCGTGTGTGCGGTAACTTCCCTTAGTTTTTCTCGCTTTTTCCCCAACAAAAACTTAGGCGTGCACTTACGTTTGGATATTGCATAACGATTTACTCACTCCAAATTGGAAGATCCATTGGTTGGAGGAATGTCGATCATAAAAGAAAGACACCTTGTGCCACCATTTTCGTAAAATACGAGCTCGAGGTAATGACAGATATATCCTCGACATCCTCAGCTTTCCATCCTCCCCATTTCCCCCCCCCCCCCCCGCTTTTTTTTATCTTGATAATCTGAATTTTACGTCACCCAGAAAAATCTTTTACACTCGAGCGAGGCGATGGACTTTTGTAGAAAACTTTCCGTGTTTGTTCAGTAATTATACGCTCTTGCGCAAGCTCAATTAAAAAATACTTAACAAACAACGAAGCGGAAGTCATTGTACGCTGAGAATAAATTTGATGATTGAAAAGATGAGGTACGTAAAATTTAGTCACTCGAAAATCACGTCCTAAGTATTTTGAAATTTCGCTAAGCATATACTCGCCGGCTCGTCAGTCAACTCAACATTTGAATGTTCCATGGGAACAAAGTAATCAATGTAAAAGCATTCGCACGGATTTTTACCGAAAGTCAGTATCCGCTTGTCCGTTTTATAGTCGAAGCCAGTCTCATTGTATTTGACGCGATTGTCAAATTAATCAAGAGACTCATTAGTCCGTACTAACAATTAACGTAGGAAGCATAAATATAAACATCAATTAAAGCACTGCATTTTGATATTCCACTGACTCTACATAAACATTGCCAGTCTCGTCGCGCGAGCCTCCGACTGTGAACCCCGTATATAAGATGACGTTTACGTATCCAGATATTACTATATATTATGTGAAATCGCGATAAAAATATATTATAAATATATATATATACGTGTTTATTTATATGTGTATATTTATATTCATCTATATATATATATATACATATACACACACATACATATGCATATATATTTAAAGGGCGGACTCCGCCTGGCGTCTCTGTACATACATATAACCGGCGATACTTTTGCGCGCATAATATGAACCCATGATAAACCGTAGTCTTGAAGAAATAATGAAGAAAAATAATGAAAATATCCCACGTACACGTATGTTATAAAGTAAAAATTAAGAAGAAATATTTGATATACGAACACTGTCGAGATAGTATTACATTCAATGTAAACTAAAGTTGTAACGCAATAACTGTATTATAAAGCGAGCGCGCGCCCGCTCGAACAAAAAATACACCTCGGAGTGATTATTAAAATTAAGGAAAGGAATTGCGAGATGAGAAACGAACGACCTCGAGAAAAAAATGTCACCACCGGGAATTTCTCGAGCGTGGGCGCGCTCCCTTTCTCCCTCCCACTTTCTCTCTCTTTCTCTCTCTCTCTTTCACTCTCTTCTTTCTCTTTTTCTCTCTCTCTCTCTCTCTCGATCGTGCTAAATATTCAGAGAGAAACAATGGGAGATTAGTATACTTAAGAGAAATATCGCGGTTACTTCACGCATGTATTTATTTAAGCAATAAGTTATCGCTTTAATTTGTAATTATATTGACACGAATATATTATATTATTATTATTGTTGTATTATTTTTATTATTATTATTATTATTATTATTATTGTCACTTTTCTATCTTTATTAGACAGATCGTCTCCCACGTTCACACTATATTTATATATATATATATATATATACATACATACATATATATATATATTAAATACGAATTCTATTTCGTATAAATTTACGCGCACCAAGTTATATTTTAAATATATACTTTGAGTGCGGTAAATTTTCACATACAAGTACACATGTTCCATTTGCCTCGGCTTTTTTTTATGAATTTGTCGAGAATTTTACATTTAAGATACAATATTGATTTCTCACAACACCGTAAAATAATTTCGTCAATAATTTTTCAAGTGAAAACTTTTTCAATCTATATTCTTATTTTCTTTGTTTATTGTTCCTCCCCATTTTATTAACAATAACATTTTTATGAGTTACAACGAGTTTTTGTTACATAATACAATTCGCGATAGTCATTAGGTTTTGATGAAAATGTTTCTTTTTAAAAGCTTTGTGTTTCATACTTCCATTTCCAATTATTTACCATTTGTAGAACAACGTGACGAAATTAATTTACGTAACTTGCTTTAAACTAGATTTTGTTTATATGAGATTACAAAAAAAAAATAATAATTAATGATCGATAGAGCATTTAATACGACAAAAAATAGTATGTAATAACGAAAAAGAAATGATCGGTTTTAATTCATAATAAATATGTGTACCTCGCCATTGAGGAGAAAAAATCCTCTGTAGTTGAAGCATTTGAAATTTGTAGTTTAGAAAATTAAAAAACCGTTACCGAAAAATAAATGTCACCGTGCTTTTGATGTGGGGTGTGCTTATCCATTGAAATAATAAAAAAAAATATCAAGAAATAATGTAGGTCTTCCTTTGAGGGTGATTTGGTTCTCCATAAAAAAAAAAAAAAAAAAAAAGAAAAAGTGTCACATATGCTTCACGCCTCACGGCATGAGTAAAACCTTTATTCGAATAATAAACTTCTGTAAACAGCTATAATGTATTCACTCAGCTCAACTACCGCTCAACAGAAATACTGGCCAGAATTTTGTATAAAAATAAAATTAAAAATAAAGAGTATACAAAAAAAATATAGAATAACAATTTTCTGCGAAGGAATTGATTGAAAATTATTGATGTCAATATTCACATAGAGATACCACTGTAAGGGACAAAAAAAACTGATTTTATTGTAATGTCCGAAAGCGCCTAGCAAAACTATGGCAAATCAGGGTTAGAAAAGCATCAGATTAATGTTAATTATATTTAATGTATTACTTGTCATTTTTTATTCTATTAATAAATTAATATCTAATAATAAATGACGAGAATTCAAGATAATTGTTTGCTGCACTTTCAATATCACAGGAATAATTTCGTAAAAATCACTTCATATTGATCTCAAGACATTCATCACCCTAAAGAGTCCTAAACACTAAAGATAAACATGTAAAAACGTAGTCACGCAGTTGATTGAGTATTAAGATATTAAAATGTTAACAATAGACTTTAACAACTCTACGTTTTTGCACGTATTTCCATTATAATAACAAAATACAACTAATTTAGTTTTAAAATATTTCTAACTGGAATTCATTTTTGAGTGCACTTTGGATACAAAGTTCGACGCCAAATGATCTCCTTTCCTTCGTGATAAGACACGTACTGTTTCAGAACCTACGAATATAAGAATGATCATCAATATTTACATATTCAAATTGATAACCGAATTTACATAAATGTTAATTTAAATAAAAATAAAACAAATAAAGTATGATAATAATTTTAACTCACTTTGAGATGTAGGTCGAGAAAGTTTCAAATGAATTTGTACTAAATCTGTGAAGCCCCGGTGAGAATCCGTTTCTTCAATATCACTGAATAACAAAAAGCACTCGGACATGAATCTCGTTCTCAAAAAGTCTTTATCCTTTACTTCAAACATCACAATTGCATTTTCGAGCTTCTTTTGCTCCGGAGTCAATGGACTGTAAATTGTATAAAATTGATTCAATAAATAAATTAAAACGAAGTAAAATAAAATGAATTCACAATTAATCAACAACTTTTTTTTTTAATGAACAAATTCTTAGAGGGTTTTTCACTTTATTTTTTTATCTTTTTATTTATCTTTTCATCGTCACTTTAAGTAGTAAGAATCTACGAAATTCGCAATAGCATTGGAAATCTAAACAATGCAACAGTACAGATAAACTCCCGGTACATATATCAACCTTTGCGGGAAGCCAATAAATTAATAATTCCCTTACTCCACCCACGAATTCGGGGCTGCAGCAATAAATTCTCCTAATTTCTCCACGGATAAATTTGATGGTTATTACATGTAAGTATGTTCCAAACTTATGTCAGCGGGTTCTGAAATTGACTATTTCCATGATTGATTATAGCCGATATGGTTTTCAATGACATCATGAAATAAATTCGCCCCGATCGCCGGCCTGTTCATTTGTCCATCGAGCCCAGGGACATAGTTCGTGGAACATTGCACGTCTTTTTGCTCGAGTACCCGAGTGAACAAGCCGGCCGGGCCGGGGTTGGGAGGGGGGAAAGGGAGGAGATAATGAGAGACGGAGGCCGTCGGGTCTTCGAAAATTACGGGAGAAGAGGAAGGCGAAGACGAAGGCGAAGCCAAAGAAGAATTCAGAGGTCGGAGCTGCTCTCGCCGAGGAGTGTCCACGAGGAAAAGACATGGTGGCGCCTTGGATTACAGGACCGGCGGCCAAGTTTCGACCAATCATCGACTCTCCCCGACATCAACGTCGCATTCCTCGACCATTTTCGTCGACGTGCAACTATTCCAAGGCACGGCGCAACTCGTCAGTCACTCGTAAAGCTTCGAATTCGTTTTATAGTGATCGCGATTGCGTCGTTCCCGGATGCTCTTGTTCTCGTTGTGATCCTGTTTCTACTATTTTTGCTTTATTATTTGGCGAGGTAAGAGTGCCTTGCGTGCACACCAACAATTTGTTATATATTTCCTTGTTTTATTTAGATTTTTATCAATAAAATTGGAGCGAAATCCCCAGCCCAACATGTTACATTTACACGCCTTTACCCTTATCCCCCGCATTTCAGTTTCGTTTCATAAATTATTTTCATTTTTTATTACATATCCCCGCAACTGTGATTATGCACGCTGACCGTTCCTCAAATATGTAAAAGCTATTCGTTTATCCCTAACTAAAAAGCTATCTAAACTTTGCTCAAATTCTCATAAATACGACTATGAAAAAATAGCGCCCTTTTTCTATTGGCCGATGCTCCGAAATTAAGTGCGTATTTCTGGAAAGCCCCAAGATATTTCAATTGTGGTCTGTTGATAGAGAAACAATATTTCTTGCAATAAACCGGAACTTTTACTCATACTTACATGCTAAAACTTTCATCATAAAGCGGAAATAGCGTTTCCTTCTGCACGTTCGTTTTGAATGTTTTCATTCCTACGAAGATATCTTCGGGAAATAGTCGGATTTTTACATACGAATCACTTTTACCTAGAACATTAATTTTTCATGAATACTTCAGATCGCATTAGTAAATAGTAATGAAAGATATTATTGGCATTTCCTGACCATTGCTATCGACCGACTTTAAATTTCTAGCATTGAGTATTTGTAAATTGAGTAAATCGTTGAAGAAGTATGCTTTGACCGTGAGCAGTCCATATGGTTCATTTTCTATACTATTTTGTTCCTTCAATCTATCCACGTAATATTGGTGAATGAGTTCCGTAGTTTCCAGACCATAAAGCTGCAGGACTTTTTCAATTTTCTCAAGAACTTTTACGTTTGCCAACTCGTCCGCTCCGAGATTGAAAAATTGTATGAGAGCGTGCAGTGTTTTATGAAGATTTGAGTAAAACGAAGGTGGCCTTCTTTTCTGTAAAACATAGTGATAACTGTGCATGAACTTGCATTTGACCTTTGATAACGATACGATTGTCAATATATGCAGCTAAAGTTTTTAGATAATAACAATGCAAAGTGCGACGCCCAACGTAAAAAGTGTCAGGTTATTTGCATATTTTTGAAAACAACTCAAGTTTATTAAACAAGTAGTAAAAAGTGTCACAATACCTCCAAGTTGTTGAAAACTAATCGATTCAGGGACTCTGCAATTATTTCCCAAATAATCATCAGTATTCTTTGAAAATTATCATCATTCAAATTATTGTGAAGAGTAATAAGGTTAGAATCCAAATATTCCATTAATTTGTCCATAGAATTGCTTTTTACATCTACCAATTCCGCTCCCTCTATTAAATACCTAGTTATCCAAGCAAATTTGAAATTATTGCTATTTAATATATTTCACCAAAGCAGGATTAAAATATATTCTAATTGCATATGAAATTCATTATTAGAGTATTTTAAGCTTTCTGAATTTGATAAATTCATTATTTTTTTAAATAATATATAACGCGCATTAATTCAAAATAATTCAAGTAATATTTAGCCCACTCATTTAAATTCTATTCAAATTTTACTTCATATCCATCAATCAGTTCAAGGAGACCTCGGTTTTTAACTATAAAATTAAAGCTCAACCTCGGCGAAGGATAAAAGCACAAGCGAAAATTTGTTTACCGCTGCATGGCGGGCGTCATCTTCTTGGCGACGATCTCGAGCATATCGATGATCTTATTTCTGACGGTGTCCTTTGCATTGTCGATGATTAGCTGCAGGGTTTGTTTACACCGATCGGCGTCCTGTTGACTTTTGCTCTCGGCGAGGGCCTCGATGACGTTGTCGAGCCCGAGATCCTTAGAAAGGGGCTCGATCGATGTTCTAATGTAATCCATGTTGTTGATCGCGTTGCACCATCCGACCGACACGTCGAATTGCTTCCCGTAAACATTGTTTGTGTTGTCGATATCCTCTCGGTGTTGGGTCAACTCTGCCTTTTGGGACATTTTGTCCACGTACATGATGCAGCATTTACATATATCCTAAATTTGTTTCAAAAGTCAGAGGTAAATACGAGATCTTATATTGTCCTCGTTTATTGTTATTTTCACTGATTTCGGGTTTTTTTAATAGTGAATAATCAGTTTTTTATTTAGTAATTCAGGAAAATAATGTTTCTTTAACAATTTAATAACATTTGTATATTGAAATTTTCAATATTCAAATATTCAAATCCAATTTTAAAAAAGTACATTTTTATCTGTGTTACTGTGTTGTTTATCCTGTGTACGTTATTTAATCAAAATGAACGTCATTTATATTTTTAAATTTATTGAGTGATTGCCAAACAAGTAATATTAATTTACAAAAAAAAATTAACTATAACAGATTAATCTCATTGCGCTATCTTACGAAATATTATTTATCAGTTTTCTTGTAATCTTCAAGCATAAAATTAAAAGTCTTAGTATAAAAAAAAACTTTATAAATTAAAACAAGCTGCAAAATTTTTCCTAAAGAATTTATGAATTAATGATATTTTTTCTTTGATAATTTTATTAAAAAAATTCTTAAAACACAAGTTGAAAAAAGATTTAAAATTTTTCCGAATTATAAAAAATATGTGTAAAATACTTGCATCAACAATTTTCGCTATAAATGCATAAGCTCCTTCTATGTCAGGCCAGGCGAGTTGCGTCCAAAAGACTTTAATTTGGTAAAATATAGTTAAAGTGTCTACAGCACTAGAACTGTATTGTACGCTAGAGTCAACTGGTTGCAAATTATCAAATTCAACAGCTCTATCCACTCTTTTCAAAGCTTTGTAAACCGCTATTTCTAACCAGTGAGTGACACCTGCTCGAAACCATTCGTAATAATTTGTCACTTTTGTATTCTCTAATTCATCAGGACAGAAGTTCTGACCAACCCTAAAACGTTGTAGAATTAAATTGGAAATTATTATAACGGTAATTACTATCGAAATCGTGATAATAAATTTTAACCTACATTGCAAATCTCTGAATGGCAAGGTAAAGTTCAAAAAGCGTAGTGCCCAAACTTAATTCCGGATCGTCAGACGTTTCAATCTCGATCCTCTTCAATCTTCCACAAATGTCTTCTACTATCACCATACATAAATCACTAACTCTCTTTTCATACATTAAATACAAAGTTTTCGTATAGGGAAAGTTGATAGTTCTGGAAAAAATTATTTGCATCATTTAACCTTTTACCTGTGTATTAAACAAAAGTAGCTTATCGTAAAATATTTAAACAATCAGCTCAATAAATGGCATACTTTACAAATAATTTTTCATAAATTTCCATGGCTCTCTGAAGGTCTATTCTTATTAACTGAATTATTTTGATGTGGTACTTGAGTGCCTCTTCATCAGAGTCTTCCTTCAAATTATTATTCGCAACAATGTAGTCAAACCTTCAATCATTAAACGGGAGACAGGTTTCGATTTAAACTTTCACGTCCAGTAAAATATGAAATAATTCTATGCAAACAAAATTACCATTCAGCTCCACCTCGAATCACAGCGTATTCTAAGGCCTCGGGGATGGTAACTCTGTCATCGTCTAAAATTTCCGGTGGAAACCATGAATACATTTTCGTCGGAAATATATTTACATTTTCTGGAACATCCAGCGAAGACAATACAGAGATCATTCTAAAAATACAATTGATTTTTATTATTATTAAATTATTTATTATTAATATTATTAATCTTTATTTCACTGAATCAAGCGATTGATAATGTAATAATTACATGAAATGTTGAACGTATTAAAAAAAAAAAAAAATAATATTTATTGTAGTATCATATTACCGGTATTTCAATGAGGTAGCTTATCTATTATCATTAGGACTTTTTTTTAGAATCGTACGTACAATACAAAAAAAATAAAAAATTCACAATTAACTATGTAATACAAGATTGTTATACATTTTTTTAATCTATTTATACAATTTTACTACACAATATTTATCGTAAACCCAAATAATCTTTAGTTAGCCAAATATAAAATTAAAATATATCTGTTTTAAAGCCTTGTTTAAGACTTTCTTCCTTAAAAAGTAAATTTAAATTACAAATTTAATACATTTAAAAAAAATGTATCATCCATAAAAAGAGGTGTATAAGAAATTATTATTTGCACACTTTTTAATAAAATTTCTCTTAAATATCGTTACCTTAAAATTGGTATTTTTAAGAATATTTTTCAAAGTATATGAAATGCGCTTCATTTATATTGAGTTTTAAACAAAACAAAAATATAGAAATATATGTTAAAGTCAGCATGAAGTGCAACAATAACTCCTAATCATTTATGTTCAAATTTTTGAGGGAAATTAATTTAGAAGCGTATTAATATCTAGTCATTAATTTGAACACGGGAAATCCTGTTTAAATCCTTTTGATAAATTTCAACTGCCCTAACCTAATTACCAATTATATTTCTTTCAAAAGTAATAGAAAAGGATAAAGGAAGTACTATTAAAGTACCGCACCGAGTGAAAGAATAGATAGTAACATTACGCAATAGTAGTAAGCGTTGTCGGGCAAACAAAACGTAAATAAAATATCAGAGCCCGCGGGAGAAGAGCAAATGTCGTTCATTATTCATTAGGACGGTCATCGACCGCCTCCCATCAATGTTCATCTTCCGTTTTTCATTCGGGCGAGTGTGCCAAGGAGAGGAATAAAAGATCTGAGAAAGAGTCGGGAAGAAAAGCATCTCTTTACCTAAGAATAGCGGCGAGTTGTTTCATCGTGCTCTCCTTGTCGATCGGCATCCTCCGGATTTTCCGCAGCATGTTCAAGCTCGAGTGCAGAATTCTCTTTGTCGCGTCCCAGAATAGTATCACCTGTTCCTCGCTGAACTGCTCGGAGCTCTTCAGCGGACCCCTGAGCTTCTCGATCAGCTGCATAAACACCGAGAAGTTGATCTGGTGCTCCTGGTGCACGGTCGAGAATTCGATCCATCTGGACAAGGCGATTAACTCCCCGCGCAAGCCCCGCTGGACCGCGTGCTGGAGCAAAATGACCTCTCCTGGTCCGGACCAGCTGCCAGTCCACGTGTACCTCTCGATCTTGTTGGACTCGAGCTCGTGCAGCAGAAGAATGCGTAGGAGATGTCGATGCTCCTGAAAGGCGACCTGAGCATTGTGCTCTGTGTTGAAGGCCAGCCTCACCTTGACCAAACCACGACGCTTCGATTTGTTTTTTTTATCGAGAGATAGCCACACCACATGGCCCGTTACTGGAATGTCCTGGAGACCAAATTATGCCACAATCATCCCATTTGCATACATTCTTGCGTAACCGACTCATACCTTTGGGTCTCACAGAAATGCACTCCAAACATACTTTTAAACGTGTATCTTTAAATAGAATATTATTAAGCGACGTCAAAGTAACTTTAGATATTACCCGTGGTATTATCGCTTAATCGAATTCAGAAATACTCTATTGCAGATTATTAATATTTTGTAAATTAGATACAACAGGTTTGTGCCTCCGCCAGCGTTATCTATCTCATTAACATCTTACTTCAATCCTTACCTTAAGTGCTACACGACTGCTACCAATAAATTCATTATCGTGATTTCCATTAGTAGCTGTAATAGCTATTTCTTTAGCTAATTTGACCAAGCCCCGTACGCCCTTGATGCTTTTGACTTTGCTCATTTTTTCAGGGACAGTTTCCGCGGCGTCGAAATCCCTGTAAAATATTAATCGGTGTTACAAAAATAATTATTAATGAAAAGCTTGTGTATAAATAACTTACCAAACTTCTATATATAACACGTCGCTCTCTGGATTGTCTAGAGGCCTATAAATATCAGCAAAAAAACAATAATATTTAAAAAATTGTACTTTTTATTCGATTAACAAAATAAAACGAAAGAACGCTACGTGTCGACAAAATCCATTTTTTACTTTATTGGAAAATATAATTAAATCAAATGGAAAATTTGTCAAAACATTGGAAGTTTTGGCAATTGCAAAATATAAAATACCTACATTTCAAAATGCTCTTGCCAAACAGGTGTCAAGGTCTCGGTCTTTACAGCCGTATTGTATCTTCTAGTCGGTGCCGATTCCAGATATAGAACGCAAAATGGGTCGCTTTTCCCATTAGCATCCTTGGACACCAGCTCTTTGGCTTCTATTACTTCTATATTTAAGTGCATTTCGGGTGCCTAAATCACAACAATTGCCTCGTGTAATTTTTCCGATAACATTTTTAAAGTTTTAATTTAATTTAAGTTTAATCAGACACTGTTACTACTGGTAAATTGCCGTGTAACTTGTCACTAATTCTAATTCGATAATTTATTTTTATTTCAACTTAATCATTATTAAAAATTCAATTAATTTTCGCAGAAAAAAATAGCAATAGAAATACCTCCATTTGACGTGTTTCCTCCATAATTCGTTCATGAGTTTCATCGTCGATATTAAATGCTTTTTGTAAATAATCAATAATTGCATCTTGTTCTACTTCATCTGCTACGTCAAATCCAATTTGATGTTGAGTTATGAATAAAAGGGCAGCATAAAGCTCTTCGATCTAAAATTGTTGAATACATTTTTTTACAATATTGGATAATTTTTCATTTTACATAATGTAAAATAACGCATAATTAAATACTTGATAACCCATTATCAATCGAATAACAATATACAATGCAATAATAAAAATATAGTTCATAAAATCTAGGTTAGCGAAATGTCTATGGCCCATATTTAAGCTAAATATAAGAAAATGAATCGCTAAGTGTAAATTTAAATAAGAAAATGCTTTGATTTAAAATTAGCGAATAATTTTAAAAAATAGATTTTTAAAGACTATAAATATTTACTAGGTTTTTCAAGATTCAATGTGGACAGCCTTTGTTAGAGTTAATATGAAGACATTTGCATTTCAATTTAGCACGCATTTGATATTAGAGTCAGAAAAAGTAAGACAGAGAATACACATCAAGAATATTTAAAAGAGTATATCTCGTACACAAATTTTGGCAATTTTACGACAATCAGACTTAAATCAATGCTGACCTAAGCATAAATAAATCAGTATCAACAATTATATCGGAAAATGGACACAAAAGTAAAAATTTTGTACCATCAAGGTCAAAACTTTCGATTGAATTATCACATAAGAGTACTCGTAATCATTATCTTCGTCATTATTGCGTCGATTATCAGCCGCAAGAACAACAGAAAAAGCGTGCACGAGCGAGTGTGTGATGATCTCGCACGCATGCGCATTAGATCATCAATAAAGTATCGGGTTAATTTGCAAATTCACGATCAATTAAGTCGCGGAGTTTAAGCGCTGCTGGCTTTGAGGCCTAAGCGAATTACTCGCCGGACGAACGCACACAAAGGGGATAAGAGAAATAAACGCATTTACTAGCGCGTTCTTGTAATGCGAGCGTCCGGTGTCGATGTACTTGCCTCGAAATATTTTCCACGCCAAACCGGCATTATGGCCCTTCTCCTATCCGGACGCAGTCGCAGTCCCGATATCTTTGTGTTCACTCCAATTCTCGTCGCCGCCCTCGTCCTCGTCCTCGTCGTCGTCGTTGTCGTCGACATCGAGGAAGCCGATTTTCTCAATCACGTCACATGGTTTTATTCACGCGAGTTTTCCCAAACGTTCGATACGACGACTATTTGTGACTCCACTTTTCACTCGGTGTGAGACAATTTAAGCGGAATCCTTTGATCTTGGGTTACTCGATGTTTGCGAAGAGTCTTTTCGATTTGTTACATCCTCCCTGGGATTTTATTAAAATAACAATTTCGCTGTGTCGAATTTTCGACAATGACTATTATGTTCAAGTATTGAGTAATATACAGACATCAATAAGCGTACCAGTGAATCAATTCAGCAATTCAGATTATACTTTGTATTATATTTTATTCAAAAGAGCTTTATCACTGAATAAGAAAGTAGTTTCATACCACATTAAGTTTTGATAAAAACAAATTTTTTCAAAGGGTGTTCTTTAACAGTAATAACAAAAAATGACGTGCCAAACATTTCTATAATTGTTTTAGTAATTCATTATTAAATATTGCTTTTAATTACTCATATGTAACATTATTGTTTATCTAATGTACAACAGTTGTATTATATTATTATGTAATTTCGTAATTAAGAGAAAATAAAATATTATTGTTTCAATGAAATCCTTGATACAAATGTATTAAATGTCAAGTGAATTTCACTTAAATGAAATGTTTGTTTCTCAACATAAAATAGTTCACTAGTTCACTTTATCTCCCACTAACACAAATTAGATCATCAATAACGATTTGCCTTATGACAGTAAAAATTTTCTGCTGAAACAAAATCTGTCTTCATATTTTGATTCAAAATATTTTTATTTCAGTCGTAAATGTTCTTCGTTTAACAAGTTTCAATTCAAAGACACGATACATCAATATTTTCTTATTTGTAATTACAAGTTTTTTGATTATCAATGCTTATGTTGGCAAATTGATATAATAAAATATCAAATATAAAATTATTTTTTATCAGTACAATTAAATAAATATAGAATATGATAAATATAAATATAAAATATACATATTTATAGATATTTATTATGATAATTTTGAGATGTTTTTTAAAATCATTTTAGTTTTTAACCGATGCTGAATAATAAAAATTAATATTATATTTTCTGTTTTAAAAAAAATATCTAAAATTTTTATATCGATAACAATACATAATTTTTTCTAGTTTAAAATAAGACGTCTTAGTTTCTTCGTTGTATTCATGCTTAAACTATTATTATTCCAAGTATTGTATACTGTATATTGAATCAACTATTGCATTTATACCAAGCATATTTTTAAAATGTTACAGAATTTTCATTTTATGTTTAAAGCAATTGCTTATCGTAATTTTTTATTACGATACAAAGATGACTCGAGCTCAGCTTTAAATTCATCGATAAAAATATGAATCGTATAATCAATATTAAGTGCTTAAACTTTTTCTATAGATATAGATAAGTAGATCGACAATTAATTATTTTTATTCGTGAATATGATTTAAAAAAAGGTTTGTATAAATGCCAAAAGATAATACAAAGCGATGATGCATTAACAATCGGTAGAAATGATTGTACACGTTGTATCAGCGTTCACAACGAGAACAAATACACTCTTATCGACATAAAGACTCTTCGCAACGAGAACTTCAAATTCATAATCGCTCTTTAGAGGGAAGAACAATTGAAAGTGGCGAAAGCTCGAAAGCTTAGGTATTCAGCGCAAGTTGCAGACACCATGAGCCACAATTCATCGCACCTCCCACACTCTCGTGGACAGCCACAATCACCACTCACTCGAGCGCCTCGTCGGTCCGGGTGATCAAGAGTCACCTCGGGCTCGAAAGCTGCTCATCCCCGCGATAAAGCGTGCTCGGCAAAAACTCCGGTGGAAAAGCTCGCGAGAGCCAGACGATAAGACCAACACGTCGTCTCCGACGGAATCCGAGTCTGCACTGCGGGACACCAGGAATAGCCAGTGGTGCCTCGGACCATTCGGACTCAGCTTCGTTTTCTCTATCTGTTTTCTCGATCTTGCACCCGAAGAAACTTGCGCTCGTGTGCGAGTGTTTAGAGCGGCGGCGGCCGATCCCCGCCGAGCCCCGCACCCCCGGACCGCTAATTCGCCCGCAAGAATGACCGATCGCGATGCGAGAGCTTTTGTTTCCGGATGCCGACAAAATTCGCGACTGCGATTTCACGGCGCGCGAACGCCGACTCGAGCGCTCGGCCAAAACTCGAGTGCTCATTAAAATCGCAAATCGACTTCCGCCCCCGCCCCCCGCTTGCACAGGTGACATTCACCTTTTACCCCCGAGGTGTTACGAGGCCACGCTCGATTTACTCGGAGACGTTCGCACAATGGAAACCGTCGAGGCGGTTCGATCGGGACACGCTGCACAAGCTCACGGAGATAAGCCGGGGAGAGGGCGGGGGCGGGGGCGGGGGGGAAGATGCTGAAAGCTCGGATTTACTCGGATGCGAGATTTTTCGAGTGGCAGATGATACGCGCCGATATCTGTCTCGGCAAAATTGATTCGTGAGTGCGCGTCGGGAAAATAAACTGTGCGCTTGAAGGTTGAGGCCGATTTGTTCTGAATTTCGTCTCGTCTTCGCAGCATCTCTTGCGGATTTATTTATTGCTCTTTCGCACTTCCCGGAAGATGCGAAGCTCTTTCCAGAGCTTTTAATTGGACGGCGGTTACGTCTGTAAATTTGAGATGGAATTTAGTTGAACTTTGTTTGTATTGATGCGCATGTTTCGAGGGGAATCGGTAAAATACTTTTGATGTCGTGATGATTGATTTGATGATACAGTGGCTTAGTGTATTCTACTTTTGCTTTGAATTCAATGTTTTCAGTGCACACTGTAATCAGAGATAAGCGATTGCAATCGAACGGAATTATACAGAATTTTCTATGTTTACATAGATAATAATAATAACTAAATAGATTTGCACTTTAATAAAAGTAATTAATAGGTCAGTCGAGAAGTTTTCTACAGCGGTTATTAATCTTCTGTACTTGCATACTTTTACAAGCGATTGAACTCTATACTACGTTTGTACTATCATTGTAATTGAAACCTAAATTAAACTTTGTATAAACATTACCGATTAAACAAGTTTCGAACAAAATCAACAGAATTTATGTAACAAAGTTTCTTATAAATTCAATGTTACTTTTAAAATGTCTATTTACTAGGAGTTTTAATTATATTCGAGGGTGACTAAAAAAAATATGAATAATACTTTTGATTTTAATTGCAGATTTTCGTTATCAATTTCAGACTGTTATTTTTGAAGATCGATCCCAGATTGCTCTTACATATATGACTTGGATAAAGTAACAAAGGTAAAGCATTGAGGGTGTGGTAGAAAACACATGACCTAGCTTTTTGCACCTCAAGCTAGAAAAAGATTATAAAAATATTGATTGAAAATGTAACTTGCAGAGAAAAGTTATAACACTAACTAGATCTCGGTTTTTGAATTTTATTTTCTCAAAGTAGACAAGCTAGGAAAACTAATATCACAAAATATATTTTATATACAAGAAATCCGAGGCTGCAGACGTTCAGATTTCACATCTGCTCGGCAGATTTTCCATTGCCTGAATTTTCCAATCCTTACGAGCAAAATCATAGCCAAGAATATTCTTTCATTTAATTTAAATTGTATCACCATATAAGATAAATATTTTATAAGAAAGGAAATAAATTTTCCTTGCAAATTAATTCCTCCTATCTAAACTAATAACTCTTTCCATACAAAAAATTGTGATCTAATTTTTTTTTTATTGTCATTTGATTTAAAAGTTTTTATTTTAATTATTTTATGGCAATAATAATAAAACGTAAAAATTAACATTGATATTTCATTTTCCCTACAAAACACCTCAAACCGTCGATAAGAATTTTTGTCAGCACCAATTGATGTAAACATGAAAATAAAATATTAATTTAATTCACGTTTGTCGTCCATTTATTCATTATTTCACAATTAAGCTTAATGTGAAATATAAAATTCATCGAACATCCAACAAGCATCATAAAAATGTAACCACGCTTAAAAATAACGAGTTGCTCCCCCCCCCCTCCAAAGTTAATATTCTGATAAAATCCCAACATTAAAAGTGTGTTCTTTGCTCTTTACTCACCGCGCATTTTTTGCTCTGGACGTGGATAACCGTGGGAGTGATGGCATTGCGCTTTTTGCTATCACGCACAACGACAAAGCCCCGGATCGACCTGGAGGCCGGAACCGGAACCACCACGTCGGTTACCATCGCCGCGAAGGTGCACCAGGGCAACTGAACGACCCAACACACTATGGGGCTCGAACCCTCATTACGAATATCAATACCCCGAGTCCTCCCGCAATCGATACCACCACAGGGAAAGGAGCGCCCCTGTATGATTTTTTTTTCACTTTCCCTACGTGGACTTAATGGCTTTTCGTTCCCGCTCACGTTGTAATCCCGTAAATCCGTGTTTTATTATTTTCATTTGTTTTTTTTATTGGATGGTACTTGTAGCTACCCATACTTTTTACAATTAACCGAAAATTGTTAGTGGGAAAAAGAATTTAAAAAAAAATTCGTGCAAGTTTTTTCAATTGTTTGGGACATTAAAATGCTCCGTAACTTTTAAATATTGAATTTAAGATAGTATCACTTAACACAATAGTAATTTAAACTTAAAGACATATAACGAAAAATTATTAAAGAAACATTAACTTGCTTGTTTCAAAATAAAATTATATCAAAGCATATCCTTAATATTAAATCAATGATGTTTCATCAGAATTTCATTGCATTTTTATTTTTATGGTATATTTCTACTTTTAAATTTTTTATTTTGTTTTATTAGAATTATTTATATCTTTTTAAACATATCAAGTATCTTAGAAAAAGATCGTATAATTTAAGTTGAAGTAAAAGCTTTTTCGTCATCCGGGCAACTTTATTGAATTCACTTTAAAACTAGATTATCTAGTATTAGACTACATTTTCTTATATCTGCAGGAAATAAGGTTCATCATAGAATCATCATATCATAATAATACTTTTTCTTCAATATTATTATATTTCTTGCTTTTTCAGATTAAAATAAATTGTTTGCATAACATTATATGATGAAACTGGAGTTTCAAAATAAATTTAATATATATGTAAAAATGATTTTCATTTTATACATTAAAAATTTTGAATTACAATTTTGAAATATAATATTAAAAATTCAATTCAAGATTCAATAATTCTTCTTATTAAGTATTATCTACTAATTGCTAAATTACAAAATTAAATTTAAATAATCTTAAAGTAATTCTAATTAAGTGATACAAAATTGTGAATTCAACAGAGCGATTTATTTCTAATTGATAACATTATAATTATTAGATTAGATATAGTCTGTATCATCTTTTGTAGAAATCATCAAAACTTTTTAAGAGTTAAGAAATAATTATACATTTAAGAATAAAAATTGTAGAAGAGGCTTAGTAAGTTTAAAAAAAATAAGCTGTATATAAGTTTTTGACATTATCTTCAATAAATATTTCTTGATGTTATAATTTATTCAACAGAATCTCATCTTAACAGAATAAATAAGATTTTTAAAATCTAACATAAAAATATAATTTTAAAACTATTTATTTGTCTGAACAATAATTTAATTTAATTTGAAAATAACATATCTAGTTGTTAAAAATATATTAGTACATTTCATCTAAAAGTAATCTTGATAGATAATGAAGAAGGCACGTGCTAAAAAACTAATAAGACAAATACTATATGATGAAATAAAGATTTTGTAAACTAAATATAATTTTTAATCTCAATTATTGCCAAAGTTAACTAAACTGATCGTATTATCATTTAATGGACCAGATCAAATACGACATATACATGTTATTTTAAAAGTTATGCAATAAAAGTGCATTCCATTTATAGATCGTACCATATATCAATCATATTCAATTAAATCAATTTTTAGTATTATATTATAGTATTGTTCACAATATTTATAAGTTAAAAATATTTTTCTTGGTTATTTTTATATACGTGTTATAATTATTAGCGGATTACAGGTAATAAGATTTATCTATAAAATGGAAGTTTTTAAACCTTATAAAACAAACGTGATATTTTGAAAGTGGTAGAGATCAACCGAATATAATCCACTAAAGAAAGCAACAAACATCTAATAAAAAATATTTAGATCATTTAATCCATAAAAATAGTTAATTAGAATGTTTTTCTCATGAATATATATTAAACGTGCTTATAAATTTTAACAGTAATTTTTTAGTAAATGCTAAGGTGCTGAAATTAAAATTATATCATATTTTAAAATTTCTATGTTTGTTCAAAAGTTTTAGATGCATCTAAAACCAGCTTCCTATAAGATCACATGAACGATAAATCCCAAACTTTTACAATTGCTGGCCATAAAAATTTTTACATAAATTTCCCTTCAAAAATAAATATTTATTGTGTATACTTGTATTATTTTCGTATTCACTGCATTCAGAATATTGAGAGAAAAACATCTTAAGCGTTAAAAATATTTTTTAATGATAAATTTAATCTTAGTAAGTAACACGTTAAATAATTTCATTGTATAATAGTTGATTATTAATCATTATCGATCATAAAGTGATCGTACATTTAATATATGTGTTTACTCTATAAATCTGTAGAGAGTAATAACAAATATCATACCATAAATTATGCATTTCTGGAAAATACTTCCTCGCATAAAATATTTGATTACTCGCAGAATAATGGGTGTATCAGAAATTTAGACTCTATTAAGCAATACATAGTTTACGGATATTCCAGAATTACAATTTACGAAAAATCAATCAGTGGATACCAGTGAAACAAAGGCATAAAACATCGAGATAAAGTTTGACGTTGACGCGTTGAGTGTTGAGCGCGTAAACATGTACATCCGCGCTCTAATAAAACAATGTCTCTCATCTCGTGAAATTGAAGATGATGTTCAAGTAGGTAGACCATCCTCGACGGTGATAAACGCGTCAGAGCCAAGGTCTGCATAAAGAGATACTTACGTTCAGCCCAACGGACTCGGCGACGACGTCATAGACGGTCTCGTGATCCTCGGACTCGCTGTCGGTCTCGGGTAACCCATTTGTCTCTCCTCTAAGGTTGCTCTCCTTCTCGGCGTAGAGGGCCTCCCTCCTCTCCGCGATGCAAAAGTTTTCCTCGTCCTCGGAGTAGCGACACTCCGCCTCCTCGTTGCCCGAAGGTGGCGGCAAACTTTCCTCGTCCTTTTGGGCTTGCGCCCGCTCCGCCAACCGCGTCCCGAGCTTCTCGAAGAAACCGCCGTCCTCCTCTTGGATCCTTGTTCAAACAACACCGACAACAGAGACTCTCGGTTACAACAGCTCGTTAAAAGTCACGCGCCCGAGCTCAAGTATTTTTACCGGCTCTTCGAGGGTACTTTTCCACCCCAAGATACACACGGCTCCGTCGTACTTCCTCCACTAGGAAGTAAAGTACGACGTCTTTTACGAGTTGGCTACGTACGTGCCAGGTCGCCGCGGAACCCCGTACGAGTTTTCAAGTTCCATTTCGTGAGCTGCAACGTAATCGCATGACTCCCTGAGAAAATACTGCCGACGTACAGAGTGATCCCGAAGAAATAATTATTTTATCCGAGTACAATAAAATCGTGGTTCCGTGGGACGTGATAAGATACTCCTGCTACTTTAGTTCCGTTTCTCCATTCTACTCTTTTAACTTTGTTCAAAACATCCTCGCGCGTGATCGATCCTCTATCTGCCTTTTATCAAAAATTTTGCCCTAAATTTACCGACTACTTTTACGACTGTCACTTTTAACTTCTTTGAGAATTACCTTCTCTTCTTTTTCTGCTAAATATTAATTCTAGAGCAATCTATAAACATAACTTTTAATTAAACCACTTGATTTCACGACTAATTAACAAAGGCATGAAAAAATAACTCATTGACTCGGTAAACAATTTAATACGGCTCTTTAGGAAATAACAGATAATTAAATAAATTACAATTTCAAGATAATATCCCTAACGGACATAATTCAATTTTTACATTTTCCCATATCTTATTGTCTTTTTTAGAATATCATAATCTTTTAATATAAATCCTTGAGCTGTAAGTAAATTCAATCAACGGAAATAATGGATAATTCTTTATTTCAAAATATTAAATATTTTAATAAATTTTCAGTTTCTTATTAAAGCAACTCTGCACATGATTTTAAAAATATATCTCGCAATCTGGTAACATTAATTAGCCCAATAATTCTTTAAATATAGTCTTAAAAATTTCATGCTTTGCTTATCATTAATTAATATACTATACTTATGAATAATAAAAAAAATTCGTATCTTTCTATAATCAAGCTTACTTAAATGATTTATGGCGTATAATATTTTTGTATTTTCTAATCTATTCATATATTTAATTTATTAGTCATAATTACACATTATACATTATAAGATTGATTAATTTGTAAACGTTGAATAAATACATTTTTAATTAAATATTACAATTTAGGAATAATGTTTTATAAATAAAATGTTTATTTTATTACAATATGTAGGTATATATTATAATATTTCTCTATTTAAAAAATGAATGATGTCGAATACTAATTATACAATATTATTTAGAAATGAAATATTTAATTTCCTACAGAAATAGAAAAGTAACCATTTTCGATTTGCATCTTAATAATAATTTTTCTTTATAATATTTTTTTAAACTTTTGATTCTTTTTAGAGTGATTATACAGACCGATATAAATTTATACTATCTCTTGTATATTCTATGCCATAAAACATTTAAAAATTTTGAAATTCAAATTGAAAAAATTTTTAATAGGTATATCATAATTTTTTTTAAAGTGACCTTAAAAATTAATTAAGTGAATTAAAAATTAAATTTTCCTATCCCGATAAATGAAAGAAAGTTAACAAGGGTAATAGAATAAATTTGCTGAAAGGAGTATTTTAATTAATTTCCTACAAATTATTTTCTTTCCCTCTTTTTAGTTAAAAAGTTCATATTTTTAAAAGAAGTTTTACACAATAAATTGCTTTGAGCACTGAGTAAATTATATATCATAAACTAGCTGAAAGTAAACAAAATTACTTGTTTTATAAAAATTGTATTTGTTCATATAATTTCGTTAAATTTAAAATGTAAATAATTTGCTATAAATGTCATAGTTAATAGCGTTATATTTTGTATTATTGTTTCAGTTTCAAAGTCAAAAAATAGGTACATTACAATGTAATATTGTAATGTATATTTATGATTTATAGCAAGAATATTGTGGGATAAAATACTGTACAAGTAATTCTGAGCCTTTCAAATTTATATCATTAATCACCTTAATTCTTATCCGAACTTTCTCTCTAAAATGTTACATTTTTATATTTATGTACGTTGTCTCATCTGTTACAGTTTCTTGTTGTTTACATGGAACATTTCACTCCGATAATACCTCTTCGAAACACTGAATAAATTATCCGCTCCTCGTAAATCACAAATAATCATATAATTTCGAAGCTAAAATAACTCAAAATTCGGAAGAAAAAAAAAACAACACAGTACCTTCGCAAGCTGGTAAATTTACTTGAGGCTCGTTATTTTATCGTTAATTTTTGCATATATAAATATCTCATTCGTTAATATTACATGCGAAGCGTAGATGCGAGTGTGTAAGTCAAGCAATGGGCCAACTTTTGCATGACGGTCCCACGAGAATTCGAGATGATTTCCCGACGAAAATTCCCAAACAAGCTCCACGGGAGCCAAACTAGCCACGATCGCGCACCTTCAAGAATGACTAAACTACCTGGAGCCATTCATATTTCTAGTTTTCCGAGTACCGCCAACATCTACATCCACATCCACGTACACATGTACAACAATTGCATTCAGTGTGTCCGCATCTTCGTACATTTGCGGCGCGTAGGCGTGACACAAATCCCTTACCTTTCGCGAATGTGATAACTCCGAGGCACTTCGCGGCAATTGTTGGCCAATTATTCTTCCTACAATAATCACAATAAAGAATACTCTGCATTAAGATTCGCGATAAGCCGTGTAAATTTTAGAGTTTGCTCAACACATGCAAAGATTAGCCCCGCTAATGATGTGCTAAGTACACGGTTACAACATACTTTGTATTAATGTAATATCGTTGTACTACACAGTATTCGACTTAAGCCGAAGAAAGTTATCGCGCGAGTGACAAGAAAATAGAGTAATATTATTATCGATCCCGTATTTATCCTGGATCACTAATAAAGATGCAGCCAGGCTATAATAATTCGGCTTTTCCAGACAACCTGCTATGAGTGATTATCCTCTAATAAATTTTTTTGAAATACTTTTTAATATATATATATATATATATATGATAAATTTATTATTTATATTGGGTGGTAAACGTAAAAAGTAAATCTATGAAGTAACCGAGATCATAAAATGAAACTTGTGAAGACAATAAAATATGCTTGAAATTGACTCAACTGTTTATTTTTCATTTTATAGCTTCATATCAGATATTCACATGTCTGATAAATCTCTAATCATGAAAGCAACAGTTATTTATACACCCAAATTGACTCATGAGTCAACATAAAATTTACAAAAATTGTATCACTCTTAAAAGAATTTCCTGCAAATTGATGAACCCATCCATATTTCTTAAAAATGATAAACGACATGTTTTCAATATAAATTTATAGACTGATTACTTAAATTTAAAGGTTATCACAAGATATTGCTCTTTTATGGACACACCAGATTAAGTCAATGACCTACATTTAATTCAATTTCAAGCAATACTGTGTAATCAGAAATTGCAAAAAATTTAAATGCCTCTACTATTACTTCTATAAATTTCATTTAAAATATATCCATTTAAAATTTCTTCGCTCCTATATATTGTTGAAAACTTGTGTAATTCTAAAATATTTATTATTAATAAATAAGTTTATCAAAAGTTTCAAAAATCTTTAAGTTTTCAAAAGAACTTACTAGTACTAAATGTAATAATTGTCTTGTATGAAAATAATTTCTCGAGTACAGTTTAAAGAAAATACAAGTAGAATTATGGAAAGTTCAAAAGTTTCAATTGTCAGGTATATAGATAAAATTAAGCAACATTTATGAATATACATTTATATATCATAATATTTCAGAGAGAAAAACATTTTTCCTTTTATTTTTATTATTCTATTTTTTACAAAATCTTACTTTAATTTAAAAATACCAGTTATTTAAAAATAAATATGTAATAGTTTTTACTGACTTCTACTGAAAAAGTTTGAATAAACGTTTGACATTTTTTCTTTTTTTATAGTAATTGAATAAAAAATAAATATTATTATGATTACAGAAACTAAAATTTTATTCTCAATATTAATATTGATAAAATGAAAGCATTTTTCATAAAAATATTTTTAAATATCGTACGTCTATTTATTATTTTTCAACAGCTCAACATTGCATAAGAAGACCTTTTATTCTAGTATATAAATATATTTTATGACTGTTAAAATGATTTATTTTAAATTATATTTTTACATTTTAGAAGAATTTAAAAATTTTTTCTAAAATTTAAATAATTTATATTGTGTAATGTAAGAAAATTATAATAAATTTTTCAAAATTCTATTTTACAAATAAATAAGCATGTAAATAATCTATAAATTATATATAAATTTCATTCAACTTCAAGTGATTTATAATTTTTTTTCTTTCTTGAAATAAAACTATTCATGGAAATTGTATGGAAAAACTAGATACTATTTTAGTATTGATTCTAAAGTCAGTTTTTCGTTTACATCTGTAAACACTGGTGAAAATAGCAAGAACAGTATTTTTAAGAAATAAAATTTACACTTTTAAATTTATTATAAGCTTTTTAGTATTAATGTATAAAAATTATTATATATTTTGATATATAAAATTATAAATTTTAATTTAATAAAATTTATAATTTCATTTAATATTTCAATATTTTTGTGTATATTTTTAATAATTAATATTTTGCAACTATTTGCATTGTTCAATAATATTTAAAAACAAATTTTATTTTTATAACTATATTATTATTATAATATTTGGTAAATTGATATTACATTTTTTACCATAGTATTATCGGATTCAATTACTGAGCCAGCAATGGATAGAAATAAATATATAGATACATCTATTTCAATTGGGAAAATAATACAATGTGTATTAATTAGATTGTAGAAAAAGTTAAATTATCTATAATTTACTAGCAAATTATAGATGGGAAAGAAATATTAATCTTACTTAGCAATAATTGTAGATTCCAGCTGTCAATAATCACGAGATCTAAATTAAAATTGATATTTTTCATAATGTTTGAATGTAGTAAAACGTATTTTTATTATGTATTATATTATATTATAATTTCATTATTTATTATAAATTTTTTATAAATATTCTTTTAAAATTGTTTATAATAATGATTGATGAGTATAAATTTATTTAAAAAGATTTTGTATGAAAAATAAAAGTAAAATTTTAAAAAGTTTGTAGGTACATAAATAATCAAAATATTTAAAAGTTATAATTTATTAAATTAAAAAATTAATATAATAATATAAATTATTAAGATTTTAAATATTATGCATTTTTATATATGAAAATAAAAAATTTTCAAAACAATTTAAGTTAATTATATTAATTAATATTTAATATTATTAAAACCAAACTTTAAAGAAAAATTTTTATAAAAAAATAATTAAATAAAAATTGTTTTTTAGTCCAAGTATATTAAGAACTCAATTAGCATTATCATAATGTATATTTAAAATTTCTTTGAGAAAAGATGTTTTTTATAAACCGTTCCTTAATACTTTAAGTTCAACCTATTATTTAAGTATATTATCCATTGTAATAGTTTGAAAGAATTTATTTTAAGATAAAATATGAAAAATCTATTGTTTTACGACTGAACTTATTTGTTATCATACTTATTGTCAAGTAATTTTTCACGAAATTTAGTTACTTATGAGGTGTAAAATTATTTAAATAAAATATTAGTCAAAAGTTTGGGGCAAATTTAAATAAAGTATCAACGTAAAATTTAATACATTTTCCATAAAAAATTTTCTGAAGTTACAAAGTTTATGGAAAATCTATAACTAAAATAATATAATAATTATTATTATTAACTATTTTAAAAAATATGTATTTATTTCATAAAGGCAAATTTATACAAGATATACTTTTATTGATATTATTTACATTTATATATTTATTATTGATATATTTATAAATATATAATCGTAAAAAAAATTTAATTAAGTGCATAAAAAACTTCAAAAAGTGTATAAATATTTATGAATAATTTATTCTAAACTAAAGTAAATAATATCTTATAATTTTATTTAAATAATTAAATTGAATTTTTTTTATACTTATTAAAATTATTATTCACTTTTAATTTTAATTTTAAATATAATTAAAATGTTCATTTTTGTACATAAGTTAAGTTTACTATCCTATTATCAATTACTGATTTTTTAAAATCTAAAATATATATTTTGATTACAGTATAAAATTGTTTTTCACTCGCTTCTGGAAATTAAATAATTTATTTATACTGAATAAACCATAATTCTGGCAGAATTATAGTTTTTAAATGTACAGAAAGTATCATTAACCATTTTAGTTATTTAATTAGTTAGTGTTTTGTTATACTTTAAAAATTTATAATATACTTTATTTTCTATAAATACATTTATTATTTACTGAATATTGTATAAAGTTTTACATTGAGCAGATATGGTAAAATTAATTTGAATAAAATGTATTTTGAGTGAAATGTTTCAAATTTTCTATCAATTAAGTAATGTATTTTAAAACAAATAACTTTTAGTCAAAACTTTTACTAGTACAAATATTTTCTGTTATTTGTGTGAAATATTAATATATATATATATATATTGATATGTATACGCTTTGTAATATATTTATCTACAAACTTATTCATTTGTTAAAAACTTTTGATAATGATTTTTAATGTGATATTCAGATTTCATTTTGGAAAAAATAAAAATTTTAAGTGACTATTATATATCTTGAATAACATTTTAAATGAATCTTTAAACGTTACCATATATTATCCGAAGAATTATAAACAATGCGTTCCGAACAATGCCGCACATCAATGGTATGAGCATATTATTTATAATGTTGCAACTAAATAACCTCCTTAATTCTATCACCAAGCTCCTCCTATACATTTAGCATTTAAAAAGCATTTACGTCAATTATCTGAAATAGTGGCTATAAAATATGAGAAAACTTTTAATAAAATAATCATTCTATTCATAATATTTTAATCATATGGTCAAAATATACCTAGAATATTTAAATATTTTAGAGAGTAAAAATTCAATTTAATAAATAAAGATAAATACCTAAATAATTATATTTTTTTCTTTATTCTTACTCTTAAAAATTACTTATTATTATTATTTATTAATTTTTTTAATTCAAATTATATTTATCTTTTTTAATAAAGGTTATTAAAATTTTGAATTAAATATTTATCATTTATATCATTTCATAAAGATATAATTTTATAGATCTAATTTTTTAATATTTTACTGAATAAATTTGTATTTGTTATACAAATTCAAAGATATATTTTTTTGTAAAAGAAGTATTTACTAAAAAGTTTACTCTATTTTTTAATTCTATACAATTTCTATTTATCAAATATAATTTTTTAAAAATTATATTTGTAACAGTAATGTAAGCTACAGTAACAATTTTTATTTTAATATTTTTACCTAACAAAAAATGAGCTAAATAAGAAATAAAATTTTACATTATCATATACTTACTGTATTTTAAAAAAGAATTGAATAATGCATACCTCAAATACAAATGAAACAGTACAGAATAGTATTTATAATGGTTTTCAATTTTAGATTTTCAGTTTCTTAGATTATATTTGAATATTATTAACAAAGTAAACATTGTACATATATTTATTAACTTTTATTATAAATATATTAGTGTATTATGTATTCAAAAAAAAAATTAAAATAACTTTATTTTATAGTAAATATAATATGAATAAGATACATCATAAAAATGATTACAAACATTGCTATTTATACTGATATGAATGAAATGAATTGCCCATAATTTTTTTTTTTAAAAACAAGGAAAATCCAGGAATATAGATCTCATTAGAAAAACTTGTTTTACATATTACACACATGCGCTTCACATGCCCAACCACCATGCAGACTCTAATTACAAAAATACAGTATAATAAATTTCAATCGCATATTCTTTGTACGCGTATTATTCATTGATCCTTGATAGATCGACAACGATAACCCATTAGATTAATTACATTCACGTTTGCTTTAACATACCGAAACCTGAAGTAGACACGTTCTCGGTATCAATGACGTTTAGTCTATACCTTTCACCTACACATTGTGAGATGAGTCAAATCACAAAAATAACTCGATAAAAAATGTCGCCGAATATTTTGAAGAGCCAAGAAACTATTTTTTTTCGCGTAGCACCTGCAGCCGCGTCACGGCCCCCCCAGCGTTTATCAATAAAAATCGATTGGCAAACACTTCACGAAGATTTCACATGCACTTTCTTCGAAGCTACGCAGACTCGCATTAAAAATAGTCCAACTGATATTTACCAAAAGTGTTTAGGAATGTTACATAAAAGATTGTTAACACGGGATCTGAGTGCGCTGTAAAATAATGTTTATTAGTGGTGGCTCCTACTCTATAAAGAAAGTGTGTAAGGAAAGATTACAAGAATAGCTTCAACTTGACGACGTCATTTGTATTTGTTTTACCTGCTCTCATGTATACTTGGCACTTGCAATCGGTTCTGCTTTTTCTCCACGTCCACGATTACCTTGTGGTACAAGTCCTTCCACATCGTCTCCTCGTCCATGATTCCGCGGGAAAAAAAGACCTCCCGGTGGTCGCACAGATGGTCCTCTTTATGAATGGAATCAAATTTAAAACTTTCACCGTCGTCGAGGCTCGGATGATCGCGGGCGACTCGCGTATGTGGACGATGGGACTTTTGTCATCGAAGGCTAGCGACTCTAGATCACCGGCGAGTACCAAATAATTGCGAGAAGTCTCGCGGTGGGAAGGCGACGAGGTGAGTAATCGCTTGTTTTACAAGAGTTAATGATAAAAGAGAAACGCTCTTGAGCTGGAAAAGAAAAAGGGAGTGAAGCGAGACGAGTCGGCAGTTTAATCTTCGAAAATAGGCTGAACTCCGCCAACAAAAACTTACTGAGAGGTGTGAGGTGAGCTCTACCTTACCGAACGAGGATCCATGCTCTGGTTGTTGAAGATCAAGACTGCAGGGTGCGCTACTTGTAGTTATCATGGAGGACTAATTGCACTGTGCAGTATTCATCATCGGTAATGCAGAACCCTGATGTGTTATTTATTGACAGCAGTGTTTTCCGATAGATTTATTTTTAGTGTGCTGTCCATCCATTGATTCTCAATAGCAATTGCTATTTATCAATGAGATTTCTGCAATCTGTTTCAACAGAGTAAAGTTAATTTTAGTTTATCAATCTTCTCAAACTGAAATTCAAAGCTGTTTACATAGCGATTGCTTGGCTGATGAGTTAAATTTACATTTATGCATAAATTCTCATATATAATTGATTTATCCTATGTGCTTATATGAATGTAAATATCATATATTAATAACATTATTTACTCTTTTTTAAATAAAAAAATATATAAAAAAGAATTTTTTACTAGGCTTAAATCATTAACTTAAAAACCTACCCATGATTTTGATGTACAATGAAGCAACATCCACTTCACAAAATGAACAGTTGTTCAAAAAACTGTTAACATTTTCCAATAAATCTATTCCTTTATCACTTATGTATATTTACACAAATTCACATTTTTAAAAAAATTTTACAATTTTTTGCCCGTATATGTTCTGCGCTTAGACAGACCTTCCGTCATATGAAAAAGTGACTGACTCACCACAGGCCAACACATATGCACAAACACATGTGCGTAAAGTCGCCCGACAGTAATAAACGCTTAAATATACACACCGTAGAATTAAACCAGATTAGGCACAATTTCTTGTAATTGTGTACAAATTTCGAATTATTCTAAGCTCAGGCCTTTTGCATCAAATTCGCTACGTCTATGAATTTTGCGTAATACTTAATTTAAATATGCATAAGAATGCACCGTTAAAGTTTAAACTTCAATAATTTATGGACGTCTAAACATTTTATATTTAAAATTATGACCAAATAAAATATACATAAATTTTATCAAAAATTTCTCGATAAGATATAATTTTTTAAAAAATTATACAAATAAATTAATTTGATCAGCATAAATTTAAATTAATACAAATACAAAAGTGTGTTAGACCATTTGATAATATTTTCATATTACCATGAGTAGCATATTTTCCATTTTGTTATTTAAAAAGATATAATGTCTGTTCATCAAGAGTATTGAAATAAAAAAAACTCCAAAATTATTTTCAAAACCTTTTCATTAGAATACAAATGAATAATGATTCGCCAGTCAACCTTTCATGTGTACATAAAAGAACATTATCGGTCTAGGAGGGAAGTGTATGTATATATTTTCCAAGGATCAATGTAGATGTTCTTCAAAAGCTTAAAGTATCTTTAAATGTTTACGAAGGTCAATATCTATAATCATTATCCACTGGCACACGATAACCCAAGGTACTGCGAAACAAATTGCGAACCAGGAGAAAATCAATGTGCATTTTGTACACGAAACGCGAGTAATCCAACAACAAAAAAAGCGCAGTAAGCCTATTTGCACAATCCTTTCCGACGTGGAATAAGAAATTCGCGAATTATCTGATTGAATTTTATTGATAATAATCTACACCTCACGCATTCACATAAAATTGTAGATCTGCATAAGTAGAAGGTGCGGGCTTTTTTTGAGCATTCGTGAGAAAAATAGCATATTGAACTTTTCTTGGCACGAAAAGTGGAGCCTTCACTCCGATATACTCCATTTCCAGGCGAAATTCGGTGATATTGTTCCTGGCAACAACAGGACGACCTTGATAAGCAGCTCACAACCTCGTGATGCACGATTGATTTGAACTTCGAAGGGAAGCCGTGAGGAGGTGGAGAAGGTAAGTCAGTTGACGAGTCAACCCCCCGTTGAGTAACAACTCGGATGATGTATAGATTTCTTGAAAATTGATCCGACATCTGCCCCGATGTCGGTTTTGCCGAGAGATAGTGAGAGAGAGAGAGAGAGAGAGACGTCAGTTTGTGGCGTCTTTATTTATAGTCAGGTGACCGTCTGCGGTCTACAATTATTGGAGAAGCTCCAGACGAAATTGCGTCTGCACGAAAGACGTCCCGAAGTGAATCCCCCGGCGATTCTAATGCAAGAACGGGTTTTCGAAATTATGCGCCGCAGGGAAAATAATTTGAAATGATCAACGTACTGTGGGATGGACCACCATTATCAGCCCAATGTATAATGTGTCTGGGAGTTTGACTCCAATTTTGAATGAAAACAAAGACAAGAGCTGAAAATTAATTCTAATAATGATTCACTGCATCAATAAAGTAAAAATTCCAATTTAGAATACTTAGCGCGTGAATTGCTTATATCTTTCGTTTTTACTGATATAAGATTTCTGATAATATTTATGAAATTAGACAATGACTCAATGAATTTTTAGATGAAAAACATTTAATTTAAAACTGTTCTTTCGGACAAAAATAATTCAAAATATCTCCTTGCATCAGATTATTGGCGAATTAAAAAAAATAAATTTTAAATATCAAATATTTACTCATTATATACTATTACTAAATAAATAAATTTTTGGAAAGAAAAATGAAACTAATGCTTAAAATTAACTACGTTTAAATTTAATAAAATTTTGTCTAAATATAAATAAATTTCTGATAAATAAAAAAATATTCTCTCTTCATAAAATTGAATTATCATAAATGTATTGTTGTTCCTATTCTTTTTCTTATAATTAAATAAAAAAATCGTTTTATAATAAAAAATTTGAAAAAATTGATATTGTATATATATATATACATATCCATTTCTTTAAATTTAAAATTTTATATAATTGCATATGTGCAAAATTTTTAAAAGAATATTTATAAAAAAACAAATTTGCCAATTATATTTTTCTTTCTAGATTAATTTGAATTTACTATTCCTAAACAAATATATTAAATAAATTCTTGTTGACACTAACGATATATAAAGAGTAGCCAAATCATTTATATCTTAAATACCTCTTTACTGGACATAATTATAATACATAATACAAAGTATGGGTTAGAATAAAATTCAAAAATAATGTTAATATAAAAACATAAAATATTATACAAATATACATTCATAAAGTCAATTCATAACATGAAATATTTTTCTCTTTCAGTCAAATTATTTTAAATTAACATCATAAAATATAAATTTCATTTATTTTCAATTTTTATTTAAATTCTTATAGTATGACAGCTACTTAATTAAAATTCATTAAAAATTTCCATAACAACTAAATTACCGTTTATTTTCAATAATTAATTTCTTAAACAAATTTTCAATTATTTCAATTATTCTTTAAAACGATTTTTTTCAGAAAAAAAACTTGTATCACTCATTTTTTTATGATTATACATTTAATGAAAATATAATGTACTGATATTGAATATTAGATTAACTATTTTAGTTTTTAAAATACTTGACTAAATAAACTTGATAATAAAACATTAACCCAAAAAGTAAATATGATTATTATTATCACAATATATTGATAAAATAAAAATACTTTTTTTAATACAGTGTTTAAATTTTATAAAAATAAAGTAAATTATTAAAATGTTTGCAACTATTAAATTTTAAAATTTCTCCAGTTTTAATAATAATATGTATGTTATCTCATTTCTAAAACACAGTAATTGAGCAGTGGCATTAACATACATATGCTTTTATTAACCGTGAAAAAGTAATTTTTACCTGAAAACTTTATCTTCATAATTACAACACTGAAGTGCATAAAACTACCGTAATTACGTTTTAAAAAATGCCTTTAATTTAAAATACAAAAAGCTAAAATTATATATCCGTATATTTATACAGCATAAATTATTAAAAAAAAGTAAGTTATATTATTAATTTCATTCTTTTATATGGATAATATGATTTAAACCATTCTTCTACAACTACAAAGTTTAATTTAAATACAAAGCACTGCAATCGTCAGTAGTAACGTATTTTAAAATATACATATATTTTAAAATGAATTTATGTTTCACCAACAGCATCTTCTTACTAAATCAAAGTTTTATAAATAAATACACTTAATATTTATCATTTTAAAGTATTATTATTCTTATAATTAAAATTTTAATTATTTGAAATAAATCTTTTTTCACTATAATAATAATTACCAAATATTTGTTTAGTTTTTTTTCTGTTTTCATAATACATATTTTGATAACATTATAATTTTTAATTATATTTTTCATCACTTAGACACTAGTAACAGGCCAAATGAATTAGTGGCTTGAGGAAATATTTTCACATATTTTATTTAGATGACATAGAAAAGACATTTCGTCCATTATTCACTATTTGTTTATATAATATTAACTGTTCACATTGTAAAAAATATAAGAGCATTAATGATAAGTGAAGCATTAATAACAAAGCATAAAGCAATCAATTATATTGAGTCATTATTTTTTAAATTACAGACTTAAAAATGGGTTTTCCTTTTGACAATTGTAATTTAAAAAAGGTGTAAATATTTTACAATGAATTTTTTCTAGTAATAAATTAATTTGTGTTTTAATTTATTTATTATGAATTTCCTTTGAATAATAAATTTTAATTAATACCAGAGTAACACAACGAAATTAATATGCTGCTGTGTATTTTAAAATTGAAAATTCAATTTTTTTTTAAGAAAATACAATTCCCTGACTTTAACATGATATTCATGGCTCATTATTATATAATCGTTTAATATAAAAAGTATTGGGTAAAAACAATAGGCAATCAGAAAAAATTTTGTTACTTAGTAATTGTAATTAAAAAATAAATGCTCTGACGAATACTTGAATTTACTTCCTAGAAATGAGCTGTTTATGAAAAATTACACATAAGAAATACAAAAAGAAAAAACAATTTCAGTGACAAATATATAAATTATACATATTAGCTTTTAATAATATAATATATGTTCTTTTAAGATAAAATGCTTGTATTTTTATATTCTACGATATATTTATACCATTAAATTTGAGGTAGTCCTGGTATAAAAATTAATACTCTTAGAGTCTATAAAATATAAATTAAACTTCTACATCCAAACGTATTTATACTTGTAAATGTAATCTCGCATATTTCTATATAAAATTTATATATGCTCAAATTAAAGAGGATGATAATATATTAAATTATTTCATCTAAAAACTGCAATTACTTTGTAACAATGAATAAATATTTATATTTATATATTTATATATTTATATATTTATATTTACAAAACTATCATATTTTAATACGCAATTAATATTCATAAAATTATCGTTTAAAAATACGTAATCTTAATCGAATGCAATTTTCAAATTTAACACCCACTATCGATTCGCATTTGTAGTGTAATTTTGGGCATTCAAGTGAGAAACATTGATAAATTGTCTGTAAAGGTCGTTGTATCGACATTTTTAATGAAGTAGAATGGAATAGATAAAAATGACATATAGATACTTTAGATAGGCTTATTTGCAGATAATGCATCATTTGTTGAGGAATACGTGTTCAGTATAATATATTTATAAAATTGAATTTTTTCACCCGTTTTTCATGTTTTTAATTGATATTTTAAGTTAACACGATACCATAATATCACTAAACATAGATATGTACATCGACGCATGAAAGAATGTATAAAATACTTTTTATGTCTAAATAAGTTTATAATAAGAGCGTAAAATAATATTTATAAAACATTTTTACACAATCAAATTGAAGCAATAATGATACACTGTAAGTAGTTTTGACTTCCGCATATTAATCAAAAGCCTCTTTTTTCTTTTTACACTTAACAAATGACGGTGCAATTACCGCGAATCAGAGCCCTTATTAAACTTGTTAAAATCCAATTTTGTAGGAATCTAAAGCAATCGAGATTTATGTCAGCTTCCAAGTATGAAGCTACACGTATTTACACACTAATTATGTGACACAGCCAAGCATCTACTTAGTTGTCATTTGTGTCATTACGACGTCATTCGAGATGTCAATGGTTAATGCACTGTCTGAGCGATTATACTATCCAGGTTATTGAAAGTATAGACGCAACATTGCCAATCTAATTGATAAGGAGTCATTTGTGTTTTTAGCTTAGCTCAAACTAATGATTAGCGTCCGAAGGAGTCGCAGCGTTCGCTGCAAAAACACGTTGTTTATATTTATTATTTGTTAATCCGTGTAAATAATATACCGAGATGCTTTTAACGTATTAAGTAATGGCCAATATATCGGAAATGTTTACAATATAAGCTATTGAGATGAGTTAAGAGACGTAAATGTAAAAAGACGCAATAAAAATGAATTAGGAGATGCGCACTCGGAGTAAAAACGTAGAAGTATCGATGAATGTGCAATAAGTTAGTTAGGTAGACCACGTAATGATCGACAATAACTCGAAGCTCCATTAACGCGCGTCATTTGCATACTTTCATTGGTTTCATTGATTATTTATAGAGGAAGTCGGAAAACCCGTCTGCCCCGATGAAAAGCCGGAGGAAAAAGCCACTCATCATCCGTCCCTGCCCTCAAGCCACCACCAGAAGCGGTCACGAGATCACGGAGCCAGGTAACGCTCGTGGTCGTTGTGGCTTTTCCATCATTTACGCAGGTGTCCGGATGATAGACAGAACTAAAAATCCATACGAGCACTGGCTCTAGACTTGAAGTAATTACTCCCGCCAACTTTACAATCACAGAGTTCGCTCAGTCGCTTGTTTTCCGCCGCGGAACTCAAAAGTGCAAACGCGCGCGGAGATGATGAAGATCATGAAGATGACTATGATGATTCGTTAAATTGCGATTCGCGCGGGCATCCAATTTCAATCGAAATAATAAGAGGATATCGCGGATCCCTGATAATTAATTTCCGCTTCTCGGAGGCAGAATCCGAGGTGGCGAGTGAGTGTTTGTAAAGTTCCGCTCGAGGAAACCTAACGCCAATCAAGAAAATTCAGCGCACCGCGCGATTCCAATCTTAGGGAAACTACGACTCACCTTTATCCTCCGATATTTTTAGGATTTTTATCCGATATTGGTAAGCCTTTTATTTATATTTATATCGGGGAACGACTTTTAGGAGTACAACTCTTTTTTATACCAGCCGGGGTTTAAATTAAGTATCGCTAATTCCATTCACAAAGATCTTCACTCAGGTTCTTTGTTATCATTCTTCAACATACACGTTTTTATTTTTTGTCGTGCAACATATTCATTATTGTTGTTACATAAAAGTTGAAATATTTGGAAAGTGGATAAAAATATTTATTATCCCGTTTCACAAAATTCAACCAATAGTGATTATTTTTATAGAAATACAAGACTGATTATTGCATTTTTGCAGCTTACTATTATTCTGTAATGTCAAAGATTAATATTCAAGTTCATTGCTATTCCTTCGGATAAGAATATTGACAATGATTATAAATAATTAATTTTTTTTTAATTCAGTTATAAATGTTATTTTGTGTTTATAATTTTAATACTAAATATTTTTCACAAGAATCTTAAAATAATCAATCATTTTTGTAAAACAATTATTTTCTTATTTCTTTTTATAAATACACATGAAAAACATGTGTTTATTAGCAGCATATTAGCAAATAATATTTAAAGTACTTTTTCACTCAAGAATATTCAAAGTCTCTATTATAAGATGCATAGAAAACAACAGATCTTAAATGAATTCTAATGCAAAGAATGTTGATACTCTCATTTTATTCAGGGCACCATTCACTTATTACGACATATCATAAGTCGCATACGTGTGGAAAATGCAATACAAATTCATTGCGATGTCTTACTTTCAATTTATAAATGAACATTAAAAAAGATTTCCTGTAAAGTATTTAACTTTGAGCAATCAAATTACTTTTTTAATTTTCGTTCTTGGAATAAAAATATTTACTGGTATCAGTATGGAAACAGTCAAACCTTTCATTAATATGTTTTTTTTCCTTTTCTTTTATATAAAATTTTAAATAAAATTCTTCTAACGATAACAGTATCTGATACAATAATGTTAAATAAATCATTTTTTTTAAGTCATGTAAATAATTATAGTAGATTTTTCATTTTTAATAATTGATACTACTGTAAATAACAAATTTTTAAAATACTTTTAAAAACTCCATTATCTTTAACAATACAAAATTTCAAATAAAAATTTTATATCTATTACAATAATATTTGTACACTTAAATATATGATCTTATGATTTTTCTTTTCATAACATTAACAAATATTTTTCTGAATCATTATTATATTAATAGTGTTTTTACCATTTTTTTAGTTAATGATATTTTTCGTTCGTTTTTATAATTTATTTGTGTTGTATTATATTTTTGTATTATAAATTTAATAAAACTTTTTATATTAAATACAAAATACCAGAGGTAATGTTTTTCTGCACACAGTAATGACTAATAATTTGTGGATTAACTTAGAAATATGTAATTCAATAATTTATAAATTCTGGTTTTAAAAATATTTCATTCATATAAATTAGATATTTAAGTGCTTGGTTTCAAATATGTTTCACTGATATAAATAGATAAATAACTATTAAATTTGAAATATAAACACTAATATTAAATAAATATATTATAAATTAAAATAAATTTATATTTTCGTTGCATATAAATACATTGTTTATAATATATTAAGCATTAAATTGAGTTATATATGAATTAAAATTTCCAAATTACGTACTAGAAGATATTAAAATATTAAATTAACATATTAAAAGGCAATATGGTTGTTCTATATTGAATCTACTACATAATTAACGTAATATTTCTTCATGCTTTCAAGGATTTTTATATACATAGAGTACAAAGACATAGAATTCATAAATTAACACACGATTCACAGATGTACATATAATCATAAATATTTAATAATTAAATTTTCTCTTAAAGACATATTTTTAAATTTTATTTTATTATTATTATTATTATTATTAATATCATTTTAATTATTTATCTACGAAAATTAAATATTCTGTTTATATTATTGAGAATTTATTATCCCATGCGCACATAGTTTTAAATTTACAACTGCAATTTAAGAACAATACAATTGATATTAAACATTTTTCACATATTTAAGATGTAAGATTCAGTTAAAAGATACTATATAATGTTATGCATAGCAACTTATAATTATGTTTGAAGCTAAGTACTCAATATGAGGTTGGAAAAAAGTTAGGACTTATTAAAATTTTTTAGTGTGCGTTAATTTAAGCATCAATTGAATGGAAATGTTTGAATGATGCAAAACAGTTTTTTTTATTCTTACGTATGATTTACATTATAGTTGTTAGAATGAAAAATTTGTTCGCAATTAAAGCATTAATTAATTAATACGCTAATAAACTCCAAAATTTTACATATAAAATTGTACATAAATGCAATGTTATTTTAAATGCATGAGCTTGTCTGTTTCTACTTAATTTACTTTTAAGCACATGCACCATTTGATAATTGACAATAAAGTTGCTAAAGGACTTGATATGACTGATTATAGTTGTATTATTTGAAACTCTAATGAGATGTTATGTTATGAAAGAACATGTTACCACTAACTCGTGTATCACATGTAATAGTGTTTGATATGAATGAACTTCAACAAACTCTTAAGAAAATTTCAATTAATAGTTGTCATAACCGGAAAGCTGCTGCTTCTCACAATTTATTAAATCTGGCTGTAATCTAACACTTTTAATATTCTTCTGCACCAGGTCGGTAATTTAAGTTCATATTTCCGTGATATCTGATCTTATTCGATAAATATTTTTATGAGATCGTTAATGATCAGGTGTGCCTACTTCTCTCAGTCTTTTTACAGCTTTAAAGATATTATTCTTTCACATTCGATGTCTACATCATGAAATTACAAAGTGCTGCTTATAAATATCATTATAAAATGCATAAAACCAGATGTTGAGTGTGATATACTGTACTTACAGCAAGTACAAGTACAAAATCATATGACTGCACCTCATAATCGATTTTTTTTACAAAAAAAAAATAAAAAAATAATAACTATTATCTTCTGTGATTTTTATTTTATTGAAACTATTATTTATGAAATTATTAATTGTTGAAATGGATGTTACTGATTCTTCTTAATATCATAAATAATATTTATTCCGCTGCTTCAATTCTAAAATTTGACGCAATTCTATCTAATAACAAAATTAAATCTAAGCTATTTTATACAATACTGAGAGATATGAACTTTTTATTTATTAAAAGATAAGTTATCTTTTACTTTTTAGACAGGATATTAAAACGAAATTTTAATCAATCTACTTATATTAATGAAATTTTTCAAAAAAATTTGTTACAATATAATTATGAATATTACCAGTCATTAAAATAAATTTGACAATAAATAAAAATTATATTATGATTAGCTCAATAAAAATTTTCTTACATTTACTATTTTTAATATAAATTATATCTTTATTTCCTAACTATTTTACGATAGAACCAATTTTACTACAGTTTTTAATATTACATAAATTTATTTTATCATATTATAGGCTACCATTAAAATAAATTTTGTGAAAGATGTATTCTAGATTCTATTTTTTTAAAAAAATTAATAATAGTCTTCTGAATATAAAAGTACAGTTTATATTTAATAATTCAAATTGAAACAATTCACGTTTAAATACCATTTTCTTTATTCATTTATTGAATAATTTTTATAGGCCTATGTTAAATAACGTGTACAATATTCTGTATAAATTAGTAAAAGATATCTATTATTTCGGTACTAATAAAAATAAGGATTTTATATAATAATTTAATTAAACTATTTAGGAATAAAGTAAAAGTATAAGTTTATTATCTTTGTACAAAATTTTAGAGTAGAAAAAAAAATAAGACATCAATTTTTTAATGCGTAAGACATACTTAAGTATAAAAAGTTCCTTGATTAAACATAATTTATCAATTCGAAGATAAATATCATACCAAACCGAAGCCTAAAGCCTCGAGGCACCGTCTTATAATCTTAAGACATAGGCTTGAGGTTCCGTAAAAACAATGAGATCGTTACCGATTACTAAGAATCGGTTTGATTATATATCAAAAAAGTGATGTTATCAAGATTAAAGATAGATTATTTTATTTGCAGATACACTTAGGCATTCATGTTATAAAAAATTTACATTAAGGTTGCGTTCTATATGTTTTATTTTGAAAAGACTTTTAACGATGGATTGTAAAAATTAAGCTGCAACCTAAGTAATAAAAGTGTATAAAAATAAATTATCTGCGCCTATAATTATAAGGCTTTTTAAATTTAAATATAAACAATTGATGTTTGTTTAACAACGATGAAAAGATGATAAGGTACTGATAACATTTCCTTACAGCTTGCAAAGTGTAGAATCGCTGATTTTAACAAGGTTGTTGACAAAATCATTACGCCTAAAAATTATAAATTTGTGCTGTTTATTTTGTTAAGAATTTCTCTTAGTCAATTGAAATTAGGCATAAAATATAAATAAAAATGATTTTGGGAAGGAATGATTTTTATTAAATTACTGCAACATCGTAAATAAAAAAGTTGAAAAAATAAAATTATTTGGTAATAACGCAAAGAGTTTCTACACTCTAAATGAAATTTCTAGTGCCAGTTAAACCAGGGAAATAGATCTCCAATCTCTGTATCAATTTATAAAATATTTCTACAAAGTCAGCGAGGAATCTATATAAACGACTGTTTCCACAGATACATCTTTGAATTCAAAGCGACTGTTTATCCGATGCACGACTCATGCAAATATTATAAATAATAAAGGTGTACATAAAACTTTTTAAATTGACCATAAAGCATGTGTCTAATTTAAAAGGGGGAAAGCGAGATTGCGATGTAGATGTAGATCACGGGTGTGCGTGCCTAACTCGTTGTCACGCATGACAGCCGCGGCTTTGCCGAGAACTGCCAAAGCACTCGTTGACAACCTGGGGAAAAAAAGTGACTTTGCGCAAGAGCCCGGGATGCGCTCAGGGCCGGTCATCATCTTCGGCGACGACCGACGCAGCATCCACTTGCCCCCAAACTCTAGATATTCCTCGCGCTGGCCGCCCACGCACCCGAGAGGAAGATCGGACTGGGTGCCCACGTGCGGCGGCCAGTGCGCGAGCGACTTTTCTGAAAAGCAGAGGAAAAGCGACTTTCGATCGAAAAAAGTGAGCCGACCACGTGGGATTTCCGCTAATCTTCTCTAGGACGAGCCGGAGAGGGAGAGAGTGACGGTGGAGAGTAGCTCTGGAGACAACAACCCAATGGCTCGCGCCTAGGTCGTTAATGGGAGGCACTTAAGTTTCGAACCGAGAGAACAACCGCCTTTTTCACGTTATACAACAACCGGATTCTCTCTCTCTCTCTCTCTCTCTCTCTCTCTCTTCCCTTCCCCCGCCGCAACTCTTTTTACCTTCCCCACCGATTGCTCCGCGGCTTTTGTCCGCCGTATATATCTTCTTGCAATATCGCCCCGTTAAACTTATATTGGGTGGCGGAGCGGTGCGAGTCGAGTCACAACCTAAAATCATCTCGAGTCGGTGAGTGAGTCGGTGAGTGAGTGAGTGACTGAGTCGCCTCCCTTTTCACACCCACACTCTTGCTCCTTAGGTAAGGGCTGCCCTCGGTCGCACCTTCGTACCCACACAAGCCTATATTTACACAAAGCCTCTTATTTTTCTCGCGCGCGGGCATGTTTACGCTTATTTTCGTGCCTTCCGCCCTCGCTAACCACGAGATTTCTCGTATTCTTTTTTCGGACGCGTACTCGCAACGCTTTATAAATAACCGCTCAATTTTTCGGAGTATCGTACGCTGATGCCACAAATGTTTACTCGACTCTGCGACTTGCTTTGCGAGCGCTCCTTCACCGTATTTACACGAAACATTTGGGAAAACATCTTTATTTCTCGGATTAGAGATTACCATTCCGGAAGCGCACTCACAACAATTGTTTTCTTTCTGCAAATCCCGTGCACCTCGGTAACGCCTCACCACGCGAAACAACTAACTTCCCTCGCTCCGACAGAGAGAGAGAGAGAGAGAGAGAGAGAGAGAGAGAGAGACCGTTTCTCTAAAGCCAGTGATGCAGATGTGTCTAGAGTCTTGAAAAGGAATTTACTCGAATTCATCTCATTCCGAGGCACGTATGCAATAAAAATTTCCGTGCAGTGTTTGTTCGAAGACGCCGTTCCGCAGACAGAATTTATCGCCGCCTAAGTCTCGGTGCGAAAGCCGAAAGCCAACTCGGTTTATTATAAATTGTCGACATTTAAACATGTCGCTCCCCCCCTCTCTCTCTCTCTGTCTTCGCACGTTAGATGCTCGAAATTTAATTTAATCGCTTATCTCGACTAAAATTTGAGAGCTCAACGACAGAGCCGAAATATTTTGATTAATCGTGGGCGAGCCTTTATCTCGAGATCGGCTACTGACGCTGATGCTTTAATTGTTAAAGACGCGTCAGTCACTCGTTTTGACTAGTTTATCATCCGATTCGGTCAGCACAAGTCGGGGACGATCGCCTAACGATGTCGTTAAACGCGAGCATCGACCGATGAAGCTCGAAGGGAACGAGAAAAATCGTGTCTTTTCTGACAAACGAGACTGGGAACTTCCGCGTTTCGCGCTCAATTTCTCAGTTGAAATTGTTTTGTAAATTATTTACCGTAACAACCTCTACGTGCAGATGGACGTGTCGGGAATTATTTGGCGTGAGTTTGTTGATGCTCCTGTGTCGGAATTGTCGGTCGAAAATCAATACACAATTTATTTCGTGTAAATAATCGATCGGTGCATTCTCCGGCGCGGAAGCCCCAATTCTGTGTCTTCTTTGCAAATATTCGTTTAAAAATACGCGGACTTATATTTAAAAATTTATAATTAAGTTTGCGATAATATCAAAAGCGATACGCATGGATGTTTGAGTGGCTGCCAAAATAGCACATAAAAGTAAACGCTCCTCAACGAATCTCGCTCGCTCTCGTTTGTCACAGAACATCTGCCAGGATGCACATCCACGAGAACAGACCGGAGGACCTGGTGCACATGATCAACGTCAAAGCCATGGAGGTACTTAATAATTCCGATTTCCCGCATCACGATCACGATCACCATCATGAGCACGATCACGACGATGGGAAGAATGTCGGGGCCGTGCTTATGGCCAAGACCGTCACCATGATTACGCTTTGCCTCGTCAGTATTTTCATGGGACTCATTCCAATACACATAGCCAAGTGTTTCAAAATCATGTCCAACGACCAGGTCATTAATCCAAGGTATGTGGTGGATTTATTGTATTTATTATATTCCTGTTTGACAAAGAGGACACTTGCTCCGACTAAACGGATATTTATGTGATTATAGAAATGCCCATAAAATACTTTGATTGCCGTCGAGAAATATATTTTCCTATAAGCCATAAAAACACTAATCTTTTCAAAGAATTTCCATGTTGTGATGATTAACAAAAAATTACATAGTTTTGCTTTAAATGGAAATTTTATTTCATTCCTAACGATTTCTTTACAACTGGCATTGACAAAGTAATGTCCTTTCCTACCGTACAATAAATATTTAAAATAATGCAAATGTTAATATTTTATATAGTACATTTTTACTTGAAACTATAATATGTAATGCCAATTATTTTCTTAATGTACAGAAATACTTAAATATTTTAAAAAACAAAAATATTATTAAGGCTGTAAATTTTCTTTGAAAAGTGTAAGGAATAAAATTACAATTACAATATTTCACTATTATATCTTGTTTCACTTATATTTCTTTTTAAATAAATATATTATTCATTCAGAATTATTATTTGTATTATTATATTAAATTTATTACAATTTATCTTCTTTAATAACTAAAGAGAGAATATAATTCATATTATTCGAGTTGTATTTTTTGTACGTATAGATACCTAAATTGAAGTGAAAAATTATTCGATCTGGTCAGACGCTTATCTACTTTTACTCTAGTTAAAGAGAAACAATAATTTTAACTACGAAAATAATCTACATTAAAATATTAGTTATTAAAAATCATTTTATGAATGATCGTAAAAATTACATTGCAATTAACTTTTTATACAGTAAACTATGTATTCACTTACTAATTAAAATTAAAACTAACAAAAAATATGAAATGCACAGAATATTAAGAAGCTTAAGAAGTAACTATTGTAATTTTTAATACAATACATAATTTTAATGCCATATTAATACAAAAAAATATCAATACCGGAAAATAATCTTTTATTATTGAGATAGATTTTAAAAAGTTTAATATTGAATTAATTATTATATATTTTTTACATTATACTTAATTTATATACTATAATTAGTACGTAATATAATATATGTCAAAACGATAGTAATGTATTCTTGAACCATCTGATGTCTTCTATATGTGTCAATCAAATTAATCTTTACACATAAATTATTTATTTTTACACTAGATCAGTTGTGTTTGTCACGTATTAATCTAAGAATAATGGATAACAATATCAAATTAATTACAGATTTCATTATAATGTATTTATTAAAACTATTTTTACAAAAAGATAATAAATAATAGTAATAATATTATATTAAGTAGTTTTATGTTCTTATCATTGCAAAGACAGATTAAAACTTGTTTGTATTAATTTTTCTAATTTCAAATAATATAAGCTGTATTTTATATTTTAATTTATACAACATTTTATAAGTATCAAATTGCACAATTTATCAGTGATCCTAAAAATCTTGTCTGACATCATACTTTTATGACTGGTTCATAGTAATCACAACTGCTAATAATTGCATGTTTTCTCCAAATGCATTAATTCAGGTTTACGGATGTGTCTTAACTAACATTTTTCAATTTATTTTTTTTTTTTTTTTAATACTAAATTTCTTTAATAATAGGGCAATTTATTTCTACAGCTGCAAAATCAAAACATTGTACAAGATACAATCATGATAGCCAATTAAATGAATCTTTATTACGATAACTATTTATCAAATATTGTTTTATACCATTTCGGTAATGCTATGTTTTTATTTTGTTATATATCTTGAATTTATTTAGGCATCAAATTTCCATGAAAACTAAAATATTTACCATTTTTAAATTTATCAATGACGATAATTTTCACATTTATAAATCAATTTTATTATATATAACACTCTTGCCTTGTAGTGCGTTGCGACATACGAGCCTGTCGGATAACTAATAATTTAACAAGTACAACTGTTACAAAAATATTGTTACAACAAACTTTGCAGGTCATTCAAATACGTAAGCCTATTATTAGGTTTTGGAGGTGGAGTTTTATTCTGTACAACTTTTCTGCATATGCTACCGGAAGTTGAAGAAGGTGTTGAACATCTCACAAGTGAAGGAATCCTTCCGCATCTCAATTTTTCCTTAGCTAAGGTTTTCTGCTGCACTGGGTAAGTTTACAACAATAATTTTATTATTGATTCGACTTGACTTTTTATTGATACTCATACTAATCCTCGTTCGAAATTCAAGGAAATGAGGTATAATAAAACGAAGAAAGCAAGAGCGATTACAAAATGATCGTCGCAATAAGAAAAGGCGGGAAATTCTTACACAATTATGATTTTCATAAAGAAACTGAAACTTTCTAAATCAAATTAGAGTAATAATAAAACTTTCGTGATATTGTTTAAGATTTATACTTTACTTTATGTTTAATGGCTGTTTCACAAGTATTACTATTGACAATTTTTTTAACGATCAAATTCTTTCATTCCAGGTTTTTCATAATGTATCTTATTGAAGAAATAGTTCATACTCATATAAGACATAGGCATCCAAAAAAAACGTCCATAGATACAACATCAAAAACTAGTAGTAATGTCAACATTTACGCACACGAGTCTATTGAAAGTTATGGAAGTGTCACCCATCAAAAATGGAAAAATCCTGAAAAAAAGTAAGTGGTAAATCGGTTTATTGTACGGTAATTAAGTATCTTTTAATATCGATTAAAAAATTTAATCTCTTTAAATTTGAATTTTATTCATTTTTTTATTAATATGAATTGGCCTTATATGTTGGTCGTTAATTACATAAATTTCAATTAAATTGATTATTATGAAAAAAACAAAAAACTTATTTAAATGCTCAGTTTAATAATTTATTCATCAAAAAATAAATTTATCTCTTTATGACTATCTTTTGATATTAATGTGAATAATATGAGTATCTGTTTTAAAATAAATAGTAAATGATAAGATCAACAACTCGTATTTCATTGATTATAATCTCTGGCGCAGCCCGAATCTTTAACGCAATTAACAATTTTTCACTGAGTACTGAGAGTTATAATTTTTCTTCCAGATGTGACATTGGTCATACGCATCTTGACATTATCGAGGATTGCGATAGCTTTCATGCAGGTGCAATGAGAGGTTTACTGATTGTTCTTGGCCTTTCGGTGCACGAATTATTCGAAGGTCTCGCCATTGGCCTCGAAAGCTCCGCCGGATATGTATGGTAAATTTTTTAATATTATCTTATCGCCCAGAATATATTAATATTAATTATCTCGATAAGCATTTAATTATTATCTCTATGATATAATCGATTATCTGCTCTCTGTAAAGCAACACGCAAACACGTGAAGCTTTAAACTACATCAGTCTTACGTAGTTTGCAACATTTTCAGATTATTTCGTAACCGAATAAATGATAATTTAAAAATAACGAGCTCAGTTTATTTTCTTAAAAGTGTTATCAAAGTATATAATTAGAACACTTTCCAGTTTATTGAATAATTATTAAGCACTAACATCAAACTGCATTTTTGAAGTTTTTCGAAATTTGCTGATATATAGTTTTAATCTCTTCACTTTCATTTCTTCATGGATTATATTCAGTTTCTTGTCCTACATTCAATCTAATAATAATGATTAAATTAATTAACATTTCTACCAGATGTTTTTAACATTTTGTATGTTGTAATTTCTACATTGTCAATTTAAAATAATGGGTATTTTTTAAGGATGTAATTAAAATTTACGAGAAAAATTAATCTTATTTATTTTAGTAAATAATATTTGATTTGTAATTTTTCAATATGATTTATTATTATCAATAGTTATTTATGTCTCTTAAAATAAAATTGATGATCCTTTAAAATATGCTTCTTGAATCCAAAATTCGTTTATTCATTATAGAATCAAATCAATATACTAAGTTTCTAAGGGAACAAATGTATAATTTTTTAAAAAATTAAATTAACTACAATTAATTTTTTAGTAAATATATGAAATAATTTCAAATGATGAGAAATAGCGATTAAATAGAATTAAAAGTGCGTGTTATTATTTTATTACGTGACAATTAATTTATTGTTATAAATTGGCCGGTATGCAAACAATAATTCAGGAACCACTGACGTTTGTACAGACGACGTCAAACGTAGGTGTAATTTTTCTTTTTCAACATCCACAAGAATGAATCACGAATTAATCAACCCAAAGAAGTCAATAAATCACCGAATAAAATACCCTTTAACTTTCAGGTACATGTTCGGCGCGGTCGCCGCCCACAAGTTCATCATCGCCTTCTGCATCGGCGTTGAACTCACGACCTCGAGGACCAAGGCCTTCCTGAGCTACATCTACGTGTGCATGTTCGCCGTGGTCTCGCCTCTGGGAATTGGGGTAGGGATGCTCCTCGTGGGTGGCGAAGGTGCTGCTGCAAGTGGCCCAGCCGCGGTTGCACTTCAGGTCAGTTCCGTTGACCCCAAAAAAAAAACTCATTTAGGCAATATCAATATGATCTCGTCTTGGAAACTTTATTCGCACATTTCTATTACCAGATAGAAGGGTTTTTTAGAGCGTGACTGGGTACAGATTACATTAATAAGAAAATTATACTCTTTAATCGACGGGAAAATCGAGGCTACATTTGTTTGCGCAATTACGCACAGAAAATGTATATAATTTGTATAAACTAATTCTCGAAGTGACGTTAAAGTGTTAGATGAAACTTATATATACTATCTCTTTTCTTTGACTTTCTTAACTTTCCAATCGATTAAGAAAATGAATTTCATACTAATTATCTGTTTCCGCACAATCTACGGAGCTGATATTTCACGTTATCATTATAATATCTTAAAAGTGCCCAATATTATTTATAAGATAAGTGTGGATAAGCCATTTCTCTCATTACTCTTGCCTTCAAATTATGGCATTTTTTAGTTTATATTTATACAGTTTATATTTATATGAAGATTAAATATTTATGCGAACTAAGTTTATTTAACTATCAAAAAAATATTAAAATATTAATTCATTTTAGGGTTTGGCGTCAGGAACCCTACTTTATGTAGTATTTTTCGAAATTCTACACAAACATCGTAGTGGGCTATTCCAATATATTGCGATAATGCTTGGCTTTATGATTATGTTTGGACTTCAAATATTGAGTGAGTACAGTAAATATTTATAATTTAAAATTTATTTATTGATATGAAATTCTAAATTTATTTTTTATCTTAAAATCCATCATGAATTCTTCCATGAAAATTTTCTAAAATTGACTTTACTAACAAAATATTTATATGTTTATAATCAAAATTTAAACATAATATAGATAATGCATTTATCATAAATACATACGAATATCTGAACTTGCTTCTGCAAAATCAATTATAATAAATTGAGTGAAGCTGCAATTTGATAAAAAATTTTTTTAACCAAATATTACAAAATTAATAATTACTTATTGATAAGCAGAAAATTGAAATACAAAATTGACAAATTCAAGTGTACCAAGTGACCGTCATTTAAGTTGTTCGATTGTTTTCTGTTAACCATCCGGTGATACACCAAACGATAAAAATTATTGTATTTTATGAAATAAATGGTTAATATTTATAGTACAAGTTAAATAATAAAAATATTAGTAGTAAAGCAACCTACAAGATATTAACCTACTTAAGCTTAATTACAATAACAACGAGGATTAACTGTGAGAAAACTTGTCTATTGTATTTACATTCTGATATTTTCTTTAAATGAAATTAGAATTTAAAAGACAATTTAAATGTTACGTATATAGATTTATAATATATAAATATATAATTTATACAATATATATATATATATTATATAAAATTAAAAATATTAATGAAATACCTAAAAAACTGAAACTTATATTTAAATGATATAAATAGCGATAAATCGATAAAAAAAATTACTTATTGTGAAATTAGTAGAAAGTGCTATGACCGTCCATTAATTTCCTAAATGAATGAATATACATATGTGTGTGTGTAATATATGTTTTTAAGTAGTAATTAATACAACTAGTCAGACTTTAAATTGAATTTGATTTTTTAAATGTTTTTGAGAATTGCTTTTGAAATGGAGTTTAATGATAACTTCTTGCTTAAAGACATAAAAAAATGCATTTGTTAAAATAACTTAGAGTTGTCGATCAATCATTTTAATTATAGAAAGGCATTTTATTGTTTCTTACAATATTAAGTGGTCTATAGGATAAAAATTAAAGATATAAATAAGATTTATAATTTGTTTTCTCAATGAAAATGTACAATAAGTATAAATTCTCTTAAAAAATAGATTTTTATTTATAAAAGAAAAAATATTTTTTTTACGAATCTTCAATACATTTTAATGCTGTTTAATTGAAACGCATAACTTAAGGAAAACAATAAACAAATGAAAGTCTATCTTGAAATAAATAATTATTTTCAAACGACCAGCTTAGCCACATGAATATTCGCCAATGATAGAACGTGAATTTCGTTATCATCAATGAAATAAATCGAGCGACTATTTAATTGCAAGTGATATACAATGAAACAGTCGTGCCCGGAACAAAATTTAAAAAAAGAGAGGCGAAAAAGATCACGTACGTGTTGCGCCTGAGCGACTCGATGTCGACGTCATCTTTGGCGCCTCGACAACCGATTCGATAGCCCGAAGAAATTTATCGCACGTGCATTTACGCAAAAAAAAGTACATCGCATTCGAAATCCGTTAGCCGATGCATCGGAAAAACTAAAGTATCGCCTGTGACTAAGTGACGCCTGTGATTCACAATCCTCGCATTCGCGGTACGAGGTTTATCGGCGCTCATGAAGGCGCTGGTGATGTTCCCTCTTTCCCGGGTGGAAACCCGGTGGAAAACCCAGCGGAAAATGAACTTATCCACGCTGTCCCGCGATGGATTATGCGGATGCGCGGATTATTTTTGCTCGTCGAACAGCGACATACGCGATACTGTGGATGCATCACATTAGTTACAGGCATTAGTAACGGAATTGATCGCCAATCATTGCCAATGTTTTTTTCCTGTTTTATTGTTGCTTGTAAATGTGACTTTTATTGTTCTTTCAGTCTGTAATAAATTAGAGGCTGCTTTGTTCTTTCGATAACTCGTGGTTAATAACCATTTATTTGATAAAAATATATGAATAATGTGAAAGCACTAACGTTTCGATAGGGGTGAACTTCATTAAAAAATTATAAATTCAGAAATATTTTCCAAACGTACTCCTCCAATTTTAATACATGCATACGTTTTTCATGATTTAAATAATCAGATTGTAAACTATATTTATCAAATATCTTAGTAACTCCTGTTTAATATCTGAATCATCCATCAGAATTATTATTTATAATAAGAAATTTTTCTAATAAGTGTTTAATACAAAATTGTAAATCTCTAAATTTACTTAAATTTAATTTATATCTCTGCTTTTTTAATAATTTTATTTGAATGGAGTTGATTAGAAATTAAAAAAGATTTTAATAATTTTTAAATTAATATTAAACTTAATATTGAATAAAAAATGGTTTTTCCATTAACAAACTTTGATGATCAAGTTCTAATATTACTTAATAATATTTTTACACCTAATATTTCGTAAACTATTACGTGAAATTAACTCAAGCGTTCAAAGTATAGGTTAAGCATAAGATTACAAAGTGAGCTTAAAAATATTAAGTCATCGTAGAAAAACAAATTTTCAAAAAGAACAATGTTTATTTAATTAAAAAAGTTAGTAAATCAATTTTTATAGTATTTATGTTCAGTAGTCTTGATAAAATAATTTCTTATCGCATTTCTTAATCTAAAATTTTAAAGCAAAATGCGTTCGTTGAGTAATTAAGTATAAAGTATGAAGAATTCGTTGAAATTATAAATCAATGAATTGATTTTTAATTTCAAATTGTAGTATATAATCGTAAAATTACTCCATAATAATGTAAAAATTATAATAATATTAGATATAACAATTTACACGAAGATGAGTAATTTTATTTCTGTAGTATTTTTATTTTATTATAGTTAAAATTTATTTTATTATAATTAGCATGTTTTTCACTTAATTGTTTCAGCCAAGTAGTATAAAATAATGAATAAATAGCTATCTATTTAACATGTACAAATTTAGAATATTATTAATATTTTTCAAGTAATGAATCAATGAAAGTACTACAGATAATATGTATGAGAAAGCTATAAACTTACCAGAATGTTTAAAACTATCGAGCAGTCGTGTAATAAAATTACAAAAAAGCGAGAATTTATTGGCAGTTATTATACAGAAGACAACAAAAAATACTCATAACTACTCTCTCCAATCTTCATTATAATGTATACATACGTATGCACGTGTCGCGATTAAAAAAAATTATGTACAAAGAAAATGAGTAAACCAATTTATCTGCCAATCTTCAAGTGCTGATCATAATAGAAAAAATGTTAAAAATTTGATCAATTCTACAGTATTGGCAATCGTATACTCCATTACACTTATTTACGTAATGTGTAATAAGTCGAAAATTGATCCTCGACATATTCAATGTCACGGCTATTGAAACTCACCTTTCATTATTTCTTAGTATGTTGGAATTCATAAAATAGTATTAAATTATAGAGACCTCAATTTATACAAATAATACACATTCATCCTATGCAAAACCACTAGAAAATTAACACTTTTTTTGTAATAGTTTTAGTTATAAATACAGGAAATAGAATTTATTTTATCCTATATAGTTTCTAAAAAAATTTATTGTGCAAATATAAATATATTTATATTTTAACATTTGCACGTATGTATTATTTTTAAATCAGATCTCCACACGTGTATATTCAAAATGACGAATTTCATTTTTTTTTATATATTTACAATAAATTAATTGTTCAATATTAATAATATATTTATAATAATAAATAAATGTATATTAAATTTATTTTGCTTCTTATATACTTTCTGAATCTTTAGTGTAATAAAAATTAAATTTATAACAGATTAAATTACCGTTTAATTTAATTAAATTGATTGCTCATTGAATTATATACAATGTATAGCATAAACGTTTAAGTCGTATAAATTAATTTTATTTTACTATAAAAAAATTGAAGTTCACTCAGGTATGTACAAAAAAACCATGGGGAGAAATTGCTATAGTAAATAGAAATTTTTAAATAAATTTTCTAAATTACTACAACGAATGGCTATTTAGAAAGTCAAGTTACTTGATATTAAAAAAATAATTAAATTTATGTGATAGATAATTTTTTCCACACAATTAATTGAAAATCTTAAAACACATAATAAATTTTTATCGTCATAAATTATAGCCATAATAAATTAAATCAATCAATTTAAACATATAATGGAGAAACTTATTAATTTTTCAATTAATATTTAAAATAAATTTATAATTTATATTAAATGAATGTATCTTTTAATATTGATTCATTTGAATTAGAAGTCTTATATTGGATTAAAGTTATTATTTAAGCTATAAAAAGAACTTTAAAGTGTAGTTGTTCAAAAAAACTTTCTTTGTATACTATCATCAAAGCAATTTTCGACCAATTAATATTAATTGTTGAATTCGTTGTAACGTATAAGAGTAACGATGAAACGAATTAGAAAATGATTGTTTCAAGGTAGAACTATATTTAAACATTGTTGATGATTAAATTAGTGCAATAATAATTAAAATATAAAATTAATAAAAATTTGCAGCATAATCTTTCGTTACTTAAATTAATTTAGGAAATAATTTTTTATTAGATCACGACCCAATTTCGAATCATATAAATGAATATCAAACAATGTTGAAAATAAGAGCTGATGGATTTTATTAGTACTTATCACAACCAAGTTTGACAATAATAAAGTAATGTTGTTATATCATGTTACTGTTTGTACTTTAATAATAGTAATAAATATTAACTGACATTAATTTAAGAATAAAATATCTTCTTAAATTAAATTGTAAAAAAAATCATTATTCTTTTGTTTGTTTTCACTTATATTTATAAGTATTTTCATCGTTTGTAATAATTTTTAAACCAAACCTCACATAAATTAATATAATCGTTTTGTTATTTAGAATCAATAATTTTAGTAATAAATCAATTAATAAAATTAACGATCCTTCTCCTTAAAATGCAAAAAGTGTGAATTTTTCATATTTAAGTTAACGCAGTTAGAAAGTGTATAAAAGTTAATTATTTATACACAAAATGAGCTATAGTTTACATCTACGAGCAGTGAAACTTGTAATTTAGTAATATCGTATCGACAATTTATTTTGTTTAGTTTTTATGATCAATTATTGTAATTAATCATAATGATATAGTTTATAATTTTTGTAATTACGGCTAGAGGTTTGAGATGTTTTAATAGAAATTCTGTTTACAAATTTCTATGCAATAAGTTTAATCGTGATATTAACGGTAGACATTTCAAATTTATGAATATATCGAATAGACGGATATAATCTTTTTCTTCGGACTCCAATAACTCAAAACATTAAAAGACTGTGCTGAAAAATGTGTTGAAACCTTGAAGGTGCTTAACCCATTAATTGTGTATTCTCCAAATGCCCCTAGAGAAGGAATCCAAAGTTGGTATTCAACGCAGAAAAAAATTAATGTGTAAACAGGTAAAAAGAAGAAATAGAGAAGAGAGGGGTCAAGTGCGTTATCAGCGTCCCTTTATCCGACACTCACACGCACGCAACCAGAGGCTCGTACGTGCGCATACTCGCACTTGCTCTGACTCTAAAAAAAAAGAAGAAAAAAAAGTTCAACGCACGCTCTCCCTTCCAAGACGAGTTTCCAAGATCTTTTCACGATTTCAATGGATATATCGGGGTAGAAAGGCGTAGGATTGACCCAATAACACAGATAGGTGGTCACCTGTGGAGCGAGTAGTTCTCTCGAGCACACGAGAGAAATTACACGACGCGTGACTGTCGCTTATCGCCTTTTTTCTCTACCCCACCCATCGGTCACGCACGCGGTGCCATTCGTAAATTTTCCCTACGGGTTTTCCCCTTTTCCCCGGTTTTTGCTCTCGCGGATACGACTCCTCCTCGGCTCTCATTCAAGGAATGTCCTCTTGGCGCTCTTGTATCCGAGTCGCGTTTTTATGAAAAATTTTATAAAAAAAAATTAGCTCGAAGGATATTGGCGCGCAAGACTAGCAAGGTCCATTGCTTTTTTGTGTTTTATTGTTTGTGATTTGAGTTTCTTTGACTGTCGTTTTGATCTCATTCTTGCCAATGATCTTAGACGCCAATTTTTACTGCTTCAAAAAGTCATTTCCTCTGACATATTCTTTTGTCATATTTTGTATTTAAAGAAACTCCAAAAACTATGTGCACCTGCGTTGATAAAATAATCACGTTCTTGCTATTACACCGTGGAAAGTTTGACGAGTTTTTACTTAATACTGACTTTCACGGCTATTATAACAGATTTCCTATTCTGTTTAATCTTAGGACTAACTGAACCAAGTTTTTTCAAAAATGACATATTTACTACACTGAATAAAAGTTGTTCTACGTCCATTCACACTTGCATCATAAAACTTGAATAATCCTGTTTTATTACAAACAAAACATAATTAAAGTCAATTAAAATAATTCTGTTTGTAATCAATCTTTGTTTTACTGTATACTCTTATAAGCAAATATTTAAGTCAAACATAATCATTAATGTAATAATAAAAGTCTATTATCAAACCATACAATTTTAATATGAAAATCCTCAACAGTTAAGTAATATGAAGTCATAAACTAATTCAATTATAATAAGAAATTCATACTTGCATTGTTATTTAAAATATTTGAATAAATTAAATAATTAAATTAATAATAATATTATTTGATATAATTAAATATCAAATTAATAATAAATAAAATAATTAAATAATAAGATGATAGCATTTTAATATAAATTATTCAACTTAAAATATACATGCGAAGCACCCTTCTTTTTAAAAATTTCTGTGCACTTTTAATTTACGTGATAATAATATCATAATCACCAGGATATAAATGTCGCGATAAATCTTAATTATATGAAACCAGATATAATATTTTTCGTGCTAAGAAAATAATAATTGAGCTTGTATAGTTAAAGTAATTTAAAATCAGCGCACCAATTTGCAATTTAAAAAGTATGTAAATACAACTCAAAAAAAAATTTCCAAATTAGTTGGATAGGGTATTCAAATTACATTATCTCTAATAATGAATTATAATAAAAATACTTTATTTTTAAAATTTACTTATTATTTTAATAATTTTAGACAATAATTTTAAACAATACTATGCATTCACGGAAAAAAATGCTAATTTGTATGAATTATAATTGGTTCTGCTAAACAAGTTTATTCAAATAGTTGATATTTGATAAACATTATTATGTAAAACAAAAGATGATAATAATAATTAACATGATTAGTGTAAATGACGTTCAACTTTAAAAGATGTACATCACATGTACATAATTCATGTATTTCCTTTGTTACGAAAAAAATGTAAGGATAAATATAGAAATTAAAAGCGATTCTCCATTAATAATCTTGTTTCCGTTATGCATTTAACTGTAAAAATTAACCGGCAATAGTCTATACTATTGATCGATAGTATTCTATTACAAAAAATGAAATTATGAATAACTGTCTAAAGCGGTAAAAATAATTAAAGAATTCATGAGTATGTTGGCATTGTATTATTCATAGGGTATGTATTTCCGATATATAGCGTAGCCTCTTTGTATATAATTAGTAATGTATCAAATTTAATTTTTTTTTTTTTCACAAATATAAATTACATTTATTTATTATTTTTAGTTGACCGTATTTTCAATTGATATATGTAATCATTCGATTAAATTTTTTCAGCTTCATGAAAGCAAAAATAGGAGTACAGCTAATCTTCTTCAATAAGAATATGTAGAACATTGTATCTATTTTAAAATTAGTTTATCCTTATTTTCTGATACCAGTAGCTTTACAGTAAAATGTTATTATGTAACACATTTCATAAATGATTTGTTTTCTAATTATTGTACTTAATCAGTACTTGAGACCATAATTTCGTTCGAAAGCTCGCACTAAATAAAAATTCGACTTCAGGAATGTTGACAATCAAAAGCACAAGTAAATGTTACGCAAGGAACGTAAAATAAGCAATCAAACTTTAGTATCCGCATAAATTAACATCTCGACACGAAGCAATCGCACGATTCAATTTTAGCAATAGACCCAATTATTTTTTCTAATTAATACTATCAATCGTCAATCGGAAAAATTGCCTTTTCACATTAATTGCTTATTAAAAGTTCGACAAAAGTCTGGATATTCAAATCGAGTGGCAACGACTTGGGCGATAGTAAATCAGCCGCAAATCCAGGAACTCATTTCTCAGATAGAATATGTCATAAATTAAGGTACTTTATTATCGCCTCTAAAAGGCAGAACCGAAAAGCGAAGAGGCGTTATTACCGAATTTGTATGCCATTCCCGTCTAACTATCGCGGCACATCGGCCTACACGAATCACGAAACCATGGTACATTCATTTGCTCCACTTTCGAGAGTGCCTTCGCACAGGTAAAAGAGCCCGAGCGTGTACGATTTGTTCCTTTGAACTTAGAAATTTATTCGAATGTCGAAGTGAGTCGGGTGTTTCAATGATTTTCCGGCTTTTCCCACCCCCGACGCTGAAAATTCTATTTGCCGAGTGCATTGATTTCTCGGTTGAATGCGACGATAAGGTTGTGCCGTGTAAACACTCTCTCGTATAAAATTTATCGGCCTGTGTAAATCAAGCATTGCTGGTGGAAAGTTTTCAGCTAATCTTCGGTCAAATGTAAATATGCTTTAATGGCTAGCTTTTGACTCGACTCTTTCCTCATTTTATTTAAAAACGTGAGAAATATCTCCGTGCAACGAAACAATTCTTATTGATAAGAGTTGCTCTGGAATACACTAGAAAATACTTGCAAACTGCCAACTAAACAAATCGAAATAAAAATGCAAAGAAGGCTTCTGGATTGTTCTTCGTGAGTAGAAGTCATGCGTGCCAAAGTCGTCTGTCAAAAATCATTCGCTCCATTGCCAAAGTCGCACCTTGGAACGATTCACGATTCACGATAAAAATGATAAAAATGAAAGGCATAATATTTTATTAATCAATCGTGCATTGGTCCAAAGAGTTTGCATTTATTTGGAACACTCTAAATCAAGTGTAAAGACTCTCAAAGACTCTCATCCCCATCCAGATCCAAAGGAGTGACACGAATTCGAAGACAAGTTCTTCACTTATTAAGACATTTACAATTTAATAATAAGATGATGTCAAGGTAGTTGCAGAGTGAATAGAAATTTTGCGGCGAAGACGTTCTCAATCTGCCCCGTTCCAGATTAGCCGTAATACGCCAAATAGAATGCACGAATTACATCGTGACTGGCCGTTGCTCATAACCGGGATAAGGCGTTATCTCGGCGCAAATTGTCGCGAGCACTCCAAGAGAGAAAGAAGTCAAGGCGAGAGGCGAGAGGCAGAGATAAACGATAAAGGTACCAACCGCTGGGCCAAGTACTCGTATGACCCGGTGCACCAGCCACTGACAACCGGAGGAGCGCACAAGTGCGAGGAAGGGATGATGGCGTCTTGTCTTATCTCTTCTCCTCGGCGGCGCTCGCTTTTGAGGAAGGAGGAGAACTCGCTTCTCCGGGGAAGAGACTCGCCGAGTAAAACTAAATTGCATTATTAAATGTAAGGGGCTTAACTGCTCGAGAGCTCGAGACCGGCGCATCGTTAAAAGTATCTTTTAATAATTGCGGCTACTCTCTTAATAAGGAACTCGCTGCAATTGAATCATATGTGAATGCACTTTAACGCTAATTAAATTTATGTTGTTGACATTGTTCTTCAATTATCGTGATAATATATTACGTAAAGTATTTCTTCGTATTTTTACGGTTTTTTGTGACTGGCATGAATTTATGATGCCTATTATTTACATTATTATACTTTACTTTCAATTCGAGTTCTCTGATAATTTTAATTATAATTGTAAATTAACTGCAGCATTACCCAAAGATTTTTGATTTTCCGAGTAAATTTATTGTGAATGAGATAATTTTCCAAATTCAATTTGAAGCTTTAATTTTTAATCGCAATCATATAATTATTTAATTAAACAATAAAATATTAAAAAAGAACTCGACGCGAAAAATAATTGCTATTCCAATAATTTATCAATAACAATAAAATTCGAAAAACGTTTTATTTTTATAAAAATAATATGCAGAGACATGTATTCTAACATACATTCTAGTTGATAAGTCTTTATTGGTAAATTTTTACAAAATAAATAAATAAATAAATACATCGATAATGGCACGTAAATATCTTTCTACCTTGTATTGGGCCAAAGAATTTAGTAATTATTTCTTATTATTAAGAAAATCTTAATATATTGCTCGAGATAAAGAGAACCTTAAATAGAATCGGTGGTAAGCGGAATAAAGAATATTTTTTATGAATGTATCGATTTATTTCATTTCATATATTCTGTGAAGCGATGAAACCTAACAGTGATTTATATAGTTTTCGCTGTAGTGTTTGTTCACTCGAAACAAACCACGAGGGTAGCGATTAAAAAAAGCGCCGAGTTATGGTTTGCACGAATAATCTTCGTATTTTCTCAAATAATTTCCCGGAGTAGAAATGCTTCGTAAAATGCCGAGTGGTAATCGCAGAAAAAGGGAGAAAAAGAATATTTTAATAACGAAAATAGCTAGATAAGGATTGAAATTGTAAATAATAATATAGTATCTCAGTTTCACCGTGTTTTCCTTTCGTGAAAAGCCATTCGAGATTCTTAAAGTCAAGTGCATGGCTATAGTAGTAGTAGTAGTAGTAGTAAGAAAAGACCGGCAAGAGTGATCAAGAGTGGAAGAAAGACGAGAAAAAACAGGTAAAAGAGGAGTAACGAAGCGCGAACAAATCAGATAGAAACGAAAATATATCCACACACACACACACTTTTCCACTCGTACGAAATCTAGACGCGTAGAAAGGGCACAAAGATAGAAAGAAGAAGATAGAAAGAGAGAGAGAGAGAGAGAGAAAGAGGGAAAGAAACTAGTGGCTCTCGGATCGCGTACACCCGAGTATCCAGTTGACCGTGACTACGCGAGGACAAGCGAATAAGAAGCATAATCTTGAATTCTCTCTGTCTCTCTTCTTTTTGCATCTCTCCTCTTTCCACGGCTCTGTAAACGATCTATTTTTCAAAATACAGCAGTGGCAGTGCTAACAACAGTAGCGCAACATCAGTGAGTCTCATTGATCGCGGGCGCTTTGTACCGAAATACTCGCTCGGAGGCTCAGTTAGTCAGTCAGTCAGTCAGTCAGTCAGTCAGTCAGTCATCCGCCCGTACATACGTACCCAGGTCATAACCCAGAAATTGAGAGAGACGGAGCGAGTGCACGTGACTCCTGCCAGTAGTAAAAGGCTGCCCGGTAGGTTTTCGGAAGAGTCGGCGGCGGCTCTTCACACGCGATCCTCTCTCTCTTTCTCTCCCTCTGTCTCGCTCCCTCTCGCGCACCTCCACTCGCCCGGAGAGAGGAAAGAGGAAGAGGAGAGGAAGCGGTGCACCTCGGCTCTCCAACTCGGCGAACGAAGCACCACCCGAAATTTCTTTAACACGCGAGTCTCTCCCTCCTGCGCACCTCCGAGTGCGGGGATCCTGTGAAAAGCACAAATAGCCTTTGTGACCGAGTGTGAATATTCGTCGCGCAGTGCTCGTGGGTGTTGTTACGAAACAAGGTACACAGCTTTACTTTTTTTATTTTATTCCGTCTCCTCTTCCTCCTTCTTTCTCTTCTCCTTCGTTTATCTTGTTTCACGGGCGCACTCGCTCGAACGTGCGTGTGTGTGTGCGTGTGCGTGCGTGCGCAGAAAATATCCGAGCTCAAACTGCGGCTGCGATTGCTGCTGATGGGATAAAACGTATTGTAATTTATGAAAGACAGTGTCGGTGATTCGCCGGAATTTCCGGTTCGACCAGCGAAACGGGGACAATTTTTTAATAAAAACGATAATGCTAGATTGAAAAATATTGCGCGCCGAGTTTATTCGCATGAGTGTGTGTGTTGTCGTCTCCTTCTCTCGCTCTTTTAAATTTCATAATTTACATGCGCATTGAATGAATGCAACTCCAATTCGAAACGATTGAATGTGGATCGACTTCGAGGTAGGAGTTTCAACCGGGTTTCGGCCTCCATAATCGGGGAAAATTTTTGTTAAAAAGTTTCTATCCCGATGAAAGTGGGCGAAAATAAAAGGGAGTGACGAGGATGAACCTCCAAAAACTGCGAATAAAGCGGCTTTTGTATTTACTTCGCAGTTGCTCTAGCGATCCATTATTATCAATGGATCGAGGAGCGTAGGTGTCGACTATCACGAGTGATCGATGTGAAAGTCAAAAGACTATAAATATACTCGTGTACCGGTATGCGCGAAAAGAAAGGGACCTTCTCGATCATCCAAAGCTTGGGCTCGTTCCCGCGAAGATTATGCTAAATCATATTTTGACGGTTAATTCGCTTTCAAATGTAAAAAACGGATTATTATTTTCTCGATTAAATAATTATATTTTGAACAAAATCCTTCTCGCAAAAACTTGTTTTCCTTGGACTGAATTTATGCTTGTCTGCATAAATTTATTTTTATTGAAAAATAAATGACTTATTTAAATTATAATAATACTATCGTATTAATAAAAATTTATAAACCTGCAAAAAATAATATTGCTCGATAATTTAAACTGTTTATTTACTTTAAAATTTTATTTTGACGATGATATCTTACTTTTCGGTTTAAACGTATGCGATTAAAACTTTACTGTTCCAATAATTGCTTCTGATAATTAACATGTAATTATATGTAATAAATAATAATGGAGGGGATTTAATTAGTATTTTACTTTGAATAAGTACATATTCAATAGTAAGTTTATGAAAGAAACACTCATGAAATTATTAATATTTTTTAAATTTAATTAATTCGATACATTTTTATTGGTCGTTGCTATAAAAATGGTTTAATGAGTTTCTCATTATATTATTCCTTATTATAACCAATTGTCCCCTTATTTATTGATACAATAAGGATATGAAATCTCAAAGCAAATTAAATAAAATTTAAATTATACTATAAGAGGAAAAAATTTTTTTTTTATGAAATCTTATACTTTTGAAAACAAAAAATTTCTATAAAATACCTTTTAAGTATATGTAGTAAAAAATGTAATAAAAAATACATTTTCAAAATCTTGAAATATTTTATAGTTTTATTGATGAATAAGATATGAACTAATTTCTATATATATTGTATAATTTACAATGTATAAAATGCAATGTTTATATAATTATATAAAAACTTTAACAAATTAAAGTATTTTTTAAATACATCTATTAAAAATAAAATGTTTTTATTCATAATTACGTTTGTAATATTCTTGAATATTCGAAATTTTTAAAATAATTTTCGATGAATAATGTATTTTTTATTTTTTATAGACTACAGTAAAAATTATGATAAACATATGTATATGTATATAATTATACTTTTAATACTTTTTAAATATTTTTTTAATCTTCAATTTTTTTTAACATGATGTATTAATAATATTTAGAATAAATAATAATAATGATAATTGATTTTTACAATAATTTTCATTCGAATATTAGTTTCTTAAATTACATTTGATTTGTTTTTATTTTATTTAATATAAAACTTCTATATGATATTTCTTTGTTTATACATATAAAATGATAACAATTTAATGTTAAAGGTAATAAAAAATTTAAAGTAAAGTACCGTCAGAAACTTTCATAATGTAAAAGATTAAAATCTGTTTATTATTTAAGAAAAATATTCATCTAGAATTAATTTATCAAAATATGATTTCAAAATAAATAATATTAGTAATGAATACATATAAATATATACATATATATATGTAACACTTAAACTAGATAAACTGACGATCTTAACACAACGTTGACAGATTGTTAAATGGCCCGAATCATGTAATACTTTTCACTTTGCATTACAAAAATAAAATATTAAAAAATTAAAAGTGATATAATTTCATCAGTGTTTATTTTGTAAACTCGAATGAATCATGTGAAATAAGAAGAGAACGTCAAGAACCCAATTTCGAAATCCACAAAAGCAATTAGAGACATGTTAAATATTCGCAGACAAATAATATCTGTAATATTAAGAACACGGATGTTAACTATAAATAGCTCTGTCTTATAGTTCCTATGTAATCTTAGTTATAAGATGAAAATGCGAATGGAATCCGTGGTACGTAAGACAAGTATAATTATTCTTTGTAATATAATGTGTCGAATGCAAATGAAAAATGCATATCATTATAACAATATTCGATTCATTCTTAGTAACATTTTTACATTCATTGATCTAAAATTTAATATTTTTTATGGTAATAGTAAGTATAGAAATAAAATATTGACACAGTGTCAATGTAAGTAGGTTTTAATTAAGTACGAAATGACCTGATAATTAAATTAAGAAATTAATAAATTTTTGATATTCAAAACATTATTTCGCTAATTGCATGCGTGATTCGCTTAAAAAAATATTATTAATAAGATTCATAAATCATTTGGTGAATTTTAAATGATGGAAAATTTCCTCTTAAAATGTTGCAATGATAATAATTTTTTAAATTTCTATGTAAGAAAGTTTAATAGCTTTAATGCATTGTTGATATTAATAATACACGGTTTTATAAGAGACAATAACTTTATCAATCATTTTCTATTTTGTTTCTTTAATTTCACTTTGAAAATACATATTTTTTTTAAAATATAATTATTGATAATTACAATTGAAGATTACATATTGAATAGGTAATATTAGTAATTTAAACCAATAAAAAGTATCAATTTTTTTGCTATTAATATAAATATGTTTTTGTAATAAATATGTTTGCATACATTTAATACATAACAATAAATATAAATATTAATAATTAATGAGCATGACTTTAACTAATAATTATATGTATTTTGTATAAAATACATTTAAATTAATGCCTAATATATTTTATTAAGAACTGTAAAACGTCAAATGTTTTAGATTTATATTAATACGTAAAAAAAATTCTTAAAACAAGTATTGTCTTAGATAAAATTATCTTTCTATTTGTAAAATGATTGGATAATCTTTTTTTTTTTAATATATTTGAGTTGATATGTGTATGTTTTTCACGTTGAATGGCTATCGAGATAGTAGACAAGCTCTTGTTTATTCTTGATATAGTCCGTTTAAAAGTTTACTACTGAACTTGAAATCAAACGTATTTCTTACTCTTGAATATTGATATTAAATACTATTTCATTGAATATTTTTCAATTAAAACTTGTTTTTAATTTTTTACACATTCAATTTTGAATAATATAAAGAACTGCCCATAAAAAATGTTTGTTTTACCTACCTCTGACGCAATGATATAAAATATTTTTGTAGAATATTCATCGTGTTGATTTATGAAAATAATTTTTAATATGTAAATAAAATATTTTATGAAGAATAAAAAAATCATTTATTTAACTTATGCAGCAACACATAATAGTCCATTGAGAACTTTATGTATTGAATATTCATATTCATGTCCAGAACAAAATGAGATTTCAATATTCATATGAGATTAATTATTTATTTGTAAATATAATATTTATCACTTACGTGCCTTACTTAATAATGCATGATTCTTTTATGAGTCTATCTAGTTCCGTAATATTATCCACTGAATCTTTGTTAAAATTTTGAAATAAAATGAAATAAAATTAATATTTATTTACTGAAATAATTATATCGAAATTTATTAAAATACATTAATACTTTAAAAATATATTATTTTTATTTTATATTTTTGAATAATATTTTCTATTCTTTTATAATGATTACATGATTATATTAATGATTATATTAACTATATATCTCACTTACATATATTATTTAAAATAAAATTTATATTATTTATTATAATTTTACATATTTTCATTGTTCTTTTAAAAAATACAAATTCTACAAAAATATTATAAAATATTTATTAATGCAGAAAATTACTTTAAAAAATTTAAAATATAAAATGGAAAAATATTTGACATTTAATATCAATATTTGAAGAAGAATTTGTCTAAAAAAATATTTGAAATATTATTGCAAGTAAATTCATTTGACGTAAATTCAAAAAAATTTAAAATAACAAAGGCGCCAGTAAGCATATTATCTTATTGATATTTGATAAGTGATTAAAGTAATAAATCCGATGATATCGTGTATTTGATTGAATGATACATTTAATCGCATCACAACTAGTGGTCTTAAAATATTTAAATACTTTCATTTAAGCATCTGATGGCATCTTAAATTTTGAATGAATACAAAAAATCCATTTCATTTATTCAATAAATCGGAATAGAGATACGATTAGGTAATTTTTTTATTAAAGTATTAGTAAACGTATCTGTGTTTACTAATTCAAAACTTTATCTGAAGTATGTATATTTATATACACACATCACAAGTATAAAAAGTTTGTAATACCTTGACGTAATTAATTACAAGTGTTTAAAAATTTTTATCCTTCGCTACTTTTCTATATAAATCTAGGTTATATTATTCTTCGTTAAAATTCAATTTATCTATATACTTTAAAATTACCAATAAAATTCATCGTCTAAATTTATTTTAAAGTTATTGCTGAATAAAGATTCGATTGTAAATAAAGGTAATGTAATATAGTGTATTATAAAATTTGAATATGTAATATAAATACTAGACTACTATAAATTTCAATAGGTGAAATCAAATTAAGTTTCAGGCTATATAACTCTGCATACAATCGAATTCTCTTTATGGATCAATAATAATTCAAAATAGAGTACAATAGCAATCATTAATGAAAGGCAAGGGTAAACAAGTATTTTAAATTTTATATCACAGAAGATTTTTTTTATGCTTAAGAACTTTTTTTTTTCATAATTACCAAATGCTTTGAAATTTAATATGGTTTCGGTGCTGCATGTGTGCATTCATGAGAGGCACATTCCATAATCATATCTGCGTAAATTTTTTAGAAAAGCCCAATTAATTTCGCATCGTTGAACAAACAGCGCTTATCATTCCCCTTATCTTCATCCTTTTCATGATTCACTTATTCATAGTTAGATTCTGGAGGATTATTGCGTGCATTATTTTACGTCTCGCTTGTTCTGTCCCTTCTGAATTCAAAAATTTTTTACCCGAACTTTTTTTTGCCCGTCGATCGCAAAACTCGGCATCTGGAACGAAACCACAAGCCAAAGAAAGATTCGTGAGGTCATTGTTTTGATTCTTGGCTATGTGTTACATCTGAATAATACAGCACAATACCAATATTAATATATTAAACATGATATACTTTGCATAATGTTAATACACTATTTATCATTAATCATTTTTATTAATAAATACGATACTTTTCTGTCGGATTTTCGATAATGAATGCAATGGACCATATTGATTCCAAAAGAGTATGCTAATTGTATGCTATGAATGCTAATTTTATAGAATATAGGCTAATTCATTTTTGTTGTAGTAATCACAAAATTAGTTTAAAATAATTGATTATCGTTATTTCTATCAGTGGAGTAAATTATTATTATTATTTAAAATTTTATTAATATTTAATATGAAGTGGCTTTTTTGCTCTAGTATGTGTTCTAAGAACCTCTTACTTATTCCTTAATTATCAGCAAATAAAAGCATTGTTTAATTCGAAATCCTTTTATATTATTCAACGGTGAAAAATGTTTTATTACGTGTATTTATATACATGTTCTTTTACCGCAATTATTTACTCTTCTGAAGTTATGTACCCTCATAATCGTTCAATCATCAAAAAAGACAATTATTATGAATGTTCAGTATGTTTCTTAGTAATTGGAAGAAATATAGTAACCTTGCAATTTTAAGTATTTATCATTACTAATGCTAATTATTTTCTTCGAAAATAAGATAGTTTCAAGAAAATGCTTTCGAAATATCGCAGCTCCGATGCTCGTAATAAAGACCTCGGCGAGTAAGATCAAGTTCTATTTCATTTTGCGAAAACGGATTACCATTAGATGTGAAACTATAATTAGACGTATCATAAGAAGCATACGAGAATTTTCAGCCAGGCATCGTTTGTTTTTATTGAAACGACGAAACAAAATGTAAAAGAAAATTTCACTGCCTCCGAAGCCTGATATCCTCCAAGAAACATCTTGGTTTATCGTTTTCCAGCGAGTTGGCTTTTTATATCGCAGTAGGCGAGGAACTGTTACATTAAAAAGATAAACGAATGATTACGAACAATCACGCAACATAACACCTTACTGCACGCATATAAAAAGAAAATAAAAACTCCTCGGCGGCACATGTGCGAGTTAAGCTCCACTCGTTTAAATCGCTTTCGTTTCGGCTCGAAAGGAAATGAAAAACCCGATTGCCTGCGATTCCGTGCCCCGGTGACCGGCGACGATACCTGCCCGCATACAATTGAATCATTAAAATTCGCGTCGCATCCGAGTTTTCCCACTCGGCACTCGCGCTTTCCCGAAGTCACGACACCGCTGGGCTCCAGAGTCCGCGTTGTCACTTCCATTTCCATCGGCGCCGTCCGCGTTGCTACGCCTATTCTTCCCGATAATGAGCCGAGGCCCTTTTCCTTTTGTGTGACAGCGCTCGACCGGAGATCCGCCCCTGGGTCCCAACCGATTTTCAGTGCGACTCTGGGAGTTGCAAGCGCGTTGTTTGTGTGAGCTGACGCGATTTTTGCCATTTATAATTTCAATTTTCATTTTCGCCCGACTCCCGGTCTTTGAAGGCGTGTTTTTCCGAACTCGATTAAAGCTGGTGACACAACGATTTTCCCAGTAGCAGCAGCAGCATAATCAATTCGCGCCTCGACAATTTAACATTTCATTGTGTTTCACTAATTTGGCTCATCCTCATTCCCTTTTTTACAACGACGACAAATATCCGTGTTTTGTATTAAAGGGAATAGCTAAGTGCAAAAATGTCGGGAAGGCAAGGAAAATGCAGTCTATTTGTGCAACGAAAATGATGTGACGAGTCACGAGCCAACTTCTGCTAGTGGACGCCATCCCCGACGAGGAAAAGCACGAGGGATCAGTGAGTGAGCCAGCGAGTGTGCGACAAAGAGGAATTCCGCGACTCTCGGCGAAGGGACCAAAGAAGGCAGTGAAGGAGAGGCGATCGAAGAGGAAACAAGACTAGAACACGCAGAGAAAATGGAGGTGCCGGCGGTGACGACGACGCCGACGTCCTCGGGTCCGAGCGCAGCCACCATCCTCCTGCTCTCGAAAATCGGCTCAATGTTCGTCCTGGGCCTGGGCTCCCTCATCCTGGGCATGCTGCCGCTCATAATCGGCCGGTGCCGCGTCAAGAAAAGTGAGAATCGCCGGGCGATTACGAGCGTCTCGAGCGCCTCCACGACTCTGACCTCCGCCTCGACTCTCACCGTCAACTCGCACGCGGATTTCTCGCAAGTAATTACCCCCCACTCCAATTACTCACTTACTCACTCTCTCTCTCTCTCTCTCTCTCTCTCTCTCTCTCTCTCTCTTTATGTATCTGTGTGCACCTTTCTCTTTATGGCTCATCTCGCTCTGAACCAGCGTTTTATCGCTCGAGCGAGGAGCGTCGAGTAATCGCCAGTTTGCGTCCTTCTGATCGTTCGCACTTTTATTCGCACTTCTTAACATGCCCATGGAAAGATAAAAGTAACTTTATTGTGCAAACACAGTCCTCGCCGTGGGAAAAAATTCCATTTTATTCAGCGCGATCGTCCGGCATACAATGGCAATATTACAACTAGATAAATTGCAGGGTTTACAGTAAGCTCAGCTCCGACATTTACATAAAAATTTTTTCTAAAGTTACGACTTCGGGGAAAGATCGCTGTAATTGACACATCGAGCGAGTTGGTAACCGATAATTCCACCTTTTACGAGGACGCGCTTTTAACGAGGACAATAATTCGCGCGTAACAAAGTAAAAGTACAGACTCGCGAGGCGCGCCAATTCACTCCTACTTTTCTAACTCTCTCTTGGAGTGCTCCGAGACGGCCAAGGCCGCAATCATCTCGAATGACGCGAAAAACGATGTAAATAGAAAGTCCGGATCATGACCGTGCAGTAGCTGGAGCGAGCGACTTCTTTCCCATGAGCTAACGCGTACTGTGCGATTATCCCCGTGGGTGCACCCCACGGGGATGAGGATGCACGATCACAATGACGCAAACTCTTGGAGATGAGCCAAGATCGTACCCTGACTAAAGAAACCTGGACCTTAGCCCCAGGAAGGCCTCTTGACGTCGTTGCTGCTCTGCTTCGGCGGGGGTGTACTCCTGTTCACGACGTTCCTTCATCTCGCGCCCGAGGTGCGCGAGAGCGTGGAACTCCACCAGTCCAACGGGCAACTCGCCTCCCTCGGCAGCCTCAGCTTAGCGGAGCTCCTCTTCTGCGGTGGTTTCTTTTTCGTGTACTTCGTGGAGGAGGCAGTGCACGCTGCCCTGAGTGACAAGCCCGAGTCCTCGGAGACGTTGCTCTACCGCACGGTCTCGGTGCGCCGCTGCAACAACGGGACGACCCAGAGTAGCGCGAGCAGCGGTCGCCGGCCATCCCAGACCCAAAATGGCGGTTTCCCGCTGTCCACGGCGACGACGAGGGAGCGCCCGCACCGGGAACTCGAGCACAAGCACACCTCGACCCACGTCGAAAGCTCGATGCGCAGTCTCTTGACCGTCCTCGCGCTCTCTTTTCACGCCATCTTCGAGGGACTCGCGGTCGGCCTTGAGCCCGCCTTCAGCTCGGTCGTCTATCTCGCCGCGGCCATCGCCACCCACAAGCTCGTCATCTCCTTCTGCGTGGGCATGGAGCTTTACGTGGCCGGCGCCTCCAAGCGGACGATCCTCGGCTACCTGAGCGTCTTCTCCATGGTCACGCCGTTGGGGATCGGTGTGGGCCTGGCCCTTGGACATCTCAGGAATGACAGCGAGACGCTCGGACCGACGCCGACGATACTCCAGGGCATGGCAGCGGGTACACTTCTTTATGTCGTCTTCTTCGAGGTGCTGGCCAGGGAACGCGCCAATGAAAAGAGCGGACTCCTGCAGCTTGCAGCTATCCTCGTGGGTTTTATGCTTATGCTAGGCCTGCAGCTCGCCAGTAAGTCTCGAGAGTGAATTGCGTTAAGATTTTTCCAAAAATTTTGCATTCCTCAAGCATTCACCATTTTTAATTCTTTGTGTTATTCTCCATTCTTGAGTTGTAAAGATTTTTATGTGCAGATGGAATTTTAAGGCAATTGGGTTTGATATTGCTTCATCCAATAAAATGCGAACCCTTTTTGGCACAATCCGGTAGGCACGTAATAATTCAGGAAATATAACGGTAAATTATTTCGGAGAAAGTAGAAATGGCTCGAAACTGATTGAATCGGTGGCTAAAGTTCAACGAGACCATATCACAGTATAAAAAACAAAATTTTGGCAAAGCTTTGTAATCAGCCTTGCACCTCGATATTACACTGAATTAGCAAAATATTAACGATAGCAAATCTATCTGTGACTACATAACGTATTGTATATCTTATGTGTTAAAATGAAAACAAAAAACAAAAATACTGCCAACACTTGTAATTATATTTAATTATACTTTGAAAAGTATTATTTACTGCAGTTATTTTGCAAGTTCTGCCAAAATCTTTTTTAAGAAAATATGAATGAATAATTTGAATTTAAAAATAAATCTGCCAATTTTTATTTATAATCAATTGAAATGCATAAAAAAGATTTTTTATAAAATCTATTCAACTAATAATCGATAAATTTATCATACATACAATTATAATATTTAAATATATTAAATTATAATATTTAATTATACTAAATTATAATATTTAATAAAATAATTAATTTTTAATAAAAATAATAATCGGTTATATTGAAAAAAGTGGAACACGCATGTACATTCCTATTTTTTTATCGCGTAAGTATTAAAATAGTAAAATTTTATCACTGATATTTATTATAATTATGAACATTTTAAAATAATAAATATTGATTAACAGTGTAAAATAAAATCTGTTCCAAATTCATAAATTTATTAATACTACTTGTAACAAATAAAAAACTTATCGACTTCAAAAAAAGAAGGACAATGTGCATATTATTTATTATTTGATACACAATTATATCAAATAATAAAAAAAATGTTTTTTTAATAATATTTTATAATTTTATAATAAAAATTGTACAAAGTCATTAAAAAACTAAGCAAGCGTAGAAAAAAAACCATTCTTTGAAAATTAATAGTAGTGAATATTTTTTTTTTTAGTTATAAAATATTACTATTAAATAATACTACTAAATATAAAAGCTGAAAATCTTACGATTATTTCAAGTTTAATATAACTTGAAATAAATTATCTCAAATTGTTTTACATGTGAAAATAAATTCATACCTTTTAATTTTATTATTTAATGCTTACACTAAAATTTATTTAGATTGCTTAAGTATTTTGACGAATAATAAAATTTATTATATTCAGTATGACTGAAATTATTCTAAACATTTTTACCGCTTCAATGACTAATTATTACAAATTTTAAAAGTATTTCATTGTGACTTGATTTCTAGAGCGTCCTTATGATTTAGTAAATATTCAAAGAGTTAGCATTTGAACAATAGATAATTCAAAATAAATTTACATAAATATTAAAAGATCTTTGACTTTCCCTATTCTTTTTCTTCATAAACCACATATTAAACATTAATGGTATTCACCAATCATATTCGTAATTATGCAAACGTATTGACTTATAAATTACGTCATACCATTTTGATACTTAAACATCGAATTAATTTTTAAGACAGTGACAGATTATTGAAAGTAGACTTAAGAATTATTTGAATACATTAATAATCAAGCAAAGTATTTATTTGTAAAAATAATATGCGTCTTTATATCTTTAAACTATACTTGAATCTGACTTATATAACAATTACGTGTTTTTTACTTTTTCAAAATATACGAAATAGTGGAGAGTAAAATATTTAAATTCTTCATTAAAGAATATTTTCATCGTAGTTGAATAAATATTTGTCTTTAAATGCCTATGAATTCATATTAATATAATATAATATAATTTATCAGTATTAATTGTTGTGTTTCTGCAACAAGATTGACATTTTTTATTTTACTTTAAGCTGCTCACTCACATGACCACGGACATTCACACGGTGGTCACAGTCATGATGACCACGATGAAGCTCATGATCATGAAAATGAGCATTTGCCGGGTGATACACACAACTATGTTTTAGGTAAATTTGGTGATAAATTTTTTATATAAAGCAATGAGTATGCGTATAATTATGTTTAATATGCCATTAAAATGCGCAATAAATGAAAATATGATTGAATTTCTTAATTTGTTATATAATTCTATCTGTGTAATTAACTAAACAATTTTTTTTTAATTATTTTTTATTATTCAATATTACTATAAAATTTATCCATAAAAATACAAATAATTACATTCACAATAATATAATTTTAGTGTTTTCACTACGGCGATGAAAAATTGCATTGATCTTTTTAGAATGAACATGTTATTTGTAACTTATTCTCTCACTCTTAAGTTTTTATATATTACAATAGACTTTTATTTAATTAACTGGCCTAAAACAACTATAATTACGCGAGAACAATTACAAACTTTCGGCAATAAAGAAAAGGATGCGATTTAAGAAACCTCAGTACATTGATTGAAAATACTAAAATAAATATTATTTATTATTTCGTAAATGTAAACCAAAGTAGTGCTTGAGCTATAATTTGATTCCTAAAATTTAATCCTTTCATAACGTTTATTCTTTGTTTAGGTACTGCTATTGAACGGGTAACGGACAAGGTTCTCGATGTTTTATCGACTACTCTGACGTAACCACACACTCACACGAAAATCATAACTGGCATTCTGTTTGCCGCATGAAATCGTCTTCGCTCACATGAAGAATATTTATCGGTATCAAAATTCACAAATTCAAGAGGTAAAATATGCAGAAAAAGGACATTATACGCCTAGTTGTTATGATCGATTAAATGGAGTTCGTCATCATTTAAACGTTACACCTTTTTTTTTATTATTTTAATTCATATGTAACATACGTTATAGTGTAGCTGCGAAGTTCTTAGTTTTATGTAAGATTATGTTAATCTTTATTTTTTATGATGAGGGCGATAAACATTTGTTACGTACGCCGTTTGGAGGAATGTGATAAAATCACATCGTTATGCATTTAAGTGTAAAGATTTGTTGAGACAATGAAATAAGACTTTTGCTAATCATGTGAAAATAGTGAGAGGATTTTGAGGACGTTATTTTTTCTGTGAAGAAAAAATAAAAGTGTATTTTCTCTTCGCATACAGTACCTTGTAACATACAATTAGATAGGTTACTAATTATTAATGAATTAACACTCAACGACAAGTCGTTATCTTATAAAGACTATTATAATATATTATAAATATAACGATACATTATTTTGATTATGATACATATACAATGATGAAACGCAATGAAAAAATGTAATTATAATAATGTAATTATAAAAAAAATTAATATAATTTTTACAATTCAACATTAATCTAGTTGAGAAATTGTTTATTTTTTCCCATAAATTCCTTATTTTTACATTATCTTTCATTTTTGCTTTTAAAAATATTTATCATTCAATAATGATATTTTAGTATATACATAACAATCTAGAAAAGTAAATAATTCACATATAAATCAAAGGTAATTAGGTGAGCTAAATTTATTGTTGAAACTTTTAGAAAAATTTGTATAAATATACATTTTTTTAAAAATAAAATTAATCTACATAGGTTTATATAAAGAAATATCGAAAAAAAATAATTTTAAACATTATGAAAATTTATTAACTATTATTTATAAGGCATGCACATAATATATAAAATTATTTTATATATCCATAATTTTATCAGTTTTCCCGTATTAAAATGTAAATAATTAATAAATTAATTGTCTAATAACAGACAAATTAATTTTTTTCTCAGTACATAGTAACAATATATATGTATATATATATATTATATATGCATATTTGTATACACACATTCATAAAGTTTTGTAGTTTTATTTTTAAGTCTTATACTTAAAGTACACCATGAAAGTAAACAATAATTAAACAAACCCCTATGTACAATATGTTTACCATTTTATGGTTTATAATAAAATTTATATCAAACTCAAGCACACTACTATACATCTAGAATCATACCACTTCCTGGGATAATATTATACTTACCAAGAAATTTTCTATTTCATTAATCTTAATTTTAAAAATAGATATTAATTTGGTCTTACAAAAATTTATAAACTAATAAAATTATCTAACTATAATAGTTTAATAAAAAGTTATGAGATAAAAATTAAGGATAATATCTAATAAACCCACATAGTAAATAATAAAAGCCATATTTTGATTTCTTTTCTAGAACTTGAATAACTCTGTGTAGTTGTTTGTAAATTAGAATATATTGTAAAATTATTATAGGAATAACAAAGATACAAGAATATTCTGATATTTATTAAGATAATTATTTTAAATATGTTCTTCAACATAAGTAAAGGTGTGTAATCATTTGTGACAAAAAAATTAATTACTTTTTAGACTATTATACACTATCCGATAGTGTAACAATTTTAAATGTGGTATAATCTTGTAGATTTTTTGATAATTATCTTTAAATCAAGATTCTCGATACAGCCATTCTTATAAAAATTTGCAGTCAATTGATTCCAGTGAAATAATCAACAGTCATCAAGCAATAGTCTAGTGTCTAATTAAGATTTAAGTTCTTTGTGTATATCACAGTCAGTATATAATAGACATATTTTTGTTTTTTTTAAAACCAATTTTTTCAGATCCTTATTTACGTAAATATTTAGGTTTGTATAAAAATTTATAACATTATAAACACTAACGAATATTTTATGAGTTCATTTTTTAAAAAAGATGTTGATTCAAAGAAATCATTGTGAATCTTTGGGCAAACATCAATTTCAATGGATCGCACATCCTTCTATTTCATTGGTTTAATTCGTGGAAATCGTTGGTGTGAGTTGTTTTATTAATTCATAGCATTCTTGTAATCGTTTCTTGTCTCCAATACGTTCGAGAGTTTTCGCAGCCTCTGCAAGCATACCTGCACGTTCACTAGGAGATGCCAGAAGAAGTACTGGCAAGTGCCGACAAGCCAAAAATAAAGCTGCTGCATGCTCTCGTTCACCGTTACCCTGGTCGTGTGAACGATCCTTACCGCAAATAATAGAGGATCGCGAATTTCGATGATGCAGACTGCGCTCCAACAAAATTTGCGTTTTTACAGGTGTTGCTCCAGCCATTATTCTAGCTGTTGCTTCATACAGGAATATCCGTGGCAAAACAGACTAAATAAAACATTATAAATTTTCCATATTATTCTACTGTAAAATTCAATTATTAAATATTGTAATAAGATATATTTAAATGCATCCTACCGTTATGTGTTGGCACAGCTGTCTCATGCAAGCAAGATCACGTTGAAAACCATTGAGGCTTGAAGCAATTGCAGGTTTTTCAGTATCCTGTTTCAACTCCTCCCACAATGCAGTTCTTAATTCCAACAACCAATCGCATACCCACAATTGGGTAAGCTAAATAAACAAATAATTTGAATAATAAGTTAACTTGTTTCAAATAAAAACATTAAATCTATGTTTGAAAAAGAATCGTCGCATTAGCCTACCACAAGGGTTGCACTGCAGAAGAACTGCACTATTAATAACTATGCAATGCAACTACAATGCACTCTCGAAGTAGCTTTATTTTACCAACAGCTACAAATTAATTACAATAAATATCAAAAAGATAAAACTTACCAAAATATTTTGTGATGATTGTTGTTTACAATTGTTGTAAACAGTTGAATGTTCAAGATATGCACTAGCTTGGTCGATAAAACGTATTGTCAATTGTTTTGATGGACATTTTGCTGATTGCAAAAGGAAGAAAACTGCATGAGGCAATGGATTGTTATTTCCCAAATTTTTCTTATATGGAAACTTTTCTTCAACAATGTGCCAAATATCAGAATCTTCTTCAGCCAATCTGAAGTTTGCTGATACACACATTGCGGCACCCCACCATAATCCTACTTCATCCTCTACTTCTGTAAATTAATATTTATTAAATAAATAAAAACATTTTCATCATTTTGTATTATGATTTGAATAATTAGTCAAATTAATTCAATATCAAGAAATACATTTAAAACAACATTTAAATAAAATATTTTTATTATTGATAAATAATTTTTGTATTTATTAATTTTAAATATGAAGTGAACTCTTAAAATATTTTAAATCTGTAAATTTAAAAAATAAAAACCGGTATTCGTTCTATTTTCCATTCATTCTTTTAAAAAATTGATATATGAGCTCAAATTTTTATCAAAGCCAAAAAATAAATATATTTATGTATCAAAATCTTATGAATGTAACTAATAAAACTTGGTACAAAGAAACCTAAAAATTTTATCAATAAATATATATAAACATTCATATTTTTTACACAAGCAAATATTTGTTAGATATTACCAATAACTGTTTTATTTAATAAAAAAACCAATTTTTATTGATATTTACCAATAATCTTGGAAAAAGTATAAAATGATTAAATATGATAATTTAATTAAGACAATTTATAAATACTTACTATTAACTCCAATATTATCTTCATTGCAGATGCATAAATCAATTTGTGCTGAAATCATAATTTTTTTGGCAATATCCAAAATACTGGATGCATGAGCATCACTGATAGTACCAGCTAATAATCTCAGTCCTTGACTGATAAGGTGTTCCCTGTAAGCTCGAGCAGCATAAGATAAAGGATCAGATTTGTTATTTTGCACTGTGAAGTCACTCTGTTCCATCTGACCATAAGTCCATTTATGTGAAACCAAAAAGCGCATGCCGTCGTCGCTATTTATCCACTTAAGTTTTTGTGGCACAACGCAAGATGATAAAAGATTTCTAGCCTTATTCAAATAGAATTTGTGAATAAAAGGAAATAATGTCTGCTTAAAACACAGAGCAGCATCAACGTATATTTCAGCTAAAATAGATTTAGGTATCGTTTCTCCAGCTGCTTCTGCATAATTTACAGCTGACAAAGCAATAAAAACCATTGAATCCTTAGAGCCTCGAGAAAGTTTAAGGCATAATATATCTTGATAAATTACTGCCAACTCCATTGCAGATATTTCAGCTAAATATCTATGAGTTTTATCCACAAATTTCTTGCCAACATATGTGATAAGTCTACTTATATACAAACGATGCATAACTTGTCTAAAAATCTGCCATACAGATACAAGAAAAATATCCATACGCATTACTGGCAACTTTCGTGAAAAGTAATGAAGACAGTGATTAAGATCACGGGATGCTTGCTCATAATCATCTTTTATCATATTAAACTCAGCTTGACGCCTCCAACGACGAAGATCCATAGATACATCACTATCGGCTGGTAATACTGGATCTCCATGTAGCAAAAGTCGACATAAACCAAAAGCCAGTAATAGTGAGTTTATGAACCAAAGAATTACATTACTGCAGTAAGATGATTCTGAATCTAAAGACTCTGTACAAAATATTGTTACTATTAGTTTGTAATAAAAATAATTTGTAATTAATTATTAATGAAACTTTTAATAATTTATGCCAATAAATAATTTAAAAAAATATATTATTTAATTTATTTAATATTTCTATTCGATTTTAATTATAATATTCAATTATTATTTCAATTAAAATTAGTGTATTTATTTTATAAATAAATGTATATGCGACTTTCATCATAAATATTTCTAATTAAAACTTTTAAAATACATATGTAAAGTTTTCAAAAAAAATTTGTACTAATATTATCATAATGTTAATGATTATCATGAATAAGATACTGTTACACTTACCAGTAAATTGTAATATCGTTCTTCCCTCTATATTACTAGTATAATCATAATTAAACCTTGATACATTATTCATAAAAAAGCCAAGTGGATTAAATGCCAAAAATATAAAAAGAAAGGCACATAAAGACATGCGTGCATGATCAGGTATGCCGTTGCTTTTGGAAACTGCGATAGACTTGTGTACATTATGAATTAAATCAGGTTCTTCTTTAATGATTGGAGTTGATGGTGAAGATGGTGATAACGGTGCAGGAGCTGGTGATAGAGATGGTTCACTGCTATCAGAACGAGGTGGTGTTAAGTCTCCGCATACCAATTGTTCTCGAATATTCGGTCTCTGAGACGACATTTTCAGAGTCATATTTTCAGTTTTCAATTTGGCATTTGAATTTTGTAAATACCTAATAACAGTTATTAAATATAATTACAAATTATATTGAATAAAGCAGTATTTTCATTACATATATATATGTACAGATTATATTTCTTAAACAAAATATATAAAATAAAAACTAGTTAAAATTAAATTTATATATTCTTTAATAAAAATTCATTATAAGCTAGTTACCTAATATAATCAATGGTTTTTCTTAAAATTGCAGATTTATTGAGTTTTGCATCAACTCCTACAACAATATTTTTAAGTTCAATGATTTTATCATTTATTGAGGTTCGGTATCTACGTTCTATGGCATTGTGAGCACTGCGTTTCACTTCCTTCACTTTTGGAACAGTAACATGAGTATTTGTATTTATTCTATTTATTTGTACTTTTTCTGTATCTAAGACAAGAGGAATTCCTAAAATATGAAATAATAATTTTTAAGTATAATATAAGAAAATAATATTATATTAATAAATGTTGTCACATAGTAAATTGGTATTATATCATATATTTAAATCAATCGATTTAGTGAACATAAATTTATAAAATACCTGTAGCTAATACAGTGCCATTTCCAGTATTCACTAAAGTATGAATTTGATGTTGAACCTGAGCATTATTTCCAGCCTGTGGTCTTCCAGAATACATTAATGGTTCTGACTTTATTAGCTTTGCAGGTAACAATAATTGCCTCTGTTGAGATGTAACAGGTGACAAAGTCACAAGAGGAGAAGGAACATTAAAATTAACATTTGGTGAAATTGTGTATTGTGGACTAAAAATAGTTGTTTGAGGTGACAATGTGGTTGGACTAATTCTTTCAGATTGTTTGCTGCTGCTGCTGCTGCTGCTGTTTTTGTTGCTGCTGCTGCTGCTGTTTTTGTTGCTGCTGCTGTTGTTTTTGTTGCTGCTGCTGTTGTTGCAATAATACATTTGATTCTATTTGATTTTGACAATGTACCTGTTGAGTAGGTACTGATAACAATGTAACATTTTGTTTAACATTTTGAACTTCGTTAAATAATGGATCTAATTTCATTTCTACAGGACTTGAACTCATAAAATTTAATTCCAGATCTTCTTCCAAAGGCAGCGACGACTCATCAAATTCATTTAGTAAATTTTCATCGTTGAACAATCCTCCATTACTTAACAATTCATTTTCACAATTTGTAAGAAGATCTAAATATGAAAATGTTAAATATTAGAAGCAAGTAATAAAAGTAATAAAAGTCTTTAATAAAAGTAATCGAAAAAACTAGATTACATGAATGATTAATTGGATTGGATGATTAATTAAAAAGGTGGAAAAAAGAGGTCTTGTTTTTATTGGTTATCTCGGACGATACGATCGCTTGTCATAAAAAATGGAAGCATAAATTCGGACATTGTTGGGCATTCATTAACATACGAAAATCGTTGTAGGATTAAAAACAAAAAACAAATGCATGACAACACAACGTGCATGTAACATACCATCAAAACCGGTCATATCGTTCAAGTTAAAGCTGTCACCAGTCGAAAAACTAGAGGCGAATTCAGCATCGGAGACTGGCACCGACCAAGGCTCCCCGTCATTCATTTTAGCGGGACGATTATTTACACGTTCTTGATTACATTAAATAATTACGCTTTGCCAAATTATAATAAACCTTCAACTTGCACGAGGGCCAGATGAAAATATGTCAAGACAATAAAGGTAAAAAATGTAGGATCATCCGACCTTAAAGTTAGCCAATCGCGCTACTGTCCTGAATCAGACGATATTACGTCAGAGAGTGATCGCAAACCCATCAGGAACTTCCATCTCTCGCATTTTTCATGATAAAACCGAGCGAGTGTTCCGAAATCCAACTTGGCTAAATGAAATTCAAAATATTTCCTTTGTAAAACACAATACATTTGAATTGTCCGTAATCTGTAACTTCATAAAGTACATCCATAATTTATCCACAATTTTTTCAGGGAAAGAACTATTTTACCATTTATGCCAGTAATTTTTAACGTAAATGATAATCCATGAAATGTTGTGATAATGGAAGCCGTTCACATTCTAATCCTGATTGCTTTTGCTCATTTTGTATTGTTTTTTTTTAACACAATTTTTGTGGTAAATTATAATTAATATTTAATATTATTGTAATAAGTTTTTTAGTTATAAATGATTAATTTGATTGACTTAATTTACAAATATTTAACTATTATTGCGTATCGAGGTTATGTTTAATATGTTTATATTTCATAAAATAATGATAAAATTATTTAAAATTTTTTATTTGCATATAAAGATTAAGCATTCATTTTCAGTCATGTATGCACCTACCTTACATTTGTTTATTGAAAAATCTTGGCTTAGAAATTCGGTTACTACGAATAAAATGGTTTACTACTGTTTTTAACCGATCTCTCATGAAATGGGGATTAAATCGCTCAAAGTTCTGGTCAATATGGTACAATGCAGGTCTAATTACAACAATTATACTTCTTCCTATATCTATAATAGTTGTCCTAAAAATGACATTCAATATTTGGATATCCAAATCATTATCATCTAATAAAAATAAAGAACAAGTTTTAGAACTAATGGTAATTTTATTTGTAATTCTTTCAATGACATTAATTAATGTGTTATAACTAATATAGAAACTGAATGTTAATAGATTCCAGGAGTTGATATTCCTTATAATGAAATGGGATATTATATACTTTCGCTAATTTTAAGCAGTATGATACACGAATTAGGGCATGCTATGGCAGCTGTAAGGGAAGATGTTCGTTTATTTGGAATAGGAGCAATAATATTTTTTATCTTACCAGTTGCTTTTATTCACATAAATGATGAGCAGCTTGATTTATTGCCAATAAAAAATCAGTTAAGAATATTATGTGCTGGAATATGGCATAACATTGTTCTTGCTGTATCAGCTTTAATACTATTAGGAACTATAAGATTTCTTTTTTCACCATTTTTTATAAAAAATTCCGGTGTTTTTATAAAAAATATTTCCCCAGTAAGTTAATAATTTATTTTTAATTTAAATTTTATATCAACATTATTAATGCAACTCAAAACAATTTATTGAAATAAAAAATTAGAGTTACTTATAAGCATCAAAGAATTTTAGTAATTGAAAAAATATCTAATGTAATTAATATAATATTATAATTTACATTATATTATTAATAGTATATAATAATTAAAATAATTTTACAAATTTCATAAAAATATGTTAAGCAGCAACTATTTAAAACAGTTTTTAATTTATTATAATTAAAATATTTATAACAAAATGGATATGAAATATTTTTCTATCTATTTTGATTTTTTCAATATATTTTATTATTTTTTAGAATTCACCATTATTAGGACCATCGGGACTTTCTCCAGGAGATGTAGTCTATAAAATAAATAATTGCAATGTGAAAAATTCAACAAGTTGGAGAACTTGCATTTTACAAGCAACTCGATCCCCAACTCCAGGTTATTGTATAACTGATAAAATGATTAAAGTACTACTTCTCTATACTCATTAATTATATATCAATGATGATATGTAAAAAAATTCATTTTGATCATTAAAGATTTTAGATAAATCTTTTTTGACTAAAGAAAATATTGAGAATCATTATAATTGCTGTGATCAACACAATAAAGATAAAGGGTACTTGTGTTTTGAACACTTTGGAGAATTTGATATTCAAATGTCTCATACTACTGAACATTTTTGTCTTCCTACTAGAGCTATTGTTGAAAGCTCACATAGTTTGTGTCAAAATAATGGTCAATGTATCATGCTTAATGATATTTGTATTAAACCATCATTGGATAATACCACAAAAGTAATTTAATAATTTATATTTACTTACTATAAAATCATATTATTCAAAAAATTTGTAATTAATATTCATTTTAATTATATAGGTTGTTCAAATACAAAGATATGGACATAAGGATGTATTATTTTTTGGACATCCATCAGAAATATATTACACAACAGAATTGACTGATTGGGTACCCAAATTTTCTTTTCTGAGTCCGAATTTTCCAGAGGATTTAATGCTCTTTTGTAAATATATTGCAATATTCTCATCAGGTTTAGCAATCATTAATGTATTGCCATGTTTTTATTTTGATGGTCAGCGCATTACAGCATTATTAACAGATACATTATTAAAAAATAGAATATACCATAAAAATATACGAAATAATATTGCTTTATTTATTACAACTATTTTTACATTTCTTCTTGGATTTAATTTGTTTTATATGTATCTGAGCAAAATATAAAATGAAAATATTTTGATAAATCAAGTATTGTATATATTAATTAATGTAGTTATTAAGTTCTGTTCATAATTTTAATTTAATTTATTAATTTTAGTTATTAATTTAATTTATACTAATTATATACAAATGCATAATTTTACAAAAATTATGTTAAAATTTCAAATATTTTGGGTTTAATAAATTTTGTTTAATTCATTCGACCTAAATTTTTTTGTAATTCTTGTAATGATTTTTCTCCATGAGCAATCAAAAATTTTATCTGCAACTATAAAATTAAATTATGATATGTAAAAGTTTGTAGATAACAATAATCAATTATTACATAACTTACATGATCATCAACATTTTTGTATGTCCTAAAGTCTGTACGAACCCAATCTCTAAGCTGGTTTTTATCACTTTCCTCAGGGATTGTTCGTATAAGTTTTAAAATATCTCTATATAGTTTCAAAACTTTTCTACTCTGCATAAACTATTAAGAAAATCATTAACAATTCTTATACAAGAAATAAAAAATTTGATTTAAATTTGTTTAAGAAAAGAATAAATATTTTAAATTTACCTTTTTCAAATCCATTTTTGTTTTTACTCCTTCGATAATACTATATTTAAAATGTTTGTAAATAATGTATTGTTGAAATGTTTAAGAATTATAAACGTCATAGCATCTCAATTCAAAAAAAGATTGATAAATACAGAGAAAATTACATTAATATACATTTTTGATCTTTAATTTGAATTAATCATGCCGCGATATTTACTTATACTTTGAAATTATTGAAAATCAATTATTATTTTATTTTTAAATAATATTTATTTTTGAAGTATCCTATTCGAAATTTTATCTAACCTCTTTTGTTTAAAGCATAAACAGTTCATGAGTATTAGTCTTTTTAATATTATTAAGAACATGTTTGTAAACTCACCTTGTCTAACTTAAATTAAAAGGAATAAAAACCATTAATTATGTGCAAACAATATTTATTAATAGTTAATATAAATAAAGGTGTAATTCATTAAAATCAAAATTTTATATTGTTAACTATTTATTATATTGTTACAAATAATGTCATGTGTTATTACAAATATTTATTAATAATATAAATATAATTAAAAAAATGGAAATGTTTTACACTATAAAATAATAAAAATATTTTAATGCACTTATGTTTACGTACTAATTAACGTAAAAAGAAAAGACAGATATAGATGTACAAATATACAAATATTTTGTACCAAAGACGCATACTTGTTTTACACTCATAATTAAAAAAATATTTATAAAAAAGTGACATTTTCTTCCATTATTTCTGTTGTAAGTTAGAATCAAATTACTCTAACAATGTAATCAAAGATATTTGTGATTATACTAATTATGAAGTGATTAACATGAATTAATAAATGAATGATTAAATGAATTATTGCGCTAAATTTAGTCTTTCTTTTTTGGCTTCTTAGGATTACGAGATCGAGACTTTGCTTTGCAGAGGGGACATATAGGTGCATTTCTGTGAATTTGTTGATGACAAGAAAGACATGATTTCATGGGTGGCGGTTGTTGTCTGAAATGAAAAAGAAATTATTAAAAATAATATTTGTAAAATATTACTGTATTAACATTTAGTAATGCTATACAGACATTAGGACAGTGACAAAGAAAACATACCTAAATGTAGGAGCTGGAGGTCCTGGTGCTGGAGGTAGTGGTCTAGGTTCCGCTTTACTTGAACCTTGTAAGGGCTGAGGTGCTAAAAAGGCATTACTTCCAGGATGACTACCATGAGAATGCATATTTAATGGAGGAAGTAAATCTTCTCCACGAACATCCATACGCCATTCTGCTTTTTGTACCGCACGTTCAAAATAACTATAAAAATGTAAAAAACTTTTGATAACTTTTACTTAAATATTACATAAATAAGTATTGATAAGATTGTTAAAAATGTATGCAAGATTAATTTAAAATTTTCAATAAATAAAAAGTAATGCATACTCTGGTGTTATGTCAGTATCAATTTCATAGAGTTCTGGTAATCTTTCAAGCCCTAAATAATCTCTTCTCATTCTATCAATATCATGCTTCAAGGGTTGATAGTCATTATTATGAATTATTTTAGCCGCTTCTCTTGCTCGATTTCTAGCTTCTTCAGCATGTTTGATGACAGATTCCATCTATATAAATAAATGTAAATAAATGTAAAACCTGATTAGTAATTTATTATTTATAATATAAGAATTGCTATTGATAAGTTTTACACATACAGCATTGATATCTGCGTGAATCTGCCTAAGTTCTTCTACATGAGCCATTTTTTCTTGCATGAGTAAGTCCATTTCTGTCTTGTACTCCATCAAACATTTATCCTCTTGTTCAGTCAACTCCACCTCTTGAAAAATCCTCTGTTTTATTTTATCCAACTGGATAGTTTTTGATCTATCCGGCAGAAATAAAGGAAAATTATCATTGAAATGAGCTTGTTTAAATGGCCAAAAAAGAGTCAAAAGTCAAATCAAGAACCTACCTTATGTCTTTCAAAGCCTCCAGTTTGGCAAAGAGTATTGTTCCCTCAGGAGTTGCCATTTTCGAAATTTATCCAAATCTTCTTTGACTATTTATCCACTAAACCACTTGTCATAACCTTTACCCTTTGCTAAAATCGGCTTCTCGTATTCTCGAAAAATATAAAACAATTCAATGACAGAATTTGCCTCCTCTCCTGCATTATTCCCAACGTCTTTGTTCAGAGTCCTCGAGGTTATGGGGTAATAATATTTACCCGTCCTTTTTTCACAAAACACATAGGCTCTGCACACATATCGCTAATTCCCTTCCAAAGAAACTTTGAGATAAAACGCTCGCGCAGAAGGTAGAGTCCGACGGAATTACAAAAGGCTTTATCCCCGAGATCATCGAGGGGGCGCGTTCTGAAATTTTTATGGTGTCTCGTTGGGTTTATGTTATGCAGCTGCCCGCTGGCTGCATCAGCGGCATCAGAGAAAGTCTATAGTGAGATTATCTTTGTATGATCCAATCGCAGCTGCATCGCGAGGGATTTGAGCGAATGGACCAATCGCATCTCGTATAAATATACACACATATGGACACCTATTTACTTTTTTATACAGTAGATGTGGAAATGTAAATTATTGTCGTGTGTCCATCACAATTAAAGGGCGTCAATACTTTTTAAAGTTGCGCGATCTTTAAATCACGCCAACTCGGGCAATTTTTGGGAGATTGAAGGTGAGGATGAGAGTTGAGAATAATCGTGTTGATCACGTTGGCGAGTTTCAACACTGAGCTGGACAACCAACCACCAGTCGAAAAGTTCAACAAAAACTTTAGCTACGAATTTCAACTCACTCATTATTTTTAAAATAGATAAAACAAAAATGAGTCAGGAATAAACGAGCTTGGTTCCTGAAAGCTCATCTCCATCTACTGCATGGAGATTTTTTCTCTTCAAAGAAAAAATAGTCAACATAAAAATTTTCATCTTTGAATTACACTTATAAATGTATTTACATTTTCAAGCATTCATCAAGCAGAATAGCAATCATTCTAAAAACACGAATTTTTAATATTAACAAAGACTTTTTAACGAGATTTTTTTAATTACATTTCCCATTGTGATAAAAAAGTTACACGATGCATTATTTCTATAAAATTATCTTTCGTTTACAAGCAATTTTCTTCCAAGAATAGGACTATATAAGTTGAAAAATCAATAAAAATAATAAAAAAAAATAATTGTATTTGAAAAATAACGAGTTAATTATATTCGAGCCGATTAATGTTTCTACGAGTATCCTGTTTGTATTGTAGACGAAGGTCATAATTAAATAAACGTGAATGTAATGTAATTATAAGGTTAAAACAAAGAATTCAGCGGCGAGCGAGTGTACGCGCCTATGCATATACATATACATAAGTGTATACAGTATTGCACACACACGCAAGCGCAGAGCTAGTCAGTGGTATAGCGCGAGAAGAAAGAAGGCAGGGAGAGAAATAATAATTTTTTAATTATCGGCGTGGAGGAGGCGGTTGTCGTCGACGGCCGGGTCGGCATCTCCGGGAAATAATAAAAAAAAGAAAAGCCTCTCGCGAGGAAAGCATCTTGTGTCGCGCGCGAGGAAAGAAGGAAGAGAGGCGGCCCGATAAATTTAGGATAATTATTATTTGGGAGCGGAAAGGGGTAGGGTCGGTAAGGTAGGGAGTCTCGCAGCCACGGAGCAGCAGCTCTTCTCGGCCTCGACCAATCGCTCGCGCATCCCGGTGGTAAGAACCAACGACCTCGTGCCAAAGGCAGTGCGAGGGGCGACGTCGAGCGGTCAAAAGACGAGAGAGCAGAGCCCGAGAGCAGAGCGAGAACCGGATTCCTCCTCCGACACCTCCTCACGCACACGCGCCCCGGAGAGCTCGTCGGTCAGCGTGCGCGCGCGCGTGTGTGTGCGCCTGTGTTGGTGTGGTTGGTATGCGCCCAGCGCACCACGTCCCGTGAGGGAAGGCCTATGTCTCTCGGCGCTCGCTCGCGGTAGTGGTGAGCCTCCCGAGCACAGTACCTCGGGATTCCGGCAGTAGGTGGATCGTGACCGTAGCGTGTGGTGCGCGAGTGCCTGAGGTCGGGCGAAGTTGACAGTTGTCAAAATTGCCATGGCAGACACGACGGTCGACGCGACGCGCCGCTTGAACGTCAAGAAGCAAACACTCGACGACGCCTACGCAGCCCCGGCGAACTTTCTCGAGATCGACGTGATCAATCCCATCACCCATGGCCTCGGCAAGAAGAGATACACCGATTACGAAGTTCGGATGCGAGTGAGTATTTTCCTCCTGCTTTTCCTCCTGCTTTTCCCTCTTTTCCTTCCCCCCTTTTCCTGCTGTTGCCGACCGCGGCTCTCCCGTTTTCTTTATCTCCATCCGCCTTTATCGCCCGTTCGGTTCGCAGCCACACTCACTCGCGCGGCCCTCGCACTTGTGTTTGTGTGTCCTTTCGTTTTTTACGCTCGCGGGCTGCTCCCGAGATTTTTTCGTTGACGAAAGGAGCCTTTTCTTTTGTACTCGACACGACTGACTTTCGCCAGGCCCGAGACTTTTACTCCCGGGTTTTATGTTTATGATACGTTGCCAGCGAATGTTTTGTTTATGGCTTCTCTCTTTCTCTCTTTCTCTCTTTCTCTTGTATCTCGTTTCCAGCTCATACACACCCCTTTCACGAGTGCAAATGTCACTAGGGTACTCGATTAGCCAGAGGTGATAAATATCTCAAAGCCGAACCCGTGAAATCCATATTATACAGGCGGAAATTTCATTTCCATTCCAATCCTCACTTGTTGAATTGGAAGCATTTCCCAGGCAATTTATGTTTTTACTCGGAAAAGTACACGAATTCGTCATGACAAAGAATCTACCATATTTGTTCAATTAGATTTCTTGTCTCAAACTTTCTCTACATAGCAACAAGTGTCGGTCATTCTTTCTAAATCAACTCTATTACAACTTTAATTCATTATATTATTGTCTTTAATATTGTGCAAAATTTTTTTTTTACAAATAACACAATAATTATATTATTTTGAAACTGTTCCCCATTGATTTACATCCCTTTGCAAACATGTATTTTGTAAAGCAATAAACACTTAATAAGTACTGCTTTAAAGTTATTTTAAGCTTATAATTCTTATTATTGAATTACAGACAAATTTACCAGTCTTCAAAGTTAAAGATTCTAGTGTGCGAAGGAGATACAGTGATTTTGAATGGTTGAGAAATGAATTAGAACGAGATAGTAAGGTAAGCATTTTTTTTTTTATTGTGACATTTTAAATGCTTAATCTTATCATTTTGTAGATTGAAAGTTAATACATCACTTTATTCTAGATTGTTGTGCCTCCATTACCGGGTAAAGCATGGAAAAGACAAATGCCTTTTCGGGGAGATGATGGAATATTTGAAGAAGATTTTATTGAGGATCGAAGAAGAGGTTTAGAAGTTTTTGTAAACAAGTGAGTATTCATTAAATAAAAAAATATTTTAATACATATTTTCAATAAACAAATACAAAAGGATAAACTGTATATTATTGGTGCAAAATCAATATTTTATTAACATAACAAACAATTGCAATCAAATTTTATATTGTACATGGGTGGATAATTAAATAAAAAAAATAATTTTGCAAGTCACTTTATTTAATTTTACAAATTGTTGCACATGCGCGCGTAAAAAAGGAACAATTTTGCAATTTCAATTTACTTAACGACGTAATTTAATCTAAAAATTATTATTCACCACATAGTTAGGTTAGGTATACGCGCACAAAAGTTCGCGCACAACTAAACTTAAGCATAATATATGCACTATAATTGTAACTAAAAACAGACTTTTGGCAAACTAAATAAATTTACTCGATAATTGCCTCATAAATTATACGATTTAAGGCATCGAATTATCAAATATGATAAATATATTTTTATTTCTACATGGCCTGTTTTTTCATCAGAATAAAAATATAAAGGCCAATAAAAACCAATGAAGAGACGTATTTTGAAACTTGTATCAAATAGATAAATATATTGATTATGAAAATAATATATCTTTAAAACGACAAATTTATGTTTGAATTACCTTTGTTCAAATAATAATCTTATCATTTAATTTATTATTTTAATTATTTTAAATATTTTGTATTTCAGAATTGCTGGACATCCATTAGCACAGAACGAGAGATGTTTACACATGTTTTTGCAAGAACTTTGTATAGATAAGAATTATGTGCCTGGAAAAATAAGGAATACATAGGATATGTAAATTACTACATTAGGTGATAAGAACGTGAAAATTCACTTTGAACATGTTAGACACATTCATATTTTAATTAATTTTCACGAGAAGCGATTTGGAGGTTCTCTCTATATATTATATAAAGTTTTTCATTAAACTATTGAAATATGTATATTATTTAATTAAAAATTTGAGTAATTTAATTTTTTGCAATAAAGATTCACACATATATTTACAATACTGCCAATACGGTATCAATAAAATGTACATTACTCTGTGTAATACTAATATTCAAATAACATCATTGAACTAAAAGTTATCGTTTATACATGTCAATGGTTATAAATTATTAAATATTCTTGATCTGACTATATGTGCATTTTTACTTACAAAAAATATTAAGAAATTATAGACAGTAAATAAGATTAATAATAAGATGTTTTCTACACATTTCGTTTATTTGGAAGCTGTGAGATTTGTTGTAAGCAAATTATTTTAAATATATTTGTGTATTTGACTATTTGGACCATGAAATGTATTAAATATTCGCAAATAGTAAATCTTGTTTAAGATATTGAAAAAAAAAGAAATGTATTTATTATTGACCTTGTTAAAAGTTCCTCTGTATTGCATCCCTTTACCCAAAAATGGTCTGATAAGGTCAGCGATAAAATCAAGAAAATTTGATTTACTAGAATATAAATTTACAAGCGATGATTTATTAATTTTATCCATTTTAATTTTATGTTTAGTTTCCGTATGTATATACGTTTGTACAAGTGCTCTTAAAGCGTTATAAATAAACAATTAAATGGGAATAATATTTCTGGCATGCAGATGGCCAATGATATTTTGTACAAGAACATTGAGCACTTCAAAGGCGAGACAAAATCCTAGTTGTTTTTGAAAATAGTAAACAAATTATGACAAAAATAGAAATTACTTGATTTAGTGTGCAAGTGGGAGAAGGTAAACGTCTCTACCGGATACGGAGTAACGTATTAGCTTTCGCAATCCTCGTAAATTCTGCTATATATAGTGTAAATTATAGCCGGCTAACTTGTATAGAGTTACACCATGTTTCTGTTTTACCGATAGATATATACACATATACATATAGATATACATATTACTTTTTACACCGTTTATTCACCCTGGCGTTTATAGAGTCGTTTGTTTGCCTTAGTAGCGGTCAGTGATATGGAAAGCGTTTGTAGCGATTATTAGTGCAAGGACATCTAATATTTAATAAATAAATCCTTGTTGTTGATCGAAGGATAACGAAAATGGGCAACTGCCTCGTAGCAACAATGGTACTCTCGATGAAATGCGCTGGCATAAGGTTTTGGTTTCAGAAGAAAGTCAGAAAGTGTGTTTTTAATTTAATTTGTGTTGTAATAGTGTGTTGTAACAACGCGCATCACAGGTAATTGCATATTCATCTAATGAAAATTATGCTTTTTTATGTTAGGCCCGTGGTGTTGCTGGTGGTTGGCCTTGACAATTCTGGAAAAACTTCGGTTGTTAATTATCTTTTCAAAAGTAAGTGAATTTTCGTATCTTTAATACTTGTGGAAATAAAAACAAATAATTCCTTTCAATTATTAATTGGGAAAAATACCCTATTCGATGTTCTACGGATGAAGTATACACAATTGACTCCTGATTATAGTTTTTTAACTTTTATATTTGTATATATTATAATCTTTCGATAATTTTTATAAATAATTTGTTTATAAATAAAATAATGAGTATATCATTTCAGAGCGTCTTGTGTCAAAGGATAGTACAGTCCCTACCGTAGGATTCCATACAGTATCGTTTAATTATAAATCATATTCGGTGAGGCTCTTTGATGTCGGAGGTGGACCACAAATTAGGGCGCTTTGGCCAAAATATTACGGCGATGTAAGTAAAACATTTAAAGTGGGGAATAAAAATATAAGAAAAAAGAGAGAGAGAGAGAAATAATTAAAAAGCCAAAAATTTCGAATGTATTATCGACATTGGAGAAGTTATGTTTATGCCGCTTGAAGAGCTTTATCGTGTAGAAAACATGTACAGTTAGTTTCATTAATCGATATTTTAGGTACACGGTGTCATATATGTAGTGGACTCTAATGATCACGAACGTCTTTCTGAAAGTGCTGATGCTTTTCAGGAGCTTGCTTGTCACGAATTAATTACACAAAAACCAATTTTGTTGTAAGCAGAGTTTTGTTAAAAATTTAAATATACTATTGTTGCACTTTGATTCTTGCACTTTGATTATTTAATTATTTCACTGCGACAAATTTAATTCTAAATTAATTTATTTAATTTATTTACTTTTTTTTTTATTTTTATTTACTTAAATAAAAAAATTTGATTCTTATGCAATCGTTTCATTGTAAAACAATAATTTTATATACGTGGTCAATTTCGAATATAATTATAGTCAAATATATCGATCCGAACTTCCGTTTCCAAATGCTTTTTAGTAACATTCAGAATAAGGAATATAATCAGTGTCCATGGAAATTATTCAGCTTAATTTTTTGAATATATAAGAAATTTACTAAACTAACTTTGTTAATAAAAAATTTATTTATTTTTAATCCAGATTAATATACTTAAAACGTGTAATTTTAATGTCTTATAAAGTAGTAAAATTTCATTATTGACAATTTTTAAATATTCTAAAAATGAATTATTATTATTAACGTAAACATTAATAATAAATTTTTTTAACTACACATATGCACTAAAATATTTTTAATTAAGTGAATTTTCAATTATTATTATTATTATTATTATTAACTTAAAACCAATTTACTTAATTTTCACAATATTTATGCATTGCGCACCAGATTGAATAATGATTAAGAAATATAAATATTTATTCAACAAAATTATACGTTTATTAAATGTAAATAGTCTTTTTTTGTTTAAATTAACAAAAGTAAGGTTTATTTTAAGCAATTTTTAAAAGTAATGAGTTTATACGCATATTTTTAAATATATTTTTTTTTTAATAAATAGATCATTTTTTTGTTAAATTTTTTAATATTAAATTCATAAAATCATACATATAGTATTGAAATTAAACATTGTTAATATATTAATATTTTAATAATTTTAATATATTAAATTTTTCTTTTTTGTATTAATGAGTTAGATATTATTTATATTCATTTTATAATTCAATAGTTTTTACTATAATTTTTTTTACTAATCATTCGGTATTACTATTAGTAATTTTATTACTAGTATTGATTAATGTAGGTTTATCGAACAATTTTTTAAGTGTTGAAAAATATTTATATATGTATAGTATACGTTAATTATTAAATAAAACTCGTATCCTAGATTTTTCATTTTTATAAGAAATTTTATAAAATTAAGTAGTTCGTAAAATAGAGTTCACTTGTTTTTTATCGTCACTATGATTTGTTAAATTCAGAAATATGTAGGTTCCTTGAAACGGTCATTGATCAATGTTTAAATAGAATAATGCTAAAACTAAATAACAATGTATAAGTTGTATTTCAAATAATTACAATTAATTACGCATTTTATTACAATAATTACTTTAGATAAACAGTAAAATTTATTTTTTTAGATATCTTGAAAATTTTATGAATTAAATATTTAAAAATTAAATATTAGATGTAAATAAAATAAAAATAAAAATTTTCAAAATAATTCTTATTATTATGACTTGTTTATAAGATCTCTAAATTATTTTTTATTCAATTAATAATAGTATTGTCATTTTATTCATTTTGCAGTTTAGGTAACAAGCAAGATTTAATTTATGCTCTTGATGAATTAGATCTCATTGGACATATGAAGATAGCAAGTGTTGTAAATTTTTCCAAATGCTATACCAGAATTGAAATTTGTTCTTGTTATCCTGATAAAAACAAATATTTTAATTTAAATAAAAATATCAACAAAGGATTCGAGTAAGCATAAATAAAATTATTGTTGGTATACATTATAGGAGATATATTCATTATTGACTTATCAATTATTTAAAGCTGGCTGTTGAGTATAATTGATATAAATTACATACAACTGGAGGAGAGGTTAAAGAAAAAAAATATAAAAGGAAAACTTCGTAGATCTTTGAAAGTAAAGTCATGGACTGGTCAAAGAAGTGTGTCAAATTCTTTTTCATACTCTGATACAGATTCTGAAACGGTAATATAATTACACATTCAGCTACAAAAAAAGTCGTATAATCTTATTAAAATTAATTTATTTGCAGTATCTGAAGCCTATAGTTCCAGATATGACCAAACAAAGAACCAGTGAGTGTTGCTTCTGGAGCGAGTGCAGTAAAGGCCAATCTATTAATTAATTTTGTATTTTTAGAAAAGCGGAAAAAGAGGAAAATGTTAAACAACCTCTTTTGCATCACCAACAACCGAACGGCTCCTTTGCCCGAAAGCGCGACCACGAGTTCTCCGCCAACGACCAAAACCATGAAGGAATTATTAAAGCGCATAAAAATCGAAGACCTTATAAACAACGGGGAAATTGACGAAAACACCGCAATATTGCGTTACGGAAGACCAAGAGGTTATCCGAAAAGGCCTCGAACGGCTCCTCCCGTATCGAAAGTTTTCGAAGTCATACACATGTGAGGGCAAAACCAATCACGCGAACATAATATATAGTCATAATAATAAGATTTATACAAAAGGAAATTGCAAAATGTGTTCATGACGCTGCATTGCTTGTAAACTTAATAAAATTTTATACTTGTATTTAGTCTTAATAATGGCATCCAATCTTATTGTCGATTTTTAAATATAAATATTTCAAACTTGATATACAGTCACTGTATAATTGCATTTCTTGATATTTCACGATTACCTTAAAAGGTCGAGCGAGATAAGTACTAGCAGATGCACTTGCAGAATAAAAATGCTGGCCTCGGCTCATTTAGAAATTGACGCGAATACTTTGTCTATGAGTTTTAAGTTTTTCCTTGGAAGGAGCACCAGGTGCAAGTGGCATGAAGTGATAAGAGGTCGTCGGAGAAGTATGGATTAACTCGTTGCAAGCGCTTAAAAAAAAAAAAAAAAAAACGGTCCGGAGCAAATGATAATATATACATAGGAATTGGAAAAGGAGTTGTAGAACAGTAGGCGTTATTCAGGATAACCTTTCAACGATAAATAATTTTCTAGCGGTAAGCCGAAGAGGGAGGGAAGAGATCGGTACCGGATTATTAATCCAAGGGGCGGGGGGGTGATGTGCATTTCTGCATCCGCGGTCACGTACGAATTTTAAGTCCTAAAGCAGAGAGAGAGAGAGGGAGAGAGAGCGAGCGAATAAAAAAGGGGATCAAGGCGAAAAGGCGAAAAGGCGAAAAGGCGAAGGAAAGCCGGTTAAGGAGCGTCAAAGTAGGAGAGCTTACGTGTTGGATCGATCGGCACTTGTGCATTACGCTTAAACCCACGGCTCACGATTCAAATGCCGGGGATCCTTTGAAAAATCGTAGGCAGGCAATCAGCCAGCCGATTAACCGGTAATTTCATACAAAGTTCTTCCTCGTTGCTCGCGCACCGCTGCTGGAAAAATTACCCGAGGATCATCCTCGGTTATTAAGACGTTCGGCCTGAAATATGGCGTCCAGCGAAAATAATTGCCGCGCGAGCTCCTTCCTCGGGCTTTTATACGGGGTGAGCGCCGCCGAGCCCGTGGTAGCGCTCCCGGAGAAATTTATGGCCTGGCTATTTCGAGTTGCCAGCTTCTCTTCTTTTCTCCGCTCTTCCCGGCCTCGCTCCTTCGTTTTTCCGCCGAGAGAGCTTCGGTTCTCGCGTTTCTCCGTTTCTCCTCGAAATCCGAGAGTGAAAAATCGCCCCCGCTAGCCTCGAAATTGAGCCAGCCGCTGTCCTGCGGGTGAAAGTTTCGGGTCATCTCCGAGAGCAGCAGCGGCGCGTTATCCTGGCTTGAGTAACCAAATCGTTACAACCTCATCAGAGCCGCCGCGAGTCGACCGTCACCCGTTACGTAACCTGACGTGTCTGCGGAAAACTTTTCTCACCAGTCAAAACTGAACAGATCTTCACGACCAACGCATCTGCAAAAATCCTGGGGTTAATGGGCTCGGGTTCGGGCTCGGAGTCGGAGTCGACAATACGATACCCTCCACAACTTTCCAAGCATGACCTGCTCCATTTGAAAATCAACTCTTTCGGTATTGGGTGCAAAATTTTTTCCTTTTTTTTTTTTCTTCCTTTTTTTAACGAAGATCATGTTAATTTATGTGATGGAACACATCTTGCACACTCTCCCCCGTGTCTTTTACGGAAAATTAACCAGCAGAGTTATAAATTTTAAGTAAATCCAATAAATAGCCTAGTCACGAGAGTGAAAAATAGGAAATAAATAACTTGAAATCCCCTTACTCGCGCGACTGCAAAAGAATGGTAAAAGTGTAAAGATGATTAGATGTTAACACTGATATGAATGTTGGTAAACAAGAATATATATCAATATATCTTATTTAAATTAAGCTCCCAAGGGTGTAATGATTGACTCTTACAATTTATATCAAAGCAGTATTGAAATTAGAATTTTTAAAACATTAAGGTAATGGGCAGCCGCGTAACTGTTGGTTAAGTGTCACCTCGCAAGAATTGATTGCACTATTAAGCTAAAAATCGCCTCTACTAAATTAACATTTTTACACCTCGAGCAACAAATGAAAAAGAACGCGATCGAGTTAAAATAAAACTTGTCACTTGTATAATTTGTAATATGCATGATTCGAGTGCCCTTTTTTTGTTTTTTTTTGTTTTTTTTTGTTTTTCACTCGGCACAGACAAACAAACCGAGAAAAAGGAATGTCGCCGCTCCTGCGAGCAGCTCTAGATGGAGATGGAGGATAGCCTTAAACAAATTGCTTATTTCGATAGAATTTAAAATTAAATACATTATAAATGAATAGTCGCAGCAGTGACGTAACGAGTGTGGGTCTCGGGGCCCAATAAAAGAGCGTATTGACTCTTGAGCGCATTGCTCGAGAGCGTAAATAATAAACTCGACGTGCGTTAATATGTGTAAGCGCATTAACTATTTTTCACCTGGCGTTGACGAGCACATAAACCCTCTCATCCTCCGATACACGGCAAATTTACGTGAACTTGGCGCCAGGAACGTTGGGTGCATGTTGTTAATGACTGCGAGGTAATTATTGTCTTAATCCAGGTGGTCTGCCCTTGTATATTAGTATCGTAACGCCGGCCCGTTACGCGTGTGTGTACACGTGCAACACACCTATTCGACATTTTGATGGGAATTTGTAGGTGTGAGAGTCGGTCTTGCACTGCTCGAACCTCCTTTGACCTTTTGCCGGCACCGCTCTTACATCGATTATACACGTGTATGTTTTACTCATCAGCGCCAAGGTACTACTTACATTTTTCGTATCTTTTGCTTTTTCCTCTTCAATTGTACTCTATTGCCAGTCCATTATTATTAATGAATTATTCATAATCCGCGTTTTCACCATTGGTTTTTTTTTTCTTTGCACTAAGCTGCATTGTTTTTTTTATTCGTTATAGCAAACGAACAAAATATCGCTCACTAGAATTTGGCTATAAAAGTAAGGTTTGAAGAATATTATTTGAAGGTAATTTAAAAAATTTAAATCGTTTTTAAATCTTTGTACACTTTAAATACTATGTCTGAATTTATTATGATAGTGTACCGAAGCAAGAGATTGCATGTAAAATGGTTAATATTTACTGGAAACACTGTATTTACAAACTACACGTCTATTTTCTCGAATAGCTAAAATTAAGAAACAAATAAAAATGAATGATTTTCACAGTTTTTGCTTAAACATCATATTAATTATAATTTTAAGTATACTGATAATTATTAAACTACCTAAATATTATAAATATAAAAAGACTCTCACTGCACAACATTATTAAAGCTACAAACATTATTTATTTTTTATTAAATAATATTTTTTAGCAAGTAATTAAGGAATAATTAAAAAAATGAATGCAAATTTCATTATAAGATTAAAAGGATATTTCAATTAAGAATACATTGATTAAATTTATCTTTATTTTTATTATTATTAAATTGCAGAATAAATTAAAATTCACTAACCGCACATGAATTAATGAATTATTGTTGTCTTGAGAGAAAATGTTAATAAAGTTTAAAAATAATTACTAAAGTGATGCATTTTTCAATAGTGGTTAATTGTATAATATTCACATTCATTTTATTATCAACTATTAAATTTATCATAAAAAAAATTTTTTTTTCACGGTGCATAATCGTATCTTAGAAGATAAAAATGGATAGAATGAAGTTGTTATACTCAAATAATTTATTTAACTTTAGCTCAACTTTCTTTATATAATAAAATAAAAGTTATCAAAAAAATATTATATGTATATATGTACATATGTTAATATTTTGAATTTGAAATAAATGTTCGTATTGAAACGAGTGATACACTTTTCTTTAAATGACTCGAGTAATTTAATAAATTGGATATAATTTCGAATGTTATCAAGCTCTTTTATTGTCAAGATAATTGCGCCAAGATAATGTTACAACAATCTTTTAATTATAAAACTTGCCGATGAAAGCTAAAAATAATTGACGTGGTATGTATTCGCAGTTGAAAATTATCGAAATAACGACTTCATTTCTGCACAATATGCATACAATTTATATTGCGTTTTATCGTCGCTGTCCAATTGACAAGTCTGGTCGGCTGGACCGCTACCTAATAATAATGTCAACTCCCTGTCTTCCGATTCAAAATAAACAAAGTATTAACAAGAGGAAAGAAGATCGGTGCTTCTTATATAGAGATCCTTATACAGAACAATCGATGTAAAACGATCTTTCTTCTCCTCGGTCGGTGTTTTCACCGCGATCGGGGGTAAAAAAGCCACGCATATAAGGCGATGATAATCAAACACGATTGATTAACAGCGCACTCTCTTTATCGCATAATTTGCGGGATCAGTCGTCGGACGCTGTAATAAAATCTCGAATAGGCGGTCTGGACCGCTCCAACGTCCGCGGAGACTTACGTCTAAATTATTGCGCAGGAGAAAGAAGCAAAGAAGCGCGCGCTCATAAGCTCCTTAACAGGGAGCGAATTCCCTTCCACTCCACCCTGGACTCGAATTCGCTCCTCCTGGTGCGGCTGTTCCCGCTAAAAGAAGGAAGTCATTCCTCATTTCCACTTGTTGTCTCGGTTCGGGATTAAGAGGTTTCCGGAAACTGCGAGACTCGGATCCTGATTTGAACGCGAAGCTGGAGAAAGTAAGAGATTTATTACCGCTGGACATGCTGAACTCTAACTCTGCACGAGCATTGCACTTTTACAAAAACAATTGCAATTTTTGAGCTTTAAAGTGGCCCTATAGTGCGCCTTATAGTGAGTCTCTTTTAATTTTCTTGTCTATTTTTAAGATTTATAAAATGCGACCGATTACAGAGATCTTTTATCTTGAGATTATCATCGATATTCATTCAAAAGGCTTAACAGTCCAAGTGCATATTATTCGTTATTTGTCTCAATTATTTGTCAAGATTCTCATGTAAGCAATTTCTAGTTTATTATAAGCATATTTAAAATAATAATTACAGATTAAATAATTGATCTTAATACAATAATTCATGATTCAACTTAATATTCCACGAGATTATTGTATGCATTTAAATGAAATTATAACATTAATTTTTCAAATTCGTCTGATCAATTACAGTTTTGATATTTTCTTTCGGAATTTTACTATATATGATATATATATATATATATATATATATATATTATGATTTAAAATTATCGCTTTGAACGTTGTAATAAAGGCATCATTGTTTAGATGTTTTGTAGTAACGCTTTACATGTAATTTTTGTTAGACAAAATATCAACAGATGTTATTCATCGGGTTATAATACTTTTAATACTGTGTATATTCAAATGCGAATGGCATTATATTTGGCTATGTTGTCTATAGTTTACGTGGAATACGAATGGCAATTTTAACAAAGACATTGTTGAAGAACAAAAACTAGTGAATTATGTATTGTTGTAAAAAAAAACATTCATCTATATAAATTGATTGATCGAAGGATCCTTTTTCAACGTGGATAGCAATAGTGAACACTGAATAACAACAACAACAACAACAACAGCAACAACAACAACAACAACAACAACAACAATAATAATAATTGTAATAGTATACAACGATAGCAGTGCTTATTATCGTTGTGTAGGGTCGAAAAGGATGGTTTAATAAATGCATTTATAAAAGTAGCCAATATTTTGATTCGAAACGGACAGCTAAATAATCTAATTACGGTGCAGGTTATCCCGCTATAAAGTCGAGGCGATTCATCAGTTGTCGATTGTTTTTAACGCACCGCTTCACTCTCAATTTCTCTAACCGTATATATCGGCTCTGAACCTCTGTGAAGGTGTCCGGGACGGGACCCTCTCGGACCCTCGGGTCGCATCCCCTCGTTAATGCTGCAGAAATGGAAGTCGAGCGTGTGTGTAGCTGTCCTCATGATGAATGTCCAGAGATAGCGAGCAATGGTTGCCAGCATCCCATGCGTCTTATTTCTCCTTTCGTATTTCCCCTGGAGTTGGTTCCTGGGAGCGAGCGAGAGCCTCTTCATATTGTGCCCTCGAGGAGGGATCGGGGTTTTTACGTTTTCAGCATTGTTTACGAACGGACAAGATGTTGCTGATGGGTCACTTGCAATCCCACTTGGTGCGAATTACGCCATTATTAAATAAAGAGATTGTTAATAAATAAGTATTTCCATTGTTGTTTTTGGTATTTTTCATAAGGGGCTTAATCGCAAACTCCCAAAATTAGTATTTTAAGGTAAATTGTTAAAGTTATAATTGTAAAGCTATGGGGTGATTTCAATTTTGATTCGGTCCAATATATGTACTTGCACTTATAATGCATGAAAGAATAGAAACAATAATTAAATTTACCCAATTCATTTTTCTTGAATAGTAAAAAAAATAAAACACAAATTAATGCACGTGTACCTCTCCCTTTATAAGTATAGGATGCAAAAATTATTAACACTCTCGCATAACTATTATTAATATTTTTATTCAAATGCAAGCGATATGATTTATTCAGCTTGTAATTTAATTTTATTTATTTACATTTATTAATAAATCATTTTCATATATAACTAATGAATATTCAATACTTAAAAATAATATCTAATATATAACATATATATATATATATACATATATTTTTTATTAGTATAAGTACAATTAATCTAAAATATTTTCATTAAAATAAAACATTTTAATTCAATAAATAATTTTGTAAACATTTCTATAAAATTGAAATTTAAAGTTCATTTAAATTAGTTTTTGAATATTAATAATTTTCATTCAAATTTCATTAATTAACGCAATGGTGATTAAAGAAAGAGCAATGATTTATTTTGGTAATTTATGTTGTGTCTTGTATTATTAAAAACTTTGTATAAATATTTTACATTCTTATACAGTTACTTCTGTTCAAATCTTTATTTGGTACATGACAATCGGTTTCAAATAAAATAATAGGAATTTTCAATTACTCATAAAATACCTTTAAAACACTTAACAATGAGTATAAATAAAAAGTAGATAAATAAATAAATAAATAAATAAATAAATAAATAAATAAAATAAATAAATAATTAATTAATTAATTAAATAAATAATTAAAAATAGATAAGTTATCGTATTGTGTAATAATTAAAATCTTTGCCACGTCTGGCATTTGCTAAGGCTGTATATGGACCAGTAGTGGTGTGTGTATCGATTAAACAGCTATTTAAATGATTTGGAGTGTATTTATTATTTTTTTCCTTGCTTGCTTGGATCCATTTATTAAATTCATTACCAAAAAAATTCCAGATTACTAATGTATCCCGAAATTGCATTGCTGTAAGAAAATAATACAAGCTTATATTAAATTTTGTCATGATCAATAATATTCATATTTAAAAAGAATGTCTAAATTCTCTTTTATATTTGAATGATGTACGTATATGTAATGTAATTGAAAACGTTTTTTTTTTTAGGTAATTCATAATATTTTTTAATAATTTTTTTAGATTTATTTATAAAAAAATATAAGTAAGTTTATTACTGAATAGATGTATTAGATAGCATACACTTTACTATGTTACATATGTATTTATTATAAAGAAAAATATAAAGTCATAGTATTACCTATTATATGTATATTTGTATTATTTATTATTTATTAATATTTTTATTACTAGAGATTTATTGATAAAATCTTCAGTAAATTATATTTAGTATTCATTAAAAATTGAGTGTGTGGAATAATAAAAATACGTCAAGTTTTTTTTGAAAATTATTTCTGTAACATTTAAACCATAATATTGCATTTAAATTAAAATATTACACAAACAAATTAAATAGATAGTTCATTACTGGATAGTTCCTTAATTATAGTTTTAAAACAAGAGTTTTTACAAAACTCGCTACTTAGATATATTTCAAGTTTATTTACGAGTATGTTTGTGTATAAGAAAAATCTCAGTCAAAGATTTAATTTGCTAAGAATCTTCCATTGAATTATATATTCACCTCAGGTATAGTATAAAAGAAAAAAATATCTTTAAAGATTTATGAATTAATTTTCTGATTAATCAGTATGTATCAGTAAAGGAGATGTTAAATTCTTAAATCTATATATATATAGATTTATGTAAAATTAGTTATTAGGGAAACAATTAAGAGACTAGTTTTAATACAATTATTACTATATAAATATATGAGTACTGGTGATGAAATTAATATTTAAAAAATATTTTTAATAAGTATTTTCCATATAATTGAAATATTTTCTTTAAATACATAATTAAATACCAAGCATTTAATAACAGTTAACACATTTATTCATGTTGATTTAGAAAGTATTCCTTATTAGAGTATTATAAAAGTTTGTAAAAGTTGCATTGAAAAAAAATTGTGTAGTAAACTTCTATTTTTAATTAAAAGTTGCACTCGACGTAATGATAAAAAGTATTGAGTGAAGTCAGGTAAGTTTTTAAATTTTATTTTACCCAAAAGTACTTTCTACTACAACTGGCATTGATTAAATTGTCACCCAATTTCGTATGATTAGGACTCCAGACGATGTTGAGCATCCTGTGCTCCGGTTGGATCGGCACCGAGTCCACGATACAGTCGAGCCCTGCGAGTATGACGATCTGCGAGCGGAGTCGGTCGTTCTCCAGGTAGTACCAGTGCACCAGGAGTTCCGCACTCAACTTGTTGAACATCATGCTGTCGACCGACCCGATGAACTTGACCTTGCGGTAACCCAGCTGGCGCTGACTATTGACGTTCCAAAGGGATATGGAGGCGTCACCTGGACCACCGCCGATGCAGAGGACACCAGAGCACCAGGGATGCCAAGCAAAGGCCTGTGATAAATTTTTGATTACAGAAATTAAGGGAAATAAAATTTTTTTTTACATCCATTTAAAATGCATGAAATTATTGAAATTCATTTATCATTTGTCGTAAAAACTTAAATTCTTATCAATGCATATATTGTATTAATCCAATGATAGTTGTATATGAAGAGATACATTTGTATTGTTTAATATGAAACATATAATTAAATATAAAATCGTTAATGAACATGACAAGAATATCATTACACAGGATTAGGTTTAAGTAGATTTGTTTGCGGCTTAATAAAGTTGCGGAGAAATATAATTAGCTTCACATTAATAGCTATCGGTACAATTTCAAGTACAGATACAACTCCAACAACTTCTTACTAGGTGTTTATGCAATTTTTATCAATGGATTTAAATTTAGTCCTTATTTTTTGTATGAAGATCGCTGATTACAAAGTTAAATTTAAGAGTTAATACCTTTATAAAATAAACTTTGTATATCTTAATTTTATGCGCTAACGTAGATTTTATCGTCGGTAACTCCATAAATAATTTAAAAGTGTATAATAAATTGATATATTATCTAAATTTGTGTAATAAGTATTGAAAACTATCAAATTCATTAGTATTCAAAAAATATAATAACTACATAATATTCTTAATAAGGAAGCGCGATTAGACTTTGTCATTTGTAATTAGTTGTAGCCAATCACATTATAAAAAATAACTGTTTTCAAAATTTATTTGAAATTTCTTTTCTATAAGGCATAAAAATAATTTTAATATTTATACTATTATAAACATAGTTTCAATTACAATATTTAAATATTGCTCAAAAACTACAGTAATCTTTTCAATAATTTCACAAATTAAAAGTACACGTATGAGCTAATGAATTACATAAACATAATGATATGGTAAAATTATATCAAGAATTAAAATTACATGTACTTATTTATTATATATAATATTATATATTAAGTTACACAATTAAATGCTCATTCTTTTAACATAATGAAATAGTTACAGAGAATAGAACAATTGTTATTGATTATAAGATTTAATTTTGATGTATTTAAAGAAAAACATTATAATTTAAAAATTATTTTAGACATAAACTTTCAATACAGTATGTAATAATGGTTATTTAAGATAAAGTGACTTTTTTTTTTAATATATGAAAATACAATTCTGAAATACATTAATCAGAATTTTAAAAGATAAAGTTTCTTAAATTTAATTATATACATTTTGGCGTTGTATGTAAATGTTTAATTCATGAAAACAGTTCAAAATATATAACAATGAAACAAAAAAGCTAAAAAAAAGTTTTTATAATAACACAATTATTTTGATGTAGTATTTACATATTCATAAAATTAAAACTTCATTATTTTGTGAATTAAATTAATTTTTTTTACCATAGAGATTTTTTAAAGTATTCAAAAAGTCTTTTTTTATAAAAATTGAAATTTATAAATAAAACAATTCAAAAAATGATCACTGAAATTCGCATATTTATTTAATATAGTTCACATTTTGAGTAATATGTATTTATTATGTTTATATCTTTTTAGAAAAAGTAAGAATAAGTAATACACGAAAAATGTTTATTGTGTGAACAAAATTAAAATGTCAAAAGATAAATAGTTTATACTTTTTAAATTAATATACAAAACATTTAATTTGGTACTGAAAATAGATTTTCTTTTGAAATTTTCTTGTTCAGAAAAAATTTTTTAGTTATACCGTTTATGTGCAATATTTTGATAAAAATTAAAACAAGAGTATGTAATGTATAATATTAGATTTCGAAAGTTATACTTGTTATATTGTTAATACATTGGAATATAATGATTTCGGTCGACATAATTTGTATTTTTACTTTAATTACAGTTTTTTAAATTTCAAAATAAAAAATCTAATGTTGATGTAAATTATCATCATATTTTTATATTGATTTTTTTATTAATATAGAAATTAAATTAATTAATACAGTTTTTTGAAAAAATGAATTTGCAATTGTATGAGTTTTTAAGAATTTTAATTAACAAGTGTTATTTTCAAAAAATTTATTTATTTTCATAAATCCTTTAAAAAAAATTGTTAAAATCTTCATCATCATAAGAGATAGCATTAATTTAAAAAAATTTCAAACATTTATTTTTATTATTTTTCCACTTAGTATGTAAAATTATTCAGATTTCAATCTATTAAAAATTTAAATATTAATTTGTTCAGTGATATTTTTACGAAATTGCTTCAATAAAAAATAAAATTAAGATCACGAAAGGTCTTATTACCCTGACGCAAGCGAAAAATGCAATTTCAAATAGTTGTACAAGTGAGGGATAATCGAAGAGTTTGACAAGTTTATCTGTTCCACTCACGACTAAATATTGATCTTGTGGTGATACGGAAATTGAATATATTTCCCTATTAAAGAATTTAGAATTAATCAAACTACCGTTTGATGAATCTAATACACACAGACATCCATGATTGGTGGAGCTAAAAAAATAATAGGCAAGTGTCAATTTATTACTGAGTAGGTGTTTATATTGATCAGCAGGATAACAAAATATATTCATTATGTATAGAAAATTGAAATATCATGATAAAATAATAGTATTAAAAGTGACTTTATGAATATAAAAATTAAAAATTTACGAATTGCCATAGCATGAGAAAAAAATTTTACATGACAACGTGTTGATCCAATTTTGCCCAAACTGTGCAAGTTACTTTACACTTTTTTGTCCTGGTCTCGTCACACGGACATTTTGTTTTCCAAAGAATACTCGCTATATTTGTGTCATACAAACTCGTACTGCCATCCATTCCACTCATCGTTATTTGAGTTCCTGTTTAAAGGCATATTTAATTTAAATTTTTATGAAAACTGGATTTATTTGAATAATAAAAACTTATTACTTTATCAGAACAACAATGTCTCTTGACAGATTATTTATTATTTTGAATTAATGAGAAAGCAATTAGACGCAATTCGATAATGATTTTACATGAATTACAGTTTATGATATAAAATTTATTTACAAAATAATACATAAATTTAAGGAACATTTTAATTACTTAATATATATGTAAAGAAGATACTTAATTTTACCTTTGTGATTCCATTTTAAACAGCATAAAAAAGAAGGATAATCTATTCTGTACACCTTGGATGTAGTTTTAAAATCTACTTCACAAATGCACAGAGTATCAGCCAATCCAGCGGCTAGAATATTTTTTGAACTCCAATCGATGAGATTTTTAAATTTTAGTGCCATTGCGAATCGAAAAATTTCTATAAATGCAATGATTGAGTTAATAAATAAGATTGCAGGTATTGACAATTAATATTTACTTGAAATCATATAATTAATTAAATATAAAGTTTTAACCATAAATGTGGAATAAATTTTCAAATTTATATTTGAAGAAATTCACAGTCTTTTAAAAATAAATGAATTTGGAATTTGTATGCAAATTTAAGATATACCTTACTTAAATTTTCATGAAACTAAATTACTATCATAGATGGACAAATAAAATATTCCTTAAATACATTGTTACTGATAATTTTAAATTTGTAGTTAAATATTAAAGTAAATAGATAAAATGTAATAGTTTCCGTGATTTATAAAATTAAAACATTTCTTCAATATCTACCAATGAATGAAGATTGAACTGAACAAAAAATATCAAAAAACATACTTTATCTTTACATAATTTCATTTTTTCCTACTATACATAAAAATTTTATTCAATTTTCTTTTTTTTTTTAATTTGAAGAATATTTTAAAAGTGAATCGATTGCATATATATATATATATAATTTAATTAATGAGGAAAGGTTTCTGGGACGTACGAGCTCCGTGATCTCTGTAACGTTTTAAATTGTCCCCTTTCATGTTCATGAGCGGTTTTTTCCGTGGTCGACAATTCCATTGACAATCATCGTTGAATTCCCTCAATTTCCACTTCTTCAAATCGATTTCCGATGATTCCCCGATATTTAATACACGTTTGCTGTTCAGACCATTAAAGATGTCGAGGGTTTGAAATGCATTTTCCATGTATTTCCATCGCCAGTGTTCGGTTGCGTTTTTTACCTTCCAAACACAAAATAAATTTATATATTTTACGTCAATCTAGTTTTTAAAAATATTGTTTACTTTTATACTATCTCATCTCACTTTTAAGTGTGAAAGTGAAGACGTTGCCTTAATATCTTTGTAAGCTTAAGAACAAACTATCAACGTGATAAAATCATTATTTCTTAAGTTACCATTGATAAAAACTTAAATAAATGCCTTTAATATGAAGAATTTCAATTTTGCAAGTTAAAAGATCGAATATTCAAATATTACGACTTTAAAAGTTGGAATTTCAGTTAAGTTAATTCCAAATTCTTTTTCAATTTGCAAATCACAATTAAAGTAATTATTAAACACTGGCATACGATTTTAATGAAAGAGAAGAAACATTTAAATACGTTTTAAATTTAACCGGTTGTAAATATTGATTACGATAATGTTAATATTATGAAAATATTTCTCTGTTAAAATAAAATACTTAATGGCAGAGCGCAATCCTACCGACAACCCATAAAGAAACGAGCGATAATTATTGTAAATCAAAAATACTTGCAAATGAATGAAAGCAAAGCCTATAAATTATAGATAAAATAAGCTAAATTTTATGCACTCGTATAAATATTATAATCGAAGGACTCGTAGGAACGTATCTCCTAAATTATTCGGGCCGAGTGAAATATAAATTTCATTAAAGGTATTCCTCTCGACGCGCGAACGTGTATATCATGTGCAACCTAATTCGCATATCTGACATTCAGAAGTGCATAACAAACTCAAGACCCTTCGCCACCTCGTGAAAGTGTCCTCCCGTCCTCCTCGCCGAGGAAAAAAGGGAAAAAATGCCGGGGAGAAGATGGAGTAAGAATGAGGGACCCCTCGGACTCTGTCCTTCCTATTACGGGAGCAGTACCTGGGGCATCGTCGACGTCGTCGTCGTCGTCGTCGTCGTCCTCATCTGGTGTAGGCGGCTGCAGGGAATCACTCGTATCGGAGGTGCGCCCGAAGCAATTAACTAAATTGAACATCGAAGCGCCTGTCGCCTTAACGATTGGCGCGCGTTTACCTCCGTCTCCCTTTATCTCACTCTCTCTCTCTCTCTCTCTCTCTTTCGCCCTCTATATGTATCTATTCCTCCCCCGCGCTCCCGTAATGATTTTTCTCGTTTTTTTGTCGCTCCACCGGGGGATTTATTCACATTACCGGATGATGAATTTTCTCGATTGACCGCGTGAATTATGCATTTATGTATTAATAATTTATTCGATTTATTTAGCGAGGCTTCCGATCGGATGAATGAACACAGACAAAAAACAAATTTTCTTTACCTCGCAGCAATATTTATTTTGCAAAAGAATATTTTTAGAATTAATACGCTTTTAAAGAAATATGTTGGCAATTATTTAAGTTGTCTTCGGCGACTATTAATCACTTCGGCGCGTTCACTCCGCGAGCTACTTATTATTGATTTTCTAATTTACGAAATGTGAATAGATAATTAATTATAGTAAAATGAGTAAAATGCCGGGGATGCAAATCAAGTGCCTGCGCTCCGATTAGCGTTAAATTTTTCGAATATCCATCAAAGCTGAATATTATTCCCCGGAATAATTGCCTTGTAAATTCAAATAAGCATTATCCGTTACAACTAATTTGCAGGAAACGGCCGATGACGATTCCCTTCGTCGAAAACTCGCCAACGCCAAATTAACATTTGTTCGCGTATTCTGTCAATCGGGCGAAAAAGGTGGCTTTTTCATGCTGATAAAAAATTGTTTAGCTTGAGTTTGAAAGTGAGCTTCTGTTGCATCGGCGATTATTAATCTCGGACTGGGGATCGCGACGTTAAATCCAAGTGACAACTCTTCTCGAGCTGGAGCTGAGCGCTAGTGACACCGGTTATTAATTCTATGATAATCATACCTCCTTGAAGACGTCCAAGTAAAGGTCGTCCTTCTCATTATCGCTGTTCCTCGTGTGGAGATAATGCGTGACGTCGAAGTTCATGCTACATCTCCGGGGTATGAACCTGTCGTCGGCGTTGACGATCCGGGGCTTGAGCGGAACCACGTGAATCGGCTGGCCCGGTTGATTGTGGCCCCAGGGGCTCGGGCTCGTCGTCGCCGGGGCGTGCATAGGCGAGCTGTTACCCTGGAATCAGAAGGAGATATCGGTGCTCGTGGTGCTTATTATGCTGCTGGGAAACCGGGATGAGGGCACTCGCTGCCCTCCTCCTCTAGTCTCGGAGCTGACTTTAATTACAGGGCTGTGCGTTTAAAGGTTCTTATTGAAAATTACGGTACGGCCATTGATATGTACATGCTTCCTCCAGTGAGGTACACGCATGCGACATCAAAGCTTAACTCTTATAATGTCTACTATTTGTATGTATTACAAGCATCTCGAGTTTGAGGTAAATGTATTCAGAGTCGAGGCAATAAAGAACTTTGTATTGATTACGCGTGCTTAGGACTTATAAAATTCAAATATTCAATCAAGCCTCGACAAATGAATATGCATGCGCGCATTTTTCCGGGTGGTTGTTTTCATTTTTGGAAATCATTCCACTGTTTTGCAAAACTACCTTTCAACAATACTCGAGTGTAAAAATTGAAAATGACGATGACAAACTCGGGCTGCGATGCGATGCCGAGAATTATAATTACAGCTTTTTATAGGCGGAATCTCAGGAGGTTTTCCTTTGATGAGACAGAATACGACTCGGGACTTTAATTATTGCATTTTAAGTTATAAATATTAATCAATAAAACGATGTAACAAGGTACTTGGACATAATAAAGTGTCCTTCACTAGGGAGCACAAAAGCTGTCTAAAATTATTCATGCGAACTAACAAGCCCGAGATCCTAGGCGTTCAGTTTTCGAGATAAAGCGTGCATCATTGTGGTAAAGGAAGTCAAAAAGAAAAAAAAAACAAAAAAAAAAAAAGAAAGAAGAGGAAACGCGCGTCGTACTTAAAGCCTCAGTGTCTAGGAATATTCGAGACCACCCGGAGGATAAAAATCGAAAAATCGAAAAATCGAAAAATCGAAAAATCTTGATAGCCCAGTGATGGCAATGTATGCTTAAAGTGAAGAGAAATTAACTTCCACGTACGCCCTCGAAATCATCTGGTACGACACGAGACGACGCGTTTTTTCTCCGCGGCTCGGCCTTTCCGCGAAAAAGTAAAACGACCGACTCTCGGATTCGCGCACAGAAGGAATTTAAAATCTGCAAAAACGAAAAGAGGAGTAGCGTTTATAAGCGCGTCGGCATAAGGCCGTAATTTACAAGGATCGATTTGCATGCCCATTAAAACACTTATACGCCGTATTAAAATGCATTAACATATTCGCGGCTGATGCGCCCGTCGTTGGTGTGTGCGTGCGCTGCCCGCGTGTGCGCGTGCGCATGCAGCTCGAAAAAAGCCAAACCAGTTATATATTTATACTTGATGCAACGGGGGGAGGATATTTTTTTTTCTTTCCTTTTTCGACTCTTGCGCACCGCCGATTTTTCTTGTTGCACCGTTCTTTGACGAGCCCTGAAAATTGCCGACCCACTGGGGATGAATCGTTCTTTGGGGTTGATTTGGGGCTTTCAAAGGGAAGGCGAGCGGCGCAATTCCGCCGCAATAATTCTTTTTATAAATTACGGCTATGGGAAAGCTCAACTTCAATTCTAGCTTTATCTTAAATTTACATTCAATACATTCGCTGTATTATAGTACTTGCTTATGATAAGCAGCGGAAAAAAGTTTATATGGAATACTTGTTATAAAGATAAGTTAGAATATAGACATAATGCAAGGCGGAATATTTATGATCGAGTGTAGTTTCAATGGATAAGCTACTCTTGGAATAACAAATAAGCCTATACTAATTATTTGTAGGCAACAGTGTTTGGTAGTATTTTCGTAATCAAAGATGCGCAGAATCCTGTAGTGGTTTATCTGATTCCAGATCTTTATGTAGCTTAAATTAGCGTTTATAATAATCGTTAAAGCAATAAAGTTAATAACATTAAAATAGCAACACTATTTTCTACTGTTTTATACAAGCAGGTACTTCATTAAAGTTATAAGTCACTAGTTCATAAACATTTCTATAAAAGAAATGGTTCGTCAACTTTCTTTTCTCTATAAAAACTAACTTTAAATTCCTCAACGATTCCATTAAGATTGTTGGTGCAAAACCAGATTTTCCATCATAAAAACGGTTACTCAGTAATTCGTAACTCGGGTTTTGTGCTGATAACGTTAATGGAATGACCTGAAAATTGTGTTAGTGAACGCGCATTGAAAAACAAAGAGGCTGACGGAAAGTCCGGAGAATAAAAATTGTTAGAAATAAATAATTTTAATTAAATACAGAGTATTGATACGAGTGAAAATGTGTTGGTATTTTTTAGCCAATATAAATAATGGATACTGTGTACATAAAATTAAATCCCGCTCCCATAATGGCTGAAAATAAGCAATTAAAAATCGCGTTGCCAGATTGCCGGACTCGTAAAAATAAATTGCTTTATCAATAACGTTCCAAAAATGTGGAGCTCCGGCTCAAAAACAACATTATAAGTTAGAAGAGCTAGTGCATTCCTCTCGCTGGCAGCCATCAGCTCCGAATCAGCTACTGCACCCATGATCGCATTATTAATTAATTTATTTATTTCTTAATCTCAATTGCCGGTGATTGAAGGCCACAATAAAAAGCCTCACAGAGGAGGAGGAAAATCGCCTCCCTCGCCCATCCTCCTCCTCCTCTTCCTTGTCCTCCTTCTTTTGGCTCTCGCCCTCGCCCGCACCCCCGACCGCTCTCGCGTACAAATTACGCGCCGGCAATTATCTCATTTACTTATCTCGAGCCACGGTCTTGGCATATCTGCGATCTCGAACTGTCAGTTCGGCCCCGACGCACCGTGTAAATATTGTCTATGAGTGGTGTATCGCACGAGGAGGAGAGGAAGGAGTGCGATGATTTTTCCCCGCGACCTTCGTCTTCCGGACGGTTGAAGCAGTTTCTGCAGAGCAAGAATTCTGATTTGCATGGAGCAGAATCGTAAAAGTGCGATTCTCTCACTCTCTCTCTCTCTTATTCTTCCTCCCCATGTGTCGGTCTCCGTCGCTCCAGCTGCGGCACGCACAGTCGAAAAATCGCCGCCGATCTGGATCTTCCCAGACCCCCTGCGAGGACCAAAGTGTGATCGTCAGCTGAGCATTTTTTAATGCAAGAGCGAGAGGGAAAGAGGGGAAGGGACTCACGATGATGTTTCGCAAGGTGTACAGAATGGGGACACTAAACTAAATGTCATATCTCTCTCGGTTTTGTTCGCTGGATTGCGGACTTACATCCAATGGAACAATGGATCTGTAAGCTTAAGTTCCTTCTTTGATAAATTATTCGGCGCAACGTGGCTCTTGTCACCGGCGCTGTAACCGAGGATCTTTTTACATGAGAGTGTCGACGGTTAAGATCTTGTATATTTTACATTTATTTCACATTATTTTCAATATCAGTCGAACACATTGTTACAAAGACTTGCACGCCTAAATGACAATACATCATTTATTAAATTTGCAGCTGAGTTTAATGCTTGGAGGAAGTTTAAAAAACGAGTGAAAAATTGCCGACTGTAATCTATATCCAAAAGTGAAGTAATCGGTCGATCGGTTTTTAATAATTATTAGTTACGAGCTCGAGTCAATTAATAATAAGTTTACCAGTGTGCACACAGTTGGCTGATATTCTAATACATTTTATTTTTAAATGTCAAGGGAAAGAATGATGAAAACTCGGTTGAGAAATAATAGAAAAAGCAAACAAAGAGGTCGAAAAGCAAATAAAATAGTACAGTACACATTAGCTAAATATTATTCAAATGATATTGAATGAGGGCCTTTAACTTTCATTTATGCGAGTTCAGGTTCGCAGTGTGGCGGAGAGGAGAAGAATGATAGAGAAGAAGAGGAAGAACGATGACGAACAAGAAGAAGAAGAAGAAGAGGAGGAGAAGGAAGAAGAAGCAAATGAGAAGGAAGAAGAAGAACAAGAAGAGGAAGAAGAAGAAGAAGAGGAATAAGAGAAGTAGCCGCGAAATAAAAAGCGAGTCGTCATAATTCAAAAGTGTACAGGATTTTCAAAAAAGCGGCTATCATCGCTCGTGTGCACAAATAGGAGTGGACACTGGTGTGCGTGCGCACACAATGGACGCCAGGAGGAAAAAGTTCCCGGGCTGGGCTCGCTCGGAACAGAGTCAAGGCGGTAATCGGCCACACCATGTACAAAGGTCAAAATTAACCTGCATTAGGATGCGAGAGAGTGACAGGACGAGGTATTAGAAAGGAAGCTGCTGCTAAAGGGGCGGGGTAGGAGGGGACCCCACTCGATCTCCTTCATCTGGCTTTGCTCCCTCCTCAGTCAGTCTCAGCTTGTCCTTCCTCCTTTCGTCCTTTCGTCCTTTCGTTCTTGCTCTTTTCGATATTACCTGCACTCCTTCGTTATTTTTCTATCCTCCGTCCCTCCTCTCTCTCTCTCATCTTCATTCTCATCACATTGCCTTCTATTCCGCCACGGCTTCATTTATTCTTTGTCTAATTTATACATTTTACTCCAACTTTTTATTGCAATTATATTTTTAATCATACTTGATTTGACGCAATTAAATTCCCGAGCTATTTCATTAATTTCTTTATCTGGACTTCCACTTTTTTTGTTTTTTAATTTATTTCTGAAACATGTGTGGAGCTTGTATATATTCCGAGATCCTGGACGGCTCCAGCTCATTAGAAGTAATTCTATTTTGAGCGATCAATGAGAAAAACAGGCAGCCATAATTTCTCGCGGTTGGAGAAAAAGAAAGCTTGGAGCTGAAAGGTGTTTTACGGATGAAAATAGTTGAATTTGGCAGGCATCAATTTGGTGTTCGCCGGTGGGTTCTTGAGCTTTCGACTAAGGAGGAGCCGATCGAAATGAGGAAAAATAAGCATTCGCACTCGGTACGGCAAGATGGAAAGAGAGAGAGAGAGAGAGAGAGAGAGAGAGAGAGATGAAACGACAACCGGTCTACTCTTCCCACGGTGCTACCGGACCGGTCAGCAGCAGATGACATCAAACTCGCACACGTGTCGTGCCGCCTCCCGACCGACCGAGAGCTCCTCTGCCTATATCTATATAGGCTGTGCATCACCTGCTGGAGGATCTTCATATTCTTTTTCGAAGGTAGAGAAAGGGTTGACGAGAGTAAGATATATATGTGTATACACTATGAGAGAGAGAGGGAGATCGAGGCAGGGATGAGTATTCGCAGGAGGTCCAGATTTTTAAGTCTTCTCGCGTAGTGGTTGGGATCCCTAGAACAATTGTCCTTTAAGAGATCCCTGCTAGAGATTTAACATTTTAACCATTTTTTACGGGTTTTCATTTGAATGGGAATTACTTTAATTGATTGCTTCAATGTTACCTGTTGACATATTTCAATTTTTAATTTAGCATTATCCTCTTTTTTAGATTTGCCGATTTAGGTCACAGTTACTAAAAAAAACTATTGTTTATCCGCAACAAAATTTTACAAGCAGTATAAATAATTGAATTATACATGAAGCGATTAATATTTAAATAACAAATTTAATAATTATTAAGTTTCAATTATTTATATTGAATTGTATTAGAATAAATATATTTTGTAAAGTCACAAAGTTATTTATATTTTATTTTTCTTTGAATTCATTAAATGACTCATCTTGTCAGTCAATCTTTACAAATCTTGATTTATATCATCTAAATGAAGCATAATTTAAAATATACTATTCATTTTATTGACATTCTTTTAAAAGTTAAAATGATAAAATCTTTAAAAAATGTATACAAATTTAGTATACGTTTTCATCTGTAATTGCGTTATTAAAATATTTTCATGAAATATTTGATTAAATAATTTGATAAATCCTTTTAAATGTCTATTTTAAATATGTAATTAAAACTAATATAAATATAAAATTTAGATCTTCAAAAATATAATATCCTTAAATACACAATGCATTAAAACTAAAATAAACGAGTTTTAAAATTTTAATTTTATTTTAATAATTTATATAATATTTCTATTCTTACTTTTATACAGATAAATATGCGATATTAATGAGTTTAATGATCAAGGTTCATTTTCCTAATTAATCAACAATTTCTTACCATTTTCTACTATATATTTATCAATATTTATTTTTTTTCTTTATTTAAGATGATTTTATCAACAGAAAATTTATTATTGGAATTATAATGATACATACAATATAGATTTCATATAAAATATATTAATAGAATTGACAGCAGAATAGATATCCTAATTATAGTACTTATCATATCCTGACACATTATGCTGATTCTTTAATGTGGTTACTATATTTAGAAATATCAATATGATACTATTACGTGAAAAATTATTGAATTTGCAAAAATAATATCGAAGTCACATATATTAAGTGAAAATGAAAATTAAAAAAATTTTCATTTTTATAAAAAATAATATGTAATAATATAATATCTTGAAATTCTCTCTCTTTTTTTTTTTGGTAAATTTTTGTACATTAAAGTATTTATCTAAATATAATAATGACGGCTTTTTTTGTATTATAAATGAATACGGATGTGAGTGATGAATATATTTTTCATTTAATTGTACATATATACTAATGCAAATAACTATTTCTTTTTCTCGAATATATTTATAGTAAAATGCAACGAGTAATTACGGGATCAATAATATTCTATCGCAATTTAAAATTTTCACATTCAATAATTACAGTTTAGCAAATTAGCATAGGAATTAACATCCAATTTGATTAAAAAATGTATTAAATTTGACATGTATATGTATAATTTTTTTATTTTATTCTTCAAAACTTCTGCAATTTAAATAACAGGTGAGTTAAATTGATTACTTTAATGAGTAAAGAAATGACAAACTTTATTTAAATAAAAATATTTTATATCACCGTAATAGAAATGGAAATTCATGTACACTTTAAATACTATAAATATACTTTTTTGTACAGGCTGCAATTGCCAAATAAAATGAATCATTCTCTTGAAGAATTTTGAATAAAAAATAAAATTCAATAAAGCTCTTATCTTAAACATTTACTTTACATACTTTTATATTATAAACAAGAAATAAATTATCGTCACTAATGGTTTATAACCGTAATAAAACTATTAGTGAAATAATTTGATGCATATTCGCATAGTACTGACTGTAATTATTTTCAGATAAATAAATAAAATCAATAGTGGAATATGTAAGCAATATATTATTTAACTTACCTTAGAAATAGCTGTTTTTGTTAATATATCATTTAGCGATGAATTTTCTCGAAAAAAGGGAGTCGCATGTATAACCTAAAACAGAATAAATTATATATTTTTCAGCAATAAATAAATAAAAGATAATTCATCATTATTTATTGTTTATTATTTGAAATTTAGTTAAATTAATTAAAATTTATTAACATGATTTATTGAAATTTTTAATTTATGTTTTATTTATAATTTTATATACTGGTAACAAGTTTTCATTTAAATTTGTAAATTATGTCGATTTAATAAGCGACATCGTTTAACATTATGTGATATATGTTATTAAAAATTACTTGTTTATATTAACTAAATCTATTCTAATTAGATAAATAGATGTGGATGATACATCATATCAAAATTAATTGTCTATATTACTTTACGGGACCCGAAACAATAAATCTCTGACTATCGAAATAAGTATAAAAGCTAATTTACAAGTACTTGCGTGCGTTTGAGTGCACGTGTGCATAGTTAACTTTAACATGTACATGAATTAAATTTTATAACGTTACACAAACATTATAGGTGCTAGAAAAAATGAGTCTAGAAGAGAGAAGGAGCTAATAAAGGACAAAGAGAGATACTTGAGCATGCAATATTGTTTCGAGAGTTGACCAGGACATAAAAATCCTTGTGACTAGGTTTGTTGCCAACACCTTGAACGAATAAATTACACTATAGTAGGGTAATCTGAAAATGTAACTTTGGCTGCAATTGGAATGAAAATATTGCGAGACAATGAAAAGAATTGAGATTTGAGAAATTATAGCAAAGAGAAAAATGATAAAAGAGAAGTTTGTCTTTGAGGAAAAATTTAACGATAAAAAATATCTGTACAATAAAAATAAAAATAAAAGTACCCAGGATGTTTTATTTGTTTAAGATGACATTAATACGTTTTGACAATTTTACATATCCATTGACAGAAAAAAAGCCTAATAACTCGGTGTAATTTAACCATTTTTTTGTTTATCAACGTCATTTGCATTTGTTATTTATAGTTTATACATCAAAGTAACAAAGTCTCCGTCCTTTATCTGCAACGGTTTTTAATTGAGTTTTTCATGAATTCCGGTGAATAAAATTTGTTTGCATGCTCGGAACATTTTTCTTTCTCCACATCCATATATTTATAGATACTTGAGGCTAAATTTTATAATCTTGTACAGATATCCGAAAGCATGTTAACGAATTTTTAAAAAGAGCCAAAAGTGCATTTATTTTCTTGAAAACGCGGTGCGTAAAGAGATACAAAAATTTGAATTTTCGAGACGGTCGGTCGAAAATTCGGCGGATGTAGTCAGCGGAGAAAAACCATAAAAAACCCGTTAACAATGGTCGGAGAATAACGAAATTTCATGAAAAGTAAGATAGGTGACAGGGAGGAGGGAGGGAGGGAGGGAGGTCGAAGGGGGGGGGTCGAGGAGTGAGGAGGGAGATAGATAGCGTGCAAAATATCTCACGACGATGCAAACACGCGAAATTAGCATACGAGGATACGGCGCGCCGAGGAAAAATGTCAGCGCGAGCGATCGGTACACGTTCCTGTGGGCGATCCGGGTTATGTGCGTGCCGTTCGTGTTTTCCCTCCCCGCGTCCCCAGGACTCGTCGACCAGGTCGGGCCCTTCCTCTCTTCTCTAGTCCGTCCTCGTCCTTTGCCGATGCACCTGACTTGGAGGTAATACCCCCGCGCACCAAGTCGCCCGCGCAACAACCGGTAATCATAAGGCGTTAGTGCTTTATTTTTTAGAACTGTTTATCTTATTATTGTAATTTATTGACATTCGCCAGATTGAAAAATAATGATTTTCCGCGCTCGTGAATACATCAATTTTAATTTATGGATCTGCGGAAAGCTCTCCTCTCATCGCCTCCAGCCAGACCATATCAATTTCATTCTTCAAATTGATTTTTTCGGCTCTTCCCTCCTAAACAATTACAACCTTTTAATGTACTTTTTTTTAAAATGGATTCGTCGTATGTTAGGCCTTTTTTAGCGAAACTTATCTGGAAACATATTTTTAGCACGTGTATTCTTTTTTATTATCAAATCGACTCTGTTCAAACATGCTTTATGATCTACTAGCTATGTTATGTTAATTCAAGTAGAAATTACTTCGCATTAGACTTATAAATATAATCAAATAATTATTTTTTTTAAATGATTTATACATGTGATAGATATCGCAACATTTTTTTAATTATAGCGGTATTGAACCGCTGATTAAACCTATTCATCTGTATTAACTGTCCTCGAACATTTATTTATCAAGAAAAATATGACAACTATAATGAAAATTAAATGCAACCAATTTTTAAGATATCAAAAATACATAAAATTGATAAATTTCAAAATTTCACTTTTAAATGGAATGCAATATAATACGAGAAGCTTGGTTGATTTTATTATGCTCTTATTGAATGCGTTACGTAAAAATTAATGTTTATTCAAAATATGAAGTATATGAAAGTAGTTGGATCTTTTGTCAATTAAATAAAATAAAATTGCCCATTAATACAACAATCCCATTAATATGTTACCTTTTTAACAAGTTTGAATTGAGAATTATATTTATGAATAATGTATAAAACTCTTGCAATAATAATTAAATTAATTTTCAGGTGTATTATATTTCGTGTGGTTTTATAAAAATGAAATTTTTCTTACATTTTATACCGTTTAACTGAGTTTTTCACTTTTGCATAAGTTTTCTGCAAATATCATAATTATGTTATACAGCAATAAATGAATTTCAAATATATAATTGGATACAAGATAAGTACTGCTCATGAGGCGGCGGTTTAATTTTTAAGTATAAATTTGTTTCATTTAAGCAAGTTAACATAATCATGTTTACTTCCAAATATTCACACGAATGCATAATGCGCATTATAATATATACGAAGGACTGACAGATAAATTATCAAGTTTTTTAACTTTAAAAAAAGAAATCTTAAATCTTCATTAAATAACACGGCTTGAGTTGCAATATGAATATTTTAATTTAAAAAATACGAAATTACGCATTAAAGTAATTAATTAAAAATATTTATAAAAAGTCGAAGGCAAGACTTTGTAGGGAAATAAGGGCGATATCGAATAACGTCAAATAATGATTTAAACATAGTTTCCAACAATGCCACAATTTAAGCGGAGCATTTGCATGATTCATCACCGCAAACACTTTAATTATAAAATAAAAAGGCGATTTATGTAGTGACTGGGAGGAGGAGGAGGAGGAGAGGAGAAAAAGAAGAGGAGGAGGAGGAGGAGGAAATAAAAAATATTAGATGTGATTTAAAGTAAAAATTAAATGGTGTACGTAAACAGAGAGTAGAAACGATAAATTCCGAACTGCAGCGACTAAACACGATTTCACGTAAACGCAATTCACATATGCGTAGTTTAACAACTATCGCTGCCCAGATATATAACTCCTAAGCGGAACTCCGATACATACATACAAGACGATTTTCTTTATTGAACTCTCATCGCTCGGAGAACACAAATTCCGCAGCTCCGGAAGAATTGATATCTTTTAGTGCTTTCCTCTGCTACATATACCCACAGAATTTATTCCTGATAAATGTGTAATGTGTAAATATACATTAGGTTTTTTAGGCGTTTTTCACTGCTCACATTTACATCCGTTGGGAATTTCTCAAACTTTCAAATATAATGGTGGTGAGATTATTTTTTACGAGAAATCTAAAAGAATATTTATGTGTAGCAGTATTTTTGATTCACTGTTCAATTTTAAACGCATTAGGATTTTTGACTTTAATTGTCCGGCAACAATTTCTCTTCGGAATGCGCAGCTGCTATCGCATTCATTTTATAAAAATCTCCTTTAAAAAAAAAAAAAAAAAAAAAAAAAAAAAAAAAAAAAAAAAAAAAAAATTTCACCAATAAATTATAACTCCGAATAACAGGCGATATTATTTTGTAAAATTATCTTCATTTTCGTGATAATTTGCAGTGTTTATTCGAAAAAATTTTTATACCCAATGTCGCATTGGTCTATTCTCTTATATATTTATTCAATTCAATATTCTTTAAGATTAAATAAGATTTATATATATAAAAAAAAAAAAAAAAAAAAAAAAAGTCACCGAATATAATAAAATTAATTTAAAAATATAGCTACTTTTAATTCTTGAGAATAAAAAAGATTATGTATTAAAATGAATATTCTGAGGGGACAAATTTATCAATTTTATCAGTCATCAGACAGTTGAACCAATTGGAATTAACGAGCTATTACAGATTAAAGATTATTTGAATATTTGACAATTTTGTTGATTGCATGTTAAATTAAAAAATATTAATAGAAATGTCGTATGTATTTAAAATTAAAATTAGTTCCCATATTATTAAGCACATACATTTATATTATATAAAGCAATAGCTAATTTATTCTATCGCGATGATGTGTTAAACTACATGTATATTATACTTTAGGTTTTTTAATATTCCATTTAATATTTTATGTTAAAAAACTTTTTATCACTAAATACTTGTAGTTGCGTATCCTATAATATTTATTGTAGAAAAAGTCAAAATAAAAAATAGGTAATATCATTTGTAATTGTATAAGTTACAAATGTTTTATATTAAACTTTTTGTGAAAATTAATTTCTCTTGGAGCTATAAACAGTATTAGATGATACATAATTAATTTAACATGTTAATAATCATAAAATAGTTGAAATAAAGATAAATTATGTTCATTTTTTAATTACATTTTATTTGTTTTGTAATTTTATGACACTCTGCGTTCAATTGAAAAAAAAGTTCTGTAAATTATCTTTTATGATAATGAAGCTTGTAATATTAGACATAAATAATATTGATGTATCATGATAAATTTATTTTATAATCTTTCAACAGCCATTGCTAATCAATTCAATTGATGCATTGACACTACATAATATAAAAAAAAATAAATATCTGCAACAAATTTTTAACAATTATATTGACATGGTAATTATGGTAACAATAATATTATTCATAAATACATGAATGATGTAAATAATATATTTTATAATATTATCTACAATTCGATGTTACACGCTTATACAAAATTATGTAGCATTAGTTGAATGATTTTTAAGCTCTAATACGATAAGTTTTATTTTATTTGCATAAGAAATGTATTTATTTTTCCGTGATACAAGAAACCAATACTGATTCAAATTGAACATCTACAAAAGCATAAATAATTAATAAACCCTAAATTCTACCGATAAGAATATAAACTTCATGTGTATCAAATTTGCATTTAATTGATAATTTTCAAAAAAGTAAATTTAAAAAATCATTTTATCAATATAAATGTTATATGAATTAAAATATTTTTCTGGTTTGGTCTATACGTTTTTCGAATTTAATCAGTAAGTGTACCAAGTTTCCATTGGTAATTGGAGTGAGAGATAAGTGCGAAAATCAGCAATTGCTCTAAATTTCCATATAATAGTCTAAATCTTTATCTATATAATGAAATTGATAAAAAATTAGAATTTCAGATACAACACAAATTTTAATGGTAATTGATAGGACTGCCGAGCGAAACTGGAAAAGAGCTTAGATACTGCGAGATTCGCGAATGCGCATTAGCTGAAAAGGAGAAGGAAAAGGAGGGAAGTATAAGTAATTGTCGTGCATGATTCCGAAAGGATTTGTGGTTAATGCAATGGGTCCTGACAGCCGATATCCATCATTCTATCAACTCCATAAGCATGCGCTCCTCCAAATCCTTCCCTCGTCCTTCCTCGTGTCCGTCGTTCCCTCCGCCTCTCTCTCTCTCTCTTTGGGCCCAAGTTCGGCACGCGAGTCCGGACTATCGGACCCAAGCAGTTCCGGCGTGGTGCTCGTGCTCGGTGTCGAACCAGGAAAGGCTTTTACCCGAGCACGTGTGCGAGCGCGGGTCTCCGATTAAGAAAAATTCCATAATGTCTGTTCAACTCTGGCGCGGACTCACACAAGGGCTGCGCAATCCGCGCGCGAGAACGGGGATTTTGTTTTATCTCCCCGAGTGTCGGGCACTCGGGCTCTTATTCCGTCTGGCCGCGGTCGTCCTCGAGTCCAAGTGGAAAGTCCTCCACGAGGCGACGACTATTCGTGTTGCGGCTCGCGCGAACTCCGATTCTCAATAAACGAGGAGGACTCGGTCTTGCCCGCATGACCGACGCGTTTGTACTCGAGGATGTGGGTATGGGTACATACGACGCGAGGAGGACGACGAGGAGAAGACCAAGTCGGTATCTCATCAATTGCTTCTTGGGTGGTTTGATTTAATGATTCATTAGAGCCTAAGTGACCGTGCAACAAGTAATTAGTTTTATTTTTAACAAAACAAACCAATTCTGGAGGAACATTTAAAATTGAAATTAGTTTTCGAGAAGCTTAGATTATGTTCTTGTGCCTCCTTTTGCATTTTGCTTCTACTGCCTTGGCTACCATATTTAATTTTAATTTCTCGAGATTATGCAACTCGTTTGAATGATCTTTTGAATTTCGCGATTTTACTTTATCAAAATGCTATCAGCGCCAAATTGCAAATTTCACAAATTAATTGGGCTACTGCTGGAACTGCTACTTTCTTTTGGTCGCGTTAAATAAGTTGACATATTTAAACTACAGTCTCTCATGAGATACAAACAAAATCAATTTACCGAAGCAGTTGGCACTGCTTTAAAGTTTCCTTATTGGAGAGACAAAGTTTCTTATTTACATCTCCATACACTCCTCGTAAATGATTGTTTATCAACAATTTTCTTTCGGCAAAGCAACAATGGAATTTGATTTGAGAGCTATTCCTTGTACCCGTTCATCAAGGACAAATTTCGAAATTCAGCACTTCGAATTCCAAAATAGCGAATATAATCTTTTGCGTCAAACCGAGCCCAAAATCCTAAAGAAAATTTAATTGTAAAGTTTAATTGTAAATAGAGTGGAATGTGAGTGCTGGCCCTAATTGCAGGCTCGCACTGACAAAACGAACCAATTATTTTTCCGCGTGTCTAATCACTTAAGTATCGGTGTGCGTCGAGCATTAAGGGCCCCGGAGATGCAATCGCCAATCGCCGCCAGCCAAGCAAGCACAGCACAACCAAAGTGCAAGGCGAAACATGGAGGAAGAGGAAGGGCCGGCTCGGGTTGTTTGGGGTCCCCGGAAAGTGCATTAATCGCGCATCGATCGTGCAATTTCGGAGCGGCGACAACGCAACAACGCAACAACAGCACGCGGCGGCCGACAGACGGACGGACAGACAGGGGATTGCATTAGCCGAGCACGTGTGTGCGTGCACGTGTGTGCGAGGTACGACGCGACGCGCCCCCTCCACGCGCGGCGTCGCGTCTTATGCCTGACTTATCTCCGGCTCCCCACCCGCGCCATTCCACGGGAGGGGAAGGGGGGGGGAGCACCCCACCGGTGTTAGAACGGGCGTTAGAGCCAAGCCATTGGCTCCCGAGCCGAGCTCAGAGGCTGGCCAACCCCCGGAGCCGCGTTTGCGGGGCGTAGCACCGGGACGCGCCCGAGAGAGAGGACAAGTGCTAGAGGGGTGACCCCCTCCACCCCCCCCGTGAAAGCCGCGGTGAAATTTATTCGCGATGACCGCGCGGGGGGAGCATTTTTCGCCTCCGATTGTCCGCGTTTCCCTCGCTTTCCCCCCTTTTCCTCCTTTTCATCATTTACCTTTATCAGTGACGGGGGCCGGGCGGTTTTTCCGTCACTCCTGTCCTATTACTCATTGCGCTCATTGTTCGGCTCGTGCGATCGATGAAAAATCGCAACAATGCGGCACATCGAAAAAGTTCTGTTAAATAGAACGTAAAATTTCATTTGCACAACCATCAGCTCTGGACGTGGGCTTTTTTCTGTTTGCCGCGGGGATATGCAGATTTGGCCCGAAATAGGAAGAGAGATCTTTAAAGGTTTGTGCCTGAATCGCGATTGAATTGAGAAATGTTTTAATTCGTTTGATGGGCATTTACCAGTCGACTGCTCGCACACAAGAAACACAAATAAGATTATTAAAATGTAAAGCAGTGCAATACACAAAAATACCACTGGAAAGTGGACAAAAAAGGAAATTGTATTGAAAAAAAGGGGCGAGACCTAAAGAGATTTAAAAAAGGTAGAGAGGATGAAAGCTAACTGAGAAAACTTGAGGAGCAGAGCCAAGGAAGAATGGAGTAAAAAGAGAAAAAGCAAGTGAGTCAATGAAAACAAATACAAGTAAAAAATTCTAAAATAATTGTAAATGCATCTTAAATTTAAATTAAGCTATAAGAATAGGCGAGTCTATACTAAATTTAATTACTTTTATACTATTTAAATATTACATTATTTTTAAATAATCATTAGACGGAGGTTGAATTGCAAATACAAGGACTGACGGTCTATAATGGCGAGATTTCGCCGATCCCAGAGATAAATTCATCAATATAATATTTTAATTTAAACATACTTTTTTAGTCATGGTGTAATATCCAATCATCTTATTAAATACAAAAAAATGTCGAGAGTCCGAAAAGTCAAGGTAGAGACTAAAAAAGGGCAAAAAAAAGGGTATGTATAAGAAAAAAGGGATCAAAAACCTGGGCGAGAGAGATGGACAGAAGCGGGAGAAGAGAGCCAAGGTACCAAAATGTATAAAAGAAGGATGGAGAGAGAGAGAGAGAGAGAGAGAGTGAGAGAGAGGAGAGAGGGACAGAGAGAGAGAGAGAGAGAGAGAAAGAGAGAGAGAGCAGTGCAGAGGAATCGCGAAGAGTGCAGGGAGCAAACGAAGCGGCCGAACGGGTCCCGAACCGGCAGCTCTCCCTCTCTCTCTCTCTTTCTCTCTCTCTCTCCCAACCGGAGAGAAGGAGAGAGAGAATGAGAGGCCCCTCGCGACTGCTGCTCTCTGGACCCAGCCTCAGCGCCGGCTCAGACGGGGCCTTAGCTTCAGTCGTTCGCCGCCGTTCTCAGGAGCAAGGCCGTCGGTCTCCACGAGGAGCCGTAGCTCCGGGTTTTCTCGCGAGCCCAGCACTAACTCTCTTCACTTGTCCGAATTTTTAATTTTATTTTGTACCTGCGAGTGACACTCTATGGACTTGGGTAACGATGTCGCGGACCACCTTGGGTATCGCTCGGTATCGGGATCACTGGGAATAAAAAGGGCCGATTGTCTCGGCTCGTTGATCCCTCGGCGATCGAGCGGAAACCGAGGGTGCACGCCGATTTCACTCTCGAGCATCAAGTAAAAAGGGTAGTAGTAGTAGCGGAAAGAGGAGATGAGGATGAAGGAGGAGATGGAGGATATGGAGAAGGAGGAGGACGACGACGACGTGGATGAAAGTAAGGAACGAGAGCGACGCGTGGAGGAGAAAATAAAAGAAATACCGAGCGTAAAGTGCGCGACGCGTGTGGTCGGATCCGCGTTTGATGGATCGTCCCTCGGCCGCGATCGGACTCGGGTCTTGCCACTCCACCTCGGAGTGGAACAAGTCGATCATAAAAGATCGATCGCTCGGCCCTCGTTTCCTCGCGCGTTTTTCCCCGAGAGCTTTAACAGCCTCTGCGCGGCCACCGGAGAAAGACGTTGGGCCGGGAGGAAATTCCCTCGAGGAGGCGACGAGTGCTCAGAATCGGGAGCAACTCCCAAAATCGGAACTCCTGCTTAGAATCAGGCCTGATAAATATTACTAATGAGAAGGGGGTGGAATGACGTGACGAGCTTGTAACAATGGACAGTTTCTTGCTCCTCGTCATCTTCTCCTCGTATGACTTGCCCTCTCATGCAAAAAAGAGATTTAACATGCTCCCTCGAGTGTCGAACGAAAAAAGGGGAGAGGAAGCTCTGAATGGACCACAAATTGGACGTGAAGAAGTGGTGCAAAAACGCAAGGACTTTCGGTACTTGCGGGAGTCCGGAGCAGTGCAAGTCTTTTGTGGGAGATGAGACCAGGATGTCGAGTATTGGAGGGAATTACCCCAAATCACGAGCGGGACGCCGAGTGTGCAGATGAGCGCGGTCGTAAAAATTGATAATTCAGCGGACGGGGGTACGAAGGAGCGCACCGAGGATAACGAGGAGAACGAGAGGAAAAGCAGGGAAAAAGGAGCAGCAGGACGGAGACGGGACGAGGCTAAGGAGAAAAAGAGGAGGAGGAGGAGGAAGAAGAAGAAGAAGAAGAAGAAGAAGAAGAGGTAAAAGAAGAAGTTGTCATAAGAAGAAGGAGCCGTCTCCTCGTAAAAGGTGGTAAAACTCGTAGGGCGTTAATGAAGATAGTGCGGCTCGCTCTCGCTCTCGGTCTCGGTCTCTCTCTCTCTCGGATAGTGGAGACATCGACGGCTGCACAAGTGTTTCCTCTTTCCTCTTCTCCGTTGCTCCTGGTTCTCCTCGGACGGGACGCCGAGCGCAATCCTCCGCTGCACCTGGCGGTAAGTTTTTCGATACACCTCTATGCATGCCGGTATATTTCTTCCTCGGACGACCGGGGATGCGGTGAACATTTGCGTGCTCCTCTTCGAGCCTATTTATACGTGTGCATTTGAGACACGAACCGAGAGAGAAAGAGGAGATTTGTTTTGTTCGAGGGTACAACGATGCAAAGAGAGAGAAGGTCCTCCTTTTTTGCTTTCGAGCTATTGATACTGGTTTAACGAGTACAGATGTAAATAAATTCGAATTTTCTTTTTTTTCCATTCTTTTAACTCGTAGACTCGGGTGTATGAATACGTTTGCTTTGATTAAAATGGACTCTACGTTATTCGATGTACCTCTTCCGATTTTGTATGGATGCTGGTGCACTTTTATAAGACCTTCTCTCAGATAACCATCTCTATAGAATGCAAATTATATATTTTTAGCATAAAAATAAAACTTAATTTTAAAATACTCGACTATTATTGGTTGCGATGTCTAACATTAAAACAAAAATTTAATTCAATTTTTTTTTTTCAATAACAATTTTTCTGGAGATAAAGATTCATGGGTCGTTATCTTGTGAATAGCTTCATCATTTATATAATACACATAACTTATCAATTTTTTTCTCTCTCGAAAAAAACAAATATACATTCACTTGTACATAAACAGAATTTAATTTTATATTCACAAGAGTATCGATATTGCGCTACAACCTTATGTTTGTCAGTGAATTGATAATATTTTTCAAAGTCATTAAGAGACTTTATTTTATTAAAACGCGACTTTCTTATATTATAATTGATCTAAAGTAGTAATGGATTTTGTGAGGGTACTGTGACTGCGACTCTGACTGTGACTTCTTGTCTATCTATTAAATATTAGATATGATCAAAAAATTTAAATTACCATCACCATATTGACTGACATTCTTCTATCATCTTATTCAGCATTGAATTCATCGGCACGAACGCACCTTCCTTCATTTCACATTCATAAATATCACCTGTCATTCACATTTTATTTTACTTTTTTTAAAGATAAATTAATATGTTTGAAATACTTAAAAAGTTTTGGTATCTGAATAAAATTTAAAATATTAGTATGCTAGCTTTTTGTGGTACGGAACGAATTGACCGTTCTAAAGGCCAAACATCGTAAAATAAAAATAAAACTAAAATTGCTCTTTTTTACATATTAATAATCAATTTCAGCTAAAAAATGATGTACAAAAAAAAAAGAATTGATCAAATGAATGTTAATTTTGGAAACAATTGATTATTACAATTTTAGCGATGGCATTGCAATCGAGTACAGAATCACGTCGTCCAGTGTTCAGTCGTAAGTTTCCCTGAAAAAATTATTTAAAGTACCTCTAAAAAAGAGAATGAATGAGAAAAGTTGCTCGCGCCATCTGATTTTTAGGAGAAAAGCTTGTCTCCGCCGCTCCGCTGGTCAAATAAAGAAAAACGCCTACCTGCACAGAGGACACGGAGTGAAAATTTATTCACGTATAAGACTTCATTTGATTTTAAATTGAAGGGAAAACTCGCTGGTAAACACGGGGGGGAGCGAGGGAGGAGCGAGGGAGAAGCGAGGGAGAAGCGAGGCAGGGGTGGGAAGGGGGGCGAGGACGCGGAGGAGGAGGAGGAGGAGGGTACGCGTAGTTGTAATGCGAACTAGATGAGTGGTCCAGCACGGCTGCAGCGGAGGACAAATAATGAAACCTCTCGGGAGGATGGGAGGAATGATGCTGCACGCCCACGCGTGACCGCGTGCGCACGCGTCTGGTCAACAGTACAAAATTCCCGCACGCCCACGCGCGCATAATACACCTTTAGGACCTGTCGCGATCATTTTAGCGCGATACAATGATTCCTCCGGACGTGATTGCGATAAATCTGCGCCCGAGAGGAGCGAGATTTTGAACTTGAAACCCGCGAAACTCAATCGCCGCGTTTCTCCCATTCGTTACTCAAGTGTAAACGCCATGAAAATTGATTTCAAGTAGTCGTAAATACTTTGGCCTCGCTTTATTTTATATCTGATAACTACATTGTTATTTATATGCACACTTTCTTACAAAAGTCTGTGTAATTCTCCGGAGAAATACACAGACTTTTGCAGTGTTACTTTTATTATCTCAATCTTGATGCTTAAAAAGTTGACGCTTTGGGGGAAATGAAAATACATTGTTTATTAATTTGCATGCGGTATTTAAAACATATAGAAACAAATAATTTTATTCCGCTAAATGACGGAGACTCCAAGCTTATTTAAATATTACAAAACATTCTCTTTTAGCAAATGTAAAAATATTTATCATAAAAAAAAAAGATCTTCAGAAGTACTTGACATTAATAATGTGAGATTTGACTTAGCGTAAAATAACAGTGAATGTAGGAACTGACGAGAAAAACTAAGCTTCTAAAGATTGCTTAAACATTATTTCGTAAGAATTCATACGCTTTATTATTTATATATAATTTTTAATTTTAATTTTCGCAAGCCATTATTAGTTTAATGTTTGCCATTATAAAAATAAATTTTAATTGGCAAGAAATAATAAAAATAGTTGCTCACGTTTTTTTAAGAATATAAAATTTCAATCATAAATAATTGAAATGGTAAAGAATGTTCGTCATCCTACAGCTCCCAACGCAATGTAATAAAATTAATATTTATTGTTTTAAAACAATGATGATATAAATCTTTGACATTTTTTTCAGTTCCGTTTTAAAATTGTTGAAACTTGAACTTTTAGAAGAAAAATGAAAATAGCAATGCACAAAAATATTGCAACTTCCAAGGAAAATTATTTAACATTGTAATTCGCATCAGGTAAGAGGACAGCCAGCTCCAAGATTCTTAACCGCTGTTTAATTTAAACAAATTAATTTGATAAGCAAGGGTATAGATAATGTAGTCAACAACTTTCACGCTTATACAAACACGTAATGATATTTATAATTCATCTTGAGCCAGGGAAAATAAATTCTCTAAAATGGGGTACATGCAAATTATAAAATACTTTCTTTATAAAGATCCATTTCTGTGGGTAGTTGGATGGAAATGCGACGCCCCGAGCCCTCCGTATCTGCATCTTCTGTACAAAATTTCGTAAAAATAATTATCAGGCAAAAAGAAGAGGAGAATGGAAAACGGAGGCTCGCAAAACTTCGGCACGCATGCGTACTACATCACATTATTTTCGTGACCGCGGCTGCGACGTCAGTGTAATCACGCAAATTCATTATGACACGCACGTTTCACGTATTCGTAGTAATATCCACATGAAGTACAAATTCCTCGTTTTCACGCTTTCATCTTATTAACTCTCTTTATTGGCCATCGTTTTTAACTTCCTTTTCGTGCAACATTTTCTCGGACTGCTAACTCATCTCCTTATTCACGTTTTTGAAAACGTGTGTTTTTCAGAATTCGTGTGATGTTGAAAAATTTGCATAATTTGATATGAAATTATAGTAAGTAATACGATAAAAAATACATAATTGTACGTAATACAATAATAATTAACACTAACAATTACATTAAATTAAGCTTAAAACACTATTAAATTCGTAATGTCCCCACGAGTTTTTCCAGCCGAAGAAGAAATGAATAAATTTGTCAATGCGCACGATAAATTTAACGGCAAATAAATATTAAAATCAAGCGAATGAACAGACTTGTTTCGAATTTATGCATTAATTATTCATTAAACATTCATTGCGCATTACGCGAGCGTAAGTATTATAAAATTTATATTTCGAGTACAATTCAAGCGATTCCCTAGTACGCGAAATATAAACCCACCGTTAACTCTCCACTAAGAGAGTGCAATATTTTGGACATAAACATTTAATATAAGTTAAAATAATCAGTAATGTGATCAGCATGTTTTTGAACAAAGTAGATTACTTTCTACCGAAAAATACCTCAGTACAATACAAAGCAGTCGTTAAAAATAATCTCCCGAGTTAATCTTTAACAAATCAAATCATTAAATCAACGGTTATATTCAGCTGAAGGGCCCCGCTGAGTCCAAACGGTACAGCCTCGCTGCCAAAGGCACCAAAAAGCGAATATCAAAAAAGGTGGACAGCAGCTGGGGAACGCGACACGTAGGGATGTCGTCCTGTCCGAGTTGAAGGTTCACGTGGTACGTGCACCGGAGGATCGGAATTCCGTGGCTGACTTTCCTCCTCGAGTATTTACGTATGCCGCTCGCAGATTCGCGGGGAGGAAAAATCGCGAGCGGCTGAGGGAAGTAATTTCGCGAATATTCGCAGTTCTGCGGGTAATTTGCGCGAAAAAAACGGACGGACACGTGCGTCGTTCCCTGGGGTTAAGCCACTAGCCCTTTGCTCGCTCGCTTGATTTTAGTTTAATTGAAAATTGTTGAGGCCAAAAGTGAAAGATCCGAGCTGGAGTAATTGCAGCGTTTTCGACTCGAGATCACGTGGATTTTTTTTTTCTCCCTTTTGGAAAAGTTTTCATTTTTTAATCTTTCGCTACATCCCAAGAATGATTAATATGATCCGCAAATTCGCACCTTCTTACAATGAAGAAATATTAATTCGGTGTTGTTTTAACGTAATTGCCAAAAAATAATTTGTCCAAATATTTTGAATGCGTCTCTTTGCGAATATTTCGGAATGAGTTTTTTTATAAATTGCAAGACTCGCACATTTCTAATTGTATTTGTTGACTGAACTCTTTTAGAACTTTTAAAACAATAAAAATTTATATAATTATTCGATAATGTAACAGTTGTGGTGAGTTTTTATCATGTGTAATGGAAGCAACAATATAAATCTAAAGCATATCTTTGATTTTAATCGATATATTTTTAATTTCAATTTCTGGTGGATAATAATTAATAAATATTAGTTTAATTAATTAATATTTTAAAGGTATTATAAATTTTATTTCTACACTTAAATTTATTACAAAATTATGCATTAAAAATACAATTTATAAAAAGGATAAAATTACTTGTTAAAAATAAACTGAGCTTTAATTAATTATTTTCATTGGAAATTTCTTTTTTTATTTATTTATTTATTTATTTATTTTATAATTTATATTACATCAAGCTACTTGAATTACACTTGCGCAAATACAGAGAGCTTACGAAATAAAAAATATCTACAGACTATTAATATAGTATGGTTGGATTATCCAAGTAAATTTGATGAATTAGACTTCATTCCGATGGATTATAAAATGAAAATAGAAATAATAATAAATAATTACCCGATTTTGACAACTTGCCTCACGAGAGATTTAGACTTTAAAAATCCCAATGTATTGTATGTGATAATAACATGGCTGTTCACATTTGATCAATAAATACGATTAATTATATAAAAATTTTTTTCAGCTAACAAATCGCAATATAAAAAATACTTGGTTTTGAATACATTAAAAATAAAATCAAGCAGTCAATTAACAACAAGTAGATAAATTTACAGAACAGAAAGGTTTTTAATACATATCGAAAACTAAATACTCAGTTTGCTGCTTTGCACGGGATCGATCTTGCATAAACAAAAGCTTCATTGTTAAAATATTCGTAGCACGTGCAAATTTTACGACTAGATTTAAAAGAACTTTTTATTATGAAAAGGATTTTTTCCACGCAACATATGTAGACAAGGAAAAACTAACGATAAAGTGTTTACGGATACATGCATTCCTTAACAATGCTAATAAATAATGCATCAAGACCGCTGAAAATTATTTATTAGTATCCGCGCATAGCTGTGATTTTCAAGAAGCAGTTGTAAATGCAAATTTACCGAGGGTGCTGTTACTCAAATGCGTGGGTTCTGATGCAATATCGTGGATATGGCAATCAGAAATATGAATTTGACGGCTTAAGCTCACGAGAGATTTAGAATTGAAAAATGCTAATCTTCCATCTATCAGTGAGATCTTTTTTCTTCCTTGCATTCAGATGGAAAAATAAGCAATTGTATTAACAAACTATCATGTGAGATAGTCTTATCTTGGACAATACATACAAACACACTCGGTTAAGGATAAGAGCTCATTTAAATTTAATGCAATTCCAAATATGAATACATAACTGCAAACGTATCATTTTACATCAGTACAAGACTTTTTATTAAATTCCTTTGTCGATATAAAGGCAGGACTATTCGCTTATTTGAATAAAAATCTCAACAGCGGTTATATTTGAGCAAAGAAATACCACGTGTAATAATATTGGGGTTGAAAATATTAATAATGAAGATAAAATCAGTTTGCGAAGGTGCTAATAATCACAATGGACTCGGTATTGCCAACAGTCATTACTTTTGAAAACTTTTTTTTTTTTTTTTTTTTTTTTTTTTTTTTCTCTTTTCTAAAACAGCAAAATTAATATTATAAATTGAAAATTTTGAAAAAATGAAATCGGAATTTTTTACGACTCTGTTCAGCCTTATTGTGGTTTAATTTTTTTAATAGATCAATGTAAATATAAATCATTGCACGAAACGCACAGCTCGGAATCACATTCATTTTTTAAATATGTATTACTTAAAAAGTTTATTATAAAGTACTGAATTATTCACCATTTAATAAAAAGCGAAGAATTTGAAATTCTACGAATGGCATAAAAGTTTATCTCCTATCTTTGGGAAACGTAATTTTTATTCTTCATGTATATTCAGTTATTTTTAGTCGATCCGACTCTCTAAAAGTAAAATGATTGACGGGTTCTCTTTTCCAAAGATTTATTAACCCGGCGCGCAGAATTCGTACGTTTACGGCAAGAAATTATGAAAGTTAATTGTGAAAAAGCTCTTGTCTGGTCTCACGATTGTAATATCCGAGTAATTCGGCAAAAGAAATGCATGCAGAAATGTGTGCAGAGGCATCACGAGAGATCTTCGAATTCCGTATTGATCAGCAGAGGTAGCAGCATCCAACAAAACTGATTGGAGATATTCCGAGGATAAGTGATTTCACCTACGTAATGCCAAGCGAATAGAAGGAATCCACCAAATCATAAAATTCCCGGATAATTGGATAGCAGATATTTTCAGAACTGATATATCGGTGGTGCAATTCATCGGCACTTGTGCCATTGACGCTTGTGTGGGTAACGATTTGGCGGGTGTGCGAGTCTGTTTATACGCTCATGATCGAGTATGACGTGCCGCTGAATGATCCCCGGGTTTTTTTCCTTTTTTTCGTTCGCGTAATTGGGTGATTCCAATAATTGATCCCGAGGCTCAGAATGAATTTGTTTCGGTACACAAGGAGTAAATATTTGCTATAAAAAATTATTGCCATGTGTGCGGATATTATTTAGCTGTAACATAATATATATTAACGGTACAGCCACGTAATGTCTACTTTTATATTGTTGCTCCGTTGTACTAATAACGAATATTGCACATAAAATAATCATTTTAATTTGACGTTGATATCCAGACAATTGATATTTCTTTAAGGAGTTGGTGCGTTATACCTATCGATCAAAATCATGGATTTAATATCTAAGACGGCGTACATTGTAATCATTCAATTTTAATAGTCAAGTGTTAAGTTCACAAATATTATAAAAATGAAAAGTATGAGAGGTATTTGGAGTCAGGTTGAGAAATTTACATACACTATGCTAATGTATTATACACGCTTCGATGATGCAATTATAAATAAAAATATCTAATTGTTGAGAAATTTTTAAGATTCTGGGCAAAATAAAAATTATGATGTAGATAAATTCAAAGCATTAAGATACCTTATTGATTCTGCTAATGCGAAATGAATATAGAAATGCTGTTTTAACGTTCTATTGTTAGCCAATTTTTTATTCGGTCTGCACATAAAACTTAATCAAAATCAGAAAATGATCAATGAATAGCAATTATTGTATCAAATATACACGTACCAAATATACGTTCATTTGCTCATTTTTGTTAAAATATAAATTTAATTCCGTGAAGCTTTAGAGTAAAGTGAATTGCTCCAAACTCATCCGCTGTACTCGAGTTTCCTATTTATCGAAAAGATAGACTGTAGCTTTTAACGACGTGAAATTTTCGGGATGGTAGTTACAAAAAATCACTCAGCATTTAATAAAGAGCACCCGATGGATTTTCTAATACTAGCGCAGTTCGAATCATCAACCGGTGCTGCTCGTCTTATCCCCAACTGTTCACACACACTTATAATTTTCTTCGTGTGATGGCTATCGGAGTGATCGATAAAAAGTAAATTAAACGTTAAAATAATACGCAATCCGATTAGTCGATCATGCTCCGGGAGGGAAAGAGGGTGAAAAATAAGCAGAGAGTATCAGGCGATCGAACCGTGGAGAAGACGCGGAGGATGAGGATGGAGAGGAGAAAAAATGTTTGTTGATTGCAAGGAGGGAGGGAGGGAGGGAGGGAGGAAAAAAGTCGAAAAGAGAAAGGGACGCGTGATAGTGTAAAAAGCTTTTACTACTGCTTATAGCGCAAAAGCTGGGATTCGAGCGAGAGAAGCGAGCCAAGTAACTCGGAAAGTAGCCGGCGACTATCAAGTGAACGCGCGTTATTGTGCTTCGTAATTGCTATAAATTGAAGGTCCCGCGCAAGTAGAGCCTAATGTTGGAGCCTTCGATCGGAATCTCGACCTTTTTATCCTCCGGTCGTTGCGTTAGGGTTCGCCCTGGAAAAATGTACCGGCCGATGATGATGACGGGACAATTTCGCCGGGGCCACTCTGGAATTCCGTGCAATTAATTTTTTCTTGTCATTTGATTATTGACTCCTCGTGCGCCGCCATGCGCGTTATTAATTAATATATTGATGTCGCTGGCATCGATCATTTTAGCCTCTATTCCATCTCCCTTTTCGTTGGAGTCATCCGCGATCGATCCTCGAGGCTGTCGATCCGCGGCATGCGAGATCCATTTGATCGATCTACCGAGGATGAAAATCCTCGGTGCACTTTTCCGCGTCGCCGTCACCTAGTCACTTCCCGGGGGAGGATTTGGAATTTCCGGGCTGCGGTTTTATTAGCTTTCTCTTGCGCCAAGCTCAATCCTCTGCGAATCCACGAACAATATCCAACAATTTTGCATTTGCGAAATAGCCGAGATTTATAGCGAGAATAAATTCATGCGTGAAAATAACGTTCCAAAGTGAAAGCTCTCTACCTTGGCCATTATCCTCGTAATCTGCATTAAAAAGAATTAGCTGGCTTAATGATCAATTTACGGGTGATTTGAGTTAGTCGTACAACTTCAATCCAGTGATTGGTCATTTATTTGTGCTTACACCTGTGATTTTTGCTCATTCATATTAAGTGACTAAGGGCAAAAGGTGCAATTGATAAACGTAATAGGATAAAAATAATATACTAATTTGATGTTATCTCTAACAGGATAAAAACCAATTCTGAATACCATTTTAACTTCACTTTAAACTATATTTGTTATTATAAGACCTATATAATTTTTTTTTTTTAAACTGGTATAGCTTGAAAGTAGTCCTATGCAATAGATATTTAAGTATTAGTAATGACAATATTGTTTATAAAATTAGTACAATTATGAGCCGTAGAGAAAAAAAAAAAACAGGATATTGATGTTTCGATTATTCAAACTTCAACACAGAACAATAAACATTGTTAGTAATTTATTTTAAAATATATTGATTTTAACATTAAGAAGCTCTTAAAATTATTTAATATATTCATATTATTATTTTAAAACAATACAGTTTCCTAATATTAAAATAGATCGAGATTGTAACTATTAACTGTATTTATTTACATATAGAAAATTTTATATAAGAAGAAATATTGATTATTGCTTCACAAAATATTTATTCCAAAAGAATAACTGCTTTGAAATAAAAATATGGAATAATTATTCAGAATAATGTTTAACAAAAGAAAAGTCTAAATTTTATAATTTTGCACAAAAAGTTAATGTCGTATTTTCAAAGTTTATTTAACTTTTTAATCTTGAACTAATTTATGATTTCATGGTTTATCGAGAAAGAAGACCGATGAATGAAATAAATCGAACTTTGTAAAATAATCCTAAGCATGAAAAAACGGATGGAAAAAACAAAGAAAATAAAGATATGATCGAAAAAGCTCCGTTAAGAAATCCGGATTTTATCTCTGATATTGATATAATTAAAAATGTATAACAGTTTTATATGGTTGAATGAATAAAAATACTGTTTTTTAAAGTCCCATGAAAAGGACATTGTAAAAATATGAAAAGCAATAATGTAAAAACATTGGAATCAATAAAGCAAACAAAATAAAATTTATTAGCCTAATTATATTCAAATTTTTTAGTTAGACCAACAACTTTTATAACTTACATAACGAATGGAATTGTGATTTTATCTAATAAAACTAATTACCAATAGGATAAAAGTCTATTTTTCTGCTAGGTAATATGAAAATGGTGTTTTTAAGGAAGAAAAATAATTCTTTGTTGAACATGAGGTATAATAATGATATATCGCAGCGGCTATTAATCATAAATGCTTTACTTAATCTTTTTATTGTATCAACAACATGCTCTCAACATTGACAATTTTTGCACGATATTAATTACCTATCAGTTTGTAATAAATTCCAATATCACCGTTTCAATAGGCCTTCGCACAAACGAAACGCAATCTCAAAACCAAATCTTAAAAGGCTCGGCGCGGCGCGCGTCAAACGAACTTATAGACTTATTGCTTACCGATCCAATGAGCCCCGCGCTAATAAAGCTATACGCCCATACAAAAACCCCATTTTTTCGGGTGACGCACGGAAAAAATGGAAAACTTTTCAACGGTCACGAGATCGTCAGAGCCGAGTTATTAATATTCAACTTAGATAAGATTCGACACTACGATAGATCGAGATACACACGTTCAGTTGATCTCCATGTCGATCTCTAACTTTGCCAACGAAAAAAAAACAATAGTCTCAAAATGGACTAATGAAGTTGTGGTAAAAAATATTGATTTTTATTTTTTACTTTACTCGTGGTGAGTGAACAAGGAGTGTAACATAGAAAATGTAACATGAAGTTAAAAAATTACAATGAATTCTTTCATGTTCTGTTTTATCTTACTTCTAATGCTCAACTCGATTATTTCTACTAATGTACTTTGTTTATGCAATGTACGAGGCAGTAAAATCCGGTAAATATAAAAAAAAGTAAATTTAATTTGCAGTGAACGTTTAATTCATTACTGTTTGATAAATGGAAAAATATTTTTCTTTCTGAAGACTTGAGCATAAGTATTTCGTATTACACCAACTATTTTAATCCATAAAACTTGAATGTAATACATTGATTTATGCAAAGGAAGTGTTAAATACATACGATTGTTTATTGATTTTTGGTAAAAAATTCATATTCACATTGACTACTGTAAATTTTTTTTTAAAATAACTTATTAATGCTAATAAATAATATTAATTGACCGGATATTTTTAAATTTTTTGTTTATCTAAAATAACTTTAAATTTTTATTAGTTAGAAAATCCTGAAAATAAAAATAAAAATAAAAGTATTATACTAATTATATCTGTATGTATGCACTTCATAAAGTTTAATTATTTCTTAATGAGATGATAACGATTAATACCTTACAAAACTTTGTATAAAAATAATTTTTTTAGGATTTCTTTAGTGTTCTTGAGTACAATTAGAGGATTGGTCATTAAAATAACTCGGAATAAAATGTAATAAAATTCATCATGTATTGAAGGATAAAATATTGATCACGAAGCAGATGCAATGAATAAAAGCAAGTCCTAAAAACTAATTGGAAGCTCGGTAATGAGTAATGTAAAAACCTCAAATAAATTGATCAATTAAAATTTTGAGTAAAATATTAGTAGTATTTCGTTGAAATTTAGCTCTCATCATCGGGAGGAATAAGTTTCCTTGAGATAAATTCGATTGGCCGGGAGAAATAATTGAAATAACTAAATGCTCGCTCGTAAATAACATCCGAGGGGAATAAACCAGTGGTCAGGTTGAGGATTCATAGTTTCAAAGTTTTTCAATTATTAAGCTTCCGATTTGCTGCGAAATACTCCATATCTATATAAACGCAATCCGTTAGGAGGAGTGAAGTAGTGGTGCAGCTGGCCGTTGGAGCGGTGGAATTCGAATTTAATTTGAAGAAAAACTGTTCCCGCTCTCGAGATCTCCCATGGACATGTGCCGGTTGTGGCTGGTGTCGGTTGTGGTACACCCGGGCACAACACCGACACAACACCGGCACAACACGGGCCTATGGCGTATTTATAACGAGCAGAGAAGCGATTATCGCCGTACGCGAGGATTTCGAAAATGGCGCGCGTCGAATACCGAACTGTTATTTATACTTTACGGTTGCCGATATAATTTATGGCTCTTGACCGAGGATCTTTTTCCAGATTTTTCTCTGTTTTTATAGGGAAGCGCGATAGGATAGCGCGCGAAGGTGGAAATAGTAATTGAAAATTCGATACTCTCAAATAGATCCCAAGTCTACGTACGCAGTTTTTTATCTCCTGATAATTGGCTTGATGCACATTTTAGAAAGTTTTTCCCTGCGAAAATTTGCTCTTCGATTACTTTGTCTTTTTTTATTTTCTCGTTCGAAAATATTTTTTTTACACAGACAGAGACAGAGAGAGATGACTATTATCTCAGTCGAGTCGAGCAGCAAAAACAAAGTAAATTAAGTATATTAATTATTTCGGAGATAATGGGGATGCATTTTAGATATAATTATTGACTATGAAGCAAAATTTAGTTTAATACAAGTTTCTTGTAATTAATTTTACGGTTAGCTCTTTTAAATTGGATTAATCGGGTCTTTCTTTAACTTTTCTTGTACAATTTTGAAATTTTTTCCATTGTGCAATACATAGTCTTGTGTCCAGGAATTAAAATAATTACTGTTTAAATTTTTTAGCCTTGTCATACGAATTGTTACAGAAAATACTCCTCTTAAATGTTTTTTTTTACTGGGGTGGGGGAGGGGGATTGATTGCATCCACTGCCTTACACACTCTGTCCGATTCTTGTAATATTTATCTTGAACAATTCATACCAGTAATTTAATTTTCTTAATTGATATCGATGTTCGTTCCTATTAGTTTGTTCCTATAGTTTCATACCCTTATTATTTCGAGAGCAATTTTCAAGATTGAAGTATACATACTGAGCTTAGAGATTGTACCTTGGGTTAATATTAGTTTCAAATTAACTGAAAAAAAAAAAAAAAGAAGAAAAATTAAAAATCTCGAGAGTATTACCATTTACCGCGGATTCCGTCTAATGCACAATAATTTTAGAAAATTTTTATTGAAAACGCCATTACAGAACTCTTTGGGCTCTTAAGCTGGAAAGAATTAAACCATAATGTTAATAAGACTTCGAGTCCAAATATAGCATTTATGATGAGATCTGAAAAAATTAAGACTGTGGCTTCAAATCGTAATGGAAGATTTTAATTTATTAACGATAAATCCAATCATCCGAACGACATTTAATAAGTAAACATCTTACTCGGGCATAAATAATTCCAGTTTTCATAATTGCAGGTTCTCCATTAAGGCAACCTGTGAAATAAGGCTGAAAAACTGTGAAAAATGAAAAGGACATTTGAAAAATCGAGAGCCGGAGGTTGCCGGGGAATCTAAAAAGACATTAAACTCGTGAAATTATGGCAGCTGTAGACATTGGAAGTAAGCCCGGCAAATATATTCGCATATTCTCCGTGGGTACGCGAATAATCTCTCTAAAAGAGTGAAATAAAAATCGGAGCTCAATCGGGAGATAAAGAATAAAGAAAGAAAGAAAGAGCCGGAGGAACCGCCGCCTCCGCATTAGTCAAATTCCTTCAACCCTTCCAGTCTCTCGTCGAGCCTCTGGCCTCGCCTTTTTTCTTTTTCCCCGGAGCCGCGTCTCGCTCTCCTCCAGCTTCTCGTGTCCTTTTCGGTCGACCCTCTATCTTTTATACTTAGCTCCGGGCCCGCGTGTCCTGATGAAAACGAGTTTCGCGCTCGCGCCAGCCGCCGGCTCTAAAAAAGAAGGAGCGCATCCTTCGGTGATCACATAATCGTGCATTCACCTCTCCTCCGGCCGCTCCTCTCTCTCTCTCTCTCCCCCTCGTCTTCCTGCTTCCCGGCATCTTCCTCCTCCTCCCCCCCCTCGCGCAAGCGGTCATTCTTACACGGCGGTGGCTGTGGCTGAGGCGCTGCTCCTTCTTCCCTCTCCCTCCCCCCAACCCCTTTTTTCCCTCTTCCTGCGGTGGGCTCGCTCGCGCCTTCCTTCCTTTTTATTTCAGTGGGCCAAGGGTGGCGGTGGGGATGATTCTCGATTCTCCTCAGCGTCGTATGCGGTCAGACGAGCCGCCGAAAATACTTTTATACCTCGGTTTATACCTCGGTTTCGGGTCTTGCCTTCCTTCTTTTCCTTCGTGCCTTTCTTCCTTCGCCTCTGCCCAGCACTTTTTTCGCCGGGTTGGTGCGGTTTTACGAGAACGCGGTGCAGGTATTGCCGGCTCCGGAGGTGTGTATGCGTGTTTGGGTGGGTGCGAACTTTTGCAGCCTCCCAGGAATACTCTCGATTTTACGAGAGTAAGTCCCGACTCGGTGTTGCGCACCGAGACTCTCTCTCTCTCTCTCTCTCTCTCACTCTTCAGAAAAACTCGGAACACTGTACGCCAGCTTTTATTTAATGCACTAGTCTCCGGCCAATGATTTGCATACGAGATAAAATCTAAACAGCATCTTTACCGCGTGTCCGTGTAAAAGTTGAGGAAATATTATTTTTATCGGGGCTTGTAATGCGGCGAGAAGAGGGATTTCCTCGACAGTCGATAGCCAACTTTTCCATTTCCCTCGCGGGAGCGAAATTCCTCGAGCGCACCCTTTCGATAATTGCGCGCTCTCTCTCTCTCTCTCTCCCCCCTTACTCCCCCTCCCCTCCCCCCCACCCCCTCTCTCTCTCTCTCGATCGTCTCTCGAGTCGCGGTTCCCCCGTCCGTTATGTGCGGCGTGTGTTCGGATACGAGCGCTCGTATTTCACTCCAACCCGGAGTGAGCGCGCGCGACAAAGGTACGCGCGCGGCTTGTACCCGGAGCGGACACGCGCTGATCGAGCGAATACAATTTATCATTCGAAAATTGAGACCTTAACATACGTTTAAAGACTGAGCGAGCACGCCCGCGACGTTATGAGCGGAAAATCCATCTCGCGCAATCGTACCAATCACGCCGAGGCTTTCCCTGTAAATTTAATCGTGCGTACCTCCCTCTCCCCCCACCCCGTCGCCCTCCATAACGCGAAAAATCCGCGGTCTCCGGAATATTTCTGAGGGCTACAACGACGTTCACCGGATTGTTTCCTGGAGAGCTGATGTACTTGTTTGAGAATTGCACGACGACATGACAGGGGATTTTTTCGGTCCGTTTTCTGGCCCAATGGAGATGTAGTTTTGCAAACGGGCTCCAGCGCTTTTCTTTCTGGGGAATATGCAGCATTTTTCCTCGAGGAAATGATTTATGCACCGGCTCGGAGTTATGTGTTACAATACCTAACAGCGTCAAGGAATGTAAAAATTTTAATGCACTTATTGACAACGTATTTTAGTATTTATATAAGGCTCAAGAGATAAAAATAGTATCGGCGAAACGGTACCATTTATATTGAAGAGCGAAACCACGTCATTAATATCTATCTTTATCTCGCTTTGGCAGATTCTCTCGATCCAGCGGATAAGTTTGCGACGAATCATACTCCTCTTATTACTCATTTCGCGTATACCTGAGTCATAAATGAATTTAGATACTTTGTATGTGAGATAAAGAAACGGAAGCTCTTCGCGTTTTACCAATATCGCGTATAAAAATTTATGTTTCCTGTTACCGGAGGAGCAATAAGGAATCCCGCGTGTTCCGGTCAGTCAATTACTTTACAAAATAGCCCCTGCAATAAAACGAATAGACAAAGAGGGAAAAAGTTTTTCATCGGGCCCCGCTCGGGGCTTCGTCTTGTTTATCCAGCGGAATTCTTATTTAAAAGATCCGCGAGAATAGAGTAGCGCAAAAAGGGGTCAGGCTTGATCGATCCGATCGAATCAGATCCTGCGGCTTCCCAAACATCCCAGTCATCCACTGGAAAAAAGCCACCTAATCAAGAAGCGAAAATAGCGCTCCTGCGCTAATCTCCTTCAAATTCTAAAAATCCCAAGCAGTCGCGTCGGCATTTGCATGTTCGCAGTCCATCGCCTCGTAAAAGGAACATAAAAGCCTGGAAAAAGGAGGAGGAGGTGGAGGAAGGACGTCTCTCCCGTCTCTCTCGCTCTCGTTCGGGATGGCCTACATGGGGAGCAGTAGGTACGGCCGGGTCCGGGCGGCCGAGGTGTCGCCGCGCATTCCCTTGACAATTTAGCCGCGCTCGATCCTCTTTTAACGACGAGAGCGAGGAGCGCGGGTAATTAGCGACGCACCTCTGCTCCTCGCCGAGGATATAATGAAGCCATTTTCCACGAGACGGAGAGAGATGGACGGAGGAGCTTGCGAAATGGCTGCGGAAGCGTCCTGCGTCACGCGGGTCAACGAGCCATCCCCATATACGGTGTGGACGCTCCTGCGATGCACCGTGTGGGCCTCTGTATGGGTGAGTGCGTGTGTGCGTGTGTGCGCTCGCAAGGACTCGTACCTACGGGATTCATTGGAAGGAGCGTGGACGTAACTGCCACGCTTTGCAGTTTCGCCTTCTCTCTCTCTCTCTCTCTCCCCCCTTGTTTTATTGCACCTTCTTTGAGAGTGTGCGAACATTTCACAGAGAAAGAGAAAGAGAGAGAGAGAGAGAGAGAGAGAAGCTGTACGTGAAATGGTTTTCGTGCTCAATGTACCTAAGGAAATCAAAGGAATCATCGCGTGGTGTTTACGAGTCGACGCCGTTTTACTTCTCGGTCCTTCTCTCTCCTTTCGGAATACTCGGGAATTTATTCCGCCGTTTTTAAAACACGGGACTTTTGGTTTTATTTCAAGACTCTTTCGCCGGACTGTCCTCGTATACAGTGTTTCGTGGTTATTATTTCTATTTATCCTCAGGGAGAAACGAAATTTTTATTATATTCATCGTGATTGTTAAGTCCCAAATAGTAGCAGTGAATTAACAAAGAACGCTGAAATTACAAGACTTTTTTGGAATCTGAGCAAGTAAGTAATTAGCTCATTGTTGCGTGACAATTCATTTTACTTGGTGACTGACCAAAAATAATGGCCAACAAAGAGTATCCTTGTCGCTCGATCGTACAATTAAGCTTACATTTGAAACATTCGCTTTCATTGCAGTCGTTGATTCTAAAAGTATACGCTTATAAATAAACATCCGCGAGGGTAATCAGCTATTTTAATTGAATAATTAAAATTGAATAATTAAAATAATTTATTAGATATACCAGATAAATTATAATAAGAGATTTAGAGAAATCGATTAATCATGCTTTTAATGCAAATGAGCCAATATACTATAGATAACATCGAATCCACATCCTTGTTTTGTCTTCTTACGAGAAGCATGGAGTATAGGAAGCAACAGGAGGAAAGAAGTAGTTACAGACAAATTGATTGAAAAAGATTTCATTTAATGCCAACAAGTATATTTCCTCTACAGATATGAGATTTGACAAATCTTCTTTCTCATTCTTCAATCTACTGAGATTAACGAGTCCACAAAACAAGATAAACACTAAAATATGTTGATATAGAAAAATCGATAGGACAAGTTTATATTATAAATTAGTAGATAAACTACACATGAGGTTCATTAAATTTTGTATCACATTCCACTTGGCGTAAATTGATAAATACTCCAAATGCTGAATATTAAATGATTTATTTTTTTCAGAAAGAGTAAATAAATAAAAATTAAAGTGTAATATAGCAATTTCCGATATCTTTGTATTCTAAATCTTCTATCAAATTAAAATAGTAGATAAAACTCTAGCACATTCTACTAAAAAAGTGGTGAAAATATAAAAAATAATGAAACTGTTAACTTCTAATTTATTATATTTTACTGCTCCAAAAATTATAACTCGATGGTTTTTGATTTTGTTAATTTTATTTGATGGTTTTTTTATTGTCTCATTTCTTGTCTTATCTCTTCTATGTATTGCTCTTTGTGTACAGAAGTACGTGTGTTTTGGTTATAACAGTAACCAATGTTGGTAGGATGCTGCAGTGGCGTAAAGTCGCGACGATCTAGCAGCGACATTATTGTTTCGATTCAAATGGCAATCTGACGCAAATAAAGATTCGATCTAATAGCTCCGATAGATCTATAAATCCCAATCATTCCTAGGGATCCTTTTACGCGTGTCTGCTATTTCTATGGAATTACTTTTTTTGTCGTCTCCACCAATATCTTCACGTCGATTCGTTATTGTCTGATACTATTTTTATCGCCTTTTTAACCACATTTTTTTGCCAATTAAATAAATTACAATAAAGTCTTGCAAATTCACGATTGCATTCTTTTCAGATTTAAGATCAATATCTCATTGAATTTTTACTTGCGAAGAGTGGGTGTGCTAAATTAAACATTGGTATTAACTTTTTTAATACAAAGTTGCTTTCCGCATGTAAAAATGTTATGGAACACTGATTTAAAAGGGTGAGAAGTTGGTTCACAACAGTTCTTTCACAATGATTCGCAACAACTGTTTTCATTTGGTTTCACTTTTTATTTCATACTTTCCCAGGCTGAAACTCCCCACAATGTTTTTCTTTATCTTTCATTGCAACATTCCGAGCTCCTCTTTTCTCTGTCTTGCTCCTTCGTGTGATAAAAGCTGCGACTGCATGCAGTTGGCGTGCAGAACTCGATGAAGATGTCGCATATACGTATACATTGTACCGCTTAAATATATAGACCACCTTCTCTCGTTCCTCTCTCTCTCTCCTCTCCTCTCTCTCTCTCTCTCTCTCTCCTCTCTCTCTCTTTCTCTCACACACCTCCGTTTCTCTTTTTGCTGCTTTCGTTACACGCTACTTGGCCCGAGATCCTGTGCACATGATTTTTATGACTTCAGTTCGGAATAACCGAGTGAGCAAGGAATACACGAGTAAAGAAGAGTGAAAGAAAAACACCTTTTTTCCTTTCTCTCTATTCCTGTTATTTTTTTTTTTTTTTTTTTTTTTTTTTTGCCTCGGCGCACCCTCTCGTATGCGCCGACTTTATGTCCGATGGGCGGTAACGAGAAGGAGGATAAGAGAAAATTCATATCGCTGTTTTCGAACCGAAAGCGCTTTTCAGGCCGAATACGCAAGTGCGCGGTCGAGTTGCCAATAAGATGGGCACGATAATCAGGAATGCGAAAAGAAGGCGAAAACAATTGTAGCTTAAAAATCATTCGAGTTTATTTGCTTAATTTATTGGCGCCACTTAAGCCGGCGATTTATTAAACATGTGTACATCTTATTCGACGAGCCGAGTTTCCGTCAACTTTTTATGCGCCTCACGCAAGGCGATATTATCATTCACACTATCAATGAAGACATTTGTTTTTTAATTGGCAAGTTTTATTGCCACTTACCTCTGCTTATCACGTAGCGCGCGCTCGAGCTTCTCCTTTTATTCCCAATAAAACCCGAAGCTCACCCGGAGATAAAAAGCGCACCACCTCTTTGTGGAGGCTGGCCTAGGAAGTTGCAAATGCTACGATAAATTTGTATTGGGAGAAGAATTTGCTAAACGCCAGGGGGAGATGATGGGAAGCGAGAGAAAGGAAAAGAGGCTCTCCTCTGCTCCTTGCGAGGAATAAAAACAAGCGTATGATGGACGATAGAAGGAGCCGAGGATTGTTGCAAAAACGTAACACGATGTTACTTATGTTGCTCGTAGGCGCACGAGTCCGGGTTCTGGTCCAGAGATGCGATGAGCTCTTGCCCCTTTACTGATGTATTTCCTTTTAAACAAGCGTGACTACGTTCGTAGGAATGTCCATTCATCAAATTAATCTTTCCGCTTCTTTTCTTCTCGTCATTTCTGCAGTTTTTGCCAACAATCAAGGACGTTGATGCCACACACGTAAAATTAACTATTATTTCATAATTTATTCCCCGCGGATGAATTATGGAGCGGATCGTGCTAACACTAATTTTTAAACTTGACACATTTTTTGGCTTACTTACTGCACCTAAGTGTTATTGATTGAGGCCTTGGCAATTAGAACACTTGCAACTTCTACAACTGCCAACAATTACTCTTTTTATCCATGACTTCGTCTTTAAAACGAAGAATGAACAATTAGCTCTTGAATGTGAATCGATGGATAACCACTGGTATTTTTATTATTAAGCAATCGGACAATTTTTATATCTTATATTTTTACGTTCTAAAGGTGTTATTTATTTTTCAAAAATTTGTGAAAATCAAATTTTCTAGCTAAAGAAACATTTTATTTTATTTTATTGCTACTTAATTTGTACCATAACATTTTTTTTTTTTTTTTTTTTTTTTTAAACCATTTAAAGAGTTAAGAATATATCAAGATTATAAAATATTATTTCTAAATTTTTTAAATAACAATAAATTTTTATTACTTTACTTAATTTTTTATTTATTCAAAAACAATAACAATTCTATTTTTTGTTCAAGTATACCAATATTTGTGTAATATATACAACTAACATTATAATTGGATAAATATTCTTTTTTCTTTTTTCAAGTAAATAATACCTACGCAAAAACCAAAATAAAGATAATCTGAATCCGTATTATTGTAAGTGAAAAAAAAAAAAAAATGAAAGAAAAAAAATTCAAAGTTTTTCCAAATTTAAAACAACATTTTCGAACGCTGTAGTATGTGCAGTAAAATCGAAAAATTTTTTAAATTGCATGTAAATATGAACTTCAAACATAAGGCTCGATATGCCACTACAAAATATTAAAACTTTCAAAAAGAAAAAAAAAATTAAACTGGACGAACATAATTCTAACCAATGATTTATGTTGTACAAGAACTAAAAGATGAGAAATGAAAAATTTTAAGTGGAAAGACATAAAAAGTAAGGAAAGAAATGTAGAATCATGAAGTTTTTCAACAATTGTTGGTCGGAAAATAAAAAATTCTAAGCTTTCTAATTTAAATAGAATTCATGAAAAAGTATAATTCAAAACGCAAAAACGCTTAAATTTTTAGTTTGTAATAAAACTCAATTTTTAAATAAAAAAAATTATTCTGCTTCAAGCGTAGAGTTAATTTTTAAAAATATTAAAAAATTCATATAAAAAATTCATATAATTGTTAATTTACATTTGAAAAACTACGAAAAGCACGTATTTTCTGAAGGTAAAATTATGAATAAAATTTAGTGTTTAATAATTTTATTAAAAATTTAAAAATAAATGTTGATTTTGTAAGATTTATAATTTGTTGAAGCTTCCCGAGTAAAAAGTAAATTTTTTTGCCTGTTTCAACTGCAATGATAAAAGTATGTAGTATTCACATTAGACTTGTATAAGGAGGCTTCTATGTCTGTAAAATCTACTTTGTAGAAAATACGAGGGTTTTAAAAGGTGAGATTCATAATTTTTAAAAATCCGAGGTTAAGGCACTAATCTTCATTAACGAATCGACCTTGATCTCCAGCGTTTCGCGTTTCTATCCTCGAGAAATTATTGGAATCACAGGTACGAGCATTTGCACATCGTTTGGAGCGGAAAAACACGAGAGGTCAGGTCGTTGTCAGGAGATCGAGACACGCGATGGGGAACCACCGCACCTCACGCCATCCTCGAGGCTCGTCCTCGGGCACTCGAAACCTCGGTACTCTCTTGGTACTCGGGGATACAACGCCCGTGTCTCTCTCGGGGGAGATGTACTCAAATGTTCTTCCGCCCGGATGTGGACCGAGTCCTCGTCTTTATCTCCCTCGCACTCGTTCTTCATCTACGATACACGCGCTCGCTTTGTCGCTCGTTTATCATATCTACTGAATCTTCGTCGAGCGTTTCGCGAGCGAATATTTGCATGCGAGGAAGGAATCTTCCTTCGTGTCACTGCCCACCCGATCGATTCGTCCACCGAGTGAATAAAAAAGTGGCAAAAAGAGCCCACAAGAACAAAAACAAAAAAACAACCAAAGACAAAATGACGTGCGCCGCTCGTATGAAAGCCATATTATTGAGTTTATGGCTTCAATAAATGTAATTAGTGCCTTTTCTATACACGAAAGGAGGCGGGGTTACGATCCTTGTGTATGTATACACAAGCCAAAGTGAAATAAAAAATACGTGTAAAAATTGTTGGCATGCCCAGATGTGACTCGTATACACTGCTTTTGATTGCTTCCTTTTCACAGGTGCCACCGAAATAATAATAAATTATTGCGCATAATTTATATGATTTTACGAAAGCGGCTATCATATTTTTAACTGATTCAAAGAATCGTGTATTTCCACGAATTTTGCAATTTTTCGTTCAGTGTTCTCTGAAAATTCGTATACATAATTGGGGTTGGAAAGATCTAAAATGTCTTTTATACCAATTTAAATAAAATATTTTTTCATTCATTATGCACACCTTTAGAAACATTAAATTGTATTCATTGTTCCAATTCATTTGAATATATATTTACTTACACCTCGATAAATAATCTAAAAATTATTAAAAATAAGTATTGAAAATGTGTCTAGGCTTTCAGTTTAAAAATTTATATTTAATTAAGTGACAGCTTTAAAGATATCATCACAATTATAATATTCTCGAAGAGATTAAATTTAAAAATGCAGATTATTTTAACATTTTTCATTATAAGATTACGAAAGCTCATGAAACAGATTAAATGTTTATTCAAATACTAAATTAATTCTGCGTATGTATTAATGGACATATTAGTTGGCAGTTACGAACTTGCTTACTAGAATTAATAAACAGTCCTCGAAAGATTATAATAATTGATTCTCATACTTAATACAAACTGCTTTCAGCCACATTTTCAACATTTCTTGTAGCTTGATCAATTATAAGAATATTATTTTTAGTTGTATGAAATAATTCTAACGATAAAATCCGAGTATTCAGTTAAAGATATGTTAAATTTTTAAACATATACATTTAAATATATACTAAAGCACATTTCTCGGTAGTTAATGAATATCCTTGATTGCGATGCATCTTCTAACGTGGTGCAGATAGTTGTTTAACAATTTATTCATAGAAATTATTGAAAACTGCAAAATTCTAATATAAAAGTCGTAAGATAAGCGGACCGCAGCATCCTTATATGAAACTTTTAAGTACAAGTGCACGAGGTAAAATTAAAATGTTAATCAGGTGCAATTACAAAAGCCAGAAAGAGCGAGGAAGGGCGAATGCAGGGAGAGCGAGAGAGAGGTGTTTCGAGTTTATACACCAATAAAGAGAACCAATGACGACGTGACCAATTATATGGCATTTTGAAATTACGCAGGCCACGAAGGGTCCGCTCGCGTTTAGATCGAGGTTGAGCCGGAGCGAGTGCCTCGATGCGGGTCGTGTTGTCGTTAGCGGGAGCAGCTATCCTCGTCCTCGTCCTCATCCTCGTCCTCATCCTCGTCTTCATCCTCATCCTCATCCTCATCCTCATCCTCATTCACTTCCTCGCCGACGTCGTGTCCTCGTGGAAAATCGCTGAATCCGCATGCGGGACGCGAGCCATGATATCGCGCGCCTCTCGTTAACGGCCCTTTTAACCGCTGCATTAATTGACTTTATTAATCAAATCAAGAGCCTCGGGAGATCCTGGGATCTGGATCTTTTCGCGCTTTCAGCCCCAAGACCTCTCCGGCACTTTTCCACCGGCTGTAGGATGTTGGAAAAATCGAGAAATCTTCTGAAACTTATTATGCCTGTTTATGTGCAGGGGCAGCGCTAACCTTAACTTTGCGAAACGGCCGAATTATGCTGATTTCCATTGCTCTTGCAGAATTACGTTTATACGTGAATTATCAATAAGGCTTGCCGGGTAATGTAAGCTAATGGAAACGACAGTAGATAAGATCAGGATTGGAGCAGACAAAATTAATCACAAAGATACAACAATAATTGCTCATCTGAATTCAAATGGCTGAAGTTTTTTTCAATACTTAATTATGCGATCGATAAATTTTGTTATTATCGAAATTCATTGAATTTACGGGATATAATGCTTAGCCATAGTGCAATTTATTGAGATATCACGAATTTATTCATTCACTTCATGACTTTCAGGCAAATTATTTATTTACAACATAATTAAACAGCCGATACGATTTATTTTTTAAATTATCGCTGAAAAGAGGATCGAATAATGTTGTAGCTTTCACAAAAAATAAATCTTAATTTTAATTTTTCGTTGAGACTATCTTAAAAAAAATTTTTAAACTTTATATAAAGATCCTGTTTCGCTTTGGAAATTTACGTACGAATTTTTTTCATCATATTATTACAAACGAACTAAGCACTGAATTGAAAAACTTAAACTGAAGAGAGGCGCTTCATTAGTGAGGAGAGTCTCATCGTTATTAAAATAAGAATCGGCTTCGATTAAAATAAAGAAATCAACAGGTATAAAAGTTTGCTTAAATTCCCCACTAAAGTAGAATCTCATTACGAGGAGTTTAGAGTGCGCGCTATCGTTTTATCTGGCGTATCGGCGCTTAAATCGTATTTATGAATCTCGCGGACGTCCTTGCAACCGTATTTCTTATTTCTTATTCCGGCGCGAACTCAATCCGCACTTGGGCTCTCGAAGCGGCGACTTGAGGCCTTTAAGCCTCTTAAAACGTACGAGATTTCAGCCATTTTTTAGCGTCATTCCTCGCGCGATTCTTGTGTCCGATGTAACTGTACACGGCGACGACGTTCGGATTATACTTCGCACTCCGCACTCCACACTTCGCACTCCAGTGCTCGGGTGTCTAGGGCCGAGTAATGTCCCCTATCCTCCTGGTGAAACGCTAAACCTCGGCATTTTTACGCAGAACTTTTCTCCATTTGCATTAAGATTGTAAAAATGATTAATCGAGGACGGATAACACCGAGTCATCTTTATACGAGTGCACGTTAAATAGTAATAATTATACTTTATTATAATAAAACTGATGATTCGATGTAATTTGTTGCGCTGAGAAGGTCAATTGCAACTGCCGAATACCAATAAATTCTTGCATTAGCTGTACTAAAACAATGTTTATACAATAATATTTAATACAATACTCTTTTAAACAATATTGAATATTTATTGAGTGATATTGGTATTGGTGTTTTTATACCTTTTATTAAATAAATACTGCATATCTTTAAGGATATTTTTACATTTACCCAATTATTATATTCTATTACAAATATAACATGTAAATATAATTAATATTTTTATTATAAGGGCACTTAAAAATTTAATTGCATATATTTGTTTTTTAATTTTCATTATGATCCTTTTATTTTTAATTTCCGCAACAAAGAAAGAAATGAAAGAAATTATTATAATAATTTCAAATTATTAAATTAAAAAACATGTTATATTTAACGACAACAATTACTTTTTTGTAAGTTACAATAATAATTATCAACGTAATTAAGGCTGCAATCAGTACAAGCTGCATGATAAATTAGTAATAATAATAATTTTTTGTAAGCTGTGCGCACTAAATTAAAATTATGAAACAAAGATTTGAAAATCAACAAATTATAAAATTAAAAGTCAACAGTAAGGAGTAATAATTTGAATACATTATACTTGTTTTCAATGTCGGTTTACTTGACCCAGGTAGAAGTTTCCAGGAAACTTTTGATGCAACAGTCGTGGTCGTTAGGTCGGCGAAATTTAAGTAAGGAAGATGAGAAAAGGAAAGATCAGAGAGCCGACACGAAGAAGAGAAGGAAGAAGAAGAGGAGGAGGAGGAGGAGGAGGAAGCAAAAGAAGAAGAAGAAGAAGAAGAAGATGAAGAAGAAGAAGAAGATGAAGAAGAAGAAGATGAAGAAGAAGAAGATGAAGAAGAAGAAGAAGAAAAATAAGACGAAAAGAAGAAGGCCAGGCAGAGAGAGGAAGGAGGAGGAGAAGAGGGGGGGAGGGTGAAAGATCATCCATCGGCCTTCCAAGTACGTAACCAGGCCGCAACGAGACTCAAAACAAGGTCGTAGGATGGAAGGATCGAAGAATCGTAGGATCGAGCTCATCGGATCTTCGATCGGGTGTCTCACATTGCAATCCAGTGCCACATGCACATGCGCGACTCTAATATCTTGTCTTACATCGACGTGTCAGCTCAGATCGAGATTGATCTAGCCCCCAACTATCTGGCACGAGGATCGCTCTTTTTTCCCAATGATGGCTGTTGTGTTGGAGGTGCACTGTCGACAGGATCATTTACGGGTTCTAAACACCGTTACACGGTCATCCTTTTAATTTGAAGGATTGTATCAAAAGAAATTCATTTGCGAATGCTTTTACTAACAAGATGACGGAAGTTGAACAATGGTTCTTGGGTCACGTACCATTATACCACCATTTGATTAGTATTATAAAATTCATACTTACTTACGATATTTTTTTAATATTATTTGTTATTTGGCTAACCCACTACTGATAACGGGTACCTTGTTTTGTATTCATTTTATGGTTATTTTATAACTGTTTAAAGTTTATGCTTAAATATATAAATCGAAAGATTATTAAACTACAAAGACGTCCAATAAGTGTTTAAATATTATAAAAATTAGTTACACAACAGTAAAATATTGGTTTGCTTCAATATTTTTTAAATTATAAAAGATAAAGAACTTGAAAAAAATCGTATTCGTGAATTTCATCAATAGTGAGATTATTTATTTTTAATGAAAGTGGCATTATTATTTATCCATTTAAAGATAACTAATTTGATTTGTACTACTCGTGTAACTAATATAGTTAATGAAATTAAAAAATACTCAAAGAGTAAGTACTACCTTATTTATTCATTTATTTATTTATATTAGAGCGATGAAAAGAAGGAAAAATCAAAAGGATCAATGTCACTTAAAAGTTATTTAAGAAGAAATTTACCTTGAATCGAGTTTAAAAAATTTTTTTTTCAAGTTTTTTTTTGACGAGCTCGGAGATAAATGCTCGAATTAATTATTTGAATAAATCAAGGCTTACGGATAAAAAGCAATTATTATTTAGTTTTTCATGCTGCTTAGCATTTCATCGATAAAATGAAGCAATGATAAAAATTGAAAATGGTAACATCTCTTGAGGAGACTTGTCGCACTGAGGGCGAGGATACAAAAACTCATTAACGTAACTATCGATGATAGATAAAGGCGAGTTGTGGCTTTCATTTTGAAAAGAAGGAGGAATCCTTCGATGTGTTTGAAAGAAGTAATCTTGAACTGAGGACGGGAACAACTCTGTTTAATCACTGTAATTGCTGCTCCAACACGGCGAGGAGAACTCGGCTCACCACCACCCAGTCAAGCTGCAAAAGAGCAAACATAAGCAAAACTGAGCGGCAATCGTGTGTTAATGAGTAAAGCAGCCATCGCCGAGGAGTCGAGAATGTGGGCGGAAAAAAAGTGGACTCAAATGTCGCGAGAGAGAGAGAGAGAGAGAGAGATAGTGGAAGGGAGGGAGAGAAAGCATTTGAGAATCGCCCTCGACTCGCCGTAACCCGTCGCTCTCGCAATAAAACTTTCGATCGAGTGGAAAAGGACGGGGACGTCTCTCTCGGATGATGATGATGATGATGATGATGATCGGGCTTTTTCTCACGCTCGAGATACAGATCTGGAAAATCCAGAATTCAGATGTATCCAGCAGGATTAGGTGCCGGAGCTTTTTCTCTCCGAGTGTGTGCGTGTGCGTGTGCGTGTGCGTAAGTCGTACGTAATAAGGCGGGGGAAACCCGCGCGAGCCCAGCCTAATTGTAACGACTTCTTCTTTTCAGCGGTAGTTAAACGATTATTACATGAACGTGGCACGTGTTGAATTACTTATTAAAGGAGCCGGTGTTTACTTTGTTTTACACTCGGGCGCTATCCAGTTAGGAAGATTTTCTTACTGCTTTGTAAATCCAGGAAATTTTTTTTACTTTTATTAAGTGTGCTTAAGACGATGCTATAATGTTGTAATATATATTTATGTGCGTGCGCTTAAAGGAAAGTGGCAAAAGAAACATCATTTACTACTTACATAAACCTCTTTTTTTTATTTATTTCTTAAATTGACAAAGGCTAAATTGCGCTTAATTGTGGTTTAATTTCTTAATTGAATCGAATCGTTTATCGTGAGTTAGAGGCTCGATGACAAAACAATCACAACTACCGGTTAAACATTTTCTTTCACTTAAAATATTATGATTGCTTTATTTTAACGATAAACTCGTTTAAAGTTGACTGTGCACTTCAAAATTGTAATATAACGCTTAAAAATAATTGCAAATAAAATGTTTAAAATTTTACGAGAAAAATACGATAAAATTAAAACAATACTACTCGGTGTTTGTGTCGAAGGCAATAAATTTTTATGGAATTTCATATTTTTATGTTGAATGTATTGATATGTAAAGGATACGAGTTCATAATTTAAAATGTGTTTATGGGTATATATTTTGTTGGGTATGTTACCTACGGTGTGTAGATATGACTCTGAATGTATGAGCTTACATTCGAGTTCTCATAAGATATTATATAATAAAAATTTTATTTCTCGTCTTGTACTAACATATTACGAAGTATTCATATTCCTCGATTTTACAGGTAAAAGTCGAAAATCATCTTTTATCTTGTAAACATCCATAGATTATGAAAGTATTATAAAGTATGAGATATAATAACAGTGTGATTAAGAAAATGTGTAAAATTTATTTTTCATGATTTACCAATGCAAGCGTGTTATTATTTTTTCGCTAAAAATGTAAATATAAATTTTATTATTAATTATTTTCCGTAAAAATATCAAACTTATAATTCTTTGGGCTAACGTGGATAATACAAATAAATCAAGTATTACAAAACTTTACTCTCAGCCTTATAAATATTATTACAAAAATATTTATAAGAATTATTTACAATGCTTCCTTTACTATTACCGAATGCAAATATTCCAATTGAACGATATTAAGTTGAAAAAATCTTCTAATTTATCTTTCTAGATGAATTGTAAAATCAAGATAGAATAAGAGTGAAAAAATATCAGCATATCCGCAGCGCACAAGATTACAAAAGTAAAATTATCTCCAACGGAGCGTAATCGATCAAAGCGTACAAACGTGCTAATAAAAGTGATAATATATATTTATTTTATCTTAATCATTAGCTCCCACTATCTCGAATGCTTTATCATTTTTGCCGAGCGAATAATACCGAGTTTCCGATAAAAGGTTATATTTGGAATGAGCATAATCTCCTAATTACGTATTAGAGCATTACTTCTTTCCTCCTCGCGGATTATAAAGTACTCGCGTCTGAAATGCTCCGGCAACGAGTTTACAATTCAAAAGAATTCGCTTCCGGGCAAGGCGTAGCTGTGGGTAATGGTAACGGGGCTTGTGACTAAGTGAAATTGACTCTCCTTCGTAAACGAATAAATAAAGCCTTTAAAAGGCGCAAACCTGCAGGTACAGTTACGAGTGCGTGTCGTAATGTCACTTTGGCCGTTCGGTTTTAGCCTTTTTTTTTGTTTTGTTTTTTTTTTTTTTTGTTTTTTTTTCTCTTTTTTTTCTTTTTGTTTTTTTTATCTCACCCCGGTCTCTACAATGAATTTACCGACGAGAGAAGCCTATTCAATAAAATTCACGGGCGATTTCTTTTTGCCGACTTTTGCTACTCCAGGGTGCCACCGTCTCACGACTCAATCGCCAGTTAGACGCGAGTGAGTTATGGGATCGCCAGGACGAGATAAGGGCGAGGTAGGAGAGGAAAACGTAAATCCAGGACTCTCCGGGTAAACAGGTCCACGAGGTTGATATCGCACTGTGAGAGAGAAATGGAGGACGTCGAAGGGAGGACGGAGGCCCGGAGAAAATTCTGGGAGAAAGGAGGAAAATTCAAGAGGCCATTGTGGGATACATGGGGGCTACTGTGTAAACTTGATCTTTTTTGTAGATCGGCGGATAATTAAATTTGAATCGATTTAATTTACATGCGTGATTCGAGTGCTTGGGTTTCATGCCGGTGTTTTCGAGCACCGACACTTAAGTGCATAATGGCTTTTCCTTAAATAATCGGTAATAAATTTACTTTAGGCAAATCTGATTTTGAAATGTTTTCGTGCAAATATTAATTTGTGCGCTTTGCTAAACCCTCCCCCCTCCCCCTCGGAAATAATTATTCTCGAGGTTTGAACGTCTGCTGAAAGTGAAAGCCTACTTTGAAAATAGGATCCTTGGATCGAGACAATTCAACTTGGGACTTTGCTAGATTTTTCTTTAATTTTTGCGTAGAATTGTGGTTTGCGGTCACGACAATAGTGCGCGTGTAATTTTATTTACATAATTAGCCGAGACGTCGACTAAAAAACGCAAAGATTATTGTTGTGCAAATATACTTGACAGTGTTAAATTTTGCAAGCATTCATTTTATCACCGGCAGAATAATAATCCAAAGAAAAGCAATTGCTCCGCGGATGCAGAAGTGAGCATAAAGAGGTATTATGAGTTTTGAAAAATTGGGTACTGAATCAGAGGCACTGAAGTGCGGACGGTGTTGTGTTGTATCATAGGAGCAATTAAGACGCCATTAAGTAAGTGAAGGTAAACGCTATATAAACTTCAGGTATGCACAAGATCAAAGTTGATGTTACGATCTCAAGTGGTAGATGTGGTGCCGGATAGAAATATTCGAAAGCACTCGCCGCGAAGTCGAGCGAGTGCAACGACTTTGGACTCGAACTTCCCTCTCATTTAAATGGACATCGTGATTCCTCTGACGCACACGTGCTTATCAAGTGAGTAAGGACTTTCGTTTAAAAAATGGGGGAATTCATACTAATTTACCTCTTACTTACGGCGGGTATTAGATTTAAGTAGCCGCGACGAAAATATCTAAATGAGCACTCTTTGGAGTGTTATTCAATGGTAATTGATTGCATGCTTTCGCTCGTAATAGCAGTGGATACTAAATAACTTATCGTTAACCTTGAATTTGCTAAGTAAATATGACAGCATCACGAAACGACCATTATTACAAATAATAGCAACTTGTTAAAGATTTACGGTTGTAAGAAAAGCATTTCCTAGCTCCATTTAACCAAACTCGTCGTCCGTCCGTCCGTCCGTCCGTCCGTCCGGGGCGGCTCGGCCTCGTGCGCATCAAAGATATAATTTATTCGCGCGCGCGACAACTTCATGTCAAAACAGGATGCCGAGGACATTGTCGCGTTGGTCACCCTTTCATCCATTACAATTTACCTTTCTTCGCTCGAACAACGCGCCGTTTGTTGGGATAAAATCAAACAAGCCCAATAACTCTCGCGGCCGAAGAAAGAATGCCCCCAGTACTTAACACTCTATTAGTCATGGAAAACAATTTATGAAAGTTGTTTGCCCGCAAAAAACCAACAAACAAATTCGCAGCGCCGCCTGAAGAGAGGCGAGCGAAAACGGGAGGAAAAGGCCGGCTTTCGCGGATTTCCACAAAGAATTAATCAATCACCCGCGACCCATGCATTAGCCAAAGTAATGCACATTCTCAGAACGGGAACAAAGGGACTCCTTTCGACACTCCAACCTTCCATGGATGGAGTTTCACCGTGGCCACATTATCATAAGTGGCGCGCGCTTTGGCTCGCGAAACGTTTCCGTCCTCCTTATCTCCGGATCCCATTGTGTCGCGCGGAGCAGCCCAATTGAAATCCCGGGGACAAAGGGACGACTTGGACCCCTCCCACGGGGAAGAGCATTGGCGAGATGGTCAGGGAAGATAGTGCCCCACGTAAATTTTCCCCGGGCCAACCCTCCGAGGTTGACTCGCTGGCTAATCGCTATTAATTACTGGCGTGCGCTGTCGATGCGAAAATAAATTGTCGTCTCACAATCGCGCGCCGCCGTCTTGGAACTCGTTATCAATTACGAGCAATCGAAGGGCCTCTTTCTCTTTCTTTCTCTCGAGCTCCATCTTCCTCTCTCAGATTATACGCTGTACGTCTACGCATCGATTTTTACTTTTCCATTATCACCGTAGATGCTGGTAGGCTTTGCGAAGCACTGAATTTACTTTACAAAAGTAAATTCAGGAATCAAAGGAGTCAATGCAACTTGACGTCAAGGATAAAGCCATTAATTTCCAATAAGCTTTAAAAAAAAATTCGAGCATTTATGAAAACAATCATAGCTTTCATAATGAAATCGATTCTGAATTGCAAATCAAAGCAATGGTATTAAGAGCTATTGTAATCACAAGTACCATTCATTTACAAGTCGCACACCATTATAGATATTTTTGATGATGTAGATAACATTAAATTTTTGATAAAAATATCAAATATTTATTCGATTTAATTAATATGTTATCGGCAATAGCTTTCACATTATTTATTTGAGTTTTGTAATCAACACCTTCTTGTTGTAGCTTCTGTGTATTCATTTAGTTTCGTCACGTTCTCCTTGTATATTGATTAATTAAAGGAGTAGGATGTGGTGTCAATACTTTTATGTTTACTTTTTCAAGTACTTACTTGCTTAAATGTAGTCACCTACGGTTACTAAAATTATGTCTCTCTCTCTCTCTTTCTTTTTCTTTTTATGTCTCTCTGTCATTTTTTTGTCACAGCTCGTTTATTTACTTGTCTCGGTGTAGCGCTCGCAAAAAATATCTGTCAATATCCTTTTACATCTTGTTTTATTATGTATTTACTTCTATCTTGATCATTAGTTTATCGCAATAGCTATTATTGCTAAATATAATATAAATTATAGATTGGATACGATCCTTTTAATATTTTTTCCAACAGGTTTTCATTTCAATACATCCATTACAAACGAGGAGTAAATGATAAATGCAATCACGATTAGAAATATCGAACTTGTAGGTTCACATTTTTTCCTCGTCATTAAAAAAATTTTAGAATATTCAGAGGAATTGCTTTCAACGGAACACACACTACTCAGAAAAACTTGACGCGTAAAAACATTTGCACAATTGTAGTATTTTAAGACATTGTCCTCTTAAATGTCCAGTTTCATTCCCGGTTTTTAAATCAGGACTTTTTCCTAATATTTCCACCGAATCGAGAAACGTTTCCCGAAATAATTCCCTAGGATAAATACCTCGACATTCTCTTGTGAAACGTGGTGATTAAGAAATGTGGATATATTCCGCTACCGTGCGAAGGCTCGGCGAGTTTCCAGAGAATCAGGGTGGATACATTGTCGGGTCGGGCTTGGAGTCGCGGGGTCTTGTTATCCTTACAAGTTGCCCTCGCGTCGGGGAACGGAATCCGCATCGGTCATTGTGTTGTGTTGTTCGGGGACGACGTCGAGGAGTACGAGGACGGCGACGACGATGATGACGGCTCGATCTCTTATCGTGAATTTATGGAGTTACCGTGTTTAACTCGACTCGGGCGATTTGTCGAGGCACGAAGCGAGTCCTCCGAGCATTGTAAGGCATTTATAGCGTAGAATGTCCTGTTAATGTCACGGGGATACTCCACCTCGAATGATTTAATTAGCAGTGCGCACGCGTCGCGTTACTTTCCTCCTCGAGTCCTTCGCGATTATTTTTGATCCGACCGGGAGATATTTTCTTTTTTAATTTTATTCTAAAATTTGAGCCCAGCATTTGACGCGGACACCGAGTTTTACAAGCTCCAATTAAGCGAACTTTATAAAAATTCTGGAACGCTGCATTTGTAATTATCATCTGCTAAATGCGCTTACTTTTTTTTTCACTCGACAATTTATTTTTATCGTCAATTTAGATAATGAATGGGGCACTCTCAATGAACGGGTAAATACTAATTTATTATTAATCATTAAATATATTTAAATAAAATAATGAATAAGAATATATGAAATCCAATTTTTATATATAGAAATTTAATATATTATCTTTTTTTATTTTAATTTATATTTAAAGTCTAATCCAGTATGATTTATTAATCAGAAGTGACTACAAGTTTTAACGCTGTAGAAAGTTAATATTAAAAAATAACTCTAGATTGATAGATAAATGAATAAATAAGTGTTTACTCTATTAAATATATAAAAAGGTGTTGTATATATTGGCGATGAAAAAAGAAGCCTAGAATAAGGTCTAATCATTTACTACTAGATCATGACATATTTCTTTCAATAATCTCGTTTCTAAATAAATTTAAATGCATTAAAGTGAGATTATTAATAGCTTGTTGTAAAAACAAAAAATCAATTAATAAATATAAAACTATTATTATTCTTAGCTATAATCAATATACTGAAACAACTCTTTATGCCGAATAAAAATCATTTTATATAATAAAGAATTCTAATTTCTCTTCATGCAGAGAATATGAATTTTTAAATATATCATTAAAAATATAAAAAAACGAAACTTTTGTCTTATATCGTACAAATCAATTATTTTCCATATAGTTTATATGATAAAAATGATAAATTACACAATAAAGATTTCTACCAAGATGGAGTATAAATAAAACATAATTAAGATTTCGGTTCACCTACAAGTAAAAGTTGATTGATTAGCCGCATTTAGTCCATCGCAAATAATTTCCTAGAAACTGTCACTAAGATATTGTAATAATTCAGGCCTGTAAATTATTTTACACGATAATGTACGCCTCTGCGCATTCACGGATCGGATTAAATATCCCCCGATAAAAGAAAAAAATTAAAGGAGGACACTTGGAAGTAAGTAGGTTGCAATTTTTTCCATTGATCCAAGTCCTCATCCTACGCACTCGAGGGTACACCCCCGGAGCATAACCGTCTACGGAGTCTAAGCACATATTTCAGGCATAACGAGGATGTCGCGTTGGTCTCGCTTTTAATCGATCCTCTACCGCTAATCCGTCGATATGATCCGCGGGGCTGATCTCTGGATCCCGATCGAGAGCCCCGATAGGGCGGGAAGTGCCCCAGCGAGACCAGACCATTTACTCTTTGGTCCTGCGCTCGACCGGTAGTCATTTTTCTTCCCTCCATTATTACCTAATTCAGAGTCTCCTTCTCTCTCTTATTATTCTTTATGCGTGTCTACCTGAGTAAATTATGCGGATCGTGATAGGAAGGACTCCCGTAGACTAATTATCGGATGCTATTAAACAACGAGTGTCGGGGTGCTCTGGGTGTCACGGGTTGGCTGCGCCTAGAGCGTGGACATGGATCTTAGGATTGTTACAGAGGTAATGGATGCTGCGATAATTGTTTATTGCCAAATATTGATAATGATGTTTGGCTCCTGGCTAAAGTGCTGCGTCGTTACATTTGAATATACGATGTTGCTGAGTGCACTTACTTTATAATGTTCGTTAGATATGGATGTCAATTTGCTTTTATTTTGAAACTATATCAGAGCTTATTTAAAGCCACACCTCCATTCATTTTAAATGTTCTTCTTGTGGATTAGATTGGAGATTTAAGAAAGTTTTAATCTCTATGGTTTGCGCTGCTGATCGTGAGACCTTCTTTACACCATTACGAACCGACCATTACACTTTACTATAAAAGTTAATTATCATATTATTTGAATTCAGGATAGTGCATTTTTCAAACTTAAAATAGCAAATTGTATCATTAATGATATTTTCTGAAATATATTGATTATAAAAGTATGAATAAATTCATATTTTCATTCAAATTATTCAGGAATTAAAATATTTTAAAAACGAACTAAATGAAATTCGCTTGAAATTCCAATATCCCATACAGCATTTGTACAATACGTTAAGAATATACGGATTTTATTAAGATAAGGATTTTTTAAAATTGAGAATATTTTTTCTTGCCCCGTGTTATGGAAAAAAGCGTTCATTTTTCGTCGTCATCAAAATTATAATGCCATGTGCTTATGAGAAATATGCTTCGCTTGAATTTTACGCGCGAGATGTTTGGTTCGTCATCCATAGAGCTTCGATCAGGAATTAAGATCTGTCCAGAATTGAGTGATCGGTTTTATTATCGCGGAAAATTACTGTTTATACCTTAGGTATACATAGTCGTGATGGTTAACTTCTCAATATGCAAAATACTCGTTTTAAAGTGCCCTCGAGCATAAAAACTCAACGAAAAATAATGTTAATGATGAATGAGTTTGACATAAATAATGAAAAATTCATCTCGATCATAGGCAATGATTAATAAGGAAACTACTTAAAATGAAGAAAGTTATTGTATATGATGACCAATGAAAATTTTAAGTAGTATAGGTTTTAATCGCGGCTTTCTCAAGCAGTGCCTTAAAGGGATGGATAATAAAATATTGATTGAACATGCTTTATAAATCAGCATATAAATTCTGTTAATTAAATTTATTCATCTATTATGCATAAAATACATTTTTTACACTTTACATAGTCTCTTGAATTTTATAATTAATTCAGTTACAATTATTTTTACTCTAGCCGAGTTATTAAAAAAATTTTTTAATCAAAGAGTTGTATTTATGCGATAGAAACTATATATTTATTATAGCAGAACAGTAAAGTTTTGTATCTATAAAAATTAATAATAATATTTTGATCAAAAAGTATACGAATAATTAAAAAATAAACAGAAGATTTACATATAAATTAAATTATTTCAATGATATTTTTATGACCTTTGTATAATATTAGGAATAATTACAATAATCAAATATTCTATTTTGATGATATTTAGTATAGAAAATTAAGAATTCATATAGAGTCTTATTGATATTTCCGTATTAAAAAAATATTTTGTGACTTAATACGTATTAAAATGTGAGAATTTGAAGGATAGTTATTAATCGATTATTTTATATTTAAATAAACTCAACACCTCATTCATTTATATTTAAATGAGATAAACATTGATAAACTATACAGGTGATGTAGCTTATAATTTAGAAAGCTATTAAACGAAAGTATTATATACATGCATAAATTATTCTTAAATAACATTTTTAATGCTTATAACAATAAGAATCATTTAATTGAAATAAGATATTTTTAATTTAAAGTGAAAAATATTTTACTTTACAAATTAAGAGCTCATAAATCTTTCTTCCAATAATAATAATAACTGTTAGACAAACTTTAAATTATTTGTACAAGAGAAATGATTGCTGCTTAGGTTTCCTATTGTGAAGCTTATTTAAAACCAAGACACACTACACTCTTTAAGATTGTTAAAAAATCATGCCATTTAAGAACAATTCAAATTGGAAATTATAGTGGTTTTGAATGAGAATCGAATTTCGGCCAATAGGAGCAGCTGCGAATTGTAATGTGTGCGCCCAAGAATCCACAGTAGTAAAGGCAAGTGTCGAGACTGTTAATCGCGTTAATTTATATTAAACCGATGATTAATTACTGCGTTTCAAGATTACATCTATAATTTACTTTGAAAAACGCGCTGAAAGTGATAAGGTGGCGTTGTAAGAGCAGCGCGTGTTATTCGGAGAATAGTTTAATTGAAAAATAGTGGTTACCCATTGCACGCGAGATGTTTCATTTATAATGTCCATACGGTGTTTGCACGTTTCTACTACGTCCCAACGAGCCAAACCTTCATTACACTTCTTTACTCGACTCAAAAATATTAATTATATCTTTTGGCGTAGAGTTTCGTTTGCTCAATGGCACTACGAATATTTATTCCCAATAATATATATTACCGCGCATTTATCAATTTTGCAAAAACAAATCTAAAATAACTATTGTGACTCTTGGTGTAATTTAACAACAGTTTCTCTTCAACTTCCGAACAAAACAAACCTTATCACTCTATTTTATTTGTTGAGACGATATTTTATATTTATAATAAGAGTTAGAAATAATGTAGGTTAATAATTTTATCTATTATGCCAATTATTATCTCTTGAAAGAACGGACAAGTCATTCATATCTTTCGCTTTGATTATATGCAGTTAGTTGTAAAAATACACATCCTAAATTATACTCAAATAAGCTTCTATAGAATGTCAACTTTAGTTGTTTTTATTCCTCTTATTATTAATACGAATCGATAAAATATGAAATTAAAATTTGGTATTTAGATTTGATGCTCTAGTGAATAGGTAACAATTAACATCCTAATTGATAACATTTTTTTGATATTTATAGCGATAAATCACAGATTGATAAAAATAATTATTACTATATAGAAATAAAATGTTCCAATTGAAATAATTTGAGCTTTGAAAATACAGAACTTTTTTTGTTTAATTAAGTATTTTAGTGATAAATTTATCGTAAAAAAACTAGCATATTTTTGATTATAATTAGGTGAGAATTAAAGTTGTTGCTACATAAATCAATTTAAAGTCGTGGTTTATGCTTTTTTTTAAATTAAATTGCTTTAACGTTCTCTCTTAAGTTTAAATGAGGTTTTTCGAGTATGTATTTTACAAAAATATGATTATATATTGGCTATAAATCATGATTCTTTTGTATTAAATTTATTTTTAATGTCGGGATAATAAAAATATTTTTTTAGTATCATAGATACGAAAACAAAAATAATTTTTTATATTAGCTTTAGAAAATGTTCATAAATAATTTGAAAATTTGTCATCAAAGTAAATTAATCAGAATTGGCTTACTTATCAACAAGTTATTGTTTATTAATTTAAATTTTTTCTTGTGTGTTTTAGACATTTTTTCAATTTTGCTAATTTAAGCTTACCGAGATGCTCAAAACAATTTAAATAATAAATTTTCACCTTCTTCATAAAAGTTCACTTCGATAGTTTCATTCATTAAGGTGAATACATCATCAGGTATTCCGCCCGCGGGCTTTATTAATTATTCGTGCATACAGATATAAATATATACATATTTATAGTGCGGACATCAGCAAATAACGATCGTGCATTTTATTTCCGATCCCTTACCAATACATCAAACATCGAAGACGGGTTTTATTAACTTCTGGTCGAAAAGAACGAGGCAAAAAAATGTTGTTTTTAACGTTTTAAGTGCATCCGCCAGGGTATCCGGAGGTAGAGCACAGCATCTCAAAGACTAGAACGAATCTTTTGTGAGTCCAAATTACAATGGCATTGTAGCCAAGCTTATAAATCCGATGCACTTTTATGTCGCCCACGCTCACAATAACCTCGCGTGCGCCGTGAAAGAGCGACGAGGAGAGAAAATCCTAAATCGCGCGACTCTCGAGGACGCACGCGCGCACCTTAATTAACGATCAATTAAAGAGGCATTTATTCGCCGGGGCCCCGATTTCTGCATAAACACGCGGGCCCTGCGCTTCGTTGATAAGCGTGACTTAACATATATGCAACTGCACATGCACATGCACTCCGGGATCACCCGTGTGCGTGCGTGTGCACTTAAAGTGCGAGGCGGCCCGCGGCGATCGGCCATCGGGTTTCTCGTTGGAACGCGCGACAGATGGACTAACGACCGTGTCACTGACTTTCTTAATTGCTAATTGACTTTACGCCCGCGATACTCGGTGCATAAAGTGCAGCCCATGCATAAAGAGGCATGTAAATTAGGTGGCCGCGAGCGGGGATTAGCCCTCTCCCTCCTCCTCCTCCTCCCCCCCCGCCCAACCCGCCACCACGTCGCATAAAATCACGAGTGAGCGCTCGCGTCTAATTAGTCGATCGCTTCTGTATCATTGGTTTTCCCGAGGGAACAGCGGGGGTGATTATTGGAAAACCTGAAAACCACCCCATGGTTGTTTTTGCGTTCTATCTGCATTTTTTGCCGTATCGGGGCTTTTTGCGATGTGCGTGTATCGATTCTTCCTGTAAATAGCATCACTGATGCGGCTCTTTAACTGTTTTGAATCGTGCATTTTCTCTCTCTCTCTCTCTCTATCTTTTCCATTTCTTTAGCAAAAATATGACGCTTGTAATTGATAAGGCTGGGGTATAAACAAATAGCAGAATACTCCTTTATCGTTACGTGGATGATTGTACAGCTTGCAGTGCGCACATTTAATTTGAGCTCCGGAGTACACAGGGATCCATTAGCTCGGCATCGGCATGAAATTCGATCTTATTCCTCATTGCTTGATGGAATATTTATTTAAGCCCAGAATCGAAAAATATTAATAAATCTACGCAGGATGTGATAATAACTTCTTTCTCGATATCCCACTTGTAATTGCACTTCCTTCTTAGTGCTCCTTCTCTACGAGGAAAGAGAGATTTATGGACTTTTTAACGGGGGCACGTAATTTCAATGTCGAGCACTCTGTACTCCTCTGCAGCATCCACGGTGGCAGAAGCATCCGAGGCTGCAATTATTCCACGAAATTTATCGCGTAATTAACGCAGGGAAAATTTCCGTTTGGCATCAAAACTTTGATTGCTGAGCGGATAATAGGTTAATACTATGGTTACCCGATGCCCGCAGAAAACCTTGTGTCTCTAAGGCACTTGTAAATACGATTATTAATTAGCAATTTTTAATTTGGTAATTATCGTTAAGAAGGCTCGGAATTATATGCTACTGCGCAGGATGCTTTAATGGTGTTTTCAGTGCATGTAGGTCGATGATAATCTATTTGGATATTGAAGGGTGTGAACAAATCTTGAATGCTGATTAAGCATATTTTTAAATGTAAAAACCATTATTAAATAACTGACAAACATAGTCAGTGATTATGAACAGAGGAAAAAATGCAAATACATTTAGAAATTGTCAAACGCGGTCAATTATAACTAACGGAATGATTTAAAGACTTTGTCTGGATCCACACCTACTGAATATCGCATTAAAAAACCCTGTGATCATAAAAGACAAATTTAAAGAACGAAACAATGAAAAATAAGTCTCGAAGTACACAAATCGGACAGACAATAAGCCAATGACAAATTTTAAATGAGCAATAAGATATTCGGAAACCTATCATTTAACGGTGCAGCCTGCTTGCACCATCGAGAAATTCTCAATAATCTCTTCATTTTATTTATTTACGAACAATGAGATACAGGTATCATTTCGGTTGGCCGACTCAAAAGTTCGCCAGTCGGCTGAAAATTAACGAGCTCTTTCCCAGGGATGAGAAGTCCCGGTTGGGCAACTCACGCATACAAATGCACCGCTTTGATAAAAGTGTCGATAAAACGGCTCATTATGTCATTTCTCTCTAGGTTGACAATGAAGTTAAAAAGCGCGCGTGCTGGAGTCGATGAATGAGAGATAAGAGGACTCGGATTCGTAAATTATGTACGCGACTCACGCGACAAATCCACATTGTGTGTGTCGCGCGGAGGACGGCGAGGATGACGACGACGAGGACGAGGATGGGAGAGCCTCGCGGCATGCAATTAGCAATTATATGTCGTTATGACGGGGTCAAATTTTCCGTTAAGAGCCGCGTGGGCACGCGTTCGTGCACGCGAGCGCCGCTTTTCGTTCTCCATCCTCCGTCTCGCTCCCTCCCGCTTTATTCGGAAATTTGAATTATTAATACCGACGCTATTTCAGGAAATGAAGAAATATCAGCTTCTCACGTGCACGTACGCCATTTTTAATTCCTTTGATATATTACTTTGAGGATTCATTAATTATTTTACATTTGAATGATAAGACAGTTATAAATAGCTCCTACACTGTCTGTTATTCTGGCCTAATCTTAATAAAAGCATCAAATTTTTGTCGAAATGAAACAGTTTTTAAACTTTAATATAACTTCCTCCTGGCTGTTTGAGTTATTCAAGATTAATAGCATCTTAGATTTTTCTTACTCTCGGTAGCGTATATAAAATTTTTTTTGTTTTTTTGATAGCCAATACAGCACAGATGTATCGGGCATAATATTAAGATAACTCACGCTAAATAATTTGATCTCTCATATTGCGTAGGGATTCTCTATTTTTCCTTATTTAAATTTTGTATTTTTAACTTTGCAGATTTACAAGCATATAATGCTTCATTAGATTTTCTTGTACGCATCATCACATTGATTTATCTTCAATTAGATTCTATTTTTAACAATAAAAGTAATTTTGTTTTGTCTTCGGTTCTTTCTTATGCAAAGAGGCCCCCCGAGATTCATACAAAATTTACGACTTGACCTTTGCTAATTATTATTTTATGAGGTCAGAAAACGAGAGGTATTAATGGATACGAGGATCGTTGACATTCCTCAATCCCATCGATTTAGCAATTATCAAAGTCTTAAATTTCGTCATCCGCTGGAAAGCGCGCGAATAATTTGCATAAATTAATGATTTCCGCGCGCATAGCCGAGCCTCTAATTAACGGGGAACAGCGCGCAACCAACGAAAGGGAAAAGTCTCTTTCTCGTCCGAGTGCTCGCGGATCGGGACATTTGCGAAATTTCGCATGCGGAAAACTCGGAAATAATGGGCTACGCGTGCGGAGGATCCCCACGTTCCTCGGCGACAACCTCTTTCAGCATCACAAAAGGAATAGCACAATCTATTGCCGTACAACCGACTTATATCCGCTTTACCTCGCCAATGCATAGTTATTAAAGTGCGACAAAGCGGCGAACCCGCGCCAAAGTTCCCATACTCAAAGCACTTTCCTCCTCGCCCAATCGCAATGGAGTTCCCCAACCTCTTTAACCTTTCGACACACACACACACACACTCTCTCTCTCTCTCTCTCATTGATAGGTTGCGAGAAGAAAGAGAGACACACAGTCGGGAGCGATAGTGCTTAAAAATACGAGATACAGAATGAAAGAGGCAGAGAGGAATGAAGATAAATAAAGGCATGACCGCAAGAAAAAGGAATAAGCAGAGAGAGAGAGAGAGAGAGAGAGAGAAACGATAGAATCGAGGTGCGATAAAAATTTCGTCTACCGAGAATATGAACTTCGTAAAGATGATGTCTGGGAGATTAGCGAGAGTTGCTGGAGCTGTTAAAGTTGACAATAAATCTAGACCGGTCCCTTGGCTTTAAATAATTATCCACTTTTTACTTGTACTTTGATTTTAATTACATCCATTATCTTTATGAAATGCTTATATCGGTAGCTGCTATATGAGAAATGATTGGTGGAACGAGCGAGCATTACGTGCAAAAGTCCAGCTATTCCATCGGAGAACACTGTGCAAAACTTTATATAACCTCGTTATCAGCCATTTTTTATCCGACCTATCGTATCTCTGTATTTATTTCTGTACATAGAAATTGTTGAAATCTTAAAACATTATTTTGATATTTTCTTTTTACTCGTCAAAGTCCCGCACAAAGATATATTTCGGTTGAGAAACAATGACACTCGAGATAAGTCGGAAACTGGAAACAAAAAATGATGGATCGAATCAAATACCAACTGGTGGACAAGATTCAAATAACAAAGCTACGGGAGACTAAAAGGAAAATGGAAACTTTCAGGTATGCGTACTCGAGCTTTGGGTTCAGTCGCAACTGTCCCGGTCCGCGATCCTGATTTCCGAGGGAGTGCGACGGGACCGCTTTTCACGAGCTTCCGCGTGCTCCTCTTCGCGGTGCGATGATGTTATCTAGGAACATGAATCGAATGCGAGGTAGGCATTGAGTGAGATTTTTCGTGTGAGCAGAGACACATACACGCTACCAAGAAAGTCAAACGGTGAATATCCCCGTCCCCGTCTTTTTGCACTCTTCCTCCCCTTTCTCATACCGCGATTTTTTATCAGCTGGACAATATTGCCTTCCTCCCCCCCTCCCTCCCCCATTTCTGCGTCCAACTCCTTGCTATATCTTGTACACGATTTCGACGTCAATGAGATGTTAATCTCGTGGGTAGCACCGCATGTATTTGTTAAGCGATGTGTTGATTCATTGTACGTCGGTTGTAGGTGCATTCACTCAGATTCAAGCTAAATCAATTTTGACCTATGAGTGGAGGGGGATTTTTATTTTCGAGATTCTTGTTTCGTACATCTGTTTTATCTGTACATTCCTTTTGCAGGTCAATAAATTTTTCCCGATATTATTTTCTTTCCTTTTGATTGGTATCGGTCAAACAGAAACACTTGTTACACCGAGCACAACTTTTGTCGATATTTCATCGTTTTTTCGCTTTTTTATCCTTTAGCCGAGATCTTTCAAACTCTCCCATATTCGAATAATTCTTTCGATGAATCTTCATTTGAATTGTATTCGTAGATTGTAGACTTTAGATTGTATGAAGATAATTCGAAGACTGACAAGTGCTATTGCCAGCTTTCAAATCAATAACTAAAACATACAACGTATTTCATTACAAATATAACTAACTTTATTCATTTTTCACATGAAACAAAGAGCAATTTATCTAAACATGTACGAGATTTATATGAAAATTCATTTTAAATAAAATCAATTATAAATTAAAACTTGTAAATTGAAATTCACTTATTCTACTTGCCTATATTATATTTAGGTGTATGTTCTTAATATTTGCATAAATTTGAATTGGGTTTGAGATTTTTTATAAAAAATAAAATGAAAGTACGTATTTAGGCAAATGCAAATTATACGAAAAAAAAATAATATTTATCTTATTCGAGTAATGGTATGCGTCATCTAATAACAAATAAATTAAACTTTCTATACATTTCTATGGTACATTTTTTAAAATAAAAAATCTAACACAAAAGGGTACGAACTTTAAGCAAGAAATATTTAAATTGTTTTTTTTATTTTTATTTTTATTCACAAGTAGATTAGATTTCACAGTTAAGTAATTGACGGTGCATTAGTTATCGATCGGTAACTTAAAAATTCCAATTGTGATTATTTTGATAAGCTTTTTCAAATTTTTTTTTATAATTAATCAAAAGATATGCATGCAATGCACCTTCTAATTAAAAAACTTTGCCATAGAAATCACTGATCGATGAGCAATCAACAATCAATGGGTTAGATCTAGAATCTTATCTCTTTACACGTGGAAATGAGAAAATCGAAACTTCATTAATGAAGCTGAAATGCCTTTCTTACTGGTTTTGATACATAATTTTAAATTTCATTTTACTTTGTTAGCCGAAATTAACAATAATAAATCGACAATTGAAAAGTTTCTCACTTTATTTGCATAAAAAAAGAAGAAGGAAACAAAGAAAAGTAGAGGAAAAATTACAAAATGAATACACGTCGAATAGAAATTCTTGGAGAAGATAAATGCTCTTAGCAGCACTTGCGCATGAATAATAATAAACACATGTGTTAAGATAAGTTTAATTATATAATAATAAGAAAACATATTTTCGTTCTAATCGTTTCATCTGTAGGTTTCACTTTACCCGCTCAATGCATCAAAGTATCACACTTTCCTGCGCGAGTCATTGATAGACGAGTCCGTGATTAATGGACATCCGAAACAAGAGCACCAGAAGTATCATTAGCATGTGGCCGAAGGAAGGTGTTTGCACGAGAGTCCATTGATAATTCCGAACCGGAAATCAATGCGCACAACTCAGGAGCGAACTGATCCCGCATTAGTTAATTAATAAAGAGAGTCGAGGGATCAGACAGACGCAATGTCGGATGCTGCGGTGACCGAAAGTGACATGGAGTCGAGTGCGGGGGTCGAGGCCGCGGTGTCGATAATCATTTTCGTGCCGCGGCGAAAAATTAATAACAGGAGAGGGCTTCTGCAATAATTCAACGAAGGCGACTGGGCGTACAATGGGCCCAAGGTCGCGGTCCGGACGCCCGGGCGATCGCCACGGGGATAGCACTCCCGAGGATGATGAGGCCCCGGCACATAATGCCCCGATGGTTTTTCAGATTGACACGCGCGATTACGAGTGGCTCTTTTTGTGCTCCTCGGGCGAGGAGGAGGAGAGGTGCCCGGACCGACGGCCGGAGGATGAGCGATGATCCGCGAGCCGCCGATGACGATGAACGATCCGCGTGCTCGGAAAATCATTCACCGTTGCACGCAAATGGATTTACAGGATGAGTCACGCCCTCGCGACAGATGGAACTCCAGACGCGAATTGTTTTATTGCTGACCCTTCGATCCTCGGCTTGTGCTATCATTCTTCCCCGTTAAATCCTGTCGTTTATCTTTTTCCGAGGTTATTTATGCCTTTATTATCCGCTTACGAAAACGTCGGAGTTTTTTTCGCGGCTCGTTTCCGCGTTGAGTAGCATTATTTATTGAAAGTTTTTATGTCGGCGGACGTTTTATTACCATTTTCGTAATGTCGCTTTAAAAATGAAGTGATTAAGAATCAGAAAATCTTATGCAACAGAGGATTTTTCACAATTACCTTTCTCGCTGATGTTGCGCGCACGATAATTATGAACAAAGGAATAAAATCAATAAAAAAATCGATTCATTGATGATATTATTCGGGTACTGGTTTACGAATTAATGAAATGCTGTTATAGCTGAGCTTAGAAAGTGAATGGAAAATGAATAGCTATTATTTAAAACGCTAATGCATAATTAGACATAGTGCGTTTCAATAAAAAAAAAAAAAAAAAAAAAAAAAAAAAAACATGAAATTCGCATTAAAAAGAAAGATATAACCAAAAAATGTGAGATAAATGGTTGTAATTTACGTAAAAGGCATATAAAACTATAAAGTACATGGTCTATCGTAGATCAGAGACGGTTTTACTTTTTCCACGCCTAAAATAATTGTAGAGATAAAGGCAAATACTGGTATCGTAGTAGCTCAACATTGCAATACTTATCATCGTACCTTAAAATATAAAGAAAATTAATGGTAATAGGTAGATAATATTATTAATAATAAGAAGTAGAACATTAATCACCTGCGAACCGTCAAATTAATTATAATGGAATGAAAGAGTGTGTATACAAACAGATAAATAAATTATTAGGCAATTGCGAATGGACGATACTCGCACATCGGACCCGTTAGTCTAGTTATAGCTGAGAAATTATGTCATTTTATAAGGAATTACTCATTGCGCAGTAAATTTTATTGTATTGCATGCTAAAATTTATTCTCCATTGAGTAAAGTTTCTTATGATTTTGTTTGTTTAATGTACTTTATGTGCATTTAAATATTTAGATGCTGAACGTAAATATATTACATACATCCTTAATTACCATCTATAATATAAAGTTTTTCATTTTTAAACTTCACAAAATAAGTATTAGATTCATATATGTGCTGAAGGATACTGCTACGTGTCTAGAACAAATAATATACTGTACATCAGTCGAGAATATTAATATTTTGTTTAAAAAATAAAGCCCACGCGATATTATTATAAAAAATTACATAATATGGAAAAAAACTATAAAAGTTTATAAAATAATAAAATGTTTTATTTGATTTACTGTGCAGTTTTATATACTTTTAGCCATTATCTAGACGTAAAATTTATACACATGCTAATTATTAAAATATTAAAATTTATTTCACATTTACTACATTTAATTTTAGTTCATAATAAAATCTAAATTTTTATGAAATTATTTTTTATGATAATAGATAAAAAATGAAAAATGAATAAAAAAGTAAAAAAAAATAAAAGTTGTTTGGACATTTAAAAAAAAATTTTACTACTTCTAATTAGAATATAATTAGTTATTATTTCATATTAAATTTGAATTAAAATTATGTTATGAATGAAATTTTATCCGAATGTAATATGAAAATAACTTTTACCGAACATATTGAATACTATTTTATAAAAAAGTTTATTAAATAATACAAATCAACAGGTCATATTCATTTTATTAATAATCGATATGAATAATAAATTATCATAATTAATGCTCAATTAATTTTCGTATTAATACTAACATTAATATTTGCAATGATATAAATTTCCTCTTAAAATTTTTACGGAAGTTTATTTTGCAAGACGTTAAACTAAATTCAAGGCAAAATTTATGAGAATTGCACGATGTATCTGAATATTCTTTATTTGACTTCTAAGTAAATATTACATTATCATAAAATTTATAGTATTGTAAAATTAAACGCAACCAACCATAAATTTAATATTAACAACATTATTAATTGAAAAATGTATACATAAATTTCTGGAAATGCTCCATATTTTACAATTATCGTAGTTTCGACGATAGTTTTCTATTGGCAAATTTGCTCCGGTAGTTATAATTTTAAATCAAGGATTTGACGTAATCGAAAGCTGTTGAAGTTAATATGAGTGTTGGTTATTTACAATTTTTATAAAATTGGAAAATTGATGGCTCGAACAACTTTCAGCAATCCTTAAAATAATTATTTACTAAATTGGTTATGCATAATGATTTTCAACAATTTCCGTTCGGTAATCGAAATGCCTAAGTATACAGTGATTTACACTTTTTTTATTCAAAATCATTAGTTAAACAACGCAATAAGAATTATTTAAGGAAATCTAAATTAGTTTCTTATAGTTTGTAAAGAATGATATTGTAATTCCGTGACTTCAGTACGTAAAATCATAAGATCTCGATCCTTTATTTTCAGCTCATTGAACAAAAAAAAAAAAAAAAAACAAAAAAAACAAAAAAATATTCCTCTTTTTCCTCAAATGAAATATTTATCAAGTCGGGCAAGCCATTATCTCACATTATTTCGTTATAATACGATCGTAAGTGAAAATCATGACATTATTCGCGAGAAATGTTGAGCCGAGTATCGCACACACACACACACACAGAGAGGGACGAGTTTCTCCAAAAATATCAGGAAAGAATACCTCATCTCCAGCAGCGCAATCACCGATCATATATATTCGCGGCTCGATAAGCGGGGCTCGGGGTAAAAAGTAAAGATAAAAGCAAAAACTTGGGCGTACAAATGCTGCACTCGAACAAACGGAAAATGAAAAAGAGCGGCGTCGAGCCCCCACGGCAGTGAAATATACGAACACGGCAAGCTTACCAACCTATCGAGATTTAACACCAAAGATTCCGACCGCCTAAAAGATAAAACCTCCATAGGCGCTCGCGTGCATATTTGTAGAAAAGTACATGTGCGAGCGAGAGGCTCGGGGATATTCCGCGAAACCCTCATAAATCGCTATTAGGCGGATCATGTTTACCGGTTAAATTACGGATCGGCGCCATTAGCCCGATGGCCGGTCGGTCACTCGGGCGAAAACCGAACTCTTATCGCGCATTAGGAAAATCACGCGGCGCATCATTATTGCATCGCGCGAGCGAGCAAAAAGCCCTCGCGCTTTGGCTAATTAATGGGAGGCAGGAGTGCCGGCCGCTCGGCCATTCGCTTTTATTGGGAGCTCGCAGGGCGAATAAGCAAACATCCTTTTTACAAAACACGTAGTTCCCGCTTTCCGAATGCGGGACATGATCCAAGCTTACATCGTGTGACTGTGCTGCAGCGGGGAGTCGGTGAGAAAAACGAGAAAAAGTCGCTGTCTTATAAGGAAAGTGCGTGGCAAAAGCCAAACAACACATTCTTACAGTGTATTGTGGCGAGGAGCAGCTGAAACAAAGTATCGACTCTCGGGGAACCCATTCGCCGGGGCAACGAGAGGGGAAAAAAACGCGCGGAATATAATGGCGAAGCGCGAGCTTCCCCCCGAGGAATGCATTTTTACGCCTCCAGCCTCCGACCACGTGGACCCGTAAACAAGATGTAGATGGAGGAGCGCTTGGGCAATTTCGAGAACTATCTAGATTACCCCCGAGCGTCACAAAGGAGTGCGCGTGAGCGAGCGAGCGAGCGAGCGAGCGTTTTTCTCGCTTTTGCTCGCGCGAGCGGCCCGGTACTCCCTGTCGGAATTAATGAGCAGGATTAATGAGCGCCGAGCCAACACCTGCGCGCGCACGTCACTTTGGAAAATCCGCGGCGGCGATTTTCGCGCACATTACAAGGCGATCGTAGGCGCGGAACCGGCATTTCTGATCCTCGAGGCCGATAGGACGAACCCACCTTTCCTTTTCTATATCGACGCGAATTATTAAACATAGCTGACCTATTGCAAATAGATCGGACCGCGATAGTCGGGGCCCGGTGTTTACCCTCTCGCTCTCTTTTTATCCTTGGGCGCGTGCGTTGGTGTGCGAGAGATGTAATGGCTCGGATTTTGATATACGTGGATTTATGGAAAGTCCGTAATTAACGGTTCGACTTATTTTTCCGCGCGAGATTGGAAAACACAGAGTGTAGTTTTACAAAGAGGCAGTTTTACGGATAAACCGAGAAAATTAAAAATTAGCCGAATCACTGTGTTTTGCATATGCGTTCGGCGATAATATCTCCGAGTAATGTTCTGAAGGATTGCTGTTCGTCAATTATTGATGGAGGCAAAACGGTAAACCCGCTATTTTTTTCGCCTTTTCCCCGCAAATAGAAATCAAATATTTTACTAAGTATAACATCAGGTACTCTAACAAGTTATAATAAATTATTCAACGAGATCGAACGGAAAATTTATTGAAAAAGTACAGTAAGCCGAGGTTTAATTCAATTATACAAAGTAATAACACGACAGAGTACTATGTAAATTTTGTACTTAAAATTATAGAATATTGTAATGCGGTATGATTGGGAAAAAAACCGCTGAATTTTTGTTTTTGACGTGTCCATAAATCATGAAATGTATCTTTTGAGCGCTCGGAAGCGAAATATATATATATATATATATAGATAGATAGATATATAGACAAGTGCAGATAAAACAAGAAAATCTCAAACTCGTAAACTAATCTTTATTAGCGCACTAATGGTGCAACTTATCAACTATTTGAAAAAGCTTTGGTTTAATGTCCATTTAGAGTTTTTACCGGAGGCCGTCGTGTTTTTTTCTAGCGGTCAAGGACTATTTTCGTAATAATTAACATGAATAATGGAGAATTGCGAGGGAATTCGGGCTTATCGCGATCGTAAAATTCAATCTCGGGGAAAGAGGAAGACAAGTGCTCGCGAGTGCTGTTATTCCGATCGATCAAAAATCCGTCGACTTGGCAATGATTTTGTCACTCCCTCGACTCGCCGAGGTTTATCTCGCCAGAAAAATCGAAATTTCCCGGGGATGATAAATAGGTTGCCGTTGGGGCTCCCGTCCCTCTCGAGTCCGCGACATTGGCCTCTGACGTTGAGCGATATCCCTCTGTCTCTCCTCCTCTGACGTCACTCCCCGTGGACCACGAGCGAAATGAGATTCGCCGCGTTTGTCCCCGAGTGTCTCTCTCTCCCGCGATTTTAGCACGGGAACGATTGAGAGATCGATGGCTCGGTCTTTTATCTTCTTTTCTCCCTCTTTTTCCGTTTCATCGAGGATCGCGATTCCCTTTTTTGAGCATGGGGGCAATTTGTTGGTTGTTGCTGGCGGAAACGGGAGATGATGTTTCTTTTGTCAAGTGAGAAATTACTTTGCGCGTGCGCGCGGGCTGTTTTATTCCGCTCTGAGGGCTTGCGTAATTTTGCGAATTGGATTTAGAAAGGCCATGACAGGTAATGGCTTCCTGATGGAAAAACTACGATGACGGTAAACAAAACTTGAAAAGCGGAGACATCGAGATTTATGGTGTATTTCTGAATGCGGCTTAAAATACAATAAATGCAGGTTACTCTATTTCATTCATCCATCATATTTTAATTGCTTAATTAAAGGAAACTGCTCTGCAAGGATGTAGATATTTCAGCTGATTAATATCGATATTCTTAAGAATACTAAATGAACGCACGCTTATTACGTTCTAAAAAAAGACCTTTGTACGATTTTTGAACGAGATACACGTGAAATATTTATAAAATTAAAGACGAGCAATAATTTGGAAACTACACGTCTCTTAAAGTATACGAGCATTAAATTAAGCTCAATTTCATAGAAAAACAATTTTCTGAAAATTGTTACGGAAATAAAACGGAGCCTACAGAATCCGTACTTAAATATATAAATATCAGTGAAAAACACTGTTTTGAAAAGACATAATATAATAAATACTCCCAAAATGAGGATAATACGTGCTTATGTCTGTTGCCAGTCAATTTCATGTGCTCCTGCAAAATCATTGGAAACGCACATAATAAAGTATCGGAAAACATAATTGGCTGAAATCGCCACATTTGCGCCTCTTATATATTTAAAACAATCTTGTTAAAATACTTACACAAAATTACGCTACGCAAAAATTGGCAAACAGGAGGTTCAAACTCATACGCGTATGCGTGATTTTGGGAAGTAGGGGATTTTACGATTGGAAATGGAGAAATGTTAACTTTTCAAGTACCGAATATTACCAGCTTACAAGAGTACTTCCACAAAACTTCCAAGAAATACCTCAGAAATCCAATTATTCTTATTACGCTTCAGACTAGAACATTGGTATTCAGGTGTAATGAACTTGTAATCACAATATTTTTCTCTAATTTTTTATATTTCACGTGTAGATTTAAAAAAAAGAAATTATAAAATTCATTAAGCGTTATTTTTTTTAATACGTTTTAATGTACAATATCCTGTATTTTAAAATCTTCTATTAAAGAGCGAAAAAGAGCTTTGATAAAGTGATTTTGATTACAATGTTATGTAAAACAGCTCATAATTATACAATAAAAGTAAAGGTTTTTCGTTAACACGACAAAATTTACCATTATTAACTGTAGATTATGTATTTTGGAGAAAATAATGTTTTAAATTTCGTATGTGTGCTGACTAGTGCAATATTTAAAACATTAAAAGTAAAATTTTCATAAACACGAGTAATATTTGTCATCTAATACAAAGTTGTGTATTGCTCGAAAGAAAATTTGAACATCACATCAGAGACAACTCGACTCTGAACCCAAGCGAAAGAAATGGCGATTAGGCAAAAACACAAGTGAATCCGAAGCGAAGCGGTAGTAAAGCACCGGGGGGGGGGAGCTGTTGGTGATGTGCAAATAAGGTTGGACAGTGATTCCGAACTCGAGGAATAGGACCCTGCGACTGTCAAAGGGAGTTCGAACTTTGTACTTGGGAGTGATATCGAAGGTCCGGGTGAGTCAGAGGGACGGGACAAGGGCTCGGAGTCCAGAACTCAGAGCCGGGGACCTGGTGACTAACACGAGTCCCGAGCCCATCATCCTCCAACCAATTAAACCGAGCCCAGAGCTCGTGGTAAGCCAACTCAGGTTCATGAGCAAACACCGGACCTCGTAAACGTCACCGGGCCTTGTTTTATGCATTACGACTCTATGAGACTCGCGAGTGAGTTGGCCCCCGGCGATCCCAGATGAAATACTTTAGAAGAAGCCAGAGCTTCAATAAATTCAGTTATACGAACTCGGGCTCCGTGGATTTTCCTCTTTTCCCCTCCCTCGCAAAGGGAGGGCTTTCCTTCTCGGTACGCACGACGACACCCCGATATTGCCGAGTCCTTATCGGCGCTCCCCGAGGTGGCTGGGCTGAAGCCGGACTTTTGTTTGAATTATAAAGCCATCCCCGGGCCGGAGCAAATGTTTGATCGGGGTGCGGGAGATAATTGTCGATGGGCCTTTGTTCCCGGTTTTCGCAGCGGATAAATACGTTGTCCGCCACAAACAGCGTACTTATTAAGTTATCACCTTCATGGAAAACAAGGAGCTTCATTATCGCATGTCAACAGTGCGAATAAATTCAGTCCCGTTTGAAGCCAGCGACGTCGAGCCGTAAATGTCGGTTGACGGATTTAAGAGCCGGAAAGCTCTTAATCGGCACATGCGAAGACTCTTCATTTCTCCTCTCTTCTTTTACACACTAACTAAATATTTATTGGAATACCTCGGACCTTTCTTATATTTCATTTGATGACTTTACGCAGTGAAAATATAAATAATTATCTCCACTTTTTCCTCATCTCATGCAATAATTAATGTACACGTCTGCCCCGCGATAACTTATTACCGGTGCCGTCTATTTCTCAAACGACTTCATAAAACTGACTATCAATTCAATCAATTTTTATCCATTTCAAAAACAATTATTTTTTAAATATACAATTTAGCGTGCTTTAAACCACGCGTCTTCTCTTATTTTTATTTTTCATGAGGAAATTGAATCTTTTATTAATATAAGTTGGCCGTTTTAAACCAAACATACGCCTTTCGCTTCGTAAAAATCTGCAGTGTGAAAGATGGTGCATGTATTATAAGATATAACACTCAATATGGATGTTATCGTAAGAACTTGAATAGAAAAAGAAAACCCTGGTGGGGGAGTCTGAAAAAGAAAAACAAAAGATAATAAGATAAAGAAATACGATTAATGAAAGTTCCGTTGTAAGTTTCCATTCGTGTTGCTTTATCTCCTTTGAATTTTTTTGCGAGTTCATTAGTTATACCTAATTAGCGATGTAGTTATCCGATAGTTATCTGCTGATCTGTAATTAGCGTGGCGCCTCGATTTATCGGTGTTAAGTTTTGCCCATCTTTCTCTCTTTCTCTCTCTCATTCTCTCTTCCTTTATGTACATTTTGCTTGAACATTAGATTTTGACAAAATCAACTTTGAAAAAGAAAAATTTGATATCGATTGCTCCTTGACAAATAATGAAATATTGAGATTTTCCGTATTAGATATAATTTAGTTATGTTAATAAAGTGTTTTGCAAATTATAATTTTAGAAATTAAGCGTATAACTAAAAATTAATAAATATTGGTTTTCCACTGGTCTATCAAAATTTAACTATTAATTCCGACTTAAATTTACTGTAATTATGGTCTGACATAACTCAATTATAAAAATCTAAATTTTATTCAAATTTTATTGAAAAAAAATGCATCACTTCAATTACATATTATAAAAATATATAATTGAAGAATATTTTAGAACTAATAATATGTTTAAGGTGTAATAGCATTAGTTATATGTTAATGAAGTATTTTATGATTCAACTTTGCCTATGCATTTTAATTTAAACATGTTCATTTTTCAATACTTAAAATACATTATTATTTGATATAATGATACTGACAGTAAATTATAAGGATAATGCATTACAAAAAATGTAGCAATACAATTATTTGCTTTAAAATGATTGCAATAGTAAGTTTACGAAATATCATTCATTGTAAAACAAAAGAAATGAATTTATCTGATTAGAGCGAGAAAAATAAAATGGAAAATACATTGTTTCACAAACATAATTCGAATTAGGAGGATAAAGGTTGAGCTTGTCAATGGATAAAGAACGATTATAATTATATAATAATTCATGATTTATTAGATAGCTACCGAACCTAATTTCAATTCAATTTAATATTAATTGTTTACTTAAAATCTTTTACTATAAGCTGATCATTCAATTTCTAAGAGCTGTTGTAAAACATGATAAATTGATCTCGCTACATTAATTAGTCTGCAGTCGAGCGCCCAAAAAAACGTCGAAAAAAACGAGACCCACGCACACCCGGGAAAACCTAAATTCATGCACGATAACTCATACCTGCGAATCACAAAGATTACAATTGAAATCGAGATTTAATTACTGGCGGGTTATAGTTGCAAATGGCTGCAGCGGATTTATGCTCGTCAAAGTCCGCGAATTGAAAGGGCAAAGATTCAGTTGTTGGCTGGGGTTAGTAGTTGTTAAAAACAACGCGGGGCAATCAATTAAGAATAGCATATTCAGCTGGCGCACGCTCTTCTTACAAAGTAGCGGACACGAGCCCGAGGATAATGCGATCGCTCAGACGGACGGGATGAAAAACAAAAATAACAACAACGGCAGAGCCAACAAAAAAACAAAAAATACCCGCGTCGAAACAATCTTCGTGCCCCGGGATGGATGGAGCCCGGAGCCATTGTGCCGGTCCCGCGGACAAAATCGTCTTTGTGCACGAGAGGAGGCCGTGATAATAGAGAAAATCACCGTCGTCACCGCGGCTTCTTAACCGATCGCCGATCGCCAATCGAAGATGTACTCGGGCGCACAAAAGGGAAGAGCGGCAGAGTCAGGGGACAAGGGCTCAGGAGGGGGGGAGGGAGGGAAGAGGGAAGCTGGAGGAGGAGGAGGAGGAGGAGGAGGATGAATGCATACGCGGGGAAGAAAAGAATGAATAATCGATCGCCGCTCAAATGTACTGATATAGTTATATGAGGGCGCGTGCGCACGCGAGCCGATATTATTCCTCTCGGTCGGTATGTTAAAAGGGCGCGCAAACCCGAACCCGGACCATATTCCATAAAGGAGACCGCCGTGACGGAAGATATTGTAAGACAAGTTCGCCAGGTACCCAACCCGGGTGGGCTTTTCCTTTGCCTCTCGCTCCCTCTGCCGCCCCTAGTGCCAGTGCCTCCTTACCCTCCCCCTCCGCCCCCTCGCGAGGTTCTCAGCGCAATCACCTACTCGTGTGTTCCATGTTTACCGGTAAATTATGCTCTTTCGATTTACATCGGGGATTTACATTTTCGATTGTTCGAGAGGTTCCCCGGGTGTCGGGCAAGAGACCGTGCGATCTTTGTTTTCCTCGCGGGTGACGTCTGCTTCAAGCAAAATTAACCGAGCTCCGTAGCAGCCATAATCGTCCTTGTCATTGGAGTTGTGATTTAATTGCTAATTCGGCGTGGGACATTTGCAGGCATGTGCAGCGAAAATTTGCTAATCGGGAAGATGTCGCTAATGTCGGATGGAGAAGAAAGAAAGAGAAATGTAGATCAATCCCGCTGACTCCAAAGTGCCGTCTAAGCAAAATTGTTTTTCAGCAGAGCTGGGGAATAAATAAAGACGTGCTCAAAGTCCAAAAGGCCCAGCTCATCAGCCACATGTTGAGCGGAAATGCCTCTCGTATAAAACAGAGGGAGACTGAGCTCATAAGAAAAGATTGGCTGGATAGCGAGTGAGACATTTGTATCCCCTGCAACGTTTGCCACGGATTTACGATCTTGGATCTATAAAGAGAAGCTAATGGATCGATATATCGGTTTATTATCGGTAGGACTCAGGGCGACAATGAGTCGTGATCCCAACAGGTCGCGCGCTCCTGATAATCTTTTTCCAAGGACTCGCTTTCGACTGACTTATGGCAAATTGTGCCATTATCATCGATAATCAATCTCTTTTTATCGGCCATAGCCTACCGAGAAGAGACGAGTACATTATACAAGTATCCGCTTAATTAAAAAAAACTCCAGTACTACTTTATAATGGTTTACTACTTCGTAAATTGGAATTATAATATAGGAGTTATATAGAATCACCCTTGGCATAATATTATCATTTAACGCCGAGGTAATTTCAAAGCTACTTTATTCACAAATTGAAATGTCGAACCAAAAACATTATATTTGATTAATTTAACCTCATTTCAACTATTAATCAATGTAGAGCGAGAAAATTCCAGATTGAAGCTATTAACTTTACCTTTTTCAGAAGTTGACGCAAAGATTACCTTGTCGTTTTCAGTATTTCGCGGTAGAAATTATGAAAGCGTGTCGGATGATTTCATTATTCGCCCTGCTTATATACTGCACTCGATATTATTTTCATTACTATTATTCTACCGTGAATAAGATGCTACTGTGCCTCGAGGAGCATTAAACTAGCCATAAAAATAACAATATAAATAACAATATAAAATAAAAAATGAGTTGTGGAAAAATCGAATGAACATGGTGCATGCTTGTACAAGAAAATGTATTTTTCAAAGTTTAAAATATGAGAAAATTCATTAAAGCCTAACTTTAATGGTGGAATATAATATTTATTATGATATCAACATACGTGTATATTAATAAATATAGATATATTTTTTTTAAATATAAAAAAAATTTTACCGAAACACGGTAGTTTTCATACGCAACACTATTAACGTGGAGAGTTTGGTTGAATACTTTATGTGATTAGCCTTTCTTAATCGTGTATACGCTATCTTTTAGAAATGTAAATATAAACAATGAAGAAAATTTATTCAAATAAATAAACATGATTTATAGCATTAAATTAAAATATACATTGTAAATATTCTATTCTTGTCTATGTATTTTATTTTAATTGCAATTTTCCTTTTTTGCAGGTAAGTTATATACTACATCATTTTAATTCAACTGCCTGGTCATGTAAGTTTAAGCACAAAATGTCAAGTAAATGGTACATAAATATTCTCGATTAAAAATCCCCTAGTAAAATGCTAATACTTTTCTGTCACAATATTGTTCTTAAATAATATAAATTATTGTTTATTCCTTTTTTAAATTCAAATAGATATTGCACAATGAAAACGCATTCTAGGTGGCTATTTTTATTTAAATTGTACGTTACGTAAATTACAACTATTAGACTTTATAATTTTGAAACTATTAACATAGAACAAAAGCAGTACAAGACAAATTTAAAAAAAAATAATTAAACTATTTTTCACTTAAAATAAAAAAGTAAAATTTTTTAATATTGTGAAATTCAGTACTTCAGCCTAAAATTAATTTATCAAATTTATTTTCCCCTGTTGCTACAATTTCGCAAAAAAAACATCTGATCAATAATACATTAAAAATATGTATCACAAGAGATTAAAAAAATTTGTTTTCCAAGCGTTTTAATATACTTTAAACACTACAAACTGCTTTAACGTGCTTCTTCGAATATAGTTGTAAGGATCGATATTTTCTTAATTAAAGATTATTTTATGCTCCAAATGATGGTGTAGGTCTTGTAGGTTTCCTCCTCTGAAGGGTAATATCCTGTGTATGGTGATCATGTGCTTTTAAATAAGCTTGATTGACGGAGTATCTGGAAGAGGATTTATCCGATTTTCTTAAGCTCATCTCCTTTGCTGTACCGAGAATGACAAGTATTTTTTGTGTCAAAACTCGGGATGGAACTTTTTGCTCCCTTATCAATAATGATTTTTGAATGTTATTTATGGTATTTGTAAAGCTCATAGAGATTCTAATGTAATTTAGTAATTTTAGCGTCACTTGTTGCCTTCTTCTTTATTATTATGGATGTTAATGTAATGTTGTGTTTGAAATATAATTACATGGCCACGATTGTGCCTCGCTTGGTTAACAGCTCAACAAACACATTTTTAACAAATAATGACAAGAATTTCTAAATAAAAAATCGAAACGTACTTGAAAAGAACAAATAATGATCGCACGGGGGTATTAATAAATGTATTATCGCAGCCAATTGGTAATAATAAGTTTAAATAATCGCAGCTTCCATTGCGTTTTGATAGCCGATTATTTAATAAGCAGTACAAAGGCTGTGAACTGGGGAGGGAGGGGGAGCGGGAGGAGGAGAGTCGCGTAAATCTTGAGATGCGATATAAAAGGAAGGAGAGCCGATGGCCTCAATGATTAATATGGGCAGTCTTACCCCGACAAAGAGCCATCGTTTAATGCAATATCGAAATATCTCGGACGTCTTTATTGGCACCGCGATCGCGCATCTCTGGATCCTCGTGCGAGCGGAGGAGAGGCGCGCGTGCCCTCGATCATCCTGGACCAGAAGGAGTCCCTGGGCCCCCGGTGTGACAAATTAAACAAGGCGACTCGCGAGAGAGAGAGAGAGAGAGAAAGAGAGAGAGAGAGAGAGAGAGCCGATCCCGGCAGCAGACGCCCGCTGCGAGAGGTTGGCTTTTCCTTTTTGCGCGGCTCCGCGACGCGGGCCTTTAAAGGCATGACTATTCAGTATCTCATTTCGCGGGCAGACCTTTTTTCGGCGCCTCGCCGCCATCTTGTGTTCGCAGTAATTTGTTACGCCGCCTTTTTGCGGGGCGAGCGATCGATTGCGATCGAGATCTAGAAAAAATTGCGCGCGATAAAGCCGCGCGAGCTACTTTGCACGAGGAGGCGACGCCGTCGCGGTACTGGAATTCAGTTGTAAATCGCTTGTCTCGCTTTTTATCCCCGACACCGCTTACAATGTTGATTTTCAATGAACTCGGGGTTTTAGTCGAACCAGTTCTCCGAGGCCGAAAAAAGGCTTCATCGCTTCTTAACAATCGTACTTTCATGCCTTTTTACATCCGCATTTCTGCGCACTTATCCTTTTTTGCGCCCTTCCTTTGGAAAATAGTCGTGCAAAAAAGTTTGTTTCTCTGTGTAAATTGATGGACCATCTTGTATATTTGAACGGTACAGATGTCTCAATATACATGAGTTATTAAACAGTTTAATCCAATAAATAAATTCATCTTAAAACATCCGTATGGCAGTTTGTAATAATTGGCAAGATGACATTATCGATGCGACCAACATTATTAAAACCGCCGGGTATTAAGATAAAATTGACATTAAACATTTATAGTAGTCGGTAATTGAGCTGTTGACTCTTGCTTGATTACTCATCGTCTCTCAAAGCGAAAATGGAAAAACTCGGTGCAATAATACGAGGGCAATAATTCTAGCCGTCAGGGGCCTCGAGAGCGTCAACGGGTGCTCTCGGTTTTAGTCGATGGCCAGCAGTCAGTTATACGTCAAAGTCAGCCTCTCCTGGAAGCGGATCGACGCGAGGGCAGATTAGCTGGAGTAGCTTTGAAAAAGCTCAGCTTCCCTGTATCTCGCGTCGATCTACAGGTGTCTGACCGACGGTGCGATACATTTCGCAGGGCCCCGACGCCTTTATCGACGTCCATCTCTTTTTCTCGAGACGCACCTCGGGCAGCGAGTTTCCGATCGGAGTCACCGCTGAAGGGCGGGGGAGGGGCAGGGGGGGAGAGGAGCCACCGATAAGGCAACGCCCACGGGGTCTTGATAATGCCCAGACGATCCGCGATTGCCGGTACGCACAGCGGGGAAGAATTTAATGGCACCGGGGAATATGTTCCCGCTGATCGAGGACTCCCTCCCCCCTGGCTTTCTTTTTTTGTGGGGACAGTTTGGCGGCGGGAGAACTCGGCCGTCTGCTTCATTTTTCGATGGACCATTGTGAGAGGGAGCTTTCGGGGAGAGGGCGGGGAGGGGTGAGCAGCGGGGGAGGGAGCGAACCGCGCTATTTGGCCTTTACCCCCCCCCGCCCTCGTGATCTATGCGCAGATTGCGAGTGCTTAATGTATGCGAGCTGGATGCAATTATCTCGCAGGTATCAGTCATCTGAATAACTCTGCCCAGCGGAACATTTAATACCCGCGAATTCGCAATCGTTGTGACGGTAATAATGCGAGTCGGCGGCGTCTCACCTGATAATCATAAAGCGCGCATCACACTTAAAAAAAGATTAGCGTATCAAGTGCAATCAATCTCTAAGTTTTGCGCGAGTTTAAACACGATCATAATGTAATCGGCCAGTGTAAGCGTAACCTTAAATTGATCCACTCAAACTGTCCCCCGATCACCCCCCATACATATTCATCCGAAAGCGCGCATGTATAATTCATGGAAAAGCATTAAATCGGCGAAATGAGGCAGAGGGGGAAGAGGGGCATCTCTGGCTCCGCCTCGTCCGTTAAATAATTTGAGATTCAAGAAAAAGCGAGCGCGTCACGTCGCCTCGCGAGCATATCATTATGAACGTGCCCGAGTGGAAGTCCTGCCAGGGGCATAGAGGGAGAGAGAGAGAGAGAGAGAGAGAGAGAGAGAGACTGTGGAGGGTGAGGCCGAGCCAACTATCGGTTAATCATCATTAAAGGACGGCTAACGTTTGAAGGTAAAGTCCAAGTCGGTTCGGGGGTGACACGGTGACATTGGGATTTTAGGGCGTTCACCAGTTCAAATATGAGATTCTCTGAAATTTGATTCTGATGGCTGACACGGATTCGGGTATCAATGGACGCTAATCGATTGTCGATTGATTCTTGTACGCACCGGCACTTACGTTCTTATTCAGCTTTTTAAGTAATTGATGACTACTTCCGGTTGATGTGAATGGAACGGTACTTTAGCGCTTTTTTATCCCTTTACGAGCAATATTAAATATCGATAAATCTTGATGACCTTAGACATAAAGATTTCTTAGGAATTTTTAATGATAAAGTTTTTCAAATGTTTTAGTTCAAACTTTGTCTCTTGGCCATTATATAATTTTTTTTTTTTTTTAAATGATTAATTAAACAAGATTTATACTCCCACTTAATGGTAAATGAATAAAAGTTACGGTTTTTATTGAAAAGAAGAGAATAAAATAAAATTACCAAAAACAAAAATGACATTTCTGGATATAATAAAATAGTACGTCTTTAACAAGTATACATTTTTTGTATTACTGTCATTGACGATTAATTTTTCATCGAGAAACACTTTTCTTTAGCGTGTTTGTATAAAGAGTGATAAATCTAACTTAATTTTTAATATTGTTCCTTTATTTTTTTCCCGTTCTGTTCCTTTTCCTCTTACATATCTTTTCCACAAAAATTTACATTTATATTCTACATTAATACAAAGCTATAATCGTCGCTTATGATGTCGCACACATTCTTGTTTTATCTTTCAATTTTTCACACCATGAGCACATTCTTTAAATTCGACTCTGTCAACACCAACATAATCCTGCACTGGGTAATGTGATTTATTTCATTATTTGAGCCAACTTTCAGGAAAGTTTAAAAATTCAATCATTTTTATGCTGCGACGCTCATGGGTTATTGTTGTTCGTGATCTCAAGCATCATTTAGCACTGTCATTATGTTCAAAGTACGTTTTCATAAAATTCCTGCTTTTCATAAATTTATGGATTTCATCCATTAGAAATAATTCTACATTTTTCAATTACACGCACTAATTAACTTTCCTTGGATGGACACAATAGCTTATAGGCATGGCAGCAGAATTTTCACTGTCACATCTGATGCATCATGAATTATGTATATGAGTTTTGAAACCAGGTTATGACGCCTCACCGACTCTGTTAAAACGATTCACAAGGACCAGATTTCATCATATTACATCTGATGACTCTTCGTAACAATACATTTGAATACGCGAGCATTGTTTTATATAACAAAGAAAGAGAAAGCCAGAGGGAGGACCAGAGAAAGGGAGAAACAGAGATAATAAAAAAGCAGATGTAAAGAAAGAATAATTTGACAATTCATTAACAGACTTCAAGGCGTGTTGCACCGACAATAAACATAGTAGACCTTTGAAATTATTGTTAGAAACATTCTTTGGGATTATAAAGTAGAATCTGAATAAGTCCGAGGACAAACATTCGTAATTGCATCATATTCAAATAAAATGTTTGATACCTAAAAGCGCTCCAACGTATGCTAATCGAGCATTTCAAATAATAAAAATAATATTTTTTTAAGAAAAAAGGAAAGGAAATTAACACTAACATTGTTGTTAATTTTGCATGGATTTTTGAAAACAGAACAAAAGGTATTTTTAAAATGCATTATTATGTGCATGCATAAGAGGCATACCTATGAATCATGTTATCCCATTTTATTTTGGCATTTATTGAACTCGCTTTAAAAGTAAGCCCAAAGATTATAGTCCGTGTTGAAGGTGATGTTTCAGATGCACATATTTTGAATGGATAAAGAAATCCGGCGCGCAACAAAGCCGTGAAATAAATTTTAAAATTTCAGTGACTTGCTCGTGGAGGGAAGATGAAAAAGCTGCCGAATCGAAAGAACACAATCTCTTTTCCCGAGCCCAAGGCCGCAGTCATGATTTGTCAGCATCTCTCCTCGGGTCTAACTTTTTCGGCGCATCTCGGGGAATCGGTGCGAGTGAAATCCCAGGCGAGTGCCAAAATGCGAGATAGAACGAGACAGATAGAGGGAGAAAAAATAAAGAAGCGGGGGGAAAAAAGTCGCGGACGTGACCAGCGGCGGAGGGACGGGTGTGGCGACGTGTGGAGGGTGCCGAGGGGGACAAGAAGCGACGGCTCCGAGGCAAATGAGCACTCGTAGACACGTACACGCGAGACCCTCGTTCCGGAGGATGGCGATCGGGTCGACCTGGCCGACACGAACCCTCGGCATTCCTCGCCGGTATCGGAGCGGGCCAGACTCGTGCTCCGCTGCTGTTCCTACCTAGATCCACCGACTTACAAATCGCCCGATGAGAATCCGCGGCGGATGTGTCACGATCGTCTTGCAAGCCCAGAGATGCTGCACAGATCAACTTGGAGGCTGGGTTACACTGAACTCCGACTGGACCATTTTAAAAACTCGGGGCCAGACGTGTGATGAGAGACGGGGTGGGATGCCTTTTATTCATTTTAATAAACTCGTCGGGGGGTGGAGGGGGTTATCAGCTTTTCGGTTTATTATTCCTCGTGAAATTCGTGAAATATTTTGGAAATAGAATTGGAAAAGCCGTCGATTAAATTTTTAATCTCGCGCGAGCTTCAGAGCCGTTTTCCTGAAATTATAAATATTTTAATGCATTATGCGAAAGTGTACCAGGAAACGAGCTGATTACACGACTTCACGCACACTCGCGCAAAAATTTCAAAATATATGGATACGCGGAAAATTATATGTAAATTTATAAATCATAAGCAGATACTCGTTATAAATAATGAATACTATTACAAAAAATTACCATACTTGATTATAACATTAAAACAACATATACCGTGAATTAGTAGCTTAACGATACAATGATGGCACGTGTAATTTAGAATATAGAAGAATTTACAAACTTCATGCTTCTCTCCTAACGAATACAACGCTAAAAAGCCATTTTTCTATCTTTATTTTGCATTTTCATCTTTATTAAGAATTAAAAAACTCATTTTTCCATTACGCGTATGAAAAATGCTGGTGAATCTAGGCTCATGTAGCATGCAAACTTGTATTGATAATCTTTATTAATTTCAATAAATTATTTTATGTGCAACTTGTAAAAAATTATAAATAATATTTTATCTTTGAATGCAATAGCTTTTTAATTTCATTTAATCAAAAATATTTAAATATGATATGTTGTGATATAATTTACAGTAATATAAAATTCAAATAAGTATAGACGTACAGTTAGTTAAATAATTTACCGAATTATACATGAAAATCATAAGATGCACATTTAAATGATATTTTAAACATCTTTTCTCAATATTATTATTGGCATTAATTTGAATTTATAGCATTTTATAATGCTTTAATTAAGAATTCAGCAAAAAATTTTTTTAATTTTTACTGTGAAGTTGTTTTTTATGAATACTTATAGAGATTCTTCAGTGAATGTGAGCTTAGTATTTTTACACTTTTGTATCAAAGTTTAAGAATTTAAATGGTAATTCAATTTGATAAATGAGGCGTATTTTTATAATGAGAGTTATCATAAATAAATCAAAATTTATTTTACTTACGTCTAAATTTGATATGACATTGACAAATTTCTGTATAAGATATTTACCTGAAATAAACGAAAATTTTCATAAATAAAAACTAAACACTAGTTTTGCGATATTTATATTAAATGAGCAATCTTGTCCTTTAGCCACTTATAATCTCACTAATTAATTTTAACAAATTTCAAAATAAGATGTTTATTAAAAAAAAAAAGTGGAAATAAAAATTTATTAAAGTTTTACACTCCTGTATTGCTTATCATACATAAAATCCATGCAAATATGAGCACCAATTAAGTGGATTAACACGAACATCAAGAGTAAAATTTTCTTATGATTAAAAACATTTGCATAAATATTCTGAACATAAATGTATCTTTTCTGACTTCTTTTCTTTCAAAAAGAAATACAACAAATTATTGGTACTTTTTTCAAATTTTCTTATTTTTTCAAGGTTATATTCATCATTCTTATTTATTAAATTTTTAATAAAAGTTTTCATTGAAATTTATTATTTTAAAATAATTTTTAAATAAAAAATATTTTAACATAAGTATTATGATACCCATAATGGTATAAAAATAAAATAAATATCAATGGCAATAAATATTAATATTACTAGTGGTAAATTATCTTAAAAAATTGTTTGAATCATACCCCTTAAATGAAGGACATAATGTATTTTGATTTTAACTTCCAATACGTTCTTATTACTATTCATTAATAATTTTTTTATTGTATTTACCTGCTGAATATATGTTATTTTTAAAAAAATCGGTGTGAATGCATTTTATTATGTTTTTATTTATGGTATAACGAAAAAATAAAAAGAGTATGTAGTATTAATAAAGTATTAAGTTATAAAATTCAACATTTAATTGAAACCAAGTTATTTTCAATGCATTTGGTTTTCAATGTACCTTGTACATTTTGTATAGTTTTTTTTATTCTAGTCTGAAAGCTTACAACTATGAAGTAGAAGAAATCATCTTTATAAACATTATGGAGCATATTTAAAGTTTCGATTTTTCCAATCAATGGAAAAATTTGTATTCAAGTGAACAATTCACTTTGAAGAGTGATATTGGATGCAACCCCTATAAATTTCAGAAAGCAAATAAAGCACTTGGATGAGCGAGTAAGGGATAGAGAGAGAGAGAGAGAGAGAGAGAGAGAGAGAGACAGAGAGAGAGAAAGACAGAGGATGCGAATTTCTTCAATCAGTCGATAGAGGCACACGCCATTACGTCGGCTCTTTTCTCTTGGAAACACAGAGGGAATTCCGATCATCATTCTTGTTTACAGAGCTTGAAAACTCGCTCCTCCTCGCCCTCTTCAACCTCCCTCTTCCCCAGACCTTCGGGGGGGGAGGAGGAATATTCGAGTCGACATTCTTTGTCGGGCTTATCCTCATTACGTATGTTCGCGCGCGCGCGCGCGCGTGGCAAGAAAACGCCGTCTCATTCGAGGTGCACAGCTAGGAGAGAGAGAGAGAGAGAGAGAGAGAGAGAGAGAATGAGAGAGTGAGAGGACGGGGGAGAGAGGAGCAATGGCTCGATCTGATCTACGATCGTTTAACGAGAAGTGGCATAAGTCAACCGCGGATACAGGCCCTCTCGGCGATTCCGTGCCTTCTCCCTCCCCTATGTACATATAAATACATACATATATCTGCTGGATTTTATGGTTTTCTTTTTTTCGCAGCGAGATCTAAAAGTGGAGTAAGGTAAATAGATATATGAAAAGATACATTAGGAAATGTTGCTCCTTCTTTGAAAAGTTTAGAAAATTATAGTCTTGAAAATTTAAATAATTTATGCCTTTGAAAATGTAATACACTCGCCGAGTGAAAAGCCCCAAAAAAAAAATTTAACCACCATACCGATTTTCGAAAATCTTAAGCAACAATGCCGGTTTATATCCTCCTGAAATAGCTCCACCATATAGAATTTAAAACACTTCATTTGTCACAGCTGTATTACAAAAAATATATTTCTTAGGATTCTAACTGTGATTCCCTGCAAAAATGTTTAAATACCCAAATGGAATAACAAGTATTTCCCCGGTTACTTTTCAAAGGAGTACCTCATTATCCCATGAAAAAGTATATTTATGTGCATTTTGAACAGTTGAAAACTGTAAATCTGATTCAAGAGCCATCTTTTAATGGATGACTTGTGTGTTTACGTATTTTAGAATCTACCTGTAAATTTAATGCTTTTAGTATATGGATCATCTTTAAATATGTATTAATTTGGTTTTTATGAAATAATTTGAAATTGAAGTTTATTTCTATCCACCGTATATATATATATGTATATGTATGTGAAGAGGATTATTATTTTTCATCGTGTAAAAAGGAAAATCAGTAATTTTTTTTTTTTAAATATATATTGGACAATGTATCTTTTATTGAATACATATTCCCGTGCGTGTAATGGAATAAAAATTTAATTGGCCAATTTTAAAAAGATTTTTATACTTTTTTGACATTGGGTCATTTATTATTTAATGTAAAATTTGTATTCTTTTCCCATTCGCGTTTATGTACACAATTAAGCGCGAATCATTTTCCAATGCAGGAGTATAAAATATTTATGGAGCGGTTTTCAAAAATTTGAAAAAAATTTACCTTCATTTTCAATAAATTTATTTGGCAACAGTATTTATGGTACAATAAACAATTTGGCTGTAAAAATGTGATTTCTCTCATTTTTTTTTTGTTTTTTTTGTTTTTTTATTTTTTTGTTGTTGTTTTTGTGTGTTAAAGTATGCTTTGAAATATAGATACAAGATTCGTTGCAATTAAAATTTATTCTAGGCGGTCGGCATTAAATAAAGTTTAATCGCGAAATTAAAAATTATTGATTACGAGAAACTGTACGAGGCTCTCGGCTTCATATTTCGTGGCGCAGATTTTCATAAATTTATTTCATGCGTCGAGACAGTGGAGGAGACACTGCAAAGGAAAATACTGTTACGGATTGAAAAATGGCGAGTGATATAGGGCCGGGCGATGGGGAGAGATCGATAAAAGAAAACCAGGCGAAGAGGAAGGGCCCAAAGGGTGAGAGGGGGTGGGGGGGGGCAAAATAAAAGATGCGCGAGGGATGAATATAAAACTAGAATCGCCGAGGAGTTAAATTAGTATAGCTCGGAGGCGACGGAGGAAGGATAGGATGAACAACGGACTCGGAACGTATGGGTTAAATTGCTCCCCGCGAGACACGATTATCGTTCATTCATCGGACTTCCTCCCTGACCTTGCTCTTTTTCTCCTTTATCCTTTTTTTTTTCTCGGGTTGGCACGGGTCGCCACGGCTTATAACTTACAATTAAGGGCCCCTGCGAGATACGTGACCGTATGAGCGATGTGACGTTCCCTCTTTCACTTTCTTCCTCCTCTCTTTCCCGTTTCTATTTATCTCCTTTTTATCCTTTTTATCCTTTTCCAGGCTTCTTTCTATCCTATTTCTGTCTACCGCCTCCTCTCCCTCTCCCTCTCCCTCTCCCTTTTTCTCTTTTCTCTATATCTCTTCTCTATCTTATGAATATCTTTTGCCAGGGAGATGCTCTGGCTGGTTTTGTGCGCGTTGCCGCTTCTGGACTTGTTCTTCCTTCCTTCCTTCAACTCCTCTTTTAACGCGCACATCCTTCGTGCTTTATTTGCTTTCCGAGTGTGATGACGTATGCACATCTGCGGAATGTTTGCAATCGCGTTCCCTGTCTCTCCTGTTTATTTGTTTGTGATATTTTTATCGCTTCAATACACCATTTTTTGACGTTAATTGGTAGTTGTATTCCTAAATACTTTACGAGTGGATGGAAAATATAAACTTGTTAAGTTAATAGCCATTTTTTAAATCAATTTTTTTAGCATTATTGACGTTTAAAGTTGTTTTACGCGGAAACGAGGCCAGATGTTTGACTTTTTTTCGAGGCACTTTTTCTCGAAATATCCTCGCTGCCGCTGATGTGATACGCTGGCTCACTCGGCCGAGTAATCCTACCTTAAAATTACGATTCCACCAAAGTAATAATATTTTAGCGAGATGGTAGAAATGCAGATTTTCAAGAAGCAAACTATTTTTAACGAAATATTTAACCAGGGACGTAACGACAGCATTAAAAATAATTTCAATATTCTCCTCGTTAGAGCTAATCAGAAGCAGACGCACAAAAAAGCCAACTGTCAAATGCTAAAGGCGTAATCGATTCTTGTATAATTTATAGCAAAGAGTCCATCAATGCTCGTGTCTTAATAAACCTCATCCCGCAGCTTCTCGCCATGCAAACCCCAAAGACTAACGTTCGCTTCTGGAAGCCTCGTCATTTAACTTTGAGCGCTTCGCTCGCGTCGATTTTCCTAACCGAACGAGCAATAATACTCGTTTGGGAGCGAACCCGCGCCATCTTTAATTGCGAAAACTGGATGCAGATGCTTATCCGGAGTTATACGATGCGTGAGATAAGCGATTACTCTTAAGGGGGTGTGAAATACCGACGTGATTTCTATCTTATCGGCTCTCTCTCTCTCTCTCTTTCTCTCTCTCTCTCTATATATATATACGATTGAAATAATAAGATTACGGTGTTTTTCAAAAGAACTGGCTTCGAGCCTCTTCCTTTTTTAGTAAATGTTAAATATCGCGAGACTGCTGGCAAGAGTTCTAAGCTCCTCGGTACAACTATATATTGCAATTTAAGTTCGACGATGACAAAGTACGGTTTACGACTTTGGTTAACAATGTTGATTGTTGGGTGGTTCTTTTGGGAACAACTTTTTTCTCGGACAAATGGATTTTGAGAATCATTACTTACCATTTCGAATTTCCATATTGCATTTGCAATTATCACTCTATACCGTAAGAAAATAATTTACGATACCGCACTATTAATCAAAAGTCATTTGCTGTAGCCCTTATTGCAACGAATTCGCGAGGCTTAATAATGACTGGGCTGCGTCGTAAAAAGATGAAGCTTCCTCCATTTTCTTTGACTTCCTCAGTCGCAGCTCCAATTCAGCTGGTCCATATCTCCCCGGGTGATGCCTATCTCCATCTTGGGCTCTTCCTCTTTAGTCCGCACTTCCTTCTTCTCTCCCTCTATTTATATTCCGGCCCGCTCACCCATTGGTTATCCCCGTGGATCGGGCCACGAGCTACCTACAGGTATGGGTGCACCCATCCACACACACACACGCACACACGGGCTCGCGATTAAAATCAAGGCTTCTGCCGCGTGTAACGAGCATAAAGGCCAAGATAGGGGCGGAAAACGCATGTAACACCGCGGGGTTAAGTAATTTGAGGATGCTGTTCACGGTAATCCGCACATGTATCTCGAGGATTGGGGTTGCTTGGGCTCGTGTTGACGCCTCTTCAAAAAATCACGCAAAGAAATAATCGCTGATCGGGGTGGGGGGAGAGGATGGAAACCGGAGGACCGGTAATTGCCTTACAGTGTTGGAACTTGTCGAACCCGAGTGCGACCGGGGACAAGGAAAAATATTTTCCACTCTTTTCTTTTTTGTTGTTGTTTTTGTTGTTGTTGTTGTTGTTGTTGAGTGGGTATAGAGTTGAAAGAGAGACTATGTTGCATTGAGATATTTCTATTTGACTATGAAACTAGATTTAATGCTTCCCATTGATTTTCAGAACATTCACCAATTTTTCCGAAGCTAATGATATACGGGTATGAATAATGTATATCATAACTTATGAAATCCTAGTTTGAATTATACCGTAACCTTTTTATGCATGAATTTCAATTTATCCTGATGAATACAAATTTCTTGGAGGTAGAGTAGACCCTGTGCTTTTTTTATGAAAAAAAGAGAAAAAAACAAAATGAGCAAAACAAAAGAGTTTTAGCTTACTGAACTAAGAATTAATTACTGATTACACATAACAAAATAAAATTTCTTTACATAAATTTATCCACTTAAAAGTTTTGTGGAAAGGAAGGCGAAATCAGTTCTGTATCTATTAAAATGTATTTATTAAATTTATTAAATGCAGTTACCCACTAAAAAATGCGTCCGCGTTTAAAAAGACAAATTTTACCGATTAAAAATAATAGATAAATTATAAATGCAAATGTAAATGAGGAATAATAATGATGATGATAATAACAATAATAATAATAATAAGAATAATAATAATAATATTTATGAATGGTTATTGAAAAATTATTGATCAATAATAAATGCAAGAAATTCTCCAATTGATCAAAGAGAGAAAGAGATACAAATTATACGAAATTTGCATTCGTTAAGACTGATTAAAATTCATCCATAATCTGATATAATTTTATATTGAATAATGTGAGTATGTGAAATGAATAAATACCGATGAATTAATTTTATTCATACTAAATACTTGAATTACAAGCTTATATTCATAAATATTAAAGAAGACTTGTTATAAGTTTCATCGACTTTGGAAGTTCACTGGCTGTCTCTGTTGTAAAAAAAGCTCGGGGTTTAATGATTGCGCAAGTGAGGGGAGTTTGAATGATTCAGTCTAATTGGAGATGGTATAAATTGTAGTAAAGGCGTATCCCCGAGCATTAGCATAAAGTATCCGAGATTAAAGTTTTCCATAATGAGGAAATTCGATTAACCGAGGGCCGTCCGACGTTTCCCTCCCCCCACCCCTCGCGTCGTCCCGCGTCCCTCCCCCGCGTCCCTCCGACGTCTGCCCGACGTCTCGACCAGAAAATGTTTGTTTCCAGTCGATATAATCGTCGGCATCGATTTTGCTCTGAAAAGTGCGGTGGAATGGGCCGGGGGCGCCGCAACTTGTCGCCTTCGATCGGCCATTTGTAAGCATTTAAACGACCGTTTGCCGCGGTTCAAGCGGCTCTGCATCAACGAGTATATTATTTTACGCTTTCGCTTATCGCTCCTTCATATCCCGCTCGAATTTATTGGATGATTACGATATGGTATGGCGTCCCTGGAAATTGCGAATGGCACTTAAATTATGCGGAAGGAGGACTCGATAAAGGGAGAAGTCGGCCGAAGGGAACGGGGAACGGGGAACGAGGAACGGGGAACGCCGATCGGGGAATAATTTTCCCGATGCGCACACCCTTACGACCAATCGCGTAGTTTTTCTCCTACTTTACGAGGGACTCACCTTCTTAATTGAACTTTGTTCAATATCCTACAAGTAGCTCGTACAATTATTTTATTCGATTCTCGATTCTCGCTAAAATCCCTCGGGAATATTTAACCCGTAGTTAATGTTAAGGTGTAAGCACTTATCAATACCCGCCACAACTACAATGTTTACTTTCTCTCCTGTGGAATTAAGAAATAAATACCATTTTTTAGTGCATAACGGAGCTTAAAAATCTGCGAATCGCTTTATTTCGATTATGATGTGAGACTTTATTAACACATTTTACAATAAATGTAAGGTTGTTCACAATCGAAGCAAAAATTTAATATCCAACTGGAGCTCTTTCGATATTCGAATTAATATGTTAAATAAAAAACCGATAACTATAGAAAGTTATCAATATGGTTTAAAAAATACATTAAATACCTCGACAACGATTTCAATTATGACGTGAGATTCTTGTGTTACATGCTTCAATTGCAATTTTTATTCGATACAAATTTTTTCTCTATGGGATAATCATTTTTATATTTCTTCATGCTGCGATAATATATTGTAACTGCGTGTCAAGCTTAATATTTCGTTTAAAAAATAGGGCTAATATGTATATTTCAGCGGTTTATTTATTTTTTATTTTTTTATCATTATTGACGCTTTAAGTATTTCAATTCTTGGTTTAATTTATCGGACGTAACACGAATTTTGAGTATAAATATGTTAGCCACATAAATTAGTGGTTAAAGAATAACAAATACCAATATGTAATACCGAAATATTCTTTACGACCTCTTTCTATCTAATGCGTGTCATAAAGAAAATTACTTATAACGTTTTCTACTATGTATGTATGGGCACATATTACAATCACTGTCTCCTTTCTAGACTCTCCATTCAACTGCGAAATATTGCTGTGAGAGTTATTAGGTGGTAATTGTTTGCTGTGTATACAAAAATATTACGTGAAATATCATCAACAAATATTGACTTTGTTGATTCGCAGGAGGAAAGTTAGAAACAAAATTTCAAAGAACGACTGTATTTGAAATTGTTTACTTTGGGGCTTATTTAAATTTACAAATATCAGCCCATTACGATTTTATTTGAGGATTTGCCATTTACTCTTTTGGATTATGACTATGTCACAGATTAAAGAATGCAGTGGTAATAAAATTTTCTTTCTTAAAATTAAATATCGATTCCTTGATGATAAGCCTATATTTGTTGAAATACATATAAAATAAAAAATACCTGTGTAATTTATTTATTCGACGTTTGTATTTGTAATTTTCTATACATTATTGAAAAATTGGTGCTTACTGAGGCGTGAGCTGAAACTATTTTGACTGTGAAATTTGTTTTCCATACACGTTTGTGCACCCTTATTAATAATTATATCTTGCTGTTATCAACCTATATTTAAACAATCACGCAATGACGGCCAATATTCAGGAATATAAAAAAATTAAAAAACATTTAATAAGAGGATAATTAATGTCCACTAATGCGTCAAACCTAATGGAAAAATAAATAAATCAATAGAATCGTGTTGCCTGGCTTATTTTCGGCGGCAAAGAAAAGACGGAGAATTATCAGATGACTAAAAAGGAAAAATGGCATTTATTTTTCAGGTGGAGGCTGCTGGATCAGCTGTTGTCGCGGGGGGAGAAAAGGAAAGAAGGAGTTGTCTTGTGTCGATCGATCGCCCGCCGACGCCATTCGCAATTCTGCCTGCGTATCTCCACCGATTTATCGCTGCGGAAATTGTGAGTCTCTTGGAAAATTGTTACACTCCGGCATTTTAATCGACGCGCCATTACAACGAGAGCCTTTCTCTTTTCTACAGTAATTTCGTTTCCTGATCAGCCGCACCGCGGACTTTTTGGTTTTGTCTGCGCCATTTTTACGTTACGTCTCCCACCTCGGCGATCTATTATATCGCGAACACTGTTTTTTTTTTGTTTTTTTTGTTTTTTTGTTTTTTTTATCGTTGTTGACTCTTATTTAATAAACGGAAAACACGTAACAACAATTTCGCATATTTTTAACTTGTGAATCATTTTTTCGTTATTTCTTCATTTCATCCTTTCAACCGCGATAAATAACTTTTTGATATGACGATTCTAAGGGCTTTTCAATCTCCTATTTGCATTGATATTATCGTGCATACTGTCACAATATTGATACTAAAAAACTTTATTAAATATTATATATGAATATCACTATTTTTAAATCAAAGAGATAATTCAGTTATGCTTCATGTTTTTAAATATTAATGTAAAATAATGAAATATTTTCAGAGATTATTAAATGCATACATTTCATACAAAAGACTTTTTCAATATTACTGAGCACATACTTTTTGGTCAAATTATTCATATCAATAATTTATATTAATAATTTAAAAATAAAAATTATCGGTGTTTTAATTTATTAATCTTAATTTATACTTGAAAATAAATATTGAATATTTGTAGTGAAGTGCATATATTACAGAAAATCACTAAATTAACAATTCGTTCTTAAATTGCAGTGATATATCTTCTGAAATTTATTACTTTTGTATAAAGTAAATTGTTACAGTTTATAATGATTTTGAAATACTCGAATAAATTGTCGCCTACAAAAATAAAATTTAATTGTAAGAAACCATCATTTTCTCGAGAGCAATTAGTAATTTCTACAAATGAAATAAAATTATAAAATTTGTAATTTATTATGTAGTGAAAAATAAACAGATGTATGGTAATGACTCAGTAAGATTCTCAGTTATTCGAAAGTATATTTTTAGTTTGAATATAAATCATGACTGGCTAATATAACTATTTTTTCAGCTTAAAAGAAAAATAAGAAACGTACGTCCGGTAAGGAATAGAGTTTTGATAAGAAAGGAATTTTTGTTAGATTGAATTTATGCCTTGTTCGAACAATTTAGCCAACAGTAAATGCGATTGAAAAATATACTAAAAAATCACTATAGACTTGCTCGCACATAAGTCCGAGGGCAGGTATTTATATTTTTAAAACACCGAAGGCGAAAATAAAAATCACTCAGTTTTAATCGGAATCAAAAGACTGACGATTTCAAATAAACAGTCTTGACTTGAGTAAAAAACGGGTTCGCTCTTCAGATATTCCACGTAATTGCGTCAACACACGGGCTTGAAAAATGGTGCAAAGGGTAAAAAAGGAGTCTAAAAGCGAGCGACGCCATTGAAAATGTCGCGGAGGCGAGGAGCGAGAAGAGAGAAGCTGTCCCTTTAAATAATTTCACGTTCTCTCTGTTCTCCTCTCGAGCGGCAAATGCTTCTTCCTCGTCTCCTCGGCGCAGTCCAGGGCCGTAAAGGCCGTCTGCGCGCTCCTCGGAAAATATACCATGGCAGGAGGGGGAGAGGAGACGCGGACGGAGATGAAGGCAGACGAAGAATAAGTGGCTTTGCGTGGGCAATCACGCTAAATCACGCGGAAACTACTGGCATCGCGCGAAAATGCGAATTATAACCTCTCCCCTCCCCCCCCCCGACAAACCTCGCCCCCTCGCACGTACACACACACGCGCGCCACGCGCTGCGACGCCATGGGTTTTCCAGGGCGAGTTCATGGCGCGAGGCGCAAAACACAAGCTTCGCTCGCGCATAGCTCGATCGTTTACAATCACACGCCCCGAACGCTGTTATTTTCCCCGTGGTCTTTAATTTTTGAAACTTTTACGACGTGAGATTGTAGTTTTAAATGGGGGGGGGGGTATTTCGTGTGCTCGAAAGTAGATCATAAACTACTCGGTGATTACTGATAATGTTTTTCGTACTCTGCCCGCTGATTATGTACTTTGCACTATGAATTCCATTAAGCATGTGGACGATTAAACGGGATCTTTGTGTTTTCGAACTATTACGCTCTCTGCTCGAGTCGTCGGTAAATAAGCCGGGGGTTCGTTCCTCAATCGAACCCGGATCGCTCGAGTATTTATATACCCTTTTGTAATCGGTATAAATATCCAAAGGTCTGCCAAGGTAAACAACACATTGTACATTACTAGTGCAACCCGATACAAATGTGCTTCATCTCGATGATTCATTGGTTTCAACTGCATTTTCTTTTTGGTCTAATTGTGCTGCGGCTCAAGTGCCGTCGATGCATCGGAAAGAGCCCGAGAGCCGTATATCACAAATCGAAAACACCTGCAGCTATTAGAATTTCCCTCCCTCCCCCCTCCACCCGTTTAACCTTGGCTCCGATCGCACTCGCGATGAGGTACCGTTGCACGAATCACTCGTATTAATTTTCGCTTTGAGGAACGGGGGAAAAAATGCCGACGACGATGACTCTCTTCGCGAGTTCAGCTCTCAATTAAGTTTCCGTATCGGAGCATCAATCATCCCGAGCAGCCCGTGAGCAGCGTGACAATGAGGCCGAGACTTTTACCTCTCGGCAGCATCAGCATCCCCCAGGAGCACACCCACTCGTTAAACACCGCGCACTCGGGGAATTCGAATTTCGAAATTCGCCTTCGGAGCCCAGGAGGACGGAACCTCGTGGTCGTCGCCTCGGACTCGCGCGGTTCTCGGGGAATCCTCGGCTCCAGTGCGACTAACGACAGCTTTATTACGTCCGCGGCAACGTTGAAAGCAGTTTTGTGGCTCCTTCAAAGTACTTAATTAAGTTTCGCACGGATTTCTTGGACGCTCTTTTTTTCTCATCCTCCGTGCGCCACTTGCACTTTACTCCGCCTTTATGTAAGCTCTGGGTTTTTTAACGAACTTTTATGGCACACGCGAGGCTCTGAATACGAGATATTTTCACCTTGTCAGGGGACGAGGAAACCGCTGCTGACTCGACTAATTAATTAACCTCCTATTCCCCGAAGAGTCCTTCATCGGACTTGCACTGCAACATCAACTGGTGGATTATTGTCCGGTAATTTCAGCTCCAATCATTTGCCTAAACTTATTTTAATGGCGGGCTTGCGAACGGCCTTTAATGAGGATGACATGCTTTTAAAGAATTTTAATTTTGATTTCAGAGATCCGTGGAAAGAACCTCTGTTATTACATACCGAAGTATTAATTCGGTCGGTGCGTAATTGATAGGCTCACACTAATTACTTTATAAGTGGAGATTCTATACCTGTGATTAAGATGTAAAATAATTATTGTTCTTTAGCAAACAATAACTTTTTCGAGGCATTATGTTGTAAAAATTTCTGACTGTTGTTGCATTTAAGATTGTATACAATATTTCTGGCGAATATATTTATGGTACCTGTTAAAATTGTTACGTAACTATTTTTTAATGAAAGTAACTACCTTAATTGGAATTTTTCATTGCAATATTCATAAAGTACTTAAAAAAATATGTGCCAATTTTTATTAAAAATTTGTTACATAACAAGTTTATCACAGATATCAAGATATATGTATAATCACATGACTCTTAAAAACTAGCCAAATAAAAATCCAGTCATATAATTATCTTAACAAAATGAAAGTTTAAAAATATTAGGTAAAAAATTTAATATGGTATCAGAAAGTTGCTCTCCCGATTATAATGAATGAATGATTTGTTCTCCGTATATTTAACAATAATTTAATTTTTTTTTTTTTTTTTTTTTTTTGGAATCGAAATTGACTTGCATCAAAAAAGTAAAAGTATTCCAAAAGAATGGGTCTTATAATTCATTCAACGTCAAAAAGTTTGCCACCAATATTTGCGAAAGCATTATCTTCGCAATACCAGTCACACTTTTATCGACTCTTCCTTATTTTCTTACAATCGCGGCGCACTCCAACAAAGGCCACCAAATTATAAGATAGTGGCTGCATTAAATATTCCACGAAACGCAGTCTAGCCGTTATAATTTAATTAAACAATAATTGTCATCCTCAAAATTAACTAGCGAAATGAAGACCGATGAAAAAGTGAAAAAATTAATTAAATCTCTAATTTATCTGGGCAATCCCGTAATACGAGCTTAACTTAATAAGAAGACTAATGACTAACATAAAAAGGCCAAAGGGAAACAGCTGAGAAACTCTTGTCACGACGAATACGATCTTGACTTTGCCGTAACAAGCTTCTAGACTCGGAATAGCTTTTGAGTCTCGACTCCTATCCGTAGTTCCTTTCGTCCTGGTGCGCGCGAATCTGACATCGAGATACCCCGGACTCTACGTACTAGCCTTACGTAAGATTGTTCCAACACGAAGTATCATCGATCATCATTAGGCCAACCTTTCCTTCCCTCCCCACCTCCTCCCATTTTATGTTCTCCGGTCGTTCCTTCATTCCCTCCCTCTTTGTGCGGTATTTTGTCCGACCGTTCCGACAGCTTCTTCGTTCTCTTTTTTCTTTGTACAAAGCTGAGGTGAAGCAAATTGAAACAAATATGATCTAAACATAATATTTTTTTCAATATTAAATTCTGTGGTTGATGGGTATAAACTTCTCAGTCTTTCGCTTAATCCACAAGGCCTACGATTTATTATCCCAAAGAAAGATTCGAAAACGAAACGTGTTACTATTTTTGAATCGTTAGATTTGATTGTTCTCTTTGTTTTATGAATCCTTATATACTATCCTTCAGAGTTTATCTACGTAAAAACAATTCTCGAATTAAACCAACCCAAGTCTGTATTTAAAAGTAGTATTCATTCGCAAATTCGTAATTTCCAATCTACTTAATATCGATATTTTTTAGATCGTGATCGCTTCGTCGACAAGAGTCTTCGAGTATTTCAGTTATTTTATCCCATTGATGCACTGTAATTTACAAATAATTTTCCAGACGCATCTATTTGTGATCTTGAAACGTGATTTTGTTCAGCTTTGAACTAAAGCGTAACCACGACATGCACATAATAAGTCAATAAATTACAGTTGTATAAATAAATCAATCAATCTCCATTCATATTTCAGCATTGAGATGCTGTGTGATGCCCAGGCTATACCATACGACCATAATTTGATTATATTTTCACGGCATGCCGTCGCTCTCTTATCGTGCGTTCGATGACATGATGAGATGAGAGGTTCGGAGTCGATGTATCAATTTCTTATGAAATCTTCATTTTAAAATACTGCCCGAGCCATTGATGGATTCTTTTTCAGGACTTTGAGGAATGTGTGGAATTCATTTGAGGAAATGACACAGGCTGTCACGAAAAAAGGATACTATTTCCTCTGAATCATAAGATCTTTATAAAAAATTTCATTAGAATAATAATTTTATTTCATATTAAAAGGCTTACCGATTGCAGCTTTGTCTTTTCTTTTATTTCCCCGGGACATCAGTTAGTTACACTTTTATGTCTTTACAATTAATAAATTGTTTCTCTAATTGATACGGCGATATACAGCTGAAATTTTCTTTTCTTATTATCTTCTCAGTGACAGCTTATAAATGTGCATCGATTTGGAATAGCACATAATTGCCGATCACATTAATTCTAAGAATAAATTTTTAATATTTCAATTAGAAGGCAATAACGAGTGGAAATAAGGCAAACAGCATAAGAAGTCTTGGATTTAAAATTTATACCCTCAAGCACGTAGCGAGACTTGAGAGACTTAAACGACAGCGAAGAAATGATATTAATCACAGCTGTAAACAGTCTTTCATCAATCATCGAACTCGTACCTAATCTCGACGATTACCTCAAAGTAAAAAAGACTAAAAATATCGGGGAAAGATGAAAAATAAAAATGAGACTGTGTGAGTTGCCCTGGTGCCACAGCATCCCAAGTTACCTCATGCTGAGCTTACGCGCTCTTACGTAAGAAGGCGCTTGGTTTGTGTGTAACGGCAAGTGGTTAAAATCGGTTTACCATTGTGGGACCGCGAACAATGGCATTAGCAGCAATCATTGAGAGAGTGAGAGAGAGAGAGAGAGAGAGAGAGAGAGAGGGTGAGGGAGAGGGGAGAGAGACGCGAAAGACGTGAGAAAATCCTCACGCCCGTTTGTCCGACAACAGAAATAGTAATATACAATAAAGACCGGGAGTGGAAAAATGTTGAATCGCAGCCCGAATCCCTCAATTGGATTCCGAACAAGCCGTCCGTTGTTGATCTGTTATTTATTTATAATACTTAGTTCGTCATGTTGATCAAATTTATTGATATTTCGTTTCATTATGCGAAACTCCATTCGTAATGCTCTATCTTTTGTACAAAATGTTTTTCGCCTGGAAAAATCACCCGGGGAATTTCTGCTGGTTTCGAATGATCGAACAATAGTTACAGTACAGAATAAATACCATTTATTCCGGAGTTAAAAGTTCGCCTTCTTTCCTCTTTAATTGCACTCGAACGGAGTAACGGCAAAAACAATGACGAGAAAATAATTCGTACATGACTTTATACATTTATTCGTAGCGGAGGACCGCGCCAGCCCCCGAGACCCCGGCAAAAAAGAAAAACCCTAGGAGCAGCCACGGATAATCATTGCTCGCATAATTAATTATCTCCTAATTACCAGCGCCTCTGCTTTCCACCCCCCCCCTCCCTGCCCCTGGCCATTGGCACCCGCGGAATTTCCTTCTCCCGAAGCTCGACTCCAGCCCCGTTACACTGCCTCCTCGCGCATTTGCGTGCGCAGCTTAAATTCTTTAGCGCCGTGCGCTCTCTTTCTCCTTCTCCGATCTCTCCTCTCGGCTCAACACGCGATTTTCGCCTTTTTTCTCGGATTTTCTTTTTTTGCTTTTTATTTTAGTCCCAATCGAGCGAATTAAAACTTATTCCACTGCTGACCCGTCGCTACTCGCACGGGTGCACTTCCTTATACTGGATAGCCTTAATGCAACTAGAAAAACTCGGTTTTTACTTTGAAAGCGCTTTATTTATTCGCGAAGCTGCATCATAACTATTTTAGGCTACTCGGGCTCATTATTTTGCGCAAATTATATCTTTTCCATGAATCACAGCGATTTTATAATCGATTCGATTATTCGATCAGGTAGTTGATTGTCAACTACCCATAAAGATTAAGTAGTCTTTCAATTCCATTATACTTTTATTACATTTACTTTGACTTATGTGTTCGAGCTGCACTAATTAACCGCAGCTGATTAAAGTTAAACAAGCAAAAAGATGGCGTTTCGACATTCCGCAGTGTTAAATGACGCGATAATTGATCTCTGGTACATTAAATCGAACGTGAAAAGTAATTTGTCAATGGACGATAATAACGATTCATAAAGCTTAAAATAATTCAGTTGGAGAAACTCTAATAAACGTATACTTATATCGTTAAACTGATGTAATTTAATGAAATGATATAGTACAAGTTCATAAGTATTTCAAAGTATCATTTGGAGCATCCGACTCATGCCGATTCGCGTATCAAATTTTCGAATCATAATAGAAGCAAAATGACAAAACATAAAAGAAAAAAGAAAGATCATGCAGGAACGAATGAACTTTCTAAACATATTCGTACGTCAACCAAATTAAAAAATAGTATCGATGGAAAAAGGAGAAAAAGTTAAAATCGAGGGAAGAGATAGCGTGTCTTGATGTCATTAGTAGAAATCGGTACGAGAACGCAATAACTCAGAGAGGAAGTCAAGTGCCGATGTAAAGCAAATGAGAATGACCCCAGTGAAAAAAGTCTGCGCAATATGAGCTATAAAAACCTGTTTATAGATATCCCGATAGCTGTGAAAATTACTTTAAATTGGCGTGAAACTAGATGCTAAATTGTACAGAGTGTAATTATTACAGTAAAACTGATAAGGGAAGTCATAAAGCTACACTTGGATTTAATGGTATAAAATGCATTAAAACTTACTTGAAAATTGGAGAGAAAAGAGTCTTTTCCAAAACTCAAATGTATATTCTGCAATTAGAAATGCGTTTTAAATTTTTTAGTTTTAGCAGAATCCAGAGGTAAACACAGACTGAAACATGGTATTCAAATGAAGACTTTAACCGATGAAAATACCTCACTGACATTAAGAAAATTTCGACGGCGACCGTTTCATCTCGCTGATTGAGTTTTCAACCTCCTTTCCTCTTTCGAAGGAGTAAATCTGCAAATAAACAATCAGATAAACATGGAAATGGTCATCTCGTCCACGAGAGAACAGGTTAACTCGAGTAAAAATCATCCGAACATGACTCGCCGATGCAAAGTTTCCCGACGACTGCAAAGACACGCAGTGGCTGCAATAGAAAAAGAAGAAGAAAAAAGATAAAACCTAGAGTTATGAATTGTTACAGCACAAGACTTACCCGAGGAGGAGCCTAGGGGAAGAGCCTAGGGGCGATGCGCCCGCACAGATATTTCCGTTTTATAGGGACTTTTTAAGCTTTGTGACAATCGAGCCTCGCGCTCCTACACATGCAGGACCAGAGGCCATAGGAAGGAGGGAAGGATCTACCCGTCGGCGATCGCTTATCGCGGATTTACGAGAAGGAAGTGGGCTTATCCGGCACTGCGGGCGATTCGATTTTAATGGAAATCAGTAGATTTAATTTCCGATACGCGACTCGCGCTTCTCGCAGATTTTTATCGCGTTATATGGCGCGTAAATCGCTGCGACGCGAAAAACTCGGGGATTATTTGAGCCTCTCTTCTCTCTCTCTCTCTCTCTCTCTCTCTCTCCTTCTCTTTTCGCGTGTAGAGATGCAAGAAAAGTGATAACGATTAGAGCACGGCAACTCATGCTAATCAATTTCTTTATTCGCTACCGAGACTCTCTCCTCTTCTCATTGTTGATGCACCTAATAAATGCGGGAACTTGCTTTCATTATCTATGCAGCCCGTAGACAACGCGATATTTGAATTTGGATTAAAGAACTTTTTGCCGAAAGAGGGGCAGTTTCGCCGATGCACTTAACTAAAAAAGAAAATTATCTCACTTTATGACCCAATGGCTTTACGCTTAAATTGAACATAGAATCTCCTTTGTGGAGAAACAAAAAAAGTTCTTTTGATAGTCTGTACATTGTATTAGAATATAATTTCTAGATCTTTGTTTATAAGAAGTAACTCTGTATTATTATTAAACTTATTTCTTAAATTATGCAGCTTTATTTTTGTTTCAAATGGAATTAGATATTTAAAAGGAATGATGTGGTTCTTCAATCGAATTCAATTTTATTAATTACGATACAGATTACATTTGTTGAACACATTTCAAACGAATTTATTTGAAATAAAAGTAAAAGACAATTTGCTAGAAATATCATATGGAAGCTAAAGAATAAAAAAATAAAAAAATTATTTAAATTTTAAATAATATAAAAAAGTTTCTTCGAGTACACATGAATTTGTAATTATTCGTCATTTATTTGTATAAATTATAAGTATAAAGTGAATATTTTTTAAAAATTTTATGTAACAAATAATTAAAATATAAACATGAAAATATTGAAAATTAAAAGAATAAATCAACAATATATCTACACATTAATTTCTGTACTACAATCGATCCCTGATTAATTTTGCGAAAATCATATTACAGATGTCAAATTCTGATACATTTTATTACACTCATTATATTATGACTTTTATCTCTTTCCGTAAAATGGTAGTTCTTTTTTTGATTAACGGATAATGCGTGCTCAAACTACATGGAACGCAACAGCTAAAGTTGGATCTTCGTGTAATACTCCTGTATAACTCAACCACGATACCACTTTCTTCAATAATTTTCTGTACTTCTCTCATATTTTCTTCTTTAAGACTTATCAGACATTACATAGCTCATTGATATGATGCTATTGTGATTGCATTACGTAGAAATCCTTAAAGAATGAGATGAAATTAATGGTAACATGACAGACTTTTGCCCCTTTATGAATTAGAAAATTTTCCTTTGATGTAGCGTTTGCTTGCTAGCATTGCAATTATTATTATTTGCATCAAAAGAATAATCTTACGTGTACGGTTTAATAAGTACTAAATACCATGAATGAAATTCGCAACATTGCACTCATTAATCACTAAAATACACAAAAAGCTTTTTAAAAATTAAATAACATTTGCACACAATTAATTTATGAACATTTGTATTGTGGTTAAAATTTATAAAACATTTTCTTAAGTAAACAGTAAAGTACAATATAAGTACTTAGTAGGTTACTCGAATCTCAAGATTTTGATCAAAGTAAAAAATTTTTTATTGGAGAACAAAAGTACCAATTATAGCTTTTGTATTTACTTCTATGCTTCTAATGCTGGTAATTTAATAAATCTTTTAGATTAAATTTGAAACTACAATAAATTGTAGGACATATTTTTATTTAAACCACATTCGTGTATTGAAGCTTTTACTATAATATTTATATTAAAAAGGTTGTAACAAAATAATTCAACGTTCATGACAGTATTCATAATTTCTTACCTTGATGCATAGCATATTCTAAATAATCTGTATTAAAATTATAGAGTATAGAGCACGTTTATTTAAAAAAAAACTTGTTTTAAATTATTAGTAGTTTTCCGTCATATTTTTTAGAAAGTTATTTTTAATTGATTATAACAATTTAATTAAGAATAAATTTACTATATACCATAAAATATTAACTGATTATTAGTTTTTAATTATTTAATAATATAATTCAAAAATTTTGATAAACCAATTCAAAATAATGTAAGCAACATGTGTATTATTAAAGTCATTATATGTAAAGATAGTGTAGAACTCTTTAGTCTGTTTATTAAAGATACTATTAATCATTTAAATTTCTAAAGACAAAAGTTAAATTGTGTAAGTGATTCGGTATACCTTTCTTCCATCTTTTCTTTTTCTTTTAATTTAATATTTCCGCAGAAAAGCATCTTGTTAACTTAATAATTATTTTATTAACCCAATAAAGATTATTCAAGGTGCACTCAACTTTCTCAGTAAGCACATATTAGTGTGTAAGGTTATCCGATCAAAAACTCAACCAAAAACTCGTAAACTGAAGATGAAGTAATGCACACTTGAAATAAAGCGGACTTGCAAAATAGTTACTTACACATAAGCTTCATTACAAGTTTCGAAAGTAAATTTGCGAGTAATTTACCGTTTGCACTTCATGGCTAGAGTCAACATTTCAATAAATTTTACGACAAATGAACGCTCCGATCATGCTTACACATAACCGATACCACGCCAGATTTTCCAGGGAACTTCCTATTGACTGGTGTGCGAGCGTGTGCCCGTGTGCTCGTGTGCTCGTGTGCCTGTGTGCGTCTACTCTGTGTGCGTGCCTTAATGGCTTTTATGAATGAATAAGTTTGCCGGTGCCATGGACCACTGAGATCCAGCGGTGCACTGACTTTACATAAATCGAGCTTAGCTTTCGCGAGGGAAACTCGGCGCGCAGATTTAAGATGCACTGTATTTCATTTATAACATATTGTGTTATATGTTTATTCATAATCCGAGATTTTACGTTGTAATGAAAGTTTTTTATCCGGGGGACTTAAGCGGTGGCTCTAACAACTGCAGGATAGCGACCTTTTTTTTATTCGATTTAAATTGCAATCGTCACGCTTCAATGCGTGAAAGGAGACATATCTTCCGATGATATGTTGCACTGTATGAAAAATTTAAAATACAAGTACAGTTATGCTACTATGTTCGACTAATGGGTTTTAAAAAATTACAACTATCTATCTTTCAATCTGAAAATCAGTAAAAGCTTTGATTTCCTTATGTTATTTTATTGCTGGATACAGTGCAAATTGTACAAAGTATAACTGTAGAATAAATACGTATCGAGTAAAATCTTATAATTATTAAAAATTAGAACATTAAATTCCACTCATTATATAACATATTTTTTTTATTTTTTGTTAAATTCAATAAAGGATTCGTGGCAACTGTTACACTGCACTGTTAATTAAATTTTGATGGGTTAAGTATTTTCTAATGTGGAATATAGTACTTTTTTCTGCTTTTAAAATTTTTCATAAAAAGCAGACCTCTGATTACGATATTTCTTTTCGCATAATGATTTTGTGTAATATATGTCTAAACAAACATTTCTTGTATGCATTTCAAATTATGTAATAATTAGCATCGTGCAAGAACGTTTATGTGTAATTATGAAGGTTTATGATTTCCATGTGCTGGTAAATTGAAAATATCTGCTAATCAGTATCAATAACTTGCTTTTCTCCATTGTGCACTATCTTTAAAACAAAAATCTGTTTTTTAGCTCTTTAAAGTGTGCACTTATATTAAATTATATATATATTGTTGTAAATACTTGATAAGTTATTTATTAAAAAATAATTCTTACATTTAAAAATAATTTTATATTTAATTACTTGTTCTTCATGTAGATATACATATTTATAAAATCATTAATATAATTATAATGAATGCTTTTAAGGTATTATTTTTCAATGATACGTCATTCAAACAAATATTTTAACGTTCAATTTAAAAAGTTATTAAGTATGATTAAACATACTTATTAAATTTAATAATATAATATATAATTTATATTTTAAAAAATTTTAATTGATCTAAGAAAACAAAAATTAAGAAGGAAAAACTCTTTACTGTGCATTATTTTCATTTGCATTTGTTTGGTTGAAAATTTGAATAAATAATATACATTACAATATTGGGTTTGCTCACAGATAGATTATGAATGAACTTAAATTTCATTTAGTTTATATTTATGAATTGAATGTTACATCAGTTTGCAGTAAATTATTGAGTTAATTATTAACAAGAAATAGAAAAGTTGCGTGAAAAACTTGGGCTAAAATTCATATAATTTTTAACTGGTAAACAGGCCTCAGTCTTCCGTAAATTTGAGATGCACACACTAAAGTATGATTATAAGCGAATCAATTTATAATTCAGTACTTAAATAAAAGGTAAAGTTACACTCTTAACGATGAAATTTCGCATAAAACGTAAACCACAAACAATTGTTTGCGCAATCTCAATAGTTCTGATTAAGTCTCGAAGGCGTGTGCATATGCGATTACATATGATTTCGACAATAAAACATAGCGTCCGTGTTGTTCGCTCGTATTTGCATTTCCTTAATAGAGATTCCGAGCCTCCGGCGAATTCAGCCGCAAACTTTTTTCGCAAACTCATCGCCACGTTTGTCCATCTTTCCCCTTTTCCATTTCACTCTTACCCAAAGGATCCTTATTACGGGGACTAATATCCGAGGGAGAGAGGAGAAGGCGAACGATTGCGTCATTAAACGGCAATCTTTATCTCATTCAAAGTTATTCAAAAGCGCGGATGCGATTCTCGCCCATGTGCATATGTTTACACGTGTAGGTAAGTGCGTTTGTGCGCGTGCGTGTGTGCACGTGGAGATGCAGAGGCTGGTCATCTCATATTTAACGTAATGAAACGCTTTGCGCTTCGCTCCGCACGCTCGCCGTTAGCCACGGGGTAAATGTTCCAAAGCCATTAAGAGCACGAAAGGCATTCTCATCCGAGATTCCTCGCTGAGATTTCAGACAGGCGTTTTGCAACGACGACAGAGAGACGCGAGGAAACCAAGAGAAAAGAGAAGAAAAGAGAGGCCCGGCACGAGGATGGAAAAACTACTGGCGATCCTAGTAACGAGGTGGAAAAAGAGGAAGAGAGGAAAAGGGAGTAGGGAGAAAATAGGCCGAATCTAAGAGGTGTATCGAGCTCCTTCGGAAAACTGCTTATTGAATTTTCCTCTTGAACAATATTTATTTTTTTTTTTTTTTTTTTTTTTTAAGGCAAATCTATGCTATCTTAATTACACAAATGAGCTTAGTCAATGCTACATAAGATTACGTTACACTCATTGACGATTAAATCATTCAGAGGGCATTATGCTTGGATGGATTTAGAGCTTATTAAAATCATTTATAAGCATTTGAAAAAGATGATTTTGATCTTGCGTTTAAGCTACTTCCGTTGTATTTACTGTAGTTTTAATTTTGAAACCCTTATTGATCAAATTGCAAATTATTTCATTATCTATATTGTGCGTCCGCATTCTGTGTATTCCAAGTGATTGGCTCAATGCATTTACTATCTCTTTTAAATTTCATCCAAATCAATAATTTTGGTTCTTAAGGTGTGCAACCCGTCTAGTGAATCAATTTTTATACAATACACGTTACTCCTTATTTGCAACACATAAACGGAAGTAACTTTATGAATTTACTATTTTTTTTTTTTTTTTGATACTATATAAAATATTAAACCAAGACGTATAATTTTCCATCCACACCTTAAAAGTTCAAAATTATAAACTTTGATCAAAATTTCTAATTTTTCATTTTTTATTTAAAAAATAACATATTTTCGTAATGGTAATGTTTTATTTAGAATTAATGTTTTAAAATGTAGATTACTCATTCGAACTAATAAGGGAAAAATCGTTTTTGTATAACAACAATTTTTTTTTTTTTTGAATTATGAAGGCCTATAACTTAATATAATGAGTTCTAGTTCCTGAGCGAATTACTTTTTAAGATAACTATACCAAGTACCTACTGTATAATTTCAACATGCTGCACTGAAATATTTCTAAATTTTGTTCAAAATAACCAAGAAACATTATGATTTATTTAGGGAATTGAAATCTGTGTTCTTTGAAATACCAAAAAATTGTTATCGTCTAATTTAATATATTTTTTTCAATGATTTTACATTTTAATCTATTGAATCTTTATTATGACTAACTGGAAAACTTTCTTTCAATTTAAAAGTCTTTATTTATCTAATAAAATTATTAATAAAATGTAATTTCTAAAATGAACGTGACTTTTTATTAACTATTATCAAGATAAATAATTCAACACATTAATTTTTTTTTATTAATTTACTTTTAATTATGTGTACGTACTACTTGATGCTAAACCTTAAATAGAAATGTAATTTGCGGTTAATACTCAAAGCGTTTACAATACAGGTTGATTGTCTGGTATGAAGAGTTTGTATTACGCTTATGCTTTAATAAAACGAATGATTATCCGTTCAGGTCATCAAATTTCCTCTCGATAATTGTACCCATAAGATTGAGACTTATACATAAAATTCTTGAAATGGCAACGATCATATTTGTGCTTAGTTATGTATAAATTATTTACCATGGATAAAAAAAATTTTCTTTTACATCACTATTGCAAGTATATTGCTACAAAAAAAATTTTGTACATCTTCTTGAACAAGAAATTTGTAAAAATGATGGCGTAAATGTCGGACCCACGTCAGGTACATTAATTTCAACAACCTCTGTTTTACGTTTGCATGAAAAAGAGTCAGAAAAAGGAAGAAATAGTGTTTGCGTGTACGAGAAAATGATAAAAAAAGTTTAGAAATGGCTTATTCACAATGACTTAAATTGAGATCATTTAAGCTCATTATTGTTATTAGGGATACTTTTATCATACACCTCATGGTCTTTATTTTTTTCATGTAGTTAACATTAAAAGACGGAAGAATACCATTTATGATAACTTAATGAGTCAAAAAATATAGGCCTTACGCATATTTTATTTTCCTCTGTCTATATTTTTTTTTTATTATTATTATGTTTGCAAAATGACTTATTTGACACAATTATTTTGTGAAAAAGGAAGTGTATAAGATGCTGATTAAATTTTGACAGTAAGTTATAGAAAATTATTTTATAATAATGTTTGTTTTTTCTACAAAAGAATTAGTTTTTTAATAAAAAGTTACTGTCATCATAACGAATTACGTTAAAAAAACTCGCTAAATTTTGTACTTTTATCGTAAGTATTTGTATAAACAATTTTTTTTACATTTTAATTTAAAAATTTTGAAAAAAATCTATTTAAACTCAATATGTAATAATTTATTCGATTTATAAATATTAAATTATCTTCGTGTATAGTAGTATAAATAGTTTTATAAGTATTTAATAGTGATTGATAAAATGTCGGGTGTGCATTATCAAAATATAATATCGATGCTAAGTCATAACAAATATTATCGTAACTCTTAGATAAGTTAACAAGGGTTAACGCCAAAATAGAAAAGGATTAGATAACCGCAGTCTCTAAGAGGAGCGACCGAATTACGTCTATGAGTTATAACCTTTTGGATTTTTAAATTAAAACTGAGACTATACTCTTGAACCTTTACAAGATATTTCGATATTGGTAGTAAGATTGATTTGAATTTATGTCCTTATTGGCTTTTATATTTAGCTGAACACCTTGTTGGATGATAATTATGTGATATTAGGTGTAATGTTTCACAATGCCTTGAGTTATTCTTTCACATAATAAAGCACTTGATTTCTTAAACGAACCTGAAATATATACCTCTTTCTTTTGAAATTAAATGCCTTCTTTTGTGCCAAACAGGAATAAGCAGCGCAAGTATGGATAGATATTTATACATTTCTAAACTTAAAATAAATAGACAATTTCACAGTTCAATTTCACAGTGAAAATAGTGAAATTCTATAACAGTATATTTTTCGCATACAGTGTGAAAATCGATATATATGTCTAAAGATTAGAATAGGAACTGCTGGTCCACTCAATATAATGTTTCTTCAAGATCTAGATTAGGGAATTCTAGCACTTATATCACAAAGTAAATAGATAAAATAAACATAAAAATTCTCCAGAAATATTAGAAAGTTTTCAATTTAATAGGTTTAATTTTGAACATATTATTAATTAAATACTTTTTCGTTACGCTACAAAAGTATTTATTACACCAGTAAATTTCAATTATGATAAAATAGATTCAAGAATAGATTATTGTTGATTGATGTGTGCCAAATTTTTAAAATTTCTAGTCTAAGTTTTGAAAAATTAAATTGTGAAATAGTATGGTACATTTGAAATAGTATAGTAGTGTAGATTTGATTGTCCAACTTTCTAAACTAAATTCAAGAATTTTTGCGATGATTTCATTGATAAATTATTAAGTCGCACGTTGAAACTTTCTTTTCTGACATATTATACACAGTTGTTTAATTGTGCAATGCTTGTCATTTATTGAAGGAGATCAAATAGCTAAATTTTATTTGTAAAATAAAATTAATAACATGTAAACGAATAATCTTATACACAATTTAATCTGTAATATATATATACTATACCCAGTATATATTGTAAATTTCAAATCAGAATATTCTCAAGGTGTTATCTATTAATGTGTTAAATTTTTCAGCTGAATACTTTGAATTTATGTACTTATTCATTATTGCAAGTCTAATAAGAGAGTACACGAAAAAGAAATTATTGATAAATCTGTACTTGTTAGTTTGAACTAACTTGGGTTACTGGTTAAATAATTTTTGGTCAGCCAATAAAGTTTCATTATTACATGATCTAGCGCCGAGGAATTCGTGACACCAATATACGTAGTTTATTTCAGCTGTAATTAAGTATTGAGTTGCATGTGAATTAAGTATTGAGGATATGTTAATTGTTATAAATGGAGATATTAAAAATGGAGTTAATGTATACTTTATTCAAATTTGATTTAAATGGGAACAATTAAAATTATTAGTTTAATAAAAATTATTAAATGATACAGGCTTGTCAAAAGCGCAAAAATATTATTACATTAAAAATTATAACAAAAATTTAATAATCAAATATCACGTACTTAATTATGTTTTTGTACAAATTTGTGGGAGAAACTTCTTAAATCGTTTAAAATTTTTATAATTAATGAAGTTTTAAATCTTAAAAATATTCTATAAAGTATACTAAAAACATCTTATAATAAATACTTTAGTTAAACATTTTTAATAAAATTCTTATAAAGTTGTTATTTTGTTTTCCACCAAGAATACAAATAATAAATCGATTAATGTCACTTCCATAAATTTTATTATTGATTAAAGAAGTTCAGTATTAGTTAGTTAGTTGCAGGTGTATGTTAATTCGATTAAGTAGAACTAAAAATGCATTCAATTATAAAAATAACATTGATACAAGTTGACATTTTTGATATAGTAATTGGTAAAACATTTAGACATTTATTGAGCAGATAATGTAAAATTTATAAATATTTTAATTAAAAATATAAACTGTCAACATTTATCAGTTGTAATAAAGTATGAGAATAAATTTACAATAATATTTATAGTAATAAAAAATATATATCAATAATAAAATAATAACACAAACAAAATAGAATAATTAATAAATAAAAACTACATTGTTCAATTCAATAAATACTTTTGTAACTTTGCTCATAAACTTAGAGGCTTACTCTTATTTATTTATATTCCCATTAACACTGAATTGAATATAGCAGGAAAATTTTTATAACCCATAAAACTAACAAGATCTTATCAAGTTATTACGTAGTTTGATAGATATAAACTTATACAATGCAAGTCAGATCCAAAACTAATTTCGTTTCCAGAGTTCGTTCTCAATGATATAAAGATTTAAAAACTTGAATCATCGGTATTGCATTAATAAACAATCTAAAATCTTCCAAAGACATATAAAGTCTTATAGTATGTCTTTATTTGCGAATCATTGAATTTGAGAGATGCACATTTGATAATGACAATTTTGCGATGGCATCCGAAGGAAAAATAAGAAGATTCAGAGAGAGATTCGCTTCCATGTTCGTCCATGTGTCCGATGCTCGTAAAGTAAACGTCGTGCATTGGAACTCATGATTCGGATCGTTTTTTTCTTTTTTTATGTTTTTTTTATTCGGTCGCTTCATTCCAAGAGCTATTGGTGAACACGACGTGTTTTACGGGTTTTCATCGAAGAAAAAAATTGCGCGTATGAGTTGATTTTATACATTTTTCATCGCGTTTCTTGCGCTATTTCTCTCGTTACGCACTCTGTTGAATAACGCCACTGAAATATAAGAAATATATAATTAAATGTTTAATTAGAGATAAAATATGTCTATCTAGTTTTTCTTCGCTCCAACGGGCTCTAAAAAAATTAATCCCAAAGAGAATTTCTCGAATTAAGAGAACGTAAAAAAATCGCTATCTTTTATGTATAAAAATGGATCAACAGTTCATCATCCATTTTCAAACACAAACCATTAAATTTATCATTAGTATTAGCTTTTGTAAAAATAGTTAAGAATATTAATGTTTCATAATTTTTCAAGCATACTTTCTTTTTTTAAATAATTAGTGCGTTGAAATCTATGATCTACAGAAGAAAGGAATATTTGATATTTAATTTTTTATCTATTAAAAAGTACATTTTGAGTTTATTAATGAAAACAAAAATTGTTTAAAATTTTTATTAAAACTTGAATTGGTTCTATAATAAATTTAATTTATGTTATAAGTTTTAATTACGTCAAGTTTTTATTATTATAATAACATAATTTTTTGTTACTAAATACCTGTATGTATAATTTATATTTCAAGGAAAATAAGTAATTTATTAAGCACCAATGAATATAAATTGATTATAAATAACAATATTAAATTTAATGTTGTAAAATTAATTTTTATTGTCTGTAATTTAGATGCGTAAGAATACTTGATTCTTCGTATAATTATTTAACGATAGTTGCATTTATTGAAGTACATTCAGTTATTGATTTCGAATCTGCCTACCGTTAACTTTCCCGATACAATAATTAAAAAGAATATTATTAAATTACGGTAATGGCGACATAAGATAGCATCGCCAGAGCCTAATTTAATAATTAAAAAATATCGTTTAATAATACAGAGGGCCTAACATGAAAGATCAATATATTATTTATGTTGACATGCAACTTTATTGGAGGCCTTCATGTGAAACAAGCACACAACACGCGATAAGGATGAAAAATTCGAATCCATATCAATATTTATGCCCCAAATGCTTTATCTTTAAATCCGCAAGTGCACATACGCTTTAGAAGATGTAATCTAATAATACTCATTGTACACGCAAGCGATACCTATCGCTGCTGATCAGCAGACTCCGCGAAAAAGAAAAACGCGTCGAAAATGCAGGCGAGATCCTCGAAAAGGCTCGACGTGAAAATTCCAGGACTCGATCCGATACCTCGCCTGTATATCAGTCCCGGGGACGGAGAACAAATTGCAGTTGTAATTGACGGGCCTCGCGAGGGGTCCACCAGGTTGCATAAATAATTCGCCGGGCCCGGACAAAGGTATCTCCGAGGAAGGCAAGTGCCGCGATAAATAACGAAGACAGAAAAGAGACTGAGCGCGCAACCAAAGGTTTTCCATTTCCTAGGAGCCGCTTTCCCCGCGTTGTCGCACCCGGCAGGTGTCCCTAACCAGAGGCACGTCCGATCGTGGCCCGCACCCCAGGCTTTCGTAATAATCGCCACTTGGGTGCATAGGCGTGTGGGTGTGCGGTGGGCTCCGCCGGCGAGGGGTCCCGGGTAAATACCGCCGAGGAAGAAAGAGGCTTCTCGGACCTCTTGGTAGTGGCCGCGGCTCCTCGGCTTCCTACTCTCTATCCCCCGAGAGTCTGTGGTATTGACCTTCTCTGTCAGTCAATTAATCAAACGATTGTTTCGACTGATACTTGCTTTGGTAGTTCCCCCAAACATCTATCAAAACTACTCGAGGAGATGTTTAGTTAACTTTGGACTATTCTCATTTTCGTTGTGGCTTTAGTAGCTCGGGATTTATTACAATTGATCGTTACCGCATTCGGATAAATTAATGAGCTTTGCTCTCGTGTACATCCGAGTATTTTTTTATCAGATTTGGCTAATAATATCGAGTTGCTGCATCACGTACACATTCACTCATAAAAGTAATTTAATGCTTTTAAATTGCCTTTGTAAATAAAAATAACATCGACTCATTTGAATTTTCGTAATCTTAATTATTATTGTTATATTCTTTTAAAAAGTTGCCGTAATGTAATCTTAAATCTCGGGACATATTTCTGAATAATCGTAAAAGATCAATATTTAATTTTGAAAGAAGTCATAAAGTAAAAATATAGGTAAATCTTTACGTGATCGCGATTGATTTACTTAATATTTTCGTACACATTTGTCACACAGCATAATACATAATAAATATTTTGATTGAGAAATGAGGTTGCGTAAAATGAAAATAATTTATATATTTTTGGATTATCTTTCATATATTCCAACTCTCATCAATTATTTTGCCTTTAAAGAAAAAATTACAGCCTCGAACGTAATCCATTGGGATCTTTCTAGCAGTTTCATTAAGCTTTTAAATGCAAGTGGATTATTTTTAATATATTAAACCAAAGTATGCCAAATATGTCGAAAGTTTTAAGAAAACTTATAGTAAATACAATTTAAGACATTGATCTGTGTATAGTTAAAACTTTCAATAAGTAATCCAATCATTACTCTATGCCTCACTTCAGCAGATCTACTATTTATAGTTATTTTGCAGCAACATTGATCTTTGCACTGTTTTAATAATGGCACAAGAGTGAATCCAATATTACACCAATTACACCGCAAGTACACAACTCATACAAGTACATTTCACCAAGACTAATAATCCAAATGCTCTTATTTAGTATCATCCTATTCCAAATAAGCTACGGGTATGCTCTCCTTCTTTTTTCTCCGAATCTTCCTCCCCACCTCTCTCTCTCTCTCTCTCTCCCTCACTCTTTCTCCTTCTGTACTTCACTCGCTCTCTTTCTGGTTGCCTCATCTTTTCTCTGTTCATACGATGCCTTATTAAGAAGCCTATCATTAAGTCGGCCTATCTCACCCATTACCGTACACTGCCTTTCTACCATTGGCATTTCGATATTGATAATTATGATTTTAATCTACCCTCCCAATTACTACTATCCATTTGCCTGCTGTGCGCCCAGCTCCCTCTCCCTCTCCCGCTCTCTCTCTCTCTCTCTCCCTCCGCCCTCGCTGCGTCTCTCTCTCCCTCCCTTCCTCTCTCTCTCTCTTGCTCTCTTGCCCTCTTCCTTCGCCTTTCTTTTTTTCTTGCCCTGCATGCTCACGATTCGCGTATTTCATAGCAACACAGGAGCCGCCGCGCTCTCGATCACAAAGAAAGAGAACTCCCCGGCATTTTCATTTTGCGAATACCCAGCTGAATTGTGTTTGTATACGTGTGTTCGTAATTTTCACTTCTTCGTTAGTGCACTTTTGCTGATCGCGTAAGCAAGTTTATCCTTTCAGCGTAAATTAAAAGGGAACCTTGTAGTACTGGGTACAAATTGTAGGGAATTGTAATTTATTGCCTGCTGCAATTTGAATATTTTATTCGAAAATTTATTTTTCTTCCGATTATTCGTGCGGCTGATTACATCTAATTTTGTATCATCGTCACATTTTCCGATGGAAGATATATTTATACATCACTGCAAATGGTTATAATTATCACTCTATTTGATTTGTGCACTCTAATGTAAAAATCTTGAATGATTCCATCAACGACTTCTACCTTGAAATAAATTCTATCGGCATTGGTATTATTTAACAAATCAACATTTTAATTGCTACTTAAAATTACCGTTCACGATACTTGCAATAAATTTACGCGTGAAATTATCAATGCAATACAAAACTCAACCTAATGCTTATAATTGCTATCATAAATCCACTCGTGTATAGATTGCTATACAAATCGTCTAATTGGTGTAATACCTAGTGATCATTAGCGTACTTTAAATATAAGCGAATGATATATTTTTGCACGCTGATTATAAAAAGGAAGAGTTTTTTACTATAGATATTATGGTACCATCTATCAATGCGGTAGAGTCGCACTGGGGTTGGGAGATCTCGAACCTTACATTTTGACACTATAAACTTTTTTGTCGTAAAAAGTAGTGTCTACGAAAGGTTAATGATGTTAGTCTCTTATTCTTCCTGGCCAAACACGTTATATCCATGCAACAACTTGTGATTTCATGTATACTGATCTTTGAATACCTTGTTTTCACATCTTACGCAACACAGATCGTTGTCATTTTCTTGATCAGTCTTTCTCATTTTTCTCCACTCGTGTTTTAAAACAAAGTTTCTTGAATTAATTTGTCAGTTGTCAGTATGACATTTATCAACTCATAAATCTTTATTTTCAAATGTCGAATGTGGTCTTACTTATTTTATTCGCCACCAATTTCGCACATACCACGACAATACTTGTGTTTATAAAATTTATCGCACCCTTTTTATAACTAATTATGCAAAAAGAGTGCCCCAAGCCTAATGTAATCCTTGAAAAGAAGGAAACAATTTTCGAATCTCAATCTTACGATGAAATTGCATTCGATTCGCAAAACAGTTAGACGCGTTGCTCGCTGCTTTTGATTATTTTAATATCACGTCTGAATTTCATTTTAAGAACCGTAATATATTTTATCACTTGACGTCTGAAATTTTTCAAAAAAGCATCAACACGAGAATCTGCAAAGACAGAGGAAAAATCCGTTTAGAATGTATCAAATGGAAAGCGATAGGTCATAGATACTTTTGACTTGCACCTGGGTGGCGCGTACCATATTCCGTATCTGCAATAAAAGCTCTTCTCCATCTGTCAGTCGAGGTGAATTACGACGGTGCGGCTTTACCTGCCAATAAATTAGAGGGCTATGGGTATGGGTTTGGGTATGGTTATGGGTATGGGTATTGGTACACTTACAAAGTAGCTTGAAAGTAACCGCACCTTGTTGGATTTGCACTCGTTAAGGTATAATGCGCGAGTACGTGTACGCCGCGTACGTACATGCGCCTTCATTTCCTTTTCCATTGACACCAGGCTTGCGCCGCCTCGCGAGGACACCTGCGGGAAAAGCCCAGGGAAAAGCGGTAGAGGGAACCGCCCACGCACGTGTACTCCACTATCTATCTCGCGACATTAATAACGCGCGAGCGCGAAAATCGTGATGCATAAGGGTGCGGCTTAACCGGCCACGATATCCTCACCCATCTGTGTGTGTGTGTGTTTGTGTGCGTGCGTGCGTGCGTGCGTCTGTGCGTGTGCGTGTGCACGTGCCTCCATTCGTCATACGGATAGCAACTCGAATATAAGTCACGGGATTACGCGAATGAAGAGAGAGAGAGAGAGAGAGAGAGGTTCTGGGTCTCTGATAGTGTAGATTACGAGTGGTCAGATTGCGATTGGATAAACCTCGAGTATGATTCCTCCGGTCGAGTCCACGGTTTTCGCGTGTCTCTTTGTACGCGTATGTTATGCTCTCGAGGACTTTAATCGGCTGTACTTACAAACGAATGTACATAAGAGGTTGCTATGTATATTATGTACCTTGTGTATCGTGTTAGACAAGTAAAAAATTATCTAGATCCATTCTTAGAGAAATATATCATTTCAGGGGAACGGTATTCGCATTTTTATCCGCAAAGTAAACTCTTGCTTTCATTTCAAATGCCATTTAAAAATTATTTCAATCCATAATGCTTTATCTACCAGTCCCTATCTCTAAAGATTAATTTTTGTTAAAACGCAGAAATCATTTAGGATACATAATTAATTGTACTATGAAATAAAATGTATTATTGGCCAATGTTGATTGTTTTAGTTTAGAAACAAATAACAATTCATTTTATAAGAAAAAGTTAATGACAAGTGATTTAAATCAATACACATAATTTTTATCAGTATCTTTTTTCATCAATTAGTAAGATATATTGCATAGTATTACTCGTACATAATATAATTAACTTTATATTAAACCAAATCTTTTTTACTTAATAGCTTTTAATTAAGTAATAAATAAAATATTGCGATATAATTATATTTTTTTGAATTAAAAATAATTATGGATTATTAATTCTCGTCATAATATTAATTTAGCAAATCAAAAAAGTATTTTTTTTTTAATTCATTAAAATTAATAAATAATTACATAATTTGTTGATTTGTATTATTTTCAATTTCCTTCTCCAATAGAAGACATGTAAATGCAATTACAAGAACAGATAAATTCTCATATACAAAGATCGAATAGATCATTTATGCAATAGAATGTGGTTTTTAAAAATTTTATTAGATATATTATTATGTTTCGATCTAACAATTCCATTATTATTATTATTTTGTAATACTTTTAGTAACGTAAATGTATCGAATTAATAACATGATATTTTAATTATATTCAAAAGTAATTTTAGCTTGACAAGAAACAATGTTTTTAATGGTTTATTAATGAATGAATACATAATTTACGTGAAAAATATTACATTATAATAATATGAACTATTGTGTGTGTTGTTTGGACTAATCCGGGAAGTATTATAGGAGAGATTGTCATTAGAACATAGGAAGTTTTATAATACTCAAAGAAATAATTACATACATGATAAACAGTTTCTTCATATTGTAAAAAATATCTACATAATTTTAATTTATCTTTTTTATTAAAAAATATTTACATTTTAAATATTATAAAATATATTAAAATAAAAAAAAATTATAGTGACCGACATAAATATAAGGAATTGTCATTTTATACACCGAAGAGAAGCCTCACCTTGTCAAAATATAATACATTAGTCTTTTTTAAACCTTTAAACTAAAATATATTTATTTTCAATGAGCCTTTTTTATTGATTAAGTGAAACATTTTATAGGATAAATTGTACACATTATATGTAAAATATGTACAGTAGATTATTCATTTATGAGTAACGCAATTAGAGAAATGAATGTAAAACACCTTTTTTAATAGAGAAACACCTGCCAACAATTATTTTTTCGAATGTAAAGGAAAAAAAAGGTAAAAGAATGGAAACATGTAACCTCATCAGATCTGAGCATAAAAAACACGGGCCCTTCATCAAGTCGGAAGGTTTTCGGCATTCCTATTGCAACCTTAGCGCCAAGAGCGCCAGGACGATGTCACGAGGCTTAATCACAGCAGCCAACTCCGTGTACCCACGCCATAAATCAACGAGCTCCTTTTTCTGTCCTCGAGGGTTGGAAGGGGGAATAAGAAGGGACAAAAGGGGGAAAAAAGGACGAAAAGGAGGAAGGAGCAAGAAAGTATCTCTCGCGCGACGTCGGCGACGTTTTCGATGCGAACGCGCGGCATCGTTAAATCACAGGAGCGCCGTTTCCTGAATCACACAAAATGATCGAGGGGAGGGAATGAGAGGAGATCGAGAATCTAGGGACGGCCGGTGATGTCGAAAATAAAAAACGTGGTTACTGCATCGGGAAAGGAAAAAAGGGGATGCAGAAGTGAAGTAAGAGATCAAGAAGTGTGGAGGGACGAGGAACGATCGGTCTGAGTGAAAAATTGACGTGTGCTTATTCGCGTTAACAGTTGTCTTGAGCCAGCAAGAAGCATTTTACTTCTTCAAGCCAAGAAAAACATCTCTGATAAAGTATGTGGAGGTGCTTCTAAATGCATTATGCAATTTATTCAATGGAACTGTCTAACAATTACATTAAGAATTTCTAAATAAAAACAAGCATTTGATTTTTTTCTTTTTTTTTTTTAATAGAAGGTTTATATATATATACATTATAGCTATTAGAATTTAAGTATAGTTTTTTATTGGTCAACTATTAAATTTGCTCTTATATAAATAAATTGCCTTTTATTTATTCCAAATTATTTTATTTCTTTCCACATTAACTAATATATTCGCAAAGAAGAATATTTTTAAAATAATAATTTCATTGAAGTTTGCCATGTAATATTCACTCGCTGCTATCAAAATAATACTTTTGTAGCTAAGAAGCATGTATAGTTTTACTTGTGTATAATTTTTATTAAAAATAACTTACAGAATTTTCAAAATATGTTATTTTATGAAAATTAATTGTATAATATGAAATTATAATATTTCAAAGATAAATATACGTACTCGACTATAAGCCTACACACATTTTGATCGACTACGTAAACATTGCACGCGAATGAATGTCTTACCATATTCGTCTGTTTCCACTGTTAATCTTAGATTTACTAGAATAATTTGAATACATCTCCTATATATCAAATTAAATATGTTTTTTTGGACACTAAAACACTAGAAATTTTATTTTATACTCATTTCTATAAATATAAAAATTTATGAGTTTAAAAAGAAAAAATTGTAAAAATTTGTAAACGAAGTTTAAGAATTGCAAGATCCAGGGAAAGTGGAGGAAGTGTTCGCTTTCATTTAGGCTCGCAGACTCGATTAAACGCTAATAGCGATGCAATAACATTTTATGTGATCGATGGGCTCTACGCAAATTATTGGCAATCTCAGCTGGTCAGATAGAAGCTAGAGGCGGAATGAAAGAATGAAAGATGCAGTTTTACGGCAGCCGGGAAATGCCGAGCCATAATGCAACATCCCGACCGCCTTAATTAAATTGCGCGTGAGTTCACGAAGAAAAGCGACGTATTTCCTTGGAAGACGGTGTGGGCAAATCGTAAGGCCTTTGGAGGAAAAGGACGGAGGCTGAGGGACAGAAAAAATCCAAGACAATTGGTGTGACATTTCAATGAGCTGAGAGTCCTGTCGCTCTTAAGGCCAACGTCAGAGCTGCTAAATTTATAGGGACACACTATAAAGTTGAATACCGCCATTTCTGCACAATTTATACTTGAGTCCGTTATTTGCTAATGCTACAAATATTTCTTGAATTTGTACGTTTATCATTCAAACGGAAATGACGCGAGACAAAAAAAAGACGAAAGATCAAAGGTTTTTGATTTTTCTGCTATTTTATAACAGTTTTTAATTTGAGCTCGAATTCGTGTAATTTATGTTATTTTTTAAAAGCACTAGATTAGATTACACATTTTGTAAGTCTTTCAAAAAGAATTAGAGAGTAAAATTGTTTCCATCGGCTATTCCCAATCATTATTTTAAATTATAATTCTTTACTTCGTGTAGTTTGATACAAAAATAACTACTATTCAAGACGGAAAAATCCAATGAATAAGAGAATATCTTTGACATAAGGTGTCATTCTCAGGTATCTAAAATAACTTTAAATGCAATAATAGGTTACATTAGGCATTTAAAGTCTCTTTTCCCGGTTTGAGTAACCGTAAGTGAATAATCAATCGGTCTGTCTGTTCCTATGCATGTGGGTCGCAGCCTGAATACTTCACAGCATCTTCAACTGCATCTCGCAACTTCTCACTCCAATTTTTTCTACTTTCCCATGGTCTTGCATCTCCGTGGTGCAAAATAGACGGAGGGTACGAAAACGTGGCCAGAGGCCGTGACGATTGCTCGTGACGATTATTTAGTTCCTCGTCTTCTGTCGCCCAGCTTCACACGTTCGGAAGCACGGGGGCGGCGATTTGCAATTTCAAAAATTCCAGGGACAGCCCATATTTCTGAATCAGACTCGGCATCCTCCTCTTCATCTCCACGCTCGACTCTATCCACGTATTTCCTGTCTCTTTAGTTTTCGTTTTGTGCTCGCTTCTCCTGCTGAGGCTGCCTGCCTTTTAACTGGACGATAACTGGACCATTTAATAGCCACAGGATGCTGATTTCGACCTTTGACTGCTTTTCCAAGACAGAGTCTGTCATGATCACTGCAGCCGACTGGCTTTTTTTTACTGGAAAATTACCTTCTCAAGAGATACACGATTTGTATGCTTAAAAAACGTACTTTATGCAACAGCTACACATTTCAGTTTGATGTACTCTTTCTTGTATTTGTAATGGTAATCACAATTTATCCCTTTTTTTTTTTTTTTAATGTTTTGCATTTTTGGGGATATACGGAATTTTATTTTTTTGGTAAAATTTAAATTAGTTTTACGATAAGAAAGTTTAATGGATTACAAGATTTAATGTTCTATTAATGAATCTTCAGAAATAATTATTTGATCGTTTTCAACGCGTTTAAGTGAATTAGATAGCCGAATAGCAGTGATATATTTTGCTATTTACAAAATGTGATTTTATCATTCAGCACAACTCTATATTAATCACTTGGTCTAAAAAAATTTTGTAAATTATTAAGAGGAGAGACTAAGTGAAAAGTTAAAAAATCATATTTCAGAGATAATTAGAGATTTATAGAGTAGACGGCAATAAACGATGCCCGTCACTGGAGGAGCCTCCTCTGCTCCACATTAGAGATAAAATAATTTATTACACATGTTTTACAATCATCACTTTATTTATAAAAAGGTAAGATTCAACTAAAACAACATTAATCAAGGCTCATCAAAAAGAGCATAAATAACGCAGACCAACATGAAAATATCCAAACCCTTTTTCCAGACGTACTCGCAGTTATTCCGCGATTTCTCCCTGCGCCAAAGTACAAGAACCGTAGCATCGTAATTAATTCGTCCGCGGTAAGGGCATGTGATTACGAAAGATAAATAACAGTAATCTCGGTGCCGGCTGTCAATCAGTGCAGTGTGCCGATGGCAGGATTACAAGGCGAGATCCTGGATCCCCTATGTGTGCACGCGCGCACACACGCGCAGAAATGATGCGCCCGCGAGCACGTGTGTGTGTGCGCTCGGGGCCCCAGGATGAAAATGCGTGCCCTGAATGATAATTATTTATCAACCCCGTAATATTTTATGATTTAACGTCGACGTCGGGAGGTGTATGATCGGAAAAAACGTAAATGAATTCTTTAAGAGCGTAATCGTTTCTGAGTATCCTTTTCACTATAATGTTCAAATATTTAACTGATGATGCCCAGAAGATAAACACAAATTTCTTACATGTCGCAGTTGCCTTAATTTTTATTTCGCTTAAAGAGAGTTGTTCGACGTGCTGAGGTATTAATTAGAATTCATAATTGTTGGAGACTCGCAAATGGTATTTGGTTCACGAGGAAAGATTCTGCCGAGCACTTAATTTTTATTGATATTTCCTATATCTCAATCTTGAAATTCGAGTATTGAAATTTTTAAACATGTTTTGTGCAGAGAACGATACTTTGATAAAGCTGGAATTATGAGGAAATTGGTAGAATAAGCCACGATACACAGGACAATTGCTTAAATTTCTGTTTGATTTAGATATCAGTTTTTAGTACACACAACTATGTTAATGATCGACTTAAAATGCTTTTCTGTAGGATAATTTTCATCGTTTAATAACATCGATATTTTAAGGTATTTTAAGTGCAGTGCACGTGTTTGTGTTTACCGCTTCGAATCGGCCATTATTAATTTTCCCATTAAAGATCGTTATTTTATAGTTACACTTGCTTCATCAGCCATCAAAGATAGGAAAAATTGTCGTTATTGGGGACTTTTTTACAAATCAAATGACGGCAAAACTTTATTCCACCAAGGCCTCGTGCGCTATAAAGTCAACGTTGATGGCAAAATAAAACTCTTGATTGTTATTAATTAATAAATTTAGATTATCGTCAGTATAATAAAGCAATTCATAATTTTAAGTTACAGAAATTTATCAAGCTATCAAATTCCTCGTAATTATCATCTAACGTTAATGAAAAGAATATGGAATTAAGTTAATTCCAGCCCGTAAAACCGCTTCACGTCCCAGGATCTTCAGAGGAAAATGACTGGCCGGTGGGCTCGTGAAACATTAATACTTTTTCAACATCAAAAGAGACAACACTGTTACGCGCAATGCAACAGCAAAAAACGGGAAAAAATCCGAGAGAGAGATGAGTCAACCGTAATTACGATTAACGAAGCGGCTCTCCAGCAGATCGTTGGTGAAACGCTAAATTACGTCAGCTCGATTCCAGTGAAAACAATTATGGGGCACTATGACAACGCGGTATTCACCCATAAACGCAGTCCCGATATGCCCATGGTGGGCAATGAAAAGGCGAGTCAGTCGCGGGCGTCGTCGGGCGGAAGGAGGTCTATAAACGCCATCCCCGAGAAACGAGATTAGATTTTGAGCGACGTTTAGGAGGTAAGCCGAGCCCCACGGAAATTCCGCGAGATCGGCCGAACTCAGGTCTCTCTTTCTCTCTCTCTCTCTCTCTCTCTCTCTTTCTCTATCTCTCTTTCTTTCTCTGTCTCCTGCATTTTGCGCGGGCACGCGTGACACCCTAAGCACCGGCTGGCGGTACGATTTATGCCCGGGCAATGCCAGGAATCAATCTCCTCTCCCCGGCGTTGTTCCCCGGAGATTACACGTTTTGCGCCGCCGTGATTTTGCATGCGTTCGGTCGGTCCGGGTGGTGGGTGGATGGTGGATAGGAGTGTGTGTGTGTGTGTGCCCTTGAGGCGCCCTTTCATCATCGACGGACTGTCACGAAACTCGAGCTTTCTACTTCCTGCACGTGATAGCGCGCGGCGTGCATGCGAGAGCTGAAAATTCACTTTGAGAGGAATTATCCGGTGACTAATATATGGGCCTAGTTCGAGTGGGCTCGAAACGTTAAGATGAATACGGTATGAATGGTTCGTTGATTATACACGCCGTATATGTGATATATTATAATGAAAATAAGGCCTTTCCCTCCTCCTCGCGCTCCTCTATTTTTGCTCCAAACGGAAAGCATTATCTTACATTTAGCGAGTCGTAAACACTTTGATTTTAGTTAGCTGGAATGTTAAATGCCCGAAGAATATAATACATTTCGTTGGAGGAGTAAAAATGTGGCAAAGCCTTCGGTCGATTATTTCCCAGTGACGTACATTTTTCTCATGCCATAAGCAATTGTATTGTGTAATATATTGTACAGCGAATGGTAGAGCCCAGTGATCTTGCCTTTTTATATGATTCGTGCCTCTTTAAAATCTCAATAAGCAGTGATTTGAAATTTCATAAATTTCGAATAAGTGATTGTTTATTAGAGATGTAATGGCTTTGCAGCATTACTATTTAATTAAGGGTCCTTGCGGAGATAAACTTATAAGAGAAAGAATTGAGTAATCAAGATAGAAATTGGACAGCTCATAGTGCTTAAAGAAGGAAATTTATTGCGTTTACGCGTCTGTGCGCACGCGCATAGGTATATGAATGTAATAGAAAGACGGAGGAAGAATAAAGTGGCATCATAAGCGCTTGGAAGCGGCAAACAAGCAAAAAAGACGCAAGATGAAGGGAAGAGAGAGAGAGAGAGAGAGAGAGAGAGAGAGAAGGAGCGCTCCTCGTGCTGTGAGATACGTATGCGGGTCGCGTGTCCAGTGTCCCGATCGTTCTCTCCTCCACTGTCCATCTCTGTTTGGTCCCGGTCTCTGATCCCGTCAGCAATGGTCCAGCTCCAGCTTCACAATGCCAGGAATCCGGAGCGTACCTCGCTCACCGTGAGGCGAAGATATGTCGCGAAGATATCGCGCTCTCCTACTCTCACGACTACTCGCCTCGCTCCGTGAACAAACGAACGACAGAGAAGAAAGCAAGAAAGCATTAAGCAGCTTCCATCGTGGTTCGTCTCTTGTTAAAATCGAGCATTTCTGACTTGATCTATTCAGTTTATTTTTTTCTAGTCATCTCACTCTTTTATTCTCCGAAGAAAAGGAGTGGTTTGCGATTGTTGTGAACTTTATTTTGTTAACTTATTTGATAGAACCTTCATTTTAAAAAAAAATCAATCTAGTATATAAATCACTGGGATCGACAGTTCAATAACTTGTCAAATTGCTGAACAAATGCAACCATTTTTAATTAATATGTTGAATGAAATTCTATATATATAATATTGTGAAAAAAACTAATAAAAAACACTAAACATTTACTAATAATACATTTTAATAATATGCGATTTTTGTGATTATTTATCCGTAATTATAAAATATTTCAATTGATGACAGGAAGCTTACTTTGATGTAAAAATATTTGTAGTGTCCTTAAAGTAATACAATTATCCTAATCGTAATTAAAAAATGATTGAGTTTATTGTTTTCTACATTAGAGTGAATTAACAGAACTGAATAGTTTATTTTATTTATTTTATATTTATTTCCCCCCCCCATTCTGTAAATTAACATGCACAAATACACATTGACAAAAATGGTACTTCTTTAAAGGCACAGACTCTCTTGTAAACTGTTCGCAAAATATTTTTGCCAACACTACGTTTCAATCGAAACAAAATCAAAATAAATTTGAATATCTTCCATATTCCAAGTGAATGGACAGAGAAACAAAGGATCAATAATTCTTGCGTCGCTTATTTGTTTAAGATTTGTAGTAACTTTTGCATGTTAAAGTTTTCAAGGTAAAGGCTGGCGGTGGAAATTTGTTTCACAGGCGAGTGAAGGACCCTAGGGAGATAAAAATGCTCTAGTTATCTTTGCCCCCTTAATTTGCTAGGATCAATACTCTGGGTCTTATAACAAACGCAAGAACCGGCGCAGTAACGGGATGAAAAAGAGGAAAAGAGGAGCACAAAATGTTCTAAAAGAAGATGAGGAGGTGGAGCACGAGAAAGAGGAGCTCGAGTTTAGCTGTTGAAAGAAAGGGAAGCTATTTGAATGTTAAATGCGCTAGCAACAGATTTTTTTCTCTCGTCCTCTTTCTTGTTCTCGTAAGAGGGACAGAAAAAGGCAAAGTAGCTCCCTTTTGCACGAGCTGTTATTATGCGTCTCCATCTCGTTCGTTTCTAAGTGAGCTGAGGTGATGATTTTTTTCACTTCCTTTCTCTAACGCGAACCTGGCGCCAGTCTTTCTCACACTCGTGGGAATATCCCGGGAGGAAGGGGGCTGAGGTACTCAACGATTAAAATAAATTTCGTATTTTGTTTAAGTACCTTTCGGTAGGAAACAATTTTTTCTTTCTCCATATTAGTTTCGAAAGTAACTTTAAGATAAACTTCAGAGAAACTCCTAACCATTGATTGTATTTACGACGCTGCTCCTTTAGTACAACAAAGCCTCTTTCAAGCTACTTATTTACAATATCACTATATTTTTAAATACACCACTACTTGTTGTAGCTACCAGGGTTTATACGAATTATAAAGTCATTCCAAATGATTTACATTCAAATATTTTATTTGAATGGAAAAAATTCAAGTGAATTAATAACTTGCTGCAAGTTTAAAGAATATTTGCTTTGCTTGAGATAGACAGAAAATTTTCATCAATTTAAAGAATTTTAAGAAGAAAATACAAGTATTTGTTATAGCAGTATTTTTAATTATTTAGTTTCTTTTAAAATCTCCGCTAAAGACAAATTTTTTACTCGTTTTGATGTTATGAATTTAATTGAAAATAATATCATTACATAGATAGAGAACTATTAAAAGAATTATTTTGTAAATACGAAATTAAATGTATAATTATAAAGTTTAGAAAGCACTGTTTTATCCATCTGTTTATTGGATATTTTTTATGATGTAAATTCTATAGAATATTTTTACAATAACTTAAACTCCAAAATGTTTTTGAATTTAATTTAACTATTTATTGATTTTAATAATTAAAATTTTTCTGAATACATCATACAATAGAAGACTGAAGTTAAAAGCTTTCGTAAATAATACACAGAAGAACATAAAACATAAAACAAATGAAGTGAATGAGTAGATGGCAGAAGGATATTTTTCATTGAAAATAAATTAACATTAACGAATTTCGGACAAGTAATGGAAACCTGCTTACACACACGTAAATTGTCTCGTAACTCGTCCTGAGAGACGTCAGTATATTTCGAATTTATTAAGAATGTAATAGATGGTCGGGGTAAGGAAGAGTCGGGATAAAAAAAAGCCCCAAGAGGAAGAAGTCGAAAAAGGCGCGCTCGGTTGGTTTATCGCCGAGGGATAGAGTCGAGCAGGGGTGGCGAGGCTCCGGACTGGAGGGAGCAAAGGCAAAGGCAAAGGGAAAGGGAAAGGGAAAGGCGAAGGGAAAGGGAAAGGGAAAGGGAAAGGGAAGAAGTTCCGGTGAAAGGTTTATGTATGCATTTGCGCGACTTCTTGCTCTCTTTCCTGGCGGCCATTTCCGCTTTTTGTACGGGCAGAGGCGCGCGACTCTCGCTCCGATACGCGCCCGCATTTGCATAAGACACGAGCTCGGTTTCTGCTTCTCTTCTTTCTTTCTTGCCTCGTCTCGCTCTTTTTCTCCTTTTCGTCCTTTTCGTCCTTCTCCACCCATCCTCGCATGCATTTATGCGTGTATCTTGCGCCTCTGTCGATGTTGCGCCCCGCGAGAACTTTAAGAATCGCGCATGCCCATGTTTATACGGAAAGTAACAAACACTAACCTTTTCTTATGTGCCCGTTTTTTACCTTTTTCGCGTTTTTTACGTGCTGCTTACGAGCTGGAGCCACGGGAACGGGCAGCTTTAAACGATATAACTGAGCCCCACACATTCTTATCTTCTTTTTAAGTGACGAAATTGTAACTCGAATACACGCGGATAAACCTGTGTTATTCAGCTTGTATTACAGTTTCTAACTTTTGCCTGCGTAATAATTACACTTGAGCCACATTAATACGCGCAAAAATACCCTCCGATACTTTACATTAGACATAAATTTTGAAAAATAATTTTTCAAGTGCGCATAAATTATGCGCGAACAAATACTTTGCAAGTTTGCGAAAAAAAAGTTATGGTGAGTGAAGCATTGAATCTGGTTTGCGCAGCACTAAATCTCATACATTACCGGTCTTTAAATCGGGCTTTAAATCATATACAACATGTCGTTTTACTTTGTAGAAAACAATAGGATTGCCGTCATCGCTTGCACTCAATACCTCCTAGTATTACGTGGAATCCGATTAAACCTGCACTTCAATGACCAACAAGAATTTAGCAAGTATTGTAATGTATGACACATAAATTGTTCCGCTTCTCAGAAAAATAGACTATGTGACGAAAATAAAATATTTTCATTCATCAAAAATGAGGCTTTTGTTTTCCCGCTGATGTCTAACGAGAACGCAATAAAACTATTTGCTCTTTTTCTTTTTCTTTTTCTTTTTTTTTTTTTTTGTACCAAATTGCATAATTTTGAATTGAGTATAAAGCATAAATAATTTTGACAAATTTTTTTTTTTTTTTTTAATTATGTAATTGTCAATAGCATTTAACATTTGAACAATTTTAAACATTAATTTCCGTATTAATTTTCTAAAATAAATAGCGTAATAAATTCAAGAATATTTTCAATTTTCACTAAAATTTTAATTATAGGTATTACACACTTCAACATATAATGCACTAATTTGTCTCATTTTTCATTATACTCACATTATTCGAATCGATATAAGAAATAGTATATTCATTTATTTAAAATAAAAATATTTTGACTTGTACAAATGTTCGGTTAATTACGTACAATTTACCACAAGAACATTTTTGCATAATTTATTTACCGCCATCAATTCGTATCTGAACATGATCTTTATAATTTTAATTGTTTACAAAGGCAACATGAATGATTAATCCTTTTTGTTGCACCTAATTGTATTTAACAAGAATACCGTTGAAATTATAGAGATGCCTTATAATTAATGTTAAATGTGCTTTCATTATCTTTCTAATGCAAATATAATACACACGTGAATGGGCGCAACAATTATTAACTTGTTTCGAATTTATGAAAAGCTTTTTATAGGAGTTGTAGGATAAAATTGGCCGAGTCTTGCACAATCGCGTTAAATAAAGAAGATAAATATAACATTTATCATGTAAATATTATGGATAATTATATGAATGTACAGGAAGAAGAAAAATTAAACCGCAGCCATTATAATCTCGAACCGCAGTTTTGAACGGTTTTTAATACCTAATTAAAATCGAGCTAATAATACAAGCGGTAAAAAAGTGCAGAATCACAAAAAAGGTGGGTAGGGTATAAGGGAAATAATCGGAAAGACAACCGCGGCGCTCTCCGCTAGATACGGTAAGGCACACGTACGCAGCATCCGAGACAATGGCCTGGACCGTAAGAGAAGAATCAAGAACCCAGAGATGATTTTTCTGTTTCCTTAGCCAGTACCTGCTATGCCTACGAGTGGAGGCTGCGGTGGTCCTCTACCTTCATTACCGCGCACCGACTGACACGCGGCGAACCTCCCGCATGTATCTGTGGTAGTTTACCGGCAACTATCTCCCTCTTAAAGCAAACCGCTCGCATTGTTTCCTGCGTTCGCTCTTTCCCTCTTTCCCTCTTTCCCTCTTTCCTCTTTCGGCTCTTTTTACATCTCGCGGCCGAAAAAACGATAAACGAGCCAACGCAAAACTCGCGCGAGCACACCTTTAAAGAGCCCGGAGAGAGCACTCGAGGAGTGTATGGGAAGCCCGATATAATAGCCATTTTTCGTTAACTTGGAGATTTTGCGAATAATTAACCTTCCTGATTAGTATCTTTATCTCTGCGGCTGTAAGCCAATGAGTTCGTTTAAATATCGCGCTATTGTTAGGATTACGTTCGAATTCCTTGGGAGCCTTTTTGATATCGCTTGATTGCCGCATTCTAGTCGCTTTTATTCTGAAATACAGCTCGTACAACTGAACATTCAGAATAAAAATATTCCCTATGAATATTTCCACTGTTTATCCGTTATCTTTATTTACTTTTTCCCGACAAATCCAGCCGCTTACACAACGAAAAATTGTACTTCCATGGATATTCACTTATCAAGTGCACGCTGCATGGGATATCGCATGATCCATAAAATTCAATTACCACAGTATTTGATTTTTGCGATCATTTGAATTGCGAATATAACGTGCAATATGAAATTTGACTCGAGCTCTAATTCAAAAGGCTTTTCAATGATACAAGATAAAAGGGAAGAAGAAAGAAGAAAAAAGTAAAGTAATTGTGCTTTTTTATTCGCCCGGATGCTGGTGTTCGATTAAAACTCGTTTAAAAATTTAACAAACCGACTTTTAATGCACTTCCAATAAAGTGGAAAGAGCTGAAAAGTCCTGGTAGGAAGGAACCGAATAAATGGGCTCATGCAATAGCCCTAAAGTTGTGCGGCACGTTTTCTCGTAATAAAATCGAAAAATACGAAGTCACGGCTCCTGAAATGTGCATTCGAACCTCTGAGTTTTTGCCGGTAAAGAATGAAGCCATTACGCGGATGTTATGAGTTCGCTCTTTGCAATTACCCCAGTGGTTGAAACTGAAACTCAAGGTCACTTATCTTCGAACACTTCCCATCCAACTCCTTGTTTGCTATGCTAAATAAATAAAGAGGAAAGCATTCGAACACGCGCACCTCGGCTGTACTAATGAGAACCAAACCTCCCCCCCTTTACTCATCCTCCTCCTCCTCCTCGATTCCCCTTCCCCCTTCCCCCGGCGTACAGTATTTTAAATATACTAATAGCCGTTACCTTTGCATTTTTAACTTGCCCGAAACCAAGCCCGAAACACCTATTATCTCAGATTAAAGTATCATCTTTTTGCACATTGATATTCGCTTTGAAAGACTCATAACGAAGTTAGGCCGCGTGAATAATTTGGATATTTTATTCCACAATGAGCCTTATTATTGAAACATAAGAATATTATATTAGACAACCGGGCATTTTTGCGCTTTGCATATTACTCTATCTAAAGTGTAAATTTTATGCGTTACTGAAAGCCATTGCCAGGAAATTTGTATTAATATTAAATAGATAAAAGTGTGTTCTCGGCAATTTTATTCAGCGGGAGCCTTGCTCGCTGTGCCATTTTGTTTCATTTTAAGCAAAATTCTATTTGCGTGAAATTCGCTGGGTGTGTGCATGTGATTATTTCCACGTCAAGGAGATAAATCGTAAACTGGATAATCCATCATTCTCCGGAATCTGTATTCCTTCGTTACTACCACCAACTATCTCTACTGCTCATCGCAATACAAAGCTATCGAAATTCAATTTGATTCTTCTACACGCATCTTGGTAAAATATTCACCGAGGTAACCCTTGCTCGAAACACATATTTATGAATTATTAATGGGTACTTTTTGATCGTTGATGACAGTGAGCCTCGTGCTACTCAAGGCAAATAATGCCCAGCCTATTATTAAGTTTTATCAGAGCGAATTTACGGGTTTTTTCTCTTGGCCTTCTCAGATTTGTTATTGATCGAGAAAAAACCTCAAATTATTATTGTAGAATTTAAATCGTGAAATTGAGGAATGATATTTTGAATTAAATTTGAATATTTAAAAACGATGCCCGACGGAGAACGTGAAATATCAGCTTCCATCTGTTAACTTTAATTTTTCCGAGTGAACTGACAATAAGAATTTCTATTAATATTTTTCCACTTGATTAATTGGTGGTTGGAAGTTCATAACGAGTTCACAATTCATGAAGTGTCATAGTTTTATAACCCACGAGGTGGTAATTTTCTCTCGCTTTATTTCCTCGACATTAAGGAGCGATTTTTTTCATAGATTTTACGATATATGCATTTGATAAGCGGATATATAAAATGATTCAGTAGTTAAAAGTTACGACGCTCCGAACTGACTTGCATGATGCAGTCGTGGCGCGTGGAAAAATCAAATTGACTTGTCATTTTCTATGGAAAAGAGCGAGCCGTGAAAAAAGCCTAAAAGAACAGTGAACACTCACGCACTTATCGAATACTCGATCAAGATGCCGATTATAAATAAAAGTACCATTCATATCAAAGTGAAAATCTATAGGTTCGACTTCATTGACTCTCTCAATTCTGTATATTGCTTCCTTCTTTATTATGTGCAGCTAGAGAGAATCGGATGGATAGATTGGGTGGGAAAGACAAAGAGACAGATGGATTAATAGATAGACGGACTGGCAGAAAGAGAAAGACGCACGAGTAACAATTCGAAAGTTTCGTGGTATTTGGATGAATTTTTCCCGATAAGAAGCCCAGTTTCCAGCGATTATTACTCTTGTGTCATCAAGCAGTAAGGAGGTCGTCGATCATAAACGACCATCCGATTACATCTTGAATGGTCAAATGATGGTTCGGAATGTACATACACACATGTAAAGATTAATCCAAAATATAAATATGAATAATTATTATTTTTCTTCCATTCTTTAATTTCTATTAAACAACAATTTTTAATTTTGTTTATTACGTATTTTTTAATTCTCATTTCTATTATCGAATGGAGAGTAAATGCATTCTTTAAAATCAAATATTTGATTAATATTTTAGATAAAAAAAATTTCATTTTCTAGAGCATTTAAATATTTAGATTTTTTTCAAATATAAAATATGTAAAGAATTTCTAATAATAGAAATTTTTTCAATACATGTACGTATAAAATATTATAAAATTGCAGTACTAAAATAATACACTAAATGATACACTAAATAACATATTAAAATACTAAATAATTTTAAAAATTAATTAAAAAATTCATTTGCAAAGAAAATTAATGCATAATTGCATGGCTTCTTTAAATATTAGGTGTAGCAATGTTCGTGACACTTGATATTTGAAAACCAGTAAAAGTTTACAAAAAATATAAATTTAATAGTTAATATTAAATTCACTTCCTATACTTTTTATAATTTAAATATTTAATGTAAATTTTAAATTAAGCGTGTCTCTTTATAATTATCTTTTAATTAAACTTTGTACCGTACCGACACATTGCAGTTATTTGTATTTAAAATATAAATATAAAGCCAACGACATTTAAAAAAGTACTTGAAAAAGTATATAACGTCGTATCATAAGTTTAACAAGCCAATAATTATAAAACTTATAATAATTTACTTTCAAAATAAATGAAAAAACTATGTTTCAAAATGTTCCCCTTCTTATGTTACACTTTTATGCATAAATATTAACGTTTTAGAACTTGTCAAAAATTATTATTAAAATATTCGAATAATCAATATTTTTATTAATCATTTCTAATGCATATAACTAATTATAAGGTGAAATTAAGTGTATGTGTTCGAAAAGATAGGTTTATTACATGTGATATTTAAATTTTTAACTTATATTACATTTAGTATTTCTTAGTACGTATCTAATTGCAATTAATTTTTTGTTACAGGGAGAATTGCAGAAATTTATACTCTTCCAAAGCTTCTAACTCATGTAAGTTTGCATGCAATATTAAATTTATATTAACATGTATGGGTTATAATAAAATATAAGTATGATTGTACTTGATTATATTGATTAAATTTTATGGAAAATTTCGATTAAAACAATTACCTTTTTAAATTTGCTACCATTATTATGCAATTTATAATCCAATGGAAATCATGAAAATCTATTCGATTCCCAAAGCAATTTCAATATAATTATGAAATTTTTGTAATTGTATATGAAGTTATATAAAATATCGTTGAAATGTATATGTATTCCATTAGATTGAATATATCGTTTTAACTATAAACTACCATAATATTTCGGCGGGTAATCACTTGTTGGCACATAAATTAATAAAGAACTTCAGTGCGTTCATGATTTACTCGTCGCCAAAAGATTTCTTTTCGCAAACGATGATCACGGCGCAAATTGCATTTACATTTTTTTTTCAATCATTTAAATTGCTTTCATTTCCGGATAAAAATTTTAATGGATTCGAGAGACTTATTTGAGCCGCGAGAGAAGCTCGCGAGAGCCGATAACGCATTTAGTAAGGATGAGCCATGAAGGAAGGAAGAGTAGCAGCATCTCACTGCAGCATCCCGGGCACTTTATCAAGGAGGTAGCAAGAAAAGAGGGTCGCCATTGCAGAATGTAAGAAGCTGCAACGTTCCTAAGTAATTGCTCGAGGGCGAGAGGAAGAGATGCTGTGCTCGTAAGCGAATCATGCACATACGAGATGCTGCGGCGAGAGAGAGACGGCAGAGAGAGAGAGAGAGGGTGAGGCGACGAGAGGGGGTGGAGGGGGCAAGAGGGAGAGAGAGACAAGAGCGTTAAGGGGGATTTACAATCTGCGCATAATTATTTATCGCGAAATTTCCATTTCCGATAAAGCCCCATATGCGCAAAATGTTTAATTACCGTTCTACCGTTTGTAAAGAATTACGCGAGTGTACGAGCGTGAGCTACGAGTATATAATCTTTCGTTTACGAGGAGTCATTAGAAAGCAGGAGGAATTTATCACGATGATGCTTCCAGAGAGAGATTATTATGGGTTGGTTTTAACGTTGTTAACAAAAGCATATTGAATGAACACTGTGGGAAATTTTTTTCCGACTTTTGTAGGTAAGAATAGTTTTTCTCACCGCGAACTCGAAAATCTCTCGCAGCCAAAGATGATACGAGCGCTCGCTGAACTTTGATGCTGAGACCAAAGAAGAGAAGACGTATGATTGAGTAGCGAAGTGAGCACCCAATGAATCATCAATATGTTTTGAATGCGTAATGAAGCGACATTCAAAAAATGCTGCCCGATAAAAACTCTAAATTATTATTACTTTTGAATAGTTGCCGAGGCATCCCTCGGCGTTTTTCAATACTAAAAGGAGGCACGGAATCATTAAAATGCAAAAAGGTTAATCGCACTTATTTCATTCTGCACACATTTTGATTGGTTTGGAAATTCTCTTTAAAAGGCAAATCGGTCTCCATAATAGCATATAGGTTATTGGGTAGTTACATCATTAAATATCAATCTTTTTCTTTCACTTCGCCTCGTGGTAAAAAAGAAGTTAAACGACCCTCGTAATCCATTCGACTACTAGAGGATGGTAATTCGCGCAACTTTTATCCTCAAAGTGGACAGGAAACGTGCGCCGTTTTAACGACCGGCCAGCGAATGAAGAAAGAGAAAGGAAGTGCGCCCCGTTCGGCAAAAAATCAGACACCAACAAATTACCGTTTCAGAAATGCATTCCCCTCTATTGTGAATCCGCCTTAAGGCGTCGCCATGTGATTTTCGTTGTGCACACTCGTGCAATCTCTAAAATCGCCTCCTCGTCCGGAGGCCCAGCATCCAGCCTCCGGAGCAGGGACCAAGGCGCAGGACTGGTAGCTGGAATCTTGCGATCGGTTAAGTGCGCTTAATTAAAGCATCAGCTTGCTCTTAAAACGCAAGGCCGGTTTCCATTAAAACAGCATCGACCGCGTCGCCGATAAGGCGATGCTGACGAGTTGCGAAAACTCGCGGGCAGACGCATCATCGCTCGTCCGGAGGAGAAACATCGGGATCCGGACGTGTACGTGTGATTTGCCTCTTCCCCGCTTGCCTCCCCCAACCATCGCCATTCGGACATAACGCGATGCTTCGATTGCCGATCACTCGGGATGCAAAAAGGCAAATTTTTTTTGCATATTAAAATGGGGGAATCGGACGAATCTCCAAGCGACTCCTCGACTCTTCGACTCCTATTTGCTCGGTTTCACCAATTTTTCCCGGGAGCTCGCCTTTGCCTTAATAAGGGAGTATTAAAATTATCTAAAAGTATTATCGCCAGTGACAAAAATGAGATAGACTTTATATTCTGCCAGCGGTTCGAGTAGGCTCGGCTAAAAACTCGAGCCATTTACTTATATCTCTATGTATAGGCATTATTATATGTAAAGGCACCCGAGAAATTCTTCGCAAAGTACGCGATTTTTCTTGGCTCGGGTTTTATTAAAACCGCTGGCGATCGCGATCGCGGGCTATATTTGAAAACACGATAAGTTTAAATAACTCTAAAAGGCAGTAAGTAATTTAAAAACTCGCGGATAGACCATACATCAATCGCGCGAGTGACACTCGCGAGGGTACTTTTTTTTAATCAGAAGCTTACACAGGCGAATAAAAGAATAAAAAGCCGGGGGAATAAAAGTTTATAATATTATAATAAGTAAATTATAAATCATTGTCAATCTCAGTATTAAAATTATCCCCTGTGTGAGTCGGTGTCATAAATAAATCATTGCTTTGAATGGGTGCTCGGGCTCTCCGCTAGTTGGGGGAGAAAATCAGGAAAGTGCTCGCTCGGCGTTTTGGCGCATTCAGTCGCTCGATTATACAGTCCTAACGAATCCGCGTGTTAGGATTTACACAGTGTCCTTGACAGTTCTCGGAATCCGACATTCATATATATCCTAGAAGAACCGTTAAATTTCCACGTCGCTGACTTCAAATATACAAGAGCCTCTGCTTGCCTGCCTTTTCCATCCCAACTAACAATTCGAATCTCGCGCTTATCTCGGAAAAAAGTCCTTCATCGCAACGATCGTATAAATTATGCGAAATAAGAAAAAGTGGAATAATTAAATTAGAAAAGGCAGTCGATCAAACCCCCCCACCCCCCACCCCCCATCTGATGCATTCTGATATGGAAATATTTTTCCGCTGCATCCTTAAAAATTTTTAGCAACATTAATACACACATTTATTCGGGTTTTATGGTATGTCAGGAAAATAAACATGCGTGCCGAGTCCTGTGTTCCGAACCGAAAGCGAGCACTATTTCGCCTCGAAAAAAAGTACAAATATATAGATGGAACAGTCTAGATGCTGCAGAAATGAGTCGAGAGAGTTATGCGTAAGTAGCAGAAGAAATTATCGTTAACTGAGGATAACGAAGGCGCTTTGATCCGAGCGAACCAACTGTCAGTTATTTGAATTTGTTCATGTCTTGCAGAAATTTGACAGCTTGACATACTTTTAGTTCACGGTAATTATTTTACTTAATCACTTACGCATAATGCATTCAACTATTTTCTCGGTAATTTTGACTAATACCTTCAACTTTTTATTGTTTGTTGAAACTTTGAATAATAATATTTACATTATAAATAGAATTTGAATTTTTAAAGAATAAACCTATTAATTATCGAGTAAATTGGCTCGTGCCTCTAGTAATAATCTTTAACGATTTTCAAACAACAAATTGGCAAGCGCCGAAAAAATAAAAACAACAATAAAATTTGTATACAATAGTTCATCAATATATTCACGTAAATGTAGTATTTATAATTGAAGCTGAATGAAATAAAGAACAAGAAAATAAATATCTTGTATAGAATTATGAATACCGCATAATCAAATCTGCAATTATGCGTAGAGACCTCATTCTTTTTATCCTTCTTTAAAAAAATATTGATTCTAAAAACGTTTTATATTATATTTAATGAATTAAAATTAATAATGTTCAAGGATTATATTTAATTAATCCTAAATGAAAATTAATTTTGAGCATTAAGTGTAATAAATTAATCAAGGGTGTAGTCGTACAATTTTTATTATTAAAAAATTAATAATATCTAATATTCAAATAAAAACAAAAAATCAATGTAAGTATCGTTATGGTTATTTTTTACTTTATAGATTCATAAAGTAAAAGCTTTAACGGATCTTTATAACTTATCATTTATATATTATACTCATCAATTACATTATTTTTATTTATTAATATCCTATTAAACAAGCCAATTTCGTTTTTAATTTGAAAAATTTTTTTATTTTATATGAAAATTAATATTGAAATCGAAGTAATTAAATTTAAATTTCAGAAATTATATAAATAAAATAATGACATATTTCATTTAATTTTTTACAATAACATATACACTTTGGATATAATTGCAAGGATATCATTGAATTACTTCAATATAAATACACATTTTATTTTTAAGTATCGGGTTAGTCATTAGCGGTAATAAATATCGGCTAAAATTAGTTTACGTAATTGATCAAACCAAATAGGCTCTCGTCTTTCAATAATTTTTATTATTCGGAGATTAATAAAATAAACCGACTATAAATCTATATTACACGTTGTATACCATTGATCAAGCCGAAATTAAAATTTGTTTTTTTTTTTTTGTTTAAAAAAAAATTTAATCATTTGAGATATAGAAAAAGTGAAAATAATCTGAAAATGCTAATTAATATTAGAGTAGGGTTTGCATAGGTTTTACCGACTACTCATCTTAAGTAATTGAAAAACAACAGAAACTTTATCTAATAATCAACCTTGAAGTTCGAGCAGAGGTGCCTACCACATATACGAGTAGTATAGGTAGTTTATATGGTAGGAGGAGGAGGAGTAGGAGGAGGAGGAGGGAGAGGAGGTGGAGCACGCAAGTTGAAATTATATTGCGCACGCGCGTGTATTGTTACTCATGGGGTTTGATTTTTTACGGGTTTTATTTCAGTTTATGACTGGATGGACGCTCGGATGTAGTATAGAGTATAGTGTAGGAGGTAGCAGAATTCGAAGGGTGGACCCCGCGGAGAGAGGTGAATAGCAAGATGAAGACAAGGGAAGAGCATTTAAGGAGGCAGAGAAGGAGAGAGAGAACACATTGTAAATTGAATCTGAAGGCTGTCCAGATGGGTATTGGCACTGACACGCTACAGTTCTCTCTCTCTCTCTCTCTCCACTAATACTATTTCATCTGCGCTGACATTGCAGCACTCTCAAAGAGAGAAGAGAATTATCTCTCTGTTTCTCTTTGTGTGTCTTTCTCTTTTCTCTTTAGACCGGACAATAGCCAAATTGCTCTTAAGATTTGGATATGCTGTCGCGTACCGATAAACTTTTTAACCCATTAGCACCCCCTGTATCACACTGTATTTTTTGCACGACCTTGAGTTGAATTCTTGACATTGTTTAATTTGTGGTTCCATGCAACCATCCTTTGTTGTATTATTTGCTAAATTCTTTTATATTATCTTGGTGAGAGGAACGAGTCCAGTACAATTCTAATGGCGAGAATTATTAACGGATACTTTTTAATACTCATTATACTTTGGTCAAAAATTTCTTATTATTCATTCTTAGTCTTACGTATTATGTATACTGCTTCTTTTTTCTATAATACATCTACAATTGATACTAGTTTTTCATTTTTCAAAATTAGTCAATAATTACTCTTATTTTATACACGAATGAATAACTAAGAAAATCGTAACCTAGTATATACAGTGAAACGAGGTTGTAGAAGTAAAAGAATTTTCGTCTTTTTTTAAAATATGAAGAAAAAAAATTACGCTTTCTAATTGTAGAAATCAAAAATAATTAGTAATAACTGAAAATTCACAGAGATAAAATATAAATAATTTGTAACTTTTATACTTTAATTTTTCGTTGAAGTTTGAAAACTAATTTATTTTATCGATTTCTTGATGATGATTCTTAAAAAATTGTATCATATAATTAAAATCTGATTATTATTTATTTTGGATATCGAAATTCTCCGTGGATCATGATCATCCCGATTTTATACATTTCACTCATTTACTTTAATAGTTTCTATATTATTTCTGCCACATATATACTCTAACTAATAATCGTTATACTAATAAGAAATACAGATGGAAAACGGGAATTTAAGTTATATTATGAATTAAAGGGTGAGACAGTTTTTTTAAATTATAAAAAAATTCAGTGATTGTTGATTTCACGATAGAAACGTACATTTTTTCAAATGCACTACATTATATTTATGTTATTAAGAGTTAGATTTAACATAGTTAATAAGCTAAATAAGAAAAAAAATAAAAAATACACGTATTACTTCAGTGTAATCGTGTACACGAATTGCATAAATTATTGGATAAATTGAATTATTAATAGAGAAATATAAGCTTTAGAAGTAGCTGCTGGAAGTTCTTTAAAATGCGTAAATAAATTTATATGAACGTTCATTAATATTTTCATATAAGCATTCATGTAAGATCAGTTATTTATTGTATGTGACTATTTAACATATCAATACATTCACTATAATTAATAAATTCTAAGAAAATTTAAATACTTATACAGCTTCATTCTGCAGATAGTATATAGAAAATATTATTTTGAATTCCATCAATATTTAAACTAAACTTCATTTTCTATGTAAATTAATTTAAATATTTCTGTATTTATACATTGAATTTTTGTTTGTTTTTTATGATATGTAGTTGCATTCGTTTACATTGGCTAATAGTTTATTTGAAAAGAATAATATTTTACATATTAATATATAAAACACTATTTATTTTTCAAGTTTTATTATATCTATTTTTAAGCTAAGCAAAGTATTATGATCATTTATGAACGAATTATAATTTTATGTTTATGTATTATTACATGTAAAAATAATGAGAATAAATTGTCAATTATGTACTATTTTTTTTTTATTTTTGTTATTAATAATAAGGTTATGTCTGAGCAAACAACTATTTTTAAGTATAAAATTTGTTTATTTTTGCAATTTAATTTTAAGCATTCTTAAGTGCACTGGATGTACTGCTTAATATATATGTGCGATTTAACGAGATCCATTAATTTAAAAACTTTTTATAGACGTTTAGTCATTACAAATTAAACAAGCTATCAATTTAACAAAATGATTATTTTGATTTATTTCTGGATGATCAGAATCTTTCTCGTTCAAGATTTCACAATCGACGACAATAAAATTGCATTAACATGGATGAAGAGCTTCCCTTTCACTTATCATAATCAGTAAACGTGTTATTGTCCCCTATGATCGATAAACCTGTCCAAGTTAGCTCAGTTTTGTAATAGTCATGTAGCATTTTACAATCTGAATTTTATGTTTTATTAACTTTTAATATACAGGAATATTATGAAATGCATATATCAAAAAGGTATCCATGTTTCAAATTTATAAGATGACAAGAAATAAAAAATTATCAAAGAAAATTCCTTGCCATATAATGAAAACTGATTTTTAATGTTGGAAAATACAATAAACTTAAATTATTACAGTCGGGTAAAGAAATTATGTTTTAGTTTAAATCATCAGATCATCTAATTCTATACTAATCTAATATTTTAAAACTCGTTTTGATAATAAAAATTCTTCTATAGACCTATTAAAATATGGAAATAAGTCATGAAAGAGAATTAATAATTTAGACATTACAATGCGTTAAGAAGGATATAGAAGTACTTTCGTGTAAGTATTTAATTAACTGCAAGAGAGATTTCTGCTACATATTAAAAAATTTTAATGCTTTAAAATGCTGATATTAACTTTGGATTGGCTGCCAACCATAGAAGTGTGATGTTATATTTTAGCAAAGTCTTTTATTGGTGTACATTCTCTAAATATAGGCAATTTAATAAAAAATTCTGAATTAGTTACTTAATAATTATCAATCCATCTCTTCTTAAGTATTAAACTTATTTTATACAAACAGCTTTACATATACATTAATAGAATAAATTGACATGTAAGAAATTAAGTTTTTAAATAAGATAGTAAATAAATAATGCTATTTATCTTATAAATTATGGACTATATTACTGATCCAATATAATCACATAATTTCTTCGGGAATTTTTGCAATTATTGTCAAAGTTTCTTTAGAAGAACAAGACTTTTATTTCTGTTAAATTTCTATAGTCAAGTCTTTATTTATATTAATAATTCTAGTGGCATGTATCATAAAGTACAAATATTAAAAAAAAAGTAAGTATAATAAGTTGCTTCATATTTCTTCTCAATAATATAAGATGTGGTATGATTGAGAATACAAGATCATAAAGATAATATAATTTTTAAATATAATTCTTTTCCTTCGAAATAATATTTCAAATAGGTACTCATCAACACATAATATATAATAAAAGCAAATGATTTTTTAAATTTATTTTATTATGTAAAGTTGTGTACAGTTGTGGTGGAATAAACAGAAATGTCTAAAGACATCAAAATGCAATCAGTAGTTAAATCAAATAATCGATCTTTGTAAGGGGATTTGTCATGTTGATATTGATAATATTGGTCATTTAAATAAAATTTTTATTTTTATAAATTGTAATACAGATATTTTATGAGTATAAGAGGATTGTAAATGTGAGAAAAAAATGTTTTGTACGAAGAATACAAAATATTTAATATATTATTAAGCAAATTTTGTAGAATTCTTTTCAAAATCAAAATTCACTTCTGCTAAAGATGTTTAAAATCAATTTTATGCGATCGATTATTTTATCACATATTATTAATAAAGTTTTAAAATTTATTTGTAACTTTTGTAATCCTTAGTTAAAAATAAAAGTATTTCGAATTTGTCATTATTATGTAGGAATTAAAACTTTAAAATTCTAGTAAACTCTATGATGATCTTTTATTGTAAATTTAGTTGAACAAAGTAGATTAATTATAAAATTAAAAGTTCAGGCTTCATTATCAATATTTTAAATGAGAAAGTGATGAATTCGTCTAAATTTAATAACAGAATAATAAGACAAGAGGAAAGTTTTGAAGACGAGGCATATGGTATAATCGTGAATATTAATTGACAAATAAAAGGGTTTCAAGTTTCGCTTCGTCTCAAAAAAAGAAATTTGCGTAATCTTTCATATTCTCGTCTGCCTACCGGGGATCTTCCGCGATAATCTCGTACAGGAGGAGGTTTTTTTTTTATTATTTTTTTTTCCTTTTTCAGAGGTTGGTATTTTTCGGAGCTAGAGATTCGCACTCACCTGACGTGTAGGCTATTATCTCCGAGAATAATAGACGTAGGCCGCGCGATAAAGATGTTCTATCGCCGATCTTCAGTTACGTCTCTCAGCTCATTCCTCAGGCTCCGATGAATTATGCATTTTCTCTTCGTTTACTTTTACCAATAGATTTTTTTCTCTTGCCTACTATGATCTTGCATTGATATTTTCGTGTCAACAAATATGGTTTTGAGTTATTTTCATTTTCCATTTGAATAATAAATTAAACACAGTATATTTATGAGGTGAAAGAAAAATCAAGGAGCACAACTGAATTTTAAATGAAAAACAAGATGAGAAAAAGCATGTATTCCATTTATTTTAAAATAAGTAATTTTATTTTATAATATTTCGTTAACAAATTCAATATTCATTGATAAATAGTAAGTTTTTGACGTAAAACTATTATTTAGAATTTTTACTGTTCAGCCATTAATCTTAGTCGACTATTCTTTTTAGCAAATAATCAATAGTTGTTATGATTTCATTATGAATATCTAAAGAAAAAAAAATGTATTTTGGGAAATTGAAAAAAAAAAACCAATTTATAACATGCTTGTGCGTAAGGTTTTATTTTATTACACAATATATTTTACAAGAAATTTCAATAGATATTCATAAAATAGATTCAATCTATAAATAACTACTTGGCACTCTAAATTTAATTCAAAGAAATTAATATGCGTATTTTGTTTTTCTATTTTCTTTGGCTTTTTTTTTTTTTTTAACTGAAACCATTTAAATTAATGTGTATTTTTTCATAAATTGATTTATGTCGCTTACTATTTAAATGACTCTAAAATTAATGGGGTGTGATTAATCACATTCAATTTGTTCTTACGCTTAATCGAATAGTGTACTTTTCTTATTATAAAAACATATAGAATTCAATTTTCATACTTTTTCATTTAAAAGACCTGTAAGGTATCTTTGAGACTGAAAAATATTACATGTCAGCACCGCTAAGAAGAAACTTGAGAAGTGTCACTAGCCAGACACAAAAGGAACAAATTAGATAATTATTGGTAGCTTCCGAATTGTGCGCTCTTATCAGATAATCTTCGAAAAACAAGATTTTTGAAAGGAATTTATCGAATTTTACGTAAACGATATTTAAATGCAGGAAAGATTAGACGTAACCGAAGTGTGTCTTTCTATATACTTTACAGATATTTTATGTTCGGGAAGGAAACTTGATACGAAATGCAAAATAGCCGGTCCATCGTTATTGCTCGTTTAATCCATGGTAAAAAGAGCATAAAAGAGAGATAAAATACGGAGGCGTTGCCACGTATGCCTTATATGACAATTGCCACAATGAAATGCCAGTTCATAACCTCTCACTCTTCCTCTTTCCTTTCTTCCTCTGCCTTCGACTGTATGTTGTAATTTTAGTGACGATCATGACGAACTGTATACTATAATCAGTAATAAAGAGATATGAAGAGCTCACACTTGAGCATTTCATCGACTACGTGCTGTAATAAATTTGGTAAAAAATCAATATTTTTCTGTCAAATCTTTCCTCAGAATGATCATTCGGTTTTTTTTCAATTGAGAGCTACAACTAGGCGTGAAGTAATGATTTTTTTTTTTTTTTGAAAAATACGCTTCGCATATCTACGATATATATACGTGTGCGTATATGATGTTAATAATTTATAAAATCCAATTAGATTTTTTTTAATTCTGATAATAAAAGTTACACTTTTTATGAGGTAATTAAATATTTATATGGATCGAAATGATAATTACTTTATGTTCACAATTTATGATTCAAACAATTAATTTACAATTAGATTAGAACTTAGCACTCTTTATAATTGCGCATAGTTATTTTAAATAAAAGTTAATTATATTTGTTCATAAATAAATGAACCATGTGTAACGCTATTACAGTTTAACAGTAATTTATATACGTACTATTTTTATGTAGACTATCTTAGAGAGCATTTCTATTTCCATAAATTTTAAGTATTATTAAAAATAATTTATTGCCATAACTTATTAAACTATCAAAATGAATTTGTTTTAAATTTATCAAATTATTGAAATTTAACGATTAATTTTTATTGCATAACGATGAGCACCGATAGTTAATGCTTTAAATATATGAAAATATCTGTAAATTTCTTTGATCTAATAATATTAAATGGTTAATTAAAGTATTTTTGCAAAAGGTAAATTGTTAAATTAGAGATTTCACTTTTAAAAAGTAATGAGAATACAAAATTTATTCATTTATAATAAGAATTATAATTAGATTAACGATTGCCGTACTCGCATATTTGTATAAATTATCCCAGTTGGAGAAATTTAGCTTGATAACTAATTTATGATTATTCTTTAAAATAAGAAAAACGAGAGTCGAATGTTCCCTAATAGTTACTATGAGCTTCACTTTGAAGTCGGAGAAATTCTTTGATAATATTAAAACTTGTATCAAGTGATGAAGTTATTTAAATTAATGACGTTCTTGCAGTATCAAAAATTATTTGTAAGCATAAAAAATATAACTCGAAGTATTTTTCAAAATCATGCAATTATGCGAAATAGTATTTTTTGCAATTAAATTAAAATATTTAGGATCAATTTCATTTAGATTTGATCATTTAATGGGATTTGAAGTTTAGAAATAATTGCAAATATTGCGCTTGAAATGCAAGTTGTATTTTAAGATAAGATATTTAATTGGTGTTGGATAAATATAACTTGAGGTAAATAGCCGTGTATGATTATAATATTCATAAAAGTACGCAGTCTAACTGCATGTGGATGAAGGCCTCCATGGTTAAATTAAAATCGACGGCACCTTGAAAAATACTCGGACAATGTAATTGCCATTGGAAAACTCGAGTACCAAGGAAAAGAGTAAGAAGGAAAGTGAAAAAGCGAGCGATGATTAAAGTTTCGAAGTCTGCCAGTCTGCCAAAGAATCATTGCTTTGCATCGAAATTATTCAAGGATCGCTACTTGCAATTGCCTCTCTAGTAGCAGCTTCCAAGGCAGGAGCAGCGGCTACGCGAGATAGAAGTGTGGGAGGGTGAAAAAGGAAGAAGAAAGGAGGGACGGAATGGGGAGAAATGGGAAATAAAAAAGGAGGTAACAAAAGACGCTTGACAGTTTCGTCACGGACCAGCGTTAACCGCACCTTAAGGCGGTTATACGGCTGGACAAGTATGTGGGTTCGAGTCCGAGGAGTCGAGTCGGTATGCGTTATACGCATTATAATTCACCGGTAAGAGCCGTAACTCACGGACGAGCCTCTCTCTCTCTCTCTCTCTCTCTCTCTCTCTCTCACCCTCGCCGTGTCTCTCCTCGAGCTTCTTCGGTAGACAGTCGTCCATATGGGCGGAGCTGCAATGGCTTCTTCGCTTCTATTTATTGTGTGCCTGGCACACACTCTCTCCTCTCCCTATATCTCTCTCTCCCTATCTCTCTCTCTCTCTCTCTCTCTCTCGTGCAACTGGGATTTTGACTTCTTGATCCGCGAGATCGCTATCGGAAGGTCATCATATCGATGTTATATAAGGCTCGAGGATATTTAAGAGGTTGTCACAGCCCGAGTTCGCGCTGCTTTTGTTTCCTTGTCTACGATCTTCCCTTTACAAAGACGTGTTTCTTATCTTGCCCAGATGCTGTGCGATAGACTGTGTATAACTGTATATATGATGTCTTGGACGTCGTTAATCCTCCGTTTTTCCAACTCGCAGGCGCTTCATCATGACAATAGTATTGTTGGGGTGGAAATTGTTTTTTATTAATGTAATTGAAAGACAATGAAGACTTTTGAATCGGGTTTTTATTTATTTAATGTACCTATTAAGCATGGGCTTCGTATCAGTAAGCCATCGATTTTATAACCGACCAGAAAGCTCGCAATGTTGATTAAATAATAAGACTAAATAAGCGAAACAGGATTTTTACCGTTTCTACAGTTTATCTTGATGTGCCATATCTCCAGTTGTTTTTTCTTTTCTTTTCTGTTTTTTTTTTTTTTTTTTTTTTTTTGTTTTTTTGTTTGTTGAAAAGACACGATGAATGCTTACGTTGAATATAAAAAAAAAAACAGTCGAGTCTTATCGCGCTTACAGTTTTTAAAATTCATAACACGCCGAGGTACCTAAAATATACAAACAGCGATTTTAACGACCACCAGAGAAAAGAGATATCCTTCATTTACTGTACGAAATAGTTGTAGCCGTACTAACAATCCCGTGAAGTCTCCCAGACGGACGGAAAGGGGAATTCCGACGATTCCGCTTCTCTCTTTGAAACATACGCCGCTGATCTCCACGGATAAATTCAAATTCACGCGGCATTATCCTGGCACACAATAGTTATCCTCGATAGCGCGCACCCGAGCCCGATCGCGATCTCCGAGTCCGTTCCCCGTTTCCAGGCCCCAGTTTTTCATCCCGCGGTCGATATCGCTCTTGCGCGGGTGGAATGATAACGAGGCGCCACTTCCTGGGGTGCGATGCCGAACGCGGGTTCGCGGTGTCAGGCCCCAGGAACTATTGTCCAATTAACGTCAGGAGCGTTTGAGTCGCTCGCTAAATCGATTTTAAAGGAGAGGCTGTGGCATCTCATATGCGGGGTGTTGGGGAAAACGAGGAAATCGAGCAACGCGAGGTATCGAGATGGAAGAGGACAGACCGGTTAAGGGGACGTAACGAAAGCTCTCTCTGTCTGTCTCTCTCTCTCTCTCTCTCTCTCTTTCACTGTCTACTTTATCGATCCGAATCTATACTCCATGATGGGCTGTGTACGTGTACGCGTGCGTGTGTTGATAGAGCGACAGAGAAGACATGTACCCTATATACCTATAGGGAGATAAAGAGAAACCCCATTTAGCTTTATAGAGTCACTTTTGCAAAGCGAACTAAATGCCGCCGACGTGAGTCAAATTTTTTTTCGGTTTTCTTTTTTCTCTTCATCAAACATTTCTTTTCTTCTCATTTCTAAGTATTTTTTAAAATACATTTCCGTTTAGATTACTTATTTTTTAATGTTGTCAGTATAAAAAAAAATTTTTCTTTTAAATATTTACAATTTGATTACAAATTCATTAAACTTTAAATTATAACTTTTAAAACGAATTTGCATAAAGTTAAAGTTTATCACTATGAAATTATACGTTTAAATATTAATATTGATGAAATTGGAATAATTATTTTGATTCCATTTCACGATCGCATCGTTTATTAAATTAATTATGTTTTCATATCAGAAATAAATTTATTTAAAATATTTTATCAAATGAAGTAGCAGATAAGTTACATTTATTTAAATCCATTGAGAAACGAATTTAAAATTGCAATTTATTAATTATATTTTATTTCGTTATATTAATGATCGCCTATAAACATTTATTTATTCTTAAATGTCGTATGAAATAAAAATATTGTTTTTAACTTTAATCTTTAAATTAGTTTATTCATACACCCATTCGTACACATGCATCTTCATTCACTTCACTCTTACATTTCCTTCCATCCACTCGTCCTTCGTCAGTTCCTCTTTTCCAATTCTCCTTTACACACTTTATATCATTTTATCTCCCAGCTTATATTTCTTCTCTCTCTCTCTCTCTCTCTCTTTTCTTCCTTCACAATCCATACATACATAAATACATATACATACATGCATACATGCATAGTTCTCCCTCAGGTCTTGATTTCTTTGTAACCAGGATATCGCCATCCTTTATCTCGACTGCATCAAGGATGGCTGGGTAGATTCAAGCGATCAAACCATCATCGATGATACCGATTAAATACTATTCTGGGATAACCTAATGGTGATAGAGTTTAACATTCTCCAGCAACGTTCATCTAGGATATTAAGGAATTGTTTATCCTTTGTTGATGTGTATTTTGCGAAATTAGATTTTTTCAAATTTTTTTTATTACATATATAAATAAATTAAATGTATATATTTAGTTGCAAGTTGTAAGAAGCATTTCTACTGATATTTTAAAAAACCTTTCTAGAAAAACTCAAGAATAAAGGTGTGAGCATATGTAAATTGACAAATTATTGGTGATTAATAATACATTTGTACATCTTTTAAATTATGTACTGTAAATTTATAATTATATAGTTGGTATAAAATAATAAAATAGTTTTTCACATGAATAGTAATTGTATGATAAAGAATAATTGATTAATTTTTTGCACATTGTTGTTCACAACATTTACTTAGCAATTATAAAATAAAATCAATTAATCTAAGAGTTTTTATGTGACTCTCCATAATATTTATCTACATATATTATTCATATTACAGATTTAATAAATTGAAAAAAATTAATTTAATAATAGTACGACAATCAAATGAAAAGTATAATTTCTTCGGAACAAGTGTTTTATTCGAATTCAACTTTTTTGTACCATAAAGTGAAACATGTATACAATTATTATTAAAATGACTTGTATTTTAAGTTGAAATGTCGAGATTACAAGCTTCCGTTTTAGTCAAAGATTTTTTCGATTCGAGATTAAAATTTATATCAATAATTGGAAACCTTAGCTTGAAGTTTGAAAACCGTTTAAAATCGGTTTCCCGTGAAGAATAAGTGGACATTTCACTCTTATCAATGCAGAAAGGTAACATCTAAGAGCAGATAATCTCCTGCGTTAGCAAAGCGTTTGATATTTTATGTCAGAGATGTAGTTGAGAACCGTGTCCATTTAGAGTTTCCTTTAATACTCTGTGCAAAATAGCCGTAGTTTATTAAATACTCTAATGACTCAAGCAGATATTTAATCGGATTTTTTGCGGGCTACGGGAGATTAGACAAGTTTTGTCAAATTAAGATTGATATGTGCAACAGCTCATGCTCTTCGTAACAAGCACTGATGCAAGACTACCACCACAAAAATGATAACCTCGAGTCATATTGCTATGCGCGTTTAAACACGTGTTACTGTCTGCAAAAAAGCGATGTCGAGAATAGTAGGCGCAGCTCTAAAGCGCTATCAACTTTTATAATCTTAATGATCGACAAGCGATACATCGTTGACGCTGCCGTCCTCCTCTCCCTATATCCGGCGACGTTTATTTCCTTTTGGGCCTTTTTTCGCCTGGGAAAAGTACGCGCGACGGCCCATTTGTTTGTGGGCCTGATTGCCGTTATTATTGCATCTGCGACAAGTCCTTTGATTCTCTGGTCTTATTGCTTTAATCAGCGGGATAGAGTTACAACTTACTCGGGTTCTTCCTTTCTTTCGCTTTTGGCCAAAGCCCAAGTATGCCGAGATCCTGATAAGCCTCGCTGCTCTCCGAATACCTTAACCTGGAACTTTATTTTTATTACGCAATATTTTAGCGGCCAATCTCACGCGCGAATAATGATTTTGAAATATAAGATGATGTCCGTGATATTTCTCCGAGGATCTCTTTGGTCGCTGGATTAAATGAAGAAATGAAGGTATTGAGTGACGGATAGACGCTGCGGAGTTTTGCGGTAAACTTTCCCGAAAAACGGCTAAATACGGCTTGATCGCGGCTGACTCTTGGAAAAATGGCAGGCATTAAACTCGCCCGTGCATTTTGCAGAGTTTAAAAATATTATTTATTGTTTTACACGATAGTGGGAATGTTTTACACATTTTGAGTTGCTGACACCCCATTAAAACAATAAACAACTTTGCATTCTTTGTATCCACGCTCAGACAACGGAGAGTGCAGGATAAGCTTTAATAAGAGACGTCAAAAAACGCTTTCATTTAGCTTATAAATCTCGAGTGTTATATAATTTATACAATATCCGCGAAATGTAAGCAGATACAAGAGCGCGTACAACAATTTATTCAGCGACATGACACAGATCGGGGTGAGCGAGATCAATCTCAGCGGGCCGATTCACAAGAAATAAAAATGACAACAAGTTTTGCGTGAGCGACGTGTTTTGATTTACTTCCCCGCGACCTACTCGTGTTTTATGGACCCCAGCTTCCATAACAAGTCCGACAACGCGCTCAAAGACAATTGGCGGGAGCGCGTGTGTGTGCGCCGTGAGTGCGAATGGCTCACACCGATTCTCACGTGTGCACGACCACGGGAATCTTCGGGAATCATTTATCCGTGAATTTACAAGGAAGTCAAACAATGAGGAGCGTGACTGGAGGGCTCGGCCCTCTCTCTCTCTCTCTCTCTCTCTCTCTCTCTCTTTCTTCCATCTCCTTCCTCTTCCTCTTCCTCCTCCTCCTCCTCCTCTCCCCCGCAAACACTAGCCCTAATTAGCGCTAATTGATGCCATGTACTCGCGGAGGGCGATTATGAAAAAAAAGGCGACCGTTTCGAAAATCCCCGCCAGAATGCCAACGCGGCTCCACCTCCCGGAGAATGTAATTCGCGCGTGAGGAAACACGCGATTATTAAGAAAGAAGAATGAAAAGGAGTTTGCGAATTAAAAGATAAGCTGCCGCCGAGTTTTTATGCGGTAGTCAGCGAGTGAGTATTGATTATGAGGGTAATAAGATAGCCGGGGATTATGTCTACCCAGAATTTTACCCAACAAATATACGATTGTTTGGTGAAAATCGTACATATTAAGCGAATACACTTTCTGCCGATAATTGGGAATCCCGGGATATTATTTCCGTAATTACACGTGGAAAATGGAGAATGCACGAACGGGCTCGGGCATTTTAATGTCCTTGTTTCGCGCATTGTTTAATTATAGCTAATTACAATATTTATCTACGAAATTTGCTATAAATTAGCCGCTCGTGCTTGCATAGCCCGAGGGGCAACGAGAAACAAAACAGCGATTGCTTACTTATCAAGAATGACTTTTTCCAAAGTGGAACGTTATAAATGTCGGGAGATGGAAATAATTTGAGAGAGAGAGAGAGGGGGGGGGAATTCAGAGGTATCCTCTGGTAAAGTGAACGCTCCGGGGATTAATTTCAGGAATTTCAGAAGGCGCGTATTTCGCGAACGCGGAATCGCTCGAGATTTTCGGAACCACCGGCTAGTCTAATTATTCGCGGAGCTAACGGGTGGCAGCTTCAGCGTCAAAATGACTTTCCCGGAAAAAAGGCGGGACAGGCGGCGCAGGTAATAATTGCAGGACTAATTTGTCAGAATATTTCTGCAGCGCGAGCTTGAACTGTATCTAATTTCGCTTTGTAATAAAAAGCACCGAGGACTAAGGAGAGCGAGGAGTAACTTACAACTGGGCGCTCGGGAATTAACGCGCATTGCAATAACTGCATTCCGATGTATGTATGCCGGGTGATACGCGGCATTCCCTCCCTCCCCCCGAGCGGCCCCCGCTCCACCCCAAACTATCTATCTCTCAATGTATATCCTCATTTTTCCGCGGCCGGACTGCCTCTGACTCACCTACTCGCGGTATGTCTGGCGAGACGCGCACCAACAGGTATGAAAACGATGTTTTATTAACTGTGTGTGTGTGTTTGTGTGCGTGTGTACCGCTGACGCACACGCGCGCGACTGGCGGCACCGTTTCTTTATCCCGCGTATCGATCTCGCGGACATGAAAGAAAATCGAGAGAGCAGAATCCTCCGATGAATTCCGGAAGCGGCATTTTTGACGTCTCGAAAATGTCTGCGCCGTTCCCGGAGATAACGAAACTATTCGCTATGCGCTACGCTTCTCAAAGTCGTTTTCGCGCTTCTTCTCTTTTCTCTTTTCCCGGACTAGTCCCCCTCGATCTGCACTTCCTCGATGTAATTGCGGCCTCGAGCTTTAATACTTTTTAGCAATGAAACTCGGCTCGAGGGAGATACACTTTATCCCGCTCTCCGCTGTTGTTTCTCCTCTCCGAAAGAATATAACTTTTCAGTGTTTTCCTCCGCTCCCCTCCCCCCACCCCCCCCCCCCCCCCCCCCCCGCTTTTCCCGCTGCTCCTCTCCCCCGGCCTTTTTTCCATCCATCATCTTTAATTAGAATTTTATATCGGTGATCTCTCGCGCGGAAAAACCATCCTTTCTCGGTCTCGATCCGAAGAAAGTTGTAATTTCACGAGCTGGCCAAACATATTTATCAGATGAATAAAGCACCGGGAATCGCAATCGTTAATTGATGCTTTCCCGCAAACCTCGAATCGGGGTATCGGGAGCGATTATTAGCTGCGCCTCTCACAAAACAAGTTCACTTCTCACGCTGTCGATTGACACGTATCCGAGGAAAAATTGACCAATTAAGCAGCAGCTTCTTCCGCAAGAAGCTGGAAACTCTCACTCGAACTCGGCTCGAAGATGTTTCGGCCGCAACTATGCGGCTTACGGTTCTTCTCTCTCCCTCTCTCTCCCCCTCCCCCTTTCTCTCCTGCTGGCTTTGAGGCGAGATGAATCATTATTATCGGACGACTTTTTGCTCAATCGGTCGAGCCGTCAATGATACAGGAGGCAGAAATAGCCGCGAACCTCCCCTTTTCGGTTATAGTACACTCGAATTACAGCAAGTAATAGTTGTTACAGTTTTTGCGAAACGTCTGTGAGTGAGCGCATAAAATCACATCTTGCCAAGGTGAGGTTGTATTTCTTAATAATATACATTATTACGGATGTCGGATTCTTGCGAAATGGTCAGTGTTATAAATATCTTGTAAGTAAGCACGAGGAAAATTGGCCCTTAATCGGAATTTCTAATGCTTCGTCCTCATGAATTCAAATGCTCGAAATATTATCCTTTAATCAGATTTGAATGCTTCATTACCGACTAAATTATTAATATTACATTATTTGCAGCATATTTCAACTGGTTCTGAAAAACCCAACAGCTCCAGTTTATACCACCTATTCAAATATTTACAAACCCCTTCGTCCTCTGTAATTACGTTATTTGATCTAGTCTTTCAAAGAACCAACAGATTATTTTCTCCCAGGAATATAAAAATTGGAGAACTTTATCAAAAATACTCATTATATTTACTCCAAGTTATCATTATATTACGAGTGTGCCTTTCATTAACAGTGTCAACATTTATACTTCTTTTTTTTTCTTTTTCATGCATCGAGGCATATCTTATTACGTGGTCTATTAAAGATAGTTGTTACCCTATTTATCGGAAAAGAAAATGTTGTTAATCACTGTTAAAATTCAGAGGTGTCAAGTGTATTTAAAAGCTTGTCGATTTTCTTTTAGATTGCGCACTTGTAAAATTATACGCATCGCAAGTGAATTAAAATTCCACGTCAGTCGCGCGATATCAGTAATAATTCTAAACAAACAACAAGCAGCTCCATAAAACAAACCCAGCACTCTTCTTTTTTTTCAGCCGGAGATCAAAAAAATAAAAAAAATAAAAAAAAAAAAAGAAAAAAAAGAACAAAAAAAAAGAAATCCACTGCCCCGTTATGAGGATCGTGAAAAAAAATCTCCATTTACCTAGTAGGTAGTAAATCTCGTCTCGAGTTCAAGAAATTACAGCGACCAAGGCGTCATCCATCGCTGTCCGGCGGTCCATCGTGCAGCGGCCATTCAATTATTCCCACGGGAAAAATGCCTTTGTTCGCAATACATGTAGCAGCATGACGTCGATTCGCACTTTTTCCATCCCGGGACGGAAGCTTACGATACCGCGGTTAATCAAACGACGGATACACCTAATAATCTGGGCTGAGCACGGGGGAGGGGAAGGGGGAGGGGGTGTACCCACCTAAGTACCCCGAGTACCGAGCGAGTACAGAGACGCGGTGCACTCGCGTAATTAATCGCGTGGGCGCCGTGACGAACGAGCGGTAGCCCCGTCCGTGTGCGCGCGTGTGTGGGTCCGGGCGCGAGGGTGTGAGTGTGGGGGAGCATCGGATACCTCCGTTCCGCAGCCTCTATTCCTCCTTATCCTTTTATCTCCTGCACACTGAGGGGGCGTGTACCCGTACTCGGCGAGCTTGATCCTCGATTCTGGTGCACAATTCAAAAATAAAAACCCGAACCACCGGAGAGAGTTAACTTTTGAAGATCCTGTCGAGTGCTTACGATTCCGAGCACCTGGGCTCACAATGGTCCCCAGCTAAAATTTCACTATACTTCATGGCGATAACGTTACACGGAACGAGCCTTTTCGCATTCATACCCGCACTTTTCATCTTTCCATCCGACTCGGCCCTTTTCATTTTATTAATTTACCCCATTTTCCGGCCTCCCTTTCTAATTATTCCACGCGATGGGTATCACTCTTCTAAGCAAGCTATTCCATTTGAAACATTGTCTTAAAAATATTGCTTCGATTATCTGCTCAAGTTTAATTTCGTACATATTTTCCGAGCTACTGTTACTTTTGTTTTTTTGTGTAACCTGAAATGATCGTATCGCTTTTAGAAATGATCACACGCATTTATTTGCCAGCATGTTTGTTTAATTCTAGTCTCGCATTATTTTTAATCATGTAAACCACCACTTGTGCAGCTTTTTCTAGCCATTAAACATTTCACCAAACAAAATATCATCTTAACAATCAATTTGTTTAATAAAAAATTCCGTACTAATGATAATAATATATAATGTTACATTGATTTATCGATGATACATTATAGCTATTAATTCAAAATTTATGTATTAATTTCTTTTAATCTTTTATTTAATGTTGAACTATTCTTTGAACCAAAGCACTCTCCTGGTTGTTTTGACAGATTAGACTTTACCCAATGGCACACACGTCATTTTTTATTAATATGTTTTAATTAGAAAATTAGAAATTTAATGTACAAATTCTACAAAAGCTTTGATAGCGCTCATTTTTTCGCGAGCATTAGTCCAACGCTTTTAATTATCATATCAAATTAAATCCATAACAAAGAATATTTATACGGCTGTTTCGTGTTTAGTTTATTAAATTTAATCACCAAGTAATTAAATATCTAGATTTATTATTTGACGTCAAAGTTTTTTCTCGAAATTTAATCGTAAATAAAATTGTTTGATTTAATACAATGAAAATGCTGCTATAAAACAAAAAGAAAAATTTAAAATTAACTTTGTTTTCACAGGCTACTCTTTTATATAATAAGCTACATCTTAATTATGTGTATACAACGCAGGTAAATGGTATAATATGAAAACTACTTCATATTAAAGCTTTAAAAGTTTCATCATTTATTCGCCAAGTTAATCAACACGTATCCATTCCATGAGTCGAACAACGAAGCAAACATAACTGCTACTCTTACTCCGCTGTAGGTACTGAAAGACTTAAATCTTCGAGTAAAACAGTACCCGATGATTTAAAATTAAATTACATTATATTCAAGTTCTATTTACAGCGCTCCACAATGGAATGCACACATGTTGATCAGCTTGTCAATTAATGGTCTGGTCATTCCGAGGCCGAGCTTCAACTAGATTTCCCAGTGTGCAATTAACTTGCGCATGGTCTGCCTTGGCGAGATTAGTTAAAATGTAATTTAATATCGGTGAAAATTGGCTACGAAAACCAATTTTATATTTTGTATTTCTTATTTCGCACTTTTTGCGTAGCCGGCGCTCTGGGGCCGTTCCTACGAAACACTTTTCAACCGTCGCCGCGGCCGTCGGTTTCATCGAATATTTTAAAAATGACTTTATCTGCGATTTGTAATTTGAATTGGAGTGCACTTTTAAAATTAGTCTCTGTTATTAAAAATGCGAAATGCATCTTGCGAGCGGAGATTATACCCTTTTTCTTAATGGTTATTCTACAAACCCCAGAAACGGTAATAACAGGAGTGATTTCCCAAGAATTTTATTATAGTCAAGACAGAAACTTGAGCACTGTACAATATAACCAGGATCGCAGTTATCTACGTGTCTCTTCCACTCGGAGGGAACGAGCACGTCCTATCATTTCCTCCAAATGCGATTAGGAGAAATAGTAATCTTTGATGTATTTCCTCTTCCCTCGCGTGTTTGCTTCTCGAGTGCACCACAAAGGCAGTAAATACAAAGGCGCCAACCCAAGTAAATCGCTGGCCGCTATCATAAATACTCTTTTCTGTCTGGCAACTTGGCGCTGCTTGTAGCGCGACTTTGTCACGTATCATCGGTATCCTGTGCGTCCTGCCTCGAGTCCTTGTACCCTACGTATCCTTGCTGAAGGTCCTGCTCGCGGCGGCTCCACGGGGGGGAGGGGATGAGGCCGAATGAGGACAAAACACACTTGCGATGCGTATAAGCAGGATTGGATAAGAGTCCGCTGGTTCGCTGGCGAAGAGCCATTGTGTCGCTGCCTACGTGCCCCGCTAATATCGACTGCAAATACGCAACCATAAACCACTTCCCCGACGGAGCGAAAGAGAAAGTGAGGATCGAAGTGAGGGATGGAAGGAGAGGAGCAGAGGACGAGGATTTGCGATGGAAAATGTACGAGAGGGAACAGACTCGGGATGTGTAATATTACGGTAAGAGCGGCGCGAGTTATCTCGGCACCGGCCCAAATGCATTGTTTTCATCCCCGACATCTCCTTTATCTTCCTTCCTTTTCTTTTTTCTCTGTGTGCTCGTTTCGCGATGTACGTACCACATATTTGTGGCAAAAGAATCCTTATCGAGTGATCGAGAGGCTCTAGCTTTTCAATGTCTGTGCGACAACTTTTATGTTTCAAGTAGAAGCAACTTTGGCATTTTTCACTCCCGTGCTGCTTGAATTATTCGCGAGACAAGAGATAATCAACCCTTTGACATTTATAATAAAAAAAACAAAAAAAAAACACTTAATAATTATAAGCATAACTAGAATGCCAATGGTTTTTGAATTTGGAATACAATTCAAATTTACTCAAGCTAACCATTATGGTTGGATCTCTGGAATGTATAAAATTAATCAAACACTGGCAATCGTTGGTATCAATTTTTTAACTAAAATCAATACAATGAAATTAATTTTAATTATTTAAATGCACGCAAGCATTCCGAGAATGCTAGAAACAATTCCGTAATTTTATTCTTTGCAAATAAAATACTTTATAATTGCGGTAATCTTGGTACAAATCTTATTTTTTATTTACATATAAACAAGTTTGTGCGTTGATTTAAATAAATTGTAAAATTGTAATGGCATTGTTTATTGCAATTTTGCAATTTTTTTATGGATCTCTTTGTGTGCACAGTCCATAAAAATCGGGAGGAAAAGGCAGAAAAATGGTTGTAAACAGAAACCACAAGTTCAGTGTTCAATATGGAACGTGCCAAGCTGTCGAATGACCGCAAATTTCAAAGGCAATACTAGATAATGAACAAAACTCATAGCTCCGATAATTTTTCGACCGCGAAAGAGAAATGTTTTCCGATCATCCCTTTCAAGAAATTCAGTAATTTCAATGTAATATCGGTAAAATAGATTCTCCGGATGTAAATGTCATAATTTTCTTTATTATATTACATTCTATAAACATTCTCAGAGTTTTACATAAAAACTTTTTAAATATATAATGGAATTTACAGAATAATGCACAATATCTTTGGTTGTATTTTTATTGAATATGAACAATAACGAATTCAAATTTTTATCTTTTCGTGCAAAACAAAATTGTTTAATTCGAAAGATTTACAAAATTTATTTCATCGAAAGTCAGTAGATTAAAACAATTAAGAAAAATTAAACATTAATTCATGAAAGCGCGTTTTAGCATTAAAATTAATTATTTTTTTAAATTTTTTTAAACAAATTTATCAATTACAAAATTCTTCAAAAGTAATTTTATAACAATGTATTATGACTATGGATTTAATAGTTGAATAAAAACTAAAATAAGTCTGCTTAACAATGAGTCAAAGCTATAGACACTATTCATAGCATTTTTATACTACTACTAAAACAAATTTTTTATTTCTCAGATAATAACTTGTAAAAAATATATTTTAAAAGCAATCAATAAATGTATTTCACAATATAATATTAGAATGTTAAATAAAGTAGTATATTTTGAAATATAAGTTAATAATAATTTCAATTTCAATATGTCAAAGGATTTTTCTTCGGATTTGCTAATGAATCTTATACTTTATCAAAAAATTTAAAAAATCTTTTATCTCAGATTATTATCGATATCTTTTGTACAGTTAATCCACCAGATATAAAAATAATAATAATTAATCGATATACTTCAAACTAAAAATATATTAATCTGAATATCAATCAAATTTCCTCTATTATATGTAGAATAATTTTTAATTAGGCTTGTATTAATGATTAAATATTTTTAATCAATGAAATATTATTTTACTGACGCAATCTTTCTATTTTCATAATATTCGTGTTTGAGAATTTAAATTTTTTATTTACTTTCTTTAAGGATTATTGTAAAAAACCAGCACTACTAGTCTTTGAAAAATGATGATTTGTATTGTAGTAAAATGATTTTACAAAATCTTACATAAGAAAATCTAAAACTTAAAATTCACGGTTTGCCAGTGGCTTTTTACACTTTGAGAACATGATACTTTCTCTTTCACTAAAAAGAATGAGTTTTAACCTTAAACACGTAGTCAGGCATTTATCTGTAATATCATGGGCTGGAAAATTTTATATTCACAATGTAAATCAATCAATCTTCTGTTCTGAAGCATTTGTATTGGTTTAGTTGATCAATATAATATTCAAATATGAATATATAATACTAATTAGTATCAAAAAATACTACTAGAATTTTTTATGCTAGTTAGCGCTTTATTTGATTTATAATGAGTAACATAACATACATGAAAGAATAAATAAAGAAAATAATTATTTGAATTTTAAATTTATTTCATTATTGACAGTAAAGTATATTATAATTGAATATATTAATATAAATGTTCTAAAAAAACATGAGATATTTTATTATTTCTGTAAGAAATATGAATCTTTTATAATTCTAATTTACTATCACAAAAATCATGATTTTTTAAAAATAAAACCGACGCTTAGATTTTTTTTGACCACCACATGAAAAGTGAAATTGAATATTTTGTTACTATCTTGATACACGTATCTTGTGAAATATATGGTTAGTTTAATTTTTATATGTAAATTCTTATAAATAATTATGAATGTACTTGATTATTTTATTATAAATATATTTATTAATTAAGCAAATTAACATTATTTTAACTGGCACAGAAAAAATAATTATAAAGTTATGGAATCTTGTAATTAATATAGAAGGAATATTATGGCCATCAAGATGTCACATGTCTCGCTTGTGACATGAGAACTTAATTCAACCACAAAAATAAACCACAAGCAAATATCTTCTCTTTGTAAAATCTCCGATGGAAAGCGAATTAGACTCAAGTATCAATTAAATGAAATCTACCAACCAATGCGAAGAGCATAAAAATATCTTGTGAATCTATTATGCGAAAACCACAGAAAAACGATATTTAAAATAAAAATAACCTTATGTTTGAATAAAACAAATAATGGTATGTTAAACTAGCATTAAACATGAATTAAAGTTGATTACTTTTTTTTAAATAATGATTAAAATTATTGATATATTAGTAGAAATTAATTTTATACGTATTTGAATTAATATTTTAAAAGTGTATTACAGTAAGATTAATTTAAAATCATGAAATTAAAATACCATTTAGTTTTATTACCTAATGAGAATGCTGTAATTGTGCATTAAAATTTTTTTTAATCTTGTTATGTATAATTTATGGTTGAACTATATTATATAATGTATATATAAAATTGTTTGCTTTTGTATACTTAACGCTTAAATGTAAAAGATAATGTAATTTATTTATTCAACAGTATCGATTTAATGAATAATAAATATTTATGTAATTTTTAACATATTTGAAATAATATTTTTAAATTATAATGCGACATTAATTTTCATGTTTATGATTGTGTCAGAAATCAATGAACAAATTTTTGAAAAATTCCAGAGTAGAGTGCTAATTATAGTATATAGTAAATACGTATATTAATTACACGTAAAATTAAATTACGTTGCATCTATCACCAAATTGAAAATAGAGGCGTTGTGCATGCATTAGATATATATATATATATATTCCATTTGTTTGGCATAATAATTTAGAGATAATTTCAGCATGTAAAAGTATACAAATATAAGTAATAAATGGATCAATTTTCTCGAATTGTGCAAGACATATAATCGCAAGGAGAAATATCTGTAATGATCTGTATAATAACTTTGAAAATGTTTAATATTACGAAATGAAGATGAGAGCTGTACGTTTTGAGTGGTACGTAAATTAAAATCATGTTTTTGTAGCTGTTACAAGCTTTAATTGGATTGTTAAGTTTAAATAATTACCGGGTCTCAAGCCCGTATATTTTGTGTAAAAAAACGTGTCGATTAAAAAGCTTCAAGTTTCGTCGGATGAAATAATGCCTGGGGTAAATGAATTGCGCAAGAGTTCAATTGCGTATAAAGTTTGCGCTTGAAGGAGAACAAACGTGTTGATCGAGCGTATTACAATATTTTCCAAAGGATAGGGCATTATGAAGGAAAGCCGCTCCATCGGATAGTCGGATTTTTCGAGAGAGCCGCATTAGGAAGATAGGAAGATATCGAAATCGAAATCGAAATCGAAATCGAAATCGAAATCGAAGGAAGGCACGAGTTTGGTTAGTTTTAAGCGCTAAAACAGCGCTCGCGAGAACAAAAAGGCAGTGCGTACACGGGCTGTACATCGTGATAGAGCGAACAAGCGTAAACACCCTAGGGGCGAGCTCGAACAAAGGAAGCTGGAAAAAACTAGGTTACGGAAAGTCTCGAGAGGAGCGAAGCGAGGCTAGGGAATCGTATGGGAGAATTCGCAGGTTATGCAACGACACGCCACCCGCGAGCATTTGAGCCCGGAGTTTCGCCGCTCACACATCCCGATCCCATCGAGAAAGCAGATCGATCCCCGCGACCTCTTACTTTCGGGTTGCACATGGATATATCGGCTGCTCCCGCGGACAAACGCTCCCTCTCACTCGCAGGAGGCGGGGGAGGGGCGACTCCGAGGAGACGAACCGTGGGAATTTTCGGGGATGCACACCGCAAACCGACTCTTTCACTCTCCGCTGCAGCTGCTTTCTACACGTGAGCACCGCCATCTCCGTGCACCTCCAGGAGATGCGTTCCTTGTTTGCAGAATCGCCAGCCTCCCGGTGATCTGCACTCAGCGAGCGGGCGGGGGGAGGATCTATCCATCCATCATACCTATATACCTATATACCTATATACCTATCTATCTATCTGTATACCTATATACCTATCTATCTATCTATCTATATACCTATCTATCTGTATACCCATCTATCTATCTCCCAGGTGGCCAAGAATTCGGAGTGCGTTGTTAATGCACTTACCCGGGGAAATGTGTTTTATGGGCCGAGCGGTCGCTCCGAAGAGAGGCGAGACAACAACGCCGATTTCCCCTGTGCGAAATCGTGGAAATCTGGATTTCCATGGCAAGGAGTCTTGGCACTTTGGAGCATTGGTATGAGCGGGCACATGCAAATTATAGATGAAACATGTGCGCCATTTATTTTTGAGTGCGAGCTCTAAAAGGTGGAGGAGGTGTGTTTTCGCTTTATAAGCCGAAAACGAATTCACGAGGATTGGAAGCAGATTGGAAAAATCGGGCCGTTGCTTTCCAGGGAAGTGCACCGGAGCCTCTATTGCGAATTCTAGGCCTTTGTTTAAATATGAAAAATCGGCGATACCTCCGACCGTCACGTATACACGTTCTCTCTTTCGAGCAGAGTCAAAGGAAAAAGAATTTTCCTCGAAAAACTCTAAACTGCGCTAATTATTTTTTATTCGGCCGATTGGAAAGTCGGCCGGGGAGGAGTAAAAGTACCGCGTTTTCATGAGAATCGCGGGAGATATTTCAAAAGATCGAGAAGCGCGCGAGGGAGTTTCTTATCAATCGCACGATAACCGAATCATTCATTACACATACGTATACATGTATTTGCGTGTCGCTCGCAGGCTTTTGTCTTGGGCACGTCGAGGCAATTACACACGTGTGCAGAGAAATCTGGGATTTCATAATTAGGGATACCTTTTGAGCCCGGACTCCCTCGATGTGAGTTATGTGTACTTTTATTTCGCGAGTTCGTGATGTAATGACGCTTCGTATAAAGAGGAATCGCTTGGGCTTTTTGGCCTCGAGACACGTTTTGATTTACTTTTGAGGCAGATTGACTGCTTAACATTATTTTATGAATAGTGAATCATGAGTAATTAGTCTGATGTTAACTACTATGTTACAAGTTCATAATTAAATAAGGGACCCAGCTAATTTATTCTCTCAATGGTTTATTTAATAAATTTATTGGGAAATATTACTGCGAGCAACGATCCTACGACTACACAAACAATTACAATTTAGTCTATTTCATCACGCTGAATAAACAATGGATCGTTCTAAAAAAATTTAGAATCAGTTTTAAAATTAAAAACACGCGCATATTCGGTCTTGTCTGTCTAATTATATAAAGTAAATAGAGGAACTTTTTGAAGTGTTATAGTTTCCTACATGACAGCTAGTAAATACTCACGCATTCAAAAACTAAAAATACGACAGTTTATCTGATGGTTATTGAGGTAAAAATATATGAACCCTAAATTTATTAAAGTACAAAAGCACTAATTTGCCAAGCAAATTTAACCATTTATCATAAAAATACATTTCATAGCGCTTATTTTTTAAAAGGGAATTCCTCACTTTCCATACATAATTGAGAAAAATAGCTATACATTTGTCCTTTATAAAAATTATCGTAAAATTACAGTCTTACATACAATGTTGTAAGTTTATCGACTGCTTTAATGCGTAAAAACATTTGCAAGCTTCGTCACAAATTAAAGGATATATAATAAACAGACGATCATGATTTTCAGATTCTTCAATTTATAACTTATGCATAAAGTATTCGATAAATCAACATGATTTATACAATAAGTAAATTTTACATGATTGCATTAAATTTTATTGTTAAACATATATTAATTTAATTTCATAGTACAAAATATTTCACAATCGACATAATAAACGTAAAAACATTTCTTTTAAAAATAATTTGTGTATATCTTTTACAGATTTATAACTCATTTATATTTTTTAATTGCTGAAACATGTAATTATTAACATTAATCATAATTATAAATATTAAATATTATCATTTTTAGCTTCTTAGAAACTTTTTCATCATTTCAAGAAAAATAATTATTTGTCGGAAAGTTGAAAGAAATTCCAATGTCATTAATGTAAATTATTAAAATTAATAAAATTATCAAATTTTCTCCTTACTGTATTATTATTATCACTTTACTGATGAATTTGCGTCCATTAACTTATCATATTTTATATTATTATTATTATTATTAACTCATTATTTAATAACTAAAATAAACGTGAATCGAAATATTACAAATAAAGAAGAGAATTAACTGTTAACAATATTATTTATTTATGATTTTAAAAATCGAATAAAAATATATTATAAATGATTTTTTTTTTATTATAGTAGATTTAAGCTAAGAGTAGTTAAAGTATATATTAAGAGATATTTCGTAATAAACACAATAAAATATTTTATTTCAAAAGTCAGAGATATAGTGTTTAATGGCAGAATAAAATAAATTTCAGAAGATTAATTATAAACAATCTTAGTCAGTTGTGCAAAAGTTAAATTGTATTAGCTTATTAAATGGAAAAGAAAATTATTCAAATTCTAAATATATTCATAATGTTATTTATGTTAAAAATTATTTGATTAACACAATTTTTTATAAACATCAATTATAATGTAAAATATTATGATTCTTTAAAAAATATTATAAATATTGTGCAATAATTCTTCTGCACTGTGTACTTTGAACAATTCTCTTTTCTAGCTTCTAGTAATTTCATAAAATAAAAAACGAACACCTATTCCAAGAAGCCATGTATGTGCCATTTAATTTTTGTTGTTGTAAATTTCTGTTATTTTTATTTGCAATCTCGTGGAATGAAAAAATAATAAAAGTAGGAAAAAATAATATACACATGAAATTAAGGAGCCATTTGGCCGTCGGGTCACGATGTCGCATTTTCAAGGATCGACACGCAGTGTATGACGCCGTGCAATTGCGGATGTCAAGTCGTGGGAATTTTCTTAGTCAGTAATGTACACACATACAAATCCACAGGCACACAATCGCAAACAGTATGAACACATGCAGATGGACGTGAAGCGCAAGCGCAAATACAAACACACACACACACACACACACTCTAGTACGTTTTGCCTTATACAATCTAATGGCGGCGCCTCGTAACCCACAGCCACGATTAATTTGCGATCGAACTTATATGCGCTGTAGATCTTCCGACAATGTTTTCACAAGATCGGCAAACGAAAGTAACGAGGTTCACAAGTCGAAGATGTAACTTTGGAAGTTTTGCACGGGAGTTGAGAGGAGAAGATCACCAATGTCATACAATGATTTTTAAAAATAAAGGTCTATGTTAATCTCAAAATTACGAGAGTTGAACTTCCTTGTGAAAAGCACTTGCCATGAATCAGACAAATGGCTAATTTATCACACATAAACTCTTTTGTGCTCTTTTCGAAAGTGCACATCCATAATAGAGTATTTACATTATTCGGCCTCATAGTAAAACGCTTATATTTATGTTGTACTAAAATTGCTTTGTATAAATTTTGCGCAACTTTATAATTTATTTAAAGGCAAAGGAAATGAATTACAATTGAAGCAGTATAACGTGTGTCGATTGCACTTTTCGGATTTGGAAAAGCAAGTCATATTGAAAGCAAAATTGTTTTCATGTCGAAATAAAATGGTTACACAGGAGGCATTGAATTATTCCATAACTAAAATTATTGTATATTAACATTCTTAAAGATACATGGATGTTTACTATCTGAATCGGATCGATTTATTATTAAAATATGTGTAATTAATTATAAAACACAAACGTACTTTCTTAGACGATTCATAATACTTTTTTGATTTTATCACCATCAGTGCAAGTATTCAAAAAGGGTTATTTATATAAGATGAAAAGACTGTAAAACTTTTTTCGTTCATTTTAATATTTGATGCCAATACCTCAATGCACTTGCAAAAATTCCGGTTATATACAAACAATAAGCACTAAAATATGACGTCGTTTACACATATCGTAAGGTTTCTTTGCCGAATAACAAGGTATAATCGCTATTTCATTGTCTTTTCTAATTCGTTTAGCATAAAATACGCGAACTACATACTCGCACAGCATGTAATATAAAGTTATTGCTATTTTACACGAAAATAAGTGCGTACAAATTACGTAATCTCCCAGCAAGGGAGAGTAATTGTAAATCAGTAAAAACCGCTACCAGACACGCTCCTCTCGACTTGTAAAATCAATTTAACTCACTACGTACACATGCATGCGTACAGCATCAGTCGGGATAAAATTTCTGTTGGGCAAACCGAGCCAATACACCTTTGCTCTTCCGCTCAATACACTCGCACACCTACACACAGGTAACAGCAGTCCGGCTAAAAGTAATATAAGAGCCCGTTACACGGGCATAAATAACAAAGTATGAAAATGTCATATATTCCAAAGATAAAAGTTTGCAATAAAACGGCTTAGCCTAAGTGCAAAAAATTAAAATCGAGTGCATTTTGATCAGGATAACTTGTAATAGAATCAACGCTACTGTGACGTGCGTACACTAAACGTTGACAGGACTAATGCGTTGTAACATCGCAAAATCATGTGTGCCACTTTTCATCTTTCTGATAAGATCTTAAAAAAAATTTTATATTTCTTTAACGTTGTCAGTCGGAAGACCAAAGAGGACAAGCTCAAAAACACGGAAAAACAAAAAAAAAACTCTTAGAATTTAAATATGCTCATAAGATGTTTCGTATGTGGAAAATCGTAAAAGCTAGAAGTTATCGCGTAATTATTAAAATAGGAAATTCATGTTGAGAATCGTGCTTTCTAAGCAAAATTTAAAACTATTATCTCTACAAGGTGCAATATTATGTTGTTAAAAATGAACGAATTTAGAACATTGAGGTGATTTAAAAAAATATATTTATACGGCTTATGACAAGTGACAAGCGTTATGCTTTGTAAAATCAATTTATGTTAAAATAAATTCTACCTCTATGTAATATCGTGTATGGTATTTAATCCGAATGTTGTCTATTGGAATTGAATAGAAACATTAAAATTTATAATTTGAGAAGGCTATGGAAATTATCAAATCATTATGTCCACTTTATTTATGTTAAAATAACAATAATACGAAACTAAATAGATACGATAAGATATGCATGTCAATAATATTTTTAAAATTATTATTTAAACAAAATTATGCATATTAAAAAATAAATAAAAAAATAAGAAAAATTTTTAATCTTGTATCAGGACAACATGTTTGCACTAGAATTAAATATTTTTGTGTCAATTTTAAATGTTAACGTTTATGCGAAAAAACTAAAATTAGATTAAAAATATAAAAAAAAATTTATCCTGTCTGTACATATATTCGATTAATATATTCTGGATTAATAAGAATAATAATAATCAAATAAAAAGTTTATTTATTTATAATTAATAATTAAATAATAATAGTTATTGAAATTTAATTATAAACATATATTTATGTTATGTAAATTAATGAAACAAAATTTATACGCATATTTGTGACTGCGCGCACTTGCAATATTTAAAATTATAAATATTATATATTTGTATTATTATTATTATATACTTGTAATATTTGTTAATCTTACACAGAATTTGAAAAATTATATGAATTTTTAATAGACAAAAATGAATAGACGCTCGTCAACCTATATTGTAAAATTAGGATCTATTACAAATATAATTTGTAAAATATTTATGATAAATATGAATATTTGTTAAACAAAAAAAAATAATGTTCTGTGTTATATTTATGAATTACTTCATTATTTGAAAAGAATTGAAAATAATATATGCGCAAACGGAAAAACAAAATATGGCACATAATATTAAATTAAGCGTATTTTGCATAATCGTTTAAATGTATTTGAAGAATATCCAAGCGTCTTATATAAAATGTGTCGAGTTCAGAAATCCCACCCACATTTCAAGTTTTTTTTTCTGACTCTTCACTTTTTAACAAAGTGTTAATAACGTGTCTCTTGCAGTTTTAATAACGTATTAATATGTAGATTCCGGTTAGCTACAATGCGCATTTCTTAGGTCACTAAAGTAAGATTTACGCATTTCATCTATAAATAAATTGTGTCTTCGTATATAATTTTTTCATAATAAATATTTAATAAACTTCAATTTATAATTGTATCTAAAATTGAAAATGATTAATTTCACCAAATATGTCAACGTATTGATTAAATCAATTTTTAATATTGAATAGTTCTATAAGTTATTTTTCAAAAACTTTTTTTTTTATTTTTGACTATAATATGCTATTTTTTTTTTGTTATTAACAAAAGTTCAAAATTTATATCTGCTCCTTTAACTCAATTTTAGTTAGTACACCTAAATATATAGGTTTTTTTTTTAAATTAAATTCGCTCTATTAACAAAGATCATTATTATTCCACTATAATTGCCATATTTTAATTTTACTTTTATAATATCGTAAGCATCTATTTTTATTTACTAAGCAGACTGTAATAGTATATTGAGATTTTTTCATACACAGCTATTTTTTATTTAACATTTAAGTATCTTTCAATCTAATAACCTCTTAACAATTAACAAGCATATTTTTAAGAAGTACTAATATTATAAGAATATAAAATTAATAATATTAACGATATATAAATATTCAACATTATTAATAAAATGTAAACATAAATTTAAAATATGTAGTTCAAATCTTTAAACATATGCAGTTATTTTCAGAATCATTTTTAAAAATATATAATCTTGTTTTCTTTAATATTTTTTTATTTTATTATTCCTAAAAAGTTGCTTAGATTTTATATAAGAAGTTTTATTTCATCATTGGTTAAAATAAAAATATAACTAGTTTAATTAAAATTATTTTTTTACATACTTGCATATATTTGTCATAATTAATTTAATATAGAGAAAAATTTCATTTTGAATAAAATATTTCTATAAAACATAAATTATTTCATATTAAATATTGCAAATAAATAAAAGCACAAATTAACTTATGTGTAACTATAAATATGCATAAGCATTAAAAATTATTAGGAAAATTATTAAAACTAAGCATTCATCGTATGAGCCTTAATACTAGCTCCTGTAATTCAGTATATTATAGATCGCATGAATCAAAACACGATAAATTTTCCAAGTGAAGATAAACGTTCTTTTCCGCAATTTAACTTCATATTTTTAGCAATGATTGCTACCATTTAATTCACTCATTCATGTTGCACTGCTATTTTCTCGCTCTTCTTCAATTATAAATTTATATCTATATATATATATATATATATATATATATATATATATATATATGTATATATATAAATTTGCATTGAGTATTTAAAGGAATTATAAATAGATACACATTGACAGATTTCAATAATCATGAATATTTTCTTGTGCTTTTTATATTTAATATTAATAAAACATAAATCCATTCATTAATAGAACTATACCGGCTTCTATTTTCTAGGAGGATTACATATTATAACCAACTTTATCACCTTAAACAAAATTTAAACAAATTTTTTGTTAAAAATTTTTTCAACTAATATCTAGATTAATATATATATATATATTCCATCAAAATATATAGAATTTTACTTTTGGAATAACTGCAAAAAAAATATTTGTTGCTCGATAAAAACAAAATGAACAAATGAATTTTTAGTAGCTAATTCACTCTTTGGTGCTATAAGTAATTTTTTAATATTCATTTTCTGCTTTCCTTTAAAAAAATACTTCACCCTTATACTCAGTAAAATATATTGAATTCATAAATTATGAATTATGTGACTACAATTTTTATTAAATTATTTCAGTACTTTCCATGTCTATCAAGTATTTGAATTTTTAGTTAATATCCTTCATAAATTTCCTTTAAAATTATTATTAGGTGAATTTTGTGTATAATTTTGAATGTAATTCCTAATGAAAATAGTGCGTCAACTACAAATAAGCCATTATCCGAAAAGAGCGACAGCAACTTGTCTATGTTGTGCTTTTATAAATAGCTGTTGACTCTCAACGACATTCGGTCTAATTCGTCTCTTTCGAATTGCCGGTAATATCTGTCATCTTTATCATCTGCCTTATACCCAACAGTTTATCGTGTCAGTGTCAAGGTGGAGGAGATACTTGACGATAGTGTCAATTTCGCCCTAAGAGATCTGGAGAAAAATGATAGTTTGGCATCGGTTGCCGACGGAAGCGACTTGGCGACAACCGCCGCCGGAACTTTAAAAGGTGTGTCGTCCTCTCATTCTAGTACCTATTATTTGTGATCGCATATATTTTATGGTATTTGCTTTATTATGGGATGAAATTACCAGGAATCGATATGTGTATGGAGAGCATATACAAGTAACAGATGTAGAGCGTGAAGTTTACTGTTGAAGTCCATTCCGAGTTGGATATTACGTAAAGATTTAGAAGCAATTCAATTTTTCGCTGGAAACGTTTAATATGTGATTAATTCTATACAATTAAAGTTTCAGTGTCGCTGTATAATTGAGCTACTTTTAATTTTATTATACATGTATATAATTACAGACCTACAATTAATTTCATTTACTCAATATTAAATGCTGATGTCGTTTCTGAACCTACTATTAACAGGATGTCACTGTCAAATGTGAGTATCATACCGAATCTCATCAAAAAATTTTTAATATACACAAGATTAAAAAGGAAGAAAGGCACTAAAACATTGTATATTAATTTCAAAGAAATGTCGCAAGTGGCATTTCCATGAAAAATACATCTACACTGTATACTAATTTCTCGAGATGTCTGTTTTTAACATCGCACTTTATTTTGTTGTCGAAAATTGCCTTTTCATAACTCATTTATACGATGAATATCTAGTAAATGATATAACTTTAATGATATTTAGGTAGCTATTCGATTAACTCTATTGGTGAATGTAAAACTTTTATTCAAATAAGTTTTCACATACCAAATTAGAATTCTAAGTGTAAAATTATAATATTTTATTTGAAGTTGAAAGTAGATTTATTTCATAAAGAATTTGTCTGTAAAAATGTATTATTTGTCAAAAAAAAATGTTTTTATTTAAATGCATATTTACATTTTTACACATTCTAATAAATTTAAGATTACTATTAAATTGGATATTTATAAAAGAAAAATTGTATGCATTACACGAGAGTACTATGATTTGCATTAATGATTATATCTACTATTGTATATTTAGACCAAATTGAAAATGAATTTTAATAAAGCCGTCAAAATCTCAATGAAGGTACGAAATATTTCTCACAGAATGATGATATAAATACAAGAAGATAAATATATCGCCCGTTCCATGTCAAATTCCTAGAAACTTGATTTAAATATATGATGAAAAAAGTAAAAAGTAAGAATAAAAGTCAGTTTTGAAAAATGTCTGAGGCATGTTGGAGCATGCTAATGCTATTAATTGCCTTAACAAGACGAAAATAAAAAAGGCAAAAATAGTATCAAACTCTGAACTGCAGAAAATGATTAAAGTGAAGTGAAATATTAACATAAAACTCGGGCGCTAGCGAGTAGCAGGAAGTAGCAGTTTCGCAAACTCAACTCAACTCAACTCAACTCAACTCCAGTTAACTCAACTCGCAATCGCAAGAGCAGCAACAGGGGCAGAATCTGAATACAGAGCGAGCCGCTCGCGATAAGAGCGAGAAACTACTCGGAGCGACTTTATTGAAGCTCGCCAACTTTTCTCTAATCATATCGGTAGCCGCGAGCCCGTAACTCGGGAAAAACACGCAGCCGAGATTGCGGCTCGGTGCCTAGACCCAGCCTCCCCCCGTCGGTCCAGGTCACCCATCCCTCGTTATCTCGCCGGGACGCGTCCCCTCGCTCCCGCCGCCGTACAGGCAAATTCAATCAGGCGTTTCGAGTGCGCCAAAGGGCCGAGCCCTTCCCTGCATGTGCATCAGCACCAGCCGTCGGTCCGTGGCAAAGGGATATCGATCCGAATGCGCCCAGGCCGGGAGACAGGGGTGAAGAAAACGAAAATGGAGGCTGAGATGGAGTGACGCCCGGCGGTTTTTGCTGGAACAAAGACCAAGACTGACGCTGATTTTGCACAACTCTTTCTCGGGTTTCTCTCGTGCCTCCTCCAACTTTCGCAAATGAAATTCGTAGTTAGGCTTTGCATCGCTTGTGACCCCGAGGATGAAGCACCTTAATTGGGTTTTCGATCCTGCATCACGTTTAGCTTCAAATTATCCATTATTTGAGTGGGAAATATCTCGTGCAAACTCATTTGAATGCTTATCGAGGGATTATTAATTTTCGTACAATTAACAAATATTATTGACACTCTCAGACCAAAATAGGTGCCTTGGAAATTACCTTCCGATAATTTAAGCAATTAAAACTGGTAATAAAATACATACTCTCTTTATCTACCATACAGCATACAAATTATTATATGCGTATTAAAATTAATGAGTCTGAAGAATTAGAACCCGTACAAAAATAATCAATTACAAATGTTATTTTCATTGCTGTAATGTTTACGAATAAATAGCACTGTATTTTTATCTTATAATTGACCAAAACATTCCTCGATCAATAAAAATTTTGATAAGCGGAGAAGTATTTACCTGACTAAAACTATTCGCATTCGACATAAATAAATTTACTATCAGTATTAAGTAAATGTATTTGATTAAAAAACCAATAATTAGGATCAATTCAATATTTTGTATTTTACAGGACTGGATACCGTTTATTTACTCAGTTTTAACGTTATTCTTATATAACCCCATACCCATCAATCAGTTAAAAGCTATAATTTATGCATTGAAAAACAAAAACATATAAATTAGCTCTGACTAGTTGTTTTAGCTCGACTCTAAAAAATAACGAAATTAAAGTTCAATAACAAAGTAAATAACATAAAGATGCGAACAGGTATGGGAGTTGGAAAAATAATGAGAATGCTTTTCTCGAACACGATATATTCATGGGGAATGACGTCGTGAGTATTTTATATGCTGCGTATGTGCTTGACGATGAAGCTGCAGATTCGCGCGAGAGAGGCTGCGCATGGACCGAATGAGGGATAAAGATGGCAGATTACCGGGCAGTTCGAATATAATATCCAATAAATTTTCCAGATGTTATCAGAATCCCCCGCGAAGTCTTGTGCTTTTGTGAATGGCTTTATGAAATCCGGATGTTTTGCGTAATTGCAATTCGAAGTTGTGCGTACATATTACAAATCTTGGCTCTTTATCTTTTTCCTGGCAATCTCGTATTACGACTCAAAGTTCATTGATGTGAATGAATTAATTACAAGATACATGTGTCACAAAAAATATACCGACCGGATGGAGTTTTTGTTACTTTGCAAAGCGCGTAACTCCGACGAACGAATCAATATCACTTTTTATACGCGAAAAATCTAATGAGTTAATTCACAATATATTTCTTCTGCGATGAAAAGCGGAATATGTTTTGATTAATTTCAATTTGTGATGCATATTCAGCTATTGTGAAATATATCGAAGCGTATATTTCATCACTGTCTGTTCTTAATGAAAATATCTATTTTTGCCACCGCTGGAAGCAATTTTATAAAATGGTATATATTTTACCCAGAGTTAATTCGGTGTTGTAATTGTATGCGCGCTCACTTATTTTCTCTGTAAATCCTGCAAATAATTGAACAGATTCCCATTAAACGTTTACAGATAGTTATTTCATAGATACCCGAGATTCTGTTGTTGTATGTACTCCAGAATATTGACAGCTCAACAAAATACTCCCATCCATTTAAAATTGATTTAGCTCGCATTTTCAAAGGCTACATAAATAAGATTATATTCACAACAATTTATTATGCAAGATTAGAGTGAAGTTTATTCCTGGTTTGAAATTAAAAATCATCTACACAACTTCTGCTCAAATGCGCCGAAGAATAAAAAAACCCGAAGGAAAAAATGTGCATAGGCCGGATGTGAGTGTTGATGCCGCCTTACACGAGCCTAAAGCGGCGTCGGGTCCAAGATGTAGCTTACCACTGTAGGTGGGTCCGGTAGCCGGTAAGGGGGTAAGATAAGCCATAATGAATGCGATACCCTCGCCGGCTCCGGATAATTCTGGCCACAATAAGAGAGAGAGAGGGGGGAGAGAGGGGGAGAGGGGGTGATCGCACTTTTACGCTCCTGTAAGCGTGTTCCGGTAAATCGAGAGCCCTTTAGGTAATCATAGCAGCGGCTACGGGAGCAGTTGCGGGCCTATTGTTGTCGGTACCTCCGAGGATCCATTAAGGATTTCAGGTATTTATTGGAGGTTTGGCGTTTATCGGCAGCCGATGGAGGAGAGCTTCGACCTGGAGCTCGCGTTATCGGGACTTGCAAATTTTCGATAGCGGGGATTTCTCGATTCAGGTGGAAAATCTCTTTTTAATGATGCATTCGCCGGAGATAAGTGCGGGGAGCGGGAAATAATATTTTTTGGCCTGTTATACTTTATTGTGTTATTAAGATAACACTGCTTCCCAATGTCGAGAAAATGAAAAGCTATTCCAATACACATTCGCTAATCGCGTTTTTGCTTATTTGCTCTTGGCTCCCCGGCGTAACCGAGGAGAGATATATTACCTGCGTATACGAGTGCGCTTATGTTCGAGTTTAAAGACACACTTCGTGATTAATTCAGGAATTGATGATATTAAACTGCAAGTATCGTACGTGTAAAATGGATTTACGATGTAAAGAGGATTATTATATTAAATTACTAAATGAGAATTATTATAAATGGCAATACTTAAATGCCTATTATTGACACTGTTTACTTTTTGCTATTTCAGGTGAACTGATCGAACATTTGCGAAGCAACGGGTAATTTAAATGGCAACGTCCACCTCGGGTAAGTCTTTATTTATTATTTGCAAAATCATTTTAATTTAAGAATAAATAATGCTTACACATTACTTTTTATTATTCTACCACATCGAAAAATAGATTATTTCCTTTTCGTCGCCAGATCGGGTGTTATGGTCTCTTTATAATGTGGCTCGCTCCATAAAAAGTTGTTCAAACACTAATTAGAATTGAATATTAAACAAGCAGCTCTCGCCTTAGAATTATCCAATTATCGTTCTCATTAAAAATTTTAATTAAACATTCTAGTGATGATTTTAGTCACAGTGTAGGTTCCAGCTGAGTTTAATGCGAGAAAATCTATAAATTTAATAGCGATTTTGTCCAGTGCCAATTAATGTTGATAAATTAAAAGAATTTAATTATTTTAATTACTCATACAGATTACGTATATAGGCTACGCACTATCATTCGGAGCCGTTTAAAGCGGAATCTAGTTACTTTCCTAATATTTTCCTTGTTAGTACATAAAATCGGTTTATGAACACCTCGATCGATTTCCAAGCCCAGATACTCCTGTGATCCGACCTTCAGCACGCAAAAACCAGAAGGAGAAACACTTTCCGATCTTATCACTAAGCATTGGGTATCGGATTGATAAGGTAAACAAAAAAAAAGTATCGATTCTTTCTTTCTTTAAAGTTACGTGACCTTTGGAGAGCCGCTCAGCTGAGATTTAAGCAGACGACCACTCGCGCATCTCGCATGCTACGTTCGTGACGTGAGATCGGTATCCCACATTTCTCTCTCTCTCTCTCTCTCTCTCTCTCTCTGTCTCTCTATCTATCTATCTATCTATCTCTCTCCTTCTCTTCGTGCATACAGCTTGCCAAGGCGTCTGGAAAAAAGTAAACTGCTCCCTGGCTAAACTTTGTTTAATTGCAGTTTTCCCCGTCCGGCCCGTCGGTGTTTTCTCTTCTCCGCCCTACTCGAATCTGTTTGTAGGGACGTTAAATTGTCGATCACAGTGTCTGTTGAGAAATATAATGATTTTATTTACAAAACATTTTTTTCAATTTTAGTAGTGTAAATGATGTTTCTTTAATGCCGCTGTAAATTATACGGCTGTTCTTTATTCATGCAAACACTTGAAATTCTCTAATTGAAATCAGCGATTAATTTTCAATTTAGTATCTGCGAATACGCCTATGACTTTAAATTAGGTTTTTAAATTGCAGTTTTTAATGACGATATTTGAATAAAAGTAATGAAAAATATCGGCATTTGAGTTACATGCATCGCTTATCACGATTTCTAATAAATTAGATTAACAATAAATATATTAAAATTGTATTTTCGTTTTTTAATCGAATATTATTATAAATTGTTTTGGATCTTTACACTAGAGGCTTGATTGGAAATTTAAACGATTTTACTTAAAATTAATTACAATACAAGAGTTGGCAAAGTGATTTCGAGAATCCATAAAACACATAATGCAAAGACGCATGAATTGTAATTTTATTGACTTATAATAGGAATTAATTAAATCCGAAAAAAGAAGAGTATCCAGAAATCAAGGAATCGGATTACCTCGTAACTTACCGGTGAAAATAACATTGGCTTGCGGTGAGTAAACCATCACTGCGACGAAAACTTCCCTCCTCGATGTGCAATTAAAAGCCGCGAGCCGAGAGCAAAAAAATATAAAAAAACCGGAGCACACGAAATCAATCTCGACTTTGTTGAATATTCCCTGCAATTAGCCGCGCTTTAAAGGAAGAGAGCTGAAAGAAGAGCGAGGGGAGGAGGAAAAAAATTAACTTCAAGAGCTACACAACCGGATACGAGAGATGAGACTGATGCTGCAAGTGCGAAAGATAATTGGCTGCTCTCGTCGTGTACATCTTTAAAAGACGTATGCGTATCGTGGTGTATTACACCGAGGCCGGGGATTTTCCGTCTCACTCGTTCCTTCTTTCCCCGAGTTTCTTCCACCCTAGGGCACCGAGTCTTGACAGACGCTTGAAAGGGAAACTACCGGCAAAAGGGAATAATTTCGCGCAGCAACTTTTGCAAAATTTCAATTTTATAGATTTATTCGAGCCGACTTATTGCCCTGCGCGTGTTTTTTTCTTTTAAACGAAATATACTCGTTATTCTATGAAGCATTAAATGGTGCTTATCGCGGTAAAAGAAGAATGCGTATTCTCCTACTAATCGAGTTTTCATTTTCAATCAAAATTCTTCGCCCCCACGCGCTCTCGAACGAAATTTCCTCCTCGGAGTAAACGCTTCTTAATATTTCATAATAGACTTCTCACAAACAATCGTCAGGAGTGTAGCTCTAAAATAAATTGTACCAGATTATACGAGCGGTGTATCGAGTCTCGGAGTCTTGACTGAACTTTAACGCAAGGAACCGAAATTTATTCTCAGCCATTTTTCCTCGGATACGCTGATGTAGCCTCTACTTAAAGAGCGGGAGCACAGCAGCGTGTCAGAGCTCGCTTAAACGAGCTACAGTTTCCACCGGAGCCAAAAGAGAAAATCACTATTCTCGATGGACCGAAGAAGGATGGGAGAGGGAAGAGATGGGATGCACAGCACGAAGTCGAGTCGGAGACGACTGGCAGACACGCATTTTAAACTTAAGAAGCCGCTTGTTGCGGTAGTAGCTCCTCCGCTGCCGATTTAATGTCTCACCTACGTAACCCGAATGAGTGAGTGAGTGAGTGAGTGAGTGAGTGAGTGAGAGAGGGAATTAAAAGGAAGGGAGGTTTGAGAAATTGAAGAGAAACGAACGCGGCATATCTAATCGTTACTTTTCAGAGGAACCTTTTTCTCTTTCAAAGCGAATCTTATTATTTAGCACCTGTGAATTATATAGAATTAAAAATCTAATTTATTAAATATAGTTTAACTGTTTAGCAGTTTCAATTTACATAAATACTTATTACTTTAATAATAATAATAATAATAATAATACGCATTGTTCAACGGGGCCTTCAGTGCAGTGCTTGTGCAGCGTTGCGATTAAAGTTTTGAACAAATATCCCAGGCATTTTAATTGCTAAATAGCGAAAAATGGAAAACCGAAAAAATCTACATAATTAAATATTTAATTCTATAATTTCACCCGTATCTCAAGCATTTGGAGCGTAATTTTCATTTGAACCGTTACATTACAATATAATGATAATAAATAGGTCATGAATCAAAGCTAAAATATTCATGTTACATATTCAAACGTTTTATTAAAAGTAAGAATGCTGGGCTTAAAATCATTTTAGCGTGTATTCAAATTTATTTTCAATAAATAATACTCAAATTCATCATAAACTTCATAACTAATTCAATGATTCATGGTCCATAATAATACACTGAAATTTTAATCTTCAAAATTGACTGATAAACTTTGAAGTAAATCTATATAAAGAGAGCAATAAATCATGAATTAGAATTCGACGGAATATATCGTACGTTATAAAATTAACCAACGTATACAATTTAAATTCATACTCATTCATTATTTGCGACTACAATTTTGAATTTATTTTAATTTTTTACAGAATTGAAAAATGACAGTCATCGACATCGATTACTTTACTGCTCGAGGCTTTATATTTGTTTGTTTATTGTCCTTTACAAAAGTATAATCTTAGATTAATCATCTGAGAATATAAAGCTTAGGTTTACCATACAATTAGTAAATGTAAAAGAGAACACGGACCAGATGAAAACAAAAAAATAAAAGAAAAGTAAAAATGAAGTTAAGAGGGAGGTAGTTCGCTGAGTTGAGAATCCCGAGAAAATCGTTGAAGGTAATGCAGTTTGGAATTATAAAGGAAGAATGGGAAAAGGCAGACAAGAGCTCACTGCCAACTCGGAGCTTAACATTTCGCTTCGGGCTTTCCAAGGAACATCGAGATTTTCCATTCGCTTTTTTTTCGAGAGACCCACCGTGTCGACATCCGGTGATTTCCCTCTCGCGACTCAAATTGACGTTGATCCTCTCTTCTCGCGGAAGATGAACAACCTTAGGACGACACAGCAAAGCTTCTCCGTGAAAATATGCCTCTTGTGGCTAATGTTGTGACGTAATTTTTATGAGTGTGATTCATAGAAGGAAAAATCTAAGCGTTTACTAGGTGCTTAAGTACGTTGATTAGCTACCGAACACATTAGCGCAATGATTAGACCACGTGAAGTGCTTAAGAGTGTAAAAATAGTTTTAAATAGCCTTTAAACTTGAGGAATAAATAAAGTTGCAAGTATTTCGAAAGTGCAATTGCTTTGTGCGTACTAAAAACAGCTAATCTCAATGAGAACTTGAGCATGCAGATCGACTAATATCAAACAATAAACTTTTGTGTTTCACATGTGTAATAAAATTTTTTACACTTCATAAAATATGCTATTTTATTCAAATTACTACGAAGCCGATGGAAAATATCACCTGTAGCAGTGTAATATTTCATCGATAAATCAAAATTCATATAGCATTAATAGTTTGTAAAGTTTCATGTACTCTGTTTACGAAAAGTTAGACTAGAGTACGAATTCAAGATAATACAAGATAAACATTGTAACGCTCTAAACATTGTTGGAATCACAATTATAGGACATTAAACAATTCATCACATTAAACCGTAGCCAAGAACAAATGCAAAATGCAAATCCTTAGCTCGATTAAAGCAGTATGATTACTTTCCACAAAGCACCAGGATCCCCGTAGGAAAAATGAAAGAAAAATCGGGGAATATTGTAATTTAGATCGTTTTCCCTGATTAAGGAGGGTCATTAAAAGAAATATCCCGCGAAAAGGATCGAATTTCTCTCTGTGTGCGGTGCAATACGTGGCTTTGTATCGACATTTTTAATATACACTTATTTACCGGCCGATCGGCACATTTCCCGTTTCGGCTCTCACCCGATATTTCTTTCTAATCCCCGTGTATATACATGTACACGCGTGAGCGAGCAATAAAACCATAAACATTTAGCGCACAAGTGAGCCCCTCGGCGCTACGTGCAAATCAGCGGCGGGGGCGCGATCTATCGCGGCTGCGCTTTATGGCCCCGTGCACGTGTACCCGTGAGCGCGCGCACAAAAAATGATGGCGCGAATAAAATGTGTGAGGGGCAGATCGAGAGAGAGAGAGAGAGAAAGATGGATAGATAGATAAGCAGAGAGAGTGAGAGAGAGAAAACGGGAGGCTCTTTATGCGCCGAGTTCCGAAACAATGAGGCAAGACTCACGAGGTGAGTCTTTAGCACTTTAGAGGGCTCTGATGGATTTTTCAAGCCCTCGAGCGTCGCCACTTTTTGCGATCCCGTCGAGCTTGAGGACCCGAGCCTGGGAATTATTCGGGTCAGGACGCGCCTATTGGAGGGATTGTCTCACAGGCCGGGACTGGATCAGCGATATTGACGACGAAACTCCTTGTTGCGATCGTGGATTTTTCAGATGCCTCGGTTGTTAATTGGATTGGAAGTTGTTTTATAGTCAATTAAATGAGTGCTGATGCATTTACAACTATAAATGATGTCTCTTGGATCATATGAATAGAGCATTTTTATATGCTCTGCGCAAGATCTTCACACGCTGGCTTATCCAGAAGAAACCGTGTGAAACTATTACTTTGTTAATGAACAATAACGCCTTAAAAGAAAAGGATCGAGCACATTCCGCGGGATGATTTGCTGACTTCCTTAATCATGTGAGCTTGTTCAAAGGATATCAGAAGGTGTGTCGCATGCAATCTTCCGAGGGTTAAGCTATTAATATTCGCAAAAGTAAGAGTCATTTCGCTATATGGCTTGACTAAACATATCTGATTACCCAATTAATTTAAGGCTACTTTATATTCAAACGATTCTTAAATATTGATGCCTCTGCTAATAATAACAGCATTAAAAATTCTACGACACGAGTCCTTAATCGCCCAAAAAGGCCATTGAGGAAAAGTTGAACCATCGTCTTTCCGTCGGCTTCGGCTGCCTCTCGTTCTCCTTGTGCCGCGACTTTCCGCTCGATAACCCACACTTACCTACAACTCGCACACAAGCACCCGTGCACGTGTGATATCTTGGATTTTTCCTTTCATCCGAGTCTCCCCAATGGCTTCGAGCGTGCTTCATCATACGGTCGTTGACGCATTAATTACGTATCAATTAAACAGCTTAACCGATATTATACCGGAATTTATAGGATCGAACCTCCGCACAATTACGCGTACGCGAATATCCATTATATTACGTCATTCACGGGGTGCACCACTTTACTTTTTTATTTCGTTGCGCTGCTTCGATAAAAGTCGCTCGTTTATTACCGATGATTGCAAACATCATCAATGCTCAGAATCAACGTACAAACACGATGAACAGCATTTACACACATGTTACTATCAGCAGATAAGGGTATGTATTCAATAGATCATCCTTCTCCCTTCCCTCATCTCTCGCTCTTTCCATCGCCTCCCTTATATCTGTCTATCTATCTCTTTTGCCTTTAAATCAATTGCTTCATAACGCGAAAAGGAGATTCATTGCTTATTTGTCTCGGGCTCGAGATTTAACGCGCCAAGATTGAAATCGTTCGCTCATTGCGTGACGTGATAATTATTAATTAAATATAAGTTGAAAATAATTAACCAAATCAAATTTAGCGTATTTTGTATCAATTACATTTTATTTTTCTTTTGCAGCATTGAATAAAAATTTCATCTATTAATAATTCAGGAAATATCAAATGATAAATAATTTAAAAAAAGAAAAAAAAAAGAAAGAAAAAATTAATTTTCTATTAAATTAATGATTTTTTTCAAAAATGTAAATTATTAAGATTATTATATCTCGCTTATCACATCAGTTCAACGTAATTTTATAAAATGAGTAAGATGAAATAATTAATATATCGGAATATCTCATAAGATGAAGATATATTTTAATGAAAAGCTACTTTGGCATATTAAGCATGAAAAGCTTCAATCCTAGTGATAAAAAGGTTAAAAGTATGAAAATTAATTTTCTTGTGATTTTATTGCTAGATTAAATTGATATATATTGGTTAATAATATAGAAAATTGAGGAAAATGAATTAATTATTTATCAGGAAATCAAGGTATAATTTCCTTTCGGATAAATTTAGAATCTCCGTACTTTATTTTCCAGTCGGATATTTTAGTAACAGTATTAGAAAACTGAGGAAAGGTGAGAAATTCATCTTGGGTTTCCCTAATCCATCGACTTCCCTTGTCCACTTTCACGCTGTCACCCGTGCGTCGTGAGGTTAAATCGGAGTAAAATACTAGGAGTCCTTAAAAATTCACACGAAAGCCATCTTACGTCGAGAGATAAGTTGGGCGATAAGATCGGAAGGCTTAATCACTTACGCGTTGAGGCTGCGTATTCTTACCGAGACACCCGATAGGGTCACCTTCAGGAGAAAAATCCGCACACAAATCCCCGAGGAGCGGCCCGCACGTCGCAAATTTCTCCTGCCAACCGATCACTCGCACCGCGATTTCCTGACAAATTCCGCGCCGATCAGCTCGTCCCAGCCTCACTTCCGCGGTTCTCCTCATGGGCGAAGATGCTGAAATATCATCCAGGATGGACCGATATCGCGATCTCGACTCGCGAATCAGCCTCTTCCAACGGCTTCGTAAATTTTCCCGCGTCCCTCGGCCAACGGCGAGGCTAATTGCGCAACTGCCCTAAAATTCCGAGCGATACTCTGTTGTCGACTCTGGTATTCGGCTAATTTTGTGCTAATGTGTTATAACCGAGTGGTCGGTCGAGTCGCGAATTTGATGAATTTAGTGGCGCTTGCCACATGTAACAAGTACGTGCCCTCGGTTATAACTGACCGACACCTGTAGATGTATAATTTTAATCGATACGGTTAATTTATTGACTTTGAGATTTAATTACCTGGAAAATTGGAAATTTCCTCAGTTTCAAGCTGCTCTTGGATAGCGCATTATTAATTTAATTATACTATCTAAGTTGCATGAAATAATTAAATTGAAAACTTAAGCATAATTTCTTTATTTTATTTAGTTTTGCAAAGAACTAAACTACACTTTATGCTTTGGTACATTAAGTGATGCCAACTATCACGTCATTAATTCATCTTTGTACTTCGTTTTATATGTTATTGCAGAAATTAGAATTCTTTTTAATTATTTACGGTACTTATAATCACCTTTTCTTGTAATTAATGTATTATATTGCGTTTAAAACTGTCTATTAACTCAGAAAAATAGTGAACACGAGTACACTTTTTCCTCTTTTACTTACTGCTGAAGAAATATTTTGTCTTTTTTACAGAAAATATGCAAGATTTTACTTGAATTTCGCTCTTAATAATAAAATAATTTAGGATCGATGAATTTAAAAAGAATTTAGAATCGCAATAATGTATTATTAATAAATTGAATAATTGAATAAATCCAAAAATTCAAATGTTTTAAATAAATGTTAAAAAACGATTATCGATGTAAAACATGATTGTAGTAACGTGCAATTCTACTGTTATACAATATAGAATTTTTCCAACTTTTTTATTTCACCATAATTATAAAAATAAAAAATTTTGATATTAAACAGATAATTATTAATATACACGTGGCACGCCATTTTAATAGTGCAAGATGATTTTCCGGATAAAAGTAGCGCGATAAATCTTTCAATTTTGCTAAGCTCGGCTGCAGGCGCGTCGAATAAACACTCGTTGTTCCTTCCCCGCCATTCCTCTCTCGAGTCTGCGCATGTGCTCTGAGTCCTGAGCTCTGAGTTCTGTCTCATATAGCCACGTCCAGATAGGGTCAGAGCTATGAATCTTCAGAGCAGCAATAGATAGACCTCGTAGAATCGAACGACTTCCAGGTCCAGTTGCTCTCGAGACTCACCACTTCTTTCTGTTTACTCGATACCTCTTTTTTCCTTTTTCCGTACTCTGTCTATCTTCTGTTGTCTCTTTTCTTATCAATCCATCTATATATCTATCTATCTATCTATCTATCTACCTTTACTTGTGATTTTGCAGCCTGTCGAGCGAATGGCGCCTCCTTAGAAGCCGAACCTAAGACTCTCCTCTCTTTTTATCACTAGCGATTCTTATCGCAACTCAGACGTTTCTCATGTACAGCACCGCGAACTTTTCTCTTTCTATCCTCCTGCTATTTCTACGATAATGTGCATAAGTCTTTACGCAAACTCCTTCCCCTGTCCATTTCCAATCTTATATCAATATTCCTATTCAAAAATATTAAATTTTGTTTGTTTATTTAAATTATTTGAGGCTCAGATACTGCAATTAAAATTACAGGATTTTTTCTAAAGAATTATTTTTTTATTTTGTGTCCAAGGATCGTTCGCTGATTAAAATTACTTGATGAAATACTAAACCATTGGCATAAATCAATATGATTCAGATGGTTTTTCAAAATAATAACAACTTACTGCATGCAAACACATCTCATCCCTTTTCCATTTTATTTCTGCCTCTCGATCTCTGTCTTCCCCTTGCTCTGCTTCTATCTATCTATTCATCTATCTTTTTATCTTACCATCCTCCTCTCATCCATCCTCGAAGCAGCAAACCGATTGCACATCCTAGATAGATAAGCGAGCAAACCGACGTCCATCGAACGCGTGTCCGTGTGCACGCACGGTTTGCCCTTCATGTGTACGTGTGCGCGCGCGTGTGTGCGGATGTGTATTCAACTCCTCCTTCGGAGTGGCTGCCTTCATTTGGGCTCGGGTTGACAGAGGCTGATTCAGGGGGAGAGAAGAGAGCAGAATGAAGGTCCCGTCGCTTGGTTTTCGATTAGCGAACTCGATTAGCTGCCATTTACAGCAGCAGTTCGAGGAGCCGAGGAGACAGGAGAAAAGCATTCGTAAGGAACTCTTCTTGCCGACGGTTGCGAGTCCTGGACAGACACTTGAATGGTCCATGACACGCTCCTCCGACATATTTTTCATTATTAATCTCCTTTCCTCTTCTCATTCGAACCCTATTTAAATATTTAATTAATTAACTTAAATTGTCCTCTTTAATTGTGCGACGATCTTCTTTTAAATTTCTCCGGCAGAGTAACTGGAATTTTTGTAGAAATACCATTTTCACGCATGATTTTTGGAAATTAAGCACGTACTTTATTCGAGTGAAATGTTGAATTGGTTTAACTTGATCTTTATGTACGGATAAATACAAAGACCAATTATTTAAAGTTTAGAAAAGTTAGTTCAATTTGAAATTGAATAATACATCCAACAATTAATAGTACATGTGTATTAGCATAATAATTTATCGCTATTATCTATTGGAGTATTCCTGTAACTTCATTTATAAGTTTACACATCAATGCACACTGAAGTCGTGCCAAACATATTAAAAAAAGCACTGGAATATATTATATGTAAAAAAAAATTTATCATAATAAAATTATCAATAACAATATGGATTATGTATATTGCAAAAACTTACAATTACAGAAATTTTTATTGGAGACGAAAATAATCGTATGTCTTTTAAAATAGCAAAATAAAATATATTTATCCATGTGAGGTATTTTTAATCAAGGAAATTGCATTTTTTTATAGTACAGATTTCAGATAAAAATTCGAACATTAATGGTCAACGTATTATAATTTAAAACACGTACGTTAGATAAAGTAAACAAATGCAATAGAAAATTCTGTAGAAATCGACTGAATAAATAAAAACTAAAAACTTAGTAAAAAATGATCATCTATTCAACAATCTCATGAATTGAATGAATTTGCATTATTCGCTTTTTTCTTACGCTCTTTTAATTACCATAATGATTGAACAGCGTTTTAATTAAGAAGTTTTTCTTACATGTATGAAACAACATATGTTGTTGTTAACTCCGCCTACAATAATTTCTTATTATTTTTTTAAACCTTCTTTTTGTCGAAGTATGTGCTTTATTCATGCAGCTGCTGGATTGAGAGACAAATAAGTTAACTGAATGGATTGTAAAGTATTACAAAATACACTATTTATTGTTTATGAATACTTTGTTACATAAATTATGAATTATTTACGTGAGATAGGAATCCCATCGATTATTGAAAAGAATTTATGCATTACATAATTTAACGAACACCTGAATTCAATATTTAAAGTGGAAACTGTAATATTAATAATATAGCGACGAGGTACTGTATTGACGAGGAACTCGAATGTATTAATATAAAACATTACGATATTATGTTGGAACAACACACCTCAAAGCAATTTACATTTTTTCTGAATCATTAAAACCAAATTCAATGATTTAATTTCCTTCAGTAAATTTATCGACGGCCAAAGTAGTCTAGAAATAAATTTTCATCGGTAAAAATTTAATAAAAGTAAAAAAAATATTTTTCCAAAGCTCTGAAAAATTGTTCATTCCACTATAGACAAAAGAATCTGCATTCTCTCCTTATGGATTACATCGTAAAATCCATTAAAAAATCCTGAGCGATAAAAAATTTCCTTCTCGAGGAAGTCCGGAACATTTGACCGTAGCACTCGGGGTCAAACCGCAAGAACCAACCTACCGAAGCGATATTGCATTATTATTTATTAATTCGGAGCATTCCAGATGCGTATCTACGGATGCTGCGGATGCTGGGCTACCTCGCATCACGACTCGGCTCTTATCTGGGCCGTGGCCTCGGCTCGCGCTTTAATGCCATGTTCTTTTGCATGACTGGACCCCAGCCGCGGTAAACCCCAGTCCTGAATTCGGTTATTGGTTCTTCTTCTTCGAGTTGGAAGAACAACAGCGGGATCTGTTATTTTATCTATGAAAATGTCGAGGAACATCGAAGATTCAAGTCTGAAATCGAAGAATCCCGGAGCGATATGGAATTATTCAGAGTGTTTATGTTGTAAACTAATTTTCGTAAGAGATTACGAGGTTCACCGTAAGATTGCATAAATTTGGAGCGTGGTGAATTATATTCAATATAATCGTTGGTTTTTATATATAATTATTAGTTTGATAAATCTGCATATTTGGTATCGAAATACGTCAAAATAACTAATGATCATATATTTACAGTATGAATAAAATTTTTATCTCCAATATTTCCTTTTACCGTCGGTTTGATTTGCAAAAACGTCAGAGCACTTTAAAAATATATGAGAATTCAGAAACAGTCATTCGTAAAGAATTTGATTACGAAGAAAATGAGTTCCGGAAATTGAAAATCGATCTCACGTCTACTTCTAAATCATGCGAGGAATGAGAAAAACAGTATGCACGTAGTAAAAAAAAAAAAATGCATACAAGTTATAAATATCATAGAGGCCTATAATCAAGAGATTGCAACGTTTACAATATAGTTGGCTCGGTATCGATGAAAAATCTATCCGACAGACACAATGAGAGCGGCCACTACACACAAAATACATGCGAATGCATAAAAGAGCGTAATAATAAGGAGGAGGAGGAGGAGGAGGAGGAGGAGGGCAGGGAGAGGGGCGGGGGAGGGGGAGGGGATCGGGGTAATTTTTCCATCTCGAGGTTCGATATTAAACGACAATAATATTTCTTGCGGTGGTCTAGCCGTTCACGGTCGAGCGATACCGTTGTGTCGCGCTGATCAGTAATTATCCTGGCAAAGGAAACCGGTCCTGAAACCCCAACGTACCGCGAGCATCTGAGTAAAAACCCCTCGTATTGCGACACCAACTCCAGACGATGTCAATTTATCAGATACGAGGACAAAGAGCGGACTCGGGGTGAAAAAGAAGACGATCCCCGTGCAAAAATTATACCCAACAAAAGGGAATTTCGTCAAACAAGCGGCTCGATTTATTTATTTTTATTTTCATTGCAGCACCGCGCACCGCAATTTTTATTATTTCCATTCGATCAGTTTGATTGCTTTGTCGTTCGGCGTCCTTGTTTAATGGCAAGAAAAGTTATGCCAACGCCTTGTAGTTCAGAGTTTGAGCTGGAGTTTTTTTTTTGATGTGGTGGTTTTATTACTCAATACTGGCTTCCGTGCATAGTTTTCACTTTTTTACCTGATAATAATTTAAAATGATAAAGAACATACCTACAACAGAGCCAGAGCCCTGAGTAAATTTGTCATAAATATAGATGTGCGAGGCTCTCGTGGGAAGAAGTCCGCAACGTAATTTTCAATTATTATTCAAAAAGAGATCTTTAAAATGCTGTTTCATATCGGCAAGCAGAAGTCGCCAGATAAAAACATTGATAAACGAAGTGGATTTCATATGTTGCGACGATTAATGATACGAAAACACTGTCATTACATATCTGGCAGGTGATTCGTGTTCATTATTCGCTACCGAATCAAAGATGCGCTTTTTGTCGTGAATGAGTGCACACCGACATAAAATGTGTAATGAAACATGACACTCCTGTCAAATTTAGCTACTTTATAATTGTAAAAGAGTCACTTGTTTCTCGTAAACGACTAAGCGATAGGTCTTGGCTTCGATTTAATTTCTTTTTCTCACGCCATTTTCGTGAGATTGGACGACAGACGAGTTTTAGTTGAAAGTTATCCTACGCGAATTTTGATGTAAAGTGCATTCAAGTGTGTCATAAAACATGTTATTATTAGAAAATATTATCAAATGTCTCGAGTGCTGTCCGAGAAAATTTTTACTCTTACTTATTTTTAGTTGTACAAATATTTTTAAAATGTAGGATCGATTTAATAAACGTCAGTATTACAGAGTTCCTAAAGAAGAGGACGTTGTCGCAATTTTATTTTATTACAGTGCTATTTTTAGGTAAAAAGATATTAAATCGGAGAAGTACAAGAGAAAAGAATTCACATAATTTATTCGAGAAATAAGATAGATAAAAAACACGATACGTGCTAATTTTTGAATTCTTGACTGGTCTTTTACTTTTGTATTCCTATAACCAATGCATGTTGAAAACTGATATATGTCAGTCCCGTAACATAATATCGATCATTTTCAAAAAGCTTTCTTAATTATGTCGTTTTTATGTAGAAAATGTATAACTACTTTACATTTAATAAGAAGAGAACAGTTATCTACTGTATAGTACAGTATCAATGTTTAACAAGAACACGCGTGTAATAATTTGAACTTTGCAAAGATATATCAAGTGGATGGCGACTTTGAAGCCTTGGCAAAGATGCTTGAAAAAGCTATAGCATAATCAATTAATTGATAAAGACTGCAAGAAATCAATATCAGATAATCGGGAAATTCCAACATAGCACATAAAAAGAGAAAAGCTTCGCTGTCTAAAATGGAACATTAATGAATGTGTTTCACAACAAAATATGAAAGGCAAACGCTCTCTAGCCACGTCTATAAATATTAGTTCAAAACGTGGAAACAGTCTGAAAACTATCAGATATCAACAATAAAAAAGTCCGAGGCATTTAAATAATATTTCAAACCAACATCCAACAAAATGCTGTTCGTCCTGAAATATTTTTATCAACTTGGAATGCACAGAGAGCAGTTTGTTGCGCGCGTGCTCACACACACACACACACACAAGTACCATATATACAAGGGGACAGGACGTTGCAGTAGGAAAGAAAATAGACGAAAAAAGTGAAAAGGGGGGGAGAGAGAGAGAGAGAGAGAGAGAGATAGAGGAGGCCAATCTAGTGGCATCGCAGCCGATCCACGGCGAGCGAACCTCTGGGCTTCTGTTCCTCTTCCGCGTGATTACCATGATAATTCGCTGCCGAGGTCCATATACGCGCTAGATAATATGCAGCCCAGCATCCCCCGCCTTACCGATACACAAACAATTCCCGTATTCTTTAACGACGGAGAGAGAGGGAGAGAGTCCATTGTTTACGTGGTCACTGCGACTGGGAGTGACCAAAAGCTCACGCGGCTTTTCTCTTTTCTTCCGTTCCAGGGAGAGTCGAGAGATGCCCTTATTAGACCAGTCGACGACGACCAGGTGAGCTTCTGCTCTCGGTTGTTACACTTGGCGAGGTACTTTATTGTCTTTGTCGAGGGTTAAACGTTTGTCGTTTTGAGAAAGGTCTTGTGGAAATAAAAACTTTTTCTTCTCGAGAGAATTTCCTCGCTGGCATTCATCTGCAGCAATTTCGTACTGGAAATTGCTATTTAATCGATAAAAGTTACATCGATAATGTAATTATTGTGGGAAGTTGGTCTAGGAGAACTATTTACGGATACGTAAATTAGAAAGTTTTAAGGATAATTACCATTATTTGACATACGAAATTTCGCCATTTTCATTTGGAACTCTAAAATGAAAATTAATTGTCCTTAATTTATCTGTTAAATGACTTAAATAGTAGGCCTATCGGGTAAGATGTTTGCAAGGTATTTAAACTAGTTTATGTCGATTTGTGTAATGTGCGATTAATTAATATGTTGGAGCACGTATACTGTCCAAGAGCATCAAATCTATAAATATTTCTCTTGTTATCTTTAATGAATAAATAACACTTAAGACGCAGTCTTAAAAGTCCTCTTACGATAAATCCAATAAAAATGTCCATATGATAATGTCACTCGAATAAGAGTAAAAGGCTATAATCAACGCTTATAATGAGATTATTAGACACTCCACCCATTTAATTTGCCTATTATCAATACGAATGTGAGAGGCATGATAATTTGTAATTTACCTACAGACGCGTAGTCGCGATCATCGTCCTAAAGGAACAGAAAGTCCCAGCCACGAGTGCACCAGCGCATAATCAAAGTAAATGAATTTTACCTTGTAATAAATTATTTATCCCCGCGGATAAATAGTTTAGGTCTATTAGGTACTAACGTCGTGCATGTACTTATGTCAGTGCCAATGCAAAAAAGGGAACAGCTCTAATAAACATACATGTGTGCACTCCCGATTCGAGTGGGAGGAGGAAACCGTATGCAGTGACACAACCGAGCCACACGCACACGCACCCGCGTATGCATATTGACAGATGGACACGCACACACAGGGGCTGGCAAACCATATACATCGTTCCCAAACGATCAACTATTTTGAATAATACGAGTCGCGATCGTGCTCTAATGGCCTCGGATATACTACCGATTCTTCAGGGTCTATCGGCCATACGTCACTTATGTGTCTCGTATATCTGCATACGATGCACTTACGGAGACATAATGCGACTCTCCCGGGAAGGAAGAGCCGGCCAAATGATCCGAGACATGTTTTTCATTCCGTTTCCGCTTATTCCCCCGCTAGGGAAGATTGGATTTTTCACATTTTTTCCATTTTAACAGATACGAGCATTGATGGCCAATATTATAACAGTTGAGCCGATAAATTGAATTAATGTAGCTTCAAGCCGAACATGAATTTCTCGAACATTGTAACGATCTCTATTGTGGACAGATTGTCTCTACATACAGGAATACCACTGACATGTACGTCATGCTAATTATATTGTATGGAAATGTTGCAGCCATTTATTTTATAATATGATTTGAAATTAATCTATATAAAATCCTGGAAAATAATTTTACATTCAAAAAAAGAATATGGTAAAATGAAGCTGCTACATGAGTTTATTAACAAATATTTTCATTCAATTACATTTCGACAGGTTTGCTTCTTTTCTTTAAAAAAAGCAGATTAATTCATTGCAAAATTTAAATACATGTGCATAAAATGCAATACATCAAAATACCTGAATATCAGAAATTACAAAATTTCTAGCTTTTGCGCTGTTTTCATCAAGATTATTAAGATTAAAATGCATTAAAATAATTCATAAATATTAGTTGATTGTAAAATTTCAGCTGGACTCATGGTTATTACAGTTAGTTTATTTTGAATATTTAAAAATTTTTTCGTTTATTTGGCTAATAATTATTTATTTACACACGAAGCAAACCCGAAATTTGTTCTTTTCTTAATTATGTTGGGTGTTGAAAACTTACTTTTTAGTCAATATATTTTGGTTCAGTATGTGTTTGGTGATTCTCCTGTGCAGATTAAATTCATTTTTTATCGAATTAAAATCATTTAAATTATTTTTATGCTATAATTTATTGTTCGGTAATATGATTAAAATATGTTTTTTAATTTCAACATTATCTCATATTGATATACTTTTAATAAAAGTCTGCTGAAGGTTGGAAAAAAATATGCCGAAACGTCAGCGATGCTCAAACAATAACGTGTTTTTATTAATAGATCCATAAGTAATATTTTTCATCGTGATACAACATGTAAAGTATCTGTTTGAACGATTGTAAGAGTTTTTTAATTTAAATCAATATTTGTCAAACGACTGTTCATTGTTTCCCATGCATAGTATGCTCGTATATTCACAAAAACGGCATTAGAATTTAAAGTTAAAGTGTCGGGATGAAGGAAAGAGAGTACGAAATTGATTCATTCGATTTTGCAAATCTCCGGGCTTTCCATTATTGACGTGGGCAGAGCTCACATCAATAATGGAAAGCGTCCTCATCCTCTGGATGGTTTTTCCGCCTCATTTCCTGGACACCATCGAGGTGCTTTAAGAGCTACCCACGTAGTTGGGATTCGCCAGTCGATACACATATAATATCCAGGTGCACACGTGCTCGCGTGCTCGGGGAACGGAAAATTGCCATCTCCTCGGTAGCCATCTCCTTCTGCATATCCTCGGCGGATCTTTTTTCCTCGTACCCCACGCGGCATAAGACAGCGCGACGAATTATAGTTGTTGCAGCTCGGCGGCTCCTTCCTGCTGCTCTCATTTATGCAAATCTCGTCTCAGCGTGTGGCAATTTTTCAGCGAATGGCAAGTATAAAGTACTCGAGCTCTCCATCCATTCGCTTACCTCGGGCTCCACCGTAATTCTGTAATTTGAGGAATGCTTTGCGTCCATTAAAATGTACTCTTTCAGAAATAAAGAAAACCTAACTTTTACTTCTTTCTCCTTCTCTCTCTCCGGGGTCTTTTCATTTTTACTCCTTCAAAAATGAATGCAGAGTCTAACTGAATCTCTAAATTGAAATTATCCTTTCAGAATGCATTTTTGAGAATATTAAAATGATGTTTACTGTTAAGATATGAGATTAGGATACAATTATCTTGTTATTCATTGATCAGCTTCTGTCGGAATATGTTTACATATTTAAGTATTAAATATGTAAATAAAAATTTCAATAAATGCTGCTACTGGAAAAACTAAAAAAATATTCATACTCCTATTAGTTTCTTAATTTATGAAAAAAAAGTTACATACATGTGTGTTTAATGATAAATAAGCGGAAATAGTTTATTTAGAGGATAAAAATGAATATGTGCCGTATATAATACAGATTCGGAAAGTTGTATTTTTCAATATTTAATATCAAACTTATTGAATAGCAGTGCCTATCATAATAATAAAAATATTGTTTTTTACTGTATAATTTACCGATAATATGGAATTGAACAAAAACTATTTTATGATTTACTATAAAATAAATTAGCATCTTTTTCATAAATGTTACATTACTTTCTTACGGTCTGTTTACTTTTCTTTCTCTATTTTTTGACGCTAATATGAAACAGATTACTTAGGATTATGAAACACTTCTTATAATTAGAGCATAATTATTTTATAGGAAGGACAATTTTAAATAAATCCAAACAACCTTTCATGCACAGGAAATAATAATTTTAATTAAATCGGACAAAAAATACCTTCTGAAAATGAAAAGTCAATAAACCAGATACTTTTTAACTGCCGTTAATAAGTTCGCATCAGACCATTAAAGGCAAACCATTATTGTTGCTACTTAACCCGAATCATTGTGTCTTAAAATTTCAAGCGGCAGAAGTGGATTCCGGAAGTTAATTCGAGTCGAGTTAGCCGCACTTCGTGAAAAGCTGATGACGCGGCTCCTCTGTACCAAAGGCAATGATTAAGCAAAAATCTTGACAATCGATTGTATAGATCTCACGAGACTGACGAAGAAACGATTAGAGTACATTTTTTGTGATGATCGAAGAGCTCCAATTTTTATCCCGTAAAAGTCCATTTTTTCCCTTCCTTTAGTCAACATTTTTATGTAATGGTGTTTCTATACGCACTCAGGCAAGTTTTTGCCCCTCAAATTCTATTTCTTTTCATTCAATCTTTACTGTAAATCATGCACGGAGTTTTTTAGCTCAAAAGATTCGCTGCTAATCCAAGAAGAATAAGTTTTTAATCTGTCTTTTGTGATTGTTATTGAAAATATTATAAAGTAACATACTTGTGGCTCCATTCAACAATAAGAATGTATAATTCTTGCCCTTTAACTTTTTATACAATTCATATTCTCCGGATTAACATAATCGGTATGTATCCCTTAATCTTATAAAAAACAAAAAGATCACAATAAATTTATAATTGTCTTACCCTGTTTGTAAACTTAAAGAATACTGAAAATAGATGTTTAACAAACGTTCATCTTAAATTGGACACACACCTAATTTAAATATCTTGTTTTAAAGATTCTTACTCATATTTTTTCGTATCATTATTTTCTACTTATAAAAATGCAAACCTAACAAATGGAATTTATAAATACGAACCAGTTTTTCGCTCGTAGTCACCCCTAAATATATATTAAATCATTTTCTGTTTCGAGTATTCTAAGCTTTTAATTCTCACGTCCTAAGATGTATAGCAAGACGCAGATAGAAAATTTTGAGGCACCTGGTGGTTGATCAGACACTCCTTCTCTCATTAATTCGCCCCATCTCTGATACTTTCTTGTACATATTTGCTCAGGCTAATGTACCATTGTCTTATAGGGAGAGAAAATATCATCATCTATAAGAAAAAACCTGACAGAAGCTTTGCCGCTATTCTCGCACTTTGCATATCTCACTTTTGTCGCTGGACCCTTTCTTACTTTCGTTTCTATTTTGTTCGCCTATTTATTTACGATTTTAATGTCCCTCTTGAATCCAGTTTAGTTCATTCATAAAGTCTACATTATTTACCTCCTTAACTTATACTAATTATATTTATTTAAATTTAATTCCAATAAATTTTAAAATTATACTTACGTATCCTGAATTCAATGCTTATATTTTTATGTGCGCAATGTAAATGAACAATACAAAATTAATAAATTCAATATGAAGTACTTGAATTTTTTTTTTTTAAATTTCAATTACAATAATGTCATAAATGTGAAATCAAATATAAAAAAAAGAAAATATCTAAATATAATACAGGCTTATGCATGAAAAAGTTCAACTTATGTTAATTAGATTCAATTTAATAAAGTTGCTGTTAAATAATAATAATCTAAATTCAGTAGTAAAGATAATTTATAATAAATAATTTTTATAATTCTTTTCTGTTAAAAATATAGAGAATATATTCCCTATTAAGTAAATTTTTTTATCAAAACCCGATTGTTGTTGCCATTTTTTTACCACATATTTCATTGTAAAGATTAATATACTCATTGTAACCGTAACATTTGCAATAATTTGATGTGCAACCCCCTAGAGAATAAAGATTTAAAACGTTACCCTAACAAGATTAATACGGATTCGCATGTAAACGACTTGAGTAATACAAAATTTTTCCTGAAAACTCGATCTGGAGAAAAAGTCGTCAAAACCGTTGTTACTTTGCCATCTGCTAATCATAATTTTCTAAGAAAGGGAAAAAGATATCCCCATGACATCAGAATATACGTTCGTGAACAACCATCGTTCATCCACTCATAGGGTGGGAATAAGGGAGATTCGAATAAGAGAGGATCACGTTGCTTCTTTAAGCCGGGCCACCCCTCGTAGCTTCCTATAGGTCCTTAAGTCTGGAGGGTTGGTCATCCCCTCTGCTGTTAATGTTCCCGGGGGTGTGGCCCACTGGTATAACATGTCGAAGGACGCCCGGTGTATTTATGGTAATACGGTCGAGTAAAGGGTTGCCGGTTGGCAGTTTTCTCTCTTTCTCCCTCTTTTTTCTCTCTCGCTCGCCAAAAAGTACATCGCACCCCCCGAGAGCTCCATCGATTTTGCTTGCATCGCTCGAGGGAAGCACACGGAGGGAATGCGTACGTTCTCACCCCTTCTCCCCCGAGCATCTCACCCTCGCTGATTTGAGACGAGCATTTCTGACTGTCCCTCATGCTCAGTGCGTGTGTGTGTGCCGGCGGACGCATGCGCGGCCTTTGTTTGCGCAATATCCATTGTTGCCAATGCGTAGCGTACGCTCGTTCATTCTTCGATAACGGGGATGGGGATGAAAAAAGATAGAGGATGATGACGTCGCTCCCGAGCGTTCTCTTGCTCACTCCTGTCAATGCGAGTCTGGCGGAACCCGGCGTGCGGGGGTGGTGCGTGTGCGTGGCCTGTGCGTGTGCGCGTAGCGGCGAGCAGGGAGTCGCCATTTTTATCCGAGGGTGCCTACCCGGGCTCGGACCACGGAAACAGTCTCCTTTCCTCCCGCTTCCGCCTGAGGAGTCGCGAGTGATCCGCGGTCCATCGGCCGGATGCTGCTGAGACACTGCGTGCAAGTGAGGAGAGGATCGAGTCGAAATGGCCCGAGACGCGTCTATGTACGGGAAGGCGCTGGCGGCGCCGCGTCGCTGCACCAGACGTGCGCAGCTCGGAAAAGCCGGGAAAGCGGGGAAAGTCGAAGATGAAAATGTGTATACCGGCTCCCTCTTTATCGTACCGACGTCTCCTGCGGTGTCTTTTGTTTTTCTTCCAGATCATTTACAGGTGAGTCATAGAGGATGCTTTGACAATTTTACCAAGCCGATGTTTAGTGAATTTACTCGAATAACACTAATCGATTTCATCGAGTTCTATAAACTTTCTCAGAGAGAAAAGATTAGGAATTCCATTAATCGTTGTGGAATTAATTTTGTCTTATTAGCATAAGGTAAATTCTCAATAATAATTTGTGGAGTAACTACTTGGTGTTTTATACGAAAAGGCAGTAATTATCATTATTGGAATGTCTATCGTAAAATTTAATAATAGAAATTATCAAATAATATGAGAAAAATGAGGTGCAATAGCGGTTTTTAAGACTCCATATGACAGCATAATATAATATTAGTAAATTTCATTAATATTATTCAAATTATTCTTCAATAATTTAAATTTTTCTTTTATAATTGTGTGTACAAGTACTATTGGAACGTGAGAAATTTTATGAAATAATCGATAAAATAATAATCAAAATATCTAACAAATTATATACAGTAGTAAAATATAATAGACAAACACAAAAAATATTACGCGGCTCAGCGAATTTTCAAGTGAAATTCAATTCCAAGAGATAAGATAAATTATAACTTGTTAGAATATTGTACTCCATGTATCAGGTACCACAAGTGCAAGTATAAAAAATCACTTGAACAATATAATAACAGTATTGCAGTTCCTATAAAATTTCGATTCATAAAAATTTCTAATTATATATTTTCTATTATTAAAAATTTTTTTACTGGAACTCGGATCACCCGGATTTGCTCAGCTTTAGTAGCATTTAGATAAAGAAATAAGATCAATAAAAAATTTGTGCGTCGAAGCCTTAGGCGCGCTCCAGTGAAACCATGTCACTTAAAAATAACTAATGACAAAAATCCAGGTAATACTTTTAACATAAACCAATGTTTAGTCTAGAAGAAAAGAAAGAAATGTATTTGTAGTGTCTACATAAATTAATAGATTTAATTTGATATTATGCAGGTATTGCGCGAACGAATCTCTTTTGTTGATGCTATTTGACTTTCTCACACTAATTGTTCATTGCATTAAAAAGTTTTTTCTTTGAATTTCATAATACTCTACTTAATTAAAGTATTTTATTAATTATGTACAAATTATGTGGAGGCATTATTTAGAATCTCATTATCAAATACAACAAAAAGCCTCTACCTGTAAAAGCATCCATTTTAATGAATTAAAAACGACAGTTCCACAGAAATAATTATCTTGTTTAATTTAAGCTAATTAAGTTTTCTAATAACCGGTAATCAACGATAATTATTAATTATAAAAATAATTAAATAAATTAGACAACTCTCGTTGTAAATACTTAGTGTAGTGATTTAATAACCCCCGCACAAAAAAATTTAATTTACAGATGAAAGTGTATAATGTATTCTTGAGCTTAGACAGCGGATATAATTAAAGAGCCAGCAAATACTGAAGATGTCATAAGTTATCATTATTGACGAGGAACAAAAGTAGCGAGTTAAAAGTAGAGTACCCGGACGAGTTGAAGTGAAAATGCAAGGCATTCGTTTTTGCCGGTCACAAAAATAAAGCAACCAAAGGAACAAATAACAAACAAACAAACAAACAAACAAACAAACAAATAAACAAACAAACAAACAAACATTCTTGGTGGCTGGTCCGCGGAAAGCACCAACATTCTCATGACTCCAACACATCTGTAAGACCAACACAAGCGCGAAATGGGCCGTCGACAATTAGCGGGTACACGAAGGTGCCGACGTTATCTCGTGTCGTGTGGCAATCTCGGGCCGAGCAAAAATAAAAAATTTAAGCCGAACAAGCGACAGTATAAATTCATCGTCGGTGTTTCACACTATCTTCGCTCTAACCGATTTCCCAAACCTTATCTAAAATGTCGTCTAGTTGATGTAACGCGTATGCACGCAGTGATTCGGCCGAGAGAAACGACAACTGGTTCACCTTTGATTCGCGGATCATTGTCCTGCGGATTTTCTCAAACATCTCTTTTTCTCACGACGATAAACTCATAGTTTATTCACGGGTATGTCCGTCGCTCGATACAAAAAATTGCTCAAATATCTCATTGTTGAGTCTGAGGTGGTAGAGCATAATCACCGAGGACTTGTATTGCCACTGATTTTTTAAATTGTCATTTTTTGCAAATTCTCGATCATCTCGTACATCACAAACCAGTTGTAAAAAAGAGGTTTCAAACAATTCGTGCAAATAAATGCTCGGCCATCGAGGCCTGGAATCCATCGATTTTTTCTCGGTACTCGTTCACCTGTAAAACGAGTTAATCAATAGTGTGTAAGAGAAAAATGCGAGAGGTTCAAAGTCCGGCGCGCATCAATTATAAACCGTAACGCTTAGCTGCTGCTGGGTTAAACTCGAGACATAGAGGACGATCCCCTGCCTCGGAGATGGTGAACGTAACGAGAGGGCGATATCTTATCCGAGGGAAGAGCCATACGTGGAGTTGCTCATCCTGGTGCCGGTTGCCCTACTCGTCTTTCTTCTCTTTCTCCGCAGTATGAAGTAGGGTCCTCTTGATATAATGGCGCATGGACTCCTCGTTTTCCCTCTTCCTCCCCTTTCCTCCAGCTTTGCCGATTAGCGAACCTCGTTTCGTGATTTGCGATAGGCTGCAATGCTACCATGCAACCCGCTTCTCTTCATTCTCTTCTCTTTGTTTGGAGCACAAACACACTCCTCGACACATTTAGACATGGTCAAACACATTTGGACACACGCATCCGTGTATAGATGTAAATGGCTAAACTGTCTTCTTCCATGGAAATAGATTATAGGAATATACGATAAATTCATATACAGTAATGTCATGCAACTGCCTTACTCGTTTAATTTCTTCCAACGAATTGATTTATAAAATTTCAAATTATATAAACGTATTTACGATATTTTATAAATTTTAGTCAAATAGAAAATTATACATAAAAAAAAAAAAAAACAAACAAGCAAATGCAACACAAAGTAATTATTTCACAAAAAAATACTACAATATGAGCTTGTAAAAGTAGTTTGAATATTATTCACTTTTTACTCAAACTTTTCTCTTTGATAAACTGTTTTTTATAATGTATATTTATAAATGTAAATAACCTAATATATTTTAGATTGTAGAATACTCTTGTTCGTGATATCCATCTTATTCTCTTTGTGTAGTTCAGACAATCTGTTCTTACAAGTCATAAATAAATATTAGATTTCAACTTTGAATTGCCGTATATAAACAATTTTTAAGTTTATGTAATAAAAAATATGCAAAATAATGCTAATATAAAAAAGTAAAATGCAGTTGAATTGACAGAAATAATGATTTCCACAATATCTTTAAATTAATTGTAAAAGAGCATTTTTTCATTTTACTAAATTTTTTTTCAAAAGCCGCTGTATGTTAATTTATAAAAAATGTATATGTACATATATTGTATAATAGCATAAATATAGGAAACACAAATTTTTCATAATAATATCTAAATAAATAATGTGTTTTTATGCAGAAATAATTAATGATTGATAGGTGGATACTATGTTACAATAATAAATGAAATGTATTGAATAAATTCAAATTACATTCATAAAAATTTTAATGAAACATTGATTAATCTTATAGTAATATTTATAATTTTTTTTTCGCATATACTAGAATATTATTTATGTTACCGTATGTATAAATGTAAATGAGCAATATCAATATCTACAAATAAAGATAAAAAAATCATTGCTTAAAAGGTGATAATATCTTGGAATATTATTAATATTTAAGATTAGCGTAAAAATACAGCACAGTATAAATAAAAAATTGCCGATAGAAATTCATTTTCCAATAAAAAAAATTTGTAATCAGTAACACGTGATGAAGTCTAATCCGTAGAAATGTATCTAGTATAGAGTATATAAATGCCGATTTGAACAGTTCTCGCAAAAGGAAAAAAAAAGCTCTTGGATTAATGAGCTCCAAAAGTAATAAAAAGTATTAGAAGTCGAAAAAATTAAAGATAAAGAACGTGTTAATAATGATTCAGAACGGATGGTATGCAATCTGAGGTATGCAAGTGGCTGCAATCATGGAAATAGCCGGATCTACAATCGTCGCTTAAACCAAAACTCCTGTGCAATTTATCATTGTGTAACTGTAGAGCGGGAGTAAACCCTCGTAAAGTCGCCACACGACGACTTTTCCGAATCGTAATAATTTATACTTCTCTCCGATTGTCGACCCACAGTTCGTGAAATACTCGGATCAGAGTAAGAGATCGTAGGATGCAGAGAGGGACACTGTTTTTTTTTTTTTTTTTTTTTCTATATGTGGTTTACATTTTTAATCAATATTATCTGATAAAATAGATAATAAATTGTGGAAATCTATAAAAATATTTTTTGAAAAGTGTGTACAATTAAAGAAAATTATCAAAGAGCATGCAGTGCGTATAATTATATATTATAAGCTTGGAGATTAAAAATAACACTATTTAAAATAATGATCTTATAAAAGGGTAAAATGAATAGTATGTAATCAAATTATGAAATGTTGGAGCTAAAAAATATTTACCCGTCCAAGGTAACCTGGTGCAAGAGTTTTGTAAATAAAGCAACATTCCAATTATTAGTGTGAAAAAATTGAATCTGAACTAATGCAACGGATACACCGCTAGTTTTAAAATTCCGGATAAAAATGCTGAGAAAGCTAATGGAATGCTCGGGGAGAAATTGAAAGGCCAAATGCGAAGTAAAAGAATCCCATAGCAACGTCATAAGAAATATATTCCCGGTTGGAACGCGGAGCGCCAGCTGTTACATGGCACTTTAAGTCGCCGTATACGTAGTTTATACTACTCGCGGCTCGACACCTCCAACACACGTACGCGTGCTCGTACGTGTACACGTGTATGGGCGGCTGGGCTTCGACTCGAATTCCCCTTCCGTGGCGGCTCGCGGATGAGCACTCGGTCGCCGAGTTTTCCCTTCCGATTTCCACGCTCCCTCCTGCGTTTAGTGCCGCTTTTCACGCTCGCTCGCCGTTTCCTTCTCAGCATCCACGCGCAGCGGCAATTTGCGAAGAATTTTCTCAGAGCGAGCGCGTGGACACGCGGTCGGGAAGCGCGTTTACGCCGATACTTACCAACGAATGCAATGCTGCAATGCTCTTTTAATGACCCCTAAAACCCAGTCACAGACCGAGGGTTTCCACAAGTCTCTCAGGCGACGACTGCGCCGCCTTATTTTCTGAATATTTATTAATTTTTTACAGTTCTCCCTGGGATGAGAAAATTCATTTTAATACTCTGACATTACAAAGACTTGACCAGTTTTGCGCTTATGTAACTTTTAAGTTAAGTGACTACTGTAGAAATGCTACAGGTAATTGAAGGTTTCTAGCTTTGAAAACAGATGTATTAGGAAAAAAAATTGCACATGTATATGCACAAACACACACACACACACGCACACACACAAACTCATCTATCTATATGTGTGCTGTTAAAATATACATTGATACCCAACTTACACATACTTGGGGTAAATAACATTTACGCATTATTGGTCACATTTTTAAATAGATATACAACTTTCCATGAGAATCTCAACGGATGCAATAACAATATAACTCTGGTGTTTTAAGATGCTTTAATGTATGAAATAATGACACCATATCCACCCATGTAATATATATAATTTGATATATGAGCATTCTTTACAGTATTTAAATGAATGAGTACGGATATATTAATAGAAAATAAACGAGAGAAAATGATTTATTTATTTTATAATTATGCTCTTATTGCAACATATTAATATGTACTGTTATTTATCATTGTTCTCTTTTCGTAGATATTTAATGAATAAATAGTTCAACTCTCATTTAATATAATTTAAGATAAAAGATTAAATTTCCTTTTTTCTTTACTTTCTTAAATTATGATATTGAATATTTATTAGTTAACTTATTAAGCTTATCGTACATGTTCCATTTTTGTGTATGAGGTATCCATCTCATTATTTCCGGATTTCTAATCTACAGAATATATGGTTTCTTGAAGAAATACATTAGATAGATGGATTTATCATAAATTCTAATTTATCTAAGAATTCACTTAGAGATTAAACATTTATTTATTCACAAAAAAAATTATACAAGTAGGTGTATATTTTAAAAAATAAATCAATCATAAATAATTCAAATATTTTATTTTATTTTTTCACACAAATATATTTTACACAACAAAATTTCATTAAAACATTCTATTTTGTAAATGTAAATAATAATTTTTATCAGAAATACATTTTATTTTTGATAATATTAAAAATACGCAAATATTATAGATTATTTAGGAATAAATATTTTTTTTTTTTGTTAACAATATCACTTCACCCGTTATTAAGTTATCAAACCATTGTAATATCGAACGATTCAAGTTTTAATCTATTTTATTGCGTATCTTGTATGTGTTGACATTGAAGTAATGCATAATCGCTTCTTATTATGATTGAACTAGAGACGAACAACTTCTCTTCGTCCAAAATCTTATTTATTGCCATTTCGTATAATATTGTACATATACATCCCTAAACATCTTTACTTATAAATTAAGGTAAATTAATTCACACCAGGGCAATTAGTACATTCCTTATAAATCTGATATTTAAACTATACGCGCGTTCACAAAGATCCGTGATTTCTGATAAAACGATCTGCTGATTCCGTAGAAATTGAATTCTCGCCTGTTATAAATCGCGCTTGTATTCGCAACTACTATGCACTTACATAAATGTATGTATAAAATGAAATTAATCTCGCCCGAAGATCGACTTATATGTTTTAAACGTCTTCTTCTAATGGACTCGGTACTCGGAAATAAAATTAAAACACCAGACTAGGAAAGTCCAGTACAGACGGGATATTATTTAATCTCATTCGTCGAAATGTTGCATATACCCATCACTAGTCTTGTTTTTCCTATTCATTCATTTTCTCCTACATCTGGCATGCGTCTGACTGATTTATGGGAAATAAATAGCAGTAAAACTGGGAGAATGAGAGCAACGAAAAGGGGAGGAGAGTAAAGTTACGAAAGAGTGACGATAATTGCATTAATTCTCGTACAGGTCTTGGGTGGAGATTTTTCAAAAATAATTTCGTAACTAAATGATAAGCCGCAGCTGCGTACCTTAGACCTCGGTAATATCACACTCAGTTGCATACATGCATGCGGAAGAGGGAGGGAGACAAACGTATGCAGGGTCTACGAGGATCTAGAGCCTTGTCTTACAATCAACTCGGCGGTCGAGAACGCAAACGATGATAAATCGACTTTCGTCACTCGATGCGTGCACTCGCCAAGATCTGAGCTCGGCTCTGGTCCTTGTTGTAGGTCTGATACCTATTTCAGGCCATTATAAGGAATTCTATTCTCATTGTCCAAGAAATGCTTGCGATTGTACACTTTGATTAGTCATTGTTGGTCCAATAGTACCTTTGAAAGAGGTTTACGCTGCTTCGTACATCCGGCTATTTGGTACAATGATAAGTACCTAATTTCTCTCATTGTCGAATTGTCCCAGGATTTAATTTGTTTAATTCAAAAATTAAACCCGACACTGTCTTTCTAAATAATGGATCAATTCAATCTAATTCGAAGCATCATAGTGCACTGACGGATAATCTGATTAATTTCAGGTAAATTAACTGCAGGTGAATGCGAGCGTAACCGAGTGTAATAAGCCCATTGCTCAAGACATTACAACAAATAAATTGATCAGGTTAAACTATTTCTCAACTCAGTTTATAATGCCGCGTGCAAAAAAACAGAGAAGAGCAGAGCTCAGATAAATCATGACTAGGGCAAAGTCCATTCTAACACGACATCCGTTACAATGTGGCGTGCTCAGGAGACTGGGAAGCCGAGATTGGGACCACCTCTGGCACTGGACTCGTCAATCCTTAAACGCTTCCGACATCTTCGAGTGATTCTGGAAGGGCATAATCGACAGAGGCACGCGTATTTAGTGAAGCCTACTCCAAGTATTAACTACGACATCGAGATGGACACGTTAACGCGTTATGTACACGTACAAGCGCACTTGCCATTTGTAATGAGAGCCTTGCTTATTTCATTATTGAAGTTTTCCTGATTTTTTTTTTTAAATCCGCTGGTACGACATACGAAAGGATGTGTTTGAGCGAGTCTCTAGCCACTTATTTCTGCGGAGCGAACTGCAGATCCGTTATTTTTTGTAGGAATTGAAATTCCAATTTCAATTAGAGTTGCGAGCCAAAGCTAACTATCGCAGTGATCATGTAGAAAACCACATAAAAATAATAAAGACATAGAGTACGCCGACAATCCTAAGTATGAATCGTGAATGTGACATTCTGCTTCTAATTGTGGAATAAATTTATGATTAAGTCATACCAACGATCATTACGTGTCGTTTATATTCAAGTTTATAGTCATCGACTTTAAACTTTCCTCAAAAAACTTATCTAAACCTTTAGCAGTCGCTTTATAATATGTATATTTAACATAATCCGATAATAAAGTCAACCTTGTACACCGATTACGATTGCGAGCATTGGACGCTTGGGTTTACGGACTATTTCAGATTTGTAAAAATATAAAAGCAGTATTGGATCAGCAGAAAACAAAGTCTTTATAGATGATAAATAAGTATCGTTATTATCGTTGATTACAAATTATAAATATTTTTTTTTTTATAATAAAATTTCACTTTTTAGAATAAAAATAATATTGTTAGTGAGGAATTTGCGACTAAAATAATTAAAATATTTATATCTATCTATAAAATATTTTTCAAGGAAGAGCTGCGCATAAAGTATTTTAATAGTACATTAACTTTTTTTTTAACAAAAATAAATTGAATCATTTAAATCTTGTGCATTTTTTTATAGAAAGTTAACACCCTAAACGAATTGTAGCACCATTGCTAAATCAAGATACATAGAAATTTTATCTATTGTATAACGTTTTTCCATTACATAGTTTTGAACGTGTAAATGTATTCGAAAATTAAAACAGAATATATTAAAAATAACATATTTCCTTATTAAATAATTTGATATGAGACATAGTCATTAACTTTCAATAATATTGCAAATGGGAATAGATATAAATGTAATTCAGATACAAATACATGAAATTATTTTACGCATGGTATGGGCATTTAAAAACTATATTTCGCTTCGAAATTGAATAAATATCGCAAAAGAAATTGAAGAATTTTCCAATCGATAGCTTGATAATTCGAGGATTATTTTCCAGATTATTTAAAAAAATGCTTTTCCTCGTGCCAACCCAAAGGATCTCAATTCTTAAAAAGTCCGTAGCGCGTGGATCAATACTTAGCGTCACGTGGTCCAGTTTCAGCTTCTCGAAAGATCAAAGGCCGAAATCTCCACGTGCACGTCCAACACCTGAGCCACCCATATAAGCGTCACAGATAATTAAGAAGCTCATTGTTTGCATATCAAAGCTTACTGGGAGTTGGAAACGCGGTTGCACCTTTCACACGCGTCATTGCGCAGAAATTTGCAAACCTCGTACGTGCGAGTTCGCGTGTTGTTCGCTCGCGAATACACGCTCACGTGCTGAGGATGAGCAGGGGAAACTTGACAGATGGTTAGCATCGAGACAAACGGGATGAAACTTTCGGGGAGCATCAGTGGACACTTGCTCCAGCCTCAGCCTTTCTTCCATCTCGCTCTTGGCTTTGCTCCGTTTTTGTCTCGCTCTTCGTCTTGTGTAAGTTTGTGGTTCTTCTTCCCATCCTCTTTGCCTCATTCTTACATCCCTACCAAATGCTTTCCCCTTTGTTTTTTTATTCCCTCGTTCATCTCTTGTTATGGCTATCCTCCTCCTTCTCCTTCGCATGAGCTCTTCTCGCGATCTTCCGTAGCCTCCCCCCGTATTTCGCTCGTATTTCTTTCTTACTTTTCTCTCCTTTCGCGCTTTATATAATTTAATTATATGTCTTTTGAAAGTAAGCTTTGAGCTATTCTTAAGCCCCAGCTCGTGTTTGCCTTTAGTGTCTTATTTTAAAGTTCGCCCTCGTGCCGATTCTCACGGAAATGAATATGTAGTGAAAATGTGTAGCTATTGTATCTGTGTTTTTTTGAAACCAATAAAGCTATTTTTGGAAACCGTAATACTCTGAACACATATTTTATGTTTTACTTATTTTTTTTAAATACCTTTGCATTTTTCTTAGTTGTCTTAATATAACATTCTTCCGTACACTATTTTGCATAAAAATAATATGATACATAGATATAAATGCGGGTAATTTAATCCTTTGAACAATTTTTGTAAAAGCTACTTCTAGTTTAATTTATGTAAAATACATCGTTTTCCATGATAAATCAATACTAAATTAAATATAGTATTTACATAAAATTTATATCGACTATTATTAATTAGGCTACAGGAATTTTTACTAAGGTCAATTTTGTATGTGAATATTTATAATTTCATTTGTAATGTTCATGGTATAAAATGTTTTCAATTAAATAATTCAAAAAGTATTTCATATTTAGAACATGTTTTTATTTCTTACGCATATTTAACTTTTAAGAGCATATTCTAAAAATAAAAGAATAAAGAATTCATTTCGATTAATAACTGTATTTAATATAATTCTTACTCGACTTTTACAAAGTATATACTTCATAAAATACTATTTTACAATTATTTCCACATTTTAATCACGATTAGAACAAGTCATTGATATCCCACTAATTAACTCAAATTAAGATTTTTCAACAACGCCGAATATTACAGAAATGTGGGCATTCGCATTATCGGACTTCTGAATAAAATAAATATGGCTTATATACGATAGCTAAACGGAGATTAGATTATGATTTCTAATAAAGTTAATCGATATAATGGACGAAACACACCCGTGTGAAAATTACCAATGCTACCATTACGAGGCTTTACTCTCTAAAATGTATTTAAATTATATAATTGCATTAAAAAATTATATTTTAGAATTCACGATTCGCTCATATAATAGTAAATAAATAGTTTTTTTAATGTGCAACGATACTTTTTATAATGAGCTTAATCGTTTTAATACAACATGGAATTAACTCTATTAATGAACTGTATTTAGTAAATATATATTTCAGTCATTAAACGTTTATAATCCCAAACTCATTATTTAGAAATAAATTGTCTTATTATAATATACTAACATTAATATAATTTTTATTTATATTTGCCTTTTTTTTATTTTAAAATAAAAATTTTAATGCATAAGTCTTAATAAAAAAAACTGGTCTTTAATGAATGCTTTCTTAAACGAATCTTATATAATAGAATAATGCATCCATATATTTAAATTTTTATATTCATGAAACAATAGTGTTATATTTTATTGGTTTTTCATAAATATTATATACCATTTTTCAACTATTATGAAACACAGTTTTTTCAATTGTTATTAATTTATTCCTTGTTTCAAATAAAAAATTTAGATTTACTAAACTCATTTTGAATAAAATATTTACTTTATAGCAAAACCGTGTATAATTTTGTTTATTTTCTCTTTTTGTGTTTATTTTTTATTATTTTTACTGTATTATTTAAATATATTAGACTTATTCATAAAAAGTGCATTCATTTTTTTAAATAATTTTTTTTTGTATTATCACGCATAAATATTATATCTTATAATAACAACTATGAACAAATTTGTCACACTTTATTGTTGAAAAAATTGAATAATTTAAAAAATTTAAACAAAAGCACATTACAAGTAATCATTCAAAAGCATTGAATATTCTATTATGCACACACATATATATATATATAAATTAAACATTACACACATTTTAATTCAGTTTAATACGCACGTACTACACATACTCTTATCAAGATTGTAATAAATAAGATTTCACAGCTAATGGAATCAGCTCGAATTTGAATAATATATTGGCTATTGATTATTTACATCTGTGATATTGGTGAATTAATGACGAAATAAAAAAAAAACAAGATGAGCTTTCAGCATACAATCTATGATAAGTGATTTTAACAGAAAGCTTATTTATTATGACTGGTGAGACGACTATATGATATTATTTTCTTTATGCTTGTTTGTTCATCTCAGCACACGTGCGTGCACCTCTGTATTTGTAACGGATGTTGGAGTGTGTACATGCATAATATGTAGGTAATGAAATTTAAAAGATAAAACATGTATTTATGAATATCTTGTTGAGGATTAATTAAAATGACCACTTGTTTTTCTTGACAAAGAATATCAAACCACAAAGCTACACAAAGTGCAAAATATCAAAGAGTCTAATTATGTTTGCATATTGAGGCTTCAATAGAAATTCATTTTATTTTGACTCTTCTTGCTTGAATTATAAATGAACGAACAAAAGTAAAAACACAAAGGTAAAAAGAAAAAAAAAAGAAAAAAGGTTAATTAATAAAGCTTCAATACAAGCCTTAATTAAGTAAAATTTATGCTGCAGTGACTGCTTCTTGCATAAAAATCCTAAAACAGGCCATAATTAAATTTTCTTGAGGCCAAAAAGCAAATCCGATTAATGAAGACATTAGCGTACCGACATACTCTTAAATTAAATAATTATTCAGGAGCATTTCTCGAAATCTTTATCGATACCTCCATTAAAAGCTACGGGGGAAAGAGGGGAAAGAGGGGAAAGAGGCGAAAGCCGATTAAGGCTATCCTTTGAAATGCCTCTCCAGCGCTAAAAATCGATGGCAAAAAGAAAATATTTAATCCTGAATCGCCTTCGTGGGAGACGACGACGCCTTTCAGCATTTCAGTTCTATTAGCCTCCAGCCAACCGGCCACATGATAAATCAATCGCGTGTGCTGTTTTAGACAACTTTCCACACTTCCCGCCTTGTGCCAGCTTCTCGCGGATTTACGATGTCTTTTACCGCTTTTCCGCATTTTTTTTTTATCGTTCGGAAAATCGCGCGCTTTCTTTTGATCGCAGTTCCGCTGAATTTTTCCTCTTACATCTTTTATCGAAACTTGTTGGCGCGTTAATTTGACGTTCCCCGGATTCGGCTCTTCGGACTAATCCCGAGTGATGCAAGTCCTTCATTAAGCTTCGGACCCTTATTAGCAAGTATTTGAGAGAGAAGGATGGAGAAGAATTTCCAGGAGAAAGACTGATAACACGATTCATGTCGATCGTTCGCCTAATTATTTCCTACCTTCTGGATTATGTATTGCTTCTCCTTTTTTGCACTCTGCATTCACTCGCACTCTCCTACTTGCACGCCTATTTTGTCTTGTAAATGCAATTTGGTTCTTTAAACTTGATTTGTAAGTGGCTAGCCTTTGAAAAAGAAAGAGCTCTGTTTATTTAATAAATTTAATGCTTTTATTTGAAGCATTACGGTGCATTATTTATTACATGCTTTTATTTTCCGGTGAATGTGCGTTGAAGGGTGAGTATACCGTAATTTAAATGAACAAAATGCAATTTTTTTATAATTTTTATAATTGACTTGTAAAAAGTTAACTATTCATCTAACACTACTGCCATTATTCTTTGGTTGCTTGTGCGCCTATAAAATTATTTGAATTTAATCATTGAAATGTCTCTATAACTTTATTGATGAATGTGGGTTCTAAAATTTATAATTAATACGATTATTTTGTATATAGAACGTTTTTTGCATTCAAACTTATTCATTCGATAATTTAAATTCTAATTGTTAGAAGCGAACAAATTTTAAATGAATATAATTAAAATATAGAAAGTAGTACTAAATAACAAATTGCATAATTATCTATCAGAATTTAAACTACACTGTTTAATATCAAAGATTTATAATAGTTGGAAACTTACTTTGAAGCACTATAATTAAAATATTCTAGTTCTAGAATTTTTTTGCAACTCCCCTTGTCTGGCCAAAAATTATTTTGCTAGAATAATACGAGAGTTAGACGAAAGCTTATAAAGTTATTTTCTCTAAAGCATTCAATTAAGTTGATCAGTTTATTGACAAACGCTTATAAACAAATGACACTACCTATAATTAACCGTTATGTTTTTATATTTCATTACCCTTTTGACAGGAGCCAAACGCAAGAATTGATCTGAGTTGTGCGCATGTGAAATTCATGCGTGTGAGAATATTATTTTAAAATCGCAATATTTTAAACCACAATATTTTGAAATGTACCCGGTGAAAACACTAATTTCAACGATTTAATTATTGCTGGCCAAGATGCTAGTTTTTCTCTCTTCTTTTTTGCATATTTCCTGTTTTTTCTCTCTCTTTCTGCATCTCTCTCTCTCTCTCTCTCTCTCTCTCTCTTTCTCTCTCATCTTTAAGTATCTATCTATCAATTTATCTAAACAAACTAAATTGATAAAATTTTTCACACAAGAAATAAAAATTAACTTTAAAATGTGCAGTAATCGTTTTTCACAGATATTTACCTATAATTTTTCTTATTAAATTTATTATCTATAAGAAATTTACTAGCAAACATGGGTATATAATATGCCATCGAGTATTCGTATTTCATATTCACAATTTAAAATATGCAGGTGAACGTGTATCGAAATTCTTCAGCTAAAAGAAAACACCACATTTTACTCATTTTTATCGATTTATCAAAAAAGTTAACTATTTAAAAACTATGAGTTTAATAAAATTTTCATTGTATTTGATAGATTGTAAATATTGGATTTAATTTAATTATTTTCCCAAGACAAGGCATTGTCTTCTAGCAGAATTTATCATCGGAATACGCTAAAACATTTACCATGTTCTCTAGTCTTAAAATCATATTTACTTGTATTGCTTATTGATTTAGTACAGCATCTAATTTATGTATTTTGTTTACATTTGCAGATTGGAGTTGCAGAACCACATATAATCTAGATAAACAATACAGGCTAAAACATGCCAAGGAAAGAGTAATGTCAAAGGTAGTTTGGGCCTTAGTGGTCTTGTGGCTGTTATGTTCGAATCCTACTGGCCTGCTAAGTCCCAAGTTACCTCTGGCCCTAACCACATTCATCCGGAGAGTTTTCCGCTTTAAGGTGAGGTTCACCGAATATATCAAACCAGGTAACGATAATTTACGTCATGCAGGAATCTTTATTGAGATTTTCCCGAATGGGTGTAGCTGGGGTCAAAGCAACCAATTAGACCCCATAAATATATTCGCGGAATACATCTCCATTTATGTATGAATCGGTATCACTGGGAACACAGTCGCCGCATTCTCGAATAAATAGCTACGCAAATCGTCGATCTTATCTGCCTCTGAATCGGTGATATCGTGTCCTATATTTGACTCTTCGGCAATTATACAAAAAAAGGCGCAAGACCAAATATCTCAGTTATCTCAATAGAGCTCGGAGTCGCGGATAGATAGATGAGGAATGCCGGGGGATAAAGAGGGGTAGGTAGATCGCAGAGGAAATAATACGAAAAAGTTAAAAGCATCCTCGTGTACCTATATTACTACTGAGGGAGCAGCCAATAGCGTTTCTCAGAATGTTCGCGGCGGTCGTGCGAGAGATCGCTTAACTGATTACAAGTGAGAGATCTCAGCGGGAGGTCACGTAAGGTAACAGCATTCTTCGCGAACAGCAGCAGGAGCAGGAGCAGGATCGGTACCATCACCACCACCACCACCACCACCACCACCGCCAATGTCCCTCACTCCTACCCCGTCTGTGTGTGTGTGCGCTGCGCCCGTGTCTGTGTTTGCTTATCCGGGCTTTTCTTTCGTCTGTGCCTGGCCCTCACCCACACACGCCCGACGCACGGGCACCCATATTTTTACGTGTATACTATTATTCTCGTTGTTACTATTGCTACTGTTGCACTTACATTAACATCATTAGTGCCGGTGTTGCTCGGTAATGGCCGGTTTCTTATTTTATGCTTTATGAGCTCCAGATTCAATAGACCAGTTCGCTTTTGACAGCTTAAAACTACCTACTCCGCTCGCAAAAATTTAAACCACGTTCTTTTAATTTGAATGTCGGATAAATTTTAGTAATGTTTTATACGGCTTTGCAAAATTTCCTTTTACACGAGCTCGGCATTTATAAATGCTTATTTTTATTCGAAACTCATAAATGGTTTATTAATTGAATATTTATGAATATCATACAATTTAAGTAGTCAGACATTTGTTATATTCGAGCTATTTAAAGAAACAAAAAAGTTTAAATGTATTCATTTGTACACGAGCTACAAGTAAGTTCACTGTTAAAGAATCGATGAATAAAGTGGTATTAAAAGTAAAATCTAAATGTAAAGAGATCTTAACTTCCTGCTGCATTATAAAAACATTGAAGCCTTTCAATTTCGATTTTTTTAATGTTGGTAAATTGTTGATCTTAATTAAATAAGAAATTATAAAGCAACTGATGCTTTTACATGTGTAGGTATATGTATATAAATAAAATGAATATATTGATAAAATATCAATAATAGGACCAATCACCCAAAGAATCCAGTTTTCCAATCCAGAATAATTTATACACCTTATAGTTTTATAATTCATATTTGTGTTATTATCAGTATTGTATAAGATTTTTCTCCTAATGCGAACTTGATACAAAGTCAATGAAATTTTAATATTTGAAATTACAGCTCTTAAATTTATTTTCCATAATGTTATATACAATAAATATAAATTGAATACTTGAGCTAACCACTTTTAATACTATTTATCGATAAAAAGTTTACGTCCGTATAATAGACACAGTGATTGGAAGAGTTAATAGAATTTCATACCAAGCCGATAATGCACGTATACAACAACGTAATTGGTACGTTTCAGATTCGGACACCTTTGGTTAATTACATTTTTTATCCATCCATCAATAAACGGGCACGAATTAGCCGAAATACAAAATAAAAAGCGGGTTCCTTGAGGCGTTGCATGAAAATTTCCTAGTCATCCAAACAATTATGTATAACAGAGTTTCGATTCAAGAGAGACGTAACTGTGCTTCTTCCTTCAAAGAATTTTTCAATTAGCACCATCGATAACACGTACCAATAAAAAAATCCCCCTCCACATAATGCGAGCCCATGTATATTAAATTTTGATTCGGGTTCTGGGGGCCTTCGCGCATTAAATATACGCGGTAGGTAATGAGAGTTTAATGCGATCTTATTATCGTTTTATCGAGTACGAATTGGATATCGTTTCGAATTTCGCGCAGCCGGTTTGTTGCGAATCTGTGCCTTTAAATATCACGCAGAAAAAAATCTTGCGTGTGGTACAGGATGGACATGCAAAAATTTTAAAAGTCAGACTGCCGCTCAAAGTACAAATGACGCTTAAAAATTACCCATTGATTTTACTATATAATTTAAAGCTTTAAAGTTAAACTTTATTGTTCGGCAGTTCCAATGTAGCTGAAATAATTCAAAATCAATTCAAATTAATTTCAGAGAGAAACGCTACGGCATATATTATCTTTGAACTTGCAATTAGTTATCCTAGGCAACAAAATTATATATAAATTACTACGAAAATTTGTGCTACAATGGTTGTGCAAAAATTAACATATACACGGGCATTGATTGGTTACTGCAAAATGAGATGCCATATTAGTAAATTTGAAAAATTTCCTTGAAAAGAAATACGGCAACTAATGGAAAATGCGCAGGAAGCACAATGAAAGGGCTCCCTTTGGGCAGAGTTGGGCAACACCAATTTTATCGCGTGAATGGGATTGAAATTTCGCGAAAACAAAGCCGGGTGTTGCGTGTACGCACACGCACCGGGCGATCGTATCGTCCTCGCTCCCCGCAATAACGAGCAGCACAATGGATTCAAAGAGGAGCAGAATGGGATGCTGCGGATGCTGCGGTGGTGCCGTTGGTGCCGGTGCTGCTCCAGATTGCGTGCGTCCGTGTCTCTGCGCGCGCGCCACCCGCTACGCCCCCGATGTTCAGCATATGCAGGTACACTGACCGAACAACCGCTCTCCTCGCGATTTTCCTCCCCCGCACCCCCGGCCTGGCCCCGGAACCGCTGTACGTGCGTTTTTCCTCCGCGGGCCCGAGCCGAGATATCGACACTGTATACGCCAAAGTCGCGTGTACTTATTATCGCGGGCCTCGATCGTGGAGAGCCTTTCTTTTTCTTTTCGTGTAGCTTTTTTTGCGCCGGTGGGCGCACGGGTTCCCTGAACAATCCGTATCTAGAGATAGTCCTGGTGCCGGGGAACGTGTACCCCGGGACTTTTTTTCATTCGTCCGACACGTAATTACCATACATGCGTGCATCAATTAGCTTTGTAATTTATAAACGCTTTTTTACTCGTGGACGGCTCCCTTAATTCCATTGTCTCGGGTGATTCGATTTGAGAGCTCGGCGGGCTTTATTGCTCCGAGGAAACAATTAAGGGAGCTGCACCTCTGCAAATAAAAATTAATGATAAATAATATGGTGTGGAAAGTGGAATGGGGATTGATGCACTCGAAAACTACCTGGGCAACCGCAGCGCGAACGAACTATTGAGCGAGGATGGCGGGAAAAAAGCCTTTGCGAAAAAATAAAAACTGGTGCCTTAACAATTCCAATATCGATTACTCAGTGCGCTCGATGAGATAACTGTCGGATAAATGCTATCGAATTAATTATCTCTTAATGGCTCTCACCAGCAGCGGCTGCGGCGGCTGCGAAGGCGGTGGCTGTCGGCTTGAGGGCATCATCCCAAATAGAGAAGAGGGGTAGGGGAGGGGGGGAGGGGGGGGGGAGTAGAGGAAATTCGAAGCCACCAGGTAAGAGCCTCGGAGGTGCTAAAAATAAATTTGTACGTCTAATCGGTGCGTTAAATCGCGGGGAAGCGCATCGGCGGTGGCGGAATTGCACCCCGAAGCCTTACCCAGTGCGGAGCCCGTAATTCCGAGGCTCTCAGAGCTCTGAGCCTCCCTACCAACGAATTTATTAACATTGCTCAGAAATATGAGGCTATTTAGATGAACATATACCGCGGGAGCGAGCCAAGGACATGAAATGCGAGCTGTGGCTTCGGTTCCACGAGGACGACACATTCGTCTCGAGATATCGATGCACGCGGACGTGCTCGTAATATCGCGGGGCCTCGTTCCCGGATTTTTAAGGACTGACCCCACCTCGCTGGAAATATATTTGCATACATCATCCGATGGCTACATCATCTTTAATGAAGTACAATGGCTCAAAGTGAAGCACATGTCGAAATGCCGGAGAGGCTGGGAACCGAGCGACTTTGACATCAAATTTTTTCGATGATCTTCGTGTTTGACGTGAGTGAACGGCGACTATTAAGTTTTTTCGGTTCTGATTGCAAAACGATTATTCGGGTGATTCATAACTGAGGCAGTAGAACCTTTTTTACATTCGGCTTACATTTATCTCGCAAGAAACGAACTGAATTGTCGGAATTGGTCTTTTTTCGTCATTTAATTGAGATATTAATGCACAAAAGCGTATATTTCATTTAGAACTTTTATATTACAAAGTAAATTTTCCTTGGAAACATATAATGATCGGTAAAATGCATATTAAAAGAATTATTCCTATTAAAACGTTCTATTTAAATCATGCTTCCTACATGATCTCATAATAAATCAGTTTAGCAAAATAAGAAATTATCGTTTCCACATTTATATCTGCGAAAAATAGAACGTAATTTAGACGATACAATCAACAGACATTCATTTCAGTTCTTTTGCGATAACGAGGGTTGTTTAAAAATCTTTGCAATTATTCTCACTAAAAATGCAAAATGAATAACGAGATTGAATGTTATTTAAAAAGCGTTTCATAAAGGAAAACCGAAGGAATGACTCGTCTCGATTAAGCACTTTTCCCGACTTAAAATGACTTATCACGCAACATCGCGATAATTTGGACTGGTTAAAAAAAATTTCGCCAAAGTAATTCAGCGCACTACAGTTATATTGGAAAGGAGCGAGTGCCGGTGCACCTGTAAAGGAGGGACGATATCGCAAGGACGAGTGAATGCTCAAGTTGACGTGTGTGCGATGGGAGGAATGTCGAAAAGGAAGGCAATTAAACGCCATGGTTTGAAAGAGTTCGAGATTCCTGGGGGTGGGGAGGGGAGGGAAACGAACGACTCCCCAGACCAAACAGCACGTACGCGAGCTCTCGGAGGGCTACCGCAGCTCGTAAACCTAAGGCGAGTAGTAGTAGTCACTAAATCATTGCCCATTTTTTTGCCTTTGCCGCTGTTGCTGTTGTTGTTGTTGTTGTTGCTGTTGCTGTTGCTGTTGCTGGGCCGCGAGCGACCTCCACGACCGGCGCATTCCGTATATCACGCGCGAGCATGATCGGGCCCGAAAGATTTATTTATGACCTCGATCGGTCCTGAAAACCAAAAAGAGACAGGAACGAGAGGAGGAAAAAAGGCCTGACGCGTGGAGACTCGGGCTTTCCTCCAGTTAACTTAAGCATGCAGCTCATACTTATTGTCATTATTAGGCCAACGTGAAAAGCGCTGGCCAGTGCCCGATACTTTCGCCCGTTATTTGTTGCTCCTTCATTTACTACGTGGAGGAGGGGGCGGGGAGGGGTAGAGAGGGGAGAGACTGCGGGGGACGAGGATTTATGCGCCTCCGAGCCAGCTTTCACAGAATCCACACGCGCTCCTGACGAGTGCGCGAGGAGGCATTCTTTCTCATTTTCTCCTTCTTTTTACCCTGGGCTTTCTATCGTTTTGTCCTCGTGGTCGATAATAACCCGGCCCCCAGCTTCTCGGATGGATCCACATGATTTACCGAGGTGATGTAATATTTCAAGAACTCGTAGCACGTGCTCGTTGCACTTATGCGGACTCGGACTATCGATCCTCCGCGGAGATGTTTATTGAGTAATATACAATGCCCCGGACTACAGGGTACTCGAAAATTAAACAAAATCAATACGAGCCCTGAATATAATTATCCGGGGATGAGTAAATGCCAGCTGGATGTTTATGCCAGTGCTGAATTGTAGCTTCGATTGCAATGATAATTGCGCTTGTGGCCTGAAATGAAGATGGCAAAAGCTTTTACGGGTAATGGTAGCGCCGTGAAAAACAATTTAAACTCCCGGTAATAATTAGACGAAATCCATTTTTCCAGCCGAAATCCATTACAGCCTTATCGACGCGATACGAAATTATTTATAAAGTGAACACCTGCGGCGATGCGATACCCATCTCTGCCATTTAAACCCGCAAAATGAGCCTCCGACCCCCGAGGCATTTTATCCACCACTGATGGGAGAAAATGGGAAAAAAGAGGCACGCGCGACTTCTATTGCCTTTCTGAAAAAGTACCGACGCACGCGACATCCTCCATCTTTGGAAAAACCGGAGGATCTATCTCTGGAGCTTGTAGTGGTCCTCTGGGACCGATCCTCCACCCAATCGGCGGCCTCGCTAATTACTCGTCCGGTATAATTGAATTTAACGATTGTCGCGAGTCGTTTAACAATGCCGCGGCCGATCTCAAAAGAAAGGATTTTCCGGGAAAAGGCCGGAGTCGCGCGACTCGCGGAGCGAGAAACGACCACCGCGTCGCTTCCGCGTAGTTGGAGATACGTGCGCCAGAAAACAACAACAACAACAACAACAACAGCAGAGGCAGCAGCAGCATCGAGATTTTCCTTTTTTTGCTTTTTTAGTTGAGGGAGAGAGAGGCAAGGGTGGGGAGGGGGGAGACGAATTAATTTCGAGGCTTCTTCTTTGCGACCCCCCGTCGCAGTTTGTCGTTCGGCTCTTCTTTTTTGGAGCGGAGTGAGCCTCCGTGGATGATATCCCGTCTGCCGCCTCCAGAGAATGACTATAAATTGTGGAAATAACCTCGGAAGACATCCATTATGTATCTCCTAATTATCTACTGCTTCTAATATACGATAATTTCCGTTTGTTTACACGATTTTTTGTCAGCCCGCTGATAATCTACATGGGTATATAACTGAAAATCACGTTGTAAGTAGTTTTTGCCATCGAGCTTTCCAACAATTATTCCATACACATGTTTTCGCAAATACGAGCAATTTTGTAAAATAATGACTTTTTTCCCAATGCTATGTGAGTCGGGACGGTAACATTCTATACTTACTTTCGTCACTTCTTCAGAGAATCAAATTATGTAACGAACAAATTCCTAAGGTATTGTACAAAATGCAGATAAATAATTATTGGAAAAGAAGAACGTTGTAATACAAAGTTATTATTTTAAAGAGTAATATGCAAATCTTTCTCAATATCCAACTCGTCGTTACTTAAAGTACTTTGTTTCCTTCGCCTTGGGTGACACTTAACTCCTTCTCAGAAATTCAACACGAGGACGAGACTCTGCATTCCGTTTAACAGTAATTGATAAATTTATATACTTGGGCTACCTAGTTTATAGACTAAATTTACAAGTGATACAACCAATTAAATAAGTATTGATTTATCAAATATCTGGCTGCTTTTATTTAAGCTCATTAAAAGGGTAAATGCCTTATTTAAATATAAATATAAAATAATAAGAAAATGCTAATAAGAAGGAGATAATATCTTTAACATGAGCGAAAATTGAAATAAAATATAACGTAATATTAGCTTGCATTTGGTTTGTTTATGGAAGCGCACATTTTAAATAGCAGCTATTTACTACGTACATATTAGGATAATGTATACAATTATATTTCATTAATTTTAACTACGTAAATTGAAAACGTTTTTTAAGCGGTCATCCACGAGTGCAATATTTTATAAAATAATACGTAGACTGCGTTATGCGTAATAAACGGTGGAAAAAATACTCGCCGCGTATGTAATGCGCGTAGTAAAACCTAAGAATTGCTACGACATCATCACCAGACCGAGATAAAAACTCTCCGTAGTTTACTTATACTTTATGATAGAGCTCGCATATTAATTAATTTGAGGTTTTTATTAATTTATAAAAAGAATAAAAAGAATAAAAAGAATAAAAAGTGTCGCGGCGGTTGGGCTTATGTAAAATTACCCAATCTCTTCATTCGAGTCATCGGCCAAGAAAAATTATGTTTACACATAGGAAACAATTTCCTGTAATATATACAACTAGAAATTTCATTACTACAAACTTTCTATCATGTAGTAGTTGCAAGAAAATCCCGCGCACTTCCATTAACTCGTTTGTAAAATTCTTATACTTGGAGATACGTAGTTTTTGCGCTCGAGTGGCCAAACTTCTTTCCCGCGACGTATGTGCAACGGCTTTAATGCATAATTTAGCGAATAAATTAGCTTTAAAATATGATAAATACATCAAAATAGACAAGTGCGCTGCGTGTCTCACTAAGGAGAGTGCGGGCATGGGAGAGACATCGGTGAGGTCGGGTTGAGTCACTCTCTCGAGCTCTCGACTATCCGGTGCTCCCCGAAAGGAGTTTCGCATGCTGATGGACCGAAAAGTTGCGAAACCCAGAGACAGTTACGTGTCTGCCGATTTCGCAGTGAATTTTTGCAAATTCGCGTGTCCGAAAATCCTCGGAGGAAAGAAAGTACCCGGGCTCGCGGCTCTGCACACGTGCTCGCGACTGTAAATTACAGGGCTCGCCGAGGAAGGTACGCGATATTTCACGAGGCATCGTTTAAGAGGAGATGATTTGTAACCGAGCGACTGCGGTGCGGCGCCGATCACGCGGGCGCGTATCCGTGCATCTCCTCCTCGAGGCCTTTGTTCCCGTCGTCCTCCTCGTCCTCGTCCTCGTCCTCGTCGTCCTCGTCCTCCTCGTCGCCTACCTGGCGGAGGACACGCGCATCCGTGAGCCTCTCCCTCTTTTCCTTTTCGGCTGCGGTCGCACGTCCATCTCCGCGGCGCGAGCACATCCCAACGGTTCATTACGCTCGACTACACACTGCACCAGCACTACTTGCACTGCCATAATGGTGTCGCCTTTTTTCTTTAAATTTTGTTGGATTTCTTGTGCCGTGTGAGGCATGTCGATTTTAATGAGGAACGTTTTTACTGCTCGCCCAGCACGCGATGATGAGGTTTTATGCCCTGCGTATTTACTCATTTGATTGAGGATGCTTCTTTTTGCGGATCCTACATAAATTATTGTAACCTTGTATCATATAAATACACTTGATGAAAACTTAATAAAGATTTAATTTAAATATTAACGGAATTACATGAATTAACTCGAGGTCGAGCCAACTATTAATATTTATTTACAGCTCATTTTTTTCGCTCCTCAATGCCGTTCTGCGCCGCCTCTACATTTTGTCCGGGGCGTTAAATGCAATTTTAACGAAAAATTCAGAGTTAGAAATTAACGCCATTAATAAGAAACCGTGAGAATCGCTGAATTAAAACTGGATTACTGCGCCCGGCTGTTTTCCCTACAGATTTTCCTCGCTCCGTCCGAGTTTTCGTTTTTTCTAAGAAAGGAACCTTGTATCCTTGAGCACCATGAATTTTATACTTTAATACGACATTATTCAGAGAGAGAGAGAGAGACAGACAGACAGAGACAGAGAACTTCATAGTCTCCTGCAATACCTTTTATTTTTAAATTCAAATACAATATTTTCATCAGCTCTGCTTTGGGAGTATTAAACATGCATTTAATTATAACATAAAACTCATTTCCACCTAATTACAATATTTTGCGAGTATACTATATAGATTATGTATGTTCATCCATAGAAAAATTGTGTAGATAATGTTTTGGAATCTTATTTTGGATGTATAATTAACGTCGGAAAACAATTGCATCTACTATTTTATCTTATTAATGGCTCTTCTAATTTTAATTTTTTTAAAGTTTCCCAACAACTGGACTAAAATTAGAAATATATTGAACAATATTCGATAAGTACGGGAATTAATTACACTCTTACATCAATTAAATGTAGTAGCAAACATTATTTTATTGTGGAAATAAAAAAGAAAGTTAAGTACTGCTAAATAAACCCATAGCTAATGAACATCGATGAACTCTGTAATGTAATTCATGCCCTTTCCTTCTCTTTCTTTCACTCACTCACTCACTCACTCACTCACTCGCACACACGCTCCCGTAAACGTACACACATATATTATTTCTCTTTTTCTTTGATTATAAAGAATATAAAATGGCAGAATCATTGATCAGATATGTTATATGACTTTAACATGTGTGTGCGCTGTTTCGCACTTAGCTTATAATTACTGATAAAGGTGCAAGAGAATTGCTTCAAGAAAGTTTAAGAACAAAAAGAAACAGAGAAACAAATCAATACAAAAAAGAATAGATCAGCTAGTTACATCACAAAAAGTACGAATGAGTAATGAGAAATGGTGAACGGAAGAAACTACGATAGAAGGCGCCAAGTCGATAGGAAATTTCTTTTTGCCTTGCGTTTGTGTGATTTTTTTTTCTTTTTTTCTTTATTTCTTTTCTTAAATTATCCATTAAATCATAGCCTTGTTTTATCTTTGTGGAATTTCATAAATTAATTTTGTTTAAAGAGTTTGTGCTGTGCTTATTCTCCTATTTACATCTACGTTCTTGCTGTAATAAAGAACCTGCTGGGTTCGTATCCCCTGTGCATAACTTTTTTTGGTCTTTCGCTGTAACCAGAGAAATTTGTTGTATTCTATTATTATTATTGCTTAGCTTATCAATCATTTAAATTTTATACTCGGCCGATATGAATAATATTAGTTATTTAGAATAATAATCCACGCTAATTCAAAGGAAGAGCAAAGGAAATGAGACCAAAGAAAACATCTGTTAGAACCCACTCGGACACTCATTGTGAATAAACAATAATTTTCTTTTCATATTCCAGTTTGGCTCATTAATTTAAAGAACCACGAATAGAATAAGAATCGTGTGTAATACAGACATTTGTATATGCGAATACAAATGATAAAGATTTGGAGAGTCGGTTTCTTTATAAGTGAAAAGATAGTAACGGACATACAGATATACGTCGATTAACCATTAAATCTTAGCGGATGTCTTTGGGATGTTCAAGAATCAGCGACACGATTCACCTAATGAAAATGGCGGTCATGTTCAGGTTCGACAAGTGATGCATCCTCGTGGCTGTGTTGCGTGCGGAGGATCGAGAGTCATTAAACGAGATTTACAACAACGATTCCAGGACAAAAGTACTTATACGCAATCTTCAATCCCTACAAACTAGGTTTTCACCGACGAACCTGTACTGAAACAATAACTCAATCCAGGAATTAAAGACGAAAAACATTTGTAAATATATATTTTTAATGAGTATATTGTCGTTGGCTCTAATGACTTTTATTTATCGCTATTTCTTAACATCTGTTCGTCCGTGTATCTCTTGTATTGATATTGAGCTTTTAAATTTTGAATGCTCACTATTTTGCAGCATGTGGTATTGCGTTAAGCATTGGAAATGTATTTATAACTTTTGAGAGATAAAAATATCGGAATAGGTCCATCCTTTAAACCAACAATTACTATAAATAAATATGCATCGGTAGTTCTTGACATGCGAATACTTAAAAAAAGTGTGGACACTCGGTTATTAATCAACGCCAACGTAAAGAGGCTATAAATTAAATGGGAGCATTTGTCAGAATTGAAAGAAATGGCAGAAAGAATGAATGTAAATACAGAGGAAAGTTGTAAAATTTTGAGAAAACAAGGAGAGCGTCCTTGAGATTGTAAGAGGAGCGTCGAACAATCAACAATGATACGTAACATACATTTATGTGTACAGCCGAGCCCGTACACTTTTAGGATTAACATACATACAGCGGTAAATAAGAATAAGACAGGCCCAGCGTCCGAGAAAAAGAGCGGATAAGCAGGAGGAGGCTGGAGTTGGCGATAAGCACGGAGAAAATAAGACAAAGGGGAAGGAGATGCTGGTCCAGCATCAGCATCAGCTACGCCAGCAGCAGCAACGGCAGCAGCGCCTCGGAGACGAGAGGATAGATAGAGAGACAGGAAGATAGGTCCAGAGATATCGCCCCGAAGGGAAGAGAGAGAGAGAGAGAGAGAGCGCTAGAAAGAGAGAGAGAGAAAGAAGCAAGTTGCGTTCAAAGGGCAGCTCGTGCTATATTAGCAACAATATACGGCACACCCGTGTAATGATTTCTTCGGGTTTCTATGGGGCGCGAGATTTACAGTCCCCGACAGCGCTGTTCAGCAACGGCAGCAACTCCCCGGACAATGATACGACCTCTCTCTCTTTCACTCTCTCACTCTCTCTCTCTCTCTCTCTCTCTCTCTCTCGCTCCTAGCAAGCGTGTACCTCGGTGCGAGCCGAACTCGCGATAACGTCCCTATGTGTGTTCGCGCGAATTCGCATCCCCGAGGCGAATTCGCGCAGAATGTACACTGCCAACCCCCTTGATGTACTTGTGTTTGAGCATGCGAATTACGGCGAGAGTCTGCAGTTTATCCACACTTTTCATTCTGGCAGCCATTGTGCTTTGTACAATTTTTATCACTCGGAAATTGTTTATATTCGTGTATTTGTGAAGGGCTTCGAACAGTTTATTGATCAAACTTTTTTTTACGTAATCAGTTAATACATGAAAACACGAGGGCACTCATTGGAAACTTTACACTGCATCTTTAAAACTGAATATTTAAATACGATAAAATTAATATGTTATATTTTTAAAATAATTTTTCTCTGGTAAGAGCGGTTTTAAAAGTCACTATGACTTGCAGCTTGAATAAAATATGAAAAAATGATCAAACGCAATTATTTTAATATTAACGAAGCATGAACCTTAATAATAATGTTTATTAAACAGCTTCATACTCTTTCAAAGCACATTCCTCTTTTTATAATAATCGGTAAATTAATTTAAAAGAAAAACCTAAAAAAAAATATTTCACAATGTATGAATCATGGCTTTATTCAAAGGATTTTTTATATATTCTTACATTACGTTTTTTATAGTTTAATTTCAGTTCCAAGAATAATTATTAAGAAATAATATAACGTATAAATTTATATACATGTAATTTACTAAATAATTATTTCAAAATTTTAGACACTTTATATGACAAATTATCAATCATTTGCAAAAAAAAATTAAATTTACATTGGAAAAAAGGGTAATTAGATTAAAATTTCAATTTAAAGTTTATTAAATATAAATTAAAATTGTTTTCATTTTTATGCCTTCAATATAACCTTTAGTTATGAAATAAAATCTTTGTAAAATATTTTTTTAAATAATTAAATTAAAAAAATGAACGTTTTAAACAAAAAATCTAGCATTATTCGTTGATTATGAACCAAATTATATGTTAAAGTACATGTGTTTATGCATAACAGATATATTAAATTGCATTTCCAAACATTATGGAATATTCTCGAACCGGTGGTAAGTAATTTTAATAATAATAGTAATCAGTGTAAGCAATAAATATTTTTTATTAATTAATTAATAATCAATTTTCAGCTCGATGTACATTTTATTACCGAATAATATAAAAAGTATTGGCCATTTAATTCCGTGCATATTATTGAAAATATGTTTTAATAAAATAATTCTGTAAATGCATTTTTCTATTTTATGAAATACTTGCAATCGCTTATCTCACTGTATAATCATAAATGAAATATACTTACGTTCATTTATACAAATATACTCGTGAATTCATAAACTTATTTATAGTCATAAAATGTATCAGCCGCGGGTGCTTGTCCGCTATTAATTATGTTAAGAAATCTGAGCGATTACCAATAATTGATTCCAGTTATAATATAAATATACAAGTGTAATTTAGGAAATAAACGTTATAATTACTATTGGATGCAGTCATAAAAATAAAATCCCGATACATAAATATTAATTCTGCAGAGAAATATTCCAATCTAGTACATACAAAGCTTTTTCAACATTTCTAATACAATTAACCTAATAAAAAGCGTACCATCGCAATAACATTATACGACTCAACATCCATAACAGTTAAATAATTTTTATAAGTTTGACTCTTGTCTGTAGATCACAATACATAGAGGTCAGATCTCACAACCATCATCAACAATTATCGAACAAAAAGTACAAATATCCAAAAGTAATATACCCATTGTTGGACCGTAATAGCATAATAATCGAACTTCTTCAGTACTCTCCTCATTGTTAGGTGTACAATAAAATATAAAATGGGCCAAAATAGAAAAAAAAAAAAAAAAAAATGACCGTTGAGCCTCTCCCCTCGTCCTTAAATTACATTACGCGCTTACGCACACCTGCAAATCACAAAAACACGAATGTACTCGGTCTATTATACAAAATGCTACGCGTACACCTACTCATCCTTGCTCATTTGTCCATTTTTTGCTTTTTTGTTTTGTTTTGATTTCGAGTACATACCTGGGTGTCTCTTTTGTGGAGTGTATCTGCAATAAGTCCAACAGAGAAGTCTATATATACGGGAGGTGCATCGTCATGCCCAAGATGATTGGTTATAAGATCATTGGCGTTAATTAACGGGCAAACAATTGTCCGAGTACAACGGGGAACGAGGAGCCAAACATTTGTCCGAATGTCCGTGTGTGGGTGGACGGATTTATGTGTGTCTGTATGCATGTTCTGTAGAAAGTTCACTAGCTCAACTCGAGACAACTCGTGTCTTCCCCTCCTTTCTCCATCTCTCTTTCTTTAACGCTCATGAGGCGCTATTGACCCACTACTTTTAATATTATTATTTATTAGGGTAATCGATTTGATTCGCTGCACCTTGGTCACTCATTTTAGATAAATTTTTTTTCTCTCTCTCTCTCTCTCTTCCTCCCCTCCCCCTACCCAATAATTCCTCGTTTCTGTTTTCTCGATCATCCTGCTTTCCATCTTTCCGTACAAACCATATCGCAGCCATAAAATTGTTGAATTTCTATTTTAGATGCATTTTCATTTGATTCGAATAGCCGACACGATTGGTGCTCTCGTTTGCATTATTTATGTGCAAAATCATACAGATCAATTATTACGAGAGTGAATAATATAACAACCAGTACAGGTACAAAATAGGCAAAACTGATTACACATACATGTATTGAAGGGGATAGGCACTCTGGTCTTTAAAGTCACCCAATGTCTATGAGCAATGCATTTGGCAAATAAATAATGCTCTTTTGAAGTTTGGATAGCTTATTGAAACTTAATTTTTTGCCAATACAATTACAGTCAAGTGATTCTTATCCCACTGTACTTTATTAAACTGCATTAGTTGTACTTGTAGTTTCGACACTCCTACAAGAGAAATTTTCCTAATCTTCAATTGAACAATGTTTTACATCAATAGTAACAACTCGTAACCATTATTCTATACTCGATAAGGTCCAGAAAAATATTTAGCAATAAAAGAAACAACTGGTTCAATATATTTATTAAGAATACGATGTGACGAAATAAAATGTCACAAAATTGTAAATATTAATTTTTTAAAAGCGTATTGAGCCTTAAATAATTCATGATTTATATTCCGACCGTAAGTTTAAAAAATCGCAGTTGCTCCAATATTTTCCTCGATATATAACTTGGCAATTTACCGCATTATTCCAATAGGCTAGTGTTTAATTAACGATCCAGGTGCAAATGACGATCATCACGTAAGTAATATATTTTTAAATAAAGGCGTTTTTATCGAGGAGGAATAAACCGCGGGTATATTGTACGGAAGGAAGGGACTATTACCCGAATGAATAGCCAGACGGCGGCACTGGATTAAAGTACAAGTAAAATGCGCGTACATGCCCTCGAAAGTTTGTGCGCGTGCGCGCGCGCGAGCGTGTGTGTAAATTGCAAAAAAAGCACGTAGCCGATGATCTAGCTACTAGAAATCGCGAGAGCGATCAAGGCGTTACCAAAGTAAAGCAAAAAAGGGCCGATCTTTGCCTGCGTGCGAGATATAAGGCCGATGCTCGCTGGCTATACGCTCGCGCTATTAAAATCCACGTCGATAGAGATGGCTTTTTGCTCGAGGAAGGTTATTACCGACGCCGACAGATACTTCCGGCCGCGAATACCTGAGAAAACCGAGCTATTTTTATTATCATTTCATCCCGCGCTTTATTTTCCCTTATTTTATTAATATTGGCTCCTTCTTTTTGCGCCGGGGAGGAATTGTGGAAAATCAATTTGGCGTTTTTGCGGTGGTTAATCGAATTTAATTGATATTTTTTAACGTTTATTTTATACAATCATTAGAGATATGGAATTTGCGGGAAGCGTTCGAGGCGCATATTTAAAACGCGCATTTTGTACAAACGTTTACACGGTGATGCAATATTCTCATTACGAAATATCGGAAAAATAAAAAGGGGGGGGGAGAGGAGAGAAAAATTAAATGATGTTATAGAAATATTTGCTACTTCACGATTTCATTATAGAAAATTAATTGATACAACTGGAACGATACTGTGTATTACAACACATATATAATGTTAATAGTATAAGGAATAAGTTAAGCTTTCCGTACAGACAATATATCATAATAATCGATACTAAAACGAGTCGGGAACGAGTGCTATAAGATAAATGGATAAATCGGGATCAGTAATAAAAGATAAATAATAATTCTCGAGAAACTTAGAACTCAGTCCCAAGCTTCCATAATATACAAAAAGTCAATTATTAAACCAATGGATGTGATAAAAAGAGTTTAGGCATTTTTAAATGGCTCGCGGTAAACAACCAACACGTACCCAACGCTAATTAAAAATTGTTCGACTGCCCTATTTGATGGAAAGATTCAGTTATTGAATGTTATAAATATTTCTTGTTAATGCAATAAATGCATTTCTCGGTATTGACGATAAAAGTTCGCACGGGATTTTGTACAATGTTTAAGCTGGTGATATATCAAATGATAAATTAAGAGAATGTTGTTAATTCAAATAGTTTATCCGTAACAGATTGGAAATGTAAGGTGACATAAAAATTTATAATTAATCTTAAATTTATAGATGCTACAACCAAGATGTCTAACTGTATATGATAAAATGTATATATATATATATATTATAAAAAAAATTAAATGGCAAAATAAATCCTAAAGTTACTCAAATTAATCGAAGTGAGTTAATTTGAATTTAAAAATTATTATGCAGAAGTTATTAATTTTATTATTATTTTGTACACAATTTATACATCAAATATTTTATATAAAAAGTCAATTTGTTACAAATTTTTTGATTTCTCATTTTAATTAAAAATTATGCAAATCTATTAATAATTTTAATATAATCTTTTTCAAGAAGTATGAGACATTATATATACCATTTAAGTGCGCAATTTATTTTATCATTTCTGGTTTATAATTTATATATTTCTTTATATTTCATAAGTAATTTCATCTAATAGTAATAATAATAATAACTATAATAATAATAATAATAATAATAATGTAAAGTGAAATAACAATCAAATGTTAGATTGTCTAATTAAAGCTTCAAAATTTATCTAACGTAGCGATTTACTAAAATTAAAAAATATACGATGGTGATTGCAGTGCAAGATAATTTATCCAACAATCGAAACACACATTAAACCCATATTTTGTAATAAATATATTATTTTTCAAATATTACTGTATTTTATTATTGAAAACATGGAAATATAAAAACAATATTGAAATATAAATGAGATAATTTATTTAATGATAGATGATTGTGTAAAACTGATAATAATTTAAATTATAATATATAACTGGAATTGGAGGGGGGAAAAAACCAAAAAAAAACAAGTATTTAATTCAGTCAAGTTGATTTGAGTGAACAGTTGAATAAAAGTTTTTCCATGATTTCCTCAAAGCGAAATTGTAAAAAAGAAAAAAATTTGTTCACCTATTGAAAATCACGTCGATGATAATGATTTCTTGCCTCTCAAAAGTTATTACTGGCGTCGGCGGATGTTCCCGACTGTAAATGTCTTGAGATGCGCGTGCTCGATTGTCGAGAAAACAGAGAGAGAGAGAGAGAGAGAGAGAGAGAAGCGAATAAGAAAAGAATCGACATTGCGGTATTACTGCAAATCATCGCGGCTGTTGCTACTTATTGATATCGAAAGAACATGCGATAAAATGTGCTGAAGCTTTTCCGGTAAGCTGCCTGTCTATGTGTATGTGCATGTACATATTTTATAATTAAAAAAAGAAAGAATGGAAGTCCAATTACCCATGAGTACCGTGATAGATGCGAAGAATGGGACTCAAATTAACTTTCGATATTTTTTACTGTTTAATCCGCCAAACAAAAATCGACCGACGATTTTTTAAGTTGGTGAATAACCGACAAAAGGTTTAAAAGTTTGTCGGCTTCTTATGCGTCAACGCAATTGCCTGTAATTATAAATGTTAACAATAATAAATTAATTCAATTACTCTACATAGACTCTTTTAAATATGTAAATAAAAATATGTATTTGTACAATTAAATTATATTGTGAATTAAATGATTAGCCTAACAATTAATAATTTTAAAAATAAGGAACATGCTTTACATTGTAACCACATTGAATAATAAAATAATAATACTATAATATAAAAAGAATTAATAATGTAAAAAATTGCACAAAAAAGAAACTGGATCCTTTTCAGGTTAATCCAAGCGTCTTGATTGCACACTTTTTTTGAAGGTAATGTTGGTGCATAATTAAGCGAGGGGACGTCAGGATATAGGTATGGAGAAGAAATAGAAGAAGAAGAAGAAAGAGAAGAAAAAGAAGAAAGATAAGAAGAAACTCGTTGTAGCAGGGTTGGGGTTTCTATGCGGCATGTGCCTTGTCTTTGAATAATGCAATGCCCTCAGAAATCCCAAAAATGCCCAACGCGTCTCGACGCTCGTCAAAACAAAGAATAGTAGAACAACAAATCGCCAAAAGGAACTCACCGATTCGAATTCTAAGCGTCGCGGAAGGCTCGTCAAACCTCGAAATGGCGTTGTATTTATTCTTTCACTGTCAACTTCTCTCACAAAAGTATTCTCCGCCGTTAATCTATGCATTTTTCACTCTTCTTCCATCTATTTTATCCAAATGCACATATTCAATTTAAACGCCGCTTTTCCTTATTTCAATATCCTTTGGGGATCTTACTTTTTTATATTGCAATTTATTTTCATATTTAACCTTTATAATTAAAAAAAAAGTATCGAATCAATAAAAAAAATACCGTTAAGAACGTATGTTTGAATTTTGCGAAACGTTACCGCCACATTCAAATCAAGTGTTCGATTCTGTCAACAAACACGGACTAAACATCACTTGAAGTACTTTTCGGTGAAGCGGGAGTTAAATCACGTGGTATTTACATTATCAATATTTGTCTATTTAATGTCATCCTCAATATTTTCGCATATAAATAATAAATTAAAGTTTAAATTATTTTTCAAGTGGTAAATATAAATGAAGAAATTTTCGTGAAATTTATTGAAGACAAATTTGAATTCATGATACTATTGAATGTACATTTTTTAAATTAGATTTAGATTTGTTACAAAACTTTTAAAAGCATGAAAAGGATTTTTTTGTACAAATATATGAAAAACTATTTTTTAAAAAAAAAAGCACATTTAATATTTACACAATGAATTTTTTGTTATTTTTAGAATATAAATATTTTTTTTGTTTGTAAATTCTTCTGAGCCAAATTGAGTAACATTCAACATATAGCCTTTCAAACATTTTTCATGTAAGATATTATAATTAATTTTTGTACTATATCACTCTTAATTATTAGCTCTATATTCAAATCACAAAGTGAAATTAATGGAAATGTTATAAATTATAATTAATCAATGATATGCGTAACGCATTTTATATGTACTTTGTGTATTATATTGTACTATAGAAACTTCCATTAATGAAAAACATAAAAATGTATAAAAATAAGTAGAAATTGCATTTATCATACATAGTTAATAAGTATTATTAAGAATCTAAAAACATTTGAATTAAGATATAGAATTTAAATCAATTTGTCATTACGAAAATACTGGCAATATAATTTTCAATCAAAAAGTTTCTATCGATTATATTAACCTAATACAAGATAATTTCTATGTATAATTTAGTTATAAAACATAATATTCAGTTGATTACTCAAGTGGTAAATAATGGGCACTTTTTCCCCAACAAAATCAAGTATCAATGAATGATTTGAATTTTGCTCCGTTAATCAACACTTAGAAAAAGGTAGGTCGAATTAATTGGAAATTCAGTTTTTACAGAAATGCCCCGCGGAAGAATAAACAAACATAATTAAAGCGAATAAAACCAACACCGTACAAGAATGTTCAGAAAATTATATTTGTTTTAAAGACACTTATGCGGATGAGTAAAAAGGAGGAAATAGATCATAAAGGTGATCTTTTCTGCTCGGTGATAGCTATCGCCAATAAACACGTTGGAGCAGAAATAAATACACGTTTCATTCTTGTCAGCCATAGAGAAAGAGATTTCTCGCGTGCATTTGGCTTAGGGTGCGTACGTGCGTCTCTGTGTGTGCGCGAGAGAGGGAGAGGGAGAGGGGGAGCGAGAGAGCGAGAGAGCGAGAGAGAGAGAGAGAGAGAGAGAGAGAGAGAGAAGTGGAAGAATCACCGGAAGAGGCGACTTTATCGCTCGTATGTTATTAATATAGCAAAGCGAGAAGACGAGAACTTCATATAACTGTCAACCGTTATTTATGCCGAGGCAAGACTGGTGTTTGGTACTTGGCGTTTGGTGTTTGGCGATCTCCTTCTAACAGAATGTTAAGCCATTATACGCACAGACACTTGCAATCGTCAGAAGACCGATTGACATAGGATCCAGTCGGTCGGCCGTATTTTGCCGAGTTCGAATGGCCAGACAATTTTTCACCGATACTCCTTACTCCCTTCCTCCCTTACTCCCTTACTCCCTTACTCCCTTACTCCCTTACTCACAACGCCAATAACACCAGTCTAAGTGGTTACGTGTTTTACAAAGTTACCTTTCTCACTCGAGCTCAAATAAATATTCATCCATTACTCTGCTAATTTATATTTAAGGGCTCTTCTTCTTTTTCTTCATCACGGCAATATCAAGCATTCGTATTTGGTATTGAAGAAAAGCTTAAAATACGAAAAAACGGGAGGACACTTAAATTTAAACAATTATATGATATAAAAATATATTTGTCGACCGTTGCTATTCAAAAATTAATGCTCATATCGAAGACTATATTGGTTGTACAATTTTACATTTTCTACCATTCCCTCTTCAACTAAAAATTTCATATTGCAAAAAAATAAGCATATATATTTATTAAATTACGCTATGATTCATTTTATTAATGGTTCAGAAATTAATAAACAATCAAAGACTTTTTAGAATTGAATATAATTTTATATTAGAAACTCATTGTTTAAATACGATTAATACACTCTATTATTTTTTATCAAACTTTAAATTTATTTATTATCAAGACTATTAATTGTAAGAAAATAAATAGAAAATAATACAAAAATAATCCAATCATGTTGATTTTATTGTACAGAATGCATTTTTTAACACACTTATAGCCAAGCATTTATTTTATATTCAGCCCAAATATTTTTATCAATCAATTCTTTTATCATATTATATTTCCTTTACGTATAATAAATCAAAAATTTTGTAACAACGTTATTTTTAAAATCTTAAAATTAGTTTATTTCTATAATTTTAACGGAAAACTGTAAATATTTGTTTATCTTTAAATTAATCTCTAAATATTTTTTGATAATAATTATAAAATAATAACTTAAAGTTAAATTGGAATATTTTGGAAATATATGTATTCATAATTTGTTAATTAAATTCTTCGACTAAAATTGTCGTTTATTATTAACTGTACATTAAATTTCTCTCACACTTTAAGCAATAATTTTTATAATAATATGATAAATATTTAATATATATATATATATATATAGATATAGATATATTTTTTCGATATCCATATAATATATAAAAATTAAATGATACTAACAAATATTTGATGTGATATTTTCTCTAAGGATATAAAATTACTCTAATCCATGGATTCAGTTTCCCTGTCATGCTGTCTTTCAATAGAAAATCGTTTAAAAAAAAAAGAAATAACAAGGCAATCGAGATAATTAGATGGTCATCAGTTAGGTCGGATTATATGCAAGGCTTATTTACGATGTAAATATCCTCAAGATTAAACTATAAAATTTTCTATGATAAATTTAACTGTTAGGATATAATGTCATTCTTTAAATTAAGGAAATAATTATAACCAAGTAAATAAATTTATTTTATATTAAAATTAGAAAAAATTTCTATTTGAAGTAAAGTTATTACAGTTCAACAATAAATAAAAGTATTATAGCTGCAGTTAAAATATATAGTTTTATTAGCTTTTTGAAAATTATTAATTGTATGCATTAAAAAAAACAAAGAATAAATCATATTTTTACTTTACGTAATATACATTCATTAACATTTGTTAATTAATAAATAATCTTTCTTCATTTTTACATATTAGAAACTACAGTATATACCAGGACTTAATGGATTCTTAAATAACAGTACAAACAAAAAGAACAAACTGGGAATAAAAAATTACAGAAAGATGCTTCCGGCAAAAAAAATACGAAATTGTTTAATTTATACTGTAGATATTAAATCAAATGCATAAACTTGTGTAATTTCGAAAAAAAGAGCTCCTATGATTATTATAATTATATATACTTATAATATTTGCATTCATATTGGCTACAAATACATAGGATGTAAGCCGTAGGATGTATGAATAACACATACATACATCATTGGTAGAAAATTTAGTGGGAGTGGAAGATTCAAAATAGGTTTTTCTGATTATTTTGTACCTGAAACAATTTCTGGTTATATACTTATTCTTCACTCAATGAAATGATATAACACTTAGAATCCAGGTACATCTCTTAGAAATATCAAAATCCGGTTCAAGAACTCTTCAGCCTTGACCCTATTGATCATCAAATATATAAAAATTAGCTATTTTTATAAAACTTTTATAAAAAAATATAATACCAAAACTTGTACATAGAGAAATTTTATAACATCGAAAATTGAATAGAATAAAGAATAATGATATGAAAATGTTAATACAAAATCATTGATCAGAAAATATCAAAAATTCGAATTGTAATCTGTTACCAGATTGTAAAAAATTGTACACGAAAATGTTTAAAAAAATTTTTACCTATTACCAGAATATAATTTTTGGTATTTTTTTACAAGCACGATTTTTCTAATTGCCAGTTAAACTTTTTGGCCTAAATACACAATGAAGAGTGACGGAATCCAAATATTTGAAAATTTTAAATTCATAAAATTTCATATTTGATCAAATATATTTTACATAATATCCAAAGACTACTTTCGCTGTTTTTTGTATTTTATTTCAAATATTATTGAAATATTGATTGTATTCATATTTTATATTATATTTGAATTTTACCTTAACAATATTTTTTTTAATTAATTCCTTTACCTATTAAGTATTAACTGAAAGTAAATTCAAAATTTAAAGCGTTTATTATTTCAAATTATTTTTAATTTGTTTACTTAAAATATAAAAATCATCTTTAAAAATAATATTATTACAAGATTAAATTCAAAAAAATTTATGAATTGAAATATTAGTTCAATGAATAACACTTTATTATAGTAATGTAGAATATTTTATTAGAATCTATGTTGATTCGAATAATTAAATCAAAAAAAAAATTTGCTTTTTACATAGTAGAAATTCCTCGATAAAATGAAGAATTAATTCCTATATCACCATTGTGAATTTATATTTTTGAAATTAAAAAAAATGCATAATCCAGAATTAATTAGTTTAGATAAATTTTTTTTTAATTATTTTAACAATGCATGTGTTTATAATTATACCCCGTGCGGGGACTGTAAAAATCACCGACGAAGTTAAAACATTCAAAACGATTTTCCTTGTAATATTATGATAAATTATAGTTAAATTATAGGTGCTCCCATTTTACAATTTATTTACCTAATACAAAAAAATCTCTTTCTAGACATTGAAAAAAAGCCTTACAATCTAAACGTTATTTAATTTATATTTATTTTTCATTAAAAATTGCAAAATATATAATTTTTAACTCCTTACGGTTTTTTTGTAGTTGTCATTTCCATTTTTTCTTTCCTTACCATATTTATTTACTCATTCATTTTTCATTAAAATCATTTGTGAATTCACGCGAGTGCTCTTGTCCAAAATGCCAACTCGCATCAGCACTTTTTCAAATACCTGAACAATAATGAGATTTACTAATACCAACCCTTACTATCTACATCTGCCATAATATTGAAAAGTTACTTAATTGTGAACATAAAAATTGAAGGAAAAAAACGTGACTATAAAATAATAGCTACTTTAGCTCTAGACGCGAGTTAGAAACGCTTAAAAGAGACAGACAGAGAGAGAGAGAGAGAGAGATAAAATAAAAAAAATAATAGAAAGAATAACAGAGTCAATCGTAATAGCCTGATTGATCTTGTGAAATCGACACACGTGCAATCATTTTTCTATTAAATTTTTAAAAAGTTAATTTATTCTGCAACAATATGAATATATGTATTAAAGTATTATCTTATATATGTATTATCTTAATTAAATATACTTGTTAATTGAAAATTTAGTATTTTATTGCAACACTTCGTTATTATTTTGATTACATGGAAGGATTATCAAAAACAAATATAAGCATAATAATAATAGTCTTTTAATTTCAAAATAATTGACTTATTTAAATATTAAATACAAGCTAAAAAGAAACATGTACAAGTTTAAAGGATATTATAATTGAATTCGAATGTCATTTACAAGTAAAATGTATTATTGTGAATAGTTAGAAGAAAACAATTTTTTATTGGAAACATTTCTTATCAATAGTGTGAAGTTAAATTCATACCTTATCATACTGAACCAATGTAGTATGATAATTATTTCAGTGCAAAATACAAACTTGAAGTGAAGAACGAATTTCGTTAAGCAAAGATAAGACTAAAATAACGATATTTTATACTTAACGAGTCACAAAAATAATTTAAAATTGACAATGCAATATTATATTTTATAAATATTTACGTTTACAATAACAGTAGTTTGAGAATAAAAAATTTTTTTTTACTTTTAGAGAAACTAATTATGTAAATAAATTTTATAAAATGTATTTTATTTGAATGAAAGTTGAATAATATATACATATGCATATAGGCATATATTTCATTTAATGTACTAATATTCAAAGTTAATTAAGCAAAAGTAAAATTTAAAAGACTTTTAATAAATATTGCATAATTAATAATAAAATTGAATTTTCTTCAGTGCTCGAATACATTTTGTATAAAGCATAAGTATAGTTTATGTATCTGGGATATTCGAATAAAAATGTGGCTAGCAAGAATTAGATTAAAATTTTATCATGCAAAGGAATTCGAATAAAGCCATTTTTACATTAAATGTGTTTTATAAATAGAAAATGTAATAGTAAAATATTTCAACCTTAGTAACGTCAGACGGTAGTAAATTAGGAATCTGAAATTGCACCTACAAATGAACATAATAATAATAAATGCGTAATGCGAAATAAAAAGAAGCTGAAAACTCAATAAATGAAAGCGGCCAGCATTATCGTTCGAGTGGTAACTACATCTAAAATCGGATAGAGCGAATGGAGGCAAATGGAAATGCCTTTTCCCGAGTACTATAAGGACGTGAAGGCTGCTTCCGTACCGAGAGCTGCAGGTGTCTGTAATTGTCAAACATTATTCGTTAGTATTGCAACAGCCTCCGACAGCGGCGAACGGAGGGTCCAGCGGAAAAATCGGCCCACGCATGATCGAGTTAATAAGATTCGCGCCGATACCGAGGCTCGGCACTCGGTTCGCCCGTACCACCGTACCACCGTACCACCGTACCACCGTTCCTCCGTTCCTCCGGTCCCGGGGTCTCTATGAATATGCAAGCTTCGGAGCAGATTTCGCATTAATATGAGCGATCGGTACACGATTTCCCAAGCTCACGCACCATCGCCGATCCATTTGATTTCCTTTCCCCGAATGTGCCGCTGAGCAACCGCCACCTGAGCTGGAACAGAGATAAAATTTAAATTAAACAGCCTTTTATTCCCAATCGGTTTGTATGTACATCGCACTTTTGTCCCTGTTTGAGGCTCATTTCATTATCGCTGCTGCAGCATCCGGTAACTCCGCTCTTCTCTCGCCCCCCCCTCCAATGCTAATTTCAAGTTCTATCAATGACGCGAATTGGCCATTTCTCCAAATCTTAAGGCGACCATTGAAAACTGATAAAATAATAAAGTAACGGTCGTTTACTTTTATTTAGATAAAGAACGTTTTTTGCATACTTTATTCGCGAGAGTCCAGTTTTCATAAAATTTACCAAGAAATTTATACTAAATACTATCGCACTCATAGCGAACGAGCCGTATTATAACATTTTATCGCCTTTTACTGACTTCCAGTGTAAATTCAACATTCCTCTATGGTAATCATAACCCACTTTTTAATAAAAATTACCGGCACTTATTTCAGAGAAAAAGATGTAAAGAGCTAACGTAACGTTATGGAGCCGGCGGAGCAATAAATTTAGCAGGACTATTTGCGCTCTTGATTTATGATTTCATATAGTCATTTTGCTAAATTACAAAAATATAGAATCCATTAATTTTTTAATCATCTCTCAAGTAAAATTCTCCCAATATAGATAACACGTGGATTTATCTCAAAGTGCTATCTGCAAAACTTATCAATACAAAACTTCGTCAGACCGTCCACAAGAACGCAGAATTCAAAAATCGCGAATCCAAGATGCGAATGCAGCGCACATGTAATCTTCTTTAACCAAAATGCACGCGCCGCTTCTCTCTCTCTCTCTCTCTCTCTCCCTCTCTTTCACTCTTTTACTTTAAACACGTATGTTTACGCATGTGTGAGTGTGGCAAGAGCATTACTCTCGCGTTGTCCTGTGCCAATTCGTTATGTGCGCGTGCGCGACCTCGCTTCTTCAAATTAAAAAGGAAAAAAAATTTCCGCGAAAAGGAATCTGCTAATTTAAAGGGCACGCGAGTCTCGCAGCGAGAAAACATGAAATTGCCCGCTACTTCCATTCCTACTGCATTTCCTCGGGATCTACGTGCCGGTAATCGCGGGTAAAAATATCGAGAGGCTGCAGAGATTTACCGGTTTCTCCTGCTGCGGGATTAATTTAAGGGCGGTTCACGGCGACACATAGAAGCGGAGTTGAGAGTTTTATGGGTTTTCTATGGGGAGGCTAACATAGTGCTGTATTGGTTACGCGCGGCTTTGAATTTTGAATTTATGATTTTCGGCGAATGGGTTTTTACAGTAGTTGAGACGCATTCGCGTTATCCAGTTTTCTATTCGTCTTGGTCCAGCGCGTTAAGAGTCTGAGGAATGTGGATCCTCATTTTTATCAACGTCCTTTCTCTCAATTATAATTTGTCTAAGGTAAAAGTTTTATCTGATGAATGTTTGAAGAACTACAAATTATGGCAAATTAGTTATTATACTCCGAAAAGATACTCGAAGCAGAAGTTATTATTCGAAATGTACAGCTCAAATGATTAATCACGCTATTATATCTATCAGAAACTTAAATATCTGTACTTATACCTATACAGAGATTACCATTATTATAAAAAGACAGATTCAAATAATTTATTTAGTTTCTCTAATGATACGAAATTAGGATGTTTAAATTATCGACTTGTTCAAAATTAATTCATTTAAATTTAAATTGTTAATCATAATAAATTTACAGTATTTGGATTTTTCATGTCAAATATCCTTTTACATACTTCTACACAGTTTACATAAACATTAGATGTATACAGCTTTTCAAAGAATCATAAATAGTTTTGTTTAAAAAAAAGTTTATTTTAACGAAGGAACAACCTAGCAATTTGTATGGTACAAATCGTAATTCTAATATCGATCTTTTTTCATATCTATGCTCGATATGTATTATAAATCTATCTTCTTTCAATATGAGAGAGCTTTAATGAAGAAAAAAAGAATCAGCTTATATAAATTGCAATGAATTTAGCTCTAAGCAATCACAAGGTTTAATTGAGAATGTTGACTTTTAGTACTTGTTATAATATTTTCACTTTCCACAGTACACAACACTATAATTTAGTTAATCATATCGTACAAATGATCCATGATTTGTAGAAAATCATTTAATTATTATGTGTCATACAATTGTCATATTTTAATTCTAAAATACACTACACAAGTAAATACAGTGTAAAAGTATCAAAAAAATATTCGAATCATTATTATAGTTCGTATTACAGGCACCAAATTTAATTTTCAGTTGTTTATATTGTATTTATTTTTGTAAATAGTTTGTATAATTATAATTCAATAAAACTCGATTATTATTATTTTCACAATATTTAAAACGTAAATTTTAATTAAAAATTTGTATTTTCCTATATTTATAAGAATATCATTAAATTATTTTATGACGCTGTTGCATTGTATTAAAAATTATTAAAAATTTCATAATGAAATGTAGTCTATGTATAATCTGATTTGGAGCACCACTGCACTCTACTAATTAAAGCAGTTGTATGTTATTTTGACAATTTTCGAATAAATAAGAAATTTTTTCTCAATTTCTTAACCAAATTATATAGAACGAATGATGTTTATTAAAAAATTATAATTCTAAATGAACTGTTTAGTATTAGTGAAGTGATTAACCCGATTAATCTGTATATTAATAAAATTGAATTAGAAATTAAACCAAGAATACCATTTAATTTTTTTGCAATAAACTAAACCATGTATAAATTTTAATTTAATTTATCGCTCGTATTAATCACTAGATTTTCTAGTAAACATTATATATTATCCCAAGTGTTTATTTAGATCAATGAAAATGATAGAAAACGAGAATCACAAATTATCGGTATTGAGAACAATAGCATTAGGCGGGAGACAATCGATTTTCCACGTCGATCCGACCAGCACCGCTTGATCTAATTAACAGCGATATAAACAGTTGCGTGAAATATGAAATCTCGTGTGATATTTTCGTTTTCCAGCTCTGGCTTCACTTGGCGCACACACACACGCAAAAGTGATAAGCGCCGGGTTTCGTCATCGGCGACGCACACAGTGACCCCGCCAACTAATTACTCCTTTTCATTTCTCTCTTCGGTGGACCGAACAAGGAAGCAGCGGTTCCAGGAGCGACCGGAGCAGGAGCAGGAGCAGGAGCAGGACGAGGAGGAGGAGGAGGAGTATCGAGAGAAACGGAGCGGAAAAAGCCGGGAAGCGAGCGAGGCGGAGGGGAAAACGGGAAAGGGGCACCTCGTGTAGCGGCCCCGGGGCAGCGTCAGGAACAGCAGCAACGGCAGCAACCTCAGATGAGAGCGAGAGAGTATCTCCTCTCCTGGCGTTCGTTATTCAGACAACAAGACAACGGAGCAAAGTGCATTCTTAAATTATCTTACGATCGGCTCGGCGCGCGCGCGCGCGCGCGGCCAGAAAAGTCGGCGAGTAAGCGCGCGCAGGTCATTAGTCACGAGCGCCCGGAGATCGAACGAGCCACACCGAGAGAGTGAGAGAGAGAGAGAGAGAGAGAGAGAGGTGGGGGGGGGCTGCCCGGAGAAAGAAAGGAGATGAATAAATGTATGTGTGTTTGGGTTGTGTGTGTGCGTGTGTTGGTGGGGGAGCGGGACCGAGCCAATCGACCATTCGCATGACCACTGACAGCAATGATAGCAATGCTACACGATGATTGCGATTGATCGAGTGGCTAGACGCGTCCCACGTCCTCCGCGCCCCGGTCCTATCCTTCCTCCCCCTCACTTTATTTCATTTTTTTCTTCGTCCTCTCGCCGAGAGGAGAAATGCGCAGAGAAATGGCCGAGAAAAAAATCCCACTCCGGGAATGACGCTACGGTTACTCGGGCTATCCAATTTAATGTTGCGGGAAAGTTTCAAATGTGCCTTTATGAAAACGAATCGTCCTGTCGGAACGAGATTCTATTTTAACGCGACTCCGGATAATGTCAAACGCTATTCCGTTAACACTTTTATGCTTTTCTCCAATGGAATTAACTCGTTCGAATTATGCCTCATTAGTTTTTTTTATTACCCCCGGTGACATCGAATGACTCGAGTACACGAACCATTTCCTACAATGAAAGGAAACACCAAAAAGGAAAAAAGGTTTTTATTGAAAACAGTGTGTTTTCGTGGACCAAAAATGATTCTACGACATCAAAGGGGAATCTATTTGATTAATATGGATTCTGATGATTTGTAATACTTAAAATACTATTCGTGCAATATGAATTTTACAGAATTCAATTTCTAAAATATTTTTAATAAATCGTAAAATTTATTAACAAAATGTTAATTGTTACACTTTCCTTATTGTTCTCTGTTAGGAGTTGTGAATTTTAAAAACTACTTAACAATTTTTCTTTTTACATAAATGTAAGCGGAAAATATTCAACATATTCAAGAACACAATTATTGAAATTGTTTAAATCTATAATTTTTTTTCATTTATCAACTACTAAAATATATTTATTACTGCTTATTAATTCTAGTACTTTTACTTTTGAAATTATTATTATCTTATTATTAATTTTGTCATTTATAAAACTATTCGAGTTTAATAATTTTGTTTCGCAAATGGATAAAAAGATATTTTTCAGAATATCAATGTATTTTCTAATATAAACAGGCAATAAAATAGATAATCAATAGATTCGTTTAATTTAAATATAAAATAGTATACAGTAGATTAAAAAATTTCTAAACCAAAACTTGTTTCTGTACTAGTTTGAAAATTTTCAATTTTAAATTACAAATTTCAATAATACTACATAATATATTGTATCATCAAAGTTAAAATTTATACAAGTGTAAATTTAATAAATTTTTTATTGCTCTTTATTGTTAATATGAATTTTTCAATTGGAATAAAATTAAAAAATGAATAAATTATAGTTTTTAAATAGCAAACATTTTAATTTAAAAATTTCTTTTTTAAATAGCAACATGAATTTAATAGTTTATATTACACTTTTACAATACAATAAATAATAGACTTATAAAAATTTGAAATGAGTAATGTAAATCATACATAACATTTATAATCTAATAATTTTTTTTATACAAGTGTATATAAATAAATAATTTCTTCACCTTTCCTTCAGAAGAGCTATCATCAAATATTTTTTTTTTTGGTCGTAAAATATTATAAGATGGTAATACTGAGTTCTTATAGATATTATTACTGTTTTACTAACTCAATGAAGCATAACTAAATAATAACTAAAAAGAAAGAAAAAAATCTTTTATGACAGAACGATGAAGTATTTTTAATTTATTAAATATTAAATTAGGTGAATTATTAAACTCTTGAATTCAGATAAAAAAGTGAGTAATAATGATTAGAACTATTAGAAGAAATACTTTATTATTGATGAACTTATATGGAATTTTTTTATTTTAAATTGCCAAATCAATGTATGAATAATCATGAATCTCATCCTCTAAATATCCTGGGAATCCGGTGTGGATATATTATAAATGTTTAGTATCAATCAAAGCATTTTTAATAATATTTCATAAGCAAGTAAAATATCTTTATGAACCATCTGCATATTGCCTCAGAGGATACTTATTTGAATAAATAGTAAATTAATGTTTTACGATTAAAATTTGAGCAATCGAGGATGATGAAATGTATAAATACAATCTTGTACAAATGTTTAATATTTAAGATGTGTTTATTTGTTAATAAACTCGCGTTATTAAAATTCAGAATGCCGTCTCTGACCAAAGGGCTTAAAAAATTTAAATTTTGCCATGTATAAATAAAAGTTCCAGGAATAGCAATAATACACTCTGTTGAAAAAGCATAAATCACCGGGGTTTTTATGCGTTTGAAAAAGAAAGAAATGGCAAATTTATAGGTATTGGCATTGTCGACTTTCCTCGGCGCAATCCCAAGTGCTTTGGCATGACCGAAGCTCCAATATCCTCTCGATCGAATTCGCCGTTCGCATGCTTTCTCAATGGGCAGCGTCGCCGATGACATGTTAAACAGGATGGGGGATGATGTCACCGGGAATGGAAATGGGAATGGGAATGGGAATTGGAATGGGAATGGGAACGGGTAAAAAGGGTATGGAGCACCTGGAACGCCATAACAATAATTCTCGACAAACAAGACATAATTCGCCGGCGGCCAACTTTGTAGGGACGCAGAAGCGCCATCGACGCTTTTCGAGCCAATAAAAGCGCATTAATTGGCCCTTTTAACTGGCTCGGACTCGTTACCGCGAGCGAGTCATCCGCACCGTCTTAATACCGGCGAGCCATGCCAATCTCGGTTGTACAAGCAATTCGGTTAACGAGTCTCCAATATCCGTCCCACTCCTACACTCGAGCATATTGTTCATACAATTTCATTATCTAAACAGCCGCAATGCAAAGTCGAGCGACAGTTGACATTTGGACTTTTAAATTTAATTCTCTCCTACATTATGTATAATGCTTTCCTATTTTTCTTTTCTTTTCTTTTTCTTTTTTTGTTTTTTTTTTGTTTTCGATGTTGCTCAGATAAATAGCTATAAATCTTTTGGTTAAAATTTTAATAATCGTAGTAGAGAAATCAAACAGACCAGCTCTTATATTCTATAAGCATTATCTGAATTGCTCTCGTCATAAAACAATCGCAGAGTGCATACTACTGATTAAAACCATATTTTATGCCAATAAAAGAAGAAACGGAATAAAATCACCACGAGCAAAGAGGTATGTAAAGCGTTTTGCACCGATATTATCAGTTGATGAGCCTTTTGTTTGAACTATTGTTATACCGTATTCACGATTTCTATCTAATCTTTCTCCCCCCCCTCTCTCTCTCTCTCTCTATCTTACTCTCTAAGTCTTTCGACTGTTCCCCTGCCCCTACGTCATCTCTTTCTTCCCTTCCAACCAATTGCTCCTCTATTTCTTGTGCATAAATCTGCACTGATTTAAGGATGCACGAATGTACATCCTGTCAATTTTTTCGAATCGAATTTTGGATCTGCTCTTGTGCAGTCTGTACTGTCCTCTTCGTAAGGTTGCAGATCTCTGAATGTCTCGAATAATGGACCAAAAAAGATAAAGAAAAGGAAGAGGAAAAGAGGAATGAGACATATGGGATCAAGTGCACACGGACAGCATGACGCTGGCATTAACGAAGCACCCACGTGCCAGACAATTACAAACAACGGTTTCAACTTGTAATTTTCTTTTGGTACCATCTGGATGGCTGGCTACCAACTTTTCTGTCTGTCTCTCTGGAATTCTCCGACTGGATTCTTTATGTTTCCCTAAAACAACTTCAAACGATCTAATATACTCACATTTTCAGTATTCGACGATTTTATTAAAAATTTAAATAAATATCCCGAGTACCTTACAACTTCCAATCCTTATTTACATACGCTCTCTTTGTGCACATTATTTCAATATCTTTATTACCCAAATCTTTTTTATATGATCAATAAAAATTAAAATTATAAAACATTACATTTTAATTGCAGCTATTTATGTATAATGAGTAATATATAATAAAAAAAAAATTGAGCACATAATTTTGCAATCTATTTTTTACTTGTTAATTGAACTAATATTCCCATACCTTTTTTATTTTTGAACAAATTTCAAAATGATCCAAGAAAATATATTAAACTCTCACATTTACAAATTTTTTGTTATTGTTCAATGTGTTTAATTAAAAAAAGTTCTTGATTATTAAAAAATTAATCAGAAAATGAAACATTCGGTTGTGTAAATAGCATTTACATGGTTTACTTTGAAAAAACTTGCAACATGTTCACCGCGAAATATTACAATAGAGATATATTTGAATTTACTCGAGAATACAAATTACTTTCTACAAAATAATCTGATAATAAAATAAATAATAATTGACTTGAAATAACAAGTTTTTTTTTTTTTTATTCAATTCTTTTAAATAAATAGAGAGAAATCTGAGAATCTCGGCAAGCAAGTGAAAATAAAGTTGAATTACCCAACGACTATAAACTCGTACAAATTCTCATTGCATATATTGGGTTAGAACATTGGTGAATGAACATCACTTTCTGAATGGACAGGCAAAGACTGTATGTAAATATCAATTCTTAAAGTGTAAACTCCGCAGTTGGCCATCAATAGAGTATTAACATTTAGTACCCTGTAAAAATAATGTTGACCTTATTCAAAAATGTATTTGTATAGAAAATACATAGAAAATATGTCAAATATTTATTGCCTCATACGTTATTATGTGAAAAATGCTAAGCATCGAAGTTAACTTTAAAAAAACTATGTACTTATTCGAAACCTATATGAAAACTACATGGACTTTAATAGAAATGTTTCTAAATTTATAATCTTATCCGGACATTTATTATTTCTTTTTAAATAGTATTTTCATAGTTTATTTCTTTCAATTGTACACGTAAACTTTAAGCTACATGATGGTTAATTTTTCGATGCTGCATTAAAAACAATAAAATGTAATCTTGTACAATAATTCATCGGAATGGTAGTTACCTTTTGAGAAACCGACAGGATAAAAAACGATCGTTTGCGCAAACCAACCGCAGTAATTAACAATTACCTACAATTCCGTAATAATAGCTGGAGCACGAGAGCCCAACTACGTAAAGAGCTTTTCAATAAAGATGCAGACGACTATCGACAATCCGGACGATAGGAACAACGTCGTTAAGCATAAAAGCAGAAAAGCCTTTATTCGTATTCCATGCAAAACGAGTGGATTGAACACAATTGGAGCGGCAGCCCACGGTCCCGGTAATTCCAGAGGCTCATGTCGACGGAAATCTCGGGGAAAAGTTGTTACACGTGGTCCCGAGGGCATAACTAGGAAAATCCGCTTCAGGAAGACGCGAGCCCTGATAACTGTTTTCCCCTCCAATAACCATCAATATTGAAAATTTCATTTTATACAAACTCCAAGAGAAATGTTGTTTAGATTTATTGTGCAAGATAAAAAAACAAGTGAAAAATTTTATTATCAAATTGATGCGCAACGCGTTTATACGCTTCAGAATCGTAAAATTCGTAGTATTTGTAACATTTTTTTGACTGGCTCATTCTGATAGTTCATTCTTTTCTAGACAATATTCGTATATAATATATTTTTTGCTCTTATACTTATCTGAAAATACAATGAATAATCATATTTATGATCTATTATTTTATTCTTTATTATTATTCTTTATTATTCACGAAATACTGATTGCATTTAATTGATTTTTAATATTAAATCGTTTTTGTACACTATTTCGTGAAATTATTTCAAAACACACATTTCACTTTCTTTAACAAAAATGAATATAAACATTGAAAAAATATTCTTTTTAGAAAATTATTTATAAAATTATTTCGTTCGAAATTTTACAAAAAATATACAAAATATGAAAAATAATATACAGGTTTTATTACAAATTTTTATAAAAGCTTCAATTAAATTTAATTACTATAAAAAAAATTTAAATATCAACTAAAACCCTGTAAATAAAATAATTATATAGAATTAAACAGAATACTCAAAATTCAATTAAAATATAAATAAAGATGATAATTTAAAAATATAAATTGATTTAAATTAAAAAATTTACTTTAAAAGACTCATAAAGGATATTGTTAAATTTAAAAAGCATGTAAAAACACATTTTTGATCAAGCACTAATTAATTAATTATAGAAAATTGTTAGAGATATTAAAGCAAAAATAACTACTCTTTAAACAAAATTATGATTTTTTTATTCTTATTTAGTGGGATAAAAATTGCGGTATATACTTTTCTTAATCTATATGTATTTTTAATAATCTCGTAGAATATCTCAAAAAAAAAATAATATAAAATACGGACAAAAAATTAATAATGATTTAACAATAGTATAGAATAAAAAATTATCTGATTGGAAGGAATAATAGTTATAGACAATCAGCAATTAATTTTAACTTACAAAGTTTATTATTAGCGAAGCCAACTTTTTACCGAATCAAAATAAAATGTAATGAATAATAAAATAATGTCATAAAACTGCGCTATATATTTTTATTTACACAAGAATATTAAAATTTATATTACATATGGACCATTTAAATATTTTTTATAAACTATAAATTAACTTAAATAAGTTGCCAAACTCTGAAATGAAGTAATAATTTTATAAATTATATGCATTACAACCAATTTCATTAATCGTGCAGAAATATGCGAGTATGGACATTTATTTGCTAATTATATATATAAAGTTAAACATTTATTTAATTTTAAAATTATTAAAAAAAAATATTGATTTGAATTTTTATTTAAGTACATGTTATGTAATATTTTACATAAAAGTTAAAAGTTGATATTTATCTAATTTTTGTAACGAATATTTTTCAGTAATTGTCCGATGACAAATATGCAATAATCCAAGAAAGTATATTTAATAGGCGAAATTCAGCAGCGATTATCTCAAATACTACAAGAGACTAATATGGAGATCGATAATACAACTTTAAATTTTTCAACTACCGGAAACTAAAGAACTTTTTTTTTTATTGGCTAATTTTGTTCTTAAATAGGCCATATAATATGAAAAATATTGGTATAAATTTTCATGATTCCCATTGCTATTATTCGATCCTTTCACGTTCTTCTTAAGTAAGAAGTCAGTAAAAAATCTACCAACTTTCACTATTACAATCGTTTTTAGGTTCATTGACAATTCTTTTCATTCAGCTCTACCAATATTTCAATGAATAGCCGTGACAGATATTTAACTATTCATATACAGTTGAAAAAATTCAATTAAAAATTGATTTTTACGAAAATAATGAATGTGTAATTCTTGTGAGATACTAATACATCTCGGAAAAATAAAATCAATACATATGATATGATATTCTTCTGAGTTTGTTTATCTAACAGGAAAAAGAAATCTATCGATGATTTATGATAATTCTATCACCTGTTGTAATAGCCGTTACTGCATGCTTAACTGAGTGAATGTATATAACCTTATTAACTAAAATAAATGAATTTAATGAGAACCATGAGTAAAACATTAGCTCAATTGGCAAATGTGCTCATTCTTGCCAAAAAAATAATGAGCGAATGGGCTTCTCGACTTGCTATTTTTAAAATCATACTACTCCACGTAAAAAATACATTTTTGGCGTTAGAAACTGTAAGTAATAAACTGGTGGGTAAATATAAATGGCTTAATAATTCATACTAATCACTAATATTTTTCAATCGTTTTGTATCAATTTTTACTAAACAAAGTTATTTTACTGATATTTATTGAGAATTGTGACGTTTGAGCTAATATATGTTATCTGTTCTAGATTTTTAAGTGTATGGATCCATTTCAGTTAGCCTACTCTGCTCGTAGCAGTTTATACGTATCGTTTTCTATTTATCTTTGAATCGCCCAAAAACTTGGAAAAATTAAGCACCTCTCTAATCTTACCTCCAGATTCGATACTCTTTAACGTGTACCGTATTTGTTGTAATAATTAGTGAGCATGATACCTCCAATGAATATCCAAGCAAACTGATACCCGAATTTGATCACCACGTTTCACTCCTTCCAGAGACTACTATTTGTTCTTAATTTGTTCTTAAATTTTCTTTCGTATAGCTTTTTCATATAAAATCCTTGAAAAATAAAAATAAAATTGTCTGCTTTCTATTTTTCTTTAATACAATGTAGTAGTAGCCCGGGGCCAATTTTTTGAATAGTGAGACGTTGAATAAACATTGATCGTACATCATGTCGACTAATTTACACACAAGTCTCTACTCAGTACTGTAGTATACTTTGAAGAGGATTTGAAGTATTTATTCTATCAACTCCATTTGATTTCAATTAATTTAAAATAAGCATGTTCTTCGGCAAATTACTTTTTATTCATTTTTCACTTATGTATGTAAATTTCTTAAAATAATTAATAAACATTGTACTTATTCGTTCTCATTAATTTCAAACGTATTAATTGAAAAATGTAAATTTTATGCGTAACTGAATCACTTTTCTAATAAGCATATCCGTGTGTACATGCATAATTTGATTGAAAAATCGTAAAGTTTATTTTCCAATACAGAAATATTAGAAATCAATTTTTCTACCATCTCTACATTGAAATCGAAGTAATAAATAAGATACTTTAAATTTTAATTTGAAGTGAATATGCATATTTTAAGATAAATATTGTAAGTCATATTTCATAGACGGTATATAAATTCATTTCATATAAGTATCAATTTAATCTAATGAAGTGAATTAAACACGAGTTGCAGTATTTTTACTTTATACAGATTTAAATTTAACTCTAGAAAATATAAAAAATTAAAAAAGGCTGTAAATCTAACGGAATAGATTTATTTTCCTTTGTATAATTTATGTGATTCAAACGAATAAGGAACACATTCGCGTAGGTCTTTATGTTTCAGAAGTAAATGAATATTACAGTACACATTTGAAATATTTAACTTTAATTCAAATTTTTTTTAAATTAAATGTAATTTTAGTAATTTAGTAAAGGGGTTCTATGAAAATTTTATTAGTTTAAAAATATTTATTAAGATAAAATTATTGAAGTGTGTTTTAAATTGCAAATTTACGGTAATGTATAAATAAATTCATACATATAAATATTGAATGTATAAATAATTGGCATTTTACATTTAAAATAATTATTCATAAATTAATAAATTAGTTTTTTCATTTTCATTGAAGATTAAATTGAATAAATATAAAATGCATATACATGTAAAAATGGCAGGAAAAAAATTCACTATAAGCAAAAATTAATAAAAAAAATCTTCAAAACGAGAATACAATTCGTTGAATCTAGTACAAATGAAATGAAAGAAATAAAAAAGAATAAAGGCCGTGTATTAAAAGCTTAGGTATAGAAAAAAGAAAGATAAGGTCCGAATTGCAATTTGAGAGGAGAAGAAAGTCGAAAAGAATAGAGTACATAAATCTGTCTTGTGAATTTTTGATTAAGTCCGACGAGGCTACACTTCTTTAACGCGACAGTATATGCGCCATTCAGTGCTGGACCGCTCTCTAAGTTTAAAAGAGGAAATCTCTCTTCCTTTCTTATCCTCTCTCTCTCTCTCTCTCTCTCTCTCTCTCTCTCTCTCTCTCTCTCTCTCTCTCTCTCTTTCTCTTTCTCTCTTGCAACCGGTTTTATGCTTGCAACAGGGCGCTTCGTATTTTGTGATATGCCTAGAAATAAACTGTATGTTTTCAAAGTGTCAAATGGAACATTGCAGGAATTTGTTGTAACTTTTAGCTTAATACAAAATAAAAATTAAATTTTATACAATATAACGAATTGTAAATAAATAAATTTACGTGAAAGACAGATTCAGTTATTGCAATATTTCACAATCATCAAGAATTGCATGAACTTGTTACAGATTTTCAAAAATTATACAGTATACATAAAAAAAAATAAATAATAATCATTTCACTGATATCTGTATACCTACATTTAAATGTAGCATGACTTTTGAATATGTAAAAGACTAAGATAATTTTTTGTATAAAATAAAAGTGTTAGGTTTTAAGTACATTGATACTAAATTATCGCAAGAAAAAATTTTTACATTAAATTCTTAAGCACTTTAGTTTTATCCATTTCTTTAGATGTTTTTTTTTTTAACTTTATATCACAATATATAATGAAGTTATTTTATCAATATTATAATTATGATAAATAATATTATTTTTATTATTCTATTTCTAAGTAATATCTTTATGATACAATAGGTGGTAGTCTCTTTTGTTTCTTTAAAAATAATAATTCGTTAAAGCATTAAAAAAATTTTATGGTAAAGATCATGTGTATTGAGATGAGAAATATTGTGACATTTAAGGGATTTAACTTATGACGCAGTAAATTTGCCTACGTTACAAATTAAAATTTATTTACTATTATACACGTGTACAAGTTCTATTTATGTAAGGTAACATATATAGTTTCAAAAATAATACTAAGATTAAATAAATTGATGTAAAAAGAAAAACTTTTTCAATGAGTAATATGTATAAAACATTATAAATGTTCTAAATAATATTGCATATGATTGATAAAAATTATATGAACATATTGAAAAAAAATTCTATAAACTTTTTTTAGTTGTAAACATCTTTATCGGAGTATATATTTATAAAAATTATACATTTGGATTATTCTTTCACAACTTCATCAAAAGTACATAAATCCATAAGAATTTTTAAAACTTGCATTTGTCAATGTGAAATAATTTTTTCTAAATAATATAAACTTTCATTTTCTTTACTATCTTCATTACAATTATGAAAGAAATAAAAAAATCTTGAACTCAGTAATTAATAATTATTTTAAAAAAGGAGCTCAAAAGTTTCCGAATTTATATTTCTTTTAATTTTTTAATTCATAAATTAAAAATATAGATTATTTGACTAGATTTTCACAAATATTTATTGTTTGTTTTTATATATATATAATCTATTTAATTATATATTTATTAATTAAAACGAAAATTATTATAAACATTAAATTATATTTTTTAATGATACTCATACGAGTATTTTATAATAAATCCTACCGAAATAATAAATTAATTCAGTAAATAAGCGATACAACTCATATTTTTTATTTGTAAATTATTTGTTTTAATTTATATGAATACGATGTAATCATTTTAATAGAATTTATTAAATATTGTCATATACTAAATATGTTTGATGCAATAATTATAATATTTATCGAAAAATAATTATCTATATTTAAAATATAATAATAATAATATTTAAAAGGATAATGTAAATATAAATGTTTAATAAACATCTGTCATAATTTTACATTATCCGTATTAATCTTTTTTAAATAGTGTAGTTTTAATATACATGTGCTTAAATACTTTTTTGTCGTAAATATTTATTTATATTCAGTACGATATAGTTTTTAGTCTTGCATTATTTGTATTACAAAAAGATTTTTGAATAAATCACTAATCACACTGATAGCCATGAAAATTATTTAATGGACAAGCAAAACTATTACGTATTTCTATTAATAAATTACCTCCGAACCAAAAAAATTCACTATACACAAGTTTTTTTCAACTGAAATATTTAATTAAACGATATTAGATTAAGGTAAAAATATTCTCATAAATTCCACATAAAGGTTTATTCAACATAATAAATAATGACATTTTACTTTTAGTTATCTTTGTTTAGGTAAAACCAATTTATTTAACCAGTAATAATTAATTTAATTCCCAGATAAGTAATTTATGTTTTATTTCTCATTGATTCATTATATATGTTCGAATTCTTAAATATCTCTAGATTTGAAATACCTCGGTTTATAAATATATGTAATTTATAATATATTCTTACATTTTTTTAAAAATATTTTAAATACCATTTAATAAAAATGTAACAAAAATTTCAGCGATAAACATGTTAATTTAATCTCATACCATATACCTTTCAATTTATTTCAATTTTATTACTATTAAATATATAAATATAATAACCATTTGCTTTAAAATATATACTTAAAAAAATAAATTGATAAACGTATAAATCTCTTTATAATGTCATATATAAACAAAACATATGAACCACAAAAGTTTGTAGAATTCCTATCCTATTTCCAAATAATTTCATTTTTATGCTAAAGACACATTATTACATCAATTATAATTATTTAAATGTATCTATACATTAAAAAAAAATTCTATTATTTATTGAATTTTATAGTATGACTATAATTTTTCTTTTTTTTTAATAAAGTTTTTTTTCTTGTATTTTACGATAATTCATGAAATGCCAATCTCGTTGTCATTACATATAAATAATTATTTTATATATTAAAATATTTACTTTTCTATTAAAATTTTAAGGGTAAAAATAAAAATTTAATCAATTAAATATTATATCCAATTATTAAGAGTATTATTAAAAATCTAAAATCTCTTTTATTTCTTAAAAAGAAACATATCAGTATATCTAATAAGTACTTGAAGATAATTACTATAATTACTTTAAAATTTGTTTATCACTTAATACTTACTCTCCATGTATTTTAAGATTAATATATTTTCTGAAATGCAAATTATTTTTTAGTCAAAATTTAAAGTAAAATCTTATACATTGAATTTAATTCATTAAATTTTAATTTAAAAAAAAACTGAATATGAGTATACATAATAGGTTTTTAATAATTTAATATATTAAATTATTATTAAAGGTTGGTACAATTTATGAAATAATTAAATATATTTAAGTATTTAATAATTTATTAAATACTTGATAAAATAAAAGTAAAAATAAAATAAAATTTATTTCAAAACATTTTTAGAGTTTTAAAGATTTTATAAAAAAATTAATTATTTTTTCAATGGCATGTCAAACATAGCTGATGGTATTTTTCAAAATATATCTTTTTTATATAAATTTTGATATAACATTATTTATAAAAAAAAAATATAGATAATATTTTTTTATTTTTTACAGAAACAGATCAATAGTTTGATAAATTAATTACAAAATCATAAGAGCCACTTTGAAATAATTAAAGTATATTTTAAATCTAAATTTTATTTTATTTAAAAAAAAATAATAATAATTTAAAATGAACGTTTTTTATTTAAACAGCATTTAAATAATTAAGGGTGAATGAATTAATTTCATTTTCTGAATCTTTATGGATTAGTAAATCCTTTTATAATGGCGCCATCTACCTGACTACATAGGAAAATAGAAGACTACATTTACCATCTGTGAATCATTTTTTAAGCATTATTTTTTTAATACTTGTAAAAAAAAATAATTAATTTCAGTCGCAAAATTACATTTTATTCCAAAAATATAACTCAATTATTTTCAACGAATCTATTTGAATATATTTATTAAAACACGTTATCAAAAAATACGTATCTACTAAATAAATTGTATAATAATAAAAAATATTTAGGTAAATCTATATAAATATTTATTTTCATTTGTAATCTTAAATACAAATTTCTTTCATAAGTATTTAAATTATTTCTAAAATATTGGTCTAATCTAATATAATAAATATCTAATATATTCGTCTGGTAGTATTTAATACTGCAAATTATTTATTAAAACTTTGCGGCCACATCATTTCTGTTAAGTTGCATAATTCGATAGTAGTTAATCATTCGGAATAATTTCAATTTACAAAAAACACAGTTATAAGAAATTATAGAAAAAAGATGAATCCAGTGCCAATAGTATAAAAATAAAAATGGAGTACATTTTTTTAGTTACTTCAGACTGAGCATTACTTAATTGTTTAAAAACATTTTTCATATAAATAACAGTATGTAATGAATAATCGCATATTATTCCTTTTATTTAAATTAAAATAATATAGGAAAGGTATGATTCTTTGATAAATATTTAATAAATTTTTTAGAGAATAACGTATATATGTATTGTTTCCATAATATATATAATTTTTTTTTATAATAGAATTTATTTCCCTAAACATAACAATATATATTTTTTAAATATATTAATTCAAATATAATCATTATATTAAAATTGAATATGAAGAATATTGTATTAAATTATACTTAAATTTAATCAAATTCTATCGGAATACTATCAACTATGATTCCAAAAGCTATTAAAAAAATGTATGTACAAAGAGCTTACTAGAAAATCGAATTGAAAAGTATTAATAATTAACTTTTATTATGAAGAAAAAGAGAATTCGAGAAATGTTTTTAACTATAAATTTTTATGTATTCATATATATTTAATAATTAATGGAACTTTATAATATATTATAAGTTGAACTGTTGAAATATTATTTTACATAACAACTAAATGGTTTGTAATTTTATACGATTGTATAATTTTTTTAATGAATTATTTTGGATTATATTAAAATGTTGAGTTGTATTATATTTTATTATGATTAATAATAATAATTTGAAAATTTCAATTACTATAAAAAATATCTATATTCCAACTGAAATAATGATAATATAATAACATCACACATACTGAATACGAGAAAGTGAAAAAGGGAAAAGGGAAAAGAAGAAACCAACCAATTTAAGATAACATCTAATTGCCTGTATCAAAAAATATAATTATTTGACATTGCTAAGATAAAATTTGATTATAGTGTCTTTGAAATGAAAACACTGATATCACCAACGCTACGAACGGTCATGATACAAAGATAAGCACATTTAAAGAATGATAAACATATAGAAACCTGATATGACTGTGACTGTGTTGTACTCATATCAGAAACAACTAAATCTGCTAGCTTATACATTAAAAAAAGCGAGAATTGCAATTATAACAAAAGTTGTAAAAAGATATTTGCATTTAAAGCACAATTAAGAGGAACAAAATGTTAAGCATGAGTGTAATATTAACCACACGTTCTTGTAAAAAATATAAAGTAATCATTATACAAGTATGTAATAACAAAAGTATATGTGATATGAAAAACAGCACTCAATTCTCCAAAATATATATGAACTTTATATAAAATTATTTCAAGTTCATTGAATAATCATTACTCTTCAGCAAATTTTTAATTACGAAGATCAAGGATAATTCTCAATTTTTAGTAAAATTCCTATGTAAACGAAAATCATTGTTAATGTTTGAAGAATATAAATTTTACAAAACTTTAAAAAATGTTATTTTAATTACAAGAATATAAAATATTTAAAAAAAATTGAGTAATAAATTATTTTAATTATTATAAATATATTCATCAATTTTAAAATGTTTATATAAACTTACAGTACCATTACAGTAATGGTTTTAACTTTCTATAATACGTTTGCAATAAATTTTATAGTCATTTAAATAAAAAAACTCATTAATGCTTTGAATACACAAACATTATTATAAATTTACAAATTATATGCAAGGCATGAAATATAAAATATTTTTAAAAATTATAAAACTTTCTGCATCCGATATTTTTCAATGAATTTTAAGTTTACTTATTTATAACTTTTTAAAAAACTTGCAGGAATTAGTTTTTTGACGATAATTAAAACTTTATCAATAGTATTTATCCATAACACAATATATTTAATAATATATACATAACACAATATTATTATAAGAATAATTATAAAAAAAGTCCTATTGAAACTAGATATTAGTATATTACAATAATTTTTTTATGCTATTAAAGAGATTATCACTGATATCGTAACTTTTTAGGATAGTATTGCATTTAAAACGATTGAGCTTAATGTATCGTTATCATTGTTTAATAGTAATGATAATATCGTGATAAAACATGAAATCGTAAGATATCGAAACTAAATTGCAAATTCAACAAAATCGTTTCGAATGTATATGTAGGCATACAGTTACATTACAAATTAGCATAGAGTTTCACTTAGGAGGAAGTAACAGATTAATGAACCACTCATTACGAATTTTTATACAAACAGTACTGTCGGTATGATAATAATCATTATATTTAACTGCAATGATGAGATCGATTAACTTAATTTTCACTACATCAATTTAAACTTTAATTTTTAACTGTACAATATTCTATATAAGAATTGTATTTTTATTTTATTTACTGAAATTATATTCAAAATGAAGTAGCACTTTAAAAAATTTTATATTAAATTTCTTTTTGATTAATAGAAACTTTTACGTCATAATTATAAACAAATTTTTTGAAATGTAATGTCATTTCATGAACAAATATATCTAATAATATAATGTAAATAATATAAATTTAAAATATTTACATAAACGAACATGGCATACATTATAATTAATATATTATCATGAAATGGTAAAAATGAAAGTGAGTACATGGTGACTTTAATTAAAAATTATATATACAACACATATATAACTAAAAATTATATACACAAAAAAACAGAAAACTTAAATATCAGATTTTAAATTTTTATTTGATGGAATAAATTACAGTTTTCATCTCATGTATATATTTATTTATAGGCTGTACATAATTTCACGTAGCCACTATACATCTAAATGTTTTATTATTTACATTATTACTTAATTTGGTTATGCGTAATTTAAAGGTATTTCTATTAATACTTTATGATTTCTTTTTGATTATTGCCATAGCCGTACAAACACCAGTATTAAATAATTAAATAAAAGCATGAACAAATATTCAAAATGCAAAATAGTTGGTCTTATTTAATAATTAAAAACTATGTAATTATTAAACATTTTTTAAATAAAGTTAATATTTGCTAATTATTAATATTCTTTCTTATTATATATTAATGAGATATAAATATTGATAGAGTAAATGTTGAAATATGATATATAGCTTAAGATACAATATATCATGTTAAATGCTGATTTAGATTTAAGAAGAGTTTTTCTTATATTGCAAAGAAGAAATTTTTCATAAATTTATAATTAAATATTTTAAATATTTTCATAATATATTTTTACTTTATATACTTGTATTACAAGAAATATAAATACACTATATAAATACACTATAATAAATCCTGTATCCTATATTTTTAAAATCTTTCAAAAAACTAAAATTATATAATAAAGTCAACTGGTAATAACTTCGTAAATTTTCGCATAATTAATTTACATAGATTTATACTTATTTTATTGTTATTCTTAAAAAATTTACCTAAATTAGCATTTCCAAACAATCGATTTTTGTTCATTTCGATAGTTTATTATTTTCAAAGTATTTTTCCAAAATATTATAGAAAATTTTTATAAAATATTTGTATATAAATATAATTAGCGTAATAAACCAAATCAGTTATTCAACGCTCCACAACAGAGATTTCATGTTGACTTTCTACACTCAATATATTGTTCTGGTATAATTTTAAATTCGCTAAAATTATGTTTTATTGAAATAAACCGGAAATTGGTACAATTTGTATTGAAATATAAATTGGAGAAGGATTATAGACTGAGTAGGTTAGACGTTACATTTCTAGCTCTATCCATTGGAACAAATGAAAGGTAATTAACCATGTAATTGAAAAGAATATCAAAGACTGACATGAACTTCTGAAGAATTAAGAAAGAAAAATCCATATAATTTTTAACTAACAATCAAATGTTATGTTACAAAAGTTTCTTTCTTCGATTTGCTCCATGATAGTTTTGATGCCTAGGTAGTATAAGTAGTGTATGAAATTTAATAATTACATATATAATTTTATTATATATTTAAATAATTTAAACAAAAGTCAGTAGAATTAAAGGGTACAATCGATATAAAAAAAATTGAACAATTAAGTGGGATTGAACGAAAGATGTAAGTGAAAAATTAGGTAGTTGCTCATAAGCTTTTAACAAGGGAACATCACCAAAAATATTATTTTAAAAACTAAAAATATAATCTTTAATTTAAAGTTATAATTATTAATTTAAGAATTTCTGTAGTTTAATTAATATTGCTTAAAAGAATCAAAACATAATATAATCGAATAAAGTTAGTAACAGTATTTAAAAGAATTAAAAGTTAAAATTTCAACTATGATGTACGATTACGATAGATTGGGATGATAATTTACAAATAACGCGATCTAAGGAGAATGAGCTTCTTCATCTAAAAGACTATTGAAATCAACGTGACAAAAATACATAAAGAGAAAGTCGGTAAAAGAAAGTAAAACTGTACAATAAATTCTAAAAGAAAAAGTAATAAAAATTATCAATAATACATAAGAAATCTTACGTAAAAAATATTAGTGAAACAAATTTAATATCTCCTCGTGTATGTAGGTAATTCGAATCATAGAGGACTATTAGTATATAAAAATATTATAAAATAAAGTAATGTCAGTAATGTTTAATATAAGAAACGTTATATTTTTATTTTCACTAAATTTTATTTTTTATGAATTGTTACTAAATAAATAAAATATATTAAAGAATATATGAAATAAAAAAAATTCAATTGAATAATGATGATTATTTCAAATTGTACGAATTATCTAATTAAATAGATAAATTTGAAAAATTCAATTTAGTCATATTTATTGATGTATAGATATATGAATAATTTGACAATGTTGATAAATAATATATCTTGTATGAATAAAGTAATATCTATTCAGTTCTCAAGTTATTTTGTATTTACATTATTTCTTCTCTCTTGTTTGTTGGACTTCCTAGTATCCTTGATCATTACCATATAATTGTCTGCAATTCTTTACGCATGTATTATAATTGGATTTTCCAATATCGTATAGACCTAAATAAATAATAAGTTATTACATCATAAATATTGTACCGTAATGTATAATATACATAATATGTAATAAGAGGAAATAAGTTAGATGAATTCTTATAAAAAACACCCTCCATAATTATTATTCTATGAAAAAAAATCCTATTTTGAGTGTGGAAGAATAATTAACAACAACTTATTTTTTGTAACACCCATTTTTCAATAATGTGGTTGTCGTTCTGATCAAGGCCTGAGTTTTGATTGAGTTGTTATAAGATCTTGACTCCGCATGGTTAACGTGCAGTAAATAAAAAAATTAAAAAATCAATTTACGGCTTGACAAGGAAGACAACCAAATAGTTGAAATGTCGGGGTTACAACAAATAAATTGTTGTTGATTATACCCCACATCCAAGAAAGGATTTTTTTCATGCAACAAGGAGAAATAAGATTTGATGTTAAATAAAAAATATATATCGACGTAAATTTTTTTAAATTACAAAATAAACACATTAGTGGATTACAAAAAATACAAAACATTAGATTAGATTTTTATATCTAATATTATTATTATAACTTACTATAACAGTCTTTTAAACATGCTGGAAGCCTAAGCCCCCAAACTGCAGAAATAAAATTTATAATGAAATATTTTCAAATAATTGTATATTTATTCGATGAAATACATACCATCTGAACTGCAGTACAATGTAAATATTAGAAATAAAAATAGAAATTTCATCTCAAAGAATAGATTTTAATTTATTTTAAGTAAAACAAATTTTTTAAATATATTTTTTTTATTATTTTGAAATAATTATATCGTATATTTATAAAAAAAAAATTAAATATTAATAATTCATGATAAATTATTTTTCAAAACACGAAAATACAGTAAAAAATTATTGCCTACAATAATTTCGCATATAAATTTCTCTGTAAACAATTCTATTAATTATTATACTATATGAAATAAATACTTTTTCAAATTTTTATAAAATTATGAATATCATCTTTTTATATCTATCCTGGAGCTCTGTTATCAGAATATCTGTTTACACAAATATAATTTTATAGACAATAATAATAATTATAATTATATAATATTTAAATATTTACGTAGTCTACAGTATTTGAAAATGTTAATAATATCTCCCTAATGTTTACTCTGTGCGGTGAAATAAGAATAAACTATAAATTTCTGTAAGTCGATTAAAATTAGAGAAGCATATTACTTGCACTAAAAATTTAATTGATTTGAAAACTGAGTCTAAGATCTATTATTCTTAATTTTTATTTTAATTCAATCTATCACTTTATTACAAATAATGCAACCCATTCCTTCATTATTATAAAAAAAACCATAACTGTTCGGGACTGTTCTCGAACTGATAAAAAACCCGAGATGAATCCCTCGTAGAGATTTTATAAAGTATAGATCGATTCATACTCGCAGCGGTTATGAATACGGCGGAAAAATCTTCGAGCGGGTGTGCCATCCAGATGATTAAAAGGTCCAAGGATAGGAAAGGTGGGAAATGTTAGAAGAACGCAGGAATTGGCGTTGAGCGTTTGTGGAAAGCGGATGTCGGTTCACATGAGCTTTTTGTATTTTCCGTTTTGAGCGTCGTCGCGCTTTCATTTCCGCCACGACTGGGGCAGCTTTGAATTGATTTGAAACGAGTTGTATCGTCTTTTCTCGATATGTTTTCATCGAATCTTTTTAAACTGTAATAGAGAGTCCTATAAAACGGTGTAAAAGAATTATATTTAAGTGGCGTTTGATGGATTGTGATAAACTTTGTAAAGAAGAATTTTGATAAAATTGTGTGTAAAGAGGGAGGATTTTAATTTTTTAACTCGGTACCTCGTGAGAAGGAAAGCTGCGTCGAGGAAAGTTGGGCTCACTACAACTTTCCCAATGTCGTAGAGAAAACGGGACGTCTGACTTACCAACGCCTGTCTCCACCACCCGGGGTTTCACCTGAATCGACGGTGATTTGCAACATCTCGAATATTCACCAGCGGCAAAAGAACATAGCTTTTCCGGGTGACGTGGCCTGAACGAAGTCCACGAATAAATACTCTCGAACAACCAAAGAGCTGATGGCTTTTCCTCCTACAAGGGGGTCTTTATGCCTAGGACACTGCGATATGAAATAAACAATTGAAGGTATAGCGGAATATTAATTATGGTGTTTTTATTTGTGATAAAGTGTAGAATTTCTTCTCTTCCTCCTCATTTTGACTCCTTAGAAGGATAAACTTATCTTTTTAATTAGAAACTTGGAAAAGGTGGAGAAAATAACATTTGTAATTATTCAGAATGAATCTTCTATTAAACTTTCGGAGGTAATTGGAATAAGAAAAATAAATATTTTAACTATCAAATTAAATAAAGCTCTTCGTTAAAACAATTAAAAATAAAATTTTTAGATGATCAATTTTATTTATATCATCACGAGATCAATCAAATATTCTAAATATATTAAAATTATATATATTTTATCATAAAATACAATGTATAGAGTAATACATATGAGTTTTTTTATTTGCACATTGTTTTCTAATTCTTCGTAATTATGCTCCCGCTTTTGGGTTAAGTCGAACTGGTGCTCGAGGTAGAGGTTGAGGATATTGTTCCCGACATCTTTGTATACATTGAGATTTAGTAATTGGATGATCCATCTTCCCTAAGTAATAAGTAATCAATAATTACTCCGATATTGTAATAATATAAATTATTTAATATATGTACTATACAATTTAAACACAAACATTTTTTTAATAAATATATTTGTACTTATAGCAACTATATATTTTATAATAATAGCTTCTGTATTTTTTAATCTTAATAATTTTAACGTATTTTTATATTTTAAGTATTTTTGTACCAGTAAATATATTGGTTTGTTTACTCTAAATTGATTCAATTTTGCAGATTTACTTTTAAAAGTTAACTTCATTCTCATATTATTGATACAAAATTTTGTGTTTAATTTTTTAAAAATTTGTAATAATTAAATTGATTAGATAAAAAATAAAAAGTTAATGTTATGTACAATTTATTTATAAAATAACAATATGTAAATAATTTTAAATTTTCTTATTGAGAAACGAAATGAATTAATTAATTTTTAACATAAGTTTTATAATGTATGTATTATTACATATGAAAACTGTATAATTTAATTTTTATTTTATTTAAAATAATAACTTACTTCTACAAGCTCTTATACAATCTTCAAGCGCTCGCGCCGTATTTAAACATGAAACTATATAATTTTTATTATATAGTTTTTTTAAATCTTATAAAATATGGATATAATAAATACATACCATCTAAAATACAATACATAGTAATTATTGAAAATAAAACAAAGAATTTCATTTTTAGAAGTGATTCTGACTTTTTTAAATATAATAATATAATTTTTTAAATCTATATATCTTTGAATTTAAATTTATTGTAAAAACTATTTCTTTATATAGAATAAATGTATATTAAAGATGCATAAAAAAAAAAAATTTACACGGAAATGCTTTAAAAACATATTATAAAATATCTATTAATAACTTGGAAATCAAGTATTTCTGTAAACAATTCTATTAAATGTTCAATTATAAAATATATATTTATATATTATATTTAATGTAAATCTAAAAAAATATATTCGTATAATTTTTATCTACATTCTAGTATTTTATTTTTTATGAATATATCAATTATCCAATAACAATACTTACTTTTTATTTCTTTCATTCTTTGAAATAATATTCAATTTTTTTAAATTTGATAAAACATCTTTCATGCCTAATTGACAAAAAGTATGCTTTTGGTCCAACGAGGTGCAACTTGAATAAATCACAATGTTTATTCTTGATTATTTCGTTAACGTTTCAATAAAGAATCGCATGTTTTACTTAGGGAAATGATTTTAAACAGAAATACTTACATGATCTACAACATGATTGTAACGTTTTTCTATTTTGTTTTTTCTATTTATTCCATTTTTTTTTTCTTTCCGATTATTAGGGGCGGCAGGATTTTCCTTCGCGCTAGTCATATTTTTCAATTTTGTAATACGACGCAATTTAGCGACTATTGATACAGATTTATACGTTAAAAAATTATTGTGTCTTGATAAAATGCTATAGAAACTTTTAAATATTAAAAAAGTCTTTAAAAATAAAATTACATGTACATCGTAATTAAAAAAAATCGTAAAAGATTTACAAGAAAGTGAAGATGAATCCGATGCGCACAAAATTTTGAGTGTAAATCATCATTTAAGTATTAAAGTAATCAATAACACCTTAACATGATCCGAATTTTCCCTCAGTTACTTTTAAAATCCTTTTTTAACATTCTAGTTTTTTAAAAATCTTCACCGTCTTTTTTACAAATCAAACACTAAATATTATCGTCTAATATCGCTTCACTAAACGATCAACCATATTACAAAATTGAAAAACACCTTTTGCACGAATGAAATCTTGCAGCTTTTAATGATCAAAAAAAAATAAAAATAGCCAAATAGAAAAAACTCTCCCGAATATTTTCAGACTTCTCCAAAATCACTACAATAAATAGTAGGTTTAAAAATAAAATACATTGGAATTACTTACCGGGCACATCATGTATATATATATATATATGGATAAAATCTTGATTTATGAATAAAATTGGAAATATTGTAATATAATTTTTATATTTTTCGGTTCATTTATTAATAATATCAATGTTGTAAATAGGCATATATTCATTAATGTTTTTAATACAGATAATTAGGTTACATTAATAAATATATTTTCTTCTTCGGAATGTCTCCTTATTGATCGTACAACTTTAAACTTTTTTTTTTCCTTTTTTTTTGCTATGTTTTTTTGAACTACTTGAATCATCTTTTTTAGTAGCTGCACCAGCATATTCATAATATAACCAATAACATCTGCCTACACACTCTGCTTGCTCATCTTTATCCTTAATTTCTTTATTAATATTTAAATTTAATATTAATAATTGTATATTTTTAAAAAAATATTATAATGTAATATGTAATATTAATAATACCTAATATAATGTGTAACTTTAATATAACTATTATTTATTATTATATGTATGTACCTAAACATTACTTGTATTGTTGATAGCAACGATATTATTATTAACCCAGTCTTACCATACTAAAATTAATCAGGTAAACTTATACCTTATACTTTAAAAATATCAAAAGAAAATTTACATGTAGTAACGTAAAAAAAGGCTTTTAAATAGTAACCATTTCTAACTTTGTGTTTTTTTGTTTTTTTCTACTACTAATATTGATATTGAATATAATATTATAACTACTACTAATATTAAAAATATACTTTTTAAGTATATCTAATTAATAAACATGAATAATAGTTTCTAATACTTTTCATTGTTTCATAGAACCTAAAGTGGCTATGCCTCTCTCGAGGTGTTTAAAAAAATTCCGTACTATAATATTTTCAATATTTTCAATTGCTACTCTTATACATTATAATGCACATAAGTGTTTCTTATTTATATGTTTCAAATTGTCAAAGTAATACTTTTATAAATTGATCTAAATTAAAGTTCACAATGAACTGTTATTAAGTTATTGGATCATTCCTATTATTACGGTAAATTTTTTTAATAAAAAATGATTGTTAAATTTTATAAACTAAAATATTGCTTACTTTTACATTCATTTAAGCAGTTTTCTAGATTACTCGTTCCAGATCCCTCAATTGACAAACCTAATAGTATGTAAGTTTAAATATATTAATTCAAGGATATTATTAATTACTACATAGTTTTGTTGTTTTATATAAACTATTTTAAGGTAGTTAATTATTATAATATGAATAAACATTAAATTACAATTATTATAAATACAAAATATAAATACAAAAGTTAAAAAGTACCCAGTTAACAAAATTTAGGAATTAAGCATTCACGTTTATTATAATTATATTTAACTAAAAATATTTCAAAAAATTGTTTTTCCTTTTCGAAAAAGGCATTAATTAATTTATAAGTGGTAAGCTTCAATATATAATAATCAGTCATATTTTTAAATATATATATACATATATATACATGTATGTATATTAGACTACTATAAAGATTCATTCAATTTTAATCTTCATAATAACAATAATAATAATTATTATTATTGTATTCATGAATTAATTTTGAATAATAATCAAAATTAAATTCGATATTTAATACTATTACAAAACCACAACAACAATAAATCAATCTACAGAAGATTAGCAATCATCGTTAGAAACTTCAAATTTATAGAGTATCTCCTATATATATTATTAAATTATTTCATCAGTGGTCTATCCATAATTTTTACTTATTGTGTTTATGAAATTAGGTTAACGATTAAATTATTATTTGATCGGATTAAGGTATTTTATTAAGATTCTTCCTTAAAAAGTGGAAAAAATCTAGGTATGTTTTACTTTCCAATTATTTCTTGTTCAGAAAAACTATTAATTTTTATTCAATCTATTTTTATGTATAAGTGAAAAAGTATAATACAAAAAGTACTTAACGGTGTTGAATTTAAAATTTTATAATTATTTTTGCTACAATAATTAAGTTATTTATTTTATTTGCTATATTAGATAAATACAATACAAAATGAATACAAAATCAATAAAACTCAATTAATATTTATCATATTTCTATGCTTACATAATTTTTGTAGTTACATATATTAATTGAATAATATAAATATAATTTTTTGTTTTGAAATATACAATTTTAGTTTCACTTAATTTACATACAATATTGGTGAGTTGAACAAAATTGAAAAAATAAGTTTGTATTAAAGTTCAAGTGATTATCTGTATTAAGTGTGTCATTTTATTTTATGGAAGTACCCAAAACATTAACTTTTGGATTTACCTTTTTTGTTTTTGCTACTACTACCACTATCTTTTTTTTCTTGATCTTGAGCACTTTTTCCACTGTATAACCAATAGCATCTTTGTCTGCACTGCGCTTCAGTATTTGGATAATCTAAAATTTAATGGATATTTGTATACTTACCGAAAGAAAATAATAATGCAACGACAATGTGAAATATCAAATTTAATCTTCTAATAATTTTTTTAAGATTCAATATATTAATACTTTAGTCACATGAAATTTAACCAGAAAAACTATTTATACATATTTAGAATAAATATATTTTTAATTTATTAATGGAAGATTACATTTGTATAATTGACAATAAATTTGTTAAGCGAATGTCAGTTTAACGTAATTCCTTTTAAAAAAACGTTTTAGAAAAATTGGATGTTTATGTATATATTTATTCTATATTTATTTGATATGTAGAGTTTTATTCTAAAATTCTTTTATAAAAATATTTAAAAAATCAAGAATGTACAATAAGTACTATTTACATACATAGTAGTTGTTCTATTATTGTGCATAATTTATATATAAAAAAAACTTACTTTTACAGTCTTTCAAACAGTCTGAAAGTTTATCTCCCACAGCTAAATGAAACAATTTTATAATTTAAAAAATTTGGTTTCAACAAACATATAATATAATTAATTTATATAATTGAATACATACCCATTAAAACACAGCACATAGAAATAATTGAAAATAAATATAAGAAATTCATTTTTAATACGAAGTGTTAACTAATAGAGTGATATACGAGTTTTCTTATTTTACTGTGTCACTTTAAACATCATTTCATTATATATTAAAAATCTGAATATCGATTATACATGTGGAATTTTCTTTGCATGAAATAGCGTTTAAAATTAACATTAAATGCGTCATAATTTAAATACTTTTGTAAATAATACTATTAAATATTTTATTACATAATATGAATATTTCATTAAGCTTTTATAATATTTGAAACGTCGATATGTTAATTTGCATCAAGATAATACTTCGTTTATTATAATCTCTTTTATCGTTTAGCAAATAAGAACAGTTATTATTGTCTTCTATGTAAATCCGATTATAAAAATAATTCTCTGTAACTACTTTTATGAATTTTTGTTTAAATTATTATCTTCTTGTTAACTATTAAATATACGTTAAATATTTATCAAAGAGAAAAATAATAATTATTATTAATACAATAACAAATTTTATATTTTATTGTCCAAGAAAAGTGTCAGCTAATCAAATTAATTTTGTGCATACATATACATATTTTTAGTGGCTGCAATAATTTCTAAATAAAAATAATGTGTAAATGCTGCTTTTTATAATAATAGAATCAAAGATACATAAAACATATTTTTAACTCATTCATTCTATTAGAGTGTCAATAATTTGTAAATTTTATTAAATTGACACATTGTCAAGAGTACGTCATAGATGTAAATACTATTCCATCCGGTTGTATAAAAAGCTAATCTATAAAATTCTAAACCTTATCATTGATTACACTATAAAATTATTATGCCATTGATAATTTAAATTGAATATTTATTATTCGTTAAAATTATTGAGAACTAGAGATTAGCTCACCTTTTTACACAGAAAAAATAGAATTCGATAATTTTTTAATTGTTAAATGTTATCTTATATTTAATAAAGAATATTGAGTTTTCAAAAACGTATTAAAATGTATTTAAATATAAAATATCGGCATTAAAAATACTTATTTATTTTATATTGTAATATATAAAGATTGCTAATTTTATTTTTTAAATTCACTTCAATTTTAAGGTCTGCGATAATTAAAGGCAAGTGTGAAATAGTATGTAGCAGTTTAGATATCTCATAATTGAACTTCCGTGCAGTAGCTCATGAGATTTTTTCCGATCTCACCTTTTAATCTTTATTTTTTTTTTTTTTATTTTCAAATTTTAAATCATGCAACTTTCAAAGGAAATCTAAGCTGTTTCGTTCTACTTTTCTTCAAATATAAAAGATTTTAATTTTTACCCTAGTTTAAGATTAATAGAACACTAATTAATAATAAAGCCTACTTAAAACTAAATCGAAGATACAAAATATATTAAGTGAACTTATAAGTGATAATTAGTATATTCACTTTGTATTCATTTTTATTAGTTTTTATCAAATCTAAGTCATATATAATTTCTTAAAACAAATGATGGCTAACTCCATACAACTTGCTAAGAAGATTAAATATTTAACCCTTTTTTATTTTTGGCAAGTTCTTTGTATTTCTCTCTATCAAAAGAACTATTCAATAAATATATTATTATTAAGAGTCAATGGTCATTAAATTTATCTGAGATCAAGATCTTCTTCAAGAGCTAACACACTATGCATATAGAAAAAATAATATTACATATATATATAAAAAAATATTTTTTTCTAAGACATTATTTTTCGTAGTGATTTTAAGAACATATTTTTCATTTGAGATCAGTATGAACGACATAATTTTTCTTCAAGCGAAGAATGTTTTTGAATCTTATAATATCACGCCATGTAGTGACTGTTTTAAAGACTTTACGGTAAAATTTTGTATTCGATTTGGAAAAATACTATAGAATCTTTTAAATGTTACAAATATGTTTAAAAATAAAAATATGTTTAAGAATAAAAGTGGTAAAGAACTTTTAAGAAAAATCCCCGACGAAGTCCATTTTCGACGCTCAAAAACAGTCCGAATCTATTCTATTTCCGAAAGAGTGCTCAATAAAAAATATATATATTTATTTATTTATTCTTACTTATACTTTTTATGCATATTTATTATTATTAATGCTTATTTATTTGTTTTGTTATATTCTATCACTCATTCAGATGCATTTTTTCCAGCAGTTAAAATTTTCTATATGAACTGCAAAATTCTTTTAATATTCAATAATTATAAAATTAAGGTAGACGGATGTTTCATTATAAATTGTAATAAATTCTTACAACTTTCACATTAATATTTATTAACAGTCATAACTTCTGTTCAAAAAATCAATAAAAATTCTGTATTTATCCAATCTGATGGCAAACATTAATAATGTAAAATGGCAGATAGAGAAGTCTTTTTTCTCGCTGAATCCTTACAATTACACCTGTAATTTTTAATCTCTTAATTAGTGTGACGCGTGCCATATAATAAGTGTGTTAAGTGCTTTTGCACCAGGTCGGATTTCTTTGGAGATTTCTTTGACATTGCTGTCAAAGAGATAACCCCCTGCAGGTATACCTCGATGAATTTAGTACCTAAGATTTATTTGCAATTTAAATATCATTTGCATTATAATAAGATACGTAATAATTACTTTACACGTAATAAATACTATTTAGTGTATATACACATGATTTTATACTAAATAAAGAATAAAATTACGTAATATTGATAGCAGAACGATGTTTATATTTTTGTAATATTTTAAAAGTTTAATATTTTATTCGGTATAATTTTTTAATATATGATGATATAAAACGTCGTTTATATAAAAAGAAAACTTGAAAGAAGAAGGAAACGAAAAGATAGGACAAATGTATAAATAATCAAAATCATAGAAAGATCATTAATTAAATATCTATCGTTAATGAATCCAATTTTTCTTTTATTTGAAATTATATTTATAAAATCAATTTGGATATAATTGAACAATTTAGGTAATTAGTTGATACTGGTACCAAAAAAAGAAATGCAACCACGATTTTACGGATTATGTTAATAAAGTCCTTTTTTAAATATGGTCGGTATTTTGTTTATTTAAAATAATTTAAATAGATCATAAATATTAAAAAAATGACTTAAAATGAATAATAAAATGACTCAATTAATTAATATTAACTGTAAATTTATTGTACTAATATTTATTAATATTGTAAAATATAAATAGCGTTTCATCTGCATTTTTGATTATAAATTTAAAAATTAAAATTTTTAAAATAAAATATTTTAAATTGAAATTTAATAGAAATTAAATCTGTAAAAAATATTAAAATTGAACTTAGTAAAGACAAATAAAGATATCGTTTTTTGTCGATTGTCTTTATGTAATTAAATTCAGTTTGTAAGTAATAAAATTTTTGAATGTACATTATATGTAGCTATAAATAACTTAATGCTATAAATACAGACTGTACAAATAAAGGATTATTGATGAAAAAGTAAAATTTAACTAAATTATGTAATTATTATTTAAAAAATTTATATAAAAATAATGTAAATTAAAAAATATAAAACGTATTTTTAAATATTTATTTTTAATAAATAATTTAAATGAATTTCTTTTTCTCAAAAAAGATGTTTCATTTTACAAAAAATTATATATACTTATAATTATACCATTTTTCCGTAATTAAGTATTTAAATGAAATGTATTTAATACTTTTAATAACAGTTATGAGCCTTTTTATATTTAAAATCGTTATAATTTTATTAAAAATTAATATTTATATGCATATTTCAACATGATTGTTTCCTTTCAATTGTGGAGCCATATTAATTTTTTTGATTGATTATAAAGTGAAAGAATCTTGATAATTCCTTGTATTTTAGAAAATTCTATTTCCCTTTTTTTTCTTGATATGCCCAATAGCATCTTTGTCTACATTGCGCTTCAGTCTTTGGATAATCTAAAATTTAATAAAAAAAATAATTATTTTCTAAATAATAATATAAGTATAATATTTTACTACAAATATTATATTTTAGAAGATAAATTTTAAATAAAAGCATTTAAGTAATATAAATCTAAAATCTTCTCTTTTTTATAATTTTTATGCATATGAATGCATTAAAATTTTTTTTTTTTCAATAGACTTAGATCTTCATTAAAAACTATTTTTCAAAACTAAATATAATTACTTACTTTTGCAGTTGCTTAAACATGCGTTTAATGCATCTTCCACTACCACTGTAATAAGAAAAATTAAAATTAAAATTTAGATTAAATAAAAATACATATAAAAATATTTATTTACTATTTAAAATGTAACTTTTTGAATATGCACTCGATAATAAACAGAAAAATATACAGAATATTAAGAGTTTCATTTTGTTTTAATTTATAAAATGATAATTTTTAATTGGAAAGATGATTTATAAACCAGACAAATTAATATTATCAATATATTAATTAATATTCATAATATATTCATTAAAAATTTTACGATATCAAGTTTCGTTTATCATTAATTATTTTTTAATAATTTGGTATTTAAATTTCTATAACTATTATACAGTTACGAATAGAATTTAATAATGCAATAATGATTTCATGATTTTAAGAAAATTAATACTAAAAAACTAAACAAAAAAAAAAAAAAATAAGAAAAAATAATAGGTCACTACAATTATAAATTTTTGTTTCAATACATTAATTATAATACTCATTTTTCGTACCTAAAGCCAATCTTATTATATAGATAAAAGTTTTTTAAGCTTATCATTAAATACACTGTAAAAAATATTAAGTTATTGATATTTTGTATATTGAATCTTCTTTAAAAACAATTTTATAATAAGTAATTTAACATACTGCAAAAATTTAATTTTTTACATTACACATATATTTTATTATCATAATAAAATACAACAGTTTTAAATATTAATTTAAATTATTTTTAATATAAAACATGAACATGTAATACAATAATTATTTTTATTTTAGAACATTTTTTAAGAGTATAAATATATGATAATGACAAAAAATACAGAATTTGGATACAAATGAAATAAAAAGTATTTATATTAACATACATTAAAACAAAAAATTAGTTTTTGAATATTGTACTCGAAAAGTTAAGGAGTTTTAATTTGATTTAGTATGATTTAGTATTTTAGATTTCTGATTGCAATACTACAATCATTTTTTATTCTAAAATTTATTATAATTCCATGTGCGAACTTTAAAAAATAGTTACATAAAATTTATAATGGTTGTGTATATAATTATTATTAGTAAGCTGAATTTTAACAAAGCATATAACAATTATAAATTCAGTTAATTATGAATATATAATATTTCTACAATAAAATAAGCAGTAATGATTACTCTTTAAAAAAGAAACAAAATTTTTATAATAAATTTTTATTATAAATGTAAAATATTGTCTAATTTATTAAAAATTATATACTTCTATTTTTGTAATTGATAAAAAATTTAATTTCATAGATGTTTTATTAATAATAATTAAAAACAATAATCTTTTATTAACAATATTTTTATAAATTTGTTATTTAATAGATGTTCTTTTCATTTATATCTTTTTTATTTTATATTTAAGATCTTCTATTCGGTTTTGAGAGTAGTTTCTGTAATAAAAATAGTATATAAATTATTAATATTTAATTAAAACAATTCAAATATTTGTATATTCTATTAACAAAAAATATATTAATTAAATTAATAAATAATTAATAATAAATAATAATTTTACATACTCTGCCTCCGCCATATAACCATTGACAATCTTGTCTACATTTGTCTCTAAATTCTGGAGCGTACTCTAAAATATCATAATAAATTTAATTTTTATCATAAAATTACGAAACTATTTTTATACAAAATTTTGTAATTCAAAGCATTTATATATAAACTTTCAATAATAATTAAATTAATAGCATTTTATTTTTAAAATATATCCATGCGCATTGTACATTATACAACAATTACCACAATCAATAAAATTCTACCCAATTGTATATTGTGAAAAATAAATTTAGTTAAATTGCTATTATTAATTAAAAATATTTTAATTAAATATGTTTTTATAAAATATAATATTATGGTAATTTGTCTTACGTTCGCAGTCTTGTAAACATCCTGCTAATTTAGCTGGATCTCCAGATTCTGTTTAATAAGACCAAAAGTAATTAGTAAATATTTCAAAAGAAGGGTAGTTACTTCAAATTTATACCTACCAATAAATACAATACAGTAAGCAAATAAAATAAAAGATACCAAAAGAATCATTTTTGTTATTCTTGTGTTGTATTTGAAATAATATTACCAAACAAAATTTATTTCATTATATATCTAGTTTAATATTCTTAAATATCTATTTTATCAACCAAAAATCAATATAATATAAATATTTTTAATGTTCATTATAAATAATATAATAAACCATTACGATAAAAGTAATATAAATATCAATTCTTTTGCACGAAACAGCTTTCAAAATTATTATGAATTATTAAAGTTCACATTTGTATTATTCAATTGAAATTATCACGAATTTATAACTTATTTTATTAAATTGATATTTATATGAAATATACATTCATTTAAAACAAAAACTATATAAATATACATAAATTATATTTTTTAATAAAAATATACAGAAGTAAAAAATATAATTTTTTTAAAGTCATAACATTGACAAAAAACAAATGATTTTTATAATCTATTTAATATTTATTTAATATTTTATTTAATCTATTTAATATTTAATAGGAAGTTTATTAATGCTAAATCATTTATTAATAAAAAAGAATTTTAAATAAATAAAATTTATTACATTTTCAATTTTTAGATGAATATTTGTTTTAATTGTGATTATTTTCTGTATTATCCTTTATATACATCTATAATCTGATAAAATATATTTATAATATATATTTTATTAATATATATAATAATAATTCATAGTCTAGTCGGTATGCTACGTGTTAATAGTAATTAAATAATAATCATAATTACTTTTATTTACTGACAGTTGCAATTAAATGCTGCCCAAAATTATTTATAAATTTAATAGTTTTCTACATGTTAATTAAAATCTTGGAGTTGTAAAAGTTATTGGTCGACACCGGCACACGCGTAACAGGAATCTGGGAGCTTTTATCAAATATGAAGTAGTATAAATTATTCATGTATTACTCGACTTCTTGTATTTGTTAATAGTCCTCCATTGTACCACAAGGACGATTTTGGTTCAGCGGCTAGAAACAACAGCGACAATTGGATAAAATCGTTCTTATGTTCATCGGCTATCTCTCATATCATCTCTGCTCATGTATACGTTTTATCGACCAAAATACTGCATAAGAGCTCGATTAATCCATCTAATCTTCACTGTTTAGATCGAGCACTACCACCAGGATATCTCAATATTGAAAGTAAAATACAATCTATCCAAACGAAGAATACTCTCTTAGTAGATGCATAGAAATAATTCCTAGCCATTTCGTCTTTTCGTTGAAAGGCTTTTATTATAAGCCTGATCTTCTCGTCAACTGAATGTATTAAAAATCAATAACCCCAAATTTATAGCACAAGTAAACCGTCTAGTGAGTATCCCGATTACGTCGCATGACGTTACAAATTATGAATTAATCGATCCGTATACATCCCATAGAGAATATACCGCGAATATATTGTATAGCAAATATACTATTATATATTGAATATTTTGATATACATCGTATCGATTATCTCGGATATAATGCATACTGAAGGTACCACAAATGTATAGAAAATAAAATTTATCAAACATTTCGACTATATGATTCCAAATATATCCAATTTCCTACACAACAAATATACTACTGATATGTACTTAAGCGATTGTAATGTGATTTACGAGTAATCGTCCTACTATTCCTCTTAAAATGGTGAAATGTTGAATAGTGAAAATAGTAATTATACCGAGTTTTCTCCAAGAAAGTGTATCATATTTTTTTCGTATTAGCGAATATAATCAGATACATGGATGAACAATATAACAACGTATAAAAAAACAGGTGTTACTTTTCGTCGATTCTGTCATCTTAGTAAAGCTTTTTTTCAAAATGCACAAGATAACCTATTCTTTAATAAAATAACATGTTTTTACTTAAACTCGAGTGAATGAGTGAAAAATTTATTGGAAGAAGAAAACAACCTAAACCCTTGTAAATATTTACATTATTAAAAGTCCTATATAATCTTCTCAACACTCTAACAATTCATGCTTGGAGTATCGAAAACGTTGCTAAAAATTCAAACTGTGTTGGCTACATCAAGTATATTCTACAGTTTACAATATTCTATGATTGACAGAATGCATAAGGAGAATCCTCCGAATGAAATAAATGGTGTCAATAATCTCTTTGCATTATTTTCTTAGATTAAAAAACTCACAATCAAATGAATTCCCTAGTGCAAGAAGCCATTTGCATTCTTGAAGTGTTCCTCACAAAGTTATTATCCAGATGTCTAATATACCCCAGATCTGCAAGAGGACTAAGTGTAATTTTATCATCATTGATTGAATCGTCGAAGTAAATAATATGGGGATTAATGAGAAATCTGGAAAAGTACGAGTATGAAATGCCTCAAAAATTTCGACATGTAACATGTTCGCACTTATCTTAAGCTTACTTGTATGTTGCGTATTCCAGTGGTTGACGTAAGTTCCGGTACAATCTGTATCAATATAAAAACAATAATAATTTCTACTGGAGTACGGCATGTTGATCCACCTGAATAATAGACGATTAATTTATTTTAATGTGTTTGAAAACGCTTGATTTAGCTCTGGATAATAATTTTCCAGCAATAAAAACCATGATCAGTGAGTATACCACCAATTACTCGCCAAATGCCCAGATCTGACCCAATCACAAAGTTTTTGTAAATAATCGGTAAAATATCGACTGCTGTATTTCATGAAAAAGCCTGTCCAGATCAAATTAGAATACTTAGCATCAAAGTGGATAACAAAATTCAAGAATGAATTTGATTACATGATACGGAAATATAATTCATCCTAATTGTCTCCACTTCACAAATACGGAAGAAGGACAACAGGCTCCAGATATTATCACACGTGCATTCAACTTGTAAATTTTATTGTGTAACTAAGTGCAAAGAAATTATTTTCGTTCTAAGTTATCGTTTAATAAATCCTGAAATATTCATGTAAGCATCTAGATGAATCATGTATTAACACACAGCGTAATAGCGTATAATATAAACCTATATTTTAATCATAATGATTTATTTGTTTTGTTGTTGTATTTTTTAACATACTGTGTTATTTATAATAAAGGAACACTCGATTATACAATCCATACTGAATTCTATCGACTACTTATTGTATTGCATCTGTAGTGAGAATATTAAATACATACCCCATTTGAAATTTATTATTACAAAATTAAAATATTCTGAAATTAAAGATGTTACAATAATATCTGGTAGTGATTAGAAGATATATCCAATGTTATCTAGAAATACAATGTTCAATTTTCTAAAAAAAATTCAATACTTTCATTTCATGATTTAATGGTAGATAAAGGTATCATGAATTTAGCAACTGAGATTGGAGTCAAATTTTCTGATAATTTCTGATAAAAGCTTATTAACATAAGCTTATATTCAATCATGAATAAAATCAATTATTTAACTATTTACCTGCATCAATTATTTTTTATTTCTTATTTTATCTTGACATTTTTGAAAGTTCGAAGATGAAAAGTCATTTTCAAGTTTTAGCTGTATAAAAGCATGAGCAATAAAATTATCCAATTATTATCTAATATTATCTACATATTATCTAATGCTAAAAATGAAACAAGTATAGTCCGTTTAGCTATAAATAATATAATAAAATCCTTTTATAAAGAAAAGTTCATATAATAATAGACAATAATCTTGTTTTAAATAAACTACATTAATTCTGTATTACATTTGTACTACATGATTATAAAGTTATAAGTTGTATAAATACAAAAAATATTTTTACGTGTGATATTTTTTATTATAAATTATTTATATTATATTTGACAATTTTTATAACTCAAATACCATTAAACATTATTAACATATCGATAGATAGTATAAACAAAATAAATAAAGGTTTACAAATTAAAATTGAATATTTTAAATTTTATTGACATCACAGCTAATAGTTTTATATTTAAACATTTTATATGCAACCACCATAAATCCACATCTTTCATACATATTTTTCTCACCTATCTCTCTTTCATACCTATACAATTTTATCATTTCGTGATAATTATGATAAAAAATCCAAAATTATGTGAATTCAGTAAATTAGAAATAAGAACATTTTAATTTTAAATAAATTGATTTTTTTAAAATTATATTTACATACTATTGAATTTATTTTCATATATTTATTTACGTACATATGAGTTATTTATATAAAAATATTACATCGACGAGATTATTGATTTATCGAGGAATTCTGTAAAATAAATTTTTTTGGTGTTATATTAAAATACTGTTAAAAATTATGTAGTAATTTCTAGATACTTACTGGAGAATTATTTGAAATTAGAATTACAATAGTTCTTACATTTGTCTTTATTTTTATCAGGTACGACTGTAATTTTAAATTAATTTATTTTATTTAAATAATAAAAAATAAAATATGTTAAGAGATGTATATCTTTTAGATAAATTTTAGTTTTTAATGTAACATACATAAAAAAATATTGGTCTTTCCAAAAAAAAAAAAAAGTTTATTAGAAATAAATAGTTGTTTAAATGTACCTTATTAGGCTTTAGCTAATGGATTCATGATTGGCGTACACATTACGTGAATGATGATTATTTTTTTTATTTAATTTAAAATTTATTTTATTACTACTCTTGATCGAAACCAATAATATAATTATTATTATTACGCAATGAAAAATCATATATGGATCATATATATATAAGTTCTTCATTAATATTTAAATATTATTATAAATAAATGCATTGCAATATTCTTGATTAGATCATATAAATATCAAATTTATAAAACTTAAAATTTATATTCTTTTATACACCCTTCAAATAGCCTTTAAAGAACTAATTATAGTTTTCATTTGTTGTTATTATTAATAACTGTTATAATATCAATATTTATTATTTTTATATTTCATACAGTTATTTTTTCTAAAATATAATCAATTATACAAATAATTATTTGTCTTTAGATTTATTGTGGTTTAGTACAACTACAAATAATCGTGTCTTAATATATCTAAAAATGAGTTTATGGGTATTATATTTCTAAAATTCTTTAACAAACGCTGATAATTTTTATTTTTATTTAATTATTTAACTAGGAATATAATAATAAAATTAACAAATTTCTTTTCTTTTTAACAAAAATTTAAATAGTCGCTACACAATTAATGTTTCATATTATATCTAAATAAAAAACTTTTAAAATATAATTTATAATCATAAAGTATTATTATTTTGTAATTTAAAATTTTAAATAATATTCTTAATTAATATGGAATTAATACAGGTAAAAATGGAGGTGTGAAGAAGTAAATAAACTTATTAAATTATAAAAGAAATAAAACCAATTTATGACTTACAAGTACATGTTTTTAAACACTGCGCTAATGTTGGTTTAAATTCTGGAATTTTGAGTGGTTTGGCAGGTGCTGCATTCTTTGGAGAATTAGGTTTCGTATGTATTTTAGCTGCACCTGATTTTTTAATTTTTATTTTCTCTGTCTTTCCTGTAAGAATTAAATTAATAACTTATTAATTATTTATTATAGTCAATTTTTTCTAACACTTTTTCAATTTAAATAAATACCTTCAATCATCAATACACAAAATACCACAATAAATACAAAATATATTAAATACTTCATTTTTATAATATTTTGTTCAAATTATGCTAAAACATGAAGGCTTTGTGGACTATTTTTAATATCTACAAATTAGTTTTTGCCTTTATATAAAAATACGAACAAAATAAAAGAAATTACAATGAATTTGCACGAAGCAGTCTTTAAATTTATCAGTAAGTGTATTTTAATATTTTTGTTATTCAAATAATAATCTTTAAACAAGACTGTTAAGTAATAATTTATGTTATCAGTTTGCTTCTTATTTTATGAATAGTGACAATTACTTCATATCAAAACAGTTAGCAATGTGCAAAGTCACGCTAAAAATTAAATTAATAATTTTATTGAACTTGAAAGATGTACCTATCAGCATTATATTCTCTTAAATATCACCTTAAATTTTCTTTCACGTATACCATACAAAAGAGTATCTATTTTTTTTTATTTAACTTACTTATTATTGCATTTTTTGTGAATATTCAAAAATTAGTGTACACTCGAGTGATATTTTCAGAAGTACCATAATTAAGTAATAAATTTATTTGCTGATTTGTAACGGTGTATATTAATAAAAATATATTTATTCAAATGATTACAGCCTCAATTTTTAATTTATATTAACATAAATAATTAATTCATGAATTAAATAAATACGTTTCAATCGACAGTGATTATCAGAAAACAAAGATTTACACATAGTCTAAGCATTAAAGCACTTGTTATTTTTCATAACCTAAATTGATACATGTGAAAATTCGTAAAAAAATGAGTGAATTCTTATTTTCTAAAATGTCACTAAATAGTAAAGTAATTAATATGCACTTTATCTGTATAAATTGTAACTTGATCAGATTATTATTAGTTTTCAAACAATACTAATGTTAATTAAATTATGCGAAAAATTTATGAAGTTATTTCCAGCTCTCTCTACCGAACGATTTTGTTTTTTCCAATGGTTTTAAAAAATATAATTACAGCATAAAAATCCTGTATCTTGTATTTTGTAAAAATCGTTTCGATTATCTAGAAAATATAGATAAAGGTGATAAAAACGCATGAGAAGTGGGGAGAGTAAGTAGCGGGGAATTGTAATATATTGTAATAGAAGTCAAATCTTTGTTAATTAACCCCTCGTGTATTATTCTTCCCACTCCTCATCAAATTGCGGGCACTCGAAATTTTTTGGTCATCTTTACTCTCATATTATAGATAATTCAAATGATTTTATCAGAATGAAAGATACAGGATTTTTTGTGCAGCAATTACGTTTTTTAAGCCATTGATAATATAAAATTGTCCGGTGTATCGAGGAAAATATAATTTCATAAATTTTTGCATAATTTCATTAACATTAGTATTACTCAAAAACTAATAATTCAATCAAGCTAAAATTTTGTAAAAATATAGTGCATATTGATCACTTTAATTTTTTCAAACTAAAGTTCTAAATGTTGTAAATTAAAACAGCTAAAAATTTTTTAAGTAATTTCAAAATTTTCCAGTTTTTGAAAAATTTCTCCACTTATAATTTTTTGATCGATTAATATAAAAATGAATTTTCTTTATAATTTTATTAGCTAAAAATATTTTATTGATACTATAGTGTTAAAATTATAGGTTTTCATTTTATAACAAAAAATATAAAATAATACATTTTTTCGTTAAAATTGTGAATAAAAAAAAATCCTTGAATTAGATGAGTAACATTTTAGACAATAAGAATCTATGGATTTTTTTTACAAATTTTGTTATGCATCACTAGCTGGTTTTTTCATGACCAAATAGTGCTCTATTGCTTGGTTTAATAATTACGAGCCATGTATTAGAAAAAAAATATGAAATGTACATGTAGTAAAAGAAAAACACTACATGCATATATTTTTTTAATCGATTACTTTAGATGTAGTGTATGTGTATGCTTTTGCATATATTGGGAATAGTATTGATGCTCACACAAACTGACTAGACTCTTTGGTGGCAGAAAATGATTGGATAAAAAATGAATGACTTTTTCATTGAAGCATCACCTTTATATAAATTTCGGAGTTCGTAAGGTTTACGTATAAGCGATAAATATTCGATATGTGTACATACTATAAAACCATTAATAAAATTAAACAAAGAGAAAAATTTAATTCATGACTATAATAACTGAATACATCTATTAGTTTAATCACTATAACGTTGAAATTTTAATTTCTAAAATATTTAGTTGATTACAATATTTTAAGTAACAAGTAATCAATAATTTCATATAATATTAATATTAATTGATATAAGTTTTTCTCTCACATCGCTGCGATTTGAAATATATAAAAGATATTTGAAATTTAAGATCGCTGTTTTTAATTAATCATTTGAATTTATTCCACATCTTTTGTAGTATAATATATATTAGAAAAAAAAAAAATAAAAATAAAACTATATATATCTTTAAATTTATTACATGTATAAAGTAAAAATATATATAAAGGATCACTATTTAAAAGTTACATCGTTTTTCGTTCTTTATTTTTTAAAAACAACTAGAAGTTAAAAAATTATAAGTTTAATTAATTAAAATTCATTCTAAAAAAAATTTTATTTACTTTAACCAATGATACTTGCTGAAATGGACATATTTTTTTTTTACTCTGTAATTAGTATGATTTAGAAAATAATAGGACAACAATCTAATTATACTTACTTTTTAACCATATGATACTCGACACTTGATTCTACATTTTTGTTTACAGTGTGGTTCAGAACTGGGACACTGCATTCCTGAAATATAATAAAACATATATTCTTTAAAATAATGACAATAAAAACCGAAGTAGAGAGACACTTCAATAATAATAAATTTTATTTTCTTAATATATAATCATGTTCTTAAGCTCAATAAATTTTTTAATTTAATATAGTTTAATATTATTTTATTAATGTTCAAATATATTTTTTTTTTATTTTACTATTATTGTTATATATTTTATATTATATTTATTTAAATTATATTTTAGGCAATTTCAATAGAGACGATTGATAAGACGTAATAAAAACTTTTATATGTTAAACTACAAAAATAAAAAATATCTAAACTTGATATAACTTAATCTACATTAATATAAAAAATATGTTTTTTTCAAAAAATAAATAAAAAATTATTAATTTTAAGAATGAAAATTTATTGTTAGTCAATACAGATTCTATTAAAAAAATAATTAAAAAATATTATTGTATAATCACAAAAAAACATTATTATATAATTTACTTGCACAAGTTGATAAACACTTATTTAATTCTACTTTATCTGAATTTAATTTACTACCTAAAAGAAATTTCCAAAATGTAAATACATACAATATATTTTTAATTAATTTGAAAATATTTAACGATATGCATACCACATATTCCTGAGAAGACGAAATTAAAATTAATTATAATGAGTACAAAAAATATGAATTTTTTAAACATAATGATTTATAAAAACATTATTGTACTTCAAAAATAGAAAAATAATTTATTAATACTGTACAATATATATTTAGCTCTTTTAAATGAAATACTCTTTAAACTAAAAACTAATTAAATGAATTTATATTAATTTTTAAACACGAAAATTTTTTTTTCATTTTATGTTCTAATTTTACTACTAAATTTAAATAATTTGCACGAAAAAATAAATAAATATTTTTTATAAAATAAATATATTATTCATATAAGGTAATGCAAGAAAAGCAGACTACTTATTTATGTTAATGTAATATATTTAAGAGAAAATAGTGATGTTTGTTCTTTGACTTACCAAAATCAGATACAAATGTTTGTTCGTTGCTCTCACAATTAATTCTATAAACTTAATTTTACATTAATTTTAAAATGATTCAACTAATAATGTATTATCAATTTAATTTCCTCGTGAATTACTAAATTGCTTATTTTTGGATATTCTTCAAAAAAACAAGCAGAGTTATCTCTTCAGTTTCTGCAAAGAAGATGAATCTTCGTTGTGCTTCTACCTGATGGTATACTCCATGAACCAGTTATGTTTTTTCTAAAAAACTCTAAAGTACGTAAACTTTATTCAAAGGGCGCGCGGGAACGGAAAGATAGATATCTTTATTAAGACAAAAGGCGGCCTATAGCCCTATTCACCTGAAAAGTAATATAGGTGTGTTACACTCTATCGCTTTTCATGTATTCTTTAGTTCCGGAAGCCGATAATTGTGTCGGTGAGTATGCGGTCGCCTAATCTGCATACTCCCAACACATGTAAACTAAAAAATGTTAAAGAAAGGGTTGAAGAGGATTTTATACTTTAGTACTTATTCTTTTATTTAACTTTGAAAATATGAATATAATACAAGGTAGCAGAAAAATTTTAATAGAGAGGATTGACAAAAAATGAATATACGGAACAGTAATGTACATGAAATAATTTATAAAATTACAATTAATTACAATTTTTTAATTTTTATTTTACAAGCTAGATGTAGTTTTTTTTTTTAAATACGTATTGCTCTAAGCAAATAGTACATATATAAAATACATAGTATAAAATTAAATTTTATACTATGTACGTGTCTTAACCAATTTTGCGCTTCGGCCTCGGTCTCCAAGGCTTAAAACCAATGATTAACGTCAAATTTAAATTAAAAAATATTGTCAGAAAATATTCTTTCTGTCAATACAATTATACTTACCAATTTTGCAAATTTTATGTAACAATTTTTTTGACATATAAATCTTTGATGAATTGGTAGTCCTGAAAAAAATTTAGCTTTTATGAGAATATAAATTATAAATTAATTCATACTAGTATTATATAAATTATATATTTATATCGGATAACAGACAATATTTGGAACCATTACCAATATATTATATAATAAATTTAAATAAGCTTTCATGAAAATTTTATTTAAAAATGTTATTTAAAAGAAATATAAATTATAATAATAGGTCTTATTCTATAAGTGCATTGACATTTCACTAAATCAACAATTTTAAAATTAATAAAAATGAACTAGATATATTATTCACAGCAAGTAATGATTGATTTAAATAATCTAAGCTACAGGAGCTAATGTAAAACATTTTTTACCTTGTAGTAAAAGTTACAAAAAATCTTATAATACTAGTTTCAAATTACTACCGAGTAAAAAAACTACATATTCATATACAAAAATGACAAATCTTTTCATAAAAATTATAAACAAAAGAACTTGAAAAAGCAAGTGACAAAGTACTCATTTGGAAATTATAAAAATAATACAGTTTTTTTTGTTTTTTTATTTTGAACTTTTATAGTCGAATTTCACAGAGATAATCCACTTGTGTCTCGATTTGATTCAATTTTAAATCACCTAATTAAATCTTCTCATTTTGGTTTTTATTTTTATAAAAAAAAAAAAATTCATTTAAAATCGCAGTTTTTTGTTCCTTAATTCTTATTTGAATAAGAATAGTAAATAGTTCATTCGTACATATATAATAAAAAAAATTTCTACATATCTTACTTTTACAAAGCTTCCAGCACTCTCCCATAGCTACTTTATACTGACCGGCTAAAAAATTGATATATTTTTAAGTATTTATAATAAGCATATGTATATTTAATTCAGTACAAACCTTCTATAAAAACTATATGGTTTAAACTAAATATTATAAGCATCATTATTATAAACTTCCAAATTTTAATCATACTGACAGTGTACTAGATAATTTTTAAATTCGTAAAAAAAACTTCAATTTAAGTCAAATCTTATATTTCACGTATGACTTGATCTTTTTGAACTAACTTACTTCTTAGAGTAAATATAAATTTGCGAATAACAGATATAAAAATATTATTTGAAGAGTGTCCTAAAATATTTTATTAAGATTTTATTATTGAAATAAAATAAAGCTGCACGAAATACTGAGTTATGTAAAATTTAATATATAAATATTTAATATTATATATATAAAAATATAAATATATAAAGTTTTTTTTCATTATTTTAAACATATATTTATTCTTATCAAATGTTTATTGTATAATTTGTATTATTTAACCAAAAAACACGATTATACTGATAAAAATATTGATCAGTAATACTTACTTCGTAAAATTATCAAATTGTGTAAGTTTGCTTTTTTTTTAAATATATTTTTTTTGAATGTATAAAATTTGATTAATTAGAATATCAGTTCTCTAATCATGCTAACAAATGTAAAATATTATCGCGTATACTCTAACAATAGCTGAAAAAAAACTAATTGTCACAATTTTCTTAATTCTAACGAGATTAATGATATGAAAAAAATAATAAAATTATAATCTGTTTTATGCATTTATCTATTAATGTGAATATGAGTATAGAAAATATATATATATATCTGACTCAGAAAATATACAAATAATATAAATAAAAATTATACAAAAGTAAGAAAACTAGAATATTTATTATTTATGATAAATCAATATTGTTTCTATTAATAAAAATGCATTAATTAAATAATATTTTCAAATTTGGTTCAGTTTATTTACGGAAAAGAAATGTGTATTTGCATATATCTATTGCAATGCATAAATTGATATAACAATTTATATCATTATTATATAATTTATAAATGACAATTCTTCATTCATTATTTGAATCTATAAAAAAAATTATTATAATGTTAAAAAATAATTATTATGTTACAAAAAACTATTTTCATTAAATATTGTTCCTTTATAATTATACACACATGTTTGCCAACGTTTGGAATGACAATTACTTCTACAATTTCTTTTTGAAATCTTTCGAAGAACTGAAATAGTTATAATGTATTATTTTTTTATTAAATAGAAAATTGTTTTAAGTTAAAAATTATTAAAGCTAAAATTTCATGTCAGTGCAAATATCAATATTAAAAAATTAAAATGATAAATATATTTATATTATCAATAAATTTGGCTTTCTAATTTTTAAAAAAATGTATACAAATAAAAAAAATTAATTAACTAGAAAATATAATGGGACGATTTTAATGTCAAGAAATATTTAACAAATTATTGGATAAAATATTATTTTATAAAATATATTTTGATTAAACCTTACGTTTGCAATACTGTAAGCAAGCAGCTTTATTTATGAAATTTTTTCCTGTAAAACGAAGTATATCTCATTTTTCATACAGATTCAATACATACTAACACTACATTATACCTTCGATAATTAATATAAGGCTTATAAAAACTAGTAATAGTATTATAAATTTGAAATTATTAAACATAATGAATATATTTTAATAATTTTCGACTTAATGACAACAATTATATATTGTTTTCACACTTTGAATTAGTTACTATGTATTACTAATATTTATAAAAATGTATAGTTTCAAAACATACATAAATTTATTTTATGACTCAAAATGGTCTGAAAATAAATATTAATATAAATTTTATTATTTATATTCAGCTATTAAGCACGAAATATTTTTTAAAATATTTTTTCATTAATTTTAATACATTAAGTATAGCATACTTAACAAAGAACATTTCTGTTAATAGGAGAATAATAAAAAAATGTTTTGAAGGAATAGTCTATTAAAGTCAAAAAATAGTTTCCTGGTGTAAAAGTAAAATTAGGATCAAAACTTTAATTACATTTTTTACGTCTCATATATTAAATAAAATATAAATGAAATTTCAACACATAATTAATATAATGGTTAATATTTATTCAGTAATTCTTTATAATTATGAAAGTGAATAAGTTAAATTTAACAATGTAATATCTATGTGACAGAGACTTAAAAGAATAAATAATAAAACGATTTTATCACAAGATTTCGACTCGAACGTTAACTTCTGGAAGTTGAATATAATCACAATTAAACTCACTAATTTATTCTTTCATCTGGTTACAACTGCGTATACAAAGTTTTTTAGCAAGAGAAAAACTTATCATTTCTGAAAAAAAAAATATTTGATATTTTAAACTAATCAACATTAACTATTATATACTAAGAATATATGATGTTGTTGAATAAGAAAATATTAAATTACGTAGATTTTAATACATGTTTTGCCATTCACCATTATAATGAATTGTTATTAAATTAATTATTATTATATATTACTTACTTGCACAATCCCTTAGACACTGTTCTTTGGTATATCTACCATAAGTAACATGAGGAGTAGTGGACATAGATGGACTAACAGCTAAGAAAAGATAAGGACATTTAATATAATTTTTTAAATACAATTTAGAAATTTAAGACAATGTGTACTTGTTATTAATTAAACAATGCTTAAAGCAGCCTATGTAAAGCTAATTATACCAAAATATTATGAACTTTTTAATTGTCTTATACAATATCATTCAAAATAAAAAAGAAATGCTTGCATTAATTAGTTTCGACTTCTTCTAAGTTTTTGTTTAGTTTTAGCTTTCATTTTGTTTAAATATATGTTTAAAGAAATTGTTGTTATTATAAATCTATATAAGATTATTTATTCTCTTGTTTTTTTAAATTAAATGGTTACACAAGAAATATATTTTTATGTAATTTATATTGGTCCAAACTTTACCTCCTTCTCCATTATCCATACTTAGAAAATTTCCGCCTAAAAGTAAAAAAATAATTTATATGTATGTATATATAATAAATATGATATATTTATCATGTCTGCATAAATACATATTAACCTTCAATAAATTTTAAACAATTTATCAACACTGATATCAAAATTATACACTTCCAACAATTGTTCATAATGAAGATTCTAAAATAAATTAAAGCCTAATTAAATTGCTATCAATTTCTGATTTAGTTCTCTGAAAATACTAATTTTTGCAAAGAAAATATATATTTATAACAATAGATAACAACAGTAAAATGATAACGATGATATCTTTCCAATAAATTAAATAATTTATATGCAAATTTTAATACTGATACATCTTCTTTATTATTATTTTATTACAATAGAGAAAATAATTATATTAATAATATTAAAAAATTATGTACGAAATAATATACAAATATTATCGATTTTTATTAGTAATAATAATGATTATTAAAAACATTAATCCAAATCGTTATTTGTCATTTCAATATTTCGATGTACAAGTTACGATTTAAATAATGAAACATATGAGAACATGTGTACTTATAATATTCTGTATTTGTCTACACACAAAATACCTTTTAATAAGCTCTCAGAAATTATTATTTTATTATCAAATAATTTTAGGAAATATTTTTATTGCAGAATTTTTTTTTATTTGTAGAAAAACACAGATTAAATTAATTATACCAACATTTTTAATTGATTAACAAAGCAAAACTGAATAGAAAATTTATAAAAAATTTTATAAGTTTCTAACAAGTAAAGTTTATTGAAAGGGTACATTTTGAAGTTTTAACGTGTATTTAAATTTTTTTTTATTCTAATGTTCTTAAATTTTTATTTTTATTACATTTATCAACAATAAATATACATTTTAACTTTCTTTCTATTCATGAATCTCTTGTTTAAATTACATGTTAAGTTTATAATTAGTAATATAAATTTGCATTTATATTAAGTTTTTAAAAATATTTATGTTTTAATATATGTTAATATTTCAAGACATAGCAAATAATGATAAAATTAAAAAGTATAATACGTATAAAATTATAACAAAAATAGATAACCAGATCCATTATATATATAAATGAATATTATATTGATTATTTAAATGATAATATCGAAGTTTTTACACTTTCGATCAGTAAAACTAAGTATGAGAAGACATTTTTTTCATGATATATAAATATCATATTATATATAGTAAAAAAACAAATTAAAAACTAGAAGAAAATTTGGTTAAAATTTAAAACAATAAAATCAGATTAACCTGAAAGAATAAAATATAGCTTATAATGTAGTTTTTTATAAATATATATAAGATTATCAATAAATTAAATGTTTGTAAATTACTTTACGTTTCATTTATAAGATAAATACAAAAATACTACATTATATTTAAGCACTTATTATCTTCTAAAATATAATAGATAATTATTCACATTCACCTAAAATTATATACAATACATTTTTGAATGTATGAAATATAAAAATTATTCGAGATTCTTAATGTAAAATTAAATACTTACTGATTTATAAAATACAAATTTACTATTTATTCTGAAATAGTGCATAACATCTCAATTTACATTTGTCTCTATGATCAGAAAAAAATTCATATACTGAAATAAACAACATATCATTAAATTAAGTTTTCTCGTATGTATGTAACATGTAATTATAACTAAAAGAATATGTAAAATTAATATGTAATTCTATAATCTATTTTTGCCTTAGTAATGAAACGAATTAATATTTTTTATTATCTTTCATATATAATTTAAAAATTATTGATGTAGTATTAAAAAATTACAACTAAATTCTGTTACTTAAAAGTGCATTCAAAATTCAGTAATAGGAATAGTAATGGATTTTCAGGATTCTATTATTTCATTGTTAAATATAAATAATTTAACATAGATAAATTATAATTTTATATAGATTATAAACTTGGCACTAAGCCTCTATAGAAGGCATTTATATATTAAAAATAATTTTTCTTTATAAGAATTATCTAATATTAATGGCGTTCAAAAAAAGGTAAATATTATCATAAAATTACATAAATAATATAATAAAAACATAATTTAAATCTGTAATTTACTTTTACACGTTTTTAAGCAATCATCTAAACTTCGATCATAATGTTTATTTCTTACACCTGTAAAATAAATTAGAAACAAATATTTCATGGAAATATATTGAGTAAAACGTATTTTCTAATATGTAGTCAAAAAAATTATATAGAGCTTAAATATAATATTAGACGTATTAATATTAAACTTCTAATAATCGTATTTTTATTAATTATATAAAATTAAACAGGTATAAATAATTTAATTTCCGACATAAATTGAATTAAATTTATTATAATACATAAAATATTAAATGATAAATGATAATTACTCAAATCTACAAATTATTATTGCTGTTAATGATAAAATAGATAAGTATAAGTAATAAGTATTTATTAATTATAAATATTTACCATGTTGAAATAAAAAAAATTTTTATAGATTATAATATGATATATTATTGCCATTTTTTACCTTTAACTTTACTTCTTTTGATTGCAGTATTTCCTCCTTAAAATAAAAAATAGTTTATTAAGTATATTTCATATGATCTTTTATTTAATCTTATACATATACTTATACATATATATAACCTTCATTAATTCTTAAAGAATTTATTAAAACTATGATAAATATTAATAACTTGGAGTAATAAATCATATTATAAATATGCTAAACAATTTAAAACTTAATATAAATAAAGCAATTTTAGTTTTATACTTTTGATTTGATTTTTCAAGACTAATGATAATTTTTTATTCTATACTTATATTACATAGATAAAATGTTATTGCATGATACAATAAATGTAAAATTTTTTTATGACTGAAAATAATTTATTCTGCATTAAATATTCTGTATATATATATTAATATTTTTTTACTTACATAATTGTAAAACTTTAGTAATGCATATTATTTAGTAAAAAATTTCATATTTGATACACATTATTATAACAACATTTTTATTGCAGTAAGTAAATGTAGTTTCAGCAATTCTAGATGGATATTTAAATAAAATTTTAAAAAATGAATAAATGTAATTACCCCAAAAAATAATTTTTATCTCGTTAGAAATAAGATATGTCACGTATACAACGCGATATATATTAATGCTACAAATTTCATCATACTTAGGAATAAAAACTACTCACGTTGTAAAAAGGGATGATAAAGGAAAATGTAGCACAAAATCTCGCTGATGATCAAACTCGTGGAAATATCGATCATTGAAGAATCCTCACTAGACACATGTGAAATAGGTATTAAGCAATACATTGGGAAATCTTGGTTAAAAAATTATGATAGCTGGCAAAGTACAAATAACCCTGGAAAATAGAAACAGATCCTGTTGGAGGAAATGCAAAGGATATCAGTTTTATCAAAAGAAGAAGTGATGAATAAAATTAAGATGAAGAGTTCAATGAGTCGGTTTCGGGCTCGAGACGAAGTAACACTGTGACGAGTAGCTTCAATTGTAAAACCGTTGATGTCTCGATTGTAAATCTAACTTCGATAAACGCTTTAACGAAATGACATTTCGCAAGGTATTTTTTCCGGTTTTTTGTATCACACGCCCACACAACTAAACTCTCTCTTCTGATTGATTTAAAACAGATAATATCCAACTCGTAATTAATCATTGTTATCAATTAGTTAACTCGAACCTCAAAAGAACTAGAGCGAATCGATCGCTTTAGCTGCGGCAGATCCTTTACTTGGGAAGAAATATATTTAGATAATTATACATGATTCATCAACGAAGTATTGAGTTTTTTCTTTTATTTTGCGACTACTGGTTGTAGAAATTTTGGAGGGGTTATAAAATGTAGACAAACTCTTTCCTCATTTGTTTTTGTTTTTTCGATAATTTGAAGCGGCAGGATTCTACTTCGCGCGAAGAGTATTTTTCAGTTTTTTGACACGGCGCGATGGACCAACTACTCGAACAGCGTTACGTGATAAAGTTTTGTTTGCAACTAAAAAAAACAGTGTGGAAAGAATTATAATGTTAAAAGAGGCTTATATAGATAATTGCATGTCAAAATGGCAAAGTGGAAAATAGCACAGAAATTTTAAAGAAAGCCGAGAAAGAATCATCGACGAATCTCGATTTGGGCGCCCATAAAGCTTTCGAATGGCTAGGAACACCCAGTGCGTGTTAGAAATTTAAAATGTAGACTGTTGATTAACAGATAAAGCAATTCAGGAAAAACTGAATTTAACGCGATATACAGTGTACAATAAAGTGCAAAAAAATTTTTAAATGTGAAAAATTTTTAAAAAACATCAATGCTGAAAAGTTTGAAGATGCATTTGAAATTTGGAAAACACGCCTTCAAAAATGTGTTGATGTAGGAGAAAATTATTTTGAAGAATTTAAAATTTTTATTTTACACTGTTTATATGTCCACCAATAAAGCATCTTTCAAAAAAAAGGTAAGAATTTTTTTTTTTTTTAATCTTTGAATAAAACATTCTCGCGTAGCGGTTTTCCATTAATCACTTCAGCGCGCCGTATCAAAAATTTGAAAAACACCCTTGGCGTGAAGTAAAATTATCGAAAAAACAAAAGAAAGGGACAAATGAGGAAAGAGTTTGTCAACATTTTAAAAGCCCTTCCAAATTTCTACAACCAGTAGTCGCAAAATAAAAGAAAAAACTATTTCGTGGATGAACCATGTATAAACGGTAATCTCATAAAAATGGTACCGTAACTAGGATGTCTGTCCAAGTATCAGAAAATTTGAATTTTTTATCGCATCGGGAATATAATGACGAGCTTTCTTTACCAGCAAAGAGAACTACCAGACATCGATAGACTGTGTAATGTTGTCAATAATGATAATCGTCTTAATGTAAGTACATAAATTCATACAAATATTATTTATTTATTTATTAAAATAATTCCGAGTTTTCTGGATGAAAATAGGCTTTTTATATGAGTGTGGTCTAATTACATTTCTTTTTGCAATCATATCTAGTATCATATTTATTAATCACATCGTTTAACACTTTTATTGTCTTTTGAATATCACAGCGTATTTCTGCCTTTCCATATCATTCATTATTATTATTTTACAATTCCGGCCATAGGCCTTGGAATGAACTTCCGTGTTTACATTCTTAAATGCTATTATTTACATTTAATTTACATCGTTTACACTTATTTATGTACATTGTATATTTATTTTCATTTATTTTTCATTCCCCTCTCCTTCTGTTTCCCGCTCCTTTGCTTTTTCTTCGCCCTTCTTTCTTCGTATATTCTTTTCTATTAATTTCATACTATGTAGTAATTCTCTATTTTCGGCTCCTTTAAAATTCATTATAATACTTCCTTCGTCCCATTTTTTCTGCTTTCTCATTTCTCTCGTTTCTTTTTCAGTTTCTGCACATTCCCATATCTAGTGTATCCAATCTCTGTTATCTTCTTTGCATAACTGGCATTTTCTTTCATTCTCATTTAGCCAGTATTTATTGCTTGTTATTATATTTCCGCATCTTATTTTTGCAATCATCTTTATATTTTTATCATTCTTTTCTAATTTTAAGTATCTTGTTGCTTCCTTCTCTCTTATTTCTTTATACCATCTGTTATACGTGGCTCTCTCTATTCTGTTTGTCCTCTCTTGCTTATTTATATGAATTTTCCTTTCTTTCACTATCTCGTATTTGACTTTCCCTTCTGTAGTCCAAATCTCCATCCGCTTTTTAGTTATTCCTACTTCGTTTAGCCATTTCTCTTCGGGGTCATTTTCATTATTTATTCTTTCTCTTTTTTTCTCTCTCAAGCATTTTTTTATCCATCTGTCGTCCGATTGCCCCTCTACTTTTTCTTCATACCTTCTGTTCCTTTTTCTCCACTTTGTTTCCATTTTTTTCGTTTATTTCATCGTATGTTATATAATTGGGTGTGCATCTTTCCAAGTCCAGTATCCATGTATAGTAATCCGTCTTTATTTTTTCTATTTCGTTTACTTTTTCCTCTCCCCATATTTCTACGCCATATTCTATAAATCCCTTCACAAGGTAGTTTAATAACATTCTCTTTCTTTCAAAGTTTCCGTAGCATCTCCTTTCTGCTAGGCTCCATGTTTTCTTTCGTGCTATTTTACCCTTATGTATCCTTGCTTTTATGTGTTCTCTATTTCCTCCATTTTTGCTAAATACATATCCCAGCTAGTAAACTTTTCTACTTTTTCTATTTCCTTCTTTTTCCACTTCCAGCTAAGTTTTTTCCCGTTCTCCCTTTTTTAAAAGTCAGTACTTTTGTCTTATCGGTATTCAGTTCCAGATTTCTATCCTTCAGGAACCTTTGCATGACTTTCATCATCTCTTCCATATTCTTATTTTCCTTCTTTATTTTCCGCCATTAGCGCTATGTCATCAGCATAGGCTAGTGACCATATTCTTTCTCCATCTATTTTTGTCCCTTCTATGTTTACTTTTACCAGTTTTGGTTCTAATGCAGCTGCATATATAGTGAATAAAAGAGAGCTTAGACTGCAGCCTTGCCTCCGATCTCTTTGTGTTCTGATTTGATCCGTTAGTCCTTCTTTTGTTTTTATCCTGATTTTCGTGTCTGCATAGATTCTTTTTACCTTCTCCGTTAAGTTTTCGTCTATATAATTTTCCTTCATTATTTCCCAGAGTTTTCTTCTATCAACTATATCAAAGGCTGCCCATAGATCTACAAACAATACATATATTTTCTTTTTTTCCATTATCTTTTTGTCCGTTATGTGCTTTAATATTTATATATTGTCTATTGTGGATCTCCTTGTCCTGAATCCCGTTTGTCCTTCCGGTATTATTCTTTTGTTTTCTACTTCTTCCTCAATTTTGTCCTTCAGTATACTTGTATATATTTTATATTCGGTATACAGCAAGCATAGCCCTCTATAGTTTCTTGGCTCGTTTATATCCCCTTTCTTATAAATTGGCGTGATTACCGCTTTTCTCCACTCTTCAGGCGTTTCTTCTCCTTCCTAAATCCTTTTTATTATCTCCAGCAATCTTTCTCTTACCTCTTCCCCTGCATATATCCATACTTCATTCGTTATTCCGTCTATTCCTGGGGCTTTCTTCTTTTTTAGTATCTTACATTTTTCATAGAATTCCTTCTTGTTTATTCCATACTTCTCTGATTTTGTATTTCCTTTTATATTATTTTGTTCCTCTCTATTTATCTGTCATTCTTCTGCTTTGTTTAATAGTTTACTGAAATGTAACTTCCAGCTTTCTCTGTTTATTTCACCTTCTTTGTTCATTTTCCTTCTAGTTCTCTTATTTATGTACTTTCATATCTTTCCTTCATTTTTTATTTCCTTCAGTTCCTTTTCCTCTTTTACTTTTATATCCTTAATTTTTTCTTAGCATATTCTTTTCCATTTGTTCTTTTGTTTTATATACTCTCCCCTTTCTATTTTCCCTTCTTTCTATTTTTTATACTGGTTTTTTGTATTTTTTTTTCTTTCGCGCATTCTCCACCATTTTGCTTTTCCAATCTTCCACTCTTTTATTGTTATTTCCTTGCTAGGAGTTTCCTTCCGTATCATTTCTTTCAAATTGTGCCATAACTCTTTAACTGTCTCTGTAGTTTCTCCTGCTGTATATTTCCCTTCTGTTGATTCTTTATATTTTTTATGCTTTCTTCGTTCCATGTAGTTATTTTTCTTTTCTCTATTTCCTTTTCTTTCGTAGTTGTTTCTCTTCTTTTGTATCTCTCTTCTCTCAAATCTATCCCTATCTTGATCAGCATGTGGTCCGATTCTATTCTGTCTTCTACTCTAAATTCTCTACTTTTTTCTTTGCTTCCTTCATCAGCTATTGCCAAGTCTATGACCGTGCTGCCTCTTGATCCCACGTATGTGTACCCCCCTTCTTCATCTCCTACTTCTGTTCCATTCAGTATTGGCCATCCATTTCTCCTGTCTGTGTGTTTATATATCTCCCTGCATTTCCAATTCTAGTGTTCAGATCCCCCATTATTATTATATCTGTATTTCCATTGTAGCTTTCTTCTTCTATCCTACTTATTTGTTTTTCCATGTCTCCATTGCAATATAGTCCCCAAATATCTATGAAAGTGATCGGACTTTTAATTTTTTTTAAAAACGAAGCACGCTGTATACTTCTGTGTTATCAGTAATCTTATTGTACTTTTGTTACTACTTTGCGTAAATTAAATTTGCGAAAAATGTTGAGACATTACACATAACAAAAAGTTTTCAAATTCTAAAAAAAAAATTTAGAGAATGATTTTTTATAATATTTAGTATAAGACAATACTTAGGGTGGACAAAATTTACGACCAAATATTATAAGAAGACTAAAATCAATTATTTTTTTTTCGCAATAAAAATGTCTTTATAGAGTGGGGAAAAGGATGAATAATAGTTAAAATAAAATAACAATAATTAATAAATTGTAATTTATCAACTTTTAATGTAAAAAATGTATATTTAAATAAAACATTTTTTTTTAAAAAAAATTTTAATTGGATAAACGAAAAGGCTATAAATGTATACTCATAAAAAGAATTAATATCACTTCAATAGAAAAAATGATCCTTTTTTAGTCACTCATTTTTTTCTAAAACACAAAAATATTATTAAAACTATTTTAAAAACATTGGAAAATAAATTAAACTAAAATTTTTTAATTAAATATTGTAAAAATATAATTTAAAATCATAATTAACTAATTTATTCTATCGGGTTACACCTGCTTCTACAAAGTGATTTAGCAAAAGCGCTCATTAATTCTGAAAAAAAAAGATTTTGGTATTTTAAATTAAACAAAAAAGCACCAAGACTAACTATTATATACTAGAAATATATGATGTTGTTGAAAGTAGGAAAATCTTAAATTACATAGATTTGAATACATGTTTTCCCATTCACCATTATAATGAATAATTATTAAATTAATTATTATTATATATTATTCACTTTTACAATCCCTTAGGCAGTCTTCTTTGGATTGTCTAACACGAGTAAAAGGAGTACTGGGCAAAGATGCACTAACGGCTAAAAAAATATAAGGACACTCAATATAATTTTTTAAATACACTTTAGAAATTTAAATCAATGTGTACTTGTTATTAATTAAACAATGCTTAAAGCAGCCTATGTAAAGCTAATTATACCAAAATATTATGAACTTTTTAATTGTCTTATACAATATCATTAAAATAAAAAAGAAATGCTTGCATTAATTAGTTTCGACTTCTTCTAAGTTTTTGTTTAGTTTTAGCTTTCATTTTGTTTAAATATATGTTTAGAGTAATTGTAGTTATTATAAATCTATATAAGATTATTTATTCTCTTTTTTTAAGTTAAATGGTTACACAAGAAATATATATTTATGTAATTTATATTGACCCAAATTTTACCTCCTTCTTCATTATCCATACTTAGAAAATTTCGGCCTAAAAGTAAAAAAATAATTTATATGTATGTATATATAATAAATATGATATATTTATCATATATGCATAAATACATATTAACCTTCAATAAATTTTAAACAATTTATCAACACTGATATCAAAATTATACACTTCCAACAATTGTTCATAATGAAGATTCTAAAATAAATTAAAGCCTAATTAAATTGCTATCAATTTCTGATTTAGTTCTCTGAAAATACTAATTTTTGAAAAGAAAATATATATTTATAACAATAGATTACAACAGTAAAATGATAACGATGATATCTTCCCAATAAATTAAATAATTTATATACAAATTTTAGTACTGATATATCTTCTTTATTATTATTTTATTACTATAGAGAAAAAAATTGTATTAATAATATTAAAAAATTATGCACGAAATAATATATTAATATTATCGATTTTTATGAGCAATAATAATGGTTATTAAAAACTGTCGAAAGCTTGCAGCTTAGGTGACAGAATGCTATTTAGAATCGTCTAATCACTCTCTCTCTCTCTCTCTCTCTCTCTCTCTCTCTCTCTAGCTATATAAGATGATGTGCATCAGTTAATATTTATCGATTTGCGTATAGGCGGTGTCGATATTTAAAGTAAATATCGACACCGCCAGTGACAGTGGACTGGCAAGTCTTCTATATTGTGAAAGCTGAAAGCACGTTTTATGACTTTTCTAACTTTATGCGAGTGTTTTTCAAATTACACTAAAGCTGAAACATGCGTGGCTGTGCAGATACTAACGTTGACATATAATTAAGATTGACAATCAAATTTCTCAGAGACCCTGGGGTGGAAGAAAACTACAAATACCGGTAGAGGAGTAAGAACAATCACCTGTAACCACTTCAAAGTAAGCCTGTGAGTTTTCTTCTTTACATCTTTGCTCCTTTTCTCTCTTTTGAAAACCAAAATCCTTGTTTTTTCTGAGTTTAGCTGTAGTTTCCTCTCGTCACCCCGGAGCTGTCACCTATGTAATGTAATCTGTAACGTACATGACGAAATTCTACATATTTAATTATTATAACAACTGGCATTGTGAAAAGATTCACCCATTAAAGGAAAATTAACCACAAAATCTTGCTGATGATCAAACTCGTGGAAATATCGATCATTGAAGAATCCTTACTGGACACATGTGAAATAGGTATTAAGCAATACATTGGGAAATCTTGGTTAAAAAATTATGATAGCTGGCAAAGTAAAAATAACCCTGGAAAATGGGAACAGATCCTGTTGGAGGAAATGCAAAGGATATCAGTTTTATCAAAAGAAGAAGTGATGAATAAAATTAAGATGAAGAGTTCAATGAGTCGGTTTCGGGCTCGAGACGAAGTAACACTGTGACGAGTAGCTTCAATTGTAAAACCGTTGATGTCTCGATTGTAAATCTAACTTCGATAAACGCTTTAACGAAATGACATTTCGCAAGGTATTTTTTCCGGTTTTTTGTATCACACGCCCACACAACTAAACTCTCTCTTCTGATTGATTTAAAACAGATAATATCCAACTCGTAATTAATCATTGTTATCAATTAGTTAACTCGAACCTCAAAAGAACTAGAGTGAATCGATCGCTTTAGCTCCGGCAGATTCTTTACTTGGGAAGAAATATATATTTATAATTAATTATACTTATGCCAAATGTTCAATACGTAACAGCTATGATATAACAAAATTAAATTCATAATAGTATGTTATAGTTTCCGATTTCGTATTTTTAGTAATGGATAATAGATAAACAATGGATACAAGTATATATAGGAATAGATATAAAAACATATAAGAAGACCCAAATAATAAGAAAATAAACTTTATTAATGCAAGGAAAATTTTTTATAAATATATAGCTAGTAATATTTCCAGAATAAAAATTAAATTCTCTTGGATGTTTAAAAACTTTTAGTATGCATAAATTTAAATATATGTATTATTATAATGGTTTCCATATGTATCACTAAAACTTTACTATCTTATCCACCATACGTTGGAGGTATTTGAGTTATCAAAAATGGTATTTTTATCAGCTTTAGTATTTGAAAAATCTCATTTATTATTAACTGAAAATTGTAAATTAATGAATAGATATAGATTCGATAATATTTTAATGGACCAACATAACTCAAATTTAACCACGTCCTCTAATCATGGTTGCATAATTTTAGCTGAATTTTTCCTATTTCGAATAGACAGTTGTTGATTTTGATTTGAAGGTTGTCAATTTTGAATTCAAGATTGTGAATTTCGAATTGAAGGTTGTCGATTTCGAATTGAAGGTTGTCGATTTCGAATTGAAGGTTGTCTATTTTGAATTAAAGGTTGTCGATTTCTAATTGAAGGTTGTCGATTTCGAATTGAAGGTTGTCTATTTTGAATTGAAGGTTGTCGATTTTGAATTGAAGATTGTCTATTTACTGAATCGGATTTACGATAGGACAAATTATTCGCCACAGGATGTCTATTATTAAATATAATTTAGATGATTGAAAATAATTAAAAATTGAATCCTTATTTACATAAAAATATTAGTCTTTTCAACAAATTAAAAATGTACGATGATGCATGAATTAAATTATTTATTTTTGTATAACCAATTTCATTTATATATTTAAAAAAGAGTGAATTCAATTGAATTTAGACATATTTAATTTAGAAAATCTTTATTTATTTTAATTATATATTTCTTTACTGCCGACAATTTATGATCAATTTATTTTTATTAGATTTAGTATATAAAAACAGTTGTATAAATGATGTAGTGACATAATTGTAGTATATAATATTAATTTATCGATACTAATAATTATAAGTAAATAAGGATTAATAATATTATCTTACTAATTAATAATACTTATCAAAGCATTTTTCTTTGCATTTTTTGAAACGTATACTTTCTTCTTTATATCTTCCTGAAATAATAAAAGATTAATTAATTATTTAATTATTATATTGATAAAAAAAATTTGTTAGAAAATTGAGAATTTAAATATATAATTTTAAAATACTGAATAGAACGGGTGTATCACATTAAAAAACAGTATTCTACAAACAACAATTGGTTTCATTTATTTACTTTCAATGGCTTCTTATCATAAATAATTTAAATTTATAAATATAGTTATCCCTCTCACACTTGTGCGATTAACTATATATTTTAATTTTGATCATTCATCATCTCCTATGAATATTATGTATCCAATATATTTTCTTTTAACTACACTTTTGCATAAACACAATCATACCTGAACTTATGCAAAATTAGAATATTTAAAAAAACAATTATAAAGATAGAATTTACACACAAGAATAGAAAAATAAAATTCAAATGTGCATATAGAAATACGCAAAAAAATTTGTATTTAATATCAATGTATTTATTTTTATATAAAACACAACTTAAAATATGTGGTTGTACATGTAAATTAAATTTGATATTTGTTTAAAAATAAAAAAAAAAAACAATAATTCCATATATAAACCATTGAAATGAAAAAACATATTATAATTTTATTTCTTAAAAATTGTTTAAATTTTGTGTATTAAGTAACACAATGAGAAAAAATAATTTGTAAAAATATTAATAATTGTTTCAGCTTGAATAGTTAATAACTAATTTGAAGCTAAAGAAAATATCTATATTAAAAGTAATAAAGTACTGTATTTTAATAACACTAATGGTATTGAAAATTTTTTAGTATCTAAAATTTAACCAATTTTTTATATAAAATATTTATCACAGATAAGTATCAAATAAGTAAAATAACTCTTATATAGTATTAATTTCACCTTTACATCTTTTTAAACAATTAAGTAAAGCTGTTTCATTTGTCACACCTGAAAAATGAAAAAAACTCAATTTATATAAAAAATAAACACTTATATATGAATTAACATATATATTCAAAATAAATAGTGAAAAATTGATGTCAATAAATTATTCTTAGAATTACAAAATACTTAAAACAATAATTATCTGTCAAAAAAAATTTTACATTATATTAATATTTATCAAAGTAAATTTAAATTTTATTTATCTTCTTTAATTTAGTTTTTTTCTAACTTCAATCTTACAGAAAAAATATATTTATAATTTATAAAATTCTTTTAAAAATATAATAAAACATAATATACACTTGAGCATTAGATTCTTAGAAATTACATAATAATACTATGTAGATTAATAACATATTATTTTATTCATTCTTTTATTTTAATAAAACAATATATCAACTCTTTTTTAATTCTCCAGTTAAAATTTATTGAGAATTACTAAAATAAATAATAGTACCTTAATAAAAAAATATGTTCATACTTTAAAAATTTATTAAAAAAAAATTTGACACTACAAAAATTAGAATAGTAAAATTATATTTATATTATAATTTAATATATATAATTTAATAGTAAAATTACTTTACCTAAGTACTTCAAACTATTTGAAGCCAATTTCCTTGCAACACCTCCTCCTGAAAATAAAATATACTTTATTTTTTATTCGTTTTCAGTTAAATATAATCTTTGTTTGAAACAAACAAATATGTAATGTATACCTTCAATTATCACTAAATAATGTATAATAATTGTCATATACATGAGTAAATACTTCCAGTAATTAATCATAGTTAAAATTCATTAATTTTATATTGAATAAAAAATTAAAATTTGTTTTTTTCGTTTGAACTGCTTTTTACTTAAGTACATATTTTCTATCAAAAATATATAGTCCTAAAAGATAAATAAATCTTCTTTAGCACACGAAATAGCATTTAAACAATTTATTATTTTATTATTTAAATTAAGTAATCAAACACGTATTATAATGAAAATATTATTCATATTTATATATCTTAATATATATTACTAACACATATGTGCAATAAAAAAATATAAGTCTTATATATCGTTGGACGGATGTTATAGAAAATGAATTCATTTAGAACATATTTTTTAAAATTTAGAAACGTTTTTTTAGTATTTCCTGATCGGTGTAAGAAAATATTTTTAATTATGTTATTTATTATTAACGCAATAAAAGCACGATAATAATTAATTCGAAAAAATTCCAAAGTATAAATGTGGAATGTATTTTTATATTTTATAACTCATATTATATTTAGAGAAAATCTCAGTGATACTGAAGATATTAAAAAATCCAAATAATGATGCAAATAATGATTATTCAGTACATTAATATTATAATGCTATTTACAACTACTTTGAATATTTTATTACAAAAAAATTTATATGTTCGCATTAGTCTTTTTAACGTTATATTCTAATAGCTTTTTTTAAAAAAAACAGAAGGAATTAATTTTTTTTTGTTAATTATTTAAAAATTTAATTATTATACTTTTTTATTATTAATATTTCTTTCTTCACCTCTCTGCTTTTCTCCTTTTATTCAATTGTATATTAACTACACTTATTATAGTTCAGTTTTACTCTTTATGTAAATGTTTAAATCATATATGTCTTTAATAAAATTTATACATGTAACCAATTATGTATTTCTCTTGTTACGTTGTGCAAAAAAATGTTTTACCATTTCCTTTCTTTTCAGTCTACACGTTCGCGCACTAACTCGGGATGGAGGAGTGATTCGGTGAAAATAATTGTAGAAAAAGGGAAAATAAATGAGCTTGAGGTTATGTGTAAAATGTCTTTATTTTTAAAAAATGAAAAATTTTAAATAAGAGACGATTGAAAACAGAGAGAACAAAATAAATAAATAAAAAAAGATTTATTTCTTACTTTTATATAAGATATTGACAAGTTATTGGATTAGTACAGCAGGTAGTGCAAGGTGAATCCTTGGTATAGCTACCTCAGGAAAGAAAATCCAATGAAGAGTATTTCAAAAAAAACCTGTAGAAAATAATTAAATTTTGACTGTCCTTCACCTGATTTTTCCTACATTCTTATATTTTTTTTCTAATACAGAGTGTACGAGCAATTAGGGAAATCTTATAGCTTTTCTTAGAAAATCACAATGAATTTTCTTCTTTCTTTTATGTAGCAATAATTAATTAATTAATTCAACTTTTAATTTCATGAATATCTTACCCATAAATTTATTTACAAGTGCATTTTTTCAAAATTTTTTATTATTTACCAAGTTATTCCATATTATTTAATTATTTATTATAATAACAATAGAAGTGCTATTTTTTTACTTGATGTAAGTGAGTGAAAATGTTTGATTCAGTGTTTTGTAATTTTATTTTACAAGTTTTGTGTGTTTATTAGTGTAAAATTATAAATTTATACAACAAAAGATGTGCGTCGATTGGACTAATTTAATGATTTTCTTATAATTAAAACTTATTTTAATAATCCTGATAAGTAGGATTATTTCCATTTGTGATTGTGGAGTAAGTGCAAAGATTTTTGTTAGTGCAAATAATGTTTATTAATTATTACAAATAAAAATGTTTCTACATAATTGTTGGTATTATTTTTCTACCATTTGAACTATACAATATATATCTATATAATATATATATCGAGAGCTGTAAAGACACTCTGAAAGGGTTTGTTTTTCTATTATACATTTCTTTGTTTATGTTTAATTTTCTTTGTCTCAGTTAGCATGATTAGGAATTTTCCTTATTCACCTTTCAAATTTAATTGATAGTTACTATTATAGCATATCTTTTGATGTATTTTTTTTTTTTATTTCATAATTTTTATTTATTAAGTATAATTATGGTTTATTACTATTATTACTTAATGTTGATATCTATTGTTATGATTAATTATATAGGGAATTGTGTATGTCTAATGTTTATGGTAATTTTATAGGTGTTTATTAAATCTAAGGTGCACATAGTAGTAAATTACTTATGTAGTTTCTTAGGAGTTATCGATGATGAGGGTTAATAAATATTTTTTTTTCAATGTTGATCAGGATATTTATAGATAAATATAAAAATATTTTTTTTTTTTTAAATTTATTTGTTTTTTTTTTATTATTTTTTTTTTTAATTTTGTGTTAGAGTAAAATAATAATAATGATTACATATATTAAATATTATAAATTCGTTTTTTTATGTATAATTTTTCAAATGAATTCCTTTATTTTAGCTGTCGCAGTAATACTCTTATTTAATATTCATAATATCCCTATCTTCTCATTATAATAAAAAAGTTTTGAAGTATACATATTCAATAACTAATTTAGTGTGCATACGTATATATGATGAAAATAATTGCATCGAATTAGATTCTGTGATGTACATAAAACACTGATATTAATAGTGATAAAGAAAAAATTAGCATAAATATATTATTATAAAATTAATATATGAATTCATATATATTTTTTATATTTCATTTAGAAATTTTTTGAAGATCTTCGATTAATTTTGTTTAATTTACAAAATTTTTAGCCTTAATAATTCAATAAAATATAAACATATTATCTTTATATAATTATAAATAATTGAATAAATTTATTTAAAATACCAAATGTACGTTTAACTATTTATTATATAATATTGATAATTAGATATATTTAATACTTCAAGTATAATTATTTTTAGTTTATCTAAGTTTTAATTAATTTAAACTTAAGAAAGGAGGGAAAATAAATGAAAATATATTCAATTAATGTAATACGTAAGTATATACGAATAATTAAATTAGTTATTGTGAAGTAGGTACACAATTTTTGTTTAGATAAGATTGTATTAGATAAGATATATTACAGTAATATATATATGAGCACAAATATAATATTATATTTAAATATACAAAATTACAAGTAGTGAATATTTAAGATCTTATAATGATTTTCTATAAATACATTAGTACTTATAAAAACCCATACTTATTCTTGACATAATAATAATTTATGCTGATTTAATATAATATATTTTCTTAAACCATATTTTTTTTCTTAACATTTTTATAAATAATATACAATGAAAAGTTTAAAGTAACAATTAAAATAATTATAAATATACAAAATTATATGTGTATTATAACTCTATTATATCTTTTTGCATCTAAAGATTCCATATGTTCGATACCAATGACGACATTTTCTCCTACAAAGATTTCTTTCCTTCTTTAGATAAAGCCCTAAAATTTAAAAAGTGTATTACAAATTACAATAATTCCTTAAATTAAAGTTTTATAACTAATTCTTGTAATCTCTCTTTATGAGAATAGTGAAATTAAATCATGTAATAAAATAATATAATTGTAGAAAATAACACAGTAATGTATGTCTTACATTTACATTCACTCATGCATTCACAAAATGTCTCACCTATAGAATATAAGATACAAATTAATATTTTTGTACATCAACATTTTGTAAATATTGACATATTGTATAAAATTTATACTTTTAACTAAGAGTAACAAATATATTATAAAAATTATAACTAATAATAAAAACTTCATTATGTTAGAAAAAAGGAAAAATGTTATATTCTTTATAATTTTATATACTTTTCACTTGACGTTATTAAATTAAAGTAGTATAATTTGTAATAAAAGAAGCTTCATGAAATAGCTCATAAATATATTTATGATATGTAAATCATTATATACTTATAATAATCAGATAATTTTCATAGATTAATTTTCAATTTCTAATAGTTACCTTAATTATTCAATTGTTTTAGTTTTATTAAAAAGAGAACTGTTTGAGAAATAAGAGTTAATAAAACTCTTACGCGCATGACTGCAGTCACGTAATTATAACTCTGCGGGCTGTAGTAGTACTCCCTTCAACCACTAGGTGGCTAAAGCTTAGTTCAGGTGATAAATACGACTCCCTCATGATTTGAAAATATTTTCAATAGTCTATCGTACGGCATAGCTCGTTTCGTCGCCTTTGAACACTCCTCAGCTAGTTCGCATCAAGTCCTTCTTTTGAGATCCTCGATCATCGAGCCTTATCGATCAAACCTCTGGCTTGCCTTCGCGGATCAACTTGGCTGACTCTGACAGTACAATTGTCAGTTAGGATTGTGGGCTGCAGTAGTTCTGTGCCACCGTCACTAGGTGGCGACTCACTAAGCTTAATTTACTCATGTGTCAAAGTGTGGTATGTAATACTCCTCCACAACTCTAAGGTGGAGTCCACCACTCCCTATTACATTACGTAATAAGGATGACTGGTTTAAGATCAGATCTGATTTTGACTCTCTTCTCATTAACCCTAGGCGCGTTACCGCTGCAAATTCTGTAATTATATATCTATCTAACTCTGACGATTTTAGAACTCTAACCAAGCTTTTAAAAAAGCAAAACTTTGAATATTCTACTAATCAACTACAAGAGAATTGTGATCTTGTAATTGTCATTCGGAGAGTACACGAAAAAATTTCTGAACAAGATCTCCTCTCCTACCTGAAGCAAAAAGTGTTTTCTGTAATCAGGGTTCATCGTATGAGACGTAAAGAGAAATTATGGCCCTTAATCACTGTACATTTAGATAAATTTGATCCTAATTCCCAGAAAATTTTCGATTTGAAGAAAATTGATCTCTGATGTTGTCGTGGAAAAAAGTACAAAACTAAACTTATTCCGCAGTGCAGATGGTGTCTTAAATTTCTCCATACAGTGAGCTATTGTACTGCTAGTTGGAGTTACGCCGACTGTTCTCAGGGTCCTACTACACCTACTTGCACCGTGAAAGATAATCCAAAAAATATACCTTACTGTTTTCCCTGGGCAATCATCGGCGCTGTCCTAAAGTCCCCATTAAGCTATCCGCCTTACCAACAAATTCTTTTGTAAAGTCCTCCAGTCTTCAAACATATCAGAGTGTTGTGAAATTGAATAATGACAACGATACACATCTTGACCACTAGAGGGCGTACACCATCTTAATGAGAAAAAACTATTAGAGGTTATAAGTACAGTGCTCTAAAAATCAACATTGCCTTCGTAGCCAGATATATATCTTGTATATATATTATAGGGATATTCTATCCTGTGTATTAGTACATATAGAACGTACTAGAACCATCTTGCAATAATCACATGTTGGTTATCATCGGTCTCTAGTATTGATATATGTACTACCAGTTAATTGCATAATTCTGTATTTTCAACACAGAACAATCCTCTAATAAAAAACAATTCCGTAAATAGCCAATCCCGTAGATTTACAATCTGCACCTGTGTCTTTGAGAAATCTCGAATTACCGTAAGTTCATCTCAGGCCCAATATTTCCTTTTCCCAGGCTACAATTGAAAGATGGAGGCGGAAGCGAAGATTTGTTGGTTGGAAAATGAAAGATCGGGAAATGAGTATGAAGGAACAGAATAAAGAGACATCGACATACAGACAGGGTCAAGCAAATTGGGAGGGAGCAGAGCCAGCTCATCTACAAGGTCAAGACTGTCAGAGAAAGAGGTCACAGAGATGAAGCAAATAGTATGGGAGAAAAAAAAAGAGAGAGAGGAGATAACTTAGTCATAAAGGGCAAAGCAGAGATAAGCGGGAATGGGTTAAAAGTGTGGATATAGGAGTTTTTCAAGGAAAAATTAAAAAAAGAAAAGCAAATAAAAGTAGCTCGGTGAAGTGGAAGGGTAATCATAGTAAGGTTTAAGAACAAGGAAGTCAAAACAGAGGTATATAACACCTGGAGACATCTGATAGGTACAGAAATATACATAGAATTTGATTTAACTTTTGAAGAAAGAACACAAGGAAAAATAAGCGAATGAAATACAAAAAAATATATATATAATAGAGACCCAGAACATGCACAGAACACACACAGAAAGAGGGAGATAAGAACTGTAGCCGTTAATAAAGTAGTTTCTCAATATAGGCTTATGTCGCCTTTCTAGGTCGACCACGTTGACGTTTCGCAACCTCAAGGTTCGGTCCCTTAGCCGTAACAGCTACGGAGTTCCGCTTAATAACGACGCGAGTTTTACGGGGTCCGCCCGTCTTTCGCGATTTTTGCGTACTCTCGGGGACTTCCGAGTTTGGTGGCTCCATGGGGAATCGTGCTTCCTCTGTCACCCTCGTCATTTCTCGATAAGGCGAAGAAGTTCGCTTTTAAAAACAAAAGAGGATGGGGTTAGTTTTTTCAAAAAAACTAACCCCATCCCCCAAAAGGAAAAAAAGAGATATAGGTGTTAACCACATTTATATTTATTTAAAAACAGACAGAAATACCTGGAAAGAGAAATAACTGGTTCTGAACCCGTTACCTTTCCTCTAAGAAAGGGGAAGAGGAATCAAAGTCAAAAGTCAAATTTTATTTTGACAGCTCTGTATCATACACAGGTTATGACAATTTAAGGTTAAAACTGTTTTACCGGCAAAAAAAATCAAAACAAAATCAATTAGAACATCAACACCTAATAAGAAAAAAAAATTACATTAATAAAAACAAAATTAGTAATAAAGCTTACCTTCAAAAGTCTCAAATTATCGCATCCTAAAAGCCAATAGAAACAAGCATGTTCTCCTTGTCGAATCGAAGTTTTCGCTTCCACGGGCCATAGTGAATGGTGTACGACAGGTGTCCCATAGGTACCTGTACTCGGAATCCGTCCGGCAACATGACGAAAGTATATTTCGTCTGTTTTTCAGTGGATGGCAAAGTGGTAATTTTCTCGGAGGGTAAGTCGATCTTAGGTCATTTATTAATACACGACCCCGTCTCTGCCGCGTCGATTTCTCGTTCTGTTCCGCAATTTCGCGCCTTTTCCCGCAGTCGTTTGACAATATCATCCCGAGTCAATTCCATTTTTACTAATGGTTTAATATCAGAAAATAATTTACCTTTATTATTTTCCCCTACTCCTGCCTCGCATAGATGTAGTTCCTCCCGAGGATTATCCAAGCGGGGATGGTGACTCTTTGTCCGTCCTGAGCGATGATTAACTCGATCCATCCTCCGTGTTGAATCAAAACTCTTGACCCGTAGCTTTCGGATATCGTTCCCAGTATTCGATGTACTTCGAACCCCATGCATTCCGCTATTATTGCCATGTTGTTCGATATGAATGTATGCGGTTGTCTCGGGTTGAGTTCCGCCTCGAAAAACATATCTTGAATTCGAATTTGTTACGGCATTTCGATTGATGTTGTTGATACAATGAAATGGTTTTAAATCTTGAATATGAGCGGTGATAACTTCATTATCCCCACTCCTCAATTGAACAATAACAGGGGACAATTTTCCAATCACAATCGGCGTGAGTTTATGAGAAACTTTATTTATTTTATTTGATAATATTCTTATTTTTCTCATTACTTTTTCTCCAATTTCAGGGTACGAAACTCTACGGCCATCATTATAATGTTGACGTTGTGTATCGAAGGATTGTGCCAACCTTATTTGAGTTAACTTACAAGCATTTTCCATTCTGCCTAAATGTTCATTGGTATATTCTGAACAATACTCAGGAGCTCCATGTCCTCTCAAGGTGGGAGTGCAGAATTCTCTACCTGTGTTCAAATAAGCAGGTGAAAAACCCGTAGACGAGGAGATTGCTGTATTGTAGGCAAATGAAATTTCAGGCAGATGTTCATCCCAGGTATAGTGTTTACCTTTTATTCGTTGAGCAATCATGGTTTTAATAACCTTGTTGACTCTTTCAACCGGATTACATTGGGGAGTGTATGGAGGTATTCTCCGATGATTAATACCACAGGTTTTGAGGTAATCCACAAATATTTTTCCTGTAAATTGTCGCCCATTGTCGGTGACTATGGTTTTTGAACAACCATATCTGTAAATAATATATTGTTTTATTTTGTTTTGGATTACTGCACTGGTGGCTGTTTGCAACGGTATTAATTCAACCCACTTAGTAAATCGATCCTGACACACAAGAAGCCACACATTTTGACTTCTAGAGTGGGGTTGTGGACCCTCTAAGTCTATAGAAACCTCGTCCCATGGTGCTTTGACCCATCTAGTACACATGTTACCTGTTTTTGCCTGCTGTGAGGATTTATACTCCTGGCATGCAACAACTATGCAAGAAAAACTTTTAAATAACATGAAAAATCCATAGTTGAAAAATCATGCGAAAGCTAATGGAAATTAAAGGTTAAGACTGTTTTATCATGGGAGATAAAAATAATCAGGCTCAACAGATTCTTTCTGACATCTAACTTAAAAATATTTTAGGTACTACACACATATTTGCCAGAAATATTTATGAATGACTTACAGAAAGATCTGTTCTGCTGCCCTAAGAGTTTTTGGCCAAAACTCTGGCAAAGGCACAACAGAGAGAAGAAAATAGAATGAAAAGATACACGAAGCGAGCACAGCTGCTCCCAGGTATCTTCATACAGTGGATCCTCCTTTGGCAACCAGTTTCTTTTGTTACTAAGAAGGAGGACTGGCTAGAGCCATCGACAACCCAAGTCTGGGGTTGCCTACGACGAGAAAAAGAAAAAAAAACCTGAGGCTCGATCCTGGATCAGCCAGATAAGCGGATTGAGAAATCAATCTGTACAAAGAAGCAGGCTTTCCTGCCAGGGATCACCAGGACGCGTACTTTAAGGCCTGCTGACGCAAGCCATTCTTGAAAAAACCCGATCCCTGTCTTATCATGAGCTGAAGACAGACACACGAAGAAGATTGTCTCACCAAGACCCTTCTTAAAACCTTTAAAAAAGAAAAAAAATTCTATTAAGAAGTTTTTTTTATCAAGATAACTAATAACATTAGTTATTTAGGAAAAAATAATAATAAGAGGAACCAAGAAAAGAAAAAAAAAAACAAAACATGCAAGTATAATTACTTACAAATCCGCTTCCAGCATTTTCTAAAAAAGAAAAAGGTTTTTCCACTTAAAACTCACACATTTCCTGGAAGTAAAAGATAAGGGACCTAAAACAAAGAAAGGATTGTGTGAAAAAGAAAAGGAAAATGTATAAGAGAAGGGAAAAAAAGGTCGTATATGTAAAGGATATGGGTCAATGTAACCCAATCCTTAAAACCAAATCAAACCTTTTTTTATCAGCATGAAACTCCTGGAAATCCCCGCCAAGCTGGGAAATAATTTATAATGAATGTTTTATTCATTATTGAATAAATATTTAATTGACTAAATGGTTGTATTAAGTCTAACCTGAAAATAAATAATGTATAATATTAGTTATTAAATTAAGTATATGTATTGTAACGGGCTTTCCCGTTACAATAATTTATTATTTTTCTACTTGATTCACCCACTCACCTTGCGCACAGGTACTCTTACCCGTGGCGGCCGCTCAGGTCGCAAAATCCACTAACTTTGCCCGCGGAGGCGGCGGGGTTCGGGCTATCAGGATTCCTTTTTTTTTTCTATCCCTGTAAACGTACGCGAAGTCTTCTTTTACGAGGGGATCGGGAAACGAATTATAAGGCGCGTAATTAATACACAACTAATTGGTAAAGAAATAACGGTTTTATTTCACACACAAATGAACACTCGAAACGCTCGGCGCGGGGCCCGCTCGCTGGTTACAAAGAAATCTTAAACCTACTTACAATTAATCCGCTTTCTTATCAATTAACGCCTTCCTCGCCCCCGAGGATCACGAAGCTGTGGTGAGATGTTTGAAAGTCGTCAACCTCCTGGGTTTTTCCTCCCTCACACCTTGCTGTACTCAGATGAGGTACCCCTGTTTCTCCGCTTCACCCTGCTCTGCTAACACCTGCACCTCCTCACACCTTCACAAAATCAACCGCAAGCACTCTCACTCTCGTACTGTGATCTCCTCGACGAACTTCGTGCTTCCTTATCGAACTTACGAAATTGTCACCAATTCAGAGATCGTAGAAATCCGATGTTGCTCGAGTGCAATCAGAAATCAATCTGGGAAGCTCGCGAGCCGCTACCCGCGAGTTCCCCCTCTTCCGAGCAATGACCGAAACTTCCCGATCCGGGCCCTTGCTCTCCCGAATCGGGTATTAACGCGACCCGCGTTACAGTATATATATATATGTTATTGTTTAAAGAAATAATATAAATAAACTCCCTGTTGATGAAAATATTGTGGTACGTCCCCGCATTGATGAAAATATATTTTTCTGAATTATCTTGTAATAAGGTGTTGTGTTGATAAACTGTCACTTGTTGCTTTTATGAAATCTAACATGAGGCCGGATGTCTTTGCGGTATAGACGGCGTTGGTGTTCGTGAAATAGACAAGGACAGAGATACGCGGGAAAATGTATTGAGTATATATATATATAAATGGGGGGCATTATTAAAGTAGTATAAGTATGTAAAAAGTGTAGTGTAGTGCCGCCGTGAGATGGCCGATAATTGTAGTGTACATAATTATCGGCACAGTAGTGTATCTTCTTGTTTTTGTGCCCGATTTAATATTGTGTTTATTTAGCCAATCACGATGGAGAATCAGCGGCGCGAAAAGGAAGACAGACTATATTTGTTTAATCACCAATTTTGAATTTTGATTTTCGCGTAAAGAAAATTTTGAAGATTCATAATTGGTGAAAATTAAAAAGTAGTGCAGTGAAAGGGTTAGATTTTTCGAGAAAAGAAAAATCTTCCATTATTCTATTAGTGTCTGTTGATCTGATATCATATTGTTTCTATTGGAAATTATTATAATAATCATTATGAAAAATATAATATATAATATTGTTGAGATTATAATTCTATTATTATTATTGTGAATAGTAGTGAATTGTGAAGAGTAGTGAAGTGTTGATAAATAAATAAATTTATTATATTAAAAAGCATATTATTATTATATTAAAAATTTATAATATAGAAATAATATTTATAAACAACAAGGAGAAATAAATAAATTTTGGATATTGATCAATTGAAACACCAAGCTCTAATATTGATATATATTGGAAATATTATAACAATAAAATAAGTAGATCAATTATTAATGATGGAGTAAAAATAAAATTTATACAGAGAAAGAATTATTATTGCTAAATAGAAGGTAAGATTTTGGATTATATTATTTTAGATCTATATATATTATGATATTTAATGTTTATTATGAAATATATATATTTTCTGTAAATTTAATATTTTTATATATATAATTGTTTCAATTGATTATTAGAGTGATTATTTTATTTAGCTATTAATTTATAGTTTAATTTATATATATATATATATCGTTGTTATTATATGATCTTGAAAATAAGTTTAAATTTAACGGAATTTCCCCTGACGAAATAAATGTGGTAGTGTTGGTATTATTATTATATTTTATTATTATTTGAAGCATTTGTACTTGTAGAGAATATTGATTTTATTGATAGATCGATAATTTTCACAATGTTACAAAATGGCACCCAACGTGGGGCCCAGTTAAATTTGAAATTTCAAGGTGATGATTACAAAAGTGTTTAGTTTTGAAAGTTATGACTGGGTGATTTTATGGTTAACATAAAAATAATAATTTTCAATACAAAATAATAATTATCGGTTGTGTAGTGAAGTGAACAGGTTTTGAAGGTATATATTGGGAAAATTTTTTTTTATTATATATTTCTTTTCTTTATGATATAGCTATTGATTGAAATTTGATTGATTGTTTAGTTGTATTATAGTATTATAATTTTGTTATTTATTTATTAAATTAAAATATTTAAAGGTCAGTTAGAATAAGATAGATGTAAAGTAATTATTAAAATAAAAGGTATAGACAATTGCAGTAATGTGAATGATTTTAGTTTTAAGAATTTTGTTTAATAGTTAATTGTTTTTTTTTCTGCTTTATAATTATAAATAGAAAGTTGAGTGTAAGTGGTGTGAATAATAATAGAAATTTAAATAATTGCTTGATATATCGGGATAAAGTTTATAGAATTTTTTTTATTATGTCATAATATTAATTTTTTTAATTGAGGTGTGAAAAGAAATTTTTTTTTTTATTATCACATATAAATAACGAAATTATATATCTGTTTAGTTAATGAGGTTGTAATATTTGTATAACTTCGTTTCTAAATTTTTTTTTACTTATTATTTTTTTTTTCTTTCTTCTTTCTCGATTTAGTTTATCTATCGTCCATATAGTTTTGTTTATTTAAATATTATTATTCGGTTAATAGTATATTATTATAATATTATTTTTATTATTCTATTGTTATTATTATTTTTTTTTATTGTTGTATTTATTGTTTTTTTTTGTTGTTTTTTTGTTTTTTTTTCTCATTGCCCAGTATAGGTCAAATAATCAGGTAATCTCCAGAATAAATTTTGATAACACACTGATTTATTTGATTTATGTTGATTTATTGATTTATTATTGATTTTATTTAAATTGTATTGATTTAATTGATTTTATATTGATTTTATATTGATTTATGTGATTTAATATTAATTAATGTATTAGTGAATTAGGTGCAGTCAGATAATTATATATATAGTGAAATATTAATATTGATTTTGATATAGTGATTTGTTTTATGGAATGTATGGTATTGCACATCGGAAAGTGTAGTGTTGGGCAGGAGCACTCGGAATTACGAAATATAATATTGTTACGGCAACAGCCGAACGAGCATTTTATTACTAATTTTTAATCAAAGAAAAACGAATTTAGAATAAAACAATAATAATAATAAAGTATATGAATAAATAATATATACATATCAAAACATAAAATGAAAAATTTACAAAAAATTTATTATTATAAGAATTATTATTAAATATTAAACAAATAAGTACTCTTAAAATTTAAAGAGAGAAAAATATTATTTTCTCTCTCTTTCCCACCAATACAAACTTTTTAAAGAAATGAAAATAGTGTCACCAGCACAAGTCAAAAATTGACCTCTGCATGGATATGCTTAAACCCTATGTATAAAAAACAAAACAAAAAGGCACAAGGCAAATGCAAGGTTAGAAAGAGATAGAGAATTTACTACAGAAACATTCCAATATGCCACAAACAAAGAATTATAATCAAAAACAAAGAAACCCTAATAAAATAATTATTAAGCCCTTAACCAACCTGTTAAAAATATATCTGTCAATTGCACATCATTTGCAATGGTCAAATAATATAACATTAACTTATATATTAATAAACATGAATATAGAATTTTAAACTTTAAATACAATAAAAATAAAGAAATTATATTAAAAAATGATATTGTTAACAAAACTTAAGAAAATATAGTTAAGAATAAATATAATAATCCATGCGAATACTTATAAAATTATAATATTAAGTATAATAATAAGAAATAGAAAATTTAAAAAAAGAAAATAATATTATCTCCTGTCTCTCTCGCACTAATTGAGAAAATTTTGAGAGTCTGAAAAGTGCCAAGTTGAAAAGTTACAAGTTGACCAGAAGAAAGGTACCAAGTAAAACTACGTAAAAAAAAACTATAAGTAAACTAACCAAGGGAAATTCCTTAGCACCAAGTAATACAAAATAAATAGATACAAACAAAGAAAAGGCTAATAAATAAACTACTTACAACTCATCAAACCCTTTCATGATGTACCACAAACAATTATTCAAGTTTTCACCAAATAAAAAGGTGCGAATAAATTTCAAAATACATATAAATCACACTTTTAACATAAAAACACTAATAATTATTATATAAATTAATTTAACTTATTCAACAAATGTTAAAAATACAAACACCAATAACTAATTGAAAGAATTTGAATATTTTATACAAAAACTGACACAAAACTGGCACTCGACAAATTTCTTTGTCAATAAATTTATAACAAATCTTTAATAAATACAATAATGACAAAACTAAAATTGTAAACTATCAGGCATCTACATTTTAACTATTATATCAATTAAAATTTAACATTAATATTCAAATTATTATAAATAAATGTATTTTATTAATTAACTCACTAAAAATTAAGATATTTTGATGCGACAAAATTTATCATTGTAAACAAAGTTATGGGCAAGATAACTATTTAAATAAAAATTTGATTAATTAATTAACTCTTGTTTTATTAAAGAAAATAGGAAAAACCATTGTGAGTTTTCCTAGAAAAGCTATTAAAATCCCTACCTTGCCCAAACACTCTGTACTATTGAAAATGCATATAAGGGGATGAAAATGCTTGCATCGATGCAGTTGTTTTTTGAAAATTTTTGAAGCCACTACTCTCCAGGGCTCCTGCCACCCTGTCAAGCGTTTTCTCCCTCAAGAAATCGCCTGTTCTTACACAAACAAATTATAAAGTAAGTCACAAATACACACATTATTATTTTCTTAACAAGTGTTTATTCCTTATTATTCTCCTTTCCACTCTTAATAATCAAACCTCTAAGCTAATTTACAAGGGAATAGTTAAAGGGTTATAAAAATCAAATCTGAGTTTCTTGAAGTCTCTTTGTTTAAATTATTTTGTAACCAATTTGACCGGATTGCTCCTCCATCCTAGAAGCTAGTGCACTCAAGTGTAGGCTTAAAAGGGAGGAAAAACATATATTTTCCGCGCTGTTCTTTTTTTTTTAAATTATTTTTTTTTTTATTTAAATTTCGTTTCGGACGTAACAATATAAAGAAATATAATATATAATCAAATGAGTGATTGATGAGAGGTGTTTAATTAATGATTATATATGATTTATCATATTGGTTATTAGTATTATTATTAATGTTAATTTGAGATAATAATTTAATTTTAAAGTATAATATTAGGTATTATTTACATATTTACAGTGTTATTTGTATATACATACATACATACAATCTAGAATCTATTTACATTTGTACAATTGATTTTTTTTTACAATTAAAAGAAGTTTAGTGATATGGATTATTATTAGTAATACATTAGTGATTGTAAGTAATATTGTTATGTATTTATGAATTTTAATATTATTAATATTATTAAATTCAACAACAGTTTTATGATATTTATTAATTTGAGGATAGATTTTTAATTTTATTAATGATTCTTATTAAATTCTTCTTTTTTCAATTAATTTTAAATAAAAATGAAATGTATAATTATATAGTCCAAACCACTATTGATTACAAATTATTTATTTATTCAATATTGGTTTGGACTATATAATTAAATTGCTTTGTTTAATAAAAATTAATTGATACAAGAAGAATTTAATAAGCATCATTAATATAATTAAAAAACTACTGTCAAATTGATATTTTATTTAAATTTTAATCATTTTAGTAATTTTATTTAAATTGATATTTTCTATAAAGTTATTTCATTTTAATTGAATATTTTATTTTTCACCACGTGGTTTATAGAATTTGTTATTTTTTTGATTATATTGCAACGGCGTCGCTACACGCCGTCGCTAAATTTCCGGGAAGTCGTGACTGCGTGCGTTCATGGTCGGAAAGCGACTGAACAGCGCGCGACGCCAGCGCTCCTCGCGGCCACCGCAATGAACTCCCGCGCTTAATACGGGAGTAAATGAACGCGCAGCGAAACTCGCGCACATCACTGCCGCCGCGAGAGCCGTCGCCACTCCCGTGGGTATAAAAATCCGAGCGCGCGACCGTTCGGGGAGTTCGGCCTCCCGCTTTCGCTCGAGCCGCACCTCCTCACTGCTTTCGCAGGAAAGTTCGATGCAAGCCCGCCAACACCGCCGCCACCATCTTGCGAAACTGCAAGACCCAGCCTAGACTGGGACCGTTACCGTCACGCCGTTTATCGACGCACTAACCTCCGTTCCTCCCAGGGGGGATTAACTCTAAATGGGAGAGCTGGCGACAAACGCAGCAAACGGGCCAGTTTCAGGTTGTGACGCAAAAAATAAGTGCCCACGATATAATAATTTGAAAATTTTTTTATTTTATATTAACAACATATACTTTTGTTTAAAATTCTTTTGTTCAATTTGAAAACTAATTTTTATTTACTATCATCACTATTAGTAACAATTTAGACAAATTTAGCAAAATAAAGTCACCCATATGTCCATTTTCGTGTGCTGATACTGGTAATCCGGTACGTGTGTTTACATTATTGCTTTTCAAACACTTGTAGTCGATAACAGATTACAAGTTTTTAGTAGTTACAAAATTTCTTTGTAGATAAAGCTGAAAAATTCATTTATACACGTGTAATATAATGAATTTCTAAGTGAATATAAATATGTGAATATAAATCAAAATATTATTGATTAGTGTTGTTACGGCCCAAGCCGGTTACTAATATTTTAATATTGTAATTATTTTAAATGAATTTAGAATACACCTGTTCGCTCTAGATTTTTCTTTCAAATTTTGTTTTTCCTGATTAAGATAATTTTCGATATCTAAGTGAGTCGTAAGATCATCGTTCGTCCCCTTTTTGTTTGCATATGTCAAGACGTAAGAAAAATAATGAAACCCGATAAAGACAAAAGATGCGCTATAGCGTTTGGGAAACACATTTCGTATTTACAAAAGAATCAAACATTGCTAATCATAAAAACTCATCAATTACATATTACATATCAAAAGAAAATTATTTAGAATCAAACATATAAATAAACTGCAACTTTATGAGATATCAAAACTCAATGTAATAATAGCATATTCTATAAATTATATTAATATTATATTTAATTATATTATAAATTATATTTAAAATAAAAAATAACTACTTGTTAAAATAAAATAAACAAATCTTTAATATAATTGTAATTATTATTATAATAAAATTATTGAATACAACTTTTTTTTAATAAATAAATTTACATATTTTTTTTAAAATTCAATTTTTCCTCGTGGTCCCTTTGATTTATGAGACTGAAATAAAATAAAATACAATTATTTCAATAAAAACAAATTAATTTTAATGTATAAAAAATTTTAATTGTCTAGTGACTTACCAAAATTCCTTCCTTGAGTAAATTTATTTCAATTGTTAATTTATATTTTTCTTGTCTTAATTCTTTTATAATTTTTTCATGGATCTGAAAATTAAAGAATAATTATTTTATTTTTTTTTTTTAATCTACTATTTAAATGTTTTTTTTTTACCTTTTTTGTTTTTTTTAATTTTATTATTATTTCTTCGTTGGAAGATTATTTTTAATTTCTTCAAAAATTTTGTCTAAAAAAAAAAAAATATTTTTAAAAATAAACTTTTATTAAAAATAAAAATATTTTATAATATTTAAATTAAACTACTTACGTGTTCTCCATGTCTAACAACTTGTCACAATTTTTCTATTTAATTAAATATACCTCGAAGGTCGGCACTTGTTAAATTTAAACTAATTAACATTTTTTCTGCATGCTAAGTAAAACTCCCATATTCCTTGTGAATAAAACTAAAAATGATTCTTGATTGGTAAATTTAGACAATATTATCTTCTAACCAATTGAAATTTGTAACACCGCGAAATTTACTTTGTATAAATTTTCCCGAGCGGCTTTACTAATTTTTCTTCAGTATCCTTTTCACTAAGAAAGAAAATCCCGCACTCACTACTCGCACAAATAATAATATTTTCGCACTTCTTTTTTTTATTATCTATCGGGACGAGTCCCGTTACTAATATTGTTTGCCGTCGGGCCGACAAACCCGCGTGGTCAACACTACCTTACGCGTTATTTTCGCCGATATTATAAATATATATATATAAAATATAAACAATAATATTATTTAAATAGATATATATTATTAAGGAACGATCTTACCAAGCAGATGCGTAATTGATATTAATTTAATAGATATTTCCTTTATTGAATTATTTGTCCACTGTGGCTTGGTTCCCTCATATATAATTTTTTTTATTCCAAAAATGATTATTTTATATTTGATCGTAATATCGGAGTTACTCCTCTCGGCTTTCTCTCTCCAATGGTTTTTCGTCAATTGCACAATAATAATTCTTTTTTTTTATTATTAATATGATTCACTTACTTTTCAATATTTCGAATATTCAATATTTTAAAGCGATAGCAGATTCACACAATGTGTATCACCAAAGGCAATAATTAAACTGAACTTGGCTTTCCTTTGTTCTCGAAGGAAAGCCAAACTTTTATAACTCACACTACTAAAAATTCTTTAAAATTCCGTATATTTACACCTGAGCTTGCGTGTGTAACCCTTTCCCTTATTGGTTACACACCGTCAAGCTCCCCCCTGGTCCTGTGCTTTCGAAATCGCGCAATCTCATTGGTCGATTGAAAAATCGACACGAAATCGCACGATTTTATACAAAATTTATTATTACTGTAAAATGCCGATAATTCCGGGATTGGCATTATCGGCAACATCGTGGAGGCGATAATTTAATTTACTTAACACCACTACATTCAAATTCTCATGCACCGAGATATATCTGTATTTTACGGCAATACACCCGATATCTTTCTCTCACTCACTCTTACTCACACTACACGATCATTCTCTCTCACTCTAATCGTAACTCACACTATCAGAATAGGGAGCGCATCGTTCGCCTCGAATTCCGGTTATTTTCAAAATGTCCGGCCTCGTGACAGTTTGTAAACAGTGTGCTTAAGAATAAAGAAAAACTACATTTCAAGCTGTTGCTGCCTTCACGGAGGATTCGTATTTCTTTATTCATATTATTGTTTTGTTTTTTTCTATAAATCCCCTCTTTTACCCCTTTACCACAACTAATAAATATATATTTTCTTTACAGAAAAAAAATGAAAGGTTTTCCATTACAAATTTAGTATTCTAAAATACTTCCACCCACAATTTTACAAAACATCCAATCACGGATGGCCATCGAAAATCATTTGCCCTATACAGCTAACTTCAATGCTGGGAGGTGTAACCACCGTATCCCCCCCAAAAATTAATGTACAATTTTTACTAAATTTTTTTTAACTCATACAATAATTATAATTTTTTAAATGATATAATATATTTAGCTATATATATTTGTAAATAATAAAGATACAAATAAATAATATTTTATTGTTTTTGAAAATTAACTTAATATTACAATAATTATACTAATTACTCTAATGAAATAATTATTTATATAATTAGTGTTATTAAATAAAACTATTTATAATTAAAATATCTAATTTAATATTGATTAATATAACAATATTCAATAAAAATAATTATCTACATTTTTTGACAGAAAGAAAAACTGAGTATTTTTATTTAAAATATTTTAATTAATCAATACTAAATTAGAATTTTTGTATTTAATTAGATTAAATTATATTAAATGAACCATAAAAAGAAGGATTTAATAAGAATTAGAAATATAATTTGAAAAAAAATGTAAATTAACCAATTATATATAATGTATATGTGAGAGTAATAAGTATTTTTCACTGGGAAACTCCCTGCATTTTTTTTATCGACAAAACAGCCAATAAGAAAAATTGACGTTAGCAAAAAAGTAATTCAATTCCGAAAAAGGACATCCCCACGCAGGCTTTAAAGTGCCATACTGTTTTTTGCAAAATTCCGAAAAAGTATAAGTTGCAGGACAAATTTTTAAAAATTTAGTGTTTTTCGTGAACGTTCCAACAATACTTCAAATCAGTGTATTCGTGAATAAAAAAATGAAGTGCATCAAAAACTGCAGCGTGACTTTAACAAGGATTGACGAAGAAATTAATCTAAATTATAGTAAGTATTTCTTCAAATACTATTAAATTTTAATTAATTTTTATTTATTATTTTAATTCTTATTTATTTTTCATTCATATATAACTAATTAACGAAATCTTATTTTAAAATATAGCAAAAAAAAGAGTTAGCTTCGCCAATTCTACGATGAAGCACGAGGGAGGTAGGAAGAGGAAAATACCAAAAATAATAAACGTATGAAAAATTGAGATTCCCATAAAAATATTAAAAACGTAAGTAAATTTACATTTTATTATTGATAATCATTTTATTATTTATACTTTTAAAATTAAATTTTATTATACTGTCTAATAATATTCAATTACTTATTAAACCGTTGAGTGTGTATACTTTTTTTTTAATTACGTATTAATAAATTTATAATAATTTCATATATATATATTTTTTAAATTTTATATATTTTTAGTTTTAGTATTTTAATCAATATTTAAATATAAAATTTGTATATATCGTTTATATATAAATTTTATATATAAATATTGATTATTAGTCAAAAAATTTTAAAATACTTTAGTGTAAAATAATAATTCAATATGTTTTTATTATATGGATTTATTAAATCTATTTGTTTTTACTTTTTTTTAATTACTCTTTACTAAATTTAATAAAATATTGGAATATATAATTCATAATTTAATTTATCTTATTTAATATTTGATTGAGACGCAGAAAAAAGAAATTATTTTCATTGTTTCTAAGAAGTAGATGTACCCGCGGTATCGAAATTTATTATTCGATTATTAAATAATTGAATTATTTTTAATTATATCTATTAGGTTTTGTTCATTTTCTTTTAAATAAATCCTTTTATTTTAAAGGAAAATGCATATTCTGTAAAAGAATAGATAATATTTATAAATTGGAAAATGTATTAATCACATATTTATAATTGTTTATAATGAAATTATTATAAATTTAGTAACAAGTAATAAAAAGAAAGTATAAAACAAATAGATTTTGTAATAGATATAATAAAAACATATTGAATTATTATTTTACACTAAAGTATTTTAAAATTTTTTGACTAATAATCAATACTTATATATAAATCTATAATAAAATTGTACAATATTTTATCTTATTAATTACTAATTTATATTTACTTATTATAATATTATTATAAATTTAGTAAAGAGTAATTATGAAAAAAGTAAAAACAAATAGATTTAATAAATCGATATAATAAAAACATATTGAATTATTATTTTACACTAAAGTATTTTAAAATTTTTTGACTAATAATCAATATTTATATATAAATCTATAATAAAATTGTACAATATTTTATCTTATTAATTACTAATTTATATTTACTTATTATAATATTATTATAAATTTAGTAAAGAGTAATTATGAAAAAAGTAAAAACAAATAGATTTAATAAATCGATATAATAAAAACATATTGAATTATTATTTTACACTAAAGTATTTTAAAATTTTTTGACTAATAATCAATACTTATATATAAATCTATAATAAAATTGTACAATATTTTATCTTATTAATTACTAATTTATATACCCTAATGCGACACGTCGCACTAGGGTATATTCAGTACTGATAGCCTTAACGCAACGCGTCGCGTTAAAGCCAAAACGTCGCCGTAGGGTACTTTACACATATGAAAAGTCGCGTTAGGGTATGTTACGTATACATATATGTATATATGTTATATATGTAAATACATGTGTATATATAATTAAATAATAATAAGAATATTATTAAAATCAAAAAACTGAACATTTATAAATTTACAATAATTTCTTTAAAAAAGAATCAGCTTTTGTAATATTAGGGTATTACTTAGTAAAAGAAGTACATATAATGTTTTACCTTTTCTGTATAAGGTAAAAATGTACTTAAAAGTCATTATCCTTTAATAATGAGTTTATTACCCTCATTATCTTTACCTTTTCTGTACAAGGTAAAAATGTATTTAGGAGGCATTATCCTTTAATAATGAGTTTATTGCTCTCAATATCTTTTCGGCTATTGTGGATTAGACCATTTGTCTCCAATCCATTTACGTCAATCAGCTTATGTCTTTCTTTCACTTGAACTTGAAATACTTCTTACTATTCCCCTGATACTTATTTTCTTATTTTTTAATATTTGTTTAAAACAATAATACACTTAACAACTTTTACATATATTTGTACATATCTATATTAACATATTTACATAAACATTAATATTATATTTAAATACAATGAATTTTAATTTTTTATTTCATATATTTAAAATGTAATAATATACTTTTTAATTTAATACTTTATGTGCACATTATATTTAAATATAATGTGCACATAATAAAAAGGGAAAAATTTCGCCAGGAGGTTGAAATAAAATGTTTAAAAGTATACAATCAAGTAAGAGACCAGTAATTATTATTTGATAATTAATAATATAATTCTTTAAATTAAATTAATTAAATGAACGTTTTTGTAAAGTGGTCAATCACGTGGACCGAGAGGCCGTATAGATTTTTGAAATATTTAATAATAAAGTATATTAAAATGTTTTTAAATAAAATTTAAAATAAAAAAATTTTAAAAAACAATTTTATTTAATTTCAATTTCAATATTACCACTCCTATCACTGCAAGGCAAACATGATGATGCTGTAGAATCATTTCTAAAAAATTGTAATTGTAAATAAAAAATACATTTTGATGCAGGTAATACTAATTTAAAAAAAATAAAATAAAAATTTTTTTTTTTTAATTCTTTGTTCGATACATATGAATTTGAAAGTAGTTTTTTTATTATTATTATGATACCTATTTTATTATTCTTCTTTGAATTAATTTAATAGGAATCATTAATATAATTAAAAATCTATCCTCAAATTGACAAATATCATAAAGCTGTTGTTGAATTTGATATTATATTAATTGAAATACCAATTTTAAATACATTAATCTTTTTGCATCAAATATAAGTTCAAATTGTCTATTTAAAATATAAAAATTAAAATCAACTACACATTGAGTAAAGAATTTTTAAAAAAAAAGTTGTATACATTTTCAAAACTATCAAGCGAAGAATATTTTTTTGATAAATGTATACAACTAGTTTTTTAAAAAATTCTTTTTTTAAAAAAATGCGTGCGGACCCCTGCGAGCAGGGAAGTGTTGCAGCGACAACCAAGAAACGGGGTAGACCTCGAAAGAAAAAACCCCCGGATGCGGCGGCACCTTCTACTTCCCGGGATTCCCTATTGCATATGTCGGGGACGAAGAAGAACGCCTGCGGGAGGAGCAGGAAAAGATTCGGCAGAGGCGCGAGGAGATTGAGCGTCTGCAAAAAGAGTGCAGTGCCCAGGAGGACAATCAAGCTCGTGCCCGCGCGAAATTGACTGCCCTGCAGGACCAGGTAAAGAAACTGACCCTGCAGGAGCGGAAGAGTGCGGAGGTTCTCTCCCACCGGTTCTGCACCAAGTGTGCGGAGTCGAGAGTCAACGACGCCCGGAGGTGCCCACGGCGTCAAGCACACGTAGTCGGGGAACAATACTGCAGGAAGTGCGGACGGAAGGATGTCACCATACCCCGATTCAGCCCCAACGAACTGTAAGTAATTGTAAGCTTCTTTTGTAATTAGCGTGCGTGCCCCATAGCGAGAGATTTTTGTATAACGAAGTGAGCGTGAAATAAATGGAATAGTTTGTTGTATTCAATCGCGTATTAATTATACATCCTGTCATTTCGTTTCCCGATCCCCTCGTAAAAACAAAGTTTCGCGTACGTTTGCAGGGATAGCACAGGAGAATCCAGATAGCCCGAGCCCCGCCGCCTTCGCGGGCAAAATAGATAGATTTTGCAATCTGAGCGGCCGTCACAGGTAAGGGTACCTGTGAGGAAGGTGAGTGGGTGGTTTTAGTATAAAAAGTAATAATTATTGTAACGGGAAAGCCCGTTACAATTTATATATTTTTTTTTTCATTACTCATAAAAATTATTTTATGCATTTTTTATGTTTTATTAGTTCAATTAAAAATTTACAAACATAATAAATATTAAGGATATCAAAATAAAATAGAAAACATTTATTTCTAAAACTTTATTCTTTAAATAATATATTTCAATTATAATTTGATTACTTTTCTAAAATTTAACGAGTACTAAAACACCAGTTGCAATTAAATCATTAATTTTATAAGATTGTTTTTACTAATATAATAAAAAATTACAATGATAATTTGCATGATTTAATCATCTGCTCAGAAATAATTGTAATTATTATTTTTAAAACAATTTTTTCATTTGATTAAGTAAGCTATTATATGCAATAAAAAATAAAAAAAAAAATAAAAAAAAATAGAAAGTGTATTTTTATGTGTATAAACTTATTAATTTTTTCTGGTAAATTAAATTTTCTAACACCTTTTACTTCAATGCTAAAATAATATTTTGAAATATTTCCTTAAATTTAAGGTTATATTATTCAATACATTTTATAATAATAAACACATATTTAATACAAGAGACATAAGAAAACAATATTAATAATTTTAAAAAATCTTGACACTTAAATTATTTTATACAAGTTATAAATTTAAGCCTTCGATTTTATGATATATTATAAAACTTTAAATGTTAATAAGAAATATAAAAAAATGAATAGATTTCAAATATATATGTATAAGTTAGAAATATACCATTCTAAATATTTTCTTAATTTTACTACTGATTTTTGTAAATAAATATTTCGTACATTTAAATGATTCGATCATTATAATAACATCGAATTATATTTTCTAGAATTACTAAAAACAAAATATTTCAGAAGAAAGAGAGAGAGAGAGAGATATATATATATAAGAAATAAAAATATAAAGAAATTTCTTAATAAGAAGTCTTTAAGTAAGATCCATAAGAAACGAATGATCGAGAAAATGGAACATAAGAGTCAAAAAGTTTCTGTAAACGAATGTCTATTTGACTCAAATTCAATTATAACATTAAATAACAATGTTATAATTCAATTACATACTACTTGAAAAAATATTTCATGAAAGTAGAGATAATTATGGTGTGCTGGTCAACATTCTTGATAATTTGCTGATTTTAAATTATAAAAATTTATTTAGTTTAATCATTGAACAATTATTAAATCAATTCGTTTATTTTCGATTATTTCTCTTTAGAACTATCGATTCACCTTCCATCTATTTTTATTAACTCAAGATAAGGCGCAGAAGAGAATATACTGACAAAATACTGAACCTGACCAATATACCGATGCAATTGCACTTATGACAAATATCATCACTGTAAATTAATAGAGCATATCTAATAATATTATTTCATTTATAGTAAGAAAATTATACGAATAACAAATCTAGGATTACACTATTGTTGAATTACAGAAATCCTTTAATTTTTTCCGTTATTTAATAAAAAATAATAATATGTAACTTGACTTCGAATGAGTCATGTTACAATTTTTAAATTATTTTCTATTCTTAAATATTTTTCTTATATTTTTAATTATAGTAATTTTTTCTAATTAAGTCACACAAATAAATAAATTTTATAATTTTTTAAAATTTAAACATGTTTATCGACCAAAACTGTACATTAAAAATTAATTTCTCTCTTCAATAGTACACATTTTGGTTATACAATTTTTAATTTTATCTCACGATGCCTTTTATCTGTGATGATTTTAATTTTTCACTTTTTCTGTAAATTAAAGTTATCCTTATTGTATATTAATTGAATGTCGTATAAATATTATAAATATACTTACTATGGATGAAAAATCTGCTAGTTTATTAATTAGATAGAAGTATAAGGGATGGGAACATTTGACGACAATTCCGTTTACATGCTCGTCTCTGTCTTCCTAATAATTCTAAAATAAAAAATGGTTACTTATTAATAAACAATATCAAATAATAAAAAGAATATATAAATTACAAAATATGAAAAAAAACGTACAAAATTTGGATAATTAAAATATTATTTAATATTTTTTATCTCTGTATCATGATAATACATAGAAATAATTTAGTGGATTTATAAAAATTATAATAAATATACAAGTTTGAATGGTAGAATATCAATAATAACTATTCTGTAATTAATTAGAAATTTAAAACATTTGGTTAATTTAAAACATTGGCATGAAAAAGAAAACATTCAAACTTGAATCATATGTTCTTAATATATTAAAAAAATAAAGAAATTTATTTTACTTCTACAGTTGTTCTTGCAAATTCTTCTTTCTCTGAAGTTACCTAATAATAAAAAATTATAATAAATTTTCAATTATATATAATTATATATTTAAATGTTCAATAACATTCATACCCTCAACAAAGAATAAAATATAAGCTAAGAAAATAGCAAATATTAGTAAAATCCTCATTTTATTTTTACAAAATGAAAGCACTAAAGCACGTTATTCTGTATAATGAAATTAGTTTTCTCGAATTACTTTCTCTTTTTATATAAAAATTGACGTATCAAATGACGTATGTAATAGTTCAATCGCACGAAATATTATCTCAACATTTTTTTTTTTTTATTATTTTACACGTGTAAAATTTAGAATTTACGTGCAATAGTCATAAACAATTTTTATTTTAATTATTAATTAGTATTTTTTCATTATTTTTGTTAACCAACGTGCGCCTAAATTAATTTAATAATTATTTAATTCAGTAATTAAATTAATTATTTTGAAAGTAATAAATAAAAATCAATAAAAATAACTTCGTGAACAAATATATGAATTTGCGGAATAGTAACAATAAAATTTTAAGAAAAATATTTAGCTTAATATCCGTTTTTTTACGTATAGAATTATAAAATCTAAAAATTCTATAAGATTTAAAAAAAAAGCGTAAGACTATAATAGAATATCTTATTCAAATATATTATTAAATGTGTTTATTACATTATCAAAATTACTATCTTATACTATCTACAACAGAAGATAAAAATCTAATATAATGTGAGACAAATATAGAGTATACATATGAATATAATTATATGTATGCATGTAATTATATAAATTATGGAATAATTATACAATTATCGAATATTATAATATATAATATTTGCACACATTAATAATATAAATATTTATTTGCGAAAAATATAAAAAAATACAATTTGCAAAAATATGTAAGTATACATAATTATTAATACATTTTATGCAAAGTAATAGTAAAGGTAAGTTTTACACTATTATTTTTTATATTAAATTTGGAATTAATGATAAGAAAAATTATTCAAGATGTTAAATATTAAAAAAATACAGAAATTTTAAGAATTTATTGAAAATTCTTATAACACCTACCTTCACATTTTTTTATTTCTTTATGTATAATCATCACACTAAAAGATTCTACGCTAGTCATTCTTTAATGAATAATTCATTATCATACATACGTATATGAAAACATTAATAATCTTCATATTTTATAAATATAACATTAAATAATGTAACATTATATAATGTCACGTATGTAACGCGATATATAATACATACGCTACAAATTTCAACATACTTAAGAATAAAAACTACTCGCGTTGTGAAAAGTGTCACCCATTAAAAGAAAATATAGCAAAAAATCTCGTTGATGATCAAACTCGTGGAATATCCTTACTAGACACATGTGAAATAGGTATTAGGCAATACATTGCGAAATCTTGGTTAAAAAATGATGATAGCTGACAAAGTGCAAATAACCCTGGAAAATGGGAACAGATCCTGTTGGAGGAAATGCAAAGGATACCAGTTTTATCAAAAGAAGAAGTGATGAGTAAAATTAAGATGAAAAGTTCAATGAGTCGGTTTCGGGCTCGAGACGAAGTAACACCATGACGAGTAGCTTCAATTGTAAAACGGTTGATGTCTCAATTGTAAATCTAACTTTGATAAACGCTTTACCAAAATGACATTTCGAAATTTGAAATTATTAGTGGAAAAATAATCATAAAAGATATTTTAATCGGAATATCAATATATTGAATTCATAGATATAAAGAAATGAATTAAAATTCCGATTTATATAAATAAAAAATTCATGAAAGGCATATCATAAAATACAAAAAATAATGCACTATAATATTTAATATATTTTTATTTCGTGAAAGTTTTTAAGATACCAATACAGTTATGAATACGTTAAAAATTATTCTACCAGATGCCTAAATATATGTAATTTTTTAATGCTTTCATTACAATTTAATAATTAATTCTAATTTACAAATATTTTCTATGTATATATTATAAAAAAATAAATGTATATATACAGTAAAATACATTTAAGTTAATTTGAAAAATGATTAATAGAAAATATATGAAACTATAGTTTAAGTTTTTATTATCTTAGATAACATTTTCTAATTTTCTTATATTATCCGATATGTAGTTAATATTTATAAAACTTATTATTACGTTAAATAGTATAAAATATACAGAAATATATATCGTTATACATTTATAAAATTATTCACCAAAAAAAGCATCAAATTAATATTTAATGTATACAATGTCAGAAATAAAGTATTGTACTTAAAATTTTTATTAGAAGTTGTTATTCAATTTTTTTTGAAGGCTTTCTTTCAAATTCTTTACTATTACTGTTCAGCTAATGAAAAAAATAATAATCATTATATATAAGGGGAATATAAAGTTATATAGATCATATATGCATATAAAATTAAGTACAATATTTGTGTCATATTGTGAAGCTTACTTTAATCTTCGCTTTGAACAAATCTTTACATTTTCTTCGGCACAATTTCATTTCTTTCTTAGGAATATCTAAGATTTAAGAGAGAAAAATTTATGTTTTTAATTTTTATTTAAATTAATATTTTATAATTAAAAATAAAACAATAATGGTTTTTATTATTGAACGCGATATACATAATATTCAATATCTTCATTCTTTAATTTGTAAAAAAACAATAGTTTGCTATTAATCCATTTTTAAATTTTATTAATAGTACTAAAAATATAATTATAGATTTAATAAATAAGTAAATATATAATTATTTTATACATAAAAAAAATTATATATTTTATCATCAAGTTTATAATTTATGATTTTCAATTCATTTTCAATTATTTGTAATATATTTAATTATATTTACTTATCTGATATATCATTTTCATTTTATATTAGAATTAATTATTTCTATAAAAATAATTATAATAATTCTTAGAATTTCTAAATTTTTCAAAATTTACAGCCTCTAATGTAAATGCTTGTAAAAATAATATAAAAATATCATAAACCCATTTATTATTTACAAATAATGGCAAAAACTTTTTAACTTAAAATTTAAAACGTATATTATTATTGTTATTATTATTATTATGTAAAATATGTTATGAAAATGTATCTTACATTTGCAATTTTTTAAACACGCACTGTATGTTTGAGCTATAGAAACAAATTATAATAGAGTATTATTTTTTTTTAATGAAAAGATAATAGTTTTATGAAAGATTAATATAGTGAACCAAATTAGCACCTTCGATATTTAATACAAATGTTGTTATAACCAATATTAATAATATTAAAACTTGCATGTTTTATATAAAAATGAAAACGATATTGCGTATTTTGTATTGGAATTTAGTATACTTCAAATTATTTCCTATGCAATAATAAATTCATAGTTTTAAATTATAGATACATCACGAAATAGTCTTTAAATATTTTTTATATATTTTTTATTATGTTCATCATGTTACATTAGACATACCACCCCCCCCTGAACCCTAAGAACATCTTTCTCTCAACGACACTTAAGTCCCAAGACTTCTAGATTAATGGTTTTACCTCTTCAGAGCAAGCACTCTATACAGTTTAATCAGAATCAAGAAATTGAAACGCTTTAATACCACTCAAAGGAGTTGACACAAACATTCTAACGATATCACTCTCTAATGGGCAACCTGCTGAGATTCATTTTTTTTTTTAATTTTATTTTTGCGAAGAAAGCCGTGGAATAGAGAGAATTTTACAATGCAAAACACCTGCAATTACAGGTAGTGTCGGATTTTACCGACTAAACTCTCCCACCACTCGGAATTGCAACCACGGAGGTTATTTAATTCCTGCTATGAAAAAAACGATTAACGAAGAGAATTCGAGAGAAGTTGAAAAAGAGAATAAAAAGCAATAAAATAGCAGCGAATTACTATATAATTAAGTAACAACGCCTCATAACTCTATCTTTGGGATGAGGTGAGAACTTGGATAGGGCCTGAATCAGGGGATTAGAGTGGATAGAAATAGAATTGCGTATGACTTTAGCTCTCAGAGAAGTCAGTGACGAGATGGAAGGAATATCGAGTTCAAAAAGAATTCTATTATTCCTCATAAATAGTTAGGCTTTAGTGAAAGACCGAATGATTTTCATGAATTTTCTTTGAAAGGTGTTGATTTTGATTCGAGAGGCAGTCCCCCCCAAATAGGGATGGCATACCTAACAAAGCCGAGAATGATGGCTTTAAAAACCAGAATTCTGGATTTTAAAGTCACTTTGGGATTGAACAGAAATGGTACAAGAAGATGGTGGACAAATTGGATTTTTTATTTTATATTAAGAATTTGAGGACCCCAAGAGAGTTTTTGATCAAAAGTAATACCGAGATATTTTACTGAGTAAGACCACGGAATATGTATACCGCTAATTACAATACAGGGTGGTTGCTGAGATTCAAACGAGGGACTCGTATATATTACCTCACTAAACTTATTCATATTAAGAAAACTAGAATTTGTGAGTACGCCACATAGTGGCATAGAGCGGTAATACTCAGCGCTCGAGATTTGAAAACGCGACTGCATGATTTTCGCGCAGGAATTAACTCCTTTCGTTCACAAACATTCTCCCCGATATCAGCAATGTAAATTGCTGATGACCATCTCAAGGTATTATAGGCATTACAGCAAGTTTGGAGATTGGTCTAGTGAGAAGAGCTGTTGCTGTTTTGAGTGAGACGACTCTAGTTAAATTTTCCTTACCAGGAATAAATTTCAGTATTCTAGCCAGAGGCCATTTATTGGGTGGTAACCTTTCGTCTGTGATCAGGACTAAAGTACCGATCTAAATATCATGACGAGTGTGAATATATGAATTTTTTTAATGCTTTCTTAAATATATTTATATCTTTTTATAATTTTAATAATTAATTCTAATTTACAAATATTTTCTATGTGTATATTCTAAAAAAATAAATATTTTATCAAATTGTATCAACAATTTTTTTAAAAAAAAAGAAATTTATATATACAATAAAATACATTTAGGTTAATTTGAAAAATAATTAATAGAAAATATATGTAACTATAGTTTAAATTTTTATAACATTTTCTAATTTTCTTATATTATCCGATATGTACATAATATTTATAAAACTTATTATTGCTTTAAATAATATAAAATATACAGAACTGTATCTCGTTATATATCTATAAAATTTATTCACCAATAATAGCATCAAATTACTATTTAATTTATAATTATAAAGTGCCAGAATTAAAGTATTGTATTTAAAATTTTTGTCGAACTTATAGAACTTATTTTTATTAGAAGTTATATAGATCATATATAAATATAAAATTAAGTACAATATTTGTGTCATATCATTAAACTTACTTTAATCTTCATTTTGACCAAATCTTTACATTTTTATCGGCACAATTTCATTTCTTTCTTAGGAATATTTAAAATTTATGAAAGAAAAATTTATGTTTTTAATTTTTATTTAAATTAATATTTTATAAATAAATATAAAACAATAATGATTTTTATTATTGAATTTTTATAAAAATAATTAATAGTATTAAATCTTGCATGTTTTATATAAAAATGAAAACGATATTATGTATTTTGTATTTGAATTTAGTATACGTCAAATTATATCCTATGCAATAATAAAATCATAGTTTTAAATTATAGATACATCACGAAATAGTCTGAATATTTTTTATATATTTTTTATTGTGTTCATCGAGTATATTACAGAATTTGAATAATCAAACAAAAGTATTCTTTATTTTTACTATTTTATTTTTTATTATTTTTAACCAAGTCTTCTGGTCAATTATTTTTTTCATCTTAATTTTTTTTTTTTTACATTTAGAAATTATTACTTTTGAAATATTTTTATTTTATAATTATTTAATATTATAATTATTTTTATTAAATTATTCACTACTATTTACTATTATTTCTAATTATAACACTTCTAAATATACATAGTGAACAAAGATACGATTCAAGATTACAAATAAAACGATCAAATCACCTCAAAATTTTTAAGGTTTGCATTAAGTAAACATCAACGACAATTAACGGAAGGAACACTTATTTATTCCGCTGAAATATCGAAAGAGAGAGTTTAAGTTTTGTGAAGTTTTAGGTACAATATGATGCGATAAGAAAAACCGTAGACTCTACTTATGCGACGATGTAACTCGTCAACGTGTTACAAGAAAATGCTAAAGTCTCTTCACGATTATCCAAGATTAGTCGCTAAATGGTGATACGAATGAGGCACGAGCCGAAAAATCTCTTTCCTCTAGGTATCAACATGATCAATACTTGAAATGGAATCCCTCATCAGATTTATTATTATTAATTAATGGCATTTAATTTAATTATTGAAAAATAAATATAGGAGTCTACGAAATCTAATATTGACAGACAACTGTAACGGAAAATGGGATGAAAATATTCTAGTTCAGTATACAAAAAAACGATACTTGATACACGCTTTAAGTATTTTATGCAATAATACTTAATAAATATTATCTTTAAATATTATAGTACAAATATTCGGAATTATAGTTGTAATTAAATCTTTAAGAATATTGCTTTCAATTATCGAACAATTTAACCTTACGTTCATGTAGATTCAAGTCTTTAAATAACCTAAACAATTTTTATAAATTTAATTATAAATTAAACTTAAAAACTAATTATATATAAACATAAAAAAAAAAACATTTTAATTTTAACCAAATAAAATTACGGCCAAAAGAGAATTGAAAATTTCGTTTCTCTAACGCTTTTTTCATATTCGTTCATGAAATTTGTATTTTTATTACTCAATCTACCTTATGATGCTGTGCTAAATTTCAATTATAATTAATTGGGCTCGGATTTAATAAATCTTTAATTTTTATAAAAAAAATCTCAATTAACATTGAAAGGAAAATGTCTTTCATTCTCAATATTACTTTACAAATATTTATAATTACACTATAAAATTAATTATCATATATTTCTTAGGGAATTTCTTGCGATTTTGAATAAAATTGAATTTGATTAAAAAATTTATAAATGTTTGTATAATTATTTATGTTTTTTTGCATTTATATTTATCATTTGATCTATATTGTTTATTTTATTCATGCTGATGTTAATAATTTTTTATCTACACATTCTTTCAGCTTTCTATACATTAAGTCATACCAATATCCTTTCAAATATCTATGCACATTCAATATATTATGGGGTTGACAAATGTGAAGCTCCAATGTATTCGACCTTCGCAGTGTTTACAATCTGTGTACTTATAAATATAAAAATTCTATGAATAACGTTAAAAATAATACCATTAAATACGACATACATTATAATGCGTAGTAAAAGTGAAAAAGAGATCGAAAGGATAGAATGAGAATAAGAAAGTTCATAGTAGTAGTCTGACTGATCCTGTCGAACTAACACACACTCATTTCACTAACAAACCATAAAGAGTTATTTCATGTTTAATACGTCTCCACCATTTCATGTAGCTCATAAAATGCAAGTTATCCGAGAGAAGACTATTCTCGTAGTAGATGTGAGCTCCTAGAAATCCTGTCTCTCTGGCGAAGAGTTCTCTCTTAGTGGGTCTGAACTCCCGGACATCTCGTCAACTAATCGCACCATACAATAGATACGTTATATACCGTACATAAATTATATAGTGTACAGTGTAGTTTTCTTGATATTTTATAAATAACTACGTAATTCTTAAACAATTTAAAAATAGAAAAAACAATGGCTTAATCAAAATATTTAAATTTTTTATTTCAATCATTGAAAATATAATTTTCAAGATAAAAACTAAATAAAATGAACTAACTTACGGTTATAATAAATGAGTGTATCTCTCATAACACCATAACTCTTTGTAGTTAATATAATAAAAACAATATTTTTTTGCCCACCAAAAATTATGCTTTTATATCAATATTTAATTAACGATCTATACTACACTATTATTTTAATTCTTAAAATATATATAATATATAATTATATATATAATGCATATGTTGAGTTCAAGAAATAAAAAAATTCATGAAAAGATTAAACTACTCACTTAGTTTATCTGTGACATACTTAATTTAAATAAATAAATTAAAGATGGTAAGCAATAAATATCTAAGAAAATAAATAGATTTCTCTCAAAAAAGCGATTCAAAATATCAATAATACATATATCATTATAGGTATATACATTAGTGCATACAGCAATAAAAAATGCAGCATATTAAATAGTTATCTAATTACGTGTTAAAGAAATTCCTTTGAATTTAAATTAATGTTTACTTTCCAATTCTTATATAATTACTTGTTAGCAATACTTCAACAAACAAAAGCTTATACAAAGAAAGGAAATCATAGAAATTCCTTTTTTTTTACTAATTTTTGTTCAATTCTATTCTACACTTAACTTTATCTTAATATTTATGTTTTCTCTGTTTTTTCATTTCTGACCTACAAGTATTTTCCCTTTTTTTATTTATCATTTCTGTATTTCTGTAACATAAACTAAACCTATTCTAAAATAAAAATCTTTTTTACAGGTGAAATCACCGAAGATCAATAATTTCATATTTAAAATAAACACGAAAGTAAAATATTAAAAACAAAAAATTAAAAACAATAAAGAATAACAATAAAGAACAAATTATGGTAGATGTAGAGAAAAATATCTGTGATGTACTTTATCTCAAAAAATAAGAATTATATTAAAAGAAACAAATGTATTATTGAATATATATACATGTATGTATATAATATAGAATTTAAAAAAAAACCTCACTTATTACTAGTATTGACGAATACCAATAAATAAAGTTTAATAATTTCCTGTTTTTATACGATCAAAAATTAATATTACTTATAGAATTTGATATTATAGTATTATTAACATTGAGTTGAATCTCTGAAAAATACAAAGTCTTTAAATACAAAAATTCATTCGAGTAAATTAATATTGAATTTATTTTAATTTAACAATATATTATAGACTGTCCATATTGAAATTGATATCATAAAGAAACATATATCCTTCTAATAAATAAGGTCTTTTTACTCTTCATTATCAGAAATCTTTTTAACTCATTTTCGAAATTACTATAAAATAGATATTTAAAATGTTAATTAAAATAAACATACTATATTGTCTAAACAATAACATATAAAATAATTTTTATTGCATAATTATACTTACTTTAACCTTTGACTTTAAATTTAGTTTTGGAACTTTTGATCTTTAATTGGCGAATTTGTTTACATGCTGTTTCACATATTTTTAATAAATCACTGTGGCTTTTGTACACTAAAATAATAAAAATATTTTTTGTTATGAGTTTTAAATAATGATGTTCTCATATAACTATACATTTCAATTTTCGTATTTTCTTTAATTATGCTACTAAATTCAACTATTTTTCTAATAGTAATCGCTATTTTATAATATAAATATTATAAACTCCGAAAATTAGAGATTAAAATTATTATCAACTATTAAAATACATGAAAATTATTTGTATTTTATAATATTTAATATATTTGAAGTAAAACAGTTATAGTTTTTGATGTAATTACTTATTTAGTCTTTCAAATTATAGATTAAATTTTAGTTATCTGTTTCTTTTTACTTATAAATTGATATTATGCTCATGGATAATTAGATATTTTCTTAAAAAATAAAATAAAAACTGCAAGAAATTATACTTTTTATAAAAAATCAAGAAAAAAATGTATTAGCATAAACTATAATTTTGAAAATATTGTTTGATTATCTTTATATATTTAATCTCATTTTTTTTAATCATTGGTAATTCTAATATTAAAAATTATTAAATCTGCAAAAAAATTGTTTTCATAAAAAATAATTAATATTACAAATCCAATTTTACTCTATAAAATATATAAAACAATTAATTATATAAATATATCTTACTCTTGCAGTTATTCATGCACTTCGTTTGTCCTAAAAAGCAATTGTAATAAATTAGTTTCGTATTAAATTTTATTTAATATATATAAGTTAAATAAAATCTATACCTTCAACATATACCATGAAACACACTCCTATAATTGCAATAAGTATTAAAACTTTCATAATTTTCTTTTTTTAAATATGAAGAAATTTTCTGTTCTCTAACTATAATTTTAGTCAATGTTAATTTAGTTTCCTTTTCAATAAGAAGATAATTTTAAATTATAAATAAAATACATAGTTTTCACGAAGTAGCATTGAAATATTTATTTATTTCGTTATCTTCGTCGTGTATATTCATAATTTATTTAAATTATCTATAAGTATATATAATTTTTATTTTTATCTTTTTATTTCTATAATTTAAACGAAGTAGTTAGCACTATTCAGATAACATATCTGTTTCTTTTTTTTTTTAATTTAAAATATATTTATTATTTTTTATCATTTTTATTTAAAAATTTTTTATTACATGAAAATTTTTTCTTATAAACGAATTAATTATCATGTGTTTTTCGTTTTGGATGTATTTGAACATGTAAAGGATTGATTTTAGGGAATGAAGTAAGTTCAATTAAATGTAATATAGGAATAAGTCTTATATTTAAAAACGTTAAATAGTATATAAATAGTTGTGATATTGAATAAATATTTATACTAAGACTACAAATATATTCCCCGTAAGATTTTTAATATTGTTGAAGACAATTAGTTACATGGTAAATTAGAGATTGTTAAGAGGATTCAATGAGATGTAAGGTAATTAATACAAATTATTACAATTATTACAAATTAATACAATTGATTGCGTTATCCGATGTTTCTACGGGGAAAATTTTGAGTAATAATAAGAAACTTTAAGGAAAAAAAGAAACTTTGTACTTATAACTTATAATCTCGGACAGACTTCTAAGAGGAAAAAGTAGGATAATGATGAAATTCTAGTAAACGCTTTTTTGACTTAATATTTTCTTCGAATATAGGTTATAACGCAAAGAACAAATAGCTAGAAATATTTGATAAGTTAATATATAATGCATAAGTAAATCTATTTGCACATATGCCTTATTTTAAATATTATCATGGGAAATAAGACCTTGATTTATAGTCATACATTATTAAAGTTTTTATTCTACTTTTTTCATTGTTTCAAAAGCAGATTATTACTACTTTTTAAATAAGATTAATAAAATTAATTATATTAATTATTATAAATATTATTGTTTATATTAATCATAGAATGAAAATTAACAAATTTAATTAAATATATTTGTCGTTTACATTAAGCAATGGGTGCGCGTATTCTCTAATTTAAATAATTTAAAGGTAAATTATGTAACAAAAAATAGTTTTTTTTTAATTTTATTTATTATTATTTATATTAATTATAATTATAATTATTTATTTATTATTTAAAAAATAGTTTTCTAATATATATTTTTATTTATATTAAAATTGTATTGATAATAAAATTAAGTATTTATTAGTTATAAAATTGATTAGAATGACGCATGGAATATAAGTAAAAAAATAAATTGGTAGAGCTCGAACAAAAACTAAGAAAATCTGAATTGAAAATACTTGATCAAAAATCAAATACTTGAAATACTTGAACTAATAAGAACAAATTATTAATAATATATTATCGATAAGCAAATTGACAATAACTCATTTGAAATATACGTCATCGTTTGCTAATTCGATGTAAGAAGTTTATCAAAGTAACGATGTTCTGTGTGTTGGGAAAAAATGTAGCAGATGGAGCATAGAGACTAATAATTAAAATAATTTTATTATATAACAACTAAATAATAATTAAAGTTCACAGAAAATTACATATATGAATTATTTGTAGTTTAAAATTTATAGATTAGTTAAATATTGTTTCTAAGAATATAGGATTTAAATATTATATTTATTTCTTACAATTATTTTATAAAAATAATCAAAAATAACATATAATATTCTTACATTGTATCAATAAAAAATATAATTAAATAATTACCTTCCATTATCGAATATAACATATTATTATATTTTTTATTTTAAATTAAATTAAATTAAAATTATTTAAAATTAAATATTTTTTATTGGGTTAAATTATATTATTATTTACTTCATATATATTTCATATATATGTACAATAATTATGTTATAATTGCTTCATATTTATTTAAATTATCAGTATTGAATAAATATATTTATTTATCAACCTTCATTTATAATAAATCTAATTTTTTATTTAGCATCAGACCGTACATTATTCTTGTCGTTGTGTATTATTAAGACTTTTCTTATATCCTATATTATTCTTTCTATTCAGAGTCCGACGAACCAACTAAAAATAAATATTTTCTATTATAGTAAAATCATTAAACAAATATGTCAAATGTATAATGATACCAACCTGAAGAACCCGCTACAGAACCTTGATGAGAACCTTGACGAGAACCTTGACGAGAACCTTGCACAGAACCTAAACGAGAAGAACCAACTGAACCTCTACTAGAAATGGAATGAACAGGACTTGAAAAGGAACTGTGAGGAGAACCAGGAACAGATCCTGCAGCAGAACCTGCAGCAGAACCAGGAACAGAACCTGCTTGAGAACCTGCTTGAGAACCTGCATGAGAACCTCCGGGAGATGGAGGAATTAGAGTAGGACGTGGAGCTTTCGTCTTCTTAAACATTTCTTTGCAAGCATTTTTGCAGGTTCTATAATGTGCTTTATTATCTTTATATACTGAAATTTTAAAATAACAATTAATTTTTATTTTTATTTCTTTTTTAATCATTTGATATTATATAGTGTTATATGGATATGAGTTTAATAAGTTATTTTGAAAAGATGGATCATTACTTAATTTTCAAAAATATGAGCAGTAGGAAGCTTGTTAATAATTATTATTTTATATTATTCAAATTAAGTAGTGTACTAATAAAGAGTTATTAGTTAATTAATTTCTTTCAAAAAGTTAGCAATATAAAAATAATATTTAAAAAATTTGAATGAATATTTATCAATGCATAGATATCAATATTTATTTATTAATTTTATTGAAATCAAATTTATAACTTCATTAGAAACATGTATATTAAACAATGAAAACATTTTATACAGTAGATACAATTATAATTATAATCTAATTCATGTAGTTTTATAAAATTTTTGTTTAAACATTAAAATTCACGTACAAATTTTCATAAAATTTTTAAAATAAAATTAACATTGTAATCACCATATGATATTATATACATTAAAATTTTATTTTAAACTTTATAAACCAATTTATTAATTAAATGAGTTATGCAATATTTTAAAAAAAAAAGTAATTTTTTAGAAATTTAGCTTAGTTCTATTTTTACAATAAATTTTAATAATTCGGCCATATAAATCTTCATTTTATAATTATTAAAAAATAACCATTTTTAACTTATTTTATATTATTAAAATTTACAAAAAAAATGTAACTGTTTTTTCTGCACATATAACATTCAATAATTAAAAAATGAAAAAGATAATTTATTATGAATATAAAAAATTGAGTTTGAAATAGATCTTACAGTGTTTGCAGGCTTTGATACATTCCTTTTCATTTCTAAAATTTGCTACAGAAAATTAAAATGTAATTGTAATATCAAATTATTTAAATAAATTTTTTCATGTATGATAAATTTTATACCTTGAGCTATTGCAAATAATGCAACAATAAGTAGAATTATAATCTTCATTTTAAATTATTAAATTTTCCGTTTGGCAGTTTGCAACCAGTTTTTATCTAATTAATTTTATTTTTAATAAAATAAGTATTCTTTCAAATTATAAATAAATTAATTTTATTTCACGAATATGCCTTAAAATATTTATTTCATTTTATTGTCTTACCTTGATCGTGATAATTCTTTATTTATATGAAGTATCAATAATTACATTTTAATTACTTTATTTTTTATAACTTTACATTTGCATTTACATAGCACATCTGTTTTATGTTTACTCTTCTTATAAAATTAAATATTAATCATTCTATTATATGATCAGTATTTTTAAAAATGATTCAATTATTGTACACATAAATAAATTAACTCAATTTTATTTCAAAAACACGGACGCTTTTTTAACTACATTTTTTATTGCATATTTTAAATACATTAAAAACTATTTATTTAATTAAATAAAATGTGTATAAGTAAAATAAGATTTTCGTAACATTCTCAAATGCCTATGCAATAGGAAATGTAAAATTTGAACATACCACTTCTTATCGGGTTTTAATAATTTGTATTTTGATTTTTATGCTCTTTTTCTATTTTTTTCCTCTTTATCTCTCTCTCTCTCTCTCTCTCTCTCTATAATTATTCTACTTACTCATTATTAAGATTATACAGCAATAATTTAATTACAGTACTAGTATTGTGTAGATGTATTAAACAAATTATGTTTGAATATTTACATAATTTCATCAAAATCTTTAAATTAAAAATTTCTTCTACATTGGAACTAACAGAAAACCAACACACGTCTATGCAAATACATCTTACTACTATTAGCCATAGAAGATTTTGAGTTGCGTACGAACATATATGTAAATAATAATAAAATTACCAATTGCAATCAGCACATGAATTAACATACAATATTACAAAAATATATTTAAAGCAGAAAAGCTTCATATTTTTTATATGAATGAATAATAGCATGTATGTGTACGATAATAAACATGTTCGCTTAATTTACTTTCATATCATTTTCTCCTGTCTCTCCTTTTCTTATTTTTCTAATATTAATTTTTTGCTATCAGGCATTTATGGTCAGCTTTGCTACATCCCGAGTTACCTCTAATTTTTAATTTATAACTGTCTAGTTTGAACATAATGTAATAATCAGGAATATTATTGTGTGGTATATCGTGTGGTATTTAAACGATATTTAAACTTACGATGAAAATAAATGAAATAAATAATACAGATATAAATAAAAAATATATAATATAATAAAATTCATTCTAGTGCAAATTATCAATTAAATTTATTTTTATAAATATAAATAATAATAATAGTAAAATAACTCGAAATTACTATGATAAATGCCTTTCTAGATTTTTTATATAAATGGTAAAATAGATCTTTTTTGGAGGAAATATATTTTTTATTTAGAAAAAAGATGTGTAATAAGAACCAAAAATACTTTTTTATTACTAACTATATATCGAACTTATTTCGATACCCTCCTCAGGTTTACATGAAAATATAAAATCAAATATTATTTCTACAAAAAGCATGTGAAATAATGAATGTAAAATTTGAATGGATTATATCATAAATAATATAAATTATAATTACCTGTTGTATCTAAGTTTTATAATTAAGTTAACATTACATCAGAGTCAAATAAATTGTAGTTGTAAATTTGAGTAAAACTAAAACAAACTAATCATATTAACGAGGGATTAACTTTTCGATCGATGATTCTTATATGTATTAAAATGTGTATGTAGTTTTTGATGTATTGTTTTGTGTATTGGGTATGCTGTTTAAAAGGTTGTTGTTTAACTTTTAATGTCTAATCATTTTTATTACTGAAGAAGATTTATTTCCCCATACAACAAAAATTCAGAAACAAAAGTAAGTAAAAATTGTACACCTACAAGAGTATACATATTTTATTATTATTACTATTGCTATTAAAAAAGTTTATACTATTACGAAATAGTAATTTAACGCGATAATTATGATAATTATCTTAACAAGAGATGTCTGAAAACTTAGCATATTTCTCGTGTTTGAGAAATAGAAGTTAAAATAACTCTAACGCGAAATCAATGCAGTCGCGCAATTAAAACTTAGCACGCGGAGTAGTACCGCTCTTCGCCACTATGTGGCGAACGCCTGAATTTTGGCTTTTCTCATATAAAAAAGTTATATGTACAAGTCCCTCACGACAAGAATCGCTCTCTTGATTTTACTGTATAATGTATGTAGTCTTGAAGTTTGTCATGCTTTGGACATACAATTTTGTCATTATACCAGAGAAATTCAATTTGTATAATATTTATTAATATTTATAGAAGTATATTTCTACAGAAGTGTTTGGCATTTCATTGATTTTGATTATACCATCCCCCTTTTGAGTAAGATCCTCTCTATTTTTTGTAATATTTTTTACATCCCGTTTTATCTCAAGATTATTAATTAGCAATTCCATTACTTTATTATTATTATATTTATATTTATTAGTGTGATTAAATTTTTGAGAATGATAGAGGTATTTGGGTGTTATTTTGGCTTCGTGCTGGGATTGGCATTATACCACGTGATAGATGAATTCTAATTTATATACCTTAATGAAAAAAATAAAAAATAACCTGTTGGATTATTTTTAATATATTTAAAGTAATTTATACTGCTATCAATGTACTTATCTAACAGAAATTAGGAGTTAAGTAAAATATATAAAATTACATTTAATTCTCCATCAATGACTTTCAATGATTTTTGCTTGTCTATTATCTAGAAAGATAGAATAATTTTGAATCATATTTAAAGATTAAAAAAATTTTAGCAGGAAAAATTATAATAAGATAAAATTTATTCCGTATATATGCAAACAAAAATGTTTTTTATCACTTTTTCAAATGATTATTCATTGTATAAAAATATAAAAATTATAGTCTTACAAAATTTAAACAAATTAAAAAATAAAGAAAAAATATTTAAACCATACTCGGAAAAATTTTTTCTATGCACACAATTTTTAAATAACATTTTTTAATATGTTATGTTGCTTTTCTCCTATAAATTTTAGTTTAATATTATTTCTTTGTTGGACAAAAATTTAACATAATTTTTCTATAAATTTAAACAATATTTTTTATTTTTAAGCACTATTTACAATGACATGAAAGGTAATATTGGTTAATTTGTAAATAAATGTTAATTCATTTATTTTCTTATTACTTATACATAAAAAATGAATAATTCATTCCATTGATATTTGACCAGTGGTATATCAAATTTCAAATAATTTTAAAAAAGTCTTCAATGGTGATAAAACAATGAACCCTGAAAATTAAAAAAATATTTTATACATAAAATTAAATATACATGCAATATACATAGAATGTACATTGAGAATATTTTCTTTCTACCTTTTATAGTTGTTGACTTTATGATTATCTATTAACGATTTAATTAATCTTAATTTAATTTGAAATCTTCGAATTTTTTATTATAATTTTTTTTCTTCAGGTGTATTTTATTACCCTGAAATCAAAAAATAATTATTCAAATGCATAGTTTTAATAAAATTTAATTATTTAATATTCAAATATTTGATTTATTCTTTTTGACTAAACTTTTTGATATTCGTAAATAATTTTTACGTTACACATTTCTTCTTTTTTAATTTTTATTAGGCTCATTAAAATTTTTAATTTGTCAGTATTATCTTATAAACACCTATTTAATGTTTCTTCAAAGGCAATGCAACTCCGTAAGTTGACTTGACTCACAAAAAATGTGGAACAAATCTACATCCGAAAAATTCAGATGTTCACATAGCTCTATGTATCAAACAACTAATCAATAAATCGGACAGAATTTCCTCTTTATCAGCATCAAATATACTTAACAATCTTTAGATATACAATTTTATATCTTTATTTCTTCAGTGAATTTGACAAACCACGATATTATGGATAAATATAGTATATTTTATTCCATTACTTATAGGTAAATATGTGTCTTATCTTCCGTGGGAAATACTCGCGATACTTGTGAGGAACAAAAGATCGTTACAACTAGTAAATTATAATACGTTATAATATAATAAAAATATTTGTTTACATTGTATATGATTTAAAAAAGTACATATTTTATAAATGACAAGCTAATGAAATAAATTAAAAATTGAAATATTTTAAAGTTACTTACACCACTCTGATTGAAAATTATACGACAGTTTACTTCACACCATTCCTTATATTTTCTTGGTGAATCTAAATTAAATATTTCATAATTACTTTATTGATACATGTAATAAAATGTAATGTATATTTATTTATATAAAAAAAAGTTACAGCTCATAAAAGCTAAAATTAATTATATATTAAAATAATATGTTTTAAATATCTATATTTACATAGTATATTATAACATTTATTGTATATAATTAAATAAATTTTATAAATGAAGTATAAACTATAGATATATTTATTGTATAATTATAAAAAGCAGTTTAAACATTTATTCTCTAATTTATATTTTTATAGTTGTATTTAATAAAATTTGTATACATTTTATCCTCTATATTTATGAATTATCACTAATTTACATTTATCATTATTTTACAATATTTGAAAGTTATTAGAAAAGTGAAAAAATTTATTCTATTCGAATTCAAAATAATTTTAAACTTTATATTGAATCTAATTTTACTTCATATTTTCAATCATTTATTTATAATGAAAAAAATTACATAAAATTTTAAATTAAAATGCTATATTTCAATTTAACAACGGGTATCAGCAAATTTATTTAGTGCTTAAAATATTATAATGATACACAAAAGTTAATATAATAAAGATATTTAACAGTATTATTTAAATTAATACAAAAGCAAATTATATTTATAATATAAAAATTTATACATTACGTTGACATCTTTCTAGGCAATGTTTTTTTGTTTGCCCTAAAAACAAATATATTAATGAAAAATATTTTTATGTTTAAAATTTTTTTATTAAAACTAATTTATATACATATTTATTATATAAATATTTAATAAAAATCGTACCTTCCACATTCAATATAAAATAAGTTATAAAAATTTTTAAAAAAAAAACAAAATTCATTTTTTAAAGAAAATTTATTATAGATAATTACTCTATTCTACGCTTCAAAATTAATATATATTATTTGCTTCCTATTAAAAATAAAATTTTTTTTTCGTTTCTAAATGTACTTATTTCATTGAAAAAAAGCATTTAAATAATTATTTTATTTTTTTGTATTATCTCCCTCGTATAAATTTTTATATTATATAAAATAACATTAAAAAATTTTATTTTAGTTATTGAATATTGTACACTTATTTTAATACTAATTTTATAAAAACTGTTGTTAAAAATAAGTCATATTTTTTAATGATAAATTTATTGTTTAATTTTTTTGAATTAGTATTGGACAATTACTTGGATTTTTGTTTACAATTATTAATGAATCAATACTAAATGCATATATTGTATTAAAATTAAAAATCAATATAAAATCTGATTTTGCACATTCAAAAAATCATTTTTTTTTTTACATATTTTATTAATTTATTTTTAAAATATTTTTTAAAAACATTATACCATTATCACAAATATTTATAAAATAACAGAGTAGTGATCTAAGTCAGATATTCGACGATTCGTGTCGGAAATTTTATACTAAATTGCTATACATATTATATTACTCTAAAATAATTTTGAATCATAAATAAATTATAAGGATTGAAAAAATTACTCTATGCATAATATAAAATGTATGAGTGCATTCAGAATTAAGCAAAGATTAACGTGAATAATGGGTTATTTGGATTAAAACAGTTATCAATACTATATCGGAATTTCTATATGTTTTAAATTTTTATAAAAAAATATTATAAATGATAATCAAAAAGGGTCAAAACTAAATCCACATTATAAAAGATATTCGCTATGCGCTGACAGTAATGTAGCCATTAACAATCAGAAACAAAATTCTTAACATGAAATTGTCAATTATGATTATCTACCAATAAATAAATCTGCATTAAGACTTCTGCTTCCAATTCCTTAAAGTAAATGGATTATTAAACAGATGTAAAGGGGTTTATAATCAAATTAATAATGAAAATTACAAGAGCTTGCGGTTGCTTTTTGTCACTGAAAACTTTCAAAGTGGATGAAAAATAATCAAATTAGCAAATATTTTTGCTATAACTATTTTTCATAACCGTATGTTGTCTATTTTATATATGTTTAAAATAATTGGACATAAGTTTGCTAATATTCTATGGATTATATCGAAAAAAAACGTGGTATAACACGATTATAGTAGTCCGAAAAAATGTATGAGGTGTCTTCCCAAAAAACTGTAACAAATTACAAAAATAGATGCAGGTGAAAAAATATACTATTTTACAAAAAAAAGATACATTATATAAAACTAGAATAGAAGATTAAGTATAATTAAACAAAGTATAATTATATATTATTTATCTTTATTTCAATATGTGCATACTTATAGTTTTTTGACAGTACTGAAATGAACTGTATTTTTGCAACAGTCCTTATAGATAACAAATTATCATATTCTAACATTTAAAAAATTATATTATTCAATTATGCATTATAAAAAATATATAAATAATAAAGGTACTTTTTATGCTGACGGTATTTTATCTTTACCTATTGTTTTTGTTAACTTTATTGTCATCTACAATAGTTAACATTTAATTTAATGTGATATCTTCAAAGTTTTTATTATAATTTTTCTTTTTTTTATGCGGCTTATCCTTCTGTAAAAACATTAATTATATAAAACTTTTGTTAACATAATAATTAATTAATTTTTCAATAGTTATTTTGTTCTTTTTTATCGAACTTATTTTTCATAATGACAAGGATAATTTTTGTACCATTTCTTGTGTTTCTTTTTTTTACTTTTTGCGAACTATATCAGTTTCTTTACAATTTTACGTAATTGAGTATATTATCTATTTAATATCTTTCAAGTGTTTAATTTTATTCGTACTTATAATTTACAAATCTCACACAACCTCAATCACATAAATCTGATGTAAAAAAATAACTGATAAACAATTTTGAACAAAAAATTTTTTCTATTTATCTTTTTCATAAAAATTATAAATGTAAATTATACAAGATTTTCTGTTTTCACTTTTTTCAAATATCCTTTCATTAATTTTCATATTTAGTTTTAACCTGTGAAGGGCAGAGTAAAGATTGTGAGTTATCTAAAACATTGCAAAACTGGGAATGAGCTTTTTTAAAATACAGATACAATTTATCAATTTTGATTTACGTAATACAAATTAGTCTATCTCATCTATTTTTTTCCAGCTTTCTTTCAATATTTTCTTCGGTACAGATCAGTTAATATTTGATTATGAGTGTGAGTATGATTATCAGTACAAAATATAAATATATATATTGTTACGATTTAATATTTCTTATCATTTATTTATTTATCGTAACTAATTAATTATTTATTTATTTGTATTGTCACGCTTATTTATCGTGTGACTGAATTACTTATTTATTTACTTCTTCGTTTATTCGCGTATTTATTATTTTTAACGTTACCCGATACTTATTCTTCCGTAGCTGAATCGGTCGAAGCATTTCAGCCTTTATGAGGTTTCAGGATTTAAATAAAATACAATTGATTAATTCGCGTTAAAATACCGATTTATTGATAATATATCGGATTAGAGAATTTGGTGTATTAATGTGGCTCGTGATAAAAATCTATGGTCTACGTGTGTCCGTAAATTATTACAATACTTGATTTACCGTGAAGCTACTCGATCGTATGAGTGCCATGTTGATGAACTGGCGAGAGTTCCCGACGGGGATTGAATTGCTTCATATTCTAATCGAATCTACGTCTTACATTCAAAATCTCAATGATAAAATAACGAAAAGACCCCGTTAATTACCTCAGTTTCCGATTTATAGAGAGAAACTGCTAACTTTTCTGATTCTCCCACCGTGGAGGTATCATTTTTGTCTTAATTCGTATTACCTCAATTTTTATTTATCTTAATTCACAATAATTCTCATAATATTGATTAATTATTGAATTCATAACATTCCCGCATTCATAACAATTAATAATCGTTTAGGGTTCTTTATTATTCTACTTCTTGTGCTCTTTTTCACTTGTTTACGTAATATCTCTTATTTTATTTGTTAATTATGTCAACTTCGTGACATACGTAACAATATATTTATTATTTTAGTATTGCATTCAATTATAAATTATATGTATAATTTATAGAAAATGGCCTTACTCCCAGTTGTACGTGTTACTAGATAAGTTTCATCGCAATTTTAACTCTGTCTACTACCTTCTAGAAATAAATATAAAAAATCATAAAAGAATATGTGAAATACATAAAAATAGAAAAGTCATTTCATTTTATAATCACAATAAATTAAATAAAGTATGATTGAAAATATGACTTTTCTGAATTATTTTTAAATTTATATGACTAAGTATGTAAAACATTTGTGGGCTATATGTGCAAGTAATAGTAAATAATTAAAGAGTATTATCTAAATTTTTATAAAATAATAGCAACAATATAAATGTTTAATAAAACTATGTGTATTAGAAATAAAAATAATCGTTAATAATGTAATTTAATTAATAAAAAATTATATATAAGATAAAAAAGATTAAAAAGAGTGATTTTTGTATTATGAATGTATTACTGAATGTTCTTGTTGTGTTTGTGTATCTACTTGTTTGTATTTGTACAATTATTTAAAAAAATTAATGTACATTAATGTAATATTATATATTCAAAATAAAAAAATGGATATATTTTATAAATTGTAACAAATATTAAATAAATTTTGAATGACAGCAAGCTAAATATACTCACGCTATTACTATCAAACTTTTTACGACATTCTGCTTGACATATTAATTTGTATTTTCTTGGTAAAACTAAATTAAAAATTTTATAATTATTTTATTAATATATAAATTAAAATATAAGAAAAGGATATTATTAAAAGATATTTATTATAGGTAAGACATTATTAAAGAAATTTAAAAGTACATTAAAGTGTTCATGTTTTAATTAATTAATTATTGAATGTAAAATATATTCTCAAATTTCAAGATATATTTATATATTGAATATCATAAATTTCTATAATTAAATTAGAAAATATTGAAAGATACATTACGTCCACATCTTTCTAGACATAGTTTTTTATTGTCTTCGCCTAAAAAAGTCATCAATTAAATCAATGAAAACTATTTTCAAGTATATAATTCATATGCACATCTATATTTTTTTAAAATAAAATGATGCCAATACCTTCAATAAATGATACACAATAAATTATAAAAAATACAAGTAATAAAACTATTTTCATATTGAGAAAAAAAATTTTTTTTAAAAATCAAATTTGGCAGGTTTAAAATTTGAAAATATTTTTAAGCAAACTTATAATGTAATCATTAAATAATATATATAACTTTCAAATACAAATACTTAATTGAGCAAAATAACTTTAAATTGTTTATTTTATTATTTGCATTATCTCAGTCGTGTAGCTTATATAATTTATGTGAATCATTAGAAAATTAATTTTGATATCAAGTATATTTATTTTACTTTAATACTAATTTATTATTTATTTTTTTTTATTTTTATCTATTTTTAATATTTTTAATAAATATACTTCCTGTAAGTACAAATATTACAAATATTATTATTAAAAAGTCAAATAAATGTTTTTTACTTGCAATAGCTTGATTAAACAAAGACTAAAAGTATAAATAGAGATAGACGCAATAAAACCAATAAATGAAACAAATATATTGATAATAAATATAGACTTGTTACATAAAATTGCTACATACTTTACAAATATAATACACAGTAGGAAAATGAATGGTGGATACCCGAAAAATTAAACAGGTGTGACGAAAAATTGTTATTCGATGAAGTGAATAAATAATGAAAAAAGAAACGAATAGATGCTGTTACGGCCCAAGCCGTTAACTAATATTTTAATATTGTAATTATTTTAAATGAATTTAGAATACACCTGTTCGCTCTAGATTTCTCTTTCAAATTTTGTTTTTCCTGATTAAGATAATCTTTGATATCTAAGTGAGTCGTAAGACCATCGTCCGTTCCCTTTTGTTTGCATATATCACGACGTAAGAAAAATAATGAAACCCGATAAAGACAAAAGATGCGCTATAGCGTTTGGGAAACACATTTCGTATTTACAAAAGAATCAAACATTGCCTTCAAAAATTGTAATATAACTGATAACCTCGAATTAAGTAAAACGATTTACTTTTATTCTATAATAAGTAACGGATATAAATCCTATTTGTAAACGAATTAAAATCCCTATAAAAATTTTGTTAAATTAACAGATGAAAAACAACTATAAGCAAATATCAAAACCCGTAGTAATTATTTGATTTTCGATAAATTAAATTAACAAATTTATTAGTTATAAACAAATTATAAAAAAATTAACAAAATGCAAAAATTTCAATGATAAAAGTGTTCTCGATCAATAATTCCACCGAAACTAAATTTTTATAAAATTGTTAAATTAACAAATTAATTTATTATAAACAAATTATAAACAAATTACTAAAAACATCGAATCCCAGTATTTAAATAATTTACGCATCAAAACCGAATTTTTATAAAAAATGTTAAGTTAACAAATTAATTTGTTATAAACAAATTATAAACAAATATTGGAATATAAAAATAATCAAATTTATAATGATTAATCGATAAATTCATCCAACGCTAAATTAAAATATATCGAACCTCAAGCATTAAAACAGCGAAATCAAATCTTACGTAAAAAGTGTTAAGATATTTCGAACAAACGACTGAGACTCATGACCGAAAAAGTAAATAATATTTTCGGTGACCCAAAAAGAAAAATAATGTACAATATGAAAATCCACGGAAATTTCCACACAACTTTTATTGCATGACAAATAATTACCTTCGAAAATATCCGAAAGCGTAGAAACCAGAAAATCGTCTACAAGGCTTTTCCTCTCGCTTAGCGCATCCCAACGAAAATATAATAAAGTTTCCCTTTTCGAGGGATTAATGAGACCAGAGGAGATAATGCACGCAACATCTTTGATGAACCGACTGATAATTTTCTATAAAGGGGACCAAGTACGGACCCGAAAAAAGATTTTTCGAGTTAGAGTTCGAGTTTTCAGTTCTCATTCAAACGCTTCGCCGTTTTCACCTTTTCATTTTTTCCATCGCGAGGGAAATTACTTGAGGATTCGTCAAAGCCGTTGGGTGTGTTGTCTCTCTCCTTCAACTCCTTCACCTGTGGTGCAAAAGGGGAAAAACTTTCGATTCACACGCAATTGTAACCATTATACAAGTAAGTAAAAATAAACAATATGATTTACCTAAATATTTCGCTAATTATTCCAATTTATTTTCACCTATCGAGTATTTTCCCATCTCGCGTTCACCCATCCTCATCGAATCAAACGGTATCGCGGCATCAAATCGTATGCTCCAACCCGCGTGCCTAGTGCGAAAGTGCAAGGACCAAATTGGAGAACTGCATCGGACGCGAGGAAATCTTATTCCGGAGGTACCTAGGATCGGGTAAGATGAGAAATCGGCACAGAAGTTCGAAGCCTATTCGGAAAATATCGTGTGACGACGCGTTTAGAAGTACGAAAACCTATTTACGTGCGGTAATTATACTAGGCGGTATTGCGAATTAATCGTAGCCCCAATTGTTGGATAATTTTAAATACCCGACGTAACAATGCTTTGGAGTTAATGATTAACATCCAGTTTCAAAATATATGAATATCAGTTTTGGAGTAGTAAAAATTAATGTAATAAATTAAGTGTTTAAGAACTGGAACGTGTAAGCCTCTTACAAAATTTATTACTGTAATTTACAGATTAAAAATATATGTATAAAATCATAGAAAAAAAATTGCATCACATTTAATTATTTATTAAATGTGATGCAATTAATTTAATTATTTTAATAAGTTTCTATGTAATAAATCTTCAACAATATTATTATGAAAACCTTCTAGTCAAGTTTCAATATAAAATTAAAGTTAGAAAAAATTAAATTAAATTAAATTAAAAAATAGCAGTTTTTGCCCTTGTATTTATCTTTTTTTCTGAAATGAGAAAAATTCATTAATAAATTATGAAAAGAAGAATGAAACGAAAAAATCAAGTAAAAATGTAAACTTATTGATTACTGCATTATAGTGGTCAAATAAAATAAGAATATTTGTTAAATAATTTATTTCAATAAATTATTCAAGTCTTTTATTAATGTATACAAAATTTTATATTAATTTTTGCAGCTTCGAACGATATAAAATTTTTTCAACTAAATCATTTTACTGTTATACAAACTTTGTTTCTTTTCAAATCAATGTATGCATTAAAAATATTTTAATAATTGATGGTTAGTCAACTAGATCTCTTAAAAAAATTAGTAGTATTTGGCTTCAATTTTCTGAAATATAGTTTTTTTTTATTTATAAAAATAAATGAAATTTCAGTAAGATACAATAATGTATTTCTACTAACTGTTGAATATCTTGACCTGAATATGCAATCGCAAATTTCTTTCCAAATGATTTTCCTATGGCACATATTTTCTATAATTTTCAATTAAAAAATTTATAATAATGGTAAATAATTTATTGCACAAATTAATAATATAACCAAAAATTGAACTATATAATAATAGTTAATAAACAATATTCAATTATAATTATTTAATCAGTAATAAATAATGTTGTTTAAAGGATTAAACCATTTGAATCAATTTTTTATGTTAATATAATTAAACATTAAGCATTTTCTTAACATGTAAAAATAACTTCATTTGCTTATTCGAATAAAATATAAATATTCAAATATTAATTAATTAAATAAATAATTATAATATTCTAAAGTAAAAGATGAAAGTTTGTTTCTGTATATTATAGAATCATACAAATACCACAATATTTCTTGAATTAAGTAGAAATCCTATTCTAATTCAGGACAAACCATAATTGACAATGAAGTATTAATGGGGTTTAATGGGTATTGTGTCATGGAATGAAAGGTGAGCATACCCCACATCTTATGGCAACAATTTGTACATTGATGTCACGTGGACATGGGTTGCCTACGATCCAAGAAGAATATTAAAAACACGAATTAAATTTTGTATCGAATATATTAATATACGTTTCTCGTGTATATAAATAATACAACACTTATTTTGTTTTCAATCGACTAATAGTTAGAAAATATTAATATAATTTTGTGTAACTCGTGTTTGTGAAATTTCTCTCGATTACTAGATTACTTATGTCCAGATCACATTTATGCATAAACTGTACCATGTGAATTGGCATGTCGGTATCCTAACAAACGGTAAATCCGTTATCATTTACAGACAAAAGGCTCTTCTTATTTATTCAATATAATACAAAATAAAGGGTGTCTTTTTTAATGTCTTTAAATTAATCAAACCTGTTAGTTCTCTATGACGAAATAGTATGCCAGGCGGTATGAAAAAGTTGCGAGCTTTATTTGTATCATATAAATCTCATTAGCCAGTTATGTTTTTATCTTCAAATGATGAAAAAAAAAGTTATTTCTTAGAAATATTCATGTAGTATTATTTAAAATATTTTAATTCACTGAACTCTTTCATATTTATGATTTTTTTCTATTTTTCCAATTTATGTAATCACATTTATGTAACATCATCCAATTTATGTAAAATCATATTTGTGCATTCTAATTATGTTTTGTTTAAAAATAAACTTTATAATCATAGTAATACCACAATTACCATAGCTCTAAATAATCTTATTTTTAAAAGTTTTTATCCATAATAATAAGTTTTTCAAATAGTAAAATCATTCTAAACTGTAAATATGTAGCTTCTACTAATTGCATTTAAAAAAAATTTGAACAATTTTGATTAATCTCGTAACTGATAGGAAGTGTAAAATCAATCTCTTTATATCTGTATATTATAAAATAATCTATGTATCCAATATTATAAATTATTTCATTTTTTTTATAAAACTACCAATATATTGTATTGGATGATTATGAATCAAATAATTATAAATGAATATTAACTAATAAATAATATATTTATTATATTACATTTTAGTTTATAATTTTAATTTTCTGAGCATTGATCATACCTGAAATCGTGATGAAAATCCTGCATAATTGAAAAATTGTAAACTTATATGTTTTCTAAATATACATTGAAATTATTTTGCATACCTTTAATGAGCAATATACAGTACACATGAATTATTAGAATTATAATTATATTATTACTCTTTAATATCATTATATATATTTTACAATTAAACTAATTAATTTTAGAGGTTTATTTATTTTATTTATTAAATATTTATCAAGTCGTTCATATTTATATAGATATATATATATATATATATATATAGATTATTATTTAAAGTACAATAATATCACGAAATAAATTGTAATTACTTTTTTGTTATTCAATATAAAAGAATTTAATTATTTTATTGAAAACCTGTAAACACATTTATTAAATAAAAATAAATTTTTTGATGAATAAAATTTCTAGTTTAGAAAATCATAAATACTAATGATCTAATTTTTTTTCGTTTATATATACATATATCATTAAATATTTTTATATCTCAAAATTTTTCACAAATTTAATTGCAAAATAGAAAGAAAAATACAATAATATTACTAACAACACAGAAGTATGTAGCGTGCTTTTTATAAGATCATTTTCAACATATTTAAAAGTCCGATCACTTTTCAATCACTCCAATAGAAGTAAACAAAAACAAAATATCGATAAATAAATTCAAAGAAAATTAAATCGAAACCGAGATAATTACAATTTTTAACTATACTATTATTTGAAATCCGAAACTATGACTTCCGTCATACCATGATAATGGATGAAAATTTTGCAATCAATAGTAAGGAAGATATCTAATTAGAGGGAAACCCCATCTCATTATGAAGGGTGCTATAATGGATAAAAAACGAAAAGATCATGTGCTAAACGGAGGAGCTTTTCTTTTTGTCTTTGACATTTATTTGGAGTATATTTAATTAGTACATCTATTACGACCGAGACTTGACTTGGATTAAATTTATATTTTAAAATAAAAAAATGTTCAAAATACAACCGGGATTTCTAGGCCTCGAAATCATTGAATTGGTGACATCACCATGAAAATATTTATACTACAGCTACAATTTTTGGATATTTAGGAATTTTCAACTCACCGTATCAGCAAAATAAACCAAGATTATCAATCAAGTAAAATTATAATTATTATATTTAACATCCAAACGTTAACGTTCGAATCAAATCTTGTGATAAAATCGTCTTATTATTTATTTTTTTCAAGTCTCTGGTACATAAATACTAAATTGTTAAATTTAACTTGTTAAATTTTATAATTATAAAGAATTATTGAATAAATGGTAACCATTATATTAATTATTTTTTGAAATTTTATTTATATTTTATTTAACATATGAGACGTTGCGATATATTCATGATTTCTATTATGTATTTTTATAGTTTTGTATTTATAATATATTTTTTAATATATATGTTTGTTTATATTGTATAATTTAAAAACTATTTTATTTTGTTTACACAAGGATTATTATACAGTTTTTTATTACCAATAATTATATTTAATGTGGATATAATTCAAGATTTTAAAAAATTCAATTATTTTAATAAATTAATAAATCTGAGTATGTAAAAATAGTTAAAAAACAATTATATTTATATATTTATATATGCTAATGTAATGATTATTGAAACATCACAAATTAGTTCTACTAAAATAATTAAATAACAAATAGATGAGACCGAAACTTCATATAAATATTATTTATGTATTACTTTATAATATTTATTATGTAAATTAGAAATGGTTTCAACCATCTAATTTCATATGATTTATATTTATAGTAGTGAGTTGTTACGTACGTAACGAAATTCGACATAAATTAGTGACCTACAATTCAAAAGTTGCAAATTATATCATAAAATTGGTGACGATTGTAATTATGCAACAGTTGATCATAATATTGACATAAAAATGATCCAAATTCACAAGAGGTTTGGAAATAATTAACAAATACTAAAGACAAGTGGGTTAAACAGGTAGTGGGAGAATTCGAAAACTTGCAATACAGAGATTATAAAAACTCAGTCAAGATCACACAAGAGGTTCCCGGTCCGAGTTGAGTAAGAAGTAACGCGTAATTAACGAAAGACGAGAAGTGTAACGATAATTTAATAAACGGACGCAATTAGGGTACAACTGACGTATCACGAGCCACACACACACACAAAGAACAAACTCTTTCTTCCGATTGTATGAAATAAACGTAAAGTCGTGAATATTAATCATCGTATCATTCCTTGAAGTAACCCGATCCTCACAAAGGCTGAGACGTTTTGACCGACTCAGCTACGGCGGAATAGTAACCCGGCGGTAAAATAAATAATACATAAATATATATACATATTGACGCTACTTAAATTCGTAACAGAGTATAAAATAAAAATATTCGTATTTGAAAATAAATATTAACTAAATATAATTTTATGAAACAGTTTATTTTATTTATACATCTTCTCTTTTAATGTATAGTATAAATAATTATACTTTCATCTGATTAGTTTTTTATTATTATTTATTTATTCTACATTATTGCTCTTGAGGTCACAAAATTACTTATGCTTTGCTAAACATTATTCTAATATCTTAATATAATATTTTTAATCTATATATATATAAAATATATTGTTATATTTTTATTGATAGATTGAAAAATTCACGTGGAATTTCTGTTTTTATCATAATAAGAAAATATTTTATTTATTATTATCATATCATTTTTTTCGTACAATATTAATAATTAATTACTAATTAATAATTCGTACACTCTAATATGATTAACAATACGTTTTTACTACTTACAGACATCAGGTACAACAAACCCGTATAATCTAAATATTATTTTTTTCAGTGCATCAAAATATACATTTTATTTTTTTTTATCTGTCCTATTAAAACTTATTATTTTATTACAATGTATGATATTGTTAAAAATTACCATTATGGTACAACTTGCGTTAAAAATACTAACTGGAAATGAATTGTGGAAAACCAACAGTGTAATTTACAAAATAAATTATTCATTAATACGAGTTGCTTACCATCATCACTACAACGATAATATTTTATAGAAGAATAAAATTATTATTTTTTGATTATTGTATATATTCTGTTTAAGTTCTATTTTATTATTAGTGAAATTTTTTTTCCTGGCAATAGCATTAGGTACCAGTTACAGATTTATAATTGAAAAATTACATTTAAACAGAATAAAATTATATTATATTATCCAATATAAAAAATATTATTTTCACAATATTTTAAATCATATTACTTTTTTAATTGGGTAAATTTCAAATATATAAAAATTATCAAAGTTTCAAATTTCTTAAAATTTAAATATATTTATTTGTCAAAAATATTCATGTACAATAAATATCTGTTGCCATATTTATAATATTCCATGTATACAATTTATACGAAATTTAGTACTGATTTTTTAGCAATAGTGTTTTTAGTGAAGCTATATGATAAATAAAGTTATTATTATAATACGTACAGTGAAAAATGTATATAAGTTCTGTATCAATTAAAAAAATGTACTCACTTTAATTAATATGATCCATAGCCACCTGAACCGCCTAAGATAGTTTTAGGATACCGTTGCTTACAAGCAGTTTTACAATTACGTTTATAGGGTTGTGGTAAAGCTGTAAATAATATATTTTTTAATATATATATTTGACTTTCTATAGTTAAATTTATTTCATAAAAATAACGTTTTTAAAAACAAAAAATAAATTACAATAACATTAAAATATTTTTTATGGTATTGAAGCTTCACTACTACATGTTTTAGACAATAACTTAAATATATAATCAGAATTTCGCCTATACAATACATAAATAGTAGACACTTTTAAAAGAAATAAAAATATGTCGAAATCAACTAAAAACTATGAATCTCACAATTTTTATTTTACGAAATAGAATCACATTATATTTTATGCTCACATAAATAGATGATTATAAAATTAATATATATATATGTATAATATAATTTATTAATTACAATTTTTGATCTTATAGTCTACAATTATATATATATATATGTATGTATGTATGTATGTATGTATTAATGTATGTATGTATAAAAATTTAACTATTTCATAGTTTTAAATTGAAAAAATGACACTTTCAAATCTAACAATACATTTAAAAATCAAATATATTTGTAATGTAACAAAAAATGTATAGAAATATGTATTACCTCTACAACCTTGTTTACAAATACGTCTTTCGTTACCTAAGGAACAAATATATATTTTTATTTAAATTTATTTTTTAATACGTTTAATTATACATACTATTAACATTTAATCAGAATCACTTGTATTATTTATTTACATATTAAAATTAATTCATACCTTCTACAAATAATACAAAGCAGGCAATAACAAGTGTAAATAAGATTAAAAATTTCATTTTTTTTATATTTTAAATCTTTTAATAAGAATAAAAAGGTTATGTTTTTTGCTTTTTACTTATTTGCAACTTTTTTTTTTTAATATCAAATTGAAGTTTTCAATTATAAATATAGTAATTTTGTTGCACGAAATAATCCTTAAATATTTGTTATTATTTTATATTCGTCGTGTACATTTAATAATTTATAAATGAACAGTAAATAATTGAATTTTAATTATTATATTTTTTGATATATAACATTAATATTTTATAAAAATAGTTGTTTTTTGTCTAAATTGATAATTATGTTGACACGATTTTTTAGAAACATTATTAAAATATATTAAATTTTTTAGTCATAAATCAATATTTATGTATTTAAAAACCTTGAATACATATTTACAATTTCTTTTACTCATTAAAATTTTTAAATCATTTAATCAATATACATTTAATTTATATTAAATATAAATTGATTTTATGTATTTTTTATGATTGTTAGTTTTGATGAATTATTGAATTTGATGATAAGTTTACATAATTAGATATATTTGGAGGTACATTTAAAATTAAAATTTTGTATTCTGATTTTTTACAGATTCATTATTCTTTATACTTAAGTTTTTTTTCAAACACAAAAAATAAGATATTTTGTATTTATTATGGATAAATTTAGTTTAACTTCTTTAGCTATAAAAAATGTAGTGTTTATTTTTTTTTTTCAAAATTTTATTAATAATCTGATTAATATATTAGAATTATAGTATATTTTAAATTATGTTGACTTCTTAATTATTGAAGAGTAATTTTTATTTTTTTTTTTTTAATTTTATTACATTTCTGAACAAATATTAATTATTTTGAAAAAAATAAACTTTTCGTATAAACACTCATTTAACAAACCACTGACTTATTATTTGTCATACACCTTTTTATTATATAATATCATTTATTTATAGTAACATTAAAATTTGAGTATCAAAACATAAAAAATATCGATTATAAACATATTATAAAAATATTTCGAGTATTTGAAAAATTTTTTATTTTATTTTGCTGTATTTAAAAAAAAGGTATGCATAATATTGTCTAAGACAATTTTTAATTTTTTATTCTTATTTTTATTTTATTAAATCATTATATAATTAAGCCATTCGTGAAATTTGTTATATTGTGTCATTAATAATATTAATTAAGTGTATAGAAATATTATATACAAATTTTTAAAAAATTTTGATAATTTAATAATTGTGAATGTAAATAAAAATGTTATTTTATTCAGTATTATAACTATATGTATATAATGACGATTAAAATTCTGAATAAAATCTGTTTATAAAATTAAGTAATATTCTATAACAATAAACATATATATAAAGTTCATTTCTATAGAATAATTTATATATTACAAATAAAAATTTTTTATCACAAAAATTTATATTTATATAATTAACTTTAGTTGTTAATATGATGTTATAATTATAATGTAAATATTATTATAAATATAAAGTTATAATTTAATATTATTGTAATTATAATAATATTTATATCAGATGAATCGGACAAAGAATTATAAAATATTCAAAAAGCAATTATTTAAATTGAAATTGAAGCTTTATTTAACAACGTAAATTTACATAAATAATTCTAGAAAATATTTTTTTTAACAATACCACATTTATCAAAAACATCCAAAACATCTTCGTTTCCGCTGAAAAAAATATTCTTCTTTACAATATTATAAAAAAAAATTATAGAACATATTCTCATTGTATAATTATACTCACGTTTGTCGTTGATACGTTTATGTTAAATTCTTTATTACATTTTGTTTGACACTGCTTTAATTTCCTATTAATACTTTTAGAATTATATCCTAATATGAAAAACAATTATTACTACAATTTCTAAAAAATGGTAAAAATTAACTAAAATATTTCATTTGCCTTATTCTAATTATACTATTTATATATGAAGATAGAAATGTATAATAATATATTGTAAAATATTTTCATAAACAGTTGCATAATAATTAAAAAATAATTTATTTGTCAATTATGAAATGATACTTCATTGTAAAAAAAATAAAGACAAACTTGAATACTGATAAATGTTTGAAACAATACCTTGTGAATAGTAAAAATTTTTTTTAAAATTAAACAACTATTTTTGACAAACTGCGTTGTTGAATAAAAATATAAAAATGAAAATGTACTCAATCATAAGATTGTTCAGAACATAAACCCCTTGTAATAATAATATTGTATTAAATAATAATGAATAGATTTCCTAAAGATAAAAATGATTATATTTATAGTTTGTATAGTGTAAAAATTCATGAAACTTTATATAATCAGTAATCTTACTCCTAGAATTAATTACTTACAATCGTAAACATTAATAACTTTCACTTTAAATTATAAAATATTCAATTTTGTGTAAAAATATTTTTTAATTTCAATACTTCAGAATACTAAATGAAAGTAACTCAATCAGAAAATAAAAATTGATTAAATAAATAATTAAAATACAAGATTATGTTTTAAAATATCAGTCTCTGCTCTATCTAATCACCCATCATTATATTTTCTATTGAATGAAATTTAAAATGCTGCTGAAGTAATAAAGGGCACAAGAAAATACATGACCCATCTAGAGATGAAAAAAGTTAATACTATCATTGACACTAAATAAGAAAAAAAATTTATTATGAAAATCCATCAATTATTTTAACATAATACCATTTCTAAAGAACAAGTTGAGAAAAGTATTTTTCACATTCACTTTTTATTAGTCACATAATTTTGAGTAAAAACGAGAATATTTCTATATTTATATCTATTTAATATAAAATGTAAAAACGGAAGCAGGCAACAACAAATATTTAATATTGATAAAATCCGGCAAAATTTGTTTTAATGTAAAATATATTACCGAAATATATCCCACTAATCTGGCAATTATGATAACATTCCTCTAGTGTATAAGCTATAAAAATATATAATATGTATTTACAATTAAAACGTATTTATAAACAAATTATTTATTGTATAATTAAGTGAATGTTTACCTTTCACAATAAATAAAATATTTATAATAATAATAGTAAGTAGTATTAAAAATTTCATTTTATTAAAAAAAAAAAATAATAAAACTATAACAATATTCCAAATTCCTTTTTACCCAATAGGTTTAGCTTTAATAATAATTTAATAGATGCACCCAACTTTAAATTGATCTCATGAAATAATGCTTTACTGTTAGCTTAATGTTATTATTTTAGTCGTGTACATTGTACAATACGCAAGAAATATCCGTAAATGATTCAATCAATTTAATATTTATTTTTCATTATAAATGTATTTATGAAATTACCTTATACTTTTATACTAAAGTATAATACTTAATTAGTAGTATTAATAATAACAATTCTAACAAGTTTTATTACATTAGGATATACATTTTATTTTTGATGCCATGTTTATGTACCTAAACCATACCAACGTGGATACCGTGGCTGAAAAATATATGCATACATCTATACTATATTTCAATGAAAAAATTATAAAACATATATTTCTACTGTATAAAACATTCTCACCGTATTGCGATTTGGAAATTTAAATTTTGGTGAATAATTATTGGTGGTAGATGAATGTTTCATTTGATATTTATATTCTTTTCTACACCCTTCTTGGCACCATTTTATGTATCGTATTTTACTTTCTACATCATTTCCTAATATTAAAAAAAATGATTTAAACACTTACCATTAAATTATAATAATTATTATAATATAATATTATAATAAATTATTATAGCTTTTCATTTCTCCCTTATACGAATTAAACTCTCTATTCAATTATTTAATATTATAAACGAAATTTTTTTAAAAATAATTAAAATATTTCAAAGATTAAATTTATTTAATTTTAAAACAACTAAATAAGGCACTGGATTAATGATTTTGTTGCATAAATTATATATAACAAAATAATTTATGAACTTTTCAGTAAATTTATTATAAATAATATAAAATTCTTATATAATTTGTAACTGCATATTTAAAATTAGAAAATTATCAATAATTTAATGTTTTATCCTAAAAGTTTGCTGTTTAATTTTATTGTGATTCAAAAAAATAATATTTTTACACTTTTATAAATAAAAATACATTTTAACATTCTAAATATATCTATTAAATGTGCAGTCTTAAAAAAGAGTTCATCTGAGTTAGATATATGTGTATATAAGGAATTACCACCGTGAACTAAAAATTCAAATGCATAAAATTTGTGATATAAATGTATTAATATTTCATAAATATTACCAAATATTTCACCCCCACTATGGCATTTCTTATTACACTCATCACTTATGTATGCTATAAAAAAAAGTAATATATATTTAAATAATAACTTTATAAAAATCTTTTCAATGACTTAAAAATTGATGGAATTTATACCTTTATTCGCACACTCGATAAAAAGTGAAAATTGTACAAGAATAATTGTAAATAGTATTAAAAATTTCATTTTATTTAAAAAAATCTATTATTCATACAAATTTCTTTTACGCATACACGTTTTGTCTTTACTAGATACATCAAAACTTTGAACTATTTTCCCAAAATAATATCTAACAATTAATTTGCGTTGATATCTTAGTCGTGTACACAGTATATTACGTACAAAATAGCCGTAAATAGTTGAATTATTTTAATTTTTATTTTTCAAAACAAAATTATTAACAACATTATTTCATATTTTAATATTACAATAAATTAAATTTTTATTGTTAATCTAAACAATAAAAAAGATGTTGACATCAAATAAACAACAGATTATTCGAAAAGTTAAATAGTTATTTCCGATAATTTCTATTTTTTAATATTAGATTTTAAGAATAAATTTTCATAAATTACAATATAAAATTCACAAACATACTTTTTATTAGTTTACAAAAAGCAAATTGAGAAAATTTTAAATTACATCTCATTATTTAACATTTCAAAAATAACACGCAGTATCGTCTTTTTTCCATTTCAATCCTTTCTAATTAATCTTGTATTTTCAAAAGATTTGGTCATATATCATTTTACAAATTTTCTAAATGTTTATCTCTTTCATTAAAGCATGTACAAAGTTTTCAGATTCAAAATTTTTAAATCAAATAAAATTCTATTAATTTTATTTAAAATATTTCTAAAACCTTTTTATCTATTTTATTAAAACTTTTTTATCTGTATATCTACTAAAATAATTATAATATATCAAATCAATATAATAAAATTATTAATGAAATGCAATAATATTCAACAAATGATAATTATTATATTACCTAATTCTCTAGACTATTAATGATTATAACTACATTTTGTTAAACATTAAGATTTAGTTGATAAAGCAAAATTTGAATGATTCTGATACTAGGGTTCAAAACCAAAAATTCATTCAATTATTATTATATACAATAAATATTATAATTTTATTTTATGATAAATTTTTTTAATGTCAATTATAACACATGTAGAAGACAACTTACCGCACTATTATATCCATAAATAGCAAGCTATCATCAATTTCGCCTGAAAAGTGTCTTTAATAAATCTAAATTGAGAACTACTCTGTCTAATTATTATTTTTTTATATATATTAATCCTTAGCAACCTGCGAGCTTCTGAAAAATCCCTAAATCTATCTCAATTTTGAATATTATTAAAAATTTTCGATACTGGAAGTGGCAAATTCTTTAATATGCAAAACAACACGTTTAAGTTTTTATAGTAACTATGTTGTAACAGAAATTTGAATTTTTTTTTCTTTTCTCAGCCAGTCAAGGACACTCTATTTGTTATAATGTAATACCAGAATAACAATATTAATAAATTTTTTTAAATTACACATTTTATCTTTTGACACCGTTTTTAATTCATCGTATTTACTACGCCGAGATATCTTCGAAACCAACGCTGAAAAATGTATTAATATTTTTATATTATTATATTATAAATAATAAATGATAAATATTATATACTTATATTATATAAAACACATACTTTTATTGTATAAATTATACTCACTACTCTTTTGTGTGGTTTATTTTTCATTGAATTACTATTTCTTATTTTATATTTAAATTCCTCTCTGCATCTTTTTCGACACCATTTTATTTGACTCATACCATGTCCTAATATGAAAGAAAATCATTTTTGTACTTGTCATAAAATTACAATACTTTATCATAGTTTTTCACTTTCCTCATTCATCAATTATCCTGTCCAATTTATATGTATTACCATATATATTAAATAAAAATTTTATAAAATGTTAAATAACTCACTGCAGCATAGAGTTTTGGATAAAATTTATTTAATAAGAAATTAATATAGAGAACTATAAGATCATCGCTACAAATTAACTTTTGACGGCTAAATAGAAAGGGAAAATACAAAGTGTCAACGTTGTGTCCTTGGATAAGGGCTTTACAAATAAAATCGAAGTTAGTAATTTAGAATTCCATGAAAGGGACAATCGAAGTAATATATCGATATTCGGGTATGAAAATAAAATTTCAAATTACCTTGACGTACTTAAACGTACATTTATAATTTCTTAGTTTTCTAAAAATGACTCCTCTGCAAAAGCCGAGTTGTTAAATAAGGAATTTCTATACTATATTCAAATTAGTAAATTTATACGTAAATCTAAAAAAAACTATGAGAATATTTAAAAAAAATTAAATATATAATTTAAAATCAACTTAATAAAAGCATTATACAATAATTTTGTTACATAAATTGTAGATAAAATAGAAAGTTGTAAATGTTTCAATAAGAGTAACATGGATAATATTCTTATAAAATTTGGAACTAGATATACGAGGCTTGAAGATTATTAATGGCTTAATATTTTATTCATAAACTATAATAATTGTACTCAAATTAAACCTTAAAATGAATAATAATAATACACTTATTTAGATAAATTGAATTTTAACATTCTAAATACATCTTTTAAAAAGGATCTGTTTTTTGTTCTTCTAAATTAAACATATGTAAAAAAAACCTCCATAGAAAATTAATAATTTAAATTCATAAGACTAATTATAGAAATTTATTCAAACTTAATATATATTACCGGAAATTGAACTCCCGCCCATACAATTAGTATAGCAATCACTTAATTGGTATGCTACAAAAAATGTAAAATATGCAATATTGAAAAAATAATTTTATAAAAATCTTTTAATTACTTTAAAATCAATAAAGTTTTTACCTTCTACAAAAATTAAAATTTGTAGAATAATAATTGAAAATAGGATTAAAATTTTCATCTTATAAACTGTTTTTTTTTAAACGTCTTTTTCATCAATACGATTTATCTTTACTATATACATCAAAACTGAATTGTTCTCTTGAAATAGTTTCTCCCAGTTAATTAATATTGTTATCTTAGTCGGGTTAACTGTTTAATACGTATAAAATAGTCGTAAATCTTTGAATTATTTTAATTTTTGTTTTTCATTACAAATAAGTTAATGAAGTTATCTCATATTTTTAGAATAAACTGTAATACTTTTAAATGATAATAAATGCTATTTTTATTGTTTACATTATCAATTTAAAAAATATTGATTTATCAAAATAAAAATTAAATGTTTCGAAAATCAATTAACTAACAATTTCGGCTAATTTCTATTATTTTTATTTTAGATGATACCATTTTTGTACAGACTTTTGCACAAACTTTGCAAACATATTTTTTATTGATTTACCAGATACAAATTGAGTAAGGTAATGCTCATGCTTATTTTAAAAAACTTAAAAACCATATCGTCTTTTCTTTTTAATAACTCTTTCTCATTAAACTGTATTTTTAAGCAATACGGTCGTATCATACCTCACATATTTTCTAAATTTTTATCTTCTATAGCGAAAAAGTTACTGATCACTAATTCAAATTTAAGTAAAATAACAATATTTTATTTATTTTTTTTTTTATTACTTCATTAATTATGTGAAATATAAAAATTATAAATATCAAATAAACATAAGAAAATTAATGATTAAACAATCTCATCTCAAAAAAAATATTGTACGAAATACAATGTATAAATACAAATATGTTCCAAAGGAAAAAATGTCTATTGGAAGATGAGGAAAGAAGACAGATTTCTCTTAACTAAACCTCACAAAAATAAAATTAATGATAGTATTTAAATTCATATACTTGTTTATTAATATCGCTACTCCATCATTAAAAAAATCCTCGACATAAACGAAAAATCCTCTTGAGGTCGACCTCACGAATGAACAATGTCCTTGCAAAAATATACTGTCTAGATCGGTGGTGTTTTATGTGTTTCTCCAATAATCTAGAGCTCACTTATAGAATCCATTGAGGCGACTCAGATGACGCACACGCTTTATTGCAAAATTACTCCAAAAGACAAATACAAATTTTATAAAATTAGGATTTGAATCGATCTGTACGGGTCAAACACTGGACGTTAAATAAACCTTTCAGGCACGCATGAACTTTTATTTGCAGCAAGTCGGGATTTCCCTTTACTTATACTATACTGTACTTTTTCCTGACGCACCTTCTTGTTCTTGATAAAATAGACAAGCATCGGAATAACCATCGAATAAATATTGAAATATCAATCATTGATTGATAATTACTATGTAATTATTTATATGAACACACAATTAGTAAAAGTTTATTTTATGTAAAATGTAAATGTAAAAATTAATCACATGTATGAATTAATTCAAGAATAATAGCTTTTTGGAAAAATTGAAATTATATTATTTATCAAAGAAAATTGTCAAAATAATAATACTTGAATTAAAAATAAATATTATATTTTGTAAAAATTTTAAATTAGCCAATCAAACTAAACATATTTTTACTTGTTGTCTGAAAAATAAATGTATTATATTACAATGTGCTCATAAAATACTTAGAAATGGAGAAATAAATTGTCATTAAATAATAGTACATACTTTATTGGGTAAATATCCAGCATCACAATCCTTTTCATATATTTTTCTCCTTTTTCAAGGAAACGCTATAAATGGAAAAAAAAGTTCATTGTAAATTAAGGAATTATATGGAATGATTGAGATATAATAAGAATAAAAATAGCAGTACTTATTGTTATATTAGTTTGGGAAATTTTTGAGAATGGAACCCTAGTCTTTATCAAAGCAATAAATACACTCAGTAACGCCTAGTATCTATGACATGTGATCATCGCATTAACATTAGTTTTTTTTAAATTACAATTTAAAATTTACTAAAATAATTCTTATTGTTTTATTCAAAATTCAGAAAATTTTAAAGTATTTCTCATTTTTACTTCTAAAAGCTAAAACTCAGTATTGTGTTTTCTTCATTTCTCATTAATCTTGTATTTTTAAGAGATCCGGTCGAATATCAACTGACAAATTTTCTAAATTTTTATCTTTTATATTCTAACAAAACTTTCATTCAACACATCTTTCATTTCATATCATCATGACTCTCAGGTTCAAAATTTACAAATAAATATTTTCTATTAATAATTATAAAACTGTTGAAATTATAAAATTTATTTATTGAATATAACACCTATAAATATCAAATAATATTATGAAGCTATTAATAAATCATATCCAAACCTTGATAATAATTAATTTAATTTTTTTTTTTTAATTTTAACAAATAACTATATAAATATATATATATATAATAATATAATATAATAAATGTAATATAAAATGAGTATATGTACTTAAAATTTATTTAAATGTATCAATTTTTTTTAGTAAAATATTTTGATTTTAACATTATTTACTAACATTTTTACTAGTTTAATAATACTTTATAAGAATTATTATACTTTAATTTTATTATTATTATATTATTAATGTTATAATATTAGTTCAATACTATATACATTTTTATATCCATGTAAAATAATATTAATATTTAACCTTTATTACATTAGTTATCACGTTATTTTTTTATCAAATTATTCTATCATATTATTCATCTATACTACAAATTTTTATTACATATCAAATTTATATAATTATTATATATAGTTATAAACTATAAATTTAACTGAAGCATACGGAATTATTTTTTGTAAAATTAATATTATATTTCTTTATTGCATAAGTTTCTTATAATAATTTTTAAGGGTAATATAAATAATAATAATTATTATTAGTCTCATTATTATAACAATAGATTGTGTACTCTAAAAAATATTTAATTCATAATTATATTTTAAGAATTTTTTAAATGAATTATAAAACTTTATATTTGTAAAAAACATTTATACGCAAAACTATTAACTATTAACTCAATATTAAATTAATTAATAATAAGTATTTGTCAATGATTTTTGATTTCCACTTTTCCTGAAATATAAATTGAAAGATTTTGACTTAATTTTTATTCCATATTTAAATAATAATCTTTGGTTAATAAATGTAATCATTTATATTACGATATAAATATATCAAATTATTTTTTTTTCACGAATATTGTACAATATTAAAATTACTGAAAAATAAATTTACATTTAGCAGCAACGCAAAATGTCATAATGAAAAGCATTATAATGAAAATAAATATTATGTCTTACCATACCTTTAAATTATCCAACAATTCCTAGGACCTTTTTACCAAGTGTCTAAAATATAAATATGATATAATAAAGATAGCTTAAAACGAAATTAAATACAAATAAAAAATTTACATAATAATACTCACCTTTTTAGACATAAAAGTAGCATCACAATGTTGTAAACAGGGCGGTCTCCTTGTCCAATGAATCTCTAAAATTGAAAAAAAATAAATTTTCATAATGTCTAATTAAATTTTAGTATGTACTTTTACCTCCCAAAAATTTTCACATATTTTAACTACAGTGCAAAATATACTTTATATAATATAACATTTCGAAAATTTTGAAATTTATTTATTTTAAATAAATTTTGATACAATGCAAAAATATAAATTTGAGTAATGTATCGATAAAGAGAGATCAGAGAAAAAATAAATCAAAAACTGGAAAAAATTTACGATCTTTAACTACACCGTAATATTAAATTAAATATTATGCTGAATATTACAACTACTGATGAAACAAAACTATAAATAATTAAAACGCAGAACTTAAAGAAAGAAATTTCTAGACATATTATCAGTGAAAATTATTAACCAAATGGGAACCACCTCCTTACTCAATTTATGATAAAGGATGTCGTAGTAGTAGAAAAACCCAAAAAGCTATAATAAAAAAACGGTTCAAAGTGAACAATTTTACATTTGTCAATTTCAACCGCCCATCAGTCAAATATTAAATTTAAACAAATATTTAAGATAAACATTTTTTACTTCATATCTTCAAATACATCCTTAGAAATACTTCATTAGTTTCATTAACTCTTTACTATGCATTGTAGTAAAAAACAGATAATTATATACAAACGTAAAATTTTGTTGTCGTTGTGTAAAATTTACTTTTTTATACAGACGTTTCGAAATATATATCCTTAAATTAAAATTAATTAGTTGTACTCAAATACTTCACATCTTATTAAAAAGAAAATATATCGCTACAGTTTTAATAGATTTATCTTTTTTTTATACAATATCAATAAATTTTTTATAATAGGAACTAAAAATGTGTTTCGGATTAGATAAAGAAAAAATTTTTTGTTGTTTCTTACCTTTGCAATTTTTAATACAAGCTTTATGCGCAAGTTCGTCCGCACTTTTATGATTACCAACTATAAAAAAACATATTAAATAAGATCTTTAGCATAATTATTATTTGAATATACATTAAATACAATTATACTTTTGTAACTTGTAACAACTTTAAAAAAGGAAATTATTATAAATATATATAAGATAAAAAACTTCATCTTATTTTTGTAAATATGTAATGTATCTATTGTCACGGTATGTATACATGTTTATATTAAATTGAAATTTTTTATTAAATAAAAATAGCTCTCATTTTGGATAAAATAATTTTAGTTTATTTTTAAATAAATTTTTTATGTATGTCGTGCAATGTTCATAATATTTTATGAAATTCGATATAAGCAAATTCTATATATTATTTTTTCTATCCTATCTTTTATAAATTAACTAATATATTTTTACTGGCTTGTTGAAATATAATTAAAATGCAATAAAAAATAAGTAAAAGGATTTTCAAAAATTCAATCTAAAATTGATTGGTTAAATTAAAATTCATAATATATTTTCGGAGTATATCCTATAAAAGTACGTGAAGTTATTATGAAAACGATTTAACAAATTATAGATTATTTTCTATAATATACAACTATAATCTCTATTACCATTTATTTTTTTTTATTTTGATATTGCACCAAGGTAATGTAGTGAGATTAGTTGTACTTAAAAATAATGTCCAAATTGAATGTATTCATTGTCCATGTATGTAATATTGAATTGAATCCATTGAATTGAATATATCTATGTATGTAATATTAGTATCAATGTTCATACCAAAAATCGCATATGTGACAAACCCTGGAAAGAACGAGAATAGTACATGTATTGGAAAAAAGACGAAATGTGAGGCAAGTGATGATGCAAGGACCGATTTAGAGGCGAGTAACATAAAATTTGCAAGTATTAAGAACCTCTGAATCCGTCATTTGTTGAAAATTCTATACCAAAGCTGAAAAAACCACCGAAATAAGCGAAAAATTATTAAATTTCAAATTTTCCAAAGGATTGCCAGGACCCGAATAAAGCAATGAGAATTTTATCTTCTCATAATGAGTGGGGAAACGACGACTGTGTATATATTTTTGTCGGAAATTTAATTAATGTCATTTTATCGATAAAATCCGAAGTCGTATTATACATCTGCACTTGAAAACAATCATTAAATACCATACATAAAGGCAAACAGACGTCAAATAATACATATATATATATGTGTATCTTTTAATTATGTTGTTCCTTACATAAATAGGAGAATAATTTCTATTGTGTTACCTGAAATTAATAAAAGGGATAGAGGAAACTGGTGGGATAAAATACCAAACATTGAACAAAATTATACATTACCAGACAATATTTATTTGGAATTTACAAGAAGACTTTCCTCGGATTCGTGAAAGCGAGGGACAGTGTTAACTGTCAGAGTGCTCGATGACCAATGAATTTCTAAATTTTAACTTCTTCCGAATAATCAACGACAGCCATTCCTTCTCTCGAATCGAACAATAATTGACTCATTATATTAAAGTGATCCGTCTATCGCTTATCGTTCTTATTTTTAAACTTAACGCGCGTGATACAATATTACTAAATTTTACAGATTATTATTTACTTAACTATACGACATAAAATACCTCCCGGTGGCATTCGAGAGGAAAAAGCCTCGCATCATTACAATTAATTTTGGGTATCCACCCGGCTTACAAACTGATTTTAAATTATTTTGATGCTAAAAAGACATGAAAAAATAATTCAAAAAACTTTAACGCGACACCACTTTATATCGTGTCGGGGTTTTGACTCGTTCGACGCCCCATTAAAATCCCTATGCGCTGGATTTCCGCAAAAGAAATATTTACAAGGACCGGGTCAGATTTTCGAAAATACGCATAGAGAAAATATAATAAATTTATCAAATACATATAATACACTAATTGTTAAATATATTTTTTCATGCCTAACATATCTTAAAGTAACTTTGAACGTTGCCTGAGTAACATATGTATTAACAGAGAAATTAATATTGCATTCAAATAACATTATATATATATACAACTAGCTATAAGTATTTTAAGTACCCCTAAATTTTAATTGTTATTACGAATGATTATTCAAAATTCAATTGTTATGGGGGGATAAATCAGTAGCGCCCGAGGACTATCGAGTCGCCATTAATACGGTCCGCGACTATTAAAATTGGGGCACCATCCACTAAGAATGAAACGAATATGATTGGCGGAATAAGTAAAATAAAAAGAAATCCCCTCTCTTACCTACTCTTTATGCTCCGCACGAGTAATCGATATGAAAGTTTCCACAGTAAAAACGTCAAAACTCGAATTCTACGAAGATATTAAACCAACGCAACGAAATAAGCTTTTTCAGAAATACATACAATAGATAGGGTATAAAATCCTTCTTTTTTTAAATAAAAAATTGTTAAATTGCATAAATTTTTTCTTCCGTGAAATTGAAAAATTAAACTTTGGCTAAATTTAATGCAATTGGACTCGCAAATTTCATGAAAAAAATGAAAATCTAAAGTTCAAAAAAAAAATATTTTTTTCTATTGTTTTGTTTTTTCCTCTGCCTTATTAATAACATTTACCGTAATTAAGAAAGGGGAAAAATGTCAACTGGAAACAAAGATTCTGGAAGCGTCGAGGTTGAACGTGAGCAGTCGGGATGCGGGGGTGGTGCCTTGCTGTCAGATCCAGCAAGTCATTTTTTTTTTTGTAATCGCATTTATTTGATCCAAATAATACAATTTTTGTTTGATACAATAATTGTATAAATATGAAATAATTAATAATAAACGCTAATTTTTATAATATTAAATAAACTTATAGTTAAGAATTCGAAGAAATTCTGTACAGCATTATGATATATGAGAGTTGAGAAAAAAAAGAAAAAAGATGACGTTAAAGTATAAGATAACTGTTTATTCAAAGGAGGAAATGGTTGTATAAAGATTTTAACCAGGGAAACGACTACATAAAAACCTGGATTTTATAAATCTTTAGTTTCCTAGCAATTATACGCACTTCACAACCCTTAGGAGCTAATACATAATAACGAGTACTATTTAAAATATTTATAATAATTACAGTTAAAATATTAACGGGCGATAACAATATTTTTGGTAAGTCATCAGTATCTCTTACGATTAAATCTATGTTTGTTTTTACTATTTTTTAAAGATAATTCGATACAGAATTGTAAATTATTTACGAGGTTAACATAGATTTTTTTTTCATTCTTGTATCTCTGTAAATAATTGGAATATTGCAGTTGTCTTCTAAAAGAGAGAATTGGTCAAGAAAAATGAATGATTCGCAAGGAATGAAGCCTGATTTCAGGCATGTGATATTATATAACGGATTAGGAAAAATTTTAAATAATATGAGGCTATTGTGAATAATTTTTTAGTATTGAACACAACGGTTTCTGCACAGTTTTAGAATGTGGTTATCGATCCGACCTGTGTTAACTTTATTATAAATTATTTTGGTACTGTAATTTTTAATGTAATTAGACTAAGGGGTTTTTGATAAACTAAGGAAGTGTCCTATATATTTTCTTTCAAGTAGACGCATTGACTTTATAATTGAAGGGGAAATGTTATACCAAATTGGAGCCCCATAAGTTAGAATTGGCCTGATTATTAATAGATAGTACTTAAGTTTCCATTCCAGCGAGCCATTCAATACAAATAACACATTAAGAATAATATATACAAAAGTCAGAACAGTACAATTGTTCCGAATTATATTTAACTATAATTAAAAGAAAAGTAATCTTTTTTTTCAATTACAAACATATGAATTGAAAATCAGAACCGAAAAAAGGGGTAAAATTTTATTAGTTTTATATATAAAAATTATGTAGTATTATAATGTATGAAAGGTCATCTGATAAGACTGTGTTGAGGACGTCGCACTTATTAACTAAACGTTGAAATTATTAAACTGAGTCGGATAATTATCGCGTCATAGATAAATAAATAAATATAAAGATGAAAAAATGTAGTGTCCCTTACCATAACGTAATTATGGAGTGTTATGCGCTTATTATTCCTCCGGACAACATCATGGAAAACTTCGGAAACACCTTTAACTTTTGAATCAATAAGCGGGAGATGCTTCATATCAAATCCTAAACCTCCTGCTTATCTTCGCCTTCATGAAGGGTAGGGGGTTGATTGAATTTCAATCAATTCACAAGCACTCGGGATAAAGAGTTGGCGGAGCAATTCGTATGGCATCCGCCACAAATTAAGAAGGAAATCAAAAGGTTGTAAAGTCACCTGCAGAATTAGGCCCAATTAAAGAAAACGAAAATTACAATAAAAGAATATCGACGAGATACAACATAGGACAGCTTGGGAAGATCCGGAAGGGGGACAAAGGCTCTCCACTGGGCTGTACTGAACTATTCATTTTATAACAAAAAATGTAAAAAAAATGCATTTTTTCATAAAAAAAATCGCTGAATATCAACAGTGATATTTTAGAAAATAAGAATTTACCGATTTTTTTTACGAATTTGATATGCATCATTTGATATGCTGCTTTTTTCATGACCATAAAACTGCTCTATTGCTTGAACTATGTGTAAATATCGATTGATCTTCTAACTTTACTTCGATTCATAATCAAATCCCTTCATATTAACATAAAAACGTAATAAATATAAAATCCCTTGAAAAATGTAATACTTCTAACCCTGTATACTGACAAAGGAGTCCTTAAATTTATTTAATATCCAAAAGCATACGAAATAAAAACAGGAGAAAGAACTGAGATAATTAAAATTTAATTTTATAAATTTTAACATAATACTATTTAATATTCATACAAAAAACAGTATTATATTAATTATAATAATTACTATAAATTAATTTTACAGTACAAAAAAAAATTTACAAAATTGATTTAATTGAATATCATCTATTCGACATCTGATTACAAACTGACCGAAGATTAAATTTTTGTAGCAAGAGCATTGCAAATAATGGAAATTTGAAATTTGTTGTTTCTTTTCTCAGCATGACCCTCAAAATTATTAGAATTCTAAACGTAAATAATCTAAGATTATTAACATTAATTGATATTAAATTTATAATTATTTGCAAACAAGTAATACCTTAATAAAATCTTTATAATGGTTTTACGTTAAAATATACACTTTATATCTTTATACCATATTTATCTTCTGAATGTAAATTATCGTAGACGCAATCGAAATTTCTGAAAAATGTAGATTCATTTTTATACTTTACTACAAACAAAAGTTATAAAACATTTTTTTACTGCAGAAATTATACTTACCTTTCTGAGGTTTCCATTAATTGTGATTGAATCAGTATTTTTTGTTGTTTTAGTTCTAAATTTTTCTTTGCATTTATTTTGACACGATTTTACGTAGTTCCAATTAGTTCCTAATATTAAATAAAACTGTTTTGTCACTTGTAATGAAATTAGAATACTTCATTATAGTTTTTCGCTTTCCCCTTATATAAACTATCCTCTTAATCCAATTTATATGTAATTTAATATATTACATGAAATTTTTAAAAAAATATGAAAATATGTTAAAAAATTAAATATATATTTTAAAAGCAACTAAATAAAACATTATACAATAATTTTGTTACATGAATTGTAGATAAAATAGAAAATTGTAAATCTTTCAGTGAGTGTATCATGAATAATATATCATTTTAATAAAATTTGTAACTATTTATTTGAGGTTTGAAAATTATTATGATGCTTAATTTTACACAAATTAAACCTTGAAATGAATAATATTAATACACTTTTTTTAGATAGAAATAACATTCTAACTACATCTTTTAAAAAGGATTTCTTTTTTTGATCTTCTGAATAAAACATATGTAAAAAAACTACCACAGAGAACTAATAATTTAAATTAATAAAAGTAATTATAGAAATTTATTCAAACTTAATATATATTACCAAAAATTATACTCCCGATGACATTTAGCATAACATCTTCTATCGTCTGTGCTATATAAATATAAAATATACATATTTTAAATAATAATTTTATTACAATTTTTTAATTACTTATAATTGATAGAATTTATACCTTCGGAAAAAAGAAAAATTTGTGTTATAATAATTGAAAGTAATATTAAAAATTTCATTTTTTTTTTTTTTTTTAAAAAGAATTTTTTTCTTTTAAACGTTTTTTTCAACAATACAATTTATATTTATTAGGTACATCAAACTTTGAATTGTTTTCTCGTTCTTCACGGTTAACTCATATTATTATCTTAGTCATGTATACTGTTTAATACGTATAAAATAGCCGTACATAGTTGAATTATTTTAATTTTTATTTTCCATTAAAAATGTATGACCAAAGTTATCTCATATTTTTATATTAAACTGTAATACTTTTATATTGCAATAAATTTCTTATCTATTATTTATGAAAACAATATTTCAAATATTGATTTATTCATTAAAATATAAACTTCGAAAATATATAGATTTATCAGAAGAAATTTGAGAAATTATTAGAGTAATTCTCATGTATACTTCTTAAAACTTACGAACAGTATTGTCTTTTTAATTCGTAACAATTTTTTCTCATTAAACTTATATTTTGAGCGATATAGTCATATATAATGTAACATATTTTCTAAATTTTTGTCTTCTTTATCGAGTAAATTGATCAAAGTTTTCAAATTTTTATAGTCAACACCAAATCAATTACTAATCACTAATTTTAATTTTTCAAGTAAAATGGCAATATATTGTATTATGTATAAAAGTTACGTATTTCCTTAATCACGTATATAATTATAATTATAGAAATATAATTCACTCTAGGTAAGAATCTGCCATAGTTAACGAGATCAAAGTACTCTAACCTTTTCGGGGTTCGCATTAATTATATAATCAACGACAGTTATTTTTAGAGTAAATTATTATTTATTCCAATAAATTGAAAAAGAGAGTTTAATCGTATGTATGCGTGATACAAAAATTCTCGACCCAATTAGTGATTTCATCGAAACTTATCAAAGTTAAAGTTTCTATTTGCAACAATTCAAGATATTTTTCTAGGTTTTAAATCGATCAAAGGCCAAACCAGAATCGCCCACCTGTTTCCTCCAATTTTACTCATTACCTCTTCCGGGTGGAAAACTACTCAACTACGAATTTTCCCAGTAGCGCCAGCGGTAATTGGACGGTTGATTAGGTTCTCGTCAGCTACCCTCGTTATTAGTTTCCCATTATCTCTCCACATGTTCATATCACGGTCTCGTCGCGGAAATTTCATAAAATAACGAATTTGGAAGCTCAATTACCCGTGAGTTTTATATTACACTTCGCTTAATTCGACTCCCCCATCATTTCGTTTATCACTCTAATTTACTTATTCTCGTATTGGGGGCGGGGGGATGCGATCACAGTCCAAGTACGGACGCTACTGCTTCTCCAGAAGGCATCAACACTAATTCTCATCGCTAGTTTATAGTTGTCTAGTTGTACGATGTGCCTGTCACCTTAGCATCCAACCGGGTCTCTGTGATAGCTATTACGTAAAATTACGAACGAGAAGTGCATTAAGAACTCAATATGACCCGTGCAGGAGTTCATATTGAGATGATAAGATTTTAGGCCCCTAGATAAGGATACTGCGGAGACAGAAGACAAGGTGGCAGTGCTAGATTTTATAGACGGTGAAGGAGCTATGATAGGAGTAGAAGTGAGGTCGAAAGACTTAAAAGGCATCAGCCAAGTTATAGTAGTTGAGACATCAGGGTTGAGAAGCTTCGGTTGAGAAGACGGAGGCATTATCTTGACTAAAATACTGCCCAGCTTTACTTGGGATGAAATGATAAGAGCCCATGTTTCCTTTTTCTCTCTAACAAAAATTTTACTCTGCTGTATGTCAAGACCGTTGTTGGAAATTTTAGACCTGAATGGCTTTGCCATGAAATTGTCCCAATATACGATGGTGGATTTTAGGATGAACAATACAGCAAAAATGAGCAACATGAAGTTAGTGTTGCTGTCGTAATGTAAACTAGATATAACTAATCTATCACCTCTATCATTTTTTTTGCTCTTAACCTCTTGCATTTCTCCTCATAAAGAAACTATTTCACTGGATGTAGTAATGCAGGTAGTGTCCAACGCCGCACTCTCTTTGATTGTATGCTAAAGTTCTGTGGTGGAGTTTTTTAAATTAGAGACTTTGCTTCAAGTATGTTGTCCAGTGTGGAGAGTGTGAGTTACAATTAGAATAATCCTCGCCTCTATTCCCTCAGATTTTTGAACCCAGACTTTATTAATTGTTATGAGCGTCTGTAACTATTCCTCTATTCTTATTTGCCTACTGTCGATGGTTTCCAGCCCCTTCTCCAGAGTACTTAAGAACCTCTCGAAGTATGATTCTGCTTATATTGAAGATTGAGAAGCTATAGTCTTGGCTCGGGAAGTAAATCCCTGGTAGAGAAAGTGGAAAGTAGAGAGTAGCTAAATTAAAATTAAACTTTGAATATATTTAATTTATTACTACTATCCAACGTTAAAACAATATAATATCATTCATTAATTAAGACATTGTAATTATTTATATTAAAATACAAATATATGAATATATTTCTATGAAATACTTTTTCAATATTAAAATTACTTAATAACTGATTACTTCTAGTGGAAATTGATTTTATAATTTTGAACCGGAAATTCTTGTGATAAAATGTAAATTACATATAACAGTATTTAACTTATCTACCACAAATAATAATACGGTGTCTAAAAGTTAAATTTATTATATTAATAATATACTTTAAGAAAAATTATAAATTTAATAATAAATTTGCTTAATATAATAATCCTTACTTTCGTGGGTAAAAATGATTCATCGCAATGTTTTTTACACGATCGCCTCTCTAGCCAATATGGAAGATCTAAAATTATTAAGAAATTTCATTATATGCGATATAAATAAATATTATGTATTATAATTACACATTATAGACCTATATATTATAACTTGAAATATAATCTAAAATAACTTGATATATAATCTAAATATTTTCTTGCTGTACAAAAAATTTTTCCGACATTACTATGAAATTAACTGAGTAGTTCTCGCTTATTCTCTCGATGGAAGTGATTTTAAGTGACCCCAGATATATATTTCATAATTTTGAGTAGTTTAATGCCATCTAATGAACGGGAAACTTAGTAAAATTTCATCTTAGTAAAATTGTCTTACAGTCATTACTCCACGAAAAAGTTAAATTAACGAAAAATTACAAATAAGAACATCGCATTCGGTACCCACCATAAATGCATCAACAATGTGCATAATCTAATTATAAAAATACCTATTTTTCATTTGTTCTGAATATAATAAAAAATACTAAACTATTATTTCTTTATACTCAGATTTATTCATAAATTGTAATTGATTATGGTAAAATGAGTGCACAAAAAATTTGAAATTAGAACTAGAAGAGAAGATTATAACTAGAAAGATTTAATTCCCTCACACATAATATATATAAATTTTAAAAAAACTGAAGCTAAATATATGTTTCATATTAGTTGAAAATAATTTTTGTTTATTGTATCTTACTTTTGCAATCTGCAAGACAAGCTTGATGTGCTTTTTTATTATATACATAATCTATAACAAATATTATAATGAAATGATGGCTTTAATATAGGTATTACACTGCTATATTGAAAATAAAATCATACTCTTATTCATTGTAAAGACTACTGAAATGCAAATGACTATAATTATGTAGAATATTAACAATTTCATTTTATTTTTGTAAATATATATTTTTTTCTATTAAGTACGTTATATACTTTTATTTCTATTGAATTTCTGTAATTATATTTATTTAAATTAGTGTTTATTAAAAAAATAAATATAAATTTTATTTGAATATGATAATTTAAGTTAACTATTTTTTAAATCCATTTATAAAGATATATTTTTATATTCGTCGTGTACAGTTCACAATCTTACAATATAAACCAATTTTATTATTTTTTTGAATTTTATTATCTATTTGTTGTAATGTAATAATTAATACACCTTAAAAAACTATTATAAAACATAACAATTTGTATAAATACAATAGGTAGTAAGATAAAATAAGGTAATTCAATAATAATTATGCTAAAAATAAATAATAAATTCAAATTAATAATTGATTCTTAATGCTCAGGTTTTTAAACAATCGAGCTAATTTAAGGGTCTTACCTAGTCTAGCGGATTCAAAACATAATCATTGTTTTAGTCATTCGAAGTTTTTTTTTTAACGGTTATAAAAAATATAATTGTTGCATGGGTATTTATTATTTATTGGTAATGATATTGCTGCTAAACTCGCCAAATAAAAAATAAATAAAAAAACTAATTAGATATAAAAAATATCCCTTATTTTTATTGCTACTTATTTTTTAAAAAGAATACCTATTTAGAAAATACCTAACATATTAAAAATATCTTAAAAATAAAAACAACACATTATTTTAAAAATTATTTTATTTATTGACACAATGATAAACCTTGGTTTTACAATTTAAAATACTTTAAACGAAATATTATTGTTACAGTTAATAGATGTAGATCTAAGCATTTTAGTTTAGCTCTGTTACCTTCATATCTTTTCCATATAAAAATTGTAAGCGACTCTAAATGTAAATGTGGCTATTATAATGAGACTCTCGAACAAATTCTACGGAAATATATTGAATATGACAATCAAAGAAAAAACTTCATTTTTAAACTTCGTAAAATAAAATACTTCCTTACCATTTACCATTAATTTACACTTAACATTAATTTGCTTATTACAAAACTTAATATAAAAGTTTGCAAAATTATATATAAATTTTCCTAAGATTGTAATTTCCGTGTCTAGTGTAAAATATTATATATAATGCAACATTAGATTATAAGTTTAAAGATTCGAAAATAAAAAAAAAAGTATTTAAAATTTATTCATGATTTATTGAAATTAAATTTATATTTATTAGTAAAATTAAAATAAATTTTCAAGTATGAAATACCCTAGTAAAAAAACAGATAAATTTTTTATATTTATAATACATATTTTATCTTGAATTACATTGCTTATCCTACTAAATTATACCATTTTCGATGCTCTTGCTGAAAAATTAATATATGATTATATTATAGTATTAAATTATTGAAAAAAATTATAAAACTATTGTTATTATATAATCAGACTTACTTTTACAGAAACTGCTTTTAAATTTTTATTTTTTGTTAAATCGTACAACTTATCTCGTGATTGGCATTTTTTTATACAGTTCTTTAAGTATGTTTTACAATTTTTGTGACCAAATCCTAGGATTAAAAAAAAAGTATTATGTTTACCCTTGCTAAATATTTACAACAATTTGTTATACTATTTTATTTTATCTTTTAATTATCATATTTATCTAATTATATTACAACAATATATTTAAAAAAATATATAATAAAAAAAATCATAAAAATAACTTTCATCGCACCATTTTTACATAAATGGTTAAAAAATGTCAAAATTAAGTTCTGTACTAAATACTATATTATATTATCGTAGTAATATTATATTCCATGCTATTATATTATAATATTGTACGTTACATATAAATATTATAAAATAATACCATTTAATCAAAATACTCAAAAAATCAATATTCTTCAAATAATTAAAGGATAAATTATTGATTATTTTAACATAAATGTTCGATTTAGTAATAGGTCAAAGAATAATTAAAACTAATTTTTTTAGAGCTAATCATAATCACTGAACAGACATTTTACACTCGTTAATACAATTAGCAATTTGCTGCAAAAATATCTGTATATATATGCTTGAGCTTTGTACATACTTATTTCCTTTGTTTTTATAAATTAAATATAAATATTTTTTAAGGATACAATGAAGCAACCAACTCTGAAATATATTTGTTACACCTGAACCATCTTCCAATCTCCTGAATTAATTTCAGACTCATGACATACAGCATAGCTTATGTATAACATATATTATTTTATATAGAATATATTACTATGTAATATACATTACCCAAAAGCAGTAAATCACCACGGCAAATAAAATAACACCTATCTAATGAAAATGCTAGAAAAGATATACCACTTATGTACATTAATATGAGTTTATTGCAAAATTTTTTTTTTTAATTATTTAATAATTGATGCAAATTATACCTTCCACAAAATATAAAATATACGTGATAATAATTATTTGCAATATTAAAAATTGCATTTTATTTCGAAAATAAAAACTACTTTTCTGTTAATCGTCTTTTCTTCAATAGCTTCATTAAAACATTGAATGATTCTAACGAAATAGTCCCTAACTACTTAATTTATTTTATTATCTTAGTCGTGCATATTTTATACTTTTTACAAGATGGATAAATTAGATAATATTCAAATTCTTTTATTTTTTATTTTCCAATACCAATATTTGAATAAAGATATTTCAAATGTTATATTCAACTTTCATATATTTTTTCAATAAAAGACATTAATTTTCTTTATATAAATAATATGAAATAATGATTAGTTTTTAGAATAGAAATTAGTTATTCTGTTCAATTTTAATTCTTTTGCTTTAATTTTAAATTATAATTATTGAATTTTATATAAAATATAAATTTCATAAACGTATTTTTAAAATAAAAATATAACTGAATCATAAAAATTATATTTTTTTAAAAAACATATACTATCAATGATAAATACATGTGTTACAATTACTAGATTATTTTATTATTAATAAATTATGCTTATAGTTGAAACTAACATTAATTTGTGTTAGTACTTAATAACATGCATTATGTTTATCATTAATTTATTTTTTATTTATTAATCAAAGGAATAAAACTTTTTTAATATATAATCATAATAATATTTTATGTACTTATTAAAATCTTCGAATAAATAGAAAGATATCAATACAGAATAAAAAAATAATTATTATGCTAAAAATATCTTGTATTTATCTGTATAAACTTTATAAGAATGGTTTTTGTTGTTAAATCTAAATACCTGAGAACAAGTTTATTCTCTTGTTTATCCTTTCAGTTAAAATTTAAAAAAAACTTGTGTAACGATAAGGGAAGAAAAAATGTTTATAATCCTGTCTAAAGTAAGTAAAGAAATTGGATCGCATAAAAATTGATGATATTATTCTAATTGTTGTAAAAAATATATTAGTTATTCTAATTTCATATAGATTTTGATAAGTTTCATGAGTGGATTGAATTAAACGTCTTATTTCCGTCGGCAATTTCTTACTATAAAGCTACACCGAAAGTATAAATGTTTTGCTGAATGACTATATGAATTTGAAATATTCAATATGTAAACGATCAGAAATAGGAAATTAAGGAAACAAGGAATAGTAAATACACTCGTTATTCAGCTCAAAAGATTTATAATCAAACTGCGTACGATATCATTTAATTTTTCTGATAACAAAATAAATGAAAGCAAAAGGAGTGTCAATCTATTGTAATACTTTAAAGAACTCATATGAAAAAGTATATTTGTAATTTACAACTATCATTGTATAACAAGTTTGTAATTTATAAAATTAGTTAATTTAGCTGCTCCATATTACGTCTTATAATTTTCTCGTATACAGCAATATCTCTCCTTTTTTACTTATTAGACTTACATTCATTCATAATTGATAAACTGTAAAAAAAAAAAATTAAATGATTGTGAGTGATTTTATTAAAACTAGTATGACAAATCTTTTTTTTTTTTTTAATTATAAAAGAAAATAGGATGAAGATTTGAATAATATTTTATTAATAATCTAGTACAAAAAGTATTTTGTAGTAAAATTATAAATTGTGAAGAATATAATTTAATTTAAGAATACATAAATTATAATATATATATAGAAACATTGAATTTAATAAAAATCCTGAAAAATATTAAATTATACTTACAATTTATTATTTAAATACTATTGTTAAGACGAATATTTAGTCGAACGTATATTTATATAAATTATTTAAACATTTAAATCATTGAATATTACTTTAACAATGTAAATAATTTATTTATATAAATTCATGTATTATGTGAACAATATTAACTTCAATATTAAATATATTAATATAAAACTCAAAAAAGTTATTGATTGATTATATAAAAAAAATTATGCATTTATAAAATTTATTTTACAGTTATTTATTCGAAATTTTATTATTGAAATTGAATTGTAATTTTAAATTATTAAAAAATCAATCACTTTTTATAAAAATAAAATTTATATTTAATTATCTGAATGAATTTTCATACCAAAATATATTTTTTATTTTCAGCTATTACCCTGTAATTCTCATATACCCATTATTTAATGTATAAACATAAATACATTGTATTATATTATATTATTAATAAAATAAACAATAATTTTCTAGTTTATAATTATACTCACTTATGAGGGTTTATACTTAGTATCGCAATTTGATCGACACCGTTTCTTCTCCTTCCAAGATAACTCTGAAATTTAAAATAAATAAATGTTTATTACATCCAGGATAAAAAATACATTGTTTTATTTATTTAGGTCATTACGTATTGTGCACATATGTATATGACATGAAAATATCGATACAATAATTCTTTATATAATCTTTATCTATTATATTAATAATCATATGTGAATCTATCAATCATTATACTTTCGACAAGTTTGACGCAAATTTGGTTCACATTTGTAAACATTTCTTCATATCAATTTCTTTTTATAAGGTGATCAAACATTATTTAGATGATAAACTTATCTTTCTTGAGTATTGTTATGTCTACTATTATATCAATTATATCTATATTATGTATTATATGTATTATGTATAAAGTATAATTCTATAATGGTTTTCATGGATAAGAGTAGTAATATATAGTTATAAGAGTAATTTATAAGAAAAATCCAATCTGCAGCATATAAAGTAGATAAGAAATCTTATTATAGAAATATCTATGAAAATATAAGTAATAAAAATGTTCCTTCTTAGATTTTTATAATTTATGTAATAAGCATTTACATAATTACAACTACCGTAAATACAACTGGATTATACAGAAAATTTATTATACTCACTTTGCTTCAACTTGAATTGGTAGATGGAAGTTATTAAGAAAAATTATAAATTTAAGAAGAGAAATACTATGAATCTATAAAGAGAAAAGATAATATAAAAATTTTTCGAGGCATCGACTTATAACTTTTCCTGAGACATTAACGAACGAATTTGATCAATTCCAGATAGATAAACAATTTAAAAAAGAAATCAGATTCTTAATGACTTTCAAGTAAGAGAAAACTAATAATTACACATAAAAATTTTAACAATATTAATAATGCACAATTTGTATACCGTTTAACAGAATAATTAGAGTAATTTTGTAAAAAATCAGGAATCATATTTGTTCTACAGATTTATTCAAATAATTAATTATAAAAAAGGAAAATAAAAATAATGTTAATTTAAAAACTGGATATATAAATAATTCTTCTCAATTAATATTTAAAAAGCAATACTGTAAATTTTCAAAAGACTATTTTATAAATAGCGATATTAATTGTTATTATTATAATATGAATTTAGAATCGGAAAAAAATATTTAGGTATTTCAATTTATATCATTTTAATTACAGATTAATTTGTAAAAATTATAATTAATATGGCTGAAATTACTTGTTAAAATTTATTATTTCATAAAATATATCTCTTTCGTGTGCTAAATACGATCAAAATCTTATAAGTTCTATTCGTATTAAATATCATATTTTATTTTTCTCATTGAATTTTAAGTGCAAATAATAAAATTATTTAAATGAGAGCTATGATATATTATACTTATACAACTGCTGTGTTAATATTTGAATAAAATTATAATGTAATTAATATAAATTAATTATATTACACATTTCTAATAAAAATGTACGTTGTATGTGGATTTTTTTACGATTACCCCGTATAATTGAAATATTACTTTATAATCTTACATACAAATAATAATAATAATAATAATAAAAGTAAATAATATTTACAAACATATTCTGAAAAATCTCTTTTTAAAATACTTAGGAATGAAGGTTTGCAGGATAGTAATTAGATTTCTTGAGGCTACTGGTGAATTAAACAAACTTTATTTTACATTAGTAACTCGCTCGTGTTCTCGTCTACGCGCCCATAATCATTCTAATTAACATCGTTTGGCAAGGGTTTTCCCTTCTTTGTGTCCGCGTAAGATTTTTCCTCAATTTTCTCTCAGTACCCTTCCTCTCGAAAATATACCGTTGTCAGTACATGACACCCCTACACATTCATTATTTCTCTCTCTCTCTCTCTCTCTCTCTCTCTCTCTCTCTTTCTCTCTCTTTAAAATTTATTATTACAATATAAACTAATTGTAATATAAAATATTATAATATAAACCTATTAATAGCGTAATATAATATAAATAAGCTAGCCATTATTGTTATTAATAATTCATAGTTCTGTACAAAATATATAAAATTGTATATATTATAACACTATATTGTATAATTTGACAATTGTACAATTTTCTTTACATCAATAAACAAATATCTATCTATCTATCTATCTCTCTCTCTCTTTCTCTCTCTTTCTTGCTCTCTTTTCTAAAAATCCATATCTCGACAAATGTATAAGATATATTTATCCTAACCATGATTTTTGAAACAAATGATATATTTATCCTAACCATGATTTTTGAAACAAATGATATATTTAAAAAATAATCATCAGTTGACAAGTATAATTTAAATATTTATTTTAAGATTTAATAGCATGAGATTATTTTCATAAAAGTCTTGAAGAATACAAAAAAAAATTACAACGTTAAAATTATTAAAAGATTTATCATTTTTTATTAAAATTAAAATTATATTTAATATAAATTTATCAACATAAATTGTCGTAACAGCAATTCTTGTAACAAAAGAAATATTATGTCTTACAACATCTCACTCATCCAAAAATTCCAAAATACTTTGCACGCGCTTTCTAAAAGATAAATACGTTTTTATTACAGTATATTGATAAAAAAATTCAAAAAGAAATTTTCAGTGAACAATCATACTCACTGTTGTGGGTATAAATTTAACATCGCACTGTTTTCGACATATTTTTCTCTGTTTCCAAGGATGCTCTTAAATTTAGAAAAAACAAATGTTCATTATATTTGATAATAAATATCTATTGTATCTATCTGTTCCAACCACTTATCCAACTCTTTTAATTGTCATAAATGAATTTATGATACATAGAAGGCATAGTCGCTGATACTATCTCATATTAACTAAATAATCCTTGTCTCTTAATCTAAATAAATCAACTATTACTTTCGATGGAATCAACGTATATCTTATTTTTGAATAAAAACTTTTTTTTTCACACCTTATGGTACCAACTAAATTAAAGTATGAGTATTCTTTTATGTGATCTAAGTCAACCTTTAAGTATTTGTAATTTTATAGAACACGATTGCAATAATTGCAACAATAATTACAATAATCGAATGCAATAAGACAAGGAAAGTTATTAAGTATAATATAAAAAATGAGTTTAAGAAGGCTTGTTATAAAACGTGAAATAAAATCAGAAAAAATACATCAAAAATCCAATAAATATATTGCATTCAACAAAAGATGAAAACAAAACAGTACTGAAACCATTATCTTTTAGTGATATCTCAAATACAAAAAACTGGTATAAAAAATTTCAACCAAATTACTAAGCTTGTATCTTGCAATGGAAGAAACAATTAATTTAAACAAAATATATAGGTCAGATGTTTATGTCAGAATGATCAAACACCATGTCTAAGGTGTACCTATGATGTGTCTACCTGAAATTACACAGGAATGTGCCATACGCTTTTCAAGATAGGACTAATGACAAAAAAATAAGTGATAACTATTTAAAATGAGAGGATCAGTTTAGTTTATAATCATTCTCTGACGTAAAAGTATTTGATGTATAAACCTAATATGATATTCTATTAAATATATTCATTTGTACTATAATTTTGTACATTATTGCAGGATCTATCTACAAATATAAATATTAATATAAACCTATGCTAGTAACTTTAATTTATAATATCTAAATTTTAATTCGTAATTATAAAATTAAAAGCTTAATTCTTCATTTTTTATCCAAAATAAATAAGATTTTGTTCTCTTACGTTTACATGCATTGAGACATTCATAGTGTGATTTTTGATCATAGTTGTATTTCATCATATCTGTATAAAAATTAGAATAAAATATTTTTTGATTAAAATCATTAAATATTTATTTATATAAACAAATTCTTACCTTTGTAAAAACAAAAAACATATTCAAAAATGCAACAAATAACAATTACAAGAAAAATTAAAAATTTCATTATAGTTGTGTAAATTTACAGGTTTTTTACACTCGACATGAAATTGAATTTATATTAAATTAGTTCTTTTTTAACGATATAAGTATAACTTCCATATTATATATATATATATATATATATATATATATATATATATAACAATTTAATTTGACAGTGTTATCTTTAAATATTTTGTATTATCTTGGTCGTGTACAATTCATAATTTTTACAAAAGTAGATATAAAAAAAATTTATTATATCAATATCTACATTCAAAATGCTTTCTTAATGTTAAAATGATAACCTGTGTACAGTGAAAAAATTATTGCTGATTTTTCAATTATTTAAGATATTACAGAGTAAATTTTTATAATAGAGTCAGGAATTTATGCTTTTATTATGACAAAGATGACATTTTTACTCTGGAATATTGTAAACGTTTGGAATATAAAGAATCGAAATATGAAATTGCTGATCTAGTGATTTGATAATGAGCAATAAGTGTTCAATATAACTCTAGAGCAAAAAATATTTCTTGCTTTAGTTGATAATGATACTAGATTTGAAAACTATTAATTGTACTTATTATAGTTTGAATGATGCAAAAGATAATATAAAGATTTGCCAATGTAAGTAAACCTGTATCACCAGCAATAGACGACCTAGTAGTAAATTTGATAAGAATAAAACTATAAAAATACGTAAAAAATATCTAACCTATAGATTAAATTGAATAGATCATTTTATTTTCTCGCAATTAATGTTTACTTTATTTATTGAAAGACAACTCTTTCAAATGTGCGCGTTAAGTTCGATAATTTTTCGTAGCGAATGAATGTTAAAGGATTGTAAAAAAAAATCAACAAACTATTTAATTTATGGTGTGTTTAATAATATCCTACAATTTGTATAAGTCCTCTGAATGAATAGCAAAGATAATCTGTTTTATATTTTTATATTTATATTATTTTGCGACAAGTGAATGAGGGTAAGTAAAAGGGATGAGAATACAAAATTTTATTTTCGTGTTTTCCAACTTATAACATGGATTTCTCCATTGTAAATTCCAAAGAATAAATTACAAATATACGACGATAAGGTATTAAATGCATAATTATACAATATGTAATATTTATTATATTTATAACAGATGTATGACACAGGTTATAAGATATAAAAAACATATTGTAAATATGTAATAAACATGATATAAATTAAACTATTAAAACTATAATGGAATATCCAATCGTTGGGGTATAGCTGATCGTGGGTATCTCCACTCATTGTCCATGGATTTACAAATTTTAGACTAAATGCATTTTCTTCTTTCTTTTAAATATAGTAACCAATAGTAATAGTGCTGCTAAAAACAGCAAATGAAAAACTTTCTTACAGACAAAAAGGTTTATTTTTAACATTAATTTCCTTTAAGAGATTATAGATAAAAACAATACATAGAAAGTTTGTTAGAGAATATGTTGAATGTCTCTTAAGTGTTGTAACAATGTTACCTCCAGCAGGTATAGCTCGTCTTAAAATATGGCTGACATAGGATACGTGTACTTTATTAAATAAATGAGGTTGGCTCATATCAATTCAATGGTTTTTATTCAAAATACATGATTAAAATTACTTTAGGCATTGTCGATGCGACGTATCTTTGTCTTTTGTCTGCCTGTAATATAGAGATAGAACACCATAAGTGAATGTGTTATTAGGGGAATTTGCCTTACCTATTATCAGAAAATCTGCTTCTGGACGTTTCCACATCACTTGATATCAGGAAGCCTCCTTTGACGGTAAACCACGTGGAATTTAGATTATAATCAAATTGTAAAACATGTATTCAAGGATTATATAATATGAATATTTAAATATATAATAATCAATGAATTTCATTGTCTAAATTTTCATAATATCTATTTTTGCATTAACAAATAATACTGACAAGTCACCTTTTTTATCATTACCTTATATTTACTTATTAGTCTGTTACTGAAACATATACATCTGCTGATTATATTCGTAATATACATTTGTATATATATATATACTTACAATACATATTTGTAATATGTATTGCAAGATGTAATGTGTCTGTGAATAATTGATTTAAATACACATTTTTATACTTACTAAAAAAAATTGTATAAGTTGTACACTTACTAGTCGGTTTGATATTACTAACATTGATATATGATAGAAAAAATCAAAATAGAATTTTCTTAAATATGGAGGTTTGATGATATAAATTAAAGTTAATCACGTGGAACTAAAAATAGTAGATGTAGATTATTCAGTAAAACAGCATACTCAATATAATTTTAGTAGTGATACATAATATTTACAATCATGACATGTAAATCTGACTGAATTTAATTCTATAAATGTTTCTAACACAATTGAAACTTAATAAGATTTCTTGTATAAATTTTTCATGATTAAAATTAAAAGATAAAAAGTACAAAAGATCTTTTATCATACATTCGTTAACATTATTCTTTTAAATCACAGAAGAAGAATATTAAATCTGGTTAATAATCTTTTACTTACAATTATTTGAATGTAATTATATTATTATGTAAATAACTATACTATTATGTAATTACATTCATTACTCTCTATCAAAAATGTACGTAATTAAATTAAATTAATAAGTAGAAAATGAATATATAAAATTTAATGATCTTTATTAATATTAATTTTATAGTTAGTTATAAACATGCATTATCATAATGAAAATCCTTCAAAATATATACTATATTTAAGAATAAACTAAAATCTACACTATATTTAGGAATACCTTCCTGATCCTCTAGCTTTAATAGTACTCCTTATCTAAAATAAAAATATAATTTTATGATATAGTGCTCAATAAATTATAAAATATATTTTTACTAAAATAGACGTACTTTTGGATGAGCTTTCTTTGGTGTTGAAACACCATGTTCTTTCCTACATCTACTTTTGCAATGCTTTCTTTCTCTTTTTTGCATACCTATAATTTAAATTAAGTGAACACTTGTTACATTTGTTCATAATATATATTTCTTCTTTACCAATAGATTAGCTATTTCAAATTTACTAATTTTAAAACTTACAAATTTATTAATCAAAACAATAAAAATTATTATACAAATTATAGAACTACAATGTAACTTACGCTTGCAGCGTTTTAAACAGTCCTCATAAGGTCCACCTATAGAATAACATTTTAATGAAGTAAAATTATAGTAACTTTTATTAATTAAATTAGTAAAAATATTTTATTTCATACCTTCAACGAATAATGCAATATATCCTATGATAAATATTAGAAATATTAATAACTTCATATTATTTTAAAAATTGATTTTAAAAATTGCTTTCTGCTTACTTCCTTCTTTTTATTCTTTAAAATACAGTCGATAATAAATTATGTCTGCTTCTAATAATAAAACTATAATTTTTACTCGTACAAAAAACAAATTCACTAACCGAAATAGCTTTCTAATATTATAGTTCATTATCTTCGTCGTGGGCATGACGTATTTTTTATGAATTATTCATAAACGATTATTTTAAATTATGTTATTAAACAGTAATTTGAATACATATCTATTTCGTGTATTTTATAAACATTGTATTTTAATAGAAATATATATATATATATATATGGACTACGGCAATATAACGATATAAATTGCAGTTATTATACAACCTTAGACATCAATTTTTCCATTTTATATTAATTGCTTTATTATCTAATAATAAAAGCAGATAAGATTGACAAATTTTTATTAGATATATTGAATATTAATATTTTAGTCAGTAGGCTTATCCATAATTTAATGCATAAAAAATTCTGTACTTTACCTCTCCACAATTTCGTTAACAGTGCTCATACAACTTTTCGTTGTATTCGCAATTGTACAAAACGGATTATGCGAAGTCGTTCGATGTCAATGCTCCAACACTTACGATCAAGAAGTTTGAAAATGAACGTTGATGTTATTGGCGAAGTCCGATCGTCTACTCTTCTTTCTTCAATGAAAGTGCCTTTGAGAACCTTTATCTAGATTTTCTTTATCTGTAACCTACGAATTTCTGACAATGCACTCAGTCAGGATTGCCTATTTCAACAGAGTTTAGATCAATAATTCAACTCAACGAGTCTTTACCGCTATGCACCTCTTCCTGGTGACAATTCCTCGATTTTTATTCCCCCAATTGAAAAGTTATCATCATCCCTGACCAACCACATTCAATAACTTTAGCCTAGCAGAGAAAATAAATATGCGATGGAAGCTTATGTGTGGAGCCTCATCGCACATTGTCCGTCCAATTTTTGAACACAGTGTGCTGAAGAGATTAGTAGAAAAACGCTAAGCCAGAATGTTTTGTTTATAGATTACAAAAGAAAAGAAAACACATACCTTATTAATGAAATATGATTTATTGGTGGACTTAGAAACAGTTTCAAACAAAAATTTAAATCTCTTCAAAAAAATTTCCTTCTGCAAGAATACACTTGTTTAAGTCAGTTTTCCAGATCTCCAAGGCAGCCTAAAACTTCGAAGCTCTGATATTTATGCAAACATTTTGCATTTTTAAACTTTTTTGCACTATATTGTGCACCGTAGATCATGTTAAATTCAGTTTTTCCGTGATTTCTCTAACTGGAAATCGGCGATCCGAATTTAAAATTTTCGAAGCAATTCGAGAGATTATTGGCCGCCCAAATAAGAACTCGTCGATGATCTTTTCCCGATCCTCTTTAAAAGCTCTGTGACATTTTCCTTAGGCTTATGAGGCTTATTTTCATAAGCCTCTTTTAATATTTTAAAAGTTTCCGCACTGTTTTTTAAGATGTAAACAAAACTTTATCGAGTAGCGTTTTTCTTCTAATCACTTCAGTTCGTCGTGTCAAAAAATCGAAAAACTCCCTTAGCGCGAAATAAAATCCTGCCTCTTCAAATTATCGAAAAAACAAAAAAATGGGGACAAACGGAAAAAGCTTTCCTCCACATTTTAAAATCCCTCTACAATCAATGCGACCAATATTCCGAAAATGAAAAAAAAAAACTCGATACTTTGGGACAGACCATGTATGTATGGTATTGATGCATTGATAGTGAGAATGGGACCGAATTTTATCAGTCTCGTGTTTGCCGATAATGGTAGCGTAAGGAATTACTGACTAATCGATAATTGATTATTGTCCTTTTGCTGGAAAATCACAAGGTAATATATATATATTTATTTATTAATCTTAAATTCACAAAAAAGTTATTGTTATAAAACTGTCTTCACATTAAAAATTTTTATTTTTTATTTTTTTAATTTTTCTTAGTAAATAAAAAAGAGTTACTGCATCAATACAGGAAATGTGTGCAGACATTTTGAAGTTTATTTCTTTATCCACGACCTCCGCCACCCCCACGACCTCCACCACCCCCGCGACCTCCACCACCTCCTCGACCACCGCGACCTCCGCCACTTCCGCGACCGCTCCCTGAACCACTAGCATCGTCCTGTTGATATACAATAAATAAATTACTTAATATGGCATTTTATAGCTAAAAATTTATATATAATATATCATCATAAATATATTTACATCTGGAATTGATAGACGTCCTGCAGCATATTTATCTTTACATGCTAATTTGCATGCATTAAATTCTCGTATATCACCTCTCGTAACTGATATATAGAAAAAATATTTATTTTATGGTAAAATTTCTTACTACATCATTAATATTCATTAATTTTTATTAGAAATTCTGTATAAAATAAAATACTTCTATAAATGATAATGTAAGTGTCAATATATTCAAAATAATAAAAATGTAATATTCATAATTATAATATCATTCTGATATATCAATACATATTATAAATATAATTTTAAATTATAAAATTATATATAATTTATACTGTTTTTTAATGAATATCAATGAATAATTCTGTTAAAATTTCTAAACTTTGTTATTTCTTATATACATTTATATTTCAAAAGCTGTGTCGTAATTTAATATTAAATTTATTGATATTTCAAAAAATTGTCAACTGAAAACTTCTAACATAATTTATTATTAATTTGTTAAGTAGTTAATCTAAATATATCTTACGTCTTTTACATTCATCATAACAAGCCCTTAATGCTGGAGGCAATTCAGCTATAAAAAATATGAAATAGTTTTATCATTAAATGTTATTAAATTTTTTATCAACAATTGAATAAAATCTATACCCTTGCTAAATACTGCACAATATGCTATGAATGTTGCAAGAATTAGGATAAATTTCATTTTAATTAATTAATAAATGAATGTTTTTCTATTCTTGACTAGAAATATAATTTTTATTCCTTGAATTTTATTTCTATCACCTCAATTACAACTCGAAATTATTTAAATAATTTTTGTATATCACGAAACATTCTTATAATATTTATGTTGTTTTTTTATTAACTTTTCACGAATTTAGTTTTTATTACGAATATTTTAGTTATTATTCTTCTCTGTGAATTGATAATATAGATGTTTTTCATTTATCCTATGTAAATAAAAAAGTTAATTCTACTATAATTTGTATAAGTTGTTATGAAATTAAAATATTCTATATATAAAATGAAAAACAATATTATTAGTCATTATGCAATAAAAAAGAAATACGAGTTGAAGTTTTTTAATATTTACATAATTAAATTTCTTTTTAGGAAAATAAAAAATTAATATTTGAAAAGATTAAAATGTTTTAAAATTGTTCGTCCATAAATCGACAATACTTGTCTTTAATAGTCAAGAAGCTGTGATTAACGATTCCAATATATTTTTATTTTATGAGTGAATATTAACAAGTACAATTTCTTTATCATCAATTATATATATATTGTAACGTGTTTTTTCCGTTACAATAAATTTGTAAATAATTTTGTATGGCGCTTCGGACGACAGGTAGACTCTGTCTCGGCGTCTTGTTTAGAGATGCCCAAAGAGAGGCGGCGAAGTCTGGATTATCGGGACTCGTCGTAACTGAAAACGATACGAATTGTTGTGCGGAAGCCAAAGAATTTGTTCAAAAAGATCCGGATAACCGCGAGGCTTAAGGTCGATTCTTCTTTTATTTTCTCGGAAAAGTCCTCGAAAAGAAAGTTCGGCCATTGATGTATTTCCTCTACTTTTATTGGAGTACAATACTATTTCTGATCTCCCGATTACTGAACAACTGTAGCCACCTCACATAATCACTAAGTTAAAGCGCTTTAGATTTGGTTTTCGAATACAAAAAAGGATAATTCACGATTCGTGATCCGGTATCTTTGCTCGATCGAATAAAGTTGAAGAGAGCTTTCCCATTTTCATATTCGTAGCCGACTTTTCCTCATTCAAACCGATAGCCTGCCCAACCGCGCATAACACGAAATGCGTTACAATATGTATATATATTGGTAAATATTTTATAAAAATATATCTTTGCAATAAAATTTAAAGAAATATCTAATTCTTAAATAAAAAAATACAATGCCTGGAAATACCGAGTACATTATAATAAACCAATTAATTTTATTACACGTGATTGATTATAAATAAATATCATATTTAAATCTAATAGATTGAGCTAACACTCGTAGATTAATAAAACACGTAATAATGTAAATCCAATTTTTATTTCATACATCCCATCACGTTTAATAGACGGAAGTTAAAATATAACTATCTACACATTTAAAGTAATATTATATAAAAATTAGGTAAAAATTTCATTACTCAGAGTATAATATTAAATAATTATATGTGTAAATCAAAATTATATTTATTCTTTGAAATTGCATATAATAATAACAATAATAATATTTGAAGTATTGCAGTTAAAAATATTTTTTATAAAGAAAAAAAATTTTCTACATTGGTTATAATTTTATGCATTATTCTAATGACATAATATATATATATAATTTTTTTTCCGCCTTTTTTGTAAGTGACATTAGCGATAAACGATCATAACAATAAATACATAATAAATAATTAAATAATAAATAAATAATCAAAATGTCATTAACTGAATTAACAGCAATTAATTAATAGTCAAGTATCAGAAATGAATAAGTTTCCTATTATATGTTACGGCAACAGCCGAACGAGCATTTTATTACTAATTTTTAATCAAAGAAAAACGAATTTAGAATAAAACAATAATAATAATAAAGTATATGAATAAATAATATATACATATCAAAACATAAAATGAAAAATTTACAAAAAATTTATTATTATAAGAATTATTATTAAATATTAAACAAATAAGTACTCTTAAAATTTAAGGAGAGAAAAATATTATTTTCTCTCTCTTTCCCACCAATACAAACTTTTTAAAGAAATGAAAATAGTGTCACCAGACAAGTCAAAAATTGACCTCTGCATGGATATGCTTAAACCCTATATATAAAAAACAAAACAAAAAGGCACAAGGCAAATGCAAGGTTAGAAAGAGATAGAGAATTTACTACAGAAACATTCCAATATGCCACAAACAAAGAATTATAATCAAAAACAAAGAAACCCTAATAAAATAATTATTAAGCCCTTAACCAACCTGTTAAAAATATATCTGTCAATTGCACATCATTTGCAATGGTCAAATAATATAACATTAACTTATATATTAATAAACATGAATATAGAATTTTAAACTTTAAATACAATAAAAATAAAGAAATTATATTAAAAAATGGTATTGTTAACAAAACTTAAGAAAATATAGTTAAGAATAAATATAATAATCCATGCGAATACTTATAAAATAAAATAATAATAAGTATAATAATAAGAAATAGAAAATTTAAAAAAAGAAAATAATATTATCTCCTGTCTCTCTCGCACTAATTGAGAAAATTTTGAGAGTCTGAAAAGTGCCAAGTTGAAAAGTTACAAGTTGACCAGAAGAAAGGTACCAAGTAAAACTACGTAAAAAAAAACTATAAGTAAACTAACCAAGGGAAATTCCTTAGCACCAAGTAATACAAAATAAATAGATACAAACAAAGAAAAGGCTAATAAATAAACTACTTACAACTCATCAAACCCTTTCATGATGTACCACAAACAATTATTCAAGTTTTCACCAAATAAAAAGGTGCGAATAAATTTCAAAATACATATAAATCACACTTTTAACATAAAAACACTAATAATTATTATATAAATTAATTTAACTTATTCAACAAATGTTAAAAATACAAACACCAATAACTAATTGAAAGAATTTGAATATTTTATACAAAAACTGACACAAAACTGGCACTCGACAAATTTCTTTGTCAATAAATTTATAACAAATCTTTAATAAATACAATAATGACAAAACTAAAATTGTAAACTATCAGGCATCTACATTTTAACTATTATATCAATTAAAATTTAACATTAATATTCAAATTATTATAAATAAATGTATTTTATTAATTAACTCACTAAAAATTAAGATATTTTGATGCGACAAAATTTATCATTGTAAAAAAAGTTATGGGCAAGATAACTATTTAATTGAAAATTTGATTAATTAATTAACTCTTGTTTTATTAAAGAAAATAGGAAAAACCATTGTGAGTTTTCCTAGAAAAGCTATTAAAATCCCTACCTTGCCCATACACTCTGTACTATTGAAAATGCATATAAGGGGATGAAAATGCTTGCATCGATGCAGTTATTTTTTGAAAATTTTTGAAGCCACTACTCTCCAGGGCCCCTGCCACCCTATCAAGCGTTTTCTCCCTCAAGAAATCGCCTGTTCTTACACAAACAAATTATAAAGTAAGTCACAAATACACACATTATTATTTTCTTAACAAGTGTTTATTCCTTATTATTCTCCTTTCCACTCTTAATAATCAAACCTCTAAGCTAATTTACAAGGGAATAGTTAAAGGGTTATAAAAATCAAATCTGAGTTTCTTGAAGTCTCTTTGTTTAAATTATTTTGTAACCAATTTGACCTGATTGCTCCTCCATCCTAGAAGCTAGTGCACTCAAGTGTAGGCTTAAAAGGGAGGAAAAACATATATTTTCCGCGCTGTTCTTTTTTTTTTAAATTATTTTTTTTTTTATTTAAATTTCGTTTCGGACGTAACATATAAATTAAAAAATTATTAGAATTACATATAAATCATATTTTTTTCCATTAAACATATAGTATACATTTTTAACTGTAAATATATCAGATGGATGTAGGGGTGAAACAGTTGTATGCATATTTCAAAGATTTATAATTCTTCTCAGGAAACCATTACATTAATAATTTATTGCATTTTTAATTTTTAAAATCATTAAAAAATATTTCATTATATATATGCCATTCCAGATCAACAAATATAATAGCTTACGAATATAATTTTCATGAATAACCAAAATAACCAAAATAATAATGAAGTTCTCAACTATTCAATATTAAGATTGAGTAATATTTATTCGGTTTTATATTTGTAACGGATGGAAATTTGTCACATAAATAAACCGTAATTTAATAAAATATTTATTTAATTTAACATAACCTCAATATACCTATAAATGCGAGGCTGTACGACACTAAATAAGTACATTGAAGCAGCCGAAATACAGTACCCAAATGCCAATTACAGTATAGGAGGAACTGCCATTGCATCATAAGGCTGTTTCAATATATATATATATATATATGTAAAGAAAGCAGACTTTCTTTATTTGAATATCCCGCGCTTTATATATTGTTCACGTCTCCTTTAATTAATTCTCACTAGATAGAGTAATAGACGGAATAATTGAAGAGAGATAATGTATAAAATAAAATAATAATTGACAAATAAATACATTTTATTAAAAGAGAATAATTTTATAAAAGAATAATTAATAAATAGATTATATTAAGAGTATTAATTAATAAATTAAGAAACCGATAATAATAAACTTAAATTGTCGTTTCTTTATTTTACAGGTAATTTTGTAATTATTGTAAATAACTTTTGTAAATATTAATAAATTAACCTTTATTTTACAGAGAAACAAATTTGTTTATTATTATATAAAAATTAACTTTCCTTATAAAACGACAATTTTTTTTTTGAAAAATATGAAGTTACAATTTACATTTAAAGTCGTAGCTTCTCCGAATGATGCTAAATCAAATGTAATCGTTATGATATCAATTATGACAGAGGATGGAAAACTATATACTTTACCAGAGGATATTAAATGTATTATTGCACATAAAGATCTTTTAAAAGTAAACACTTATAATAAAATAAAAACAAATTTAAAGAAAAGAAATGATAAAATCAGTGCGTGGTTTTTATTAACAGATGAGCTTAAAAATATATATATAGATGAAGCAGGAAATTTACAGTTTGATGAAAAAATTTTAAAAGAAATAGAAAAAATTAAAACTAGTGATGAAGAAAATACAAATTTGGTCAAAATATTAGAAAAATTAGTAGAAGATTCGCAAAAAAAAAAAAGAAGAAAAAAATTTAAAACATATTTCAGATAAGTTTATTATAGAAAAATTTAATAGTAAAATATCAAATACTTATCAATGGATATTTATGTTTGAAAAAGAATGCACAAGATTGCAGATAAATAATGAGGATCATAAAATTGAGATATTAAGATTTTTTTTGGACGATACTAGTCAAAATTGGTACAATGCAATGATGGTAAAAGAGGGAGAAAGTCAATGGGACATATGGAAAGAAAAATTCGTAGAAACTTTTGGACATAAAGGATAGAATAATAGAGCATATGCTCATTATTATAAATATAAAGAAGGCTCATTATTAGAATACGCAATTAAAAAAGAAAAATTATTATTACAAATAAATAAGGATATGGATTTAGATACGATTATAGATAGAATTGGATTTGGTTTACCAGAAAATATTAGGGAAAAAATAGATAGAGAAAATTTAGAAAATATAGAGGATTCTGTTAGGGACGGAACCGGGGTATTGACCCCGGTAAGCGTGTGTCCAGGATGCGGGGACGCCCGCAATGGACATTTTTGGGTCATGAAAAGCGCGCTTTTTGCAAGGCGCTTGACCATGTAGGGCTGGAAGCCCACAAGGACACACGTATAGTTTTCGCCGGTTGTATGAGCGGGGAGGGGGTTGGTGTGTGCATGAAAATATGTTTATATGAGCGGGAAGGCGTACTCGTGAACGTCTCCATGTCCTATCTCTCTCTCTCTCTCTCGCGGGTAAATCTCGGCCGAGTCCTATAATCTTCTCTATCTCTCTGTCTCTCTTGCACTACTCTCGTTGCTCTCGCGCTTTCTTTCTCTCGCATTCACGCTGCATGAAATCTATCCTTTGTCTTTGCTAGAATTTTCTGGAGACGGAGACGTACCGCCGTTGTTTTAATATATTGTATAGATTCTCGAGAGTGCTGCGTTTTAGATTGTTGTGGCTTTTTTTCCGCCGGCAAGCCGGAAGTTTTTTATGCCTAGGGCAGCGTGTGAAGTATGTGTTCGCGGACGCGAGGGGAAAATTGCGCGATCGGAAGATTCGAGAAGCTGCGAAGTTGAGAAAACGGAACTAACCGTCTTTTGATTCTGAGAAAGAACAAATGAAAAGCGAGTCGCGAGGGCCGGGGCCAATTGGTAAGGCCTAATTGCGCGAGAAAAAATTTTATGTGAGTCAGACGCTCTGACACCGTGAACCTGTGACATTGTGTTTATTAGTGAATAAAGATTGAGTTGCGGCTTGCCTGAAACCTGTGTTCGAAGTTATTCAACAACCCTTTCTCTTCCATCAATCCAACAAATAACAGATTTATTTAATGAATTAAAAAAACATGAAGGAAAAATGAGTAAAAGGAGTTATTTTAAAACAAAAGAAAATAAACAAGATTGGAAAATCAAGACTGAAGAAAAGAAACCATGTAAAATATGTGAAAACTTAAATAAAAATGCAACATACCACCCGATAAATGTTGGTTTAAAGTAAAATCAAATGAGATTAAAGAACGATCAAAAGTAGTAGGTAATAATGCTATTATAGAAATGAATTTACAAGATGAATAAAAAAACTAATTATCACACCATTGATAAAAGTAAAAATGTTATTAGAAGATAGATTAAATATAGATGGGACTTATGATTCAGGATCACAAATATCAATAATAAATTCAAAATTTATTAAAATAAAAGAAAACAAAGAAGATATGAATAAAATAACATTAAAAACAGTCAATGGTGTGAGACAAACAAATGGATTAATAAAAATAAAAATAAAGATATTTGAAATAGAAAAAGAAGTAAATATATTTATAGTGGAAAATGATAATTTTGAAGATTTCTTAATTGGGCTGGATATGATAAAACTATTCAGATTGACACAAGACGAGAACTTAAACATCTCTCAAAAACCAGAGAACAAAATAAAAATGGAAATAAAAAAAATGAGCCCAATAGAAATTAAAGTGAACTTTAATGAACATGTCCAAGAAAAAGAATTTGAAATAAAAGTGGATCATTTAAAAGAAAAAGAAAAATATAAAATAGAAAAATTAATAGATAAATACAAAACAATTTTTGCAAAAGACAAATACGATATAGGAACACTGATTATGAAGCAAGAATTGATTTATCCATGGATAAATATTGTAGTAAACGACCATATAGATGCACAATTGAAGATAAAAAAGAAATAGAACAGCAAGTAGCAAAATTATTAGAAAAAAACTTAATTGAAGAATCTTATAGTCCTTTTGCGGCACCAGTAACTCTAGCTTTTAAAAAAGATGAAGGAAAAAAATCTCGATTATGTATTGACTTTAGAGATTTAAATAAAATAATTATACCACAAGCACAACCTTTTCCACTTATTGATGATATAATAATAAAAGCCAGAAACTGTAAATACTTTACAACGCTAGATATAAATTCTGCATTTTGGTCAATTCCATTAAGAATAGAAGATAAAAAAAAAACGGGTTTTATAACACAAGAAGGACACTATCAATGGACTTGTTTACCATTTGGTCTTAAAACAGCACCAGCAATATTTCAAAGAATATTATCTAGTATATTACGAAAACATAATCTTAAACATTGTACAGAAAACTATATAGATGACATATTAATATTTTCAGAGACTTTTGAAGACCATATATTACATTTGGAACAAGTTTTTAAAGCAATTATAAAAGAAGGATTTAGAATGAAACTTAAAAAATGCACATTTGCAAAAGAGTCAGTGAAATACCTTGGACACATTATCGAGAATAACACAGTAAGACCTATTAAAGATAACTTGATTTCAATTCAAAATTTTCCAACTCCCAAAACTCAAAAAAATATTAGACAATTTTTAGGAAAAATTAATTTCTATCATGAATATATACCAAAAATTTCAATAATACTAGATCCATTACATAGATTATTAAGAAAAAATATTAAATTTGTTTGGTGTGAAAAATGTGAAAAATCTTTTAAAAAAATAAAAGAATTATTATGCTCTCAACCTGTGTTAGAAATATTTGACAAAGATTTACCCATCAAAATATATACAGATGCTTCATTAGAGGGCATAGGTGCAATTTTAAAACAAATTCAAAAAAATGGAAAAGAAAAGCCAGTCGCTTATTTTTCAAAGAAACTGAAAGAAACTCAAAAAAGGAAAAAAGCTATATATTTAGAATGTCTAGCAAATAAAGAGGCAATAAATTATTGGGAACATTGGTTGATTGGAAGATACTTTGAAATATATTCAGATCATAAACCTTTGGAACATCTTAACATTAAAGTGAGAACGGATGTAGAATTGGGTGATTTGACATACTACCTATCACAATTTGATTTTAAAATAAAATATTTACCAGGAAAATATAATCTTGAAGCAGACTGTCTTAGTCGAAATCCGGTATTAGAATCAGTTGAGACACAAGAGATATTAAAAATAGTAAATTTAATAAAAATAAATGAAATAAAAAAAGATCAACAGGAAAACAATATGTTACAAAAACAAAAAAGAAAAATAATCGATAATAACGGTATGATAACGGTATTTTCTATAAACAAGGAAAAAAGAAAAAGAACAAAATAATTTTATCAGAGAAACTAAGCATTAAATTAATAAAAGAAACACATATGGAATGGTGTCATATTGGAATTAGACAGACATTAAACAGAATATATCCACACTACACAGCAAAAAATTTAATAGAAAATATAAAAAGAATATGCAAAAATTGTAATATATGCATTAAAAACAAATCGAGAGGCCAAATAAAGTATGGATTGATGTCACACTTAGGACCAGCAACTAGACTATTTGAAATAATGTCGATTGATACAATTGGTGGATTTGGCAGTAAAAGATCAACGAAAAGATATCTTCATTTATTAGTCGATCATTTTACAAGATATGCATTTATTTTAACATCAAAAACACAAACTGCAAATGATTTTATAAAATTAGTCCAAAATATATTAGAAACAGATAAAATAGATATGATAATTACAGATCAAATCCAGGTATTGATTCAAAAGAATTTAAAATTTTTTTGAAAGCACAAGAAGTAAAACTTATATTCTCGGCTTTAAATACACCTTTCTCAAACGGTTTAAATGAAAGACTTAACCAAACAATAATTAATAAAATTAGATGCAAAATTAATAAAACTAAAGAAAAGAAAGCGTGGACGATTTTTTCACAGCGTGAAGGGGAGATGTAAAGAAAGCAGACTTTCTTTATTTGAATATCCCGCACTTTATATATTGCGCACGTCTCCTTTAATTAATTCTCACTAGATAGAGTAATAGACGGAATAATTGAAGAGAGATAATGTATAAAATAAAATAATAATTGACCAATGAATACATTTTATTAAAAGAGAATAATTTTATAAAAGAATAATTAATAAATAGATTATATTAAGAGAATTAATTAATAAATTAAGAAACCGATAATAATAATAAAAATTTTTTTTTTTTTTATTTTTTTTAATCTTTCTTAGTAAATAAAAAAAGAGTTACTGCATCCCTACCGGAAATGTGTGCAGACATTTTGAGTTTATTCTTTATCCACGACCTGCGCCACCCCCACTACCTCCACCACCCCCGCGACCTCCACCCACCCCACGACCTCCATCCCCCCGCGACCTCCACCACCCCCTCGACCTCCGCGACTTCCACCACCCCCACGACCTCCGCGGCCTCTGCCACCTCCACCATCTCTCCCTGAAGTACTAGGATCGTCCTGTTGACATACAATAAAATAATTACTTAATATGTCATTTTATAGCTAAAAAAATTATATATAATATATCATCATAAATATATTTACATCTGAAATTGTTAGACGTCCTGCATTGTATGCATCTCTGCATGCTAGTTTGCACGCATTATATTCTCGTATATCAACTCTCTTAACTGATATATAGAAAAAATATTTACTTTAAATTTTAAGGTAACATTTCTTACTACATCATTAATAGACATTAATTTTTATTAAAAATTCTGTATAAAATAAAATACTTCTATAAATGATAATGTAAGTGTTAATATATTCAAGATAATAAAAATGTAATATTCATAATTATAATATCATTCTGATATATCAATACATATTATAAATATAATTTTAAATTATAAAATTATATATAATTTATACTGTTTTTTAATGAATATCAATGAATGATTCTGTTAAAATTTCTAAACTTTGTTATTTCTTATATACATTTATATTTCAAAAGCTGTTTCGTAATTTAATATTAAATTTATTGATATTTCAAAAAATTGTCAACTGAAAACTTCTTACATAATTTGTTATTAAGTTGTTAAGTAGTTAATCTAAATATATCTTACGTCTTCTGCATTCATCATAACAAGCCTTTAATTCTGGAGGCAATTCAGCTATAAAAAATATGAAATAGTTTTATCATTAAATGTTATTAAATTTTTTATCAATAATTGAATAAAATCTATACCCTTGCTAAATACTGCACAATATGCTATGAATGTTGCAAGAATTAGGATAAATTTCATTTTAATTAATTAATAAATGAATGTTTTTCTATTCTTCACTAGGAATATAATTTTTATTCCTTGAATTTTATTTCTATCACCTCAATTACAAATCGAAATTATTTAAATAATATTTTTATATCACGAAACATTCTTGAAATATTTATGTTGTTTTTTTATTAACTTTTCACGTATATTTAATAATTGTTTAATTGCAGAAATCGTAATTAAAATATGTTGTTTCTTTTAATTAACTTTTCATGTATTTTTAATTGTTATTAAACGTTATTATTGAAAAAGGTTTATTTATATTATTTTATTTTTATAAATAAATACAAATATTTTTAGTGCGCATATGATTCAATTTTTGTTTGCAATAGTCATTTTAATTTTTATTTTACAAGATATATATTTATTTTTATCTTCAATCAGCATTTTTCATGTTTATATTTCTTTGTATTAATTAATTATCTATTCAAATATTTTGTAGTTCGAAGTAAAATAATATGTTAGTTAAATACAGGAGTATTCTGAGTATTAGTATAATTTAATAATAAAAAACTTGTTTTACCATTCGTGTTATATAATTATATTTAGTGTTATATATTATATATAATAATCGTATTCATTATATAACAAAAGTTGAATTAAGCATTCTAGAGATGTTGCTATATGCGTATACATACGTAAATAATATTTTGCCTTTGATATTTAAACTCACGTTGAAAAACACGAGTCGCCAAAAAATACGCATAATGAACGGCTATTTCCGTTTTATCAATCCTTAAGCCCTTGAGTCTACGAAAATCGGACTAACTCTGGATAAAATTATAGCATGTATAAAAATTTCTCCATTTTCGCGCATTAACTCTTGGACAGGAAAATGTAGCGGAAAATCATGAATTTAATTTATGAGGCGAGAATGAAGGAATGCGAGAAATAAGTTTCTCATTTAAATTCGGAAGATTGGAGAATAAAATAAATAGGGAAAAAAATAAATATTTGTATATTTATATTAAAAACTGTTATTTAATACTTACTTTCTACTTTGTTGTACAAACGCTGAACAATCACAACACAGCGGTGGAGGGTGAGAAAAGGGTGGCTGATAAGAACCCTTAAAACACTGATTAACTGGGGATGAATGAAGTTCGAGCACAAGATAAACTACATGAATAATACTACACTTTTCAGAAATTGGTCCTTTTTTATACTATTTTGGGCGTACTAAATCATACTTGAGAAGATAATATCAGTTTTCGTAACTTAAGGTATATCAAAGGTGTTGCCCCCTCTTTTCGATCGTATTTTCCTCGTTGTTCGCAGCTTACTCAATCAAGATTTTTAATTTTAATAAAAATTGATTAATGTTAAACTATTGGTTGAACTATAATATTTATGACTTACTGGTTATTTATTTATTAAAAATTATATAAAAAATGTATCGTTTAGGTAGGTATTTGGAGAGTTTTAAAATTCGTTTTTATCCTGACACGGATTTTTAATTGCGTTATCCACAAAACGTAGACATTTTATTGTTGGTAGTTTTTCTCTCTCGGTTGGTTACTTATTATTTCAGAAATCTACGAGAGTTAGCACAGATTTCTTAATTTTACTTTCGCTATTTGCCGTGGGTTTGGTCAGTTCATTTTTTCCGGAATGTGAGAAGTTTCTCGGACTAATTGGTGTATTTACTTAGGCACGAAGATACCCTTTTCGGAGGAAAAATACAGATAGATTGATTTCATATTCTAGATTCATTCTCCACTCGAAACGAAAAAATAGGTCAATTTCCCGTACCTTAATAATACTTAATGTGATAACTCACATAATGAGCATGATAACTTGATATCACTTGAAATTTTTTGCAATTTCTGGATATTTGTCTACAATGATATTTCGAGATATTTTTCAATTTTCTTGATCCCTGTAAATTATTGTCGGGTAGCTTGCAGCTTAGGCGACTGCTTGATATCTGAATGAGCCAATCACGCTCTCCCTAGCGGTATGGAAGATGCGCAATAATCGATAACGATCGATCTGCGCATCGACATACCGTCGATATTTGAATTGAATATCGAGTGATTTGATCGCAAGATCAGCCATCTTGGAAAACGCGCGGAAAAGTTAAAAACGTGCTTTACGTGTTTTTAAGCTTTTACGCGAGTTTTTAGAGTGCTTAAAAAGCTGAATCGCTTCATTGCGTTACGGTGGGAAGACCAAAATCAACCCACAACTAAGATTATACACGCAGCTGAAGCCATCCCAGAGGTTAGAGGAAAAACCTGCAGCAGCGGACACAGGAGGACATCCACCTGTTGCCACACCATCCTGTGAGTTTTTCAAACCATTCCAAAAGGTTGTTGGCCCAGGACAAGCTTCAACTGCGCTGGACCTCAGAGGGAAACACACAACAAAAGTGAAGTGTTTTTAGAATGAACTGTGAAATTAAAAATATAAACAGTACAGTGAGTGTTCTTTAGAGTTTTATTCTTTCAGAGCTACAAGAATCAACAAAAAGAGTAAGTACTTTTTAATAACAAATTAAAAAGTAGCATAGAAGTATAATAAAATACTGCATGTGCATGTATTGTATGCATGTATTTTTTTAAGAGAAAAACCATGAATTTGTTTACACGATGTTATATTGAACATCATGTAGTTTAAAAAAAAATTCATGAAATATTAGATTCGAGGCCAACATTGTGTGTAATTTATAAGAATATTATATGTGGTGCATGATGAGCTCTTATAGTTATTCTTCTGTTACATGCTTGCGAACATGTTTAGATTAAAATATATTTAATATATTTAAATGTTCCATGCGCAATATCTACATAAACATAAACAGAAACTTACTGAGCAAGGATTCGCATCACATGTAATTTTTAAAAAACACTCATTATAAGTAAGGTTGCACAAATAATGTGTAACTATATACTTTGAGTGTTTAGATTTTAAAGATTGAAAAATTATACAAAACTGTGATTTGCGGGTTTTGTATTTGAATGTATATTTTGTAAAAATATAAGCTGCGCTCAAAGTTCAACATTGAATTTAAAATGATTGAAAAACTAAGTACAAAGTACTTAGTTTCAATTTCCTCTAAGCTGAACATTTTTGAATGTACATCAGAACCAATCAAATCCAACCCATAGCTTAGTGCATGAAAGGTTAGGCTAGCTTACAGTAAGCCACTCAGTCCCTTCTGCTGCACTATTTACAAAGCATGTGTATTACACAATGCTTAACCTATAAGTTTATTTTGAGGAGAAAAATATTGTGTATTTTTGTGCTCTATTTCACTCTAATTTATTCAAATATGCTTTATCATTTTAATTTTATGTGTTTAAATTTGACAATCAAACTGTAAATTTTAATTGTCGCACATAAAGCAAACTCTTTATGCAGTGCAATTGCACATATCTCTGACTAAATTTATTGATATATGCCCGATGGTGTTTTTTTATTCTTAAATATCAATGGTATTGAGTCTTATGCACAAGTGTTGTACACTCGACCATGTAAATATTACTTGAGCAAGTTTAATTACTATGTACTTTTATACTTGCTCACTCAAAAATAATTCTAAATCTGTTAGCGAGAACTCATGTTCTAATATAATTATGCTTAATCAAGCATCCCACCAACAGATATTGCACAAGTTCACATATTGAAATGTTGAACTTTGAGCGCATCTTAAAATTTAATATCTTATTATTATTAAAACCGAAACTCATCTGACATTAAGCATTTTTGATTTTATAACCTCTAAGCACTCATGATATGTAGCTGCACAATGTATTGTATAACCACAACATCAAAGAGTGCATAAAAATATGCAACATTGCATTCTTTGACTGCTATCTGCCTGTTTTTGTTTCATGTACAGAATAATAATAACAATATAACAATAATAATAATAGAACAATAATAATAATAGAACAATAATAATAATAGAACGATAATAATAATAAAATAATAATAATAATAGTACAATAATAATAATAGAATAATAATAATAATAGAATAATAATAATGATGTTATAATAGCTAATACCCGAATAATAATATCTAAATAACAAAACTGTATGGATAATTGATATACTAAATAGAGAAAAGAAAAAACAATAATAAGTAAACAAAATTCTTAATATCTAAAATCATTAACATCACTGCAATTGTCTATACCTATTATTCTAATAATTACTCTACATCTATCTTATTCTAACTGACCTTTAATTATTTTAATTTAATAAATAAATAACTAATTTATAATAATACTATAATACAACTAAACAATGAAACAAATTTTAATAAATAGCTATACCATAAAGAAAAGAAATATGTATAATAAAAAAAAATATTTTTCCATTATATTTTTCAAAATCCGTTCACTTCACTACACAACCGATACAACACTTAATTATATTATTTATACTATCTACTCTTCGTACAATATTTACTATTTATATCTATTAAATTAAAATTTCTAAATTAAACTATTATTTAAAATATCGTTTATCATTTAAATATTATTCTTAATTTAATATAATTAGAAATTCCAAATAATAATTATATTGCTAATAATTATTCTTAATACTACAACTAATACAACAAAAATTTATTAAATTCATAATTTCAATTGACCTTCAGAGAATATATTTTAAAATAAAAACAATTTCATCAATATATTTCCCTTTTCATTCACTTCACCTACCACTTTATATTATTATTTTATTTATACTAACGATGTAGCAATTCTGTATATATACAAAAAAATTTAATCACCTAACAATAAATTTCTCATACTTATCAGAAAAAAAATTAAACCGTGAAATTCAAATTTAACAGGGCCCCACGTTGGGCTCCATTTTATAATGTAGGAAAAATCCGTTAAATCTTATCCACATAAAATTTAGGACTCTTCAACTATTTACAAAACCTAGAATAAAGAATAATAACTTTAATTTAATTCACCAACACTATTAAAATTTTCTCACGAGGGGACTCCGTTAAACTAAATTTCACTACACAATTATAATAATTTTTATATATATATTAATTCACTTTATATTGATTTATACCACACACAACAAAATAATATATATAAAAGAAAGTTTAACTTAACTAAATATTCCAAACTCAATAATACAATATAATAAATTACATAAATAAATTGAATAAAATTAATAAGGTATAATTATAATTTAATAACATACATATATATCACCAAGCTGACCAGGACCCACCCCAGATGGAGACCACCACCGCAGAGAAATCAACAGAGGTGAGGAGGGCGGAAGGTCGGACTATTAAGTACGACTACAAGTTGGGTCAGAAATCTGACTAAAATTTGTGGAGGGACCTCTCGGGGGCCGAGATGGACTGCAACCACGTTACATATATCTTGGACCCCAATGTCCCGTCTCACGCCCAACTCTCAGAAGTTCAGAGGCATCAAGATCTTCGCTTTGCATGAAACGTGATAACAGGGCAGATAAGTGAGAAGTACCACAAGATTTCGTGAGACCTGTCCGAGGCTCATACTGGAAAGACTTCAAGAAGCCAAAAGGCTAGAGAATAACATCATGCACATTGCGGTGCGCAATCGCATGCAAGACATGCGTATGAAAAAATCTGATAAGAGCGCCGAATTTATTGAGAAATTCGAGGCTCGTATCAGAGAATACGAGGCCTTTCCGGACGTTCATTCGCTCTCCGAAGATGAGAAAAGGACGGCTTTCTTCAACGCCATCAAGGAGCAAATGCCTGAGGTCCGGCATTATATGAATCCCTCGAAAAGGTTCCAAAAACGAAAGTTCACATACGAAGAGATGAAGGAGACTGTCCTTCAAACCGAAGCAGAGAGAAACGAGTCCAAGCTCTCGTCTTCTCAGGTATCTTAAACGGTTCAGGCACAAGTGGCTAGTACTAGTTCGGCGAAGACAGGCAAATGTCATCGCTGTAACAGTGTTGGTCACTGGGCGTCAGAATGCCCTTTAATCTCGAGTGGCAAATGGTATTGTTACCATTGCCACGCAATCAGGAACCATAAGGGGAATGATTGTTATAGATTAAAGGTGCAGCAGCCTAAACCGAAGAGTAAACCCCAGAGTCTCTCCAAATCCTCTAAAGAGCATAAACCGAAGATTAACGCAGTGAACCGCACAATCAAGAAACGAGGGAAAGAAGGCACAAAGTAGAGTAAACACGGCGAATCGTCGAAAGGTAAGAGTTTTGATTCATTTTTTTTTATTATTTATTTTATTCAAAAATTATATTAAGAATTTGTTAATTCGCAATTCATGATCCAGTAGCTTTTCTCGATCGAATAAAGTTGAAGAGAGCTTCCCCCTTTCCATATTCGTAGCCGACTTTTCCTGATTCAAACCGATGGCCTGCCCAACCGCGCTTAACACGAAATGCATTACAATATATATATATTGGTAAATATTTTATAAAAATATATCTTTGCAATAAAATTTAAAGAAATATTATTCCCAACAAAATACGCGCAGGAAGGGCGTCGTCGGAGATTAGGCATAAGGCCGGGTCGTCGCAAGCGAGCGCCTTTCATATATTATATTGTTTTTATATATATTTATATTTTATATTTACATCTTTATACCGCTATAAAGATATGCAGCGGAAGAGAAAACGTAAATGGGGAAAACCCCGCGCAGAAGGGCGCGGGGAATTCACCCCAACCAAAAACCCCGTGCAGAATGGCATGGGGAATTGAAAAATTGAAAACCCTGTGCAGAACGACACGGAAAATGGTAGGTAATATGTACAGATGATCTACGCGGGTAATTGCGGCCCAAATTATTTATAAGTTTATATTGTAGTGACTTTTCCTTTCGAGACAAGGCGAAAAGTTTTTATACCGAGGGTTAGGTTAAAATGTTAAAATAAGAATGGTGTACTTCGACGCGCGATAAGCTGGAAAACATGCGTCGAGCGTCGGCCATAATGTAATGGTGACCTGAGTCGGGCGAACCTGTTCACCAGGCGTCGAGGGTACCGCCATAAAAGATGTGATCGGGGCGGAAGGCGAGCAAGGGTCAGCGGTCGGAGGAGAACGAACCCCGGGGTACTCTTGCTTGATACTCGGTGCAGACAGGTCGAAATTCGCGAACCTTCCAACTTGAAAAACGAAAACTGTATAACGAAATATCCTTGCTAAACCTAAAATAAAATAAAACATAACAACATACAAACATTAACTAATATTTACCTTCAACTCCTGCTCCCGCTAACTTGTGATTAACAAATATCTAATTCTTAAATAAAAAAATACAATGCCTGGAAATACCGAGTGCATTATATTAAACCAATTAATTTTATTAAACGTGATTGATTATGAAGAAATACCATATTTAAATCTAATAGATTGAGCTAACACTCGTAGATTAATAAAACACGTAATAATGTAAATCCAATTTTTATTTCATACATCCCATCACGTTTAATAGACGGAAGTTAAAATATAACTATCTATACATTTAAAGTAATATTATATAAAAATTAGGTAAAAATTTCATTACTCAGAGTATAATATTAAATAATTATATGTGTAAATCAAAATTATATTTATTCTTTGAAATTGCATATAATAATAACAATAATAATATTTGAAGTATTGCAGTTAAAAATATTTTTTATAAAGAAAAAAAATTTTCTACATTGGTTATAATTTTATGCATTATTCTAATGACATAATATATATATATAATTTTTTTTCCGCCTTTTTTGTAAGTGACATTAGCGATAAACGATCATAACAATAAATACATAATAAATAATTAAATAATAAATAAATAATCAAAATGTCATTAACTGAATTAACAGCAATTAATTAATAGTCAAGTATCATAAATCAATAAGTTCGTTATTATAAATTAAAAAATTATTAGAATTACATATAAATCATATTTTTTTCATTAAATATACAGTATACATTTTTAACTGTAAATATATCGTTGGATGTGGGGGTGAAACAGTTGTACGCATATTTCAATGATTTATAATTCTTCTTAGGAAACCATTACATTAACAATTTATTGCATTTTTAATTTTTAAAATCATTAAAAAATATTTCGTTATATATATGCCATTCAAGATCAATAAATATAATAGCTTACGTATATAATTTTCATGAATAACCAAAATAACCAAAATAATTATGGAGTTCAAAAATGTAAAATATTAAGATTGATCAATATTTATTTCGTATTATGAATAATAGATTTTCATAGAAAGTTATTAACATAAGATATTACACATAATAGTTATAATGAATATCTTTATTCATTATTAATCAAATTATTTTTGTATTATAACTAACCTGAAAAGAAATGTTAAATAGAATTAATATTTATTTATGTATGTGTATATTTATATTATATGAATGGTGAAATAATTTATTTAGAATTGATTTTTGTATACTCCCTGTATTTGTTGAAATGATTTATATATGCATTGATGGTGATATTTTTATTATGTTTTAATAAATAAATCCAATGTTTATGTCCTGTCATTTGTTGATTTTGTGAAACTAACATGAGGCCGGATGTCTTTACAGTATAGGCGGCGTTGGTGTTCACGAAGTAGACAAGGATAGAGATAGGCGGGAAAGTGTATTGAGTATATATGTATATATAAAGTGCATATATATGGTAGTGTAAGTGATTAAAAATTGTAGTGTAGTGTCGCCGTGAGATGGCCGATAATTGTAGTGTATATTATTTTTACATGAGCATGCCATAATTATCGGCACAGTAGTGTATCTTCTTATTTTGTGCCCGATTTAGTATTGTGCTTGTTTAGCCAATCACGATGAAGAATCCGCGGCACGAAAAGGAAGACGGACTATATTTATTAATCACCAATTGTGAATTTTGATTTTCGCGTAAAGAAAATCTTGAAGATTCATAATTGGTGAAAATTAAAATAAAAGTAGTGCAGTGAAAGGGTTAGATTTTTCTAGAAGAGAAAAATCTGCCATCATTCGAATATTGTCAGTTGATTACATATCATCCTTGATAATAAATTTTTGTTATATCAGTTATTATATTTATAATTAAAATTATTAATAATATAAAATCTAGTGATCAAGTATATATAATATATTTATTAGAATTATTGAGTGTGGTAGTGAGAGGAATATTATATTATTATTATAATATAATAATTTTGATAAAAATAAAGTAGTGATAGTTGGTGTGAGTGATTATTGAATTATCAATAATAAAGTATATTTGATTGCTGATTAATAACAATAATTGGATTTATAAACAATAACAATAAAGGAGATCAATAACAAAATAACGTATTAATCAAGGAAGGAATATACTATAATAAATTTTAAAATAAAATAAATATTGTAAGTAATATTTGACATAATATTCTACTATTATCAAATGGAATTTTATTTTAATGGAGAAAGAATTATTAGTCGTCAGAGGTAATCTTTTATATATATATATTTAAATAAATTTGATTTTTTTTTATATTTAATTATATTATATATATATATAGATTTTGTGAATCTATTATAATATTAATTGTGATTGATATAAAATTTAAAATAATATTTAGTGAGTGAAATTAATTGTGTAATTAAGATATATATCTATTTAAAATTTATATTTTTCCTTATATATATTTGTATAAAAATATCTATTGTAGTTTGAGTAACCTTGGAAATAATAGTGTGAGTTAAAATTATAAATTATAAAAATTCAACGGAATCTCCCCTTAGTGATTTAATGGTAGTGATGGACGTGTGAATCATATTTATAAAATAAATAATTATTATTATTGTGTAAAATTAAAATATTTATAAAATACCATTTATATGAAGTGATTTGTAATTAGTGTAGAGATATAATTTTATTTGGAATAAAGTTTTATAATTTCACTATATTACATAGTTAAAATAGTAAAAATATTGCTATCAGTATTCTTAATCAGCTCCTGTAATAGTCAACCCAAATACCACTAAACTGCTTGCACCCTATTTCTTTTAGTTACACGTGAAGGGGATTTTGGACGGTTCTTTGATGGTGATCGATTTCCTGAATCCTTTTTATTACCCTTATTATACAATAAAAAATTATTACTTGCTATAATATTTAATCCATGAAAAAATTGTATAACATATATACACATAGTTTTACTTACATTTATAGTATATGCAATCGCGCATGCGAGTTTGCATGCATCATTTGCTTTTTTATCATCAGCATAATATTCTAATATTTAAAAAAAATATTTATCCTAAACTTTATAATATGATTAGTTATTATTTCATTATTTATAATATAATTTTTCCAAAACTAATATTTGTTAAGACTGATTGTAAATTATAAAATTATGAAAATTATATATGAAATAAAATATTTCTGTAAAAGATAATATAAATTTTAATCTACTCAAACCCATAAAAATATAATATTCACAGTATTATTATCAACCACATACATCGATATAAATTATAAACATATTTATAAATTATAAATATACATGTTATATATATATATATTTTAAATATTTTTAAATTTCTAAATTTTATCTATTTATATTTTTTTTTATATGTATTTTAACGTTTCCTCCTTAATATATATAAAAAAAATTTATAAAAAAACAGTGTAAATTTAAATAAAAGAACAATATATATTCATAGATAGTTAATTGATGGTAGGAATTTTTATATTGTAATTAATTTAGCTTTTGTTTTTAACAGTCGTTTTAATACAACGAAAAAACTTTTTAAATGATAAAAGGCTAAATAAAGATATAAATTAATATATTCAAAAACAATATTAAATACTTGTGAAAGTTTGAATATTGCTTCAAAGTTCCAGCAACCTTACGCTTAATATGATTTTTCATAAAATAAACTATTTTCTTTAAGAATAAACATGCAATATCAACACTAATAATTCTATAAAATTAAATTATTTTTTGTGAATTAGTACTAAGTTGTATAAAATATAAAAAAAATTTAAGAAAGTTGTCAATATAACAGAGATTTCAAATAATTCAAATTCAGTATAAATTTGTTACACAAACTTAAACATTAAATTTTATATCACAATTGTGTATTTTCATTTTTTTAATAATACTTATTATCTTTCTATTAAAATAAATTTTTTTTTATTTAAACTTTGTTTTTATTTTAGATTTAGAAATCTTCTTTCTATCTTTTCTTTATCAATAGATTAGCTATTTCCAATTTACTAATTTTAAAACGTACAAATTTATTAATAAAAAGATTAAAAATTATTATGCAAATTATAATCCTTCAATGTAAATTACTTATGCAGCGTTTGTAACAGTCCTCTATAGGTCCAGCTATAAAATAACATTTTATTGAAGTAAAATTATATTAACTTTTACTAAAAATTAATAAAAACGTTTGATTTTATACCTTCAACGAATATTGCAGTATTTGCAATGATAAATATTAGAAATATTAATAACTTCATATTATTTTTAAAAAAATCGATTTTAAAATTAGCTTTATAGTTATTTCCTTGTATTTTTATATTAAAAATTCGTTGGATGTCACCAAATTACTTTCTCTTCTAATAATAAAACTATAATTTTTACTCGTACAAAAAACAAATTCATTAATCGAAATTGCTTTCAAATATTGTAGTTTATTATCTTCGTCGAAGGAATGACGTGTTTTTTATGAATTATGCATAAACGATTATTATAAATTATGTTATTAAACAATAATTTGAATACATATCTATTTCGTGTATTTTATAAATATTGCATTTTAATAAAAATATACATATGTACAGAGGCAATATGACGATATAACTTGCAGTTGTTATACAACCTTAGACATCAATTTTTCCATTTTATATTAGTTGCTTTATTATCTAATAATAAAAGCAGATAAGATTGACAATTTTTTTATTAGATATATTATATAATAACATTTTAATTAGTAGGCTTATTAATAATTTAATGCATAAAAATTCTGTATTTTTTTTTACTATAGTCCTATCAGTTAACCAGAGTTTTATTAAAAGAGTATAAATTTTTCGGTGACATTATAGGGAGAACACTTGGATTTCAATGTATAATTTATTCATTATCATTAGTATAACGTAAAAAAAATTCTTGGGTTTAAGGAGGAAAAATCCTTACTGGATAAATATTATATAAGTACCATAATTTAAAAATAGAGTAAGAACTTTTATGAAAAAATTTGTGATAAAGTTTGTTATTAATACTTTTATAAAAGTGTGTAAATATATTTTTTATATTTTTTTTATAATTTATCGGAAAGATTTTTTGTAGTTGCAGTTAAGTGTATATAAAAATTTCTCCTGATTATTAATTGAAATACTACTCAACCTTCGTAGAAATTATTCTATTTAATTATTGAAATAATTCGTATCATTCGATCTTGAATCTATCAAGCTGAATTTTAAGGTGAATACAAATTTCATCAAATGAAATAAATAAGTTTCTATTATTCAAATGTATAAATTTTTTTAACAGTCTTGTAGATACAAAATAATAATGGAATGAATATTTCTTTTTCAATTATTTATTATAATTAAATATACAAGAATCAATTGACTATCGAGTTTCTCTGCATAAATCAGCCGAGTACTTCAACAAAAATTGAATTTGTTTTGACCTAACTTGATCGGTACTCAATCAATTGGGGGTTTCTTTTCTCGTGTATAATTAGAATACCGTAACCCCAACTTACCCCAAACGAATCTATTCACTTAGACTTACACGTGAACATCACTCATTATTCTTATCTACATTATCAATTGATAGATATATGATATCAATTCATTAAAATAATTTTAAAAAATAATTAGATATTAGATAGTTTAAAATTTATACTCTGCATTCAATGAAAACAACGTAGAATATGAGCTACATATAATTTTAATTAGTCGCTTCAAGTAATCATTACATTTATAATTTATGAAATTTTTAATCGTCAACAAATATTTTATTATAAATATATCATTTAACATCAATAAATACAATAGTATACGAATAAAATTTTAATTTTCTTTAATAAATGAGACAAACAATTATAGGGTTAAAAAATTTACAACATCAGGATTAAGTAATATTTATTTCGTTTCATATACCTTAGATCTTCATAGAAAATTATCAACATAAGATATTACACATAATACCACTAAACTTCTTGCTGCCTTTTTCTTTTAGTTCCACGCGAAGGGGATTTCGGAGGGCTATTTGGTGGTGATTTAGTACCCGTTGTATGTCCCTTATCATACAATAAAAAATTATTACATGCTATAATATTTTATCAATGAAAAAATTGTACTTCATCTTTACACATAATTGTACTTACATTTGCAGGTTTTAGTAATCCTTGATAATACAAACTTCTGCATGCAAGTCTGCACGCATCATATGCTTGTTGATTACCAGCCCATCCTGATTATTTAGAAAAAATATAAGTTATAAAATTATGAATATTATATATGAAATAAAATTTTTCTATATTTAAACTAATAAAAACATAATATTCACAATTATATAAATTATAAAGTCGTATGTAATATATACTTTTTCTTAATGAACATCAATAAATGTATCTATTAAAACTTTATCACTTCTTATATACAATTTGTATTTTATTATTAAAATTAATTTAAAATTAATTTTTTTGATATTTTAAAAAATTATCAATTATATATTATTTATTCTTATTTTATTAAGTAGTTGATCTAAATATATCTTACTTTCGGTACAAGCATCGTAACAAGCTTTTAATTCTGGAGGAAATTCAGCTATCAAACCAAAAAGAAATGATCATTAAGTGTTATTAAATTTTTTATCAATACTTTGGTGAATTTATACCCTTAATAAATACGGCACAATACACAATGGCAGTTGCTAGGAATATGGTAAACTTCATTTTCTTCAATTAATATATAAATATCTTTCTCTTCTTCACTAAAAATCTAATTTTTATTCAATGAATTTTCATTTTTATCACTTCTATTACGATTTGATTTGTTAATTAATATTTTGGCATCACGAAATATCCTTAAAAGATTTATTTTGTATTGTTTTATTAACTGTGCATGTAAATTTAATAATTAAAAAAATTTATTATTAAGAAAGATTTACTTTTATAATTTTTTTTGTAATTAATACTAGCAATTTGATTACATATACGTTTCAATTATTTTATAATTTTTTTTTTTTATAATCCTTTTTTCTCTAATATATTTCTTCTTATAAGCAGTAATTAGTTATTAAAAATCTCATTTGCTTAAAAGAAAAATATGTTTACTTATTATTAACATCCCTCATGAATAAAAGATTTTTATTTACAATTTTTTTGTAATACGTAGTTTCGTTAAAGAATGTAGACACGTAATACGTCGAACATAATTCCTCTATATTACTAGAATTTATCTGAAATTTAGGATTATTCGTCTGTGATACCACTTAACTGTATATTTTAATTTTCTAAAATCCGACTAGATGAATTCAGAAATTAATTGCCTGTTATTTTTATTTGATCTTCTGAATCAAATTCCTACATTATAAAATCCTATCCTACAGAAAATATTTTAAATAAATTAACTTAAAAACTTTATAATATTATTATTATATTATTGTTGTTTATATTATAATTTATAATATTATTATTGTTGCCTAAAATTTATTTAAATAATTTAGAATTATTATTAAGCAATTAAATTATTTTATACTATTTGAAAATTAAATATTATAAATAATGATTTTATAAAATAGTTCGGGTGTCTGTTTTGAGGTTTTAAAATGGGTTCATATGATAGTTAGAAGAAACACCCTACATTTTATGAATATAATAAGTAAACAAATTATTTTTTTCTCAGTGAAGTTTTGATAGAATTTTTTCTGTCTTCTTCAGACCTTATTTTTTATTGAAAATCGTACATTATGTAATGGTTGCAACTAATTTTATAATTTATGGCCTTAAGAAGACGGAAAAAATTCTATAAAAACTTCGCCGACAAAAAAATAATTTGTTTACCTATTATACTCACAAGAAACCTAACCGTCATGTTTCTAATGTGTTCGGATGTCTGTTTTAGTAGTTTTTTACGTAAGGGCTGTTCTCATATATTGCCATTGTAAAAACGCTAAACCTAGATGTGTTTAACCAGCATAAAGCTCTTTTTATTGGAAAATGAGAAGGAACGACCGGTCGAGAGACGAGGATTACCTTTTTATCTGAGAAGGAATTTCTAGAACGGGAAAAACGAGGGGAAAAAACGGCTGAAGTCGTCTCCAACGACAACTTGGTTTAAGGTATGCGAGTCGCACAAAGAATCACCACACATTTTTTAGCATTTTATGACATTGGGCATTTATAATCTAACAATTTTAGTCCTCTCGTTAAGTAGGGATCTATATATCCTATTATTATAAATTATCACTTAATTAATTCTGGTTATATTTTCACAGGTAAACATAAGGAAATTCGAGCATTAAAATCTAATGACTTGTGTCTTTGCAATAATCCCCGCAAATGCTGAAGACTACGCGATATAGTTATATTCATGGTCAGGCGAAAAGAAAACAGTTTGAATTTTAAGAAAAAAATAAAGGGCTCATCTGGCTTTCATAGAACCAATTCAATATGGAGGAGAGGAACTCGGGAAAAAATAAAAACGTCATCAAGGAATGAGACTATCCATACAACACAACTTAGGACATACAAGCCAGCTAAAACATCCCAATTGAGCAGATGATTAAGTGTTGAAATTCAAGGAGATTAATTAATAGTGGATCACCCAACTAATAATAGTACTCTTCTTTTTGATCTAGCGAGAAATTTAGAAGATTTACTTGTTCATGAGCAGAAGATATCCCTTAAATAATAGTAATCAGAGATAGACATGTGATATCATATAACTCTCTGAGCAGTTGGTGTACTTTTTATTTGCAAAATAGGAATGTTTACGATAAGACTTTATTAACTCTAAGTGAATATTGTTGAATGACTTTCAATATTGATCGAACAGTATCATTCCTATTTTATGATACAATAGAAATCCAGCAGAGATAGATTTTTTTTAATATAATTAATAGAGTTTTTGATAAGTTGAAAAAAGTATATTTCAAATAGAGAGACTATCAGATGGTAAAAAAAGTATAACCAATTACATATTATATTGAGTTTTCAAAACTAGCTGTACTCATAAAATCGATAATGGAAAGTTATTTAAAAATTTTTGTAGCCAATTATACCTTCGAAAAGATGAAAAAGAAGGAATTCTTATAATACATAAAACACCAAAACTTTATTCGTGGAATAAAATATTTAAGTGATATAAATAGATGTGATTTGTAAGAATAATAGAGTATAAAATACAAATAAAAATACAATAAAATTAAGCAAAATCTTCAACCTACTATACAATAATAGTTAATAATATACTTAAATATAAGACAAAGAATTACATAATTACAAAAAAATAAATCTCAAATAATTATATATTATAAAATATGAAATTATCATATTATTTACTATATTTTTTTAATAAATACTGATCACATAAATATTTACAATTCATTTGAATTTATTAATATTTGATTTATATTTATATATTGCAATACGATACACTGTTAAAACTAGGATCTTGAGAACTAAAAAATATATTGTTATCTACATATTCTACAGATAAGAACCATAAAAGCTGAAATTATTCTCATATTTTAATATAATTAAAAAAATTGCATTTATTATTAAAGAAAGTAAATGTTCCAACAATTGTTTCCAACGCATAAGCTTATTTAATTTGGAGAAGATGGTACAACAATCATTTGTCCGGGATATTTTCTTTTACATGCTTTTCTACATCTTTCCAACGCTTTTTGTTTCTGATTATATTCTGAAATTTTAATAAATAAATATATTAGAAACATAATTTAATTGTAAAATTTTATAATATATTCATGTATATTTATTTGCATTTTTTAAATTGAAATTAGAAGAGTAATCAAATTTCATTGATCAGTATAATTAATAATGAGGAGTAAATCACGATTTTACAAAATTAGAATAGTAATTCATATACATATATTAGTAATGAGTATTTCCATTTTATTTTATGGACCATATTCTACTTAAATATACAGTTACATTTATAAATGATGTTTTTAAGTTTTTATGATGCTTAAGACAAGTCAACAATTTTGTTTCGAACCTCTAATAAAATATAAAAATGACATAAATTAGTAAAAAAATTTTGTTGATTAAATTAAAGATAAAAAATGAAAGAAATATAGCAGTAAACAAGATTAAAAATAATGATTAATTGAAACTTATTAAATAAAACAAAAATTAGCTAAAATTGTATTTAAAAAAAATACAATCATCTTATTTTCTAAATGATTATTTAAGATATAAAATTTATTTTTTATTGATATCTTTACATAATTCTTGATAGTTATCTGAACTATCATTTTTAGTATTAAAAATAATATAAATCTTATTATTTATAATTATATACTTTTAATAAAGAATTAATCATTAAATTTATTAGATAGGTCATACTAATATTATATGTTCATAATAATATTATAGTCATAATAATTGTATAACAATATATATAATAAATAAATGTTTTTTGTATGAGTTTAAAATAATACCAATTAAAAATCAAATTATTATAAAGTAAAAGCATTTGCTAAAATATATCTTACTTGCGCAATTGTTCAAACACTCTTGTAGTGTTTCACCTACACATACAATTAAAATCAAATATTAATATTTAAACTTTCTAAGATGCATATAAATTTAATAAAATTCTATACCTTCTACGTATAATATAAAATACCCTATAAAAATGAGAAATAATTTTAAAAATATCATTTTTTATCGTTTGTTTTTCACACTACACTCTATGTTAATTTTAAATATCTGTTGATTAATTTTTTTTTTTAAACACTCAAGTTCTAATCCAAACTGTAAATGAAGTTATTAAATTTCAAAGACTGGTTTTTAAATTTATTATATTTTTTTGATCGTGTACATTACATATGTTTTTATGGATTTTCCTAGATAATTTTGTTTTATATTATATTTTTTACAGCAGCATTAAAATAAATTTTTGGCTCATTAATTTTTGGTATTAAAAGAGAATTAGTTATTGAATGTTTTTAATGACCATCATTATATAATATTAAATCATTTAAATGGAATCAATTCGATTAATATTGTAATAAAACCTATTTTTACAATATTTTAAAATTATTAATAGTCTTTAATCTTTTAAAATTAACTCATTTTATAAAAACAAATATTTTTTAAGCTGCTTTTGGTTAATTTCAATACATGAGTGAATTTTTATTTCTTCATAAATATTTTATGAAATTGCATAAAATATTTATTTCATCAGGCTTTTTTCCTTATCTCATCAGTTACTAGTAACTTTTATGCAAATTTATAAAAAATATAATTTAATGTGTTTAAAATAAATATTAAATTATTGTCTGTTAATATTTAAACATCATATCAAAGTTTCGGCAAACCTCTGCTCTACAGTTTCGAAACTCGACACATATTCCGATTTTCAAAAAACTTGAATCGGTTTATATTTTCGACGTTTTCCTCCGGTTTCCCTTATTTCTCTCAATTTGACAACTCAAAAAGCAAAAGTATCCCTAACTAATATAATAGTGAATTCGTTTCCAAGTTACGAGATAATCCAAATCAGGCCATCCTAAAACAAGTATAAACAATTTCGATTAGCTTTCAACAATGCTTCGACCAAGAAAAATCATGAAATGATTGGAAAATACTTATTACCGGTCATACTTCCTTTGTTACGTATATTTCTTTATTATTCGATTTATTCAAAATCTATAATATGTGTGGGTAATATACCTTGTTTCGCCATTTACATGCAAGCGATTTTAATTATAAAGCTCAATGGGTAAACCTGACACGGATGCCATTCAAAGATTTCATATCACAAGCATAGTTTTTACGTCTGAGATAATTCTTATGTGTGGAACTGTTTTGTGAATATACTAGCAATCAATTTTTTATTTCTCTCGTATTATAAAGTAACACATTTTTTCAATTATCAATTACACTAGAACTTCATCTCTCTCATCCTTACATCGAGGAATCTTTACAGGATTTTCTTCTTATCTGCTTCCTCCGATAACAGCTTTTGAGTATAATAAAATATTTAAATTAGATAACTTTTACACTTATTTGATAAATATAATACTTTCATTCTTTTTCAAATTGACAGCAAATAAAACCACTACAAATATATCCAAAATTAAATAGGTTCTGCAGTTCTCTTTGAATTTTCATTTTTTTCGATAATATTTGTTATGTTACTATTATATTTTATCAAGTGTTAATCATATCTCAACTTTATTTGACTAAAAAATATCTTTTTAATTATTCGTAATTTTTACTGTTTAATAAATACTGTTAAATTATCGCAATTATTGGATAAATAAATTTGTTTATTTCAGTTAATAATTTCTATATTTATTCCATTCCCTTTAATTTTCTATTATTATTTATTATCACATATTTAATATGAAACTATTTACTTTTCTTTAATAATACTTCATTTATTTTATACTAATTAGACTTTTATATAAAGTCATCAATATAAAATAGTACAAACAAAATTATTCGAATAAAATTTATGCTTTATCATCAATATTTTTAATCAGCTTCTATATTAGTCTAATCAAATTCCACGGTCATAAGGAGGTCCGTCTCTTTTATGCTCTATTATCATAAACTCTCTTTTCTCTTCCAACTCTCTTTTCTTTTAATATCCTGTCTCCTCTCCTACCTCTTTTATCTTCCTATAAAATGTAATTATGTACAATAAGTTTCTATGATTCGAAATATTATGTAACATGTATCCACTTAATTGTACTTACATCTGATGAACCCTCCTGCGCTCTTAAAAAGGCTTCTCTGCATGCGGCTTTACATAATTTTCTTTCCTGTGTTTTCGATGGAAATCCTGATATTAAGAAAAATAAATTTATTTTTAATTTAGAAATATCATTTAGTGCTATTTACTGTGACACATTATTTTATTTGCTAACAGCAATTTAGATTTTATCCTAGTGAATATCATTAATATTAAATAATTGAGAAAACGCAAATTTAACAATATTCAATGTGAAATAAAAAAACACGTATATTATAATAATTTTATTATAATGCTATTAATTATAAAAACTTTATAAATTATAAAGTCAATATTGTAATAAAAAATATTCTAAATGTATGAAGATTCATAAATAAATAAGATTTTGTAAAATAAGTAAATAAATTAATTACAATATACAGTGTATGTTTATAACTAAATAAAAATAATTTTAAATAATTATTATTTATAATCTGGAAAAATAATAATTTGATTAGAGTTATCTTCATGTATTAAAGAAAAAAAATTTTGAAATATAAAAGGTTCCTTAATTTTTTTTAAATACACATGTTCAAAAATCACAACATATGTGTATTATATTTCATTCTCATCGAATTTCTACAATTCAAGGTTTTTAAATTTCTAACCTCTACTGTTTTTAATATAGATTCCAATAAAAAAATGTGTAATTTAAATTTAATTTATTGGTTACTTAAAATAATTATAAAACAAGAAATGTCGATTTAACTTATTATTATTTTATAAACTAGTTATTAGTAAAATGTCTTACTTTGTTTGCAGATTTTATAACAAGCTTTTACTTCCGGATGCAATTCACCTATCAATAAGTTAATAGATTTATTTATATGTGTTATTAAATTTTTATCAATTTTATAATAAAATTTATACCTTCGACAAATACTGCTAAATAAGCACAAGCAACTACAAGTAGTAGTAAAAACTTCATTTTTTTTTTTTTTTTTATAAAAATTAATAACTTGTTGTCTTCGATTCTTAACTTTCAAGTTAGTTTTTATTTAATTAATTTTCATTTTATTAGTTCGATTATAGCGTGAAATAGTATAAAAAATATTTTTATGTCATGAAATGTTCTGAAAGTATTTATTTTTTATTATTTTATTACGTGTGCATGTATATTTAATTATTAAAAATTTTTTATTATATTAATAATATTATTAAGAAAGAATTACTTTTATTTTTATTTTTTTTGAATTAATAGTAGCATTTTGATTACATTTACATTTTAGTTGTTTTCTTATTTTGAGAGATAAATATTAATAAATTTATTTAAGTACCAAGACACGACAAGTACATTAGAAGAAAGAATATGTGAGTGAAATAAATGTGTTCTAATTTTTAGTAACTCTTATAAATTAAAGACTTGATTCTTTATTCACAAATTCATTATAAAAGGTAGTTTCATTAAGGGTTGGAAGAACATGTAATATGGCGAATATGACTCTCGATATTATTAAAAGTTTTCCGCAATTTGTGGTTATTTGTTTACGATCAAACTTTACAATATTATTTTATTTGTTCGAATCCGTCTGGACGATTTCAGGAATTGATTGCTTGTTAATTTTATTTGATTATCAATCAAATTCATATAGAATAAAATCCTAAAAAACAAATGAACTTAAAAACTTTGTTAATTTATAATTTAATTATTTTTTTTTATAACTTATTTTAGTATTAATAAATTTTGAAATACTTATTAAAAAAATTATGAATAATAATTTTTCTAAATACATGATTTATTTTACAATTTTACACATTTTCAGATAAAGATATTTCAAGAAAAAACGATAATGAATCATTTCAAGGTGGTACATAATTCTTCTTATTTGAAAATTCCAAAAACATATATACAAATAAAAAAGTATAATTGTTGAATTATAAGTCACCTTTCTTAAATAAACTATTTCTATTATTGCCTATAATTTTTCTATTTTTGTACAACGCAATTAATTTTTATTAGATTATAAATCATTTAATCAGAAGGATATTCTGTGCAGTAACAACTATGTTCCTATATACTAATGAATGTCCTTATTTTCTAAATGATTATTTAAGAAATAAAATTTATTTTTCGTTTATATCTTTGCATAGTCATTGATAGTTATATGACATCATTTTTAGTATTAAAAATAATAAAAATCTTATTATTTTTAATTATAATCTTTTATATTTTTTTGAAGTTTTAATCAAAATGAAAGAAATGTTCATAAAACTATAAGATTTTAGAGATTTTTATTTTTTACGTTATCTTTACTGTAATATTAAATATTGTAGGTAATGTAATATAATAGTAATGTAACGGATATTTCTGTTTCAATTCTTTATTGTATAAAAATCAATTAACTTACAAACTAAATTTTTCAGCTTCCTTCAGTTAATATAGCCATAATCTTAACAAAATAAACTTGATATTTTATGCTGATGAATAAAAAAGTTGTTCTTTTTCAGAATTTAACAACAGAAATTATATGTTTACAAATTATAAATCTTGTAACGTATACGTGAATTTATTAGTAAAATTTTCAGTGTCACGCACAAAATATAATATTAGATTTCACTGCACAAATAATTATAAAAATAAAAGACAAATTCCGTCAAACATTTACTGTTAGAGATAACAGTAATTTACAATCTAATTCACATAAACGCATCACTATTTTAATTATATAATTGAATTAAATCAAATTAATAAGTTAATTTATAATTGAAAATTCAATAATTCAATTATATTAGTCACTACTACGATAAATAAGTAATACTACAAAAAAAAAATAAAAATATACTTATCAATGAATATAAATATTGTTATGTATGTAACAGAATTCACTTACTTAATTAATAAAATAATAAATGTTGCATAAAATAAGTGGAAAGGAGAAAAAAAAGCAGCATAAAGAAAAGTATGTTCAAGCGTTAAATTCGGGAAACGATGTCAATATGCGTAATTATTAAACAATATATTGAGAAATATAAACAAATATCAAGGTAATGCGAATTAAGCCTAGAAATGAGAACACCTCCATGGTGGGAGGACCCGAAAGAGTTAGCAGTTTTTCTCTATAAATCAGGGGACATGAATAATAAAGGTGTCGATTTGGCAGATTGAAGTATTAAGATAGAGATCGAGAAAGAAGTAAATTTCTGTCGGACGTAAATAAGCGCGAAGTAACTCGGAGTAATACAATTCGGACGGTGACTCTCGTCGAAAATACAATACGACACTCGCACATTCGAATGATAACGCAAGTATTATTATAATTCGGACACATACGTAGAGGCTAGATTCGTAACATGTGCCATTTAAATACTTTACATTCTCTCTTCCGATTTATTGTCAATAAATCAGTATTTTAAACGCGAAATAATATAATTGTAATATTATTTTTAATCCTAATACCTCACATAGGCTGAATCACTTCGACCGATTCAGCTACGGCAGAAAAAGAATTGGGAAATCATTACGTTATAAATACGAAAAAGTAAATAAAAGAGTAAAAGAAGTACACGATAAGTAAATGAGATAGATAAATAAGTTATATATATAAGTAATTAATATAAGTAGAAATATACGACGTAACATTGGTGCCGTGACCAGGATTTCTGTCGAGGTAAGAAAAATTTTTAATTAATTGAGATTCGTGTCGATAAAATAAAGTCAAAAAAAAAAACATAACAACAACTGCAAAGGAAAAACTACAACCAGGAAGCATTGATGACCTGTGAGCTACTGATAGTTATAGCAATAATATTCATGTAAGTAAATATCAATTATATGAAAAATAATATCGTGTAATTCATATATGTGTATGTATAATTGCTAATTGAATCGAGTGTAGAGAGACCCGAACCGGGATTAAGGAAATATAATATTTTAATTATATTAGACTTTTTTTAGTTTTTTTTTCGATTCAGTCAATTGTGCTTATTATTAGATATATAATTATCAAAAATTATTATTATTATTATTATTATATTATATTATAAAAAATTATTATTCTTAATAATTAATTGGGTGATGTTCAGAAAAATTAACTTATTTAACAAAAGTAAATCGCAAGAACGAATTTCAAGGCCGCGCCTAGTAACCTCGTCAGTGAACGATTTAGGCGAGTGGGACCTTGAAAAGGAGACTGACATAACATTCGAAACCGCTCATAAAATGCTGACGAGTGCCGCGAAACCCGAAGAACAAATACGAGTTTGCGGTAAAAATATTGATAAATTAATAGTGGAATTTGATTATTTAAATAATAAAACGTTGAAAGGAATTACTGAAAAGATAATAGAAAAAAATACGATGGAACACCCTAAGCGCGATTCCGTGTCAATGGGTTATATCGATGGAAACGAACATCGCGATACTAGCAATGAATTATTGACAGAAATACGTATATTCCAAATACATAAATCGCGATCACAATCGAAAGGAATTAAATCTGACATTGAAATAAATAATAAAGACATGAACGAACAAACGTATATTAATAAAAAATTATTAAGGTTAGAAAGGTTAAGCGTCGATATAGCTAAATTACAAAATAGCTCTTCCAATGTAATTCAAGCAACAGACATGGGGAATCTATTAAATAAAGAATATGAGACACCGAAAGAAAATCCGAACATTCAAAATGAATTAATATCTGAAATTTTAAGACTAAGTCGTGAAAATAACAGCTTAAAGAACGAACGCAACGAGACGAGGGATAAAATTGATAATCAACATTGGCGGGATACAGACAATACAGAATATGAACCATTTCAAAGTATAAATCGAGCGGGATTAAGAAGCAATACGAGACAATATTTTAACCAATATCCGGAGTCTTACTGCAGACCAAGTATTCCTCAACACGAAATTATGCGGCAAATGCCGACGTGTTCGGGAGAAATCAGTGAAATAGTTAATTTAATAAATTGGATAAAGAACACCATGGAATATGGGGGGCCCGAAGTCGAAAGATATATATTATGTTCTCTAATTAATAAAATAACGGGTACAGCAAGGCGTATGTTAGGTTCAAACCTGGGGAGCTACAGATCAATCGATCAATTTATTGCGGATATAAGCGAAAGATTTGGTACTCCGGGGTTAGTCACAAGATTATTAGTTCAAATAAGGGATTGCGTACAAGGGAACTGTGAATCAGTTTTGGATTTTGGAAATAGAATACGAGTATTGAGAGAAGATCTATATTCGGCCCTTAAACTGGAATCGATAACAAAAAAAAATTATTCACCTATTAATTACGAAGATTTTGAGAGAAAAATTGTACGAAAATTCATTTTTGGGTTAACAGAAACAATATCATTTAGAATAAATACGGCATTGCCCTTATCATTGGAAGAAGCTATTAATTTAGGGATGGAATATGAACAAGAGGCAAGAGAGTTCTTGCTTAGCCGAGTCAACAGTCAATTAATAAAAAATGAACAAGAACCAAAATGGTGCAAATATTGTAATAAGTGGGGCCATGAATGGAAAGAATGTCGCAATTTGCATAGAAATATGGAACAGGGAAGGGGAATAGCAACGAATAATAACAGTCAGGGACAGCAAGGACTGAGTTATCGAGGTCCGCCGAATAGATTTATCTATTATAGCAGAACCAATAGTATTCATTATAATAGCAACAATTTAGTTAATAATTTTGATAACAATAGAAATTTCAATAATAATTTTAGGAGTTATGAATAATTATAGCAATAATAGAAATCAAATGGGAGTTAATGACAATCAAGGAGTTAATAATTACGAAAACAATTATAGCAACAAACCTCAGTATATTAATAACAATACTGATCAGGGATATCATCATATAAATCAAGGTGAAAATTATTCTCAGGATGCAAGAGTTAACTTAATAAGAGATCAATCTTTAGCTCAGCCAGTAGTAAATTTCGATAATTCAGATGATTTAAGCTGCTTAAGACAAACTTTTGATGTTGAGCAAAATGTCTCCAATATAACAACCAACTCTCAACCGATAAAAACAGCTAGAATAAATTTTATTGAGAGGGCAGGTAACTTACCGGTAATATTAATATACGCCGAAGAATTTACAAGGCGTAAGGCATCTTTTTATGTAGATACAGGCGCAGAAATCTCAGTGATTAAGCAAAAGAAAATACGAGCACGCGACAAAATATATAAAGAAGTTAAAATAATGATTCATGGATTCACACAAGGAAAATGCCTAACGGAGGGTAGCATAGAAGTAAATTTATATAATGTGAACTGTGACTTTCATCTTGTTCGAGACGATCATCCAATTGACGTAGATGGGATCCTTGGATGGGATATAATAAAGAAATATAATAGCACGATTGATGCTGAACAAAAAATATTAAAATTAAGGAGTGCATAGATTCCCTTTGCTCGTGACAATGCAGTTGAGATTCCTGCCATGGAGGAAAAAATGATAGATGTCCGCGTAAAACAAAAACATAACATTAGATTCGTACCACAACAAGATTCAGTCCCTAGAATAAATTCGGAAATTTTTTATAAATTAATCAGAACGGTGTAGCATTCGTAAATTGCCCTAATACCAATGAAGAATCGGTTACTATACCATTGCCTGAAATAGAATTAATACCATATGAAACAGTAGAGGAGAGAGAAGGCACAGATATTGGAGAAAATTATAACGAGAGTAGACAGAATATAGATAGAGTAAGCATTAACAACCTGTTTACTGAAGAACTATCCAATTTAAATAAAAATAATGATATTCAGTCAATAAAAATTGAAACGAAAAAGTAACAGTGATAATGCATAAAACAGCATCAACGAAAAGAGAACCGAACTACCAAGAATTATAGATGGAAACGAAAAAGCTGAGGCAGCAATAGAATATAAGGCGGTTTTGAGCGATGACGAAGGTAGCCAAAGTATGAGGTGGTCCAGGGTGCTCGAGCAACATGAGTGAGTATAGCACATCTCTCGAAGGACGAAAAAGGAATAAAAGTAAAAGGGATAAAAGTCGATTAATATTGATGAAACAAAGAGAGCCAGTAAGAAGAAAAGAAAAAAATTATAAACATTATAGAAGAAAAATATGTATAGTACAATTAATGGAAATGTTAAAGAAATTGACGATGATATAAACCAATCAATATTTATTATATATTTTTTTCATATTTTTGTTTGGATTAAGAAAAAAATTATCTATAAATATATATATACATGTATGAATTACTTAATATATATAGTTATTTGAATGAATACATTGGTAAGTAAAATATAAACGGCAATTAAAGGGTAAAATAATAATGAAATATATAAATACATGGAAGAATAGAAACGCCATTGATACGACATTCACATCAGACACTTAGTCAACACCCACATAAATTACAAATATAAACACTTGAGGAGTATTACAAATAATCGTATAACGCACTAATCATTAAGAACGTTAATTTAAAAACATAAATTGGGGTAACTCCCACTATTACACGTCATATAAATAAATCAAAATGCCGCTAATCAATGTTAAATAAATTCCTGTAAAATGAAACTATTTTAAAGACAAAAAAAAATTTAAAAAAACCTTATTTTATTAAAGTATTGTTAATTTTTTTTATTAATAATCCGAAAATAAATAATAACAATCATTTTCTCCAATTTTAATGCTAATAATCAAGGAAAAATATAGAAAAAAAGAAAAATAAAAATATAAATAAATATTTTTTATTATAATTGTGTTTTACCTATAACTGATTGTTAATTCTAATTTAAATAAACAATTTATATTCAATTAATAATTAAAAAAAAATTCGAGAATTGGCAGATTCGAACTCGGGACCGCGAGACCTTGACAACCACTTTTACCAATTTTTTTTTATTTAAAAGGTAGTTTATTTAGCCAAAAATTTTTTTACATTTTTTTGTTTATACATCAGAATAAACGCTGATAATTTGTTGTACAATTTTTTAAGAGTTCAACCGAGGACTATAAGGGTCCTTTAGAGTTATAAATTAGTGATTGGTGAGGGGGTTTTTACATTGATGTGCTGTCAGAAGTTGTTATTTACAATTTGATGCTAAATATAATTGTCTTTTGTATTTACGATCCAGGATAAAGGCTTAGAAAAACCTGGTTGTGAATCAATTAAGTTTATCTTAAAATTAAGGTGCGCTTAGGATATATACAGAGGAGAGGGGGTTTAATAACTAGCTTTTATTTACATATATTTATATTGCAACTTTGTATAGATTTTTTGACGAGTACAATGGTTATATATACGGTTTTTTTGTCCACCAGTATTTTTTCATGTTTAGTCTGTGTTTGTCAGTTTTATCTTTTTTTGAAATGGCTATGCTGTATTTGAGTGCTGGAGGGATTGAGTTTGGATGAGGAGGGAGGGTAATTGAACGGTTTTTATGGGTTCTGTGAGTATGATAGAATATAGGTGTGTTGTCGGGGTTTTGAAGTAGTTGTAGGTGATCTAAAAATATGAATAGTGATTGGCATTGTGTGATATTTTTTTTCTGGAGTTTTTCCCAGGTTATGATTTGATGTAGTAATGATTTAATTTGAAAAAGGTTGACAATTTTACTATTAGGGGTGACCTGTACAATAAACACAGGGAGGTTTTTTCCGGTTTCTGTAGATCTGCGTGTAGTGAATTTAGAGATTTTTATAATTTTTACTTCGGGGGTGTTTAAGTTGTTAAGTTCATTTAAAATTTCGTCGGGTGTGAAGTCAGAATCTATGCCTTTTAAGAGAATAGTAACATTTTTTTGGCTTTTCGGTGTGAATGTAAAAAATGGTATGTTGTTAGTTTTTAATGTTTCTTTGGCTATATTGAAGTCTTTTAAGTTGGCCACTTTTACCAATGAGCCAACAAGCTCATTCCACTACTATATACATCTTATATATTTATAGTAAATCCTGCATAACAATACAAGGTTAATCAAATCACAATAATAATTTAAAATAAATTCAATAAATATTAAATTAATAATAACATAACAAAATCATCACGTTTATTCCTTATAAAATCTATTATTGGGGAATCAAGCAAAAAGAATTGCATATGTTGGTGGGAGGCACGACCCGAAAATAAAGGAATACCTTTTAGGGCATGATAGTGCAGATATCACACCGACATGCAAGATCTTCTAACGGCAATAATAATAGAAATAAATAATAAATAATAACATATATATAATATACATATTATAATATATATATAACAATAAATAATTATATTGCTGTGTTTGTAGTATATAATAGATTCCTCAAGTATAATAGTAACAATTTTTTTTTCTTTCCAATCGTAATTAACAACATCAACATAATATCATCTTAAATACGTCATAATAATTTTATTTGTTTAAAAAACAAAAATATAATAATAATTGTGATTTGAGATTTTATAATGTAACAAATGAGTTTCTAAATACAATAAATAATCCTAATTTACATAAAACTATAAATGAGGGGGATAAATTAAGAAACATAATAAAAAGGGCTAAATTACACAGAGAAACAAACGAAACTAAAGAACAATTTATTTTCATTTTAAGATTTACCAAGAAATGGGGAATATCATCATTTTTCTTAATATTCGCCATATTCATAATAATAACTATACGATTATTTATTTTGCATTAATAAAGACTGATAACTCCTCAATTCAGAGTGACATAAGCACACAATGGCGTTTCTGTGAGTTTTTTTTTAATAATCGAAAAAAATAAAAGATAATTATATTAATATATATAACAAATGCTAATAGCAAAATCTGTTTCAGAAGTGCAAATTATTAATGGCAATATGGGACATAACAAATAATATATATAGGAAAACTCTAATGTATCATCCAGGGATCATCGATATTAAAAGACGAACAGTCCATGGAAAAGAGAAAGGATCAACAACAATTTTATCTATGTATTAAAAAAAACTTAATTGTAAATCATAATAATTAATAAACTTTATATAGAACAGAGAATTACAAAAACAAATGTAGCGACCTGAAAAGGAGTTTAATATCACTCACACAAATACCAACACAATTGCAAAAAAAAAAATAATAAGCATGATATAAGGCCGGGGCGGGTCACGTGGCCAACTCAACACCTTAAATATGACATCACATTATATCAGGGAAAATATTTATCGAAAGATACACACAAAATTAAGAAAAATCTGTTAACGAGAATATGGAAACGGGACCGGAAAACGATTCCAGCATTCGACGAGGACGTCGAATAATTAAGGCCGAGTAGTGTAACGGAATTTACATACTTAATTAATAAAATAATAAATGTTGCATAAAATAAGTGGAAAGGACAACAAAAAGCAGCATAAAGAAAAGTATGTTCAAGTGTTAAACTCAAGAAATGATGTCAATATGCGTAATTATTAAACAATATATTGAGAAATATAAACAAAGATCAAGGTAATGCGAATAAAGCCTAAAAATGAGAACACCTCCATGGTGGGAGGACCCGAAAGCATTAGCAGTTGATTGGGAAATACTTATTACCGGTCACATACTTCCTTTGTTACGTATATTTCTTTATTATTCGATTTATTCAAAATCTATAATATGTGTGGGTAATATACCTTGTTTCGCCATTTACATGCAAGCGATTTTAATTATAAAGCTCAATGGGTAAACCTGACACGGATGCCATTCAAAGATTTCATATCACAAGCATAGTTTTTACGTCTGAGATAATTCTTATGTGTGGAACTGTTTTGTGAATATACTAGCAATCAATTTTTTATTTCTCTCGTATTATAAAGTAACACATTTTTTCAATTATCAATTACACTAGAACTTCATCTCTCTCATCCTTACATCGAGGAATCTTTACAGGATTTTCTTCTTATCTGCTTCCTCCGATAACAGCTTTTGAGTATAATAAAGTATTTAAATTAGATAACTTTTACACTTATTTGATAAATATAATATTTTCGATAATATTTGTTACGTTACTATTATATTTTATCAAGTGTTAATCATATCTCAACTTTATTTGACTAAAAAAATATCTTTTTAATTATTCGTAATAAATAAATTTGTTTATTTCAGTTAATAATTTCTATATTTATTCCATTCCCTTTAATTTTCTATTATTATTTATTATCACATATTTAATATGAAACTATTTTCTTTTCTTTAATAATACTTCATTTATTTTATACTAATTAGACTTTTATATTAAGTCATCAACATAAAATAGTACAAACAAAATTATTCGAATAAAATTTATGCTTTATCATCAATATTTTTAATCAGCTTCTACATTAGTCTAACCAAATTCCACGACCATAAGGAGGTCCGTCTCTAGTTGCTCTTTTATCATAAACTCTCTTTTCTCTTCCAACTCTCTTTTCTTTTAATATCCTGTCTCCTCTCCTACCTCTTTTATCATCCTATAAAATGTAATTATTAACAATAAGTTTCTATGATTAAAAATATTATGTAACATGTATCCACTTAATTGTACTTACATCTGATGAACTCTCCTGCGCTCTTAAAAAGGCTTCTCTGCATGCGGCTTTACATAATTTTCTTTCCTGTGTTTTCGATGGAAATCCTGATATTAAGAAAAATAAATTTATTTTTAATTTAGAAATATCATTTAGTGCTATTTTAAATAATAATTATTTATAATCTGGAAAAATAATAATTTAATTAGAGTTATCTTCATGTATTAAAGAAAAAAAATTTTGAAATATAAAAGGTTCCTTAATTTTTTTTAAATACACACGTTCAAAAATCACAATATATGTGTATTATATTTCATTTTCATCGAATTTCTACAATTCAAGATTTTTAAATTTCTAACCTCTACTGTTTTTAATATAGATTCCAATAAAAAAATGTGTAATTTAAATTTAATTTATTGGTTATTTAAAATAATTATAAAACAAGAAATGTCGATTTAACTTATTATTATTTTATAAACTAGTTATTAGTAAAATGTCTTACTTTGTTTGCAGATTTTATAACAAGCTTTTACTTCCGGATGCAATTCACCTATCAATAAGTTAATAGATTTATTTATATGTGTTATTAAATTTTTATCAATTTTATAATAAAATTTATACCTTCAACAAATACTGCTAAATAAGCACATACAACTACAAGTAGTAGTAGAAACTTCATTTTTTTTTTTTTTTTTAAATTAATAAATTGTTGTCTTTCTATTCTTAACGTTCAACTTTAGTTTTTATTTAATTAATTTTAATTTTATTAGTTCGTTTACTGCCTGAAATAGTATAAAAAATATTTTTATGTCTCGAAATGTTCTAGAAGTATTTATTTTTTATTATTTTATTACGTGTGCATGTATATTTAATTATTAAAAATTTTATAATTATATTAATAATATTATTAAGAAAGTATTACTTTTATTTTTATTTTTTGGAATTAATAGTGGCATTTTGATTATATTTACATTTTAGTTGTTTTCTTATTTTGAGAGATAAATATTAATAAATTTATTTAAGTACCAAGACACGACAAGTACATTAGAAGAAAGAATATGTGAGTGAAATAAATGTGTTCTAATTTTTAGTAACTCTTATAAATTAAAGACTTGATTCTTTATTCACAAATTCATTATAAAAGGTAGTTTCATTAAGGGTTGGAAGAACATGTAATATGGCGAATATGACTCTCGATATTATTAAAAGTTTTCCGCAATTTGAGGCTATTTGTTTATGATGAAACTTTTAATTTTATTTGATTATCAATCAAATTCATATATAATGAAATCCTACAAAAAAAATTAACTAAAAAACTTTTTAATTTATAACTTAATTGTTGTTTTAAAAAGCCCTAGTTTAGCCCTATTTAAAAGTATTCGTTTGTACTCTTCTGTAATTAGTCTCCGCTCTGATCTAGAATATGATTTAACAGATTCATCATATCTATTTATAAAAATAAATAAATAGTAGTAACATTAATTACTATTTATGGGAATAGAACTTACTAATATACTTACTATACATAATTATGGGATACAAAAAATTTACATTATTATCATTGAATTATATTTATTCACATTAGATTATGTACAATAGATTTTCATGTATATTTATCAATTCAAAATATTAAAAATGAAACTGTTAAAATAAAAATTAATTTTTTCGCATTACTGTTCTTAATTGATTCTACATTGGTTCAGGTAGTATAAGTCTCTTACATTATGTTTTAACTGCTGCAGATGGAGTTGCTCGGCTTCGTGAACTTTGTCCATTTTTTGATCCACCTTTATCTTTTCTGTCTTCTTGTAAAATTTGCTTTTTATTATTTTTCCACTGTATATGTACATAAAAATAGTTGTAAATTTTAAGATAATGTTTTAAATTATTTCAAGACATCTTATTTTATTTTTTCACTTAATTTTTTTAGTAGTTACATAACAACCAATCATATTATACAGACTATTAAATATTACTAATAAGATATAATTGATTTTGTAATAATAATACAGATTTTATAATTTTTAATTATTTATTTATAATTAGTATCCATTCATATTTATTATTATAAGTTAATATAGTAAGAATTAAAAATTAAAAACTCTTACTATATTAACTTACTTTGTTTCGATTTGTAATTATATTACACGGTTGAACAAAATTGACCGAAATAATAGAAATATATTCTACTGGCGAATAGTAGAATTAACTAGTCAAAACAATAATACAAAAATACAATATTCGAATAATGTATGATGGTGCAGAACAATCAAAGACATAAAGGAAGTCAAATATTCAATTGGATTTGATTCGTCAGATTTACAACAGATGCACCAGAAAAACACCAGCGATTCTAAAGCTATTTTTTTTATCAGTAAAACTTAAGATCATTTCCATTTCATATTTAAAGATTATTTTTTAGCTGCATATGAAGTAAATCAACTTATAATTAGTAGTTTAAGCTCTTATATCCATTTTCTTAATATGCATTCCAGAAATAGGATAACTTATAGTAAGTGACTCTGGATCAGATACAATTTCCCATAAAATAGTTAATACATAATCAAAAGATCAGACTCATTTATTTATGACTGAATTAATTTTACTTTCTCAAGAGTAAGCATTTCTTGATTCATCAGGAAAACGTTCCCTGCCTAAGGCAGTATTGATCTAAACACATTCCACTATACCGAGTACGATCAAGAGGATTAAAGAGTGGTATGAAAAACCATACTATGAAATTATTTAAACTATACATCACCAAAGTAGTATTTATATTGTAATCACTGATCGATGTATTTCATTGCTTCATTTTTAATGTCATGTACATCAGAATTTTGTTACAAAAAACGTTTAAAAAACTTTTAATAAAACTTATAATCGCATAAAATCCTAATCTGTAGATAATTAAATACTCTTATAATTATTATATTATGAGCATTAACTTAACGGTAATTTTTATAACCATATTTATTTAATTCGTGTAAAATGCAAAAAAAGATGATTAATAAAATATAGTATATTTTTACATTTCAATAATAAAAAAATGATGATATTACAATAAAGAATATATTAATAGAGAAATATAGGTAAATTAAAAATTTATTATTGCTAGGCGTAGAATACTATTTAATTTTATACTTTTATTTTATAAGCAGCAAGTTATATTATAATTACAAAAAATATATTAGTATTTCTTTTCTTTTCGTTATTATTATTATTATTATTATTATTAAAAATGAATTTAATTATATTACCTATATTATTAATCGTATTTTTACTCACATTTGCTGAAGGTATTTATTTAGAAAAGTAATATTTTTTAATAAAATATATATACATAAATTTAACAAAACGTAATATAAAATATTTTTTATTAGGAAAACCTGAAACTGAATATCAAGAATGCATGCGTGTCTGTTTGGGTAAGATACATAAATCCTTAATAAATAAATAATAAATATATTATAAATAAAATTAAATAGAAAAAATATTAAATTGAAATTTTTGTTAAAAATTACATGATATAGCGTATTATCTAGAAACTTTTTTTGTACTTGAAACAAAATAGTACTATAATAACACTAAATCTTTCAAATTATATGAAAATTAATCATTGCCATTTTATTAATTTAATTAATTTGAGTTAATAAAAACTCTATTTCAATGATACTCTAAAAAAAATTTATCTTTTAAATGTAAATATAATAATATATAGTATAATGAACAACGAATATATCTTGATTTATTTATCAAATTCAATTTTCTTTATTAATTAATCAACGAATATGTATCCAAGTTTACAGAATTATTAAAACTTACATATCTAAAAACATATAATATCCAAAATATCGTATAATGTAAAAAATATTCAAACAATATTATGCGAAATCCATAATTTAAAAACATAGTATTACATTAAAATTAGTAATTAAAAATTATGAATTATTAGAGAATATTAAAAAGATATTATGAATAAATATAAATAATAATAGGAAAAAACATGGTACTCACACAAAAATATTCATATATTTTAACCTTTAGCATAATAATATTTGTTAAATTTTGAAAGTTTAGTGAACAATATGATTTTGATTTCCAAATATATGTATATGTATAGAGAAAAAAAAATTCATAAACACAAAACACACAATTTTTATACACGAACACAAATTATAGAATATTTAAATACTTATTCATGCATCCGTATATACTTGCACAGTTATGCTCTTTTTTTAAATATAATTCGAATTAATGAAAATATTTTATTATCATGGTATGTTATCATCATATAGTCAATGATAAAAATCTATTTCATAAAATTATTGATATTTCCTATAAAATATATAACAGATTTAATTAAAAAGATAATAATAATCAAATATTTTCTTAATTATATTTCTGTAGATATTGAATAAATTATATATTCAAGTATTTTAAATAAATATTGCATTATATATAGAATTACATTGAACATTCCGTAATATATGATGTGTTCAAAAAGTAATGTCAATTTATTATTTTTGAAACCACTTTTTATTGTAGCAATTTTGGAGAAGTCATAAAATGGGCGAGGTAGTTTGTATTTTTTTTTCCGATTACTTGGGGCGATATGATTTTACTTTGCGCTAAGTATATTCTTCTTTAAAAATAAAATTACTTGCAAATTGGAAAAGGTTCCCGATGAATCCCAAATTTGTTCTCAGTTTTCTCAACAATTCTCAGCACCCAAAAAATACCCGAACCGATTCCAACGTGTAAACGAAATTTTGAGTTCAAACCATCATTTAAGGATCAGAGAAATCAATAATCAAAATTTATCAAAATTTGTTACCCTTAAAAACCTTTTTTAACATTTAACTATTTTTAAAAATCTCCTTGATTTTTTTTTCAAAATTGCACACTAACTTTTATCGTTATTAACGCCATTGCCACCAGTTGCTCCATCGCATTGTCTTACAAAACTGAAAAACACCCTTTACTAATAAAAATTCTGCCGTTACTAATAATCAGGAAAGAAAAAAAAAGAATTAAATAGAAAAACTTCCCCGCGCATATTCTGACCACTTCGAAATCGCTTCAATAAATAGTGACTTCTGAAATAATTAATTGACATTATTTTCTTAGCACAACATGTATGCAATTATATTAAAGAACTGCACTATATTAATTTTTTTATTAAATTTTAGGTGATAATCCTGTTAGACAACCTATATGTCAAAAACAATGCTATCATAAAATGGGTTAACATGACCGACTTGTAAGTAAAATTCGAAAAAATAAAAAACTTTTTTTACAATATCATTTCATTTAATAATACTATTTCAACACGAAAACTAATTATACTAAAATATAAGAAATTATATACATTGATATATAAATACCAAAAATATATGTACATCAAGACCTGCTTCTATATTAATTTATATCACGTAATCTATTGGTTCAAATTAAAACTAGTAATCAGTTTAACTTTTTCGAAATAATGAAATGGTAAAATCAGTATAATATTAAAATTATTATGAAAAATATGTTACCCTTCAAGTTATTTCTTCAATAACATTTATAAAAGAAAATAAACTTAATATTTTATGCTGATGAATAAGAAAGTTGTTCTTCTTCAGAATTTAATACCAGAAATTATATGTTTACAAAAAAAAATTATAAATCTTGTAACGTAGACGTGAATTTGTTAGAAAAATTTCCAGTGTCACGCACAAAATATAATATTAGATTTCACTGCACAAATAATTATAAAAATAAAAGACGAATTCCGTCAAACAATTACTGTTCGGGATAACAGTAATTTACAATTCAATTCACACAAACACACCACTATTTTAACTATATAATTGAATTAAATCAAATTAATAAATTAAATTATAATTGAAAATTCAATAATTCATTTATATCAGTCACTACTACAATAAATAAGTAAACTACAATAAATAATAAACATATAATAATAATACTTACCAATGAATATAAATATATAATAATTAAAATTCATACGAATATTGTAGAAGAAATATAATAAAAATCTGAATGCTTTTGCTTCAATATAAGTATTACTATCGTGGTAATAATAATGGCAAGAAAACTTATATAACTTATACCCATGTAATATTAATGTATATTTATATTATTTCCTCTTTATCGCTATATCTCTATTTATTTTTCTCTATTTCCAAAATATATTAATAATTTCTCTCTTGATTATCTCTTTTTTTTCTGTTTTCTATGTATCACTAATATATTATTAATCTCTTCATTTCTATGTATATTACTAATTATTTCACTTTCTAATTTCAATTATTAAATTCAAAACTATAAAATTAGATGATATTACGAATAAATAATCTCAAATACTGTAAAATTCATTCATCACAATGTTTAAATAAAAACCATTTGATATTATGTTACATTTAACATTCTAGGATCATTTATGTAAAGATTCGATTAATATATAAAGAATAACAAAACTTTTATTTAAAATTTTCAGAATATAAAAGGTGAAACTCATGGGATAAACTATAGATCAACTTTTAACCATTTTGTATTGAGAACCATTATGTAATTTAAACGTGCTTATGTATTTATTAAAATAATTAAAATTACATATATACATATATTAATTAAATGCAATGAAATACAGATAATAACACAAAAATTAATTTAAAATAATATTTAAAAAATACTTTGAAAACACAAAACTATAAATAATTCAATGAGACTTTAAAAATACATAAAAAGTTAAATAAAAAAAGTTTTATTAATTTGACTAATAATTTAACATTTTTAAAAAAAAAAAAATAATATATATAAATATTTTATTTTTTTTTTAAAATATCTTTCTTTATACATTATGCAATGAAAAATAAAAATACTAACAACAAATATATATTTAAGATTTTATACCTCAAATATAAAAATGTGGTTGCTATTATGTTCAAAAATATCATCAGTGACTCGTATTTCTCAGTTATGCGGTTAAACCAAATTGACCGAAATAATAGAAGTGTATTCTACTGGAAGTAGAATTAACTAGTCAAAACAATAATATAATAATACAATTTTCGAATAATGTACGATGATGCAGAACAGTCAAAGCCATAAAGGAAGTCAAATATTTGATTGGTTTTGATTCGTCAGCTTTACATGATAACTTATGCACCAGAAAAACACCAGCGATTCTAAAGCTATTTTTTTATCAGAAAAACTCAAGATCTTTTCCATTTTATATTTAAAGATTATTTTTTAGCTACATATGAAGTGAATCAACTTATAATCAGTAGTTTAAGCTCTTATATCCATTTTCATGAAGCAGGATAATTTATGGTAAATGGCTATAAGCCAGGTAAAATCTCCCTTACAGTAGCTAATGCATGATAAAATATGAAGATCAGACTCATTCATTTATGACTATATTGACAATTTCTAAGTCTCAGAGTATTAGTTGTAGCAGGATAACATCAGGTACCTATGAGAAGAGGCGACTTTGAATAGGCAGAGTTCAGTGTCCATTTTATTTACAAAGAGAAAGGGGTAAACACAACCGTATTATGAAACCAGAACAAGCTAGAAATTACCTCATCAATACTCTGGTTTTTATATCCTACAAACGTATCATAGATTATTAAATACTCATATCATTATTCTATTCTTAACATTTATTAAACAATAATTTTATTAATGTATTTATTCAGTTCGTGTCCAAAATTACCGAAATTAGTGATTAAATAATACGATATTAAATTTTTATTTTTTAATAATAAAAAGACAATAATATAGCCTTGTAAATAAGAAAATAAACGCTTATTGCTTTATTATACGCTTGAAAATCTTGTAACTTTAAATTATATATTTTTATTTTATTCACAAAAAGAAATATTTCAAAGAATAATTATATATATTGGATTTTTTATTAAATATGAATTTATTTCTCTTAGATGTTTTATTAATCATTTCATTAATCGTATTTACTGAAGGTATTAATTTATATTTGTAACTTTTTCAATAAATATTACGTACATTAATATACGTAATTCAATTTAAGTTTATAACTTTAGTACTAGGGTTTTTTAGAAATCGGCGATTTGATCATGGGAAATGCATGAGGATTTGTATGGGTAAGTTACATATATACCTTTTGATTAAATTTTAAAAAAACTATTTGTATATATTAAACAATAAAGGTCTAAGAAAAAAATCTTTATTAAAGGTGAAAAAATAAAAAATGAATTAATAATTATTTAATTTCTATTTTATACTTTTAAGACGTGTGATGATATAGAAATATTATATTTTTTATATTATGAATAACCTAAAAAGAAAATGATAATATTAGTTATAGTATATTAAATTAAGTATTCTTAGTAAAATAATTTGTATATGATTTAATATTTTTTTTAATGCTTATTTATCTTTGTGTACTTACAAATACGATGAGTGAAAAATATATTAAAAATATATATATTTTAAGTGAATATTTTATTGTTTGTTGACAACCTATCAACATGTGACCCATCTTTGTATTTTAATATTTATATATTAAAATACATTATTGAACTGATGTAAGTTATGTAAACATTATTAGTGTTGTGCAGCCACGAGATGGCTAATAAGTATAGTTTCTATACTTATCGGTCCAACTAATACTTTTCTTTTGTATATGAATTAAGGATTTTGATTGGTTATTTTTATAATAACCAATTGAAATTTAAATCATGATAGGTACAAAGGAAAAGGGATTTATTGGCTGTGATGCGACGAATTTATATTTTCTGAATTTAAATAAAAATTAGTAAATTTGATTATTGGTTAGATTTTAATTTAAAATTAAAATGGTGATGTGAAGGGGGCGGAACTTTCTTTCTTTTTCAGTTATGTATTGTTATTCATTTAGATAACATATAGTTATATATTATTTTTCATTATAGAAAATTATACATATATTTAAGTATTGTTTTATAAAATTAATTTATTGTATTGTTGTGAATATTATAAGTTGTGAAGTAGTAGTGTGATTTTAAATCAAGTGAATAATACAGATATATTTCGGTATAATTCGAAAATTTACAACTGGGAAAGTCGGGCTGAAGGGTTTTTTGTCGGTGACACTTCGGTTTCGGCTTTGATCTCGACTGCAAATCTGCTATCCAGTTCGATTTAACTTCTATTCTAATATGCAAAAGGACGCACATTTGTAGATTACATTTTGTGCATCTACTCGCATCGGTGATCGCGATTTTATACGGTGTTCAGCTACATTTATAAATTCTCTACAAGCAATTTTCGTGTTCGTGTTCGAGTGAATGCTAATATTATTAGCAGTGTGTAAGTGCAATTAACACGATTTCTTCTTGCGACGAAGAGGAGAGACATCGACGACTAGCGGAATCGTCGCGGAGGACCTGACTATCCAACGCCGTCCATCCACGGTAGACGAATCACTTTCAGCGGTGGTGATTCGTACTCTCTGGCTCCTTTATCAGATAGAAGAAGTTTTTTAATGTAAAAGCAGCGTGGCGTATGCGGAAGCTGTGAGATTTCAAGAGGAATACGGCTTTTCCTCCCACAGGGGAGATTTTATACCCAGGTAACCAATTAAATAAATTATATAACGACAAATTTAATTTCAACTCTCGTCTATTTATTTTTTATGAACTCTTCCTTCATTTTTGAATAAATCTATTACATTACTTATTACAAAGGTATAGGAGTTCAAGAATTTTTCAAGCATTCATACCAGAATGCTTATCATTACTATTTTCAGTTGAGGACTCCTTTAATGGCCGCTAAATAGTAAAGCTCGCGTGAGTATTGGAAACGCATTCATATGAAAAGAGAAGAAAATACAGTGAGGTGAAAGATAAAATAAGAGGAAAGGAAGCCGATATTCGCGAAAGTAGTAGAACAGTGGAATGTAGATAAAAGAAAAATTTATGCTTTATCATCAATATTTTTAATCAGCTTCTATATTAATCTAACCAAATTCAACGACCAAAAGGAGGTCCGCCTCTACCTGCTCTTCTATCATGAACTGGCTGTCCACCTCTCCTACTTCTTATATCATCCTATAAAATGTAATTATGTACAATAATTTTCTATGATTCACAATATTATGTAATATGTATCCACGTAATTGTACTTACATCTGATGATGAACCCTCCTGCGATTTTATAAAGGATGCTAAGCATGTAGCTTTACATATTTTTCTTTCCTTTGTTTTCTGTGGAAATCCTGATATAAGGAAAAATACATTTATTTTTAATTTAGAAATATCATTTTAAGCTATTTATTGTGACACATTATTTTAATTTCTAACAGCAATTTAGATGTATATATTAAAATTAAGCATATTATATGTGCTATTGAATATCATTAATATTATATGAGAAATCTCAAATTTAACAATATTAAATGTGTTGGGATCAAAAAATCAATCGCCTTTTACACTTTAAGGTTGAATGAATTGTAAAATTATTAATTGTTTAAAAGTAATAGTGTTAAAAAAGGTATAGTGCTTTATTCAACAAATTTACAGGTGAAATTATATATGTGAATATTACAAAAGGCAAAGAAGAAGTAAGTAAACATCTTCAACGGTTCGTATTTATACATTCGTACAATAATATTGCGCGCCAATCACAATTCTTGTTAAAATTTTAGAATTCGGACGCACCAATCAAAAACATTAAATATAAATTTATAGATTAATATAAATCACTCATAAACTAATATAAAGATTTCTAGTAAAGTTCGGAGTCGTAAAAATTGCTCATGTCGTCTGTTATATAGTAATTAAACCCTTATAAATACCTGTACTCAATTACACCCTTATAATTACCAAGACTTCTTAGGAATATTTGTGGGGAAGTTCGAACTCAATATACCACCCGCCTTCAACGGCTACGTTAAAAAATAAAAATAATAATAAGAAGTTGATAATTGATGAATCATCAAATTTCTTCATTATGTCTCTACGGGTAAAGGACACAAGGTTTTCACACTACGCTCATAGACACCACTTGCAGTCTTAACTGTCACCACTCGGACTATATTATCTTGACCTGGTTTTACTGCAATGACATGCCCAAGTTTCCAGTAAAGGGCTGGCAAATTATTTTCTTTTAGAATAACCAAGGTGGCTAGTTTTAAGTTGTTCACCTTTCTTAAGTGCCATTTGCTTGGCACTTATAATTGATGGATATATTCCTTACTCCATTTTTCTCAGAAATATTGTTTGATTTTCAGCACGTGTTTCCAAATGGAGAGTTTATTATGTTTTAACTTGCTTAAATTTTCTGGTAATCTCTGTATTTGATTACCAATAAGGAAATGACCAGGAGTAAGGAGAAGGAAATCATTTGGATCAGAGAAAATAGGGGTTAAAGGACGTGAATTTAATACTGCCTCAATTTCTGTTATAAAAGTGTTGAATTGCTCGTATGTGAACAGCTATTACCTACGACTCTATATAAATGATGTTTAAAACTTTTTACTCCGGCTTCATATAGTCTGCCAAAATGCGGAGATCGAGGAGGTATACAATGTTGATGCCTTCTCCCGCTAAATTATGAATCATCTTCTCATTAAAAAGTTTTGACGCAATAAATTGCTGTAACTCTACAATTTCTCGTTTGGTACCTATAAAATTTGTACCATCATCTGTATAAATATTACTAGACTTTCCGCGTCTCGCAAAAAACCTTCTTATTGCGGATAAACAAGTTTTGGATGTTAAATCAGTAATCAATTCGAGGTACACTTCCTTTACAGAAAAACAAACAAAAACGACGACATATGCTTTTAGTCGCTTACGGTTTCTTTCCTTTTTTTCTTTAATGAAAAAAGGACCACAATAATCTATTCCTACACTTTCAAACGGTCTACTCGGCGTAACACGACTGCTTGGTAGATTCCCCATAATGTAGTTAAGCGATTTTGAATTTAATTTTTCGCATTTTACGCAATTGTGAATAATAACGCGAACGCTATTTTTTCCATTTACTATCCAATAATTTTGTCGTAAGAAATTTAAGGTACCCCAAATACCCGAATGCCAATTTTTAATATGTGATTCGCGAATAATTAAATTAGTGATGAGAACGCAGTAGTAAGAGCGAGTATTTTTGAGAATAATTTAGGGGTGCTTATTACTTAATCTGCCACCTACTCTTATTAAATTTGCTCATCTTTAAATGGATTTAGACAAAAACCTTAGCCTTATTTACTTTTCCTTTTTCAATTAATTTTAACTCCTCATTAAAGGATGAAACTTGAATAATTTTAATTAAACGCAAATGTGCGTTTCTTAATTCGACGGCGTTTAATTCACCGGTAATAATAATCTTGTCTCGAATTTTTTTAATTAACCTCATGCAACTCGCGATAAATCTATTTACAGCTATAATTCTAGAAAATCGTTCGAAAAATTCCGATGAAATTACTGCGCAGCTAAAGATATTTTAGGTCGAAGTTCGGGAACTTTTACATTTTCAATTTTATTTATTTGCCACGTATCTTCGTAATCCGTCAACCAAATCGGGCCAAAATCAAAAATTTTAAAAATTCTGACGGTAATTACCCGCGGGAGATAAGATCCGCCGGGTTGTCCTTTATTGTGATATGATGCCACGCTTCAACACTAGTTTTAGGCTGAATATTAGAAACTCTATTGGCCCCGAATGTTTTCAGTAAATGCGGTAATGTTTGTATCCAATTCAATATTATTGTCGAATCGGACCACAAATTAATCTTATCCAAATTAATATTTAAGCTAATCATAAAAAATTCAAATAATGGTACTACTAATGCTGCGGCGCACAGTTCCAGCGGTAAACTAATAATTTTAGGTGGGGCTACACGTGATTTTGCACATAAAAGATTTACCATATAGTTATTGTTATTATTTTTAGTTCTAATAAAAATACAAGCACCGTAGGCCTTGATACTAGTATCGCAGAAGTCATGCACTTGTATTTCATTATGTCGTTCAATTAATAATATACGCGAGACGTCAAAATTATTTATTAAGGGTAATTCATTTTTAAATTTTAACTATTTATGTTGCAATACCTGAGGCACAGACTCATCCCATGATAATTTAAATTTCCAGAGGTCCTACAAGATAATTTTCGCAAACATGATAATTGGCCCTAATAAACTCATCGGATCAAAAAGACGTGCTATTTCCGATAAAATATTTCTTTTTGTTACACGTTCGTTGTCTGAGATTTCCTTAGTCGTAAATATAAGTTTGTCGCTCATAGGATTCTATCCTATACCTAATACCCTTCGCGATTCCTTATCATTCAATGTGAAATGCATAATTTCAGTTGTGTTAAACTCCTTGACGAGAAATGGCACAATCGACGACCGTTTTCTTAGATTAAAGCCCGCTAGATTTAACAGGTCTCTCAATTGCTTTTTTAATTCTAGGGCTTCGTGAATAGTATTTCCTCCTGTCAATAAATCGTCAACATAAAAATCCTTATTTATACTAACGGCTCCTAAGGGAAACTTCGAACCTTCATCGTTATTTAATTGCTTTAAACATCGAACCCCGAAAAAGGGGGCTGATTTAGTACCATACGTCACGGTGTTTAATTGAAATGTTTTGACTTCCTCTAAAGGGTGATATTTAATAATTTTTTTTAATATTTCGAATCATTTACATTTATCTTTATTTGCCGAAACATTTTTTCTATGTCGGCTGTCAGAGCAATTGAATGAATTCTATAACGCATTAATATTGTTAATAATTCATCTTGTATTATTGGGCCATTCATAAGCGTGTCATTTAGTGAGATTTTGTTGGATGTCTTAGCCGAACCATCAAAAATTACATGAACGCGAGTGGTGTTGCTCGAATCTTTTATAACCGCGTGGTGCGGTAAATAAAAACCAGAATTTTTATCATCGACTGACGTTATATCGCTCATATGATCTAATTTTTCATACTCGCGAAAAAATTCTTTATATTACTCTCTTAATTCATTATTTTGCATTAATTTTCGCTCTAACGTATAAAACGTTTTAACGCTGTATCATACGAATTATTCAAAGCAGTTATGTTTTCCTTAAGTGGGAGTCTAACAACGTAGCGACCTGTACTATCACGACGTGTATTATTTATAAAATGGTTTTCACAAGCATGTTCTTCTTGAGAGTAATATTTTTTACGAGGTGTTTCTTCTAATTCCCAAAATTTCTGCATCTCATCTTCAAGCAAAAGTAAATTACATGATTTAGTGTTTCTGGGGGCATTATAATTATTTAATTCTCCCATAATTAACCAACCTAGCAGCATTTTTTGTAATAACAACGAGCTATTTGACAAGGATATTTGTCCAGTACTTAATAAATTATAAAAAAGTGTATACCCTATAAGTACACCTATTTCTCGCGGTGTCTGAAATTTCGGATCAGCTAATTTTATATTATTGGGGATTCCTAATTGTTTCTTCAACACTAATCGCGAAGGAAGTGCTCCAGTTATTGTTGGCAAGATTACTAATGAAATTTTTGTTGAAAACCCGTTTATTCTTGATTTTATAGTCGTATTAACAAAGTGTTTAATTTTTGTAAAAGATATGCTATCCCTGAGCAAGATACATTCAAATGACCCTTATCTAATCTTAATTTATTAGCCAATCGTTCGGTTATAAAGTTTAATTGGGACCCGCTATCTAATAATATACGACATTCGCAATCATTTCCAAATTTATCTACAATAATTGCACGAGCTGTACCCATTCAAACTTGCGAATTATACGAGACTACGGGGCCTTTTTTAACTTCAGTGGGAGATGAAAACACATTTACTTTGTGTTTTACCATTATTAACTATGAAGGACTGAGTGCTTTTAAAGCATCCACATGCAGTTTTACTTCGCTCAGTAAACCGCTTATATTTGACGTAGTATCTCTATGAATTTCGGGTAAATCGATTAACTCTTTTAAATTTATATTAATTATTTGACAAAGTTTATCAAAATGCTCTTTTAAAAATTCCCATGCTATTTTGTAGTTTTCCGCCGATGCATTAAGAGACGATGTAGTATTGGCGAGTGAATCGCTTATCGCATTTTTTAAAAGTTGAAATTTTTTAATGACTGGAAGTTCGCAATTATTATGAACAACGCAGCTAAAAGTATCAAAAGATTCTTTCTAATAATTTGATTAGAGTTATCTTCATGTATTAAAGAAAAAAAAATTTTGAAATATAAAAGGTTCCTTAATTTTTTTTAAATACACATGTTCAAAAATCACAACATATGTGTATTATATTTCATTTTCATCGAATTTCTACAATTCAAGATTTTAAAATTTCTAACCTCTACTGTTTTTAATATAGATTCCAATAAAAAAATGTGTAATTTAAATTTAATTTATTGGTTATTTAAAATAATTATAAAACAAGAAATGTCGATTTAACTTATTATTATTTTATAAACTAGTTATTAGTAAAATGTCTTACTTTGTTTGCAGATTTCATAACAAGCTTTTACTGCTGGATGCACTTCACCTATCAATAAGTTAATAGATTTATTTATATGTGTTATTAAATTATTCTCAATTTTTTAATAAAATGTATACTTTCGACAAATACTGCCAAAAAAGCACATACAACTACAAGTAGTAGTAGAAACTTCATTTTTTTTTTTTTTTTTAAATTAATAAATTGTTGTCTTTCTATTCTTAACGTTCAACTTTAGTTTTTATTTAATTAATTTTAATTTTATTAGTTCGTTTACTGCCTGAAATAGTATAAAAAATATTTTTATGTCTCGAAATGTTCTAGAAGTATTTATTTTTTATTATTTTATTACGTGTGCATGTATATTTAATTATTAAAAATTTTATAATTATATTAATAATATTATTAAGAAAGTATTACTTTTATTTTTATTTTTTGGAATTAATAGTGGCATTTTGATTATATTTACATTTTAGTTGTTTTCTTATTTTGAGAGATAAATATTAATAAATTTATTTAAGTACCAAGACACGACAAGTACATTAGAAGAAAGAATATGTGAGTGAAATAAATGTGTTCTAATTTTTAGTAACTCTTATAAATTAAAGACTTGATTCTTTATTCACAAATTCATTATAAAAGGTAGTTTCATTAAGGATTAGAAGAACACGTAATATGGTGAATGCGAGCATCGATATTTTAACTTTTCATAAAAAATTAATGATTAAATGTATAAATTGTCGTACAAATCAATAAATTTCATATTTTAGATATACAATATTTCTAAATAAAATTTTATGTAAAATAATAATTTTTTTATCTAAAATTAAAATTGAAAGTTTATTTTCAATTATGATTAAAACTATATATTTTTTATTCTAATTACATAAAACAATAACATTCGAAAAGAAACATGTTATGAACTAAAATTGTTAAATTTTTTATTGATAATATAGGTGCAATAATAACAGAAATATAAAATGCTAAATAAATAAATTATTCGTTTTCGATAATTTATTATTAGTAAAATAGTTTTATGTAATATAAAATTTCTAGAAATTAAATGTAAAATTTTGAATAATATTTGTTTTAATGGCATCTCAAATATTTTAATTAAAAATTAAAAAAAAATAAAAATTGTATGAACGTGAATTATACTTATTTTAAATATATTGGTACAAGAGTATTCGATGTGTGCTCCATCGTTTTAAAATTAAAAAATAAATACAAGAATGAGCGTAAGTTTAGGTCCAACAGGGAGAGGAATAGTTAGGGAAAATTGGTATAAATGATTATAAAAACAAAACATTTTTATTTATACAAAATCACAAATTACAAAAATACTATTATTTAATTAGAAAGCGAATTAATACAATTATTTGTTAGCTTTTAAGTATAAATGTTTGTTTTAACTATTACAAGATGACCATTTGTTTTAGTTATACTTTTGAATGTGCGTTTTTCAATTTAGTTAGGTTCAGTACGTCGTATCGTAAAAATATTTTGCATTTTGTAAAAATTTATATTTTTTTTAAGTTTTAATCAAAATGAAAGAAAAAGTTTTTATATTTCAATCATCGTAATTTATAATTAAAAAATTTATAATTAATATTTTTTTTCAAAAAATGATAAGATTTTAGAGATTTATATTTTTTATGTTATCTTTACTGTAATATTAAATATTGTAGGTAATGTAATAAAATAGTAATGTAACGGATATTTCTGTTTCAATTCTTTATTGTATAAAAATCAATTAACTTACAAACTAAATTTTCAGCAGTAATCACTGCATTGACTCGTCAACTATTAAATTCATTTTAGTCCTAATTTCTCCTGGGCACTTGATTACTCATGAGTCCAAGCCCTACTTAAAAGTATTTTTTTATACTCTTCTGTAATTAGTCTCCGCTCTGATCTATAATACAAATTAACAGAAGTCTCTTACATTATGTTTTAACTGCTGCAGGAGTTGCTCGGTTTCGTGAACTTTGTCCACTTTTTGATCCACCTTTATCCTTTCTGTCTTCCTGTAAAAATTTATTATTTATTCAAATATTTAATCAAGAAAAAAATTATACAGCATATATCCACATAATAATATTTACATCCGACGGTGGTTCTTGTGCCTTCCTCCATGCATCTTTGCATGCCTGTTTGCACGCTTTTAATTGCTTTTTATTATTTTTCCACTCTATATGTACATAAAAATAGTTGTAAATTTTAAGATAATATTTTTACTTATTTCAAGACATTATTTTATTTTTTCACTTAATTTTTTTAGTAGTTACATAACAACCAATCATATTATACAAGCTATTAAATATTATTAATAATATATAATTGATTTTTAATAATAATACAGGTTTTATAATTTTTAATTATTTATTTATAATTAGTATTCATTCATATTTATTAAAAAAATTAAATTTCTTGAAAATTTAAAAATTATATATTAAATAAAACATTTAAATAAATGTTAGTGTATCGAAATAATCTTACCAACATGATATGCAGGTATAAATTATAAAACTAATGTTTCATATATTTTACTTTTACTAAGCGTCTGTAATTCAATTTTATAAAATTTCTAATGTCAATCATTTTCAACATGAGGTTAAACAAAAAAGATATATTATTTAAAATTACTCTATTTAATATTCCTAATAATTTTCAACTGCAGTTCTCTAATTTAATTTATTATTATTTAATAAACTATGTAGAAAAAATGTGTCTTACTGTCTCTACAACCATCATAACAAGCTTGTAATACTGGATGTACACCACCTATAAAAAAATTCTAGTGTTATTATCAAATGTTTTTTAGTTTTTATAAATTCTTCTATGAAATTTATACATTCGACAAATACTGAACAGCATGCAACAGCAAGTACAAGTAATAATATAAACTTCATATTTTTAATAAATAAATAAATATCTTTTTTTTTCTTCACTTTAAATTTAGTTTTTATTTGTATGATTTTTATTTTTATAAACCAAATTACACTTTGAAATAACACACATAAAATTTTGATGTCACGAAATGTCTTAAAATATTTATTATGTATTAATTTATTAACTATGCATTTATATTTAATAATTAAAAACATTGATTATTAAGAAAGATTTACTTTTATCATTTTATTTTTTTTTATTAAATAGTAGTTTTTAAATTACTTATACGTTTCAACTGTTTCATTATTTCACAAGATATGTGTTTATATTTTTATTTATTTATTTGATCAATTTTTTTCACTTATACAATTTTTTTGTAATAATTAATTATAAAAAATCTCTCTAGATGAGCAGTTAAATTAGAATTCATAATACGATAATGAATATCATCTATGTCATTTATATGATTTACTTGTTCATATTACATTATTATGTTTGACTTTGCAACTATAATATACCGAATCATTTAATGTATTAAAATTTTTAAATTTTACTAGGAAGATATTTATATATATTTTTATATATTATAAAAACTGTCAAAAAAAATTAAAGTTTAATTTACCTAATTTTTATTAATAAAAGCCTTGACAAGAAGAAAGAATCCTTTCGTCGAAATATCAGCGAAATTTACATCTTTGTATTTTAATTCACACACCCAATAAAGGTCACTGATAATCATTATTAATTTTTCTAACTATATTATTTACACAAATTCTAATTAAAAAAATTTTCTTTCGTTTTAATAATTTCCGTCTCAATATTCCGGGGCGGCGTTTATCAATATCGTCCGCGAAATTTAAATGTTTATATAATCTCTCATGTTAAGTTATACTAAACTTATATTTAAATTATATACGCCCATATTTTACAATTTATTTACTTGCAATAAAAAATCTCTCGCTGGATATCAATAAGAAAAAGCTTTACAATCGAAAAATTACATTTATTTTTTATTTAAAATCGCAAAATCCGACATACACTTGCGCTATATTTAAATTAATTGAATTTTCTATATATAACTTATGATTCCTTAAAGTCTTTTTCAGTTGTCATTTTTATTTCTTCTTTCGTTTAATTTATTTATTCTATATTTTCATTTTTCTTAAAATCATTTGTGAATCCATTTGTTCTCTTGTCTCAAAAAACCAGCACCTGTTCAAACACCTGAATGGATTCGATGTAAAGCAAGTCAGCCTCCACTAACATCCGATCAACGCAGAATTTACAGACTACGCAATTGGAAAAAAGAAAATTGGACAAAACCTACGAAGTAGCAAATTTTTTGCTTTAGACGTTAGATAGAATACATAGGTTGCACACATAGAAGAGAGAAAAAGTGAAAATAAAGAAAACGAATAAGCAAAGTAACAAAGTCCACGATAGTAGTCTGAGTGACGCTCTCAAATTAACACATACATGTAATAAATTTTCTATTCAACTATAAGGAGTTAATGTATGCGCAATTTATTCATAACAATAATTTTAAAAACGAAACAAAAAAAGTAAATTCAAATCATATATTTTGAATGTCATATTTCATTTAATTTAATCACTTTTATCACTTTAATCATTTTTAATCATTCAATAACATAAATAACATATTTATTAATATTTAATAGTAATATATTTTACACAATTTTTATGAAAATTTAAATTATTTAATTTTTAAGAAAAAATTGCAGAAAATTTAAAATTATGGTTCGAAATTTTCGAATATTCCATCTCATTTATAAATTCTACACTTAAATTTTGAATTAAAAATTATTTTTATAGTTATTAATTAATTAACTGCCCTTTTTAATGATAGTTCCATTCTTATGCAGTCTCCTAAAATAAGAAAAATCATTTTACTTTAAAATAAAATCATTTTAATTATACACATTAAGTTAATTGGAATAAAATTTTATTATTCTTGTATACTGACTGATGAATGTCTGTAGCTGCATATGCAACTGCAAATTGGGTTGCGGCTGCTTTTGCAAGTTTCTGAAAATACAATAAAGCTAAAATATTTTCAAAATTTAAATTAAATTCAAAATGAATAATTTAATAGTCCAATAATGAATTATTAATTTTTGTCAATTATATTAAAAAATCGTTATATATAAAACTAATCTCAGAAATCAGATAAAACCGAAGCTAATTGAAAAATATTATAAAATATAAAACAAATTATTACTTAAATACATTTAAATTAAATTAAATACTTTTTTTATAAATGAAACTCACAAAGTTTAGTGCATATTGCTTAAATTAATTTTAAGTACATTATCTTTATTATTACAATTCTTTCATATTTATTAGAGAACAATTATTTTATATTTAGATCTACAAAAATCCAATTGATAAACTTCAAAGTACTTAAATATTAAAATAATTTAGACGATATTTAAAATCTGATCAATACATCAAAATAAATCTTTCTCAGTTATTTTTGAATTATTAAGAATAAGAAATATATAAATTTAAAAAAAAATTTTTGTAATTAAAATTTCCATCACATTACAGCAGAAATTATCAATAGGTTTAAACTAATTAAATTAGTAATTACAAAGAATATAAATTTAGAATAACAAATAGTTATGTATATTGATACTTTTTATTTTATTTTATAATTTCAATTTTTCAAGTAATACTTATAACATACCTGTGCTGCTTTTCCGTTAAAACCTAAATATTGAAAAAATATAGGTACACTTATGTATAAATATAATAAACATAAAAAATAAATAGAATAATTCTATATACCTTCAATAACTACAATACAGCACAAACAAATTAACTTAATTATAATTAAATTATTCATTTTAATGTCACTTTAGACTTAAAATATAGAAAAAGTAATTAATTATTAGATATTTATTTTTATTTTTTTAGTCATTATAAAATCACTTTTTTTAATAATAAATGTATGCAAGAAATTTATGATAGTAAAATATTTACACGAAATAAGTTTTAAAAAATTTTATTTTTATTTAATATGTAATATTTAAATTACTTTAATAAAAATCTGTAAACAAAACTATAAAAGAATAGAATTTTTTTCGATTAATATATTTCGTATTGGAATTTAATAAATTTTATTTATTATATATATAAATAAATGATAAATTTTTAACTAAGCATTGACATATATAAAAACAAAAAAAAAAATAACCACAATATTCAAGATTTTCAAATATGAAATAAAATACATAGATCTTACACAAACATATTAAGTTGTGGATATGGGGTTAAATGAATAATTATTTATACAGCGAAGTGTTATTTATATTTTTCACAACAGCACAGACTTTACAGACAAGCATTTGAACAAGTCACAAGAGAATTAATTTTTCTAGCTTTTACATTTCATCGCGAGTGCAAAATATAAAATAAACATAACTGTAAACGTATAAAAACATAAAGACATAAAAGAATAAAATTGAAAATGTGCTATATAATTCTCTTACGAGAATTGAAATAGCTTAAATAAATTAAAAAAAAAAAAAAAAAATTAACAATAATTTTTGTGCCTTGCATGAGTGTAAGTACTCGCTGCCTTTATTTCAGTTTCACCTGTACTTTGGGCTAATCGCGTATGATAATATAGGTGATTGATGCCTGCATTTTTAAGATAATAAGATCATAATATTCTGTACAACTTCTTTCTTTTAAATTTCAATCAAATTGGTTATATTGATTTTATAATCATTCGGAGTCTAAACCATCGCCTCGTCCCAAAAATGGCAACTATTTCTACAGAAACTGAATAAACTTGTTAACAAGCTTGTTGTCCCATAGGTAACTGGTTATTGCTAGATTAAAAATCACCTAAAATGGTTACATACTTATTTGATTTGTTACTGTTAGGCTTTTAAAACAATAGAGCATCTGTGTTATTTAGCCGCATTCGCGAGAACAAGACAAACTGAAGAAAATTCACTCATAATCGACATCCAACATGATCGACCAAATCTATTGTGTTTCTTCTTCTTTCAGCTCAATATGACAATATATTTAAAATTAGATAGGACTCTAGAATTCTAAAAACTTCATCTCAATTATGTATGAGTTTATTTATCATAGCTACTCAGACTGATCATCACTTATGAGAAGTTGTATTGTAAATCATGGTAAGTGTAGATAATCGACTATGATTGCTACTTTGTAACACGTCTATAAAAAGTGGTGAGTACTGATTCAAACAGATTTTGGCTTTATAAGTTTCCCTAGAGGTTTCTAAGATTATGATGAAGAAACGCAAAATGGACGGACTGCGAATAAATAAAATAAATAAAGAATTATTATAGTATTCCTTGACCCTTATTTTTAATATTATATGAATCCAAACTTTGTCATTGAAAAAAAAAAATTATAAAAAATTTGTATAAGATTTGAAATTCATAATCGCATTAAATCATATTGTGCAGGCAATTTAATCTTATATAATTATTATTTCCTTAGAATTTACTTAACAGTAATCTTTATTAACTTATTTATTTTATTCGTGTCAAACTGTACAAAAAAAGATGATTAAATTATAATATATGATATTTTTACTTTTTAAAAATAAAAAAATTATATTACAATAATAAATATATTAATAGAGAAATATAGGTAAATTAAAAATTTATTATTGCTAGCTGTAGAATACTATTTAATTTTATACTTTTACTTTTAAAGAAGCAAGATATATTATAACAACAAAAAATATATTAGTATTTCTTTTCTTTTCGTTATTAAAAATGAATTTATTTCTATTACCTATCTTTTTAATTGCATTTTTAGTCACATTTGCTGAAGGTATTTACTTGCATTAGTAACATTTTTAATAAAATATATATACATATATTTAATAAAATGTATCATAAATTAATTATTTTTAGGAAAACCTGCAAATAGTTATCAAGAATGCATGAATATCTGTTTGGGTAAGATTCATACATATTTTTATGTTCCAATTATAATTAAATATACAAAAATAATAAATTATAATTTTTAATAAAAATTAAAGGATACAATATATGATGTAAAAACTTTCTTTATTCTTGAAATATAATGATTCTATAATAACACATAACCTTTTAAATTATAAAAAATTAATCATTGCCATTACAATAAATTTAATCAATTTAAGTTAATAAACACTCCATTTTAATGAAACCCTTAAAAACAAAATAATTTTTTATTTAAAAACTAAATACAATAAAACAAAGTATAATGAACATATATAATAAAAATATATTTAATTAAAATATTTTATAATTGTATGAAGCTATGACTAAATTCTTCTGTATTATAAGATTATTGATATTCCATATAAAATACATAGCAGATTCGCTTATTAAATTAATAATATCCGAAAAATTTATTAATTGTATATAGTAATATATTAAACATTCATATATTCATTTACAAATTACATTAAATGACTGTAGTATATGAAATTTTCTGTGTAATTTTTATTATATTTTAGGTGGTCAACCGAGTAGACAAATTATGTGTGAAAAAAATTGCGCTGATCGAAAAGGTTAACATGCTTGACATGTAAGTAAATTTCTGTACAAAAAAAAAATTTTTTTTTAGAATTTATTTTCATTTGGTGATATTATTCCAATACCAAATTTAATTATATTAAAAAAATAAAAAATGATATACATTATTTATAAATAAATGCCAAAAAATATATACATGAAGAATAGCCAAGTAGCCTTTTCAGTGTACAATTTGTAAAGTAGATTGTTTCACGTCCCGTACACGTTGAAATTAGGATTACTAATTATCCTGAATTTTTGCAATACTAGTGAAATAGTACAATCAATATAATATTCAAATTATTGTAAAATATGTAGTGTTTTAAATTATTTCTTGGATAATGTTTCTAAAAGAATTTAAGTTTGATACATTACACTTATGGATAGAGAAGTTGTTCTTGTTTAGAGCTTAGCAAAAAACAAATTATATGCTTTACTGATAATAATTAAAAATGCTGACGTAAAAGTATTTAATATTTTGTTACATTTAACTTTTCAGATTAATTTTTGTAATGATTAGTATAATACATAAAAAATTAAAAAACATTTGTTTTAAATTTTCAGAATATGAAAGGTGAAACCAGTATAAGAAACATTTAGAAACTACAAATCAACTTCTAACTTTTTTTAATATGGTTGTGTATTAATTTATATCATGAGAAACGTACATAAATTTAAATGAAATTAATGAATAATAATGTTAAATAATTTTACTCTTTGTGTACGTAAAATTCAGTGTATTATTTATAAAATGATATTTAAAAAAAAAAGTACAACTAAATAATAAGGCTTTAACAATTCTTACTATATAAACTTATTTTGTCTTCGATTTGTAATTATATTGAATAAATTTTACACTACTTATCACAGCAATATTATAATAATTAATAAAATGTAAATAATTACTCCCTATTCGATATATATACATGTCTTAAACATTTTTATTGATTCTCACTAAAAACTTTATGTGTATATTTAAAAAAAAAATGATAATACATAAAGACATTTTATAATTTATAATAAAGCTTTGTAATAAAGTTGTTGCTATAACCTCCAAAAATATCATCAGTGGCTTGTATTTCTCAGTTATGCGGTTGAACCAAATTAACCGAAATAATAGAAATGTATTCTACTGGAAAATAGTAGAATTAACTAGTCAAAACAATAATATAATAATACAATTTTCGAGTAATGTATGATGGTGCAGCAGTCAAAGCCATAAAGGAAGTCAAATATGTGATTGGTTTTGATTCGTCAGATTTACATGATAACTTATGCACCAGAAAAACACCAGCGATTCTAAAGCTATTTTTTTTATCAGTAAAACTCAAGATCTTTTTCATTTCATATTTAAAGATTATTTTTTAGCTACATATGAAGTGAATCAACTTATAATCAGTAGTTTAAGCTCTTATATCCATTTTCATGAAGCAGGATAATTTATGGTAAATGGCTATAAGCCAGGTAAAATCTCCCTTACAGTAGCTAATGCATGATAAAATATGAAGATCAGACTCATTCATTTATGACTATATTGACAATTTCTAAGTCTCAGAGTATTAGTTGTAGCAGGATAACATCAGGTACCTATGAGAAGAGGCGACTTTGAATAGGCAGAGTTCAGTGTCCATTTTATTTACAAAGAGAAAGGGGTAAACACAACCGTATTATGAAACCAGAACAAGCTAGAAATTACCTCATCAATACTCTGGTTTTTATATCCTACAAACGTATCATAGATTATTAAATACTCATATCATTATTCTATTCTTAACATTTATTAAACAATAATTTTATTAATGTATTTATTCAGTTCGTGTCCAAAATTACCGAAATTAGTGATTAAATAATACGATATTAAATTTTTATTTTTTAATAATAAAAAGACAATAATATAGCCTTGTAAATAAGAAAATAAACGCTTATTGCTTTATTATACGCTTGAAAATCTTGTAACTTTAAATTATATATTTTTATTTTATTCACAAAAAGAAATATTTCAAAGAATAATTATATATATTGGATTTTTTATTAAATATGAATTTATTTCTCTTAGATGTTTTATTAATCATTTCATTAATCGTATTTACTGAAGGTATTAATTTATATTTGTAACTTTTTCAATAAATATTACGTACATTAATATACGTAATTCAATTTAAGTTTATAACTTTAGTACTAGGGTTTTTTAGAAATCGGCGATTTGATCATGGGAAATGCATGAGGATTTGTATGGGTAAGTTACATATATACCTTTTGATTAAATTTTAAAAAAACTATTTGTATATATTAAACAATAAAGGTCTAAGAAAAAAATCTTTATTAAAGGTGAAAAATAAAAAAGGAATTAATAATTATTTAATTTCTATTTTATACTTTTAAGACGATACCACTTTCTGCATTAAAAAATATTTTTTTTGGAAAAAAATTGTAACAATTATTCAATTCATTGCATGAATTTTTTTTAACTTACAATAAAAATAAATATAAGTTAGAATAAAAAAATCAAGACCTACAAAGTAGAATTAGCGAATGCTCCAAGTGAACAAAGGAAAGTAAAAGGAGTCAATGGAGCCTAGCAAAATCAGAACTAACAGAAACAAAGTTAAACCGCATTAGGAAAATCATGAGAGACAGGGGAACGAGCAAACAGAGGTGGAGAAAGTGGGAGTTCAGAAGTAGGTGGGGCTATTTGTCGAAAGTAGGCTGGGGTGTGATGATGCAGTGAAAAGTGAATGGTGGAGCGGAGTCCTGATAATAGTTAAAATAAATATCAAGGAAGCAAGGAACAGGACTTGGGAAAATAGGAGAAAGCTAATAGAGACAGAGTATTATCTTGATTTCAACCTTATGTATGAACAAAGAGCCTCACATTATGCTATAAAAGTATAGGTAAAGAGAGAAAAAAGACAAGGACTTTTCGCGAAAGTGGGACTTAAGAAAGTATATGTTGATTTTCAAAATTTAATAAATAATATCATATGTTTTGCCATTGAGTCTGTCGCATTTTTACATGTAAATAATAATATTATGGGAACGGATACCCTTGAAACCCAGCTTAAATGGTTCGAGTGTGTTTTCCAGCATTTAAAAGATACAAAGTTTATCAACTATGTAAGAATATTTTCGGTCATTAAGACATTAATGCAGTGGTATTTTACTTAATACGAATGATTGTGTAATACAAATTCTCTCGTTATAGATTTCAGCTATTAATTAATAACTAAAACTTTTAATATTCTCTGACGAATTGATATATCAAACAACATATATAAATAAAATGCAATAAAATAATAATATTACAACATTTTATTAATTATTTTCATATAGATATTCAATAAGTGATTTATGTTGAATTTTTAATATTATTTTTATTATATTTTAGGTAATTTAGCTAATACACTACCGATATGCGCACACAATTGCGTTGATCGAAGGGGTTAACTAGATTGTTTCGCAAGTAAAATTATATAAATAAAGTTTTCTTATAATATAATACTATTTACTAATATTATTACGATACCAGATGTACTAATATTAAACATGATATAATTTTACTAAAATAATATGCATCAATATATATAAAAACACAGTTACATATATTATAAGCGTATTCTGTTATTCAGAACTTTAAGTTTCTATAATATCATTGACGGTTTAAATAAAATTTAAAAAATTGAATGATACAGAAAAATTAACGGGATTAATACTTAAGAAAGCATCGAGACTAGTATTTAAAAAAGATCTAAAATTAGAAAAAAGGGCAGGCTTACCCGCTTTAAATGAAATATAAAAGAAAATTATTCTTAACCAAAATGAACAAATTAATTATGAATTAAAGAAAAAAGTTAAATATATTTAAAAAAAGGTAAATAATTTAAAACCGGTGGATATCGGCAAACGGAGAAATTTGACTTGGGATGCAAGTGCAGCAGCAGATTAAATTAAATAATAAAGCGGTAATTAAAATTAAAAAAAACACGTGCTTTATTCAATACAGTATTTGTAAGACGCATAACATATAAAATGATTAATCGTAGTGTTCAGGACTATTGTCGATGAATTTGCGTGTTAACTCTACAAGAGTCCCTTGCAGGATCATCCAGGTCACGGACCATATATCATTGCACCGAAAAACCTAATTGACCTACGTGGAAAAGGCCACCTTTGCCGCCATAATCCAATCGATTAATGAAGAACGTTTTGGCGACAGGAAAGCCGGCCTAAGGAGGGCAATTGCGCTGGTGCAACGCTTCGAGACGGTTCGAAGTCATTCGTTTGCATTTTGTCTTTACTTTGCTGTTACGAGTAATGCAAAAGAATCGGATCAAAATAGGGAGAGAAAAGGGCTATAAAGTGGGGTAACATATTTTTCCATAATGCCATCAGATAGAGTGAGTAAGATAGAAAGATAACAGTTCAGAGAAAAATTTCTATCTATCACAAAAGATAGAGGTACAGGATGATCTACTGCGTGCAATAACCCAGCACGGATGAGAGAGAAAAAGAGAGAGAAAAGATGGGTTGCATGCACTACCCCACACGAGAGAAATAGTGAAAGAGAGAGTAGACGTGCTGTATGCAATACCCAGAACGAGAAAGATAGTAAGAAGGAGAGAAAAAGAATCTTTCCTAGCTTTGTAAAACTTATTAAAGGAACTGAAATACATAATAAAATGATAAAGACGAAAATATGAAAAAATAATAAAAAAAAAATCAATTACTGTGAAATATAACTTATGGTATGCTAGGTGCAATACGCAGTTGAAATTTAAGAGTTAGGGGAAGAGAGGAGGATCTACTGTGTTTAATACGCAGTCGGACTCATACAGAGAGAGGGAGAGAGAGGAGGATGTACTGTGCCCAATGCCCAGTCGTGCTGTGAAATTAGAGAGAGGGAAAAAGAGAAAGATGTACTGCTTGCAATACGCAGTCGGACTCATAAAGAGTGAGGGAGAGAGAGAAGGATGTACTGTGCTCAATACCCAGTCGTGCTGTGAAATTAGAGAGAGGGAAAAAGAGAAAGATGTACTGCTTGCAATACGCAGTCGGACTCATAAAGAGTGAGGGAGAGAGGAGGATGTACTGTGCCCAATACCCAGTCGTGCTGTGAAATTAGAGAGAGGGAAAAAGAGAAAGATGTACTGCTTGCAATACGCAGTCGGACTCATAAAGAGTGAGGGAGAGAGGAGGATGTACTGTGCCCAATACCCAGTCGTGCTGTGAAATTAGAGAGAGGGAAAAAGAGAAAGATGTACTGCTTGCAATACGCAGTCGGACTCATAAAGAGTGAGGGAGAGAGGAGGATGTACTGTGCCCAATACCCAGTCGTGCTGTGAAATTAGAGAGAGGGAAAAAGAGAAAGATGTACTGCTTGCAATACGCAGTCGGACTCATAAAGAGTGAGGGAGAGAGAGAAGGATGTACTGTGCTCAATACCCAGTCGTGCTGTGAAATTAGAGAGAGGGAAAAAGAGAAAGATGTACTGCTTGCAATACGCAGTCGGACTCATAAAGAGTGAGGGAGAGAGGAGGATGTACTGTGCCCAATACCCAGTCGTGCTGTGAAATTAGAGAGAGGGAAAAAGAGAAAGATGTACTGCTTGCAATACGCAGTCGGACTCATAAAGAGTGAGGGAGAGAGGAGGATGTACTGTGCCCAATACCCAGTCGTGCTGTGAAATTAGGGAGAGGGAAAAAGAGAAAGATGTACTGCTTGCAATACGCAGTCGGACTCATAAAGAGTGAGGGAGAGAGGAGGATGTACTGTGCCCAATACCCAGTCGTGCTGTGAAATTAGGGAGAGGGAAAAAGAGAAAGATGTACTGCTTGCAATACGCAGTCGGACTCATAAAGAGTGAGGGAGAGAGGAGGATGTACTGTGCCCAATACCCAGTCGTGCTGTGAAATTAGGGAGAGGGAGAGAAAAGATGTGTTGCGTACACTACCCAACATCAGAAGAAAGAGAGAGAAAGAGAGAGGTAGAGAGAGTAAGAGAAATGTTGCGTACACTACCCAACATGAGAAGAATGAGAGAGTGAGAAAGAAAGAGAAAGAGAGAGAGAGAGAGGGGTAGAGAGAGTAAGAGAAATGTTGCGTACACTACCCAACATGAGAAGAATGAGAGAGTGAGAAAGAAAGAGAGAGAGAGAGAGAGAAAAGGAACAAGAGACTAGCAGTGCTGTGCACAATACCCAGCACTGGAGGATCAGGACGGTTGGACGGAGGAGAATGGATTAAGGTACCCAGAGGCTCTACGCGCCGCCTTATATACCCCCTTGGGCCCATAAGCTCTATGTATAAGCGAGCGAGGCTATTGCGCATGCGTCGTTGAGCGACGAAAAGCTCTTGAACGCTCTGGAACGTTCCAGAACTCCTATGAAGTATCAAGAATATCCCGGGATGCAATGGAACGGCGCAAGAGGGCGCTGTAACGATTTCTAGAAATGCGAGTAATTTTTATAGTATATTGTATCGTGCAATTTACTAATGAAAATCTTAATGTTATTATAAAATCTATCATTTCTCGTTATTCTTGTAAAATATTTTTGATAAAAATAAATTTCTATTTATAACAATAAGAAAATGTATTTTTATACAGAATATAATAAAATACATTATATTTTTTAATAAAATAATTATAAATATAAAAATAAAATCTACTTAATATTTAATTATATTTAACGTCATAGTATCAAATTTAAATTTTCGCATAATATATGTTAATTACTAAACTTTTGTTTTAAATTTACAGATCTAAGAATAAATAGAGTGTGGAAGATCAATTCACAGGGAGATTAAAAATTTACAAAACTAATATTTTCAAGTATACTTATTTATTAATTTCAGTTCTAAAGAACATATATAAATTTCAATTCTGTCAGTTAATAATAATATCGAATAATAATAGTAATAATTCTATTAAATATTGTTGAAAAAAATACAATCATATTATATATAATGTTTTGAAAATAATAATAATAAAAGCAATAAATTGAATAAAATTTTAAAAATTATTATATTAACTTACTTCAACTTAGATTTTTCATTTTTTGACATAAATCCAATACTCATTAAAACATGTTATAATTAATAATATGTAAATAATTACTTAATATATAATATATGTATATGTATACATTTCTCATAAAAATACTTAATTTTATAATTAATAAATAAATATTTAATGAATAAATAATTACTTCATATACAATATATATATTTCTCAAAAAATACTCAAAAGTTAAAAAAATGAATAATGTTTATTCATTTTATAATAAACTTAATTCTGATAAATTTATCTACATTTTCAAAATTAAAAAAAATAAAATATATGCAAATTATGGTAAAAAAAAATATCTTTTAAGAATTCTATGATGTATAATGTGAATAAAAACACAATTCTTTATTATTCATTAATTTTACAACGTTTCGACAATGTTATCCTTGTTCTTATTAATGATGTTATGAAAATATTAAACTAAAAAATATTAAAAATTCAATTTCCATACATATATAAGTAACAATTTTAATTACCTGTAGGTAAGCATATGAAATATTTTGGTTTAATAATGTGAAATTATCTCAATCAGATTACCAAATGTAAAGAACGCAATCGTGAATCTCATTATTTCTTATTATTAATAACTAATTATTGATATTAGTTAATTATTAATAATTAGTATTACGGAACATTCATATAATTATTTTATACTTATTTAATATCAGTAATGTTTATCTATGTATTTTTTTAATTCGTGCCAATATGTACAAAAATGTAATTAAATCATAATATAGTATGTTTTCACTTTTTAATAATAAAAAAATAATATCGCGATAACTAATATATTAAGAGATAAATAATTCATAAATTCAAAATATAATATTTCTAGGTGTTTTATTACTAACTACTCATTTTTAATTCTACTCTTTTCTAACTACTCATTCTTACTTTTTAAAAATGTATTTATTGCTTTTACAAATATTATTAATCACATGCATTATTGAATTTAGTCAAGGTATTTATTTGAACTAACTTTCTTCAATAAATAGAATATTAAAATATTATATAAACTATTACATATAAATTAATTATTATTAGGTATGTTTATAAAACCAAATAAGTACCTAGAATGTATGAACATTTGTACAGGTAAGTTTCACAAATATATTTTTTAATGATGATATTATATATTATTTTTATACATTATATATTCCAAAAATTTAAATTAAGTTTTAATTTTTAACTCATAATATATACGTTGTTGTTTTTATTATTAATATAAATAGATATACAATAATATAAAATAATACAAATTTTTATTATTAAATGAATCAATAAATATCTTTACAATTACTAAATAGTTAATAAACCTACTATTTTCCAAAAATATATAATGTCCATTATTTTGTATAATGCAAAGAAAATTGAAACAATACTATGAAAAATCTATAATTTGCAAGCATTGTATTATGTAAATGTTAATAATGAAAAATGGCTGAATCATAGATAGATATTTTAACTGAGTCTTTCAAAAATAAAACTTTTATAAAATAATACTTTGTTCAAAAACGGATAAATTTTAACTTTAAATTAGAAACTTATTTTTAAATCGTGATAGTTTGTAAACAGTAGACTTTTGAATTTCAATACATATATATAGAAAAACTATAACTATAACAGGTTATTAATTATCCTTGTTAAGAATTTAACTAAATATTTTACATTAATTTACTTCAAGTAAATAATTAACTAAATGTATTATTGTATTGGAAATTTATACGTATTATATGATTATATTAAACATTAGCACTTTATGAATTTCTTTCATATTACATTAATTTTGTTGTAGCTAATAGAGCAAATAGCAAATTAGCATGTGCAAGAAGCTGTGCTAGCCTAAAGGGTTAATATGTTAGATTCGTAAGTAAACATGAATTAATAGAGCAACTTTTATATGATTTAATTTTTTTTTTTTTTTGTTAAATTTTTTCCTAATGTGATATGTTATATAAAAACAACAACAATTTCTTTCAAATTATATACTTCCATAAATAAAATAAATTTAATATTATGTATAATTATTAAAAAATTATAGACCCAACTTTTTATTTATGATAATTAAGATGAATAACTTATTCGCCAATGTCCAATTGTTGCTATCCAAGTACAAAGTATACGTAGCTTCAGTAGTTAAATGAACTAATTTTTAATGAGTAATAATGTTGCAAGGTTTTTTGTCCTGTTGAGATATATTTTTAAATAACACCTTTAGTAACATCTCTGTCACATATAACAAATCATTTTCTTATGTTTCAATGATGATAAAATACAAGCTTCAAAAATTTTTGCTCAACTGACAAGATTTATCCAAGAAAATTTATCAAGAAAAATGACAGAGATTATAGACGATTCCCATGCCAAAATGAAATACAAAATACTATACAGTCCAATGCCAGTTTAAAATTTGTTATTTCGAGTATTTATAAAACAAATTAATAACATATTTTTTCATCCAACAAAGTACGAGTGTTTATGTGAATGTAAAATATTTGTCGTATTATTACTGTAATATTATAGTATTAAAGCATTAAGTACATTTGGTAATTTATTATTTATAATCGCATTTCATGGTTTCACTAATAACTTTCTTTGCATCACTCCCACTATTTTAAAAATGTAAGAGAATCGGAGATCACTTTTAGTCTCTGTTATCAAAAATATTATATGTATCCTGATTACAGTAGTGAATGTAAAAATCACTATAAAACTTCCGGTCCTGACTTTGATTTTATAGTTAATAAAGCACTTGCAAATATAAATTTTCTCTATTTAAACTCATGATTATTTTATTTATTATTTTCCTTTAATTTTTTGTGTACACATATATTTTATTTTCAGCTAGTCAATACATAATATTAAATTTATTATAAAATAATTTGAACAATATTTTTTAATCGAATTAAAACTATTTTTGTATAAAATTAAAGAAAATATTCGTTTATTGAAATAAAAATTCCTCAATATTTTGTAATTATTAAATGTGTAGTATTAACCTTCATAAATTTATTTAATATTTAAAAATAACAAAAATTCCCTCTTTTTCAGAATATTAAAAATTATATATAAAAAATCATAGACATGGAAGATGAAACCACATAAAAACTAAAAAACAAGATAATCATTTTATACGTTTAAATTTCTTCTTGATGAATTATAAATAATATATATAAAATTATTTTTAATTAGTCAATCAAAAGTAGATCTAATGATAACAATAATTTTATTCTTAATTGCATACAAAATTAAAAAATATATTCACATCTAAGCTTATTATTTGTAAAAATATTTTGAGCGTATAAATATATAAAAAATTCATTAAAACTTTAAAAAATCTTATTACATTGATTTACTCTTACGTCCATATTTAATGATTTTATTAATATTCTTTATCATTTTTTAAATTCATTTGTTAATATTGATTAAAGCCTAGATAATAATGTAGAATAGGTGTGGTGATAAGTATTCTAGCAAATCCATACTACTTAAAGAAAAAATGTGTTTGTTTTGTTACAGAAGCGTTAAAAATTATTGTGTAAAGTTATTATTAGTATGATAAATTATAAAATGTGTTTACCTTATTAATTAATACAATTAATTAAAATGTAATGATTAAGATTATATTGATTATTTTAATGATTGTCTATCGATGTAAAATACGTAAAGAAGCTACTGTGCTGTTTAAGACAATATTACGCCGTATTTTTTATTTTATTTTAAATAATATATATATATCAAAACTTAAGCATTAAAAAAAATTATAAAAAATATATGAACTATTTATAATCATATTAAAAATATTCTGTAGATAATTAAACATTCATATAATTATTCTTTGCTCATCATTCATTTACGTTAATGTTTATGAACGTTTTTATTCAATTCGTGCTAAATTATACAAAAATGTGATTAAATATATCATACATTTATAGCTTAATATTTGTAGTGTATAATAATTATTCATTTTTAAATTTTTATTTCCTAACAGAAAGTAACAATATTTCAAAACAATAGTTTAATTTATTAAATTTTCTTATATCTTCTTTCTTATATCGGAAATGTATTCATTTCTTTTATGTTTATTATTAATCATATCCGTTATTACATTTACTCAAGGTATTTATTTGCACTAGTAATTTTTTCATTAAACTTCTTAATAAAATATTTTATAAAACATTATCTAAAAATTAACTATTATTAGCATATTATATGACACCAAAGCAATACACGGAATGTATGAAAACTTGTACAGGTAAGAGTCGCAAAAAGATTTTTTATAATAATAATATTAAAAATTAAAAACTAAGATATAGTTATTAATTTAAAAATATATGTAAAATTTTTTATTATTAAATATAAATAGATGTATAATAATATAAAGCCAATTAAATCTTAAAAAATTTTCTCGCAAAAACATAATTAGTATAACTTAATAAAAATTATATATGGACCAAAGAGTTTAAAACAAAATAATTCTTGGAATAATAATTAAATACTATCAAATATGGTATAGTATACACCAAAATAAATCTAAATCGTTCACATATTTAATGTCTATTTATGTAATTACTAATTTGTTAATTAAATTTAAATATTCTAAATACATATTATTTCTATCGTATTTTATAAGAAAAATGCATGTAATACAATGAGAAATATTTAATTTTTAATAATAAACATGATGCTCAAATTAAAATATTGATGTATTTTCACTTCTAGAATGGAAATTGTTTTTTTTATTAAATTTTAGGTGATCTACCTAGTAGATACATGATGTGTGATAAAACTTGCAAATTTCCAAGGGGTTAAAATGACCATTTTGTAAGTAAAATTCGAAAAAGAACTTTTTTTTAGAATATCACTTCATTTAATAATACTATTTCGGTACAAAATTTAATTATATTCAAAAAATAAAAAATAATATTAGTGCATTAATAAATAAATATCAAAAATATATGTACATCAAAACCAATAATCCTATTTAATATTGTGTCACATCTTCTATTAGTACTAAAAGTACTAGTTAAATTAAAAGTACTAGTCATACCGAATTTTGGTGATGCTGAAATGTATAATCAACATATAACATTAATTCAAAATATAACATTAAAATTGTTGTGAGATATGCCTTCCTTTAAGTTATTTGTTGGGTAACACTTTGAAAAGAAAAGATCTTAATATTTTATACTGATGAATAGAAAAGTTGTTCTTTTTCAAAACTTAACAATAGAAATTATATTTTACTCAAACTTATTATAAATTTAAAAATAGAAACTATTTGATTTTTTATTATATCCACGTTTCAAATAATTTTTTATAAAATTCGAATTACAAAAATTTTTTTTTAAATTTTCAGAATACAAAGGTTGAAATCCGTGGGAAATGAAAAAACTACAGAATAAGCTCTAACCATTCTTTTTAAAATCTTATTTATTAATTTAAATCATAAAATCGTGTATAAATTTAAATACAATGATTTCATGATGATAATAATAATAATAATTTTATTATTTATTGTACACAAGACAGAAAAATATACTGACATTTAAGTGTATCATTTCACAAATAACTAATAAACTAACAAATGAATAACTTTGAATAAATTATTGACTAATAAATCTTCGAATAAATAAAATTTTTAACAAAATATTGATAAATTAACAAATAATTAATTTTTTAAGAAATAATTATTAACTTAATGAGCAAACAGATTTTTAATAAAATATTGCTAAATTAATAAATAAATAATTTTTAACAAATATTTTAAAAAAAATTATTACTAAATAACACTAAACAATCCATTGATTAAAGTAAATCCTATTCTTATTTACATTAAAATATTTTTAATTCAGAAAATTAAACAACTCAAATGTTTTAATTTGTAAAAGAAAATTAATTTTAAAATTTAATGATTTCCAACCTTATTATCAATTTAAAAAATTTTTCTTTAAATTATATATTATTTATTTCTTCTTAATTTAATTTTATACATGTATCAATTTAAGTAAAATGAAAAATAAAAAAATATTTTACGTTATATATATATATATATGTTACGGCAGCAGCTGAACAAAAACTTTTCATTTCATTATTTTTAAAGGAAATTTTAACAACATATAAAATTGAAAAAAAACGAATTTAGAATACTTAGTTAAAAACAAATTATAATGAAAGTGATAATAATTTTTGAATAATATTATAATATTTGGTAAATAATAAATAATAATAATAACTAACTACAATAATTACAATAATAATAAAATAAAATAGTAATTAATTATAACAATAATTAATCAAAAGAAATTATAATAATAATTAAATAAAAAAATTATTATGATTATAATTACTACAATAAAATAATTATAATAATAATTAGTAATAATAATAGTTAAATAAGTAATTGAGATGTTAAGTAATTAGAAGGGTTACAACAAGAATTATAAAATAAGCACACTATATTTTTACAAATCCAATGAAAATACAAGGGAAAAAAGGAAATAATAAAATAAGTTAAGCATAAGGAAATATATGAAATAGAATTAAAATTCAATAAATAAATTTGATTTAAAATGTAAAAAATAAACATGTAAAACAGTATCACTAACCTTAAGATCAAAAAACAATATATATTAAAAACAAATAGTATTTTAAAATAAAATAAAATTTCCTATCTACTTTCTCTCTCTCATTATTTGGAAAATTTTGGAAGCTTAATTTGCGTCACAGGTCAAGAAAGGCAAAAGTTGACCTGTGAAAGGTATAGTAAAAAACTATGTAGAAAAAAAGGGATATCTAACATTATGTAAAAAAAAAATTAAGAGAAAGTAGACAAGGAAAATTCCTGAGCACACAAACTGTGACAAAGGAAATCACATATAAACAAAAAAAAAGTACAATAAATAATTAATAAAAACTAAAACAAACCTTTTTAAGATGTTTTCACAGTTCTCGCACATCATTTGCATAAGTCAAATGATGAAATAATAACACCAACAACTATTTAAACCCATTTTTATTTATAATTATTAATTAACATTATTTACATTAATAAAACCTATTTCAGTCACTTCATAACCAATAAAGAAAGTCATCCTGTTCATCAAAGTTATTAAAGTAAGATTTAATCATAAGCAAATCACGAAATTACTCTAATTGACGCATATCTTTTGCTATATAAATTCACAATTTTAGAACAATAAACACACAAAATTTATGAAATAAAATTGTAACACACTAAACCAGACACTTTCACTCACTTATGTTAAATAAAAACACTACACTCTATTGTTGTTAAGCGAAATAAATAAATAAAATTGAATATCTCAGTAAATAATAAGAAATTTAAAAATTTTTAAAATACACTTATAAACCGGAATATGGACCAAGTATTCGTGAAATTAAAATTTAAATTAATTAATTAATTATTGTGAAATAAAAGGAAAAGGAAAATCTATTGTAGTTTTCCAAGACAACCTATAAAATTTCCCAAAAATTGTATAAAAAGGGAGAAAAATTCACGTGAAGGGCAGACAAAAATCAAATTTTTTCAAGAACAGTCCAATTACAAGTTGTCAATTTTTACTCCTTCACTGGATTTATCCTTCCCGAAGAAGCTGTCCAAGTCCTGTATGAACACCACTGAACATACACATATACTCACTCACAAGAGGAAAAGTAAGAAATAAATTTTTTTTTTATTTACACTGATTTGTTTTACTTTATTTGCCTTTCGATATTTAAAGAATTTCACTTAGATTTTAAAAGTAAAGATATTATCGGTTTAACCTCAAACGAGTAATTTGTGTTAATTTTTTTATTATTATTTTTTTTGTGTGGGTCATTTTAAAATTTGCAAGTCAAACCGAATCATCCCTCCGTCCCGAGCTAGTGTGCGGCAGCACAGGCTGAAAAGGGAGGAAGTTTTAATCGTAAATTAAAAAAATAACTTTTATTACCGCGACTCGTTTATAAACAAACGCGACGTAAGAATTGCATAGATATAAAATAAAAAAAAATTTTTTTTGGAATGTTTTCAAAGAAAGTTTTTACCGGCTTTCTTTTATTATGAAATATAATAATTAAAAAACAGTTTATGTTCTTAAAAGAATTTAATAAAGATTAGGAATTTATTATAAAATTTCTCTACAAAATCATTCTTTGACTAAAAGTAACAGTATATCATATTTATATCATGCATTATTGAATATCTAATTAAAACGGTTGATATAAATAAAATAGATTTAGATTCAGAAAAACTCAAAAAACATTTTTATATAATTTATAAAATCAGATTAATTATATTTAATATGTATTATTTTTTTTAAAAAAAACAATATATTTGTAAACAAAGCCATGCGCAAGAAGATGATGTAAAGAAAATTCAGATTAATTAATTAATTTCTACAATATTAAAGAAAATAGAAAATTGATTGTTATTTTTCTGGAAAAGCTATAAAACTTCCCCACTTGCGCATATACTCTGAATTTAAAAAAAAAAGAAGCCAGGATAATTGAGGTAAATGAGGAATTTTTATAGTATCTTTTCCAAAAGTCATAATTCGGTTCGTTCCTCGTTTTCAGGTTTCCACCGTTTCGGTATGACATCTGTCACCGCCGACGGGAATCAACGTCGCCCCACCGATTATTTAGCGAGGAAAAAGATCGATGTGATCAATCTGTAAAAAGAAAATCGAATTGAGATCATCAACCTGGATTACAGTAAAACAAAAACAATAATGGAACAAAATATTATTAAAAAAAGAATTTACCTGAATATTATACCGACTTCACGCTTTACTTGAAAATCCCGTCGCTTCCACACTCCCGAACTCTAACTTCCCGACGTTCCAGGTATCCCGGATGGGGGAAGTAACGGTGACCACCCCCCACTGCAATCCGCGAGCAGTGAGGTAACTCATCTCCACCAATGAGCCCCGACAGACGTATTTTGCTGTGCTGGATCTCGTCTCATTATATATATAATAAAAAAAAAATTATTTTTTATATTCATATATAAGTATAAAGATAGGGATTCCTCTAATGGCCGCGGGACAGTAGACCTCGTACGAGTGTTTATGTTCAATGGTTGCAGAGATTCAGTGCAAATACAGAGAAAAAGTAATGAAAAAAGTGACATAAGTGAAGTTTTAATTGAAAAAACGCAAAAAGTGAGACTGGGGCGAACCCCAACAGAAAGCTTTCGAACACCTAAAGAAACGGCTTATTGAGGCACCTGTGCTAATCTATTTTTTAGTAAACACAGACTAACACAAGTAACGAGCTACTGGGAGCAGTGTTTTCGAAAGAATTAGAAGATTCTAAACGAATCATAGCATATGCAAGCAGCACGCTTAAATCTGCTGAAAAGAATTACTCAGCCAAAAAAAAGAGTGCTTAAGAGTAAAGTGGGGCATATGGAAAATGAGGGATTACCTGGATTACCTATATAATATATATAGGAATCAAAATAAAATTTTCTTTGATAATCTTATTCTCTATTGATGTATACTCAACATGAACGAAGAGACCTTCATGGGCGAAGCGATTGACGTCTCCAAAAGGTCAATATGCTTAGAATTCTATTGAAAGCAGGTATTCCCTGAACTATTAGTGCCAACATACTCAACCCCGACTTTCAGCTATCAAATCAATTAAGGCCTTCCCTTCCAGACTGCTCTCAATGACATAAAAACAGACGTAGCTAACATTGATGATGAATCTCTTATACCTATAGATCCAAGATTCTCACTCAAAGGAACATCTCTGGGATCGGGAGGTCACGTGACTGTTATTGAAAGACAAAGACAGTCAAACATCTCAGACCGCTGCTCCAACATCCATTGAAAATGCAGACCAAGTCAATAAAGACATTACCAGACAGCATGATCCAGTATCTTCCCGACATGAAACAGATGACACAGCTTCATATCACCCGTACAAACCTCCATGTTCCACAATCCTAACAAAAAGTGGAAAAATTAGTGCTTTTCCCGGAAAAAACCGGTGCATTCAGCCGTCGTACAATATGGATCGGTCAGATTAAATGGGTCGACGTACAAGTTGAAATCTCGGGGCGATGAAAGGAAGTATCGTATCAAAAGGCAATTAACACCTCTAACCGGTTATCCAATTATACTGTTACGATTGGGAAAGAAGGAGGATAGACCTATCGGACTGTCTTCATTGCTGTGAAAGGTATCGGGAGCGGATGATAAAAAATGTTTAAAAATCGTGCATATCGTCAAAAATATCGTAAGAACGTGGAGGAAACTATCACAACGTGTGGGACCGGCGAACTCATATCGCTCCTGGTCGGAATGCAGTAAGTCTACTAAAAATGATAGTTGAATTTTGGATTTCCAACAAGTCGTAACATAAATTATTGGACAGATGTCCATGATCACATTACAAAAGACTAGGTTGAATGTTTCTTTTGGAACCATTCCCTTTTCTTCTTGTGTCGCTATCTCATATGTTAATTTAACACAAATCTAAAAGATCCCGCCATGTTTGTTACATGTTCAAAAAAAAATTTACATGCAAAATCAAACTGGAACTACTGTTAGATATGAGACTTAGGTATTCTATTATTAGGGTAGGATACATAGCGCGTCGATGACATTATCATGCAGCTACTTATTACCTCGGGAGATATAATTCGATGGAAGATGAGTCCTCGCCCTCTAGGGCATGACTCAAGAATTAAAGAGTAAAGATTCATCAGCACGAGTTTGAAATGCACAATCAATCTTATAAGATTAGAACAAAGTCTTCGGGAGTCTTCTTGGATTTACAGAGAAAGTAAATCCCTCGAAGGATTATCCTCGGCTCGACCGGCTATAAATAATAAATCATCGCGAGTAAAATATCAATTCGCCTCCCCGGAAAAGGCCGCCTACATTGTTGAAGTATGAGGAACTTATGAGGAAAAAGTTAGGCTGAGGAGAGGTTTTCGACGTCAAAATTCGAAAGAGACGGACACTGTCCTTGCAGCAACGAGCGATTTTTAGATTTGCTTTTGAAATTCGATAAAAAAATAAATGAATTATTAACGTAACAGGGAAATTGGCAGAAGCTAGCAACAAATTTTATTTTAAAGAGGACATTAAATATATTTAGTTTTCGGCAATACATTAAAAAATATACCTAGCGGTAAACAGTAAAAAGTGCATATGGTCTTAGGATAAGCACAATTATAAACATTGACTGACATATTTTTTACATAATTTTTAATATTATGAATTCAAAAACTTTGTCATTAAAAAAAATTGTAAAGAATGTATAAAAAATTTATAATCATTTTGAAAATGTTCCGTAAATGATTAAACGTTCATATAATTATTCTATACTCATCATTCGTTTACGGTAATATTTATTAACGTATTTATTTAATTCGTGCCAATATGAACAAGAATGCAATTAAATCATACTATAATATGTTTTTACTTTTTTATAATAAAAAAATAATGATATTGCAATAATCAATATATTATTAGATAAATATTTGATAAATATAAAACATAATGTTTCTAGATGTATAATAACTATTCATTGTTAAATTATTATTTCCTAACAAAAAGTAAAAACATTTCAAAACAATAGTTAAATCGATCAGAATTTCTTACTTCTTCAGTTTTCGACAATGTCTTTATTGCTATTACATTTACTATTAATTATAAATATTATTGTATTTACTCAAGGTAATTATTTCACCAGTAACATTTTTTAAATAAACAGTATACTAAAATATTATAGCAGCATTTCATAAATTAATTATTATTAGGATCAACTGATAAACTTAATAAATACATAGACTGTGTGAGGCTTTGTATCGGTAAGATTTGCATATATTTTTAGTAATAATTATAATAACTAATAAAAGATAATAAATTACGATTTAATTATGGATTACTATTATATGTTAAATAGATTTTAACTTTAAATTAGAAACTTGTTTTTAAATTGCCATAATTTATAAACAGAATTTCAAAAGATACGTATAGAAAAAAACTACTTCATAAACTAGAAAACCGCGATTTTTAGTCGCAAATACAAGTAAAAGAACATAAACTAAGTGCATTATTGTATCATGAAATTATATATATTATTTGATTAAGTTAAACATCAGTATTTTATGAATTTCTTGTATATTATTTTGATTTTATTGTAGCTCATTCATCCAGAACCAGACAAGAATGCGGCCAACATTGTGCTCATCTAAAGGGTTAACATATTTGATTCGTAAGTAAACAACAACTAAAAAAGATATTTTTATATAATTTAATTTATTTTTGTTAACATCTTTATTATCGTGAAGTAATTATATAAAATTATATAAATCGCCAATGTACAATTTTTTGTCGAATTATAAAGTACACATTTTTGTAGTATCAGTAGTTAGAACAACTCATTTTTTTATAATAAATAATTTAGTCAATTACACATTTTCGTTATGTTGAAATATATTTTTAAATAGCATCTTTCATAACATCATTGATATGAGAGATAAATTCCTATCATCATCGATGCTAGAATACAAGCTTCAAAAACTTTTGCTCAACTGACAAGATTTATCCAAGAAAATTTATCAAGAAAAATGACAGAGTTTATGGACGATTCCCATGCCAAAATGAAATACAAAATACTATGCAGTCCGACACCAGTTTAAAATATATTCTTTAAAGTATAAAAATAGTATTTATAAAAAACATTTTTTATAAATACTCTTTTTTCATCCAACAAAGTACGAGTGTATGTGTGAATGTAAAGTATCTGTAGTATTATTACCTTATTAATATTATAGTATTAAAGCATTAAGTACATTTGGTAATTTATTATTTATAATCGCATTTCATGGTTTCACTAATAACTTTCTTTGCATCACTCCCACTATTTTAAAAATGTAAGAGAATCGGAGATCACTTTTAGTCTCTGTTATCAAAAATATTATATGTATCCTGATTACAGTAGTGAATGTAAAAATCACTATAAAACTTCCGGTCCTGACTTTGATTTTATAGTTAATAAAGCACTTGCAAATATAAATTTTCTCTATTTAAACTCATGATTATTTTATTTATTTATTTTCCTTTAATTTTTTGTGTACACATATATTTTATTTTCAGCTATATTATATTAAATTTATTATAAAATAATTTGAACAATATTTTTTAATCGAATTAAAACTATTTTTGTATAAAATTAAAGAAAATATTCGTTTATTGAAATAAAAATTCCTCAATATTTTGTAATTATTAAATGTGTAGTATTAACCTTCATACATTTATTTAATATTTAAAAATAACAAAAATTCCCTTTTTTTTCAGAATATTAAAAATTATGTATAAAAAATTATAGACATGGAAGATGAAACCACATAAAAACTAAAAAACAAGATAATCATTTTATACGTTTAAATTTCTTCTTGATGAATTATAAATAATATATATAAAATTATTTTTAATTAGTCAATCAAAAGTAGATCTAATGATAACAATAATTTTATTCTTAATTGCATACAAAATTAAAAAATATATTCACATCTAAGCTTATTATTTGTAAAAATATTTTGAGCGTATAAATATATAAAAAATTCATTAAAACTTTAAAAAATCTTATTACATTAATTTACTCTTACGTCCATATTTAATGATTTTATTAATATTCTTTATCATTTTTTAAATTCATTTGTTAATATTGATTAAAGCATAGATAATAATGTAGACTAGGTGTGGTGATATGTATTCTAGAAAATTTATACCACTTAAAGAGAAAGTGTGATTGTTTTGTACAGAAGCGTTAAGAATTATTGTGTAAAGTTATTATAAGTATGATGAATTATAAAATGTTTTTACCTTATTAATTAATACAATTAATTGGAATGTAATGATTAAGATTATATTGATTATTTAATATGGTTTTTGACGGTATAAAAGCGTGTAGAAGTTATTGTATTGCTGGAGATAATTTTATGTCTTATTTTTCATTTTATTCTAATAATATATATATATATAAAATAAATATATTATATTATATAGAATAAAATGAAAAAAAAGACATAAAATTATAAACTTTGACACAAAATATAAATTATAAAGAATGTATAAAAAATTTATAATCATATTGAAAATGTTCCGTATATGATTAAACATTCATATAATTATTCTATACTTATTATTCATTTACGGTACTGTTTATTAACATATTTATTTAATTCGTGATAAAAAATATAAAAGTGTGATAAATCATAATATAGTTTTTACTTTATTATAATGAAATATAATGATATTACTATAACCAATATATTAATAGATAAATATTTGTTAAATTCATAACATAATATTTCTACGTGTATAATAACTACTCGTTTTTAATTCTAATCATTTTTAGCTACTCATCAGCTTAAAAATGTATTTATTGCTTTTATATTTACTATTAATTGTGCATTTTATTGTACTTACTCAAGGTAATTATTTCTCCAGTAACATTTTTTAAATAAACAGTATACTAAAATATTATTTAAAATATTATCTGTAAATTAATTATTAGGATTAATCGCGAAACTAAGTCACTACCTGGACTGCGTGAGAATTTGTAGAGGTAAGATTTAGAAATATTTTTTTTTAATAATTATAATAATTATTAAAAAATTAGAAATTCAGATTGAGTAATAAATTAAAAATATATGATTTTAATTTTTTTTAATATAAATTGATTTTAATATGTAAGAGTATTATATCAAGACCATTCAAATCTTATAAAAAAAATTAATATTTTTTCGTAAAAACATATTTAATATAAATGAAGAAAAATTGATAAGGATCAAAACTTCCAAAATAAATAATTTATACTTAATCATTAAGTACTATAAAATATAGTATAATATATAATAAATATTTCTTAATCAAATCACACATTCAAATTTTGATCATTAAATGAATCAATATATATCTATGCAATTGAGTAATTAATAAAATTAATATTTTATAAATATGCATGGTGTGTTAAAAATTAATGTGTTTTCTTTTGTTTCAAGTCAGTATTTGTTGTAGCATTTTCGGAGTGATCAGAAAATATGCGGGGAATTTTTCCTTATTTATCCCGCCCCCTTTTTTATTTTTATTTTTCGATCATTACCCTTAATAGCCTTTTATAACATTTAAAAATCTCCAGTATTTTTACCAGCAGTAAAGTAAATTTTTCCATGTAACGCTATTCTATTAGGCGATCCATCGGGCCGTGTTACAAAATCGAAAAATACCCTGCACGCGAATATGAATCTTGTCGTTTCTAATAATCGAAAAAAGAAACAAATAGAAAAAACTCCCCCCTACATTTTTCGACCTCCTTGAAATCGCAATGATAAATAGTGCTTTGCAAAAAAAATAAAATCTCGATATTTTTTGGACAGACAATGTATAATGTCCATCATTTTGTAGAATGGAATGAAAATTGAAGTAGTAATATGAAAAATCTATAATGTTCATCCATAGTATTATATAACTGGTAATAATTAAAATGGCTAATTCATAGACAGAAATTATTACTGAAACACTTTCATAAACACAAATTTAAAAAAATAGTACTGTTTGATTATGTATACCAGCACCGTAGCGGAGTGTACGATAGGTGGTTGCGGGTGTGTACATGGTTTTTACACGAAGTATTGGAATTTTTCCTTTTATTTTGCGGTTATTGATCGTAGAAATTTAGAAGGGCTCTTAAAATATCGACAAAACCTTTTCCTATCAGTCCCTTCTTTTTTTTTGTTTTTTCAATAATTAGATGCAGCAGGATTTACCTTCACGCGAAGGGTACTTTTCGAATTTTTGATACGGGGCACTGAAGTGATTAGTGGAAAAGCAGTGCGCGAGAATGCTTCGATTAAAAATTATTAAAAAAAGAGTACATTTACCTTTTTTTTATGAAAGATCATTTATTGGTGGACTTATGGACTGAATGAAACATAATTTAAAACTCGTAGTCATTCCACGATTTTTTGGGTGTCCACGTGGAGGCTTGTCACTGATCTTTTCCCGCTCCTCTTTAAAAGCTTTATACCATTTTGCACATTGTGATTTTGACATACAATTATGTTCATATGCAACTTTAAAAAATTCTAAATATTTCCGCACCGTTTTTTTTTAATTGCAAACAAAACTTTATTGCATAATGCCTTTCCACTAGTCGCCCCATCGCGCCGTGTGAAAAAATTGAAAAACACCCTTCGCACGAAGTTAAATCCTGCCGTACCTAATTATTGGAAAAAAAGAAGGGACTAATAGGAAAAGGTTTTGTCGACATTTTAAAACCCTTGCCAAATTTCTACGACCAATACCCGCAAAATAAAAGGCAAAATCTCAATACTTCGTGGACAAATCATGTATAAATCTTAAAATCTGTAGGTTTATGCTTGGTAAAATTCAAACATACATATTTTAACAATAGAAAAATTATCAGGTAATGGCTAAACTATTGTATTCAATTACGTTAATGTTAATATATGCTAATTGAAATCTGTAGGTTTATAAGAAAATTGAGAAGGTATTTCGCGTACGTAGGTGAAACCGAGCAATATTCCCGCCTAAACAAGCGATAGTATCACTTCTGTATACCTAAATTTATTTCTATTTTCATATTAAGTTTTTTAAGTAAAATTGTAAATAATTGTACAAAATAGTATATCACAAAAGATACAATTAAGGACATGAAAAATTATTATTTAAGCTCATTTATTTCGGACTCTTTGTGATCTTTAACTAGAGCTCAAATGCAACTCTTATACTATTCAAGACTCCAACCATAAGAGCCACGCGATTCAAGGGTGAGAATCCTAGAAACGCTAAAACAAGGACTTTGATAAAAAATGTTAGATTTTAACTTTGAATTAGAAAATTATTTTTAAATAATAATTTAATAAATAATATGATTAAAATTTCAAAATATACGTATAGAAAATAAATAATTCATGAAGTAAAAAAGCACAAATAAAAGAACATGAATTAATTTGACAAATAAAGTATAAAATTAAATTAAACATTAATACAATAATATTCAAATATATTGTTAATTCAAACATATTCTTGTACTAATTTTGCATAAATTTTTTACAATAATTTACTTAAAATAATTAACTACATGCATTATTGTATTGGGAAACTATACATATTATATAATTATGTTATACGTCAGTATTTTATGACTTTTTTCATATTGTTTTAATTTTATTATAGAGAACACAGCAGAAACCAAAATATCATGTGCAAAAGGTTGTGTTCATCCAGAGGATTAACACATATGTTTCGTAAGTGAATATCAACTTCAAAAGATATTTTTATATAATTTAATTTGTTTTTATTAACATTTTTATTATTGTGATATAATTATATAAAATTATATAAATCATCAATATCCAATTTTTTATGTCAAATTGGAAAGAACACCTTTTTATAGCATCAGCAGTTAGAACTTTTTTTTTATGACCAATACTGTCACAAATCATCCATTTTCGTTATATTGAAATATATTTTTAAATATATTTAAATCAGCACCTTTAATAATATCTCTGCTATGCATAGAAAGTTATTATTTTACATTTCACCGATGATAGAATTCAAGCTTTAAAAAATTTTGCTCGACTGACGGGATTTATCCGAGAAAATTTTTCAGGGAAAATGATAAATTAGTTTATGGATGATTCTTACATCAAAATGAAATACAAAATACTATGCAGTCCGACACCAGTTTAAAAAATATTCTTTAAAGTATAAAAATAGTATTTATAAAAAACATTTTTTATAAATACTCTTTTTTCATCCAACAAAGTACGAGTGTATGTGTGAATGTAAAGTATCTGTAGTATTATTACTGTAATATTATAGTATTAAAGCATTAAGTACATTTGGTAATTTATTATTTATAATCGCATTTCATGGTTTCACTAATAACTTTCTTTGCATCACTCCCACTATTTTAAAAAATGTAAGAGAATCAGAGATCACTTTTAGTCTCTGTTATCAAAAATATTATATGTATCCTGATTACAGTAGTGAATGTAAAAATCACTATAAAACTTCCGGTCCTGACTTTGATTTTATAGTTAATAAAGCACTTGCAAATATAAATTTTCTGTATTTAAACTCATGATTATTTTATTTATTTATTTATTTTCCTTTAATTTTTTGTGTACACTTTATTTTTGTGAAAGCATATATTTTATTTTCAGCTAGCAAATTTATTGTAAAATATATCAATTTTTAAATAATTCTTGAACAATATTTTTTAATCGAATTAAAACTATTTTTGTATAAAATTAAAGAAATTATATCATTTATTGAAATAAAAATTCCTCAATATTTTGTAATTTTTAAACGTGTAATATTAACCGTTGTAAATTTATTTAATATTTAAAAATAACAAAAATTCCCTCTTATTTTCAGAATATAAAAAATTCATAGACATGGAAGATGAAACCACATAAAAACTAAAAAACTACCTAATAAAATTTTAATCTTTTTGAAGCTTCTTATCTATTAATTAAAATTATAAATAACGAACATAAATTTAATTTTAATTAGTTAATCAAAATTATACTAAATAATAATATTAATTCTGTTGTTTATTGTATACAAAATAAAAATTATAATAACATGTAGATTTATTATTTGTAATATATGTTAATAATATAAAAAAAATTCATGAAGACCTTATCAAATCTTGTATTAATTTACTTTCATTTCGGCGCATGCGTGAAACCCACACTCCCTATGGACCACTAGAGGTATAGAAGAGCGTCTCTTCCGGGAAAAAGTCATTTATTTGTGAACCAACTTTTTTTTGGCGAAGGGCTCGAGGGCTTAGTGCGTAAGCTCTAAGGCATCCATTACGACGCTTTGAAAGAGTGTGAACAGATTTCTATTCATCCGAATACTAATATACACACATACATACACACCGCGATTACATTTAAATTAACTATAACTGTAAAACTTGTTTAGTAATTGTATAAACTTTGTAATTATATTCTTTTACAAATTCTGTCCATCCGACTAAATCGTTTTTATTTGATTATTAGTTATTTTTTTATATACACATTAAAATTAGAGTTTTAGCTATTTAATTAATTAATTAATTTTTTTTATTAACCATTATATAATAAATATGCTAAATAGAAAGGGAAATAATTTTACATACACAATTGCGAATTTAAGTATTATGTATATGTATTTCTTTTTTTTAATATATTTTAATTATAATAATTAAATAAAAAATACTATATATCCATTACTGCGTAAAAATTAAAATAACAAAAATTTTAAAACAATTAACGATAAATTTTATATTATTTCGTGCTAATTTATTTTTCATCCTTTATTTATGTTCATATTTTTATTGCCCAATGCGGATATTTGATTCCAAATAATAATGTATTTAAATAGTAAGTAATGATTTAAAAAGTTAATTTTCACATTTCTTAATATTTTAATTAATGGATTAAAATGAATTTTTTAATATTAACCTTGATATTTACTGTTCATTTCATATTATTTATACAAGGTAGTTATTGAATTATACGTGTAATTATTAATTTTTAATTTTAATCAAAATTTATTGTGTCATTTTTATACAGGTTTTGAATCGGATCATAAACATTGTATGCGGTATTGTAAAAGTAAGATATAAAATAAAATCTAAATAACAAATTACTCGTACAAACATATTTATGGTACAATATTATTTCAGGATATCCTGATTCAAAAAAGTTAAAGTGTGAACATCTTTGCAATTACCTATATGGTGAAATTGATAAACATTTTATTCATTTATACTCTTAGTATTTATATATAAGAATACTGCATGTTGAAATTCAATTATTAGATGAAAAATATTTTAGACAAACACTATCACACGTACACGCCTTTTCCGTTAAAGTGAAAATTCTTTTTGTGAATATTTGTACTATGATAGATTTTTTTATTTGAATGAGTTCCTTTGGAATATTATTTATTCATAGATAGTATCTTTAAAATATCTGCAAGATCGAGCAATAACAAGATTGATGAAGTCAAATCTCAATTATTACTGAAAGGCATAGTATTCACAAGTTATGTAGTTATAATTGAAATAAAAAGAAATCAGCAACATAAAACAACATAAATAAATAAAGATAAAATAATAATAACCAAAGTCAGTTAGTCTACTATTATATTAACATACACGAATGCAATTGTATTTCTGTATAAATAATAAGACCATCATACTTCAATGAACGCTTATAAAAATTTAATGTCATTGAAAACTTACCTTATAATAAATAAAATATGTATATAGTTGATCATCTAAAGATAATGTTATGTCTAAAAATTTGTCTGTATATAAAGTTATTGTTCTTAATTATCTCTCATATATCTAATTTATGAATGATTGCTTTTTAATATAATTGTAATTATAAATCTAATAATTTTATAACTTTCAAAAATAAATTCAAATAAAATAAATTTTTAAATAATGTATATTTTTCTAAAAAATAGTTAAATTTTACGTATTTTATAAAAGTTACCATTATACAATTAACAATTGAATTAGCATTTGAGTATTATCTATTTTAAATCTGAATAAATCGCTATTATTTCTTATAAATATTACTGTTTAAAATTGTTAATTTTTGATTTATCAAACCTTATTTATATACTTATAATATTAATTCAATTATTAATTAATTAATACTAATTCAATATTAATTGATAATATTCATTCAACTTATTGGAAATTTTGATACGTTCCTTAAATATTTATAATATTTGTTTTGTAGTATTTATAATATTATTGCTGAGGTTTTAATGAAAAACATAGTAAAGTTCCTTAACGTTTCAAGAGTTATTTATTTATAAAAAGTATATAAAAAGTGGAACATACATTGATGTTGTTGATGTCAACAAACAGTTTAGACAAAAGACTCACATAAAGAGTTATGACACATGAACAAATATAAAGGATAAATTCTAAGGATAATTAGAGGGATTTTATGTCTAAAAAGTTTCTGTATTATTTCAATACATCTGGGGTTTCCGTTACATTGGACAAACAGTATCTTAATAGCCATCCAGGTATTTTTATTAGTGCAACAAAGTTTTCATTATAATCCCAACATTCTAGCTAAAACTGTACTTTTACATATTAAATTTAAAATTTCAGACTTATTTACAACAGGTGACCTAAAAAGATCACATATAGACACGTATATCGCGTTACTATTATTCTAACTGTATGGTTTTTCTGTAGTAAAAACTTTAAAAGATACATATTCGACTATTGATAGAGAATTGGTTCTTGATATATAGTATTATGGGGCAAACAACTTTTTTTATTGTGAAAAGAAAGGATAAAATGAAAGTTCGTGTATTAATGGAGCATTGCTTTTTGCTGATAAAAGTATTGGTAAGCAAAGGCTGGGCTTGATAAACATTATTCGGACTCTGTATTAAGAAAATCGAAATGAAATCATTGAAATCTTTGGATTGTTCATGTAAATATCTTCACATTTTTAATCTATGTTGACTTAATAGTCATGGATTAGGCACTAATTATCAATGTCTATGACCTATTCCACTTGATTAGTGGCCGTAGAGTTTTATCCTTCAATTTCAGGCATTTCATCTAACATTGATTCGATTAAAGGATTCTTTCTTAAGTTTAGTTTCATTTCACCGAACTTATAACTTATATTGAGACAACTACTTCTCAAAATTTTTTCCGTATCACGATTTACCAAAAAAGTGAGTACAGCCGTTGTCTTTTCCTCTAACCTGGTTAGTACTTTCCAATTTTCTGTTTTAAGGTCGTTCTGGCTTTTTATAAGCTTTAGAATCTCCTCGTTGGTGTCAAGGTGGCTGTCGTTGAAATGTCCAGTTACTATCACTCGATGAAAATCTCCCTCACCCAGTATCTGCAGACTGGCTGCCACCCAGGGGGTTAGATCTATCCCCTTCAGCCACTTCTCAGTTTCAGTATTTTTACACAAAATGAATAGCCAGCCTGGTTTAAACCTGGCGTCAAGGAATTTGGGTTTTATCGATGATTCATTTAGTTCGCGGACCTTGTCCAGAATACACTTTTGAATAGCTTTTAATTGATCTATTGTCAAGAGGACATCCGGAAACAGTACGTGGGCGATTCCTATTCGTTTTCCGATAACTGTTTCCTCGTTATCCTCAATCTTTATGGTTATAAAATTCAAGGAGCCATTAATCTCTGTAAAATCGACTTGATTTGTTATACTTTTGTTAGGTTCTGTTATTGTAGTATTAGCTTTTTTATTTTTTTTTTTGCTTTTCGCTTTTTGTTTTTGGTGACGCTCGGTATCTCTATCATTGGAGGATGGTTCTTTTGTTGAAGCAGGTTCCGTTTTACTTCTTGAATACTTAATACTTGTTTGAGAAGATCATTCTGCTTCTTTGTCTGATTAATACTATGTTTTATAATTTGTTGTTTGTTCTTTTTTATTGATCCTCCTACCTTAGGTGTTTCCTCTGTTGCGTCCATCTGTCTGGTAAAGTCAATGATTGATTCATTCCCACCATTAGACATCCCAGATTCTATAGTTTTGCTTTGAGGCTGTATTTTAGCCATATTATTTATATTTGGCGATTGAGGATGCCCATCCTTTAAAGTTTTTGAATAAATTTGTTCCATTTAGATCCCACGAGAAGCTAGGGAATTAAGTGGTCGCTCACGGCAGAGCCCTGCATTACCATAAGAAGGCTAATTTGAAACTGGAGTGCGCCAAATTCCAGAGTTCGCTGTTGGCGACTGAGCTCGCCCTCAGCCATGCAGCCCTTGACACATCTGTTCCGTCTTGGCTTGGCGCGATGAGCTGTTCCTTAGTTCGCTCAACCAAATCGGGCTTGGGCTTTCGGTCACCACACACACACACACACACACATTTTTCATTCGCTACACTCATACAGTAGAGCCCTTTTTAGGAGAAGGCTTTCATACACACATAAGGGCCCTTTTTACGGGGATCCATCATACGCTCAAGCTTCCTTCACCTCATTACCCGAAAAGGTAGAGCTTAAGCCCTCGAACCCGACCCTTGAATCGCACACGTGCGACCTTAGGTCTACGGCAAGGTCACACAGCTCTTATCGAGGGAATTAAAATTTATTTATTTACTAATTTCATTTCATTTTGAATTTTTTCGAATTATTTCCAAAATATTCAAATTATCATTAGATTAATATATGATATGCCAGTCGAAATTAAATTGATAAAGAAGTGACTGACTAAAAAAACTATTATAAATGAAGAATACTTTGTAGAATAAAAAAAACATATAAACACTCGATCTGCAAATATCCAATACTGTCAACTTAAAAATAAGTATAAAACTTTAAAACAAACGTATCATTCTTTTACCTGTCATGATCAACGTTAAACATAACAATCAACGTATCGGGTCCTTTTTCAATGAACTTAAATAAAGAATTAAAGATAATAATCGCTCACAGAAATACAGACAATAAAAATATTTCCATTTCTCAAAATTATTAGTATTCCTCTAGGTAAATGAAGAAGTCGTGAGACAAAAAAGAGTATTTATCTAATATCAAGGATAAAAACTATCTCTCAAGTATAAAGGTAGAAGATAATTTATAAGTGATACCCATTTACATTCCGGATATTAAATAACTACTGCGTACTACGTATGTTTAGAACTTTCAAATTCAGTGAAGAAATAAAATACACGATGAAAACAAAAACTCATCACTCATACGCTTGCCTGGTTACAGGGCACATCACAGTTCTTGTTAAAATAAAATGAACTTAATGAGAATGAAATAAAAAGTAAGGACTGAAACTTTTTTTACAAGTCTCAAGGGAAATACTGCTTTAGTAATGCAATATTACGCTAGAACTACAATATTTTGGAATTTAATAAAAATGGTCTGTCCAAAAAGTAATGCGTTTTATTTTGTTGTAAACCATTATTTGCCGAAGTGGTTTCGAAGATCAGAAAATAAACGGGGACGTTTTTCCTATTATTCGCTTTTTTTTTTTTATTTTTTAATCATTAGAAACGACAAGATTCGTATTCGCACGCAGGGTGTTTTTCGATTTTGTAATACGACCCCATGGATCGCCTAATAGAATAACGTTACATGGAAAAATTTACTTTACTGCTGGTAAAAATACTGGAGATTTTTAAATGTTAAAAAAGGCCTTTAAGGGTTATGCAAATGTTGATACATTCAGGATGTCATCAATTACCCTGATATTTAAATGACAGTTTGCACTCAAAATTTTGAGCACAAGTTAGATATTAGAATTGATTCGAGCTGCTTTAGATGTTCAGAATGAGACTGTTGATGGCTTTTTTGAAAACCTTATATGATTTATGATGATCTATCTATGATTTATCTATCCTTATGATTTATCTAATTGTGATTTTATCCTTAAAGACTTCTTCTAAATTTAAAAGTTTCTATAGCATTTGATCAAGTCGCAAATAAATTTTTACTGCGTAAAGTTTTTCCAACTGTCACTTAAACACGTTGTGTTACAAAGCTTCTAATGATCGATAAATAAAAAAAAAGTGGGGAGAGCAAATAGGAAAAACTTCCCCGAACATTTTCCGGCCTTTACGCAATCGCTACGACACACAGAGGCTTCAAAAAAAAGAAGTTTATTACTTTTTGGACCATGTATAAATATATATTAATAATAAAAGACGATTGACAGGAAATTATGAAACTATATCTAGAATATATTTCAAAGGAAGTTCTAAAAAATATTTTAAATAAAAAGCTTGCGTATCATTAATATTCATGATCAGATCTCAATTATCTTTACTAAGTAGACTTAATTCGTAAAATCTTAATAATGATTTCGATTGAAAAAAGAATAAGTGATATACATTAATTCAGCTAATTATATTATATAATATAATGTTATGTGTATTATTAATTAATTTTATTATAACTTTTTATGTTATAACATTTATTTAACTTTAAGATAATTTCTGGAATTTAAAAAAATTTATATCAAATAAAAATTAATATATTAATATGAAAATTTTTTAAGTACATAAATATAAAGTAATAATTATTTTGATCTTCTTTCAGGTACTTTTTATATTTTCCAAAAAAATTCTATATAAATACAATAATAATGTAGAAATTTTTACTTAATATTTATTTTTAAAATTATAAGCATTATTATTATTTCTATAAAAATTAATCTTTTGATAATTTGATCATTTTTAGATAAGTTCATGGATACAATACAAATTTTGATAATTTTATTCTTTGACTGGTATAATTGATAACATTTATTTTACACTCGAATGATAATATTTTTAATTTATACAAGCTTGAATTTATTATTAACTAATTAAAAAAAACCACATTTCCAAATTTCCATATTAGGTTTAAATATGTTTTTCTATTTCTCGTGTAAGTATCTATATTATAATCAGTAAATTCTTATCAAAACATATTTCTGCTACAACTATCTTAATTATTCACAAATATTTAATTTTATGCTTAAATCAATGAAAAAATATATACACAATCGTACATATACAAAAAATCCGAGAAAACCGAAGTCCTGTATTTGAATAATAAAGTTATTAAATATTCAAAAATGTATATCAATCAATACTGGAGATAATTTATACTGTGTATTATATTTCCAAATATTTATATTCAAATTTTCCTTTAAAAATGAAACTCTATATTAAAACATTTATTAATTAGAATCAAGTAAAAAATATTTCAAAATTTTTAAAAGTTCGAAAATGAACATTTTAGTATTTACAATATTAATTACATATTGTATATTAATCATGAAAACAAATGCAGCGCTTCTACGTAAGTAGTTATTTATAATTTTATTTCACAAACTTTACTTAAAAAAATTATTTACAGCTCCTCCCAGCGAGCTCTCCAGATGTTTAACAGGCTGTAAAAGTAAGATATGAAGTAGATTTTGAGTAACACATTTTTTCTTCTTTTTTTAATATTAACATTACCAGTTAAATATTATTCTATAACATTTATCTATTTATTATAGTAATAACAGAAATTTAGTCCATATACTCAATAAAAGATCTCAATATACGTATATGTATTTATCAATATATTAAACGAATGTGAAAGAACATAAATTTTAATATTTTATTAATTGTAAATCTTAATTTAATTGCATTTAAATTAAAATACTAAATTCTATTTATTTCATAATAAAACATTGAATATACAATATTTACCAAAACGAAGTTTTAAACATTACAAATAATGTAGAATAATCTGTTCAAAAATTAATTTGGTTTAAATATAAAATATTCGTATTAAATTTTCAAACAATATAAAAAATAGTTAAAGTTATATAATAAGAAAATTGATTAATTTAAATATTACTATAATAAATAATATATTAAATTTAAAATTATTGACAAGTATTATGATAAAAATATATAAAAATCGCATAAAAGGTACATGAATAAAAATTTCAATATGCAAATGTAATATAATATGATAAAATATATATAAATAAAATAATTTTAATATTCAAATGTAATAAAATTAATTAAAAATATTTTGGATACTTTCATGCATAAAAATCAAAATTTAAAAAACATTTATTTTTTATGGTCATAATTCAAATTTTTCTATTTTCTAAATTTTAGAATACCCTGATTCAAAGCAGATTACATGTAAACATTATTGTAACTATAGATACGGAGAATATCCCACATTCTAAAGTTGATTTTAAATAAATATAATATGAATTGTATGTTAATCATATATTATGTAAGTCAAATTGTTTATCTAATTCAAAATATTAGTGTAATTAAGTAATTATAATTAAAGGATTAATTTTTTATTTTTCAGAAAAAGAGAATATATCTAAGAAGTAAATATTTTATGTTATAAATGTAATAATTTTGGCCGATTCAATTTTAATATTTTCATCTAATAGTTTGGATTATGCATATCATATATTTTTATCTGACCTGACCTGTAGTGATATACTAATCAGAACACATTAAAATTTTGAATTTTATATTAGGTCAAAATATTATAAACTTTATAATAAAATTTTTTTAAATTGTACAAGTATTAAAAATCTTTATTTAATCCACAAATTAATGATTTATTATTATATCATTTTTAATAATATTACTATGCGGTCAATACATCATGCTTTAATCATAGTTTCTAAAAAATTTATAATCTTGATAAAATTTTTCAATTGTATGTGTATACTTTACAAATTTCTTATTACTATAACATTTTAAGTATAATATATTTTAATTATTGTGTTAAAATAATAACTAACTATTAAAGGTGCAATTTACGTATTTAGTTAAAAATTTCACGGTTTACTTATGTATAAAAAGCCTTAAAATATTTTTTTATAAATAGTCTAATTTTGTTTTATCCTAGAATATTATATTTTCTTACAATTTTCATAATTAATTAAATTTTCCATTCTTAATAATGTCTAATTCAAATAAAGGAGTAAATATAAATTAAAAAATATAGATATGAAGCTTTTTTAATACGCTATATTGAATTTATTAAATATTTGTTTATAATCGGCTATTATAGATTATTCAATATTTCATTTTACGAATTGGATATATATGACTATTGTCATCATAAAAAAATTATTTTAAAATAAAAATTTAAGAAAAAGATATATCTAAAATATATGAAATTCAACAAAAAATCATTGTAATAAATAAATAAATTATAATAAACCATTAGTTTCATAACTGTGTAATTTATCTATTGATAAATGAAAAAGACTTTTATCATTCAAGTTCATTTTATTAATGCTTTAGTTAATTTAAAAAAAATAATTAAATCTGACAATGAAACTCTATTTGATATCAGTTGTAAGAAAGAAAAGGGTTGATAAAACAATTCCAGTGTTTTGCACCCAAAAATAATTAACTATATTCTGATAAACATTTAAAGTTAAATTTTACACAATAATTACACAAAAAAAGAGTGAATAGAATTTTGAAACGTGTGTTTAACAATTGGTGTGTGATGGTGAACTGACCAGAGGTAAAAATTTCGACTAGCAACATCCTTCTAAGTATTTAAAAAATTGAAATTGTAAATATTTATAATTTTCAAGCTTTTTTTTACAAAAAGTTATTATTTTTTTTTAAACTACTGTTTATCATAACGATTTTGGGAAGATTGGAATATTTGAGGGGAGCTTTTTCTGAGTCCCTTTTTGTTTTTTTTCATTTTCGATTATTCGGACTGGCAAGATTTTTCTTCACACGAAGCGTGTATTTTAATTTTGCAACACAGCACTAACAGCTTTACACGATAAAAATTTATTTGCGACTGATAAAATGCAGTATAGGCTTTTAAATGTTAAATAAGTCTTTAAGAATAAAGTTACATGCAAATCGTAATTTAAAAAATCGCATAAAGCTTTTAAAGTCACCAATTATTCCAGTTTTCAGCACCCAAAAACAGCCCGAATCGATTTTAATGCCCAAAGTGTGTACAAAATTTTGAGTTTAAACTATCATTTAAGGATCAAAGTAATTGATTACACCTTCAATTTATTAAAATTTGCATACAGTTACTCTTAAAAACCTTTTTTAACATTTAATCAGTATTTTTCCAAGTTATAAACAAAATTTTACCGCATAGTGTCTCTAATGATCGAACAAATGAGTCCAATAAGAAAAATTTTCTTGCACATTTTCCAATCTTCCCGAAATCACTAGACAAACAGTGCCTTCAAAAAGAATAAAAACTCGATAATTTTCAGACACTATGTACATAAATTTTTGCTTGTTTTGATGTAATATAGTATACAAAAATATGCATAGAAAAACAATGTCAAAAAAATAAGAGCAATAAAATATTAGAAATCTATTTAATTAATTATATTTATAAATTCAATTATGTATAAATTAAATTATGCATAAATATTTAATGATCAATTTTAAAGCTATTTCATGACTATCCGTTATTTCTTATTATTTATGTTAATATTATAACTGTTTTAAGAAATAATTTTATTGATAAATTTTTAATAAAAACGTGTATAAATTAAAAGTTTGTATTGAAAAAAAATCGTTTTTTTAATTTAAAAATTAAAAAATGAATTGTTTATTATTTATTATATTTTCTTTTATCTACTATGCATTTGCTTTTAGACGTAATAATGAAAAATTAAACATATATTTATTTTTTATGTTCTAAAAATTAATCAATTATTTTTGTACAGATGGAAGAGGCGACGTGACGATGTGTCGCGAAAGATGCCATGGTAAGAAAAATTTTAATTATTTACCTTATACTTTCGGTAATATTTTTATAAATGATTAAGTACTTATTACTCACTCCCAATAAATAGTTGTACGAAAAAACAAAATTTTTAAATGTTTGAATCTAGATTATTTTATACAATTAAGATTTTATTTTATATTACATTCTAAAAATAATTTATTTTTATGTCTGTTATTAAAATCTAATGACAAAATTTAAAGTATCAATTTAACATATTATTAATTACAATATATTCATTTCTTTCAGATTTGTTCGGTGGAGAGAAAGAAATTTGCATCAATCGCTGTATTACATATAAATATGATGTATTAAGAGAATAGCTGTGTTAATCTCACAGAAAATCATAAATTCTATCAAAATTTCCGCATAAAAATATCTTTGCTTAATAAAATTTAATTGGGAAGTAGTTTTAGTCTTGTTAATATGAACGTAAATTTTAGTTGAATTATAATAAAATAAAAATGATTATATTTTCATACTGTATAAAAAATATTTTCGTATTTTATAGTTTTAGTTCAGATAAATTATGAAATCCATTTATAATACATATACAAATAACTTAAAATTTATTTTTTCATGTTATACATGCAATTTTGATTCTTAAAAATTCTTTTTCAATAAACTTATCTATCAGAAAATTGTATAGTTGTAATATATAAATAAAAAAATAAGTGTATGCTCAATAAAACATTAACAAAGATATAATTTAAAATGTATATATTTATTTTTATATTTACCTATGATACGTCAGCTGCATTATTGTGCAGCTGACATGCAATTCAAGTATTTACGATAACACAGCATCCGACTATCGGAAATTGGACCAATGGACCGGTTGTCTGCACTTTTAAACTCGGGAACACGAGTCTCTACGATAAGCAGATTTGATGCACAATGAGACGAAATAAGGAATCACTCTACGACCATTTTTAGACATGTATTGATAAATTGCAGCACACCTTTTCTTCTCCACGAACTACATAAGTCGAATAAATTTATCTTCATTCAAAATTTACATTTTCTTATTTTATTTCCCCACTGGACCTACAGCAGTTGCGAACTCACGTTTATAACATATAACATAATTCCATTTTAATAATTTGTTATCAAATTAATGATGTAAACACAATATATTTTAATAATATTTAAAAATTGATTCTCTTGATCATATATTCTATATAACCCGAAAGACCCTTTACAAGTGTGAATAAAACAAATTGTTGAATGTTTGTGCATCGATGTTTCCATGAGTTAAATTGTCAGATTTTGAAAAGACTTTAAAAAATAAATCTTATGACACACTTACACTATTTTATCATAATTACAGCGAATATTAAATCTATTATACATAAGTACTATGAAGTTAAAAGTAAATAAAATTACAATTATAAGTATTAATTTGATTGATATAAAAAATTTTAATTAACTTATAGTATCAATAATTAATAAATTTTTATAGATTTTAAATATTTACAATTATGGCTTATATTTGTTCTGAAAAAAAAAAAATTATTATTACATTAGTGAAATAAAATCAATGCATGTGTATGGAAGAAGTAAAATCAAAATATGTATCTATATATCAAAGAAAAAAAATTGGTTATGTTCTCGAAATACAAAATTAAACTAGGTATAGAACCTTTTATCCACTAAAATGAATTATTAATAAACATTAAAAAAAATTCTAGATTCCATTACATCATTTCAATAAATACTATTAAAGAAAATACAATGTAACAGTATTTCTTTTGTACTTTACTTATGAATATTTATAAAAATTGAATATACCTTCATGTCAGAAAAATACCTGACAAAGAATTTTTTTTAAGAAAACCTCAATGTGCAAATTAAAAAATAAACTCCTTAGCTTGCATGAATAATAAATAATTTGATTTGCAAATGTGCATGTTTCAGTATACTTATGGACAATATTTCCGTTTTCTTAATAGGTGATAAATTATGAAGTTTATATGGAGAAATTAAGTGTTGTGTATCCACTAATCGATCGAAAGTTTTATGTATAAAATCAATAAAACTTTCGATATAATTCTTTTTTATAATTCTACTTTTTGTTGAACAATAAGAAAATATTCCAAAGTTTATTGTGTTTACAATCTAGGAAATGGCATGTGATGATGAAATTTTTGTTTTTAGCTTTTTATTCGCCAATTCTTATTATTAAGTTTCGCTTTGTTTCTCCAATTCATGTATTGGGACAGTCACAACAATCAATCTTAAACGTAATGTTAGTACCATTCCGTTTAATTGTAGAATCTCTGCCAAATTTTAATATTGCGTATAATTTTTTGTTGTTCTTTAAAATTTTGCACATGTCATACCATTTTATCTTTATTACACTTAGAAATAGATCGCTTGATATAGGATACAAAGACAGTGGTATAAAATGTGTTATTCTATTGATTTTAGATTTCTGAGTTAAATATTTAATTTAATTTTTTTTTTTTTTTGTATTTATCAAAAATATATAAAGAATAGTTTTAAGAATTAACCTTATAATATTCATATTAAATTATTTATGTGGTTATAAACTTGAACCGTTAAATAACAAATTCAGTATTATTATTTCTGAAACTAATAAATAAGATTTTATTAATGATATAAAATCCTTGTTTTGTAAAGATTCATTAATCTTTGTAAAATAAATAACTATATTTATGTATCAAAAACAAATATATGTATATATTGAATATATGCACATATTAAATTAAATATGTATAAACCAAAATTTTATTTTACTTACATTACAGAAAAAATAGATTTTACGGTTGATATGAATGTTTGATTTAATAGGTAATTATTAAAATAAATTACCACAAATTCATTTACGAAAGATTTTTCCCCTGTAAGGATATAAAATATAATTCTGTATAAAGAATCAATCACTGGATGCAGAATTGAGATTAACTTTGTAGGTGCATACCAAATTTGCCTTATAAATTGTTTTCTATCAAATGCACTATATCAAAGAGTAGATTTTGGTGTAAATAAATATTTAAACTTATTCATTCATAATATTTCCACGTAATACTTTTGATCTCATAAGCATATTTTAAACAAATATAAAAATAATCTTATCTTGTTTTTAATTTTTGTCTGTCTGTTACTTTGTTGTTTACCCAAGATATCTGTTTTATTAATAAAATAATAATAATTTTAATATTTAATAAAATTTATAGATATAAAATACTATTAGTCATAAGAAATATTCTTTAATTAAAAGATTTTTTTTATCTAACAAAAAACATATTTTAAATGAAATAATGTATTTATTAACTAATATTTGGTGTTTAATTAAGACTACAAAAAACATATGTATCAAATATGTGGTAAATAAATAATTTTTTTTAAAATTTAGAATACTTTAAATTTCAATTTGTATTGTACCTTAATATATTCGAAGTGCACCAATTTATGAGAATTCTAAAAGAAAAGATTTTTCTAAACTAAAAAAATAATTTCTCTAATATTAGTGTTTCCTAGCATTACTTGTATGATTTTTTATTATTAAAATTATTTTTGTTTAAATATTTCTATGGTTATCTAACACGCATACTAGATAATTAATTGGATCTAACTAAAAAAAATATATATATTTTACAACATTTAAATTAAGATTATAAAACTCTCTACTATATTGAAACACTGCATAAGTTTATTGAAATAAAGAACTACAATTTATTTTAAATGAAATATTTTTATTTGTCCTTCGTCAAAACTTAAAATTTAAAAGAATAAATTCCGTCGTTACGTTAAATAAATTAAATAAATCAATAATTCATACTAAAATTGATCGTACATTGTATACGATTTTTTACTGTTCCAGTTAGATTTCTTCATTATCATAATTTTGCATTCACACTTCCATTTTTTTAAATTCCTTTATCTATTTGTGTTGAAAGTGATATTTCAGCGACATTCCACAGATCAAACTTAATTGGCGCAATCAATTCTCACACTCCGCCTCTACAAGTTGTATTAATTTTATCTCCACAAATCATTTTCAGCGAAACTCTTTTGATTGTTGTCAGTTTTGTTTCGCACTTCAGTTCCCACAGTAGTTTGGATGCGATTTCGCTTTCGTCTTCGTTTACCTGCGCACAGAACGAGACACTGATTTGTAATTGGGCAAAATTTAGGAATAAAAATGTATAAATACATTACTTTTATACATTCATAATCAATGTGATTTAATTTATTATTCTCTTTAAATATCCATTTGTCATCCTACACAAATGATGAAAATAAATTAATTTTAATTTGTAAATTATCATTTTCAAGAATAAAACATGCTCCATTAAGTTATAATTATAAAATTAATAGAATTAAGAAAAACTATTTCTAAAATATACTCTATTATTGTAGAAAAATATATTCATAATATATATTTTACGATATTAGCGTTAATTATTGAAAAAATTTATGATAAATATTGAAATGTATGATGACAAAAATAAAACTTTCGATTCAATATTTTCAGAATAATAGCTACGTGGAATAAATGAAGAAATAAATATATTAATAAATAACACAAAATATGTATAAAATCTTATAATATAATTTTAATTAAATATCATGTATTTATAATTTTAACATTCATGAATTATAAATATACTAAAATATTTAAAAATAATTATAATAATATGAAAAACCACGTACAATGCTCATACAAAGTTTTTTTACAATATTTGTACGAAAAATATAAATACTTTTATATACATAATTACAGCATTGAATTTGTAATAAAGATATTGATAATCTAATTTTTTTTTTCTTAGATCATTAACTTTTCATATTCTTCCATTAACATCTCAAAAAAATAGATTTCTTTGAGTTTCGATTTATTTATTAAAAATATAAATTTTTATTTTCCTTCATATCTTCGACGAAAACAAATTTTTTATTTTCAAACCGAATGGATTTTTATTGACAATATTATTTTAATGCATTGAAGTGAACTGGATGAAATATCTTAATTCGATCAACTAAGTACATGTATTTCAAAAATAAACATGAACAATATTCGATAATTCAATCGCAATATTAACGCAAAAGTACCGTAAATTTTAACAAGAAGTTTGATGTATATAACGTACATACATACGTACATACGTGAACAGATTCTTCATTTAATATAAGAGTATTCATTTTGTATGATCTTCATATGAGTTTTTTTTTTATAAAATGTTTTTTAGCAAATGTATACTTACTGTACTAACCGAGTATTTCTCTTCAATTTAAAAACACGAATAAAAATTACCAATGCAACAAGTAATCGTGTTTTTCCAAAATTACATTAATGAGTAGCTTGGATGTTGAAAACAATTAAAATCTTTATAACGAAAACTTACACTATTAAAAACAGATGATAATACATAAAATATTAAAAATAACTATAAAAAGAGAGAAATTGGAAGATCAATGCATTCATCAACTTCAATTCCAGCACACAGCATCCATAAAAACTAGTGTATTTTTTTACAAATGACGACTTTTCTATACGAAAAGCCAACGACGTATTAACAGTTGTAATAAATAAAATATAAATAATATTGATATACATACAAGAAAATATAAAAGGCGTCTAAGACTCCGTTGGAGTTTATCTTTCCTCTGAACACTTGGGTACCACGACAACTATAACACTCGCATTTTCACAATATAACAATAAAATACAGGGCCAAGAGTACACCAACGAGTCGGAGGACATTAACCCACGTGCAATATTTCACAACACGTGCGGCTTTCATCATCGCAGTCCTGTTGGGCCTTCGCAGCCTCCCCAACTTCCGGTCCTCGACGCAGTTCGGGACCGGGATCCTCCTCCTCGAGGCGGTGGCGGCAACGGCCACGTGATCGTCTCGTTGTTGCTGTTGTTGTTGTTGCTGTTGTTGTTGCTGTTGTTGTTGTTGCTGTTGCTGCTTCTTTCGCTCGGCCGGCGACAGGGCCGAATTTTTCTTGGGGCTTCGCTTGCTCGACTTTGAACAATCGTCTGGAAATTTGGACGACTTGCCTGTCATATCATTATCGCCTAGGTCACTGAGGATCGTGTAGCGCGTGGTCGCGGTGATTCTTTTATCGCGGTGATTTCCGGTGCCACAGGTCGTGGATTTCGCGGCGATGCTTTTTACTCGGGGCTTGCGAGTATTTTCGCTAAATTCCTCGAGGCGCGTCCGTCTGCTCGTTAATACGCGCTCTTCGTTTTTATTGTGCGGAGGGATGAATTTTGAATGGTCATTACCTGATGCCACCTCCCAGCCATCCTCATCCTGATTCGATGACGTCGATTTCGAGCCGTCTGTCGTCGGCGGTGGTGTCGGTGGGCTATCGTTTGCCGGTGAATCGCATCTGCAAAAAAGAGAACCAATTGTCAGGGTCGATTAAAGCATTTGGCAATGGACTCACGACACCTGGAACTTACGATACTTAACTATTGCGATTAAACCGAAAAGCTTAAGTCACACAAACGAAGCTATTGGTCATGAACGTAACGTTAAACAAAAATTAAAAGCAATTTTTACTTCAACAATAACAACATATTATATCCATATTTTTTGCTTACCACATTTCGGGATGTCGCAATATCTAGATAAATGATGTAAATAATGATGTAAAGATTAAGAATGTGAATTTTTGCAGATGCGCTATACATGTTTATCCTAAATGTAACTATAATTCATTTTATAATTAAGACTAACACTCGAAATACGAATCACCTAGAAATAATTTATTAAAAATTTTAATATTTTTCAATCATCAACACACTTTTAAATTAATTATTTAGACATTTATAAAAGTCAATTAAATAAATAAGAATGCCATTCAATTTTAATATAAACATTAAACATGTACTACCTTGTTATTAATTATCATTTTGTTGTAAATAACATTAGAAATATATTTATTTATTTTTAATTAACTTTTCATAATGCATCCATATATAATTTTGATAAGTTAATTGGCCGATACTAAGAATTCCTAATCAATATTTATTTTAATTCAATTTTACAATACCAATATAATTTTAATTAAAATAAGACACTGTACTATTGAAAACAGTTTTTAATTTGATATATTTCTTAAAGAATAGAAACAAATGACAAAGCTTATTTATTTATATTTAATATTATTATTATTATTACTATTTTTATTATTACTATCATTATATATTTGAGCTGATATAATTATATAAACTATTATGCTATTTTTTATGCTTTTAAAATATCAAAATTCAAATATCTCATAAATAAAAAAATCACTTTAATTGAAATATTAAAGATTTATATACGCATTGCTATAAAGTGTTAAAAATTTAAATTAGTAACCAATAATGCTAAAGTAAAAAAAAAATTTACTTTAAAAATAACAAAATATTTCGTTCTAAATTTAAATTATTCTTTTAATGACATTTCTTTTAGTTTTCAATTCAATTGTACAAAACTAATGTTATTTTCAAAACTAAAACAAAAAATGATACTAATATCATATGTATATATTTTTTGAATATTTATAATCATTATTATCTACATTTAAATACTTTTCATATATTGAAATTACAAATTAGTTATTCATTGAAATGATTTATAAGAAAATTTTATAGAACCATGTTAAAGTTATAAAATAACATACACAATTAAACACAATTAAATTATCACAATAAATTATCTGATAATTACTAAAACTTACAATTTTATATTTGTCGAATAAAAAAAAAATTTTCTTATGCTACACTATTAAACAGCCTTCAACAAAATCAATTTTATATTTAGTAATTGTAATGTTTCTTTGAGTTTTAAAATGCCAAGATATATATCTTTTAATTACGAATAAAAATGTAAAATGTGGATTCTATTGAACAATTCATTGATTTTTTAAGTAATATGTAACAAGATTACGTTATAGCTATTTTTTATTTAACTAAATTTGATTTTATTAACGTTTACATAATTTATATTTTAATTTGTACATAATAATTACACTTATTTTAATTATTATGTTTCTTATGATTTAATATTATATTTAATTAATATATATTTTATATTTACAATTTTCATTACATATAATTTTTATTAAACGAAGTTGTAATTATCATTTTTATTTTATATCTTAATAATTTCGTAGTTATATATTTTTTCAATAGAAAATAATTAAATAAATAGTAAATTTTCCTTTTCATAATTTCCCAACGATTAATTAAGAATCAAAATACAAATATTAAAAAAAAAACATTAGCAATTTAAAACATTATTATTTTTTCCAATTTAGAAGAGATATATAGAAAATGAAATTGTGCTATTTTTATTCCTCGATGGAATGTTACGGCACGGAGAACATTTGCGGGATTATTAAGTAAATTTTGAAAAAAAATTTTAGTTTTTAATTAAATTTATTAAAAATAAGGCTTTTAGTACAAAATTAAATTACCAAATACAAATGTCAAAGCTTAAATTTAAAATTAATGTAACAAAAATTATAATTATTTATTATCTAACAGTAATAAATAAACGGTAAAATTAACTATATAAAATAAATAATACAAATATTATCGTTTATATCAATAATATTACGATGATTTTTTGATCAATGAACTCTTGACTATACAAATATTAAATCATTAATGATATATCCATAAGAAATTTACAGATATTAAAAATATGTTGTTTCATCTATAAGAAACTGATAGTTTGTTCAAAACTAAAATCAATAACAGTCCTATAAGGATTTGGTCCAACAAAATTTTTCTTTTGTTAAATAATTACAATGATATTTTATACAATGCTCTATAATCGATAACAATTCAACGTGTATTCATAAAAAAATTAAATTATAATATTTTATTTCTTAATTACAATAAATGTGAGAGCAACTTCAATAACTTTTCTATATTACTGTTCAAAATCTATTTAAATATGATATTTACAATATTTTACGTGTTTATAATAAGAGCTAGAAAAGAACAATCATGCCGTGACATAGTTACAATTTTTAGAAGTGAAAATATGTATAAATATAACAATTTAAAGATATTTTACAATCTCAAAAAAGTTATAAGTATTCAAATGTATTATTATATATATTTATTAATTGTCTTAATAAATTACATAATAATGCAGCTAAATTATTATTTATATTTAATTCAATACTATTCAATAAAATAGTATAATAAACATTTCTTTAAAAAAAAAAGAAAATGTCTAAATGAAATATTTTGATACAATAAAATTGAGTGATTTTAAATAAATCATAAAAAATAATCTCCATACTATATAAAATAATTTTTAAGCTAAGTAGAAGTACGTATTTAATTACATGTATATACATTTTGATATTTTAAAGGGAAGTTATTTTTTTCCTTAAAAACATCACCTTGTTTACAAACCATACAATTTGTGATATGAGGTATTTTTACGCAAAAATACTTGCACAAATTATCATTGAAACAATGTTTTTCTAAAAACTAGTTTCCCATTGTAAAATGAAGCTTTTTAAGACCTTAATTCATCTTAGACGAATCAAAGTGATTGTCATTTACGCCGATTTTTCCTGAAAAATAATAAAATAGAATAAACAGCATGAAGCCTTTTTTGTACAACTCTCAATAAATAACAGTTTTATTTTTTTCTTAAAATGACTATATTATAGTCAAAATCAAAAATTTTTTTTTTAAATATTTTAAAACAAACATCTATCATTTTCAGAAAATAATACAAAATGTAATATTTTTTAAGTTATTTATCTTTTAATAAGATTACATTATCATAAATAAAAATAATTATTCTATTCTTAATGTGTATATATTATAATACTAGGATATATTTTTTATAAAATACTAATACAAAATTTTTTAGCAAGTACATCAATAAAATTATAGTAAAAGTATTATTATTTTTTTTTTTTTAAAAAAAAGTTGCTCAAGAAAGGCCTTGTAATGCATATTTCATTATATTTATAATTGAATCAAGAAAATTATATATAAAAAAGTATTTATAAAAACATACAGAACGATAATTATTGTGAAATACCATTACGTAAGTTAAAAATTATTTTAATTCCAATGAAATATATTTTTTCTTAATACAGAAAATATTCAGCAAATATCATTTCCAAATAATATACATATATATATAAAATATATATATATATATATAATATGGTATTTAAAATGAACAGTTTAAATTAATAAAACAATCACTAAAGATTAAGGAAATTATAGGTACCTGACTTTTTGTCCTTGTCAGCTAACATTGTCTTCTATAATACATCTTTGACTCGCTTATTAATTGTAACTACCGCTGATTTATTTCCATTACTTGGTTATTTTATATATTATATTTCAATTTATCATAAAAATTTTATTTATAAAAATTATAATTTCTTTGCATGCTTTATATAATTACGATATTTGTATCTTATACTCTAATAAATTTAATTTTTTAAGTTATTGAGTTTTTTAAACAAAACTAAAAAATACGATCCCGATATATCTCACAAAAAATATTTATTAAAATACTTAAAAAAATAATTTTAAATATTTAAAGTTTTAAATATAATACTATCTTATGCTAGATAGTAATTTAATTTAGATTTACTAGAGCAATTAGTGAGATTTCTCCATAAATAAAAACCTTTATTCATCAATGTTACATGTAGGATATTATTTAACTAATTCCTACCTCTCGTACAATTTTTAATCCATTTTATTCTACTTTATAATATTATAAAAATATTAAAATGCGTTTATAACTATTATTAAAATATAACTCGAAGAAATTTTAAATCTTTTATCATTAGAAATCTTATATTAGTATTTAATAAGTAGTTTATACACTAAAGTTAATAAAATGATGCAATTTAAATAATTATTTTAATTAATATTGAATTAAAATTTAAATTTACATTATTTATAAATAGATTTTTACTTTTTTATTGTAAATGCAAGTACTGAAATAAGAATATTAAAAAATTAAAAGAAAAGGTAAAAAAAGAATAAGTAATAACAAGCTAAATTAAAATAAATTACATATATAAAGTAGAGTAAATTAAAAATAATTGCGCATTAAATTTATATTTAAAAGCAACAAAAATTTGATTAGTTTTTGATATTTCTAATTCTTTAGTTTTTCTGAATATTAAACCGAATATTACTTTTGAGAGCGAAAAGAAATTATATTTAGAATTTACCAATAATGTTACAGAAATTTATTTGAACAAATAATCTTAAATTTAAAAAATTAAATACAATATTATTTAATGAATTATTTACTTACAATGAAATTACAGAAATTATTCATAATCAAATATAATTACAGATATTGTCTGTTATACATTCTTTATTTATATGTCAAAAATTTAGAAAATTTGTATATGAAAAAAAAAAATAATTTTTACAGACTAAAATTTTGAAAAATTATTTATAACTTTTTTAAACATATTATAAATCAAACGATTTATTTATACATATCATATATTTAAAAATCCACCTATAGTAAATAATTTGTAACATTATTAAAGTGATAAAAAAAATTGCACACATTTTTAATAAACAAGAATTGCTTTTTATTAAAGATTTCTATAACAATAATAGTAATAGTAGTAGTCTAAATAATAATAATAATAATAAATAATAAATAAGAATAAAATTATTGCTAATCATATAATAATAATAATAATAATAATAATAATAATAATAATGGTCATAAAATTAATAATGATAGTAATAATGACGACAACGACGATGATGTTGATGATAGTATAATGTAAATAATAAAACATAAAAACTATTTAAACTACAAATGTTATTCATATTTTTGATACTTTATAATTTATTTTGTTATGATTAAAAATAATAATAATTAAATCGAAAAAAATTATTTTGAGAGGAAAATTCTACTAATTTTTTTTCTAGCAAAACTGAAAACAAAACGAGGAAAATCATATATTAAATTTATATTTAAAAGCTAGACATCATATTTGATCATCATTTGACATTTCCAAAATTCTTAGGTTCTCATAAATATTAAACTTGATACTACTTTTTAGAATGTAAGAAAATTATTTTTAGAATATAGTACTTATACTTTTTGTCTCTATTAACCTTTAAAATTATTAGTAAACAAAATGAACAAGTTTTAAGTATTAAAATTAATTTTTAAACATCTTAAAAGTACGGTAAAAAATATTTTTTGCAAATATTTCTTCAAAAATAATACAAAAACATTTACTAACAATTAAATAATTCAATGATCAATGAAATAATTTATTGTTACCAATATCAGTATGTATATACATTATACATACAAAGAACTATGTGTATATATATTATATTTAATTTTCTGTATTAAAATTTTATGTATTTTATTAAATACATAAAATGTACAAATTAATTTAATTAAAATTAATTTTTGAATAAAATTGTAAAAATATATAAATAATTTTGTCAATAGTATTAAGTTGAAATTAAATGACTTTCCACGAATTTGATAGCTATTTTTAATTTTTATTATTCCAAATAAAATTTACTTAACATAAATAAATGAAAATAAATTGAAATAAAAATAAGTATATATCTGACATCCTATTCTTGTCTAATATTTAAATATGTTTATTAAAATAAAATAAAATTTTACAAAAAAATTTAGTGAAAACATTAAAATAAATTTTTAGATTACTATTATTTTTTAAATTATGCAGACATTTGTTTTTAATTGATTTTATTCATATTGATAGTAATTTGATATTCAATGTAAAATAAATATTTGTATAGACAATAATGACTTACTAATTAATAAATAATATTATTTATTCAGAATCCAATATTATTATTTATCCTTAAATTATTTACAAAGCTATTATAAAATTTTTATGAAATATTAAAGATAAATGTTTTTTAATCATTTAATTCTTAACAATTGTTATAATAAAAATAAATTAATTGATTTCCTACTTTTTAAATATTATTTATATAAATGGATAAATTTTATAAGTTGTTAAAATGTAACTTAATTTATATAATTTACTCAGTAAATGTACAAGCAATCGTCAATTGATATATTTAAGCAAGCATAAATTAAAACCTTATAAATTAATTTTAATAAAATACATGCAAACTAAAATAATAATTGAAAAATAAAAGCATTCAATTCATTAGTAAATACATATTTTTCAAATCTTAAAATTTATTTCAAATTAAAATCAAACATTGTTGTAATAGATTATTAATGATTATGTAATAAAATAATTTACTATAAATCTAAAAATACTATTGATTTGTATTATTTATATTTATAATAACTATTGTGATATAATAATTAAAAAATATTAATTCTGAATATTTTAGAGATTAATTTATGATATTTGAAATGAAAAAAATATAAAATAAAAACTTTTAATAAAATAATTCAAAAAATAAAAAATAAAAAATTAGAAAAAAATACAAAACTATTGATTATGATAATTTTATATATGAAAAGTTACATAATCAATTGATCTAATAAAAATAATTATAATTGAATAAAAAAAAATCGTTTTACTTCTTTTTAATATATTATTAGTAATAAATAAGCTACTTACTCAGAAATTTTTCTTTTTCGTTCTGGTTTTACCGGGTTTTCATTTTCAAGATTCGCTTGATGATCCCTATATTTTTTCAGACTATATTGTTTATTTTGCACCTTAAGGAGATTCTGTACAACAGCGCTGACCTTATCTCGCCGGTACAAGGCAGCATATGCAGTAGTATCCGACAACCATGACACATACGCCCCACCTATACAAAAAAACACAAAATGTAAAATCAATTCAAATACAATATTTTTTGCGTTATGTAATCATTACACAAATACAATTAAATTTGAATATATATTAAGTCTATTTTAATTTTCAATATATTTCTTTCAACACTCGAAATTAAATTAAAATTTGATTGTTAAACATAAACGAATAAATGTTAAACAAGAAAAAATGTTATATTTACCATATGGAGTGAAGAGTTGTGATAGATCACTGTGTTTCCAATGTTTAGGAAAAGTTACATGAAAAACGTGATCTCTACTTGGATTTGCTAAAATATAAATGTATCATTTGTCTCTGCTCTTATTTTTTTTCTTTAATTTACAAGATTTTTTGGAAAGCTCGAACTTACGATCTTTTCCCGTAAGGTTAATGTATGGATAGTCTTTTAATCTTGCTATTAATAATCTACAAAGATACATATGTGCAAATAAAAAACTTAATAAAAAGAATATTCTTAAAACAAATACAAATGAAATTTCCAAATACAAAAATCTTACTTATTTAAAAAAGAATCTAACAAAGGGGAATCTGCAAGTACTGTGGAAACCTCTGGTTTCTGGAGGGCACCTAAAAATAAACTCGATATTTTAAATATGTATTTTTTATAGTGAAAATATTTTACATTTCAAAATTAATAACTAACCGAGTCTATTTGATAATGCAATAAAGCATAGTCCAGTAATAAAAGCATCGTAGCCAGCTTCGTGTAATTTATTGTTTGAAAGTTTATAACTTCGATCGCTTATGTCTTCCATTTCAGGTATTGAAAATGGTGAACTTTGTAGAGTTTCTAATAAAAAATTAAGTGTTGATGGTACTGAGTCTTTAAATTGTGCTGACTGACTGATAATTTTAGTATCTAAAAGCCTAAAATTAAACAAATTATTTAATTTAAAATTTTTAAAATACAATTTATATGTAAAAAAACAATTTAATTACATTTAATTGCAATTATTAAATAAAAATTGTACAAACCTTGGAAAAAGACAATGTACAAGAAGCTTGAATTTTGAATAACTTTCAGGTAATGGACCAAAAAATTGATTAATAATGTGACACAAGTCAAGAAGCATATTATGTCCAACAATTACTTTGCCCTAAAAATAATTATATTTTATTAATTATAAGTATTCATGTTAATATTTATAATAACAATAAAATACTTACTGAGTCAGCAATTTTTTTTAAAAGAGCACTAAGTCCTACAGCTTCTTGCACTTCAAGTTTTTCTTTTTCTCGCCTTTCAGCTTCTCTTTGTTCTTCTTCCTCCTTGGTGCCCATTTTATATACGACAATACACTGATTTCCATTATCATTTTTACTTTTTAAACCAATCTTATTTGGCCATCGAAGTCTTACTTCTTGATATATAATTCTTCTAATAAAAGAATTACATCTGTTTATTACAATTTCCTCATCTTCCAAATTAATAAAATCATTTATCCTGGAACTGTTACAGATAATATTTTCAATATAAGTGTAAAATAAAAGATGCCTTTGTGTATATTTTTAATTTTAGATAAGTATTTACCAAATTTCTTCAATTTGTGGTTTATCTTCATCAGAAATATGAATAAGATCTAAGCCTTCTTCTCGAACCTTTTGTTTTTCTTCAAGTTTTTTATGTAATTTTTCTTCTTCATCTTTTGTCAAATAAGGTATACCGTACTTGAAAAGCTTATTAAAATCAAAACCTTGATTAACTAGAAAATCTATACACGATGCTTGACACATAAATCTACAATCAGGTGATGAACGGTCAAATGGTCGTGGAAACACATAAAAATTATACGATCTTTGACAATATCTAAGAAATAAATATAGTTATGAAAATACTAACCAATTCAAAATATATAAATATTAAATAAGCTACATACTTATTGGTTTCTTTATTATACGTAAAAACTGATAGGCCAAATTGAACGAGAAGAAAGTCCATAGATCCAGCTCTTAACTTGGCATAATATTGAGATGGAGTATCGAAAGCATTGGTGTCTGGTCCAGAATTTAACCCAGTAAACTCTCCATCAATAGCTAAGAAAGTGGCATCTTTCAGAACAGTATCCAATTCCGTTAAGACTTCTTGAAAATCTAAAGAAACATTAATTATGATAAACTTAAATGATTTTGTAGAATGAATTTTTTCTTAAATTAAATTAAACAACCTATTGATTTGTTTGATTTAAAGGTTTTTTTGCCAAAGGAAAATTTAGTTGGAATAATTTGTAAATATGAAAAACCATTGTTGGAGAGAAATAATATAAATACTATTGTTGATGTTCAGATTAAATTATGTGTACACGAATTATACGTGTGTATGCGTGTGCGTACGTGTGTGCATGTGTATGCTCGAAATGATGAAATTCTTTTTGAAAGAGACTATAATAATACAAATAAAATGTTGATTAATTTTACAAATTGCACATCTGTATTTTGGGTTAGATTGGTAATGACTTTCGCATAAACAAATATACATGGCTGTTAGCGAGTCTCTCGATAAATTTTGTTTTAATACGTCGAATGTCCTTGAATAACAAAGGTAGCAATAAGAAAGCAAATGAAGCAGATCGCCAAACTAAAAGAAAACAGAGTAAGCAGCTACCGGTTACGCAAATTATCCGAAGGATTCGGCTTACGAGGTCAAAGTCAAGGCAATTATATTCACGTCATCATTGGCATTATCACGTGGAATACGCTCGGAAAATTTGTAATCGAGTAACCGCTCTTGATACTCTAGCCCACTATTTATTGTGACACATGTGGCCCAGATTCTAACCTCCCCACACACGACGTACACAATAATGACGACGACGCTTCTCTTCTCAAACCGTCTCTCGCCTCGCCCCGTTGACGAGGAGAAAACTCGCCCAAGAGGCGGTGCGAGGAGACGGCGAGGAGACGATTTCCCGACCCCGCAACACACGATAATTAAATAATAATTTTGGTGGTTCCTACTAGTGCGAGTCACTTCCATGATGATGATGATGATGATGTTGATGCTGCTGCTCTCCCTCTCGGTCTTTATATATTGTGACTTCGCTTCTTCCTTCCTTGGCCTTGTATTGTTTATGCAGTGTCGTCGTAAGATTTTGTGAGCATCTCTCTCCAACTTCCCCACAACCTATGCCCAACGGTCTCGACCGAAGCACTTACACAAAGCTTTTGTTTTGTATCTCGTTAGAAATCGGGCTTCAGTTTCTCTCCCGACACACGAATAACCGAGAAAAGAAGAGCGTCCCCACGCGCTTTAACGGGATTCGTAGATTCGTATTTCGTACTCGTAAACGAGAGTACGCCTGAGAACGTGTTGGCCTACACCTACGCTAAAAAACCTGACCCACACACCGACACCATCAAGTCACATGTCCATTTGCACGCGCTCTTTTTTCCGAGAATTCTAATTCAGCGCTGCCACACGGCGAGCTCGGCAATTTCACTCACAACTGCGCCACTACTGACTCTTCTTTATCGATCGAAGGTAGTAAAATTCAGTAGTCAACTGTCGGAAGGGGTTTTGTTTGTTTGTTTGTTTGTTTGTTTGTTTGTTGGCTGGTTGGCTGGTTGGCTGGTTAGCTGGTCGACAAGTGGCGCCGCTACGCGATAAACGCAACACGTGCTTGAATTTCCCCCCTCGCGACTGTAGAGATTTTTTAAAATAAATTTATTTATTTATATATATAATCAATTGTTTTTTCCAACAAAAATTTTTCAAAATTCAAAATATACCCAACACTTTTGTGAAAAAACATCTTTTCGTATCCGCAATAAAAATATTTATATTATTTTTGAAAATTATTTAATAACAATAAACAAACTAATAATTTGAATAAAAATATACAAAACTTTGAAGCATAAAAAAACTATCGATTTAAAAAAACTACATTTAATACTATTTAAAAGGACATAGGATCAGAATTACGTCACCTGCAAATAATGTAAATCATGTGGCAAAATACCATCACACAGTAGAAATCCTCATTTCCTATTAAAATTTTACCGTTTTTCTCAACTTTTATAAAACATACTCACATAATTTGTCACTTGCGCGAAACAAAAATTATAATACGACATCTGACAATTAATATTTGTATTAATGAAAATATCCTATGAAATCGATAAAACAGATTTTCCATTGAATTTCTACCATTAATTAAAATAAATTATTTACACAAACAAATAAAAAAATTTATACTGCTCTAATATTACTTTTACTTTAATATAATAAAAAAGATATTAAAATTTTCTGATAATTTAATTTTCAAATTTATTTTTAATTAAAGAAATTCATTTTATTTTATTTTTTTTTGTTTTAATGTGCCAATAACAACATTTAATAAAAGATATTTATATGGTTTATTTTTAATAAATTTTATCTGCAAAAAGTTTTGAAAATGTTGGATTGATATTTTTACAAACTTTAATATAAATAAAAAAGATGAATATAATATGAAAATATTGTTTTTAAATCCTCATAAGAAATTTATTCAAAAATTTAGAAAAATATACGCTTCCGAATTTTTGATAAATTTCACTAATAAAAAATTCAAAAATATTAAATATTCAATTACTATTTTAAATTTATATTACATTTAAAATTTCGAAACACGTAAACTAAAGTAAAAATAAAATCTGTTTAATAATTGTTTTTTAAGCAAAGTATCATTTATTAATCGATTTCATAATTATTGTCTACAACATAAAATTACAGATACATAATATTTGACTCACAACTTTTACAATTTTCTAACTTTTACAAACTTCTAAATTTTTATTAATTTTATTAATTTATATCTTTTACTGAGATAATAAATTTACAAAGCTTTAAGTGCTTAAGCAGTATTTAACTCAACTCCTATAAAACTGTGGGCTTTCGAAACGAAAAACGAATTCAAAATGCAAATACCAACGCACTAAACAAATAAAAATTATTTATATTGCAATTCATTTGCGTTTATTGCAATCCATTTTCGGACTTTAATCGACATTTATTTATTCAAGAACCTATTTGATTTTCAGATGTTTAAGATGCTATAAATTTTAACAGAGCGAAACCTTAGTGAGATGCTCCTTGAAAGAATAGGAAAAGTTATGTAAACAGGGAATCAAGAGAAGATGGCATTTAATAGTGTAAAAATTGACCTCCGGAAAATATCGTTGACTAAGCAGTGGAAAAAGAGCGCTCGTAAGTTTACGGAAATGGAAAACTTTTAACGACTGTACCATGCAGTCGCGGTGATGCTGCAGTCAGTACAGTACGAAAGCATTTCAAACTTGGAAAGCTCGCCCCCGTAAAGAACGCGTAAGAACCCTCCGACCCTCCCCCTCCCCCTCCCCCGCCAACCCTTACTTACTACCCTCTTTCACTTTAAGAGATAACAGAGCTTCCCTCACTGATCGGGAACAATACTCGTCCTGGCAAAAAAAAATTGATAGACCACTTCCGACGGCATTCCTTCGGAAAAACGATTCCAATTTGGCGAGCGCGACTTTCATAGGCTTCTCAAATAATTGAGAGTTTGTAGAAAAGCTTTAGCTTTATACGCAAAAATATTTCCAATCGACCGTAGCATTTTCTCTTATTTCGTTTATTAAATTTTTTTTTTTTTTTATATCCTTAATTCATCTTTTGTGTATGTTCATGCATGCGTGATTACAGGAAGGAGTACACGGCATTGTAAATTTGAAGAAAATATAAATCTTGATTCCTGTAAATGTAATTATTATATAGTTTGATTTGGCTTTAATTTTTATACACTTGGGGAGTAGGTGTACACGAAGCCATTTTGACTTGTCAAAATTGATTAAATTAGTATTGCCAGCACAAAATGATAATTGATACAATGCATTTTTTTATAAAGAGTATTGTTCTATAATTTCAATAATCAATCGACCATAAATGCCCAATTATATCAAATGTCTTTCAATTAAATTTAATATACGATACTCATAATTAATTAGCAATGAACACCCACTTCTTATTGATTACGCGAGTGCAATTAATCTACAAATATACAAAAAGTTTGGGTTAATATTTTACTCAAGAAAATCGTGACACACATCAAGTTGAAATGGCATTTAAATTCTGTCATTTTTCGTAATAAAATAGTTAGTGCATTGGCAGACAGTATACAAGGTTTCACCATGAATACCGTGCCCACAGTAATGTTTATAGCAAATTTTGCGATGCTTTTAAAATAAAGCTTCTTCTTATAGATATTACTTTTTATTATCTTTTGTTTCAAGAGATATAGGGTTGGCAACGACGAAATTCAGGTTTACCGCACCGTAATTTTACGAATCTAGGCACGGCATCTGCTCGTACGCGACGTCACGTGTATGAAGTCTTCAAAAACGGAGATCCGAGTCGAGGAGCATTTCGTACTTTTACGAGGTAAACATCAAATACAACTAGAATACAATATAGCGAGGTTGGCGAGTGACACCACCACCACCATCACCATCGCCACCACCACCACCACCACCACCAACACCATCGCCATCACCATCACTACCGCCGCCGGGGCCATACCTTTGTATTTGAACCTCGTCATCGAGGAGGCCCATGAGTAAGTGGAGATCGAGTGCGATTAGATACCACACCTAAGCTCGTAAAACCGTGAAATGTTGTACTTTAACCACGTCATCAGGAAAGTTGCGAACGAAGGTGCCGGATTCGATTCCGCAATACACTCAGGAGCAGCTTATAATCGATTGACCAGATTTCTTTTTACTCCCCACATAAAACCCCGCTCTTAAATGAAATACAAAATTAATTTTAAACATTTCTGCTCTTTATAATTAAAATTAAACTGCACACTGTACTTTGTACAATTTCAATTTTTCAATATATATATATATATATATATATATATTTTTATGGGCGTGGTGGCCTGAATTTAATGCTTCAAAGATACTGGTTTATAAAAATAGTCAATAATTCATCAATGGTACAAATGCAAATACATTCAAAAATTATTTCAATTAATTTTACACAATTTTTTTAAAAAAGTAGCAATAAATTCTCTCGACAAAATTAGCTCTCAATTTATATAATGCGATAACAAATTTATCTTAATGGGAAATATGCTCGGAGGAAATTTTTCATCTTCCAATGCTCCGAAATTTCTCTAATAAGTAATCTCCAAACGATCCTCTTAGTTTTTATACCTTTCAAGAAAAAACGATCATAAATGTATACAATTAAGTGCATCGTTGAAAATGAATAATTTACCTTCGTGAGTGCAATTTTGTTTTAAACTCGTTGAAACAAAATCCGAGGTACGCATTGCATATCAGCATTTAAAGCATTTTTATTATTTCTCATATTTAGCCGTACAATTAATCACAATAACAAATTGCATTAATTAAAGAGTATTTATGCGGACGGAATATCTTGTATGAAGCAGGTTATTTTTTCGAACTATTATTCCAGGCTCCCAATAGAATAATATTTAGTTAAATAGAGTAAGGGCGAGTAATCGGATAATAAATTCAATAGATAGATCAAATAGATGCCAAGTCCACAGAGGAATTCTATAAACACTTATCTTGGAGGCGAAACAACACCTCGCATGTGCAAGCCATTCGTAATCAGCCTTACATTACCATGAAATACTGTAAGCCCGTAATTGAGATTGCCAATTTGAGGAGTCCGTATACATGTGTAGAAGATCGAATAACTCTCGAGGCGCGGGAGTCACAGTGGAAAGGGCATGGAAATAAAGATCGAAAAGAACCCTAAGCAAACGTGTGGAGCTCGTATGTAGAAAGCAGATACATGTGTGGAGGAGTACGAAACCGGAGCAACGTCCATCTCTTTCTCCTCCCCCTCCCCCTCCTACCTCCCCCTACTCTCTCTCTCTCTCCGCTGGTCGTCCAAGGAGATGCCTTTTTCTCCCATGAGAGTAAACGACCGCATCTCGAGTCGGGAAAATGGTTTTCGATACCTAAAGCTCCGAAGAGGGTATTTGCCGTTCATTATTAATTGCTCGCAGACGAAATAGACTCCGAGGAGGCATGTGTACGTGTATAACCAGGAACCCGGGCACGACGTACAGAATAATATTTGCCGTTTCTCAGAGGACGACCGAAAATTCTGAGAGCGTTCTAGCGCACCAAACGCGGACGTGTGTAATTTGCATTCGTTGCCCTCTCCGTTACTAATCTACCATTAAATATTTCCAAATAATATTCGCGTTATTAATTTGTCGCACCCGTTTTAATTTAGTCAGGAATTCTTTCACGAATTTCAAAGCAATGAAGAACAGGTTGTACTGAAATTCTACCATCGAGTAATTAATGATCCGAAAAAGTTGTCAAATTATTCTAATTACATTTAAAGGGGGAAATTCCAACAAAAAAATACTCGACAAATATACAAATATTTACAAATTATTTAAATTTTATCCTAGCAATTTAAAAGTTTTTTTTTCAATAAAAAAGATTTTATGGAAAACCAAATGAAACAAGAGCTTTGAAATTGGATATAACACATCCTTTTTAATATTTTTGGTAAAAGGTTAAACTTTTAGCAAAAATTTACTTTTCCTAAAATTAATTCAATTGTGCAAAATTTTTTGTTTATACATTTTTTATACAGTCGTATGAATTTTTTTTAAAACAAATAAAAGTTCGAAATATATTGATTTCCTTTATTCCACATTAGATGCAACACGTGACATCATTAAAATCACGCAAACATTCATACGGTTCTCTGTAAAATTGCAATAATTCAAATTCGAACATCTTGTCGAATCTGACTTTTGTTCAACTCACACTTGGCAAATATTTTTTCACGCGAGACATATGGAAAGAAAATTTATCACCGAGAAACGAACCGTACGACCCAACGTAATATACACACACACACACACACACACACACACTAAAGAGGGATACATCTCGGTTCACTACCCTAAACTATTTCCTTCGTTTATTATAGAAGTTTTCCCTTCTTCTTTGTAGTTTCCTTGACTCCCTGTTTCGTCCAAATGTACAATACACCACTCCTACAAGATTGCAGATGATGACCCACATTCCCTCTTGGTTAATAAGAATACTACCAAAGAACAAACTTCATCTAAATTTTCATGTACTTCCACTGGTTGAAATTTTCGTTGTTAAAATGTGTTTTATTATCGTATTATTTTTATTTTTATCTCCATAAATCTAATGCGATAAAATTGATATTATTTTAATTAAAAATATTTATCTTTAAACAAAGTGTAACTATAACCGAAACAAGTAAAATAACACAATTAAACTTTAAATAGTTAACGTCAATGCTTATCAAGGGGGTTGTTCAAACTAATCACTTGCTTTTATGTTGTTTATATAAAATGAATAAATTGTACTTTATTTTTAAACTACATTAAAATAATATCTATGCGCCAACAAATAAATTTATTATTTAATACTTATTTAATAAATTATATTTAGAATTTTGAACTACTGGCCAAAGATAAACGTAATAGTCTAAATATAAAAGTATAATATACTTACAATATTATACTTTTAATTTAAGAATATAATTAGATTACCAAATTAACTAGAATACAATTGTATTTATTATAAATAATTTTATATAAATGTATTTGCTTTACCATATACGCATGGATTCTTAATGTATTTGATTAAAGTAAATAATTTCATTTGAACATCAAGAGGAAAAAAAATATTAACTTCTGTTGGTTATTGCTTTATATTATTATTATTATTATAAATATTGTACTTTAATAAAAATAAAATTTACTTGAAACTCCTGCTTTATGACGAAGCTTATAAAAAAAAAGTCATCTACTTTTGCATTATAAAAATTCGATTCTATATTTCCATCATATATTTTATTTTTCCATTATAGTTTTGATCGTGAGAAAGTCCATTTCATTCCCAAAACAAAATAGAGAAACTCTGAAAAACTTAAATATATCTAGTGCGGGACAATAACCGAAAAACCTCTCTTTATAATGGTCAATAGTTTCGGGTGAGAGTATCCATTAAAGGAAAGCACGTATCCTCCGGATATGGAAGCGCAACGAGGGCTCGGACAAAAGAAAATCCGCTAAACGCTCCTCGTTAAGTTGGTAAAGTCCCCGCCTCCGGGGTGAATCGCTAAGTTGGGGGTTGCAACGACGCGCGCGATTTCGCGCTCTTTCGCTTTCCCTCGGCGAGGGGAGGAAAATCCTCCGAATCCTCCCTCCGGACCTCTCTTACGTATGTAAGGCTCGGAGGAGGGTGGGAGCGATAAGGAACATTTTTCATTAGGTTACATTAGTGGTGGAGACACGCGCGACCGGATAAAATGCGTGAATTATACATACATACTCACGTACACACCTGCGGGGGTGAGCGAACATAAAGAATAGCCGGGTCGCGCGGAGAAGTAAGACGATGAAAAAGTAAGAGGGATAGCTTCCCTTCATCCGGAAATCTCTTCGGTTTTTTCGAGTGTACTTTGCCGCAAGCGTGCTAATCTTCGAAAACGCATTTTTCAGGAGATAAACCTCTTAATTGCACCGACGCCTGCTACACTTCCCTCAACTGTATTGATTTTATTCAGCTTAGAGTCCCTCGCTCGCGCCAAACGCCACTTACTATAAATTTCAACCCCTGCAAGAGGGTGGAACTGGGAGGGATAGAGGATTCGGACACACACGCGTCTAGAGCCTTTGTGACAAAATTTTCCGACTTGATCTTTATTTTTTTTTTTTTTGCTCCTTTTTTGCTTTTCTTCTGCTCTTCTTTATGTTTTCTTTTTTGTTTGCCAAACGCTGACGAGGATCTGATAAGAAAAGTTTCCTTGGAATTATTTTTGCTCAGAGTCCTTCGAACGCCGCTCACGGTAAAATATTGCTGGCAATTAATTTTACAGGTTGACATTCGGTTTTTATGCAATCTCGATTATGCGACTACGAGGAAAACCTTAAAAGCTACGTTCGACGTTCAATATCTTCGGATAGATTATTTTGGGATCTACTTTTGATTGCTGAATTCGCTGGCGCACTCTCAAGTTTTTAAAAAATTGCCAAAAGCCCGCCGGCTGGATTGCTCTTTACATGCAATATGCACGATGTAACTGATTTTATACCTTTTCTTTTAAAGTGGAAAACTTTGTTTTAGATAAAAATATGTTAATGGTAATTGCCTCATTTTCTTAATAAATCAGCAAGTACGCATGTGAGACTTGCGTAATCACTACATAGGAAATCACCTATAAAGTGCAGAATTTCTGTTCCTTCCGAGTAATCCCCACACGGAAATCCAAATGGCAGACTGTTTTACCTCTCGAATATTTTACCCGAGAGAAATCCATGGTTAAACTTATGCTGAATTTCCAGATGATTTAAGTTTATCAGTGTAGGTTTGTTATATCTGCGCCTGGTCCCCATCTGTTGGCCGCAATTCCTTATTTGTACGTGTACATTTGAAACTGTCCTTTAGATAACCTTTATAGAGGTCCTTTCTTCTGAACCCAAACCTGCATTAGGAAGTAGTGTCAGGTTTTCGCGAAATTTTACCTTTGTAGTCACCAATATATATTTTTGTGTCCAGAAAATTTTATCATTTAATGCTGGAATTGCTTGTAATACAAAAGGTGCTTTTAAGCTGAAAAATGAAATAAATTTCTTGATAACAAAGATTCCTACAGAAAAATCAAAAGAATTTTCTATTTCCGAAACATTACACCAATTTGTTTCTGGTCTTTAGTAAAAAATTTGTTTGTAAATAAGGTTTACGCTTTTTTATCTACATTTATACCGCTCGATTTATATAATAAATTACAATCAGATAATTTTTTTATTGTAATTTTACCTGTATAAATCATTAAATTTCAACTGTACTGAATTATTTACAATAAATATTATTGATTTATTTGCTTATTCTTATTGTTTATTCTACAATATATTAGAATTTAGATAAATATGGTAGTACTCTTAAATTATAGAAAAAAAAATGTTTTTATTATCATTTTAAATTATGAATATATATATATTTGTAAATAACGAAATATAAATCCACTTTTAGATAAATTTGAAATATAGTCAAAACTAATCCAACCTGTTTAACGCAACTACGCTCTAAATTAATTCAATCGAATTTTATAAAGCCTGTCTCTCAATAAAAAATATGTCGTCAAGCCCAAGTTTGTCACAACAACGGTTTTACATTGCGGATTATTTCCCGCACACCCAGCTCTGATAATTTTCCCTTAGTATTAACATCACATCGAAGTAATTATCCCGATGAATTTTGCTTAATTTTTGTCCCGAGCAACTGCCTCGGTGATTCTCCCTCCCTCCCCCCCCCCCCTCCCCCACCCCCTCCGAACCGGAACGTGTCGAGTATTGTCGGAGATTATGCTTGCAATGCGTGGGCGTGCGCTCAAGTCCTGGAGGCTTTACCTTACTTATTCTACGATCGAGCGTGCGATGCTTGCGAAGGTCTATATCTCTATCTCCCGGTAAACTGAGGCTTCTTTTACCAAGATAAAATAAAATTTATGTTACATAATTTTATATTAAATATAAAATGAATTGAAAGAAGCGCACTCAATAGCATGCATTTCTATTTTATCTCGTATGGAACGTATGGCTCCGTTTTTTAAATAATTTTTTTCAATACTTTTATGATTTAATTGTTATGCAATATAATACAGATTGTTATACAACGCACGAAATTGTATTAGTATAAAGTTGTGGCTAAATTTTATAAAAATTCATTAATCGCCTACGGAATATTGTAAAATATTTTATTATTCTGTGAGCTGTTCGTATCATGAATATTATAATTTTAATCTGAATATAAAATTAAATTGTATAGGAAAGATTTCAAAGACCATAGTCTGTTAAATTTATTAACCACTGTACTTAAAATTATTGTTTATAAATTTTTAATTATATACTAGAGTAATTTATAAATTATATTATTTTTATACTTGAAATTTTTCGATTCCAATGACAAATAAGATAGTATTCCTTGATAATTGAAATTCTTAACTTTCTGTTCGGAAAATAAGATGTGGCATCACATTCAAAGTCGCAAGAAAATTAATTTAACTTTTAATAACCTAGATTTACTTTACGTTTTAAGATAAATTTAACTGATTATGAGCTATCGTCTAATTTAAATTTTAGTTTGTCCCATAACGTAATTCAATATAGATCATCATTATTTCCATTTGTAGATTCATTGAATCTAATTAAACAAATTGTGACCAGATTCAATTATCGCTATTGTTTACAAATGATAAATGATTGAGCCAAGACAATCGTCAATACAAAAGGTTACAAATCGAATCCAAAATTCCTGAAAAGAAAAAAAAACTACAAATTTTTTTCAAAGTTAATGGTCGGAGATCATTTAATAGAGGGTGAAGCTATTGGATTTGGGGTCCAGCGGTGTTCAACAACTCATATATTAGGAAGGCCAATTAAATTTAAGAAAAGTTAGCCTGGTAAATAAATGAATGGGGGTTGAGAAGTCAATTCGAGTTTTATTCCTCGTATCAGCCAATATAAAAGCTGAATCTTCCAATTATTATGAAATTTCACGGATCTAACCATCCGTCCCAAACCCTCGAACCCGGGGCCAACCTCCACGGTAATGAACATATTACGTGACGCGTCCCTCTCGCCTTTGAAAATGGAAAAGTGAAATGGCGTCGGCGGCACGCGCTCCTACACCCGCGAACCCCATGGTGTGCAGCACCATAGGACTGCCAGTTGATTAAGAAGAAACTGCGAAATAGCGGTGGTCTGGCTGCGGGGTTTGATAGGAAATGACCTCCGCGCTCATGGGGCGGACGACCGGAAGTCCATGGGGGTGGAGCCGCAGGCGGTGTTTCGGACGAATTGCTACCCCGTGCGACTCCGCGGAAATTCGAGCACGTGCGAAACTTTCTTCCCCGGGATTGCGTGAGTGTGTGAGTTTGTGTGTTGTGTCCTGCACGGGAACTCGAGTTTTGAAAGGGCGGCTTAGATTTTACGATGATATACTTTATGGATTATCGCCGTTGCAGGGCTTAGCCCGCCATTTTCGACCATCGGCTCCAGGAGGGTGGAAAACGATGTGCAGCATTCGTCGCGGCTTGAGACTTTTTCCCCTTTTACACACATATACATTATAACAGATTTGCGCCTCGCACGGGGAAAGGATTCGTTATTATTAATCATGCGGCGGGGGTGAAATCTGCTTCTCCTCTTGGTCACGCTATCAAAGAGAAAAATCGCATCTGTAAGGAGTTCAATATCTCCGCGATAAATGATTGTATTGAAACAATATTAAAGTAATTTTAAACTTGTATAAATCATTTCAGATCACACGTGTCCCCTGGCTTTCGGGTAATTTTTTAAATTTTGGAAACTGAAATAATTCACATTTTAGATATCCCGTGCTATTTTTTGAATCCTCCTGGTATTTTCCGGAACTATTATCACGCTTCCGTGTTTTAAAAGAATGAAATTTTAAAACTATCAAATTTATAGTTTAAAGAAAAATACAAGAATTATTTATCAAATTCAAAAAGCTTCAAACATACGATTAAATAATTGATAAAAATAAAAGAAACTTTTAAATATTACTAATAAAAATAATGCATTTCATTTAAAAATAATTGAAATAATAAATATTTTTTTATAAATATTAATGGAGAGCAGAGTTCAATAAAGTTATCGTCGCTTTTAAAATCCAATCTATTTTTTTTTTATATACAATTTCATTCTTTTAATATTTACCTTTTTGAATACTAAATTAAAAGTCTTATCGCGTAAAATTGGTAAAAAATGTTAAATAGTAATATAATTTACAAAAAAATGATATATACTGTATTTAATGAAGTATTTTACACAATCATTCTTTTCTTTTCAAGAAAAATTTTTTCACATTTACTATTTTTTTACTTGAATGAGCAATATATTATGTATAACGAGGAGTGTATATTCAACTTTAGTAGATTCTTTTATGGATTTCTGTAAGATTTAAAAAGATAAAGCTTCCTCAAAGTTAGTGCTTTAATAAATATAACGTTGGCGTTCCAAACGAGAAACGCTTAAAAAAAATGTTTATTCATAAATAACATAAATTAATCCCTAAGGAAGCATAAATTTTTGTTGTTACATCAGCGAATTGGTTTATTTTGTTTTCGCAATAAAGGCTCTTTGAGCATTGTCACACATACAAGGACTGACCGACTGCATCAACGTTTTTCTTCTTTCATACAATATCGCGATAGAAAATTGAATCCATTTATAATATAAAAAGAGCCCATTGTTAACAATCTCATACACCTGATCATCAAATTCAATGCGATTTTATATCAATTCAAAGGAAAATTCGTATCGGAAGCAATATATAGTGGTCCATCGTCAACAATCTCATGTGCCGTCATATTGAATTACAAATAATTCTCTGTTTATCTATCAAAAACTGCGTGAACATAAATTTGTTTAAAAATTTCGGAGATAATTTCAGTATCAAATTTTAGTCAATTCAAACTTTTCAAGGTACAAAAACTAATAATTAATTTTAAAATGAATAATTTACGAAGTTGGTAGCGCGAAAGTTAGAATTGTTAGTTTTGAACTCTATAATATAGATGATTTTCCGAAAACTTTTAAATGATGTTATAATTAGCTTTAATATCGAAAAATTAATAAAATTTATAATTTATATCTATACGCAATTGATTAAAATTCACAAAAAAAAAAAAAAAAAAAAAAAAAAAAAAAAAAAAATGTTTATCACAACGCACCATGTATAATTGTGTTGTATTGGCCCGAAAGGGTGTAATTAATTGGAGTAGCGAATTAATTCAAAAAGCGAATGAATCATCAGAGATTACAGGTAAGTTATGATTATTTAAACACTTTGAGTAATATCCAAAACGAGTGCGCAGCATTTTGAATAACAATGTAAAATTAATTAAACCGAATATTTAATGGGTTCAACAACAGGAATAAAATTTAAATTATTTTCTAAAATATCGTAAAATATTAATTAACAAATTTCTCGATCGAGGGGTAAATTTTTGAAAATCCCGATATTGGCAGTAAGAACGGCAAATGAATGCTCGATCGAGTTTAAAAAATCCGTGGCTTTTACAACTCTTGGCAACGATATAAGTTGGATTAGTATGCGCGAACCCAGACAGCAATTACAGCTCGAAATTAGTTGGCAAAGTCATTCATCTTTCGACGTGTAGCCAATGTGGAGGCCAGCGAAACTCCTACTCGCGTGATATACGCCTGGACCTTTAATAGGCAAGGACGGCAAGAAAAAACCACGTGGGAAGTCACGGGAAATCTATTATTCGCCCGTGATTCCTCTCGCCGAAGGAGGGAAGAAGTTCTATTTGGAGCCAAAAGAGCGAGATGCTGTATCTGATTCCGTTTCCGAAATCAGATTAGCGAGAATTTATAGGGGCACTTTCATGGGGTAGCCGTCGAAGTGCCGGCACTGCAGCTCCTAGATCGGAAAGCGCACGAGCAGCCAATTAAACTGCCGCAGGGTCTTTGGCTGCCGATCGCCTCGGGAACGCTCCGCAAGCACCCCGACGTTTTTGTTGCCCCCGTAAAATAAAAAAATAAGCCGCGGGGTGGGGCTTCCTTTTTGCGCACCCCTGGGGATGCGTGGGTGATTGCGGGTGCGGAGGCCGGTGTCCGCCGTTTGCGGATTATTAGTCCTGGGTACATTGTCGGCTGGCTGGGCGCCGAAAGCCCAGGAATGCAAGCTCGGCATTGTCCGTAGTGGATGTGCGGGCTATTGGCCTATGGGGCACTCTGTGGTTTCGCCACAATGTTCCTGGAGCCTTGAACACGGGATGTTAGGGGAGGCTACTTTTGATAATGCGATTTTCCCTTTGATTCCATAGGCTCGTAATACATGCTGCTTGACTGCTACAAGTTATAACAAATTTTCCGGAAATTATTCGAGCGATCGGTTATTAGTCTCCCTTCCCAGATTATCGATCAAATTTTGAATAAAATTCATCTTCGTTTTATTATATCAATTTTGAATAATAGATGGGGAAGTAATGCACTGAAGTCGCATATCAGCTTTAAAAGACTTTGAAGAGTTATCTATTATGAAATAAACTATTTCGGGCAGACCAAAAATTTGATCAGCTAAAATTTAAATGCGTTTGGTAAAATATTTGTAATATAAAGTTTAAATCGCAGTCTTGAGCAGTTTTATTAGAAAATTTCGTCCAAATTTCATTTCTCACGATACTCCTATATTTCTTGTATTTACATATATTTTGTGAGGTAGGGAAAAGGTATAAATTCTCTATTGACACATGAGTCGCGATATTTTAAAAATTGAAAGATTGGAGGATGAATAACCATAGAATAAATAGGAACTGTAATGGGATACGTTATTTCATTTTGTACATTTTATACATATTTCTTTGTTTGAAAAATATGTGCCCAGGTTGAAATTCAGACATCGTGCAGAATTTCAATCAAAAGGAACAGAGACTAATCCAGGGGAACATTCGTCGCAAGTGTCCCGAACGACGACTTCGTGAAAAACCGTCCATTAAGAAGTCGAGCCCCAAGGAAAAGTTCCCAATCGAAGGAGAAATGAATCTCGTTACCTTCGTATAGATTACCATCTTCAAATCCCTCAAGAGGGTTGCGTTGGCTCCTGTAACACGCCTAAGTCTCGAGGTTGCATGCAATAATGAAATACGTATTATGATCCCGTGGGTATTTTCCGAACCTCGCAACCCAACTAAGATAAAAAATTTTAAAAACCTATCTCTTAACATATTACGGTCTTATGTATTCAAATGCAGCGGATCATTTTTATATTTTTCTTCCCAAATAAAATGGATTTAATCGGTAAAATACACGAACTTTATTCCTTTCTTATAGAATTGCAAATAACCACTGGGATTTAAAAAATCTTATGTTTGATCGTAAAATCAAAAGTGCAATATATATAAAAAGGATCTTTTACTACTAAAGAACAGCTAATATACATAAAGTGAACGATGACAACAGAAATGGTTTGAAATAACAGAACACCCCATATAAAAAATTTAATCTGACACATGTTCGACGTAAGTCTGAGTTATAGTCTAACTAAAGTCTCTCATAAATCTATATATGATGTCTATATCATATTTTTACAGAGAATTTTGGTCAAAAAAATACAGAAGATAGTGTTAAATAAGATTTAAAAGACTTCTCGTGTATTCCAATTTCCAGAATTTGAAAAGCTTGTCTTTGTGCATAAAATTGTAATAGACGGCTGCGAATTTCTTTCATTTGAACTCTTAGATTTCTGGAAGTTATTAGAATTGATCCCCATGAGAAACTCAGGAAAATATCTTAGTTTCAAAATTATTTTTAAATTCATCGATCAAGATTGTATAGATAACAAGTTTTATAAGTATTTATTTTTCAAGCAATTTTTAAAGTTAATATAAAATACTAAATGAAATATTTATGATTCTTTAGTTATTATATAGTTTAAATTTTGTACCACTTCGTTTTGATTAATGTAATGAATAAAACTATAACTATATATATTTTTAAAAAATTGTTTCAGAATATAATTAATTTGAATAATCTTTGAAAATACCTTAGTTTATGAACAAAAATTGATTATCTACAAAAATGGAAGCTGAAATTCAGTAATCTTAAATTGAAAAAAAATGTATAATGATTCTATTTTGTATTCAATATAGAAAGTTGTCAAAAAAAGTAGTTACGTCTTAACCCAGAACAGATTTTGATAGACATAAAATATTCTTGAAAGTGAAACTTGTTACGAAATGAATGTAAATTTAAAAAAATTATTTAAAGTTTAAAAGTATATAAAAAATAAACTTTTGTTATAATAAAGTTTTCTAAAACTTTTTTCAGTTTTTTCTACCTTTATACAGCTATTTAAATATTTAGTAGTAAACTTACAAATTAAGATTTTTCCTTTATTCCAAGAAAAATATAAAGTTTAACTGTCTTATTTATTATTTTTTGGCGCTGAAGTGTCAGTGGCAATTAAAAGCAGGAGCCAAAAATATCGAATATTATTTTTTGGAAAAGATATAACGATAAGGATAAATTACTTTTTAAAAGACAAGGAAAGGAGTAAACGGCTATGCGATAGTTATCTAAGAGGATAAAAATAGTCTTGAGTCATTTGAGCACCGAATGAGCACTGCTTTTTTCGTTTACGTGCATTTTCATTGGAAAAGAAAGAGTTTGGAGAAAGTGCTTTCGAACCGGATGCGCGTGCGAATTTCACGGGACATTTGCCTATCGAGCGATTTTCAGACATCTAAATCAACGGCCCGTCGTTGCCCCCCCCTCCCCCCATACTTTGGCTTCCTGTGAAAAAACACGTTAAGACTCTTCCAGACTTTGACAGTTTTTCTCTTTTTTCTTTTCATTTATTTTTTGTCGAACCCGGATAATTTATAGAATCTGTCTTTTTGGCTCATTAGTGAAATTGAGATTTTCCTTGGTGAGTCAATTAGAACAAATTGGATTTTATTCTTGATGTACGTATCTGGAAATTTAAATCATTTTATTTCTTTGTTAATTAGATTTTCGAGTTAAAAGGGAGATGAAAATATTGATATTGATTTCTAGCTATTATGTAGTTGGAAAAAGACTTGGTTTTTCTATACGACTGGCTTACTGACTATTTTCCTTCTTATTACCAATTATCTTATAATATTTCAATCAATATTTCAATTCAATAAATTTATAAATGACTTTATTCCCATTATATAAAATTATCCTCAATTAATTGGATAGCAATTATCATACATTTCTAGAGAAATGATGGATAAAAAGAATATTTACGTAACTACTAGTAAATCCACATAATTAGTTTAATACTCTGGCCACATAACTGAATCCTATTTGATTGGTTGCATGTGCTTAAAAAAAAACTCAACATTTTATAAAACTATAAATGAATAATCTCACCCTTACACGCTATTTTCATAAATTAACCAGCGAAAGATGAATAATAAAAATAAATTTATGCATGCATAATTAAATTAAATTATAATTTATTGTAGATTTTTTATTTTTAATCTAAAATTGTAGAAAATTATTAATGGAAATTAATAATATTCTTAATTTTATGAAAAACAATTACAATAAAATTAGAAATTTTAATATTATTGTATTTTCATTAAAAGAATATATGATAAATAATACCATATGTATAAAAGATGCTTTTAAACTCTATCTGAAATATAAATGTAACTTTAATAAATTTAATTCTCAGATGTTATCTTTATATAATTATGCTCTATTAAATTATACCGAAAAAAGCATTTCACTTTAAATTACTTGGACACTTCTAAAAATTTAATTATAAATATATATCTAAATTAAATAATAAAATGACCTCAACATTAATTACGCAATAGAAAATATTTCAAATTAATAATAAATAAGTGCAACGGCAATATATAAACTTTAAATCAAGTTTATTCCACATTTCTTGTGAATTCTAATAACATATTAAGTCTAAAATATGATGTCCAAGGTGCAATATTTTATAAATCAGTATTCATCAAGTATTTATGATTAAATAATAAATAATATGAACACCGAGCACTAGTTGAAAGTCTTTTAATTAATTTTTAACTTACATATTTATTGCACGTTCCATAAATAATGAATCTGCGAATCACATGGTCTTTATGAAATCGACAAAAAATGAATTCTCCGAACAGACTAAAAGCAAATATAGATTGATAAAACATATTAAACGATATATCATTGCTGGGAGAGTCGAGCTGACAGAAATGACTTAGAGCCTTTAACAAGACGTTTTGTACCTCCTCCACTCAAAAACAAAATGTACGATTTTGTTGTAGGTTCGAAGGGGTATTTGCTAACAGAATCTAAATTGCTGTACTACGAACTTTTTCTTTTCGCGAAAAAAGATCACTCCTGATATTTAACAGTGGACGTACGCACAGAATTGCCGAAATAAACAAACAGAGAGAGAAAGATTGAGAGAGAGATGGACCGGTTGGTTCGCATACAACCGGAAGTGTAATAACGGCTTAACGTCTATCCGGGATAACAAGTGGCTCGTGATTAATGTTTTTGCAGAAGCTCGTTCGCTGGTACATGAGTCCGTGGGGATCGTTTCCTCTCACTCCCTCTGCTATCTCTCTCTCTCTCTCTCTCTCTCTCTCTCTCTCTCTCTCTCTCTCTTTCACCCCTTCACTCGGCACTCCACCAGATATTTGCCACTCACCCTCGAGTTGTATCCTACACACAGCTATGCATCCGCTCGGTCTGAACGTCGTCGACTGCGTCCAGTCCAGGAATCCGTACCGATTACGCACAATCCTGGACCAGAGTAACCCAGCATTGGAAGGAGACACGTACAGGTGCTCGGAGCCAAGGGTAGTTTTGGGGTAAACTGCTAATGCGTGAATGGAATTTTTCATCTGGGAAACGCAACGCAGCGACGATAGAAATGCTGTCTCGTTGTTGAATGAGATTTTTTCCGAAAGAAGATGGAATTATTCGTAATTTTATACTTATTTTGATTTGCGCTTTTTGAAGATTTCAAGCGGCAATCAAGTGACGGGCTCAGTAGTTCACTCGTTTTAGAATTTTCCGTCATTTGTTTCTCCCACATTCATTCCCGTAACATCTGCAAATGTTAGGTAAAAAAGTAAAGGTATTTCGTAATTTATTCTCTTCATCTAAAGTTTTCATAAATTTTAAAGAATTAAAAAAATTAAATAAATCATAAATTTTTACTTTATTTGGAGAACACAATTAATTAACTCTAAAATATATGTGTTATACAAAGAATATTCTAAAACTTTATTTAAATGTTACAAAAACCACATAACTTTGAACTATTTGCTCCAATCTAAATTAAAATTATTACTACTCGATCGATAATAAATATGCACTGAATATTTATAATTTAAAATTATTTTTAATAATTAAAATAAATATTTAAATATTACTAAAACAACTTTCAAATATTGTTTAAATTATAATATCAAATATTCGAAAACATAAATAATGTATTTACTAACCAACAGTTCGAGTTACATTTGTACGCTATATTAAAATGAGATTAAATATATTTTTATTTTTTTTAAAATACATTTATTTATTTAATATATAACATATTTCGAGAGAAATGAAAAAATTATATTTTATTTTTAAATTAAAATTGGCTGAATAATAACTAAATTTTGTTTGGATAATGAATTTGTAAATAATTTAATGAATAATTTTCAAGATATAAAATTAAATTTAAACTGCATGATATTTTATTTTCAATAAAGATTAAAAATTAAAACATTTAAAATGAGCTTTCTAAAAAAATTTTCAAGCTAAAGAAAATCATAAATTAATGAAACAGGATGATTAAATTCTTCAAAAGTTGCATACAAGTAATTAGAAGTGTAACATTTGGGTTTCGTGATTTTGACGACAATTTCCCAATTGAAGTTCGGGAAAACCGATCTTGAGGGAAAGAGTAGGATCGCGTGAAACCACAAGCACCCGAACAATTCTCGCTTATACAGCAAAAACAATCATAAGAAAGTCAAGTGGTGAACGAGAAATTGTTCTCGCACCCCTACGAGCTTGAGCTCAGGCTCTTTAACGCCGCCACCCCCGCTCCTCGCCATACTAATTGGCTGAGTTAATCGGGGGCTCCCTCGAGTTTTCCTCGAGATTTATGGGCCGCGACTCACGCAGAGAGGGAGGGAGGGAGGGAGGGAGGGAGAGGGAGATTCAGAATGAGAGAGAGAGAGAGAGAGAGAGAAGCACGCACGCACCAGACAAAGTCAAAAGTGGCCCTCGGCCCTTGGCATCCTGGATTAACGCGTCAACCACACGACAGGCCTCTCTGATATTAACGTCTTCCCTACGTCTTGATCGGTGTCTTCCTCGGTTGGCTTTTCCTCTTTCCCGAGCCCGAGCCACTTCTTGGCAATCGCGATGGAGCGAAAGTTCGCGAGCCGAGATCCCGAGTTGCCAAGAAGCTTTTAACCCCCATCCAGACGCTTTTCCCCGTCGGATTTGTCATTGTTGGGGATTCGCCTTTTGTCCTACCACCACCGGCTGTGTACAAACTTTACCCCTTCCACCCCGCGATATTACACTTTGTCGTAACTTTCTCCACCGAGAGCTTCGGCTATTGGTGTTTGGGCATTTACGTCGGATTCGAGCTCCTTCAAATCTTTTAGGATGAAATCTCAAGACGTTTTTCCCTTATTTTTGCCTGTCTAAGGAACTCGTACCCGAGCTAATTCCGTCTAACGGAAAAGCAAATACTTGCCTTGCATTTTTGAATGACGAGACTCGGGGGAAAATTTGTTTTAGCGCAGTGACGTTCAAAAATATCCGTAGCCGCGATTTTTGGAAAAACCAAAATACCAACGTTTTATCTTTCATCAACAAAGACGTTATTGCTACCTTTTATTTTTTGTGCGACTTGCTCATTAGCATTTAATTGCACAGCTATTTGTTTTGCGGAATAACCACTATTTTTATTTTTTTTTTTTATTTTTAATTAAAACAAACTTCAATTAAAACTTTAATTTCAGATTGATCGATAATATAAATACAAACTCAATTTGAATGTGACGTTTACGAATAAATGAACAAATACCTGCTATTAAAACCCCTCAAAATTCAAAGAAAAGTCTAGAAAGAAAAATGAACGATACCTCCTCGTAAAAAATATGCTTTGAGTATCTGGACAATATAATTTCTTAACAATTGCGTTGCACGGTAATTACTTCTCATAAAAGCTCTTTTTCTTTTATATTTTCCTTATTTAACATCATCCAATTTTATTATAGAATTATGAATCCTTTTTTTAATTATATTTTGATTCACAGCCATTACCAACTACATATATATATATGTGTGTGTGTATGTATATATATTTATTTTATTGTTATATTTACACTCACAACATGTAATGCAATATAATTAAATATATGCCTTTGTTATACATATTAATATGATCGTTAAATTTAACATCGATTTCAAAATGTACTAATTCATAATTAATTTAATTGAATAATTACATATTTCAGAAGTTATTGTTATATTCAAACTCTATATATCATGATTTACATCAATTAATTATATAAATCAATTTTTTTTTCTGAACTACATAAAAGATATTTGTTTATGAATAACTTTGTTTATATTTTATATTTTAATAATTTGTTTATATCCAATATCATTATTTAGAAATTCTTGAATTGATTACTAGAATTTTTAAGATTAATGCATTCTATACCAAATAAATTATGTAATAGAATTTGAATAATAAATAGCATAAAATAATAAATAGCAATTTGCATATTTTATATTATCTATAGCTTTCTCAAATATTCTACAAGTTCATTAATCTTACGCTATGCTAACAATTATAAAAAAAATTATAGAAAGTCAATGTTGTTAATAATATTGTTTATATACATTTTTTATAATTTCTTTGTAAATGAAGAATTCTAAACTAATTATAATTGTAATGAATAAATTGAGCTATAATAAATTTTTAAAGAATATTTTTTTTAATGTGTTCAATCGACAATTTTTATCTTGTATGAAACATTATATTTTTCTTTGAAATTAACACATGTATCAAATATTTTTACAATTATTAATAAAATCTTTATAAATATAAAATAAAATATAATTTTCTGTTTTATATTGCAGTTAAAAAAAAAATTGTTTATTGTACGAAAATTTACATACGATAGTTGATGTTTTATGTACCTGTAAACGAATGAGGATTACTTTCCACACCGTTACTTGTTATCAAAGCCAATTGTGTATTACTTTAATGCTACGATTTATGATTTTGTAAAACTTTTTAAATAAGAATATATTTAACACTAAATTAAACAAATTAAACTTTAAATATCAATCCAAAATTAATATGTTAATTTAATTAAATTTAAATAATAGGTGATATATTTATTAAAAGAGGATTGTAGATAAAATAAATATTTATGTCAAATTATTGATAAAATGTATGGAAAAGTAAAGCTATTAGATAATAATATGAATGGATAATATTAATTAAATTTAATATCTATTAAAATTGAGCGGACATACTCCTATCAATAATGTACAGACTATTGATTATGACTCTTCTAATATAGGTTAATCAATAATGGGCTTGTATTTTGAAATAAACATCATTTAAATATTTTTTTTAATTTAAATAAACATTTTTTTATATTCTTAGAAATTTTCTATTTTTTTATTGGCACATAAACTGAATTGTATAACTAATATAAAATAATAACGTTCAACACAAAAATATATTATAATTTAATAAAACTTAATGTATATTTTAGGTAAAAGTTGATTAAAATCAAAAAATAAACTAATGTTAAAATAATTTAGATACAAGAGTGCCTTAAACATTTTAATTTGCATAGAAATTTTGAAAAATTTGTTTGATAATTCGTTTTTTATGATATGAGAAAATGATATACTTTTTACTAAATATTAAGTTATTTAAAGGGAACAGTAGATTCTTAAAAAATTTATAGTAATTGTAATTATTTATTATTAAAAATATGATTATATAGAACTACAAGCCTGTATTTTTATATGTAAAGTTCAAAAGAAGATCTATTTTTATAAACATTTCGTAATAATTAATGTGTAAGGTTAAATTAATTATTTAATTATTTTTTATAGACAGTTTTATAGAAATAATCAAAGCAAGACGATTATCCGAAAATGATATAGGCTATATCTAATCCCCGAGCTCGGTTTGGTATTTAGAACGTTCGGAGAATTTAGTTATCCCCTGATATCTAAAAGTAAAATTTGAACAATGCCTCTAAAACTTAGAAAAGATGTGGTATTTTTGCATTTTCATACATGTTTTTGCGGATAACATACTTATCAAACAGTTTTAGAAATATATAAGATTACGTGATATTTTAGAAATTCAATTTTAATATCAAACAAATTTTAAATATTTTAGAGCATGGGATCAAAGCTTGATACAGTAAAGTAGCTTACTTGCATGTATCTTCCTTTAATATAAAGTAAGATTGTATATAACTAGCTGAAGGTGTGTATACAGGGATTCAATAACTTAAGCTTATGCTGATATTACACTTTTAAAATTGTGTTTACGAATTGAATTAGCGAGCCGGATAATAAAAATTATTTAATGATGTCCGTGATTTTGAATTATCCTTCTCCTCTTTATTCTCCTAAAATGATTATCCCCGGGATAGGCGCGTCCTTAGGCTTTGCTCGAATTATTGTCGCGTGCAAATCTGCTGGTTAAAATTTTTGAATTTCCCGAAACATTCAATATTACTTTTTTCCGGTTAAATGGAAAGATAAACAAGCGTTATGGGTTGTGATTGTAAACAAAAACCACGGCGGCTTTGACGTTGATAAAAACCGATTCACTGCCTTTTCGACTGGGATACGGAATACCAATAATTACCGAAATAATTTCACGAGCCCGAGTCAAAGATCCCCTTTAAACCTCGCAAACAAGTGCGCCCTCAGCGCATTCGAAAAAACGAAATCAAGGGCGGCCGCAGGTATAATTAATCGTGAAGTAATGGACGAGGCGCTTTGGAATTCCAGACACAAAGACATAGGGTTACATGGCGAATGGCCGACAGGGCATGAGTAGACGATCCATAGGCGAACTGATCGCGACCTAAAAGGGCGCACAGGTCGATGTCGCTGACGTAGAACAAACAGGAGCGGGCATTAGCGGGGCTGCCGGGGACCAAATTGAACCCACCACGACATGCTAAACTACTTGAGCCCTCCCAAGGGAGCCTCGAGCCCCACCCCCGCCCCCGCCGCCCTGGTCCCTTCCACCCCCGGTCGGCAGCCTGCTACCAACAGTAACAAGCTGCCCGCGATGATTGCGACACTCGCGCGCTTTTTGTTTATGCGCGCGCGGCCGAATGTAAAATCCGCCAGAGCTGCATTATATCATGCTGCAGGCGTGGGTGCGCTTACGTGTGTGTTTGCGTGTGTGTACGTGTGTGTACGTGTGTGGGCGTGCGTGGGGTCGAGCAGATAGCCGGCTCTTTTCATGCCAATCCCGCGTATTTTTCAATTTTACGGGACTTCCGCGCGCGATCCCGCATGTCTGCACATCTGCGCTTGTTTGTGTTTTTGGTTGGAGCACATTCGCCGGTTTAATTTTAGCTTTTACGCTCCAAGGAAATCCAGGTGCGCACGCCTCGAGTACTTGGAAAAAGTCTGTTTAGAATCGCTAAAACGTTTGTATCATGATAATCGTAGAATTTAACTATCTGCCATATAATATCCTCCTTGCGCACTACCCAATTCTACGTATATATTTTCCGGGCCATCTAATCCAATGATTGCCATTTTCTTTTTCCCTCGGATAAACCTGAATTTCTAAAGTATTTCTTAAGATAAAACATTAAATGGACCCGATATTAAAGCGCATATCTCTTCCTTTAAAAATATGGACCAAAACTTTAATTTCTACTTTTCCTCCTAAATACATTTTCAAATAAATTAAGTCATTGTAGCATGAGGTCTAAATTTTATGCTGTATTATCCAGCAGATTCAAATAAATAATTCAAACTAGCTCATTCATATAAAAAGGATAGTGTAACAATTGTATTAAAAATTTACATTTATAATAATAATATAATAACGGATGGTAATGAATAGTCGTAAATGAATAATGAAACAAAAATCCCAACCTTATATTGTAAAATTGAAATATTAAAAAGAAAATGAAGGAAATTTTTTAAATTATTGTAGCATGATTTCGAATTTTTTTCTATTAAATAGAAGAATTTATAGAGTAAAAAATAATTACATCATAAATCAATTTATTGTTTATTAGATGTATTATCTACCACTTACGTCACACTGATAAATCAAATGCTTATCCACGTGTATTCGCAATACTTTAATCGCATGAATAAGTTACGTAACAAATCAAATTAAGTAAAAATTATTTTCAGCTAAAGTTCAAAGTCTGTATTTATGTCCATACACTCTAGATAACCCATAATAATTTTACAATATCTTAACTACTTAGTGCAGAATAATGTCACTCTTTCATTGTTATCTTTTGATCTACACTTGGCCGATACAATTACCTTAAATCAAAGTAAACGTACAAGTTTATCGGAGCGATAAAAAACATTAGGCGTTCATCATTACTCTTTATTAATGACTTAATCACAGTTCGTATGTGCTCTTAGCATGTGTGCAATAAAGTGTAATGGGGGCAGGAGCACAAAATTAACAGTTCGTCTGCATTCACGGGCATTAATGCCGAGTTCACAATCAACCTGTGAATTAATAAAGTACTCAAGTGCGCAGCGTTTCCACGTAAAGTGCCAAATTAGATGAGTAAATATTATATCCTTGAAGGCAGGAAATCTCGTAATACATGAAAGCAACCCCCTCCCGCGCTTTTGTGAGCGCCGCCACCAACGTTTCCTTACATCCCCTCGCGCACGCATCCCTTATATCCGCACCGAGGATCTCACATGCGATAATATTAGGGGATGCCAAGGAGCCACGCACCGCATCATGAGATCCGCTGGAAAAAAAATGACAGGGGAGCTTCGTCAAATATTTATGAAGCACTTTTGGTGAAAAGAAAAACGTCGACGCTCCTTGGCGACGCTGCAAATCAGCCCCAGACCAGCCCGGAGACGAGGTATGATGTTCGTTTTCACAGTCCTTTGCGCACGCGATTCTTTCGATTATCTGCCCAGGAAATTAGCTTTCTTTTCCGAGGGAAAAAGGCTATTCACCTGGAATTATCTTGTCAGAGCACTATGCAAAAGCTGCTTTAAATTCAAGCTGCTAGATAATTGCGTCATTTCGCCGGGACGCTGTTAATTGTTGTTCAGGTTTTAATTAATTGCTCGCTTGCAAATGAATTTTACAACATTTATGACCGACACGTAGCGTGACTAATAATTTATTCGCGTTTAAACTCGCCGACCGCACTCTATGAAAAATTTTCGAAACAAGCCTAAAAAAAACAGAGGAACGTGTTTTTTCCACATCTCGACAAAATTTCGCAGGCCATTGCTCAGCCCAAATGAAATTATCCATTAATGGGTCGAGGAGTTTCGCCCAGTTCCAGCCTCAAACACAGAAATAAATTCAATTAATCTTCGGGTTTTGAAAAAAAGGAAATGTGATGAATTCCTCGAGCTTTAATCCCGAGATAATCTTTTTCCAACATTGCTCAGATATCTCGAGCGAAGAGGAATGAACGAGAGGGAAAATAGAGAACACCCGATGTAGCCAAAAGTACAAGTGCGATAAGAGTGCGGGGCGAACATACGTAAGAAAGGAGAAGGTTAAGGATGTCGGGGTCGGGGAGCAAAAGGAGCAGAAGGAGCAGAAGGAGCCGAGGAATAAAGAAGTGTCGAGTCCTTAAGACGACGGGAAGGCCTGGCGCAGGATCGCTTAATAAAGGGGACGGACGGTTGCTGGTTCGAAACCCAAGCCACCTCATTTTTCACGCGGTACCAACACCTCCTTTCCTTCACCCACGCGGGGGTCGATCTCGCCCAGGGCGACCGCTGCCACTGCCCCTTACCCTCGGTTTCGTGATTCTCGAACTAATCTTGGAATAGTCATTTCTCACGAGAGGAGGTCGAGCTAGCACCGCAGAACCGAGGGAGACAAGGGCGAGAGCGAGAGGAAAAATCGGCGAGGGTGAGAGAGTAGACCGAGAGGGATGAAAGTTCGTGCATACGAGAGCCGTCGCTATAACGCAGACTAAACGCCGAAATTGCCAATGTCATTTCTCTCCTTTTTACGCTCTCGGGTATGACACTAGTTTAAGGACGCCTCTTCCTCGGTGCCAAGGACGCATCTCCTGCAGCTCCGCCCCCGTCATTGAGGCTTGCTCAGGTGGGGGAGGAGGGGGGAAGTACCCTCGATTGCGTAAAAATAATCCTCCTTTATTCCCTTTTTTTAATCAAGACCCTACGCGAGGCACAGGATTAAAGTCCTTATCTTATATTAAACTACCTGAGATTTTGAATATCAATACAATGCCAGGCCTTTTCCCCGACATTCGAGGGCCTAGTTTCGCTGCCTTTTTATTCGAGTAGAAGCCCTAAGCCTCAAGCGAGTACTTTAGATGCTAAAATACTCCACTACATCTAAAAACAAAGTGCGAGCATCTTTTTTTCGTGGTAATATTTGAACTTTTCTCGGAAACTTTTTGCATAATCTGATACGGTGATGAATTTTCAGTATATAATAAACGGCTGTTTATGCGTAATTAGGAGGACAAATTAGGCGTCCAGCTTAGCAATAATATGATGCGAGTCCTCGTCTAATGCACGGTAATAAATATCCGTTGAAAACTCTAATCCATGCAATTTCTTCTCGGAACCCACGTAAGCCTCGAACGGATAAAAACGCTTTTCAATACGAATTAGTGCATTCAATACAATCAAACTGGGGCAGAATGTAATATACCTTGAAATCACATTATGAATGTAAAGATTAATGTGGGTAGACGTGCATAAGAGGTTCTTTCATATTTTAATTTGAAATGAAGTAAATCCAAGCCGCTGAGATCCGCAAGAGGTTTCGAAGCACAAACTGATATTACTCCAGAGCAGTAATGAGTTGGACTAAATTTCGCGTGCCAGTCGTTTCACCGCTCATAAACTACCGAACGCGACGCCTGAAAATTAAATCGCGCTGCACGTCGCACGACTCGCGGTTAGAAAACAAAAATAAAACTGTAGAAAGAAGCTCGAAGAAGAAGGAGAGAGAGAGAGAGAGTGTGTGAGTGAGCGAGCGAGCGAGCGGAAAAGCAGCACTTCACCGTCTCGCTTTTCTTTCACGAATCTCGATTACATTTTCCCTCTCGCAGTTGGCTCCGGACTTTTCCGAGCAGCCACTGCCACTTCTTTTCCCAGTCTTTCGTCACGGCGCTAACCACCGTTACACAAACATCGGACACTCGTATACAAGCAGGTCACGTTCGCCAAAGCGCTTGGCCCCTCTCGGAAATCAAGTTGCGCGAAAGAGGGGGAGAGGGGAGGAAAACAGGGCGAGCTGGATAAATGGCAGATCGAAGGCGAGTGGAAAAGGGAGGGAAAGCGGAACGGAAGACCGTCAAAAAGAGATAAAGTGGATAGAAAAGAGAGGAGATTTTCCGGGTCCCGAGAAGGGATGGGAAAACAGGTGTGAGCGTAAATAAAAAAAAGTTGGGCGAATGAGGGTAATCGAAGCGGAGGGAAACTGACAGACGTTGTCGAAGGCAGAAACACTGTACTCGGACTGTGACCAGCTGTTTAATAAAGATGCCTGTGCGTGAGAGACCAGTAACCGGTAAATCTCCAGGGGATAAAAAGTGCATAAAAACCGGACGTAAAAAGGTAGAGCCACTCAAAAATAAGCGGAATCAGCTTAATTTTCTATTCGTCCAATATTTGTACAGAGAGAAAGAGTAGGAATTTTTTTATTCCTGGTCCCCATTAATAATAACACGAGTCAATCGGTCATAAATTTTATAGCAGACGGTGGCGAAGGAACCGAGGGATCAGAATCTGTGAAACATTCGGAATATTGGAGGATAAAGAAAAGGGAGCGGAGGCTCGGGATCCCGGGATCCCCCTCGGAGGGAAAGTTGGCGCGGACGCACTCGAGAACATGCGAGACCCGAGCAGGAGACGTCGGACGAATACGCGGGCCAGGTTATGAGCGCGCATCGATAATTTATCGAGCGCTACCCAGGAGTTGTTACGTGTCGACATGGTACCCGCGCCATCGCTCAGGCACCAGAGCTCCGTTGCCACCAGGAGTTTAAATTGGAACTTGAGCATCCACGAGCATCGGCATCGATTCATATTCACGAGGCGATGGACTGAGATAGTCTAGGGGAACAAAGACACGCTCGGGGTATCGAACGCGCCCTACTGTCTCTGACTCGAATTCCAGAACAAACGAAGCCTACTATTGTTATTTCCTCGCGTTTTTTTGAGGAATCGATTAAATATTCTCGAGTAGCAGTTTTACATTTGAAAGGAGTAGTGCTAGGCGAATGCCACCTGGAGGTATAAGCGAGCGGGAACGGCATGGAATGATAAGATTGAAAAGCTCCTACTTTAAATTCACGATTGCCTCGCAATTTCAGTTAATGTTCGAGAATGTTTGTATCGTTGAGAACTTCCTTATATCCAAAGTTTTCGTCAGTGCTTGTTTACGTGTGCACGTGTACTTTCTTGTTTGTACTTACACCTAATACTGTTATTCAACTATTAAGTCACCAAGGCAAAGATACGGATCGGTAAACATTTCTTTGTACTCTCTAAAGTATATCTACCAAGATTTATCTTTGAAACTTTGTTCCCCTCTTCAACACCCCTTAATCAAATTTCTTAGGAATTAAAAAATTTCATTTTACATTTGATTGAGGACTGCAATAAAAAAGTCCTTTTTAAGGGATCACGTGCTGTTAATGGTTAAAGTACACGTCGATATATTTCCCATGCAATTTAACAAATTGATTGTAGAATTTTTTAGGTGTACCCTTTACCATGCTGCTTGAAATACAAGTTTCGAGTTATTATTTAACAGTTTGATAATACCTTGTTGAAAATTTGAAATTTATTTCTGAATGAACCGGCTCACCTCCTCGAGCCGATCAATAAATCTCTCCAATTATAAGCATACTTATTTAAATTGTAGGAATAATGTATTTTCGGTTATTGGATAACTAATTTATCGATTCGATTCGGTACTACCTGGTTTAAATTGACATTTACCATACATGCACGTTTCATATCTCTAGTTGAATAATAATAGCATTCAAATTTTGCAGATGGACACATCTACCACAACGATGATGGATTTAATATATTTTTTTTGTTTATTCATTTTTCAAAATTATTTTCAGACAACCAATTCCAGCAAAGTTAAGTGTGGAAAGCACTTACTGTTGCTTTACGGCAGTAGCAACATTTACTATTGCAAGCTTTTACGAAAGTTGCATCTCCGCACATGAAAAACTTTGCTCATGATATTTGAGCAAATCCTGCTCAAAGACAAATTAAGTATATGAAAAGTTTTTTTTTCTCTTTTTTAAATTCTTCAGCAGTCGGTAAAAACAGAGGTGAAGTAGAACTTTCCAAGTGTTAGATCAATAAGCCAAAAGTAATTGAGATTAACGATCAAGATCATACGGACGCATAAAAGTATCCATTCGGACGTGTGTGATATAGAGAAAGAAGTCAAAGTGGCATATGTGCAAGGGAAAGAGACAGAGAGAGAGAGGGGGGGGAGAGAGGAGATTGGAGAGACGGAGTAACAAAAAGTAAGGCTGACAGTCGATCGATCAGATATACTGCAAAAAGTACATATCGTAGTCAAAGATCTGCAGAGACTCATCAGAAAATCTCGTTTTCCCTGCGCTTTACTCTTTCTCTAACCCTATTTCAGCTTCATCTGCTTCCATTTCCTTCCTATATCGCTCGAACCCATTTCGAATTTTATTTTTAAGTTAATACTCGAGACGGTAAAAGAATTAATTCTGTTAAATAATACAATTTTTGCATTTCATCGAATTGCATGGTGTCGAGTGAATAATGGAAGTTTTTGCGAACAATTTGAATGCAAGATAAACGTCACATTTTAGTAAACATGGAAACGTCGCTACCACTTTTAAAAATTCAAGGAAAGGTACGTAAGGCGGAAGTGTAACATATCCAAAACTCAAGTCGACGTCACTTTTCGCCCAAGACCCGAGACGTAAAGATCGTGAAAAATTCGCGCTCTGAAACTTGTTTAACTTTCGGCGCATTATTCATCGCGATTAACGTGTCGAATCTCGTAACAATAAGACCGAGTCGAAATCAATCTCGGCAACCTCGAGCCCCGAACTTTTCAGAGATATGAATCAAGTTCCGCAGCTTTATCAAGCCGGCGAAAGGAGGAAAAGGTGAAATCAGCACCGACGTGGAAAGTTTTTTTAAAAAGGCCCATAAATAACGCCGATCTCAAGGGCGAGGCTCGGGTGCACTCGCGCAGCATCCCCTAATCCGAGCTCGAGCTCAACGCCTGCTCGGGCTTTGCACATGGACCAAAGTGTCGCGGCGGCCGCTCGGGGTTCCATCCTAACGACAGACTTTCAAAAAGTCATTCAGGCCCCGTAGCGACAAGCCAGATCATTAGGTGTCTCTCGCCTGAGCCTCTCTCTCCCGCGGCGAGACCAACAATGGAGTCGCCTGCACCATAGCAGCTGCATCGTAAAATTGCGTGGACCCTCGAAGGCGCTGCCAAAGGACCGTCATTCCCCTCTCTCTTTTTATCTGACCTTTTTCGCTTCCGTCTCTCTCTCTCTCTCTCTCTTTGGATGTCTCTCCCTCGCCGGACAATTTACATAAACAGATGTACGCCTTTTCGAAGGCGAGAACTTATGCGCGGGAAGACAAAAGCGCCGAGGCGGCAAGTGCGTCATTATAAAAATTCGCGATATATTACGGGTGGCTCGGTGTGTTTATGTGCGTGCATTATTGCGAGGACCGGAGAAAAAGGAGAAAAAGGCTGCGGCGCTCTCGAGAGCTCGTGCATCGATTAATAATTTATGGGGCAGCTTGATTTACGTGGAGCCGAGCCCGGCGTCCTTAAAAATTATCGCCGATTTGCCACAAAGGGGTTGCGTTTCGCGGGGGAATTACACGCGCGATTATTTACGGAACGCGACTTTTTCAGGGGAATTAGCACTCGAGTGCTGTTGTGGTTTTTTGGCCAAACTAGTTTCTTTTATCGTTTAATGAGGTCAGCGCTTTTGTTTCAGTTTTTCTGGAATGATAATCGCTCGCGATATCAATTTTTAATCCTACTCTCGGCCAACAGTTGGAGCACGTTTCTTTCAATTAAAACTCCCAAGAGCGATTCAACATTCCTTTTTTCTTTTTTTTTTTCTTCTATTTGGAGTTCGGCATTTTGTAGCGATTTAAGCTCCTCTATATTTATCTCAATATTTTTGTCTTAATTCGTAGGTATCTTTTTTATATACTCATCCACGCAGATTTTATTCGATCTATGAAAAAATTGTATTATTATTTTTTATAATGATTGACATTGATAATATCCATTAACTGCGGCTTCATTTACTATGAATAGCTTTTAAATTCCTCTTTAATATTATTCAATATAACCATATTGAACTTCCATTAGGATATTAATGGTTGTTGAAAATCGACACTTTATTTGAAAACAAGGTAGAAATCTTTTTCATCGGATACTTTAATCAAGTACTATGTATAAGAAATCAAAGCGTCATTAATAATATGCGACTTTCTATTCTATGAAGTTGCAGGTTTTTGACGTATATTTCCATGCAATTGAAATACGTACCAGAGGTTTTTTATAAATATATAATGATTGATCATGAATATTATTGTGATTGTAATTGATAATGTATTAATAATATTTGTTACTTGAAAAAAAAATAATTGAAATTTATATTTGGATATATAATATTAATAAAGATAAATTTGAAAATAATATCAAGAAGCGCTAAAAACTGACAATTATAAATATTTATAAGCATGTATGAAATATAATTGAGAAGACATTGTATAAAGATTAATATTTTGAAAGATTAAAATTGTGTACATAACCGTATATTTTATATTAGATAATGTGGATAATATGTATTTTATTTAATATAATATATCATTTATAATATATGAAAGATATTTCACTTGATTTGGGTTGAAAAATGATTTGACCGTCTGCTTTCTCAAGCAGGGGAAATGAGCTTTCTTTACTTTTATACGCAAAGGCAACGTCACCTATTTTGCTCCGAGTGGAAATAACCCGACTTTTATACAATATTTAATTCGCGTGTTTATTTAAAGATATTGTTGGAAAAAAAGAAGAGAATGAAGAATTTCCGACAAAAGTCGTTTAAAAGCGATTGCTCTTTGAAAATATTCGCTTCTCTCGTGCACACTAATTGCAGTAATTACTTTATATATATATATATAACAAATAGAATATATTGCATAAGCAGATTAGGAGGCACAATAAAACAGAGCCAACGAAATTTTAAATGGAATAGAGTATAAACGGAAAAAACGCAATTTAAACGGTAAACGAATGAGAGCAGACAAACGCATCATGGACCCGAAAACTCATTTACCGAGGAGCAGGTATAGCTCGTCGGTGAGTCCACACACAGAGGAGCACATCCGCATCATCCGTGTGGAGAATGTACGCGCGAGTTCCTCGCTCTCCCGCGGTTAACTCGTGCAAGCTCCACTCCCGCGTAATATCCGCTGGTGCAAAATATCCACCCTCTCGAAGGAGCCCCGCAAGCTGCGCAGCATCCCCAACGGCAACCTCCCCGGCGGCAGCAGCCCCGGCACATATCGACTTGGCGAGAGACGGTCGCCGGCTCAAAGAAAAAAGTGATAAATCGCGTGTACACGAGGTGGGGAGCAAAGAAGCTTCCGTGTACACGGATCGCGGATGCAAAATCGCAAGGCGCACAACTGGCAAGTGCAATGAAAGTGCCATTTGGTGCAGCGGACACGACCTCCCCGGCAACTAAAACCCTAGTCCCCACCTCGTCCTCCTCTTCCTCTCCCTCATCTTCCTCATCCTCCTCCTCCTCCTCCTCATCCTCATCCTCGTCCCACCGAAACCGTTAGTACGCTCGGCACTACTACATTCCCTCGAAGGACTACTGCGTGCCCCGAATATAATTTATCGTCCTTTGGGGAGTGCCGCAAACGCCGAGACGCTTACGATTATAGCTCGTGTGCTGGCTGAGTATGACTCCGTGCAATAAGACGAGTCCGGTCGAATCGTGCTCTCAGGGTGTAAAAATTACGTTGGCACTATTTATATAGTGCCGGAGGAATAAGGGCTCTCGCCTGAAACGCACCTCGTTTCTCACCTTATAAAAGGGCAAACTTTTTTTTTACCACGTAACTTTGTTTACATTTTCGAGAAAAACGCTGGAAACTCGCGTAAAGTATGATAAATCGAGAGAGAGAGATAGAGAGAGAAGCGTATGCAGAACGTTAGACAGTCAATTTAGTGCAAGTTTTCCAGTGCATTAGATTACCTCATATATATCCAAGGGAGAATGACAACTGAAGCCGTAAATGACATGTACGTGACCCAACGAGATGCTATCTTGCAACGGCCAACGAGGTGTGACAACGAATGGGTTACATAACTATGGATGCCAACAAACTGACCTCTGCTCGAGATGACCAATTTAGATTTTTAATGTCAATAAAGGATGCGCTGTGTTACCTGTTAATTTGGCACTTTGTAAATAAATGCTGGCCTCGGAAACGCATTTAGAGATGCGAGCGAACTAACTGCAACAGACGTCCTACCTGAAAATTTAACGATATGGAAGAAGTGAATAATCAGTTTTAATAAGGTAATTATATCTATTAATTATATTAATCATACCATCAATTGTATAATGTCTATTTATTATAATTATTATTATTTTAGAAGTAGAAAGATTATTACGTATTTATTGGGATTGAATACGTTGTTCGTACAACTATTTTCTAGGGGTATAAATATTGATTAAACAATGAATTTTTATTATGAAAGGTAATTATGTTTGTCCCGTGTATTCTCCGATCTCGGAAAAATTCTTTTTGCCATGGCGAAAAGCCTATTACATGTGATTTCGTAGAACTTATTCGGAATGTAAGAATCAATTTATAGATACCCACCCTAGTTTAACCTAATCGAGATTGCATGATAAAATAGAAATATTTTATGGTGCGGATAATCCTCAAATAATGAATTTTCCGAAACAATGATACTTTGAGCCATTGGGAATGATGTCCGCAATAATTGACTACTCGTTGATAAAGACAACAATGCTTCTGTCGAATGAAAGTTCGTATTGTTAATCTTCTTTCACGGTAATGAATACTAAAAGAATTTATGGGATCTTTATGTGAAGAGGAGATAAGAGTTGTAATTGTTATTAAAATTACACAACGCTTCAGTGCTTTTCAATAATTGAAATATAGGGCTCAATTGAAAACTTGAATGAAAAGCTCGTAACAGGGCACATCATGTTGAGCATAGTGATTTCTGTTTACAAGATAGACACCTGTGACACAACTTGAACGTACCAAAATTCAAAGTGTTGTCAACTGTGAGTTGGGTATAATATTAATGATCAATACGGGGACGTGCAACTATTCCTGGTCAACAGCATGGGTACTTTATCGATAAGACTAACGTAAAAAGCCCGGACAGGCGGGGGGGAGGGGGGGAGCATGAATACCCCATGATGCATTGAAAATACGATTAATAGTTATCCCGGCAGTCAATTCAGGGTTACCGTCGTATTACGATCGAAAGCGTAATTCCCAAGTATCTCGAGTTTCTCTGGATAATAGTTGGAAAATAACACACCTGACGATTCCACCAACTTCCTTGAAGCTTTAAAAGTAGTTAGCGGTAATAAATAAAAATTTAGTTCCGCCGTTGTTATCGTATGTTAATTTATCGAATTCTACTTTGCACTTTTCTTCTCTTTAGTTTAACGTCTTTGGAATAACCGCCCACGACTTTAATTTTCTCGTAAATGCAAAATGCGAAAAAAATTAACACAAAGTACGAAGGTGCTGGTATCGTCATATCCTCTTAGTAAGCCTGCACCATAACTCTGACTACCAAGAAAATAGTTTAATTTATATAATATTATCAGGTGTAAAATAATGTTTAAGCGTTAAACTAAAATTATGATTAAAGTTGTAATTTTGAGTACTTTTTGAATAAATAATGAATTAATAAAACATTTTTTATTAATTAGACACTAAGAATTAGAAGAAAACAACAATTTTAATAACGTAAAAAAGTAAATTCTTTTTTAAATAATCATCAAATAAATTAATATACAAGAGATAATGAAATTTTATATGAGTGAAAAAATTTTGTTTAGAATTGTTGAAGAAAGATAGATAGAAGTTTATGGTCCAGTTTAATGTCGCACGTGCAGACGAAGGTAAATTAGTGCTTTCATACAGGATGACTCGTCTCCGGGTCCAGATCTATTTAATTTTGAAGAACATGTTTCACTTATAAATAAAGTGAATTATTCGATAATATGATGCTCGGAACAATGTTAAAACAAACAATTTTGTTGTTTATTAAATTAATTAAAGTAAAGGTAAAATTTACGGCACGTGTAATCTTTTAATGCTGCGTCAGGGTAGAATAATTACGTTCGTAATTGAACGGCACAAAACGTTTAATCTTAAACACCATTTGGAGATTATGATTGAATAGCAGAACCGATTCTCCAGGTGATACAACACTGGGCGAGTACAAGAGGGTGTCAAGTATAAATTCAGCCGATACTCGTGTACCTCGATTGTCAGTAGTCGCAAGCGGAAGAGAGAAGGATCCAAAGATGAAATTGAACATGATGCAGCGTGTAATACGACATAAGGTTGAGGGACACAATGAGTCGAGTGGAGCGAGACTAATTGTAAGGCTTTTCCCCCGAGATCGAACCAAAGGACGAAGGACGCGCGGCAGTTACGGTTACGGTATCGGCAAAGAAATGACGGCTCCAATGACGTCATTAGCCATACACAAAGAGAGGCTCTGCGGAAGCTGCGAGGTCTAAGCGGTCCAAAGGAGAAAATGATAGGAGCGAGCGAGTCTCAGATCGTGCGGGACACGCGTCACCCGGGACGCAACGGTCATTCTTTTGTCTCGGTCTAACCGATAACACATTCGGCCTCTTCCCTTGCGGTCTTTATTTCTATTATCCCCATCCGCTTGGGAACTGGAAACCAGCCAAAGCATAGGCTATAAGTACATCGACACGCTCTCTCTCTCTCTCTCTCTCGTTCTCTCTTTTTCTCTTTTGCTACTTAGCCGCGGGTGCCCCGGCGGCACTTGAGCAGCCACTTTATTTTCTTCCTTTATTTCCCTCCTTCCTCCTTCTCATGCTAATGCTTCTTTATGAAGTGAAAGTGAACGCGACCGCGGTTCTAAAGGCGTTTATCGATGTTTGTTTTGAATTAACCCATCGGCGTACCTCGCAAACGATAATTTTTATAACCGAGTCTGACTGTGTCAACTGGTTCTACTTGGTTGACACGTGTCAATTCGATCACTTGGTGTTGTGTTAAATATTTGTCATCACTTATAAATTAATCATTTGATCTCAGACCACAGTATTTATCCTTTTGTTTATGTCTTGTTACAAATTCATTTTCGTTTATAAAAGATTTTTTTTTCTGGATCTGTTGAATGCTTACGTAAACGAATGGTATTCCTGAATGAAGTTCTTCAAACACAAATGAATTCTATCAAAGAGATCCGATCTATTTATAGCTGATTCAATAGATTTCGGCAAATTTGTTGAAACACAGCTGCTTAACGATAGTAATTTACTTTGAGATCCATTGTGTAAAATTAGGTTTCACCCTTAGAATACATATAAACGAATTTTTTGTTTGAAAAAAAACTCGAATAAAAAAATTAAAAAGACGACATTTTTTATACACATAAAAAATATTCATTTCAAATACATTTTAATAATATCAAGTTTTTCATATCAATAATTTCTTACCATGGTGTTATTCTTTTATAAAGAATTAAATGTATTGTAAATAATTAAAAAATACCTTAATGTAATATAATAGTATTAAGTATAGTTTTCTTTTTCAAATTTCCTGTTGTGCTATTCTACATTAAGTCCAACGGTTCGTACAATCTTTTTTTAATATTATAAAGAAAAAGCCGTGCAAAATAGATTTGTCGAGGCAGAAATATATTAAAATGAAGTAAAGAAGAAGAAATGAATGATTGAATTAACCTTAAGAAATTCGAGTGTTTGTTCCCGACTCATAAAAGAAAATTAATCCCGAGAATTCTCAGTTAAAAAATATTAATTATTCAACTAAATACAACGGAGGCGCATAATTCAGCGAAAATATTGCTTCATAGAAAATTTCCTTTGGATAAAAAAGGATAAAAAAGTCGAAAGAAGCCAAGGTAAAAAGTTAAAGCATTTTTTTATCTGTTTTTTATCTGCTCGGGTGCTGGACTCTTAGGTGCATCGTGATTTATGGTCCTTTCGTCGGTGACCCGCTCTCGAGTGTCCGAGTTATGAGGATCCGCGTGCGCCGCACATTGAATGATACAAAGCGACGTAAACAAGCCATTTTTCGTGGGATGGTATTGTCCGGCCGAAGGTACCATTTGTCAAAAAACCCAATAACCATTGGAATGGGTGAGATTCCTATTTAGCCTCCTTGAAAGCAGCGGATATTCTTACGGTGTACAAAAGCTTATTACGCTTTTGCGCGGAGATAGCGAGACGAAAGCACAACTGACAGATATTAATTTTTGCTCGTTCTTACTTTTGTACCTCTCGCGATATTAAGATGTACACACGGGAATATAAACACGTATGCGCGCGCAATAAATATTATTAATTGCCGGTATTATTCGCGGAAGCGAGCCAAGATCTGTTGTCGCGCTAAACAGAATCCGGATAAAAAGAAAAGAAACTTTTCCCCGTAAATCCCTTCGGATACACGGCGCCGCCTAAAAAATTACAAATTCAGCGCGATAAATCCTTTCAGCAGAAATAGATTTTATCCGCACAATAGACACTCGGATGAATTTTTTATTAATCCCAAGGTGTGATGTTAAAATAAAAACGTCAATAACTTAAGTTATAGCAGTTCGCAGCTATTTCTATACTCACTTCCGCAACTATTGTCTGCCTGCTTCGTTAGAAAAAAATTAAAAATAACTAAATATTCTCGTATGCATCCTGAAAGTTACCCCACACGAAACGACGACTCCTGCTCAGACAAATAAAAAGAGTCTATTTCAATGATCATAGACAGGAAGTCACTCTTATCGAGACGCAGAAGAAAAAAATAAAAAGTCGCCTCTTTATTCGCTTTAAAAAAAAAACAAAAAGAAAAAAAAAGCGTCTCCTCTCGCAATCGTAAATTCCGCCGCAGGCGTTTATAATTAAAGAGGCGATCTGGAAAAACAATCGTGTTGACAAACGATTGGAGGTGGTGGTGGCGGGAGGGGGAGGAGGGTAGTGAAAGTCGGCGAAAGTGTTGGTGGACTGTCGCCTAGGCGCCGCGTACACGAGCTTGAGATAGCGGATTCCCATGTAAAACGCTCGCGAGCTTAAAAGCTTTAAATATAGAAGTGATGTACGAGGGAGGATTAAACTGACTCTCCAGTGACATCCGAGTGTGCCCGAGAGTTTCGCCGGCAACCAGTTTTTTTCCTCAAATTGTTATCATACGACAAATTGCGGATTATTCCATTCCCCCCTTCCATTCTTATTAGTCTTCTTCCGTTCTATCTTTTTCGCGAGTGGCTCGAGCTTTTTAATTGCGCGCTGCAAAGCGATTTTTCTAGTCGGATTTATCGTTTTTAAAAATAGGACTTTGCCTACGCTAAGGACCTTTATCAAATCCGTTGACCTTAAATCCGTTATTAAATCATTGAGACTCGCCCGAATACAAAAATTATTTTCTTCCTAATTATGATGTATACGTGAGTTTGAGTAAACAGTTTTTGTTTGCGGTAGTTAAACGCTCGTGCCCGTTTCACTGGGTATATCAGAGTAATGCCAGGCTAAGCCCGCATTAAAATTACGGCCTTATAAATCCCGTCTTATTTATAAATTTATCAACGAGTGATTTTTTTTTTTTTTTTTTTTTTTTTTTTTTTTTTTGAAAAATCGGTTTTATTGCCGAGGAAACAAGGCGAATCTCGAATAAATTAACCGGCAATATATAATAAGGGATTGCGCCTAGAAGCGAGTTAGATTAGAAAAGCATTAAATTAGGAAAACGCTGGGTTTGATTTGCATGAAAAACAGGGTCACGTGAATAATGTCGGAGGGCGAAACGGAGTCTTGATTTATCCGCGGAGCCATTCGCGTCGCAGCTAATCGCGAAGTTGCTTGAGACCCCGAGAGCATTCCCAGACTATCGCGGCTCACCTCGTCGTCGGGAGACTTATTATCCGCTATCGGGGCACCGACCAAAAGACAAAGAGCCGAGCTCAGGGCGACGCTGAAGTTTGTTGGCTGACTGCATTGCACCCCCGCGAGGTAAGGACTGAGAGATATGCGGATGTCGGGACGAGGCTTCGTTGTGGTTGCCGATGAGCGCACTTCCCACTTCCTGGACTCGCGATCCTTCCCACACGCGAAATGCACATTTCTCCCTCTTTTGGTCGTCTTCGAGGGGAGCCGTGGACGTGCTTTTTCCAAAGTCTTTTTTTTCCTTTTCCTCGGCCGCGTGAAGGGATTCAATTTATAAGGTACAATAACACTCCCTGAGCACTTGAGAAACGATTATTCTTGCATTAAGAGGATAATCTTGTTTCGGAACGAACTCGCTCTTATCTATTTACACGACTAGCCAAAGAAAAATAGAATCTGTACAAAGCTTAATACCTTCCATAAAGACGATCAAATAGACAGAAATAAAAAGTTATTTTAAAGCTAATGCAATTACCTCTTAAATAGTGCAAAGCTTATACTCCGGAAAACTCTTCTTTCTGTTTTAGAGCAATTAAGTGAATCCGAGTACTTGGCTTAGAATTCTTACTTATTTTTACGCAATTACCATTATCCTCCATTTAAAAATAAGTAAGGGAATATTGTGTTTTTAACACAACGTTACTTCCCTTAAATATTTCGACATTTTGCATCGACATTTTTGGAGCAACTACTTCGATTACTCACTTTTGTAATACACCAGAATTTGTAAATTACATTGAAAACTAACATCAAACAAAGTTAATTGAATATTATTTAATACAAAGTGTGAACAAATTTAAAATTAATTAACAATTTCATAGTCAATTTGTAAAATTAATACACTTGAATATTCAATTATTAAAAGCAATATATATATATATATATATATATAGTAGAAAATTATACGATGTATTTTGATATTTTAATTATTCCTAAATAAAAAAGTAAATTACCATAAAACTTAAACTGCATATTGATTAAAACATAATCTTAACTTCATAAATCTTATATGTAGTGTCTTTAGAGCTTCAAAAATGCATATTTTACCAATAAATAAGAGTAAATGGGTTAAATCTTTCAAGATATATTCAAAAAATTAAATTATTACCGTTTTGAAATACCAGCTTGTACTCGCTCGATTTATGGTCAGCTTGTGGATTTCTGGTTAAAGTATAGGAGACTACGAGTTTATTACTAAATAAATACGTTTTATACGTAGCCATCAAACTTTATTAATAGAAAAGAAATAAGTTGGGTAAGTTATAATCCAACATGCCACCCCTTGAAACTTCACATTTTGTCTTCTATTATTGCATGTTGTCATTTACTTAAGTTTCGGGCGTGCTTACAGCATCTGAAGTCAGGGCTCAAGACTCAGAAGTGGCAAAAGTTACATGGACAGAAAATACTTGGATACAACTGTACTTTAGGCTTCGACGAAACTACTTTAACCTTATTGATTTTATATATTTCGCTAAGAGCCATTTGAAACTTTTCAAATTTAAAGTAAATTTTTGTATTCCGATTCTCATCTCTCGGATTATTATTGTATTAATATAATAATAAGTATTGAGGAAGTCAACCTAAATAGGCTAAAAGAATATTGTATTAATACTAACTTTGAGATAAAAAGTTATTTCATTCTTTTGAGTTATTTATTTTATTTAACGATGATTGCAAGCTAATTTCGTAAAAGATTCGCCCGGATAATATACTTATCCCACTATTCATGTGCGAGACAAATATAATATACTGGCTTCATAAAACAGGTAAATGAAGCTCTCCCACCGATAAGATATTTCAAATTAAACTAGCAAGAGAAATTATATAATAATTTTTTTTTCTCCAGTAAAAGTTTTTAATGATAATAATAATAATCATTTTTTCCGTTTTATAATTTTTTCATACTTTATATAAAAAATTTAACTTTATGTTTGAACCTACGTATATACATATATCAACGACAGTTATAATATAAAGTAATATAATAAAGCAGAAAGTCACTAGAAAGTTGTAATTTTCAATTATGCAAAAACTTTATTTTGTATGTAGGTTGCACAAAAGTCTGGTTTGTCTCTAGACTTTGCATTTTTTATCTTCATTCTTCATTTCTTGTTACTTGTGCACTCTTAGTCTTGAATAATTTAGTGTATTCGTGCACTGATAAGGTTGATATTTTTTTTAACTTGAATAATTTACTACTTTACCTCCTAGTTATGAGGAAAATCCTAAAAAATCTCAAGTTGAATAAATAATAACAAGTATTGACAATTATATTTTTGATTTATATACATATTCATCTTTGACACAAATTTCGTAAATAAATATAAGTGTGTATACTTGAAACTAGCCTGAAACGTTTCCATTTTAAGAAAAAAGGTACACAAACCCAAAAATTACGTGACCCATGTAATGCATATGTACGTTGCATCATCAATTGTATAAAAAAGAATCCTAACCAAACTGAAAAATATAGCAAAAGCCGAGTTTGGTCCAACATTTTCCGCCTCTCCTGCCATTTTCAGGAGCTCTTGCCTGGCGCTCGGTCGTATGAAAGACGAAAATTCGAAACCTCCCCCCAAGCGTGAAAATCCGCTTCACTTTTCGTCGAGGATCTCCCTTGCAGTCCATGAAATGCGTGTAGGGGAGGGGGGAGGGAAATTCATTGAACGGACAGTCAATAAGGCACAATGGAATAGCTTGTCTACCGTCAGAAGCATCGCTCCAAAAGGTGAAAGGGCACCTTTCAAGAGAAGCGACATCGCCCGACATATTTTCGAATAGAGAGCAGCTTTTCCTCCCTTTTATAGTCGGCGCTGCCCCTCCCCGTGGGCAACGAGCATGTCAGGGCGGCGGCTACGACGGCGCACAATTACCTGTCCAGGAGACGCGAGAAAGGACTGTCTCCAGAGTCGAGCACCTGGCTCGTATATTCGAAAAACGCTTCGGGGACGACGGTTAAGATGGAAAAACACGACGGAAATTTACAAAGGACGCGCGCGAGCGAGTCTATTGTCTGGACCAGGACTTTATTAAAATCCTTTTTCATTAATCGAGCCCATTTCATTTTGCACATTTCCTTTATTCGTAATGACAATTTCATAAGTGACTCTCGTCCTTTTTGCACAAATGAGCACCTGAACTATTCAAAGCAAGGGTTTATTAGTTTACAAACTTATTCCGCGACGTGTTGAAGTTCCTTTTTTATTTCGCGGATCTGTCCAAGCGCAATCATAAATATAAAGGGTTGCACTGTCCCTTTGATGCCTTTTGTAAAACCAAATTGTAAAGAAACGACGAAGTTTATACAAACATAATATCTTGATTATTTTAATGTAATGGTTCTGTAGGTATTGTTGCCGAACTAACAAGTTAATTATTATTATCTGCAAGCGTACAAACGATATTCGCTCTCTGTGCATTTGCTTTGCGTTATCATGCGTTATACTCGAACATTAGTATTATTAGTTCTAAGTTAAACACATTATTGCATTAATAACAGCTCATGATATTAAAATTAAAAAAAAAATAATACACAATGAGGAAATAAATGAAAAAGAATTTTTTTTAAATTATTTCTTTGAAATAAATTAAAATGGAGGGAAGAATCAACATAAAATAAAAATTTTATGCACTTTTATTAGAGTTATTTTTTTTTAGTTGCACTTGCTCATTGTGTTGATTAATGCTAATCAAACAGTAGTTTTTAAAACTAATGTTATTCGTATAAAAACGTAATGAATCACGTAATAAAATGCTGAAAAATTGGTCGTTTTTTGCTCTTTGATTTATCGGAATAAGTTTTCCAAGAGAAATGAACGATAGATCGTAGTATACTTAAGGTGAACATATGGACACACTCCGAAGAAAGTTATTGGAAAATGTCTCATATTTTCTTGCAAGTTAATGTAGTTTATTACTCAAAAAATACTTTATTTAGATATAACTCGAAATTCTCAAACATTTCATCTTATAAATTTTATAAATATAATTTCATATATAAATAAAATGAATCCTAAAGCACCTACATTCTATTGAACATCTATTATAAGAAGCTTTTAATAAATTACTAAAACTTTCTTCGTACTTCGTACTTCAAATGATATTGAAGTTCGCAAGCGTCCTCTAGTCAACTCGGTAAATTAATTACTTAAATTATTCTATATTTACAATAAATAGGTAGCCGCTGTTTACCAAGAGAATCAAATTATGCCCAATTATATGTCAATTAAATTTTAATGCGGTTTGAAAAGATAGGTCGTACAATATAAAATATCGACAAACGGGTAAATAAAAGGGGCAAGAAAAATGAAATAAAAAACTTGAAAGAAGGTAAAATACGAGGCAACAAAAGATAAATACAAATATAAAAATTAATAGCATCACACGAGAGAAAAAGAACACATTTAAAGAAATTGAATGAGAATAAAAGGGAACAACGGAGCTAAAATTATAAACGGATAAAATATTGGCAAATATTTTAGAGCCAAGAACTTGTAGAGATAATTTCAAAATCATTCGAACCTCATGCATTGTTAAAGTTAATTTTCGCGTACGTTGATGTGTGCGCCAACGATTTAAAATGATTATTCAATAAATTTAGACATCGTTTAGAATGCATCCGAGTGATCTTACAGATGAGAAAGTGCTAATTGGACAGCCAAGTAATTAATCGATGGTAAAGTGTATCGTTCATCTGGACCAGTAATGAAAGACAGTGAATTTGGCGAACGCGTAAAACTAAGTGGATAATTAAACAGGAGTTTATGCGAAGAATCAGAATCTTTGTAAAAAGATTGCCGACAATTCAAGTGAGCTGAGAGCCTGATAAAAAAGAGTAGTATCCTATTAAACGGGGAAAATGAGCTATTAATGCGCAGCTAATTTTAATACAGCATATTAATATGCGTAAAAAGGCACATTAACAAGCAACATCAAGTAAGATGCGAAGCGGGGGTAAACAAAAGATCATAAGAAGCTGAAAGAGAAGGTAAAGCACTCGTAACGAAAGAAGCCAAACACGACATTTCAAAAAGCAGCCCATCACCCAAGTATGCGCTCCCAAAGAGAAGGTAAAGAAGAAAAGGAGAGGAAGAGAAGTAATGGAAGAGCGGGAGGGTGGGAGGAGGGAGGGCGCACGCTCGGGGTGGCATCCGAGAGATTCCCACCCGCACCAGCCCGGAGGTGGTGGGGGTGAGTCGCGCCGGGAGGATGGTGGAAAGTTGTCAGCGTTCACGCTGGTCCTCAGTCGTGCGCGACGCGCCATATGCGCCGGAGGTCCATTTGTCAGCTCGCGCGCAATCTCTCTCTTTCTCCGATAACCGCGCACGTGCTCCTGGTTTGCGCCCCGGACAGAGACGCACCGAGGCTCGGGAAAAAGGTATGCCACGTGTCGGGGCTCCCCCCACCCCCGACGACGCCGGGGACAACTTTTTTCGACCCCCGCGGGTCCCCGCGATCAGCCGGTGAGAGCCGACTCGCGCGCGCTCCTGTCACTTGGTCTCCACGAGAGCCCGGGCACTGATCGGACGAAAACAGACAGACCCGAGAGAGAGAGAGAGAGATATTGGGCGACATCGGGGAGGATATTACGTGCCGAACGGTTTACAACCCTGTCAGCCTTTGCATATTTCCGGACGTTTTTTGCACTTGCACCCGTAGCCGCACGAGTTATGGACTCGAGAGGATCCACCTATTTGTAGAGGGACGAACTCGAATTTCGAAAAGAGGTCCGGAACTAGCAGTGAACTTTGTCAAAGCCGGACTACTCGTGTGATTGGAAAGTGTATTTTTTTTTTTCCTCGAAGAATGGAGAGCGAAACGAGGGTCGGTCCTTCCCGAATGTCAGCAAGCTGGTGAACGGTTTCTTGTTATCGGCAAGAGTTTCACGGTCTGGCTTAAAAGGTAAATTACTTTCCACGTTTGCTAGGGGACGGCCATACACTCTGATTGAACTGTTTGTCTTATAAGGGTAGATTGGCATTTTGTTAAAAATAGGCTCTTTTTAAGTAAACGTGTTTCTCTAAATTGCCAAGGTAAATAAATGACGGACCCTTCTTCTAAATTGAAGGTATTTATTTCATTCGATAAACTGGTAATGCAACTTTATTTTTTAATTTGCTGATCACGTGCGCGTTTTTAAAACAATGCCATGAGTAATAAAATATAACGTGTATCAAGGTGTAAATTTTCAAAATTAAATTTCATTTGTCTGAGACGATAAATTCTTTAAGCACCTTAATGAAAATCATTAACTATTTTGCCTAAACTATCCTTTCCGGATGAACAATTTTATCGTTTTAATAAAAACGTTTATTTATACGCAAAAACAATAAAAATTTTTAATTTTAAACTTTGTATTTTAAAAATCCGTTTTATCACGTTTATGTATATATTTTTCAATTTAACAGAATTTACCCACAATATTTTGTTACAATGTTTTTAAAAACAATTTTTATCTCCCTTTGATATATTATCTCACTTTCAAACACAAATTATACTGATTTCACGGTATTTATAAAAACTGTCATTCTTTTAATTTTAGTTTAATTATGTTATTATTCAAGGTGAACAGTGTTATTTTTAAGTATTATCTCTTCGTGTTTATGTGCATGTACTTAAAGAAGATTAAACTCCAGATTCGAATCAGATAATAATACGATATCATTGCATAAGCTAATCTACAGTGATTTATATTTTTTTTAAGTATCAAAACTTTTCTCATAATTAAAAATTCATAGACTGCAGTGAGCCGAGCGAATTAAAGAGATCAAAAGTTTAGTGTTTTTATTAAAAATTATTTTTTTTATAATACAATATACTTTTAACATTTTTAATTAACTTTCACGATGATATATATTTTATGATAAGCGAAAAATTAAATAAAAATAGATTTTAAGCATTAATTCATTCGAATTAATTAAAATTAAAAACAAAAGCATGCAATGGCATGTCAATTGTTTACTTGCACAAGAATTTCATTTTTCTTAAATTTAAAAGAGCATTTCTCGAGCTAGAGCGACACGCTATCCGGTCTACGGATATCCAAAACCAATAAAGGTAAAAAAAAATCTCGCCTTTGATTACAAGCATAAGAAAGCAGGTAAAAAATCACCAAAAAACCACCTCGCAATAACGAGGACCCGTATGAATGCCTAAGGATCTAATTTTCGAATGCCGCTGAAAGCTTCCGTGATTCTATGGACGGGCACTCCAGGGAAACAGCAATACATTTCACTCGGTCCGGGTGAGTTATTCTCCCAATTGAAAAGCACTTGACGAGCATTTATCGTCATAAATGCAAGACCCTTCAACTGCGAATCGGCTTGACCTCACCCCCGCCCCTAGACCCGCGACCCCCGCCGCCCACTTTCCAGCTCCTCGGTACTTTCTCTCTTTCTAGGTTTCCGGAGCTAATAATCGTAACGGAGTGGCACAACATCCCATTAGCCTGCGATAACTTTGTCTTTGAAGTCAATGATTTATCCGCGGGTTGATTAAGCGATCAATGCGCGTCAGCAACGAGATTAGAATAATGAAATGGAATATATATGTCTATCTGGAGGCAGCGTCACGCGGGCTCAATTATCATGCAACATGCCCGGCACAACCCGGCTACACGATGATTTAGCCCTGCTCGGGAATATCGTTCTTAATTATCCCGCACGCAAAATCAATATTACTTTAAAACTTTGAGTACGTGACGAGAGTAAGAGTGGCGACGAAATATGATTTCCTCAATTTTTCAACTGACTTCTTTCTCGCTAGCTCTTATAAATAGAGTCAGACAATAGGGAGAACAGATATTGATGGATGTCTCAATATTTTTTTAAATAATATTGAATTTCTACCACCGTCCATTATTTTGATCTTAATAATTTGATATTCCTGAAATAGATTTTCAATTTATGGGTTCTCGGTTTAAAACCAGAGAAAAACTGACACAACAAAAGCCTTTCCCGAGCTCATGGGAATAACATTTTTTTTTAATAAAGGATTTTTCAAAGTTATATCTTAGTTTGAATAATCAAGTTCCGTCATTATCGTGAAAAAATCCATTGGGTACAAGTTCATTGCTGCACGCAGTTTAAAACATTATGCGAATAAAGTGTACCTATTTGGAATATAAAGGAACTTTTAACCAAATTAACAAGGTCAAAATTCTGCTCCCGTGAGATCAATTAATTTTAAATTAATTAATGGTATCGCTAATTACAACAAAACTATGCATATTTTTAAAATTTCTATCTGGCATGTATAATAGATTTAATTATGCTAAAAAAATCTATTTGCATTATCTATTATCGAGATCTAGTTCGACTCGAACACAATGCACGGCTTTAAGAGCATACAAAAGAAGCAAAATAAAGTAATATATCCGGTTACTTTGGCGCAGGAGTAATCTTGCCATGTAAGAAATACCAAAACGCTAAGAGGAAGGAAAGGATAAATAGAGAGAGAGAGAGAGAGAGAGAAATCTTGTTCAGAGCAATGCGATACACATAGATTATCGGTCGAGTTGAAAGAGGAGGAGCCGCGGGATCGCCTAATTAGACGATTGGCGGGGTTATTAATGAGTTGTCAGAGGTAAAGGCGATATCGCCAGGATCGCTAATAAAATAGTTGGGCCGCGGTTCAACGACACGGATTTTGACGGGAAAGTTGACATATCGCGGCGACTGCTGCAGTTCACGGACTGCACCCGTTGCGCCGAAAATTACGACTGCGCTTTATTACGCGTTGCATGGCGATGCGTCTTATTAGATATATCTAATTGCTCCGGGGAAATGTGCGGTATTTTTGGACGGAATTACGGCCAAAGACTCGTAATTATTGTTTGATTAACCAATGGCGCCTCGGTCCTCCGCTGATGCAACGGATTTGTTCAAGTCTGTTGTTGACGAATTTGTTAAGCTGCATTATAAGCGCTGAAATTTAATCATCAATTTAATTACTCTCATGTAATTATGATGAAACTTTAGTTCTGCCGGAACTGCGATTACACCACACGAGCGTAATTGAGTTCGGTGGTATTTGATGCGCAAAAATTATGAATAAGTATGCGATAATCAATAAAATTATTGCGGAAAACTCGAAGCCTCGCAGAGATTCAACAGGCCAGAATTCACGCACCCAAACCTAAATATTGTCTTTATGTTAAGAACTTGCTCACTCAATAAAGCTTAACAAACTTATTCTCCACTTTCGACTCGGAATTTTAAACTTTAAGAAACAAACATTATATTGCTTATTGTGCATTTCGTTTATGTAACGTGCTCGTGTAACGGGAAATTAATAAACTCGCAAATCGTAAATTTTCGATGCGAGATTTACGTAAATTTCCCAACTGCAATGTAGAAATGAAAAATAAAAATAATATTTATTCAAATGAAATTCAAATATTGAAATTAATGAAAAAAAATTTCAAGAGTTCGAATTATTAAATGAAAAAACTTTTTTCCACACTCGTGAAAAATTCAACCCTCTCTCTATGAAGCACATAGATTAAACACTCAGAAATGCAAGTATTGAGAAAATATGAAAAATTTTTTGTTTATCTGTAATGAATTATTGTTACTTAATAAACAATCGGAAAAGATTGCATTAGCATTTGGAAGAAAAAGGAATCAGGAAACCTTTGCCCCGTTTTTTCCGGTAAAATATGTGCGTCCAATGGACAAAAAGTCCTGCGATTAGTATTGGCCATTCAAAATTTTTCTTTTTGTATTTTTTCATTCCTTTATATGACTCACGAGTTTCCATCAGAAGAACTCGATACGACTCATTTGAAAGCTGGTAATTGGTGCAGCGTGAAACCCTGGTTTTCACGTGGCGACGCTGAGCCTTTTCATAGGGAAACCGAAATAATACTTTGGAAAGCCCGGAGAAAAGCGAACCAAGCAGACATTATTGGAATCGAGTTTACGGGAATTTATTTAGAATGGATTTAGAAATATTCAGAGGCGAAATACTGCGAAAGAGGATGCAAATGCGAGGAAACCGAGTGAGAATGTAAAGACAATAGGGGATTTTACGAATTTTCATTTTTATGGGCCAAGTAATTAGCGCGGATTATTTTTACTGAATACTCCAATTTTATTTTCAAAAAGTTGTATATGCTTGCATTGATAAAATACACATGGTATTGTTTATTCATAACCACAATGAGTTCGGTATTATACAAGCTCTTTTAAATTGAAGCTTATACATTCCGTAAAATATTTTTGTTTAATGTCTGTAGAAAGGAAAATAATAATTATTTATAATCAGTTCCGCAAACATATAAAGAAATTAATACTTATGAGAGCTTAGAGGTTTTCAATGTTTGCATGTCATTATGATGTTTATTCTATGAAATTAAATTCTTTCAAGTTGGTTTCCAAACAATTTTAGAAGTAAATATAGAATTTCACTTAACGTATTACTCCGAATAGAAGGATCCTTATTTTTTGACTAGAAATTTGTAATTAAAAAAATTGAAACACTTACAATTTAATCAGCTAGCCAATATGTTAAATAGATTATTTGAAGTATGTTACAAGTTTAGGGATAATAGTTTTTTAAGGGTACCAAGCGCAAATAGTATAATAAATTCCATGGCCAATGAAGCAGAAAATACATTTAACAGATTGGAAATTTTACAGTCTCTATCATTGCGTAATATTTCTGATAAATAATAAAAATCCAAGATGATGTCTATTAACTATAGATAAGTCAAAGAGAAATTTTCTATAGAATGAAAAATTAAAAAATTAATAATAAAAATTTGCCATCTTAAGATTATATTTTATTGTTCCAAATCTAATAAACTCTTGTTTTTCCTGCACAAGTTTGATCATAAAATTAATACCACTCAAACTGACATTTAGAGTTACGAATAATATAGCCACGTAACTAATATCTCGCGCTTATCTAGTTTTCAAAGAGCGATATGACGCTCTCTTTGAACTGAAGAAATTTTTTCGGGCTTTCCAGGTGAGTAATAAAGATCAAAGTTGCCGAGTTTTTCCATTCTGCATTTTCATTTATGCAGTATATTATATTATTATAATTATTATTATCATTATTATTATTATTATTGTTAGTGCTATTATTGTGCAATCTACATCTACTGATAAACCTCCTGTTCCTCCTCCTCCTCCTCCTTTCCGTACTTTTATTGCACGTTCTAAAATTTCCCTTTGCTCACTTGACTCAGCCTCGTCAGCGTCCACACACAAAGTGGCCCACACTTTCTCAACGCACAATATCATTGTGAAGTACCGTTGTGCACCCACACACAAAATAGCCTGCATTTCTCCACATAATGTCAATGCATTCAATCCAGATTTCTTTCTTTCTCCAAATTGCGCACGTGCTCCTTGAGAAAGTGCGGACTTTTTCGCTTAAAGGAAGGCTCGCGCGCTAGTTCCGCGGTGCACCGCACAATCACCAGGTGCCGAGCGAATTGCAACAAACGCATTAACAGCGAAGCCACAGCATCCCTGGCGGTCCAGCGTACGAGGCTCCCACTTGGCTCTCGGGCTGCGTAGCCCTCGGTGAAAGGACCGGCGGGGCTTTTATCACTGAATACCCGGTTGTGCGCGCCCCGGTTCTTTGCTCTTTGGACGAGTCGCGATGCGTATCTGCGACGTCAATGGATTTCGCATCCAGGCCCTTTTCATTTCAACAAGTCCACCAACGCGTTGCCGGGCGCGAGGAAATCTTTTCTACAATTTAACATTCCCTTTCCCATTCCCCCTCCCCCCCTCCTCCCCCGCCCCACACTTTGTCTGCGTTCCCTCTGTTTTTTAATCTTCGGGCGCGCAGCCACCGCTGGCTCCCGGCGATTTCGGCCCCGTTTCATTACTTTTTCAGCGATCCCTTGATTAACGGGCGGACCTAGTGAATGAACTCGGTCACCGCTCCGACATTACGTCGTTATAACGTAGCTCGCGAGATCGATAGGTCAGAGTGAGTGCGCTATCTTGGCTTGTAAAAAAAAAAAAAAAAAAACGCAAAACGCCCTCGACAAATTGAGCATGCGTGGCAGTTTTTACAGGGATTTTATCGAATTTGCGTTTAAAGTTTAAACAGTTGCGATAGGGCAAAATAAATTTCGTTTTACACCCGGGCCTGTTTACGGTCGAGCTGATTAAAAAGGGCCACCCAATACGTGCGTGCGAAATTGACATGAGATTGGACGATAAAAATATTCCATTTCCTCTCGACATAATATCGCATCCGCATCCTTTCGGTGCAGCATCCAACGGCATTTGTATTCGGCAAAAAACAAAACCTTCGCTCCTCCAGGCAACGCCTCCCCGGAATTTATACTTTGGTCCGAGCTGCTGCTCGTGCGCAAATTAATAAACGGGATCGGCACACGAGTGCCATACCGAATTATGAGTTTTTCGGGGTGCCTCGGTGGTAATAATCGTTTCCGCAAGAACCCTCGAAAGGCGTATTTGAAGCGCGGAGGAAGCCCCGGAGGAAGGTAACTACAACCCACAGACCCGGGAAGGAAGCGTCCACGTGGAGTTAAAGTTTCACTGGTGCTGGCTCGAAGGGGTAGCAATCGCAACGGACGCGCACGTGTCAGCGGGGCGGGGGAGGGAGGGTGGCAGGGGGTGGCAGGGGTGCGGTGCGAATTGGGCGAAATGGGGAAGCTTATACGCTTCCGAGCCTCCGAGCCTCGTTCTTATTTCGGTAAAACTCCGCACCACCAGGGCGGAAATATCCCTCGTGCGCACCGGAATACAAACCACGGCTCATCTTGCCGGGGCCTCCGAGAGAAAAAGTCCGGCCAACTCTTTGCGCGGGTGTTTACTCGGAGCGGCGATAGCCCTTAATGATGTGCGTGGGTGTGGGTGCGCCCGCACACATGGCCGACGCTTTTTCTCCCGCCACCCGTCCACATGCAAGCGCGATTCAAATGAACCCGCGTGTGGATTCTCGTTACCACCCCCCTGCACCCCGCCGTCCTAATATTCCGGCTTTAGTTCTTTCTACCCTTTTTCTTCTCGGGCGCATGCACGTCTGCCCACTTTATCATTTCTTTTTTCCAGCTCGTCGCTCCTTCTTTATGATCTTACGGAAAATTTCGTAACAATTACTTATCATTCGTACATAATGCGAGTTTGTAAAACTGCCCCCTAGCCATTAAGCTAATTCCCCCAACTTTACCCTTATTGGATGCGAGTTATCATAACTGTTCTGTTTAACGGTAAACGTATTTCAATAATAGTTTCAAAACCATTTTGTTTTATTCGAGTAAAGTCCTGCTTAAATACTCTAAAATTTGCATATGAATAATTTTGAAACATGAGTAATTTCTTAATCTCACATAAATTTTAAAGTCTTTACTGGCGAAATTATTAATCAAAACTGGATTTCTATTACCATAATTTATTTTGTAATTTATAATATTTCTAGAAGAATTAATTAAAAAATTTATGCTAAACTCTATTTTACACACAGAGATTATAAAGTAAAATAAAAATAATGCCTAGAACGATTAAATCGTAAATAATACAAGATGGATCGCATAAAAAATAAAGATTAAATTTAGTGTCTTAAAGTTTCATAATTTATACAAAAATATAAATATACGTGTACACCGATAAATTTCTAGAAAAAAATAAATTATCACCGATTTTATCTTCGTGTTGTTGCAGGAATTAGGTAAATAAATACATACGCATGCGAGAGTATGAGCAATAAAGTGGAACTAGAATAGCAAACGCTTCGATCTACGAAAAGCATCAGCACTCGAGCATTAGTTAACAGCAGAGAAAATGGTTCACGTGAGAGAGCACGTAAAATCGAAATTCGACATCAATAACAAAGAAGAAAAAAAATAAAAAAGAAAGGAAGGAAAGAAATTGGACGAAAATAAATTTTGAAAACAAAGTCCGCGAAGCAGCCGCCGTTGCTCTTGGAGTATCCTAAGCCTCGGCATTTCTCCACCCGTGGCTTTTGCTCGAGGAGTCGATGTGCTGGTGGCACGAGTCTCGAATTTCGCCTCGGGCCAGCTCCTCCTGGGCACGCACGAAATCCGCCCACACGACATTCCGCGGAGCGGCGAGGGGGATGCACGCAAAAAATCAAGCCCCAGTTGGGGCGATTGACAAAACCCAATACTCTCGGAAGAGGGGCTTTTTGCCTCGGGTGAGCCCCAGGGCTCGAACTCCGGGCACTTGTAATCTCACAGAGGTAATTAAAGTCTTCGATTACGATCGGGGCGTCCTTTGTTTTCGTTTGGACGGGACGCACGAAAAAACAGAGCGCGAATAGTCGAGTCATGGACTTGTTGGAGGCGGTGCGCCCATTAACTCTTCGAGCGTTTTCTTCCCCGGGATAATTTATTCGGATAACTGGATTTCCATGTCCGATTTAATTCCGCTGATAATTTTTAGATTGAACCTTGATATTCGGGTTAAAATTTAGCCATTTCCACTAGCCGCTGCCCGTCCTTACAAATTCCCAGCTAGAGATTCGCTTGTTTACCTTTCGCGACTCTTGCGCTGGAAATAATTAAAAGCGATCATCTCCATTTGAGCATCGATTTGAGCGTGAAATCAATTTGATGCAACTTTAAATGACTCACACGCTACTAGACGCTGCTTTTCAAAAATTAATCCCGCCTCCACTGATGTTGCAAATTAAAGAGTCATTATCGCGAGTGCGGACTTGAACTTTTGGCGAATGTGGAGACTCGTTCTTCTGCTTCTTCAATTTCCTCTGTGAGCAGCAATTAAATTAGGAAATCTGACACAGACTAAACACCGATGAAATATCGACGCAAATCGGGAGCAATGCGAATCCAATCGGGGCGCAGCACTTTTCCTCTATCGCAGCCTCCAATTTCACTCGAGTGTATAGAGTTCACACCAATCAAATCAAGGAGTCACGTGTTTATTATTCCTCAAACTTCGTTGGGCCATCGCTCTATTTATAAACGAGGATTCGCCTCGTCTATTTGTGTCCCTTGCTTTTGTTCCTTTGCAGTGATCCTTTCTCCAGGATCTCGTTGCCGCCTGTCCACTCCTTTATGCTCTTTTATTTTCCTGCTGATTCAATGCTTTATTCCGGGTTCCCGTCTATAGAGATTTCGCCATTATATTTTCGCGATTGTCTATTCCTTATATAGTTGTACCGACGAAAACTAGATTGTCCGTTCATCATTCTTTTTTTCGCAATCTTCGCAATTTTACTATTTTCTCCTCAAACTTCGTATCTGAATATTATACTCAAAAAAATTTGTCATAAAACCCACCAGGATGCTCACGGTACTCGCAATATACTATAAGTTTCGAAGCTTATTACTAGCGATAAAATTTATTTTATCGCTTGGCTCGGTAAAAACTATCTTTCTTCAATAAGAATAACCTATAGCAATTGTAAAGAAAATGTAAATACCGTATAACAACATATTATGAAGGTTTATAGCTGTAAGACTACAGTATACATGTAACTTCCATAAGTTAAATTATTAATAATAGGAAACAAGATTAATAATATTAATAAAAAAGCGAATTATCATATTTTGTATATTTACTTTCGTTTTTAATGCAATCTGCATTGTATTTAAGCCCAACAAAAGCATTGATTTATTTTATCTTCCAGTCGGATAATAAAAACAGCGTCTACATCACCCGAGACAAATATTGACTGCTTTTCTCTGCCAAATAAAAAATCACTTGAGCTCTGGTCGCAGAATAAAATCGCTTTTTATACCTCGCAATTAAAAACTTGAGAACATTTACACGAGCATTTACGTTTATGCGCATTGTGTACAAAAAGCAGGCTAATCGCGTATTATTCAGCAATATTCATCTCTTAGGAAACCGGAGGATAAGTTAAGCACCTCATTTCTCACTTGGAGCATGTAATTTAAAAGTCCCATCATCAAGCTCTCGCTCAAGCGCACACACACACACACACATATACATCCCTACAATTCCACTCGCATCCGGAGTAATCCTTCCTGTAGTCTTTTTCTGTTTCAACTTTTGCGCAATCCTCCCATTTATCATGCTTCCTCAATTTTATCGAACATTTCTCCGATTGGATCACCTCATCTCGCCCACGTACTTCTCTTTACTCCGAGAAACTTCTCGAAACTTTGGGATGGCGTCATCACCATCTGATACACGTACATTTGTTTCGCATTCGCTACTAAAAATCCTTTGTCCCTCCCCTCGGACTCCACGTACCTTGCAATCCCCCAACCCCTGTGCTGTGCCAGCGAGGCGTGAAAGGATGAAGACATCGGGCTTGGCAGAAGATCATGGACCCGAGGTAAACGACCGGGGTGTCTCTTTCTTTTGGGCGCGAAAAATCATCCGTCCGTCTAATCGTAAAACCGAGACCCGGAGATGGGATCAAACATTCTGTAAACACTTGTAAGATGCAGCTGGACCAACGCTGAGACGTCTGATTTGAAAAAGAAAGATGCAAAGGACAAGAGAAAGTGGGGGAGGAGAACGAGGGCTAACGATGGGCTCGGGCTCGATGGTACGCTTTTGAGTATAATATTACGCCGCTTTTTTCCAAATTTTGCCACTGCTTTTTCTTCCTCTTCTTCTATACCTTTTGCTTTTGTTTTTATTACATTTATTTATTGATTGATATGGGACGTGAACTTTAATTGGTTTGATTCCCATTTTTTCCATCTAAAGTTATATTAATGGTTTTTTATTTTGATTTTTATTGTGTATTGAATTAATTCTTGAAGTGCTGTAAACGTCAATGACCAGAGCATATGAAAAGAGAGCAAAAAAACCTCGAATGACTCAGTAATTTTGGTCTATATCTTCATTTTGTTCTCGTGTAGAAGAATAGAATTTGATCTGCTGATTCAGTCTATATAAATGCATTTATTAACAGATATTAATCATTTATTTTTTATATTATGTTCCTTTAATTAAAATTATTTATCTATAACACAAATAGAACGATAATAAAAAATTCTATAAAAGTATATTCATCAATTTACTAGGATTAAAAATTTCTATACTTTATGAATTCGTAACTTTAATGCAGAATTTGTTTTTTTAATACTGTAATAATTTCTATTATAAATTTTAACAGATGCTATGTATTCCAAATAAATCTATTGCCATTGAATTGATCAATTCGAGCATTCCTAAATTCATCCAATTTAACAATATCAATAGCCGAAATTGAAAAATAAATTTTAACAATGGATTAGCTTCAATACTTTGACGAACCACAAATTTCTCTGTATCTGTACTTAAATATTGTATGTGCATATTGGTATGCGAATGCACATACGTGCATCAAATTAATGTGCCTAAACTGTATGTAAATCCTATAATTGCTTTCATATAAGCAAGATTCCTTCAGAATCCTATAACCTGCATAATTTGAAGTATCTCTAAACAGATATAATGAAATGTTTTAAAACTTTACTTGAATATTATGCATACCATACACTAATACTGAATTCCTACTAAATTCTTACGATAACTCTCGATTAATCATATTTAAAAAAAAATTGAAAACTTAGAAACTGAACAAAAAATAACATAACTCGAGCAGTAATTATAATCGGTACAAATCCCTTTTTCAAATAAAATTTCAATTAAGTTTCTCTAATGTTTTTAAGATTACCGTATCACTATAAAATTCGATTTATATTAATCAACCTTTCTTTGATGTATATTTTATTATTCTCGGCAACTTTTCGAATTATTATTGATTATTTGGTGAAAGATTTTAAATCACATTATTTTGTTGAAAAATACAATTTCTCTGTTTCAATCAATATAAAATATCTTATAGAGATTATATAGAGATAAAAAAATTTGGCTAATTGATTTTTAGAGTTGCTTGGAATTTAATTATCTTGATAATCTTTTCCGTCTACCAAATAATTAAATTCAGCGTTTTCCGAAACATTTTTTTTAGATTTTATCTTGAAAATATTTTATCATTATAATGAATTAATGTGACAAATTGAAGAATTATTTTTATTGAGAAAATATAAATTCATTTTTAAATATATAAAAATATTATTAAATATTCTTTGTATAAAGAGTATCGATAAAATTAATGTTAATTATATTTGCAAAGATATAAATCAGTGAATGAAATGTACACAATTATTTTTATGTTTTTTACGGTGGTAATTGTATCTTTTATGCTTTTTTGGCCAGAAATTTTATCGAAATGGTTTTGTTTACGTACGCATATCGAAAGCATGTATCGATTTTTTATAAATTATATGTTGATATCTCTTTTAAATTATCAAACACGTTTTATGCGTTTATATAATGATAAAATTGAAATAAAAATATGTCTCCTTATAAAAGTAAAAAGATATATTTTACAGATTATTGAATTAAAATAATTAAGGATTAAAATCATGAAATAATTAAGTACACCAGTTTGAGAAGAAATTTACTAAAAATATCACTGCGCAAATGCGATAAGTACCCATTTAATATAATGAAAAGATTCAAATTCATTTTCTAAAGGTATGACATTTGTGTGAGGATTTGTAGAATTATTTAGCCATTTGCTTAAACAATTAATCCCTATATCATGGGAAAAATGCAAATCAAGAGAATACATAAACCATTAGAAACAAGCTTTTATTTACTCAAAACTATCTTATATGCATATATTCGCTAAACTTGGGTCCCAGTTCTAACTAAATCAAGTTGAATTGCAGAAACTTTAAATTATTCCGGGCACCTGTGCCACCCCAAAAGCGATAATTCGTCCGTGTCTTCGTCACCTTGCCATCATTTATACTCAAGATCGACCGCAGAGCCTCGACAAAGCTAATTATCCGAATTTCTCGACGAGTAAACCAAAAAATAACAAAATAAATACATTTTATAACAAATTAAGAGAAACTCATTGAATTTGAATATTTTAATAATTGTTGAATTGTTTATCGCCGCATTTTCAAACTTTTACTAGCCTGGCTACGAATTATTTTAGGGTTAACTACAAATAAAATAAATTTTAATATGCCTTATGCCTACCTATTAATGTGCGCCCGTTTATATATTCATGTAGTTTGTTTGACGTGTATGTATGCACGTGTGTCAATACACATGTTTGAATGGATGCGCACGCGCGACTATTTATAGTTTGATATTTTTTTCAATAAGCCTAAGTACACAAAACCATAATATTTTTCCTACCCGCTGTAATCATATACGTAAGTCGTAAGTTATTTCCGTTACGACTAATTCAATTTAAGAATTGTCAAAAAGCTCGTGCTTTTATCTATTAAGCTGCAGTAATGAATGAGAATATTTTTTCTAGAATGTCCTCGAATTCCATGGTTTCACATGCCCCGAGGGCTATTCAGAATGATCAAAGTAACACTAACCAAAGATCAATTGGCCCTTTGACTAATTGAAGTACGAGCTAATACTCAAATCGATTCTAGTTAAATGTTTTATTCGTGTAATAATAGCAGCAAAATCTTATTAAAATTATATATATCAATAAAACGCATTTAAACTGCTAATATTTGAAATATCAATATTTTTTAAAATCAAATTCAAGTACATATGGTTTTATAAATATACTTTAGTTTCCGCGTATAATACTGAAATAAATTTTCTTTGACGTAAAATATTCTTAATCCAGTATTTTAATCTTACAAAGTATTTATCTATTAATTTTTCTATTAAAATTTAAAACTATTATCAAGTTATTTAATTTTGAAATACGTTACTATTGAGGAATTTCAATCTATCATCGGCACAGTAAACACGTATTATATGAGTGTACTACATTCAACAGTATACAGAGAATCTTAATTAATAATATAATTTCATTGATTGATATAAGGAGCTTATAATTGTAATACTCTTCGATACTTTTTATTAAATTAAAACTGGAAGGTTTCAAATTTAATTGATGGGTGATACTAATAAGTATACATTATAGAAAGCTTTCCATTTTCTTATTTAATATTTAAAATAATTAACTATTGTAAAAAGTATTTCTAAAAATGAAGAATAGTGTGTAAACTAATGAATAAGGTAATACTAAATAATATTATATATCATGTATAAAATTTGTACGTATAATAATAAACTTGGTCTTATTTAATACATGCGAATTTCAAAATAATTAATCATTATTAATTTATATACGAGCGGAAACTATACATTTAGACTTAATCTACTTTGAAACATAATTAAATTCTAAATATACTAAAATATTGATTTCGTTATTACAATAGATAAATAATTTATATGGCTAATGTATTACCGGGAAAAGGGAAAAGGTGAATTCGTCATTAAGGGTTAATTATAGGCTAAAGTATTTAATTAAACAATCCATATCGCTCCGGTTTAAGTATTTTCAATAATCAATATGCTCTAAATAAATATCGCAGAGTGTGCATTTCGTTTTCAGAATAAAAGGCTATGATCCCGAATGAAAACCGAAGAATAAATGAAAATCTTGTATTTTCCTTGAGACGCCGCATGAATATACATCTATTTTACAGTTGCGAGTACTAGGAGGGTTGTCGTAAATCTGGGGGCCGATATCCAAGCGCCGTCTCCGGCAGAGACACATACAGGGAGAGAAGGAGAGAGAGAGAGAGAGAAAGAGAGAAGCCCAACCTGTCTCTAGCCTTTCACGACGGGGAGGGGGCGAAATTTCCCGATGCATCTAATTACACGGCTTGATTTATTAGCAGCAAACCGGATTTCATATGGAACAGTTGCTGTTTTAAGTGTAGACTGGCTGAAATGTAGTTGAGCCGCGGGTATTTTTGGGATAAATGAAGGAAACGTTCGGGGTATTGAATGACAATAACTTTCCCAATTACAACCGTGCCTCCCCCCAAAAAACAAAAAAAAACAAAAAAAACAAAAAAAAAACAAAAAAAAAATGGGAAACGGCTGTTAAAGCCATAAAAATGCGGATAATTTACGGTTTGCAATCCGTGCATATGCGACCGCGGCAATGCAGTGGTCACGATTAAGCCTCGTACTCGGTGTTCGCTAGCACGTGGATTTCCCTTTAATTAACTAATTGTCAGTGATACCTTGCATCGAGAATAATTTATAGGGGCAAAGGTAGGCTGTGTCTCCGATTGATTGTATCCGAATAAGCGCACGTAATAGTAAATATTTCATTAGCTATTATAATGACTGTCGCCGGCGGTGCTCGCACTCTTTTTTCCGGCTCTGAACGCGCGAGCAATGTGTAAATGAGCAACAGCTTAATTTCGTATCATTTTTCAAAGCAAATTATTTCAATCTAAATTTCTTGATCATTCCAAAGCTGATTGATTAAATTCCATCAATTAATTACGATGTTAAATGCACGTTAAGTACGGTTTACTAAGCATAATACCGCGTGTCTGTTGCTTTTTTTTATTTATGACGGAACAAGTGCACTGAACTGCATCGACAATTTGAGTTTACATCAAAACTTTATTCCAAGAAAAAGGGATGCAGGAAAAAACGCATAAAACCGGTGTCGTTTAAACTAGCTTTACAATAGATCATTGATAAAAATTAATAGCGCTGACCCCCTCCCCCCAGTTTTTTCCCCCCACTCTCCCCGAATTTTCCAAATAAAAACGGAAATAATTTATCGGCTGATAATAAAAAAAATTCAGTAAAAAGTATTACTAAATAGAATCGTCTTAAGCTTGTCGACGTTAGTTATGTTTTTCAGAGCAATTTATAATTTATGGCTGTTATATGTATGTTAATATATGCGCAGCAAGTATATTAAAAGCTGTATCATACTCTAGACTCAACGTGTCTCCTTTAGTCTCCCGTGTTATTTCACGAGATATGGTCACGTTATGCTTGATATTTCCTTGAAAATGTTCTAAAAATTTTACTGAGCTGTGAAAAATAATATAAATTTTTACGCGTGTGACTATGGAAAAATTTATAATATTCCGCAAACATCTCAATTTTTCATTGATAATTGCGTAATATCATTTTTTAAGACGTTGACATTAGAGGGAAAACTCCTCTCTCGGAACGGTACATCAACCGTATCATTCTCGTGAAAGAATAATGGCATTTGTTGTTGAACAGCAGACAATTCCCACAGACGTACAATTTCTATCAAAAACTTTTTCAACATTCTACAACAAAAGATCGAATTTTGATCACTGAGAAAGCCGGAAAAGCACTCGTGTCAATCAGGGAAATGTAATTTAAGTACAGGCCAATCCGAAAACAAGTCCGGAACACGGAGCGAGACAGCGCTACTCGCGAATCAAAGTTTGCGATTGAAATGTTATTGGGATGTTGATTAGATCTCGATTAGCGCAATGACTATTGATTGGAGATGATTGGCGCCAGTGAACGAGCGACGTCAACTGGAATCGTCACACTTTTCAAAGACGAAGTGCCGTTCCGTGTTCCGGGGCCCCACCGAAGACGAGAGAGCGACACATACTTAATAGAGTTAAATGTGATTCACGAGACTATCGACTTCTCGCTCTCGTTCTCACTCGGTGTGTACGATGTAAATGCGTCGACGCTCTGGTATACAGTGGCTGGGCGGGGGAGGGGGGAAGGCACTTAAGAATCGCTTAAAATAACCGACGGGCGCGCGATGCTCCCAAGAGAAAGAGTGAGAGAGGGAGGGGGAGCGGAATGAAGGATAAAGCGAGAAACAGAGAGAACGAGAGAGAGAGAGAGAGTCTCTTGATCATTTTGCGTGGCACGCAGTCCCCCGAACACGAGACGCCACTCTTCCTCCTTTTCTCCTTCTACACCTGATTCGACGATTCTCGGTTTCGTCGGATGTACAGTCTGAGCCGAAACCGGCAGCTTCCACTCAGGAGATTACGTTATAACAAATGAAAGTTTTATCTCGAGCACGCGAACTTGTTTTCTCAAAACATTCGTTTCTAGTCGAAATCAATATCGACAACTTATTGTTAGCAGATTATAAATTGAAACGCTCAAACTTCGGGATTACAAAATTTAGTTCCCGAAACGCTCCGTAACTTATACTCTTCTCCATAAGCCCCAATTTTTTCTTCTTCTTCTTTTTTTGAACCAGTAGATAAAATTGGTACATAAATTTGATGGTACCACGGTCTGACTTAGAAGCACAAGTATACTAAATTTTTCATGCTGCTGCTCCAAGATTGTTTCAGCTATTTTATAGATTAGAAAGTTTTGCAGAAATCGCTTAACGATAAAATTTTAGGAGCATCCATCATTGATAAGCCTCTCTCCAAATATTAATAAAGTCTGCATTAAAGAGCCACGCGAAGCTGGGCGATATATTTAACGAAGGAGAGTCTCCTTTCCCTTCCACTAATTCTCACTATCTCCCTCCCTCCCTCCCTCTCTCTCTCTCTCTCTCTCTCTCTCTCTCCCTCTCTCCTTCTCACCCACGCGACCCATTGCCGAGACTGTACACCCGATGAAACTTTAAATCGTTTGACATGGCTTTCGAGCTGCTCGCGTGTCGCCTCACTATGTTTACTACCGGTGTTTCGGTATCCTTGCCACTTACAACGTCGACACGCGCATTACCCACTTTTTCCGGTTTTTTCCTTTTTCCTTCATTTTCCCCTTAGCCTCCTCCTTCTTCCTTCCCGCACTTTGTGCATCATCTTCAGCCGGGTCTACACCCACCTCTCCCCAGTTTCCAACCAAAGTTAAAATTAAAGGCTCTTATTGCCGACTAATGGCATTTTATGCATTTAAATAAATAACCCATAAATCAGTCTTCACTCAATTACAACGCTTACACTTCCGAAAGAAGATTAATTTTCGAAATACTCCCTCCCCTTCTTTTCCGGAATTCTTTAACGACAATTTTATAATTTGCGCTGATGAGCGTTTTTTACGGCACTATTCTCGTACCCAAAAACAAATTATTTTTCCCGCAGCTTCCACAGATCTAAATGCGACCGAATGCATTGGCAGTTTTTCAAGTTTGACGCAATAAGAAAGCGTGCACTTTGAAAGAATGCGTTTTAAAATTTCTACCTAGGCACTCGTTCAAAAACCCGTTGCTGACAATGTGAAAAGCTCGTTATTCAAATATTTAATAAACGCTCCGGGGCCAAAGTTGCAAAGTGCCATAAATAATAACGCGAGACCTCAATCTTAAAAAAATAAATTTTCAATGGGAATAAAAAGTTTGGAGTATCCATTATTAGGTGGTGCTAATCGAACTCTCGAGTAAAACCCCGAAATCAAACTTTGCTCTTTGGCCGTCAGTGGCGGGGGGGGGGATCTGATAAAAACCCGGCGAAAGCGCCCTCGCAATTGCCGATTTCAATGTCGCAGTCTCCTACCGGAGGCTGCGAGATCACACGAGCCACGGGAGCAACTAATCTAGTAATTCGATTAATTATGAAGAGTATGAATTGACTCCGGCACCGCGACGCCGCCGCAGCCCAGCCATTGAAACTTTCACGGCTGGAGCGCGCGATTTCCGGACTAATGCGAAATTGAGTCCTTTATTATTCGAAGTGACTCCCTCTCCCTCCCTCCCTCCCTCTCTCCTACCCTCCCACTCGAATTATATTGGAGGGATGCTATGGAGGGAAATTTGCTCACTCGAATGCGCAGAGTCATGGAATTTTTCGCACTTTTAAAATTCGCCTCGGTCTGTGTTTCCAAAAGTTTTAACTACTTTTATATCGGATATAAAATCATAATTTTCGACTGCGTCCCGAAAATTTATACACTTTTTAAAATACTTGTTCAAAGGATTTGTATCATCATTTGCGCACTTCAATTCAAGTTAAATAGCAGTTTTAATGTACCTTTTCAAAGGAACGGGAGAAATTAAGTAGTCATTAAACCCCAAGTGTAACTGCCTACACTTTGTAACTGAAATTTTTTACTAGATAGTGGAAATTTAATTGAGAGTACCATTTAAATTTTTAGTCAGTGCATCTTTCCTTGGAATTAAACTAGTTGAGCGCGGAAATGCAGGATTGAAAAATTTAATATGGAAATAATTTTAAAGGAAGGAATTTTTTAAATGTAAGCTTGTACATATTCATTTGGAGGAGTGAAATTTATTCAAATTTTGTCGTTAAAAACAGGAAACAAGTGAATTTAAAATAAAATTACATCCTTATCTCAGTATAAAATGCAGTTAAAGGAAATACAGTAAAATTTACATATGAAATAAGACTAGCCTGACATTTCGGTTATAAATTTACAAGTAAATAGTATATGTGCTTTGGAGATTGCCGGAGATTAGGGGAAAAATTGGCCGCGAGATAGATGATTTTTCAACATAAAAACACAAAACACGGCTGGGATTTTATGCAAATATTCAATAACACGTTCGGCTAGCGGCGAAAAAAGATTGGCAAATCTTGGATAAATAGAGTCAAAGCTAATAAACCGCAATGAATCTCATGAAGCTGATGGGGAGCCTCAATGGAAAGCGAAGAGTAAATAAAATGAGCTCTCGGAGCGACCAAAGAGATATTAAATTTAACATGAAACAATAGCCGGGGCGCCGTTCCGTATCTCCGAGTGAGAGGAAGTCCTCCAAATCCGCATCTAATCCACTAATTCGCTCTTAATCCTTGGGCGGCGCATGCTAAATGGTGATCCACGGGTGTAACTAGATCAGAGCATCAGCTCGGGATCAGAGCACAGAAGGCGCAGAGGCGCGCGACTAATCCCCCAGACGCGTTCGACAATGAACATTGGCCGCTGGTGCACGAGATTCAATAGACCCAGACGACGAGCGGGATGATGGAGGCGGATAGAGAGAGAGGGAGAGGGAAAAAAAGAAGAAAAAAAAAAAAAACAATCACCGACAAAGTACGTTAGCGCGCCCTCGATCGAGCCAGTGGCAGAGGATGATCGAGACCAACTGCGGCAGATGCGGCCTTTTTCCCAGTGCTAATATCTAATATCTCGAGCGGCGCAGCATCCAGACGTCCGTTCAGCATCCGACCGACCGATCCATTATTATCGTTGCCGGGAAATTATGCGGGTGGTGGGTCCTTTCGCGGCGATGATCGAATGTCCTGCCGGGTGACGAGGACGCAGTCGAGGATCGATCGGTGCTAAAAGCTCAGCACACAAAGCCCGCCGGACCTGCTGAAAGCTATACGCACTCCTGTCCCCAACAATACCCAGGTTTGTCATTTTTTGCGATCGTAAATATCGTGCGCCCGAGGCAGAGGATGGCTCCCGATAATGGTATTCCTAACAGGTTGAAATTCTTTATTTTATTCCTCTCTGCTCGTCGTCGTCGTCGTCGTCCTCCTCCTCGGCGTGGTATTGAATTCATAAATTAAATTCCGACGATTCTTCAATATTTTCCCACCGACCTCATAATCAGCTCGTTTTACACCAACGTGAAAATCCATGAATTTCAAGTACTAACTAAATCATGCGGAGCGAGTGTCGCTCGATATGTCTGCTCGACACGAGGAACGACCCTGATAATTCGAATATTATTAGCTCCGGTTTTCCGAAAAATTTAAAACAATTTATTCATGAATGTAGTTTATCAATCCATTTTCGAGTGCTCGTCCTTATCGAGTTGGAGTCACTTGCTTCGCTTCGCACCCCCGCTTATTTATGCGCGACTCTATATTTAAATTCATTGGAAAATTAACAGAATGTATTTAAGGCAAATAATGCAATGCCGGATGAACGAATTTCGGCAATTCGAATCAACGCTTTCCTCAAGATCTACTACCACTACAGTCCCAAACAATGTTTGAAATACCTTACCCAACTCCATACAAAACTGATCGGGTATGAATTTATGTTGAGGCGCTTTCAAGGCTGCGGTCCATGGAAAATAATTAGAGTACCCAGAGGGACCCGGTAAGTGCCATTGTTATGGATCCATTGTCCCTGCACGTGTAATGAAGCTAATCGGGGTTGAGGACTCGTCGATAAACGTGAAAAGCCAGCACCGAACTTTCGAATGCCATGCATCTGGAGAATATCAGGTGATCGCGAGCGTTATGGGGCATTTGAGGATATCTTATGGGGTAGAGGGGGGGGGTGCGAGGCATTGCAAATGAGGCTCAAATCTCCCTTGGATAACGATTATGGCGTAAGAGCTGTGGCTCAAAGTCTCCTGCCCCCAAGTTTGCCCAAGGAAGGGACAGCCTCGATGCACTCGAGCTCTATACTGATTGCCCTGATTACTGCGATCCATTTTTATATTCAATGGCCATTCGGTTTTTCGGGATAAGCAACCTTTTATGCCTCGACCCGTCCACTGCTGACTTTTCCCTCGCGCTCCCCCCTCCCCCCCATTTCTCTCTCGTCGGAACCCATCCCTCTCGCCTGCATAATGGCTGTCAGAAAAATCTGTTAGCAGTAGCAGCGGAGCGCATTCGACGAGGGGAGTGACAGCAATTTTATTATTACCGGAGCAGGCCAATCTATTTTTTCTTTCCCCTTTGCTAATACACTTTTACGGAGCGCGCCGACTTACCAATCCTGCGAATACAAAAAATATGAATTATTTATTATATCGACCATTAAAGGTCGTTAGCTTCCTACTTTGAATGAAAAACTCGATATCAATTTTTTATCAAGTACGGCTATTGTCGCTGTGAGGACGATCCACTATTAATATAGCCATTTGAGTAATACGCTCAAATTTACTTTTAAGAAGTCACTTGGTTGCAATTTGGAAAGGGAAATGCGCCGTTTAGGCGTGCGAGGAGGAGCGGTGGGAGGGGGGGGTATCGACGCAATCTGAATCAGCCTTTGTTGGTGAATTACCTTTTTTTAAAAGTGCCTCTGCATCAATGTTTAACTACGAAATTGGACATTAATCATAGTCATTTTTTCAATATTTTTCAATTTAACCGCCTACTTTTAATTTATAACCAAGTTATTACTTACGATCAATCTACGCTGTCTACCTCTGTTTATTGTTATTTACCATTGATTCACTCAAAATTCTACCCGCCCAAAGCACAATTTTATGAAAATCTTTTCAAGTATTATTATTTTTTTTTAAAAAAATTTTTACAATTTTTTGTAAAGGTGAAAGACTTGTGATTAACCAGTGACGCTTTATTAAATTTATTACGCCAATCTAGAGATAATTTGATATTTTCGTATTCATCGACACGATAATGTATATTAACGCTTCACATTTGATGTATCGACACACAAAAATTAAATTAATTTTAAAATCATTATTTCGAGATACTTTGTCAAAAAAAACACGTGCAACAACCTCCTACAACATATTGCACACACGCGATGAAATTTTCTATCAACCCATGATTAAGAGGGATTCATTTCAAAATAATCTTTAATTCCAAAGCGAAATACGTGTGCACGCGAGAACATCTTGTTTTTTTTTTGCTTTTTCAACGTACCATGTATTTCGAAAGAGAAAAATGTTTTTCTTGGAGATCACGGGAGAGGGAAAAAAGAGCGGTGGCGTTATAACCAGAAGCAGAAAAGAAGATTTTTCACTAATGCCAGGTACCATTTGGAATTAATGATCATAGAAGGGCACGAAATTTATCTGACATCTGCTTTTGTGCCGGACTGTTTTATTTATGTCCAAGTCCGCGTGTAGTTTAAACAGTGACTGAGATTGGTATCAAGGAATCGCTCTATCAAACCGAGCCATAACTCGGCTCCTCGTCCTTCTTTTTTCTTTTCTTTACTTTTTTTCTCTTTTTTTTCTTCTTTATTTTTTCTTTTTTTTCTGCTTATTCCGCACCTGCTGAAGCATACGCATTTTAAACTCACACACCCACACACAAAAAGGCGAAACATGACGTGCGCGAGAGTCGTGGGTGAGGACGAAAGTTTCCTTTTGCAGGGCACGCGAAGGCCCTCAATTTATTATTACCATCTCTACCTCGGCAGAAGCTGTATCTCCTCGAAAATCCCTCTTCTGCAAGAATTTTCGCGTTGGAAGACTTGTGCCACAACCAGGGGAGAATGCTTTCTTAGTTTCTGCCTCTAAATTCGTCGTCTCTATCTTCTGTTCTCTAGATCCCTCTCCTGACTTTTCGTCTCTCAGTCTTTTCTCTGCCGGATCTTTCCACTTTTTATAAAAAAAAACATTTTCGAAATAATTTACTTAGTGAGCCACTCGAATCAACTCACTTTGCTTGACTTTTTAACTTATGTTGATGTATTGGCTAATTTTCAGGAAACCGAGCTTTTATGCTAAGTACCCAAAACTAAAGCAAATAATTAAGCTACAACTAACTTTTCCAATTGAAAACATTTAATGTCCGAGAATTATAATCGCCCGATTATTATCCGACTATTGTTCGATAACGTTAAACAAAATTACATTTGCAGTATTATTGAATACAAATTTAAATATTATACTTTATGCTAGTTTATCTTGGTGTTGCTATCTCCAACATCCATCCTTGATTAGTATAAAATGCATTAGATTGTAATATACCTGTTTATGTCTTCTTACTTCTTTTACATTTAATTTAATATTTGTTACTATTAAAACCTTTGACTTCCTTTTTGCTGAAACTCTGTATTCTGCTTTTTTACCTCTCTTTCCAGCTACATACCTAGTTGATCTCAATTTACATAATTTAATTATTCCGATAATATTAGATGCAGCACAGAGTTCTCTCAGCTCATGCTTACAATATTTCCAACATTCTCTGCTTTGCCTTTTACTGCTTCCTTCAATATTATATTTAATATTAACCACTTTATTTTCAAATGACGTAAATTTTTATATTTTTATATTTTCTAATAAACAATTACCGCTAACTGACTTTATGCTTTTCTTTAAAATTTGATTAGTTTGCCAAACTAATTATTAACACTGTTTTCTAAATAAGATCTAGTGTTAGTTTACCTCCATTATTTATTTTCCGACGTTATACTAGAATTTATTTATCACATCTTCTATTTATTATCAAATACTATATTATTTATGAGTTGTACGAGCATTCTCACGATCTAATCCATATCTATTAACGGCCGTATATTTAGTTTTTTCCTTCTTATTTCCAAAACTACTTTCTTCCACTCTTGAATTACTATCGTCGTATTATCGAAAAATGATATAAAATGTTAAAAATAAGATTTACGGAGATAGATAAATATTTTACAAATATTTTTAATTAATTTAACAAGAAAATTGCCAACATCTTAGTTAAAAATATTATATGTGTTTCTTAACATAATCATTGCAACAGTATTTCCCACATATTATAAATATTTTTTATCATTTTAATCTTGATAAATTTCACGCAAAGTTTTTTTTTTTATTGACTTATAAAAATTAAAATTGTTAATTATTAAATGTCCAATATTTGGACACGTATAATTTAAGAGAAAAATATAAAAAATTATTAATAACCTTAAAATATAAAATTTGCATTTAGTGGAGGCTATTTGTAATATAATAAAGTTCAAAGTATTGAAAAATAAGATAAAAGCAAATGTGTAAGTGAAAAACGCACAGTTTATATTCAGAAACTAGAAAAGATAGAATATTTTAAAAAATAATTTTACCGACTTGTCTAGTAAAAATAAATTGAATGCTTAGATAAAGTTTACTCGATCCAATTACGAAAATTTTTGTCAGTATGTATTTCTCAAGGACTTTTTGAGTAAGCTGTGCTAAAGTAAGGATATTTTTTACTTGATATTCGTGTTTGTTCTTTTGGTGGTCGCTTTTTTGGGTTTCCGGTCACATTGCCGCTGGTTTCATTTACCTAGTCTATTCATCTCGAGCAACATTTTATTCGTGTCTCCTCGCATCGTCTCGTTTGAAAATTGCTTATATCACATTTTATTCGTGTAAATACATAAAGTACTACATGTGAATACCTATACTGTTTGCGTTAGAATGAACAGACTAATGTCTTATAATTAATGTATCATCGGGTACTTAATGAGACGTGAAACTTTTAAGAGCAAAACACAATCTGATAATTCAGAAAACTCACTTTACTCTGTGTAATTTTATCAGGAAATTCAAGGATCTTGATGAATTCTTTACTTTTTGTTAATCGCTTTTATTGGCCTCTCATTCGCTTCTTAATAGTCGTACGTGATAAATCGAATTAATTATTTATTTGAATTCAACACGATAAAAGTTTCTATAAAAATTTTCAAAATACATTTCTGTAACATGGAGGAATTTTTAAGGTTCGATAAACAGTTTAAAGTACATTTACTTTGCATACAAAATTCCAAATTTATATTTCTAGCGATGGAAATTCTTGCTATATCTTATAATCAATATTACTACTTTTAAGTTTCGCATTAAAATTGAATGCGACCGATGATAAACTGATTTTGAATAATTCATGAAATTATTCATTAGCGATATTTTCAATAAAAGTTTAAAGCAAATTCACGGACGTATAAGGTTTCCTATTTATTGAGCATGTGAAGCTAAAATACGTCAGATCAAGATGCTTAGCATAACAGCATATTAGGGTATATTCAAATTACAATTTATAATTACTTTCGCGTATCGGACAAGCATCTTAAATATTACACAACCCGCGAGTTCGTAAATAATCGCGTTTTTACAATGCCTATCAGATGAATTGTTGAGCTCGGTACAATGAAAGGTATTGGATATCACGCGCGATACCCAGATTAAAAAATACTCGTGAGTTATGCCATTACAGAGTACCAGATACTTTTTTAGCTCTTTGAAAATTCATAAGCTTCATGAATTCACATGAATTTACGCACAAAAATACACGGATATGCACATGCATAATATATAGTACATGCATACAAATTCGTCTCGAAGTGCTTGAGGCGCGCAACGACGCCTCCTAGACCTGCATGCACGCTTACATTTTTTCCGTATAATACACTTCATTTTTTGTCCTCCTTGTGCCATCCTCACTTTCTTCCGTCCGCCGAATCCACGGCCCTCCTCTTTGAGTCCGAGCCGCTCTCTCGGATTCCTCCGCCATTACCTCGCGCTCCCCCCAACCATCCGCCGCCTCTCCCTCCCCCAACTCCGCCACGCGCATTTGTTTCCGTCTCTTCTTTTACGCTTAACTCTCATCCGCATATCTCGGCAATTGTTTTCCGCTTTTCCAGATCGTCGCGTTTTTCCGTAAATTAGCAGAGATCCACGGCTGTCGCTGTTGGAATCTTTTTGCCCACCTCCTTTCTCTTTCTCGCCCTGTCTACTTTATCTCTTTGTCACTATCCTGCTCCTACTTCTTCCCTTCCCTCCTCTTCCCTCCTCTTCCCTGCTCTTCCCACTTCTTTATATAAAGCCTTTTTAAGATAAAGCTGCGTAAGCACATTTTCGTGCTTAAGGTTTTGCAGTCATTAATAATTATTTTATCGTATCTCCTGTGCCTTCGCGTTTTATGCGCTTTTTTATAAATTAGGGACTGTTAACTTTCATATTTTCACCAAAAAAAAATTTAAAAAAAAAGAAAACGAAGCATGCAAGTAGCGAAACATGTCGTTTTATATCCTAAAACTTTTTATCTTTTAAATATTATGTAAAGGGAAAATTGTTATAAAAATGAAAACAATTTTTAAACATAAACTACTTTCCACAAAATCTTCTTGATAAAGCTCCAGAATAAACTGCTTTTTGTTGGTAAATATTATACAATAATTATAATAAGGATAAAGCAACCTTTCCTTACTTTATATTTAGAATAGAATGTGATTTTTTCACAAAAAAAGTTTATCGTATCTAACAATCTGAGTGTATTCTTCTCTTTTTCCGATCCGTTTCCCTCTGTGCTACATACTTTCCCGACTCATTCTCCCTCCTGCCTGCTATCACCCAGCTTTCAAATGGAGAATCTCCAACATCTATCCAGACACTGACACAAAGCGAAGGAAACCTGTAACGTTTATAAGACGATATCAAGTAAATTCGGTAATGCTTGGTGACTGAAAGTTCCGAATAAGATTGTCAGTTTACTATAGTTAAGTAATAAACGTAAAAGTAAGACCCCACTCTTAACAATATTAAATCCTCTTTCCAACAATAAACCTACAGCAAACATTTATTTGAAAAACTTGTATATTCTAGGAGCAATTTTAATTTCTTTGCAAGCTCGATAATTAAGTTTAATCCTTTCATACCCTTGTGATTAGAAGGAGGAGGAGGAGGAGGAGGATGAGCAAACAATTTATCCCATGATTGGCAAAAATTAAAAAACAGATCAATTATCCACACGATAAAGAGAGAAGAGGGAAATATCCGCACTGAGGCTTACACATTTGTTATTCTTATCGACGCATGAATACCAATGCAAACAAAAGACTTTGAGGGATAATCGTGATTGATGGTCGTCATCTTTTTATATCCCTAATTATAACGTATCCAATTAAATATCGGTCTGACAGATGCGAGTTTTTTTGAACCACCTTTAACAGTGAGTGGATGAAGAAATTACTCTGAATCTCACGTTGCGCTCAGGAGAGAAATTTGCAATTTTTTCCCATAACCAGAGCCGAGTCGACTATTTGGTTTGGGTGAACGCGGATTATCTGCTACTACCGTCGGCTCTTGAGATCCACGTGACGATTTCCCGATTCACTCCTTTTTCTACTTTTCGCTGCACGACCTCACAAGTGTGTGTTTGCGTGTGTGTGTGTGTGTGTGCGATTCGGTTGAAAAAGGGGATGTGCCGCACTGCACTACAAAGTTATATTCAAATTTGAAAAGATTATGCGTATCGCAGTTATGGAGCATACGCAAATATTCGGAATAGTCAAGTTTTTAATCTTGTAATTTTCTTTTTTAAATTAGAAAATTATTTCATGTGAATTGTCTCGTTTAAAAAATAAATTAAAACACCAAATGAAGTTCTTACAGCTTGAAATTTAAATTCTAATGAAAATATTTCACGAGAGTTTTTTTAAATCATTTCATCCAACATTTCCTTGCTAAGCTATCAAAGTATGCTTTAGTTTTTTTTTGTTTTTTATTTTAGATTACAATTTATGCAAAATTGTAACAAAATTTTTTAGGATTTACAGAGTGCATACTGAGCCCCATTATTAATCATCTATCACAATACTAAATGCTGAAGGAGATTCTACGAGAAATATGCCGAGAGTTTGTATGATGTCGCGATTCGTTGAAAAATACGAGTTTTGCTCTTTTGGCGAATTTTTCTTGCGAAAAATCTTGCAGCATCCGCAAAACCCGTTAAAAATAGTTTCAAAAATTTGAATAGCATAATGAATTATCACAACTCAACTCAATGCACAAGTGACAATCCGTATATTCAATACCTTAAAACTACATGTTCTGGCAGCATCGATATATTTTTTTCAGACTCAAGTGTGAAAAAGTAAATCCCACCGGAAAGTAACTGTAACCGATTTCGTAACTTTTCTACTTAACGTTATTCTCAAAAATATTGCGCAATGATATTACATTCTAGGCCGTCGAAATTGCAGTGTACACATAAGTCATCCTACTCGTTTATACGGCAAAGTACCTAAGACTACTTACCGCTTTATCGATTTTTTATAAGTAAAATAGCAATAAACTTTTGACTAATACTATATTATGACTGTGATGTAGTAGATGATGCCCGAACCGCTTAATAACTACTCGCTCGACTCGCTAGCAATTAATAATAAACTCTAAGCGCATTTAGCGTCCAATTAGGATGTGCAGCGAGTAACCTTATAAAAATAAAGATTTAATGTCAATAAAAAAAAAAAAAAACATGGGAATCAAAGTAAAATATCAGCGATAAGCTCTCTGATATTAAACGCCCTAACAGATGAAATCGTCTTATCGTCAATAGCGTTTGGGATCTTCTAGTCAGAAACTTGCAGACCGAAGCTTTGCTAAACAAGGTCACGTAAGCCATGTCAAAGGACAGTAAAAAGGCGAGGCCGAACCCTCCAGAAGAAGAGAAGCACTCGAGCCGAAGGTCTCCGTCCATCAATTACGCCGCAATCCGCTGAAAAATAAGAGACGATCCCAGATCCTCCCGAGGATTTCCGGTCGCGATGCGCTCCCGCGAGGATCACGCCGCAGAACTACAACGATAATTCAAGTAGCGTTCCGCATAAATATTCCGAATTGTTCGGAGAAGCGGTCCATAGGTGGAGGAGAGTCCTTGTTCTCGTTCGTTTTTCCGAGGTGGATGCTGCGGAGGGAGGAGGGCAGAAGAAGAAGCCGCGATGTGCCCTCGGAAGCTGAGGTACGACATACGGCTCCTTTTCTCTTTCCATTGTCCTCTGCGCGTAAACACCGTGGCCAATTTCTGCGGCCCCACCTTTTTCGCTCCACCTTTCTCTCGCGCGCGCGCGAGAGAGAGAGAGAGAGAGAGGCCGTGTAAGTGCGATGCGACCGACGACGCCTCTTGGATGCTGCTGGTCCATTTGGTCCCTTTTTTTCACGGGACCGCTTTTGTTGTACCCCGGACTACACACATGCACTACACATTTTCTAGTCCATTCATCCTCGGTGATTCTCCGTGTATATTTACTCATATTTCTACTCACTTCTCTCGTGTCGTTTTATTACTTTGACTTTTGGATATACGGGGCTGCTCGATCTAACAATGCTCAAAGAATGGGGTCCATGATATGCACCGAGATTTATTGCCAGGGCGACTTTCGGTTTTTTTTTCCTTTTTTAACATTTTTTCTGATTGGACGGGAGTCAAGAGAGTCCGAAGAAGGAGAGGAAATTAATGTCGTCGCTCTATACACTTGTAATTTATAAAAATGAGATGATATTTTATTGCCATAAATTTTATAGTGGTGTTTCGAATAAAGTTAATCGCGAGGCGACAAGAGAATCGGATACTCTCCAAACACGAAATTTGCATTCGCTAACTAAAAATTGAATTAATGGACAGGTGGTTAGGAGTGCCAATGTGGCCTGTGAAATTCATTAGTAATTAAAAATTTAGAGAGGTGTAATTTTTTCGGCCGAGCATATATCATCGAACTTCATTAAATCGCCGCGCTCCGAGTTAGCGTCAGGATGGCGTACCGCTGGATTTATACCTTGATGAGATTTAAAAAATTATACTGTCAAACTTGAAGATTCGTATCGAGTTTTAAATTAAATTTTTATTTCCGACGAATGCCGCATCGCATTACTTTATCAGAATAATATTTTATCGGGGCAGTAATACTCGAGGAGGGCGGGGGGAGCATCTTGTACGCGGGTATCAATATATTGATAAACGGAAGAAAAATCATCTCAAACGTATTCAAATTATACGTGCTAGATGGCTCGCCGATAAGCACAAAGTAAATTATTACTTTTTAACATTTTTATCGCTCGGTCAAGCTTTTTTACTGCTTCTACATCGAACCGAGAAATTTTATTGGAGACGCGAGTCATCTTATTATCTGCCGCGATAAATATCCGACGAGCATTCGCATGTTTACCCTTATTGTAATGCCGTCTCGAAGCCAAACAAAAGTGCGCATATCAGAAAAGGAAAACTTTTTATGATAAATCTCAGACTGTGGAGTAACGATTCCGGAATGACAAAATTGCCTCGAGCCGAGAAAAATATCAGGCATATTGCCTCGCGCGCATTGGAGGTGGCGTGGGCGCGACGTCGACGACACCGTTATATGCGAAATGGTTGTAAAAATGCGGGAAGACCCGGAGAGTGTGAAGGGGAACGCGGGAGTTTGGCGTCTGCGAGAAAACTGCCGGATGATTCACGGCTTGTCTACGGTTGCCAAACTCTGCATATCGTAGGTGCGCTCCCGGGATCCAGGAATTCCTGGGCGGGAGACTCCAAAGTAATACGCCAGAATCGCCCGAATTTATGGCGCTTGATTTTTTCCTCCGGGGGAGGGGCAAGGGCGAGGTGAGAGACAAAAATCTCCTTAAGTAATCTTTCGTGTTTCTCTCGCGCTTAAGCAGAAGGGAAACAGCTTATCGCTCCGAAGGGGCGGGGGCGGGGGGGAGCGAAGAGCAGCCGCCGCTGTGTTTACGACGATTCACGCTTCATTTTTTATTTTCCCTCCTCGAGCATCGATATCGTGGATTACGAGCTACAAATTTCGGGATACAAGGGTCAATTGTATTGATCAAGCTCGAGCCTCCGAGGATCGAGCGAACGAGCGAACGAGCGAACGAGCGAACGAGCGAGCGAGCGAACGAGCGCCTTTTACGGGCGCCCCGTCTAATTGTTGTATTTAAAAAGGGGGAAACTTAATTACGTTAAGATGAGGGAATTATAAGCCAGAGTTAATTAGTTGGAGAAGCAGCATCCGGTCCGAATAAATACCCGGCCGAGTTGTGATTCGGCAAACTAACTTTTCCGGTTCTTCAAATCAACGCCAACTGGACGGGTATTCGTACAAATGGAATAGTTGTTCGGGCTCTATAATCGAGACGAAAATGACGAAAAGAAGACAAATTTATATATGGTATACTAATGAATTGTCTGGTTTGCAGAGGCATAAAATAGGAGGAGGAGCTTTGGAGGACGCTCGAAAGCTCCGAAGCTCCGAAGCTCGGAAGCTCCGACGCTCGGAAGCCAATGCTCGGACTATCAAAAGAGCTCCGTTTACGTTTATGCTTGATGTATGTGAAAGCTCGGGAGCAAACTCCACGGTTATATGAGCGCAAGAAAGTCCGAGTCCAAAAACGAGCAATTATCCTTAACAAGCCCAGGAGGATGAGCTTCGCTTACTCCGAAAAGACCAGAAGCCAATCTGCTTCTGTGCTCTCGCCAAAAAAGGGTCCACGCAGCTCTTATTTCCCTTGTATTCCCACCCCTTGGTGTCTTTTCCTTTCTTCGCTCGCGATACACAGAGGCGAATTTTCCTTCCCGCGAGTAGTCCCATTGAAACCGACCAAATCTCCTCTAATTCACCGGTCACTGTCTTCTTTTCCGAGGCTTCGACCTCCTATTTTCCGCAATCGCCGACCTCGTCTAAGGTCGTTTTCCTCCATTCAACTCCCAATTGGATTCGGTAATTGCCGCTAAAATTATCTGCCTCGGTACTCCCACGTATACAACTTTTGCCCCACCAACTCTTAAACTTTCAACTTTTCTTATTCCTTTGCACTTTTTTGCTTTTTTTTATCCACTTATCCAATGACTTCCTTTGTCTTTCATTTTCTCGATCTCTTTACCCTTCCTATATTTACGTTTCGACCCTTTCCTTTTAATTTCTTTTTCTGGCTTCCATATTCTTTTCCTCCGAGATTTTTTTTCTCCCTAACCACTTTCATCGTTTCTGTGTACTTTGCCTTTCTACTTTTTCTACTTTTTTTTTTTTTTTTTTTATTCCTTTATATTTCTCTCTAATGTTATATTTGTGTTGTATCCGTGCTCTCATGTTTATGTCAGATCCGATTGTTTGCGCTTTAATGGCAATAAAATAAAATATTAGATTTTATTATTAACATTAATAATAAAAGCTAATGTTTTTATTTTACTTTATTTTTTTGGGTGCTTTTTTGAATTTCAACAATTTTCAACACAAACGGTGCAACTGTTTCCGTAAAATGTCACGTTAAATTTAGATTAGTAAAAAACTAAATTGTTTTTTCAGCTCGCCAAACGCGTGCTTTTAATTTTGTGAACGTCCCCGAATCCAACCCAATTTCCCTAACTTGGTGTTAATAAAAATAATTGAACTTAAGAAAATTGTCTCGGTACGAAAAATTTACAGCATCAACATAAAAAGAAGAAATCGTGTTGCTCTCTAGATTTCGTTCCTTTTACCTTTGCTGATTTCTTCCCGTCTAGTTTTCATTGATAGCTGTTGGGGCATTCCTTTGCAGAAAAAAACGAAAAAAGCGAAAAACCCCATTGAGTCGGGACCATCTCGTGCGTTCTCCCAACCCCCTACCCCCCAACCCCACCCCATCTTTCGACGGCGTCTTTAATCTCGACTGAATTACGCGACCTATGCTTCACCCTTTTCAGAAAAGATATGAACGGCGGGATTTCTGTTATCTTCCGGATTGGTTCGACACTGTTAAAAGCGTCGTTCGCTTCCATTCCTTCTATCTCCGTTCCTCTTTATCTCTCTCTCTCTCTCTCTCTTTCTCTCATATTCCCTCACTCTCTCTCTCTCTCTCTCTCTCTGTCTGTCTGTTCATCTCGCCAGAAAGATCTTTGCTCGTTCGGTTAGATAAATTAAAAGATAGGGCTTGCGATGAAAATTCGACGTATACGCATACGACCCGCGGCGATTCTAATCGCACTCGAAGTAGAGAACCTTCACGCATGATCGAAAATCTTGAAATTTTCTAGAGCTTTAATATTCTTGATAAATTTTTTAATGGAACTTCAATTTCAGACATCCTATCTGATTTACTATTCGATCTAACTGCATCGATTCCGAATAATGAAATTGTTTGATCATTGAATTCTATTTTTATGAATTGATTCATTGAACCCACTGATAATTTCGCTATTTCAATATTATTTACTTAAAAATAAATTATCTCTTATTTTGATTCTTCCATTGAATTCAATTTAAATTTAATTTCATGAAATACAAATGCGTAATAAATATTTATGACATTAATTTTTAAACAATAATGTCATTGCATTAAAAGGACTATTAAAAATTATTTATCGACATGTACACGTTGTCGTAGAGAGTTATTGTGGTTTACATAGAATTGATTAATTGTTGATTAATTATTGTAAATGCATTAACACAAAGTTACAAATGTGCAGCGATAACTTTAAATTGGTCATAAATTTTATCGGACAGCTTGTTGACGATAATTTTAATCTGTGATTAATTTAGAAAACCATAAATTGTATTTGTCCGTTAGTTCTTCATTAAACAACAGAGGTTATTTTTATAGATGTGACAAATATTCCAGGCGCGTGCTCTTACAAATCGAATGGCCAAAGCTAAATATAAAAGTTATTCTTACAAGTGAGTCGATAAAGAAAACGGTACACTGGTCCAACCCAACCATGACTATCATCTTAATTACAACAGCTCGTGGAAAAAGTGAAAATGAAGGAAGAGGTGAATCACAATCAGAATATAAAAAATTACTCGGAGCCGGAGTTAGAGGAGGAAAGCCCGCATGATAACCTAAAAAAATTCCAGTCTCGTAGCCAAGTAGGCCAGCATCACTCAGCGGAGCTACACGAGAGGAAGTACTAAAACGGGAGGCTAAGCGAGAAAGTGCGACGAGCGAACAAAAAGAAGAGCCAACACTCTAAAGAGTAAAATATCACAGAAATAGGGAGGAGGATTACCCATCCTATACACCGGGGTGTGCGAGTGGTGTGGCGGTGGTGTTGGTGGTGGAGCTGGTGGTGGTGGTGGCGACCGGGATAACGCGTGGCTTATTTGCAATGCGAGCGCGTAGAAAGAACCAGGAGATGGCTGTATTCCGGACAAAAAGGGAAGGCAGGGGAGATCCGGAGGGGAGAAAAAGTAACGGCTGCGGAAGTTGGTAATACCACTCGGCCGGACTCGCTCCCGAATAAAAAGCGACAAAAACCGAGCTGATTATCCCCGGGGAATCCCGACTCCTCGGGCGGCTAAACTTTTTAAAGCCCAGCCAAAGCTCGGATCGCGAGCTCGGATCGGCGTGCCGCGGCCGTGACCTGCTTCCCTAAATGCTGCCCAGGACCTCGTCCAGGGGTCGAAGCCCCACCGTCATCGGGGCACAAACGCCCAGGATTTCCGGGATATCCTCCGCCTTGGCGCTTTGATCTTTTGTTCCTGGGAGCCCTTGAGCCTCTCGGCGAACTTGTGTGACATTTGCTATCTTTCGGATTTACTCGGGCTCCGGCTTTTTTTTCGAGATTCCCCGACAAAGTTTCCGAGGTGTCTTAATGGCGAGTTTACGGATGCCATTGGAAACTTTGATTTTTTTTCATTGGGGCTGAATTATTTATTGGACAGTTGAGGGCGACGTGATGGAATAAGTTCTCGATCGAGGTCCAACAGCTTTAAAATCGTGAATTATAGATTTATCCGATATTGTGTGGGTTCATTGGTCATTTATGGGGCTGGGCCGAGCAACTCGGACTTGCTTCGAGTCCAAAACTTTTTGGTCGGCGGATGAATTTTCCATTGGACGACCATTATTTTGGTAAATAAAACAGTGGGCATTTGCGTATGAATAGGCTATTGATTTCGCGTGAACTGGATCTGCGAGCACGCATTTTTACAATTATAGCCTTGGCGAGCTGCATCAAGGACACGACAAGAGGAAATGATCCCCGGGTGAGCCCCAATTTTCTTTTTTTTCCTCCTCCTCCATAATAATAATAATAATAATAATAATAACAACAATAATAATAATGAGGAGGACAGGGGCGGCCACGACGAAATACCGCAGTACACGTCCTTAAGGACACCGAACCGTTATTTCCGAAGGATTTGCATTTCTCATTTCCGTCGCGAAGAAATCCATAAAGCGAGAGTGGAAAAGGGAAAAGCACATTTGCAATCGTAACCGAGCGCCAATTATAAAGCCGGGCTCCTCACGCAATGCGCGCGTTTAAAAAATTGCGCGCCGCGCGTAAAACCAAGGCGACTTTTGCTCTGCGCAGCCTCTCCCCCGAGTTTACGACCTTCGCCCGCATTTTACAAGGAGCGTAAAAGACACCGAGGCGATGTTTAGATAAATATGGATGCGTTCAAAGTCAGAGCTGGAAATTATTAGGCTCGCGTTAACGACGCTGGCACTTGACTTTGGCTTGTGACTGGGGTTGACGCGGACCTCTCCTCCTGGCAAAAATACGGCCCTCCTGGCTCTTCACTCCCTCGCGCCTCTGTCACTCCTTTTAAAACTTTTTCAATAAACATTTTATTATGAATGGACTCGCTAAACTAATCTTGAAAACGTTATTACTGCAAAGCATCGTTTATCAAAGTTACAGGTATTATTTGCTGATTCGCATTCATTCATTTATGGCTTCCTTAAATACCTTTGGTCTTGCGAAACTCGAAAATATTGTTATGCAAAACTTGATTTACTCCGGCTGGAACTTAATCAAATTTGTAATAAATAATAATTTACATGGAAATTTATAAATTTATTATAATCAACTGCGATATTGTGTATAGAGAAGCTGCAAATCAAATACGTGATTCAATCCTGTGCATATATTATATTTGCAATATATCACGAGAGCACGACAAAGAAATATCAAATACGTTTTCGACAATGTATTTTACTGAAATAGCACCCAACAATTTCTAATCTAAGCGAGAGCTAAAGGCAAATATTCAATTAATAATTGAAAAATGTGTAAAATAAGCAAATAGCTACATGTACATGTATATCTACGTCGCTCTTTAATCAATTTATCAATTTATTTTGACAAAAGTACATTCTGTGCTTAGGCTTAATAATAATATTAACAGATTATCATTAATGAAAACAGATGCTGTGTTTAGATTCTATTATTAGTAAAGACTACAACGCACAAATCTGATTTCCAGCTCGATACGATAAATATTTATCTTATAAAATTTATGCTTACCTGAAATTAATATTGTAACCACTCGCCTACATATTTATACTTAATAATCGCACATTTTTCTCTGCAGCCCTAAATAGCTCGTTTGATTGAACTGTATTCGATTTTTACAAAAATAAAATCACTTTGAAGTATTCTAAAAATACCAAAAAATACAATTAAAAAATAAAAAAATAATTCGAAAATATTGTAAAATCCCGCTACAAAGTAATTTTCAAATTCCATCACTAGCGTTTTATTATTTTTTTATAAATGACTTTTATACACAGCAAATATGTTTTTTTTAAATTACATAATATGAATATAAAAGTTAACTACAAATTTTAAATTTTTATTACTCATAAATATGCAAGTATTTTATCACTATAATAGAAGTAAGTAGGTATCTTCTAAAATACTGTGTACCGAAAATGCTGAGTACTCATCTTTTCGTGTTAAACTTTTATTGACTCAAGTAAAAACTGTAATTACTGGTGTAAAACTTTTGCTGGTTTCTCAACGCTTATAAAAATTAAAGAAAATCACTGTAACTTTCAAAATTGTCTGTTTACTTATCTAGTAATACAAAAGAACTCTTAAATATTTAAGTTTATAAAAACTAAATCGAATGTTGTCAATAAAGAAAAGTTCCAGCCAACGAAATTCAAAAGTGAGTTTTTTAAGTAAACTAAACTCCTACCCATACAAATCTAGATAAATAAATTTTTAACTTACAAAGTAACTCCGAATTATTTTACTAATATTTTTAAAAATTTTATATAAAATTCTGATTCTTTAACTTTTACTTTTTCCTGTTTATTTCTTAATTTTACCCAAGTTATTTCTTTTATTTTTTAATAATATAAACACAATAATCTCATTAAATATATTTGTAACTAAATAATATTAAAGGAATATTAGATTTTCAAGTTCCTTAGCAACATCTCATTATCGTAAATTGATTGTAACACAACGGAAAGGATTTGATAGGGCGAGTAACTTGGCAATTTCATATCGGATTACAACTTTAACTAAATCCACTCTATAATTTATCGATTGTTAAATACAGATACTATTTAAAATTTTGATTAATTAGTTTCGGTATATTTAAAATATTTAAATAATGTTTCAAACAATGTAATTTTCATTTTTTTCAAATTTTCATTAATGAACCTAAAATTTATAGTCGGTGTTCAAATAATTATTTACTTATTTTGATATATGATATTTCAGTAATAAAAGGCCATTTACCCAAATATTGCTCATGAATATTTAATTGTTAGCTTCAAGGTTAAGAAAAAAATGTTATACAAAATGTAGTTGATAATTAAAAAAGTCGTAGGATTTTATTAAATGCATGAAGAAGATTGCCGTAGAAATTCTAGTTTAATAAACATTAATTAATTCTAGCCATTAATTTCAGTGCTTCTTGCGCATAATTCATATTTTTAAATTCCACTGATGTTTCCTTTTGTATAAAAAACGATTACAAATTGCCATTAAAAATGAATTTCAATTGTTACAATTCACTTCAATTGGAAGTCTGGAAACATATTAATGTTGTACAAATAAACATCTAAAAGTAACAGTTTTGAAAATTTTTAATGATCTAAAAATAAGAGAAAAAAAACACACAAATGACAAAGAATAAGAATTCGGTCTGAGAAAGCCACGGGCCTAAAACGAGACTTTTACATCTCCTCGAGCAAACAATAACGAGGAGAAAGAAAATAATGTATCACTGCACGAAGCATATCATACAAGCAATACTACAAGACGAGCAACTTGTGAGGAGACACTCCAAAAAATCCGGAGTTTCGGGGTAGATGCACGCGGGGGGTAAACGCGTGGAGAAGCTACCATCGCAACCCCCTTCGCACCCCTAGCGACGCAGACTCTCTCTCTCTGCATACCCTCGTGCGCGTACAATGACACACGTAGGGGCTCGGTTAATTACACGAAAGAATGTACACTACTTGGTATACCTGTATATGCAAGCGACTAACCCTACTCTGTTTGTCTTGCAGGTGTTATCTGGGCAGGTGATAAGCACCCTCCTGACGTCGTCACCAGCTCTTCTGTCCTCTCACCCCCTCGTCGACTGTACCCGCGCGCTCGAGCTTGAGAGCTCGAGCAGCGCGCGTGTCTACCCTCGACCCGCACAACACTGCTTCTCTCTCTCCCCCTCTCTCTCTCTCTCTCTCTCTTGGCGAAAGTAGCCCGAGGGAGAGTGAGCATGAGAGAAGAAAAATGAGAGAGCGGTGAGAGTGCAAGCAGCGGGTGAGAGAGAGGGAGAGGGAGGGAGGGAGGGAGGGAGGGAAAAAGAGAACTGGACTTCACCGCTGGTGGTAAGAGCTTTAGAGCTCATTCGAAATAACAAACATGAGATGGGATGCTGCCGCCTTCTGCTACTGGCTCGGACTGCAACTGCTGCTGTTCCTGTCCTTCGACCTGACTAATTTAGCTTCCGCCTTCCTCGAGAGCAGAGGTAGGTAGTGCCTTTTCACGTGTACGAATGACCATGTAAAACCGTGCTCTTAACGTAGACATGCTATTGTTACCTACGAGTTTACACCATTTTCCTAGTTTCCTAGTAGACTCGGGGCATTACGAGCACTCCCCCGACCCACCGGAAAATATATTTTTCTTTTCATTAGCCACTCGGACGTCAAGTCTAATGAAACCTGTCAGCAATACCCAGCTAACACCGATGTTAATAATTAGAGAGACGGACCCGTCAATCCTAAAAGCCAAGTATCGGGAAAATTGAAATCCACGGTGCCTTCGATTGCCGTAATTAGAAGGTATAAAAATAAGAATTGGGTTACAGCCAATAATAGGATACGAGGCATTTCTGATAAAAAGTCGATCGATAGGTCCGCAAGTTTCGCAAAGTCCAAAAGCTAATTCAATTTTTAGTGCCGAGATCACGGATCGGGCGTTTGTAACGAGTGCAATTCCGAAGCTGATCAATGCCCTTAAAGCCAGGCATTAGCTTAATAAGAAAATTGTGTAGTTAAGCGTTATCGCTTACTGCGCATTAAATGCAGGGCGCAAAGTATTTAAATTGGAACTGGTCTGCTTTTGAACTACAATTCAAACTCCAAACGACTCGCGTTCCCGGGCGAATCATTTTTATGCGCCGACTTCGGAATTGTTCGTTCGAAACCCTCTTCCCGGGTAATCAATTTTAATTTATGCAATCATTTTGTCGCAGAGCCAGCAAGATCGCTACAATTCCTTGACAAAAGACACATCCATTCCGACTCATCCATCTAAATTATTGCGGTACAAGTAAATTCAATTACGCGCGGTGGAGGAGGAGTAGGGGTGGGCGGGAAAACAAAATTGAAAATACGAAAAGTCGAAAGGCGACGAAGAAGAGGCGGCTGCCGGCTTCGGGTAAGACCCGTCATCCCTCGGAGAGACGTCGAGGGTATTTTCGTGGGTAGTAGGCATCGGGTAACGAGTCGCGGGACGTCGAGTCATAGGAGGACGGGTTCCGTGTCCTCGCATGCACCAGTGTTGATTAATTATTTCGAGTGCCGTCCTACACCAGTAGTGGCTCGTCTTGTGCAACGCCTATTTTCATTCGCCGGAGTCGTCGGTCCATGAATATTCATGCGACGCGCGCCTAAGTGTCTGTGTGATTGGGCGGACCGGACGCACGCCCCCGCACTACCACCAAACTTATTACAACTGATCATTTTCGCTGGCCGGACGAGTTCGCAGCTCATTAACCGCTCTCTTTTAATTTTATGCGCCTTCTCGAGCCCCGCACCGCCGACTCCCCCGCCCCCCCCGCAAACTTTCATTAGCACTCCTGTATTTTCCTCAAAGTTTCTGCTCTACCTTTACACATTATTAAGGTTTCTACTTGTGCCTCCACTTTCATTTCGAGAAGAGTTGGAGATAAGTTCGCGCGCGGAGCTGGAAAGAAAATAAAATGAACTTGTCAAAAATACCAAAAGTAAATACCACAATTAAGATGACGTAAGACGATCTTTCACATTTCTCTATGAGCTTTTCTCAAATTTAATTTAATGAAAAATTTTAATTATTGAAAAAACCTTCGACTCCCAATATCGCTTGCAAAGTACAAGTTTTAAAGAATAATCATTGTAAGTTCCAAGCTAATTCAATACTAATTTGATTACATTATTATAATACAGAAACTGAAAAAGTGAATTATAATTTATATTTTAGCCGAGTGTTCTTGAATTTAACCATGCTATCGTTTTAGTGAAAATTTTAATTTCTTAATTACATCTAATTCTAAATTATTCTAAAAGTTTTAAGAAAACGAATACTTTTAAATTGATCAAATTTCATCACAATTTATGTGTATTTTAAATATTTATACTTCTCTTTGTTTCCTATTTTAATTACTCCAAAATAGAATTATTCAATTTCAAAATTTTGTTCAATACATCTGCAAAAATTGGAAGACATTGATTCATTTTTAAATATTTTACCTAATTCTTAAGCAGCAACTTGTTAAAGTTATATTTTCTGTAATTTATGCATTTATATAAGATAAAATGCGTTAAATAGCATTAAAGACGTAATTACTTATTGATTTAGTATAAAGTAAAAAGTATTAAATATTCATTTCAATAAAAATTTATGTCGTAAACTAATAAAATAATTTTTGAATTATTAAAATATTTAATTAACTATAAATACATTTAGAGTCCAAAAAAAACAAATTTAATTTAATCACCATCTTGTCATTCTATATCTGGATTTTAATTTACTTAATATCAACCTCAAAATGTCAAACAAATTTATTATAATTATTAATTTTATTAAGCACATGCATTCAATATTTATAATTAATTACTAATGAGAAACAAATATATAGAAATGATTATCGCTTAATAAGTTACTAAATTATTCATTCGTAACAGAAATAATAAAAAATAAAAAAGACATAAATTTTATTTACAGTGAATAAATAAATAATATTTAGAATATAAAATAACTTTGAATTGTCTTTTATTCCAAAATATATGTTAATAATTTTATCTCAATACTATAATATTTATAATCAACTCCAAATTTGATAAATACTACAAAAAAGTTTTTTTTACAATAATCAACCATTTCTTGTTCAACATGCTTTAGAATTCAGTAATTCTTTTGAACAGATACAGTACTAATACAAGACCAACAGGAAATACCTGTCACACAAATTAAGATGAATTCAAATATTTAGTTTACTGTCTTCATTATATTTATCATGATTTGATACATCTGACGTAAAAAATAGCAATGTGTTTTATCTTTAAAACACTACTTTTATTGTACTATTTTACACTTTTTATATAAAATACTTTGATATTTTGAACATAAGTATAATTGTTTAATTAATGGATTTCTTAATAGAATTTAATATATGGTACATAAATTCTATAGATACAAATATCTTTCACTCGCTATAAAATTCAACAAAAAGTTTAATTGAGTGGACATTTCACTAAACTTTACTCCGTCAAAGTGGATAGCCTTGAATCTTCCTTCTGTGACTTGTAACTGCAAGACTTACATTAAATTTTGTTCTTAATAATTGAAAATATAATTATAAACTTAAACTAACTCTTAGATTTTAATGAAAAATCTTATGAATATATATCATTTGACAGCATAAATTTCAATATAATTTCAAGTAATGTTCAAATTTACTTTTAAACAAAGAATATATTGTTCTCTCGTGATTTAACTTCTCTTTCTCTCTTTATCTCCCTCTTTCTCTTTCTATGTATATTTATCTATCTATTTATCTATCTTATATATATTTATCTTCATTCGAATTAACTCTATTTTTAAAATATAAACAAGTTTAATGTATTATATAGCAATTAATATAAAAATAAATTAATTAAGATAATGCAAACCCTATGATATAAATTGAAAAACCGTAGAAGTATTTTTATTAAAATATCAAACGAAAAATACACACATGAAATCTAATAAAATTGTATACGTTAAAAATAGTAAAAATACTATGTAAAAGCAAATAAATTAAAAGTGATATTGATTTGCTAAAAACAAAAAGTAAAAACTATGAAAGAACTATTTATCTTTAAAAACGAAGTACATATATAAAAAATCAAAAAGATGCAATTTACTATAAAAAATACCGTTTTTTTTAATTATTTAAAGTGAATCAAGAAAATCTTAATATCTTAAGACTATCTAAGTAAACTCGGTAATTTCTTACATTTAAAGAATTTTCTAAAGAAAAAAAAAAATTATTTTAACTAAACAAGTATTATAAAATTTTACTTTATATTACGCAGTTACAAAATTCAAAATATTCTATTCATTTAATTTTAGATAAAATGAAACAAAAAAAATTTTCTTATGAATGTTTATTTTTTGAGTTTATATTAAGCCCAAAAAAATTTAAATAAATAATAACTGGACAACTATTGTTATTCTTGTATTATGAAGAAAATATATGTTCTACTCGCCCTCGCAAATTTTTTTGAAGCAGAGTTTTTAACGCAGATGAGACTTTGTTATTATCAGATATTACAAAGAGAATCTATATACGTAGGGTTTGACATCAGAATTGTAAATTCTAAGAATACAAGTTCTTTGATCTACTCATTCAGAGATCATTTTAAAAATAATTTTCAGTGTAGAATTTATAATTTATTTATATCGATCACTTACATGTGCAATAATTCAACTTTGTTCTAGAAAGATATACTCGAAAAAATGTTTAGTACTTTGAATTTAAAAAATTAAATCGACTTCGATCCTTTATACCAATGAATTATTCTAGTTCATTAAACTACAATAAATTAACAGAAATTATTCATTGACATTCAAATTTAAAACTGTCATTTCATTATTCAAACAGAGTTACTGTATCAATAAATATTAAGGATTTATTATATTTTGTGCCCGCAATATAAATTTTTTTAAATTAAACTTATCGAATTATACGTGCAATAATTATATGAAAAAAGATAAAATTATGATAAGGTACATTATCGAATATTCAAAATATCCAAATACTAATAAATTAATTGTTTAAACATTAAAATATATGTTAAATAAAAAAAAATATATTCTGGTTTAACAAAGTATCTTTTATAGTTAACCAAAATTGATTGTCCATTTTAAACACGTAATTCACTAAATCAAGTTCGGCATTAAAGAATTTGAAATATTTTGATTACATTTTATAAATTTATTTATTGATCCATTTTATCTGTTTAATGCTTTTAAAAATTTTAATTAATACTTTACACTACTCTGATCCATACTAATAATATGTTTAAATTTTTTTTTATACAAACAATACAATTAAATAAATCCAATTATTTCATTTTTAAATTTAGATTTTTTTTTTTTTTGAAAATTAATTTAAATTCCTATCACCTGCAAGTTTCATCACTAAAATTAAATATAAATATAATTAAGTGACCGTATAAATTTTTTTTATATATTAATTTAATTCAATGACTAGTATACGCATTCGAAAATTCATTGTACCATATGGTGTTCACTAAATTATCTCCGAACAAAGTAATGAAGATAAGTGAATTTCATTCAGCGGAAGGGAATTTTCCGGATTTGTTAAATTCGATTTAATGACTCGAAATAATTTGAATATATTTTGAGTATTATATTTTACAATATATTTTCAAAAAAATCCAATAAAAAATAATAAATAAAATATAATATCGTATGTCAACATAGGTGGGATGTAAAATCATTGTGATATTTTTTACAAACAATATCATAATTAAGCATGTATTGAAATAAATTGAAAACGATGATTGTGTTTTGAATATTGTAACCCAGATTAATTAACTAATATTAAAATATATTCAAAATTTCAAAATGATGGTCTGAATATTAATAAAGTTATAACAATTTTTAATTAACGTATATTATTAGAGAGATAGATGTTGCAAAAAAAAGAATGAAGATCAAAAAACAAAAAAAAATATTTCAAACATAATTTTTTGTATAATTGTGAAAAAATATTGTAAAAATATTTTTTAATCCGATTATTATAAAAAATATTAATAAAACTTTGTACGATAACTAAGCGCATGAGCTGTGGCACATGTAAATATTAGATATCAATCTATATATACACATATACATGTATGTATTTAAGAATACATCAAACCTAACAGCTTAGGTTACGATTGAGTAAAAAAATGTGTGCGGTGAGAATAAAAAACTCAACACGAAGAACAAACTCACTATATGTCGTGTTGCCGAAATTAGATCATTATAACCAATGTTGCCATGTTCATTCAGATTTGTTTCACACGATTATTTGTTAAGAAATTCAATACAACAAAAAAGTATATGCTTTTATTTTATGACTAATAAACTTTATTTATAATCATAAAAAAATTAATTATATTCATATTTCATATTTAAACAATTCGGAAAATATAGGATTCTCATTATTTTAGATTGGAAACTTAATTTTTCATATACAAAAATTTGTAAATAATTACTATATTCTAACAAATTTTAAAGTAATATCTTTGAAAAAAAGGTTAATTTCACTTCAATATCTATATTCATACTTTTTACTGACTAAAAATTGTATAAAAAGTATACTTTGATATTTACATAATTTTGTACTAATATAGTTAATTTATTAAATTTTTATAATTATTAATTTTAATTTAAATATACTAAAATTATTTATTTAAAAGTAAAAAAAAGACAAAATATTATAAAAAAAAAACTTAGCAGAGCGTGGTTTCGATCCACGGACCTCTGGGTTATGGGCCCAGCACGCTTCCACTGCGCCACTCTGCTCCCGTTGTAGAGAATGTGCTTAAAATTGTACTATTAGAACAAAGCGTTAGAAAATATAATTATATGTATTTTTTTATATTTACAACAAACAAACATTAGATCAAAATTATTTTAAATTATAATTATAACTTGCATTGATTAAATCGACAACATTTACTACAATTTGTTGAAATAATTTATAACAATAATAATAATTTTATAATTATTATTATTATTATTTTATTATTATTAATAAAAAAAAATAAAAATTTTGTAAATGAATATAAAATAAAAATGAAATTAATTATTTTCTGATAAATTTAACTTGATCAATTAATCACATATAAAAGATTTTTAAATTTTGTATTTATTTATATAATAGACAATAAAAAAAAATGTATCACAATTTATTTGTAAATGAATCAAATAAAAATACCATAAAAAAGGATTTAATAACTTAGTTGAGACAAGTGAATTAAAAAAAAAAAACAATTGAATGCGAAATAGAACTCTGTTTTATCAACAGATGACTTCCGACATTTTTAAAGAAACCCGTGCAAATGAACTTTTAATTTAATAGGGATGAAAGTTTCTTTATAAAACTTTATTAATGTGGGAAAAAATCTTTACAACGTTAGTTTAATTTAATATAACAATTTTTATAGAGTTACTTTAAAAAGCTCAAAAACATCGCATTTTGGAAAAATTTACATAGATAACTGATTTTCATGAATAAATTTTAACTTTATAAATAAATTTAGAATTCAAACCAAAAAGTCCCATCAAATTTTTTTGCTAAAATATTTTAAGAATACTATTCCATCTGCAATATATATTATAATTAACTTTAATCTAAAAGTATAAATGGATTAATTAATTTTAAAAAAAAATGCAGTTTAAATATATTTTCTCAGGAAAAACTCGTATAAGTTTGTATTATTTTTCGAATTCAGAGCCACTTGATTAATTCTTATTTGATAAAGTGAATCATTAAAGTTAACCAAGTTTATTTACACAAAATTACTATATAAGTATTTTGTTATCTCTCTTGAAATACTCTTGAATAATTATTTTACATTTATATAAAATTACATTTTTAACAAAAAATATTCATGAAATAAATATTGTATTTAAAATCATATTAAAAATTATGCACTATACATTACATATGTTGACAGGCAGTTATCGACAAAAATTTATGCAAATATAAATTTTATCTATAATGTTGCTAAAAATATTTTATGCCTGATTAATGTAAGTGGAAATTTTTCAATTGATTGAATTGCTATTCAATTCATCATTAAAATTACCAAAAGAATAATGGACGTAGAACGTTGTGTCCACTCCAGCGATATTAATGGAAAAGTAGTTTTCCTCAGTTGCATAGTATAATTTATCGTTTAATAGAAAGAATTTCTCGGTCAGCTATTGTTTGACTGAAAAATTTTTATATAAGTTTTAAGTTTGTTTTTTTTTATGAATATGGATGTAACTTACAAGCACTTGATTGGTTTCTATAATAAAACGTTTTTCATAGTTATATTTATTTCAAATTGCATTCCTTCCATCTATAAATAATGCACGTGTTGACAATAGAACACATTAATGATAATATTAGCAATTAAATTGATATTACAAGGAACATTTAGTACACTAATAATTTTCTTAAGAAAATTTAAATGCTCAGGATGCTTAAAACTTTGCTTGCTTTGAACTTTATTTATCAAGATAAAATATTTACTAATTTCGTTTATAATATTACAATTCTAACGGTTAAATACATAAAGATGATTCCCGAGTGAGAATAAAATATTTGATAGTAAACGATAAATTATAGCTGATAATAGAATGAAATTTATTTCATAATATATTTGAATAAAGAAATGATAGTGACAATATTACAATATATAAATTGCAAATACGTAATTTTTTTTTTTTTATATGAAATGATATGCAGTATTGCTTAATAAAAAATTCACAGATTTATTTATTTTTAAACTGAATTTGCAATTCAACAATATTTTCATGATAAATATTACATAGAATCAACAAAGGCTTTAATTTATCATTTGCAACTTTATTTCATAGAATCATTAATTATACTGTACATAAAAGTACGATATATAATAAATAATACTGGTTTACTGTATTGTCAGAAAAGATATACAAGAATTGATATTGATTAAAAGTTACATACATAATGTTTATAAAAACTTGGAAAAATATTTCTTCACTAATCATTCTTTTTCTAAATTACTGTTGAAGAAATTTTTTCGGTGCATATCTCATTACCAATCTCACTTATTCTTTCTTTCCCTTCTTGTAATAAGTTTAAAGGTAAAGAAGTAATTGCAATTTAATATTCCTAGCAGAAAGAAGTTAATTATATAATTACCCACGATAAACTTTTCATAAATTAATTTAAAGCCATCATGTATAAAGCGTATATTTATGTGTATATATATATATATATATATGTATGTATATAATGAATAAATCTATGCGAAGCATAATTAATGAATTATTATTTTTATAATCCCTTTAGCTGTGAAGCGTTGATAAGCCAGACTTAACACGTGACTACCGCGGAATCTATTTGTTCGCCACATTTAGCTTTTTAATTCCAGTGGCTGATAATTTTACATGCGACTGTTAACCCCTCGCAAAAAAAGAAATGATAATTCTCCACAAATAGAGTGAAACGCGCGGGCTAATTTCCATTCTTAATTCAGCCGTCCGGTAAAAAGGTTGATTTAAAATTGTGCATAACATTTAAAAGTCGCACCGGGGGTAATTGGTCCATCTCAATAGGATGGTAATCTGGTGCTTGGGTCTGACGTAACGCGATGCCTTGATTGCTTTTCGATGCGGGAGTTGACCTACGTTTTATGTGCCGAGGGGCACCTTTACTTTCTTTGTGTGCAAGCTCTATCTGTGATTCCCCTGGTAATGGCAGAAAGAAATGTCAGCAGACTTAAATCGCAATTCCAAGCATGAAATTTCCCGGACTTTCCCGCGCAGAAGCTTTTCCTCCGCGCGTATACACGCCGTTTACGGTCTTCATAAATTCCCGGGCTACGTGGAGTTCGGTACAATTGAAATATCACGAGTATCGGTGTCTGTTTTACTTTAGGATATTGCGTCAATGAATAGCAATAGGCTGGGTATCGGCAAAGTGTTAAAAATTATTTGCCAATAATTGCTGAATAAAAGCTTACGAGCTGAATTGGGTGTTGAGGGTTATTCACGTCGATATTAGCTAATAAATACGGGGGTTTATTATGCAAAAGTACAATTAACAAAAGTAGAAATGGTTTATGCGGAATAAATTTAATTTTTATTCTTTTCGAGCGACAAAACCGACAAGATAAAGTATTTAAAAACTTTTGTAAAGTAATATGAAATGAAATTTACATGAATTTTCTCATAGTACAAAACTAAACTTTCAAAGAAAAAAAGCTTATAACAATCTGAATTCATTTTTACCCTTTGACTTTCTACAATGCCAGCCATATATGTTACTAAAATTTATTTATATTAATGCTCTTTTTATTCTCTACGATAATTCTTGATTATTTTTTTTTATGACTAATGATAATTCACAAGGCAAAAATGTACCAAGTACAATAAAACCTCATATTTTTCTCAAAACAAGAGACGTGAATTACATTTCACGAGTTAGTATCTGATTAAATTGGAAGATATATAAATGTAAAAGATAGACGGAAAAAACTAAGAATGGTTAGTGCGCTTCCGTACAAGAAATCCAAATGTTGATCACTGTAATAAGCGGTAAACCCGTGAGAAGCAATTTCCATAATTTAGTAGACATAGCACGCATTCGAAAGAGAGAGAGAGAGAGAGAGAGAGAGAGCGATGTTGTGTGGTGGGGTGGGGAGAAAGAGTGAGAAAGGAATTTATTGAACACATACATCTATACACATATATAGACTAAGCTCGCGTACTAATAAATGTATGTGCAGGGGTGGGGTGAGGGGTGGGGTGGCATCGTATAAATGTCTGGCGCAACACAGACTAACGAGTATTAGTTAGCGACTGAATTGAACGCGAGATAATTGTAAATTAGCTGCGGTCGTTATATATTATTGCGGTACCTCTTACACTCTTGAATATCTTGAACTATCTTCGAAAAAATTATCTCCTGCATGAGGTCCTCCTCTTTTAAAGTATTCACTTTTAAGAAAATTATATCCGACTGCGACAACTTCCCTTGATTGTAATAATTAAAATAATAATAACCCTTACATAAAGTCTTATTGCGTATAGCGATAATATTATTTATTCAAATGGAAGAAATATCATAAATTTAGGAAATATTTCAATTTTTTCAATTTTCTTTTATTATATCTTAAACCCTACTTCACCACCTCGTACCATTTATTTCTAAGTGCTTTATATTAACCGATATATATCATTCAACATTTTAAAATTGGAATTAAAAGAAAGAATTTTTTATTGTAATATTAATGTTTGAACCGACTAATGCATACAACGTATGCATACATGCTCTTATGAAACTTTATTAAAAAAATTCTATTCCTATCTAAATCACGACAAAACAATTTTTTAAATTATTTTTTAATTTATACAATATGCATGTATATTGACAACGCATTGTTTTTGTTATTCAGTAATAAAGTTTACAATTTTCTTGCATAATATTTTAACGAATTATAAAAAATGTTTTTGAAAACTTGACAAATCAATTGTCAGAAAGTTCAAAGAAATAGCCATAATGATTTGATTCGATTTTAGCATAAAAATATACAATTAATTATCAAAGGAATAAATGAATTAGAAGCTTATTGTTCAACGTGAATATAAATTTAGTTTTTGTACATAAAACTTAAAGGACATATTGTACTTAAATTGGACAAAAAAGTTGAAGCATTTAAAATTTTTAACATACATACTTTTAAAGTGTATTTTTTAATTTTTAATAAAAAAATCATTCCATTAAAAATAATAGTATATAGAGTATACAGGGGGTAATATAAAATAAAATTATTGCAATCTGGAGTGTATACATAAAGATATGTTCAAAAATAACCTGAGGGGAAAATATCCACAAGCATAAGATCGTGTTGGGTAGTATAGAATACGTAATTCTTCTTATAGATTCCTTACCTTTTTAAATTTACAAAATATTTTATATTCGACATCAATATATTTATGCCGGAGGTATAACTTGAAATTTATCTGAAAAAGAAAAATATTGATCGCATTAATAATTCAGAATCTGCTCCACGGTGAACTGAATGATTAAAACGAATACTGAAATATAACTAATGGATCGATTAATTTTTTATGCCAAATTGGTAAAAGCTGGTGTTCTCGAATTACCAGGTTGTAATGATTTTGTAATGCCGAGGGCGGGGAGCTGAAAATGTTGTTTTATCATTTTTTTATCTTGGCACTTTCTTGTTCAATTCGGTTATTTATAAAGATAGAGCGGTACGAATGATACATGGCGAACAATGTCGGAGCGAAGTAAAAAAGGTTACGCAAATTATTAATGCCCCTTAATTTCGTAATCAGACAAGTACAAGTTTTCCGTGGAGTTATTCTTGAAAAAGGCGATTTCGGGCGAAATTTCCAAAAAGTTTAACCCATTATAATTTACATGTTTAGTGTTAATAATGTTATTCTCGAGGAAGGCACGTTGATTGTTGCCCCAGTGCCAGAGGCTCAGGGGTACTACGTATTGTCTCGATTGCCCGGGGCGAACGAGCGCTGAGGGAAAACGCGCAAATAAATAACGAGGGTCTCGTGATTAGCATCTCCTCGGCAACGTCGTTCCCCTTTAAAATTGCGAGCCGTCCGTCGAGGCCTCGGCAATATAACAGAGAGAGACTGGCCATTACGACATTCGAAGCCGCGTGAACGTCGTCGCCTGGCGATTTCCTGCGCCAGGTCTCTCCCTATACTTAGCGCCTCTCCCCCTCCTCTCTCGCCTTTCTTCTCTGCCACCGTACCTGAAATTCCGGACCGCCTGTACTTGAAATTCATTTTAAATCGCACTTGCGCGAGGGAGAGCGGCAGCTCGTATTGCCGTCCTTTTTATTATACTTAAGTGCACGCCGTCGGCCAGGAGTTTATTATTTCAGTTACCGGAGTATTCCCCTTTGCCTCGGGTTTATGAAGGTCCCCGAGGCTGCGGCGCAATGCTAGGATATCTCTCTGTTTTTTTCACACACCCATGAGGAGAAATCAAAAATTATCCGGGAAGACCGAGTCTCCTCCTCGTTGCCGAGCCGTGGGGACGGCAAACAGAGTTAGAAAGTCTCCCCGCACCTTCGGATCGCGCGACGCCGCTCGGCTATTTAATTTCCAAAATAAACACTCGAGTGGCTGGACTTTGGCGTCGGTCCCAAGACGGCGATCGTGGACACGAAACACGACGAGGACCGATAATTGTCTGTCAATAGCGAGTGGGCCATGTGGTTTTGAAGCGTCGACACTGCCCAAACCAAATCACCTAAAATGAAAGAGAGAGAGAGAGAGAGAGAGGCATGACGCAAGTGCGAAAGAGATGAATCGCGCCTATTATCGAGCCCCAACTGACCCGGGTGTCCAGATATCTGGTCAGCATCCTCGCCCGGGGAAAACTCTTGGTGTAATATGGAATTTGCGAAATAAATTTAAGAAAATCCCTGGGTGGCCTTTCTCCCTTAACCTCCCCGCCTCGCGGAAAACTTTTTCCCTTTGCTCGCGCCGTTTTACGACCCTGTGCCCCGTAATCCCCGAAATTCGTTTTCCGAAAACAAGATAAAAGAGCGTGGGCGAGGAAGGCGTTGAAGAACGTCCGAGCGTCGAATTGAAATTCATGTTATTCGAGTGACGATTTGCCTATAACCCGTCAAAGACTCGATTTTAGGTCTCATCCGCACCAGCACTCATTGCCAGACCCCACGACCGACTCGAGTTACGACCTGGAATTCCAACTTTGTCATTTTTTAATGCCCTCGTCCACAAGTCGGCGGCCTTTAACGATCTAGACGACGGGAACTATTTGCGTGGAAACGAAGGGACGCGAATAGAATGGGAATCGCGAACACAATGTACGCGTGCGTCTCTCCTTATTTATCGCGCGAGCGGCCTCGCCGCCCACGCGCTCCAGGGCGGCCAAAGGCCTCTCGCGAACAAAAATGCAAAGCGGCGAGTGGCTCGATAAGAAGAGGGCCGCGTATTATTTATCCCGGGGAACAGCTTCCCCGTCGGCGGACCAATAAGCTTCGCAAATGCCTCGCGCTCGTTTTGTCAGCTCCCTTTTATCGAGGTCTCCGAGCCACCCCCGCCCTTTGTCCTCGAGCCCCGAACGGCACCTGTTTTCGCGACCCCAACGCGAACTGCATGTCCAGGCGCAGAGGGAAAGGGCCTCTAATCCAGATGTACTCCCCGTTAATTGTATATCTTACAAATTAGATTAAACAACGGGAAACACAAACCCGCTGTTATCTCTCGCTAATATTTCTCATGTCCCTTTAAGAGTTTTGCATTTTTTGTATCTGCGTAAGCCTCGGTGTCTGCTTTTGCTCTCGCGCACTCCATTCGGGTTTGCACGTGGCACATTTAATTGCAGCCACGAAATTATTGGTCCAGAAAATTACCACCCCGCATTGAGGAATTAATGTTTCGAACATATGACGATAAGATAATTACGCCGAGTCCAAAAAATCAGTTCAGTGACTTTGTTTATGGGGCTATTTAGATAAAGTATTGATTCGCTAAAATACTGCAATTACTATCGAGTTAAATTCCTTTAACAACAACTCAAATTGTCTATTCAATTTTTTTTTTTTTTTTTTGTTTTATTATTAAAAAAAAATTTTATACACTAGCTATTTACTGGTTTAAAAGCACTGGTTATTGCGGAAATTTTGACAAAAACATTTTTATTATTCAAAAATATAAAGACTTTTAAGAATTTGTAATACACATAATATGAAGAGTATATTTGCGGAAAATATAATATTTTGTATATATGAAATTTTTTATTCAAATTATGTAAATATGTACTAAAATTTTTTTCATTATGTTCCTCATTTATGTAATATTTCTTACTTTGAAATGAGATACTACTCTAACAAAAAATATACTTTACTTATTATCGAACTTGAGCAAATTATTTGTATATCTCCGCAAGTGTGCTCTTATTACTTTGGTAAATATTACACAAACATTCATATTTTCTTATTCCATTATACTGCGATGTCAACGATATTTGCTGTAATGAAAGAAAAAAAATGTTATTTACAAAGTAGATGGTAATTGATAGGTCATAAATTATATTATTTATTCGTAGAAAATAATAAAATCTCTGCATACATTCGGAATAAAAAGTTTATTAATAAATTTATTTTCTCTCAAGTTTTTATTTATATCAGAAACATTATTATCGAGTATGCTTTATATATTTTTTAAAATTAGCTTGATTAAAACTTTTGTGTTAACATAAGAAATATTACCACGGTACAAGAGAAAATTATTGTATAAACTCGTAAATTTTGAGAAAATGTCGACATTTCCAGTTTATTGTCTGGAATAAAAGTTTACACCCCTGGTTTACGGGAATTTCTAATGTAACATTTTTCCATCCACTTAAATTATTGAAACCCTAATATTTTAAATCGACGTCATATTTTTAATTATTTTAATTGGCCTACGCTCACAACTTGTAAAAAAGGAAAATATAAAAGTCAATTTTACCACAAACAATTCATTAAATATATTCAATGATAGTTTAGGAGTATTAAATTCAAAGCTCATTTATTTAGTATTCACTAGATATTGATTATTCGTTTTACATACTTTAGAGTATCCTTTTCGAGAAACACAAACACCATTAGAAGTATCTCCACGTCAAATTGCAGGTACAAGAATTACAAAGGATTTAAATTGTCGAGAAACGTTTCGCGACTTTCACAATTTATCCATGTTCTCAAGAATCCGAGAAAAAAAAATTCCAAGTACGTAGAGGTATACCCTGAAAACTATGAGAGTCGACTGATACGAAAGCAAGCAGGTACACCAGCTTATCCCGTCGGGTCGAGAAGCATTTACACAGCAAACACACTGTAAAAAGTCATCCTCCCATGCTCCAGCATCCAGCATCCAGCATCCAACATCCAGCATCCAACTTCCTCCCCCTTCTCTGCTCGACCTAAGTGAGTCTATCGCTATTAAAATAGGGACCTTCGCACAAGTACGAAACGCGTATACACGCCATATAAAGGAGCTATCGTGCGCGCGTAATCAAGTTGTTGTTCCATCAACTTGGAAAATTGTTTAAAGCCGGTTAATGCCGCTCGGCTCAGGACTTCATCTTCATCCTCATCCTCGTCCTCGTCCTCCTCGGGATGTCATTTGCGCGTAGTTTGGTTGCGCCGATAAAGCAACCTCGCGATAATTCGCGCCTCGTCACCGCTGGAGCATCCGCCCCGGTTGCGTACCGGAGCCGAAACCTAATTAATGTCGCTGCATTATTCTCCAGGCGAGGAAGGGAGAAAAAAATGTTCACCAGCTGTTAAAAGTGTCAGTACGGAGCGACGGAGGCCACCGTGTCGTTGGTGTCGATACCCACCCGGGGCGGGGAGAGGACGGCCTTTTTCGACGGACAGAAAGGGAAGACACGCGCCGACAAAGTGAAGCGGCAACAAGATTAACGGGCTTCCCGGGGATGCGATTAAAAACGAAAAAAATCATATGCACGTCGGCGGGTCTGAGGCAGCTTTTCGCCGATGATGTACCTACGCCAGAAAATGCCTCGTTCTTTATATTTATAATGAAGTTCAAATATGAATTCATTTAATTTGTGAAATGCATTTCGCAATCATTTCATTTTTTCCATTTTGGCCTTTACTTTACTTTTTTTCTAACCAGTTACTACCGGGCCAACTTTTGCAGCCTATATTTAATGAGAAGAGCAGAATTTACGAAATTTATGAATAGAGGGCCAAGTTAATAAAAAGCAATTCTTAGCGTGAGAAAAAAGATAAAAGATAAAAGTATTTCTATTCATTTTGTAGCTGGAATTATTGTAGACTTAAGTTAATCTTAATGATTCTAATTATATAACCATTAGGACTTGATTTTTATTAATGTACTAATATTACTCAAAAACCCATTAATAAAGAAACCACCTGGAATCTAAATTAAAATTTAATTTTCACCGATGAACCTTTCTCAGTAGACCCAAACAAATTACACATCCTTTTATATAAATTTTATTTTTCTTCTTTTTTTTTGTAGCAATTTTTTACTTGCATATAATAAAATCACAAATATATGGTATTTTAAGTTATATTTGTATTTAAAAAGGTATAAAGCTCATTTTTACAAAATAAAGAACACACCTTGCATTTTCTATGGAAACAATTTTTTTTAATATACTGTTAGCATTGAGTTCTGTCCAATACTTTATATTACTGGATTCAAATAATCCCGAGTTCTGGATTTTTAATAAAAAATTTTTTGAAATCTTGTTCTTTTATTGCCAAGTTTGTGTATTCGTTGTAAAAACACTATTCACGTGAAATTCGGAGTTGGAAAATTGCAGTGTCAAAATTTCCAGTCCTAAATTTTACTATCACATCTAAGTTGACACTGAAATTTTGCACAGCCATTTTGATTCAAAAAATTTTTTTTCACGAGAATTCCATTTAAATTCTTCTTTTTTTTAATACGGAAAAGCGAGTTTCCTTTCATTAGACGCATTGCGAGTTTTTCTCTTGAGTATCAAGAGCATTATATTTTTTTATACACCGTGCAAGTCCTTTTATTTTAATTCTCCATTGTGGAAATGTATTTAATATTCACTGGCACAATAGATTTAGTTTTGTACTTGGTAAAATTTTAATAAGTTTTTTCGAATGCTCGCGCAGTTTTTTATTTTCCTTCTAGATTCTCGCTTAGAACATAGAGAGAGATTAATTTAGTTTTTATCGAGAAATTTATCGAATCCCAGTTGCTCTCGAAATAAATTCTAAAACAAATACACAAAGTGTAAAATTTCTTTTTCGCTGCCGTGCTTTTTCGCCGAATTGCAACAATCAAAAGACTAACTATAAGTACCAAAATAAGTGCGATGGCGAATGAAGGTATTTGATCGGAAACTCATGGATGACACGGTCCAGGGAAAGCGTTACGATCCAAACATCGAACACAATCGGATTCAGTATGTGGACTCATAAAACTGTGAGCCGGTCGACCTCTTCCCTGTTGCCAGTAACTGTACATACACAGTAACAAATGTGTGTACGTACACTCGGGACAGGGGACAAGCAAATAGATCCTATAGATACGTAAAATGTTGGAGGAAACTGGAACCCCTCCCCTCGTACCTGTAAATTCACGAGTACTCTAAAAATGCCATCAAACGTATTATATGTATTAAAACAACGAACGAAATATACAACAGTTAAAGTTTATTGCTGGCGAAATTATTTGTTATTATATTAAGATCGCAATCATGAATCGGTGCGTCAATTTGCGCTGCGAGTCCATTACACTCACGTTTACAATAGCCATAAAGCAAAATGACAAGGCGTCACTTCTCTGCGAGTGCACGAAAAATCCGATGAATATTACCTAAAGTCCCCGGGTAACTTGGAGCTGGCTCGGAGGAAAAAGGAAAAACAACCCGCGCCAGTGGAAAATAATGCACGAGAAGGAAAATCCAGGGAGCCTTCGATCACATTTTGACATCAGCGCGTTACCGCAAAATTTAATCAACGTGCGCGGACACCCGTACGTGTCGTGGACGAATCAAAGCACCTCCGCTTCCTCCTCCTCCTCCTCCTCCTCCTCATCCTCATCCTCGCAGCATCGCTCCGGACCAATCGGACAATTTTCGAAATTGAACCGCCGAGGTATAACTTCCTCCGCGCAATTCCGAAGATACTTACTCGCCTCCCACCGGGCCTCAGTGTAAACAGGCCTGCAAGCGCGCAATGATAATAATTTTCATTAAATCAAACGCTTGTCGAAACCGCAAAACGGCAGTCGAGATTCGACGTGTCCCGCCCATTTCCCTCCTCGCCCCCGCGCCATGGAGATACAGAGTTTCGTGCAACTGACGTCGTCTCGCCTCGCCCTTTGTGCAGCTCCTCTGTAGCTGGGGAATTCCGTTGTATTTGTCTCAAGTTTCGCCGAATCGTGTTGTGTGTAATAAAGTTGAGGCTCTTCCTTTCCCGAAGTTTATCTACCAATTTTCCTGCTCCCCGAGTGCATTAGTAGCCGTATCATTTGATCGCAAACGCGTAATTTGAGCGCGACATACCTGGGCAGCGTTGGCTATTCTTTACATAATACAAGCCAATTTACCCAAGTCGAATTGTTCGGAATCCCTCCGAGTTCATAAATGATAAGCCATAAGGAATGGCCGCCATAAACCCGGCATATTTATATTTGAAAGAAATTTCCAGCTGTCTTATCCACTTTCCCGATATGATAAACATTTTTTCGAATTAGGCACATAGCGATTCTCGTTTCCAGATAACCTCATTTATTACTCAAAGGTATTACCGCTGGCTGCGATAACCCGATACGTAGCATTAAAGCCGTATTAAAGAATCCGGTGAAAAATTAAATGGGAAATTGCGACAAGTACATAATTCCCGTTTATTCAAAATGTCAGGAGCGAGAAGGGTATTGCGGAATATCAGTATCCGAATTGAGAAAAATAGAGATATCGAGTGTGACACGCGCTTGGGAAATGTCCCTCATCGAATCGTCAAAACCCTCCAGGTTGACGCCACCGAGTGCTCCCACGGGATCTTCGTCTCTCCGTCGCTCCGTCTCTCTGCCTATCACTCGAAATTCGGCTTTACTCTATGAAACCCGCAGGTATTTGTCAATTCTGATTTCAGCGCCAAATCCTTTAAATGCCACTTTAAATCCAAAAACTCAAAAAAGCTTTATTTTACGATAACAACGATGTTGGCAACGACAGCAACAATAAATTAATAACAACAATTCTCATTAACTCGAATTCATATTTTGCTCTTGTCATTCTTGTTATTATATTAATTTTTAATTGACACTTCCATTGCTGTTTATATTACTCGCTATTTATAATTAGAACTAATATTATGTTATACTTCCAAAATAGTAATTTGCGTTTCGCCATAGCATGTTTAATATCTCTAAATGATTCAGCGAAATATAAATAATTTTGGTTACGAAGGCTTAGTGCAGGAATTATAAATTGCGCATTGAAAGATCCTAAATGCGACCCTCGAAATGTTAAATCTGTTTTGAAATAGAACGACACACAGATGACTCGCATTGGCGTTCGGCATGATTAAAATCTGAACAGACCCTTAGGAAAGTCGCCTCTCATTACAAGCGTATGAAAGCTTTCACGTACGCCATAGATTCACATTTGCCCAGACGTATATGACCCTGTATATAAAGTTGAAAATGACACCTTATCGCTGGTCCTGGCACTCTTATGGAATCGAGAGGGGGGGAGGAGAGGCGAATTACTCAATTCAATCGAATTGGCCGCATCGATGCCAATTAATTAATCAGCAAACCAGAGTGGCTTTTCTGCGTCTCCTGTCCGCATCCCCCCTGATTCCTCCTGCCTCTCCCTCTTTACATTCCATCTCCAGCTCTCTCTCTCTCCCTCTCTCCCCTCCGCCCCGCGTAGCTGTTACTCTTCATTTTGATATTTAGCCTGCATGCTTTGTCTCTTTGGCCTGACTCGGCCGCCCAACATCAACACCAGTAGGTGTGTTTCGATTAGTCCCCAGTTCACCTCTGGTTTTCCACGGCTCATGAATAAGACAAACTCGTGAAGGGGTTTTATTTTCGAGATCCAATCGCGTCGCCGCTTTTTCATCTCGCTTTCAGCGTTTCCGTATCACCGGCATTCGGCTGCTTATCAAAGGGAAATATGCGCCATAATTATAAAATATAACGTGCAAAACTACAAACTTCAATATCTATCTCTCAACCAGATCGAGCATTTTTCATTCAAATTTTACGGTTACTCGATTATTTGCTCTCTTAATCTGCAGATTTATGCTTTATAAAAATATAAATTGTTGAAAGCATTTTTTAATTTGCAGTTTAACTAATGTTTTTATGCAGTGATGTAATTTAGCATTTTGTTGGAAATAATTACCCGTAAAATTAATTGAGGGTAATATTTGGAATTGGAGGCAAAATAATGCCACTCTGTATTGTGATTTGAAACTACATTATCAAACATTGTGACAAATTAAACGTGCTTTAAACAAGAAAGAAACTTTACACCGCGTATGTAGTTTAACAATAATGTGAACAAGTTTAAGTAGTTTATTCGCCCGAACTTTGAATCATAATGCTTTTCTCAAAAGCGTTTTGTTATCAGATTCCCAAAACATGAATATAACTTTCCACGCGCCACAATCTGTAGATTTCACAAATTTTCTTCTTATCGGTTAAAATTCACCTTTGAGTTAAACTTGAATCACTACAGGAGACAAACTTATACATCTTAGAACGAGATTAAATGCAAACATTGTATATAAACGTTAGTAGTCGAAATACTACATTATTTAAAAGATAAATTGGATGCATAAAGAATAAGGCATCCTATCTTTGATGACAACTTAATTACTGTTACACAAACGAGAGAGAGTTTCAATCGAATTTTATTATTAATCGTCTTTTTCTTTTTATTTAACTTGACGTTAAAGCTTCCATTTCGCACTGATTTAAAAATAAAATTTCGTAAATTTACCAAGGTTAATCCTCCTATAAAATTTGTAAAATCGAAAACAACGTTAAAAATAATTGTCCGCAATGAAACAGAAATTTTAATCGGTGCTTCCACCTAACCTTAATCCCTTGCTATATATTCGTAAAAAAGACCGAACGCAAAGGTAATATAAAATCCTTTATACTTTCATCGGGAAATGTATTTGCCTTTTTTTTATGGGAAGATGTGCGATTCGGCGAGATTCCTACGCACTTTTTAATGGTTGGGCGGCCAAAGGAAGCATAAAGAGAATGAAACGCGTATGACAAACGAGGAAATGTCTGAAAAACTTGGCTCGAATCGGATTACGATCAGGAAGCGATCGGAAGCTTCGGTCAAATGGAGACGGGGAAGCAAAACGACACAAAGGAAAAATGAATGGACGCAGCGTGAAAAAATGGAAAACATAACGAGATATGCCCCCGCGAGAGCAAGGCGAGGAGGAAAAGCCACAAAAAAAAAAGAAATCAAATGGCTATTAGTAATTAGAAAGTTTGATTGATTACATTGGGAAAAGGTATAGCGGAAAACATATAGTGGCTTTCCGTGTAATATTATACAATATTTATAATCAATTCCGCGCTCCAAACCAAATAAACTTTCGATTGCAATAAAGAATTGTTCTATTTTGAAAATCCGTATTCATTTAATGAAATTTCAGATTAAAAAGAGAAACGTGGGTTGTTTTTATTTCCACCGGAGGGTCCTCACCCAAATTACATTCTCTGAAACTGGCAGAATTTCGAAGGCTGTTGGAAATTCTTACGGCATTAGGGAGAGTTTGAATACTTTGGCCTAGGTAGCCGAGCTATCGATCTGTCCGACGCAAAATTTACGCATTACCCCAGTCGAATGGAAGATCACCAGAGGGTGAAAGGGGGTGGGTTGAGAAGGGGGAGGGAAAGGGAGGGAGTGGACGTGCGTTTTTCCCGGAGTGCACGGCGATCACGGAGCAAAGCGATGCTAACTGTCACGCGTTTCGCTTGAACGCTCTCATTATCTCGCCGCGGGCACTCTTACACTTTCATAATACACGGGCCCCGGCCTTTGTATCCGACTATCCGGGACCCGCCTTTTTGATAAAAATTTAATCGAGTATAAATGATAAATTCATCCCTTGGCCTCGCTATCTGGGATTCGCCAGGCGCCGGGAAAAGACAAAGACGAGGCGTCCGCGCGGGGAAGACGAGGCCACGGGGAAGAGAAAGAGGATACGGTTTGCCTCCCTCCGGCTTAACTAAAATCGACTGCTTTCCCATTAAAGTGCGAACGCGTTGCGTCGCACTCGGATGCTGCGCTTTTGTTACAGCATCCCGCGCGCGTAGCCGCCGAATTTCCCTCGGATATCGATTTCCCGGCACCTCGCTTTTCATCCGGCTTTTTCTTCGCGGCAGCCCGGCGATTTCTCATTTTCCTCCTAACGAGCCCACACGCACGCCACCCTCGCGCATCTGTAAAGGGCATAATCGAGTCGACTCCCCCTCCCCTCCCCTCTCCGCCCCACCCCGCCCCTTCCCACGACCCCGCTCTCGCTAATTTACTTAGTCCTCGGTGCGCTCCGGCGAATTTCGCCCAGGGGACTGGCTTTTTTATAATGGAAATTTAAGAGGCTCTGCAAGATGATTCCCGCTGTAATTATTTATGATGGTCGTCGGATCGCCGGCCGACATTTTACAAGTGCCCCGGCTACAATCGAGCCGGATCCAATATGAATTTTCATCCCTCGATGATCGATGGTGTTTATTTTGACACTTGATTACAATGAGGATAAGTACTCGTGCTCTCGGTTGTTTGCCTTTTCACGAGGCTTTTTTGTCGAGCCCGACAAGTTCATTCGAATGAGAGCGAAATTATTCCGGGCTTTAACAAGGAAAAGGCACAAATAGGGGCTTTCACAATGATTCTGATTGTACGAAATTAATACATCGCAAATTTATTCCAATAATAGCTTTTCACGATGAATAACACGCGCGCAGCAAAAAATTTTAAGTGCGGAGGAAAAAGCACCGTTCGTGTTTTGCGGCAACCACAAAAGAAACAAGATCAAAAAAAATACATTGAGCCAAAAAATCCAAAAGGAGTTGTTAACCGCACAATCGGCTGGATTAAAAATTAAGCGAGTTCTCATCTCTTGCTGTCTCTAATTCCATAAAAATCCGACCACTCAGCTCAACCCCTCTTTGTCTTTTACTTCTCCTCTCTCTCTCTCTCACTCTCTATCTGTCTGTCTATCTATGTAGCCATCTCTTCACTCCTTTTCATTATCTTTCTCTCTATCCCATCGGGGTAGACAAGGCAGGACATCGCAACAATGCTCTTTATAATTAAACGCTCGCGAAATCTTTTTCTTTTCGCGTTGACGCGCGATAAGAACCACAGAAATGCATGCCTTGAAAAAAGGAAAAAATTTTTTAAATCGGCTGAAAGAATGAATATTACCACAAATTTATGTGCCCATGGTAGATTTCACACGAAATTTAGCAATGGAGTTCCATTTTTTAAATTAGTAACAATAAGAAAGAATATTCAAACTCTACTTTGATCATGAAAAATGTTGTTTCTAATTGTCTGCGCTAAGGAGAAATTGTTGAGGAATAATTACTATTTTATTTCAATTCTTTAAAAGTGAAATAAAAATTTAAATAAATAAAAGTCTTAAATAAATGCTTGTTAAATTTTTATTTGACCTTATAAAACTAATAAAATTATTATTCAGCTAAAGTATTTTAATAATATAATAGTAAAAACTTTTGTGTTTAATTTTTTATTGACAGATTATTACTGTACTTTAATTAATAAACTATTCTATATACCCTTTATAAACAATTTTATAGGAAATAATAAAAAAATTAATCTCTACTGGCTTACAGTATTAGAATATTTCTTTTAATAAGTAAAATTTTTTGAATGTATGTTATACATTTAATATCAAAAAAGTTAAAAAAAATATTCTTAAATTCATTATGTTTATATTTTGCCTTTTTCTATTCTTTACATTTAATAATTAAATATGTATTAAATTATTTATGGAAATATTAATTCTGAAAAATACTTTACATATTTCTCGTTTATTAATAAAATCTGTCGTAAAAAAAATTTAAAAAGAATTCTCTTTTATTCGTATAAAATATCGAATACAATAGAACAGTCTTAACCCCAGTGTATTTTTTGAAATTTTAGTTTTAAAAATACTCTGTTTTTTATATAAGAATTTTACGTTTATTCAGTATGCATTTATTCTTATACATTAATAAAAATCAATAATAAAATATTAATAAAATTTTCCTCAATTTTTCATTTTTGATACTTTACTAAAACGTAGATATTATTAAATTACATTGATCATTCATTATCTTTTACAATCCAAAATATATATCTACGTCGATATACAATGTATTTTTTATTTTTCTTTTTTAATGAAAATAAAATAAAATAATTTTTTTTTCTTCTTGCTTTAATTAAGTAGCTGAAGAGTACACCTCTAAATAATTCAATCATTATTTTTATAAACTCTCTTTTGTAAATAAGTTTGACCATTAAATTTTAACCTATTTTATAATAAATTTGAAATTACGTATAAAAAATTGTGTCTGTTAAATGAAATGTTCCGCAATTTGGCTTAATTTTAATTTTATTAGAATTACTAAATGTAACCCGAATAAAAGGATTTTGAGAAATTTAAATTATCTTCTGGTAAATGACTAGACTTGAAAACTTTTTAAGCTCTCTTGAATTACTTATATATAGTTACCCGCAAATAATTAATCAGTTGTAAGTTTTAGAAATATTGTTTCCCGGGTAACTCTAATGCGACAGTTTAAAGCTAAAACTAATTTCCAACACAACTCTACACAATCCTCGTAAGGGATTTGTAATCAATCTCATATAGTGGGGGATAGTCAAGAGATTATATTTTTTGCATTCGCACACTCGGCACCAAAGGCTAAAGACCAATCATTACTGCATTAAATTCATCTTCGACCTCTAAATCCCGCTTTCCTCGGCAATTATTACATCTTCTGCAACCCCACACCGAAGACATTTGACACTAAGCCAAGAATCAGGATTACGTGTTCGAAAAAGCGTCGCACTAAACTCCACGCAAGACACTCCATGTGTACGAGCGAGGGTATCTAGGGGAAACCCGGGACAGGATGGGCAATAAACCCTTTTCCTTCATTACACCGGGGCTCTTACAAGACCAGGTTGGCTTAACCGCGCCTCGTTACCTTCCGTCGTGCGCCCAGGGTCGTTTCCTCATTTTTTCCAGCACCACCACCGCAGCCAGGGCGGGGGACACGAAACGTAGACACGCACGTTAAAACCGGGGGTCGAACAATCGCCACGGACCGTAAGCGGGAGTCGTTTACGAGGCCTCGTCCTGGCCGCGTAATCGTCCTCGGGACCGTCGGATTAACACCCTCCACGGGCGAATCCTCCTCTGGGTCGTTTGGCTTTTCCTGCCCTCCCTGACTTTTCCTCCCTGCCAGCCCCTTCCGTCCGAGCAAATCGAAATCCGTTTGATTTTCATGGCATTAATATCGCCATGCGCGAGGGACCAAGAAGGGGCAAAAATAAAAAGGCTTATTTTATTATTGGATTATCTTGGGCCACGTTCTGCGCTCGCAAAATCAATCGAGCGACCTCTTGCTCCCTCACCTTTTCTTTCGCATGATCGCTTATTCCAACGAAGGTTTGTATTATTTAAAACGCACACACTGACGCATCCCGAATTCGACGGGCACGAAAACCCGAGGCTTGTTCTATTAACCATCAGCTTATTGAATAATGTTGTCTTACATCGATCCCACTCTAATGGAATAAGCATTTAAGTCTCCATGTGTGCAGGTCTGATTCTGTCTGGTGCGAAGAAACTTGTCCCCTCCTGCCTTGAGCGTGTGCCTAAAAAATTGTACATCGAATGCCTCGGCAAGGCAGTTCCCATCGAACAGCGCAACAGTCAAATTTCTCACACCATTCGTTTTTTTCCACTAATAGGGCAAATCCCCGTTTATCAGCTGAGAAATCATGTGAAAATTAGGCATACGGGAGCTCGAGGCTTACCGAGTCCTCGTGCGTCCGTCCCCACGCGATCATCGGCAACTCCCGGACAATTCCAGGTCGTCCCTGCAGCCCCGCTAATGCGCAGAGTTACGTATCTTCCCCTCGTCTGGCAGGGGTCGCATTAAAATCGAGAAAGACATTAATTCCCCGTCCTCGCGGCGAGGCGGAGGTTGCGTAACCTCCGCCACGGTTCTCTGTTATCGATAATACGTGACTCGGTCGGGAAATCCTCGCACGTGTCGCGTACACGGACGCGCGCACGCGACACCCCCGTGAACTCCTGGGGATGACTTTGAACGAGCCCCGGGTAAGGGTGGTAGCGGGAGAGGGGGACGCATTCAGCTTGGTGCGCCATTATTTTTCGCGATTTTTCAGGGTAACAAAGTGATCCCGCACCGTGTCGCGTATTGGCGCTGTTGCTTTAAATGGCCTGGAAATCGAGAAGTGCTTTTTAAGATTACATTGATCGGGAAGTGGAGTTTCGAGCATTGTCAAAGTCCTAAAAATTATTGTGCTATTAAGGGAAACAGGATTTCTGAAAGCTTTTTCCTTTTCACCTCTATCACCCGTGTAGCCATTGTTTGTCGATTGCCTCAAAAAAATAAATCTCCGACATGAAATATTAATTAAGAAATGTACATGCACGTTCATTAGGAAATTATACCGGAGGGAAAGCCTTGTTATCTTTCAGTACTGTTTGGAACTTTAGATTTACATTTAATCGAATATAATTAAACCACTTTTAATTGTCGTTTGGTTCAACTGAATTAGCAAAATTATTATATCGAGCGAGTTTGTAAACTAAAATAATAATGGTAATTATTATTGCTTAAAATTATTATACGATTTATTATAAAATAAATTTGATTCAAGATTTTAATTCTCAATTTCTCAATTGTAATTATTAATTTAAATGAAAAATAGGATGAAACTCGAGTTTTTCACACTAGCAAACATCAGAAGAATAATGTTGTTGTGCAATTGTCTTTTAAAATTTTGCTTTTAACAATAACCATTTGCCATATAATTATTTTTCATGTCACGAGCAACAAATCGATAATGAATTTGACGCGGACCAATTCTTTATCATTTTTGTCATTGTGCACGACAGCAGAGCAATGTACAAGGCTCGAAAGAAATGCAATGATAAATCAAATATAGTGGAAAAACGAAATTTTTTGTTAAAAATATTTATGTTCCAATATTTGCACATTGTAAAAAACAAAATAAATACATTTATAATGTATAAATTGATAGGAAAAAAATTGATGAAATGAGATAGAACATTAGCCAAATTGTGTTGGCAAACACATTGGCCCGGGGTTTGCAAATGCTGAGCCGCTCCATATTCTTTCCACTTTGCGCACAAAAGAAGAAAAATGACAGAAACTTTGATTTATTACTCAAAGCATAAGATAGATCGGTTTCTTTGTAATTACGGCACGAATTCAAATCAAGGGCTAATAGCGAACCAATGAGAGCCCGGAGATGTAAATGGCATGCAAAATAAGAGAGACAATTGCGGATTTGCGACGCCGGAACAAAAGGAGGGGGCGGAGGGGGAGGAGGAGGGTCGATAGTCGAAAGGGTTGTTGGTTCGCGATTTTTCGGACGACTGCAACCGAGCAGAAAAAGGAGTAGCAAGTACGGGTGCATGTGACACGGTGTATCTACGGGAATCGGATGTGCAATAAATCATGGTGTGCGTCGTCGGCACGCGTGCACCCGATGAGCTGTGAACGATACGAGTTCCTTATCCATTCTGGGGTTTTCCCCGTCGATGAGGGTCCCGTCGCCGGCTAATGAAAATCCCTCTGGCCCTGGGAAGATAAACAAATAGCGCAAAATATCGCGATTTGTAGCCGAGGGAACCCTCTTTCTCTCCTATCTCCTCGCGTCCTCAATCTCCTCGAGCCCGTGATTTATTGGCGCTCACTCGTGGGAAGATGATGTTTTACTTATCGCGGTCCTGCAATTTTTTCTCCTCCTCTCTCTTTTCTCCCCCCTTTTCTTTTCATTGCCCTCATTCGGGGCTGGAGATTAAGCCTGTAATTGCTAGAATAATACTTTTCTTTCAAATGTGCAATCTCTTAATCTGAAAAGGAAAAATGGCTTTTCGCGTTCTCTTTCATTGCTACAAAGCTGAGACATTACCTTTAAATATCTACAGCCATTGGGGAATTACACAACTATTCAATTAAAACGACTATTGGGAGTCTGGAAATAAATAATGTCGGACTTTTTTTAACCGTTTCAGGGTGCAACCGCACGGTTAGGAATTCAGTGGGATGGATTCGATGGACAGGACGAATGGGAAGGTGCATTGTACGCATCAAAGCACCTTTACGAGATCCCCAGGTATGTAACTCACACTGTGAAGATAATTTCATTTGATTTTTTATACGGGAAAAATTGGCCCTTCCGATAATAACATAAATTTTGAAGAATGTAAAACTACTCGGTCAACTGAATCGATAAATTAGAGCTCGTAAAAGTATTGAGTACACATTCTTTTTAACTATTAAACTTTATTGCTGATAAAAGTAAAAAAAAAAAAAAAAAATAACGCGGACCAAATTGAACTAGAATTAATTTAAATCAACTAAATAGTCTTCCGTAGTTTTGAGTCGACATCAATAACGATTTCACGAACTTGAACTCGCGGCGCTAGATATGCGCACTTGATCGGCACGTTCTTGAGAAACTTTCGGGAGAAATGCTATATATAGGAGGAAGTGACAAACAATTCCAATTTATGTTTGAGAACTCATGTTCAATTTCAGTGGTGAAATTTTGTAACACGTCAACCGGACCACATTGTGAAAGTTAGGGCCTTAAACGGGTTACAGTACGAGCGAAGATTCCTTAAACCGAGCGGTTATTGTCATAAACGAATTAATTCGACTCGTCTAACGCTTTCTCTTTCTTTTTTCGAATGCAAAATCCTGCCACTAAAAATGTGTAAAAGGCGCGTTTTACGATATTTAAAAAGTAAAAACAAATTATTGCACGTGGAGCAAAAGAAATAAATGCCGTCAACTTGTTTGCACGGCCTCCGAATATAATGTAATACTTAATATTCATGCATAAAAATAATTTATGTGACTGAGCAAAGGAAGAGAAGGCCACGTACTTGATGCATAAAATTATTTTCCAGGTGATTGAGATGAGAATTAGGCGGATGCAAGTTGGTATTTTGAAGAATGCTAGATGCGAGGGGGCTTATGTTCAATTTTCCGACGAGCTCGAGGATCTTGACGAAAGTGCAGGTCGTTATTGCGGACACGTAACCGGCGAGGCGACAAGGTAATAAAAAATAGTCGTAACACGCATTCATAGCAAAAACCAACGTGACACTCGGCCTACACTCCGCTCACTCCCGTCCGTCAAAACTTTTCCGCTTCAACGACAGAATTTAGTGTAACGATCTCTCCAATGATATACTCGCGTTATTTGCCTGAGCAATTTTTGACGCAATGAAAACCCCGCGACAGTAATTAATGGTGGGCAGCGGCACTTTTAATTATTATTCCGTTTCATGGGATACTTATCGATTGCAGAGGTAATCAATAAAATTCTAATCAAATTTAAATCTTTTAAAAGTCGAGTCCTTTTATTATATTGAAAAAGATCTCAGCTTCAGTTTTTGGAAGATTGATCACTTTCGTATGTATGCGCATAGCGTTTTAATGAATATTTACGGTTTCCGAAAGACTTGCTCGCTATCAAAAAGTGAGAAGATTTAAGTTATAAACTGGTATTAAGCCAGCCATGTAACGAAAAATTCTTTATGCAGGGGGTATTAAATTTTTGAAAAAGGGATTTGCGAGTGCAGGCGCAGCATAAATTCAAAATTATCGATTTAAAAAGGGATTTTTAATGGGGAAAGCATGGGTAAATCAATGATACGCCATAATGGATGCAACTTTGCGGACTCTGCATTTAAAACTCCGAACTGCAAGCTACAGAGGCGTAACTACAACTTTACGATGAAGTGCAGGATTTAAGTGCAGGAGCACCGGACCCGAGGACAGTAATGCTCAAAACATTGTACCCCGAATGACATATGCCGTCTTACGGTCACTTTATGCCGGCGACGACACCCGCGACAACCCCCCCCCGCCCCCCGTCCACCGAACCTTTCGCCGCCCGAATATATTTCCCGGTGGGTTCCGGATTCCGGTTCTAATGGAGAATTCCGCAGTCGGGATCCGAGACAAGTCCCAAGCAAAAGAAGAGGACTGATGCAAAGACAATAATACCCTCGGTAAATCCGAGTGCCGGCTGACTGCGAGGGGAAAAGAAAACACGCGCAAAAGCAAATAGAGCGCGCTCCACTTTGCATTTTACAGAGCCCGAGCACTCGTGCGCGAATTTTCATGACGCGTTTACTTTGGCAGCGCGGACGTGCCGCGCTTAAATAAAAGAGGAGCGGGCGAATCGTCGGAGGAGCGGGAGGCACGAGAAGCCTCGGAGGAGGCTCGCGGACGCCTCTCAAGACATCTCCTAGCCGACTCGAGAGGGACGCTGACCTGGAGGAGCGCCGCCGAGTTGCTTAATTTCGGCCAGGGTGCCGCTGCGAAAACAAAGTGTCCCGCGGCCGCCCTTTTTAACGGAGCGCTTCTGCGTGGAACGGCGGCGACCCGGACTCTCCTCGAGAACAAAGGGATGCCTCCTCCCGACGTTTCCGCACTCTGCGGTATTCCCAATTCGCCTGTCGTCGTACCGCGCATTCTAAATGACATTCGGGGGTTGGCTCATGCGACAACGTCAGGGATTTTCGAATTCGTGATTTCTTTATTTACCGCAATCTGATTCACTTATGGCTTATTCAGATCCTATTCCCCCCACCATCACCTATTTCACCCCTGCCCCCACCTCCACCTCTACCTCCACCTCCGCCCCATCTTCTTACGAATTTGTCAGCGACTGCAACAATAATGTTTGCCAAGCGAAAAGTTATATAGCCTGGCTTTTCGCTATTCCTGGGAAATTTGTTTGCCTCTAGTTCAATTTCTAATTCAATGAACAAAAATTCAGTGCAATGAAATTTTGTGTGGGTTCGTTTCGATTTTATGCGTTCCAAGAAACACTCAAAAATCCTCAGACAATTTTTCATTTCATGAATATTTCCACCCGCTTTTGAAACAATATCACCTCCCCACCCCCCCTCGAGCCGCGATTCCGCGTGAAATTTAAACGAAAACTATTTTCAACAGCCGACGGGTTCCATCTGTAAGGAAATTTGAAATCATTAAAATAAAATTATTCACTGGCTTGCAGTTTATTCGACAATTTGAATGTAATCCAAAATTTCCACCAGATAAAGTGCACTTTCCCCATGAGAGTAAAAATAGATCTCTAGCATTCTCGATACTCCTGTTGATCCAGAACAGGGCTTTCACTCGGCAGCGAAAACCTAACCGACAGTTTTCCATGATCACTAGCACTTCCTCCCCCGTCCGCCATCACTCTCACTCATTCATCCATAGTCTGCCGCTCTTTTTCCCGTCTGTCCAACTCTTCCTCCATGTCCCCCACAGTGAAAATTTACATGAAAAAACACACGAGGAGAACGACTCGGGGGACAAATTTTGGCCAGAAGCCGAAGTACCACTGCCATTGTAGCTATTATCCTGAAAAAGATCAATGAACCTTGAGTTGCATAGATTTTCTGATTTATGACATGTTTCATTATGGTGCTTTTACTTATGTTTGTTTGGATGTTTGATTTAATTTTTTTCGCGAACATGCTCACGAAATTTGAATAATTGCCGGTTTTGAATGGATATTCTTTCTACGAATCCATAATGCGTCACATTTGCCAAAAGACACATTCCGCTCATGAACAAATTTCCTAATGATCCTAATCATGGGCATTATTAATATTTGAAATGCAAAAATCCGACGGGGACATAAATTTACAATTATTCAAATTAAAGTAATTCAAAGTCTATTTCGAGTATCCTATTAAACCGCTGTTGAACAATCGCCGTACTTCGCATAAGACGCTGATTTATGTAAAATTAATCACGGAAGAAACTAATTTTACAGATGAATAGTATACATAAATATCTACATAATTTCTGCATAATACGGTTGTCTTACCTCGGCCGAGATTACACCGAGATCCATATCTTTTCAGACAATTTCGCGCAAAAGGCAAAAAAGGTATGACTTTAAGAAGAGGGCCTTTAGGAAAATTGAGGAAGAAATCAATTATAAACATCAAACACAAATACGTTAACCCCGGCGTTATAAATTAAATTAGCCGAGCAAAAGAAAAGCACTTTTCTGCGTCACAGTCGAGTGAGTCCTTAATGGCGTAACATCGACTCAACATCCAGAAATCATGTTCCCATCGCCGAGCTCCGTCCATCAAACTCCTGGGTAACCCCCTCCCCCCCCGCCCTCCGCCCTTCCTCTCCTCCCGCCCGGGCCACCGTGGGCAAACAGATGCGCAACCGACCCCATAAGCATTCCTCCCTTCTGCCCTTGTGTGTATAGGTGCGCATGTAAATACCCAAGACTGCGCGCATTGTATACCCACGCACACGTGCACACGCGAAAAAAGAACTCGGCGTCGTCGAGCTCCTCCTCGGCGTCGCCCACAGCTATTATATCAACTCGACTGCCAACCCTTAAATACCGAGCCATGTACATAAGGGTGGAATTGAACATGCACCGCGATTTGTCGCGGCCAATTCGTTGCAGGCCCACCCTGCTCTTCTTCTGTACTCCCGATTACGACGTGACCTTCGCCACGCCGCTTCCCGAGGAGGGCGAGGGTAAGACTTTTATCGCTCTCGTGTGTTAATTTTGGCTTTGTTCGCTAAATGAGAAATGAGCCCTGGTATCAAATTTACGTTAATCATGATTCTATCAAGGAAATCGTAACCGAATTCTCTTATCTATTAGCTTATCTTCTCATGAAAGAGTCATCACGTACTCGCATGCAATCCTCCTTAAAACGCAGTTTAACCAAGAGCCGAGTTAAAAATAGCTAAATTAACTTGCAATGGTCCAAAAGTTTATACAACTGAAAATATATTTACTTGGAAAAGGAGTTTATATTTAGCTAAATGTTATTCGCATAAATAAAGTGATTGGTCAATTGAAAACTGATGATTTTATAATTGCTATTTTCCTTTGAAGATATTAACGCAAGATAACGAACACGTCAAATGTGCCTAAAAATATATCTATCTGTAATTATTATTTTTATATAATAAGAATATGATTAATTTAATAAAATTTTCAATATAATAAAAACATTAATATACTCATAATTATTTATTAGACAGCAATTTTGTAATGTTTAAAATATGAGCAAACACATATCTATTTTAACTCAGTAAATTTCAACTGTTAAAACGAAACCTACACTATAAATATCTTCCATAAAAATTTAATAGAAAATATCATACCATAAAATAATATCCAATAATTAGATAACAAAAATTTTGATATCAATCTTTCATGTATAAAACTTGAGAAAATTCTTCATAATTCAAAAAAACTGTATATTTAAATTTACATTTCGATTATATGATAAAAATGATAAAATAAATTAGAAAATAAAATTTATATTTAAAAGTGTTTAAGAAAATTTTTTTTATGTTTACGAAGGATATTCTATACATTAATTTAATTATAAAAAAATTCCTCTTCTCTGAGTATCAAATTTACAATTAGTTTAAGCATTCTAGTATTTTCTTGCGTCATGGTTTGAATGACTTTCATTTTTAAGTTATAAAAACGTCACCATAAATATTTTATTACACAGAAGAACGATGTGTTACGGTTTAAAAATAGAAAATTATAATTTCGCGCATTGGATTTCCCACTGACTTTCCAACGAATGAGATTAATAATGAAACGTTTAAAAGCTCAAAAATACAAGCTTCCCGTCTAATTTATGCAAGAAAAATGAAAGAAAAGCCTAAACAAGGTATTAAGAGCGGCATTTTATTTGAAATTTAAAGCGTTCATTCAAATCTCGGTTGATCTCTCAAAGTTTGAATAAAGATGAAATGTTGCAGAGTACGTAAAAAATGAGAATACAAATAGGTTCAAAAGTGTCCCCCTAGTTTAATGTCCGTTTAAAAGTGGAGAAGATTGTCGATAATACACACGATAGTTCCAAGTACACAACAGAGTACATAAAGAACGATTGAGTAATGCCACGTTATTACCATCGCCATCGCCCCAGTGGATGAGCACAACCTCGTCTTGGCTCCGATAAATAATCGCCTCCCCCTCGCCCAACTTGAAATTAAAATTGCAATGCACGTGGGAGAGGGAAGGAGGCAGGGAGGGGGGAACAAGGAGATAAGCCCTCCCCCGAGAACAAAGACTGCAACCTCGTAATTGCCCCAGGCTTTTCCTGCGCCGGGGCCCGGACCTCACCGTCGTCCTCGACTCCGAGAGCCGGTTCGCCGCCGAGAACCCGGTCATCTTCTCCGCGCAGTTCTCCATCCTGCCGGCCCAGCTCGCCAATGAACGCCACCACGTGCACCAGCCGTCCTCGGCGGCCTCGACCCTGGCCGCAGCCTCCTCAGCCGAGTGTCCCCTCGAGTGCTCGCAGCGCAACGACCGGCGTGCCTGTCGCCTCGTCTCACCCGGATACCCGGGCGTCTACCCCCGAGGGATCCGGTGCCGCATCGCCCTGGAGTCGAGCGCCGGGAGGTTCCGGATCGGGGGCACGCCCAATGACCTCTACAACCTCATGAACCACACGAGTCAGGAAGCCTGCAGGTCCGAGTTCTGCGAGCAGGAGCACGTGGACGACGGAAACAACGGGACCGCCCTCAAACTCATGGCCGACCAGCCTCAGGCTCCGAAAACCCAGCCGGGTAAGTGTTACTTGACTTCTATTAGTGTTGGTGTTGGTTAACTTCTCTTTTTCCCCTCTAATTGTGTTCCCAGCAGCTTGTGCTTTCCCTCGGCAGTTTCGCTCAACAGCTTGCCTTCTCACCTATAAAAATTGGTGCCCATACTCTATTTCGAACAAAGTTGCTCTCTAACACAATACCATTTTCAATTGACTTCCTGTACAATTAGTCTCGGATCTTGATAACAATCTAGTACAATGATCAATTTGATCTACGCCGTCTACTACAATACATCAAAGACAAGCACACTATTTGTTTCGAAAAATTCAATGTCCGTTTTGGTATGAGGTGAAAAATAAAAATATCTGGGCAATTTATTACGCGACAATTGCTAAAGGCTCTTTTAAGCTTATTGTAAATTATTTTTAAATAAATCAATTGCGCACTATCTACTTTGATATAGATTAATCCACGTGGGGCATTTGTTTATTCTGTAGAGTGTATTTACAAATTTTCAATTAACAAATGTGCGTGAACAATGCGATTTTCTGGATTATCGACAATATTGTAAATGCAATTCGATTTCGTAAAATAAAATTACTTAAATATTCAGTGCATAAATTATATAAATTTAAAAGGTTCAAATCGTGATGAGCATTGTTTATTTATTCAGTTCAAACATTTTTACCAATACCTTATCACGTGATTGCAAAGTATTTACAGTGTTATTCCATATATTGGGAACGTCTGATAGGTTATTGCTTATCAATATTTGAATATATTTTACCTCTAAAAATATACATATAAAAACGTGGAAAGCAATTTAACTTTTTAAGTCATGCGTAAATACTATGATGCATTTAAAAAAAAGTAAGGGATTCGTGTGAGATAAATTTGCTATCTATCAAGGAAAGGGGAAATTGACGATAAAAATAATCATTAGATATCAGACGAGCGGATGCTCGTGGTCAAAGTATAAAAAAATTCACATCACGTTATTTATAAGCGCCCTTTCTTATTGCTCTATAAAGGGGAATATGGAATAACGAATACCTATCCAACTCCCGGCGGCATCTATCAAAATTAACTTTCCTCGAGCGCACAATCAAATCGTCCTCTCTCGGAGACGAAAAAACACGCGATAACAAAAATACCTCAAAGTAGAAAATATAGAGGGGAGAGGGGAAGGAAAAAATCAAGATGGAACAATAAAAACACGTACATGCATTAAATAAGCCCTCTCCGCTTCCCAAATCCGTGTTTGATCTCCTTGTCTCCCCTATCTTCCAAATAATACGGCAAATTCTTCAACAGATCGAGACGAGGAGGATGAGATAATAATCGGACAGGAGGAACTTCCCCTCGAGAATTCGAAAACGGGGCTTAAGAGACAGCAGCACGGACGAGGAAAGGGTCAACAGCATCGGTCACCGGGCGCCGATAATGCCAAACCCAGGAAGACGAACGCGGGTGTCAGGATGAGACACGGAGGCGGACAGCATCGACGTGGAGGATCGGGCCATCGGGAGCGAGACGAACTTGAGGAAGGGAAAACTGAGTTAGCCCCGGTCAACAAGACGGAGGCTGTCGACGACCCTGACGGCCACTCCATCAACGAGCTGAGCAAGCTTAAGAAGTCCGTGACCGATCAGTTATTCTGGTCGAAAAATAGGTGATGAGGCTTATCTCTTTTCCACGGGATAGGCGGACAATTTCGAAGAGGCATTACGCGGATTAGAAGCACTGAGACTGAACCGATAAGAACTTTCCCGGCATTTTTCCGAGCTTCCGCGCTCCTTTTCCAAAGGTCTACCCTCTCGTAGTCTAGTCACAAATAACGCAAATCACCGCATTTAAATGTACTTACTTCCTTTCAGCTTTATCGGGCTTGCGAACTGTTATAATGTGCACCTGCGGTTTGTTGCGTTTGAAATGAGAAGTGAATAAAATTTTCATTAAGTTGAGTAATGTGAATCATTTATCGACAAAACACACACAAAAACATTTTTCGTGCTTCATACTTGATACTAAAGTTGATCCAATTGTAATGATACGCAATTCACATTTCAACAATGCGTAATACTCACTATCTCCTTTAATTTCGTTGTTAAATCTTTTATTTATTAAATTAAGAGTTTAATTAATATCAACATAATTCGTTATATTATCATTTTTTATTATTCATAAACCTCTTTTTAAATAAATATATATATATGTATATAAAGTGTCTTTTAAATATTAGAATTTGATAATACATTTTTTTTAAATATATCATTATTTAAAGCATTCGAATTTATAAAAATAGTTTTAAGTAGAAACCATATTTTTACCCTATATTTTTTTAGATTTTTTAAATTATAATAATGCATTTACAGTTATAGCTATAAGAATGCTATTTCGATGATTAAAAATGATTAAAAAATTAAATGTGTGTTTTTTAATTAGGTACATGATACGAGATAGCAGATCAGAATTTTTTATTTATGAGTGTGACAATTATTTACAGAACACATCACGAACGATCACGTGTAGGTCATCACGACAAGCGCCACCTCCGCCGACGCCGACCCCATGACATCTCCCAACCCCGACTGGGAAGCAGCAGTTGCGTGGGCGACTACTTGGCTCTCCTCGAGAGCGTCAACGGCCGGGTCCTGGAAATTGGAAAATTCTGCGGAGAGGGTCGCATTCCCCAGATCATGTCTCGGGGGCGTAACGTCATCGTCGAGTTCCACGCGGAGCGCGATGGCACGATCATGCACGACGGATTCCACCTGAGCCTCCAGGAGTCGGAGGCGCCCCCGGTGGCGACGGCCCTGGCCAGTCCAGTCTCAGTGCGCCAGCAGTTGAGTTGCGACTTCTCGTATAAGAGCAGCGATAAACCCAAGGATAGCATTAAATCTCCGAGAAGTTGGTACCCACCCAACACCCTCTGCAGCTACAGGTTCACGGGCAAGGCCAACGAGCGGGTGTCGGTGTTGATGAAGATCGTAAGGGATGATGGGGAAGATGAGGGTGAGGAAGACGAAGAGGATCTGCAGAAGCCGAGTCGGCGTAACGACACCCTCGACTATTGTCCTGGAAATGAGATCGCCGTGTATAATGGCACGCACTCCAATGGTAGCTTCCTCATGTGGTCTTTTTGTGATGCCACACACAGTGATATTAATAATATTCAGGCAAGTCTCAACGTAACTTCCTACATTTTCAGATTAATTTCCGCGTGTTTGTGTTGCGCAAAGAAAATGGCTTTAGTGCGGCTGAATTGTATTATCCGGCAACAAATATTGAAGATATTAAACGTTAACTTTGTAAACTTCCCAGCTTTCGTTATTGAAGAATAGCTTTATGAAAGGCTATTATTAAAACTATCAACTAGAAGGTTGTTTGTTCAACATCTGAACATCATCAGTATAAATTATTACTCTACCCCGTAGATGTATCCCTCCGAAAAATACTAATATATTTATAATTTGATCATTTTAATTACGGAAATTGGTTTTTGATGATAAATTATTTTTGTACATGAGTGATGAAAGAAAAAATTCCGTATATACAGTTAGATAATACAAAACGAAGACCTCAAAGTAAGAAAACGTATCTTTTTAATTAAAAACGAGAATTGTTGTGTGCGATTCCTTTTTAAAAATAATCAAGCTAAATATAAGAAATACAGTTTAAAAAATCATATTGTAAAATGATTATATTAAATTTTATTTATGATATCATCATCAGTTATTAATGTTAATTAAAGTGACAACAAACACTTATGAAGTATCATATTACAGTATTTATGACAATATGTAAAATAGCAAAATTAAACAGCAACACTAACTGCAATACAGTCTCGTGAATTTATTCACAATATATACTATTGCAATACTATTACAACTACTTTAATGATATGTACAAAAGTTGTCTAAAACTTAAAGTTGCCATTAAAAAAATTATAGCCAATATATATATGAACTCATTCTTTTGAAAATTTTACAAACTTTCGTTAACTTGATCTTAAAGTGGTAATTCATTTATTCATGCGAAGCATTACTTAGCACTAAATATGACACAAATGCTTTTACCAAATTTTCCAAGAGTCATAATGAGTTCATTTATGAAGAAACTCATCTTTTAATAAGAAATTTCATATTTCATTAGGAGCCACCTTCCCGACAATAGTTACTTTTTAATACACTTACATTAATGCAATGTCGGAAGGGTACGAATTCACATCGCGATATAGACAAGTTCAAACTAGCAAAATTACCGAAGTAATATAGACAAGTCATAAATCTTGCGTTGACAGCCTGACGTATGGTGCACTCTCCTCCAAAACTTAATCTAATCTAGCAATCCTCAGTGTTCTAAGGGAACCCCGAGTGTTCCCCTCGCGGTCGCAGCATCCACGTAATTTTAAAAATTCATCTGTCCGCAGGTGCCAATAGTCTCGACGGGGAACACCCTCTTGATCCAGTTCTTCAGTGCGATAGGCTCCTACAACGGCCAGGACTTTACGTACTCGATAACCTACAAGTTCGTCAAAAGGGCCGCCAACATGACGAGGCGTCGCCAGGTAAACGACGAGGACACGAGGCTCATCTCCTTGCGGCCCGTCAACTTCTCCGCGCTCAACCTCAGCGACACTGACAACTGCAACTGCGACTTCTCGGACCGGATTGGCAGCTTCAAGAGCTGGTTCATCGTCCTTGTGGTCCTGGGGGTCATATCCTTTGTCGGCGCCATCCTCACGATTATCGCTCTGCTCGTCAAGTGCGCCAAGATGCGGGCCGCCGAGAAGAAGCTTCTCCATACCCCTAGACGCTCGCCCTTTTATAAAGGCTCGACCGATTGATTCCTTATTATGCCCTTCCATTATTAACTTCGAGTTTTCACGCATTTTTATTTATTGAGAGGCTACGACTGTGCGGTAATGTGTGGACATTTAATTGCATGTGCACAAGGATCGAGTAACTATGCTGTACATACCGACATTTCATTTATCTTTTATTTTTAATTTCGCATAAGATTCCATAAGGTATCCATCACATTTAACCTAATAACGTAATAACTAAATGTTTTCTACTCTTCTGGATCTAACTATATTATCCAAATCAACTATAGTATTCGTGGCTTTTAAAACCTAAAATCCTCAAATTAACAACGAACAAAAAAAGTAATTAAATTAAACATACATATTATCCATTCCACAATCCAAATAAAATGATAAACAAATTTTTAACTATTAAGAGATTCGAGTAAATTATGTAAATTATCATTTCCTTATATTTATATTTAACTATGGTAAATTATAATTACGATAATGTAGCACGTTAACCATTTAGATTCTTTATTTATCCTTTAGTATTATTGATAAATTAATACCTATTATTAAAAGAAAATTAATTATAAGTTTTGATTTTTTTTTTAAGTATGCAGATTATTTACTTTAAGTGCGACAATTAAAGATTAATCATAAACAACATGCGCTGCATTACACGATAAGTTTTACTCAGAAATTATGATTTTAATTCTTAAATAAGCATACTGATAAAAAATTGATAAAAATCATTCGTGGAAGTGGACACATTGAGATTTTGGTATTTTTAAATGTATGAACATTTTATATCAATGAAGAGGTCAAAAATCTGTAAATTCTATGAAATTGTGTTTCCTTAAAAAGGGGGAAAAATTATACTTGTTATAAAAATTGATTATGTATAAAAATATTTTTGTAAACCGTTTAAACATAATCATTAATTTTCTAAATTTTATTTTTAAACAATGAAAACACCTTATGAATTTGTAATTGAATTACAAAATTGGAGAATAATTTTACTTAATGTGACAATTATGTTTGTTACCATTTGCAAAAGACCTCTTTCATCGAATAAACTTATTGCATGATCATGTATTTATCACTAATAAAAATATTTTGTACCATCTTGGCGTCACCCATACTAAGTATTTTTTACAAGAAAAGAAAACCTACATATTGCGTCATATCAATTTATTAATTTTACTTGCCTAGAAATGAGTTACTATAAAAATTTGTAGACAATATCACTTGTTTTTAGAAAACAAAATGTGAGTCTCGTATCAAATCAGATAAGACTGTAGATCACGTAATGTCTTCAACCTTACATAAAATAAAAAATGTGCGCAATTTTGCATCCATTTTACAATTATAACCTAAAGTATTGTACTATACCAAAGCTCAAATAAATACTTTGGATCCCATAAAAAAATATATGTATATGAATATAAATTATTTATCCTAAATTCATGTCCTAATATAATTTGAAGTCAAATATTTAATTTCATTAAATAATTGAAAAATAAATAAAATTTAATCTTACATTCTTATAAATTTAAAATTGTGGGGCAAAATTAACGTTTTAATTCATTATCATTTGTTTTTGAATATTATTAATTTTTATTTTGTTGACTAATTTATCCACTAAATTATTATATATTTTTTTTATTATAATTTTACTTGCATTCTTTTTTTACATATATAATAAGTATTATATGATTAGCATTTTACGAATATTTTTAAGGATAGGAATTTTTCATTTATTACCCATGTAAAAAAAAAGGTATATTTTTTAATTAATTTAATAATATTTATTTATTTTAATTTCACATTTTATAAATTTTTTAAACGATAATAGAATTACTTTTCTTTCAACATTTTCTTACTCATCATACTCGTGTGGTGAATTTTCCACTCTAAAAAACAACATCATTAAGATCTGTTTCATTTACACAAAATTATACAGTATATCCATGATTATATTTCAACATTTCTAATTACAATTTTTATAGTTCTAAAAAGAAAATTCATAATTTTCTATATCAAATAAATTGTATCCAAAACAATTAAATAATTTAAATATTACAATAAACTAATTTATATTAAGTATATTAATCTATTTTAGATGTAATAAAATTAACTGACGAATATTATTCGTTGTCTTTTATATTTAGAATGATTTTATTCAACATTTTTTATTCCTCGTAGTCATCAATGTCATTTTGTGAGTTTTAGTTTACTATGTCTTATAAAAACATGTTTGTATATTAATTTTAATTTATATCATATTTACATGATACGTCATGCATTATTTATAGTTTAAAATTTAAATTGCAAATTTAATTGATAAAAACATGAAATAATAATTAAATTTTTGCTTTGTATGTGTACAATTATAGCAGAAGAGATTTTTTTTATTTTGATTCAGTTTTTCAAAAATAATTTATTTAATTAAATTAACAATATCGTGTATATTCATCAAATAGTTAAGTATTTTGTGATATTTTTTAATAAATATACAATACATTTTTTAATAGTAGAGCAAGATCGAGGAACCATTAATTATAAAAAAAATAAAATATAATCAACATTTTTTATCAAATAAAATAAAGTAAAAATAAAATGTAAAACTTTAAGAAAAGAGGTAAATGGATCTGAATATCTTGGCGTTTTAATGAAATTTTTTCTCGACTATAACAAGTTTCCGCATGAAATATAATTTTAAGTTAAATTTAACATAATTGAAATGATTTTTTTATGAATAAATTATGTTTTTACAACAAAAAAATTTCTAAAAATTAAAAATATTATAATACTGCACTATTTAAATTTAATAGCAGTGTGAAATTTAAAAATCATTTTCATAATTCTTTAACTTAAACTTATACTACAAAAATACATATTACTTATTTCTGGTTTTAACTTATTAAATAATTTGATTAATTATTGATATTACAAAATAAATTAAAATAATAAAAAAGGGTTAATTTTTATATTTTTATTCTTTTTTCCAATTTTCTACTTTGACATATAATTCTGCATTCAAATTTAAAAGTAATTATACCAATGATAAATTAGTTTGTAAGACAACAAATAAACATTATTCAGAACATTAACTCATGAAATAAATTTAGATCAAAAAAAAATTTTTTTTAAATAATCGATATACCAGTTACTTCCAGATATTTTTCTATATTTTAATTTGGAATTTAGACAATTTACCATGATTAATATTTAATATGGACCTTTTCGAATATTTTAATGCAGTTTTTGTTTTATTATTTTTATTACATAATAATATAAATTTTGTTATTTAAAATATAAAATTTACTCATAAACATCAATATTAAAAAATATATTAAATGTATTTAGAGTTCAATGTTGATCTCGATTTCTGTTTTTTTTTCGCATGAGTTCAGTAAATTGTTTGCACAATATGTATAATTAAAATAAAGAGAACTGATTTAAATTTTTTATAATTTTGATTAATACCATTATTAACAGATAACAAGTATAAGAAATATGATACATGATAAAATAACGAAAGAGGTAAATTTATTTTTTAATCAATAACCATTATAAATGTTCTTTATACCAATATACCGATTGCAATCAACCCTTCGCATCGGGTGCCGAGAATAAGACTAAATATTTACCTTCAACGGTTACCTTATAATATATAGATATACATTTCTCTTTCACTCTCTCACTCTCTCTCTCTCTCTCCCTCTCTTTCTCTTTCTCTTTCTTTATATATATATAGGTTAGAACTATGTTACACCATTTCTCTCCTAGACCTGGGCTAATGTTGGGTTTTCCCTCTCAGTTCTTACAACCGCCTTCAGCCCCTATTCAAACCATACATACCATCGACAATATGGAAATTATATCTTAATGACACTAATTTAAATAATGTTAAGTTTCAAATTAAAAAAATTTGTGCCATAACAATTATAATGCTACCACCGAATGCAAGTAACGATATTTTGATAAAAAAATTTGATATCTCCTTTTATTTTATAATAAAAAATTATTAAAAATTAATATAACAATCAAAAACATTAGTTAAAACTATTCATAGAAATGATTTTAAAAAAAATATTGAATAAACTAAGAGTAGTATGTATTTTAGGTTACTTGAAACACAAGTTTTATTCTTTGTAAAAATTTATTTACTTGTTGAAAGATTTTTATATTTTAATAAATAAACAAGTAGAAAAGTAAATTCTTATTGAATAAAAGAATATTTAAAAAATAAATTTATTATTGAAGCGGCAACTTTCGATAGCATTTATTATCTACATCAGCCATCTGACAATGATAAAAAATATTGTTTATTAAAACTATTTGGATAGATAAATAAAAATATTAATCATCAACAAAATATCATGTGATCAGTTTATCATACAAAATAATTTTTTAAAAAAGTATATCAATCACTTTTGTAACGTTTTTATATTAAGATTAAAGTTATATGAAATATTAAATTTTTTTTTTTTTTCAACATTCTATTCTTCAGTTATAAATACATTATTTAACTCATTCTTTCTTTAAAAAATATTTTTAAGATTGGTATAAAAATATTTTATACGCATACAAATTTATTAAATAAAATTTTCTTTTAAACTTCAAAAATTATCAGCACATCTTTTAAGTCATAATAAAAATTTTAATTTTTTGCATTGTAATTTCTAAGAGTATCGATTGGATTTATTGAAATTTAATTATCCTTTTAATATACATATTCTACTATAAATTAAAAAAATTTTTCTTTAAAAAATAAATAAACTTAAAGCCACATATTAATACAATACTCACATACATACATATTCATTTTATTGATTTAGCGCTAAATCAAAAAATTATGTATCGCAAAGGAATCCAATATTTAATTTATTCTAATTATTCAACAAAATTGATATAAATTGCATTAATAAAAGTTACAAAAAGAAGGTCCCACCGAGATTTGAACTCGGATCGCTGGATTCAGAGTCCAGAGTGCTAACCATTACACCATGGGACCTTGGAAGTCAAAAATCTTATCAAACATAAAAACAAGAGAATTACAAAATAAATTATTTACAAAATAATATTCATTAATTAATTTGATTTAAATTGTAACTAAAAAAATATAAATAAATTGTATTAAAAGATTTATAAAGTAATTTGTTTTCTGTTCTGTAAACCACAATTTCAAAACATCTTTTTTACCGACAGTGATATATTAAGTTGGTATCATTGCTAATGCATTTATAATATTATTTGAATACTGCATATATTATTATTCAACGAAATGAATATTAATAAATAGAAATACCTGTTTCTTATTTAATTATATTTTTTTGTTAATTATTTGGGTAAAGAATTTTTTTAATAATTGCATCACTTTTATTTTGTTTTCTTTTACAAATATATTTTATTAAATAAAATTTAAAACAATACCGTATAATACACTTATAAACTTACTGAAAATATACATATATATATATATATATATATTATCAAAACATTTTGTTAAAAAAGACTTTTAAAAATGTGGTTTGTATTAGAATAAAAACTTTGCTTTATAACTCTGGATACATTAACGATTTTTTTAAACACTGAACACAGGCAATAATCGCACAAACTATTATATTCTTAATTTTTTGCTTCAAACGCAACTGTTTCGTAGATTTTAAAATATAAGTCGAGCGTACTGTGTTTCATAATTCTTACTAAAAAAATTAAATATTGAATAAAAAAACTTCTGTATTTCCGCACTAAATGCCATGTGGCCGATCTCCACAATTTTCATTGTTTCTATCGCAAAATATAAACTACACCAACTCCACTAGTGTCAATAATAAGAAACTTAGCCATATTTTATTATTTTATTGCCTATTTCATATCTGACAATATTATCATTTATGGTATACCAATCAAAACAATGTTTCATGTGCCTTCACCAACTACGAACTTTCAAAATGACACGATAAATTTCATTTTAATATTAAAGAATATTTATCTTATAAGGATGTAAATTATCAAAAAATAAATTTATCTCCTCTAAATAGCGATATAAAAGGCATATTAAAACATTATTCAGAAATAGCTCAATTGTCGTGCTTATTACAATAATTTATTGTTATTTGATTCAATTATTTTTAAGACTTAGTGACTCATTGGTCGGTGACATTGAAGTCGATTTAAAGTTGATAAGAAATTGTGAAATAATAGTTTTTGATTCTACGACTTTATAACAAACTTAACGAAGCTGATTAGCGCTAATTAAAACTCGCAAGTTATATACATCAGGATCCTTGAGGAATCATCCGGCAGGTGTCACCGGCGCTTAATAGAAATAACACAAGCGGCGGGATAATAAACTGCATGATCTAATCCTTCGAGGGACGGCGGGCACGTACAAGATCGAGATTACCTGGAAAGAGAGACAGTGCAAAACAGAAAAACAGTGAAATATCAAGTTCCGGTGGATGAGTTTTCGTAGGCAGTTGTGTCCTGGGAGATAAAGTCGAGTTTCACCGGAAACAAAGCGCTCATCGAGTCGTCTTCACACTGAAAAAAATATGGCAAGAATAATGGCAATCAAGGATAGTCTAGATAAGGCGTTGCGGGACGAAAGCAAACCTTGGGCACGATATTTCGTCCTTGCCGAACAGAAAACCGGTATAGACAGATCCTACCTCTTCGTAGGTGAGTTGAAACGTATTTTGGAGGTTAGGGTCCTTATCGATTTCCTTGAGACGCATTCGCGCTTTCCTCATACAACGGCTCGTTTTGCGTTTTATGTTAATTTACGTAATCGCAGTAAATTTTCAATAAAGACAGCAATGCTATGACTATTGCAATCAATTCGTTTCTATTATTCTTTTTTTTACGATTGAGGCGAATCATTATTTTATTATCACTTTATTATATTTATCACTGGTGCCCTTCAAGGGTTGTGGTTCTTATTTATTCAGCTCATGTTCAATTATATGTAATCAAAATTCGTAACCTTCAATTAATTACAGTTTTTTTACCAATGCATTTATTTTTAATGATGATGAAAGTTGCACTTATGCAAGTCATGTAGCAGCGTCACTAATTATATTATCTAGCAAATTTTAATAGCCTTACCACAGATAAAAATCTTTATATGATATTGATTAATTAATTTATGATTCTTTTTCAGCATCAGTTTTACTTTTGGGAATTTACCTAGTAGTTGGAATAGGACAACAATTAATTTCAAATATACTTGGTTTTTTGTATCCAGCATATTCTTCAATGAAAGCAATAGAATCAAAACAAACAAATGATGATACAAAGTGGCTTACTTATTGGGTAGTATTTGCTGTTCTTGCTATTATAGAATATTTCGCTGATTTTATTGTTGGGTGGTTCCCAATTTATTGGCTATTTAAGGTATGTTTTGTAATTAATTGTTTTGTATTAATTATTTAATAAGCATACAATATTAAGAAATATATTTAATCTTTGCTAACTTTAGTAATAATATCATTGCAAATGATAATACAATTGTATGTGTAACTTAAATTTAATAAAATATGATATATAGAATTCAAATTAATATTGTATGCATCTATTTTTATATTGTATACTTGACAAAAAAAAATGTAAATGTAAGCCTTAAGACAATATAAATTGATCTTGCCACTAAATTTTTCAAAATATGTATTAATTCTAATATATTTTTAAATTAATAAATTCTAAATTTATATGAATTATATGTCTGAGAATTATTTTTAAATCATAATTCTAATTTTAATCAAATTTTTTTATAGTGTTTATTATATGTTTGGTTAATGATCCCTACGGATTACAATGGATCATTGATTATTTATCGACGTGTAATTCGTCCTAAATTCATGGCTTACCAACCAAATGTAGATGCATTTTTAAATGATGCTCGAAGAAGTAAGTTGAACAATTTTTATATTTTATCAAAATACTATATGATTTATATAAATATGTATACATATATTTATATCTATAAAATTTTTGTTTTTACAGCAATGAGTAAAGGAGCAACCAGTATCTTAGATGCAAAACATGATTAGACACCGTTGATTACTATCATGATACATACTTTCCAAATATTAGAAAATCAAGACTTCTTATTCATTCCTGTAATAAATAATGTAATAACTTCAACACAAAAAACTTTATATTTTCTTAATTATAAAGATCTTATTTAATAATCTTTAAAAACTGATCGAGTTCTTAAAATGATTCCACATATGAAGATTTTATTTGCATTCAATTTTCTTTGAATTTAAAAATATTATTGCTTTGATTCCAATAATACAAAGCATTTACGACATGACTATTTTGATTGTAATTTTTTAAGATATTTTGTACAGATTATCATGTGCCATTTTCAATTTATTTTTTTGCAGATCTGTAATTGATATGAGAATACTACATAACTAGATATATGTTTTAAGTAAAATTAAAATTAAAAATTTTTCATTTGAAATAGGTTTTTATGAAAATTAAACAAAATATATTTTGGTAAATTTCATTACCCTTTATAATTTTTCTAAATCAATAATATACTTGAAAACTAATTTTATTTTTGTTTTCAAATAAATTTTAAAAAATAAGTGAATTTATAAATATTTTACGAGGTTTTTGCATGTGCTGAAGTTATTTTTTATATAAATTAAAAATATCAATGAATTTCCAAATAGAATTCTTTATAATACAAATCTTAGAAATATTTAAGTCCAATACAATGTATGGTACTTTAATATGCATAAAAAATATCTAATATAGCAAAGAAAAACTATGTAGTAAAAAGTAGATTGTTAAATTATTGTTAATAAGAGAAATAACAAAAGATAAAACTTTCAAATTTAATAATTTAGTTAGTTTAAAATAACTTTATACATCACAATTGTTTATACATTGAAATTTAATCTTGATTCCAACCAAACTGTGCATAAAAATGTATAAAAGAAATAATTTAACAATGCATATGTAGATCTCTGCAAGTGTATTTTACTTTGCTATTTTCAATTATAAATTTTTTCCAATAGCCTTTCAGCTGTAATAATTTGTGTCAGCGAGTGTATTTCTGTAACAAGAAAGGCAAATTATTGTTATAAAGAACATATTTACGAAATTATTTGTAACTGTTTATACTGTACATTTCTTTGTAATGGAATTTTTCCGCCGTTAACGCTAGTTTCCGAATATGTCGAATTGTAGTTGCGGCTGCTATTTGAACTTCAGGATCCTCTGATCCAATTAGGCGAAGTACGTGCTGGAAGCATGGAGATATTATTTTATTAGCATTCTTAATGCTATTTATAGTAATAAATTAAGTAAAAAATTATTAATTTTTTAAAAATAATTGTACCTTGACTACTCCACAAGTATGCATAGTGACACAATTGGAAGGCTCTTTACTGAGGTGATAAAAAGCAATACACACTCCTTTTAAAACGTCTTTGCTTGTGCTTGTCAAATAATTAACCAAAGGTGCAACTGCATTCAATCTTCCAAACTCATAATTATTTTGTCCCCATTCACTACAAAAAGCTATAGCGAGTGTTAAATTTGCACGAAGATTGTCATTTTCCTAAAATATTAATTATTAAGTGTTACTGTTAATTACTCAATCTATTCTAATTAAATTTATATATATGTATAAGAATAAAATTATGATAATTATTGTATATTATTAAATATGAATGACTCGGGATAAAATCAAAGTAATTAATAAAACTCAGTATGTCAAGGTCATTAATTTTCTTATAATTGTTACAAAATTATTTTTGTACGCTATGATTAAAACATCTTATAAATTCCAATGTATTTGTTATTTATTTTATTAGAAAATTTAATTAATGAAAGGAAACTGATTAATATACATCATTAACATATCAATTAAGATGAAATAATAATAATTGTAACCGAGCGATAATTTATGAGATTTTATAAATCTCAGAATATTTGATAATACTATTTTAAATTATCGAAATTGTAATTATCAAAGCATGATAATATCTAATTTATATTGACGCTTTTTAATTGGTAACATTTATTATTTGCTTCTTTTAAGTAAATATTCTTAATCAAACAGATTTTTTGTGACAAAATCTCGAACAACGATTGTATTTAAATTTTAAACACCAAATAAAACAAAGAGTTATTTAATAATTTGAATAGCTTATTTCTAAAATACGAATATAGTTGTAAAATATCCAGACACACGGTATGAACAAGATCAGCCAGCTTCCTAACAACTCCATGGTCTGTAAGAATTCCCAGGTTCTCGGGGTCGGTCGCGATCTCAGCAATGGTGGCACACACCGAACTGAGAACATCATTATCTTCGCTGTCCAGGAGACTGACAACGAGTTCGAGGCCGCCAACGAAGGCCCGCACCATCTCCGGTGAATTCTTGGCATAGCGGATGCAGGGAACCAGGCAAAAGCAGGCATTTCGCTTGACAGAGTTGCTCGGATGTTTGAGCAGCGACCACACGAGTCGAACTCCATCCTGTTTGTGTTCAAGGTCATTAATCGTGTCCATGCACTTTTCATCCTGGGCACATTCTGCAATAACGAGTGGAATGTTTTCTAGCAAAGGCTCATACGTGGCGCTCAGTAATTTCATCTGCGAATATAATTAGGCAGATAATTTATCATTAATCATTTGTAGAAATATTAATAGGTAAAAAAGTCTTACTTTTTATTTTATTTATGCTTTTTCACGATTATTAATAATTACTGTCTACGTCGTCATTGTAATGAAAATATTATTATAGATCTATACCATTCAAATGATTTTTCAGATAAAATATGATGAACGTATATCAAAAATTTATAATTTTTTATTTTATTTAAAAATGTTTTCATCTATGTGATATATCTTTATTTTTACAGTAAAATATATAGAAAAATTGTAAATAATTAAAAAAAATATATTTGTCGAGTTAAGCTTTTATATATATTAAAATAAAAATGAAACAACGATTGAACATATAATACAAAGTGGAAGGTGTTTCATATAATAAAAAGGGTTTCAGCAATGCTGTTTCCCATAATAATATTGCTCTTATAAAGTACAATACAGCTTCCAATAATTAAAAAAAATTTTTTATTTACAAAATATTAGTGCTGTTTTAATTCGAAAATTAATTTTAAGTTATTTCAATTTAATGTGCAAAAACTTGATATAATTTTAGTAGTTTCACAGTTCCTAAAATACCCAGTATACTGTCTTGAAACCATAGTATATCACACCCACAATTCGCTAACTCTTTTTCCATAGTGATATTGCACAGAGTTTTCAACTAATTGTAATGTAATTATTAAACTTTCTACAGTATTATGGAAAGTTGTACCACAGTTAGAAACATATGGTTCGAGGGGAGTATGAAAAGTGTATTATAAAGTCATTATAAGTTTTTATTGAAATAAAAGTGACTGGGATAAACAGAACACTTTTTCACCCATTCTAAAACAAACACATTGTTCATTAAAACAACTGAAATTATGGACATCTAACTTAATTTTTTTCTTAATAATTTTTTTAATAATATGTGCATGAAATTAGTACCAGCAGTGGAAGACCCTCGTGCAATCTCAAATTAGATCTATTATCCGGATTTTTGCAGCATTCGGCTAAAGCACCAACCACATTTGTCAGGACATCCTCGTCCTCATTTTCACCAAGAAGAGGTATTAGTGCTTGCACTAAACGATTTTGATTGAATCTCGTTATATTTTCAGGACTCATTGCTAACTTCCAAAGTGCACCTGTTACAGCTGCTAATAATTTTTTATTTTCATATACCTGAAAAAAATATTTCTTAATATTTTACAATTTTATTACATTAGTTCAAAACTGAATTTAAAAATTAAATTATTTCTAATTTAACTTTAGAATTTCAAATGAAGAAATTCAGTTTCCTGACCTCCATTTGTGAATTTACGTCAGCTAGAGATGTTTTAAAGAAATTAATTGTATTTAATTAATCGATTATAATATTTTAACACACATTTTTGCACATAATTTTTCTTTTCATTCAAATTGAATTTAAATTGAATCGATAACGTTTTTCTCTGTTGAATATCTACATATAAATGTATTGATTAAGTATAAAGGCGAACAATCAAGAGTAAATATATACATTTATATATGTGTATTTGAGTCTTCAGAAATATATGTATGTATATACACAAAATTATGTCAAAGATTTAAATACACAACAAAGACAGGATCATTTATCACTATTCGTTATTTTTATTTCTTTTGTTCGGCTATTCTGTATATTGAAATTCCAAAAATAACATTAAATAAATGGAAGCTAACTCATGCAATCCATCTATAACATACACATATATTATTTGTGCATTAATTTAACTTTCTTCCACGTCTTTACAGGCATATTTATTATAAATTATTGAAAGGTTATTATTAGTCTACTCTTAATCAATATACGCTTAAATTTTAATGAATAAAAGAATAATGAAATTAATTAAATAAAAAGAATACCTATACGTTTGAAAAAATGGATAGCAATACAAAAGCAACAAATGCGAATGTCTTTGGAAAAAACGTTAAAATGTGTAAAAAATATTATTTTTATAAAATTTAATTTTTGTAATAAATCAAAGAATTAAAATATGTAAAAAATGGAAAAGTCTATAATATTATGAAATGAAATGTTATTATTTGTACCTCTGGATCCTGAACTAATTTGCAAAGAGGATCCAATCCACCAGATTCACGAACCATATCCCTGGACACTTTGTTAACCGAGCATTTGCAAATGGCTAGACAGCAATTTTCCTTTAGTCGAAAATCTTTATTTTCCAAATGATCAACTATGTCTATGATGATTTCCATTCTCTCAAAAGCTATTCGAAAAACATTCTGTAAATCGTGATATTAAAATTTTATTATAAATTTTTTATGTAATGGATTTTTATAATTTTATAGCTTTGCATTACTTTAAGTAAAATAAAAAAGATCATTTTCATTACGGCTTTGATCGACGACTAGAAAATTTTTTATTTATTATCTACGTAACGTATAATCACTGTTAATATTAATATAACAAAAAATCTATACCAGTCAAGAGTTAATGATATAAATTATAGCATAAATATCGAAACATGCCATATCTGAACACTGTTGAACAGCTCCCATCATTGGAACTATTAGTTCTGTACATTGTGACTTTAGAAATTTTGCAAATAAAAATATTACGCCGTGTTTTCTTAATTCCTCTTTAATTTTTGGACTACTTGTGAGGGAATTTAAGACTTTAGCAGATCCAATAGCCACAGCTAATAGTTCCTTCTCTGATTCATCAAGATCCTCTTGTTTTTTCTTGATAACTACGGTTGGTACGTCCATAATATCCAACTAAAATTTGTAAATGATAAATACTACAATTATAAATTTGAAGCCATTTATACATTGAAAAATAATAGACATTCATTATTGAATATCGTCAAATTATATTTTCATTGCTTATTATTTTTTTTTAGAATAACTTGACATCTTAATATTTTAATATGAATTTGCAACATTTTTGAAAGCTAATATTCAGCCTAAAATTATTAAATAATGCTTTTTTTAATTTTTAAAAAAAATCAAATATCCTTTCACGGTTATTCAGCAATTTGATTTAATATTTACAATGAGGGTTAATAATGATAAACGATATAAATTCTGAACGTGAAATTACAGAAGCTAATCGAGTAATTTAAAATAATTAAATAATATTTTAAATACAAAGCAAACCATTAGTTAAGTTATGTGCGCGATTCATTGCAAATTAATTGAGCTTAAAATTTTATATATTTTGATGTACAAAGCCAGAAAGATACGCACAGAATCTTCCAAAACAATTATCCCACACTATTCGGGTTATTCATCATTTCTTTAATCTAGGTAATTAAGTAAATTGTGAACAAAAGCTCATTGTGTTCCTCGATGAATAATAAAGTTGACTCACAATGAGCGGAACTCCTCCTCGAATTCGAATTTGTTTCCTCGCTTTCCTTAATAAAGCGATATTAGCCATCGTTTCCATAGTGAGCACCTGAACATCTCTTGCTGGATGCTTGAGTAGCTCAATTAGTGGGGTAACGATGCCAAGGTCAACCAAATGTCGTCTCATCTCCAAAGATGTAGAAATTTGCCAGAGAACACCCAGAGACCCGAGTTGGCACTTTATCTCCCTGGTTTCCAGCAAGTTAACAAGGATCTCTAGACCCCCCATTTCGTGAATTGCTTTTTGTATAGCCTGAAATCATTAAATTGCAGTTTAAAGTAGATGAAAAGCTTTTTTTAATAACTATTAGTAGTGAGCTCTCGCAGTCTATTATTACATGTAAATCTTCGTATTATGGAAATAAAAGTGGTGCATCTTTCAAAATTATAGTATAAATAAAAAAAGTAAAAAAATATTGATCCTCACGCGTATAATAGCAGCATAAAAAAATAAAAGTTGCCAAAGCTATTCAGACTTTATACGTTTTAAAGAATTGTGAAACAATGCATTTGATATTTCTTTCGAAGCAGCTCAATTATATTCATTTCAAAGTTTCATGATAATAAGTATGTAGAGCAAATGTACTAATAATAAAATTTTACTTTATGCACTTCAAATTTCTCAGCAAATTTTATTTCTTTGCATACTTTTCATAATATCTGGTACTTCATGTAATTTTTAATAAAAAATGTACTTAATTATTCTAGTTTGAATTGTAAATGAAGTATAAATTATTTTTTGACACTTGTAACTTCAAAACTTAATATAAAAATGCATCAATAAGAAGTACAAAGAAGAGAAAAAAAATGACACAGAATTTAGATGTATAAATAAGAATAACAAAATTTGGTTTAAAAAGGAAAAACGTAAATTTAAAACAATAAAAAAGAAGTTGCTTTCTCATAGCCAATACAACTCTTATATTTTAAAATTACGACAAGAATAATTTCGATTGTTCGTCTGACTTTTCGTGCCATATTAAAAACGAAGGTAAAGCAACGATTCTCAAGTACTATTTCACATAATAGAACCCAACCGATCATTAGGTTTGCTCCGGATTATCTCTACCTGGAAGGAAAATTCACTTGGGAAAATTCAGGAAACCAACCCTGGAGTTGAGTTCGTAATCCTTGAGAAGGCAGAGCGCGACGGTGGTCGCGGTCACGTTCCCGGCCTTCATATACTTGATGAGCTTTTGCATGTGCCAATACTCGGCCGGAACCTCGGAGTCGTCCTTGATCTTGCGACTCTCATCCTCGCTCTCGGAGTCGGCCTCGTCGTCCGAACTCTCCTCTTCGGCCTGCTCATTTATCATCTTGGTCCGGGGTCCGAATGGCTCTCCCGTCACGAACGAGAACAATCTTCTCTTCGGCTTTTCCGTTGTTATCGACATATTACTGCACGAATGTGGTTTTGCATTTTATCATTGTTTGTTATAACTTGGGTGTACAACGTATTTTCAAATTTAGTGATTTACTTTATTTTTTATAAAGTTGAAAATTTTATTAATTATCTGCAGGTATACGGGAATAATTACAAAGTTAAACATAAATATAATTTTTACGCTGACGTTTCGACAATGTTAGTTCTTATCAAGGATATATATTTATTACAAAAATTTTCTGATTAATTACAACTAATTTTTGTTTAAAAAGTTTTTTTAATAAACACATAGCCTTGATAAGGTCAACTAATGAAATTAATAAGTAACAACTAACAACATTTTTAACTTTATATTAATAAAAGTATTTTTCAAAATACTTACTATAATAATTTTTATTTATTATTAATTAATGTTCAAAATATTATTAGATATTTTTGTAAACAAATTTTAAAAAATAAAATATGTATACAGAATATAAAAAATACGACAATAATATTGGTTGTATTTGAATAGTAAATACAAATTAAAACATGATTGCTTTGTGTAAAAACAAAAATCATCAAAAATTCAGTATTTTAACACCAATAATCAATAATAAATAATCTTATTATTATTATTATTAAATATATATTCGCTAAAATTATAAAATTTTAATTTTACAATGTTCAAAATTTTAGGTGATTATAAATATGTATTAATACATTATAAATAAAATTTAATGTAAAATCATAATTAATAAAGATTTAATTAAAAAAAGAGAATAACATTAACAATAATAATACTAATAACAACAATAATAATAATAAAATAGTATGAATAATGTAGTGCATAATATAGGTTATAAAATACTAATCGATCCATTATGATTTAGTTATATTTATTATTACTTACTCGAACGGTGGCTCTGAAGAGGAACCCCCTTTCTTTTTTAGAGACATTATTTAAATGAAAAATATCAATAATAGTACAAAAAATTTTTTTTTATAAAATTATCACTGGCTACAGATTGTAAAATTTAAAACTAATAACAAAAACAAATATGAAATACTTCGCGAAACTCGTACTGAACTCGAAACTATAATTTATATCGACCAAACAACTTTGGGATATCATCCAACAAACGAAACAAATATTAAGTTATAAATATTAAATACGATATTTTAATTAATTACATGTCAAAATTTTTAATTTATTGGATTGTTTTAAATAAATTAACGTTTATAATAAAAATGTAAAAAAAAATAATTTTTGGAGTGAACATTTTTAATTAATCATATTAATTAAAATTAATTTTCATATTTTTCTTTTGTAACATTTTTACATTATAAATATTGTATAAAAAATTATAAATTGATATTTTATTAATTATATGAACTTAAGTTATAATTAATAGGTTTATAATTACTTGTAAATTTTTTGACGTGGAAATTTATAGTTTAAAATTATAAAAAAAGATCTAACATTAAAAAATTTATCAATCACGATATAAATTTTATTCTTAATAAATAATTATTTATCTATAAGAATTTTTTTTTATTATGATAAAGTAAATGATAACTTCGTTTAAAAGAAAAATTTTATTTTATTTGAAGTAATACGTGTATACAGTGCAAAATGTAAAATATTATATGCCAATAAAAAAGTATGCGTGCATTTGTCAAATACTTTTAAAATATTTTTGTAAAGTTTTGAAAACTTTGAAACTTTAAATATCCTTGGAAATTCTTTCATATTTTTTTATCAATAAATTTAATTTAAAATATAGAAACAGTTGTATTAACGTAAACTTTAAGCATTTTGAAAGAAAATTAAGAAAAGCCGTAAATTTTTTGAAGGGGAAATTAAATCTGATCCATTGTACAGCCAATCTTTTACTTCTCAGACACTATTGTACTAAATCTTGTTTCTAAAAAATACAAAATTATTAAATTGGATAAAACTTGAAAAGTTTGGGCAGAAATGGTACGTGCGATGCATATGCACAACAACTGAAATAAAAACAGCAAACAAAATGTTGAATAATGTTGGAATGAAATGGGTTGAAATAAAAAAAAAGGCATTAGTATTCGATGAGCTTCGTTAATTTATTATCACCTTAGCGCTGCTACAATGTTTAGTATAATATGAGCTGCACATACATAAGTCTCAAACCCTTACATCATGCATAGCAAATTCTAAAGGGAAATGATGTACCAAGTAAAATGCTCGCGCGGGTTCATGATATATTGTAAACTTTTCATCGTACTCAATATTTCTTATCGTATTCCGTGTACGCCTATCCTCTCTTTTGCTTATAAACTTTTTCACTCATAAATAATCCGGAATCTCGTCAAAAGTAATCATTAGGAACTTTGTTCTTTGCGCCGAGGCGACACGTCTCGATTACGCGCAGGTACTTTTTCACAATTTTCAATTTTTTTTATTCATTAATATTTTATAAGTGTTTGACGTGTCGATCCGCACGGCCAATTCTTAAAATTTATATTTATCGATATAATAATCGTAACCATAATATAATCATACTAATTATACAATAAAAATCGACGTCAATGTACAATCATTCAGGCGGAAATGAAAATCGAAAATTAAATCCGTTAGGCTTTGACAAATACTGGCCGTAATTTGTTCATTAGAGTAAGAAATAAAATTGGTATATAAAAAAATCAATGCAATACGCAATATAATCATTTGAGTAATTAAAATCTGAATAAAACACATATTAAACATTATTATACTGGCCTTAAAAGACTGACGGTGCCGTTTCTTTCTTTTTCTTAAAATCTAAAATCACGCGCAATCGTTGTTTAACGATTTAAAAGGGTCAAGAATAATTGAAAATAGGAAGCGAGGGAAAATGATGGAAAAATATATTTTAACCGTAGGACAAGCTCAAAATTTGTATAAAATGAACTGATTTTATAGATAAAGTAAATTTTCATGGACTATCGATAATTATAAAATGCTTTGCAAACTACATCAAGGGATTCAGCATAATTTCAATTCATTGCAAAAAAAAAAAAGAAAAAAAAATGTCAATCAAGTCTTGTTTGTATCTCAAATAACAAAAATATACGTGAATCCATTAATAAAGTTTGATGATTATATGGGCCGAAACAGATAAAAAAAAAAACTTATAAATTAATACTTTAAAACATTTAACTTGCATATCTCAATGTTCTTCACTTTAAAAATGTTTCATTTTTTGTTTTTTGTTTTTTTTTTTTTTGTTTTTCTATATTATTTATTATTCAGTGTAATTGCGCATATTTTTCTGTACTTTACTTTCACACACTATTAAATCTCGCTTATATAATGCGACTCCAATCAAGAAAGTATTGCTCATTTTTATAATATACCTATATCGCACAATATATCCTTATTCTAGATCATAAAATTTCTCTTACTTAAAAAGTGTATTTCTTAGTATGTATTTTGTTGCTTTGCGTACTTTTCTTTGTCTCGTTAATTCTTTCTCGCCGTTTACAAAACGAAGTAGCGACACCAAACAAAACGACTGCGGCAATCCTCATAAGGTCCGTGTTACGGTGCCACATTATTTAACAATAAATTCTTTGTGATTCATTTGTCATTTTTGAGCCTTTGTTTCTTTTAAGACTTCAATAAAATAATTCAATTATACAATTAATATATGAATGATTTTAATGTCAAACTTCAGCCGTACGCTGAAATATTCTACTACAAAAATGATTTCTTATCAAATATCATAATCGCTTTCTTCTCTTTCCATTGCCATATTCATTCTTACAATCACTCACTTTCTCTCACAATCTTTACTTCGGAAATATAGACAAAGATTAGAATAAGAACGCGAGTGTATACATTACTTGCACCATACAAATGTTTTTTCGTACCTGATTCATGAACAAAACTGAGAACGTCATCGCTAACATCGTTAAATTAATGTCAGCTTTGTACATATTTTTAGAGTCAATCTTTATAATTTGTTTCATTTATTCGAACCGCAGCCCTTTATATGATTATTTTTCTGTCTATTGAAATACTGAAACAACTTTCGAATCTTGAAGTAAAGGCTTTAAAAACATACAACGTTTTTTAAATTATTCTTTTTCTTAGAATAGAGAATTATATGATTTTGGCCTTGACCTAATTTTTTGCTCTCTTAATTGTAACAGTTCACAAAAATAGTTTCAGTTTTCTTTATCATACATAATTTTTTTTCCAGTATCCGAACGCGAATAATTAATTTCGCATAAATATATAGATAAGATTCGAAAGTAAGTTATCATTTTTCATACGACAACGCATTAAAGTAGATTATTACGGTAAGCAATAAGTACAGTTCTGCCTCATCAACCCTTGCGAATGCCAAAATAGAATTTTATAATATTACACATCTTTTTTCGTGCAAAAAATTACATGAATATGTCATCTACACAGCAACAACTACTGACCACTCAGTCGTATTATTCAATTGACCCATAAACTTTTTATCATTTTTTAACTTTATGCCTAAGAAATTTTAGACTCATAATTAAAATTCAATATTATAGTGTATTACTACAATTTGTTTTTATTCTATATTTTATTATCAATTTTATTCGTCGAAAGATTCACAGTGGTTGTAAGGTTGATCGGACATTCGCAAGCTGAAGCACTAATTCTTTTTTTTACTTTTATTTTTTTTATCACAATTTTTATTTGTAATCGTCAGTTCAAAGACGCACAATTATACAAGTATCCTTTTGCACAAAAACCTTCCCGTTTTATCATTTGCGTATTTTACTTGTCTTGACTCGGTTTATCGATATTTGAGTCTTTACAATAATAATTATTTTTGTACAATTATTTCGTCGCTTCTTAGCTGTCATTGTTAAAAATGAATAAAGTTGACTAAAGTCCAAAATATGATGCCTCTTTTAAGCAATACATAATTTCACGATTTTCAATTATTATATAAAAGTGAATTATCATACGAAATATTTAAAATATCATAAAGTATAATAAAATATAAATTAAAAAATCACTTTAATAGAATAATTAAGAATTGCAGAAAAATTGAGGCAAATATATCCTGTCAATCCTTACTAATATAAAAATTGGAAGTCAACTTCAATCGCAAGCTCAAACTTCTTAAAGTCATAATTTACGACTCCACAACATTTTACATAGAAAGGTAGGTTACAAGTAAAATGTATCGAGATTAATTGTATTTTTGCTTATAAGATATTTAATGTCCATCGAAAAAACAAAGATCACAAAATGATTGGCAAAGAAGAAACAGTTCTTAATAAGAAACCCCTCTTCAAATTTAAATCTAGCCTTACTCTGCATATGTTTAATGAAATTTTTTCAAATTAACTGCAAGTAAGTTTCCACTTTAAAACGATCGATCCTATACGCTTCTGTAAAATTCTTACTGGCACCTCTAATTAAAAGAATCTATTAACAAAAATATTTTATATCAAATTATATACTGGTTTTGAATTCTTGATATTTCTGTAACAGATTTAAAACTATTATGGAATGTGACTAGTTTATCATGGCGGAGAGATCGAAATCGTTCTTGTTCTTAAGCGTAAATATTTAATTTATGCCATTGAGCCTCATGTGTATGTTGCAAGTCACGTTACTAACTTTATATATATTTCTTTCATTCATAATATAAAATATTGTGATAATGCTGAATTGAAAAAAACAAACATTCAGTTATAAGATGTAAAATTGTACTTTCATTCGGTCTTGTACACTCCAAAGGAAACTCACAAGTAATCAATACTAGATAATAAGGTTGAATCATATATATTTCAAGAATTTTCCTTCAAAGATCCATATTTTTTGTCACAGTTAGGAAAATTATAAATAATTGCAGAAGATGTTATCGATCGTATGGTTTAATTATGATTAATGAGATTTGCTTTAAACTAAACGACTAATTATATTATATTGTATGATATAATTACACATATGTATTCATGGAAGGAGACGTTGAAATTTTTTATTATGTGCAATTCATTTGAAATTTCACCCCTTTTACAATTAGCAATTATTTTCTAGACCACTGTTCGTAGCATTTTTAGTGTGTTGGACAACATACAACGTAAAAGCTTGGCATTCATTTACTCAGTCTTGATTCAGTCTTACTTTATATAAAAAAAAGCAAATTAGTATCATTATTTAAAATATTAATATTCAAAAGGAAATAAAATTACAAACCTAAAAGACTTTTGAAAGATTTCATCTTTCAAAGACAAATGACATAATGGCCTTTCACAAGAATACAGTAAAATTTTGTCCAAATTAAATTTAAACGAAAAATTTTTTAAAATAATTTCATCTAAATAAAATATTCAATTCACAGTTTAAATCAAAAAGAAAACTATACACAATATTAAAACACGGATTTTTTCAATACAAAATAACAACTAATATCTATTTAAAAAAAACTGACAATTCGTTTTAATTTAAACGTAATTTTCTATAAATCAAAAAGTGTGATTTAAAATCATAATAACTCTGTAGTTTTAAGAATCATAATTACTTAAAACAATTTTCTCAAAGGATGATAAATAAAACATCGCAAAGTCTTGAATTAATTTTCAGTCAAAGTAGTATCGACGATTGTCTACTGTCAAAATCAAAAAGACACTAACATAAAAACGTAGAACATTTTATTGTAGAATTTAATACGTTAAAGAAAATAAAAATCTGTAATAATAATTAACAGTGTAAAAGAATCTTTCGAAAAAAAATAAGTTCTAAATGGAGACCTGTCCTTTTTCATTTCCGCAACACACTTTACTTCGATACGAACTGTTACTCCTCTCATTTCCCAATATTTGTTATATTTCACCTTCTACTTTCATTCTGAACGTTCTCCTTCAAATAAAAGTCAACTATATCCTTAGGACCCACCAATTAAATTATCACCATCTTAACTTTATACCATGTTTTAGACCCCTAACGTTCGGGGGATTAAAAGACAAATATTTTATTAATTACTACATCTACAAGTTAAAGGTATATTATAGATTAGAATCTATGATTAAGAATTTATTGGTACAATTTGTCATTCCTAAGCAATCATTGCAACGATTAATATGATGCACACAATACTTTATTAAAAACAAGATGATATGCCCCCATTACTGACGTCAATTTACCGCTGGAATTAGTTTAAAAAATAAAAACGAAACAGAAATTGTAAGTCAGTGTAACCATCGTCTTATTAGCACATTGAAATTAAATTTCGTCGAAGTGAAACTATGAATAAAATTCGTATCGGTGTTTTCTCACCGATAATAGATAAAAAAATTTTTTAAATTGCAATCGACGAATTCAGGAAACAAAAATTATCCCTCATGAGAGACTCTCTCACTAATATATTAAATAAAAATAAATGAATTTATTTAATTTTTAGATATACCAAAAAAAAATTTCTCGTATTTTACTATCTTGCAAAAAAGTCGAGAACAATTAATACTGTATTAAATCGTAACTCGACTTACGTCGAGTACCTAAAGAGACTTATCCTAATTTTTTTTTTTTCGTGAATCCTAGACGAATAGCGGATTGTATATTTTTCTTATTTTGTTTTTTTATCTTTTATGTATAGAACAGAACTTTATACAATAACAATTTTGCACATTTTTGTTATATACAGTCATAATTTTTTTTAAAATTTCTTGACACGACAAATGAAAAACAGTTATATTAATTTTCAATGATAATCTTCTACTGTGCTTAAAAGTACTCTTCGTCTAGGATTTATTTACTTTACGTATAATTATATGGTTAAATTTATAATTTTTTTTTTTTTTAAATAACGTTTAACCATTCATCACTTCTTAAATCAGCATTACCCGATTATTTCCAAAATCAACTACGGCTATCCTACCATCGGGTGTCAAGGCTATACCAGAAGGTCTATCCATTTCATCGAGAGCTTTGCCATGCGAGCCGAACTTCCATTTCAGGGTTCCAGCCGAATCAAAGATTTGTATTCGATGATTTCGAGAGTCTGCGACGATGATGTTCCCTTCGTCGTCGATAACCAAGCCCTGAGGTCTTAGGAATTGCTTAGGCCCGCCAGTTCCCTCGCAGCCGAGGATGCGCGCGTTCATGAAGTCAGAATCGATAACTACGACGCGATGATTGTTGAAATCAGTGACAACGACGTTGCCCTCCGGATTGAAAGCAACACCACGAGGTGAGTCAAAATGCTTCCACATGTTGGGTGTTGTCTCGTATCCGTACTTGCGTAAGAATATGCCCTCGGCACTGAAGAGCTGAACGCGGTGATTGCGGGTGTCTGAGACAACTATCTGACACTCTGAGTTAACAGCAACATCCCAAGGGTAGTTGAATTGCGAGCAACGACAACCCTTTTCTCCGAAACTCAGTAGGAAAAGACCTTCCATAGTTAAAACCTGAAAGCAAGAAAAGTTTCCATATATTTTATGATGAAATAAAAGCGTTTGCAAAGATTTTTATAAAGCATAATCATTTTTTTTTTTTTTGCATTAAATTTGAAAATTATTATGAAACGGTAGCACATATTATCAAAAATTGAAAATTTTATAAAAATAAATTGCTTAATTTTAAACGTGACTAAGGTATTGGACTAAATTTCTTTATGCATCACAAAAGTCACTACTCAAAACTAGATTTTACAAACCTGAATGCGATGATTATCCTTGTCAGCGACGATGATGCGTCTACGTACATCTACAGCTACACCAGCTGGTCTGTCGAATTGTCCGGGTGCCGTACCGTGAGTTCCAAATCTCCTAACAAAGCTTCCATCTTGTCTATATATTTGTATACGATTGTTTGATCTGTCGGCCACAATTATATTGCCTTCCTTATCACAAGCAACACCCCAAGGCCTGCATAAATTGTCTCTTGCATCAGCGTCATTACCGATTACTTTTATTGGTTTGGTCAAACCGGAATGCTGTCCCGATCTACCAGTGCGTACTGTCACTGGGAAATTGCTTCCGGGTATAGGACGTCCACGAGGAATTGATGTAAGTGGTGCCGGAGGCAACTGTATCGGTGGATTTGATGGTTGTGATTGCGTATTACCATGGAAGAACTGAAATGTTAATAATTATATTGTTATTAATAAGAACTTAAGAAGCATAATTTATACAATGAGTTAATTTAATAAAAAGTAATATACACGATTACTTTTCCGATACATTTTCAAAATTTATGATTGGAATATACTTAGAAATACGATGCAAAGTGCAAACATTTACCTGAGGAGGAGAACCGTTAATGCCTCTACCACGAACCGAGCGACGATCACCGATAGGGCCAGGATTATTTATTACGATGGAACCAAGATTTGAAATCGAGTGAAGAACAGTGGCTTCGGTTCCAGTAAACGATATCCAGTTTTCTTCAGGTGGTGGTAAATGCTGACGGAACTGTCGAATTTGAAAGACCTATAAAAATAATTCAAACGTGGGTTAAATCGAGTAATTTTTATTTTAAATTGGTTTTCGTAGATTACTGCATCAGAAAGATTATACTAGCTAATTATTAAATTTCAATTTGAATAAGTAACATTAAGTCGACTATTTATTTAAAGAAAATTTTTCTTTCAGCGGGTGACCTAGTGTTCTGTAGCTTGTACCTTGTATCTCAAATATAATAAAAAACAGTGAAAAATATTCTGTATTAATATAAAAAAAAAAAAAAAAATTATCTCCATTAAAATGAAAAATACTAATCCAAAATCTTGTGATATTCCCGGTGAAAGGCATCATCATTTATTTATAAAAAATATTAAATAAAATAAAAATAAGAGATTACGGTAAAAGCTTTTCGCCCAAGATTTGAAATACTGTTAATGCAATAATGAATATCAATGAGTATCTCATTTAAAGAAAATTGTTAGAAAATAGTATTTGGATGATCACCTCAGCTGAAGCCGTATCTTTTGTCACGAGTAAATCCAGAGGATTGCCGGCTAAAGTTGAGGACTCCATGGCATCTGCAAGTTTGTCGATTGCTCTAGTTAAGCGAGCGATACCATTTCTCAATCCCTCATCTCGAGCTTTGAGAGCTGCAAACTTGAGCAACCGCGCTTTTTCAATCCTTCCAAGTAATTCTTTCTCACGAGCCTCTAAAGCCGCATTAACTCGTCTGATGCAGACCATTAAATCTGTCGTTGCTTCTCGTGCTCTCAATTCCAGTGCTTCAGCGGCCAACTAATGATGTTCATCGTTATCATTATCCATTTTTCACTTTATTCTTATATTATTAAGTATATAATGCACTAATCTTTGAGAAAAGCTGTAATAAATTCCGACTTTATCTGGTTTACACCTCGGGTGTGATTTACTCAAAACTACGTTTTACGAATACTTATAATCGAACTTTGAAAAGTGAAAGCTGTGCTTCTCTTGAATCTAAAAGTATTGACTTGTTTTCCACAGTCACAATTTAATTTAATGCTTACCTGCACAGAATCAAGATCCTCTCTGAGAGCTGTTACACCTTGCCTCGCCTCGCTCATAACCTGATTCGCCTGCGCTCCTGCGTTTTCCACAGCATCCATGAGATGGATGGTGACATGACCCACGTGTAGATGTAAGCCACAATCCGCACAGAAGGGTCTGCTACATGTTTGACAATAGAAACGCTGGGCGTCTCGATGTAGTTCACAATACAAGGGTGTCGTTGAGGTCAAATTGTGGTGGCGGGTCATCGGCGGACTGGGGATCTCTGTTCTCAACGAACGAATTTGTGGCTGTTCGTTTATGTTTGCGTTTATGTTATTCTGCAAAATTAGAATGCAAATGGTGTTTTTTGTTGTTTTTTTTTTTTTTTTTTTTTTTTTTTGTATAAATTAAACACGCGCTTTTTATTAGCAGCAGTGTAAATGATTAGACATAAAAGAAGATTGTCTATAAATTATTTTATTGTAAAATGTAAAAAAAAGAAGCTCCCTTCTTCTACGATTACAATTAAAATAAAAATTCAATTTAACGGTGTAATAAAACGCCAAGTTGATCTGAAAATAAAAGGATCCTCACCTGTTGTTGGATCTGCTGTTGGAGCTGTTTGGAGCAATTGTCGCAGGGTAAATCTGTGCAATCCCGGCATCTGTTGTCGTTGTAATTAGCCGGTGATGGCAACCTTAGGTCGCACGAGTTGATGAAATCCTCGCTGTTGACGACCTGGAGGAGACTCGTGATGAGCGAATCCACGCTGAGGTCGTCCGGAGATCTGCCATAGCACTGAGAGTTGGGGCTGCTTCCGGATGAAATGGTGCCCGGTGGACTCGCACTCGAGTACCCGGAAGTCGAATACTGCCATGGTGAGTTATTGATGAGCTGCAAGTGTTTTTATCGCATTAGATCTCCATTTCCGTCGCTTATTTTAAAAAATGGAATTTAAATTGCAGATTTGGTGCTGTTGGGTGCTTTAATGAATTGAGAAATGGTGAGGCTGACAGTGTCAATCGATAATGATAATAGATAAGCGACTATAGATTTCTTTCTATTGACATGCATTAGCAATTATTTATTATGTTTGTTCTCGGCTTAAAATTGCTCTCCTTGGTAGAAAATATTACAAAGTATCACCAAAGAAGAAGAGATTTATTTTATTTTTAAAGAATGTCAAAACAATTATTTTAAATGCCTTTCAACGCAGTCCCACAGATAAGAATTATGAAATATGAGATGTTCCCACGGACGGGAAGGGATACACCATACCGTAAATTCGAGCAAAAGATTTCGTTGCGCCTGACAAAATTGAAAGGGAAAAGGCCTAAGCGCCGGTAGGTTGAGGAGGCAAAAAATCAAGGAGTGGCGCGAGTGAAAATGAAAATTAACGCTTCAATTGAGGTGCGGGGAAACAATGAGGAATGAAAGTGTGATAAACGATGAAAGTGAGAAGGAGAAGAAAAAAATGATCGTAGGCTATCGGTTCGCATGTGTGTATGTACCTTCATGGGAGGAAATTTAGAGCAGGGTAGATTGGGCGTGACACTAACAGATTTCCATGAGGTTCTTACCCCACGATCGTAACTTTTGCCATGACTCATCGCGAGGCAAGTGAGTCGTCCGATGCCGCGTGTCGATGTATATTTTCAACGTCACTTCGCGGGTTGACTCCAATCTGCAACACATAAAAAAAAGACCTTTGTTACTTTCGATGGCTAGGAAGATATTTTTTACGCTATTAACTTCTTATTCAAATTATTTTCACGCAGATGCGCCCATAAAATGTCGGTGCCTCCCGAGCCGGAGGCTGCCTCTCCTAATTCAAGGGCGAAAAATTAGTAGTGCTCTACGGGCCAAAGGTAGTTTTATTTTTTTTCCCTCTAGTCGCAGTTGTTGAGGAGGATGGCTCTATTAAACTTTTTTTTCACCTCGTACATTACAAAGTTACTGCCTAACTTATACGCATTAACCTTTTTATAAGTACTTTGATCAATTGGTCTCAATAATGTGCTTAATTTTACGGTGGAGTTTACATCTAATAGTAAAGTTTTTATAATTATTAGTTTTCATAATAAATACGAGTAAGCGTAAAAATTATAATTACACGTTAAAGCAAAACTTTAAAAAAAAAAAAAAAAAAAAAAACCAAAAAAATGATAGACATTAAAATAAAATTGATTGCGAATTCTTAGAAGTTTCAAAAATGCCTTCTCTGCTCTCTAGAAATAATTTTAAATTTCAAATAACTTTAACATTTGAATTATTCAACTTTGAGTTCGAGTTTTATACATGTGCTTGTACAAAATGTGCATAAGTAAATAAAAAATGTTATGTACTGACTGTAAAATACATTACGCACAAAAGCGTGTGTAAATCATTGCTAAAACATATTCGCATTCGCAGAGCAATATAAAATGTTTAAGAGAAGGGCAGTAATAATTTCAAATTATGTAGAGGAGCATAAAAAAGCATTGATTTTTTATAGCTTCTGTACAGAACAGTTGGGCATTGCTCAATATTCAGATTTACTGAACCTGTTGAGTAAAACAGAAATACTTTTCAATGAAGTATCGATAAATAAATCAATTTATAATTATATAATTAATTCGAATAAATATTAAATTAATGACTACTCATTAGTTTAAACGTGCATAATATTTATCGATAACAGCTTTGGCGTTATAAATTTTATTGACCACAAATTTCGTTACAATTTAATGAGTTAATTATTTGTTATGAATTAAGCTCTTTTATTTCATTTAGAACACCATATAAAACATAATTTTTCAAATTTTAGCAGTTGTTAGTTATTTTTCATAAGGTTTATTTATAGTTCAATAATCAAATTTAAATGCTTCCCATTTTTATTGTTGAATTTTTTAAAGTAATTAATAAAGCTGCAGTAATTATAAGTATAAATTAATGGAAGTATTTTGTACGATATGTTACAAAGTAACTAGAAATTTTTCTAAAAGTAATTAATTTTTTTGAATATATATAACAAGATAAAAACTACTTGGAGAAATATACCATTAAGATATATAGAAGACAAACCAGCCACAAACTCTTCATTGCATTACAATAAAAAATTTATGGTACGTTACTTCTTAATTTCCTGTAACGAATAAAGCTATTAATTATTTTTATGGATAGCAATTCCTTACACCAGGATATAAGTACCGAGTATAAAAATATTCTAGATTTATCTAGTTTAGGTTAAGTTATAAACTATATATTAATATTGTTGGTGTTGACCGAAATGCCTTTGCCTTGATACACTGTATTTGGCATAATACTATTTGATTCTCCTAATTATTACTTTTGTTGGAAAGTATACAAGAAAAAATAATTTAAAAAAAAGTAATGATTAATATATGGAGAAGGATGTAAATATTTCAGAAATACGTAACTATTTACTTAGCTCTATAAATAAAAGAGAACAGATATTATATTTAACGACATTAAAATAACGTTGGAGGCAAGGGATGACAGCATTTAAGCCAGTGGCGTGGTGTACACTAGTCTTCTATAAACAACATTCCGAAAAAACGTGTGTCCCCATCCTGTCTTACCTCTCTCTCTCTCTCTCTCTCTCTATTTTTCTCGTCTTCACTCAATCTCACCAAACTGGCTCGTTTACACGACTACTCAAGCGAACCAGGAAGGAACACGGAAATTCTCCGAGAGGAAGCGCACGCGGAAGTCTCGAAGGCACCGGTTATGAATGACTAACAAATTTAAAAGAAAAAAAAACTAGTATCTCGAAGCAGGGTTATAACCGCATCCAATGTAAGAAAGAGAGATAGCATATTAGTAGTACTACAAAAGGTAGTACAAGAGAGCAAAAGTCAGAGAAATTCTCTATGGTACATTCATTTTTTTTCAACGTCGCATTCCAATGAGATAAACTTATATATTCATTGTTAAATGGTGTGAAAATAAAGTTTTAAGGCCGATTTGCAAATTAGTAGTTATATGTTTAAAAATGAACTTTAATTGTAGAATTGTAAATGTGAAATGATTAAAAAAAATTAATGTAAATTGAATTGAATAATCGTGAATAAATTTAATTGATTTGAATTAAAATTACACATCTCGGTATATTCAACCAATTATAAAAATAATATCTTATATTCCATAAAAAAAATTAACAATAATAATGATGATGATGGTTACAATGATAACGACGCATCAATCAGGTGTAATACGATCCCAAATTACCAAATTGTGAAAATGATGGATCAAGTTCTATATATATATGAATATATTTAATGTTAACGATTGATTACCTAAGCAAGATTTGATTGAACAAACAAATACATTACTTTTATATCATTTACCGATAATTAAATGCTAAAATGTGTAATGGAGATATTAAAATGCGAATATAAATGATAGAGTAGAAAAACAAATATTTGAGCTCATATAATGATGGATTTTGAAAATTTGACTTGTAAACCATCCAAAAAATGAAAAAGAGAAATAGAAATAGAAGAGGTAGATTTCAATAGGGAGGAAAGATAGGGAGGGATATATCACAAGGGCAGGGATAAACCAGAAAAAAGTAGATGTGGAATCGAAAAAGATAAAACAAGGAAAGGAGACGCAGAGTCTCGTCAAAACAAGATACTCTACTCCGATCCGTTCATTCTCTCTCTCCCTTTTTCTGTCGGATATGTCGGCCCTCGTCATACGCTCCAACTCGCAACTTTCGTCATTCAAATCTAGGGCCCGTGGCATCGCACACACGCGCGCACACACATTAACAGGAGGCAGGACCCCGCGAGAAATCAATAAAAGTAACAGGGGGGCCGAGGGAAATCTGGCCCTCTCCTCACTCGCCCCGTCTCTCTCGCTCCCATTCGTCCTTACCCTTCTGCAGGCGCGTGCGTCGCGCGCACAGATGCATTAGGGGAGCAGACTCCCTTCCTTCTCCGACAACTCACACCGTTTCTCTCTTTCTCTTTCTCTCATCTCTCTCTCCCTCTCTCTCTCTCTCTCTCTCTCTCTCTCCATCTCTCTCTCAGATGCCGTCCTTTACACTTTCTCTTGATCACAACGGGGCCGATTTACCGGTTTCGACCTTCCCAATGAAACATGGAGAGAAGAGAGAGAGAGAGAGAGAGAGAGAGAGAGAGAGCGAGCGCGGGAGAGAGACATACAGACTGAGAGAGAAGAGAAGAGAAATACCCTCTACATGAACATTATTGGTATACACACAATGTGCAAGTTTTTGCCCCCGCGCCCATCCGCACACCCGTATAAAAGACAAAGAGAGAGTAAAAGTCTTTCTTTCTACCTTTTTTTTTATTTTTCGCTTCTGCTTGCCACTATACTGTCGCAATAATTGTTATGCTGTCACTATTACCGTAGTTCAATGTATTTTTAAAAAATTTATCCAAAGAATTACACACTCTACTGATTGGGTTATTTTAGATTGATTTAGCGCTGCCTTTCTGTACAAGATAGCACAATTACGTGGTACATTTATATAGTAATCAATCCATCTTTGTTATAACCTTTATATATAATTATCGTATTAGTTTTAATATCATTAAAGCTTGCAATTGAATTTTTAATTACCAATTATGAATATGAAACACTAATATTTTTTGAAGTGACATTTATTAATCTAGCGAGATAAATTTATGTTGAAATTTTAATGTATCAAATATTGGAAATTTGATACATATTCTATTTCAATTTATTTAATTTCCTATTAATTTGCAAAAAGGGATTCGACTTCATAAAGTTTCCATCCTTGCCAATACATTGCGGTCGACTGAATTGAAATCTTCTATGTTCGACGTAATTTTAAGTAATATAAACTTGTTTTGTGCTATCAATTTTATAAATTAAAGTAAAGCATTTAATTGATGAAATACTTTTTAACAAATTAAAAGAATAATCAGAATTATTTTTAAAAATAGCAAGGAAATTAAATTATGGCACGAGTATTTTAAAATAATTTCTAATAATTGATTCTCTTAGATTAAACAACTGATCTTATTAACAATTATACATTATTTCTGAACTTTGATAAATATATTAAAGAAAGAATTATATTATCACCACTAAATAAAAATTACTCTTATATTTTCATATGTATGTATATGATTAAGAAATAAAAATTTTATAAAATCAAGAATTCGGTTTAAAAATGTCATTCGAGATTTACAAGGTTTTTTTTTACATACAATGATGTATTAGTCTATAAATGATTAAATAAAGTTCTTGAATTCTGTGAAATTTTTGAAAAGACATATTTTTGAGCATTGTTGAAAAATAAAAAGAAGCAGTCCATTTAAAATTTAAAGACACTGATTGTAGGTGTAAATCTTGCATTTGTCCTTTGTAACGCCTTATTTTCTAATGACTGGGAAAATCTTGAACTCTGCGTGTCGTTGTTACAATGTCGAAACCCTCTTGCGGAGAGGATAAAGAGAGAACGAAAATCACATCGATCACAAAAGTTCCAATTCGGGGAAAATTTTCTTCGACACCCTAAATTCCATGATGAAAAAGAGTAAGCGAAACTCACTTAGCTAAAGTTGGCTAAATATATGACTAAAGAAGAAATTATATGAAACGTTGAGAGGGTGGAAAAAAACGAAAATGACGAGAATCGAAGGAAGAAATAGTTTGGAAGTTGGCAATATTTTCTAGCAAAGGGAAATTAACTACTAATGTATGGGATCGATTTATAAATGCCTAGGTACACTGGCGCTTATTCAACGTATAAAGCTTAATTTCACCACCAAATGGCATATTTTCCGAACAATGAAATGAAATTCTTCCTGCACATTTATTATAATCATTTGAAATCTTTTAGAAATCTGATCACGCTCTTCTCCAGTTTTATTGTATTTAAATTAAATTTCTTAAGCTATGAGTTTTCTTAATGATACATTCAAAATAAATATAACTTTGTCGTATTCAACGTATATTTAGCCTCCATATCACATTAAACGTTCAATATTTTCGTATAAAAATGGAACTGCGCTTGATTCTTAATTAACCGTTGAATTATTAATGAAGTGATATTTCTAATTCAATATTTGGCTTGACTCAATATTTGTGGAACTTTCACGATAATTAATGGAGCAGTAAATCTTTCTAGAATAAGGACAAAAAAATGAACACGAGCGATAAACCAGAAACGCACCACATAAATCTGTTTACAGCTCGCGGAGTCATTTGACACAAGGCATTGACAAGAAAATTCATAAATGTCTCGTTTTGGAAAATGATCTTACTTTCCTTAAAATTCCACAATGCGAATGAATGACAAGCACGCGGGTACAGAAAAGAGGGAGAGGAGGAAAAGAACTCAGTAGAACTAAAACCATAGAAAGAAAGAAATAATGACGAACCCCAAAATAAGAAAAGAGAGAGAAAAGAAGAGAGTGGGAAGGCATAAGTGATTTTCCGAAAGACAACCAACCATGGCTACATCATCACTCTGTCTCTCTTGATCCCTTCCTTTCCTCCCAGAAACATTTGTCGAACAGATAATGTAAGGCCGAACTCTTGGAGGTAATGCCGCTTTTCCGAGAAGAGCCCAAGAACGCATACGGAGGCCCACCTGTACCGATGTCGGTGTGCCCCATCTGTGTGAGTTTCAGGCTTGTGGGTGTGAGTGCACGCACGCCGTTCAGTCACGCGCGAACCTGAGACTTTCCTTTCGGTTTCAAATGCACAGCTTATACCTAGTGTCTGTAATGGTGGTTATAGTGGTGGTAGTAGAAGCCTAGGCCCCTTGGTAGCGGCGGTTTAAAGATATTCCGTCGGTTCATCTCTCTCCCTCTATCGCTGTCATTCTTAAAATCATCAGCTCCAGCTAGGCATGGGCCCAGAAATTGGAGGCTTACTTTCTCTCCCTCTCACGAATACAAATAAATGGTTGTGCCCAAGTACTGACGTACTCACTCACTATCTTTTCCTCTCCCGCCCACACATTTCCTCTATTTCTTCTGAGGATTACATCAATTTTCTAAAAACGGAAGGCCCACTTGAACGGAGAACACAGACGCAATGTTTGGGACTGCGTCTGGAAAACTCTCTCTTTTTTTTCTTACTATTGGAAAAGCATTTGCTTTATTACTTGTACATTGTTAATTCAATGAAAAATGTAAGTTTGAAATTACGTAGACTGTCTTGTTCAAACTGCATCCTTTGAGCAAGAATTGAATTTAAGTTGGATCAGACAGTATTGGTATTGTGCCAATGTCAACTTCATCTTTCCATATTTTTAAATGAAATAATTAAGAATATAAAGTTTACGGTCTTAAAGAGAAATTCAGAGTATGAAAATTTCAAATAGAGCATTGCTTTAAAAATGGTTAAATGTTTAAAAATAATTCAATGCAGCTTCTAACCAAATAATCAATACCTTATCCAGTGAATACAAATATAAAAAATCAATGGAAGATAAATACAAAGCGTTTTCAACTAAAATTATAGACCTTTAACCATTTTTTTTTAAACAATTACAATTTAAAAAAAAAGAATACTCCATTTCTAGTTTGGAGAATATTCTGACTGCAGCAATAATCCTTTTTTTAACAGAAACCATCATTAATCACTTCAAAGGTTACTTTCTTTTTTTTGGAAAAAAAAATTGTTGAGCATGGAAAAATCATGAGATTTTTCGAAAGTTAAAAGGCTATGCTCATAATGAACTTATGAAATAAGGTATATTAATATTAGTTTCTTTAGTTACGGTAGAGCAGCGTTATCGTGAAAAGCTGAGACTGAAAGCTCAACAGTTTTGGTTTTATTTTAAAAGTTGAAGATTAATGTTAAATAAGTATACTCGAGCTTCACTATATTAAAGTCATTTATTACGGGAAAGTCCTCTTATAGTATGAGATACGTATTTAATCACATAGTTGCGATGAAGGAATAAATTTATTTTGATGAAGGATCCCCTTGAATACTGAAAATAATTTTCAGCTAATTTAGTTAGACAATAAACCGTAATTGTACAATCAATGAATGTAATTATTAAATATTGTTAAAAATGAATTTTTTTATTTCAATTACTCGTGAATTGAGGTAACGTTTATTGGAATAGTTTTCAATGGCTAATAATATTTACCACGTGTACTTAATTAATCAAATGTTGTTTATTGATATCTTATCCCAATGCAAACATACTATTAATTGGTTTATGGAGGCTAACCGTGCAATTCATCACTTTTATACTACACAGAAAATTATATTGTAACTTTAGTTATATTTCAAATTGGCTGATAAATATGAATTATCAGGGAATAAATTTAAGGGAAAGTACTTCTCAATCACTTAATCTTTGGAGGGTGAAATAAGGCAACATTTATAATTATTTATATGTCCACAACATCCCCTTCCCCGCAAACAACAAATAGGAACTCCTATTTGATGCCTGACGTATTCGATATCGAACGAAAATTCAAGGTCAATTCCAAGCATAAGTGAGTAGTACAGAATTCTATTTCGTAGCCAATAGCCTTGCATATATATGTAATTTTGCTTAATCTTTTATCTTCACGCGCTAACTAAGGGCTACGGTATTATTTCGATCGGGTACTCCGCATGATAATGAAACAGAAAAAATACCGAGGGCCAATGGGGTGCCCGCGCTTAATAGATCCGCAGAAGCCAAAGAGAGAATGAGAGAGAGAGAGAGTGAGAGAAAGAGAAGGGCGAGGGGGCACAGAGAGAGAGAGAGAGAAAGGGACACGGAAACACGCAACGTAAAATGGGGTGGACCATTTTTTCCTCCCGATCCACGTGCGCGCATATGTCGCTTGTTCGTATTGGGAGTAGGAGCGTTTTGAAAAGAAAAGGAGGCCCGCTGCTGTTCGGCCCCGCTGGAGGAAGAGCAAAGCGTCAACGTGCCACCACTGCATTTAATTAATTTTTTTTTCCCCTTTTCTGTTATATATATATATATACATATAATTTTTTTTTTTATTTTTTGCATGAGCGAGCATCGGGTTGAAAAACAACTCGCGATCGCGGATGTAAAGTAATGCCTGCTGCTTAATGCACGCTACGCTCTCTATCCATCAACCTTTCTCCTCTCCTCCCCCCTCCCCGCCTCGCCCTTCTGACAGCCAAAGAATAATTTCATTTTCCTCCGAAATTTCCATCCTGAATCTTTCAGTGTTTGGAAAGTAAGGATTTGTGCTTTTTAATGCGTTGCTTTGGGTCTTTGAAAATTTCCCCCTTTTTAGTTGAATTCTTCCATGATCCTTCTCTCGGTACCTTTCCTTTGATTTAATTATATTTTGAAACCTTTAAGCCTAATCGAGTTACAGCTGAATTTTTTGCACGCATTTTTTTATCCCGAGACTTTAATCATTTTCGACCAATTATTCGCACACGATTCTCTAACTTTTTTCTATCAACAGATTGAAAATATTCGTAACGGTATTGGTTTCATATTCTATAGAAACTTTTATGTGGTGCAATGATTGTCTAGTCAATAATTTGTATGGGGATATATTAAAATTTAATAAACGTTACTTTTATTAACGTCAATTTAATCGTAGTTAACAGGTTATCAAGTGATATTTTTAATAATGCTATTGGGAAAAAATATTTTATTTCATAGTTGGCTGTAAAATTTAATATTGCCAATACGAGTGGGAAACATCGATGCAGCCAGCCAGAATAGCACAAATACAAATAGAGAAATGTATAGAAAGAAAGAGAAAATCGGAGAGAGGGAGTAAAGATGAAAAGTTGAAAGGTTAAGGATCTGCTATAGAAAAATAAATGTTCCTGCTTCCTAAAGTTCTGCAGCTTAAACTCCAATACCTACCTGTAGCTGGTTTACGATTTTTTCTTATGTCTGTCGAAAAACATTGAAAGCCCTAAATGCTTCAGGTAGGTTCTCTAGAAAATCCGACAATAAAATTTACATTCATGTTACTTTCACAAAAGTATGAACCCAGAGTTTCGTTATCTGGCAAAACGAATACAATGCCGTCATTTCGTTTATATCTTAACAACGAAAAATCTACTTACAAATTATACTTTCTCAACGAAATATATCCTTCTGTCTTTCACATGCAGATCAAACTATTTTCACCTATTATTATTTTTTTCTGTTTTTTACTTAATAATAAATAAGGAATATATATTTTCACATTTTACTTCTATAACTATGAATATAATTAAAAAAGTTTGGTGTGCTTTTCAAATTTCTTTTCTTACGTAATATATATTGTCTATATTATACTGTACAATTACATGAAAACCAAACGATAAAAGAAATGCGAAACAAAATCCATATTTATTACTTATAAGGTGATACATCTAGTTTGAATACATCAATATATTTCGTGCAAGAAAATAAACTTATTGTCTCGTTGCAGTAACCATTTCAGCATATATTACCCAAATATTCTCAATGAAAAATAATTCTTTATTGCACATTTTTCTAAAACTACATCTTTCAAATATTATTTATATCTTCAATGCAAATTTTCTGAAAATTGATGTTTTATTCGAAAAATAAATTGAATTTAAAAGTTACAATTGGAATTAATGTTCATTTTTAACTATGCTATTCGTTCAAAATAGCAAAATGTACAGTCACAAAAATATAACTTTTTAGAATAATGTTTTACCTAATAGACGACTGGATTAAATAAATTTTTCTAAAATAATGATCAAGAGAAGGTCAAATAATGTAACTGTTCATTAATATTTCAAACAAAAGTACTTTAAACTCACGTCTAGTTAATTAAAACTAATTAGGCATTTGTAGTTACATAAATTTCATTTAATTAATGTGACATATATTAATTGCAAGTAAAATCAATATTCCATTTTTTAAGTAAAATTTAACGAAATTTATGAAAAAAAAAATACATGTTAAGGCGGCAAAAAAATTCACGAATAACGTTATGAATATAAGCAAAAGGTAAAAATTTATCTTTCATAAAATACTATTACGCTATCTCATATAAAATAGAATGCACATGAGACACAAAAAAGAAATCAAATTTATATTTACGGGATAACATATATTGTCAGAAATAAAAAGTTGCGTTAAAAATATTCGACAAATATTTTATATAGATTAACCCTTCATACCATTGCAAATGTTATGTACTAAGAATTGATGATCTTTCCAATTTTCAATATAAAATCTATAAATTTAATGAACTATATAATAAATGGCTTCTCATTTCTATAATAAAAACCTCTGATTTCTTGCAAGAATTTAATTTTCGTTTAAATTTAATAAATTGAAATAAAAAATGATATTACATTATACTTATTATACTTAAAAATTGTATTTTGTTTATAATCATGAATTATTCATATTAAAAATGTATATTTAGTAAATATATTGTGATAGTCATATAATCAATATCATAGAACATGTATTTAATACTCCTTTGCAACTATTTTTAAATTATAAATTAAGCGTTTAACAGAAGATATCGATCTACTTATTGTTAAAAACTTTAATAAATTATTAATAAATGTATATACTTTAAAACTCACAGTTTAATATCAAAAAAATGAACTTACAAATAAAAAACTAACAGATAGTAAATTAGCATAGATGATCTAATAATAACTTGGTCACTAACGTTTGTTATTCATTAAAAAATATTATAAATCAAAAATTAATTTGATGAAAAATGATTTTTTTTTATAATTTTCCGATTTTCACCAATGCTAAGTAACATATAATATCAATTTTTACAGAATATTTTAAAGAAATTGTAATTAAATTCAATTTTCCAAAAGAAAATATTTGTCCTTTAATACAATACTAAAATTAATGTAGATATCAATTTATAATACATATTCCAATAAAAGAATCTATAATTTTGCAATAAAAATTTGAAAAATTAGAATAACTTAAATATGTAAATTAGGCTCGATGAAAGTGTTTCATCCAATTTCAGTCCCTCCATTTATATTGGAAAACAGTTGAAAGAGTCCACGAATATGCCACTATGATTTGTCGATACAAAACGAAACTGTGAGTTTTATGTTTTCAAGACGGCCAAACTAAGGAAAGCATATATAGAAAAAAAAAAAGCCTTATTTCATTACGTGATCCCAGCATAGAAAATTCATGTTTTATCTTTCCGATCCATACGGACTTGTGATAAGGTTCAAGCAAATTCTAATAAATTATTGGTGAGAATATTTTTTATTAGATGCCTTGTAATGCGTTTAGACGATTCTTAATCGCATTGTTCAAATTCTACTTTACATAATTTGACAATTTCATTTTGTCAATAGAATCTCAATTTATGTTTCTCCGACCCCACACGAACTCAAAATATCGGATGTGTATTCATGTCAAATAATATTTTTCATTGACCGTATTATTTTCTTTGTAACCAACAGTTGTCAGTGCAGATGGGCACACTTCATAAAGTGCAACTTTCACTTGACGTGCGGGGGGAAAGTCATTTTCCTGTCTAATGGTCGCCCTTACGACTCCCCACGTTATCAATGCCGAGTAAATACGCGAAAAACAGTGCGCCCCTAAACAAAAATCTATACAGCCGAAGGAAACATCGACGCCGTGAAAAAACGAAGGAAAAGCAGGAGAGAAAAGGAAAAGGCGAAAGAAAGAAAGGCACGACTTTGGTGCGGGGAGTCAACGAACCAAGGCAACCGTTCATTTCGTTTTCATCTACGAAGGTTGCGAGTATGCGCGCACAGCCTCCCTCCGTCTCTCTCTCTCTCTCTCTCTCTCCCCCTTTATTCTCACCCCGTCTCACCCTCTCGGGCTCTCGCTTTCGTTCGGGGATGCTGCGCTCTCTTATATATGTATATGTATGCTCGGTGGATGTCGCGCGGCGGCTTCTACGTCTTTCGCCGCGTCCGGGCACAAAGTATAAGATTATGGCGCTCGTCTGTCTCTGTGTGGGTTTTGGTCTCCATTAACCGAGTATAAAGCGCCATACCCGCTAAACATCTAATATTTTTCAATCCTGTGCTTCAAGGAGCCCCGCATGTGTATATATACATATATATATATATATATATATATATATTACGCACACAACACACCTACCCCCGAAGAATGGGTAACGAATACGAATGCCGTTCGATGTCGGAAAATGTAAGAGGATTTGGTCGAGAGCCGCGTTATTTTCTGGAAAAATTAATGCTTTGTGCTCCCGGCTTTTCAAACTTTAAAAACCCTCGCGCGATCTGTCCTAGATCCATAATATTTTGACGCGTTATTACCATAATAATGACACGCGAAATGTTTGGATACGTGCAAACTGACGTGTGCCCTCGGGCGTATGCACACGTAATTCCCGTTAATGCGAGTGTAATTATTTCATGATTTATTAGACTTTGATTGGAATGTAGACTTTAAACTTCCTCGCGATAATCACATTTCCATTATTTGAAATGTACGACTCCGACGTCCTGTTGCGACCGACCAACATATTTATCAAACTACTTATCGGCGGTCTTACTCGAATTATGCTAATTGTCTTTTAATCAATTCGATCAACTGTTACCTATTTGTTATTCATTACGATTAAAATAATAACTTTGCCTGCCGATATACAACTTTGTCAATTCTAAAGGAGATCAAGCTGCAGCACAAAATGAAAATGTTAAACCTCAACTCAATATTCGTTTCGGGTTTTCGACTGCCATTATTGAATAAAATATATCGACTTAAGAACCATATTATTGAGGTAAATTTTTCACGGAGAATGAAAAATCACCACCTTAAAGACAAATAAACTTTCAATCGCACGTCGAAAGACGAGACGATATTCGCTTACCTAAGAATGCATATGTCACACAAAAGACAATTTGAAAGTGGTTTTACATCAAGAGCTTCTCTCTTCTATGCTTTTGAAGTCTTTCTATAGCAAAAGTCACGGGAAACTCCCTAAGAAAATCTAATATATCTATATCTATAGCAGCTACGGTGTCATCGGTGTGGAAACGAGAGCGAAAATGCTCGTCCACCTTCCTTCCTTCCTGACCCTCTCCACCCTCTCTCATTCTCTCCTCGTTTTTCTCTGCTCTTGGAGGCCTACGCAATCGATACTCGTCGCCTTCTCTCTCTCTCTCTCTCTCTCTCTCTCTCTCTCTCCTCGTCTCTCTTTGGTACTCACTCCCACGCTATATCTTGTTTTACGAACCCGAGGCAAAACTGCTCGCCCCACTCTCAAAGTACTCCTCTCTGAAGATGAAAACTCCCTCTCTTTTCTTTCTTTCCTCTTACCGTAAAAGTGAGAGCGATATCTTTTCGCGAATTCCTGCATTGTCTCATCGTCTATACTTATAAGTATTTATTCATGGAAAAACTATTTATTTTGCTATTTTATTTTTGCGAATAAGCCAGTGAGCAATCGTGTACCATGCGTTTGTGGTTTTTGCATATTAATTCTGATTTCATGAACGATAGTAGACTCTAATTTGCATATAGATTTTGAATTTACTGGAAAATATTATCAAGTGAACGTTTATTTATGTAGTCTTTTGTGTTATCGGTGTGTTCAGTTTCCCGAAATCAAAAAAAAATTTTTTATTTTTTTGCTTACACCACATAAATCTTTTATATCTTGTTAATAGTCTACAAAATTTGCATGAACATAAGACATAAATAAATTGATTGTTTTCATTTTTCAGAAAACTTCTCATTTAAATATTATGATATTAAACGTCATAAACTTTAATTAATGGACTTGCGCATGCAATCGAATATTTTCTTGGCTACTGAACATTTTTACGAGTTTGTGAATAAAACTTTAAGTGCATAAAATTGAAAATAAGAATAATTTTGTTGCTGACATAATTAGCGCTAAGGCCAAACATTATATTTATCAAATATATAAATAATAAATGAAGAAAACTGTAATTTATTCATTCTTATTATTATATTCATATAGTATATATATATTCATATACTCACAGCAACATTTAATTAGATAACGCGCGTTATGTGAATTGTTCAAGAATTTGTAATTGTCTTCTCTAAATTAAATTATAATCACAAAATTTTTCCCCTACATAATCCCAGATGAATGTAGATTTTAAATTACATCTAGAAATTGGGCATCGCGCAAATGATCTACAGAATGACAAGCCATTCAAATTTAATTTCTCACGTACATTTGGAATTTATGTGTATGCAGCTTGTTTACTTTCTGAAAAGAGCGCAGATTTTAATCGGTCATAAAAAGTCCCGCTAATAGTGCCATAAAAAACCGACTCTGGTTTAGTTATCGATTCGGAGTGTAGGACACCGAGGAATGCTCGAGATGGAAGCATCGGGATGTGGGAAGGTGTGACAACGACAAGGTATGCAATGAGAGGAAATGTATTTCCAGATCGAATCTAACGAATGCTAATCGGCCGTTCCAGCAACGCGAGTTATCTTGTAACCAAAATAACCAAAATAACCAAAATAACCAAAGCTCGGGGAAAGACATTGCGTAAAATTTATCTGGTAACGATCGAGATCTAAGATGAGTCCGAGCGGCCGAGTGTGACAGGCCTACAAGCCATGAATCACGTGCGTGTAAACCTCACGCACGCACAGAGAGAGAGAGAGAGAAGAGGCCAAAGTGGAAAAGGCTATTTGGATTGTCCGAATCGAATCATGAGCGAGGATGGGCGCCGGTAACTTAGGACTCTTCTTGCGAGCGACTAGCCGCCAATCGGATATCTTACGTTAAATCTCATAATCTCCGGGGCTCAAGACCGAATATCGACTAATTTACAAAGCGAGTGCTTCTCTCTCACCTCGACACGCATCCCGTGTACGTTCGGAGGTTCGGCTGAAATTTAGATGCCTGTGAAAATGGTTGGAAAACAAAAACCCAGAGAATTTTCTCTGTACATTCGGCTTTTAAATAAGCCAGACTCTTGCCTCCTTTGCATAATCAACAATTTAAATGCTAAATATTAAATTAGAATAATTATTTACAATAATGGTGATTTATAAACGGGGTTAAGAGCGATTTTATTAAATTTACTGATAATTCCTCCGGGGAAACAATAGTTTATTTTAAGGCGATTCCTTATCGTAGGCAAATAGTAACAGTTATTATCAGAACCATTGTTAAGAAATGTCATTCTTTGAAGAGTTGTTAAATGAATAGGAAGAATAGCGGTTGTTGAAAAAAAACTCTCGGTTTTAAAACAAGCCGCGTAGCTGGTTTTACAAACTTCTAATGTCTAATAATCGTAAAGAATAATCATAGAAATAACTTTAATTCCAGTCGGAAAATCTCTCTCGTCTCGATTCCATATCTCTCCCCTCGTACTATCAGTCTCTGTCTCTCTCTCTCACGTACACTTTTCTGTCTCGCTCCCTCTCTCTCTCTCTCTCTCACTCTCTCTCTCTCTCTCTCCCTCTCTGACTTTCTCCTCTCGTCGTTAGTATGCCCGGCAGCGTACACCACCGAGCACCGAAGCTTTTAAAGTCGAGCGCTTGGTATAACGCGCGCGCGTGTTCTCATTTGAGGCGGGAGCCACCAAACAAAATGACCACCAAACTTTTACATTCCAACTGTGCCTGTGTCAATGTTTATGCTGTGGCCAAAGTGTAAGAACTCCAAATTAACGATACTCTGTACCGACATGTTTTCCCCCCCCTGCCCCTACCCCCAACCCAACCCGCACAACAGAACTGTTATTCTTCGTACACGCGTATTTTGAATTCGATCGCTCAATCGGTAAAACCATTAATTGGGCTTTCCGCATTTGCTTATTTATGTTACAAGTACTTGTTCAGTCGTATTTGAAAATGTTTTAAGAGTAACGCAATTAGTTTTGCAACCTTTCGTTAACGGCAGCAGATGATTGATTAATAAACAAAACGTCTCTCGCTTATTCGAAAATCAAATAAAATAGTTAGCGCGAAAAACGATGGGTGATTGTTCGACTCTGTACTGTTGTGCCTTGATGAACAAATGTACGACACAGGACAATTAAAATTTATACATACATTAATTCAACAAAATGGCTCAATACTTTTTCTCCTTCTCTTTCTTCTTTTTTTAGTTTCAAACAGCGATAAAAATTGTAATTACTCTTTTTAAAAATTCTAATCTATGCACATTTTTTCAGCATCTCTCAGTTTTATGTGAATTTTACTCTTTCTTTACCGCTGAGAAATTTTACTCGTTTTCATATTCAAATTCAAACCAAGTCCAACTGTCTAAAGTTGCGAGTCTTATCTTTTAGTTTGTTTGTTTTCCAACAATAAAACAAAAAAACGGACATTTTCAGATTACGTAATATTGCAAAAGTTGGTTTGCGCAGAGCGCGGCGCTTTCGAAAAAATAAACGCAACAATGTAAATAAATAAAAAAGTAAAAAATGTGTCGGTGTCCGTTGCTCCGGTCGGCGATCGACAACGACACCAGAGACACGTCCAAGCCGACTTTTCCGTTATAGTCGTGAAAATAAAACTCGCATCTCTCGAAAAGCCAAGGAAAATACAGAGTTCCCCATCCCCCCGATAAAACCCCGAGCTCCGCGCATTTAAATATCGGGTGGAACTCGGGAGGCGACAAAGTTGAACAACTCCCGCGATAACACAAATAATCGAGAGCGGGACTTACCTTGGTTGGATGGGACGTTATCATAACACGCCGGCCGGTGCGCTTGTCCTCGTTGGCCCGGCTTTCGTTGTGGTTGCCGCGTGTGCAAGTCGAGGGTGTGTCCCGGGTGGTGGAGGTCGGTCGCCGGACGGGAAACGAGGGAAGGTGGTGCTCGTCTTCCTCTGGCCGCTGGCGCTCGGTAGTGCGAGGTAAACACTGGCCGCAGGGACGCCACGCGCCGCTGCCTCGTCGATCGATTAGCCGTGAACTTCACACCTTCCTAGCGAGATCGGTATCTCGGTTCGCGCGGCAAATTCGAATCGCGCGGGGGCGGTCCGGGTGCTCGCAGGGTTCCTCACGCCTCGGTCTTTAGGTCCGCACTGAAGCTGAGCCTCGCCACTTCTCTGCGAGTCTGCCACCTCCTCCCCCTTGCGGCGCCGGGCGTATGTAGCACGCGCACTGCCGGCCAATCCCCGACCGCGGCGCATGTGCCGCCGTCGCCGCCGCCGCCGACGACCCCCGTTTTCATTCACCGCGCCCCCTCCCGCCCCGCGCCCTCGACCGCCCCTCGCTCTCCGCCGCCACCCCGAGCCGCCGCCGCCGCCCCCTGCGCCACCCGTCCGCTGCCAACCCTCCGCCGACGTCTTTGTCGCCTTTACATTTTTTACTCGGAGGTGCTTCCCTCGTCGACTCCGAGACTCGGGGAAGAGGCTCGCTATGCGATCCTCGATGGTTCATTCAAATTTTCCACATCGATTTCCGTTCTTCCTATCAGGCGCGTCTCGCCCGACAGGAAGTGCACTCCCTCCCAACCCGGACTGGACGCGTTTTTTTCACCACCTATATTTGTACGTTTACCCGTAAAAGGGTTATCAGCGTTTCTCGAATTCCCTGAGCTCTGAAGAATTTATTCCCAGTTTTACGATCTGACTAATTGACGAGTTTCTCCGAATCGTTTTCATGTCGAATTAATTCCTTACGGTTATCCTGGGCTAATACCCGATACGAACTCTTACACGTCCTCTAATTGCAAAACCTTTATTATTCGTAAAATGTTCGAACGGCATTTTACGATGGAATCGTATATAAAATTTTATATGTACGTGTGCCAAGTCTTCGGATGTGCAAATACGATTCTTTTGATACTCATAAATATATTATTGACTTCTGCGAAATGACCGCTTAGTTAGCCGACTGTGCAAAATTTTCATAGCACAAGTTGAGAGCAGAAGGTAAACAATGTCTGTTTTTTGCTGTCGTTATTGTTGCTCTTGTTGTTGTTGTTGTTGTTGTTGTTGTTGTTGTTGTTGTCGTTGTTAGTTTAAATTTTAAATTTAAATATAAATATTTTGAAACTAATGGCTTTAAAATATGACCTCTATAGACTTTTTTTCCGCTTTTATAAATGCACTGATAAAGGATATTCGTAAATTCGAATGCAGCAAACCTGCGCAAAGCGCAATATTTACCAAATAATTCCTCGGCTAGCATCTACATTCGATGTATGTTATTCAAATTTGCATGAATTATATTTGCGAACACTTTTTTTTATAAATAAAGCATTAATTAATCTTCGGCAAACACAAGGAATATAAAATATATAATTTAGTGCGCAAGTCAAATTAAGAAAATAAATTTTTCGTTTAAAAAATATACTACGCAGGCAGCTGCTCATTACTATCGGGATATCTGTACGTTGTACCACGTATATCTATACTCGAGGCACATACTTTTCTGAAACTAAATATGGTAATTTCAAAACTAAATTAATTTTCAAGACTATTATCTTGATGATAAATCTAACCTTGTCGTTTATAAATATATATACATTTTTAATGGAATACAAGTAAATTGATCACAATTTTTGTAATGTTAACAAACGTTATTTGTCGCTTCAATTATGTTAAGCTTTCACGATCGTAATCTTTTGAACAGGAAATTTTTGATGAGACCATTGAAATTGTTCTTATTTAAAAAACATTTGTACTTTTCACCTGACTTTATTAACTTGTAGTAGGCAATAAAAAAAATTTGTAAAACGTATATATTTGAATAAACTAAAAACAGCGATGGTATTCGTCAATCAATAAGAAACTCTGTGTTAATTTACGAAATGAAATTATAGACTTTTATGTGACTGTGAATAAATTGATCCGCCCTTCCTCTCAAACATACAAGTATCATAAAAGTTTAATTGTTTCATTAAAAATCCACTAAGAAATGTACCAACAATATTTATAATTATTATTTAATGGAAGCAAGTAATTTCTAAGCCGTTATTATTATAGATATGCATTCGCCTTATCTATTTTGTTTTAGTCAATTGTCTCCAGATCCGCTTGTGCACGTGCAAACACAGAGACACCCATATACACTCAAATTCTCATAAACTTTTCCTCTGCTACACGAATGGGTATTCGTGTAGCAGAGACCTGTGGTAAAGAGAGGGTGAAGATATATTTCACAACCCTTGCGACGAGATACTGTTAAAGTCTATGTACTTCCGCGGTACTCGAGAAAAAAATCTCCCTTTCAGAAAAAAAGAATCAGTCCCTGTTTTCACATCTTTTTTCTCGGTCTTTTACTCTTTCTCTCTCTCTCTCTCCCCTAGTCTCCTCTAGACTCTTGATTTTCATCCACATGTGCACGCCCACCCACACGCGCACCCACACTTGAACTCACAAACGAGATCCGTCACCTTTCTTTTACTTTACGTAGGGACGAGGCGTTCGATCGTCTTGGACGTATTCGCAATGGCTCCGAATCGAGAATAGAACCCAAAGATTTAACAGTTTTGTTATTGGAACAAATTGAATGCCACTAGAAGATCTTTGAGTAATACGACTCTCCTTTTCTATCCATTTGGGGGAGCGTCTCTCTCTCCTTTGCCTTCTTCACTTTCGTTTTTTTCGTTTTTTGCGAGTGCGCTCAGCACAAGTTTTATTCATTCCGTGACACTTTTAGACGACATTGCATGGCTTTCAACAATTTTCATAAAATCTCATCGTGAATCTAATCTCATGCATCAAATCCAATAAAACCACTTGTAAAATATATATGAAATATAGATATTGTCCTTTTATGAATAATAATTGCATGCGAGAGGTTTAAAATAAAAAAATTTCACTGCAAGTAATCTTAATTATACATTTAATTATATGCTTCACTTGCAGCAATATTAAATTGTAAATTTCGTAACTTTCTTTTTCCATATTTAAACAATAGTGTAAAACCAGTTCCTCTTGTGATAAAGAAAAATATATTGTTCGTACTTATTATTAAAATATTCTTCTATCGAAAGTTGATTTTCTTTGTCGATATTTCTCTGTTTGATCGTAAACCGTTCATTTATAATGACAAGATCATTTAAATAATTAACAAATGAATAATTTAAGTAGTCGATTGCAATAAAATAAATTTTTATTTTTATGATATTTCCATTTTAAACTTCAACTTTTTTATTTGATTTGATTTAAAATACTTTGATGTAAATGACAACCAACGTATATATTAGAAAATTGGAAAACGTGCGGGTTTTTCAAATATTCAAAATCGAAATCCCTTTGGAGCTCAATTTTATAGATAATATACTTTCGCATAAGCTCATAATACATTTGCACAAAAGAATTTACTACTGGAATAAACAATTAAAATTTGAACAAACAAATCAATGTTTATTTCAACTTTGTTTTTATTTTAAACATCTTTGTACAGATTAAAAAGTAGATAAAAGTGCAGTAAAATAAAAAATCAATATAGTTGATAAAAAAAGTAAATAACTGTAGCATATTAGGAAATATACATTAAAAACATTGCAAAACAAAAAGCTATATCTCACAGTGTCCAAATTAGTGATTTAGTGTAATTTTAAAATTGAAAAAAGTAATGGAATTAGAGTAATCAAAGTTTTCCACCAAACAATCGGGTTTTTCCTCTTAAAACTATGGAGAAACAAAAGAGTTATGAGCTCGGTTTCTCCAAGAGCAAAACTGCAAAGTGCACGCGTTCGAAAATCATTGGAGCACAGCGTTACTCGGACTTACTTGTGTGTTCGTGTCGGTCCTCATGACACGCTCAAGGAACGAAATATTGGAGTAGGTCAGGGTTGGATACCGTGTAGTAAATCCTTAAGAAGCTTAATTCTTTAACGTCGATGCAGAACAAAAATTTATCGACCTGCCTCTTAATTAGCAAGCCCAACGAATGTAACATTGCGTCTTTGCAAATGTTTCTAGGAAATACATTTGCAAGGGAGATGCTTTTCAATATGAATTTATGGAGATTAAATGGAATAAGTTGTAATAAATTAGTTTTCGTATTACTCTAGTTTCCATGATGAAAAAAATAATAAATAAAAAATAGCGTATTGTAGCGTTGTTGTATCAATAGTTACATTCAGAATGTTTACATTGAAAAAATTTTACAAAGAGAGGGATTTAATTCTTATTAAAAAAAATATATTGCTCTACAGAATAAAAACCTACTCTTTTTTATGTAGCACATATAAATATATATATATATATATATACACGTGGGTGTGTGTGCGGTTGCTCGCAAAAGCTTTCTAAATTTCAATCTAAGAAGAAAATTAACAATGAATTTTATGTATCATATTTAGAATATATTGTTCGTAAAAATAGTACGATCATTTCTTCTACGATTTTCAACATTTTATTATTGAAACGCTAATGTATTTTTATTTCTATTAATATAAATTGAAAAAGAAAAGATTAATTTAAGAAATTATTCTTCAATATTAGATTAAAATAAAATATAACTGCAAACTTTGAATTGTACATATATTTAGAAAAATTAAATTAAAATTAGGGTTACTTGTTGGTTTATATAATTAAATTACTTTACCAGTAATAATAGCTTAATTTAGTTAAGATAGATTAGATATTTACCACTATTTAACTTGATTGAGTAAACAAACTAGGATTTAGTATATATATCTTTGTATGCCAGAATTAGCCATCAACCTATATAATCATGATTAAATCTCTACTTGTTTCGGCTATAATTAAGTTAAAGATGAAGATTATGCAGATCAAAGAAAACTACAAATTGACATTCTTCTATACCACTGCTTTTGATTATAAGATTTGAATTTAAAATAAATCTAATAAGTGTTCAACATATTTATAATGATGCACTTGTGACGTTCAAAAGTTTTTGAATAATAAGATAAAATTAGTACTAATTAACTTTTTTTTTAACACTGTTATTTATAAATCTATTGTCATTATTACCAAGAAGCAGTGTTGTATACAAAATGAATACATAGATACTTTGTAAAAGCGAATTAATAGTTTTTTTTAGAATTTAAATTTGAATTAATGAATAATAAATTAAAAAAATATTTAAAAATACCTAAGATAACTATTTTGGTGCACTCATTTAATCTTGTAGTTTAATACAAATTGATGCATTTCGTAAAGGCATCACCTTTATAATAAAGTTAACGTTATCAGACTTGATAGAATGCTATCACATTATATCAACAGTGGAGAGTCTTAAAGTAAGCATCTTGCAAAGGTTATGCGAGGTACGACAAGTGCCTTAACAATTGTGACCTCGTTTGCACTGAATAAATGTGTATTCATAAGGTGCACCATACATTTATTTAGGAATTACAATCGCACATAAAAGTATTTTATATAGTTTTACCAATTTTTGTTGATTGCAACACACTCAATCTAGAGAAAATACGACAAGGTTTAAATAATGTCATTTTATGTTTATACGGCCACAGTTACGATTATCATTCACGTTACTCTTGATATCCAGTGGAAATATTTAAAATTTATAAATGAATTTTTAAAAACATTTTAAAAAATAATAGAAAATCGCAATAAAAAGAAAACAATTAGACCGGGAAAGAAGCTCTGAGTTAAATCTGAATAATAAATATTTTAAATCTCGAAGGAAACAAAGACTCGTCCGAATAAAGTGAGTGGGTTACCCCTGGGTCCGGATGAAAGATTTGAAGGATGGCAATTTCTCACACAAGTTTTGGCGACAAATGTTGCCAGCGAATCCATCGGTTACTCGCGCGAAATAATTCCACTACCTGGACAAGGAATCTCCGTAGTACAAAGGTTCATGGACGAAGGAAGAAGTTACGGAGTCTCATATCCCAGGTCCCTTTCTCTCTCGTTAGCATGTATTCATTTATATCCGTGGAGTTGGGGCGCATTTCGCACCCGTGTTTCATCCCATTTATGCGAGGCAACGGAAAGAGAGAGAGAGAGAGAGAGAGGGAGAGAGGGAGAGAGAGGACGAGTCGCCGAGGACCTCTGTACGTGTGTCATTGACATGCAAACCAAGTCCCCCGCGTCGCACTCCACCTGTACCTCGTATTGTACTTTGCAAACGAAGGGTTGAATGTCGAAGGATACTCCCCGACATTTCGCCTACTCATCCTTACCTCCTCCCACGTTTCTTCCTCCCCCGTTTCCTACGCCCCTCTCGATCTTCCCTTTTCTGCTTACACTCAGGATGGCTTTCATCTCATTTTTCTTTCCCAGCTGTCACAGTCTTTTTTGCAATCTTCTATTATTGCACTAATCGTGTAGGTATTATGTCTTAAGTACCGAAGCTTTTTGCTGTTATTAAGTACGAGAGTTGGTCGTTAAATTCACGTGTACTATTCACTCGAAATACGGATAAACTATATTTTTTGTAAACGACAGCACCATTTTTTTCTTACGCAATATTTTCGGTTTTTTTACTTTGCAAATTTCGATTGAAATAAAATTAAAATATTCCACCCCAATATTATTAATAAGAGTGGTTTATTATTTTCACAACTTCTATTTCCATTTTGTTTCTTACTTACACTTTTCGATATTCCACATTTTGAATATATCAGATGGAACTCTCCAAATACTCGTTCGACTTGACAAATCTTATCAGAAGTCGATAAGCATTTTTGAGGACCTTTCACATCCATTATTAATTTTTCATAAAATCAATAAAATATTTTCTTGAGAGTACTTTACCTCTCTACCTCTCTCACTCTTTCTCATTTTCTATCGCTCTCATTCTATCACTCCCTCTATGCTTTAATCAACCCACTTCAGCGTTTCTTTTAAAGTACACATGGAATCTCCATAAAAATTGTTCTTTCTTGACTTAATTCAAACGGTCTTAAAGATTGTAAAAGCACTGAGATATAATTTATGATTTTCAAGTATTTTGTAGATACAAGCCTCATAAATAAATATATTTTAAAAATATTTACAAATTATAAACTAAATAAAACAATTGTAAAAATCACTCTCCCATTTATATTATTTTTGTAAAACTATACTAAAAAAGTTAATTTAAAAATTAGTTAAATTATTTTTTCAATATCATAATTGAAGTACTCGCTTCATTCATACATTTGACTAAAAATATATGGCAGTTATTATTGGTATTTCTGCGAAATTATTTTTTTAAATTAATATGTATTTAAATAAATGTATTTTTAATTTTTTATTGAAATAAAAATTTTTTTACGTGGAATATTTTATTAGTATATATTGCATATACTTTATTACATTTTCAATTAAAAAATAGATCTAATAACAACATTGAAATCAAAATGTTTCAAAATTGTCAAATTCATTTACATTTAAAAAAAAAATTCTACACAAAATAATGTAATTCTATCAAAAATGTTGAGATACTTAGATACATACTTTATTAAACAAATAGTTTAATATTTGAAGTTGAATACTTAATTTATTTGAAGTCCTAATAAGTATGGAAATCTGATTTTAAAATATGAAATTACTTTATTCAATTTATATCTAGCAATTTTAATATATATTAAACATATGTAAATATGTCACATTCCGAATATACTTTTCTTTAATAATGTTATAAAGTTATAACTTTGAAGGATAGTAATTCAAAGTTCAAAAATTAATTAAGCTTATTTAAATTTATATATACTTTGCTACATGACTCTTTATTCCTTTTATATTATAAATACATGTTAATAATGTTGTTTGAAACATATATGATATTAAAGCGTAATTTGTACTTAAAAAAAAATTATTCAAAATAGTTTTTTTTATAGCTGTAATTCCACACTTGAGTGTGGACGTAATTATTTATAAACAGAATTTTTGAGTATTTTTATAATGTTTCGTTTTGTAATAAAAATATCGTTATTCTTTCCATCAAAAACAAAGTCAATGAAATATTACAATAATAGTTGAGTAATTAAAAATAAAATACCAAAAATAAAATTTTTTTTTATTAACATTTCATTTAGTTAATTCATAAACTTCCATTTCAACTGCAAATTAAAAAATGGAGAGTATGCCAATATTTCATTTCCTCCGAGGATTTCCAGGGCAATATCATACATCTGCAAATATCATATTAGATATTGAGTATCAAACCTACTTTTATGTAGAAAATTATATCATGGTAAGTGTTAATGAGACTCATTATATAATGTGTAATATAAAGGATGACACCTTACCAATCGTTCAAACATGTTTGAAAAAATATTATTTATTTTTTTAGGCTTTATAAGTTATTCATAAAAAATGTAAATATACTTTTCAAACTATGTTTGGTTAGTGTTTTTATATGTACAAGATCTTTTTTTAAGAATCTATTAATAGACGTACTAATATTTATTCCACCTAATAATAGCTTACACGTATTGCGAAAATATGCTTTTATTTTTATCTTGTTAATTATACTAGTATTTTAATATTTTGTAAAATATATAAATAACAATTGTTACTAAACCAAGAATGCCGTTTTTATAGGTTAAAATTTACTTAAACTTCTGCTTTAATAATTCATGAGCAATTCCTTTGAAACCGTCACGACATTCAATCATTCAAAAATGAAATCAATTATCAAACAAGTTACTATGTACATTTAATATTTATATTCGCCTTAAAAGGTCAAATAAACCCAATGTACAATAAAGCAAATAGGAATATTACAATCGATATTCGCATAAAAATTGAAATTGTGTTATAGGAATAGAACACGAAGCGAAGCTTCCAATTAAAATAATGAACGAAAGAGTGAAAGCTCGTGCTCTCCTCCCACGCTCGGGAAAATCTCCGGATAGCGACGGTGGTCGGTGGTCGGGGGGCGGGGGCGGGGGAAAACACATCTCGGGGGCATCGGAGCGTCGTTCGATTTTCCGGGGGCAAACTCGTAACGCGGCCGCGTGTAACGATACCAATGCGCATGCGCCCGAATCCATGAATGAAGCCCCGCACCCTTCGACCCGGAGATGGATGCAACATCGTAGGCATTGCACTTTCGGCCCACGTCACGTACCTGGAGCGAGGGAGATGCAGCTATTCGCGCGCAAGCGACGACCTTCGCTGGGCTGCTCCACCCCCGCGCGTCAGTTATATTTAGGCTTCAGCCCCCGCGTTCATCCCCCGACAGCACGATCCTTCAACTCTTGGTGACGCGTACACGCCCACGCGAGACCGCGAACTCGCTCGGGGCGCATGTGTTCGCTCGTGGATGGAGACGCGGCAGGACTCGTTGCGCTATAAAACTGGTGACGTGACAATTATCGCCCACCCCCGCCCCCGCTCCCGCACCCCCCGTCGCCCGTGAAAACGGGAGCCTTACGCCAATGGCTATTAAGCTCTCGCATTTTCACGCCGATGACTTTTATGATTTCGTTGCGCTCGTGTGGGGGTGGCTGCGGTTTCCATTCATGCTTTTTCCCGATAGTACGTGTGCCAGGACTTGTGGATCCTGATATTTACACATTTATTTAATATTCAATAGTTGTCTTCGGCTCTTTTGCTACAACTCCGCAATTCAATAGAAAATTCGTGGGTAATTTTCAAAGCTCAGGCACGGATTTCATTCGGTGGTCTGTTGAATTTGTAAACGAGTACATTTTATGAAAATGTATTTCACGATTTTTATTCGTTTAAAAAATTTGGATAAAAAGCTTTAGCTTGAGCTGATTATCAAGCAGGGAAATTTCTCCCGAGATTATATAATAAATCGAAAATTAAATTAGGATTATGGTGGAAATACAACCCTTAAATGTTTCGTGTTTTGTGCGGGGACTTACAACCCTGTTTAATTTGCAAGTCTTCCAATTTTAATCAGAGAACTGTGAAAAATTGGGGCTCGAAAGAAATGAAGGACTTGAATTGGAGTCTAAATTAAAAAAGACGCCTTTCAATCAAACTACGCAAGGAATATACGTAAATAGAAGGGTGTTTCGTCACTGTACAATTACTTTAGTTGGTGTATGTAAGTGTTACAGAGATGTATAGGTATAATATAAAAGATGCCGAGCATTTTAATGGTAAATATTCTCATCCACCTTTTCTCGCAGTCCAATGATTTCTTCCCCGAGTATCCTTGTACAATTTGATTTAAGGCAAGCCATTCGACTTTATTTCGAATTTGAAAACCGAATACATGAAAAGTCAAAAATCAAGACATTTACGATTAATTTTTGTTGGCTGGCTTGTCAATTAAACGGATTTAATCTTCAAATTGTGCATTTTATATTTTAAATAATATATAATTCGTCTTTTCTTTGTTGGTCCCTTTCAAAGACTTCGTAGGGTAGCATTTAAAAAAAGGAACTGTATAATTCTTAGTGAACTTTATGGACAATTCGTAATGCTCTCAAAGTATAAAGATTCCACGCGAATTGCCAAACATAATAAAACCTCTCCATTCCTAATTGAATGCCGTAGTGCATTTCAAAGGCAATCCTCGCGATTATACAAAATCCTTCTCCAAGGACTGACTTCTAAGGGACCGCCAAAAGATCCTGCCCCCGTTGTGGAACCGATGCCGAGAGGCCGCTCGGGTTAGATAACTGGAGGATGCCCGGGTTATTACAGAGGATCACATTGAATTCTAGAGGACGAGTCGCCTTCCCTTACAGCTGCGTCATAACCGGGACTTTTCCTCTCGCCCCCTCGCGACCCTCGCATTCCTTCCCTTCTATAACGTCACTACTGTCATATGCACCCCTCCCTCCTTTTACAACCGAACGCCCACGCAATAGCTCGTTCTTATCTGTGTGTGTTATTTATGAATCGGAAGCACGAGGAATGTGGGTGGTATGTGGGAGAAGATGTGCCGCGCAGCCTCACTGTCGACGCGTGGGAGTATCGCAATCTACTCAAGTGCACAGCACTTTGATTTTCTTCTTTCAATATTATGATCTTCGATTGGAAAAGCGTAATAGAGCGAAATAACTGTTACACACTTCCATTTTACCTATTCTTTATTTTTTTATTCGCTGCGATTCATCCATCATTCCTATTTCTAAATACTTGCGATTTATTACTTATTGGTTGCTCGGTGGTTAATTGTGATTTCTAATTGAATTAAATTTTAATTAATTTATGGCTCTTTGAAGAGTAGTTTAACCGAAAGCGACATGGTTTCTGTCGACATTATTACTACACCTACGTTTCTCCTCCATCTTAGTTCATTCATTGTCGTACACTATAAATATACCGCAATTAAAACGAACATTCGCAAATGACAGTTTAATTACTCGGTACATAGAATTCACTCAAAGGTGGCATAAAAGCATATAGAAATTCATTTTCATGCACACGATAACGTCGATTCGTTGATTGTGCGAAAATTTGCATAATTAACATGAAAGCGAGCACAAACAGACAAAGAGAGTCGAACGAATGCCGTATTTAATTCTCGGAGGCACCCGGTTAGGGCATCGATTAACCCGACCTTTAGGGCATCTCCGTCAAAGGAAAGAAGCGCGGCTAACGAAGCCACCTCGAGGAGAAGAGGACGGGTGTCGGGTAGGAGCTCCAGCCAACGGGGTGGGAGATGAAAAAGAGGTGGGGGTCGAGTGTGACGTTCGCGGGGCGCGCGCCCTTGACTGGCCAATGTCAGGGTTCGCACCGGCACAGCCCTAACTCTTCCTTGTTCACAGGCGGGCGCCACCCCACCGGCACCCCGGGTTCACCCTTGAACCGCGAGTGCGCCCTCTCTTTTGCCGTTACCGCCTGCGTGAGCGGCAAACGCGATATTAACCCCTCTGGCTTTGGCGATCGATATCGGTGACTTTTCATTTTCAAAGTATCTATTTCTCTCCATCAGCCCCCTCGTTCAGACTCTTAAGATGCTGGGTGAAGGGATGGTCCACGAGTTTCCCTCATTCGGAAGGACTTTGGGCTTTCGAGTGCTCGTTCTAATTGTGCGTGGGTGTAGCGGATTATACCGCTTTCTCATGGGTCATGCAACGGCACCGTTCATGCTAATATTTGTTTCTTCTTACTTTCACTTTTCTCTTCGAAACCTCCCTTTTCTCATTGATGGATCACCTATGTGTTGTGGAACCAATTCCTTTTTAATTAAGCCTCTTTTGTAATGCAAAATCCAGCCTTTATGCTTGTACTAACACGAAATACCACGTTTTCATTAGCAACCTGTTCTTTAAATCTTCGAACAAAACCCTGGACGAAAGCCTGTAAATGTAAACAGTGATAATTGTAGGTCTCAATACAAAGTGCAAAATCAACCCAAGTAAATCCAATTTAACAAGAGGATAAGTTATAAATTAACTAGAGTGCCAATAAAAGCTTAGCCTGTAATTAATTAATATTTTATTTTGTTTATGCTTTATCGTGGAACTATATGGAAGTTGTAAAAAAGAATTGTAGATTTATTTTATCTCCAAAATTCAAGTACATCATTTTTACGTTCTAATTTGTTTAATTTTTTTACAAGAATATTTTATAACAATCACAAAGTAAAACAAGACATAATATTATTTGATTGATGTTAGTTTATAATAGTAAGCAATAGTAATAATAATCTTTATTTTATTCTTCGTAAAATTTTTTGTCAAAAATATATAACATTAAAAATAAAATCGATACACTGTATTTAAAAGTAGATATAAAAAATCAAGTAAAATTTTACTTTGTCAACTGGTTTATGACAAACATTTCGAAAATTTCAACAAAAAAAAAAAAAACGAAAAAGCAGTATAAGGAAACATTTCAAGTAATTTAGTTTAACCATTGTGTGATTTTTACACCCAAAAATAATAAAATCGTTAAAGAACATTTTACATTCGTTTTTGTGCATTTGCTTGGAAAAGTCAGGAATCAATAGAAGTCCACACCCTCTGAGCCAAGAACAATTCTCAAGTGACAATGTACTCAAGGACGACAAGAATTGTGGTAAACCGTCTTAAAATTACTATCGAGAAGACTAGATGTATATCAACTTTAAAAACTTTTTTTAAACAGTAAATACATCTTCAAAGAGAAACGGTACCGAGAATTAGGAATTTCTGAGAATGAAACTACAAGTTTCACTTTTAGTCATTGAATTTTTTGACAATAGGTACATCCGGTCACAATGTAATTCCCCTAGATAAAGAATATCATGGTGCAGTATTGCGAATAGGCATAATACTTTTGTAGTATTGACATTGTACTATTTTTGTTACATCATAAATATTAGCTGTACCTTAAATTTTTTTACTGTATTAATCATTTCAGAAAGGTTTATTATCTATTTTATTGAATTGTATAAAACAGCACTTTTCTACTCAATGAATTTTTTAAGCACTTACTATTTAGTAAATACGCCTTATGGCAATAATTTGAGAAAAATTCCTATTTTTTTTTGTTATTCTAATTTATTCCTTATATTCAAATTTATGTGAATACAATATTATGCATATATAAAAATGACGATTGGCACATACAAACATATTTGAATAATTGAAGGGGGTTCAAGAACGAATTGAAGGGTTGAGAGAGAAAAACTTTCGAAGTTAGAAAATTTTGTTCTAAAAGGATCTAAAAGGATTACTTCTCTCAATTCTCCATTTTAAATAAAGTTTACGAGCACTAAAATAATGTATAACTATATCGAAAAATTATAATATATACACAATATTACTTGCAAAATATGTTCATCATCTAAACTTGTAAAAGTCTAACTAAATTTCAATGAAAATTTGTTAAATTTGTGGTGTTGCTAGATTAAAATAGTGGCGAAACAAGAAATAAGTGAAATATTATATTATTCTGCAAAAGAAAATTTAAAATAATGAAATTATAAAACTCAAGCAGTAAAGTATTGTACTGTTTGCATTTGATTTGTGAAACAAAATTCAATATTTGACTGTATAATCTTATTATCCACATTTAAAACTTGTTTTTTTGGTGAAGAATAAAATAAACTTATTAAAAATAATTATCTAGTCGCATGACACTTATTGATAATGCGACAATTCAATTTCAAATAAGTATGTGCTACAAGAAAATATTAAATAAATAGAATGATTTATTGTGGTATTCGTACCAATACTGATACATAATCGATTACACAAATAGGAATTATTCAATTTTCTCCACAAAACATTTTAACGCGCTTCGGTTATTTCCTTTACTGTTGGGAAATATATATCATTTGCGTTATATCATATTATTTCTTTTGGTCCTTTTTATTTAAAAAAATTGTATTATTTTTTAAAATGTTTAATTGACAATGTTTTTGTTTAAATTTCTTCGTAACGTACTCTTAAGTGAGAATGCCCATTCAAATTCTCGAACAGGTAAAAGGGTCTTTTTTTGCATTTTGAAAAATGTTTTCCTTTATCATCACACAATCCTTATTGTCTCATAGTTTATGCTCGACAAAACAATACTAGCTAGAGAAATAGAAGAATGAGATATTCGGGATATTATGAAAAGGCTGTTACGCAATTAACGCGAAACTGGCAATAAGGGATGCTCAGTACAAAGTAAAGCATTATTCAACAAGGGAGAATTCTGGTCACCGATAATATTGATCCTACCGATCAATAGCCACCCCTCATGCAGAAGGAGATAAATTTCACAAAGTGGACAATTGATTATTAATTGTCAGCGCGTTATCGTTTTTCAAGGACAGATGAAACGTCAGAGGGAAATTTGACCGTTCGAAGACCACAGGAGGGCACTTGCACCACCATTCACCACTAGTGCACGCACGCATTCATCCCTTCCCCGCGTTTTCCACCCTGCCCGTGCACCGGCACCGCAACCCCCGGAGGGGGATGGCCGGGAAGTGGTGGTCGCTCGAGCGCCGCCGCCGCCGCCGCCGCCACCGCCGCCGTCACCGCCGACACACACGTGGCCCGGGGTGGAATCTGCGCTGGCCACGCGGATGACGTCACCCGGAGACACGCGCGCCCGCCCCGGCTAAGCTCTCCATTGATGGCTGTTGCTTCCCCGTGGACCCTTTCGAGCCTCAGGCTCCGACGACCTCCTCGCTCCCGTTCAGATGCGAGGCGCAGCGGTTGGCCACGACATCGAGTCATCGCGTGACGCTCCACTCCGGGATCTTATTCCACTTTCGGGATCCTGACTTGTGGGGGCGATACGCGGTAGCGCTTTTCGGAATGACTGACTGATGGCATGCATGGAACTACGATTATAATAATAATGATAACCGGCCATACTTCTCTCTCCCTCCCCCTCCCCCTCCCCTCGGCCCCTCCCCCGCCCTGCCTAATTCTATTCTTCTTTGGATAGAGACTTTTTGCCCTCTTTTTTTCTTTTTTTTAAGGATTGTGGAGTATTGTAAAGAGCGTGAAAAAAGCGTGTAAAACTACGTTTGTCCATTACTTTTTATGATGTAGATTTTATATCGATTTTTTCCATCAGCTTTTTTTTGTAACATTTTAACAATAGTGCTTTGCATTTCTTTTGTTTCAATTTTACACGCAAACTGTATGCACGAACATGTATATTTGAGAATTGGTTTAATTTATGGATTGACTACCTGGATAAAGCGATTTAAATAATAGCCATACCAACAAAAAAAATCTTTTTTTCAATAAAGAAGTTAATTTATTCATTAATGACATCAATCATATTCAAGTGAACATGAAAATATGTATTTATATTATAGAATATTATTATAGAAAATATTTATTATTATAAAAATATTGAGCATATTCAATATTAAACATCTCTTACCCTTTTGTTACAAGACTGACCTGTTCGTTATATTGTAAAAGTCAGGTAGAAGAAGATTAAAGACTACCCAAGATATATTGTATACAACACTAACAGAAAAATGTCTGCTCCATTCGTTAAAACTAATGGTAAGAATGACTGTTCTCTATCTTGTAATACTTTGCATCAGAAAACGTTTTATTATTTTATATTTTCATATTACTTATTTTTTATTTACTATAAAGTAGAAGAAATCTCAACCGAAATAAATATGGAATTTTAAATATTTTGAATGATCATTATTAAAATCACACATTAATTTAATAAAGAGCTGTTTATTTTTATAACACACGTTTTATAAAAGAGAATCAATAATTTTTTGATTTTATAACTCTGGTATGTCTTACCACTCAGCATAAAACAGCAATAAATGAATGTAATTATTTTTTTATTTTAGAGGACCATAAAGTTTTTAAATTATCTACAGTCTACTTTATTAACTTGTAACAGTTCTGAGCTAATCGAATAAATCAATTTAAATTAAAAATAATGCTGACCTTTGGTAAAAATATTCGCAGTTCTATTTCAATTCCAAGAGGCTTTTGACCTCATTGCCTATATGCCCGGCAACCTACGTGAGGGTCAGATCAGACACACATTTTTCTTTGTATAAAAAGTCACGTAAGAACGCCTCGATCGAGTTTTACCGCAAATCAGGCAATGATTTTTATCAAGATCTTGTAAAAAATTGCAATAAATAAATTTAATCAGATATCCAAAGATTCGATAAATTCAACTAAAATTACAATGAAACAAGCATATCCTTATAAAATTTCCAGTTACATCTTCATGTCAGTCAAACATTAATGTTTCTATCTTTAATAAATATTTCTAAACAAATATATATTTATAATAAATTAAAATGAATATTTATAGACAATATTATTAAAATAACATTGATTTATTGATTACAATAATTTTTTATTTTTAAATTCGCAAAATACTTTTTTATATAATATATATATATATAATATTATCTTTTATTAAATATTTATAAAGTAAAATTTTTAATCAATTCTAATTATAATCAGAAATTTGCCATTTACTATTTTGTTTCATCATATAGATTATTCTTTTTAATTTACCAACATTCTTTCGTTTAATGTTAAAACATTATAAAATTTCACAAAATTATTTTTCATAAATAATCTTCTATATTTACAGTGTTTATTTTTTCTTATTTACTAAAACTGATGTTATATGCTGATATATAACATTTGTTAATATCAAAATATAAAAATATAACATTTTATTAAATAATTGGCAGAAATATTTATATTTATAAATACTTAAACTTGTTGCTCTAAATTATTTTATCATTATTTTTAAGTAAATCTTGAAATAAAATAATTTTGTAGTTTCTGTAAATTTGAAATAGTTTTTAAAATCATGAATATATAATTAATTTTTGAAATTAGATAAAAAAATTATGTGAACATGGAATTTTTAAAGGAATATTTCACAGAGAAAATGGATGAGGAAAGATAATATAAAAATAATGAAAAGGGTTAAAGAATAAAATCGAAAGTTATAGTGAGACAAGAGGTAAATTTTGGGGAAACAATGGACGGTCGAGCAGTTATTGAAGAGAATAATTAAGTAGAAGAAAAAGCATATCGATAAAAATAAAAGGGATAAAAAAAGATCAACAGCATAGATATAGATAAAAAACTCGAAAGAACGAAAATATTTAACATAAATTAGTAAAGATTTACTTTAAAAAAAACTAGTGAAAGCGAGACGAAAAAAATTCATACGAAAGTAAAGAAGAAAATAAATAAAAAGTAGAGTAAAACTTTTATTAAGAATTATAACGACATATACATACGGCAATAGAAAATGAAAATCTATGTATGTGTGAAATAATACCAATTATGATTCAAATATATATTGACATCATGAAAGAAGATAAAAAGTGTGATCGAAATTGAAAATCTGATGAAGATTAGCAAATAGATGTAAAAAAATTATATAATATATATAAAAATACAAAGAGAATAACGTATTAAAGATGCATAAGTATATAAAAGAAGTGAGAATTAAAAATTTATAAATATAAATAGACTAAACAATGTAAATTATGTTTAATTGAATGATAAAGTAAATACTTTTTTACATGATTAGAAAATAATGTACAAAAATTTATGTACATATAATAATATATTATTTTTTATGGCTATAATAATAACAATAATAACAAAATAACTAATAATAATAATAATAATAATAATATAATAATAATACTATAATAATAATAATAATAATAATAATAATAATAATAATAACTATTATCATTATAAAGAGCTTTATTGTAAATACTTGTATGGATTGAATTTCACTGATTATTTTATTTCCACTGTTTTAGTAAATTTCAGTATTGCGTGACAACTATATTGAAAATACAATTATAAGAGAGTTAAAAACTATTACAGCCACAGCATAAGATCAATATGAGCAACCAATTGATTTAATACATAAAATTATTGTCATAATGTTAGACACTGAAGATTGAATCAATTTTCTAACCATACAAAATGTTAGTACGGTAATTAATCCTGCTATTTCTATAATTACATTTTTGTAATTAATAATAATAAATAAAAATATTAAATGATTAATATAATACGCTATTCCAATGTTAATAACAAAATATTAGCACAAAAGCTTTTCTGCTTAAAGCGATTTATTGTAGCTAATTGCTTTTACTTTGACTTAATTGAGGCTAAAAACTAACATTACAATTGAATGAAACCTTATATAAACAAATATTTAGCTTAGCAAGAAATAATAAATTACCCAAATTCTGAAGAAATCACCGTCATTGTCTCACCAACAGCTGCTTCGGTATACCTGCTCTCTTTGAAAGGTTCATGAAAAAAATTTATTCCTAACTTTTCTCTAGCAACCTTAAAAATATTTTGAAACAATTTTTTTTTAAATATTTGAAGATGAATAACAATAAAAATCTTGTATTATTCAAAATGTGACTTCTGGAATAAACGCAATACACAATACTTGAAAAAATTTTAAATTCAGAACTTTTGTTTCCGTTGAATAAAATTCTTTTGGCATTTACAACAATAAAATTTAAATCATAAGAATAGTTTGATTTTATATTGAGTATTTTATATTATATATACAATCTAGTAAATATAAAATTGCTTAAAAAACAGTATTTTATTTAGTGATTAAAACGTGTATCTGATTACATTGATTTTCCAATTTAATTTAGTTTATGTATTTATTTAAAGATTCAATCAATATACAAACAAAAATTCAAAACATATTTATGCGAGATATTCAATTAATTTATAATTCTATAATAATAATTTTTTTATATATAAGTAAATAAAATCTTTAATTATTAAATATAAATATATTCTTTAATGGAAAATATACCAATTAAATATATAAAAAAATATTCTGTACTTGGATTTGAAATGCTTCAATTATTTTTCTATTTAAATCATAAATAAATAATATTTTGTTTACAATATTACATTTCATAAAATTTTACAAATATATATTCTTGAAATATAAAAAATACAAGCAATTTAAAAATTTAAGAATACTTAGTTTTTGGTTAAATAATTAATAATATTTATTATTAATCATATCAAATACGTAAATGAAATTGTTAAAGTGAATAATATATTTTTTTTTATATGTCAAGCGTAGAGTACAGATTAAAAGGTGATGTATATTATTTATGATCATAAGTATATGAAATTTACATACTTTTTTTTATATATTTAGTTTTAAATGAGACAAAAAAAAAATAAAAAATTCTGAAGATATGATTATAGATTAATTATATTCTATCAATGAAGCTTAATTATTTATTGAACAATAATTATCGATTTCTAATTATCTAAATATTATTATTTTTGTATTATTAGTTCACAATTTTTTTATAAACTTGTATCTAAAATGACTCATCAATAAACTTAATTAATGAAACAAAATTAGGTGCTATTCAGATATAGAACAGCGAATAAAAAACGTGTCTTAGATAAAGGACTTATTGACCGTGTAATGGTTTAAAAATTAATTCTAGATATTTTTTGTTAGTTTAGTTTTAACTAATAAATATAATTTAAAATTATTAAAATCATGAATTTTATTATCATAATCATTATTTTTTCATTCAATGATAATGAGATTTATTACACATAATCGTATCTATTCATTATTATCATTTAAATATGTTTTATTTACTTCTAGTTATTTATGGGTAAAATATTTATCAGCAGTCTCATTTTATTCACATTTAGGACAGAACTTATATTTTCATAATATTTCCTTTTAAAAAAACATAACTTATTTTCATTTTATTGCTGTTGAATTATTTTTAATTGAATCTAATAGTTTTCAATATTTAAATAATTAAAAAAACAAACGATATCAAATACAAACTCGTAGGTATTAATATAAATGAACAGATTAATCATTTCAATGTAAGTTTCAAAGAGTTTTAAAACAAAACATTCAAAAGTAATAAAGCCTTAAAACTATTAAGTTTAAAAATATATATAATAAATTTAAATATATATATTTAAATTTAGATATGTAAAATAAATTTTACAAATTAATGCTAATAAAATTTCTAAATATACGTTTCAAAAAAATTTGTATTGTAAATTTAAAACCAAAAATGATGTTTTTAATTCCTTTTTTTCTTTAAAATAATTATTAGAATATTACGATTCAATAATTATTTTTTGACGGTTTTATATTAATTTAATTTTAAAGCAAAATCATTTACAAACAATTATATAAAGATGAAAAACTATTTTGGACTAAAAGTTTTTTTTAAATTAGTTTTTTTAATAAAAAAAATAGAATAATAATACATATTTACTCTACAAAAAGTAATACAAAATATCTAACAAAAAATCAATATCACTTTGAAGTTACAACAGTGATATGTTTTTTTTTAGCTTTTACTCTTTTGTACTTAACTATCAACTCAGTAATGCATATGAATTATTTAATGCCACTTTTTTATTGCTTGATTCATTACGGAATTGCCAAACATATTTTGGTAAACACTTTTTTTAAAACTGATATAATAGGAATTCCGCATTTACGAACTAAGAAATTTATATTTCTCTTAAATTTAGAATAATATAAATAACCATTGCAGCTTACATTTTTTAAGATCTACAAATAATTAGATTTGAATTCTAAATTTATATTGTCTTGCTTTGAAATTTTGTTCAAAAATTTTATTAATGTAAGTATGTGAAATGTTCAAAATATTAAATGAGTGCTAATATTTTTACATATTAATTTTTCTTATTTTTAAACCATTTACAATAAATATTTTTAAAAAAATATAAGACTTTCAAAAGTTAATTTTGTATATAAAACGTGTTCCATTAATTGCTAGAAAAATAAAGAATTATTTTGGATAAATTTTATTGTCAAAATTTGATAATTGACATGAAATACTTGTATAGAAAAATCATGATTAAGAAATTAAGTCAGGTCGTCAATTTTATCATATGAATTAATTTTCATATTGATTTTTATCGAAAAGAGTTTATTAGAATTTTTTTAACATAATTTTATTTTTTTTGTACATGTATTAAGAATGGTAAAAAAAAATTATTTTAAATATTTTTTTGAATACAAATTTTTTAAATAGGTTTCAAATTATAAATGTTTAAATAGGTTTTGAATTATAAATAATTCTTTATTTTTAAATTAGAAACGATTTTATAATAATTTTTAAAATATCGGTTGTTCTTAATGAATATTTTAACTATAAATACAGAAATGTATTAAAATATTTTCAGCAGAATATACAACAAGTGCAATACGAGGAATACATTTTCAATAAAATTTTCATATTGTAATTAGAATTCATTAGTTAATATTATCTCATCAGCATTTCAGGTAACACATAACATTTGAAAATCATATCCACTTTAGACAAGGGTCTTACTTCAAAGTAACTTTTATTATTTTGAAAGGAGGGGAGAAAATCCATACCAGTACGATCCTCTAACATGTTTCCTTCAGACCAACATCCGTAATTACACTACACATAATTTCATTAAAGAGTAAAATATCCAATTGGTTCTATCCCCTTATGGTATCTGGGAAGATTTTAATAAATTTTCCCATATTGCTCCTGCAATGCCCTAATATTTCGAGAAAGCGTCTTTTATTTCTAGCAAATGCACAAGGAATTCCCAAGTAAATTTGCGAAGTAAATCATATCAGCTATTTCTGGTGTTGGAAGGAAAGTTCAGGTCTTGTCCGTAATGTTTTATCGGTCTGGCGAAGTCGCTGCGAGGCGCAGTTTTATCACCAGATTAGTTTTTCCCAACCTCACGCGCATGTGCGCACGGCCACCCCTTCGACCCGCGCCCGGGGGTCGTTAGCGTACAGGCGCTAAGAAGGGAGGAACCAGCCAAGACACCGAAGAGGAGGGTGCGCGAAGAGAAGAAAAGAGGAGGCTGCCGGTGCGTCGATGAGCGAAAACGTATCTTCTTCCCCTCTCCCTCCGACCCTCCCTTCATCGCGCCCTCTCTGAAACTGCGTGGGCGATGGGAGCTTTTCAAGGTCAAGCCAAGAGCGAAACTCTACGTAGTACGACGGCTGCGCCACCACCACCGTCGCGACGCCTCCGCAACCATAGGAGAGAGAGAGAGAGAGAGAGAGAGAGAGAGAGAAAAAACATTATCTGGCACAGAGGAGCGACCTCCATCGCTCGGGAGCAAACGCGTACACGCGTGCGGGGGTGGATGCCCGTCCAGATCCGAAACAGTGAATCGAAAAATATGAGCTGCCGAATTTTTCGTAGATTCGTAGCGACGTGCCACTTTCTATCTTGGAATTCGTGCAAGAATTCGGAAGTTCAATTAGGAAGATCGATAAGGCCTTTTTCATCTTCTTTCTTTATGGTTTAGCCGCGTATTTATTACTTGGTGGATTTACGCGGATTGGGGATGCTGTGCTAATGATACAATTCATCTCGAGACTCGTGCTTAGACTACATTTAACAATGGACGATGAATGAGTACGAAGATGATTGAGATGTAGAAGAGGAAAGAGAAAACATTGTACGCCATTGAAATTGGCATAATTGCTGGAAATGTTTCGGTGTAATGCTCATATTGAAGTCGTACTTACTGACAGGGGATGCAATTTTCTTTCTCCTCGTTGAGTTTGAATTGCATTTTTAATGGGGGAAACACATTGTACAATTATGTTTGCTATTAGTATGAATGTAGCGAAAAAATTATATCCTTACATTATTGCTGGAGGTATACTTAAAATAAAAGGGATCTAAAATAGATGGTGTTATTATAAAATAAATTATTACTTGTTAATGAATATTCTTATTCAAAAGTAATATTAGTTATTTGTTTTTATTGTTTCGAAGTTACAATCTATACATTTAACTTAGGCCTTGTAAAAAGTAGAAAGTCCGTTTGTTTGAAAAAAATTAAGAAAAATTTATTACAGAAATACCGAAATGCCTCGAATTAGGTGTAACTACAAGAATAATGAAAGGAACAGAAGGAGAAAAGAGGGTAAGCAAAAATTATAGAAGAAAGTTCAACAAAGAAATGAACATCAGTGAACAGGTAATGATTGAAACGGAGCGAGAGGGGGAGAAAGTAGCAGAAAAAGTGAACGTGGAATATAAAGACAAGTAGGAAAGTGAGAAAACGCCGCCCTCGGGAAAACTAAAAGAGAAATATCGGAGTCGGAATAGGAAATGAGGCAAGTGGCAAGATTCAGTACTGGATTTTTGTGTCGTGCTCAAAGAAAGCAAGAGCCAAAATTCATCCAGAATTTTCATCTGAGCTTTGTCCCTTCTTTTGTGACTTACCGGAACTAACCTCCGTGATTACGAAGATTAATATCCGATGCAAAAGATGTTGCTCCAAGTTTGTTTTTGAAGTAGAATTTTCTGTAATGATGCGTGCCTAAGGAAATATTTCTCGTTCTTTCACTTGTTTTCTTTTACATCTTCACGTTTATATTAAAAATAGATTTAAACTACAATTTACGCTATGTATATTAAATCTCTTTCTAATATTATTCATTATACAATAGATCTTTTGATAGGCATGTTCAAATTTCTTTTAATATTCTGTATTTTTAATATTATTTAGCAATCAGAATTAAATTTTACTTTAAAATTTTATTTTATTCATTTAGATAATAAAAACAAATCTTTATTTTCATATATCGATGAAAAATGATCATATTAAATGACATAAATTAATTAGTATTCTTGTGAAAACTGTTATATTTTGATAGTTACGTAATAATATAAAAATATTTTATGTATAAAATCAATAAATTTAATGTTCCAAATTTTAAAATTCCTTTTCTCTCATACCGAATAATACTTTAGAAAAGCTATATATACGATAAGTTAAATATTCTCAAAATTACAAAAAATATTCCAATTCTTATTCTCTTTTTTTACATTGTTAGTACGGCTCATTTGATGTAAAAAAAATAATACAGATAGAGTATAGTTTAAATCAGATAAAAGTATTGAAGTTTCGAATGGGAATCGAACATCCATTATATCCGAATGTATTTACTCAAATTATCGTTAACGTATTTCTTGACAGTTGATTTATTCTCTAAAATTGACAATATAATCAACACAATCAGAATTATTTTCGTTTATTTATCACTGGGACTGTGTTGAATATATTGTAGAATTGTAACGCATATTTAAATAGGAAATAAAATCAATATTGTAACATCAGTTTTTAACTCTGTTTACATATAAGTCTATATAGGTATATATACTTATTATTTAGTTGGTTTTTATATTCGGTAAACTTATAAATTATTGCAATAAACTGTGCATGTAACAGATAACAAAAATTAATTTTCTAGTTAAATAAGTATATGAAAGTTTACAAAATTTTTTTATTTAAAAATAATTACTTATAAATAAATTTAATGAAACCTAACACAGTCATAAAATTTACTTTTTAATAACTATTACTATTACGTGCAGAAATAAAATAAATAATATATATACATTATATATATATATATATATATATATATATATATATACATATATACTATATCTACTCTTCAGAAAAAGTACACTAAATGTTAAAGAATGCACAAAGTACTCAAACTTTTTAATTTCGCTCATTTTTCTGGTCGAGCTGCACTCAAGATTGATTAACTGATTTAATATTTAAAAGTGAAGTAAAGTACAGTAACAGTTATGAAAAGTGAAAGTCATTCCAAGTTTTAACGATCCGAAAAATAAGGTTCTATAAGGTTCTACCTATTTATTGCACGCCTTTTTGAAGTGAATATTGACCTCTTAAATAACAAGATACATCTGTGGAATATATTTCCTTTTTTTAATTTCACATTCAATTTTATTAATTATTAATATTTTAATTTAAGTGTATATCTATATATTTGTGTGTAAAATTAAGAAAGTAAGCGAGTACTATTAAAAATATGTAATATCTACAATACAGCCAAATTATAATTTACTTTTGTAACTTTTTAAAAATATTTTGTTTATAAAAAACAATACTTTTATTTTAAATAATAAACAAATAATTACAAATTTAGAATTTAGAAAGAATTATTTAGTAATTTCTGAAATTAAATAAATATCATTTAAACAATTATTGTAATTGTCTAGAATGAATGCAATGAGTTTTCTTTGTGATACAAAGACTTGTTGATGTATATTTAAAAATCCTATATTATATATATATATCTATTCTTTATAACTAATTTTATTATAATATTTACCTTTTTTCGAATATAGATGAATAAAATTACGTTTCTTTTTTGCATGTGTTATTTTTATATAATTATTATCAAATGGTACACTGTACAGTCATAATTCTATTATTCTGTAATAAAACTTCTAGTCATAATAGGTTGCACAATATATAAACATTATTAATTATTTGAATTTTTAATTATTGTAATATTCACCTTAGTCAATATTAAAAGTTTTTTTTAATTTACATATTTTTTAAATATTCGCAGCTCATCTGTCGAATTTTACGCCTACTAAAAGAGAACCATAATTTTCGTGAATAGAAAACATTATAATTATACATAGCTGCACAATTATAATACCGTAATAATTATTTCTTTTTAATTTCGGTTTTTAGCTTAATACACATCCCACTCAAAGTTACAACTAACCATGAAAATACGAATTTTTAAATTTTTACCTACCTAGTCGTGGACGTGCATTTGGAATTTAAATGCTTTCTATTGAGAGAGTAGGTATAATTTTTACACAATATACGTGTCACTATGTGTTAACATTTTTGAGTTAATCTGAAATGCCAAAAAACAATTTAAAATTTCGTTTTTTCAGTCAGAGCCATATTTCAAGGGTTCGATTCTCTGTGTGCAATGCTAAAAACTGGAGGTTGACGCGTCTTTCCTCTTTCTTCTTGGGGTTCGCCTTTCATTTTCTTTGTCGGAGAGGCACAAGTATCTGAAAAAAAAAAAAAAAAGAGACGACGCGTATAAAGGCGTAAACTTAAAGACACATTGAAGTTGGGTCCAAGAAAATCTTAGAGGATGGATTAGTCCCTTTTCGGACTCTCGGGAAAAGAGCGAAAGTCGGGAGGGGGTGCGTAGGAGTGAAAGAGACAGAGGCATTCCTTTCCATTTTCTGTACGAATGGCCGGGCACAAAGGGAGAGAGAAGGAAAAGGACGGGCTGAGATTGTTTTTTCATTGGAGATTCCAAATGCCGTTCTTGTACTTTCGCTAGACTGGCTTAAGAACACAAGCACAAAGCTCGAAAAACGCCGGATGTGGCAAGTTACGCGGGCAATCTTTTCCTCGACAGATAATATTCCTTCTTTCTCTTTAACAATGAAACCAATGGGGTAGGCCGATTTTATTGGATGGATTGATGGGAATGCCACACGTGCGAAGGTCGAGAACTGTAATTAAATGGAGGGGAGCGGGGGGTCGGGGAGGGGGTGGCGGGACCATTGAATTTAAATAAATTTCAATATCGCTTCTGATGCCATTCATGAAATATGCTCGATCGTTATTGTAATTTTTGCGGATAATCGTTGCATTAGGCGTTATTCACGATCGATTATTATTAGTATTATTGTTGCGAACGGACTTTAATGCAGTGCTGAATGTACCATTATTTGAAGCTTAAACTTGTGGAGACTTGCGCCGCATAGTAAATAAATATCCTACGAATTTATGAAAAAGCTCCGCGTGTTTTTATTGCACGGGTATTTGTTATTTATTGTGATACGGAGGATTTGTAGAATATTTATTAATACGCATAACTTTATATATCAGCGCTGCTTAAATAAAGCTACGTATTCCATAAAATGTATAAATATTACTTTTTTCGTCATTCTTTTTTATTTTAGTAAATAATGAAGAATTGTAATTTATAAATAGCTAGTGGTTAAGAAATAGGTAAGAAAGCCAAATATCGGTTGTTACATTTTTTTATGTAATCTTAAACTATTAAAAATTAAATTAAATTTTTAAAATATTTTTCATTATGAGGCCATGGCTTGAGATATTTGATATAACATTGCCAGGTTTTTTTATAGCTAATTTCGGTAATAAATTGGTAGAAATAGAAATGCTTAATTAAATTTTTAATTATGTCTGACTAAGGTACATTTATTAAACCTAATAATAATGATACTTTAGTTCATGTATATTTATAGTTATTCAAATAAAAATTGAAATTACTTTATCATTGTTCTATTTTTCAACCAAGAAATTACTTTTTTAAAAACTTAATCAATATTGACAAAGAGACAATAGTAATTTAGATTTGAATTAGAATATTGACGTCAAAGTTTGGAGGTTAAGAAATTTTAGAATATACAGTTATTTTTAAGACTTTCTAAGTTATTTTGAATAATTCTGAAACCAGAATAATTAATGATATCAAATTTAAAACATATATCTGTATATAAATAATGTGTATTAAATTGAAAATCATTATCATAGATATGCAATAAATCAGAATTTTTTATTAAAAATAAACTTTTAAATTAAAAATAAAATGAACTAAAATTGTTTACATGCAAAATGTTATTAACGTTCTAGCTCTATTTCTAAACATCGATAAACTTAAATTCATAATTACAATAGCATTTAAATGTAATATTTTCGGAATGTAAACCCAATTTTACAATGAATAGCGTTGTATTAATATTTCATTATGAAAAATAGAGATTCATTGTCCATGACGAAGCAATTAAAAATTCAATAGCATTATCAATGTAAAAACTTGTTTTCAATTTTATAAATATCCGAAAGCATGGATGTAATTAATAATAACTATGAGTCTCCAGGTTGTCAGTGCGTCGATGAAAATGTCAATTTCAAAGACATTCGCCGGTTAAAAATATTGCAGCTTTGGATGGAAATAAAAAAAAGTGGGACTACACAAAGTGCCGGGTAATAATTTACTGGTTCGAAGAGTTGGGGCGAACGAAGGCTTCTCACGTGGTTGCAAAAATCTCGAGAAGCAAAAGCGGTGACTTGCGCAGTCATTGGGAAATTATTGCACACCCGTTTCGCAAATCGTAAATCGCTTGCATTTTCCGGAAGATCTCTCTCTCTCTCTCTCTCTCTCTCTCTCTCTCTCTCTCTCCTCCTAATTACGATGCAAATCGTCCCGACTGGGCTTGGACTATCTCGACATAATCCACGGGAACCTGGAGTAAATGGAATAGTCCATTAAATTCATTATTGGTGGCGGCTCACACCGGTGCCAGATAGCAAGTAGGCCGATGAAACATAATGTAGCTCTCGGTACACGGAAGACAATGCCCGAGAAGATTAGTGGGACTTCCTAATCCTCGGTCTCGTAAGTTCGAGTGCGCAGATACCGGTCGTCGAGATGCGAAAAGGGAGATAATGTTCGAGAGCATATGCAAGGCCAAATCAAGGGGGTGGAGGAGGCCAAAGGACAGAAACAATGAGAAACAATGAGAAACAATGAGAAACAATACGCGTCTGCTCTTTGGTCTGTAAAATCGATCTATGCACGTCGGACCTGCAGATTAGAGCAGAGCGGCCCTCCCGGATTCTGTCATAGGCAAGGAGCCCCGATGCACATAAAGCGTGTGTTTATGAGCGTGTGTGTGTTACGAATTATAGGGGACGGGGCGAGGAGGGGGTGAGTACTTCCGTGGAAACCGGGTGAATGACGACCGAAGAAAAACGAGTTTCTCACTCACTCTCCCCCCCTCTCTCCCCCTCTTTCTCTCACTCTCTCTGGCTGGCGTTCCGTCTCTATTTATCGAGGTCTGTCGAAGCACGGGGACTTACCCTCAACGGGCCTACTTTGCATTTTCGAGGGCCCCGACTCACTCCTACACCTGGCGCGCGTCGGCTTTTATGCTCTTTTGCGGCCGTTTCTCTCTCTCCCCACGGAGAAATTTTCCTTCCCGACGAGGTTTTTCCTCGACCATCGCCACCTTTTCATTTACGGCTCGGACTCCTTTTCCCTCTCGCTCGCTCTTCCGATGCTGAAGGGTGCTTTGTTCGAGTCGCACCGATGGCTGACAATCGAGATCGAAGTTTTTCATGATCGCGTCTGTGTATGGGATCACGCAAAGGAATTGGTGACCAACTCGACACGAGATATACCTTTCGTCTTTCTTATTTACGTGTGCGTTAATGTTAAACCGTCTTTTTCGTCAATTGGAAAATCGAAAAGGAATAGGAAAAAGGACGTAAACGTATTTTTTTAGAAAACGCCGTACGGAGTTCACGTGATTTCTTACCGGCGGTTTCATTCATTGATTTCCTCGGTTAAATAAGAATGGGTGACAATGGAGCGTAACGCCGCTACTTTTTGTAATTTTCCGATATTTATTTGGATCTCTTACTTTTTACAAAGGATAATTAGTTAAGAAATTTCTGATTTATTAAATCATAAACTCCACAAATAACTTCATGAATATTCATGCTCCATTTTTGTAAACAATTAATTTAACTATGATAAAACCTGTGATAACATATTTTATCATAACATTAATTTACATACTATAATTACATCAGAACAAAAATAAGTAAGCAAATAGTAATAAATAATAATTTCAATATGATAATAATAGTAAACATATGATAAATGATAAATTACCATTTTTTATTGTAATAAAATATTATACAAATTTAATTTGTAATTCTTAATACAACACAAATTTTAATTTTCTTGATTTTGTGTAATTAATCGATCTGTTTGTTTGGTTTTTATAATTATAAATATAAGTGATAAAAGAATTTAGAGCCAAAAATAGTTTTTATTTCTTCTAAAAATGAAAAAAAAAATCATCAATATTAAAATATTTTCACGTTATATATATTGTATTACTTATTTGGAAGAAGGAAAATTAATTTTGTTATTAAATAATTATTATGATATTTTATATGTATAAAAATATAGTATACAAATGGATCAACTAATTGTTCATATAATTACTTCAATATTCTTGTTGTAGAACATTGAATGTATTAAAGTAATATATCAATGCATGATTTAAAATAAAAATATTTTAATAAATAGTCTTCAATGTTATTGGAATAATACGCGTATTGTTCAAGTAAAATTAATTTACTAATCTATTACAATTTTTTTTCATTTAACGTTCTCATTTTTCTTTTATTGAATAAAATATGATGTAAGTTTAGAGTGAAATCTTAGTCAATTTAATGCGATACAATTAAAAAATTTAATAAAAAATTTGCCGACACAAATCATAATTGTTACATTATTTCTTAATAATAAAAACTTAAAAATTAAAAATTATTTTAAAATAATTTTTTGAATAAATTATTAACATATCATTAAAAAAAATAAAATATTTAAAAAAATTCAGTAGTCATACGTACACTGCTCACATTTATAATTCATTATAAACTATATATGCAACTACTTAAAGACATAAACACAAAATATTTTAAACAAAATAAATTTAGATATGTCTTTAAATGCAATTTCATAAATTATTCATGCTTCGAATATTATAATATTTATTTTACTTGAATTTATATCTAGATATACATGTAATTTAATGTATACATAATATTCTGTGAGGAACTTCAATATCATTTTAGTTATAGCACATAAAAATATATGTAAATTAAATAAGAGGAAATATTATTTATGATTAGATAAAGACACAAAAATTAATTACATAATATTATAAATAGTTTTAGTTTTTATTTATTAGAAAGAAATACATTTCAAAATAATATAAATATTTTTTATGTTACTTTGCTTGATATGCATGTAATAATTCTATAACAATTTTACATTCTTGAAATACATATGGTCCTTGAGACTACAGAGAAAATGTAAAAAGTCCTTGAAGTTAAATTTTGCGTGAAAATCCGGAATGGATGTTTAAGATGTTCACATGTCAATATATAAACACATGTCGCATGAATGTTCAACACATTTAGTTTGTTAGTTTTTAATTTTATTTTTAACTTTGGAGAAATATTTGCAGCATTGAAAGTTATTCTTCATAGTCACTGAGTAGATAAAATTAATTGCAAAAAATATGTTTATTATTATGACGAAAAGGATTAAATCTGATGGGATGCTTCCACAAATATTAATTTTTCGTAATCATAGTTCTTAAGTAAAGTATTATGTAGGAGTTTATGCAGGCTTGAAAATTATTTCGCAATTGAAATTACTAACTTGCGTGCGGTGATTGCTACTGCTTCAAAATATTTTTCAAAATTCCGAATATATTAAAATAAAGTTTTAAAACACGATATTTTTAAATTATAAGTTACATGTTCAAAAATTTAAACTTGAAATTTAATACTTTTATTCATATAGATTCAAATACAAAAAATTTTTTTTACAAAAAATAAAAATAGAATTTGTAAATTGTAAATTGGCATATTTTTGAGTAAAAATAAGAATTGGATTATTATCGATTAATAATAAGTTTACTTTATAGGATAATTACCGGCATAATTTTGTAAGGCAAAATAATTTAAGTTATTCGCTTTGAGTCATTAGTTGTATTTAAGGTAGAAAACATTTATTATATGTTATTACTTAATATATTCAAAGTAAGTAATGCGCGCGATTACTTTTTGAAATGCATTTTGCTCCACTTTCTATCTGAATATGCATGTTAGCAACCTTCGAAATAGAATTTTTGTGTTGTATCGAAGGTGTTGGAAGATTATTGAGAAAATGTGTCAAGTAAAAAATTTTTATGAAAGGGTTGAAAAATCAAGTATAAAACTGGAATAATGTGTAATTAACAAAGTTGTAGAAAATCGATCTTCGAAGAATGCAAAGACTTTAAAAACCCTAATCCTCGTAATTTTTTAGAGTACAGTTTGTAGATACAACCTTTAAAACATTACGCACTTTCAGAAGCAACTACTGCCAAACAGTTGTTACCCAATAGTCTCGTAAAATTCAGATCGACAATCTTTAGCCGTTTAGCTGCACGACGAAGGCCCAAGCCGACGTTTCCAGGATCATAAACTCCCAACGCATCGGTGTCATAAATTTTTGTAGTACTTTCAAGGTCGCGCGCAATGAAATTTATGGAAAAAAAAGTATCGGAAAAAAAAGAAGTCAACGAGGACTTTCACCGTCGAGGCTTGCGAAAAAGCAGACTTAAGGTCATCCAGGGCTCAGGATTGGGGAAGGTCCCGGGTAAGGAAGCTCGTAAGGTGTCGGACTCCTGAGGAGGAGAGTTTTGCACCGTTGCATACCCTCTTCTTTGCACCCTGACACCATGGGCAAAGCCTGATTTACGATCCTGCAGCGGCGCACGTAGCCACCAGGTCTGCCCTCGTCCTCGGGATTGTCCCGTATTTATCGGTTCTGCTTCCTCTGCCTCTTCCTTTTCTATCTTTCTTTCTTTCTTTCTTTCTTTCTTTCTTTCTTTCTCCATTCCGCATTCTCACCTTTTTCATGGAATTTTTCGCTTCGACGAAAATGCGGTGGCCTCTGTACCTTCGTTAGAAAAATATATACACGTCTCTTGTTTGGACGCTGTGATGTATATTTTTTTTAATACACTTTCTTTGTAAATCTTTTGAAATGAAATTTCACCCTTGACTTCACTACTTTCATTACATCTTATTCAACTGCCTTGATCTAATTAAAATAAAATTCTCTTCTTTATTTTGAAGTACAGTTAGTAATAATCGCACCACTTTAGCATTTATTTCTTATTCTGATAATAAATTGTAATTTATTCTTGTTACATTATTAAATAGCAAATTATTTACAGTACTTTTAATATTACAAAAAAATTAACAAATAAAAAAAAAAATAAAAGTACAAAGAATATGCATTATATATTTAATTAAACTTGTTTGTTACTTTAGACATTTTTTAATAACAAGTATATATTGATTATTCAATTTTCAATTTACTGCAAATACACAACATTTGTATTTGTTACTAATACAAATTAAAAAAAAAACTTATTAAACATTTTAAGAACAAATAAAAAAAAATTGTTACATTGATATTTGGATATCAATGACTTATCATCAACTTATCAATTTTTAATATTTCTAAAAATTATTTTAACAAAGTAAAAATTAAAAGTATTGTAGTAGAACTTTAATTATTTATCAATTATTCGTCGTGAACCCTATATAAAACAGAAAAATAATTTGTAAAATATTAATAAACATGGAATCCTAAAATATAATGTACTTATTATAATAAATATTTTTAATAATTTAAATTTACAAATTTATTTATACCTGCATGTACATAAATTTTTAATAAGAGCCAAAAAAAATATTTTATATATTCATTTAACAAAAATAATCTTAGTAATTTTAATAATAGTGAAATATTTAGTTAAATTTTTTTTCTTAAGTATTTTTTTTTTATTTTATTTTTGAATTGGATGATTTAAATATAAATTAATAATGTAGATTAATATAGATATAATGAATAATGTGCAACTAGTTCATGAAAAATGCAATGTATATATTATTATTTTCTTAATAAATTATTATAAGTTTATAGAATGATTTATTTTTATTTAATTTTATAACTATTATACTACTTTAATTTTTATTATTTAAATCATGTTAAATTAAAAAATAATTTTAAACTCTTGCTTTACTTCAGACTATTTATTATTCTGAAATAATGAATTTTTTTAATTTTCATAATAATTATTCAGTATAACTTATTAAAAAATATCATAATTAGATTTTATTTTTATTATTACACAAACTGATTAGAAATAGTACAGTTAAGAATATTAAAAACAGTTATTATTATTAACAAATTCAAGAAATCGAAATTTTCATTATTTCATTTTATTGTTTCCAATTTAATGTTTTCAATTTATTTTCAGTATTATTTTTTTTTAAATACGAGATACCAGATATTTTAAGTTATAAATATATATATAATCAAAATATATACATATAATTTGATAAATATATTTTGATTACAATAAAAAATTTAAACAAAAATGATTTTATCAATATATTACTAATATTTCAATTATTAATATTTGTTATAAAATAGTTGATATTTCTAAATAATCTTATCGATAATATATAAAACCTCGTCAGTGTTAGAAATATATTAGTATCAAAATAATTAGTATTATATTAAAAGTAGTACCTGTTGTGTTCTTTTATTTTGTATAAAAGAATATTTTTTAATGAGTTTTCATTGATTTATACTTTTAAGTCTTACTTTTGATGATGTTTATAATAATAGAAAATTTATATTGTTACTCAATAATTGTAGTTTACAAATTATATTTAGTTTGCATAAAGTTTTGTTTATATTAAAAAATGTTTTTAATTAAAGTTAGGATATTTTAATATTTCTCGTTTAATAAAATATCCTGTATTAAAAAAATTATGCACAAGCCTTCATTGAGTCTAAAGAACCAGTGAAAATTTTATTACTATATTTTAAATGATATTTTTATCATCGTGTGTGATAAAAGAATTGCTATAACAAACGTTGAAAATTTTTTTTAATAATGTAAAAGAATAATTTCCGTACAAATTTTAAGAAGCATGTGCATTTAAACCAACAAATTAATATAAATTGAAGAATAATTTGAGTACCCGAAAAAAGGGTGGAATTCTCAATATTTTATAGGATAAATATTTGAACAAACAAAAGTATTTATTTTTTATTCTAAATGCTTCATTAAAAAAGACAATTACGACATCAATCAATTATTAGTTGTGTTCACATGAAATATTAAAAAATTTGGAATTTTAATTGTGAGTAAAGCTGCCAAAGTGGTGTCAAGTAATATTCTAGTTGTTGGGTACACATAATTGTGGACTAGAATTTATTTCGTCAACGCCAGTAAAATAAATTTAAACGGTCCACCAACAAATAAACGTTTTAATATAGTTTTCAATGCAGATTCCACCTTAGGACTTTACGTGTCAGAAACGTTCCTCGGTTCGTTCGTGGAAGGACCTTCTTTACCTCCTCATTTTCTCACATTTCTCTCGAGTTCCCGTTCCCTCTAACTTTTTTCACTCCACCGCTTACTCCAAGTCCTCCTCCTCCTCTTCCTCCTCCTCCTTCTCCTCTTCCTTATAAGAGGATCCCGCATGCGGGGGTTGGTTTTCACCGCACGAACTCACACCCATTATAATGCATACGCGCAGCGTGTGCATGTGTGTGTTTAAGAGCTCTAGATCTTCTCCTAGACGTTCTGATCCATGATCTACCACTATTATCGTTAGTTCCGGACAATGATTCTGGTCTTTATGAGTTGAATTCCGATGATCTCTCCGATTTTAGTCCGGTAATTGATTTACGTTAATACTTGTAGACCTGACATTAATTTATAACGTCCATGGCATTCAATTTTCATTCTTGATATTTAATATAAATCATCAGCTTCTTCTTCTTCTTCTTCGTTTTTCAATATGTTACAACTGTGGAGATAAAAGGTGATCTTGAATTACAATTCAAAAGATTTAGTTGTATTTAATTCCTTTGTACCCTTACATAGTTAAAAGGAACTTTAAAATTAAGTTATATAATGAATAACTTCCACTCGCGAGCTTTTTCTTCTTTTTCTTCAAGTAGTTAATATCTTTGTTAAATTTATATCAAACGAAAAATACCAATATTTTATTATTGCCATTGTAATAAAACGTTTATCATAGAAATGTGTTCCAAGTTCATTAAAAAATTCTAGAGTTTACCTTACTTATACAGATTTCATTGGATAGGTAAATATTAATTTGATAATCTGATTTAAAATCACGCGCATGAAGGCTTTAGCTTTTAATGAAAATATAGAATGGTATGATGAACCGAATATGAATATAGCACGAAATCAAGTAAATAAAATTACAATTATTTTTATTAAAAATAATTTTATATGCGAAAAGTTTTTTTGTAAAATAATTTTAAAGTGGGTATCTTCGAAAATCAGCAATTTGGTGTGGCAATAATTTTTTTCAAATAGGCAATAAATTCATGTAAATCAACGACTGCGATCCACTAGTTAATTATATAATAATTAGAAATTAATTTTATGAATCAAAAATTTAAAAATATTAAGATATATTTAGTGCCATCTATACGCACGAAGTGTTGATCAATTTTGAAAATCTGTAATACGCTCGGACGGTAATATTTATAAAAATTAAATTTAACATTATACCAGAGATGAATTTTCATCTCTGATTATACATTATTATCATTATTTAAAACAACAAGAATTGAAAATTTAAAACGGAATTTTTAAAATAAAATTTATGAACAAAAAAGGTAAGTTGTAATTTCAAAGAAATATTAAAATTTTTTTCGAATTTAATTTAAAAACTCCTAAATGAAATTCCAAGGATCACAAAACATCAATATAATAAATTCTTTTGATTTTCTATTATCAAAACTTTGAGTAGCAAAAAAAAAAAAAAAATTTCGTCAAAAATTAACCGACACGATCAATAAATGTTTTTTAATTTTGTAATCTGTTGTACCACAACCAAACTCTGGTTAAACCAGAGAGATGATAGTTGATAAATCGAGTGACATACTTGTTTCACCCACAAAAGTATAATTAAAAAAACATCTGTACTTCATAAGCTCCGCATATTCCCTGACTCGATAGTTTAGGCAAGGGGACTGAACTAGATTGCACTCGTAATCATATGCCGTGATATATATATTTGTAATTTATATTTTTAATTTTAGTTTCGCTCAGTGTCACTGAGGGTTAATCATGGCAGGTCGTCGAGCGATAAAGGCAGCTAATTGGGGTGCACTTGCAGAACGTGTGCCCGAGTCTGAAAAATTAAACTTTGCAGCATTTAAAGCAAGATCAGAGCAATACTTGAAAAGGTTTGTTGAAATTTCCAAAGCTTTACATCACTGTTATGTAATGCAGATAACCTCAAAAAGTGCGGTAAAAGAGTCATTTAATGATCACTTATTTCAATTTATTAAATTTAATCCAATTAGTACAGTTATGTCTCGTACATTGGTTGTTATTTTTAAGTTTGACAATGCGCAAAAATGATTGTATGGTACATTTTTTTTAGAGCCGAGGAGTTTCCTCCAGAACCCCCAAAGATTGACTGGGCTTACTATAAAAAAAATATTTCAACACCAGGCTTTGTAGATAAATTTCAAAAAGAATATGAGGGTTTTAAAGTTAGCTTCCCAGAAGATAAATATACATCTAAAGTTATAGAACAAGAAAAAATAGTTGTAAGTATTTTTGTATATTGAGTAATTGTTCTAATTAATCGTAAGGATCATTTTTATTAAAAGTTTCTTCAATTCATATTAGTTTTAAAATCTGGTAAAAATGAATTAATGTAGGATTACAATCTGTTTGTAATAAAAAAAATCAATCGTATACACAAATACATATGCGTATATTATTTATTAAGAAAACTTATGCAATTTAAGTTGTTGACCATACTTCATAATAATATTATTTTATTTTTTATAAAAATATTTTGTAAAGTTATTGAACATTTTATTATATGAATATATCATGAAAAAAATAAATATTGTTGAATTGGCAGATTTAAACATGGTATTTTTAAAATGTTTTCAAATTAGCAATGATACCATGTACATCATTCTTTTCCATTTGATACCTAAAATTTAATATTTCAATGCAATAAGGATTTTGTTTAAAATGAAATAAAAAATTTTGATAATATATTTTTTTACAGCTGGAAAATATAAAAAATTTTATCACTGCATCAAATGCACGCATTGAAAAGAATTTAGAAGAAAAGAAACGTTTGGAAGGCATGATGAGATATGCCGATATGACCATGGAAGATTTCCATGATCTACATCCAGATGTTGCAGTTGATGTGAATAGACCAACCATTTATCCTCACACGAAAGAATTTCAACCCAGCCCAGATGACCCCAAGTTCCCACCATCCCATTGAGTAAAATCAAGTTAACTTGTGTCATGTATAGTATGAAGCAGTCAATTCAGTGGTCAGTTATATAATTACAAAAGATGTTACTGAATACAACTGATATTATGTCTGTCTGAATAATTGTCTCTGCCATACCAATGGATTTAGAGGAATAAATTTATTATTTACAGTTAATCATAGCATTATTAATTTTACTTTTAAATGTTATCAATCAATGCTTTCATTATCACCATTGTCTGTATTATGTAATGAGAATATTCCGAAATAAAATAATATTGAACTTCATCAAAGTGGTCGTATCTCCAGCCGAGTATTGTATTTATCGGTGCAACAAAGATTTAAACGAATGACACAAAGTCCAAGGGAAATTAAAATGTAGGTTAAAATGTCATAAATATTTTTAAAAATACACGTGTGCACTGCGGCACACGGCTTTTTATTAGTAGGTGTTGGCACGAGAATCGCAATAAAATCGATCAGAGACGCGCGCACTTCACTCCATAGCGTATATGTGCGTTAAACTTGCCGCTACTTTCACATATGCACGTTTTCCACGCGCACACTCATACCGGCCAAGCCCAAAATACGCTATACCTGTATACAAGCGTGGCCAGTGCCGTGCCAACCAGTGAAAAGCCTCTGGCTCCACCCGCCCGGTTGCCGAGGACACTTTTTCTCTTTAGTTCAAGCTTTTGTTTATATTTTGAGCTCGATAAATAAATTCCAATCGGATTGCCATTGCCTTATGATTGTTTGCGAAATCAAATTTTAATTGTTGGCCGAGGAGAGAGCCTGCCTACGCGATAATAACGCTTTTCAAAAGTACGAGCAAGTACGCGAAAACGAATTATTATTTAAAGGCACTCGAAAAAATATTCCAGGATTTTCCGCTTTGTAGCCGAGTTTTCATTAATTTTCCTCGGTTGATAATTTTACGGGAATCGGAGCCGAGCACACCGCATTCGCCAGTTACTACGGCCTTGGACCAGCATATATACGTCGTACGCATCGTCTCCACCACATTCTTATTTGGGCGAATGGCGGCTGTCAACTAGTGGACGGGGGATATCTAATTTGAGGTGGAAAGCGATTCCGTTTTTCCTCAAAGAGAAATTTTCTCGAGTGTCGAAATTTCTTGGCATCGCTTGGTCGCCGAGGGCGTGAGCCCTTTGGTGTAATACAAACTTTCTCACCGAGAGAAAACTTCCGGTTGTCGTATTTATGAATTTGTAATTGATTTACTACTAAGGCAGCTCTTATGACATCCGGAAAGGAAAGTACCATGGGGTAAGTCACGCGTACATATAACATGTTTTCCAGTAGATGCACTCTTCAATAATCCATGATTTCACTTTTTTTTATTGTGCCTCTCATTTATTTATACCGACTATTATAGGGGAGTTAATTTGTGGAGAGAGGTTTTGTTTGAAACAACCTCTTTCTCTTCCTTATTGGAAGCCTGATATTTATGGTAGTAAACGTTTAAATTGCACAAATTGAAACAACTTACAAACTTGCACTAATGGGCAATTAATTAAATAGTTCAATTATTTAATGAATTACTTATTATGGGAGTATTAAGTATCAAAAAGTACTCTATCAATTATTTTTAGATTAAACAATGTAGTGAAATAAAACTTGCAGATGACTATTATTAATACTAATTTACTTTATTGAGTTTTGCCTTTTTATTTAAGGAAAAAAAGTTTTTTATTATTATATTTTAATTTATTAATTTTATTTATCAAAGCAAAATTACTTTATGTAATTCACTTTGTAAACTATATATTATTTAATATAAAAGTTTAAAAAAAAATATATTTGCTTATTTTTCCTTTTTTGTGACTAAAGATTTAAATAAATATGTTTTTTTTTACTATTATTTTTTGTATTTTTTAATTAAAATTATTGAAATTTAATAAAATTTTAAAAACATCAATATTTAATTTCTATTACACAGGGAGCAGCCTATTTTTACGTGTAAAGCACACGTTTTTCATATTGATCCAAAAACTAAAAGATCATGGGTTTCTGCATCCACAGCAGCAGTTTCCGTATCATTTTTTTACGATTCTACACGTAACCTTTATAGAATAATTTCTGTTGAAGGTAGCAAGGTAATTCTATGCTTTTATGTTTCTAAACAAACATATTATTAAACATACAATTGTGTGCTTATTTAAGGCTTATTATTTTTAGGCTGTTATAAACAGTACAATTACTCCTGTAATGACCTTCACCAAGACATCACAAAAATTTGGTCAGTGGTCTGATGTAAGAGCAAATACAGTATATGGTTTAGGTTTTTCATCAGAAAGTGAATTAGGAAAGGTTTGTTAATTAATACATATGATATGCATTGAATATTTTTATGATACAATTGATAATTTTATAAAAGAAAAACTATAATAACTTTTATATATTATTAAGCTTTGCAAAAGAAATTGGTAGAATCTAAATATTCATTAAATAATGAAAGCTGTTATAAATTTCTATTTAAAAACTATTTTCAAATTATTACTTAAATTATAAATTATTATTATTATTATTATTATTATTATTATTATTATTATTACTATTTTTAAACACATTTTTAGATATGGACATAATATTTGTTTAATTATAAAAATTGAGTATTTTATTTTTTTTATATTTAATAAATTTATTATATTCATTGAAAAATGAATTAATTCATTTTTGTAACTTTTAAATAAATTATTGAATTATATTTTGAATGTATATAAATTTATATAATTTGAACCAATAATATCATTTGATAATACTATTTTATTGTATTACATAAATTATCTTTTTAAAAATGTGTTATTAATTATTAATTTAAATTATAAATATTGATAAATTTAAAAAAATTTTAATAATAGTGTTAAAAAAGTGTTCAATGTAAAATATTATTTTCAATCAATCATATAATTATTAGTTACATTTAATTGTACTATTTTTAATCATTTTTTAAATTAATTAAATATACTTTTTTAAGTTTAATAATCAATAATTAAAAATTTAAGCATTTATTATATTTTATTGGTTTTTTTATTTACTTGCAATTTTTATATAAATCATTATATTTTCAAAGAGTTAAATCTTAAATATAATTTATTTATTTATTTTTTAATTTGCATCTCAATTTTCCTGGTTGTTTAAAGTATATCATGTCGAAGAAGATTATAGTTAGTAAATATAAAATAATTAATATTTTTATAATTGTTGTAGTTTATTGAGAAATTTAATGAAGTCAAGGAAGCTACGAAACTGGCTGGTAATAAGATTCAGTCAAATAGTTCATCTGTTACTCCTGCTACAAGTGCCAATGTTAGTCCTATTACGTCTCGATCATGTATGCCTTCAACAGAACAAGATCTTATTGATCCTCCAAATTCATCAATGATAAATTCAAATATTTCTGCTTCTAATAATCCAACTCCAAATGCTAATATAATTTCTGCTCAAAACAGTATTACATCAGTTAGTAGTAGTCCTTTACCTGGTGCTTGTATGCCAATGAAGAATGCAGAAGATGATTACAAACTTTTAGTTCATTCAAGATCACAAAGTATTTCTCAGCAAAGTACTACTGATAGTCCTCAGCATCAAGGAAAAATACAGCAACAGTTAAATTCTGTTGGTGGTCAGACAGCAGAAATGCAGCTCAAATATGAAAATGATAGGCTTAAATTAGCACTTGCTCAAAGTTCAGCAAATGCCAAAAAGTGGGAGGTATGACTGAAGTTTTTGAACTCTTTTTAAATAGTATTGGTATTATTTAATTTATCTGTGTTTTTACAGATTGAATTAACAACTCTTAAAACAAATAATGCTAGATTGACAAGTGCCCTTCAGGAGTCAACAGCTAATGTTGATGAATGGAAAAGACAGCTTCAGCTTTATAAAGAAGAAAATGCTAGGGTTAAAGCTAAATATGCTGATTTAGAAGCTGGCAAAATAGCTGAGGGTAATTGTGAAGCCCTCAGGTTAAGAGTAGAAGCTTTGGAAGATGAATTAAGAACGAGAAATGAAGAAATTAAAGTTCTTACAATGGCCTCCAAGAATAAAGATTATGCGGTATATATTAATTAAAATAATATTACTGTTAAAGAATAATTTTAACATTATCAAGAAATATTTTAAATGCATTGAATATTTCAGGTTGTACAAAAAGAAAATGCAGATCTTCGAGAAATGTTGAATGTTGTACATGAGCAATTAGAGATATCAATGAGTACAAATAAGGTACAGAAGCAAAATTTAGAGACATTAAATGCTCGACTAGCTGGATATATACAAGATTTAGTTACAGTGCATCGAGAAATCACAAATACATTGCAAACTTAAGACAGCCTTAGGTAACTTTCTACAACACTTACCATTTAGATATAATGCACAAGTCGATAACGCAATAATTGTGCGTGTGAGACAAATTATGTTAAAAAATACCTATTGTTGTTACTTATAAACACCGATTTAATACATAATATAATTTATAGAGTTATTTTTTTAAAACATACATATTAAAAATATTTACTTATGTAAAACTAAACATTTTTATATAGTATTAATTGATACATATTTAAAACTTTTTACAATTGTCTTCCAATTGTCAAAATTTTTTGTTAATTCAAATGCATTAAATATAGTTTGTAAACCTCAATGAAGAGAACTGTGGTTATAAAAAATTTAAACATATCATGCATATTGATTTTATTTGTATCAACACCAGTAGGTATTTTTTATCAAATATTTATTAACATTCTTTTTTCCAAAGTGCAGTAATTGCAAAACACTACAAATAAGCCTTAATTATAAGATGACTAATCATACAATTTTTCACAGTTTTTATTTATATAACTTTTATTACATTTTGATAATCTTTTTTTATATACTGTTTATAATAAAAGTAGATTTATGCTGTTATAATTTGTTAATAATGAATAAATTGCTGACATCATTTGTCTCACAAATTATAAAAATAATATATAAGTAACAATCGACTCAGTTATAGAATCTGAATAGGCGCTACAAATAATTTATGCCAATATAATAGTCAAAATTTATTCAGTAAAGTATTTTTTTTGAAAATACTACTGATTACATGTAACCATCAGACTGAAAATTAAATGCGAAACGTTATATTTCATTTTTTTCAACTTGGCATCACATTCTATTATAGATCGATAGAGATACCAGAACAATAAAGTTGTTGACTCAGGTGCATCTAAGTAGAATATTGAGACTGCTTGGTGCTATAAATGTTTGACAAAATATGAAATTTGAAATCGTGATCGCAGAACAAAGATCTTATTATAATGCCATATATAAATATTTAATAAATACTACTTGGTTGCATCCTTTTCTTTGAGTAGCAGTACAAAATTAAAAGTAGAATGCAACTCTGTTATAAACGTTGCTTAGATTGAGCTATTAACGAAAATTACGTTAATTATTGTATAAGTATTCAACAATATAAATTGTTTATAATTGACTTTTAAAAATAAAATCTTATAAAAATATAAATTATATCTCTATATTAATTATGAAAACGATGCAACTAACAAAAAAAGAAAGTTTTATGCAATATAATACTGCATATGTTGTATTGCATAAATTGCATTGATTCATTTAAAAATACGATATTGTAATTTAATTTTAAAGGGAATATTAATACTGTAATATTGTTTTAAGTACGTACACATTCAAGAAGTCTTGTCATGAAAAAAATTTATTCACATTTTTTTTTTTAAACGTATTAAAATAATGTCCAATTGTACAATAAGAACTATAAAGTAATTTTTATAATTAATAGATAAATGATGAGTATATTGGATTGGTACAAGTTTAAAAAAGAAAGTTGAAATTACAACTTTTTTTTGATAAGAAATTTAAATAAAAAATTTTTTATTTGCTATTTTAAAATTATTTTTATTTTACTATTAGAAGTTCTTATCCAAAATGTTATTGATAAATTTTTTTTTGTATCATCACGTTTTTAGAAATTACTTTAAATACATACTTTGATGCACATTTTGAAAATTGTAATGTAGTATTTTACAAAATATCTATATTTACAAGAGTGAATTTACTAAATTATTTGGTTAAATTTTCAATTATTAAAATTGACAAAATTTTTTTTTATGTAGTATTTTTTATATATAATGTGTGAGTATTGCAATTTATTTGTGTAAGCATGGATGTGACTTCTTTTAATAGAATAATGTTTAATTAAAAAAAAAAATATATATATATATATAACCTATTTTAATAAATTTTATATAAGAGCACCAACATAATAAATCAATTTTATTAAAATTACGATTAGAACTTCAATAAGTATTATATAACATTGAAAAATAGTTAAATAAAAGAGTTTTTACGAATTTTCGTCATCAGAATTTATAGTACTTTCAATTTTCAATAATAAACCGGTTGGGGCGTTAAGAGATTGAAAAGTTTAAAACAAATAATGTTTTTTGTGTCAACGCGTGGACCAAGAAATACTAAAAACTAATAAAAAAATGATAATGTGGATAAAAGTGATCATGATACTTTTCTTATAGCCACTTATTTATTTGATTCTAGTCTCTGGACGCGTTGAATTTCAACTTATTAAGGGTTTCGTAAAGTTTAAAAATAGTTGTAATGACAATAAATTCTGCTCCACAAAAATAACATTTTAGTTAATATAGTTTGAAATATTGAATATTGCAATTTTTTAAAATTTTTTTTTTTTTTTTACAGTACAAAGCTTTAAATTTCATATAGAAATTTTTTAATATGAAATTCTTGGAGTTCCTTTGTATTATAGTGCTTCAAAGTCGTGTCGTGTGTCCAGTTGAGAATTAACTCAAATAAATAAATTTTCACCTATCCTGAATCGAATTTACAGAGTTTTTTCTCAACATAAATAAATTAAAATATATCATTACACTGATAGTTTAAAGTGGTTGAATTTTTTGCATTGAATAATATGTAAAAATGCAAAATTAATGAGAATCTCGCATATGTATTTACGTTATGTTATTAAAAGTAAAAGGTAAAAGTAGAAAATAAAGTATTATTTCTATGAAATTATAGAATCAACTCGTGTTAGATATAAATAAAATCTAAATAAAAATTATTCATGATCTTTTGTCTCAAAAAATAGTAGCATAAACTATTTTATTAAATTAATAGCAAAAGTGTATCGATAATCACTTTGATATCTTAAATTAGTGTTACGTAAATATATATTTATTTTACATGCTTGAGTGTCTACTAGTTACCAAACTTTTTGAAAATTATTTCAATTAAAAATTTATTAATAAAAGTATTGGTTACAAATGTAGAACCTGCATGTAAGTATTTGTTGTGAAAGAAAATAAATTTTAGATTTTAATTTTGAATAAACTTATTAGTTGACACTCTGCTTTTGCCGCATACGTATAGATTGTATTATGTATAAATACCTTGTTTTATTATTAATATTATTAATATTATTATTATTATTATTATTATTATTATTATTATTATTATTATTATTTCTATTATTTAATTATAAAATTAGAAAACGTGTCATAATAGCTTTGCTATAATTTATTGTTTCCAAATAAGATTATATTTTGACTGAAGTATAATTACTTTGTCAATATTTTCATTAAAATTTAGCTAGGCATTACTCCAATATAAAGGCAGAGGGTATATATATATATTATATATATATTTGGAATACTAAAGTAACTTCTTTTTTAAAACAGTTTGACTATTTATTTTTTAATTAAATTATTTATAATTTATTGAAAAATTAATATGTTGTTTTATAATCAATACTCTTGTTAAAATCAAAGGTTCAAATTGAATATCATTCAGAATATTGTATTGTATATAAATATATTAAAATAATATTATTTAGTTATTATTAAAATAATATTTACGTCAAACATGTTCTTAAGCAAGTACAAAAATGTATTCGAATACTCAAACTTTTAAAATATGAAATATACTTATGTAAAAAATCTGATTCATATATAAAATGATTTAAAATATGTAAAATGCGGAAAAATTGGACGGTGTTGGGTTTATTTTATATGAGTTTTAATTTGAATCTGTTTGTTTGGTTTTATCCTTTAGATTCCTAATTTTTAGTTTTTTATTAGAAAAGTCTCCTCTGAGATGTTTGATAAATGTGTACTGGATTAAATTTTTTATGTAAGTCGATTTAATTAAAACTAAAAAAAAATTTTTTTTTTCAATTATTTAATTGTAACATTGAGATTAAATTGTTTTTATTTAACTTTTTACATGAATATTTATATTGTCATCATCGAATGAGTAATATGTGAAACTATAAATGAAGTTGTAATTTTTTGTATTCATTTATTACAATAAAACATTGTAATTTAATAAATTGCATTAAAGTTTTAGTTATTGATAAATTATAATATGTACTTACATATTAAAAGCTGCACGGTTCGTAAATAATGAAAACAAATTGTAGTAGTATGTACGAGGTTCACATTACCAAATAATTACCCATAATTTAATTGTGTATAAGTTATATTTCAAATTTATTTTATAAATTTATCTCTGTTTATTTTAAGTCATTCAAGCTATAATGAAATTAAAACACAAAAATGCCTTAATGAAAAAGAAATTGCGATTGATTATGAAGAATAAAAATAGTATGTAGTTTTTGCATAATTTTTTTTAATATCAATTTATGTTAAAAATTTGTTCGCGTTTAAAAATTAAACATATTGATAAAATGTACCAAAAATAAACTTTCATATTTTATTTTAATACTATAAATAGACTATTTCACGAACTTAATTCATACTGTTATATATAATTAGCTCACCTTTAATTATAACGTCTCTTTTATCATTGTCTTTTCTCGAAATTTTAATTACCAACATTATTAAGTATTTTATATGACGTAGAATAAATAGAATTTTTTTTCATGTTCGTTCTTGAAAGTAATAAAATTTATTAAAAATTTGTTAAAAATTAATGAATTTTAAATGCTTTTCGATATATCTTTTGATTTTATTCAGTTGCTTATTGTTTTTATCTTTTTTTTTTGTAAAATTCATTAATATTCATTTAACATGCATTTGTTTTTAATTTTTCGAATTTTATTTATTCGTGTAGAAGAATCATCAGGACTTTAATGTAAATCTCTTAGTATTATATTTTTGCAATATTTGGAAAAACCGTGCACTTGGATGGGACAAAAAACTATCTGTATTATATGCAAATGAAACATAATGCGGTCTAATTTCGTGTAAAATCTCCCTGTATATTGCTAATGTTTGTAATGTTTTCCCAAAGCTGATTGCAATCTGGTAAATTAGATTTGAAGATTCCATTCGTATCACAAACTGTAATACCTGCATTAAAATTTTTGACCAAAAACTTGGTGTAACTTAAGATGCAATATCAATACATGAATACTTGCTGTTTTTAATCAAAGGCAAGAGTTTCTGAATTGATGTTTTACCACGTATTACTTTAGTTTGAAATCTTGGTTAAATAGAATTGGCCCTGACATTTTGGTGTTTACACGTAAAAAATAGACTTGAGTTAGTGATAGTGCTTTTGATAATTTAAACACTTTTAATGAAGCACAACCAGCAACATTTTAGAGCTTTTGATTGTAATCACAAAGACACTAAGCTTTCTTCTTTTGCATTTTAATTGGTTTTTACTTTGTAACGACTATATTTCCAAGTTTTAATTGTTTTCAATTAATTAAAATTTTAAGAAAAACAATTTTTGTTTTTGAAAAATTATTAAAGCTATATTTTGTAGTATTCAAAGTTTGCTGCTTTAGACGAGAGTAAAAATGCGCGTGTTTTTTAAAAAAATTAAATATTTTTATCTGGATTACATTTATCTAATATTAGAACCAGACCTTATGAGTATTTGTTGGCAAGAAATAATTTTTATAGAAAGTTTAACTTTTTAGATTTTTTCTTACTAATTTTAAATAACATAATCACTTATTTATATAATTCTTTTAACAATACGTAAAGAGTAAAAATATAAGTTGTTCGATAATTATTTTGATGTTATAAAATTGAGTGGCTCACTGGTAAAATGCTAATTTATCATATGGAAGCTGTGTATTTAGTTGAAAAAACATGTTTTTATAATAAAAACGGAGATTTGATATTGTACTTTAGTGTGAGATCAGAGTTATTTCAGAAAACGTAAGTTAAATTAAAGATAATATTTATTGGATCAAAAAAAGCAAATTAGTATACTTTATAAATAATTTGGTTATACATCCGTTGTTTTTTTAAAATATGTGCACTTCTTTTTTGATTCTTGGCTCATCGCCTAAATTCCACTAGATTAACCCTGATGTTTACGTTCACCATAAAAATGTGAAATAGACATGATTTGTAAATATACCAAATTTTTCATTTATAGTATTTTCACTCGATCAAACTGTCTTGAATTTTGAAAAATGATCTTATCTAGTACGTTTTCTCGGATTGTACTTTAGATGGTATGATATTAGTGCAAGATTTTCTGCAATCAAAACTAGAAGTAATATTTCACTCGGAATTCAAGACAGAGACAGACACTTGTGATTCTGGTTTCTGGTTAATATTTTTAGCTTTATTCGTGATTAGCAATTGTAATATCGCCTTTAATTCTGACAGAATGTTCTCTAAATTGCCTACATTTGTCATTGCCCATTGAGAATAATGATGAAAATCCAATACTCTGATAGTTAGATTTAACTACCGACCGAGAACTTTTTGTGGAATTACAAAGTTATCCTGTAGAGGTGTGTTAGTCTTGAACTTATATTTACTTAAGTCCGGTGTTGAATAGAATTGGAGGTACTATAAATTGCTCGAGGATAATCTAATTTTTCTTATCTTCTCAACAACTTTTAATATGCCTTTAAAACGTATCGTTGATCGACATTTGCAACGTCTCCCTTCAACAAGTTGCGTCGCTTGCCATTATCATCAAAGTGGCACTCGAAAATCAATCAAGATTGTTTAAACCTGTTAAACAACCCAAGCGTCCCTCTCCGGTCTGCATTGAATTTAGACCAGATATAGTCCTCAAGTACAATGGGATCTTCATTCGTTGATCTCGAATTGGCATCGACCATCGCCCTTGGAATAACGCAGTTGTTTCAATACAAGATGCGAAGAGGTTCCGGGATATCTGGGCCACTACGACAGAATCGGGTGTCCCAGGATCTCAAAACCAATTCATAACGGACCAATCATTCTATGGTAACCCACATGATACTCGACAAGATCGATTTTGTCTTCAGGGCTCGACGAAGGGCCGTGAATCATTGTTACCTCCATGTAATGAGGAATTTGTCGGGCTACAAGGGAATAGACATTTTCGAAATTGTTAATGCAATTTTAAATAAGTTTTGTTCGAAATTATTGTTTAGTTGAAGCAAACATGGGCTGTTTAACTTGGGCTTTAAAGAATTTGCGCGACGTGAGAGTTTCAGATTTGTGATAGTGATGTAATATATTCATAGTAAATATTTAAAGACATCATGGTTATTGGTATTTATATCAAATTTCGATATACCTGCATACTAACAGATAAGATGAATCAAACACATCCCAAAGACACATGTTGTAAAAGGTACAAACTATCGCTAAACTCGAATATTTTTTAATAAATTAAAATGCAACAATATATTTACAACTAGAGAGAGAGAGAGAGAGAGAGAGAGAGAGAGAGAGAGAGAGAGAGAGAGGGAGATGCATACCAATGTAACAAAATAAGTGTCTTCATTGGTTTCAATTCAGGAAGCGAATTCGAAAAACTCTTTCTTCTCAAGAATTTCAGTCATATGAACAGTGCCTCTTCTTTTCAACCAAACTTTTAATTCTTTTAATAGCACAGAATTTCATCACGAAAAATATATACCATGAAATTATTATCATGCATAAGATTTTTTTAGACGCTGGAACATTTATATTCTTATTATAACCATCTACATGATGAATGTATAACACTGTATACTAATTTGCATTTGTAAATTAAATTATTAATATTTTTTAATTGCAGCATAAATGAAATTTTTTATGTTTGTTAATTTTCATATTTGTTAATTGATTTTAAGTAAATAGTTAACAAATAACTATCAAATAAAGTACATTAAAAATATAAATAACATAAAAGTGAAAATATCATTTCATTATCCACAAATTTTCTGAATTTAATATTAGTTGTAGATCGAATAATCTCTGAAGATGCCGTTAAACTGTATAGATTATATTAATAAATTATATTATATTAATAAACTATATATATTGATAAATGAATTATGAAAAATACATTGATATGTAAATTAATAATGGCATAACAACGTAGTCACTAGAGGCAAGCGTTAACAAGCGAATGTTGAAGTTTAATAGATGCTGCGCATATCGACTAATCATTGATCGTACCAAATCGATGTCTGCCAAACGGTGTCTATTAGGTAATTATTTGAAGTTATAGCTAATGAGATAAGATATGATACATACATATAATCCATTTATATGATGCAGTATTATGTATAGAAATTTCCATCTTATTTATGATAGCTAAAAGTAAAATATTATTCTTTAAATAGTAACGAATTGAATCATCGAACAGCACGTTTTTAATTTTCATCTCAAAAGACTATTTTTATGACGTAATTATCCGTACACCTTTGTACTAGACCAAATAGAATTTTCTGAATATTTCTGAAAAGCTTTTAGACATTGATTCAATATAAGCAAGCATTTAAAAACTATTTCTATTGTTACCACCACCAGTATTCTCATAAAAACCACAGCGAGCACCGTTAATTCTGATATTCTAACTAAAATCCCTTCGATATTTCTTAAAGCTCGCACTTTCTTTTGGTTTCTCATCACGAATATTTGTCGATATCTATTAGCTTGTAACAATGGGAGTTACAAGCTACAACAACGAGCTTTGTCTGATATTTACAATAGGGGTAGTCTGTTGTTTCAGTTACATACATGACATCATACGAGGCGTGATGTAACTTGTTTGATGTGTTACACGCGTTTGTTATCCGTGTTCCGATGCCAGGTTAATACCAAACTGTTGTATAAACTTTTCATTATGTATTCCACAAGCTGTAACACAACCTTCACTCATTCTCTGGACTTCGGCATTTTTCAAGTGAATGGAAATTAACCAACAACCATATCGAAGGATCACGTTTTAACAATAAATAGTCAACAAGTTATATGTTTTAAGCACAGTATTTAAATAGTTTTTTTTGCTCGTTTTATAAGAATATATCGTATGAATTATAAAGAGCAACCCTATTACATCGTTTATTATTTACTCAATACCACAAATTTCCTTCTGTTGAACAAATAAAAAAAAGTAAAAAATATTTATGCGAAATGTGAGTATTAGAAAGTGCAATTTTCAATTTCAATTTAACTATAAATATATTTTTTGCACGTAAAGAAATACACATAAATTCTTCCCATTATGGTTAATAAACTTGTTAAAAAAACTAAAGATTTTATTGCTTACCTTTATATAAAATATCTTTAAATACTTAAAATTTATTGCTCAAATTTAAGTAAAATAAGAACTTTTCTGTAATTTTTTCGCATTAATTAATTTTTTAAAGTTTTTTAAGAAAATTAGTTCGTGTTTTTGCTATTTGCTACCTTATCTCTTTTTGAAAAATATGTTTAATAGAAAAAAATTTATTATTTAACCAGTAAAAGATTAAAGTCTGAATAATGTACGTTGTATTTGAACCCTCAAGGATTAATTGAAGAAATTTAAGTTTGCAATCTACATGTTTAAAGATGAAAAAACATAGAAATGGGAAAAGTTATTTTAACGCATACGTTAAAGGGAATGTGTAAAGAAGCTAACAGGCTTGATTAAAATTTAGATTTTAAAAATTAAAAAAACTGCAATTATAATTAATTGCACGAATAAAATTATTGATTTATATTTTTAAATAAGAAGTGTGCATGGGCTTTTAATATTGGTTTAGAGGTAATAATAATTGTTAATATTTAAATTTACATATGATTTTTAGTGTGTTTTCTTTCTGATATAATGTAATTCCTTATAAAAATCTTGAAGTATTTTATTCCATTTATTGAAAATAAAAAAGAAAAAGAAAATAAAAATTTATTATGTGCCAATTAGAAATAACAAATATTTATACATAATTTAAAAATTTTTATTTATATATTTATGGATATTTTATTATTTTTGATATACAAAATAATTATAAGAATACATGAAATAAATTTATATTATTTCAAAGTTGAAAATTTCGCATGAAAGTTTTTTTTATCGTTTATATTTAACAGAGATTAATCTTTCGCAATCTTATTAATAATTTCTGGACATATTGTGTATTACGAATTTGTCATTATCGTAAAAAAATAATACAATACATTTCATTTAAATAATTTTATCATATGATTGATATAATTCATAATATAATTAAAAGAATTATTTTATTATTTCTTTTACAAACGGTTTATTTTATATTAGAACATAAAAAGTAGGAGTTTATTTTTGTACTCCACCATTCAATTCTTGCGAAATTATAAATTATTTTTGTGAAGCTTCCTAATATAAATCATATATCACTGCATTGAATACTGTATAAAATATACGTAAAAAAGAATTAATATATTATTAGCTATTAAATCCACGGAATGTGTATGCATTTTTATGATGTTAAGATATAAATAATAGTTCCTTTTTTATAATACAATAAGCTTTTATAATCGTAAAAGTTGGTTTAATTTATGTATAATTAAGTTGGACTACACGGCCAAATAATGTAATTAAGCATTTATTTTTCTTCGCTCAAATAGATTGTCATAATTTGAATAAATACGAATGTGTACGTTTCAAAGCTACGGTTCGTTAAAGAAATATAAAATACAGAAATCTCATTAAAGTATAGCACAGTCTGATAAGTGCGTAAAATTATACTTGGTAAATAAACGACCGCACCATTATATATTTAGTTATAAAAAATTAATTAATAACAAAAGATCTTTAGCGAATTTCTCAATGTTTTTTTATGTACATCTTTTTTATCGATTAATTATAATGTTTTGCAATGACTTGGCGTAAATGATTATCGATCGTGCGAAAATTAACAAACGAGGCCCATGGCTCCGTCAATAGAAAATAATTTGAAGCGACAAAAACAAAACAAAAAAAAAAAAAGAAAAAAGAAGAGGTATTTGATGAATTACCGGAGATTTATTGTACAATTATTATTTCTTTAAATTTACAGTGCGCAGCTATTTTATTTTTGTCATGACTATTTCGAGTGAACGCTAGGCTTTTGCACGAAAAGCGGCCTACCAGGTGTCGACTCGTTTTAACCCCGAAAAACGTGCACGTGTCCCCGCACATATCACGTAGATACGAACCCTTGTCGGGGTTGTTTCCCGCAGTAATTGGGCACACTTGGCTCGAGGGCCACTGTGCACTAAATCCGAACAAGACGTATCTTTTTAAAGGCACGCGGCTGCTCTCTGACTTTCTCGGTTAACAAAAAAAGAGAAAAAAGAAAAAAATGAAACGAAACGAGAAGGCCACACCTACACAAGTGCCAAGTGTCTCTAGCGTGGTGTTAAATTTGTACGACACAATAATTAGCCATTTCCAGTGCGATTTTACCAGAGTTATGAAAGGGAGAGACAAAGGGACATTTGGATCGAGTGCACAATTCGAGTATTAAGACGATGTAAAGGCTACACAGAGGGTTTAATAATCACATAGATTTATTTTATTTTATTCTCAGCTCGGTCGATGTAGTTTGATTGTGTGTGTTTTTTGTCGTTTGGGTCTTTTTACCGATTTAGTTTCTTTGTGTCAAACAAAGTTCTTACTGCGCAATTACCCAGCGCAAGTAAATGATGCACGTGTAACCAGATGCAATGAATATGAATGAATCGCTCGGGGTGGCGATAGATTTTTACTCTATTAGAGTGCCTACTAGTAATTACTATTTCGCCTAGAGCGAAATTATACGGAATATTTGATATTTTTGCTCTAATCCGAGCCGCACACACGTATTAACAATAGACACTGCCAATAGTAAATTAACGTTTTTGTAATGTCATGCGTTTACTCGTTTATTCGTTGTTTCGATTGTAGCGAGTGTCTCGTTTTACATAAATTTAAAAATACTTTCCCGTCGGTTGTTCACAGGTCGTTAAAGCAATCCCGATTTTCCGAGCTGCGCAAAACATTGTATTAGTTTAAAGGAGGCGCGAGTGGAAATTAGTTTCGCATGCGAAGGGAAAGGAAAGATAAACTGCGTCTCGCAATTTTAGGTTGCCAATGCATATTCAAATTTACGACAGTTTCGAATGGTATCATTAAATCTAAAAATAGAAATGCAAGCTTTCAAATGACATTAGAAAGGCGAAAGATCAATGCGGAAAATCAATAGGCAACCTAGTTGATGTCGGAGGAAGATCGAAATTGAAAAACACCAGCCGATGGGATCTCGACTAAACGTGAAAAGTGCGCTGAAAGTTTGATATCACGGGTATCTAAGTGGGCTTACTACTCATCGAATGCTTGTAACTCCCAAGTACTGAATTGTTATCATTTGCGCATCGAGTGAGACTTGGAGTAATGCGATTTGGGCATTGTAGGGAGGAAAAGAATCGTGTAAACAGAGCGAATCTAGCAGTGACCTATTTTAGATATCTGAAATCTATGCGAATGGAATAGAATAGAATAGAATGGAATAGAAGGAAATGGAATAGTGGAAATCGAGCATCTATCTCGCTTGCTCCCACCCGCCGGGGAACTTAAAAGAGCCGCCCCAGACTCCACGTACACCCGGGATGATATCAGCGCATCCCTTTAAACTTTAAAGGTGTATCGATTATTCCTGCAGCCGAATTTCGTATAAATTGATCTTGTTATGAAAATATTTTACTTCGGAAAACATTCAAAGATATTTTTATTAGCTACTGCTTCTTTAACATTTTAAATTGTTGAAATTTATTGCACAGCGAGCTGCATTTGAAATCTTGCATTTCCATTTTTTATTTTGTTCCGTTTTACAAAATTATAAACTCGAATTTCGAAACTCTTGATTGTTGTTTACTTGATTGTGTAGGCGATTGTGCAAAATGTATTATTATTATTATTATTATTATTATTATTATTATTAAAATTTATTAATAAAAAATTTTTAATTGGCTATTTTTTAATCCTTGCTTTAAAAAATTTAATTAACAAAAGATGTGCTTTTGGAAAAATGCTTAATTAAGAATAAATTTAATCATATGCTATTAACATTTTTAAATATATGGAGATTTTAATAATTATACAATTTTTTTATTTTATATTCTTGAATATGAGAAAAGCTGCAAATATTATACAGGTTGCTCTTTCACTATATTGCTAAAGGCATAATTAAGATAAAAGTTTTAGAATATTTTTATTAATAATTAATAAGTTTTTAATAGAGCAAGACTTATTAATACAAATTTTCTTTTGAATTTTTATACCGAGTTACTTCACGAGGAATGAAAGAAATTAAAAATAATAAATTAACTTTAATTTATTATCAAAAGGCTATTAAAAATTTAATTTCAGAAAATTTATTAGAAGTTGATTGAAAAAAATAAAATATTTATTAATATTACGTAATATATACATAGGTTATTGTATTAATATTAATTCAGTTTACGATAAAAATCTACCCTAGAACTTGAGAAAAATAAAAAAGTAAAAAAATTCGGTTGTTTCAACTGTAGCACATTATAGGTTTAACACAGATAAAAATTCTATTTTACTAGTGTTCGATAAATGTAGTGTAAAAATTTTTAAAAATATTTTTCGAGAAAAGTATACCAGTATAGTGTTTAAAATTTGCACAAGTATCTTCTATAAATTTTTGAAATGAAAATAAAAAGTGCAAGATGGTTATAAATAATATTTCTTTCAAAATCAAACTGCAAATTTATTTATTTTTTACAATTTTAAAATCATTTTTTTATAACTAGATATTCTATTTACGAAAGTAATATATGAGCAATAAATAATATAATTATTAATATTTTAGATTGTCTCTTTTGACACATGAAAATTTAAATTATCAACTCATGAGTAATATTAGTTCGAAGCTCAACTCAATACGTGTTCCAATGATACTCGTTTAAAAAATTTTATAGAGTAATTAGGTTCAGAGATGATAATGACATTTGAATTATATTTTCTGTTGAACAGAAATAAATACGCAGAAAAAAAAAAAAATAAGTTGATAAACGGATATTGCATCTGCCGAAGAAACATTATAAATCTATTTTTATGTTATTGAATGGGATTTGGATTTTAATTTATGATTTATTTAAAAATAGTAGAAAAGACAAATGTTTGAATTTATCATTATTTTATTTTTATTTGATCATATTAATTTTTTGAAATTTTCAAGTATTATTTGCCATATAAATGTGTCATTACCATTACTTATTAATTGTAATTTTCTATCTATATTCAAAATTGTTCAATTTAACTTAATATTTTCATATTAAGGTTCTGATAATAATTTCTTATAATGTTTATAAGCATAATAATATAAAAGGCCATAATAGAGATATATGAAAAGTAATTATTTTAATTATAAGGTAGAAATATATTAATGTAAGGTAATTGCACTATAATTTTGAACATTCTGGTTAGTTTATGCAATGTGTAACTTGTAATCAGTTCTTATTATGAAATATTTTTAAGTTATTGGGTTTAAATCTTAAGATAATTTAAACATAAAAGCAAACTTTGTAAGTTTTACTTTATAACTTAAACTAAGTTAATTAATCTATACTATCTGTGCTTATTTTTTATGATTATAATCTGTAGTAATTATAATATCAACATTTAAAAAATATTTCGTAGACATGAATGCGTAAAATAAACATTTTCAAAACGGATAATATTAAAATATATTCGATAATTTTTTTAGCTTGCGTCTACCGATAACTTATTGTGTTTAATTAAGATAAATAAGAAGTTTATAATATTCTATTAATTATACATTTTTTGCTATTATAATTATTTTTACTTAGCTTTTAAATTGCAGACAAAGTAATAAATATTTGAAAATAAGAAAAGTATTACCAAAGAAAGTTAGCCAGTTATCCTTTATGAACCGAAAATGGGTTCACGAAGATACTTATGTATTGTTATAAGAATTATGGTATAGTATAATACTAATATTTTATATCAAAGATCGTAAAATAGATAAAAAGTGGTACTTAATATTGTTCCAGATAAACTCATTTTTTTAAAAGTCATATTTAGATATTTTCTTTACGTGTATCACTTTTTTGCAAATTTTATATATATCAGGTCAATGGATTATGACTACAAAAAATATTAAACTATTATCATTGCTTCAATATGAAAACATCATGAAAGCCTCTGAAGTTTATAAAAAATTTATACATATATTTATTATTCTAAATTTTTTAATAAAACAATTGGAAGTATACTAATTAATATAATACAAAAATATAAACTAAATAATGTTTTTTAAAAATTAATTAAAGATTTAATTTTTAATATTTTACCAAGATATTTATATTAAATATGCATACTTTTATTTGAAGAATATAAGTACTCGTATTAAATAAAAACAGTTAATGTTTCTTTTTACAATATTTTTTTTTAAATCTAATTTCACATCCCCTTAGTGAATATAGTAAAAAAATAAATTAAAAAAGATATTTGCAGATAAAATTTAGTTTTGCAGTGTATCAGAATGCATACATTTTTTGTAAATGACAATGAATGAAAAAATGTATTGTGCATGGCAAGAATGTCAGAATATTTGTAAGTCGCATTGATAGAGTTTTCTTAAAAATCTTATCAAAGATTTGTGATCAGAATGTACAAAGTACTTCAGTACTTGTGTTAAATTTGCGGCAGCACAGCATTATATTTGTTCAATTTTTCGCAATACGTATAAAATAAATTGCAAGTAACAGTTTAATTCAATATGCTAGTACTACAAAATGATGTAAGCAATCTCAATGAACACAAATACAGAAAGTTAAATACAATCAAAAAGTTTTACCTTATAATAGTTGCAATGGAGTAATTCCGACCACTACAACTTGGATAATAACAGCAAAATCAAAAAATAGGTCTCTTGATTTCTGTTGTACTTTGGCACTCACGCCCTATTGATTACACCAGGAGTTCAACCCTAAGTATAAGTTGCCGTAGATGATGCAATCTATATGCAGTTTACTAGAGAATGTAAAATATTTACCAAACAATATTAATTGTTTCACAATGTAGATAAAATGAAATATTAAAAATAAAATTCCCTACTAGGAAGTGAGGAAAAATGTAGAGAATTATTTTTTTTTCACTTGAAGAAATGAGAAAATAAACATTATTTGATAGGTGAAAATAACATATAAACATATAAACATTGATCATGTAAGACGTTTACAGATTATGGCACAATAATCATATTGAGCGATTATATGATATATGGCATTTCATAAGAATTCAAATAAATAACTCTAGTATTATTCTCTTATTTATTTAATTGGTTAATAAAGTGCATAAATTGATCGATATTATTAATAATCCAATTTTTATATTTTTAAATATCTGCAAGATGATAATTTGCACTTTGCTGCAATTTCCAACAAATTATATTTGAATTTATAATAAAGTTTATTTGAAAAAACATTTCTGCGATTAAAAACGATTATTTACGTAGAATCTACTGTTGATAATAAAGAATATTGTACTTTCAAAAATAATGTTTTATTGTCAAGCACAAGAAGTGATCGATTTAACTTATCCTTTATGTCCCAAACAATATTTACAACAATTTTTCTCCATAAGTATCATTTATATTATTTAATAATACTGTTGATTTAAATTGGCTTTTTTCAAAACATAATTTATTTAATCTTATTTTCTAAATGTCAAAAAATTAACAACAAGGTGTATAATACTGTTATCTACAATATGTTATGTGTAATGTCAAAATTATGATCTCTTTTTGGTGCAGTTAAGTTCTGTAAGTAGGGTAAATTATTTTTGCAGTAAAACAATGGTTTTTTTAGTTTATTCATGAATTTTTTTAATTATATTTTTTAAGTAGATTTAAAATGAAAATAAATAAAAGACAAATTTACAAAGTAATTACGAATTAAATATTTTTCTTATCCCAAAGTAAATTACTAAGGTTAGTATTGTTTTATTTTAATGCATTTTTTTATTTATGAATTGACAGGTATTTTTTTTTTAAAGGTAATTATATGAAATCTATAATATATACAATTTATCAAAAATATTGATGTGTATTATTTAATATTTGATATTTCAATTTTAAATCCTTATTCAAATAGTATAAAAATAACAATATTAAATTAAAGTATGGTTTATTTAAAAAATTTTAAAACAGCTACAAACTCTGTGAATATACTATCTAAAATAAAAAACTTTTTTAGAAAAAGCTATATATTCCTTACAAAAATAATTTCTTTTATGATATATCACTCCCCACAGTTACATTTCTGAAGATTTGTTACTGCCAAGTTATTGAAAGAGTTTTTGAAAGATTTACTTATTGTTAATTGTTTTTTAAATAAAAGAAACATCATCATTAACAATGTTTTATATTTGCTTTAATAAATTATGAAAACCGATAATAAATTGCTTAATTTATACACGTAATTTTAATTGTTCCATCAATAAAAATCTTATTATAATTAGATTTTAATTAATCATTAATTTTAATTAAATTATGAAACAACAATATTAAATTGTAAGGTTGACATTGGCTGAAAAGTTAATTTAATTTTAAAAATAATAAATCATTCCTTTAATTAATGTAGTATTCAATTAAAATTTTTTGTGATAACATAAAAGATTTTTCGTTTTATCAACATTGTAAGCACATTAGCAATAATTGTAAAGATTTAAATTAAAAAAAATCATAATTATTTAAATAGATAATTAATTAAATTTTCAATGTAGACTGTAATTAAAATTCTTGATGGAATTAATAAACAAGTACTCCAAACTTACCTTTTTTTTTTCTTAAGCAAACTATGTAGCAGTAGAAAAGAAGAATAGAAAAACATAGAATAGAGTATGTTTTATGTAATAATTAAAATTTTATTATTTTTGTTATCAAATATTACATTGTTAAAGTTGTTTTTAAACAATAATTAAAATAAACAATAAAAATATAATGTAAATTATAAATAAAGATAAATAAATAATGTTAAATTCTAATGGTTATAATGTATGAGACTTTATAACTTTTTAACGATAAGTATAATTAATTTCAGCATACTTAAAGAGTAATAAAAAATTTGTGGATATTAATTTAGTATATAAATTATAATAATTACACAAATGGGCACATTTAAAATAATGCAATGGGTTTATAATCCTCAATATATTCGAGTACATTAAATGCCTTTTAGATGCAATTTTCAATGAGATTATTAAATACAGTCGATCGGTTGACGGTTACTTCGTACTTTACGTACGTATTGTATTATGTATAAAGGAATTTAATTTTTTTGAAATTAAATACTAATAATTCACGATTATAAAACTATTATATGTACAAATCGATATACAATTGTCCATCTCATTTCAAGAGTAGCTATTTGTTTCGAAAAGGACTTGGTGGATTGAGAGGTGGAGAATAAGAGCAAATGATTAAAACTGAATTAAAAAAAAATTTAATATCAAACTTAAAAAGTAAATAAAAATTCACCGAGACAAATGAGGAAACAAATAGAACATCATAAATCGGAATCTTCATAATGGTGCTCGCAAGCGAATCGAGTTGTCGATTATCCCGGTACTCCTAGTGACAAATAGTACCAGCAGCATCATCATCAGGAAGTTGTTATGAAGGCAGTCGGTGGAATTCGCATCCATAGACGATCGATGGGAGTCGGACGTCACCTGCACGGCTGAAAACGTTTGAGTTCGCTCAGTTAGCTTCGCCTTTTTTATATGCGCTTGTACTCCGGAGAAAAAAATGTACCGCGCTAATAATAACACGAAGCCGAATGGAGTTGCCAGGAAAATGGAAAATGGAAAATGGAGCAGTTTTTGATGGTAATGGCGGTGATCGGTTATCGTGAGTTTCGAATTGCTGGGAAAGCGCGGGCATTGGAAATATTGAAAGTGGGCGTTCATTCAGAATTGTTGACTTTAATTTTAATTGATCGGTGAAAAATAAAAAATCGGTAAATTACTTTAGGTGGCTTCTGACTTTGTTTAAAAGAGGAAGAATAAAGTTACACTGGGCCTGAAAAAGTTGTCTCAGACGTCATTTATGATGCATGAATCAGCACAACCAAAATGACGGGCCAATCTAGCAATTTTATTTCTGGCCCTATTGTTGGAACTAGACATTTCTCTGAATATACAGCGGTCATTAGCAAAAAAATTTTTGTAAGGAACTGGCAACTATTATGGGTCGGTGAACGAAAATAAAAAGCTGCGTCATTTTTTCCCCGTGAATACATTGCGCATGAATACAAACTCTATCAATGAAAACTTGCCTGGAGGTATTTTCTCATGCTCGTTATTGTCAGTCTTGTAGGCTTCCTCTTCACTCGCTGTTTTCCAATGCAATCAATAGCGAGCAATTTCCCAGTTATCGAAATCGGGATCGCAATGAAATAATATTCCGAGTGGTCATTTTGCCGCAGATAAGAATTTATCATTGTAGTAAAATTTACATTTAATATAATAATAATAGCAATACACACACACACGCACACACATTTATATGGATATTTACATTAAATATAAATAATCTGTACTTGGTGAAAGTATTATATATGCCTGACTAATTAATTATTTTATCGATTAGCTCTTCCAATACATTCAATATTTAACGTCAACGCTTCTACATCACCTTTATCCATTTTCGTATTTAAAACATTATCAAGTTTATATTAATTAAGAGAATAATTATTACTTTTATATGGAACGGATAATTTTAAATAATACCCAGCAAAATATTTTTAAATGAATTTTAGTTTTGGTCTTCGATAATTATATTGAATAATCCATTATAAACCTTTGAAATTTTATCTTATATTGTGTTTGAAATTCACAAAAGAACACAGAAATCCGTTTGTAGTAATTTAAAAAAAATATCGTGATATATTAATTTACGTAACATTAATTTTTTATGGATTTACAGTATTTAAAATGGAAAAATTATAAAGAAATTTGCCTTTTACGAATAAAGTGCGTGCCAGAATGAATTAAATGTTTTTTGCATTTTCTAGTACTTAATTGTCACACAGATTTAATTCCATAGTAAATTAAATTTTTGAATTTAAATAAGTTCAAGAAAACTCGTAATTTGTTTTGTTCTGAAAGCCCGAAACATATTTTATTGTCAACTAACTTTCACTAATGCGAGTTTTAGTCAGTATTAATTTACTTTTGGCATGTCCAGTTCATGTCTTTTTAACGTGCTAATATGTGGTCACGACATGAAGAGGTTGAATATTTTCAAAATACTGGAATTGAAACTGCTACATTCGCTTTAAACGAAGTTATCGCGACGAAACAAAATATTTCGTCTTGAAATATTTACTTATCGTTTTAAAAGAAAATATCGATGCGGCATTTATTAAAGTGTAGTATTTTTAATATTGACATAAATATTTCAAACATCTCTGTTTTTTTCAATTCCTTGACATTTTCAATCAAAATGTTTTTGAATTTCTTTGAATTAGATATTAAGGGGAGAGATATGTCTACTTGGAACAAGAAGCCTCGAGGGAGTGTCGTCATCATATTGTTTCCAAGTTATATAGCATAGTCATGGTCGATAAGGTTTCTGCATTATTTTTTTCATTTAAAAAAAGTTAAATTTGTCTGAAAAGATTGGCAATGTTAAAATCTTTAGAAACGTAGGAACGCATTAAAGTTATATTATTATTTTTATTTAAATTAAAATAACGAAAGCGGAGGGGGGGGGAAGTTGTCGAGTTATCCGAGCCGAACTTTTAATAAAATATGAAAAAAGTCTCTGCGCTTAAAATGTTTTCAGACACAAACGTATATTTCACTTAAACTTTAAATTAAGTTGTATAAGTAATTTAATTAATTAGGTATGTTTCATTTTAGCTTGAATTAAGCCATGCAATCAATTTTATTTAATGAAATTCTTGGCATTCTTCAGTTACTTATTGGCACGGAACTTAACATTTAAATTTACCACCAAGTGTGACTACGACATGGTATGCGCTCTCACCCCCCAATCCCTTAGCCACCCCATCAATTCCCAGAGGTACGTGGAATAGTTTTTGCTCTACTCACAGATCCCAGGGACAGTGGCGAACCTCACGATCTTCGAGGGACTGCTCCAGCCGTAGTGATTTCTGGCCAGGACGAGAGCCTCGTACCTCCTGGAGGAATCTAGTCCCGTCAGGTTGAAGGATCTCGCGTGCAGGGGTCCACCACTCTCCTTCTCACTGGGTATAACCAGCCTCCGCCAATCCTCGCGCGTGTCCAGCTGCAGACCATAAATGACAATAAATTGAGAAGATCTTTTTCCTCCCTTTCGAAAAAATAGATTCCAGCCTGGGCATAAATGATCGCTACGTGTCCCATAAAGATAAGCACTCGAGGCTATCCGAGCTCTTGAACGACTAATATCGATGGGCAAGGGTAGAAGGGCGAAAGGGTGAAAAAATGCCACCCTTAACGGGGGTGAAGAGGGCGCGTGTGCAACTGGTGCGCGTCGTCTGAATATCAGCGCTTTGCACATATCTATCAGCCCTGGCATTCATTGCCCTTTCGATCAAACGAATTAATGATTATTGATTCTCCAACTACACCTCGATTATTGTTATTATTGCGTAATTGTAAAGATATGTTATTTTATGAGATATTATGAGAGAGTTAACGATGCCAGTGGCACGTGAGCCACCATTTGATCTTTGTCATGTTTGATCTTTGATCGCCGGATTCTGATATAATTTAATACGATGGTATTATCGGTTTCTCTATTTTGAAACTCGTTAATTAATTTGCAGTGTTAATTAAGTATTATGTGATAATATGCACTCGGGCGATGCATGTGTAGCTTTTGGAATAGCTTCGGATAGAATGGGGGATGCTTAGCTTTCCGGCAAAATGATAACAAATGATAATAATAAGGTACGTAATTCAATTAGTTGGATTTGCATTTCGAAATTTCAGTTACAGTGTTTAAAGTGCATCGAGGTTACAAAAAATGTGCTATATTTTTGTTGTTAAGGGCATTAATATGCAACACCCTTGTTTTATCAAACAGCTATTAATATTTAGTGATCCATTAGATTTGCAGATTGTATAATTGATTATTCGAATTGCGATGGAGTAACGGTAAAAGTAATTTCATAATTAATAATGTATAATGCATTCGATAAATGTATTTATTATTCATGGTTATCATATAAATTTAGGACAAATGTCACAAATGGTTAATATAATTGGTCTGAAATGCCGGGTACTTTTATTCTGCAATAACGATAAATAAAAATGTTTCACATCCCGTAATATAGTTATATCGGCTAAAAAGCATTATTGTCCTGGGAGAGATTTATGCGAGATTTATAACCGCAAACAGACGCTTAAACAAACATAATAAAACACGGGAGACATTTTTTTAAAATCGGCGGTGATTATTTTCGAGCCTCTGAATTTCCATCGAAACTCGAGAAGTCTATTACGGGCCGGCGTACGTGGAAGTCAGGTAATGTGATTCGGGGTCGACACCAGTTTACGTTTACTCTCCCTCGGGTTCGTTCGAGGCAACTTGTAAAACGGACCAGAAATATATTGGCAGTTAAGAGTATTGGCCTGGTCTGTCGGAAATTGCAAAAATTTGCGGTTGCGCGAGCTCACGGCACTCGTATTTCACGGCCACGATCGATCCCCCCCCCTACACCCTCTTACCTGTCGGAACCAGAACTGGTACTCGACGATGGCACTGTAACTGTCCACTTCCCAGATGAAGTTGTAGCTGTTGCTGGACGAGGCTCTGGACTCTTTTTTTAAGAGGGGCGGTCCAGCGATGCCCGAGAGCTCAAAGTTCACTTCCGCGGTGCCCGCCTCGTTCGTTGCTCTGCAGACGTACTGGCCCAGATCCTGAACCTGCACACTGAGGATCATGAGGGTGTGGAGTTGTTTGGAGGTGCCCAGACTGGACTCGTCCTTCTTGTGCCTGAAGAAGCGTCGCGAGACTGGGAGTTTCTGGTCCTGGAAATACCACTCGACCTCGGCTTCGGGCCAAGCCACGACCTCGCACTTGAGCTGGGCACGAATTCCAGGAGCGCTGTGAATCCAGCGACGCGGCGAGGTTACTTCCGGTTTATCTGCAATGCATCCGGGGATACTGGGTCACATTGGTTCGCTACTGCTCATTGGATTAGCAGGAATCGATCTCGTGATGTGTTTTAACGGAATTTTTTTATTATTCGGTTGACGCGTTTTGTCAATATTTACAATGTAATAAGATGAAGCTGCTAATTAAGGTCTTGATGCGCTTAAACGATTATATTATGCATAAATGGAAAATTTTAAATTCCATTACATTATTTAAGATTAGAGAATCGCGTAGAAAATCAGTTGAATAAATCATAAAAGTTTATTAGAACACTTTAATGCATATATTATTTATTTTTTAATATATTCATTTTATATGTTTAATAGTTTATTGATTTTAATAAATTATATTATAACAATATTCGGTGTTTCTGAATAAATAATTAATCTATAAATAATTAATATTGAAATTTCCATATTTTATTGATATTTAAAGTTCATTGACCTAGTTTATAACGTTGGAAAAAGAATAATAAAATTTAAGTTTGTCATTTTATAGAATTTGAAAGAATTTAAAAAAAAGTTTATAGAGCTATAAATTTCACATAAAATTGAAGTGGAACTTGCTCATGTATAATCTCAAAAATATATATTTAACAATATTTATTTTCTAAACATATAAATTTGTATTTATAAAAAATTCATTAATATTCCACAAGAAATTTTAATACGTTATATATATATATAGACACAATTTATATAGTTATTTTATCCTATGTAGTTATATTCATCGACTATAGAGTACGAAATGACTAACTTTCCTAAATTAAAACAATTTCGGGAGTAAGTTAAATTAAAATAATCTAAATAAAGTAAGCTTTGAGTATTTTATTTTAAAATATTGATCTGAAATCTCCGGACTACTATCGGAAAGCAGTCATTTTTTTTCTCTATTACTAGTTTCTATAATGCATGCATGCATCTATAAGATAACGAACATAATTTAATATAATTTATTATTATTACATTACTGATTCAAATTAAACAAATATAATTTTCTGATTATTTCACCTTGGTAAATTTTAAAGTTAGCAAATTATTCACTTATGTTTGCAGTTTGCATTTTATCGATTCACTGTCACTTTATTTATTTATTTCTTTTATTACTAAAACTTTCATATTTAATTTTGAAAACTTTCATGTACACGATAAAATGAAAAATGAAGTAATTAAGATTCAAAAAAATTTTTCCTAGTTTTTTACGTTATAACATCGTCATGTAATTAATATTTTATGACTACATATGTAAAAAGTAAAAGAATAAAAGATTAAAATGAATATGCATTCAAAGAGAGTATTACATTTAAAAAATAGTAAAAAAGTGATCATAATAATACGGAATCCTTTTCTACAAAACATTATATTGTATTTATAAATAAAACATAAGCATTAAAAAAAGTAAAAGATTTTTCTGAATATTATAAAATAAAAAAATATAACCCGCAGGTCTGATTGTCTTTAAGTTTATCACTAAAACTTGGAGTACTTTTTATTTGCATAAAATTATAGAAAGAAATAGAAAAACCAAAATTTACATTTTTCAATAACGTTTTATTTCCGCAAAAATTTTAAATGATGTCCTTAATAATTTTGCGTGTTTCAAAAATACCATTCTTTTACATTTTTTAAACACAGCATAAATAATAATTCACAAAGTTTAAATAGAGTGAAAAAGAAGGCGAGGCTGTTAGACTTAATTCAGTGTTAATTGATAAATATAAATGAATTTCCATGGCTATAATCCTTTAAAATTTTTTTAATATCTCGAAAATCGAATTACCCGACGCATGTAAATACAATGCAAAAGCAGTAGTAAAGTCATAGTGTTTCAGTAAATGAAATATCGTATATGGTGCTTCGCCTCACACTGCGAATGCATATTAGACACTTTTATTACGTTGCAAGTTTCATGTTTTTCATTAAATGAAAATCAACATATTTCACGTGTATTTGTGTAAAATTCAATTTTCCTTGAAATTGATAATTGCGGATAAGTGCTCAATTGAATTTTTACTTAATAGCGAGCATTACTTAAAGTTCACTTAGTATAATATTAAAATTCAGTTTAGCTCTGAAGAAAATGAATATTCATGCTTTACTGAAGTATATCACAGATCTTTCATTCTTAAGTCACGAAATGCATATTATGCTGGAGTTCCTATAAACTTTTAAAAAGCACGTTTATATTTTAACTTTGCTGCAAAGTTTATAGTTCATATTTCAATTTATTTTATTGTGAGCAAAGAATAACAATAAAAAGATTGCTAAACTAATTAAATGTAGTTGCATTACGTGTGAGGAGCATAGGGGGATGCCTAGTGTTTGAATACAGTTTTTAAATATGCGACCGCCGAGAATTTTATAATTATTTCGCATTCTGCAATAAAATATTCGACGTATATAATTTATACAGCGAATTGTTAACAGTTAGAAATTAAGTGTTGAATATTTGATTTAAATATGACCTATAAATGAAAGTAAAACTTTTCGAACTTTAAACTTTGAATATTTGGATTAACCAATAAAACCAAGTTTTCATATTTCGAATTTTTAAAAAAGCAATAATTTTAAAACGCGCATTTTCGCTTTCCACATGATTTATTATAGAAATATAGTTTTGAATCATTGGATTACTTCGCCCTTATAGCAAAGTAAATTCTTTATTAAGAGCTACGCGATTGGTGGTCCGCAATTTTGTCATCAGCATGACGATTATCTTTGGCCCTTATAATTACCCTCATAAGATTTATTAATTTTTGCGTGAACATTAAAATTGGTTCAGCAATCGGAATCACGTGTCAGTGATGGGGAGGGGGAGGGGCAAGTGTTTGGGCCATTTAAGCCTCTAATCCAATCCGCAGACAAATATTCAATCATTTCCATACAATAAAGAAAAAAAAAAAAAAAGTACTGCAAAGAAAGTTAGTGTATGCATTATGCGTCAACAATCTTTCCATTTACAAATCTCGATCGAGCTTTTAAAAGCAACAGTAGACCCTCTTTATGAGGTGCTTCCTGTTGAAAATAATTCAGAGTTACTTACATGTGTTCCAAGTACAATGGAGTCGAGTAAGTTTTGAAAAAGCCTCACGTTCACTACATTGCACAATAATAAAAGTGGTTTCATTAAATGTATTATTCAAGCTTTATTGAATTTCTAGCGCGCGAACAGACTTTATTACTGAGATTTTAAAAGTGTTAGATTAACTAATATAACTTTGATTTCTCTGACCATTTGACTTCGTTTAAAGTAAAACTTGTATAAGATATCCCTTTGTGTAATAAATTTCTTGCGTCTATCGATTATTTGATAAATTCAATGGAAATTCTCTTATTAATATTTAATTGTATGACTCATTAACACGTCCATAGTAAAATAATTAAATAATTTAATAACTTTGAGACGTTGCGAGAATAGTTATGAGTTGCTCGGTTTAAACACAATTTGCGTTTTGTTGTTACTGGGTTTGTTTATCACCATAATAATTTTAATGACTAGACATACTAAATTATGAGGAGCCTTTGTAGAATATATCCTTAGAAACTTAAATAAATTATAAGCAAAATTTTAACTGATCTACATTGCACAGAAAAGTAATTTTAAATATCATCTACTACTATATTTTTATCTATATTTTTGAATTGTAACGATTAAATAAATTTTCATTAAGCTCGAATTACTAGAATGTTCTTCAAGAATATATTTATTTTAAGGCATAAAGTTCGTTTATTTAGGGACTTTGATCATTTAATTTCAATTTGTTTCCATAGATTAAAATTAAAAGAAAAGTTTGAAAAGAAAATATTTAGTTAAAGCATTAAATTTTTCTACAGCCACGTCAGGGGACGTGTACAAGCAAAGAAGTACATAGAAAAATGATATGTTTATATAAATTTATTTTTAAAGACTATAGTGAAAGCTTTTATTCTAATGTTAAATGAAGTTGACCATTAAAAATCTTTTCTATTACATTTTATGAATGATATTATGGATACTTTTCGATATTTACGTATCAATGGGCAATTTTATCGGAAATTAATATTCTGAATTCTTATTCAAATTATGGTAAAATTAATTTATTTTTGATAAAATATAATATCCCGAAAGATTTTTCAATGTTTAATAAATTTCATTATTTATGTAAATTGTTATATTTCATAATTACAAGCTTTTAGATTAAATATGAAATAATAATTGAGCATTTCGTGTTTATTTTGATTATTTTTTTAAATACAAATGTCAGTAATTTTGGTACAAAAATATGTAAACATTATTTTCCACATTTTTTTTTTTGCGGTACATGAAACTGTCTATTATTATTATAAAAAAAACCGTTGAAAAGTATGAAATGGAGAAATATATTTTAAGAAGAGCTTGTTCTGAAAATGAACCATTGAAGAATATTTCAAAGATTAAAACTTGTATTATTACAAACAATGTTCGTTATACATAAAATTTATATGCATAAATTTTTAAGAAATCAACTCGAAAATTTTTCGACAAAATTATTAAGCCGCTTACGATGATGAATACTGTTGTTTTTGCATAAAGTACAATAAAGTTAATGAAATATTTTGAATATATTTATTTTGAAAGAAAACTTTTCAAATTTTAATTGAAAATATCTCTTTATCGAAATAAAATTATAACCGAAAAATTGCTTTTTTCAGGCATACAACATGCTGCCATAAAAAAATAATTTTATTACCTTGTCACAACATGCATAAAGTAACGAGTAATATAAAATTCGTATTTTTCGGAAAATTAAAACTGAAAAAATATGTGGTTCCGTGTAGAGATTTAAGAGAAAACTGATTTAAAGCCAAAAATAATTGCATTTAGAAAATAGTATTTAAATTCTAATAATACTCGAGTATTTAAATGTGTTGACTCGAGCGTAAAGCTCGCTTGTGTGATGAAAATGGTAGTGGATCGTGTTTTGAGAGAGAAAAAGGTGCCTTTAAAGGCGGATATAATCATGCATTCAGAGTTAAAAAGCCATAGCAAGTATTGGCCATTTAGGAAAGAAAGGAAAGAGAAGTTCGCCCTTTCACTCGAGAACTGCAGACGCGTGGCTCGTGTTCCCGATGAAAGCAGCGACAAGGGTTGAAGGGGTTGAAGGGGTTGCAGGGGTTGGAGGAAACACGAGGAGGGGGTGACTCACGCTTGATTTTGAGCTCGATGTTGGCACGCGCGGGCTCCCCGATGCCGTTGCTGGCCTGGCAAGTGTAGAGACCTGCGAGCTTCCTGTGGGTGGCGTGGATGCGCAGCCGCTGTCCGGAAGCGAGCACCGGGAGTTCCTCCCCTTGGAAGCTCCAGGCGAGGACGGGCTTGGGCACACCCTCGGACACGCAGGACATGTCGGCCTCCTCGTCGAGCGCGACCTCCAGCTGTCCGGTCTCGGGCACAGGCCTCACACTCGCCGGATCTGCAACTCATTTTCCGTTTTTGTCGTCTTTTTTGCGGCTCCCTCGCGGCCAATGGCGTTGGTCACGTGGACCTCCTCGGCCAAGGATACGAGGGTGAAAATGGCTTTTTCGCCCTGTGGCTTTCCCACTTTTTCTCACGCTGCTTTCAATCGGAAAAGCTCTTACATTGGCTTTTTTAGCACGGGATTCACGAGACATGAGACATCCGAGTCGAAGTCGCCTTCGGGTGTCAGTTTTCAAAGAGACATTACATATCATGTCCCCTATGGATTCATCGTTTGTATGCCCCATTTACCGGCATGCGGGCACATGACATAATCTCAGATTTTTTCCTCGAGTCCATTTTTCATAAATTTTTTCCCGACTTTTACGTTCAAATTACTTATCTCGTATGCAAATGCCGTATAACTCATAGGTAGAAGTTTCAAGAGAGAAGAAAAAGTTATTCTGCGGTTGCTTTCTATGAATTATTTTTTTAATGCTTCTCTTAATTTAACGGTAAATAAAGATCTCATTAATTACTAAATAATTTGCTGCACAGTATTTTTCAAATTGAAACTTTTAAATCGACTTCTCAACAATGGGTAACTCATTAATCATTAATTCTTCTTACAACACCCTTTTTTATTCAATTGGAACACAAAACAGTTTACTGAATAATTCTGCTCAAAAGCGAATTGGTATTTATTTATTTATGAGTTGCATTAAAATTTTGGCAAAAACATTAACGAACATTTATTTATTAAAAATTGAATATTATATGGTTAAGAATTGAATAATATTTTTATAATTATATAAAATTATATTCCTTTTAATTATTACATTTTAAATAATTACAAATAAATTAATATTCAATTAATTCTTGTTATTATTAAAATTCAATTAATTAAAAATTTAATATAATTTACGCTGTATATATTTTACCGAATAATAATGAGAACAATCTGCTTCGGTCTTTTAAAAATTAAATAATTCCGTAATTATGACTGATTAAAAATTCATTTATTTATAAAAAGTTTTCATTTGGTAATCCTTAAAATACTGTACATTTATATTTGAATGAATTTATTATAAAATTAAAGCCAGTTGCGTAACATGGCTAACATTTTAAAAAATTTTATAAATGTTAAATTAAGCGGAAATAGGTTAACGTGGTTTTTAACTAAATTTGGTATTTTATAGATAGCAACAAACAATTCTCAAAAAGTTTACAACATTGATCTAGATTTTACAAACTGAGTTATGATTGTTTCTTAATGCTTTTTCCTGTAATAATCAACGAAATCTTAATGCAATCTTCAATAAGTTAATATACGGTAATAAGCAGAGATTCTAAAGTAAGATAAACTTTTTCTCGCTTCGCTTTAAAAATTGCTTTACGTGATTCTCATGAATTTTTATTTTGACGACAGGATAGTTTCTATATTATTACTATATTTTTGCGATGCATCATCCTGTCATCATCACGTCGAATGTAGTAGTGGTCGTTTGGACAGTAGAAGGGCCAATTTTGTTTGTCGTAAATAAAAAAAAATTGCTTCGCTAATGTAACAGCAGAAAAATATTAATCAAAGCAAAAAATAATTTATTTGACACTCGGGTGCATTTATATCCATTGTTTAAGTTGTATTTTATCATAAATTTTGAAAATAAATTCTGCTAATTAGAGGACGCGCAATTGCGGTTGAGAGAAGGCGAGTGAGTTTTGCAAAAAGGGCAAATGCTTCGAGACGGTAGTTTCCGTAGTGCAGATGTAATAACTAAATAATAAATAATTTCATGAAACTGCAGATTGCTTCGTTAATAGTGGTAATATTGGCATTTGTAAAATGAAGGAGGTCCGAGCGAAGCTCATGCCGGAAACTAGAATCGACAAAATATCGTACTTCATTTCTGCGGTTGGAAACTCCATTCAATTCGCCCGGAATTAAAGGGGGAATCCCTCGATTGGAGTTAATTACTCGGATATCTCAGTGCTCCGGAAAATTAGTCCCTTTTTCCCGGGGAAAATCTGTCTTGCGAATAAAGCTCGTAAGCCTTTTTTAGTTTTATATTATGAATGAATCCGCTCGGCGTCCACTGGAATACGCAAGCAAGCCAAGATAAAAAATAAACCAGGCGGCTATTTACTCAAGCCGAAAGCCAACGAGTGACTCACCGCCATTCTTCTACTTCACTTTAACTAATAACTTAAGGGTATATACAATATCGAACTTGAGCGCGCAACAAATAAACTTTGACCAACTGACTAAAAGGGGTTGTTTTTCCGTTCCCGCGCTCCTTTACCTACTCAAGACATACTTACACATGACCTGGATCTCGTGGACCTGGGTGACGTGGCCCCAGGGTTCGGGTCTCGTGGCCTGGCACACGTACTCGCCGCTGTCTTCGGGTCGCACTTGCACGAGCTCGAGGCTCCGGTTGCCCCACATCTTTACCCTCTGACTCGCCGACGCCGCGGCTGTCTCCGCGGGTTCGTTGCTGTCCGCGAGGAGAACCCCCGCTCGCCACCACCTCACCCGGGTTTTCAGACCTGCAGGTTACCACACTCTTAATAATCCCTTCTTGCGGCCAAACCATAAAGGCTTACCCAATGCTTTAATGGGCATTTATTTTTTTTCCCCTTTATTGTCTGTGCGCTTGAATTTATTCACAAAGAAAATGGAAATACACGCGTGCGCTTGTAAAATTTCATTTTTTTGTTCATTATCTGCCATAACGAAGCGCGATAATCATGGCCTATTAGTTATAATTAAGTTTCAGTTTTGAGGGGATTCATTGAAATTAAGGATGTTGTAAGCCATGATTAGTTTATGGGTACTTTTAAGAATCATTGTAATTATTACGTCTCGCGTTATGGACGATTATTCGTAGTATGCAATTATTCACTCGACTGCTTAAATTATTTACACATTATTTATTCTTTATATATTATTGGCTTCATTCGTTCATTGGATACGATTATTCATATTAAATACGTATTATTATTTACAAGAAGCAATGATAATTAACAGGAAAGTCAGCATTAGCTTTAAAATTCATAAGATAATAAGTTGCGAAAAGAAAATAATATTACAAAAATTTAGTGGAGATAAAAATTGGTTTTTATCCTTTGCGGAAATACGATTTTACAGAAAATATAAATTTCGGTAAAAAGAAAAATATGAAAACGAGGAAATTGGAAAACCAAATTTTACTCATTTTATACTTTTTATAAAAGTTTTTCTAACTCAACGGCTTCTCATTTTTCATAATTTACCGAGCATTTTAATGTTCCGGGTTCGTGTTGAATCATCTACAATAAAATTCTTAAAGCTTCATCGTTCAAAGTCTATTCCTCGCGAGATTCAGGGAGCACATCTGGTTCCAAAATGACATCATTTCTGAGTAAAGTGAGCCTGATGGATTAAATTACAGTTCCGTTCGTGCTCCTGAAATCCTGTGAGTCTTGTGGAAAATTAAAAAATTTAATTAATCTTTTATTTTTGACGTTAGAGATTTCAATGCTCTAATTAAGACAAAATATCGAATAGTTATATTCAATTATATAAATTATATAATTTTTTGATCGTTGCAATGATGAAGTATTGTCGAAGAAACGTAAAATGTGTGAACTACAATTGAGGAGCAAAAACATTGAAACTACAATTTCGTTTTTATAGGGATAAAAGTATTTTTCATAATGGCTTTGTGTTATGTAGCTCATTTTTGTAGTGTACCTTATTACCAATGCAATTTACAATTCAATTTCTTCAATAAACACGTTTTACTTTTTTTTTTTTTTTTTTTTTTTTTTTTCTTCTTCTTTATACCCTATTACAGATCTGAATTTGACGTTTTTTACGATTTTACCGTGCTGACTTTTAACATTTGTAACGGACAAATATTATACAGAACAAACAAGTAAATTCTAATTTGCTGTATTAGGGATAATCTGGTTATTGTTGTATATCAGCGAAATGAGTAGAATCTATTTATTTCTCATTTATTTTTTGCTATTTAAGCAAGGTGATATTGTTATCAATATTTTGTTTTTTTATACTAAGCTCTTTTATTATAAAAAAAAGAGTATTGAATAAATGACTGAAGTAAGAATAGTGGATTAAACGAAATCGATTTCGAGCTTATTCGGATAAATATCGAAAGGTTAAAGGTTTAAAAAATATATATAAAAATATTCAATAGTTAGATTGTGACGAAAAGCATATGAATATCGAGTTGAATTCAAAAGCACAAAACTTCTCGTATCTGATTATCCTCAGCGATCGACCGTCGGCTGATTTAAAAGGCGTGCAAATTACCTGGTCGGGAAGTTCTAGGAATGCAAAAAAAGCAAGATAACAGCGGAGAGCGAGCACAGCTTTCAGAATAGAGTCACCCAACAAAGACAAGCATCCTCGAGAGCAAGGTCACCCGGAGGGGAAAGCACTCACCGAGGTCCTCCACGTGACAGGGCAGGAGCACCGTGTCGTTCTCGTAGGTGCGGACGGTGGCGGCCAAGTTGGTGCCGGCCTCGACCCAGCGGATGGCCAGCATCAGCGGCACCATCAGCGCCGAGGGTAACATCGGCACGGTCGCTCTGCTCTCTCTCGCACGACTAGAGCGACTGAGGAAGAGGCGACCCTCCCTTCCTGTCCATCTGCATTCTTCTCCAATCGAGGCTGACGCTTGTTCGGCCCATTCACGCGCCAACAACTCTCTCCTCAATTGATGACACACGCACACGCGGCTGCGAGCCCGAACGGAGAAACGGCCAAGACGAGATACTCGGATGCTGGATGGAGGTGGATCTCGAGCACTCGGAAAAGCGGCTTTGAAAATTTCAAGGGTCGGGGGCCAGGCTCGTGCTTATTGTCGATCAAGTGGAGCGAGTTGAAAGAGGCTGTTAATGCAGCGGATGGGTTGAACGTGTGTACATAATCGACCGCGACTCGCCTCTGGCTCTGCTGGCCTACATCCGAGCTTTTCTGCTTTTCCTCCAGCGACGTCTTCCCCGACGCACTTTTTTGATGCACGGAGCTTGGAGTGCTGGAGGACGGGGCTGCCGTGAATGGAAATGTGTCAGACCGAGATTCAAAGAAAGCTACTCCGGGGAACGGAGGCCCTTGATGATTTTCAACATTCATGAGTTGGGTACCTATGTACAAAGACGAAGCTTTAAATAAATGGAATACACAATCCTTCTGTACCTACTGAATATTACAAATTTTATTGATTCTTTTTAAGATTTTATCCACCTTTTTATACAGCTGTAAAGTGTTTGTGCGAGGGGAAATACGTATATTGCGTTGTCTGCAATTTCCAACCACCATTCCAATTTTTCTGTTCTAATTAATTAATAGATGTTTGGTTTACACTACCAAACCCCCTCCTCCCCTCTTCTGTCCCCAAAAATACAAAAGAAATATTTATTTTGTGTAAATTAAAGCCCATGTGAATAAATTCCAAGTGTACAGTTGATTAATTTTTGTTTTTCGTTTTTCCAGAACAATAACGCTTTTTCATTTATTAATTCATATTTGATATGAGGTAGACATAAAGTAATGAAAAATTTAAGCACATAAAATTTTTATTATATGTAAAATAATAAAGAATAACCTAAATAAACTTGTGCTTGCTTTAGTTTAAAAATACATTCTTTAAAAATATGTTTTTCACCTGCAATACATTTTGTGAAATTAATTTACAAGAAAAATAAATGAAAGTCATACATTTACTTTCAACTTAACTTTATTGCGTTAGCAAGTATTGTATTGATTTTAAAAAACATATGCATTAATTTTCTTTCATATATACATATATATATATACATTCAAATACTAAAGAAAATTCACCGAAATTGTAAATTATCTAATTAATTCAAGTTAATATGGAGGATCGATCGAGTACATATTTAGTAGAAAAACGAAATAGATAATTAATATCAACGTTCTAGGGTAATTGACGTGAAATAAACTTCTGAAACCTTCGCAAAAATGAAGTTTATATTAAAATATTTAATAGACATGTATATTATTCTAGAAAATATGAGAAAAAATATAAATTTAGTAACCAATTTTCATACCAACATATTCATAGCTACGTTATAAACTATATAATGTAGTTTTTTAATTATTTTTGGCAAATGGAAATAAAAATTCAAAATTAATATAACGTCAAATAAAATGATAAATTACATTAATTTTATTCCTAAAAGATACATTTTTTACGAGCTTAAATATAAAACTAGTAATTAAATCTTTGTAATCCTTTTTTTATATTTTTTATTTTTTGTGTTCATGGAAGATGTAATAATCCACGATAAAATTAGCTTGAAGATTGATGTTACGCATCACATACTATTGTAATACTTAATAGGATTTTGAGAATTTTCAAAAGATTCATTTTCTTTTTAATAATTTTTAAAAATTATAAAATTATCTATGGTTTCTCGGAAAGAATGAGAAATGAATCGAAATTATCTTCTTTTATTCCGGATTTTAAATTTTGAAGAATTGATGATTATCAGTTTTTCGTGTCTAGAATAAAATTCGATTTTTTTCTGTAGCTTTGAGGAAAGAAAGAAGATACGGAATCCTAAAAGCGTCAGGATACTATTTCATCATATTCTGAGTGTCGAATACCGTGGCACATTACTGCCCCGAATATAGATCAAACATGTAGAGAAACGAAGTTGGTAGAGTATCTTTTTCTTTTAGAAAAATTTCTCGATTGATTATATTCAATTCTTTTTGCGTTATCCAGTTATAAACAACAAATTAAACTTTCCAGTTTACAGTTTAAAAGTTTGCTCAGAATCCACAAACTTTAGTATAAAAGGTATCAGTAATAGCAAAAAATATAGAATATGAAAATCTTATTCGTGGGTTATTAATAATATGTATTTATAACTATTCGGGAAATGCTTCACTCTTAGATGAAAATTTAAATTCATTTAAAATTTAAATAGACATGCTTTATTATTAGGCGGTTATTACTGAAAGATGGGCTTTGTTACTAAACTTACGATATATGTGTGCGTTAATTTGTAGTTGAAATTCACTTAATTATGCATTTAATTATATTCTGCAAATTATTTTAACTAAGTTTTGACATACGTTTAAAAATAATTCAACTCTAATTACGTTGAAGGCCATTAAGTATTATCAGCTAACATTTCATGAGATTGTTTTCTTTTTCGATATCAGCGAAATAAAAAGCATAATATGATTGTTGATAAGAGAAAAATATATGATAATTATCGTACGTTTGACGAAAGGAGCGATCAACTTTTGTTTGGAAAACAAGAGATATCGCTTACGGCTTATCACCAGCAAGGGAATTCAGATTCAAATGGGTATTTTGATAAAAAAAAAGGCAGTTAACCCGTTCGAAAGATAGTTTTTGAATAAAATGTTTAATAATCCGAGAGAAATGTGCGGAAAACGGTAGGCGTGGACAGGCGCATGCATAAAGCTTGAATTTATCGCAAAATCCGTGATCCATTGATAATGCAAAATGTAGATGTTGGAAAGGTGGTAGGTTGGCGGTAAATACAGAGCAAAGCCTCAACTCCTCGGCATCCGCAGTCAGATTTTACAGGATAATTGCAGTGGTCGGACGGGGTGTGAATTCGCGTGGGGGTGCGAAGTTCCGCCCCAACCCCATGAAGGCATTCGGCACGAGGGTGCAAAGTAAAAGCGGGCAGCAGAGCGCGGAAAGGACTAGCGAGGAACGGGGATAATCATCGCGCGGCCCATAAACTCGCCCCCCGCACGCGAACCTCCCTCGGGGTCGCGTCCGCGGGTTATCCTCGGGTTCGGGTTCTCCGCGCACTGGAGTCCGGAGAGCGAGAGAGTCGATATGGGCCGCCTCGGACATGCGCGGGGGTGGTCGCCGGAGGATGAGGCGAGCGACGGCGCCGCGCACAGCCGCCAGTCGGTCGCGCGCAGCCCCCGCGAGTGGAGATGCGCCAGCAACAAGAGCAGCAGCAGCAGGAGCAGCAGCAGCAGCAGCAGCAGCTGGTGGTGGTGGTGGAGGGCGAGCAGCAGCAGCAGCAGCCACACCAACTCGGCCTAGTCCCGAGTCCCGAGGGGTCGAGGAAGTGAGGCAGGCGAGGGAGCTGGAGGAGGACCAGGGAGGACGACCATGCGACGACGTTGGCCACGTCCCGAGCGGCGCCTCCCGGCCGACGATGCAGCCACCAGCAGCAGCAGCAGACGCATCATCACTACCATCATCTTCGTCGACGACGAACGATGACGGAACCCTCGAGCTCCGCCCTCGGCCGAACTTGCCTCGACGAGAGATCAGAGTCGACAATCGCCTCGGTGAGTGAGTCGCTCGGATGCTGCGGGAACGCGGGCGGTGGGAGAGAGAAAGTGCGAATACAAAGAGGGAGAGGAAGGAGGCGGCGGTTGAGAGGGAGGCCGATGTGTATACTCGTGCGAGCTTTGTATCGCAACCGAGAGGGAAACGCTATTGTTACCAGTGCTTTGTAATTGCGCTTTACAATTACTCCACCGCGATTACCCAACAGGGTCAGCACTTTCTCTCTCTCTCTCTCTCTCTCTTCCTCATCGCTTTCTTCCTTTCTTTATACCTTTCGCCAATTTCCCGCCACGCTCGCCGTCGGGCGAATCTGTTGGCGGCATTGAGGAGGATGCTTGCGATCGGCTCTAACGCTCGGTTTTCTGGTCCCGCAGCACATCCATGACATCAACAGCCAGGTCGCGCAGTTCCGGGACCTCCTCATCAGCATCGGCCAGCCGCGGGACTGTCCTGAGCTGCGCGAGAGGATCCGGAAGCTGCGCCGGAGCTGCGTCGAGGCCTGCAAAAGCACCTCGCAGATGGTGTTGCCGCAGATGCGCAGGTATGTAGCTCCCGGGTGTCCTTTCAGCTGATTCCCGGTAGCGAGCATCTGACTCATTCTCTCGATCCTTGGGTTTGCGTTTCAGCGCTATGGAGTCGGGGATACCGGCTGACAGTCCCAACCTTGTGCTGCTCTTCTTTCTCGCCCAGCTCTTCCTGCGGGAGCTTTACAAAAGTAAAAACCTCATTCGCATCATCCCCATGGATATGACTGGATACTTTGGTGAGTATAGAATCGGGAGTTTTGGATAACGGGCTCAAATCTCGTTTGAGCGCTTGATACCCGCTCGAGCCGAAAGCTCGGAGCTTATTTTCGCAAAAGCATCGTACGTATCACCATAAATCCGAGTGTTTTCTCAATTTACGACAGAATCTTGGTTGCAAAGCTTAGTGAGAAACGCTCCCGGTATGTGCATGCGAGGGGAAGATTTATTCAGGGAGCTTTTACCTCCCGAAGATTCAGACCGTGATTTTCGTCTTAGAGGCGGATTTATCTGGGAAAGCTTACGGAGAAAATTTCTGGATTCCAGGCACGAAATGTATAAACACGATCACGTGCGTTTACACATAATATTAAGTTGATGATAATTTGAATAGGACGCCTTATCGGTGCTCCTCGAGAATCATTCAATTAAAATTTGCAAAAAGTTCTCGTTACCTTAGGGAAATATTTGAAAAAATCTTAATTGAAAAGAAGAATTATTCAAGGCTGTGCATGTTTTTAATCGAGCAAGTAGAATTTCATTTTTGCATAATTTAAGAAACTTTAAAAAAAGTTTCAAGACCAAAGCGAAGAAACTTTGAATGTTAAAAGATAAGATATATCTGCTAAACGCAATATCTGCTGATACTCGATGGCACCGCGTGCATAAACACAAAACTTTTATTTATCCAAACTCCAGGAAATTAACGTACAATAACAAAAGCAAAGAAGAAAGCTTTGCTCTTCAGCTACACTTACTTTTGGAATTTTAAATATTAAAGTTTAAATAAGTGCTTAGCCAAGTTCGGGGCAATTTTTTATTTAAGAATAAAACTTGTGGGAGATATTTAGAGGACGTTGGCCTCGAATGGCAACCATTAATTTTTTTTACCTCAGTCCAAGCTCACTTTCAGCGATACATATATATATAAATAGATATATATATATATATATATATATATATATATATACAGATACATACATGCATGTATATATACGTGCGCTTAATTTGAAAGTTTCCTCTCGGTATAGCATTGAACTTGTCACGTGTTTTTTCCTGCCGATTAAATAATTAAACGAGGCGAGGCGCATCCCTCCGACATTCAGCTCTCAATAATACAGTTTATCTTATTTCTATTGCTCCTCAATTATCGAATATTCAAGAATTTTCCGAGTTGCTTTAATATTGATGACAGAGATTGCGTCGGTTTATTTTGGAATGAAAGAGAAAACTTGACCAAAAACTTTCCCGCCGATCGATAAGTCTGCACTGACACACGTGTGTGCCGCGAAATTCATTTCAGAGAGCAAATCCGGTCCATCAAACATTAGCAACGTGATCACCCAAATTCTATTCTGCAAGCAAATAACGTTGGACTTCAACGAGGAGGAGCTTTGCAGCATCCAAAAGGACTCTGAGGAAATCAGCGCCCTTATAGCAGAGCTCCAGGAGTTCATGCCGCAATCCGAAGCCGATACAGGTACTGTACCATACCATACCATCCAACCGTATAATCAGCTTTTCATTTAACTTTTGGACTTAGCGACTAATGAGTTCGGGGATCATTGCGATCGCTGAGGACTTTCCACTAAATTCATTCTTACAGTGTGCTCGATGTAAATTTAAAAATCGATACTCTTTCACAGATAAATTACTTGAACTTTGAGTTTGTTATAAAGTTTTTGACGACTAAAGTTTCAAAATTTCTGTTACACCATTTCTTAGAAACTCACAGATATTTCGAAAGTTCACAAGTCATTATTATCATTATTATAACATCAACCTAAATCGCAATGAATAAAGATACGTACGTGGTTTAGGGATTAATTAAAACTGATATATTTTCGTTACAAAATCCGTTTGCTTTAAAATAATATTGTTAAATGTATATGTGTTGAAATTTATTACTCCAGAAGAAAGCAAATAACTTCATTTGCCAACACTTGTAATTATACATGTAGAAATGTGGCTTTGAATTAGACAACTTTTTCAACATGAATGTTTATTCTAATTACCATCATAATCATGATTTATGATATTCATAACCTATTTACGCTGCATTTAACGTTAAATATAATCTTTTTCTTGAAAATAAAGTACTACATGACATTTTTTCGATTATACTGTTATAATGTACATATTTAATTTAATCATGCAAGTACTTTTATATTAGATAAAATTTGTAAATAAAAATATTGACTTTTTTTTTAAAAAAAAATAAACGAATAGCAAAGAATTTTTATGTAATTGAAGATTTGAGAAATTGAATAAAAAAAAAATTCGTATTTGCTTGAAATATTAAATATTTAAGGGGTAATGAAACATGCATAATAATATTTTTGATCTATCCATGTAACTCGACCACTCTCGGCTCAATTTATTAAAAAGAAACTCAAGAAGTTGCTCGCGTTTTAAAATTTAAATATTACTGTATATGTTTTTTTGAAAGCAATATAATTTTCGAAATTGTAGATATATTGGATGCACTTTCCATTTGACATAAAAAACTACGAATGCTAAATGTGAAACTCGAAAGATCAATTTATATTTATCTATCCTGTAGCTTTAAAAGAGTAATAAAAAATATTTTATTCATGTTTAGTTCGAAAGTAAGCATTTTCGATTTTTCCATTAGAGTGACCGTTAGGACAAATAAAAAACTGCATCCACTGCATCGATGGAATAGAATTTATTCGACACGTAACTACTTTTAAATTGTCCACAGAGCGTCCAGTTGCATTGCAGGAAGCGGCTAATCGTCTTAATCGCAACAACGGTGCCCGTAAAAACTTGCGCTGGGAAAACAGACCAAATCGACATCCTTCATATCTGCGCGGGACGTTCAAATTTTTCTGTTGCACCGGCCGACCGAATTACCTTTGATTCCGATTCTCGTTTAAAGAAAATGAAATAAATCCACAAAAAAAAAAAAAAAAAAAAAAAAAAAACAATCAAAATATAAAAGGCACAAAGGGAATATTCGACACTCAAGCGTACGCAAATATAAAACAATATAAATTCACGTGCATTCTTTTTCTGGAGGTTTATTAGTTTTTTAATTATTGAAAAAGGCACAATGGACCACTCCTCCCGTGCTAGAAAAGATATATAAAGCAAGAATAAAAGACAAAAAAAATACACACCCACCCACACACCCACACACACAATATATATATATCCACGTATTTATTCGTATGTATAGGTGGGACGGGGGGAGGGAGAACAATCTGTCAAATGATTATAAATTATAGGCAAAGATTCTTCGTATAAACCAGAGCCGATTGATACTAGCAAGACATCGATCAAATATTTAGTCAATTTTGAATCCGCGGACACTATGCCCCGAGCTTTAGCCAAGAAAAACAATAGTTGGAAAAGTATTGATCTTGTACAAACAATTTATAGTAAGGTATTTTACTGCCGCCAACCAACCAACCAACCAACCATCCATCCATCCAACCAACCAACCAACCAACCAACCAACCAACCAACAAACCAAGAACTAATTAAACAAGGTAATTAGAACGACGTGAGTAAATACACGTAAATGCACACAACATATTACACGGCAGACGAGTTGAGCGAGTGAGACGGAGTGGCTCCAAGTCCGCGGCGAAATTACCAAAATCACACAAAGTTCGCATTACGTATGGAAATAAGAAAATATATAAAGTGTGCACTGTCTAAATCATGTTGTGTAAACGGGTCCAAGTGATTTGGCTTTGATGCTGCGTATCAATTCATATCAGTACATAGCAATAAAGCGAACGCAACATCACCAGCCAAACAAAGCGGAAAGTACAGGAGATGCATTTTCTTAGAATTTTTTCCCCTGATCTAGAATACTAAAACGTGTAATACATGAATATAGCAGCATATATACATATACACATATATGAAAATAATGACGTACTCGATTTTCGTTACGATAATTCTAACTTATTACGGCGTAATAAATCCTCTATCTTCGGATTTTATAGTTTCCATCAATTTCGCAGTTTCTCTCTTATCGAGCAGAGCATAAATTTTTCGAATTGCCTGCGCCTATTATAAATAAATTGCATTAGTAGCCGATTAAAAAAGGACGAATAATATTAATAATAAAAAATATAAGGGGAATCAAATAAATAAGATATAATAAATAATTATAACTAGTCTTGGACGCACCCGGTCCGAACAAGTGAATCCCAGATATATTCATATGTAACTACAGCAACGTCTAGCGCAATAGATTTAAATAAGAAGAAAGTTATAGTATTTTGTGATAAACTATTAAAAGGAAAAAAATAAATATTATTAATGATAAGAAAACGAGGACTATTTGTCGGTCGAATGTTGAATACTGCATGCAATAAATCGCGTGTGACGGATGTATATCATGTCGACGAATAGTCAGAGAAAAAGAGAAACGGAAGTCTTTCGTGCACATCATTTCCCGGCTCCATTGTGTATAAAAGATCAGAAAAACAAAGCGCAGAAAAAATAGGAGAGAAGGCGTTGGCGAAAGAGTAAAATAAGAAATGCCACATTGCTACTGCTGGTACCAAAGCCAAGATAACATTCTATTGCACACGTCATGTTTATCTGCATTTCATTTATTTATTTATTTATTTATTTATTTAATTTAGATTCATTTGTTTATCCAGGGTTATTCCATATTTACAGATATGTACGCGTATACTTGTTTGTTGTTATAAAGTTGACGAATACAAATGTGGCCTGCATCGATACAAAGAGTTATTAATCAATTTAATTGCAAAAGTTTCGTATACTTTTATTTAGCAATATATACTTTTACTTTTTCCCTTTAACCTAGCGTATCTCACGCAAGCACATATACGCATATGTAAATTCATACATATCTGCACTCCCACATGCACATAGTATGCATAAAGACTCTTTATCGTGAACTTAAACATGTGTATGAAAGGTCTTAACTATTTTTTTACTGTTATTTTAACGTAATAAAATAAATAAAAACAATAAACAAATTTGTTAATTGAATTCCATTAAAACAAAGACAAGAGACAAAGAGAAAGCGCAAGGGAGAAAAAAAGAGATGGAGCATTTGCGTATAACCGATGAAAGAAAATAGGAAAAATATATTATATTATACCTTTGATTCCTTATATACATCTATATATCTATAAATAGGCCCTAGAGAAAAGATAAAATTATAATTTGTTAGTAGATTCTATATTCAGATAAACAAGTTGTATGTTATACAAATATATGAAATATATAAATTATTCAAATGAACGCGTTCCCCCCGTTTAATCTTGTTTCACCTTCTTTGGATATTTATCGATTATTATAAATGAATTATATATACATAACTTACATAAAAAATAAATAAATATATATATATATACATATATATATATATACATATACATTCACATATGTATTTATAGACAAAGTTAAAAGACGGGTACTACTATAGCTATTATATTTAAAAAGTGTAAGAATAAAGTGTGACAGGTGCACTTTACACTTTAGTGCAATAACACAACATTTTAATGCGCTTATTAATTCTCAGAGCGCGAAAAAAAAATATATATATATATATAAGCAAATAAGTAAATGATATATTTTCAACTGGAGCATTGCCTAAAATTATTCGCACAGCTCTCAATGAAACAACAAATTCTAGTAGCACATTTAAACGAAAGAAACTTATTTAAAAATTTTCATTGATGAAAGAAAATTCTAAACCAATATAAACTATTACTATTATATGTATGCCTAGTTGAACTTAAGCGACACCATGTATTTCATGAGCATGTAAAGTATATTTACACGTGTGCATGCGGCTACTCAGCCACATGCAAACACATAAACACACGAACCACCCACGCTATAATATACACAAAACACACGCGCGCAATATTGCGTACACAGGCACATAAGCATGGGTGCATATGGGCATAGAAGTAAATGCGCTTATTCTAATACAAATACACAGGACGAAAAGAAGATAGTGTTAAAGTTATAATTAACGGGAAAAAAAAGAAAACAAACATAATAATGCCAAATTTCCGATATTCTGACACTATAAATTATAAATGGACGCGGACCAAATCTATCCAATTGAATTCACTAAAAATGTGAGCACACATTATGAATATTGTGTAGCAATTATGCATTATATTTCTTATAAATGTATTCTTATAATAAACTTTACTTGCCAAGTAATATTTCATATCATTATATATTGTCACACCGAATTTTTTTATTGTTTCATGAAAATAATGAAAGTTTAAAGGAAAATACAATTTTTTAATAAAAACTTTATCTCTGGGTAAAGTTTAACGAAAAAGAGCAAATAATAATTGCTTCTCAAATATGTTTATTTTACTTTAAATAATCCTTCATTTATTCCTCACACAATTTTATGAATATATTTATATTGAAAATTCAAATTGTAGTAGAGCGTAACTTTAGGAAACGATCGAGCAATCAAATAAAAGTGACCTCATCAGCGCTAAATGATATATACAATATTCCGAATTAAAAATACTGTAAATATTATAATACATCAAATAAAAATTTACTGAAAAATCAAACTACTTTTATTCTCTAAAGAATTTTTCTTCTTTTTTAGTTGTGCTATTATATTGTTTTCCAAAATCTAGATTGTACTGAAAAATTACAGATTACAATAATGTTACATGTGAAGAAAATATAGAGCAGTTAATTTATTCATCGAATGAAAAGAAAATCTATATTTGCAATGCCGTATATTATTATAATCTAAAATCCAGTCTAATCCTTATTATTAAATGCAGTATAAATTTTTGTAGAAATGATTTTATTTTATTTTATTTTTACTAAAATACAATTTTTTAATTTGACACTTAAATTTTTCGCATGAATTGAATTTTTTTTAACTTTGGATAAAAGTTCTAGTACTATTATTTAATTAAGGCATCAACTGCAAACCTATGCGTATACATATAAATTAGATTTAACGTCACATATTCTTTTTGTAAAGAATCATACTTCTATTTTATATTTATGTAGAAGATTAACCTAGTAATAACAGTGGCCCAATAATAGTTACTTTCTTAACGATAAAAAATCGATTTTTAAATGCAAATTAAAAAAATTTATTATATGAGAGCATGTAACGTAAAAAGCAATCTAATGGATAGTTAATGGATAACTTAATGGTAATTACGTACAGACATGAACGCCTATTAAATCATTTCTTGAAATTAATCTACGCATAAAAGTAATTTCATTTACATTACTATAGTAATTTATTCGGATACAAATATAGTTTAAAAGGATTATCATTATGATTTGTACAGTTATGTTTATTGATTATTTATTGTGGAATGTATGAATAAAGATCAAAGCATAATTATAAAATTAAATGAATAAATTAATTAAATAAAAGTAAAGTAATAATTGTTTGTTGTTTATTTAAATAGTCATTGATATAAATAGTAAAACTGCTGTGTGCTGCTAAATAAGTAACGAGCTTTAACATTTAATCGCACGTCAATATAGTAAAGCAGTCTTTATGTTCATCTACTTGCCAAGATAATAAAGCAATTTTTGCCACTTTGCTCGTTTATTCAGTAGTTACATTAAATCATAAACTGATGTAGGGATAATGATCGTTTTTTTTTTTTTTTCTTTTCTTTTAAACTGATACTCTTTTGCAAATTTGCACAGGGCAATTAAGTTGTAGATACCGACACGAGCATACACATACGTATTTATCTATTTGCTCGACATAGTCACACTCGCATGTGATGAAGGGTGGGTATTAAACTGATAACCAACTTTGCACGTTTCTCTGCTCGCCACACGCTACACCTACGTGCAGGAGCACGTCCGTCCGTCCGTCCGTGTGTGTGTGTATGTGCGAGGGTACGTGACACGTCTACCGCTTTTGCTCCCCCGTGTTGGTGTGGAATGTTACACACATATGTGTCATGTACGCGCAAAATAATGCTTAAGTTAAGGAAGGAAAAACGACGAGTTCATTTGGCTGTTTAGTTGTATAAATAGTAGGAAGTACTATTTCAATTAGGATATAAATATATTTTTATAATTGTAGGGATAGCTGCAAAAGCACAAAAGATGGGTTAGTAAACAAGTTTTATGTCGTTTATAACCTATAAATTTAACCGGGCTCTCAGTGATTACAATATAAAGTCATTTTTACTCTATCTATTCTCGTATTAATTATACATTTACTTTTTAGCTGTAACGAGTAAAACTTCCTTTATGCTTTCATCAATCATTACGGTACTTTTATTTTCTGGTATGCAAATGTATAAATCTTGGTTAATTTCCTCAAAATTACACATCATTTTTGGAGGATTTCTTGGATCTTTGATTTTCCTATTTCTTCTTACTGCACTTGGTAATTTAGAAACTATTTTATTTGGAAAGTCATTTCAATTAAAGCTTCCAGAAGGTGAGTTTATTTTTTATTAAATATGTGTATATGTATATACATATACATATATATGTATAAATATATGTGTATGAGTCGGTGTAATCATATTTTTATTTTTCAGTTTGCTTTGCAATGTTTGTATCATTACTGGGGTGTGGTTTAGTGCACAGAGTTGCAACTACAACTTGTTTTCTATTTTCCACAGTGACCTTGTACTATGTCAATCGAATTTCTCAAGATACATACTCAATACCAGCACCAACAGTACATGTGCACACAAAAAAGAAAAAATAATTATTCCATAATTACATGACTATTTTTATACTGTTTATAATTTACAACTAAGTATTAAGAATAAAATTTATAATAATATTGAAATTAAAATTCAACACATATTTTCTTATTGTATTTTATTAAAATTGTTAAATGGCAATATTGAATTTGCACTGGTATTCTTTCTATTGCATAAAAAAACTTAAATGTATAGTTAATGGCAGATATTTTTAATATCTTACACAGTCTTTGGAGAGTTTTTGTTTAGACTTTTTCTTTTATAACTTTCGGCTTCTTCTTTGTCACTAAAATATTCATATGAGTCATCTGATGTCTCTAAATTTGTATTATAAGCATTTTGTGTATGGTATTTAGAATCATTGTCATTACCATGAAGGGGTACATTAGTTGGTATAACATGTTTATAAATTGATAGTGCCTGCAATAAATATACATTAAAATAAATTCATATAATTTCAATTTCTTTTTTTATAAAATTATCATTACCTGAGCTACAAAACCACTGACATCACTAACATTTTTAGGAACAATCAAAGTATTGTTTGTTTTGGCAAGTTTGTCAAATGCTTGAATGTATTGTTCTGCAACAAGAAGGGAAGCTGCATTGTTACCATGTGAAACATTTAAGGCATTTGCTATCACTTCTAATCCTCTAGAACGTGCTGTAGCTACTGCTAGAATAGCTTCTGCTTCACCATTAGCTTTATTTATAAACTCTTGTTTTTCAGCCTCTAAAATTTAAGTTTTTTTTATTAAATCTTTTGGATCTAAGAACAGTACATAAATTATAGAATTGAAAAAAAAAATGATTTACTCACCAGAACTAAGAATTTTAGCTTGTCTTTTACCCTCTGCAATATTAATATCAGCTGCTCTGATACCTTCAGATTCAAGAATAGCAGCTCTTTTTTTTCTCTCAGCCTCTACCTGCATTTGCATTGCCTCTTGCACTCTTTCAGGTAATTTTATATCACCTATAAAATATTATTTTATTATATATATAAAAATAAACATGTAATATATTTTATGAAATGAATATAAATTACGAATTTCATAACGAAGGCAACTTATTCCCCAGGCTTCACTGGCTTTATTTATACTTTCTACAATACTGACATTAAGACCTTCTCTTTCTTGAAAAACATTATCTAAGGATATTTTACCCAATTCTGATCTCATAGTAGTTTGTGCTAATTGAATAATAGCAAATTCAGGATCTTGAACTCCATAAGATGCTAAGTAAGGATCATTTACTCTTAAATATAAAACTCCATCAATGCTTAGTGTAACATTATCTGTAAATAATAATAGATTTATTTAACAATCCTAAGATAAATAAAAATAAAATTTATTGTCAAATGATTCATGTAATAATTAATTGTAATTTTGTATGACTGGTGGATTTTGGAACGTTAAACAATACATATGCAAATACATACTTGTAAATAATAATTTAAATTAGAATGAAATATAAACATGTGTTGTCTTAATAAAATAATTGTATAAAATGATTACCAGATGTCACAGCACTCTGTTTTGGTACATCAATTGCTATTTCTTTAAGACTTTGGACGTATTGAACCTTGTCAACTATTGGAATAAGTACATTAAGACCAGGCTCTAATATTCTGTGAAATTTTCCCATTCTTTCCACAACCCATGCCTAAAAATTTATATTTTCAACAAAAAATGCAATGAAATTCAATAATATATATTAAATAATAGTTTACTGTAATTTAACAAAAATACCTCTTGATGTGGAACAAACATTATAATGGTATTAATTGGAGTTGTATTTGACTTTTCTCGAAAATGAATAGAAGATAAAAATGATCCTGCATGTGCGGATTCCGCATTAGCGGCAAAAGCGCTCTGCAATTTAAATTTATTAAATGTACATCGTGAATAAAATAATTTAACCGGCACCCGGCGGCACAAAAGCGCTTACTCTCAAACCATTAACGTTCCGGAATAACAATTTCGTTTTGCTTAACATCCTGTGAACTTTATATATAATCCTTATATATAACTCAAATATGTAGCTTTTACAATAATTGTTAATAGATTTAAGATTTTTGTTTTTGTATTATTTTGTAATTATTGACTTGTAAAACAAATGTAGCACGTTTTAGCTGTAACCTCTTTTTCTCCTCAACTAAATTGTGAAAGTATTCGAAAGCATGATATTATACATGTGTATAGTGTTATGCAAAACTGCAACTTGACATTGACTGTATTGTCCTGTCATTATTTATTGTGACGCCTCATTCCTATTTAAAATTTGTGTACATGTCAATTTAAAACATTTAATTGTATTTAATATTAATAAATTAATCCAAATGTCAATTATAAAGTCAATTACAATAGCTATTACTTCATAATATTTATTTTTATATAAAGTACATTGGTATGTAAAATTAACCGTTGAAGAAGTTATTCAGTTTCTTGCAATACACATTTAAAATAAATCATACTTCTTCTAAAAAATAAAAAAAATATATATTATACAAATCATAATTAAATATTTGTTTTATACTTTTTTTTACAGAAACGTCAATCTGTACAAAAGTCATGACTGAAATGCGATGTCGGAACGTACCTACTCTAAGAGAACGCACCTACTGTATTTAACCAAACCACGTGCGTGGACTTCATGCCTATCATTTAGGCCAAACGTGAACTCCATTGATTATATATTTAAATTGCCGAATGGTACAGTAGTGTAACCTCCAAAAATCAAAATAATAAAATAGTATTCCATCAAAAACAATTAATAAAATGTCCTTTGAAAAAACTGAAGATTGTGAAAATAACTCCAATGATGAATCTATAACAAATGAAAATGACAAAAAGAGAAAAGCAACTAATTCTTCAACATCATCGGTCAAAAAGAAAAGTAAATTAAAGAGAGATTTGTATAAACAACCAACAACCGATGAACTCAATGAGCTGCGAGAAACTGAAAATTTATTTCATTCAAATTTATTCCGTTTGCAAATTGAAGAAGTTCTTTCAGCAGTTAAAATAAAAGACAAATATAAAACTCATTTTGAATTATGGTTTAAGCAATTTGAAAAAAATTTGAATTCTATTAAAGACGATGAAGAGTATGAGGTAAGATTTTTTGCTTAATTATTTTTTAATTGTTAATATTAAAATAAATATTATTTTTAGCTAAATAATGATGCACTATTTGAGGATTGTAATATAAAAATACCCATGAAAAAATTACCAAATGATTACGATGGTATTTTTAAATTTTTAAAACCTTCCAATATTGTGGTAGGAGGCTCCTATTCATTGAATACCATTATTGGACCTGATGCTTCAATTGATTTATTGGTTGAAATGCCTGGAGCAGTATTTAGGAAAAGTGATTTTAAAAATTATGTTTACATGAGAAAAAAAGCCATATACTTGGCTTATATAGCAAAGAATTTAGACAAAGATTTAGTAGAAAATATATATTTTATTGGAAATCATTCAAATCCTATTTTGAAAATCATTCCAAGTGGAAAATTAAGTAAAAGAATTATTATTTATGTTAATTTAGTAGTACAAGATGATACATTTAATATCAATAAATTAACACCGGAAAAGAATAATGTAAAACATAAGTGGTTTTTTAATGAAACTGATAGTGAAAATGGTAAGAATTTTTTTTTTTCATCTTTGTAATTGAAATCCTAAAATATATAAATTAAAAAATGAGTATATTTAAATTAAAAATATTAATAAATAATAAATTATTTGAGTGCATTTTATTTATCTATATTTGTACTACTTTTTTTTCAGTTATTAAACCAGCAACTCCATATTATAATAATGTAGTATTATACGATTTAACAACATTAAAAAATAACCTTCAGAATGCTAAATTAATTAAGGAATACCCTAATATAAGAGATGGTATTATCTTATTAAAAATATGGCTTAAGCAAAGAAATTTTAGTAATAGTTTTGAGACATTTAATGGTCACATTATTACAATGTACGTTTTATATTTATTACTTATAAAGAAATTAAATACATTTATGAGTAGCTATCAAATTGTCAGAAATACTTGGCAGCATTTAGGTAATTATATTTGTAATAAATCTTATTATCATATTTAAAAATATAATTATTAAATTTAAAATTTTATAAATTTTGTGATTTATAATTTACATCTTAATTTTTTATGAGTTTATTCTAAATTAATTGTGGAAATGGTAATAATTTTAAAAATTTTCAATTATTATTTCAGCTAGTGGAGATTGGTGTACTTCAGGTATAAGTATGTCTCAGGAAGAAAAAAGTACTAATAGAATTACTGAATATCACAAATACTATGATTGTGTTTTTCTTGATTCTACTGGGTTTCATAATGTATCATCATATATCCTTAAAGATACATTCAAATGGATTACAGATCAAGCAGAAATATCATTGCAATGTTTAAATAATACTAGAGTTAATGGTTTTCAAGAACTTTTCATGCGAAAAGTACCTTTTCATAAAATATTTGATCAGATTATTTGGTAATTAAATAATATAAATATATTTTATTGTTAAAATTATAAAAAAAATTTTAAAAAAATTAAAAATTTAATTTTAATTAACAGTGTATTTAATGAAAGAGCCATGGGAAATATTTTGAAAGCAAATACTGATAATAGTAGTATATTAAATTATGGATTTAATGAATATACACAGGCAATTCAACTTGTATTAAAGTATTTGAAAAAAGGTTTAGGAAATAGAATATCATTGATAGGAGTTTTACCACGAAAATTAAAAGAATGGGAAATAAGTAAAGAAATTCCAAATGATCTTGAAAGATTTCATATTGGTTTAAGGTTGGATCCAATTTTTTGTTTTAGCATTATTGAAAAGGGACCAGGTGCTAATCTGCCAGAAGTTTGTATATACAGTACATTTTTTCATTTACATTTACAAATATATTGGATTTATAAAATTTTTTTAAATTTTTTATTTTAGGCAGAAGCTTTTCGAAGTTTGTGGGGAGATAAATCTGAGCTTCGTAGATTCAAAGATGGTGCAATTTGTGAAGCCGTTGTTTGGGCAAAAGAAGATGCGACTCTTAGTGAAAAGCGTGAAATACCTCAAAAGATTGCAAAATTTGTACTTGGTTTTAAGATAAAATTATTTGAAAAAAGTCATTATTACATTTTTTCTAATCAGATGGAGGATTGTTTAAAACCAAAGAAGGTAAAAAGTGAATAAATTATGTAAAGTATAATTTATTTAGTACATAATGTTAATTATATTGATTATATTGAATAATAATATTGATGACCAAAAGAGTTAATAGATTGGCTAATTTATTAGCTAATTATTATGGTTTTAATTGTAAAAATCAAACAGTTTTTTTTAATACATTCATAAAATGGGTGAAGCTGATGTAATTATATGATAAAATAAAATATAATTAAATGAAATTTAATATTTTATCACATAAATTAGAGGAAGTACTGATGAATTTGTAAAATAACGATGTAATATAATCAGGTACATAAAAGTTGAACGTACATGAAATCTGAATTTTCTATGTGTTTTTAGAAGTTTGTTTTAAAATACATAAAAACATCAGTATTTTTTTTAGCATTGCTTAAAATGTAAATATTAAAACTTATGTAAATCAATTAGCTACATACTATGTATCAATGTCATTAATCTATTATCATATGAAGTCAATTTTTTATCTATTTTTATTAATTTATTTATTTTTTTTACTATTGTACTATAATTTACATTATTTTTATTTACACGAGTGTTTAAACTGATTTTGAACTGTAGTTAAAGTATCTCGTGAGTTCCTGCTCAAATGATGAAATTCATATAATGGTTTCTATTTTAGATCACAACAAATTTCACCTACGGCCTTGAGGAAGCAACGGCTCAAGTTATCAATGCCTACGATGCTTTAGAAAAAGACCTGACAGGATTAACCGATTTGCCTTTGACGATAAGCGGTGCACAAGGTTGTAGTCCAGTGTTCCGCTATACCGAAGTTTTCCCACCCCTAGCCAGATTTCCCCGACCAGATGCTGGGCATGTCTACGACACCAGGACGCATATGCTCTTCGTCCCTGACGCGTCAATTCAACGTGTGCCGCTCTATTTGCCACCTTCTGAAGTTGTTTTGCAAATGTGCACGAGCGGCAAGTGGCCAGATGATCTCGAAGCTCTACGAATGACGAAAGCCGCTTTTTACATTCAAATAGCTGAGTGTTTAAGGAAACAGTACAAATTGCAAGCTCATGGATCAATGCATTGCATTGACGTTATTAAGGTGAGTTTTTTTTATTTCCTATCCTAACACAATTAGGGGCTAACATTTTGGTTTGAAGTAATATTTTTGATATTGGATGATTGTTGGATTGTTGTTGTTCTAATTTAATTGTTATTAGGTCGAACATAATAAAGTTAATTGAGCTTTTTTTAATCGTAATGCACATATTTTAAGTTATAATGACTTTATTTTTCAATTGTATAAACATACAATTAAACAGTATTTGGTTAATTATGATTGCTATATCTTATAAAATAAAATTTTAAGTGTTGTTTCAAATCGAGAAAAACGAAACTGTATTTACAAAACATTTTTATAAACAGTGCGGCTGTTCACTTAAATATAACTATATCGAGTCAGCGATTATAAATCAGACGAATTTGTAGATAATAAAACGTTGGACTCTGCATTCGTGCATCATTAACTTGAAATACAAGGCTCGATGAATATGTGGTGTCCTATGACAAGATTAAAGTCCTCGTAAGTTTGATGTGTTGATAGCAGCGCTTTTATGCGGTAATCAAAACGCTGGACAACAAAAGCAAAAGAGTAGTGGATTGCATTAAACGAGTGGACGCGGATGCGAACGAACCCGGGGAAATTAGTTTTCGGTGAACTTTCGGAAAAGCTTCGCGCGATTTAACATTTTTCTCTCGCTCGTTAAGAATTGATAAATTATATCTCGATTAAAATTTGCGATTTTATTTATATCCCTTGAATTCGCAGATGGGTCAAGGCAATTTTGCTCGTTAACTTCACTCGCGCGACCGAATGCCATCAATTAATTATCTTCATGCGTCACTGTGTATCAAAAAATCTTAATGCTATTTTCTAAATATAATGGCTCTAGAAATTCTGATAGGGAAAATTTTTTAAAGAAAATTACCGAACAGAATATTAATCAGGATAAATGATAATGTCGTATATTGTTGTCTTATCAGGGTGGCTTACCTTTTCGACTGAAAATAGCGATCCAGAAAGAAATCGGTCTGCTTAAGCAGCAAATAGGCGATGATGGAGTAACAATATACCGAGATAACGAGGAATCGATGGAGTTAGAAGAAAAACTCTTCCATTTACCGAAAATCACTGGTGCATTGGCTGGGTAAGGCTGCATTTAAAGATAAAAATTTAAAATGGATAAAATATTATTTCTTATATTTATGATAACATTTTATACAGAAGGTTACACTTCTTTTTTATTTTTCATCAATACCAATATACGTTTGAGTTTACTGCTTTATTTTAATAACTTGAAAGTTAATAAAAAACTTGTATTAAAAATTTACATTATTTACGTGACAGTTATTTTTAAATTTATTATTTGAATGTTTGTTACGCATGTATTACTTTTATTAGCTTTAAATATTGATACGTATTTTTCGATAGTTTATTAAGTGAAATTATTTTTAATAATTTTTAATCAAGTAAATTTTTATTTTTATAATACAATTATATAACACGTAGTTATCTATCATCGGTTGCATATTATTTTTGACGCTTAGTTTTTTAAATCTAATTTTACAATATTAAAATTAATTCACTATTTATGTTATAAAACACAACTAAATAAATAAAAGAACGTGTTTTTTATGGCTTTTGTATTTTAAAAATTACTATTTATATTCTGAAATTTTTCATATTAGGTATTTTTCTAAAATTATATTAATTTATGATATGGATAAGAAAATATTTATTCCATTAAAATTATTAAAATAAATTGAGATAAATTGGAATCTATTATTATGTTTCATGTATATATTTAAATATATACATATATATATATATTATGAGACATATTGAAAATTGATTTTATGCAAATTGAATTCCTTAACCCATTTATATTTCCTTATAAATTTTAAGTTGATTGATTATTTAATTTTGGTAAAGTACTCCAAAATAGTCATCGAAAAAAAAAATATTTAATGCATTTCTGCATAAATTGTAAAAAGAGATGTAAATGCAATATTGGATAAAGTCAATTTTAAGGATGCAAATCGAATCCTTTAAGCTTCGAGTCACTCAAATAAAAATTAAATGTAGACTAAATTAGCCACTTTGAATAAATGGGTCGATTCACAGTTAAAGCTAAATCAATTAATTTTCAATTTATAATAATTATGCACGTTGAAGGAACACGTTGACGTTGGGGTTCTTTGGTAGTGGTATTACATCAAAATGTATTGATAATTTACCGGGAAAACACTGCAGGGGTGTTTTATACCCTCTACATTTTGGAGGGTCGAATCCATCATAGAAACTGAAGAAGACGTCAACGGGGGAGTGACTCGAAGCTTAAGAATCGGGTGGTAATCATGGTAATAGGATAATTAGTAATGGGCTGTTTCCCCACTAGGTTACATCGCCAGCAGCCGTCGTTCGGGCCGGCCTGTTGCTTGGCGAAGCGATGGCTCGCAGCCCACCTTATCGATTACTCTCACATGCCGGAAATCGTCACCGAGTTGCTCATGGCCTCGATCTACCTCAACCCCGAGCCCCAGAGGCCCATCCAACAGCCACAGGTGGGCTTCCTTCGCTTCCTGGAGACCTTCGCCAGGGAAAACTGGTACACCGACCCAATTATCGTCAACTTCAACGACGAAATGACCCGTAAGATTACCTTTTCTTATTTACCTTAAGCTTGTAACACTCTCTTAAAAGTACAGTTGTGTTGTAATGGTAATTTTACTCATTGTCTGGTATTCCCGGTGTGTATTTAGCAACACACTCATCATTGTGTTGCAGCTTATCAAAAATGCGTGCATTAATGTTTTACGAGGAAAGTTAAAGTAGATTTTCAAAGTGTTATTTGCTGCGCATCGCATCCTTGAGAGCGCCGACTTTGCAGTAACTTATTATCGCCTTATACAGCACCCTTAAATTGTGTACTACAAGATAATAGAATATTTTAATTAAAGACATCACCTTAATTTTCGTAATAACCTTTTTCATTTTACAGCTTATCTTGTAGTAACCTCATTTACTTGCTTAAGGCACTTGCAATATTTTCTCAAATTTAAGTAAAGAAGAAGAAAGAAAACGATTTAATTTTGTTGTTTACCCAAATTTTATTAGTCGTTAAAGTGAAGCTGTAAAAGCAAAATAAATTTACTTTGAGTAAACTCAAATGTTTAAACAGATGATGATATCGTTTGAAGAAAGTAAATTTTTTAGATCGCATGCATATATTTAGATTAAAAAAAAAAAAAAAAAAAAAAAAAAAAAAAAAAAAAACGAATGAGTTTGCTTTTAAATATTTTGTCTTTTATTTAAAAAGGCGTTCTTTAGCTGTTACGAGGTGTACTTCCTCATAAACGTGCATGTAGCTCGCGATAACAACTGCTAGTTTTGGGGACGATAAAATGAATTTTGATGCTGTTCTGTGGGTTTTTATGAACACTTGATAACAAATCTTGCAGTTGCTATGGAAGGCAGGCACTTGAGATATGAAGGGGTAGTGTGCAAATGAGCAGTTTCATGCAGCTTAATGAAGGGTAGGTGTCACGAGCCTGCATACACATAAATCGTTTACACAGATAATACACGCACATAACTATTAATTCACTTGCTGTTGATTTAGTTGTATTAGATGGCAATGTCAAGAACGTATTAATCTCCTGTTATACGTGCTCACGCTTACCTTTTGCATCTATTTACGGAAATTAATTACATTATTTTTATATCTGATGTTTTTATAGGAATATTTTAGTCGGATGTTCTCATTAATTTTTAAATACTATTAGACATAAAAGTGTAGAGAAAGTGTGTAACAGGAAGACAAGATTCATTAATGTTTTAATGTAATTATATTTAATTTTATAATCTGCTTTATTTTATCGGTTCCACTCTAATATCTTTATTCGTAGAGAAAGAATTCATATTAAATACTTACATTTGTTTTTAAACAACAAATTCTTATTTTTACAATATTTTTATATTTTTAAATGTAAATCATACGTACGTAGATATATTATCTTTGTATATTATAAAACCATTTTCTAAGCATATAATTTGAATAAAATAAAAGAATTGTTTTAGCACAAATAATCAATAGAAAAAGGTTTTCTTTTTATTTTATTTAATTCAACATATTTTTTAAAAAAAACTAAAGTTTCTGAGTATTTTCTTAAAATCAACATAGTTGTGATATGTATCTGTGTAATTTATTTATTTAGTTGTGCTCAAAAAAATGATTTAATTGATTTCTTAATATAATTTAAAATTATTATTAAGTCTCATAATCATTTTAGATTAATCTGTAATTAATATTATTGCATTAAATTTAAAGAGAGATTCTTCATAATTTTCACCATAAATGCTTATATTTTTAAAGATGTTATATTTACACTATCGATTTATTTTATTAAGAATTTAATGAAAAACACACAAATTGAATATTTAATGAGATACATTACAATAATTGGTAAAAACAATTCTTAGTTTTTTTCGTAAGTATTAAACGTTAAATCCATCGGACTGAAGATAAAATTTTTTATGATTTTCCTTCAAGTGTCTTAGGATTAGTATTTGTAGAGGCTTTCTACTCATAAAAGCCTTCCAAATGCTTTGAAAAAGTTCTTAGCAGTGAAAACACTCCGCGGAAGTGAATGAGAACAATAGTAAGGAAACGCGCTTAATTTCAGCAGAGCGTTTCAAAGTAGTAAGGAGAGGGTGAGGGAAGGCGAATGAGAGGAAACGAGAGGGAATGACAGAGGGAAATAGAGAGAGAGAGAGTGCAACCAAGCAGTCAAAAGCAGTTTGAAACAGTTATACAGCTTATACAGTTTCAAACAAAATTCAAATATTTGAAATGATTAATATTAAAAATATCTACTAATATTATCCTAAAATTATACCTATAAATAAATAATTCTAGTATTAATCATTCAAATTATTAGACTTTAATTTATTATGTAAAAACTAATATACTAATTATATTCTAATATTTAATGATTCATTAATACTTAAACGATGTTCCACTTGAAATAGATTAAGTTTATCAAATAGTAAGAAAATTATATCAAATTAATAAGACAAATGTTAGATAAAATATTAAATTAATAAGAATGATAATATTTCTCCTAATTCATAATTGTAGAGTTCATTTAATAATGAAATTTGGGAAGAAAAATTATATTTATTATAATCGATATGTTATATTTACTGTGACATAATTAGCAGTCAGCCATAAAAGACCTACATACTAATTTTGAAGTAAATCAATAATTTTATTCATTCATTTCTTATACTTTATATTACACTGTTTAATTTAAATTTTTTTATCAATACTTAATTTTTTTAAAAACTGAAAAATTTTTTAAAACAAAAGAAGTTCTATCCTATTTGTAATTCTGATATGTATATACATATTTTATTTTTATTAATGTATTTCTTTTATTTCCCATTTTTTTTTTTAAATTATTATTTAATAAATTTTTTTTTAGAAATATTGAATAATTCTTTAATTTAAAAATTATTTATTTCAAAAAATATATTTATTCAAATATCTATTTCTTTTTTGATGCAAAATACGTTATTCTGTTTGATTATAGAAATATTAAAATATATTAATTATCGTTGTCAAAGTATTGATTAAAGAATAGAGTATTTTAATTTTCTAATTTATAATTTTTTTGTGTATCTGTAGTGATAACTTTGGTATTTATATAGGCAGAAAATTATTGCAATTTTCTTATGCAATTATACATATATCCTGCAAATATAAATAAATTTCATAAATAGTTGAAAGTAGCATGTAAAGAACACATTAAAATGTATAATTTTAAAATCATTCAATCATTTTAAAGTAAAGAATAGTAAAAAACCTTAAGAAATTTCTTTCAAAAATTGTTATATACTGTAGTAAATAATTTATTATAATTGGACGTTGATAATAATACGTATTGCGTGATCTCTATATTTATAATTTGTTATTATTAGTATTTATAAAATTTCTTCTACTATATTTGTTCTAATATTTTCTTTTCTTGTAAATTCTTGTACATATAATTATGTAATAATATGGTAATATTATAATAGTAAGGTTGTTAAAGGAAATAAATAATAATTTATCATGATTTAAACTATTTATTATAATCATTAACATTTCTTTATGACACAAATTCTCAAATCCAGACACAATTATCTCATTTTATTTTTTCTTTTAGTCACGCAAATAGCAATTTTTCTTTTTAATTTTTATGTATATACATATATATATATATAGATATATATATATATATGTTTGATGGAATATCACATACTCATTCATACAGTTCTCATTTATAAATACATTAATATTTTTCTTAAATATTTTAAATAAAGCTTTTGTTTTTGTACATGGCATAATTTTTTAGTCAATACCTTAATAAAAATGAATATTTCATTTGAAGTAGTAAAATAGTAAACATTGCAGAATAGTTCAAAAATTTATATATTCTTTTTGTTACTGTAATCTTCTATTGTTTACAAATTTTGGATATTTTAAAAATATATTTACAGTATCATAATATAAATAATTACAAATAATTATCAGTTTAAAGTGTTGGTTTAGACATATTTTTTCTTAATTTGATATGTATTAAAAATTATATTTATGCCATAATTATTGTTTAAAATTTTAAGCAAACAATTTTTAAATTAAAGGGAGTAAATCATGTTTTTAAGAAATTTCAGTGAGACTATACATTCCAAGGCTTAAATTAGAATAAAAACATTTTGAATATTTTAACCATGTTCAATGGAATTCTTGTTATTTATTCATAAAATAATAAAATTATAGCAGACAGAAGGTAGATTATTTTAAAAAAATATCTTCTTAATGTACTTGACATCAGTAAAGTTGGATGAATAAAATTCGATTTTTATATACAAGCAAATGCACGATTGGCTTCCTTTTTTAACATACTTAATAAACACTTAACAATATATTCCAGTCGTCGTTTCGAGCTGGATCCATAAACTTTGCAGATTCTCGAATACAAAATTTACGCTCATAGTTTGAATTAAGGAGAAATAATTGTGTTACAGATGAAGAAATAGTAGAAGTCGAGAACTTATTCGGGACGAAGCAGAATGAGGGGCTGCCGCGACTTTTCATCTCCACCCCTTACGATAAGCAGTCGAGCACGTGGACGAGAAAATCCCCGAGTCTGCTCATCCTGAACCGCATCAGCGCCCTGGCAAAGGAAGCCCTGAGACTCCTGGAGCTCCAACTGTTCAATTGCACGAGTATAAAATGCATTCCACTTTTCAAAACCCCGCTCTCCGAGTATGACTTGCTCATAAAGCTCAAGGGCAATCTGAATCCCAGGAAGTTCCAGGCTATCGAGGTTGACGAGAGCGTGCCCGTCGTCGTTCTCCAGCCCATCGCCGAGAACTTTAAGATAAAGATGCCTGTTGTCGGTTTTGATCCAGCGCAAGAGTATTTGAATGAGTTGAGGGTCAGTATGACATCATTTTTTAATTATCAAGCTTCGGGTTTAAGTAACTTTACAAAATTAGATTCACTTTTCATTTACGATGCGATTTTTTTTATAATATGTTTAAAAATAATCAATTTGCAAAAATATACATCATGTGTATTGTTTATAAATTGCTATTTTTTTTTTTAATTCTTGTGAAATAAATTTGAGAAATTAAGAATTGTAACTTCTTAAAGGTCTTCAAGTTGAATTCGTGCTTTTCAAAAGTGGATGTTTTACTGACCGAATAATTAATAAATTTCACGAAGAATACAAATGGTCTTAGTGTTGGTATATTTGCTTTGCTTTTACATTAGCCATTCGCTGTAAACTCGAGAGAGGCATTTAATGTTAGTTGAAAATTTTACTGTTTGTCTTAACAACTGAAACGGCTTCTGGTATTATTTAATAAGATTTTATCACTCTTTGTTAAAGTGCAGAGACTAATAAATTTAATTTGGATGTTTTTATACTTTGCTTAATTGTTTTTGGAAAAAACGAATATCTTTAGTGCAATATCCAATATAAATTTTAAAGTTGGTTACAATAAAATATTAATAACATTTTAATAAAATTAATAATAATAACAGAATAAAATATGTTCATATTCATGAAAATTCTAAATATAATTGTTTAAACAATTTTCGACTGTATTAAAAAATTTGTTTTCACATTCCAAGAAGTAGAATCATATTACCATAAAAGAAAAAAATATGAATTTCACCTGTTTGAACATTCTCCTTATTTCTAAAAAGAATCGAATAATGTTAATTTAATGTTAAATTAGTTACGGAAAGAAAGTCATTTAAATTCGAAAAATTAATTTTTATGCTAGATTATGAAAGATGTTTTAAATATTTAATAGTTTAATCGTCATGTACGAAAAAATATTTATCTTTTGATAAAATTTGAAGAAAATATTTTAATGCTTTTTATCAAATTCCAAAGAACTTATTTATAATAAAAGGAAAGATATTAAGTTCTAATTTGACATTATAGTAATGTTTTTGCTGTTAATATACTAATAATAAATTTTAAATATTTATAACGAAAGTGAGTAATATAAAAATCTAGCAATTAGATATCCAATAAAATATTACAAAACAATTGTTTCGAAAATTAATAAATACCGTCATTAACTATTTTTCATTTGATACACGTACATTAAATTTACGCCATAAATTTTAATGATTATGATTGCGTTTATCTACAAATAAGCTAAAAAAGCAATATTTCTTGAAATTCCATACAGACACTTGACTTTTACTTCATTTAAAGGAAATAAATTTAGCATAAATCGCAATAAATTTAAAATCACAGGTAATTATTTATTATTAGATCAGCAATACAATCCAGTTGTAAAGATAAAGCTTACAGTTACACTCCCATTTATCAACTCTTTTTTGAGGAACGTTTAATCATTATTTCATTTCTTTACAGAGTATTTACAATGAATTCGCTCTGTTCTTCCACGATAGTTACGGCGGCAGTGTTATAGGAGTGTTATTTAAACCGCAGTCCTACCAAGAAAAGGACTTCAAAGTTTCAAATACAAATTGTCAAAAGCTTAACGACAATCACAAGCTAGTTTTGAATATACCTGCAATGATTGAAGATTTTTACATTCTTGGTAATGAACTGGTTCATACTATTGATATTCAGTCCGAAAAAATTAATACAATTTTATCTGTACAGTGTAAATAAATAAACTTAAAGGTATTTTTGTTTATGAATAAAAGATATTTTTAAATAAAGTACCTTTTTTTTTACAGTATACTCTAAATGAACTTCATTGATCATCCACCTAATCAATTTTCCTATTTCCGACTTTTAAAAAGAATGTTATTTTTTTTTTTGTTTTTTTCTTCTTTTAGAAATCATGCTGCGAAAAACTTATTTAAATAAAAGGGTTGGGGGGAGGGGAAAGGAATAAGGGTATCAAATCCGTAAATTAAAAAAAGACCACATTTAAAAGTTATCAATAACTTTTTTGTAAATTGATAATACATTGAAATAATTTAATACGCCTCGTTTTTTTTCTTTAAAGTATTAACTATGATTCTTTGATTTTGGTGATAATTTCGGTAAAAAGGGAAGCTATTCTCTTGGATCACACACCGAGGCATCGATGTTATATATATATCTATATATAAAAAAAAAAAAAAAAAAAAAAAAAAAATTAAAAAAAAAATTAAAAAAAAAGAAAAGAGAGAGAGAGAGAGAGAGAGTGATGATAATATTAAAAAGGAAAAAGGGAAACTGAGATCCGATTCACAAACAAAATACGCACGATGCTTAAAGGCGACTTCTTTACTCCTTAAGCATCTGCAACACAACGACGTTATTTACAAGGATACAGATTACGACTTTGCGTCTCTGCATGTGCCTCTGCTCTGTCAGTGTTACACATAGAATAATTCGACTTTTGCGTAAATTATTTGTTAAATAACATTTTAAGAACATAGTTATTCAAAAGTAACATCCAAAACCAATCACAGCTTACTACGTGTACATATGTATAAAGATTAAGAAAAAAGGGGAGGGCGGTACACACGCTCGAAAACGCATGTGTCGTTAAAATTTTGTAAGAAAATAATTCATATTAATTGATAAATATGAAACGTAACGGCGTAAAAAGATCATCTTAAATCTTACATGCGACGTGGCAAATGGAGGATCTCTGTTCAATTTCCTTTTTGAGGTTAAATTGCATTTATGTGGTCCTGCAAGGGGTTTTTCAGTCTCGCGTTATCTTGATGTATACCGCCCTTCGCTTTATAACATTCTTAGGCAATAATTATTCTAAAATTTTATGCATCAATTAAACTAAAAGAATTTCATTTTTATGTACATAGATTAAGTAATCGTAATGATATTGACAATTATAGTAATTACATTTTGATAGATTTCTAGCTATCGTAAAAAGTAAATGTTATTAAATTCCATGCAGTAACTATAAACTTTCTAAATGAAACTTAAATATGTACAAAATAAGTGAAACGATCATTTTTTGGGCTTTCTTCATAAAATTCATGTTTTTTGCCTAATTTTATACAATACTTTATTCAATGAAATTTCATTTTTCATGTCAAGGTGCGTTATATATAAATTTCTTAATCGATTCTTATTGGAGAAACTGCAGTTGTTTGCATGGACTAGATTTATGAGAGACATCTATAAAAGGCAATTTATTACATTAAATTATTTAGCCCTAAATATTTCGCCATTATGCAGGTGTTATATACGCTCGTGACACTTTGATTAATTACTTTTATACAAATAACATTTTTTAAAAAGTGATTCACCAGTCGTATCCGTAAGATAATTCAATGCAAAAATTTCTATTCCACGATCGTTATCCAGGCAGTAGTACTATAACTTTGTTAAAAGTATATCATTGTGAGCCGAGAGTAGATCGCTATATAAAATAATATTTTAACTTTCATTGTTGAGTCATAAGCGTTGATAAAGCCTCCATAATGCACATATCGAGTCAATTTCAAACAATCAATTAAAATGTTTGCTCCTGGGCGAAAAACTATTATTCAACATGTAATTACCATTCAATCAATTACTCTTCTAAAAGGCAAAATTTCTTTGCATCAAATTTTGTTTAAACTATGTATAATACGCAAATGTTAACAATACGATGTAGTCAATGGTATCAAAGTGTAGTTCGAAACAGAAAAAACTTTTAATTGAGCCCATATATATATATTGCTATCACATTTTCGAACGCAAGCTTTTTTAGTATTTTAGTACAACTTATGATCGTAGTAGTTTGTGTTCTTTCCTTAATGAGATGTGCAATGCCAACATTAACCAGGCAACCTCATTTATGCAACTTCGATTTATGCATTAATTAGATTCGCTAGAACTACGTACAATAGACGTCAACGACTGTGAGACTCAAATTTAAAGAAAATATATCGACAACCTTTGAAGTTATTTGTCAAACAATCATTAATCTTTCGTAATATCTTCGTTTTAAGTGAAAATTTAATCTTCAGTGGGCATACAAGTGCCATGAAAATATTTAAATATTTACTTACAGATTGGTGCAAGCGTTCATCATTACATATAGCCCAAAGTTCCAGTGAATGTGAATATTACATAAATCATAACATTTTATAATTATAGTAGATAATCGATGCACAGATTATCCAAGCTTGTAAGTTGCGAGGTAAATGCAGATAGTACATATCCCTTTAAATTAGGAACATGCTTTCTTTTATAATAATAATAATTTTAATAATAATAATAATAATAAAAATAAAAATAATAATAATAATAATAATAATAATCATTGTCTTTTTTCGACGGATGGGAAAATTTCTAGAAATAATAGAAGAAAAAATCACCTAATGGGCTTCGTAGATTCGCACGTTAGATTAAATAATTAATTTATATCTTAAATACAAGTCAAATCAACAAATACACGAGAAATTGGAATTTTTTTTTTTGTCATTTCTCACAAGAACTTGTATTTCAATTCCTTAAAGAAATTTTTCCATCAAAGAGAAACATTTCTCTTAGCCCAAAAAATTGGTACACGTCGACCAAATATGTTGTGGTCACAGTAACCAGTCACAATTTGTTTCTTATGCAATTATATATATATATAAATATATATGTATATATGTATACACACACAAGTAAACATGCATGCATGGATATATACAAATATACGTGTATACTTTCTATCTCAAGAAGCACAAGATAATTACGTCGTGAAGAAGCATTTTTCGTCGCACAGATAATTAAGCTACTTTCCGTCAACAATATTTTAACTTTCCGTACGAGCTCCGTACTAGAATGAAACTGTGACGACGATAACGACGAAGATAACAGACCAATGACCTTGTAAACGAGGGGGATCAAGTTATAATAATCGATTGATGATCATGAATACGACGATGGATAGTAGTAGTAGTTGTAGTAGCAATAGCAATAGCAATAATAAACATAATTATAAGAAAATAAAAAGAACTGTGTAAGGATGATGATGATATTAATAATAAAAATAATAATATTTATAATAATAATAATAAAGTAATAATAATACGGTGAATAAAGACAATAATAATAATAATAGCAATAATAATAATAATAGAAATAATAATAATAATAATAATAATAATAATAATAGTAGTAGTTGTAGTAGTAGTAATGTTTTTGCAGCAGTAGCGATATCCGTGGCAGTTATGCGATGGCTGAAGTGTGCGGGTGTGGTTTTGGGTTGTGGGTTGTGGGTTGTGGGCGTGGGCGGGTTACAGACTCAGGTTTTGGTGGGTGGATATTATGGGATTATGGGTATGCGCGTGTGTCATGTCACCACTGTGGCACCAATTTCAATTCAATTGGACAGGGGGGGTGGTGTGGGGGTGGGGGTCAGGGTTATGGTGGTGTGTAGCACCGAGTCGCGGGAGACCGAGTGACTGCTGGCGCGCAACAGCGTGACGGCCTCGCGCTCCGGGTCTCCCCGACCGAGACCCACGACTCTGCCGCCCCCGCCGCCGCTGTCGATTAGTCCTCGCTTCGCTCCGAGGCGCTCCAGAGGACCGCTGCCGCCGCCGGTTCCACCGCCTCCAGCTCCTCCTCCGCCGCCGCCGCCGCCGCTGCCGACGCCCCCGGCATTAACACCCGTACACTGAACTGTGGTACCCCCGAGACCAACCGTTACGGTCAGTCATTTCTGCCGGCCGCTTTTCTTCTTCTTTCGCTTGAAGAAGCAGCAGCATCTGGAAATCAAGCAAATACTAATAGGACTTAGAATCGTTGTCTCTGACTTTTCGGGCTTAATCGGCTTGGCTTAGCTTCAAACACGAACACATGCTGATGGATGGATTCGATAGAGGCAGATAGAGTTGATAGATAGATAGATAGATAGACAGACAGACAGACAGACAAATAGGTAGACAGGCAGGCAGACAGGAAAGAGAAAACAAGTGGGGTGCGACAATGAAGACGGAAGATGGATGGATGTGGTCCCCCGGTCGTTCCTAGTGCAATCGTGCTCTCCCGGTTTTCGTGCATATGATATGCGCTCGGGCTTCCGGTCGATAATTAAAGGTGCGAAATGCATGTAAGTGACTGTGTGCTTACTAGGCGTAGAGCTACTTTTGATTATGGAACTATGTTCTTCGGAACCGGTGGCGAGATCGTAAATCGATCTCGCTCATTTCTTCCCATTCAAATAGAACAAACTCCCCGGGTTCAAACGAAAAATGTGATTAAACGTGTGCAAATTAATGAGTGCGACGGAAAATGTGAGGGAATGTGGCGAAGGCGTGCGTTAATTTACTTGGGACTTCATTTCTGAATTTATGACACACATTTTCTTAGATTTTTCATTATGAGTGCAACAGCGAATACTTAAAATTTCATATTCTTAAATGACATATTTATCATTCTTAAATTATTTTTTCTTTTCTTTTGCAAAATTTCTCATTAAGCAATTCCACAATGAAAGCAGACCAAAAAATTATGCAAAAAAATAAATCTTTAGATTTATAGTACAAACAAAATTTTGTAATAAAAATTTGTTTTAAAACCGTTAGACGAATCTCTAATCAATTTTATCAATATTAAATTATCAGTGAATACTTACATTTTTTCCTATTTTGATATATTGATTAAATTTTCATAAATATTATTATTCTACTTGTGATTGTATAATTCTTTACAATTAAGTTCGATTGAAATTATATCACTTTTATGTAATTAATTTATATCTTGATTGACTAGATTTATTCAAACAAAGTTTTATTTAAAACAAAAATAAAATTCATTAAACAAAGCTTTTATATTCATTAATAATTTATTTACGTAATACTATTTAAATATTGCAGCATTGCATAATATTGCACTTTGTAACCAGTCAAATGGTAGGCAATTAAAAATTTATTTCTTGCACAATAAAATAAAGCATCAAATAAAATGGTTTAATAATCATTTGTAAATATAAACTATAAAACAGTATAGGTTTCGAAATACAGTATATTAGTTTATAATTTATATATTTTTATATCTGTAATTATAAAAAAAAAATTTATCACATACTTTCATGGTAAATATTTTTATTAAGAATGTTAAATGTAACATATAAATAATTTACTTTTTTGTAGCAATATTTATAAAATTTATTCATCTGGATTAATACATTTTTTTATTGATATATATTATAGACTTCTTTATATAATTTGGTTCTTTTGAAAATTTTATAAGCTTGTATTTGTTTTTTTACGCACCATGAATTGAGCACTTGAGACTTATTGAAATGAAAGTCATTTAAAATTCTAAAAAATAAGTATTATTGTAACCACTTTCTGTAAAAGTATACAAAGGATTATTATAACTCTATTATTAATATTTATATGCTTATATTAATAATAATGAATAGTAAATAATTAAGATTTTATTTTTTGAATTTTATTATTAAATCGTTAAAAGAAAAATAATGAAAAATGCGAAAAGAATTTTTTAACGATAAATGTGTTTATGTGTACATATATAAATAGTTGAAGGGTTTAATAATCAGTGAATGTTAATTTCTATTTAATGAAAAAAAGCTTTTGTTTGCTAATAAAAGAGATGGTAAAAAGACAAACATTAAAACATTTTTGAAAATAAATAAGAGCAACACTTTATTCTCTAAATTAACTTTTAAACTTTTTAAAAGAAAAATTAATTTTTTACATACAATTTTGTTTACAAATAACATGAGTGTAGCTTAATAATAGTAATCTGTAAGACTGTGAAATTTTATTTTATTCTTACGTCAGTGGAATATCAAAATGACCATCTTTTTTTATCTTCACTAAAATATTAGTTAAAAGAAAATTTTGAACTGGCCATGTATAAGTATTCAGAATATTTCTATAAGCTTCGTGTATTGCTTTTAATCTATCTACTGACAACGTATTAGATTTTCCAACCGATACAATATTTTTGTTTTGTGATATTAGTGTTGATCTAAAAAAAGCAAAAGAATAATAATGCGTAATTATTAATGTGCAAATCAAGCAATTTTAGCAATGCAGTGGAATACTTGAAATCGTATTTCTTATTAACAATTTCTTCGCTTAAGTAGAATTAGTATCAATTATATGATATGTTATTCACAAATAAATAATCATATATAATTTTATTCTTGGATATCATTATATACAATTAACGTTATTAGTGAATAATTTTTTTAAGCTTTACTTTTTTTTTATATTTATCATGCAAAGCTTTTCCTCCCATGATTAGTAAAATAGCATTTGATGCTAATAAAATTTTTAACGATTCCTTTATTTAACAATAAAAATACATTACCAAAAAACTATGCGTATCGTTAATTCATAAACCAATTGGAAAAATAGAAACGAGGCTGAGTGATTGAGTGATTATTTATGTATGCATTGATTGCATAAGCATACATAAGCCTTATACGTACAATATTCATAGTAAGAAAGAAAATGTGAAAAGAATAAGAGTGTGAAGAGAAAGAGAAAAAAGAGACAAAAATAAAAAATATATAAATTATATACTAACTTGGTGTCATCTACCATCTCTGCTTCTGGAGGTGCTGTAATTGGTGTATTTGAGTGTCCAGCTGTTGGATCATCATTTGCCAACTCTCCATTTGTTGAGGATACAACCTGTTAATAACAAATTTCATTTTTAACAAGATCTTATTTAAAACTATTAATTATTGCCTATAAACGATCGGTAGTTATTTAACAGAAGGGATATTTTATATTAATAAATTTTTCTTGTTAATAGATTTTGAATGGAAATAAAAATTAAAATAGCAAATAAAAAGCTAATTAAAATAGAAAAATATATTTAAAAAAAATAAAAAAAAAACAGTCAGAAATAATGAAAACCTATCGCTTTAATACTTTTATATTATTTTGTTAAATCAATTCATTAATTAATAAATAACAAAACAAAAAAACACAATCATTGATTAGTAATCAATATAAATGTACATAACAATGCTTACATGCTGGCGCAAAAATTAAAAAAGCATAATACAAAAGCCAACTTAATGTTTTAGTTTGATCCTACCTATCTATCAACTAATTAGGTAATTGTATCATTTTTATATTATTGATCATCTTTTTACACTATAAATCTATTTAATATATATGTATATATATTAACATTTAAAATTACAATTACAAACAGTAATGCTATCAGATATACTACTAATAATGTATACAGTATAATAATTTATGTATTGATACTTGGATATGTATTTAAACAGCTTTTAATAAAGTTTTATATGTAATTTTATTGTGAAATATTAAAGCACAATGATATATTACGATATTTCATGTGAGTAATAAAAAATAAATTATTTTCTCCGAGATTTTTTATATTTATTTTGGAAAATTAAATGCAACATTAAATATCTTTTATAAATGAAAAATTTATTTATTGCAATGAAATTTGATTCAATTTTGAAATTTTATATCACTCACATAATCTAATTTATTTTTTGATAATTAAGTATTAATCTTACACCGTGAAAATTTTACCAATTGAACATATCTAAATTCTAGTTCATGCAATCTATTTATATTGTATATCTATTTTTAAAAGTTTTCAAAAAGGCTAGAGTAATTTTTATCGCGATATTCGTAAATATGACGTTTATTGAACGTTAGATGTAGCTAGTTTTTGTAAAATATGTCAATGTGCTGTTTTGAATAAATGTATAAAAGATACTGTATAATTTAATTAAAATAGTAGTAAAAACTTTTTATTGTAAAAATAACTAATTTTACGGGAGATATAAATTATTTTATTACAAAAAATATCTATTTCGCTTGTTAATCTTTTAAAAGTGGGGCAGTATTTTTGGTTAAAAAATAAAATGATTTTAATGTACATATTTGAATATATAATATTTTTTTATTGAATTTCAAAATCTTAAATAATTTTATTGATAGTTACTATAATAAGCAAAAAAGAATTATATATATATATCAATATTATTATTAGCGTTTAGATTTTTAAATGAGATAAGCAAAATTTTATATTATACTTATAATATAAATTAAACCCATTGAATTTTTATAATTTTTCTTTTAAATTTAACATTTAACGATCAATTATTATATATTACATTTTAAAAATATTTAAATTAAATATTTTATTATATGGAAAATCATAAAATATAATTTCAGACTTAAAAATTGTAGTAGTTTCACATGTAAATTTAATTATCGTTTATTTATTGTACAATAAAATTTATTGTTAATTGAAATTATCTTTTCATTTAGTTTTAGATAATAATAAGAAAATTAATATATTCCCTGTTTCTGTACAAGTTTCTTTGTATTTTCATAGACTTCTTACGTACACACATTACCCCGGTCCGTATATAAATAAATTTTTTTTTTGTGGATATAAAATTACGCATCTTTTTACATAGACGAAAATATTGTGTATTTGTTTAAATGTATTTGTGACCATTTATAAGGCTGTGTTGATCTTTTGAATATTAAATGTATCGTATAAGTATAAATATGAATGGTAACATTTTGATCTACGTGTGTTGTGAAAAATAGCAGAATAATCAAGATTGTTATTTAAATAGGAAATATTGTAAATGATTAAAAAGAAACGTTACTGTTCTTTTTTTTTAAGTAGGGGATAATACAAATATAGTTATATGATATGCTGTGCGATGAGTTGTTATAAAGTGCTTTATTATATTTAAACTTATTTGCAATTTTTCGTATTTAAATAATATACATATTTTTTAAATACGATGCAAACAGTTACGCAGTTATCTTTAAGTACGAAGGTATAAAAATAGTGCGATGTATATACAGATTAATTATTATCCTAAATCTGGTCATTTTTTGTTACAACATTAATCGAGAGTAATTTATTATATAAATAATACATTTAGGTAGTAGATATTCAGAATCAAATTATGTCGAAAGTTAAAAAAATTAAGAAAAAAAAAAAAGAATCGTAATAAAAGATGTGTAGCTTATTTAGTAACGACATAGGTATATTACGAGAGAGGGAGGTAGATAAGGAGGGAATTAAACTAAGATCTTTCAGTGACACCAAGGACTTATGTACATATTTCTTTGCCTTTTGTCCATAGAATAAGCCACTAATTTGTGTCACCATGTACTTTTTTTTATTAAAATATTAATCCTAAATTTTTAATTAAACTTTCTAATATATTATGAAGTAAATTAAGTAATTAACTATACTGAGAGAATAATAAAATGTATGAATAAGTCCCGTATACATATATTCAATTTTTTCAAGTACATACTTAATTGTCAGTAGTATATTTAAAATATATATAGAGATTATTTTACAACATAAACAATCTTATTTGAAAGAAAAATAATTTTGCTACATAATTATAACGAATTGATTAAGCAAAGAAGCGTAAAAGTTGTATAAACAATTCTACATTGAAATTATAAATTATTAAAAGAAAGAGAACATAACGAAAAAGCAACATATTATATGGACAATTGGATAAAAGAAATATTCAAAAGAAAAAGTAATGAATGTGTGTAATGAGCGCAGAGTACTGAAGAAATTATAAAGTTACGTAAAAAAGAGAGACACAGACGGAATGAGGTAGATAACGTGGGAGAGGAAGTACGAGAGAGGGAGAGAGAGAGAGAGAGAGAGAGAGAGAGAGAGAGACAGAGAGAGAATGATGGAATCGAAGAGGATATGGACTCACCTGTACGGAGCCATGTCTGTCGGCGGGTGTCAAGGTGCCACTGGCGCCCGATTGCTTGATTGTTCCCCTTACCCCCTTACCGCCCCCTCCTCCCACCCCGTCACCAGCCGCGTCCTGAAGGAATAAACACGACGCAGCGTCGCAAACGGTAGGAGTTAGTAAAAAATTTCAGGATGGCAGTATGTTCCTTAAGTAATGCAATGGGCAAGCGATTTTATGGTACGTTCATTATTGGCGTCGCCATTATTTTATCTTATGCGAGCTCCTCACACAGGTACCCTTGGCAAAAGCCCGACAAGTTGTGTGGAATTTTTATCACGATTCCTTTCAATTTTATTTTTTTTACCAGGACTGATTTAATCATTTAATTCGGTTAGGAATCTGTGTAATTATAAGTTCATTAAATGTAACTTGGCGTGTAATGTACAAGAGTTAGAAATTGAAATTGATGAAACAGTGCACAGGAACGCATACTCATTACAGTATAATTTTATTGAAATAATAAACTATTGTAATCGGTAAATAATAACACTGAACAATAGCTTACGGTTAGTCTAGGTTTCATTGAAAATGGAATAATATATATCGAGTAAAACAACACGTGCTCAATTGCGTATAGAAAATCAGAAATTGAATTAAATTTTTATCGGATTCGCATTCTATTCATTCCATTCGATACTAACTTTACGTAATTAAATAATATTTGTGTTGAAGCGGAAAGGTCACTTCTGTGTTTCTGAAATTCAAATTAATAACTATCGACAAAGTTGTGAATTATAATGTATGGAGTTATTACGTCATTAATTTAATAAAAACTTAAGTCTCTTTTAGGGCACAACTAACATTTCAATATTGTCCAATTTATTTATGTGAAACATATATTAGCGTTACAAAACAACAGTATTTATAAACAAAATACAATATAAATAAAGTAGGTGAAATATTATTTACAGCAACTATTCAAAAGGTAAAAACAACTCGTTACTAGCGATATTTTTGCCAAAAGACCTGGTGATACGAGACGTATGGTACATAAATTTCTAAGATCCAGTCGGCACCGATTACAGAAAAGTTTCAAAATCTATCTACGCTCTTGTTTTCTATCTAATAAATATATCTAAGTTGCCACGGACGTAGCTGCGGATTATTATATTATAGCAAAATGGAATGGCTAGCCTACTTTTAATACTGATGTGACTAAAAAATTTTTTTTTATAATGAGCTTACATATTTGCCGTTCACCTCCGTACAACAAACTTCATCCAATATGAGAATCATATCTTCTTCGTTATCATTGCATTCCTTTAAATCGCATCAGATTTCCCGAGATTTTTCCGACCAGTGCAGTCAATGAAAGAAGTCAATTGTTTAAAATATGTATGTTCTTCAAACCATTATTCAATTTTTTTATTGATTTTTTTACAGTGTATAATACTTTTCAATATTAGATAAAAAACTTGCAAAACGCGCAATCAAGACAAGTGTTTAGCTTCTAAAATGAAATAATTCAACTTCTTCAATCTCGACTCAACGTATTCTCATGCGATTATTTTTACAATCAAATTAAGTTTTAAAAAAAAAGTTACAGCTACAAACTTGCATGCTGTCTTTAGAGTATTGATTAATGATGTTAATTACCTTGTAGTTTATGGTATGTCTGTCTCGATTCGGCGACACAACGATCTCATGGCCTGTCTGTAACGATCCCACAGGCGTCGACTGCAAAAAATTATAAAACCAATTAGCCGGTGTACAAACAAAGTCCATAAGAAAAGAGAGTAATTTTAATTATTCTTTCAAGTATTAAAAAATAAAAAGAAAAATCAGATATATCGTTGATGTATTACTGCTGGCTTAGAACCTACTTGGATTTACACAAATACGACATTGCACTAGAAAAGGACAACGAGCGAAAGCTGTCAATTCTTACGAAGCAAAGTTGCCAGAGTTACCAACCTTGTCGGATTTAGTTTTCTCTACGTGCGATGGGGCTGCCATCCTTAGTGCCCTTAGCTGCACGAAGTTTGGTGGCTAAAGAATGTTTATTGTTTATTGGGCAGCATGCAAAATTGAAAGATTGAGTAAGCTCTATTTTCACGTAAACTACTTGAAAAACCTCTGTAGAACTTGCCATTGTATAAAGTTAAGGAAGGTCGCTCAACACGCGCATCTCATGCTTTCTTTGACATTTTATTTTTTCGCATTATCAGAGCTCGTTTTCTCATCGTTTTTCGCCTTAAAATTCATGCGCATGCTCAGAATGAAAAAGATTTTATCGATGCCTCTTAGGAGAGTAAAAACATGCGTTAAAAAACTTTGTTAAAGATATTATAGGTATATAGAAAAGTAGAGAATCGTTGATATGCATGTGATATTTATGAACAAACACAAAAGTAGTTTATTAAAGAAGCTCGAGAGAAAGGTCCGGGGCCTCACCATGGTTTTGCCCGTCCAGTCGAACTCGGTGTCGCTGGCGTAGCCTTTCCTCTCGTAGAGGTCCTGGAAGAGCTTCCTCAGGTACTCGTAGTCCGGCGTGTCGAAGAAATCCAGTCTGCGCACGTAGCGCAAATACGTGGCCATCTCTTCGGGATGGCCCTCACATAATACCTCGATTGGCGTGGCGCGTTTCGTGTCGCCGATCTTCTGATACCGTTCCTTCAGAGTGTCGGCTTTCAGTCCTTGCCACGGCAGACTGCCTCTCAGGAAGTACATGAACATGTGTCCGAGCGCCTCGAGATCGTCTCTTCGACTTTGCTCTGCAACCAATAATCCCTCGTCAATGTTACGGCCCTCATTAATTATCAGGTGCATTAATTACCGCGTGCCTCGCGCTCCCAAAATTAATCAAACCAATCGATATCCCTACCGACCTTAAAGAAGTTGTTGCGCGTTTACTTACGCTTTTAATGGAATATGCGCTCCTGCTATTGATTCTACGTTATTCAGCTATAATTGACTGAAAATTAAACTAAAACTCACTCGATGCAGCTGTGGATCATTTGCCGCGTTGCCTCGAAAATACATGTACATATATATATATATATGTATATATATATTTTATTACGGTTTCTTGTTTAAGCACACTCTTCAATTAAATTTACTCTACAAATTAATAACTTTTTTTTATGCATACTATAAAAATTTGCCAAAAATAATAGGGACATTTTTAGTAATTAGTAGATGAATTACTCTATTAGCGAATGCTGAAGCAACTTTATTCGATCATAAAAATTATATTGAATCCAATTTTACTGACATATAAATTCACGTTTAATGATGTACTATAACTGTAATAATGTTATGTATTCATTAATACTCCACCGTATTTATTATTTAATTATGCAATATTTTTTAATGCATCCTTTATACTACACTAAGATTTACAATTTTGAATATAAAATAAATCTATTTAATTAGCATATTACGGATTAAACTTTTTTATTATTATTATTATAACCATTTTAAACCAAGTAGGTTTGATATAAACTTTTTTGTACAACTTTTTTGCACAACTTTTTTTATTAAGAAGAGTATATAGTTGCAGGTAGAACATGTTGTTAATTTGTCTAAATTACTTTTAAATTGAAATTAATGTAGTTAAAAATGTATCCACTTCTATATCAACTTTTAAAATAAATAAAGTAGATTATTCCTTTAAATTTCAAGCCACATTTTATGCACAAGAAAATCGTTAATTTATATACTTGTAATAGAATTCGTTTTCTCTGAATAGGTCTGAAGACGTGGGCAAGTCATAAGTTAGGCACGCTGAGAGGAACTGAAGTACATACATCCATATATCGTACATTTGTATTGGATGCTCATAACTTACATATTATTACAAGAACAAAAAAAGGAGAAAAAAAGGAAGATAGTATATTTTACTAACCTTTTCCTTGGTGTGTGTTAATGCTCATGTACCGCGCCGTACCCGTCAGACTTTTATGTTCTCGATAAGGTATGTGTTTATTGGTTTCCAGGTCTATGTACTCTTTGGCTAGTCCGAAGTCGATGATGTGAATGATCTTTTCCCTATTGGTCGTGCTTCGGCCGATGAGGAAATTCTCCGGTTTTACATCCCGGTATATAAGATGCCGACTGTGAACGTATTCTATCCTATGGAGCTGCAATAAGTCATGACATTAATTGAGCAATTGCATCAAAATAATTACGTACCTACACTCGTGCATCTGGAGCACCAATTTAAATTTAAATCAGACGTGGCTTTAATGGACAATTTAGGGGGTCTTAAACGGAATAAAATTTAACAAATAAGCAAATAACTACTAGCACATCATTCGGATAAATTACTATTTAAATGTGGATCAATTTTATTTGCGGAATCTTTCGTTGGAGGCTAGAGTTTTTACGATGTTGATCAATTTCAATTTCATGAATTTAGAATTCCCATTTTCATAGTAATAATATCTTTATAATATGCATGAAATGTATTAAAAAATAAAAATACCGAATTTGAATTTACTTATAATTCACAATGGAGCCACTGTGCTCATGCATATAGCATTATAAAATTTTAATCTGGAGAACAAAACCCGTTTGAATTATAAAAACTAGAAGCTAAGTTGCAACTGTTAATAATAATAACCGATGGATTAAATCATTTGCTCGCGTATTAAAAATAAAGCTTTGGCAATACCAAAGTCATTTGAATTATTTATACCGAGTTTAAAATTTTAAATAATATTTTGAATAAACTTTTTAAGTCTGCATTGATTTAAGAGAAATAGGCATTAATAAAGGATGATGGCTCGACTAGTTCAAAATGATAAATTTCCAATTATTTAAATATTTAAAAGATAAATAACGTCTAAAGATAGAAAAGCCAGGTAAATTAAAGAATAATGCTCGTCGATCAATAGCGAGTAGAATTCATTTATTTGAAAAGAAATATCTTATATCCGAGATAGAGAGAGTAAGCGGAGTATAAGCGCCGATATAGCGCTAAAAGTACGAATAAAAAGATTCGTTAACACGATAAAACATAATCATTCTACGAGTTACAGTTGAATGAAAAAAATGGGAAAAAATGGAAAAAATGGAAGGAGAGAGAATGGGTTTGGGGACCGGTTTTATTGGAACGCGGTGCTCCGGAAATAGCAGGGGAAATCACAAGGTTGGCCGCCGAGGCAAAGTGGGTAAAGTAGGATAGATAGACGAAGAAGAAGAAGACTTACGAGTTGCGTGGCGATGTTGAGGACGGTCTTTAAGGTGAATTTCCTCCCGCAGAGGTCGAAGAGATCTTCGAGGCTCGGGCCCAGGAGTTCCATCACCAACGCGTTGTACTTGCCGCACGGGCCGAAATAATAAACTTCCGGCACGCCTTCTATACGTGCATTCTCAGATAAGTATTTCTCATTCGCCGACCTGTTGCTGCGATTGCCGGAATCGGCACGATTAACGCTATACTTACCCTGTGTACCTAATAATTTGTAAAACCTATATTCCAAGTGAAGCTGTGGCGCCTTTGACTTCATTGGTTCCTGTGGCAGACATTTTAAAGTGTGGGTGGGTGGGTGTCGAGAGGTGTGGATTTAAATCGCCGAGTGCTTTGTACCAATTCACTTTCACAAACTCTAGCGCCCCCATTTCGCCTTAAACGCCCGTTCCTGCTTATGATTTCGTTTCGATTTTTTTCTTTTTTTTTCTTTCTCGTCCGGCCGTTATTGCTCATTAAACACGGGAAAGATGCAAGTGAGGTTTGTGAAATTGCCGGCATGGGATTTGATGAATGATGGATAATTAATTGATTGGCCAAAGTGGGTGAAAATAGGTGATACACGCGGTCTACAAGTATCCGTTCCACTCGACGGTGCACATCGAGTCTGGCTCGATTCAATTCTGAATAAACTGAATGCATTTCTACGTACAGATCTTGATCTATTATTCTCTCTGAATGCTGTTCTGCGAAACTTAACTCACTATTTTCAAACTGTTCACCCACTTAAGCCTGTACATTCATTAAATTCTATGCTGTATATAATAGTGTACCTCTGAAATGATTATTCAGGCAATTCTCCATTTTCACGTACATCTTGTGTAAAAGTACCGTTTTCTAGAAATACTTTTCGTTTCATCATTTTCCCATTTTAGCCAATTATTTTAATGTAATAACATCAAATTACTTCATTATAAATATTTATGTTATATTATATTAAACATGCGATTGCCAATAATAAAAATTATATTTCCCGAGACTCGAATATTTTTATTCCTCATCGAATTTCAACCATTTTAACTCATTTTATTTTTCGTGATAATTTCATGAAGGAATAAATTCCTATAATTAATATAGATATGTACTTTGTCAAAATATTGAAACTAAAGTAAATTTAATTTATTCTTTGGGAGCAGTATTGAATTCTTCATCGATTCAATTAAACGAATGTCACGTTTATTTAAAATCTTCATTTAATTTAAATCTAATACAAATAAAAGTAATTAATTGAATTTAATTTTAATTGAATTCTAATATTATTTTAATTATAATACATAATATTAACTTATTGGCAATTGTTAACATTTTTTTTTTATTCAAGCAAAAGGACCACGTGCTCAAAATTTTATTTAAAAATATTTTATTTCCGATTTTTAATTTCCGATAGATTTTTATCCGATAATTTATTAAATAAGATTAACGTGTCAATTTATATTATACGCATTTCCCTTAACAGATTATCCATTATATTTATCGTGAATATTCGAGTAAAATTTATAGTCAATTAATATCAGATACATTAATAAATTAAGCTCAACAAATTATTACAATGCAATACAATTTTCAAAGTCCTAAAAAATTCAGATAAACAACAATATTACGTAACACATTGGTATTCGGCACAATTTAAGGTAAATAAAATAAAAAATAATTTATAATTACCATTTTAATAGCTACGTGTTCATTATTATAGAGGTTTTTTCCTATAAATAAAAAAAGAGTGTTAAAAATTTCAATCGATATATAAAAATAAAGTTTTTGTTGAAAGGTATTCAATGAATAAAAATGAGTTGTTGTATTATAGGCAAAGCGAAGCAAGTCAAAAAGATATTGACCTACTGTTTAATTTGCGTACATTTAAAGCTTACATAATTCGAATCTAACGTGAATATGTTTCAACCACTATTATTAAATTTTGCGTGCTCTGTTAATAATCCTTGTGTTACGTGTAGACACGAACCAATTTAGAGTTGTTATGATTAAAAGGATTTGTATCATTTATAAAACAATATTTGTGAACATATTAATTCCATTCCATTATATAGATGTGAACTATTATTGAGGTGCAATTTGTTTCTCATTTCAATGTGCCTTTTTTGTCGGTAAATGAATCGAGAGTGTGGTTGTACTAAAGAGTCTGATAAAAACGGAAGCGGAAATACGGTAAAAAAGAAATGAAGGAAGACTTACTATATACCGAACTTTTCAAAGGTTTCTGTTTAATCATTGACATTGAATTAAAATAAAAATTGGCGAACTTTTTAACAAATCTCAATTAACAACAGTCCAATTATATGTTACAGTGAAAACTATTTTCACGCATATTAATAATATTAATGAAAGAGATAAGCATTTTTTGGTTTTCACTTAAAGTCCTTCCTCTTCCTATTCGTAATTTATTAGCCGAGAGAGATAGGTAGACGTTGCGCGAGTAATGCGATTGAGATAATAAATACTTGGGAAATGCATAAAACATACTATTGTCATAAATAAGTTATAACGGATTTAAATTAACAAACTCTCTGCAATAAGAAATAAGCTTTGTTTACATAATACACGTCAGGAGTGTTCGTTTTTAAATAATACATCTCTACTCATAAAACACATCGTTATATTTTCAATAACTATGAGTAAAGAGAACGAGTAGTAATGGCTTTATTTTTAAACAAACACGACAAGGTAGATGGTTATAATGTGGACGTAAGTACACATTTGTACGCAATATCTTTGGTATTATTATGATTATTATTGCAACGTTTTCTTTGCACAGACACTTTGGAGTACAATTCGCAGAGAAATTTGTCGCAGAATTTTGGCGGGCATATAAATTTTCCCAGATAAGAATGTTCCTCGCGTTCCCAGGGAACATAACACGTTTATGCGTCACTCGACATTTCTCCCCAGCATCATTATCATTATTCTCCATCATCTCTTCGCGAATCGGAAACCCAATGCCTAGGGGGAAAGGAATGTACCCGAGTGGAAAGAGTCCAAATCGGTCACTTGTAGCCCCTTCCCGGGCAAACCATTAGACTTATCGTCATCGCCGTCGTCATCCTGGTCGTCATCCTGGTCGTCGAGCTTGTGACCGTGAAACCTTTTGCGTGCATTGGCGGTCGCTCCCCCCCCCGTCGCTCTCTCTCTCTCTCAGATTTTGCGATTGAGCGGCTTCTGCTTATATATGCGGGGGCGTGTACACGGGCTTTTAAAATGCGCGCGCGTCACCTTTACGTCGGCAAATTGTACGAGAGGCGCATTGGTGTTTAAGCGAAAATCGACCGAGCGCCGTCGTCGTCTATGCTAATTCCGAGAGACCATCTTTAATGCTTAATAATTGAACAAAGAAACTTTTTAGAAGGTTTCACCGGTGAATCATAAACGCTCGGTGCCTCGCGGAAGCAAGCGTTTTTTATTTTAATGTCATTTACCAATCCGTTTTCCAAAATCTGCATAATGATTATCGATTCCCCAAGTTCACCTGAGCGCTTTTACGAAATAATTTATGAGGCTAATGAGAAAACCGAAGAATAAGAACAGCTGGGCCTTTTTTTTAATTTTTATTGTCATTTTTGTATACATTAATTTTTATAAAAACAAACCTTCTTTTAGTTTGATGAATATTCAATTGATGAATATTCATTGGCAATGAATTTGTAATGAAGAAAACTATAAAATATCAACTCTCATAATATGAAATTATTGCACGTGTTACATGTATTTTGTATATACATTTGTGTCAATTAAATATCAATTATAGATATGAAATTAATTATGAAATACCACGCAAATATATAAGTTGTTTTGTTTTAAAAGCATTTAAAATATCTGGTGCGATACTAAAAATCAAACATGCATTATTTCAAATGCAATTGGTATTGACCTTTTGTTATAATAACATTTTCTTGCTCCACAATAACGTCAATAATATTCTCGTGGGTAGTTCTAACTCTAAATAAAAATCCACGCAACATTTCCATTTTTATTTTAAGCAATAAAGTATCTAGTTCTATTCGCATAGTGGATAAATAGAATCATTTTCCGATTTCATACTGTTAATCGAATAAAACTTTACATTGCTTTATGGACATTGATTTTAAAAATCCTACTACGTAATTACATAAAAATTAAAAAATAAAAGCAATCAACAATCAAAGTCTACGAAGGAATGGCGCGCAAAAAATATGAGTTATAGCTTTCAGCGTATCTTTGCGAATAATTAATTAATTCATTCCCTCGTTATTCATTAATAGTTTCACTTAATTTCTTGATAATTAAAAAATTGTGGATTCCCGATTAATATTTTATGCTTTGCAATTTCAAGCAAGTACGGAAATATTCCTGGTTGTCTAGGTCAAGCATTTAAATAAGTAATAAATATTACGGATTCGAAATGTACATTCAAATCTATATAAAGTCGAACCTTCGATGCATCCTTTGTATTATCGAATTTGCAATAAGAATCCAACCCGAGTTCCAATTTTAAATGATAATGACAAGAGACGATGATACTCGAAATTCATTTTTTAATTTTTGTAATAACACACATTAAAAAAAAAATTTCCAAGTCTTATTTGTGCCTCACAATGCACGTCGAAATAGTGTCACGACCTTAGAAATTACATTTGAGTGATCAATATTTAAATCTTTTGTCTGATTGATCACAATTTACAATACGCGCCTTAAACATACACTAACGCCGTACGAACAATGATTTGAATGTCGGATATTTGCAATAATCATCGTGACAACAACAACTACAACATTAATTTCCTCGAGTCCAATAAAACGTGCTATCATTTGAATATTGCAATGAGCAATAAGAAACTGCGTGCTCGCATGTACAATCACGTGCTGCTCCTGCACACGGTCGGTACTCTCGAACACGTGCGTCTCCTCTCTCTCTCTCTCTCTCTCTCTCTCCCTCACTCGCTCTATCCTCCGTCTTATTTCCTTATGTAAATAATATAGCTCGTGTTTTTCTTTCAAAGGCGGCACTCTTCGCGAGGACGCGTGCATTTATCGGCGATGGAGAAGAGCCTCGTGAAGAGTTCATCTCGTCCGACGATCGATGCACCCCTAGACGAGGAGGGTTGCTTCCCTCCGATGTGCGCACCCCTTCGGCTATTGCGCGCTGCACCCCACAAAACCCCATAGTTTGCGTGCGAAGGCACGTTTCCTTCTTGTTCCGTGTGTATTGGACTGTACCATGGGGACTCCTAGAGGATTTTCCAGACGAAGTTTCGCTCTTTACAACCTCTTTCCTTCCTCCTTTCCTTTTATCCGGGTCCTCGAGTATTGAGCGCTACTTTTCCCTCGGTCTTTCATTTTCTCTCCGCACCGCCGTTTGTCATTGTCCTCCCTTTTCTTAATCCTCCCTTGACTGTGTTTTCAGGGGTGTGAGCCACAATTCCGGATATTACACGTATAATTAACGCAACACCGAGTAACAGCGTTTTAATGACTATTAAAAACTGTCTCTTATAACAATTCTGAATACCGTACCTCATTTAACACGACTAACAGTACGCAGCCAAAAATAAAATCTCAATTTTAACACGATTCTGGCTTTTTTACGATTTATGGTTATGCAAAGTTTGCACTGTAATATTATCTCTCTTATAAAATTATGGCATCCGTTCTTCGTATTTTTCCTTATAAATAAACTTATCTTTTGAATGATAGAATATTGTAAAACTTGATAATTATTTTATGGCCTATAACACACATATATATATAAGTAATGTATATATACATAATTATTAATAAACCTATATATAAATTGAATTAATATATAGATTTATACCATAAATATTTAAAACAAAATTCCATTGTATTTTATAATTCATGGGTACCAACATTAGAGAAAAAAATATGTCACTTATGAATTATTTAAATGTACATACATTTAAGTATTGGTCAATACAACAATTATTAATTAAATATAAATTCATTAAGAAAATTGGCCTTTATTATTCTGAATTCATTTGCTTTAAATATTTTAAATTGCATTGGTTTATGCAAATTCATTTTTACATATCAATTTATGTATCGTGTAATATTTTTCATGAATTTATATGTTCAGTATAATATAATACAATATTCTAAATGAGCTCCACAATGTGAAACCAATGAAACTTCTTTAAAGAATATTTTTATAGATTCTTACTACTTTACATAAATTTAGCACTGAATAATATTCAATATAATACAATATAAAATCTAGGTTTTCTACTTGAATAAAATGTGTACTATTTTTACATTCTATACTTTATTCAATTTTTCCCCGAAATTTAAATAAGAGAATCTGATAAAATTATCCAAAAATGCTATATCGATAAACTATTGAAATATTGTAGCGAATAAAGTTTTTTAGATTATATTTATATTTGTTTAAAGCATAAGGCAATTTAAGTTTCGTGTGTATTTTTAATTAATTTACATTTTATTTAGTATTATTTATTTAAATATATAGAAATATTTATTTTTTATACTATAAATCTTTATTTTAAAATAAAATTAATTGCTTAAAAAAAATGTTTTTATAGATATGCTTAAGAAAATATAGTTCATTAAGTGAACATTATTAAAGTCATATTCAATAGTTTAATGAGTATAATGTTTTCACGTTTAGTTTAAAATAGTGTATAATTTAAGTGTAAAGAAATAAATAGAATAATTGCAAATATTGTTGTTTAAACAAAATTATGAAATTTGAATATTTCATAACAGTAATAGAATGTTATAATTTATTTTAAATTACAATTAAACTTTAATAACTTACATTGTCGTACTTTATATAGTAAAGTAAAACAACAAATCACAGATATTATCTTATAATAACATTTTTATTGTAATTGTATTTCATGTTATTTCATGCTGTTCTAAAAAAATATATATGTATGTACACATGTACAGATATGTACTCTTTTTTTTATAAACCCTTATAAAATCTTAAAATAATTGGTTATTATCGAAAACTCGGTTGCATTACAATGATCAAATAATAATCAATTATTATGTTTAAAAACATTCACGTCATAAACTCTTTTATACTATTAGTAGTTATAATAAATAAGTTTTAATTCACATTAATTGATATTATGTGAATTTAATTATCATAAATTAAATCGTACATATATTTTTTTTGGAATATTTAAAATTATATATTTCCATAAATGACTATATAAAAAATAAATATTGAATAGTAATGAAAGAACACTACAAATTTGTGATATATTGTATGAATATTTTTATAAAATTTAATCAATAAATGTAAATAATGAAAACCACAGTTTGATTTTGTTGATAATCCATATTTTGTATTCATCTTATTTTATTTATTATCTCTCTTTGTTTATTATTGCTCTAATTATAATTTGTAAAATTAAATTTGATTGGAAATCCTATCATTACTTTTAAATAAATATAAGCCATTGTTTATAAAATCATCAAACGTGGGAGTCAAATTTGTTAAATTTACTGAAATAATTGAAAACATTGTAATTCCCTTCAAACAATGTTATATATGTCAATTAATACTTTTCTAATATACACAAATTTAATTAGTAGGTCATTAGGATTAAATGATAAAAAAAAATAGGTCAGGAGATTAATAATATTTCAATTTCTATTGGATTAGTTAAAAAAGATTGGTAATCAATTTTAAGCATTTAATCTACTTCACATATAAATTCATTTTTGAAATTAATTCTTACTGCAGTTTTATTTAAACTATTCATTGTAACATTAAAAATCAAAGTGTAGTATTAAATATATTAATATTATAATAAATATAAATACCTTTTTATATTTTTATAAAGCTTGACAATGCGTATTTATTGTTGCTGAAGTTAATAAGATTTTTAACTGCTTTAATATTTTTTTTTTAATTTTGCATAGTTTTTACTACAATATTGTTTACAATATTATAAGTATTATCATATTAATTGTTTAATATTTTATCAATAGAATAATTGTTACAATATTTATTTAAAATATTTTGTATGTGTATTATAAATGGTATATATTAATGGAGGAATACATGTAGTAAATTGTGATATGTATAGTATGTACACAAATTTCCGAAGAGTACACATCGTCCACAAAGCTAGTCTATGTACTTCATTTAGTTTAATTGTATAATTAAATTTTGATGCATTAATATAGTCCTTACTAAAATAAATAATAATAATTGGCTAATATCAATATTCTGAATATTACTATCATGAACAAACGCCGACGAGTGTTTTTTCCCTATTACTAATTACTTTTCTATTAACATAATGTTTGGATTAAGCATTCCATTCTGGTCATGTTTATTCAATTCCATTTTTTGTAGGTTAAATAAAATCAAAATATTATCGACAATATTTAAATATTCATTTTTTTGATAAATCCGCAGTTTTAATATCTTTAACAGAGATTTATTATATTTGCAAATTTAATAACTAATGGATTTCTTTTAAATATTACTTCAATTATTTATTAAATGTATTTACATAATTAGATCATAATATTCTTTTTATTTACACTTCATTTTAGTTAAAATTTTTTTTTATTGGTACACTTTTTCATATTGATTTTATGGAGCTTGGTAGCCAAAATCACATAGACTTTCAAAACCTGCATATTAGATCAATATATACAATACCAATGATTGGCTACTGTGAAAATGCATTTTAGTGATAGAAAGGATATTGAATACTTTTAACCGGAGTCGAAAACTATTCAAATAGTAAATAAAGCCAATAGAATGAGATTAAAATATTTTTAAATAAACTTTTTTTTAAATTTGTATTTTCATTGGTGCATATTATTTAAGTAAACCGTGCTTAACCAAAATCTGTCTTGCAAAATAATTATATTTAAAATTAAAAATTTTTGATATGTGGGTTAATCCTCAATGGCTAAATGGTTCAAAAATAAATACATATAAAAAAATATTTTCAAACACGAAAATGTTCTAAAATTCAATGTTTTAGTAAACACAGTAATTATTTTTTTTCTACTAATGGTCGTAATAAATAACAGAAGGAGGTCATTTGTATAGTTCAACGTTGTACAAATATCGATGTGCAATGATTGATTTTAACATATTATTTTTTGCTATAATATTTATAATAAGAATGTAGCCTTGAAAAAACTGACATGAATAGACTTAATCAAAAAGTTAAACAATTCAAAGAATAGAACGATTTGTGAATCATTATAAGTTTAGAATTATCAAGTTATGTAGATAATTTAATTTAATTTAATTTTCAAACATTTTAATGACTTTATCAATCTTTATAGTTATGTTTGAGTTTCAAGAATTGTCAAATAAATTCATAACTCAATCATGATCACTGAATATTTATTAAGACAAATGAAAATCTTTCATTGTGGTTGTATTGACATATAAATACATTGTGCATACTTTTAACTGAGGTGAATGTTTAAATTTCAGCTAATAATTAATCCAAGTAATAATCATCTTTTTAAATTCAAATTTGCTTTTAAAATAGCTAGTTTCATTGTTAGTTAATTGATGCAAGGTTTATGTAGCTGAAAAAGATATTCAAGTTAAACAATAAGTGACTGCATTTAGTTAAAAGACCTTCACACGCTTATTTTTCTCCATATAATCTTTTAATAAACATACTATAATTGAGATGAATTAAAACGTTGGAATGCAGGCAAAATGCGAAATAGACATAAAATCTTCTTAAATTACTAGTTTGAAAATGGAAAATTATTTAATAAAAAATGTTTTATATCTTTTACAATGTGCTGTAATTTGTACGTGATTTTTCAATAAAGATCTATTATTTTCAACTTATTTAGCCTGCAGAGGCATTTTCATATATTTGTTTATTTTGACACACAATGAAATTCCTCATATTTGCGAAAAGATTAACTGCAACGTTCTTTGCTTTCAAGACTTTTATATAACGATTTTTATGAAGAACTTTATTGAAATGCAGTTCTTTATGATTAAATGGAAATTTTGTAGTATACTTTCAAGAAGCACTCGGACTTGCCATTTTAATTTCAACTCATCTTTTTGAATATTTTTTGGAATTTCTGCTAATAATAATGAAATAAAAAAATGTTTAAACAATGATATAATATATTACTCTGCACAAAGATTTAAACAAAAAATATAAATCAGTGCATTTTTAAATTAATCTCGTTGAAAATATTATTATTGAAAATAAACTATTCAGAAAAAATTCTCAATGAATTCATAATTGATATAAGTAAGTACAAGCTTAGTTAAAAATGTATAAATTCAAGTCAGACAAGTTATTAAAAAATAAAATTACAACGTTAAAAATTATTAAATACAATACAGATAATTATAAAAGAGCAGAAATGTTGTTAAAAAAAAAAAAAAATAATTCAAATTATATTTTTTCATTTTCAATATTTTATGTTATATGTTGTGAGCTATTTTAATAACACACATAACCCTTTGAAATATTTCTGTAAATTTAAATTCTCATCAACTCAAAAATGTAATATTAAATTCTCGTAGCTTTTTTAAAAGTGAAATTATAAAAATTAAATAAATCATCGTTAAATAATAACAGTAAATTTCAAAAAATACTAATTATTGTATAACTTCAAAAATTCACATACAATATATAAACAAGCTTTAAATTAACTTGAAAATTTAAATTTCGCTTTTAGATACTAATTTGAATAACTGTATTTTCTCAAAATAAATATTAAATTTTTTTATATTTTTTAAATAAGAGGGAAAAATTTTTTCATTACTACCTTTTGTTTCAACGCACTTACAAGTAAAATTTAATTCAAGTATCGATTTCCATCAAACTATAATATTAAACGGATATTAATTAAGTTCATGAATAATTTGTTTTCCTTTTAAAATTCTGGTATGATTTTTTACTTTATGAAGTATATAATGTAATCAAAGAAAAAAATATTTTTAAATTAAAAATTATTCCAACTACCTCGAATAACTGCTGAAACTTTTTTTCTGAATATTTCTTATAACATTAATTTTAAAAAATATTCAGATTGTATAAGTATACGTGTCTAGAGCGCTACTCGGTAAATGAATAAGTGTTTGTACTGATGAGCAACAAAGTTTATTTTATATAGAAGCAGTCTCTTTGATATTTTTACCACACCTCATATTTCCTTACAATCATGGAGTGGGTGAATTTTTTACGTAATATTATTTATAAATATTTGTTACAATATTATATTTTAAAATTTAATAAATTTAAACGTTCATTAAAAGTTTTTTGTTATTTAATTACTAAAAAGTGAGCGAGTAATTAATGCAAAATCATAATCTACTGTAATTTAATAGATGAGTTAATAATTTTACAGCAATAAATCGATTATACGCTCATTGATTAATAATTAAAGCATTCTATTCAACCGAGCTTTTATTTTTAAATAATATTAGCAATATTTAATTGAAAGATTATATAAATGTTTATAATAAGTCTTTATAACAAGATGATGTAAATAATAAAAAAAGATAATACAACGGAACAATTCTTACTTTTTTATTCCATATAATGTTTTTATTTAAAATACAGTTCTTAAAATTGTTATCGGACTTTTATTTATAATTTAAATCTATAATCTTTTTAAAAACTCGATTCGTCTAACTTTTAGAATGTAAAATTTAAATGATAATTTTAGAACATTCACGTTATATGTGATATTTATCTCATATTAAAATACATTTTTGAATTTAACATAGAATATGTAAAATTATACAATTCATCAGTGATAAAACCGTTTTTATTAAGAACACGATGTTTAACTTTACAATTCATTGTTTGGAAAATAATTAGAGGATATAACTTAAATAAAATTGATTGGTGGTATTTATTTGAAAAGAGTGAATAAAATAATTTTTGATTGGATTACACTTATACGTATTGTCGAATAAAAATTTAATATAATATAGTTTTCAATACAATATAACATGATTTTATGTTCTTGGAAAACAAGTACTTAAAAATAGCATTGAATAGTATATTTATCAATATATAAATAAATATTCTTTATTTATAATTTACAATTTTTAAACTATTTTACTTTTACAATTTTATTTTATTTATAAGAATTGACGTAAATAGAACAAAGTGAAAAAGTGGCTCTCTTATCTTACATTTGATGATCGCCACGATGTTTTCTAATTAGAACTAATGTCTTGCTGATCGTGTTTGAGAAAACTTTCATTCATATAAGTGAATAAAAAAATACTTTCACGTACTTAAAAATATTTTTGGACCATGATAAAATTTCTTAATTAAATTTCATGCTGTTAAGTAAGTGTCATCAACTGCTTGAACATAATTTATTTCTTTGCAATTTATTGAAAATGCGCCATTAATTTTAAAAATTCAGGTCATATAAATATCATTTTATTCGAATCATAAAACTTAGATAATTTTAATTTTGCTACTTATAGTAATTTAGTGTGAAATATAGTACTTAATTTAAAGTCACTTTTTATAAAAAATTTTGAAATAAAATTTTAACTTTCATACGTATTTGTTTACTTACAAAGGTTAAATTCAATAAAAAAAATTTATCCATTGATCGCAGTAAAAGTGTAAATTACAATTTAAGCACCTATAATTAAGTTAATTTTTTAAATCTTACATACTCATGAATTCTTTAAAAATATCTTTAATAAAAAATCAAAGGGAATGGCTCAAATAAATACAATTAAATGCTTAATCAGCTTTATAATTTTCTGTTTACATTGCTTCATTAATACAAATCAAAGTATACAGTTGAAAACAAAATTTTTGGTAAAAATTATTGCTCTACTTTTTTCAATACTCTGATTGCTGAGAGGTTTTTTTTTATTTGAATACAATAGGCCTGTTTTGTCGAAGAAGTAGGACGTTACCTGATAATTTCCTATCAAAAATTATTTTGTTAATCCAGCACTTTAAATTCATGTGGATCAATTAAGGATATGTATCATTTGTCTATTCAGATCAATTAATGATATGTGAGTGTAGCGCGGTTTGACATCTAAACGTCAATTCAACTAAATTCAAAACATTTCCTTTACATCTAAAAACTATTTATACTTTTTCATCACTGATTTGTAATTATGACACAGATGTGCAGTGTTGTAAATTAAAAAGGAATTTCTCCCCGAGATTTCAAATAAAAATTGTATCATGAGTTTTAAAAAATAAATGCTTTCGAAATACTGTTTAACTAAAAAAATCCTAAATGCCCACATAATAATAATTTACAATAAGACGAGTACAGGGTAAAAATAGAAATAAAATATGAGCTTGTTCATATTGCTTGGTGATGTGCGATAAGCGGGGCAAGTTTGTTGCGTAGTGGGGTGTTCTTCATCCCTCTTTACTACAGAATGACGTATGAAATTTCTCAACGGAACCTTTTTCTTAAAAAAATGGGTGTCATTTCAAAAATAAATGTCTCTAAATATCAATAAGTGAAAAGTTCATTTATCATGGTAAGTTTTAAAATGGTAAGTGACGTTTAAATTGGGAAACCGTCTTCTTTTTTTTTTTTTATCATTAAAAGGATTAAAGAAAATTTGTGTTATAGCACCACATAATTAAATAAATATATCCTACGCAGTTATTTGTTATCTAACCTACATACCTACATAAAAATGTTTTTTAATAAAGTAAAAGTATGAAATGGTCGTATTAATGAGCAAAGCGTTAATGGGATATGATATGAAATTGATTGTATCATACTTAACATATCCCGAAGAAAAGGAAAAAATTGCTTGTTTAACATTATCCATATGGTATTTTTAAATTGCGATTTTAAGAAAATGCAAAAATTGCTGCGTGAGCACGGATGCTTATTAAGTCGTCCCCCAAGGAAACTACTGGGAATGTATTTTCTCGTAAAAATTCTTAAATTTCACATTTATTTTATCGCACAGAAAAGAGTATTATTTTTCTTATCTCGATGACTAAAGAATATACCTTTTTATTAGAAAAGTTCAAGGAATAAAAATTCAGCAAATACGAGTAGCTATTTTCATTCCTACCATCTTTCACTCAGTTTTAATATTTTTAAAATTCCCTTTTAAGCGTCTCGCATTGTGTTTACCAAAACAGTTCGCTCAAACGGCTTCATTCATTAATCTTACCCCAATTATGTTAAAAAATCCCTTTAATCTCGAAACCCATTCACCCTCCACTTGTAAATGAAAAAGCGTTTCATTTCTTATCTGCCCTTTAATCCTCGTCTCCAAAATGCATCCGCGAAAATACGTGAATCGGGTCTTTATCGAAAATTGATTAGTTTGAAAGTGAAATTAAAAAATGAAAAAAGGAATAAAAAAAAAAGAGAGAAAAACACGGCATGTCCGAGCGAAGTCTTGATAAAATAATCTCTAAAAGGGAAAGGCCAAAGTGTGCGCGCTCGGGTTGAACGCAAAGCCAATCGCTGTAACCGCGCGGTGTAATGCCTTTCGGATGAAATCGGGAGGCAAGGGGGGAGCGGGGGCGGGAGGGCGAATCTCATAAAACGACTTAATAAGCTAAGCCGCTCGGGGGTGGAAGAAGGAAGGAATGGAAAAAGAAGGAACGAGAGCTAGAGAGAGAGAGAGAGAGAGAGAGAGAGAGAGAGACAGAGAGAGACAGAGAGAGAGAGAAAGGAAGCAGAGATAAACAAATGGATTGTCGGTTATTAAGGGAGAGCAGCCGTTGCAAAAGGAGCGAGGAGGGAAAGCGAGCGAGCTAGAGGAAGAGCGACGGAGTAGAGGAGACTCTCGCCGCGAATGTGGGTCAGGGTACGACCGGAGCGCTTGCGCCCGCGCACGTATGTGTCGTGATCACAAGAATAACCTAAGCGGTGGCAGCGATGCCGATGGCACGTGCGAGAAAAAGAGATGGACAAGTGCGAGCTTTGCCGCCGATCTATTCTATATTTCGAGGTATGAGTGTATTGTGTGTGTCCTCTCCTCCCCCGCACGTACTCGGCACGAAATTGTCGGCTCCATCTTTCGACTTTCTTTCACGTTCCCGAGCACTCGGGGAAATTGCCACCGCATCACCTGGAACTTTGGCGATTGATCTCCTCCTGTTGGGCTTCGACTTTAATGATTTACTTTAAAAATAACTGGTTATCGAGGCTTCGATCGGGAAGCCTAAAAGCAACATCGTTTCTCATTTACACTGTTCCCGCTTATAATCTCGTTAAGCGGATGGATTAGATTATGTTCTGGAATTTAATGGCTTTACTCGCAATGATATTATAAATACGAAAAGTGCTTCTTCTTTTAAATCGAATCATTTTAACGGGGCTTATTTGCAAAATAGAGGGAGAATTCGATCAGCAACATCTGCAGCTGATTTGTAGCAGCTAAAGTGCTGTTGTTACAAACTTTCCTAGGGAATCGTTAAGGAAATCGTTTGACCGGCTCGATACCCCCCTCCCTCTTCCCCCCCCCCCCGCCCCAAACCACCCACCACTCTTGGGGATCGCGTCGTCATCGGTTGTAATCCCAATTCAGGCTTCATCGCCTGACAATAGCTATTAGTTCGCGTTCATGTGAAAAGTTTGAGCCGTTTATTTTGAATGATAACGAAACGAAATTTTCAAATATATGGAACGCCGATAATTATTTTTAGAGATTGTTATTTAAAACACACCAAATGAATGTATCCTATGCTCTACCTTCGCACACGCATCTCCATCCACGTATATTTATAAATGTAAATGTCTGTGTACAATACAAAATGCGAGCTGGTAAATATTAGATTTACGTATATTTCACAGCTCAAGCTGAAAAACGATTTTCAGATTTAATATTTATCATATTCAAACATTTGAAATTGAGTTCAATGCACTTCAATTTTTTCCAATAATCAGAAATGTTAGGGGAGATAAAAACATGAAATGACTGTGAGAATCGATGTTGAAACAGACGAATAGTTTTCTTTATCATAGAGAGCACTCCGATAAACTCAAGTGCCTTCAAGAAAATGCATGCATCTGCGCGCGCGCGCGTTTGTGTATGTGTGCGCGTGCGTGTTTACGTGTATGTGTGTGTATGTGTGTGTGTATGATTGTGACTTTCAGATTTCAAGATCCAATAAGCTGATTTCAATCGACAGTTCATTTTTTATATGCAATATCGTTTTTTTTTTAAATTATTCTTCAAAGTCGCTAAATTTTAAAGCTAAATTTAAAACAATGTTATACGTGTCATGAATATATATTCTCTTTATTTTCTCGTGGATTTTTAATATTCATTCTCACTTTTAATGATCAATAAGGAATAATCATGATAACTCGGATAATTATTCTGGCATGAAATACTTTCTATTCGTTGAATAAATTTATATGCAATACAATTAGAATTATAAATACATTTTTTTTCTGTTTAATAATCAATAACTTAAAACGGTTGAAACCTTTTTTTATTGGTTTAGTGTAAATAAAATAGAAGCATTTTATTGGAAATTCAGATAACAAAACTAAAAAATTTTAGCGATTAAAATTTTTTGCCTTGTGAATCTATTAATTGTAAGGAATATTCAAGTTTCATGTATTTCTCAAATTTCATTTGGAAATGTGAATCATTAATAAAAATTGTATTCATTTAGTTCAAGTTCGTATTATTTAGCTAGAATATTTGAGATTATGTATATTATTTTAAAATTTTTAAAATTGAAAATAATTATTACTCAATTAAAAGTCTTATTTATTTTTAAAAATTTTATTAATTTTTAAAGTTCATAATTTTTCAATAAAATCTTTATACAACCCATTTTTTGATAGAATTTAATATCAAGCTTTAAAATTCTTTTTTTAATACGAGTATTAACAAAATTTTACGTACGAAATATGAAATTGCATGAAATATAACCAATTTTAATTTAAATAAAAATAGTGCATAACTATCAACTTGTGTGATCTGATACAAATAAAATATAAAAATCAACTTGATAAAACCTCTCAAACGATATTGAAGCGATAAGTTTTTTTGTATTAATTTAAGAATAATAATTTTTTTTCTAAAAATATAATTATTTTTAATGATTTTTTTTACTCGTGTGTAAATTTATAGTTGTAAAGTTTACAGAAAATGGGTAGGAAATTGGGTTTAGATTATATTCTAAATTAAATTTTAATTCATATTTAAAGTTTGACGCAATAAAGTTATTTTAACGAATTACGTTGTGTTTTAGCTTTTTTGCTTTGCCTGTATGAATAGCATTAAAAGTATATAAGCTGGTTAAGAGTCAGCGTTTTTAATTTTACATCACCAACAAATACTATCTATAGAACTATTGATTTTAACTCCAAAAAATGATAGCACATTTTAACGTACAAAATGAAAGTAAAAAATTTTTTTTTCTTTTTTTCTTTTTTACCAACACGATTTATATAAGATTTATCTTATTGATTTAATAATTTACAAGGAGAAAGTGTAATAATGTTAAAGAAAAGAAAAGTGCAAGAGTTGCGGTTTCATCTATATGTGTGTCTACATTATCCTCTTCCATTAAGTAAATTCAGCTGGCGAATCGAAAGTACACTTTTCTTCTTATTTAATTATACACTTATTCAATTCATAAAAGATTTCATATTTTAAAAAATCGTATTATTAATCATCAGGTGTATAATAAAAAATTAAATCCTAATTTAATATTATTTTCCGAACCGCGCATTTATGGTTATAAGTTTTGTAGATACGTAAGTTTGATAAGGATGAGAAATTGGAAGTTCAAACAAAAAAAAAAACAAAAAAAAAACAATGAATAACAACAACAATCTTCTTATTAATGGACTAATTGCAACAATCGACATCGAAGGTTCGATGACGAGTTATAAACAATGTTGGAATATACAATAAATAAATTAGGTGGCTTAAATTGCGGCTTTACATTTACATGCTATGATTTTAAAAAGCTCTGGGAGGGGGAGGGGGGGTATAAAAGTGGTGAATGAGAGGTAAATGAAAAAATCTATGTCTACGATTTGTTAATTGAAAATGTATTTATCGATGCACTTGAACGTGAGGCGGTTGTATTGCAAAAAATGGCCTTCCTAATGCATGCAAAACTTTGTATTAAAAATTAAGGGGATGACGGCATGAGGTGGAGCTCGGCTGGCCTCGACTCATTCAACCGCATTATGTATCGTGTTTTTTGCTCATTACTATCTTTCATTATATTATACTTCCAGAGAAAGTACAATAACAGTAATATAATTTTATCAAAAGTCATTCCGCAGAGCTAATGCACAAAAAGTGTAAAATAGAAAATACGCTGAGTCTCAGTTCCATGTAAATCTCCTTTTTTGTTTTTGCATTATTACGACCGATTAAATGATAATTTTTTTCGCGCATTGTAACAGTTTTCTAATGAAATGAAAAGTGAGCCGAGGTGCATTTTTCCGAAAGTTATACAAATGGAAATGGTTGATGTAACGCTGGAATCAAAATTTCCTTAAAAGCTCTTAAAAATTCCTTTATGTTTACATATTGCAAGTGGTGTGTTTTTACACTCGACTTGTTTTCAACACTAATCTGTTAAAAGAAACTTGCACGTTTATTTACATTTACATATTCGTAAATAAAAGAAATGCCGCTATAAATGTTAAAAATAACCTCTTAATAATAAAAGTTTCATTTTAATATTCTCGGATTTTAATAAAAATGTACGATGGAGTTCCCTGTGTTTAAAATTTTATCAACGGGAATTTCAATTACTTATTGACTGTCATTTATATTAATTTTTCATAATGCACATTGTTGTACAATAGGATATAACGCGATCAAAAAGGAGATATTAAAATAAAAAATATCGTACGCCGCAATAACGACCAATTAAAACTTATAAATGCAAAAAAGAAAAAAATTTCGAATAAAAAGTTGATTTTAATTTTTAATAAGGATTCCTATGGAAAAAGGAAGCACTTTTAACTTTCTCGTATGCTTTGAGAATTGAAAATTGATAATTAAACCACATTTAGTTACATAATTAATGTAATACTTTTTCTCTCGTGCAGACTGATCGAGAAATACGCTTTTCCAGCGATAAAAAATGTTGTTGCAATAATTTAAAATCGCGCTTCGAACAGTAGAATATTTTTAAACGAGAATTAGCGCAAAGCGATGCTCGAGATAAACCTTGATAAACGATTCGCATAATCGGCTGCTCGCTCCGCATTTGCGAAAAGGAAAATACAGGAGTCTCTCGATCCGCAGAAAAGCGAGCGTCATCCGAGTCGCTGATCTTCCGCAATATCGCTTCCTCTCCTCCGAGCCGCCGACCTTCCCAGCATCCATCTCTTCACGGTCCGAGGAGCCGCCAGATAAATATCGCACACCCTGGCGCCGGAGGGTGAGCCCGAATTCAGCTTCGTCATCCGCGGCCCGGGCGCCCGGGGCGAGCGGAGGCAGGAAAAAGTGTCGGACGCTTGGTTGCCCGTTGGCTCACGCATTTCTCAATGCGAACAGGTTGCTACTTGTTCAGAAGCGTGACTAGTCGATCGGGCGCCCCTCCGACGCCACAACATCATCTCCACGCGTCTTTTGTAAGAGGCTCACGACGACGAGGAAGACGACGACGACGACGACGGGTTTCGAGAACTCGGAGAAAGAGGAAGAGGAGGAGGAGGAGGAGGAGGAGGAGGAGGAGGAGGTCGTCACTCGCTCCTTGAACTTTGCAGCCCAAATTTGTTTTCTTGCTTTTAGCCGGAATTCGGAACCTCGTTGCTCCGCTTGTAAATAAATTATGAATAACAAAGGGGGGCCCCGGACGCTCATTACGACTTTTTTGTTCCTTCTTGCGTGTGAAATTCAACTGTGCCCAAGGAAATAAACACACGAGAAAGTGCGAGGAGCAAGTGGAATGCGTGACTCATTATTCCTCTCATTATTATTGATCTCACGATGATTGTGGAGGAATTTTTTTTTGAAACCCGCTCTCGGCCTACCAAATTCACGCGTTGCCCACTATTTTTAATTCAGAGGAAAGGCATTTTAATTAACGCTCGCATAATTGTTCGCGCCGATTAAAAATACCGTGGAATATTAATAAGAGCGGACGCGCCAGGTCCGGAGCAAAGGAAAGACACGGCGCGTGGGAGTCGGAAACGTCGTCGTGGTCGTGGTCGTCGTCATCGTCATCGGCTCCGGCGGATTCTTCAGCTCCGGCTCGCCAATCAGTGGCCCTAGAGTGCTTATGGATAAATCATGGATCCGGAGGCGCTCGAGCGTCACGCCACTATCGATTTCGCTTTTCAGTTATAACCTGCTCTACCTTTTATGTAACGCCGAGTGCAATTGTCGAAGGAAAAGGGAAAAGGGAAAAGGGAGAAGGGCACGCACTCGCGCTGAATTATTAAGCGCCCGACACACTCGTCGTTCCCGCGTTTTTTTTTTTTTCTTCTCCTCTCCTCCTCGGACGCTCGAACCCCTCGAGGAGCTTTCGTTGCTATAAACACAAGCAACTGCCAATCACAATCCCGCATTATCAATGTATAATCTGTCAAGCAAGAGCTGCGTAACCCGATAGCCTATCGTTTCCGTCCTTTCAGACCGTCCCTAGAATTAATACTCGTGGATTTTTTCCTCCTCGCTCCCCTCTTTTTCTTTTTTTGCAAAAGGTCGTTGAGATAAATCGGCGCAAAGTCACTCGTGTCTCGATTCGTCGTCGTCGTCGTCGTCGTCGTCGTCGTTCGAGCAATCGCAAAAAAGTCGTTGAAAGAGCAAAAAGCAGGTATGAGTTTGTCTGCTACTGGACTATTTCAAACAGACCCTTAATCTTTTTCACATTGAAAATCACTGCCAAACTGGAAAAAAACTGCTTTGCTATTTTAATCAACTCTGCAACCTATCACACTGTACAATTATGGCTCAAAATAATGGGTGCTTAAGAAATTCATAAAAAGGCAAAGCTGATCACAATGGTTAATGTCATGTTTCTCATGAAAAACATCTTTATGATTAATTAATATTATGAAACTGAAAATTATAGTATTATTGTATTTCAATAAACCTTCTGTCTACCTTAACAATATTATTTTTTGTGGTTCAACAGGTTTTAAATTTGAATAATGGTATAAGAGGGAAAAATCTTTACTAGCTTCTTCTACTTTTTTAAAAAACGGATAAAATAAGTATTCATTCTGCTGATCTCACATTACAAAATTTTTTAATAAAAATTGCATAAGCAAAATTTAACTTTATAGTTTGAATAAGCGTTTTTATGTGAATTAAATTTATTGCAAGAGTCTGTAGAGAATATATTCGGTATTTGAAAAGCTATATAGTGTACTATCTGCTGGTCTTGGCCAATTTCTAATTTCAGAAGTTTAGTGCGACAAATAAATTACAAAGAAACTTATACTATAAATACAATGCTATAGTCAGAGTAAAAACTTTTTAAAAGCTATTAATATCATGTTTATCCCTTCAAATGAAAGTGTTATTTTACTGCTAATTGTTCCAGAATCAAAAATTTAGAATTTTATATTCTTTTTTTGACACTACATATTTTAAATATTATATTTTATTCAGTACAAGTATATTTTTTTAAATTAAATAAAAGCAATAAAATATGATTATAATTGACAACTTCAATTGTTCTTTATTAAGAATTAAATCGTTCCTTCTAATACCACATGTATTTTTGATTAAAAAGTTGTAGTTTAAAGTTTAATAGTGTTGTATGTATGAAAAAATGAGAAACAAATTGCTCATATCTGACACAAGTATTTAAAATTACTTTCTAATAATGGAAATTAATAAGAAAGTTGTATTAAAATGTCAAAGTCTTGACAACTTTGTAATTAAAAACTTTTTTAATTAACTATTATGAAGAATGTAAGCTTCATTCTCTGATATTGGATACCTTTCAATACAGCACTATTAGATAATAATAAATTGAACATACCAAGTCGAAGCTCTCCAAAGTTACCACAGCCAATTTTTTTTCCAACTCGGAAATTAGGACCAACCATGAGTAGATTCGACGTGGAAGTAACACTGTGTCGAGAGGTATGCATGTTGGTCCTAGTAGCATTACTACTGCCTCGCCAGGCTCTTTTAGCAGCTTCCTGATCACGCTCTCTGTCTCTTTCTGTGCCACGCTGTAGGTCCTTATCGGCCCGACCCTCTCTTTCTCGCTTTTGCATGATGCACAGCTCAACCTTCGGAAGCTGGATTGTCTTATGTTATTTTGTGGAGTGTCCCCTCGCCCTGACTGTCTGTCAGTGTCGATAGTGTGTGCTGGGCAGCTCCATGACTCCCATTACACAAAAAAGTGTTTGATGATAACAGAAAAAAGGGCACCCCCTAGAGTGTAGAAGTTGCTTTTCACGTTTGCCTGGCGTTGTGGATCACTTGGTGAACATCAATCCTCATCTTTACACGTGGGGAATCCAAACAAGGCAGTAACGGCGACGAAGAAGACACACACAGAAAGGCCCGAGTAGTAACGCCCGAGACACTACAGAGGCATACATACACAAGATGTACATACACGCACACCTACGTACACGAGCGCGCGCGCGCGCGCGCTGGTACGTATACCTACACACTCACGCACACACTTGCGGATATGGGTAGACGATCCTCTAGGTCAATGGCTCGCTGGTGATACTACCGCGGCTGCTGCTGCTGTTGTTGCTGCTGCTGCTATCGCTGCTGCTATTGCTCCTGGCCGGCCGGTTGCGGACACCTCGCAATGCCTCGGATGCACCGCTGCTCCCGCGGACGACCCGGGACAGTCAGTCGCTGAACGTCGGGACGAGGGTGCAGCGGCGACTGACGACGGATAGCTCTGCCGCGACGAGGCCTCCATTACGACTCATGTCTCCGGATCTACTGGCCGCTCGGCCGCCGTTGTTCCCCTACCGCCTCCTCGCCGTGCATACACAATATATGACGGCGGTGGCGCGCGACGCGAGACAAAACACGAGATGCGGGAACGTCGTCCCCGCGAGCTGGCGAGGATCCTTGTGCTCCTCGTCGAATTCCTCAGAGCCCGGCTCCTGGCTGCGCTCCCCGCTCCCCCGTTGCAAGACAAAAGGAACAGGCAAGATCTGCTCCGGCGGTTTGAGGTTAAGTTTTTTTTCCTGTTCCGATAATTCGCCAGAGGGAGAGGAGGAATGGCTTATATTGAGTTTATAGCACTGTGACGGCGGCTGGGGCGACTGCAGGCGGCTGGTGATCGCAACTAGGCGACTGGCGACGAACAGCGACCGCTGCTCCGCTGGTGCTTGGAGTCGCGCGCGCGAGAGTGAGACGGAGAGCGAGAGGGACAATGAATATAGAGCTCTCGCTCCGTCTACCACTGGCTGTCCGAATAATGAGGCGAGGAATCGCGGGCGACGACGGGCAGCGGGTGTTCCCGGGGGCGCCGACGCGGACGTCGGCTCCGGGGGGCCTGCACTCGGTCCCTCGGCGCGCGGTCTTCCTGGGCACTCGCGTCTGGGAGGCGACGACGCACGGAAGAGGAAGAGAACTCAAGGATCCGATGCACGGGCGCACTGCATATGTGTGTATGCAAGTGTTTGCATGTATTCGCGCACACGGAGCGAGCGTGGAAGAAAAAGAGACAAACGAGCGAGGACGACGTTCGGTGGTCGTGCCCCGGGCGACGACGTCCGGGTCCTCGAGGCGCTTGGCCAAGTCCGCGCTCCGCCCTCGCCTCTCGTGGATGCGGCGTCGCTGAGGCGTTCAGCGGGCTGACTCAGTCCTCCTCGTCCTGCTCCCCGTCTTCGTGGAACAACTCGCTCTCGCGCTCGCGCGCGCACGCTCGACCATTGGGGCGACGGTACAAGAGAGAGAATTTGTCGTTAATCGCTAGTTGCTACGATATGGCCCCAGCAGGTCTGCCAACTCAAGTGTCCGCTCCGTCGTGGCCGCCGCCGCCGCCGCCGGAGTGTCGTCTTCGCCCTCCTCCTCTTCCTCCTCCTCCTCCTCCTCTTCCTCCTCTTCCTCCTCCTCCTCCTCCTCCTCTTCTTCCTCTTCCTACTCCTTCTTCTCCGCCTCCTCCTCTTCGCTTTTTTATGTTTGAATATCTTTTAGTTATTGTTTACGCTAAAATTGGATTGCCCTTTTTTTAGGTTTTCGCAGAGTCCACCATCTGTTTTCAGCAGTTTGTACCCCCTGCTGATCTACTTTTTTTACCTTTAATTTATTTTTTATGAAACGCTGTTGGATTTGTGTTCGATGAATAAATGTACTTATCTAGACTGGTAATGTGTGAGATCTTTGGAAAATTTACTTTACCGACTTGAATTTTTTTTCGTTCAAAAAAAGGAAATTATTTGTGTGGTGGTAATTTACTGTTGTCTGAATTGATGTTTTTCACTGATAATTTTAATGTTTTGGTTATTCAGCATATATCATTCCGAAGTTTGAAGCAATTACGCTTCAATTATTTAAAAACAAAGTTTCCTTCTTTATAACTGTAATCGAATAGATAAAACTCGTATTTAAATAAATCGTTTTTCAGACAGCACACACACGAAATTTAATCCTTCAACTAATGCTCTTTTTTAAATTTAATAATATTGAAACAATTGTACTTTTGACTTAAAAAAATTTGTCGCTTTTTTAATGTTCTCTATTATCTCTACAATTAAAATGTAAAAACTTTCAGACCGTGAAATCAGCTTTTCTTAAAGTAAACAACTGTATTAATGTTTTAAAAAATATGTTTAATAATGAATCAAATTGAACTTACCGGCTTAACCTTACCTGAAGTTAGTCGATTTTTATTTTTCACAAAAAGCGCGCCAGTAGACTTCACGCAACTGATCTCGATCATGTGCAGCGTTCGTATTTGTATTCCATTTTAACGTTGTCAAAATCAACGCTTTTATTCAAATAACGAATTAAAACAAAATCTTTCGTACTTGAATTAATTTTTATTTATTTTATTATTTTTCATGCTACTTATATATTTTGTAAAAACATCATTATATTTTGTATATCATGCAAGATGACATATTTGATTATGGTGATGAATTTGAACCTCGACAAACGCCTAGACAGGCGTCAAAATTTGATGTAACTACTTTCTTCTTTTTTTTTTTATCAATGAAATTAACAATTGCATGATTAATTTTTATTAAAACAAAAATTATAATAATCATAATAAATTTAATTTATTTTTAGTCTAGACCAAGTCCAATGGTTCCAGAGGTATCTTTGATTATGGATAAACCGCAACAATCAAGAAAGGAGGATGATACTTTATTTGTAACTCGTATTGACACATCTCCAACAGTTTTATCAAAAATTTTACCACCTAGAGAACATGATACGATAAACAAAGAATATGCATCATATGCTGCATGGAAAGAGAAACAATTTCCTCAACAATCAAGCAAAACACCACTCAATCATTTTGAAAAATCTTATTCTACTAATAACAATAATGCACAGGTTAACAATGATCCTAAACAATCTTTTAAACCATACCATTCTGAAAATAACTATAAAAATCAAAATTTACGAAGCGAATCACCAAATAAATATATTTCCAAAAGTGAAGCAACAAAAGAATATATCTCAAGAGGTGAATTACAAAAACAATACATTGGTAGGTGTGAGTCACCAAAAGAATACATCTTAAGGACTGATTCACAAAAGCAATACATCCCTAGGAGTCAATCGCCAAAGCAAAGTAATGCTAGGAATGAATCACCAAAACAATATAATGCAAAAAGTGAATTACCAAAGCAATTTATTGAGAGAAGTGAATCTCCAAAGCAATATATTTCAAAAAACTCCAATGAAAATAATAATGCAAACAAATATTCTTTGAGTAATACTATGAGCTCTAATGCAGTTGATCATACAAATAATTCTGATCAATCAAAATCTTGTAAAAAAGATGAAAGAAGAAATTCTTGTGACAGAATTTATAATGAGGGAAAAAATAGTGAGAAACGTCAATTTGATCATTCATATTCTCAAAATGATTGTGAATGTAGGCATATTTCGTCAATGAATAGATTGTGTTTATGTTCAACTATTAATTGTCATAATCAATCAAATACTGAGTATGGGCAACCGATGAAACATTCAACCTCACTGCTACCAATACATTGTAATTTAGATCACTCTCATCATAATTACTTGTGTTGTATTTCAAATCATACTAAAACTAGTAGAGATACAGAAACAATAAAAAATTTATTACAGGTCATTACTAGTCAAAATGATCAAATTAAAAACTTGCAAAAGCAAATAGAACGTTTATTGAGATTACACGAACAAAATTTAAAAGAACGAGTTCAATGCACTTGTGGGTCTAATGGATTTGTTTATCAAAATGCACAAATTTATGATCAATCTCAAACTGCTAATATACCAGTTTCGCATAACAATCATTTACAAAAAGATACAGAAAAATTTTCTGATTTAAAACAACAAGATGAACAAAATAAGCAAACATTTTTAGAACAAAAAGTTTCTATTGGAGTCATGACAAGTTTTGAATTAAAAGTTCAAAATAATCCATCATTATCTGGAGACAATGATTCAAAGCAAAAAAATATTCAAGAAAAGAGAGTATCCAGCTTAGAAACTTCAAATATAATAAAAAATCTTGTAAATGATACAGGAGAAATGATAAGAAGAAAACAAAATTATTTTACACATACTCCACTTGAAAATATTAGTGAAGGCTCAGAAAGTCACATGTCTTCTCTTCGTCAAAGTAATTTAAATTGTGATATTACTAGGCAATCAATGGAACCACAAGATTTAAATGAATTTAAAAATGTAAATGTTCATAATCGAAATCATCAAGAAACAGAAAATGTACAAAGAAACCATGAAGTCAGAAAAAGCAAAAAAACATATGATGATGAAAATGTTGGATACACAAGTAATTTAGATTATGAAGTCAGAGAACCAATTTATAAAGATACAAATGATTATGATGAAGACAGAGTTTATCAATATAATCTACCATATGAAGAATTACATTCATCACAAGAAGATTTAAATGATAGAAATTACGATGACTTTCAGGCAGAACCCATAACGATTGACATTAAAAAGACAAAAAATACTAATTATGATAATATAGCTGATGATTGTTTAAGTTTAAGCAGTAGTGAATTGGATGTAGAAGATATAAATCCACCAAGTCCTGAACCAAGTATTCATGTAGATTTACAAGAATATTCTAGTGAAGGTGGTAGTTTACCACCTCAGCGAACAGCCAAAGTGGGATGGACATTATATAATAATGTAGTTGATCAAGTAAATCAAATTTTACAAAATGCACCATTAACTGATAATGAAGATAGAAACGGTGGTATAAGAAAAAAAGAAAGAAAAGAATTGGATAAAAATGTTATTATAGATACAGTTAAAGCAGCTACTATAGAACAACTAACAAAACTTGGAATTAGTTTTTCAGATGTAGAACAAATGGAACCTAATTACAATAAGAGGTACGTTTTTTCAACTTAAATTTAAAAGCTAATTAATATCAAAGATATTTTAATGATTCTTTATAAAAATTTTCTAAATAATTAATCATTTTGATATTTTTATTTGCATATTAATATTTGATTGAGATATTTATCATAAAATTTGTTTATTTCACAGAGTAATGTTTGATGCATCTTGTTACACCAGACCTTTTTCTGAACCTCATGTAGGCACTACAAGTGGTATTGAAACTAATACTAGTATGCATATGAAGGCTTTAGCTATGAAATATTTAAATGAGGACCAGCTAGCTGAAATGGCAATACAAAAACCGCGATCTGGTAATTCAAAACAACCTTCAAATAGTATTCAAAATACAAATATGTCTTTTGCTACAATGCATTATTTACAACGTTATCATTTACTTCCCGGTAACAATTCAAGTCCTAAGCGAGGTATAGTACTCCAAATGTTTTTAATTTAAATAATATAAATAAAAATATTTACTATACTCATAAATTAAATTATACCATAAATAAAACTTTAATGCACTATCTTGCACTAAATCATTTTAATTTTATGTACCAAATTAATTTTTACTTTAATTTTAATGTAAGAATTTTTTTTTAATATTTATTAGAAGTTAGAAGAGAAGAGCACCGAGCACCAGTGATTAATGAAAGATTAGTAGTTCAAACTGAACAAAGAAGAGATATAAGTCCCCATAGATATCTACCCCTTACAGCAAGTTCAAAAATTAGTTATCCAAGTAAAATTTTAGATATATCGACATTAAAGCAGCAACCGAAACTGTTATAATATAGTATATTAAAATTGTTTGTTAAAAAATTGTACCTTACTCTTGTAATTTATATATATGTATATTAATTTTTTACTTTTGTATTTTTATAACTGTAAATGTACAAAATATATGTAACCAATGTGCCTTATTTCTTATAAATAATAGTTGTTATATTGTTTTATAATTATGATTTATATTCTTTTGTAATACTATTAAAATATTTAATGTAAGCAAAAAAATATTGACTCATTTATTTAAATTGCATAAAGTTTATATAATTTCATATAGTTGATATTATTTATTAGAAATATGCGTTAATTTATTCTTACGTTAATTCAATTTATTGTTCATTAATTGATACATACACAGGTCAGTAAATCCTACACAAGTAACAATAATACATTTATATTTTTCATATACACTATATATTATATGTGTATGCGCACGTGCGCATACACACGCACATATACTCATTCAACCAAAGCTTTGTGATGCACATATTTCGTATGATTTTCACAAGCTGTGCATATAATATTTTTATTTTGTGTTTGTACGTGTATGTATATTTATTTGAAAGTACTTACGTGTTGGTGCGTTCGTATGCATGTGTGTAGTATAGGAATGTATGTATATATATATAAAATATCCGGGAATTAACAAAATGCAAAATCACTAATGAATACGTTATACAATGTTTAAATAAATAACATTTAATTGTAACAAATATTTCAAATAAATATCTTAAATAATAATCAGATTCGTCGTTTAATACATTCGCATCGTGTATCTTTTTTTTAAAATTGTGCGTACATATTTCTAGAGCATAACAGTAACGATGACAGTGTCACATTAAATCTTATCATGGTATACGAAAGTGATATCTGTTTTCAACGATTTATAATTATTAATTACAACCTATTACATAATGATAACAAGCTAAAAGCGCGAAGTGACTTAAGGATTATTATTCGTCAATAAAAAAATTTCTTTTAAAAACAAGTCTTTATAATTATTAATGCTTAAAAGTTTTATTAGATGTTATTCTTATTGATCATGTATTGTCATTCTCTTTTGAAATAGTTGTTAAATTAAATTTATAAAAAAGTCACTTAAGCCTGCGCGCACATTTAAAAAAATTGTAAAGTTCGTTGTTTTTTTTTTTTTTTTTTTTTTTCATTTTGTTAAACTGTTTGTAATAGTATATATCACACCATATAATAAATATTATTTGTTTTTTGTTTCTAACGAGTAAATAAAATTTTTTGCAACGACAACGGTGTGCAAATTATTGGCATCGATGGAAGACAAGGAATTTGTTAGAAATGCCCATTTTTCATTGGAAGAATCCTTTTTGTTGTAACACAGTACAATATACATTTACTTTTAAATATCAGTTGTCGTCGCATTGACGTCTCGAGGTAGCGCATACATAAATATTTCAAATTGTTGTTACAACAATAAAGCGTTTTTTTTTAATACCTCTTTTTTCAAAATGATCCTACTCCAGAATCATCGCGTATGTTGGATACGGGTATGTGTATATGAATGTATATAATGCGCACACGTGCGCATTCATCTGTGAAGTTACTTTAGTGAAAATTTTTGCAAAATATCAATTACTTTGTGTAAATATCATTTTATATTTTAATTTTATATTTGTGAATAATGATTGTATATTTTGATTTTATACTTGTAAATACTGATTGTATATTTCGGTTTAATATTTGTTTAATAATTTGTACAACAATGTCGCATTAAAATTGTGATTCACGAGTAAACTGTAAAAGACATAAAGCATAAAGGTTGGTGCCTTGGTATATAACAATTTGATATATAATAAGAACAAATAAAACCGAGAGTGAATAATAATATTCAATTGAAAATTTTTCTTAGCCGACTTGTGTGCTCAAATATTTTCACTGAAGTATACGTTTTTATCTTTGTTTAAAAAGAGCTCACGCTTGTAACTCGCGCCTACAAGTTTCTACGATATATCCGTCCGACTTTATCATTAATACTCATTTTCTTTTCCATAGTTAATATTTTTTTCTTTTTATAATATAATAATATATTGTTATTCGTTAAAAGGTCTATTAATTGAATCATTTGAAAGGCCCTACATACGTTTGTAACTATTTTGAACACCTTCAGATCTAGAATACAAATACTAGTCTTCTAAGGCTAGTAAGTATGTTTGCTTGATGCAAAATGATATCATTACGTCTTCGTTCTTCTTTTCTTTATTGTCATCGTGCATACATTTATTTTCTTTATCGCATTGATATGAAGTTTAGTATTGCCCGACAAGTAATGTCGCCGCATCAATCATCAATAAAATGACCAAGCACCAGTTTTTGTACCATGTTAATATAACCGTACCAATAATCCAAGAATCTTCTACTTGAACAAACAACTAGTTTTCTTTATTATTATATTTATTATATAATTATATCTCTGTTTTGCGAGCGATTGCTCAGGTCCGCTTTTATCGTGTGCATGTATTCTCTTGTTTTTTAAATTTTATTTATAGCAAAGCATTCTTTATTGATTTCAGCGAGAACACGGGGAGAATTTTCTATTAAAAATTACCAAATCTAATGTAAGGTGTAAATGGAAGACAGTGATTTGCCTCGACTCGTCCCACTCTTTTGTTTCATTTAAGTGTAGACACATGTAATTATATATAGTTTATTTGTTTATTTGTGTGGTCGTTTTTTCCCCTTGTATAATATCTTTCGTATAAGAATCTCTTTATAATTATTCTTCGCTACGCTAACTATACAGTAATGATTAAAAGGAAATTCTCTTCGTGCGACTGTAACTAAACGAATACAGGAATAACAATTTATTGTCTAGCTTTCAGTATTTTGTCGACTTAGGTCATTCAAAAATCATTCAAAAATTTCAATGTAAATATGTCTATTTAGAAATATATAAAACTTTTTTCCTATTCAAAAGTTGAACACTTTTTTTTTTGTCAAACGAAGGTACACATAGTCGATTATTACTTTATTAACATAAATAAATACTTCTTTGTTGTGATGCAAGAGTGCTGTTTTTTACGTTTTTTACTAATGTTTGGGTTAATCCTCCTTCGAGCTCTCTTCAGTGGTACGTTTATGCTCTTATTCGACGATATGTTTCTCAGTGGATTGACTCGAGGATATGTGTAAGGTTCGATGTTCCTCAGATTGCAATTTCAAATTGGAAGAGTTGGTTCGCGAGGCGATTGGAACTCCCGTCGAGGCTAACAATCGCACAAAAGGGTAGCGTCGACACGCCATTTATGAGTTTTGTCTCTAGACGGACTATAGGGGCGTCAACTCGACCGCCGAGTGTCCCATCTTCGTTCTCAGCGCCGTGATGTCCTCCTCTATTCGGATCAGCAGCTTGAATCTCTGCGGAAAACAAGAAAATTCAACGCATTTCCATTTAGCCCTTTATCAGCGCCCATTATCGCCCTTCTCCTCGCCTCCTGCCCTCCCCTCGTGACGTCAACCAATTCCAATTGTTCATTCGCTCCTTTATATTCTCCTCTTTCTTTCTTTCTCTCTTTTTTTCTTTTTTTTGTGCATCAGCCGGCAATAATTTTTTTTTGTTGTAAAATCACTCTGCAGATTGATATTTGTGTTTTTTTGGTCTGTGAATTCGGGATTTCGAATTGGCCGTCCGTGCCACTTCCACGGGGACATCGCAAAAGGTACAACAATGGCTGCGTTTGAATTTTTACATTTTTAAACCGATATTTCATTCGGATATTCCATCACGGCCTTTTATCAAAAATAAGCTTTCACGATTTGGGGTTATTTTTATTTTAAAATTCCAGGCAATTATTATTATTATTATTATTATTATTATTTACAAAAATTGAATGGCGTTCAATAAAAAACAATCTTTTTTCGCGGGAAAACAAAAGGATTTAAAGGGAAAAACATTTTTTTAAAGAGTTTTTAGAATAAACTAAAAATACACGTACGTTCTGCGTATTAGAAAAATTGTAGAAATACCGTCAAAAGAAACTATCGAAGCCCTCAGATACGACGATGTACTCTCTTTTCTGTTAATTCAATTAGAAATATATTAAATTGTCTAGATTTTAGATTGAAGTATCTGTTTAAAAGCTACATATAGACAGTTTAAACTGATAACATTTAAATACAATATTTCAAATATATACTGCATCCGATAAAATCGTGTACATGTAACTAAATATTGATCAGTGATAAAAGTTTATATCTTTTTTTTTTTTCTTTTTATTTTTACAAATATGTCATCAATTTGATATTCTATAAAATTTTGCAGAGATTCATATTTTATCAATAAATATCAATTATCAATAAAAATTATTTATTTTACCCTTTATAATAATACCCACTTTAACAATATTCAGATTTTATTCGTAAACAAAATGGCAAATCAACGTTACTATCGAATGAAATGAAATTGGGCATTGTATAAATCACAATATTTCGTTAACAGCAGCATTAATAATTTACTGTGGCATGTATAAATGATAATAATAAAATTGCTTTAATGGATATTTTACGAATATACAATTGACATACCGTTTTGTTGTCTCCTGGAGTAGTCAACCAGGCATACAACATGTAGCCGGGTATGCAAAGCATCGATGAAAGTGCCGTCACCCATCCAAGAACATGAGACCACCATGGATATTCGTAGTCCAAGTATTTTATGGGTGTCCATTGTACCAGATTAAAGAAGAACACGCCCTACGTAATCACAGTTTTTTTTTTATTGTTATTATTATTATTATTATTAAACGTTGAGCAACGCTAAAAGTATTCAGATTCGCGAATCGAAGAAAATGTAAATTCTAAATTACAATCAATTCAAAAAATATTGTTTATTTATTTAATTTCCTTTAATATTATTTTAATATTTTTTAACAATAGGATTGTTCCTGCATTAAAAATCAATATATATATATATAAAAGCGTACAAACTCATGTACGAATTGAAAAAGCCAAAATTTTCTTGCGTTTAATCGAGTAAATGTAAATGTAAACTTTTATTTATTATCGATTGCACCGAATCTGCATTTTACCTTTCAATAGTTAAAATAAGTAGATATATTTAAAAATGAACTTACGACGCATATCATGGGTGTTGTGATTACCCAGCAGAACTTCCACCAACCAAGCGGGTAGTAGCCAATCATGTCGCGAATTCCATCGTAAAAGCGATTAACCCCAAAGGCCCAGCTAATCGAAATGCACTCGAAGAAGATGAGGAAGAGTAGGCAAAATCCAGAGACGGCATAGGAATCGAGGATTTGGAAGACATACATGCCGCCTTCGGAGATGCAGGATAGGCCAATTAAATACGAGAGAAGGCAAACTATTGCAATGAATATCTCTTTGCGTCGTCTCAGCAGCTTAGGCCACTCGTCCACCTGTGTGCGTGGGTGAATCATGTTACACCGTCAATCACATCTCATCGTCTTCCCCCTGACTCTCCCATTACACGTTGAGAAGTAAAAAACTCGACTCTCCTTCTCGGAGGTTCGAGCTTTCTTTTACTTTTTTCACCTTGGGATTCTTTAATTTTACTTTCTAGCGAGCTTCTCGTTCGCGTAAACATTTGAACGAAAATCATGTTTTTCCCGCAAGAGAACATTAAAATGTACGATAGTGCATGCGGATTGTGTAAATATTATATAATGATGCAGACGTGTAATAATAAGATATGATTATCTCACCATTGCGGTAATAAAGCCCTCCATTGTGCAGAACTGCGAGTCAAGACCTATGAGAAGCAGCATGAAGAAGAAGAGGCAGGACCAGAGTGGCGCTCCCGGTAGTTGAAGGACAGCTGAAGGATAAGCGAGGAAGGCCAATCCTGGTCCAGAAGCCGCAACTTCGGCTACGGGCTTCTGTTGTTCGTGTGCCATATAGCCCACAACCGAGAAGATGACGAAGCCCGCAAACATTGAGGTCGACGAATTTACCGAGCAGACAATGAGCGCGTCCTTGTAAACGTTGTTTGAGAACTTGTTGTAGCTTCCCAGTGCGACCAGTGTCCCCAGGCCCAACCCATAAGAGAAAAATATTTGCGTTACCGCATCAATCCAAACCTGAAATACACACCGTGCAAAGCTTGTACCATTTAACTTTTAATATATTGTATCAGTGTACAAATTTACAAAGTTACTTGAAAGTAAAGTAGAATTAACCAATGGGTTAATATTTAAAAAGTAAATGAATCTGCAAAGCAGCGTATCGATAAAAGAGTTGTTTTCATTTTTGTCAATTTTTAATTGAAATTTATCATGTCATCGTATTGTACCGACACGAGAATAGAGATATAAAAAAGTGCACATAAATGGTAATCATTTGGTTCAATAGTTACACTACTGACCCCATTCAATTCACAAAAAATTCATGTTTCCTTGCACCCTCTTTAGTACCAACGAGAGGTGCACTTGCCGATGCAATACCGTGCAAGGAAAATTAAATTATAAAATCTGTACTGACCTCAGATTCTGTTAATTTTGAGAGGTTTGGACTGATATAAAAAAAGATGCCCTCCATGGCACCTGGCAGTGTAATACCCCTGATGAGAAGAATTGTCAACAGGACATAAGGGAACAAAGATGTAAAGTAAACAACTTTGCCGGTCCATTTGACTCCTTTCCAGATACAAAAGTAGCACATTATCCAGACGAGTAGTAGAGTGCCAGCCAATTCCCATCTAATACCACCAACGTACTCCACCCCTGGACTGATTTGCAGTGCCCTCCGTCTAAATTTCAAAATTACAAGTATTTCTGATAAAGAAATCTAGTTTGAAATGTTTATTCGTGAAACTTTTGTATTTTAATTCAAGAAATTCGATTTTTCGATGAACAGAAAGAAGGTACTTTTAAAATATTCGCGTACTAAAAAAATCATTTGTTTATAAAAAATAATGATTTAGTAGATTAATTCAATGTTCTTAATACAGTTAATAATGTTTTTAATATTCTTCCATTATCGGTATTTCACATATATTTACGCGTACACTCGATAGCATTGCATTGACTGTGTACTTATCATTAGTCTCAACTGATTATTGTATAAATTTTTTTATTCGTTTCATTTTATTCATTCTAGATTGCAATAAAAACGTTATCAGTTCTTGTAACTTACTCCCAAAATTCCTTGACAGGGTCGGTAAGGTCCGAGGCTGAGACGTTCACGTGGTTAAACGTGCACATCTTGATAAGACTGTTGCTCTTGTTGACGTGTTGGAAGCAGTAGAGGTTTTTTCTGTCGTAAGGGTTGACACAGTTTTTCGTGTTCCAGTAATTATTACAGCTGCCCCAGGGTAGCTCTGCAAAAAAGAGTAAAAAGGGGAAAAATAAAAAGAGCCTTCGATAAGCCAGTGCAAAGTTATGATTAGAGCTAAAAAAAGCCTCGACCCGGAGCTTTAGGCTCTCCTTTACAACTCTTCGGCTTCATTTTATTATTTTCCTTTTGATACTACTTTAACACAATGCCACTCACCAGTGCGCATGGACATGAAGAAATAGAAGATCGCCCAGGCCAAAATGACGATGTAGTAGACGTTCATCCAGCACGACATGACGGCCGCGGCATACCCGATGCCCTTGAAAAGGGGCGCGATCTTAAAGACCCCGAGACCACCGATGGTCAGCATTTGACCCAGTGCCAACTCCATGAAAAACATTGGTATTCCCGCCAGGAACAGCGTGAGAAAATAAGGGATGAGGAAGGCTCCGCCGCCATTTTTGTAACATAGATATGGAAATCGCCATACGTTTCCCAATCCAATTGCCAGGCCAACCTATTTTTTTTTTTAAATTAATTTTACTGTTCATTGTAATTTCTCTTAAATTCATCAATAAGTCCAAGGACTTTTTATCTTAAACTTATTTTAATTAAAAATTTAAATTAAAACATACAATTGTGTAAAATCCTCCATGATAATAATATTAAATTTGAATATTAAAAATAAATAATCAATTAATTTTATTACGTGTAAAGCACTTTTTTTAAATAATTGAATACATAAACTATCTAGATATTTTGTAAACGATAAAATACGTCGATTATATTTTTTTTTATACTTAGTAATTGACACGGAAAGAACTTTAAATATTTTTTGATTTGGCACTGATTAATAAAATATGTGTTTGACAGTGTCGTGTATTAAACATATGTACATTAATTATTAATTTATATGATACGCCATTATATATTATTATATTATAGACTAATTAAAAATTTATGTGCCAAAAACTCCAATATCATCACACAATTTCCAGCTGCGAAAAAATTCTGATACTTTCGATGAGAAAATATTATAAATAATAATAATGATAATATTAAAAGTGATTAAAAGATATTCTATGATGAATAGTTATTGATTTGAAAAGTTTTAGCAACTTTTTTCAAATAAAAAACAGGAATGTCAAATAAAAAAGAAAATATAACAAAGAAAATCCGAAAGAATATGTATGTATATATATATATATATCTGACATATATAAGAAAGGCTTATTCTTAAGAGAAAAAAAGAGGAAAATGTGAAAGATGAAATTTATCTACATGAAGAAAAAAAATAAAACACAGGATAAAGAAGGCTAAATACAGAGTGAGAAAGATGTAGAGTATAAAATCAGGAAACTTATGAGAAGGAGGGAGTACGAAGAAAGAGTAAAAAAATGTGAGAGAAAGGGAGAAGAGTTACAGCTCGGCACAAAAGTGCGTATTCCGATACGAACAAGAAGAAACAATTTTTTATGTGAGATGGCTAAAGGAAGAATCGCAGCCTGACCTAGTTTCCTGATGACGATTTACTATCAACTTTTTTATTTTTCTCTAACTTCAAGAAGAAAGTGAAAAAAGCAGTGCGAGCATAAAAATATTTCACAGAAAAGAAATTCTATGATCTTACTGAGTTTTAGTACAAAGGGCACAATATTTTCGAACGAATCTCTTTCATGTTAAATCTAATTTTCTTTATTTATTAAAACTAATCTACTCAAAATATTTTTATTAATATGTAATTTTTCACAAAAAATATTTAATTTTGGTAGAAGTTTTCAAACTGAATTAATGTAATAATTCAATGTAAAATATGTTCTAACTATATTAAAAAATTTATTCGTTGCAATAATTACAAGTGTAAGATGTACAAAAATAAATTAATTGACTTTGTTGTATCAGTTTAAAATATTTTTGGAACAAGTTATTAATAACAAAAATATTATTTTCTCCTTTAAAATTTGTATATAAAAATAGGATTGATCAGCAGACTCAAATAATTGGAAAGATAAACTCCATTGTTTATGTTTATATTTAATCAATATTGAAAGATGTGTAAAATTTAACAATAATAAGATGTTTTAAAATTAAAATTGTCATCAAAATATTAAATTTGAAAATAAAAAAATTTTTAATATTTTTTATTCACCACTACTTTTTACATAATATTAAAATTCGACTTCATCATTATCGAAATAAAGATTTTACTTTAATTTATTTTTTATTAATTTTTTTAAAAAGATTTTAATACTTTTTTTAATATTTTCGCATTGTATTATATTATATATTTGACAAAATTATTTTGTTAATAATTATATTATAATATAAAAAATTGAAAAATTTACATTGTATTAAAAATATTGTAGTTGCTCCATAAATTTATTTCTATAAATTTTCAAATAATTTTTATACTAAAGCTATTTTTTATTATATTTTTTATATAATTTATAAATTTATTTATTAAATCAGACGCAATTACTTCGCTTGGCTACAATGTTATTAAAACCTAAAAATTATCAATGAATCTACGATAAATCACAAAGTTCAAAAACATTTTACTATTAATTATTAAAATTAGCTTAAATTAATATTCATTATTATGCTAAAGAAAATTTTTAAAATAATGATTAAATTAATTTTATGATAATTTTAATTAATGTTCTAATTGTAATCTTTTGTGTTTTGATAATATTGATCGATTAATTTTTTATCTTTTATTCACTCTTTGTTTTCATTGAATTAAGTAAATGTACAGAATAATATTAAATTCCAATCAATTGAATTTAATTCAATTGAAAGTCTGAACCACAAGTTATATGGGTAATTCAATATTTTTTTCTGATATATTCATTTCTAAGATACAAATGTACATGTATTGAGGTTAATTTACTACTTTTTAAATGCTAAAATCGGTAATAAATTATTACATAATTTACAATTTTTAATAACAATAATTGAATGAAAAATATTATTATTTATGTATAAATAATATGTAAGCTTTCACTGTATAAATTGTTCTATTTGTCACATTATATTTCGATAATTTTTCATTTCATGGGTAACATATATAGAAAAATACTTAAAAAATATTGTATTTTCATGTAAAAAATATTTTATTAATATATAAATAATTTTTTTCAAAAACTTCGTATTTAAATTTTTCTATATTAAATTTTACATTAATGTAAAAGTTTAAATTTTGTTTTTGTTATTATGTAAAAAATTGTATATGCAAAAAATTAATAAAATAGTAAGAAAAAACTATAAAATACTTATTATTTATATTGAAAATATTTATTAAAAATTAAAATTTCATAGGTTATAAAAATTTATCGTTCGAATATAAAGATTTATTAATTATTTTATTTAATACAAAAATTTAGTATATAATTATATATTTATTTTAGCTATATTAAAAATTTTATAGTTATTATTTTTTTATCAACAAAATTTATATCTTTTAAGTGAAATTTACGAAACCTTTATTTTAAAAAAATGAATTCATTGTAACAAATAAATTAAAGTACCATTAATTTTCAATAGCATTTATTACATTCGTATATGTATTTTTGAATTAATTTGCATAATGTAAAATTAATATTTGCATTATTATACTTATGATAAAATTTAATTTTATTATTAGAAAACTAAACTTTAAACAAAAAAACAAAAGTAATGTAAAATTCAATTTGTTCTTAATTAAAGTTACTACATTCAACATCTTTTCATAAAAGTTTTTATTTCATTAATTTGAAATTTATTTGAAATACATAAGTTTTTTTAAATTTTTTTAAAGAAACGTATGTAAATATTTAATACAAAGACTATAACTGTATAATTTAATGTAATTTAATAAACCACATGCATTCTATGTTATATTTGAGTTTCTATTTAAATAATCGTACATTTAATGAGTGACAAGATATAAATTTAATGTAAATGAGAATGAATATTATTGTGGAATTTAATATTTTATTCAATATTATTTTAGAATTCAAATTTGTATATTGTTTATATAAAATTAAAGCTTGAAATATATAACCCTTTGAAAATTAATGTAAATGTAAATTACATTTATTTATAAAAACTTTTTTAAAAGTATATTGGTAAATGAAAAGTTTATGAGACATGAATTGATTTGAATCATATTATTTTCATAGTGTCAACAAGTAATTTAACGAAAAAGTTACGATGCATTTAATTATTATGCTTATCTACATATATGAATCAATATAAATACATGTATTCAAACGCATATGGTAACTCTAAAAATAGAATTTTCCTTATTTGAACTTTTTGAAAAATATTATTTAAAATATTTCATGAAATATCTTTTAAAATATATATTTTAAATACTCTGTAATATAAAATAATAATATTATATAATCAATTTATCATATGATATGTGATATTAATAAGATTTATTATTTATTTACTATGTAAGGTATTCCATTAAAATAAATTACTGATTCCAATGCTGTTTTATCTGCATTGAAAATATGAAAAACGTTAATGATAAAAAATAATAAAAATACTTTGTTATAATGTATGAATATACATACCACTAATATTTTTGAAATTTGTGGAAACCCCTTTAATTATTGGTCATATAAATCAGAGTATTTCAAATTATTATTGAGTTTATTAAACATAAAAACATTATCAATGTTTCATTTATATCAATCCGTTATTTAATATATTATAAATAATGATATAATAAATCAAAATTTATTATTATCAATTTTATATTTTAATGAGTTAATTGAAATTATTATATAAAAAATACATAAACAAATACTAAAAATATTCTTTAAAATTATTATTAGAAATCGGTTATTGAAACATATTGAATAATGTAAGTATTTAATTTTCGAATTATTTAAAGTTTTGTAGTTTTATTTTAAAAACAATTAGAAGATATTTCAAAAATATATAAAAAAATGGCAATACGATATTCACAATTCAAATATACTGTTTGGTATTCATATAATATACACAGTATATATAGTAAACAAATATATAGTATTTATATTACAATAAGTTGTAAGCTGCATGTCGTTTACATTTTGGAAAATACTAAAATTTTAAATTTTAATTTATGTTTTGTATGTTGTATTTTCGAATATAATTTTTAATAAAGTTTAAAATTTTTTATTTCTAAATAACATTTATCACATACATACTATTTCATAAATATTGTTAAAATATATTTTTAAATATGATACATATTATATAAAACAATCTTAATATGTACAATAATTATTGCAGATAAATAAATAACTAATCTTATTAATTTTTTATTTGTTTTATTATTTCTTTTTTAATATCTTTTGGAGGTGATTTGATAATATTTTATTTTTAAATTTTTATTGTTATTTATCTAATTGATTTATTTTATAAATATTACACATTTTAAGTTATGTAATGTAATGAATTGTGAATATATATCATAATATTTATTCGCATAATTGTTTAATTATTATTATTATGTATATTTCGTCTTTTTTTAATAATTAATGTGTATTAGAATTATCATTATTGTTTTAATTTTTGTATAATATTTATTAATGACATAGAGAAGTACTAATATTTATATGATTTTTAAAAATTTAATATTTTCATATGATAATTTTGTTATGATTCATAAAATTAAAACGTTATGAAAAATATAAATTTTATGCTTTTTTATTTAATTAATTTATTTTATTAGATATATTAAAATAATTACTACAATTCCTTTTATTCTATATTATTGTAAATTTATGAAAGCCACTAATTGCAGTGAAGAAATATTAATCTCAAATACAAAGATTTGTGAACTGGTTTTCGGTTGACGAACTCGCATTCTGTTCTATTATTGTTTCTTTAATTTGGAACGTTAATTTAAATTTTAATAGAAAATGAAGGCTTATAAAGATGAAAATATTATGGATTTCTGTAGAATCAAATATGATTTTAAGGTATAATTAAAAAATATGAATTTAATATCTCAAAATATCATGATCATAAAAGTAATCAAACAAGATGTGTTTAATCTCGAAAAACAAAGTATCATAATTAAAACATATTATAGCAAGGTAAAAAAGTAAAATAAATAATATAACCAAAATCACTCGTGACATTTTAATTTTCGTATAAAAAAAAGGAAATATCATAGTGGACGTCAATCAGACGTGAAAAATCGAAATTGAAAAGCTCACCACACTGAGGATGAAGTCGAGCTTGGAGCTCCAGGTCCCGCGGTCAGGCAAGTCCTTTTTAGCAGCCGGGGTCACTGATGAGGAATTGAGGGAGGATCTTGCCCCGTCGACGCCGCACTCCGGGTCGGTTTCCGGCTCCCTGGTGGTCACTTCCGCCATTGTGTGACGGTGAGGGTCAAGCCTGGAAGTGTACGAGTTGCGGAACCGAAGTTGTTGCTAATGATGTCCAATGATTTCTGAGTTAAAAGAACTTCTGCACATTTACTGGAGCCCTTGATAATTCTCTTTGTACTGGCCCATAACAACCTGTTTCAAAAAAATATGAATAAAAATTGCGTTAACAATGCATATTGTACGTTTGTAAAGAATTTGAAGGTCTGCTGTTTCGAATCATAAAATATAGTGATTGAAGTAAAATTTATTAACATATAAATACCATTTTCTACTTGAGGATGTAAATGTATAAATGATAAGAATGTAAGCCGAAAAAGCATATTTTGTAGAAAGAAAATAAATTGATTACGAAAAAATCCATTGATATAATATACGTTAAATTCTTATTATTATGATGAATGTTTTAAATCAAGGTTTTAAAATGAATATTCTCGAGCCCCTTTTTTACAGATGTTTGTAGCTTTATATTTAAATACGTATTTAATCCTGTACCCTTTTAAGTGTAGTATGTTTCGGTAAAAAAACGGGGGCAAAGGTCGGGTGTATTATATTAGCTAATATTGATGTATGTCTTAGACTTATAACCCCAGATGTGACACACTAGATTAAGCATTAAGCTCATCAAATATCACTGGCAATTCAGTTCTACACTATCTCTATACATTTCTCTAAGCGCCCTAAAGAGAAGATTAACTTCCTTTTTGTACACATTTTCACTCTGATAATTTTATTGGATTATCTGTTTCAATCGAATTTATTTATAATTTTGCATATTTAGTCACCGATTAATTATCATTAAATTATTATTCGTATTTATAATAATGACTCTTATTTATATTTAGTTACCAATGTAGTACTTATTAAACAATGTTATTGTTTAAAATATTATGTTCATTTGAATATTCATTTAAGGTAGTCGTGATTACTTATCTGAATAGCTTGAAATTTATAATGCATTAGCGAGGAATAAAGTTGAAGTTACAAGTAGAGATAATTGCTTGTTTGAGTAATAGATAGGTAAAGTTTTAGTTATGATAACGTGCTATCATTTCCAATAATCAGTAAACTAATTATCATTATTAATTATTCCTTAGTAAAAATGTTATCTATTCCCTACTTCTATTCATTATTGCCATCCATTGTCTAATATCCATTATTATTAACATTAAGGTTATTTTTGACCTTGTCATTGAAAATAATCGAGTGCCAATTTTATCTTCTAAAATACGAAAATGTAAGGGTTTTACTTTAATAGATAAATCTTGAATTACTCTTATCTGTGAACGGTTCAACGAGATCTTTAAAATTTATGACTGCCTTTGTCACATTTATTTTCATTGTGATATAAAACGATTTAATCCCTGAATCGCTGTCAGGTCTTGTATAAAGGTGTGACCTTTTTACTAGTTTTTTTTTCTACATTCTTTTACATTTACTATTTTCGTTTCAGCAATTAATTTTTTTAATTATTAAAAAAAACTCACAAAAAGTCGTTATTCAAGAAATTAACAATTGTAAAACGATTATTAAAAGTTCATATATCAAAAAATTATGCAAAAATTTTTTTAAAAATGAAATAATAATATTTCCGAAAATAATTACTTAATTAAAAGTGTTTATTTAGTTTAATATATTCATTAATATTATCATAATTAATTCAGTAGTTTATTTTATATTATTTGTATTTGAATTTTATAACATATATTTATAATACATTATATCAATAAGAAATGAGTTTTACATTAAATTTTTAAATTTTAGAAAGTAAAGATTATATGTCGTGCAAATTTGCAAATATTAGAATGATAGGATTATATATAATAAAAATAATCGATGAAGCAAATGATAAAATATTATATATTTATTAAATTATTTATTAAAAATACATGGTTACCTAAATAAGTTTATAAGAATGACAGGATATAGGAAAAAGATATTTGTTTACAAATAATTCGTATGAATATTGATCTTAAAACATGCATTATACATATACTTTAACGTTTATATCTATGTATAAAGTTTTAACCCAAACAAACTATATTTTAACAATAAAGTTTCTTAAAGCTATATTAATAAAACAATATGTTAAATGAATGCTATATATAAATTAAAATGAGGTATAAACTATTAATATATTATAAACAACACATTAAATTTTTATTTTTTATGTATCGGATCAAATAATAAAGTTTGTTTTATAAATATATACATACAGAACTTTGTATTATAATAATATAACATAGAGGGTGTCCTGTTAGTAATTTTCAATAAACTTATTATATTTACCTTTAAATTTACAGTTTTGGTTATAATTCAACATATAATAATTCAAACCAGCTTTTAAAATTTTAAAAGAAAGTCAAAAACTATTGCTGTAAGCTTCATCTAGATAAAAGATGAATAAAACTTTTACAAGGATTTTGAATATTAAAAAGTTGGACAAAAGATATTCAGAGTTGATCAATTAATTCAAATCAATGACAGCAGTTATTGTCTTCAGAAAATTAAATAAGATATAATTATTTTCATTGTTACTTATAACTTTTACTTTAAAATTTCAAATTTTTATCCAAATTTGTTATTACATTTGACATTTATGATAATACTTAAAAGTTCTAAAAAAGTATTAAAATATACGAAATGTCATAAATAAACTAGATATATAATTTTGGAGTTATAAACATAATATTTTAATGTATTATGCTTATTTATTTATTTTTTGGTTTATGCAACTATCACTTTCAGGGTAGATTTCATCATGAAATAGAACAAATAATTTTCTATTTTAATATGTAAAAAATGTTTGCTTATTATTAAATAAATACTTAATCTTTATCAATATTAAAATTTTTAATGTATAAACAATTATTATATTTAATTAATTAATTATTAATTTAAATTTTTTCTACGTTAAAAATGTTAATAGTGTTTTTAACTAATTATTACTGATATTTCTAAAAGAAAAAAAAGTTGGCTCGTCTCTGTTACTGCTGTTGCAAATGAAAATAAGTGAATATAAGTTTTCATAATAAAGTTTTATTTTTAGACCAAAAATAAATTCTTATACATCAAAATTTGCAACTAAAGCTCAATTACGTCAAGCATAACAAAAAAATTTTCCGTAACTTGAAATTAAGTTTTTATTATAAATGATTAGATTAAATAATGCACTGTAACGAAGTTTTTTGTAATTTCAAGCATAAATGTACAAAATTTATAAGATCCGAGCTCTACTTTAATGTGTCCCTATTCTGCGATATATCTTCAAGTTATGAGAATTCCTTTCGGCATTACACACGGAAGTTGATCCATACATCTTGTGTATCACTATATCAGCATCCCGCGTCCCCGTCCCTCCCTCCCTCAGTCCTCAGTCCTCAGGCACGAGATAACCGCGAAATCCACTGATGCTCCGGCGCTTCCCTCCCAATATACCCATGCATTTCTGCATTTTATGTCCTCCATTTCTCCACACTCACCCACACGTATATGCACGGGGTGCATTCTCAGAGGGATAATGTCTGAGTGTGGATGCGCGACACTGGAAGTGGAGAAAGTTTCCAGCGTAGGGGTGAGTAATTTTACAGGTCGTAGAATAATTTCCTGAACTTTCCGTTCCTGTCCTCGTCCCCCGTCCCCCGTTTCCCGTCCCTCTTTCTCCTTCTGTGCGAATCTTTGCGAACCTACTCCGGGAACCTACGGAAGCCGATTGCCCAATGATGCTGGAATCGCTCAACTTGCGAACAAAGAAAATTCCTAGTGAGTTTTCTGGGGCGTCATAATCGATCACTGCTCTCCGACTTTTCCTCTCTTCCTCCCACTGGAACTTTTTGTCAAACGTTCACATACACATACACGCATATCGCATAGATGATGCTCGCACACGTATATGTGTATCTGATCCCTCCCGTTAATTGGGACAGCCATGTTTCGGTCGGCTCGACCTCTTGAGTAGTGCGACCTCCCCTCCACCCGCGCGACACAGCTGATCGCTGGACCACTTTTCATACCCCTCCCCCCGCCCCTAGATCAAGAACGCACACATGGTACAAGGTGTTGGGCTCGGAGTAAGTACCCGCGACGATGATCGTCCCCCAGTTCATAGGTCACAGGCAAAGGGGAGCGGCAGATTACATTGACCTATAACAATGTGCGCCGTTGTTCTTTTCCCTCCTCCTTCTCAGCTGCTACTCCCTCTCTCTCTCTATCTCTCTCTCTCTCTCTCTCTCTCTCCCTCTTTCTCTATTTTTCATTAACGTCACGGAGCTGACTTTACTCACAGCTGCGCCCCAAAGATGTTTGTACACAAAGCAGACGCATGTTTATCCATGCGACAGCTCATTTTTCTGCCATTTTCGCCATACGGATTTCATTTTGGATCGCTCAGATTTAATCGCCCGAATCGATATCTCCACGCGCGATGAAGCTATAGCTTATATTTATTCGCGTGCGTGTGTGTGCTCAATAATAAAGCTTTCAGCCGCGACAAATTATTCTCGCTGTAAACCTGCTCGATAAATCTCCGACCCTCTCCAGCTGAAAATCACTTTTCTCTCGAGGACATGTCTTACATTTATCTTTCTGGTGCACATTAAATGTCTTGGAGAAAAGTGTTGCACTCCTCCCTTCTTTTTTTCTTTCTTTCAGAAAAATGCTCTTCATACGTCTTAGATGGCAAGAAGCTCTTTTCATTTTTCATTCCTCTCCGGATCTCATTTTCACAACCATTTACGTGTTCCCGGGCCTGTGTGGAGGTTCGCGAGCGCGTGTGTGTAAATCCAAATCGCTGGATGCTGTTCAGCTCGGCTGCTCTTTTGTTGGGTACACGGCCGAGAAACGAGGGGCAGGAAAGGGAACAAAAAGGATAAAAGAAGCTTGAGATTGCGAGAGAAAAAGAAAAATAGCGAGAGGGAAAATAGAGATTGCAGTGGCGCTTATCCGCGCAATGATAATGTTCATGTTCGTGCAGAATCCACCGTCGGTCCACCCGCCATCCTTGGACCAGAGCCAGTTTTTCTCACGCCGCGAGAAAGCTTTTGTCCCTCGTTCCTTTTTTGCTTTTCCTACCCCCTCTCACTCTCTCTCTCTCTCTCTCTCTCTCTCGCCCACTCTCTTACCGGAGGATGGCGCGCGGGCTTTTTTGAGCGCGCGCCACTGTGAACTCCGTCAAAGACGGTTTATATCTGTCTCATATGCTCTCGCCCAACTGAAACTCGCGTGCGCTTTTGTTTTTCCCATTTTCCTCCCCCTTTGCCTTTCTATTTTTCTTTGTTCTTTGACGTTCGCTTTTCCATTACCAGGCCCGCGTGCTCTACCTTCTCCGCTGTGTTTCTTTTATCTGCCCTTTTTTCTTCCACGACCTTTTTCATTTTGCGCGGGTCACGAGGGATTAGCCCCCGTCCAATGGTTTCCCGAACAATCAATTTACGGACTTTTCCATTCGTGTGCATGCACGTGTGTAAAGGAGCACAGATTCACATTCGGGAGGGAAAGCGCGTGTGCGTGAATGAGATGTGTAAGTGCGTAGCGGAGGTGGCTTATGAGCCTAGATACAGCCTCCGTGTACCAAGGGTGGAGGGGTGAGGAGTTGGCGAATCAGTACCTCAGAATCAGAGGTCGAGATAGGCAAACAAAGAAATCCGAAAAAAACTAAATATTGTTTGTGCAAGTTTGTCATTGGAGACGATGGCAGTAACGGTAAAGATAAGTTTTTACAAACATCGATCGGTATTTTTATTCAATGGGTACGGAGGCTGGAGCCATCGAAAATTCTTTGGGTGCAAGAGGGCAGAATAGACTACCGTCGAGTAGGACTGCGAATCGAACCGAAGGAGCGAAAGCAATGGAAGAAGAGGCGGAATCGGAAGTAAATAGAGATAAAAGATGAGCAAGAGAGAGAGAGAGAGAGAGAGAGAGAGGCGTGCTAATATGCATGTCCGGCAGGGGTCTCATGTAATAATATGACGACCTCCCGAACCCTTGGCTCCCTCTTCCTCTTCCACGCTCATAAAAAACAGCTATATTCTAATTAGCAGAGTCAGCGTCTCTCTCGCGCTCTCTTTCTCTCTCTCTCTCTCTCTCTCTCTCTCTCTGTCTCTGTCTCTCTTTGGCCATTTGCATGCTCGGCTGGTCGGGTGCAGCCGATGTGGGTTACTTCTCTGGTCCCCACACGCTTATGTCGGGCATACGCGCCAAGAGGTCAGAGTTGCCCAACGAAAAATGGCCTAGTCCTATGAACCGCGTATCCGTGGCGCGAACTCGTCCCGTCTGCCCGCGGGCGCCAAGGAGGGAAGTGAGCCAGTGGGCATCCCTCGTTCCTTCCGACCACCCCTTGGGCACCCGCGCCAGGACATTCAGAGGACGAGGGATGAGGGATGATCCAAAGTAAATAGAGATACGCACCTTAGCGGCGGGATAAAGGGTCGAGCGTCGGACGGTCCTTCGTCTGCGACGGGAGCAGCAGCACTGCTTGTCCTCTCCTCTCTGAACTCCGACGCACTTCGACAGCGCCTCGACGCCTCTGCCCCGCACCCCTGCCCTTGGGTGTCCTTCCTCTTCCTTCCTTCCTAGCCCTCTCCCTCTCCTCTTCCTTGTTTCTTCTTCCTTCCGGAGTGAGGGCCTCTCCCCGCGGGTGGCAGCGACTTGCGCCCGAGCGCCGGAGTCCCTCTTTGAAAAGTGGCGCCACCCGGAGCCAACGTTCGAGCTGCAGCGGGAAGTGGGAGTGCGTCGTCGGGTACTCGGTCTGGTACTGATGCTGCGGACTTGCACGAGGCTCGTAGGCAACTGGCCTCCGCCGCGAGTCGACAACACCCCTGCACCCCGAACGGCCCCTCGCGCCCCGCCCCCGGCTGGTGGAGCTCCCTTCCCCGGTGAGCTGCTCACCCTCTCTTTCCCAGCGGTGCATCGCCATCCTCGCCATCGTCGGAATGCAGCGCGAGGGCGCCGGACATTTGGGACATTTCACAGCATCCGAATGATGCGTGAGCGGGGAAGAAGATGATCCTTCGGCCGGAACGAGCGTCGCGGCGCGCGCGCGCTAATTCATCGACGCGAAGCCGAGGCGTCCCCCGCGAGACTAGGAAGTGCCTGTTCCGGAGGAGCTCCGGGTCCACCTTCTGCACGTGACGCCAATCGCTGCATCCACGGTCTCATCTCCCTCGTCTCCAGTCAGGTCCAGGTTGCCTAAGTTGTGTGTCTGGATGGGCCCAAATTAATGCACACGCGGTACCGTTTTCCTTCAACATTTGCTTTACAAGATTCTGCACCTGTTGCGAAATTCTAGGAACAAATATTTTAACATTAATGTATTTGAAGAATGAGATGCAAGAGGGTAATAAAATGTCGAGATCATTAATAATGGAATTTGTACTTCACGTACATTTTTGCCGACAAAGACTGATATTGATTCACGTAGATTTTATTTTTTATATTTGAAAGGTTTGGATGTTACAAATAAGCTTTTGTTATTACTCAAACATCCATAATATCCTTTATTCAGGGATAAATTTTGAATAAATGTTCTCTATAAAAGAAAAAAAAAGCCGATTTACCATTGCAGAATTTCTCTTTGTGGTTTTAAAATTGAATTTGCCTTTTAAAAAGTATAGAAAAAATATATCTGCATTTTGTATTTCTTACTGTAATATGTACCGATGAAAATACTAATTTGTATTTTCAAAATATTTCACTTTTATTAAATATTTACTATGAATATTTAGTGTCTTAAATAATGATATCTATCTTTAATTTAAATTTAATAAGATATAACATACATTAATAAGTTGTAAAATTTAAAAAAAATTATGAAAATAATTGATAAATTCGGAAATGTCAGAATATTTTTTATTGTATAACTAATATAAAAATTTTCTTTCTCTTTGTTAAAAGTAATCATATTTATGTTTCAAGTTAATAAACCTAAAAATAAAAACATTTTTTTTTTTGTACTATATGTGAAATTCTCAGCTTAAATGTAATATTATTTTTTTAGACAATTTTTTTAAAAATATTAAAAATTATATAAATATTTGTCCAAATAGATGTGAGTAAATATAATTAAATATTTATTTGTAAATTAATTTATAATTTTAATCGTCAAAAATAGAATGTAATTTGTAACGCTGGTTTTATTCAGGTAATCGAGATGCTTGATAAAGGTAAATACAATTAATACAATACAAAAAAAGGTGTTTAGGTATTTAACTTAAAAGATTAATATTCAAATACTTGGACTTATCATTCTTAATTGTGTATATTGTTAAAATATTTTAAGGAATTTTATTTTATCAAATAAAGTACAAAAATTTTTTAAAAATAGACATCTAAAATATTTAGTACATTTATTTTTAGCCTTCATTATTATTTACATTTATTGTTAATGTTTTTCATTGATAACACCTACTTTTTAACTAGATCTTATAATAATTAATCTTTCCTACACTTGGCAAATTTTTTCGATGACAAAATGCAATAATTTACATTATCTCAGCGGAGGAAAACATTTTTTAATTAATTTTTTATTTTCATTGTATAGATGCCATTCACAATAAAGCTTGGACAGTTTGAAATGCTTGAAAACATGTTCATTAATTCAATATAAAAGTAGATAGTTCGCTCGGCTTCGGTTTGGGAGATATTGTTTATGAATAGAGAAGAGTTAGTCAATGACGCATATTGAATTAATAAATTGAATTTTACAATTGAATACACGGAGATATTTAATCGGTCGTATTCTCACAGGATGGGAATCACACACAACAAATGAAACTGAATAGAATTGCAAATTGCGGAGCCTGATAGAAAAAATGGCCCGGTTAAAAATGAAATGAAGAAATTGGTTTGTTTATGTTGTTCGACTGAAAAAGAATTCGAAGCAGTTTATTATGTCAAGTCAATTTGAAAGTTTTTCGTTAACAGGATTATACTAGTAAACCACCACAGGTTGGCGCAGATTTCACTATCATCATCATTTCTCTCTCTCTCTCTCTCTCTGTCTCTAGAGACTCATTCCCAGAACGGTATTATCCCCTCGCGCAATCACTCGTATTCTTTCATTCCCTTTTCCTCAATTATTCGCACAGGACACTGCGAAACTCACCGATTATTTAAATGCTCATGCGCTATTTCTTCCTTCATTATAAGACTATAATTCCTAGAGGAAATTGACTTTTGCTTCAATTTGTTCACCTTTCAAGTACCGTAAATGCGTGCGCACACATGTGTGGGTTACTTTACTTAGATTGGTTAAAGATTAATTAAACATTTTAAATATCTGAATGTATAAAAATTAATATTTAAAATCTACCTTCCCTTACCTTTTTTTAATTTCAAAATATTTTTGACAATTTAAACAAACTAAATCTTTTATTAGAATTTAATTTAATTTTAAATGTTTTCATGGATACCAATTTTTATTTCTCTTTTAAAGGAAACTACTTTTTAAAACATTTCAAACAAATAGCAGTTCATCCTAGATTAATGTATTAATGGTAAAGCCATTGATTCTGCATTAAATTGACTTTTTAACATTGAGACATAACATTTAACCGGCATTTCAAGTAGATTGGTTTTAGTTTAAAAAAAAAAAAAAATACTTGTTTTTTTATGTGTAAGATACCTTGTGGAAAGTTTTCATTATTTTTAATTTTACATAAATCAACATATTTAACATACGCTTTCATGTATTTACAAGATTAAAATAAAACAATATTGGTATCGGTTATTTAATTTACGTTATTCACTTAAGTAAATAAACTTTTAGGTATATAAACTTTGTATTTGCTACTCCACAAAATTGACAGTAAAAAATTTTATTTTTATTGACACAATTTAAAGTAAATTTCTATAAAGTTTTACCAATATATAGGAAATAGTATGATATAACATATAAGAAGATTACTTTTCAAGTTTGATTTTGTATATTATGAAATAAAAATGTTTTTCTGATGTCAATAAGTTTATAAATTCTTTATACAAAGAAATTGTAAAATTTTTCAAAAAAAATTTTTAAATTTCTATTCAACAATATAATAGTCAACAGGGACGAAACAAATCAATTTTTTATCATAAATGTTTAATCTGTGATAATTAATTAATTTTATTGACAGTATTATAAAAACAAAAAGTAGTTGCAATAAATTAAATAAAAAACTTACATGAATTAATTAATATATCATTTTTTGTTTAGAAAATAATAATAATTATTTAATATATTTTAATTTATTGAGTAATCTAACAAATAAATTAAAATAAAAATAATAAATAGATATGAGTGGAGTAAATTAAATTTGTAGGAAAGTATTGAATCGTAATTATTGTGTATGAATGTTTAAATCATTTACATTTTCAATTTGATTGACATTAGTTATTGTTACTTTATTTATCTATACACTTTTTAATTATAATTTTCAAACTGAAATAATATACTTTTAAATTTAATTTTGAATATTCGAAATGTTTAATCTTAAACAACACGATTAGCGGTTAAAAAAATAAAGTATTAACAATTAGAATTACAGAAAGTAATCCAAGATGTAATATATCATTGGGTCCGAGGTGTAATAAAAAAACTTAAATTATTTGCTAAAAAGAATAAAATTCATGAGTAATTTAAACAATAAACTTTATCAAATTAAATTTATGCTGTTGATAAAGTAACGCGAGTAAGTAGTGTTGCGTTGATAAAACGCAATCTTAGAGAAATACAAGTTGTTTTTTTTTTTTTTCCCCGTGGTTGCATAGGGTTTCGGTTGAGTTCCGTTGACATTCATCGCGCGTTTTTGATAAAAGTTTGCGCTCGAAACTTCGCTAAACTTATTTTATATTATCTAAGTGCATTTGGGGTGCGCTATTGTCCTCGCTATCTATTGTGTTTTTGCGCCACTGCTTTGCACTACTTTTCATTCGCAAAACTAGCGTTCGCGAAAACGAGGGGGGGGCGGTGATGGTGAGGGGGGGTGTTAGGAGGGAGGGCGAGGCGGATTCTTCTTGGCTGGATTTACATTCCAACGTCGTTTCCGAGTTTAGCTCTCGAGGTGTCTGCGGGGGTGTCCGATCAACGGCGAGTGATAAAGGCGAAGTTGAGAATTGTCGGTTGAAGTTGAGAGGTTGGATTCCAGTGGTTGTCTGTTGGGCGTCGGTGGGTCACGTGTGTGCGCATTACGACAGCTAACCGGCTGATCCAGGTTGACTCAGCAATCAATCAGCCTGCGTACTTCTTTTATCATACGATTACCCAAAAATGGCATAAATTTTCGTGCGGATCACGGGAATCGCCTTTCAATTGCCTCATGGGTACGGATTTGACAACTGGGCAGTATGCGTTTCGCAAATTACAGCAGGTTGGAGCGCAATTATTTGCGAACTTTGCTTGCGTATTTGTCGGGAAGCATTGTTGAGGTTATAATTTGTTGCAGGTAATTTGATAGCTGAATTATTTATCCGAGAATTGGGAGAATTCAAACAGCAAGAATGAGAGGTAGTGGAGGGATGTTTGATGTTCACGAATTCGGTAAACGAATACGTCGTGTCTTCGATGGGAATTATTCTTATCGGAAAATCCTATTGTTCATAGTCATTATTGGAGGCTTTATCTTGTATGTGGGCCCATCCTTGATCCAATGGATTTTCGCTGGAAGGAGGGTGCCTATCCAAGGTAATATTATAAAGTTATTCCATTTCTTTACAATTATTTAAAGTTTTTATTATTTTACAGTTTATGAGGAACACTGTATTAATGAAAAATTAGCTAGTTTCTATTTTGATACTGTCGAATACAATGCAAATGTTTTATTCCATCCTCCAAAAGAAGATCAGCATTTATACTTACCGTATATAGGAAATGGGATTTTTGCCATTCCTATACAGCCTGAATCATTGTTGTACATAAAAAATGGTAGGACTTTGTCGTTACCAGTAAAATGGCAGCCTCTTATCACTCATCAAATATCAGAGGATACGTCCTATAGAGAAGCAACTGTTACCCATTATACAAAGGGTATTGTTTACAAATATCAGTGCTTCAGAAGTGGATATAATATAGCTTATCAATATTATGCTCATCGAGATCTAGAAGGAATTTTTGTTCAAGAAATAAAAATATCAAATTCTCTAAGTGTTTCACAAGAGTTACCATTTAAATCTCAAGTATCTGTTCACTGGAGCAATTCTCTTTTGGAATTAATTAAGTATATAATTTTTTCTTTTATTCTATATTATGTCAATAGAAATCATTGTACCATAAATAATTTTTATCTTTGTAGTATACTAGTCGAACATACAAATAATGAGTTTAATATGGAGTCAGGATATATTGCTCTACCAAATTCTAATAAAGTTGTAGCTGTAACAGTAATTTATCAAATTCCACAAAAGAGGATACAAGTTAAAGCAAGAGCTTCCACTAAAGTAGAATTTCTAACTAGTATAAAATACAGTGAACCTATTCCAATGGAACAATTTACACGTGAAAGAGATGCAATAAGAGCAAAAGCTATTGATGTAAGATTTTTATTAAATTAATCTTTATTTTTATTAAACAATACTTTAATATTTAAGAGAAAATACACTAGTTAAATTTTCTGAAATGGTAAAATTATACTATTCAAAATTTTTTGATATTTTAATTGTATTTTTTTATATTTGATTATGTAATGAATTAAGTGTTAATTTTAATTTTTAATTTTTAATTAAATAAATTTTTTTTAGCACATGAGAAAAGCACTTGTTAAACAACACAGTCAAGGTTTAAAAGAAAGTCACGTATCTATTTGGCAGAAATATTGGCATTCTGGTTTTAGGATAAGTGATTCTAAAGCAAAAGGAGCAATTAATGGATATAAAATAAATTCAACAATTTACTATGTTTTGAGTCAAGTGCCAAAAGCAGTAGCAGATGTTGAAAAAAATGTTATGAATAATGAAGGCTGTTACCGAGGACATCATACATTGTATGTTTCTATTTTATTGTAATACAAAATTTTATATGAAATGCATAAGAAAGTATTAAAATTTTCTAATATTTTTATAGAGATGCGCCTAGATTATGGAGGGATACTTCAACAATTGAAATGATAAATGAATTAGTTAGAGCTTGGTCTATAACTCTTGAGAAGCAGGGCTGTCATCGATTAATGACTGGTAATCCTTCGGCTGTTCTACAAGCTATAGTTTTAAGTCTTGGAGGCTTGCGATTTAGCAATCAACATTTGGAATTTAATATTGATCCTCAACATTTACATAGAGATTTTTTGTTCAGGTAAATTATTATAATTTAAATAATGCTTATATAATACAATGAAAATTTTTTTTATATTATAATTTTAAAAAGTACTCTAAGATTGTTTATCTAAAGAAATATATAAAATAGTATTTAAAAATTCGGAAATACATAAAGCAAATATTAGTTATAAATGTAATTTTTATCTTATGATATTTATATTATTTATATTACTTTTGAATTATACTATACAAGAAAGACTTTCATAAAACTTATTTTATTTTTTAAAGGTTTTAAAATAATGTAAATAATAATTGATAAATTTTTTGAATATATTCACATATAAATTACAATATTTATGATTTTATTTAACATTAATGTAAAATCTTTTTTTTTGTTGCAGAAGAATAAGTTATGGAAATGTTACTCATCTTAATATTTCGGTTACTGTTAATGAAGACAATCGAGCAGTTCTAGGTGTAGCTCTTGATCGGAGTGATAGTGTGTATTTTGGATGTGATGCGGGTTGCTTAGATGCACCGGTACCTCTTAGTCAGTCTTATACCAATTTCCCAGTAAAACTTACAAAGCCATTAACAGCTATTTTGTACATAACTTCAGATTACCACCATATGCATGATTTACAGAATGCTTTACATGTTCATGCTGTTGATGAAGGTGAATGATTTTGATTTTTGCTTGTATTATTTACTTATTAATATTATGACATTTACTTGGTACTAAATCGATATTTAATTTTATTATAGCTCCAGCACATGATCATAATGTTATGGCATTACACAAACATGGTCATCAGTTAGGTGGGTTACCTACCTTTTTCTGGGTTAGCATATGTTTCCTCATCATCGTGTTTCATTTGTTTTTATGTAAAATAATTATCTCTGAGTATTGGGATCAAAAAGATCGTGGAAAAGTGCGGTATAGTAAATTATAAGAATTGTAAATAAAATTTATAGCACTCTTGTTATTTATCGTGTAAAAGTAATATATTTTTACACAATTATTAAAAATGAGAGAGATGTACAGGCTGCGATATTGTTACATATTTATCAAGTGTTTAAATATGAAGCTATAATTTTTTTTTAAATAGAAAATGCATGTTTATTGTATTAAAACTATAAAAATATTTCATTTGAAATATTGCTCATTATTAACTCTGATAATGTATAAATGACATCTTAAAAATTTATTCTTTTTTTAAGTAAACCATTTATTAAGCTATTTTTATAAATATTTATTTTTATAAATATTTGAGTACGTTTTAGTAACTTTCTGTTCTTCTATTGATAATTATCAATTTAGATAATTAATATTTGGACAGTTTCTAATCTATCGATTAAGCTATAAGCAAACATTGTTTCTCAACCAAGGATCTTAATTAATTATTTAACTAGATTGCAATATATATGGTGGTGAATTATTAAGAAAACAATTTTTACTTTATCATATTTTGTAAACATTTTATCATTTTTTTAAATTAATGTTTTATTAAAAACAAATCACATCAAAACTGTTATGATTATTAAATGTTTTAGCAAGTTTTAACGAATAAATTAAATTTGTATAATGTCACTAAGCACAGAGCACTATCTCCTACTCATGTAATTTGTAATCAATATTAATGGTTTATTTGAAATTTGAAGTTTAGTATTCTTCAATGTATCCATATTTTATTAGTTGCCATAATTAGATTGAAAAATGACTTTCATTTGATATCTGATAAACAATATTTTGCAAGTTATTTTTAGGTTTTCTTATTGTCTTTTTTAACTCAGTTGAGAAATTCAGTTTTATATTTATACACTTGATGCACAAGTGTCGATTCATTTATTATTATATTTTAATTTTATTATTAACTAATGTTAATTAATGATTTTAATTATTAATTTAATATGGTAATTATAAAATATCTATTTTTGCTTTTAAAAAAATTATATGTAGGATAATAAGTTTTTGAAAGTAAACAATTTTTTTAATTTTGGCAGTATTTATTTAAATAAACATAATTTAAATTTGTATAAACCACATACAAAATACATCAAAATTGTAAATATTGAAATTTAAAGAAAATCTCGGTGCAATAATACAGTAATCTTAAAACATATTTTTAATGTTACGTAAATAATTAATATATTTAAGGAAGTGAAAAATGTTTTTTTCAAGGATAGCTTTTTACATTCTTTTGCTTTTATATTTCAAGTTCATACATATATATTTAACGTATACGACCAGTCGTTATACATATTCTTATTTCTTTTGCACAAGTAATACCGATTGTAGAGTATATCTTTCTTAATAAATAATTTTTAATTATTCTTTTCCATAAATCTCTAATGAACAATCATACACTAACAACCAATAAAACTCATTTTTATAACACTTACATCTAAAATGTTCTTTCTGTTTTACTCTTATTGCTAAAACGGCACAACGAGCTCTTTTGCAGAATATTTTTCTAATTTTATTTACTTAACACATTTCTAATTTTTCTTAAACTTAAAAATAAAGAATTTTAACTATTTTTCGAAAACTTAATATATTTTTATGTATTTTCAAAAAAATACTAATATTTTAGATATTTACTAAACCTACGTCGACAATGTGCCCCTGATTAGAAAACAAAAATTATACTGATAAAAATAAGAAAATTAGATCGATTACAAAAGTCTAGAGAGATTATATATATTAAAAATTACTAGCTTTTGATTTTATAATGTAAATTGTATTAATATTATGCGAAGCATTATTAACAAATTATAAATATTATATATATTTTATTGTAATCGCTCCAGTATTTTGAACATTGTAATAAACGTCAATCATTGTCTATTGTAAAATATGTGACATTGTACTTAATATAATTTTCTAGCCAGGGGTTTTCTTAGGGTGTATATATATTAAATATTTGTAATTTTTTCATTTTCAATAGTAATTCTAAATGGATAACGCACATATTTGACACTTTTACTAATCCAAACATCTGTCCATTTTTCAGATTCTTTTAAATTTTTAATATAATTCATTAATTTGTCAGATGACAAATTAATTTCTTTAACGTATCGATATTAAGATTTTGATTATTATGTAATTACAGCAATAATTATAACTTCACAATTCTTAAAATTTAGTTATAAATAATAATTTATGTATGTACATACTATACACAGAATCTCTAAGTAAAAGAACTTATTGCTGCTGCATCAGCAACGATTTATTTTTTATACTTCTAAAAAGTATAAATTATATGAATTTTTTATGAATTCAACGAGCTTGTGTGCGTAGAGTGCGACGTGAATAAACGTGAAATCCTTTTCACGATATAAAATTCACAATTACATTACTAACTATATATATATATATATGTAAATATTATATAAATAAGTGTAAACAGAAAATAAAAAAACGATAAACATTATTTTCGCATTAGAGTCAAATTTTTGCTCTTACAACCCTTGGAACGATGATACTCCTTATTTAGAATTATAGTTTTGTTTGAATAATCATTATTTTATCCGTCTTGTAAAAACGATATTGCTTACAATATATACTGTCTAGACTTACATTTTTTTTTTTAAAACAAAAAGCTGTTCAAGTTATTACATTACATATTTACAAAGTACCCTGGTAAAAATTCGTCCAAGTTTAGTTACGCGCATGACGTCTTTACCGTCTGTTAAATATAACATTTCGTAGAATGACAAATTTAATTCTAAGTTGTATAACCATTATGAAAATTTAATAGGTAAGTTTTGGTAAATATATTAAGGTAGTTGTCAAGCTGCGATGCAGTTTAAGAGTTAAGTTTATCTTAAATCTGTAAAGTATGTTGTTGCTTTTAATAATGTCCAAAGTAAAATATATAATAATTTAATTGCCATAAACGAAATAATGTTAAAGTACTGTAAGAACGCAGAAACATAAAGTAATGTAATTGTAAAATTGAATTATAAAATGTAAAAATTTTAACAGTAATATATAATGTATGATAATTGTAATTAAGAAATTAGACAATAATTTTCGGTCTTCTTGTTTCCTATGCATATTTATACATTATTTATTGCACTTAAATTTAAAGCTCTTTAATAAAATCGTTTTAGCAGATTTGCAAAAGCTAAGCTACAAGATAAGTATTAAATATTGATGTATCTTATTTCACAGTGGTGTGATAATTTGTGTTCAAATTAGAGGATATGTAAGTTATTTTTTGTTGATACACCAATAAAAATTTAGTCGGTAAAAGTCTAACATTATTAAAAAAAATAATTTTTTAGACAACTACCCTTCCATAAATTTGTTTTTTCTACAATATAAATGACTACCTTTTTAAAATTAAAGGTAACCGATCAGAGTACACTCATTATTTTATAATTAAAATCATTAAAATTTAATATTTTTATAAGGAAATCTTATATTCAGATTTTTTTGTATTATCATGATTATGCTTGGGTTCAATTTCTTTTCATACTTCAAATCTTAGATTATAATTAATTTAAAACGTTAATCAAATTTATCTTTATTAGTAAAATATAATAAAATAATATACGAATTTCGTCTGGGTACACAGTTGAAACGTACATGCGACTTTTGATGTTTTTAATTGAAAAAAAGAATTTACTTTATTTATGAAAATAAGTGTTAATATTTAGTAACTGTTCTCATTATTTATTACCATAAAGTTCACACGTTTTTTCTGCACAATAAGTCAATGTAAAACTATTTTGAAACAAATTTTCCTAATGCATATATGTTTTACTTATTCATTTATTTACGAAATCCTGAAGATTTCGAGTTTTGGTTTAGACTTCTAGATCTACTTTGACATCACCAAAAGTCTTTCGTATTTTTTTTTATTATATAGAGGAGATTGCTTCTGTTTTCGAAGCTTTTCCCGATCGTGCTTACAATGTATAAGTTCTCTTAGGCAATATAATCAGCTTTACAAGATTTTCGTATTTATATTTATCTTATTTCATACCACTATATATACACATAAAATTAATGTCTTGACTTTTTCAGTATTTTGTACAAACATCGATTTATTTACAGTTTCAACGATTTCTCGTTAGCGCTGTTTTCTTTTTGATTTTCATACGTTGAAACATATTGGATACGTGTGTACACCTTTTTTGTATTACGACTATTTAAATAAGGGGTATGCATACATCTATCTAAAGTATCTTGGATATACTTTTTTTATTAGACGACAATGATCAGAGCGTGTGAAATATACATGTATATTTATCGAACAATAATATATTATAAAATGTAAAAAATGCAGAATATCAAACTCTTTAAAGTATAATTTAGTAGTGGGCAACAATTATATCGATTATGTATTCAATTTATTACTTTTACGAAGAACAACAGGTTTTAATTCAGTGGTTATCCGATTATAGAAGTCTGTATTATATTTTATATTATTTACAATTAAATTTTTTTTTTCAAAGACTTTTCTATTACATTTAATGTACATATAATTCTTGAAAAACTATTCATGTACATAAAATTCATTTATTGCTATCGATTGCTATTCTAATTTAATGTTTCACAAAGAAAATTTTAAATAAATTTGAATTGAATTTCGACACGTTAGGTTTATAGAAAAGTTCTACTGAATTTTTTGCTGTAAATATTTCGGTAAGAGGTGTAAAAATAGATTTAATATCGACATAAATATTAATTTCCCTCCAAGTTTGTTCACTGAATAAAATCGATATAAATTTTGTTCAATAATAAATTATAGAATTATAAACAAAAAATTAGTTAATAAAAATTAACTAATAATATTTGTAATCAAATAAGCATGCAAAAATACATTTGTATCATAAATAGTATACATGTATATTTCACACCCATTGAATCAAATTTTATATCCTCATTATCATAAATACACTGTAACTGGGGAGCTTTTGTAGTTTAATATATATATTATTATGATATGAAAAAGTCAGTTCTGAAACTATTTCATAATTAATATCACGCAATTCATATAAACGAAAAGTAAAAAAATTTTTTAAAGATTTTTGTTAATAGTGAAATACAAATTATTAATCATACATAAAATTTATGTTAATATATAATTTAAAATAAATTAATATATTTTATTATGATTATTACAAGTAAAAATTTAATTTTTTTTATTATTGAATTTATTTTTTTTTTAATATTTTGTTTATATATCGAAAGATTTATATCTTAACTAGCAATTCTTCTTGTGCCTCTGCAAGTTTTTTATCACTTGAAAATTATTTTAGTTAATTTTAAGACATTTTATTACTTAAATATCACTAATTATTTTATTTTCTATTGATTTAATTTAATACATTCATGCACATATCGACGAGTATGTATTTGACACGCAGACTATCTATTATAAAAAGTTGCGCTTTGTTACATAATAATTGTGATATATGGCAATTGTCTAAAAAATGATGAATTTACTTAAAAAATCGTAGTTTATACAAATGACAGGTTTCGTTTTAGGGAAATCGGCGTTAATTCTCATAGAAAGCGTTAAAAAACATTTGTTATCATTATAAATTACACATTAAGATTAACGAGTAGTATATAATTCATTTTCTATTTTTTAACTCGATTTTTAATTTATTTATAAATATTTCTGTAGAAAATTGCAGTCTCAGTGCATTTTGTATGATGAGGAAGCACTTACTAATCTAATTTTGATAATAGTCACTATTCAAACAAATGTGTATATTTTAATATATTTTTTTATATGATCAACGAGAAAATAAATATTTGAAACAATCGATTACATAAAAATGAACTAAAAATATTCAACAAATTATGGCTGATGTATATTATTATGTAACTAACATATACTCTTTGTAAATATCTAGAATAAACTGCAACTCTAATAGATAACTCACTTATATTATGTACGAACAATTTTCTCTATTTTTTTTTCTATAAATTTTTCTATGTACTTATTTTATTTTTGCGTTATATTTTTTGCGAGTATAACGTTATATCCGCTTTTTAGAAAATGTTTTCTATCGTTGCTGTGGTCTGAAAAAACAAAGAACAAAAAACTAGAATATCTAAACTGAAAATATTGGATTTCCGAGATTTGTAAGTGTGCCTTTGTATGTCTTTAAATTGTGTGGGTTTGTGTGGGTTTGTGTGGGTGAGACATCGATACGTAGGCGCGAATCAAATTACGATATAACAACCCTATCTCATTTTCTCTTCTACTTGTTCTCGCAGATGCTCACTAGGTCTCTTTATGTACATGTATATTTTCACGTCAAGAGGTAAATGAGAAAAGTATTTTCCTAGTAAATTCGGCCTACTTGAACTAATTGACACGATACAGTCATCATGCAGCAGTTTTTGTGTTTCATCTACTCAGCTTTAACGAAAAGTGACTCTGGCTTTTTCGCGTCTTTGTGAACTTGGATTGGTGCGCGTCATATCGGGGATTTGTAATAAATAACGAAAAATAAATGAAAGTATTACCGTGCTTTTTACTTCGATATATTTTTTTCATCGTCTGTCACACACAGATTTATCGGGACTGATCAGAATATTAACGGTGGAAATCCGTCTTGGTTTGTTGTCGATGCCTATATAAATACATGGAAGACTTTTGCTTAGTGCAGTTGATTTTCTTTCTTTATTCTTGTTTTTCGGTGCTTTTTATTTATCCTAAAAAAATCTTTTTGAGCGACCCACAATGGATGAAATGTAGACTTGGACAACTGAATTTTTAGTAAAAGCAAATCTCTCTCTTTTTCTCAAAAAGTACCGGATTGTCAGCTGTACACGCGTTTCAAAAAGTCTGTCGCTTAACCCTCTGATGTATACTTTTCAATTTGCGTTTAAAGCACGTATTTTGTGTGCGGTTTAAAAGATATTTAATGAACAGAATATCGATTTACAATATCAATAAACTAAATATTATATTCGTACGTACATTTTAATTAAATTTTTAATTGCTATTTTTATTATATAATATACTAAATTTTGCATTTACTCAGATTTTAAAGTCTTTAAAATATAAGTTAGTTTTTATGTACCGCACGATACGAAATTACGGATTAATTATTTATTTGTTATGTACAACCACTTGAATTCAACCTGTGTAATTTAAAATTCAGATTTTAAATTGGAATTCGGAATCAGCCAATTAAAAAATTTCCAAAACTGAATCTTCATGCTAATTGAGTTTTAGAAGAAAAACGTGCTTCAAAGGGTTAATTGCACAACGTAGTGTAAGAATTTTCTCGAATCAATAAAGATCGGAAATCCTATTCATTGGCTTAGTCTTTCATGTAATTTGTACGAATATTTTGTGATTAACCTAATTTTACGATAAGAATTCACCGTTTGTTTTTCGTAATAAAAAAATGCAAAATAGTATTTAGTGATCTTTCGCGAATTCAATTGATTGTTATGCAAGTCATGCATTTAAAATAATTCTCATTATTTATTCTTTTCTTTTCCTTCGATACTTGTGTTTCATTGTATCGAGAAAAAGTGTTGCACAAAGGACATAAAATTAATTTACTTCTGCTCATTCGACAGAAGTAGATTATCGAAAAAGATATTTAAAACGATTGCGCGAATTGAAAACGTTTATCTTTGACTCAATTTTATTTGAAGGAATACTTTGAATCCACTTACTTCTCTTGGAGTTCTGAGATAAAATTATACCGAAAAAATTTGCTACTTACATTAGAATTTCTATTGCAATTTGGCACATTTACTTGATGAATTTAACTGTAAGTATCATATATAGAAGCTGAGCATTTTACAAGTATTTGAGCTAAAAATTACTTACTCACTGTATCAACATTTAAATTATTTTTTGTGCATCTGTTCTTTGAGTACGCAATCTTATCCTGCATTTTCTTTTTTTTTCTATTTGCAGATAAAGTTTTATTCAGTTATTCAGTAATTATATTCTATTATTGAAGTGGAATAATTTCATTGGTCACAAAGATTATAAAAAATATGCTTAAAAAATATCTGTAATGCATGACATGTTTCAATTAGAACTTTCAACAAAACTTGTATAATTTATAAATCAATTAAAGGGTTACATTGTGCTAAGAGAAAGTTAAGTTTTCCTTAAAAAATACCACCCTCTTGAGCAATTGATTAATCTTAATAGAATTCGAACTCAAAGTTTATACAGTACGCGACTTCGAAGTGACACGCATTTTTATTATATTATGTAATTATAGCTAAACTCATGAGATTACAGATCGTTATGCAGTTCAATAAAGACTCGTCATTGAAAGGAACTTTTGAATTTGCGAGTATTTTTTAAAACATGATTCGTACGATCAGAAAAATAATTCTGAGATTTTTAACGCTAGCAAGTATACTGAAACATTCACTTCCCTACGTTGTACTACATAAATCATTCACTCCAGTAAAGTGCGACGAACGTTCTTAAAGTTTAACTGCTCCGTCGTACTACAGAATACTGCAAAGTTCTTAGCATAATTTTTTTTAAGGGTTTCTCTCCACGGAACACTTTGCTATATATGAAAAGTTTGCACATGTGTTGAGATGCAGCGCATACAGCGGAAAGCATTATTTAGGTTTTGCAAAAATATGCATTTATAAATGGGATTTTATTTTAATGCAACGTATCCTCGCGTATCGTGGGACTAGTGGGAAGTGATTGGGAAAATCACGAAAGTAAATGCGGATCGAGTGCTGCTCAAGTGCGTCAATATCAATATTTAACCAAGCCAATGTAACGTAATTTTTAATTTTCGACGATATTTATTGAATGTAAGGGCGCACGAATAAGAGACGTAAACAATAAATTATTCCCCGGAATGAGTTTTCGAATATAAAATTTTCCAAGTTTATTCATGCAAATATAAAAAATGATCCATTTGAAATATTATCCATTTTCATCAATTTCATTTTGACTTTATTTCCAGTAGACTTTTGCGCCCAGCACATTTGACGTATTGGCATATAAGTTCGATCAAAGTAAGCACCCCGTGGAAATATACTTCCAGTTTCCCGCTGCACTCGACCTCGGCCTCAGAATCATGGAAGAAGCATCTTCAATGCACTAAAATGTAAAATTAGGAGATTTCGTTTAAAAACAATAATTAAGCCCTCCGGAGCGATGAGGGGTGCATCGATTATTCAATTGGCCCCTGCAGTCCATCTAGTCTGTAGGGCTCCGGGGGCCATTTGGCAATCGATGTACCACTCTCCAGCATCCGCAGCTACGCGGGAGTAACTTAGCGAGAGCGAGCGTGAAACACATGTACCCATTATTGAAGCACATCTCTGGGAATAGGGAATGGTTATTCGGAGCGGTTCCGAGCCCGAAGGCGGCCAATCCGAACTGCACGCAGTGCACCGTCGAGACAAATCCTTGCGCTTAACGACCCGCGGGACAGCCGCACTTACGAGGTTGCGGGGGTGGAAAACAAGGGTGCCGACGGAGGGGCTCGGAGCCCGAAAAATGAGCGCGCGCTCGTCAACGCAACAAGTATGTACATTAGTGTGCAGAGCACCCACGCACAAGAGACAGTGGGAGCGGGTGGACCCGCCACGCCTTGGCCAGGTGCACGCGCACACCTCTAAATATCGGGTGCACATGCAGACGTGGCGGCGTCGATCGATCGATGTAATGTATGCAAGGGCTCGGGGACCGGGGGTGGGGAGCCTTATCCACTCGAGGTCTGGGGTGCGTCGCCGTTCCTCGCGCCCTTCTCCGGGGCGGCTGCTTCCTGGGGGACGGCGGCGGCTGCCTCTCGCTACCTCCTCCGCTTCCGCGTCTTGCGCCGCGAGCCGATCGGCGACCTGGTCCTGTGCTACGTGCTGGGGCTCGAGGGCAGCACCTGATCCTCGCGGTCCTGGATGGCTAGGGCCAGGGACTCGCGCAGGTGCACCAGCGCCACCTAGCTGAGGGAATGCTCGTCGACTCCTGGACTGACTGGACCACTCGACTGCTCCAGCTGCTCATCGCGTGCCAACAGAAATTTTACATCTTATTATTGTGAGCTTAGCTCCGGGTTGTCCCTCGGACGGTGGATCAAAGGGAATTCTCGAGGAGGGAGGAAGAGAATTGAATAATAAATTCTTGGTCCAGGAATTCAAGAACCGTTACAGTGATGCAGAGGGGAAATTTTTTTCTCACTTCCACGTGACTTCCCAAACTGAATGCTTCTTGTTGAAAAGTAAATCTTTAAAAAATACTCAACATTTTTTATACGCCTTTCAACTTAGTTAAACATGTAAAAAGGATGTTAGGAGGTTATAGTAGCCTTAGGAATACTTATTGAAATTGTTAAAAATGCTCGTTACCTGTGAATCTCGAAGACTTTGAAATTTAATTCACAATGAATCCTGAGAATTCTGCGAAATTATTTTTAATGATGCTGTTCGAGTTTACTCAATCATTTAATACTAAAGTATCTTTAAGACAAAGGGTTACCTCCTTTGAAATGCACTAACAAAAAATTTAATGGATACTCTGTGGAATTGATATTGTCATAACAAAGGTGCATGTAAATGACACAATCGTTTATAAGATTTTTCATTGTTCACTTCCACAGCTTATCCCATTTTTTTCAACGGTAATTAGAGAAATTTTTAACTCTGAAAATGAACTCAAATTAACTGGCTATTTATTGTACCAATAGCGATCATAAAAATAATAAATTATGAGTGTAATATAAGTTGGTCCAATTAAGATAAAATATTAATTTATATTAGGTATTGGCATTTTTGTCAATAATTATGGGGTACTGAAAGTCTTGGCTATTCATTCTAAAATTTTGACGTGGCATGTTCAAAAGTAAATATATTTGCTTGCATTTTGATGAAAAATTAGAAAAATTTTCAACTCTCTGAAATTTCACATCGAGTCTATATTAATAAACAATATATTCAAATAACCACACCATTCTAAGTTTTACATTCAAAGGTATATATTTTTTTTCAAAGCTAGCAGAAACATCAATATCCTTTCAACATTTTTATCGATCTGAATAATTAAGAGTTATTCATAGAATAATTAAAAAAAGCTATCGGTAATTATTAATAAAATTGGTACAGTATTTAAAATAACGGATATTCCATTGAAATAATTGTAAGCAAAGAATAAAGAGTTAATTGAGTTTGTTTTACGCAAACAATGCGTAACTTAGACAGTACATCATAAAAAAAAGGAAATGAAATTATTCTCTCATGTGCACAATTAAACAGTCGAAGGAACGTTTTTCGGTCAACGAGACCCGTATAACCGAGTGTTTAATTAATGAAAAAGACGATATACTAGTCGTAAAATTTGACTAAGCAATATAAAGGACCTTCCTTCATCTGGCATGTAATTTAATTATTAATATTTTATTCTTGTGCTTTAAAGAGATGAAGCTGGTGCGTTTCACTCTGAAAGGGGTGAAATAGGTGAAAGTTTGCTTCTGACGCGAGACGATACTGCAACCGCAATCATTGGAACTTTCGTTACGACATGTCACTCCATCATCACGTTTTTAGTGCATTTTAAAGTACGCTTATAAAAGCCAGTAAAAGCGACCTTTTAAAGGGTTACAAAAGCCAAATCCAATAACCGTCTCTATATATGTATACATCTGTGTATAAAGTTTTCGAGTTCCAACTCCCTAGTGGCTACGTCAACAATTCGTGGGGATGGGGTTGGAGGGATTAGTCACCTGCGACATCATTGTTCTTACCTGGTTGCGCTGCTGGGGCTCGCCGTTGGTCGATGCGTGCTTGGGCCTCGAGGGCTGGTACTGGCTCTGCCCCGAGGAAGAGGTCGCGGCCGTCGTGGACGTAGGACCAGCGCTCGGGGGTGGCGAGCTCCTCGAGCCCGAGGTCACGCTCTGCATCGTCTGACTCCTGGCCGCGGAGAATCTCATGCTGTAGCCCTGGCGGCAGGCAGCCGTCGACTGGCCGCCACTCTGCTGTTATTGCACGAACAGATGAACAAAAGTGTTTGGATGCATTCCGAAATGGCTGGGCTTGCATCGACCCTCTTACTCGAAGCGTAATCGTCATCTCAGGGGTAGCATTTCGGAGTGCCTCTCGCAGCTTTCCGGGCGCGACTCACCCCCTCGAGCGGGGGTGTAACGGGGGTGGCCGACGTTACGTGCAATCGCGGTTATTGTCGACGAGCGTGCGACACGTGTGTGCGATGCCACTCATTGTGCCCGGGACGTGTGTTTGTGTTCGTATCACCATCTCTGTCTGGTTTTTAGAGTGACGTCCCGAATATGTTCAAGAGACTTTTCAGATCGGCATCGAGTGGATTTATGCTTCGTGGGAGAAGAGGAGAGTTGGAAAAATACAGTAGCTATCACTGCTCCACGCGAAAAAGCTCTTGAATAAAATAAAAATAAATAAGAATTACAACCTCTCTTTTTATTATTGCTTTTTCTTTAGAGCGTAAATTGGTTCTCTAAATTAAGGTTTACATTTGGATCCCGCATTGAGATCTATTTAGTTTGTATTTTCGTAAAATAATTATTAAGTCCGTAATCCGATGAAATTCCCATTGTCTTTAAAAAGTCAAATAATTAAATTATGGGTTTAAATTGTATAAACTAATTTTTTTTATTCCTTTTTTAATTTAAGAGGTTTATATTTAATAACCTGATATATCAAAACAATAAAAAATGGAAGGGTTTCAAATATCTCCTATGATTAAATCTTCATCGATAAGTGACTCAATAATTTTCTTTGGATAAAGGGAGGATTCTGTTAATATTTTTACTTTTTCGGTTTCAATCTTCCTTTAAGTTAAGTATAATACTGAAAATTGAAAATTTTCATAACAAATAAACTTAAGTATGTATTTTACTCAAATTTTTCATAACAGATATTTATTATTTTTTCAAGATAGAATTCTATTAAATTAAATTGCACTGAAAATAGATATAATACGTTTTGAAATATATACAAAATATAACAATATATTTTATAAAAATTTGTACAAAATGTATCAAAAGTTCACATTTAATCATTACTCTTTTTATTTTTCAATATATTATGTTACTTGCGTTTTAACAATATTTTAAGCGTAAATTAATTTTACTATTATATTTCAGACGAGGATTATTTACTTTAATTTCATATTGTCGACCGTCAAGTTTGTGAAATGAACAGACAATTCAAAAAGTATTTTATTCTTTAATCGATAGTCAAATATTCAATAAAATCATACAGAAATTAATTTCAAAAAACAATTTTTATAAATAATTTAAGATAAATACAAATATTTTCATTCGAAAATATTATAATATTCGTGAAAATATGATTTTTATATAACATCTTTATTAATAGTATAATAATGTTGAGATCAAAATTTTTTATAAATTTGATTTAGTAGAGATTAATTAGTTATAGTTTCAATATTTATTTTTTTTTTAAATTATTTTTTCGATTTCTGTATATTTGTTAATAATCACTTTTTATTTTGATTCAATATTTAATATTTCCAATATTTGCTGTTCCTTTTAGATTTTTATACATTTAAAAACTAGATTTGTATTAATAATAAAATTATTTAAATACAAAAAAAAAGTTGTATAATAAATAATATTGTTTGTTTATTTATAAGAATTCGATATTGATATATTAAAAAATGAGTAATACATCTACATATTTTATATATGTAATATAAAAATACATTATATTACATTATATATTTTTAATCAATAATTAATGATAAGGTGTATTAATTAAATAAGTTCAGTATGTATTTATTTAAATACAATAAAATAATGAACAATGTTAATATGCAATCCATTGAACTTTCTGAATAAAAAATTTTAGAGAAAATTTGAATAGAAATAAAAAAATTTTAAATTAATTAAAAAAGGACTTTTATTTTTTCAGAATTTAAATTCCCTTCCGCAAATATTTTTCTAAACTCATTGCTCGTCAAGATGGATTGAAAAATAAAAATTAAGAATAATTAGTGCTTGAATATAATTTACATTTAAATTTAAAAATTTATGTTATTTTAATTCTAGAATTATAATTTTTTTACCTTTTATCTTTGATAAGACTGAGTTTAAAAATACAATATAAAAAACTTTATACTTTGCAGTTTTTAAAATATCTTTGATTGATTAACAAAAAATTATGTCATCAATCATATTATTTATCTTTAATGTATCAAATTATCTTTTGAAATTATTGGAAATAACGTCAAACAGATTTTAAAACTTTTTTTCGAATAGAAACGTGTTATATTATAAATTTATCTCTAACAGCGATATCACTTAGCGATATGAAAAAAATATTATATGTATTAAAAAGTAGTATTTTTATACATTAATGTAGTTTAATACAGTATTTTTAATGAAGCTACACAATTCAAGGGTATAATGAACAGGTTCTCAAAAATGAAGAGGTTTCAAAAGCTAGGTCTGACCATCCCTCGCACTTATCTACTCATTATCGAATTACTTTTACTTTTCTCCCTTTTAAAGTTTTTTTCACTTGTTAAAACGTACTTAAACATTCTTCAAATTTACGTTTCCACACAGTTTTGCATTATACGTAGGTGGTAATGTCATATCGGTTAGGTTAAAAAACTTCCTTCGATGTGGAAACTCAACACTTTAAGTAAATTTTTTCTCATAACCTGCGCGGAGTTTGCGCCATATTAAGTTCTCGTTCACTTTTCTATACAAAGCATGCAAAGTTTCATTATCTCTGTGGCAAACTCGTTTACACCTTTTTATAAGAAAATAGTTGAGGAAGGGTAAAAGTTGCGTAGATATAAATAACAGTTCAAGATGAAAGACGAATTTATCCGAAATTCTCATCGGCGTTTTCTTTTTTATTCGAATTCATAAATTCTCGATACTCTCTATGAATCTCTTAGTATTGTATGGTTGAAAAAACTGCGATTCGGCGAATTGAATTTGTCCCGGGGAAATATGAAAAATATCCCCATAATATTGTCGTGACACGCTTAACAAGTTTGCGCCATTCTCGCGCTATACCTATACTTCACATTCCGTAATAAAAACTTTATAGTTCTGACCAACATAACACTATAACTTACGAGGAACTATAGAAAAGTTTTTCCATAACTTTTATCAATGCGCAAACTTTATTTTTAAGCGCAGTCAGACAGCAGTGATTCGTTCGATTTACGATATTTCGGTTTTCCGTAATCGTGGACTTGTGCCCGAGAGCTTGAGTGTGCGTTTTGACTTACGTTAGGACCCGGTCGGATGTTCTTGTAAGGTTGAAAGAGCACGATGTAAATCTTAGGCGTGAAAAGGCAGCCCAGGGCCACCGTCGCCGAGATGTTGATGCACATGCACATGCTCGCTATCTGGATCTGTAAGAAAATTGCAAGAAAATTTGTGCCAATCTCGTTAATGCGTGTATGCGTCGGTGCGAGGGCGGGGGGAGGGATTTGAAAATCAGGGGTGGCTGGACATCAACGCCAAACTGTAATAAATCCACCTGCCAAAGCTCTCGATATACCACGGTTGCGCATTTAGTTAATGCGCGAATGCACACACACACACACACAAACTCATCTATATAAACTTAATTCTTCAAATTGCAAGTGTGCAAAATGTTTGTATGTAAATTAAAATTAGGCAACCGTACGTGATAAGAAATTTAATAATTCATGTATATCCACGAGATAAAATCAAAGCCAAAATTTGTAATAATAGAGCGATACTCTGCAGAAGCATTTATGCGATATTAATATTCAAGATGTGTATTGATGTGATCTCAAAGGATTAATAATTAATAAAAAATTGGAATACAAATGATATTTATTTAAATTATATCAATCAAAAACAGGTATTGTACCTTTTGTTAAACATTTCTACATCTTGATAGTTTTTTGTTACATGTACAAGCAAACTAAAAGTAAAATAAGTAAATAACTACATAAAAATTGTTTTTCAAAATACGTTTAATCAATTCTTTTTTCTTTGACATACGAACTACTCGAAAGTTCACCTTTTGAACACACAACTATATAAACTTTTTGTTAATGCAAAGCACATATCAGATTAAATTTTCTCGATCAAGAAAATCTATAAATAAGTATTTTCAAGTAAAATTTATTCAACTTTTTAAATAAATATTTTAAATATCTTACTCTGATCAAATTAAATAGTTTTCTTTAAGATTTTTCCAAGATAACGTTTTGAAAAGTTGGTTATTTCAAGCCTTGAATAATAAGTTAAGGAATGACGTTTTTATTTATTAAATAAAAAGAAAATTACTTATTTATACTTTCTTTTTTCGTATAGAAAAATGTCAGTTAATTTTTTTGGTACGTGGATTTCTGTTATACATAACTTTTCTTTCTTATTAATACACGAAAATCACGTTATCGCGATAATTTATACTTAAATATGCTAATTTCAGTTTAAAATGTAAAGTTCGACTATCAAACATATCAAAGATCAATCTAATACATTAACCATATTGATTTTATTATATTAAAAATCAATCATCTATTAAATGATACATTATGATAAAACACCTATAAAAGAATTTTTCAGATAATTTTATATTTTATTTTCAGAAAAGTTCATTAATATATTATTTTTTTCATTTGGATATAAAAATGATTATAGTAGTATGATAGTCTAAGATAAATTAACATTTTATTATTAAAAATCAAATAACTAGAATAGAAAATTTATTTATACGGCTGCATATAATTTTGAAGTCAAGATAAGAGAGTAAGAATAATAAATTTTTAAAATCTTATATATATCCAATAAGGTGACGCTTTAATTTAAAAGAATATTATTTTTAATTTATTTCAAAAATTAAACAAAATATATAACAAATTAATTACGGTTTATATAAAATTTTATTTAATTTGGAAATTAAAAACCTTATTGAAATATCAATTTTAAACTTTTAAATTATAGTTAAATTTAATTATTAGTCAATTGTAAATGAGAAAATCACCGAATTAAACACAGTCATCAAGTAAAACATTCACGTTTTCAAATTTTATTAGCGAAAATTTTCATAAAATTTCAGTAATTTTTTTATTGTTAATTTATTATCCATTTTCATTTTATGTACAATTTAAGTTTTTAATTTCAACAAAAAATAGGCTGAAAATTTGTATTTTGAAGTTGTATTCCATTTAAATTACTTTCATATTTTTTTTTATTATTTCTTAAAAATTATTTTATTTTAATATATGCTTTTAAAATAATACTAAATATTTGTTTATTCAATATGCAAATGTCAATATTTTGTTAAAAATACCATCTACCTTTATAAATGGACATATTTTAATATTTTATATATTTACTTTTGTCAATTTCATTATTTCTGTTTTTTATTTAAAAGCTTTGAAGTAATAGAATTTCTCAAAAAATTAAAAATTTGATTAACTTAATTTTCATTTATATTTGTATGTATTAAATATTAAAAAATAATTAATTGTTGGTATTAATGTAATTGAGTAGATGAATTGAGATTAAATATAAAATATTACTTGGGATTATTTTGTAAGACCAATTTCAAAATAACATTGAACTTAGTGAGATACCTGTAATAACAAGGGCAGATCGAGTAATGATACAGATATTTTCAAGGAAAATAAATTGTCTAAATAAATCAGTTTTAACTACATATAACTGCAATATGGAAGTTATATATATAGAGTCGGTTGTTTGAGTTTTTGTAAAAAATATTCGCAACAGAATCTGTATTTTAAATATTTTTTTTATGCATAGAAACAGTATATTTAAACGTTGTAGATCTCCAGTTTTTATGAGTATCTGTTTTATGATTCTTTTAATATCTGTATTTTATAACTTTTTGTAAAAAAATATTAAGTACAGTTTATGTCACATTAAATTTATTTATTTAAGGATTTTATATAAGTATAGTCATTTAATATGTAAATAAATTTCTATTTCATTAACATACATTTTATAAACAAAGGAGTAAATGGTTCGAGCCAACCGGGATGCATTTAGAATTATGTAAGAAATTTGTGCTATTATTCGACAAACGAGATTTAGTAGTTGATTATGAACTTGATGTAAAATTGCATGAAAAGTTAAAATTTATTCTTGAAAGTATAATTATAAATTTACCATATATATATTATTTTTGTGATATTACAAATGAGAAGAATTTATTTAAAAAATAATAAGTTAATAAAATAAAGATTAATATAATTTTGAAGATTATTTATTAATCTCTATTTTAATCGTATGAATTACTAATTAAATTTGTATTATATTTAATAAATATCATATTATGACTCTTTAATTAATATTTTATTAAATTTATCAAATACGATAAATAATCAACAAAAATTTAATTAAATAAAATGTTTGATTGTTTATAACATTCTTTTCTATCAATTATTACAAAAATCTAATAAATATAAAATAAATAAGAATTAAAGGAATAAAAATTTTATATTAAGTGTAACTTTATTAAATGTTTATTTTTACAATTTAAATAGTAAGTTTTCTTGTATTAAAAGCATTTAATTAGTTATATTTGTATATTAATTCTTTTTTAATTCATTTATTCATTTATTCATATACATAATTTAATTAATTTACAATATTATTATTAAATAATGTTATTCTAATAATTAATGTATAATTGAAGTAGATTTAGAGACATGTATCAAATATATTATGCAAATTATTGAAATATGTCAAAAAATACTTTTGTATTTGTTTTGTATTTTAGTATATTACATCTTATTTAATGTATTAACTGAATTGATTAATTGAAATTGTTAATATTTATAATAATTTAAGAATATGACATATATAAGATTTTGAAAATAAAACTACGTAAATACTATTTTTATCAATTTATAATTAAACAATATTATTTTATAATGAAAAAAAAATATTCAAAAATGATATTAATAATTATATTACGTAAAAATATGGATGAATTATTTGATAAGGTAAATTTACTAATTTAGTGATAATATAATCAGATATGGAAAAGTTATTAGTTCTTTAAAGAATATTTATATTTTGACATTTATTCTTTTCGTACGAAAATTCAAATAATATAAATCGCATATTATTTATTATATAAATTTAGATATCTTTGGATAAAATTCTCTTTTTCTGAATAATGAAAGAGTATGGAGATATGTAGACAAAAATCAGGAAGAATACAGAAGTCAATACATTTTACTATTTTCCTCACGTTTACGTTAGATAAAAATATATATGCATATTTGAATCGTTAAGTCCGGATAATATTTCTATGGTGTTACTAATCATATTTAAAAATTTTCATACAAACATTTGAATAATATTATTTAATGTTAATAAGAATAAAAGTTATTTTAGAAATTTGTAAATACAATTATTTAATATTGTAATAAAAAAAAAATTTAATGATATATTCTTCAGAGACTGAGTTATTTATAATTTCTAAATAATATTATTACACAGCAATATTAAATTACATAGTTATATTAGTTTTTTTTATTAAATATGAAAATTTTATATTTTACACAACGTTCAAGTGACCGTACAAAAATCAATTCGAACCGATATTGCATAACATAAAGTACTTATCTTCTGAATCGAAAAATGTAAAGGACATATCAGAATAACGTCATCAAAAATTGAACGGAAAGAAGGATAGAAATTTGAATATTTATTTAAATGAAAGCTCATATTTTCATGCACTTAATAAAAATCATTAAAATCTTGATATTATAATTTCTTTTACCGGGTCAACGATTTACAATTTTGGGATAAATTCCAATGTTAGTAATCAGAAAATAATTATCGATAGGCTTAACCGGGAAAATTTGATAGGACACATTTTCATCGAGGCGCGCGGGTAACAGCATTTTCAATTTTACTGTTTAAGTTTGTAATAGGAAAGCGTAATCCAAGCAAAACAAAGTATAATTAAACGGCTATTGAAGCATATGTTACTAGCCTCGAGGCTCGGCTTGTAATTATTGCGTCAATTCACCGTTCCATCGGCCAACTTAAAATGCCAGGCCAACACATGTCAAAGTATTTCGGGGAAGTTGTCGGGGTTGTAAAATGTGAGATCGGGGGTTGGGATTGGGGGGTGAGATGTGGGTGTGGGTGGAGGGGGAGGGCGGAGGCGAGAGAGCTTACCTTGTAATCGTTGTTGGTGCCGAAGTAAATAGGGATGAAGGCCAGCCAGACGATGCAGGTGGAGTACATGGTGAAGCCGATGTACTTGGCCTCGTTGAAGTTCTCCGGGATCTTGCGTGTTTTGAAGGCATAGAGGGTGCACATGAGGATGAGGAGCATGTTGTAGACGAGGGACATCATGAGGGCGAAGGTCGAGACCCGGCAGGTGAGGACCGCAGTCAGCGGGTAGGGGTAGATCTCGCTGATGGCCGGGGGTTCGATGATCAGCCAAATGATGGCGCCCACCAGTTGGACCGAGGTAATTCCTGTGGAGGAGGTACGTGCACGCTGAGAGTCTGGTGGAAGGAGGCAGCTTCGCCGGGCTCGGAACAGCCCCCGTGAGGGGTGTCAGAGCAATAACTCTATTCCCAAATAGACGATCACCCTTCGCTCACCCTTGATTGTCCTTAGGACTTTAGGTCTCGAACGCGTCGGAGTTTCAAACTTTCTCTTTTTGCCAATGATTGATTGCGTTCAAATAATGTGATGGAATCCAACGTGGATTGTACTGATGCGAAGGGTTTCAGATGAAGATGGGAGAGAAATGAAATTGGAAACAGGCTTTCCTCGAAATAACATCTTTTTCAAGTGTCAATCGACGAAGAAAGAAAAGTTTTGATTGATTCGAAAAAATATTGCGAATTTTTATTCATAATCCGATTGGATACCGCGTATCGTCGAATAAAACTCTCCTAGTCTTCGTGCTTCATTGAAAAATATAAAACAATTTTTAACGCTTTGTCAAATCCACGATAATTATCGTTATTCCATTTGATATGGGCTTTAATTGCAAATACCTGAATTTTAATCTGAGTGAAAAGCTCCTTCGCACTTTGCATCTAAAATTCAATAAAACCGTACGAATATTTTTCATCAAATTTATTATAAATGTATTTCGAGTCGTAAATTTTTTAACAAACATATTCGCATATTTCATTTTTCACAAGTGCAAAATTTTATGTACTAAGAAACGAGCAATCGCTGATAAAATTAAATCAGTTACAAGGGATTTCGGAATATTTTTTCACTTGATTTACATCCGATATCTTTGAATGAGTAGGTTGTAAAATTTATTTTTTGAATTGCAAAAGTTTCTTCTACTTAGAATTTCAATAGATAAAGATGAAACTCTCTACGTAGTTCTTAAATTCATTATATAACTTTCATAACCTATTTTTGTTATATTTTTTCAGAATTTTGTACTTATACAAATAAGAAAATAATAACTTATTTCAAAATTTTGATTTCAGATCTTTTTCTTAGTAGTGTACAATTTACATGATTATACATTATTAGTAATGGCTCAAAAGCCTTCTAAGATGTATAATAATTAGGAGCAGGTGATGCATAACATGCTTTGAAAATTAATTAGATGGAACATGTAATATTTGTAATGAAAATTAATTAAAATTAATATAATTCAATATTCATAATTTAAAAATATTTATATTTATTATCGATATTCCAAATTAGAAAATATCTTTTAAATTAAACAAATTCCATTGAATAAGAGTCTAAATAAAATTTTTGAATAAGAAGTAATCAGAATATTTCGGAAAAAATTATTTTACATATGAGCTGAAATATTATAATTTATTGTTAAAACTTTACTATTATGTAAACAAACTACAAATCTCCAATCTTGTATTTAAATTGTAAATGTACGCAACAGAGTTTTTTACAGATAGATTGAAAATGTTTTTAAGCATTTGCAGACATTGATTTAAAATAATTTGGCACAGAATGTATGTCTATAATGTGTCACAATAAATTATTCTGATTTTAATTTATTTTATTTCAGTAAAAATTACTATAAAATGATAATTTTATTGTAATTCTGATAGTTTTAACAATATTTCTCAAATATTTTTTGTGCATCACTATATTATTTTTAAATATATAATCATAACATAATAATAAAGATATAATTTTATACAGTTTTATACAAGAATGAGAAGTATTATATTTTTTAATTTATTAATACTTTAATTATACCTTTGAATGCTTTTTAGCTCTTAACATATTAATATTTTGCAATATTTTACTAATATGGAGTGATTAAAAGTGTATATAATTATTAATTTTTTTATTTTTGTTTTGGTATTTCTTAATATATAGTATTTATTATAATGTGTTTTTTACTATACATATGAATTATTTATTATTTTATCACAGTTATTTTATACATCAACTTATTTGGCAAAATTTATGATAAATCTTCCAAGTCTGGAAAGTATTTATTTACATACAATTGTTTTTTATACTGTAAAATATTTTTTTCTTTTGTTGAATAAACAAATAGTATTTTATATTTATTTTTTAAGTAATGGATTCATATAAATTTAAATTAAAAGAATTGATTTTTGTTCTAAAGTTAAGAATCAAATTTACAAAGTTTTTCTGTAATTTAAAATGTAATTTACTTTAAGAAAATATTATTTAGTTATTACTAAAATTTCAAATTATAAAAGTTTTTTAATTTTTATTTTTAATTTATTTATTTTTATATTTGTTTATTCAACCATATGATCAACGGATTTAAACTAAGTTAGTAAAATTAATGCAATAAAATAAATTCATATGAAATTTTCATTTATTATAGTTAATATTTTTTTTAACGAAAATTGTGAAAATTTCAAAATAAAATTTAAAATGTATTAATGTAAATTCAAAGATAAAGTTTGTACAAAATGAATAATTTTTGTAGGTGCTTTAAAAAATTTTTTCCATACTTTTAATATATGAAAATAAATAGCGTTTGAAAATGAAATGCAGATATTTCACTGAAATAAACTTAATAATATAAGAAGTACTTTAAACAAATTATGAAAAATATAATCTAAAGAAGAAAATCTAAATTAAAAATATACTAGAGAATCGGAAGACTATATACATATTTTTGATAACTTATAAAATTATAATTACGTAAATTCAAGTTTTAATTTAATTAATTTATCTAATTATCAAATATTAATTTTTCAAATAATTAATATAATATTTCTTTTCCTTTAATAAATTAATTCTTTATAACAAATAAAATAAATGTAAAATAAATTTGTTTTCGGTTAATAAATGTAATTGGTACAGTGTACGGAATCGATTAGAAGTCCAATATTTTGGTACAAACTGAAAAATACATAGTATTTTTGTTGGTTACACAATATGTATTACGTCACGTGTAGATATTAGATGCTGACGTTAACATAAATTAAAAATATTAAAAGTAAATTTATGAATTAAATTTTTTACGAAAGAAGACTCAATTTTCAGACTCAACATTAATTTATAATTGTTTTGTACAGAAGTCTTACGTTTTATTCATAAACAATTGATTTAATTACGTTTCATTGTGTATCATTAAATAAAATTATTAATTAAAGCTCCCACATTCAATTTCTTTAATGTTGAAATATAATTATAGAATAATCGTGTGATTTCAGGAAAACAAAAAGATTGCTATTAATTTAATTAAGTTAAAATTTATTGCAATCATCCCCCAACCAGACAAAATGAACTGTTATAGAGTATAAATTTAAATCTATTGTTCAGTAGGAATCTGTATTTTAAATTATTTTCCGCAGTCACTCCGCAATTGGAATATTCAATCGGGGCAACACCTAATAAGAGGCATTTGGCTGACTTACCGACGGATATAGCCACTTGACTCCTGGGGGAGGTGTAGGAGGGTCGTTTGATGCTCTTCCTGCCCTGATTGAAGATCCTTGATATGCGATTAGTCTTGGTGAGGATGGCGCTGTAGCAGAGGCTCAGGCAAAGCCCGAGGCCGATCCTTAAGCAGGTACAGTTCCACTTGGTGGGTTTGCTCAGGATCACGAAGCTCATGAGGTAGCACGAAAGGATGCCCACGAGTAAGACGTAGCAGAGCTCACGCCCCGAGGCCATTATCACTGGCGTCCGATTGTACCTGAAAAAAAAGAAGAAAAAAATGGACGTAGTGCTTTATTGCGTGTGCATCTGGTGTTTTTCCACGGTAAATTTTCGTGGACGTGATCTTTTGATATTTAAAAAGTTTATGCGAATTTGTACTGACGAGTTTTTGTTCAATTTATTATTAACGTGTTTAACGATTTTCATGTATTTAAAATTTATGTTTTACAATATTTTTTTACTTATAGATTACTAAAGTGTAGAATGCTATTTTAAAAGAGATTGTTTTTACTTTGATGCTCATGTTACGATTGATACATTTGAAATGTACATGTATTTTGCAATTGTCACTTCTGTAACAGAATATTTATTCGTTCATGTACACCTTGACTAAAAATAAAAATGTAACGAAAAGAAGAAAAAGGAAAAAGAAACAAATTGTATATTTAACATTGTTAAGAATTTTGCAGTTTTGAAATACAATATTATAGATTCCTTTTACATTAATATTTTTAATGGAGTAATGGATTACATTTTATTCATCGTATTATGAAATATTCTTCGAACATTTCAATTGTAAAAGAGGAAATGGCTAAGAGAAATGCATCACTTGTTTGTGACATAAACTTTATTATTATGATTGATATAAAAAAGCCTTAAATTATTACTATGATTGTTGTCAAATGGATGAACATTAAAGAATCAAATTAATAAATACGTTATTTATTGTTACTTACAAAACGTAAGTTTAAATTTATCAAAAGCTATGTTCATTATTTACTGTTATTATTATTGAGACTTAAGAACTCAAGGATATTTATAACTTCGCTAAAGAAAAAATATTATTACTTTTACAGCATTAATAGAATCAAGATACTTATGAAAGCTTGTTATTTTTAATTTTTTTCATTAAAATTTTACTTAATATCATTTTATTTTCATCTTTTAATTACACATTTAATCGTAAATTTTGTCATTTTTTATTTATTTATCTTTTGAATAGTTTGCTTCTGATTTAATATTTTTTTTATTTATAAACTGAACTTAATTCTTTGATTAGATAAAATCTAGTTTTCTCTTTATCTGAATAGACTTATCAAAACGTTGTTTTAATAATTAAATAATTTGAATATCCTATCTAAATAGAGTATGAAAAAAACTTTGAAAAATCGTTGCAATCTTATTTTTAAGAAAAATTACAAAATTATGGTTAAAAGTTGAAAAAATTTATACTGAATAATGTAAATTTATAAAAGAATTTTGAAAAATTTATAACTCATTTAAATAAAAATAATAAAATTCTTAAAATTTATGTATTGAAACAATATAATCAAATAATCATATTTATTTATAATAGATTAAAATATAATCACTTTATTATTAAAAAAAATGTTATAAATTAAGGAGTATTTGCATGATTGAATATTCTACATTCCATATTATTTATATTCATCACACAAAATGTTTTTTTAGAATTTTTATATAAAAGTCATGTATGTTAAATTGATTTTAATACTCTAAGATAATAATTGTATTGATAAACTAATTAATACTTTTTTTGGTTTTAAAAGATAATACGAATTTTTCCAATTTATTTTAGAAAGAGCATTAACTTATATATATATGTGTCAGTTTTATCCATCATAGTATTGAAAAGCATTATAAGTTTGCAATGAGATTAGTGTCAATCGTTAGCTTATATGTCTCATTGACGCGTATAAGTGTATGCTATAAACTGACAATTACATATATATGTATATATATATATTATATATGAGAATGTCAATATTAGTTTTTTGTAGATTATAAATTTCATATTAAAACGAAACTAATTTAGACAAAAGTGTGTTAAAGGATATTTATTGACCTACTGAATTTTTATTAAGAAAAATTGTATATACTTTTTTTTTGTTAATTAACTAACTTTAATTAAAGTATGGTTTTTCTCAAATTATCATTAAAAAATGTAAAAACTTAATATGCAAGAATAATTTACAACTATAATATGCAAGAAGTTGATTAAGAGGTTATTTATGAAAATTTATTAATAATTAGTTGTAAAAAGTGTTTGACAAGATTATATTTGTTTCTTTTAGTAAATATCTTTTTCGTATTTGATATTATTTTTAATTTATGTGGAATTGTAGCATAAAGATACGAAATAAATAATTCCTACAAAAATCACATTATGTATCAAAAATAACTTAGTTGACATCATTACTAATTCACACATATTTTATGTGCACCAGAAGTAGAAACATTTTCAAGTTTTAAATATCGTAAAAACTCAATGTGACTTTTTTTTCATACTGTTGCTTATTATATTTATTAGTCATTGGAATTTAATGAATTCATATTTCTTATAATACGGGAAAGGAAATGTTCTGCTAAAAGTACCATCCAACTATTCTCGTTTGAAAAGCAACTTAGTCGGTTTTAATATTGGCGAAAGAAAAATTTTACATTTTCTATTTATTCTTTCTGTTTATTGTTCGAGTTACATAATATGTAACATGTGCTACTAGTTTCGAATGTATTTATTACGTGCGTGCTTGCTGAAAATACGCATTTATATGTGTATTTATTTTTTATTGACATTGTATTTATTTATCGGACAATGGTACGTTTATTTATCATTTATTCTCTCGCAAAGCGTAAATTTCTCTTCGATAAATAAATAAGAGCACAAAAATAATCAATATCAAAGTTACGTATTATGATGAACGATTGAAAACGATATCATATTAAATAAAACCTTGACAGTTTGCTTTTCCGAAATTTAGAATCTGCATTTTGACAGTTCAAAAAATCATTTCAGATATGTGCACATTGTTCTGTCTTTAGTATATGAAATATAATATTTACTTAAGAGTTCTACCTGTTTCTTACACATACTTTTCTTGTTTTATGATGTTTTTTACAGGGCATTTTTTTCAATTATCTGTTATATATTTATCATTTTTTCGCCTGAAAGTTTTACCACGCATATAACTCTTTATGTATTATAAAATTCAAAATGTTTCTGTTTCGAATATCAAAATTCTGTTATATACTTTGATAGTTCTGCAGTTTGCATTGTATTATATTATCAATATAATCTTAATATGCTATATTTTTGTAAAACATTTTTAATGGCTAATTTACAAGTAGTATAAGAAAAAGTTTATCTATATAAAATAAAGAGAGCAGTCTTTTAAAATAATGATACATCAAATAGAAAGATGTTTATATTATAAAAACCATTACATTTTTTACATTTTAAAGTGGAGAATATGCAATAATTTTTTTTTTTCCTTTTACAAGCTATTTCATTTGAAATGCTTCATTTCGTTTTCAATGCAAAGATGTAAAAAAATGATAGTTGTAGTGAATTTTCAGATATTAAAATAATCAGAGTAAATTGATAATAAACAATTGTAATAAATAAGTGAAGTGTGTAAATTAATTATCGTTCGAACGGCACATCGGAGCAATTATGTTTAATCGGAGTTTTGTAAATCGGAATTTTCGCCCGGAAAACAATGAAAAATCGATGAAACAGTGGATAAAAATCTGTTGATAATAGGTGTCAGATGAGAATCAGAATGAATAGAGTGCCATCACCCTAACGTGTGTACTGTAATTTGCATTATTGTTAAATTACATTCGGCTTTTAAATATTGCAGGCGTTATCGCTCGAAAAATTGTGGCCCGTCATGCAGCAACAATTATAACTACCGCTTTCTCAATCAACCCCGTGCGATTAATTCCCTGAAAAACAACGAGAAATAAAAATAAAAGAGCAAAAAAACAAAGTTTGCAATACTCGGAGCAATCGCGAAATCTCGCCAAGATAAAAAACAGCGAATTCATCGGGTAGCCGTATGGCATCCTTGTTTAATAACACACGATGGTTGGCGCTTGTCACGGAGAAAGTACCGGGGTGTGAGAATAAAAAACAACCATCTCCGGGTTATGGCGTGAGGGGGTGGCTCGAGTCCAGCAGACTTACCAGACGAACACGGCGACGGTGAAGATCGTGCCGAGGATGCCGATCGTGGCGAAGCAGAGGGGCACGATCGCCCAGGGGTTCGTCCAGGAGATGACCTCGGCGAAGAGCTTGATACACCGGCTCTTGGTGACGTCCGGGGCGTAACCGAGGTCGCATCTCTTGCAGGTGTCGTTGAATACGTAGGCGTCCTCGCGGCAGGCGACGCAACTCCAGCAGCAGGGTTCCTGCAATTACACAGAAAGCGGGATAAACCAACCCTTTCTTTTTTTACAACCCTTTTCCTTTTATTCGTTACTGCACTTCTATTGTCTCGCCTCTTACGGTTAGATCCTTTCAGTGAAGGGGTTGTAACGCGGGGGTGAGTGGGGGGTGGCTCGGATAATTACGCCAAGAGAAATAACGGGTGTACTTGAGTTTTCTAATAATTCACTGGACTGCCTGAAAGTGCGTGCTACAAGCTAAAGTGGAATATACGGTGGAACGGGAGGCTGTAGCACCGGAACGAAATTAATCGCTTCGAACTTGGAAGATTCCGTTGCTCGAGCCTTGTAAATATGCCTGAAATCCATACGGTGCTCAAGAAATATCGCGGGGGCGTAATTTTTCATTATTTCCATCATTTATCTCGTTTACAGAGGCTTCGTGCCCCTTTTTAAATGCAACTCTTAATAAAGTTACAGAGAGACAGAGAGAGAGAGAGAGAGAGAGAGAGAGAGAGAGAGAGAGAAAGGCTCTTGCATCCGTGCCTTCTTTTCAATTTTCTGTTTACCTCGGAATATTGCCACTCGTCGATTTTAAAAAAAAAAAAAACGAGGAATATTGATTATTCGATTTAAGATTCTTTGGAAAATCTGGGTGGCAAACTTGATTTTGAGAATTCTCGAAAAATCCAATTCCAATAAATTCCATGGAGGAATTTAAAAATACAAAAGCTTGTCAATTGAAAATGTTTTTCTCGTCAGATGAGATCTTTTATTTGTAATAACTTTGGAGAGCAGATGCAAATTTAAAATTTGATTAACGTTAATAATTCATGGGAAAACTACGGGTCTTCAAATCAAATATACTTTTGCGAAATTATTTACTGGAAATATGAGTGCAGTTTGGTCTGCCATACGTACACGCGCGAGCACGAAAAAGTGTTTATTCTTTTTGGTAGTTGTAAAGTTAAAAATTAGGCTTTTCAGAAGTGAAATAAAGTTGTAAAGACATGCAAATTTAGAAGTTTTCCCTATTTCAATGGGCTCCACTCGATGTTTACCATAAAAAGATTGCTCGAGGAAATATTAGAAAGCGTGGACGACTCGGGAGGCTTTTGTTGTGTGTACAAATACTTGAATAATGCTTGATATTATTCTTAGGGTCTCAAGTGTCAAAATAAAAAATGGCAGGACATATGCGGATGAATTTCGAATAAAACGTATGCGGTGGAGCGGAACAATCTTTTTTTCGAAGGGGATTGAGCTTCATCAAGCCAAAGTACTTTAACTCAGGCCAGTTCATCTTCCCGCACTCATCCTCGGTAATTTTTTCCAGATTGCAAGTCTGTCGAAGCGTTAATAAAAGATATCCCGGGCCATTTCTCTTGGCGCAGCCGTTTTGAATACAGACGCACCTAGAGGGTAGGAATCGAGGACCGAGAAAAGAGAGAGAGAGAGAGAGAGAGAGAGAAAAGACAGATAAACCGGGCCGGAGAAGAAAATCCGGAGTTGTCTGCGTTATATACGTGGGAGATCGCGGAAGCTGCCGAGATTGAGAGGCAATGGTTATAAGGTGAAGTAGAATGGAACCGAGGGTGGTTTTTCGGTTTTTTCCCTCTCCCCGAAACATAAGGCACGGTTAGTGTCCGTGTTCCTCCTTTTTTTGCGCGCTGATGGGGTCATTCTTTCTGCGTTCCTCCCTCGAATAAGACTCGGAGTCTTCAATTTGATCGCGGCAGGTGGCGATTCATCTGACCAGCAGCAGAGAAAGCAATCGATTTCGCGCAAGAAAAGCCATCGGCGAATTAATGATAGCGGAAAATAGAGAAAAGAGGAGATTACAGCAGCGAGCAAAATCAGAGTGCCGAGGGAAAAAACAAGCGGATCTCAGGAGGGCGTTTTCCTCTTTTGCGAAAGGCCTCGACCGAGAGGAGAACTTTATCCTAATTTCCAAATTTTGCACTCCACTGAATGTAAATTTGATATGAGGTTATAGCCTCTAGACCCGCGCAAATGTTATCGTCTCTACAAATATTATTCCCCTGATATTATTAAATACCATAGGTAATATAATAATTATTTCATTCAAAATCTAGTTTTGCTGGTATTTTTAAAGCATTTTTAAAATGCTATTCATGTGAATTTGTCAATGACCTAAATTCGGAACGAACCTTTAATTTGGATTACTTTTTGGAGCTTACCTCGGGGTTTATGTTATGGTATGCCTTTCTAATCACTTAATATTTATACAATTCAACGTTTAATACTACTTTAATTTAATTTAATATTGGCAAATATTCATATTTTGTTACTCAATACAACCTAATTTGAAATGAATCATTACGAACACGCATTAAAAGTTACTATCGCAAATGTAATGTTTTATTTTATGTCAACATGTGATTCGAAGTAATGTTCAGATCAAATCCATTCAATTTATTTTCTTTGATTAAATATGAAACATTGATAAAATCTGAAAATAAAACTGAAATCATAATCGTTAAACTTGATGTGTTTATCGAAATAATATCAAAAGGGAATTTAATGGTACATAGAAATGGTACAAGTGTCTTTTTACTTTATTCATTAAGATATTTAATAAACTGTATTATGAACCTTTCGCCACTAATACGATTTTCCCAAAATAAATTACAGCAATCGATAACTCTGACACGCATAAAGCAGTTTTTAATTTTATGACCATGTAAAATTAAAAAAAAAAACCTCGTGGAAAAAAAAAAAGGTTTTTCACAAAAATGCGTTCTCTTTCTCGCGACAATTAGCAATCCATCGTTTTTTCAAGCCCGGAAAAATGTTTTGTGGCGTATTAGTGGTAAATCTCATTGAAAGTAAAGATAAAGTAAAGCCGATAGTCCGAATGTCGATGATCCCGACGATATCCCGAGCGCCTTTTTGCAATAAAATTGGAAGAAATAAAAATGTGGGGGTGTCGTGGCAGCAGTGCCATTACCGTGGTCTATAAGAAAAATCAGGAAAAACGAGGGCGAACAAGGGAAGCCGCGTCCCGATCATCGAATGGCGCGACACGTCCGATAAAAAGAATGTGAAAAGTCGAACAAAGGACTCACCTGGAAATTACGGATCTGCCCGAGGGGGCAATCGTCGCTACATATGCTCCGGGGGATGTGCTCCTCCCCCGACCCCGTGACCCACTGTGTCATGTTTATCTTGAGGCTCAATCTGCGAACATTAACGCTAAGGGTATCTCACTGTGGGGTGGCGTGGGGGTGTATATTCGTACTCACCTCTCCTTCCAGAAACCAATGAGCGTGTAATTGTAGCGACCGTCTTCGCCTCGTTGATACTGATAAATGTTGTAATAGCCGAAGGCGTCCCCGTCGGCGTTGAATTTAATTTCCGTTTCTTGGCGACCTGAAAGCAAGAGCCCGCGTCCCATTATCAACATCAACCCCCTGCCCCCGCGTAGGCGCTCGCCTACTCGTATCGCGCCTACGCGGGGTGTTTCGCACCTCTCCCATCCCTCTCGCGCGGGGGTGGCTGACGTCGAGTTTCGATAATGGGCCGAAGGGAAGAATGGAAAGAAGCTCCAGGCATTTATCAGCGTCAGGGGCGAGAAATGTTCGCGAGCGAGTAGACGCTTAAGGGAATTTCTTTGGGCGTGACTGGTGCACATATCGTTCATGCATGTATGTGCTCGGGGGAGGGGGTGCACGCAAAGATCGATCGGTTATTTTTCGAGGCGTCAAACGCCTTCCCACCCTCGGAAAACTCAACGACTTTCCACGGTGGGCATCGCCTCGGCGAAATTCGGAGGGTCACCAGCAGCGCGGCGCACTTTATTTTCCTCGTATTAAAGTAGACCAGCGGTATACCCGACACTGATATACTGCCTCTACGTCTTCTCCGAGGGATCGTAATATTTCGTTGATAATCACGAGGAGTGCGGAGAGTCCGGCAATAGCACCTCCGGATGACCGGCCAACTCCCGTGTGGGGACGCCGCCGTACTTTTCACGAGGTCGTTCCGGAAAATTGTTTGTAAATCACGGGTAAAGTACTCCCTTGCGTTTCCATGGATTATTTTTAAAAAAAGTATCGAATTCGAAGTCTCTGTGTATCGACGGTCATCTACTGTTTGTCAAATTCATGTTTTGTAATTTTCGAACTGCTAGCAGCAGATGTTTTAGAGCGAGTTTACATTCTGTCTACCAATTTTTTTATCCGACTTCGTTTTGGAGAATTAATTTATTTTTTAATGAACATTCGCTTAATGAGTTGCCCGCCTCATTTTATTACACATATATATATACATTTTGAAAGTTGAAGTAATGAAATTACGCTGGTAAATTACTAGGTAAGCATCAAAATTAAAGTTTATTACTGTTGCGAGAAGCAAATGTAATTTTTTAATAACTTAAATTTGGAAACAATTAAAAATCATCCTGATTGCATTACTCAGAAACATATTCTGCATTCATCTCTTTTTAAAAAAAATTATATGCAAATATAATAATTTATTGCTATTTTCAAGATAAAATTTTATTTAATGTCAAAAAAATTCATTCAAATTCTTTTAAAGTTTTCCAGGGTTTATTTTTATATTTTTTAAAATAATTCAATATAAAATAGAAGATATCTACAAAAAATTCAGTTATTTCTCACCAACATAGTTTTATTATTTTTTTTTAAATATATGAAATAAAATAGAATATTATTTTGAGATAAAAACTAGTGAAGAAAAGTTAATTTCTCAGACAGTAATTTGATCTATGCAAAGTCAAATACTTGATCCTGCATTTCTCAATGATACTTTAATGAATCCTTATCTCTATGCAAATTACATTTCTTTGTAATTAGCCCAAATAATATATATGATCATTATTTAAATGTCTTGCAAAACATAGAATGAACATTAGACTTTCTATTAAGTCATTTGATAATTTTATTAAAACAAGTAAATGAACAAAACAAATATTCTCCTACAATATTTTAAAGAAAATAATTGCTATAAATTAGTCTACTTGAAATATTCAATCGTTAAGAATTTAATTTCATTTAAACATCATGAATTATTATGTAGCTTTAATTGTGCTTCTGTTGAAATCTTTTTTAAATAAATTTTTAATAATAAATGGGATTTAACGTTTTTTGTTTCTTTTTGAGAGAAAATTTAGTTTATTAAATAATTAATTTAAAACTAATATTTGTTTAAAAAAAATATTATTTTTGTAAATTCATAAAAAATAAAATAACATGTTTGTGTTGAGTAAATATTTGAGTGAATATTTTTTCAGTGTAAATGGTTCAATTTGTCGAGTTAGCTCAAAGATATAATTTTTAGATTTTACAAAATAGTTGATAGAGCCTTCGATTCATTAAACTTTCACAAGCTAATAACCGAGTAGTATTGTTCAGGGTTACTTCTAAGTGGAGTTCTCGACCAAACGATTCTAAATCGTAACAAACTAGCAACTTCAATTTCAAGCAAATTAGGGCGAGAAGGTAGACCTATAGTTTAACTTTGAGCAAATAACAGTCAATCTGAAAGAGTACAATCAAGGGGTTTGCACATGTTTCAAGATTGTCTATGGTTACGTGTATCGGGTTTTCGACGTTAAGTCCGACTTACCGACGAAAGTGACGTTTCTTATGTACTGCAGAAGCTGTTGTCCTTGGGGTGCGGGTTTGAGCTTATCGCACAGGTGGTGTCGAGTGTTGGTGAGTTCGATCTCGCAGACGTCGTTGATAATATTGTGCACCCCGTGAGCCATAGCGTACACGGCGTCAACTGAAACAACCCCATAAACACTTTCATTTCTCATCCTCTATAAATGCCTTTGACAAATACCCTTCCTTATTTCTCACTCACTCTCTCTCTCTATCTCTCTCTATTTTTATGGCATTTACAATGCACTATTTTATGTACACCTTCGTTAGAGGGACATCGTTTAAAGCTAATTTTGGTTAGGAACTAACTTCAGCAGATGGTTTAACAAGCATAGTATTTATAAGATATTGAAAATTTTTTGCTCTAAAGTGATTTTGATGAATTCAGATTTATTCAACTTCCATCATCATCAAATTAACATTACAATTTTTTCGTTTAACTACACAGAAAAACTACCACTAAAGAGTGGTAAAAATTACATTTTTTGATTTTAGATTTATTTATTTATTTTATAATATTTATTGATTTTAGATAAATTAAAATTATAAAATGCATAATTAAGTGTTTTGTGAAAATGCAACAAAATTACGTATAATTTCAAAAAGATTTTTCATTATTTATACTGTTTATTTCGTTATAGTAGTTAGAAACATAAAAGTACATTCATTATGAATAACTGTTCCAAATTAAATAAAGTACAATAAAATCATTCTTAGTTGAAATTAAGATTTTGCTAAAAACGTGTTTCATTTAATAAGAAATGGTTATGCAGATTGCTCGTAATTTTTCAACATTTAATCAAATAAAAGATATTTTTAGGTACTGGTCACATAAATCTTTTCTCTTTCGTCTTTCTTGCTTCCGACTTATGAGTATTTAAAATTAAAAATCCTTCATATTTCAAATTATAACTGAAGATTAATAATTCTTTGTGTATGGAATATAAGAATAAGTAATAATATAATACCACATAATACTAGGCGTGATATTTTATCCTCATTTTATATTGATATATGAACTTACAGTAACTCGATAAATGAAACAAATGGAATCTTTCAGCAATCTTCAAAATTTAATCTAATAATAGCTTCGCTTATCAATTCACCAATCAATAGCCGTAGTGTTTCTTTCAGGAACAAAGTAGCACCGATTTTCACGTTATTTTCAATAAATAGTTTTCTTTCTTTTATAATTCCACTTTAATCCATCAGACGCATAGTTTATTTACATTATTCCACTTGTCATCATTTCTGAAAATATTTATTGGTATACCTTTTATTAAAATATTTGAAATTAATTATACACTTAATAGAACTTTAGATTAAATTCTATTCCGTTTATTAAATGTTAAAAGCAATGGTAATAAAATGTACGTAAAGTACGTACAATTAAGTGAAGTTTATCCATTATTACTTAAGTATATTTGATCAACTAAGTCGCATGGTATATAATAACTTTTAATTAATTTTATAAACTTATATTATTTCATTAATTGTTGCAACAAAATACTGAAGAACAAAAATATATTTGTGGGAAAAGAAAATTTTATTTTGCCGTTGGGAAATTTTGTAACTAATAAATATTTAAAAAACTTCAATTCTTTATTTCATTTGCTCTAATAGTATTAATCTCAATAGATTATTAGATTATTCTCTGTCAAAAACAAAATTTTCCTTATAAATATCTTAATTAACATTTCATTCTATTACACGAGAACCGTTATCAAAAGTACATCGATGGCCATTGCTTATAAATCATACGTAAAATGTGGAAGTTTGAGCAATCTGATTTACCACAAAACTGATTAGCATTATCTTTTTTCTTATCTTTATTGTTTATACCGCAGGATTAAAAAAATTGACCATTATCCATACAACCAACTCAATTTTTTGGACCAAGGATCGTGATAGTAAGTGCCACAACCCGGACATTGTTCAGCCTCAGCCAAATTTATTGCGCTCTTAAAAGAACATAAAAAACACTTTACACCAGACGCTGACGTTGCAAGAAGTTAGTACACACCAACGGGTTTAATTTATAGTTTAACTCTAAAGTTTATTTTAAGATAATCATTGCAAAAATTTACAAATCAACCACCCTGATCTTATACAAAAATATTGTGATCGAACCATGCAATTGAATAAATTATTTGTTGCCCCAGCCTCGGCTTTAATTTGAATTGATATCAAATAAGTGTAGTAATAATTTACTTATGCACAATGTGTAGAACATGTTGAAATGAGTCGCGACCATATTACATTTATTACTAATGCATTTATAAATAGAATCGAGTAATTAAATAAATCAATTTTGTGTCGCGTATGATTCATATGTATCTACAGAATCTATTAATAAACATTACAATTACATGTACTAATTCTATACAATTATAATAATATACCTAAAATTAATATGTAGAAGCACAACATTTCTTTTACAATTTATTTTTCCATCTAGTACGCATGCTCTCTTTTTCATTCTATACTTTCCAAAATAATTTATCCGTGTATCGTCAAATTTATCATTAATATATATATAAACAAATAGAAACTTTAATAAATAAATTATTAATAATGTTTTTATCATTTATTCATATTTTATAATACTTTGTAGTAATATTGAAAAATAATATTTTTAACGTGTTTGATCGTCTAAAATAGTAATCAAAATATCATTTAAATATGTCATACAGATACTTTAATAATGATGTATTAATTAAATACATCAAAGAAGCATAAATTAGAATTTATTAAAATCCAAATAGATTTCACAAAATATAATTATTATTTATATATATGTCTGTACTATGCAAAAAAAATAATTATTTAAACTACAAAGCTTTTATTTTAAACAAAGAATTGTAACATTTTCTTTGTAATTTTAAAATTTTAACATCTTTTTCAATTTAAAAATTGTACAGTAAAATGAGAGCATTATTTATTTAAATAGGAATGAAGTTTCTATTACAACCTAATACATATATTCTTTGTATTTAAAAGAATGAATATTATTCTCATATATATTATGTGAAAAAATTTATCATTTACATTGTGATTGTAATGTTGTTTTACAAATTGAGGTTTTACTTTATAGTTAAAAAATATTTTAATAATGAAGTAATAATCATTGATACAGTAGTAATATATAAATATATAATTATCAAAATTATAAAGTATAAATTAATTAGCATGAGTGATTTTACAATCTGTTGTAATAAAATTTTCTATTTTTTGAGAATGAGAATTATTAGCATGTATGAACAGTAACAATCATGTTGTATATTATATATAGTCGTTTCAATTGGTTAAATCAATATTTTAATTAAGAACATATATGTAGGTCGTTACAAATTTAAGACGAGAATTAATTTGTAGTTAATCATTTAATGAATCCGTATTAGTCACAAAGTTTAATTTATCCATTAATCATGACATTTTAGAATATATACAAGATAAGAAAAAGTAATAAATAATAGGTAATCGTGAACAGTTGATGAAATCTAAATTTAATTTGGTAAATCTTTTGTATTGAATTTAAATTATTCTGACAGATAATTCGGGTGCATTCAAAGATTTCTTTCAAGAAAAAAATTCATGCATTCAGATGAAATAATTCATTATTTAAATATCTAGAATAGGATTCATTCCAAGAAATCGTGGACAAATAATACATTAAAAGTTATAGAGCAAGACGCTAGTTACATACTTTAGCAGCTACAATATAATTTGATGTTTAATACAGACCTGAAGTTATAATTTAGACAAGTAGTTACTTGACATTAGTTATGACGAATTATAACTTGTAAACACATCTACTCTAGACATCTAACTTTAGACATCTCTGTCTTATATAAAAAAATAATAACATATTTTAAAAGGAATTTATGATCATAGTCACTAATATTTAAAAAAATTTAGAAAAAGTAAAGGAAAACATGGAGATTTTATGAAAAATCAAATAGTTATGTAATAAATTTTTCTCAATATTAATTCGATAATGTTTAGTTATTCTAAAATTAATATGTGAAAGAACATAAAATAAAAAGTAACAACTTTTTTGTGATTATTTATTTAAATAATGTGAATATGCTACTTTTATTATCCTAAATATAAAAATAATGATGCTACATATTATGATAGAAAATACTAATATTCAATAGAATAATATATTCAAAGAGAATTTAATGTTTCAAAAAGTAGCTAAAAATATTTAGATTAATAAAAATTTTATAAGTTTTCTATTATAAATTTAAATTAAAATTTAAATACTACCTAAATATTCTATACCTACACTAAATTGCACTGTAATAAAATTATTAGCAACAAATAAGATAAAAAATTAAATGATACATTTTTGAAAATAAAATTTAAGTTAAATAATTAAGCTTTTAGTTAAAACATTTAAAGTGTTTGAAGGATTTAATAATTTTTGGACAATAAAAACACATGTATACTATATAATATAATTTGACATAAATTTTTATATTAAAATTTATTTGAATAAACAATAAAAGATTAATTAAAGAACTTCAAAACTTAGATGAAGTTTTCAAAATAGGAAATAATGCATTATTATTTAAAAATATAAAAATTAAGTCTAAGATGAAAATGTAGTTTACGTCAAAATCAAAATAAAGATAAAAGGTTAAAAAAATGTAGAATACTATTAGAAAAAAAACTTAAATATTAAATATAAAAATGTGTTAATTCTAAGAAAGACCACTTTTTTTTGTTAAATATAGATAGTATTTCATACTGCTTTTTACTTAAGAAGATAAGCTAAACTATATATTATTTGTGAATATATACAATTATAATTTAATTAAAAAAAATTCCATTTGGAGAAGGAATACTTTGCTAATAAATTAAAAAAATAAATAAAGATTTAGCGCGTTTATTAATTATATTACAGAATTAAATTTTGTGTACACAAAAAATGTTTCTCTAAATTAATGCATAAATCTGTAATTAATTAAAACAAATTACGATTAAATACAAAAATATGATAAATATTATTAATCTGTAAGTACGTTACATTTTACTGAATAAATACATATTAAAATATCGTAACTGCACTATATATTACTTTATTAAATTCAATAACGTTAATAAAAATAAACTTACAAAAATTAAATCAATAATGCGTGTATTCTAAATACCATATTCCATTATAAATAAATTAACTTAAGTGTTAAATTTTAAAATATATAATCTACTAATTCATGCATATTTCATATTTTATTTAACATTTTCATATTATGGCTTATCTCCTGCACAGAAAATATTATTGGAGATTATTAATCTAAATTTTGTTAATTAAGCGGTATAATATTTATTTTTTTATGTAATCTTAATAAGATAATATATCTGTATACTCTAAATAGCACATCAATTATTTTAAATTTTAGAAAGATTCGTTAATTACAATAATTAAAATATATCAAACTATTTTATTTGCATGTTATAAAAAGCATTTATTATATTAAATAAATTAAGCTTGAAAATTATAAAATGACATAATAAAAAAATTTATTTGTTAATATTTCAAATAAAACTAGCTAATATAAATTGTGAATTATGTAAGAAAAATGGTCAAGAAATAAACATTTTACGATGAGAAATTATTGTAATATAGAAAAAGCTACAGTTCAAATATATATGAAAGAGTGTATTTATCATAGAATATGTACTATATTGACAATGGATAAGTCGATTTACGAAACAACAGAATTATTGTAATCAGAAGTGTATAAATTTAAATAATCATTTTAATAAAAAATTATACATTGAAATAAATCATAAAATTAGTACAAATTATACTCCGAAACTTATTGTTCAGTTACCAGATTGGTTCATTCTAGTTTTTTTAAAGTAATTTGAAAATGAAAATTTAGACAACAATAATATTATTAGTAGTTAAATATGCAAGCACAATATGAGTTTATGTAAAATTTAAGAAGCAAAAATTTAAAGTATTTTAAAATAAAAGGATAATATTTGAATTGATATGGTATAAGAAAAGGAGAATATATGTAAATTGTGTAGTTATAAATACAGTAATTTTGGGCTATAACGAATGTTTGAAAAGCAATTAAATAATATATACTATTGTAGACTTGAAACTAAATGCAGTGAGAAATAAAGGGTCAGAATTCAGAATTTTAATAGAAAATTAAAAATTTGAAATGATTTTCAAAAATTATACAGTAAAATAATAATCGGATGAAAAAGAAATATGTGATTGTATTGAAAAAAATGTAGCAAGATTATAAAATATCATGAATACATTAAAACAATATCAAAGATGAAAGTTACTCTATTACAACAATGAAATGAAAATTTACGGATTAAAGAAAAAAAATAATGCGAGTAATCTATATTATTAAAATGATGTAAATTATGAAGCTATCTATACAATTTAATTTAATTTAATAGCTTCAAAATACAGCTTTTATACCGAAGGATAATTATAAAAAATATTTATTGAAGCAGATGATCCACTCAGAAATATTCTTGTATTTTATATCAAGACGATATTTTGTTTATACATGTAAGACTAGCTTTTAAAATATGAAGAGCATTTATTGAATCCGTAAGTATCATCAATAAGATCTTACGTATTCATGTAGGAATTGATCGAAGAGGTTCAATTCTCTTTCTTAGAGAGAATTTTTCGCATAACCGAATCTACTAATTTAGAATAAGTAGAATAGTTAACCTGAGAATGTTGTATATTTCTAAGGTTTAGCTGCAAAAATTTAATCATACATCACTTTATTGCACAAGATATTGGTATACATTTGCAACTCCAAAGTTTGTTCTACAAGTACCAAAGCATTTTTTTTTTGTAAGAAATTAGTCAGGATTATTCAAGTTATTTTACTTATATACCAGTATGAATGACAATGTGTTTACTTCAATTTAAGTAGAAAGTTTCTTTCCGAACTTGCTGTTAATCAGTTATACATGTTTTAGCAAAAGTACTTTACTTTAAAAAATTTAGTACAAAAAATATTTAAGAAAAAAAGAATTAGAAAAGAATGTTCACAAAATGTAAGATTCGAAACTTTCAAAATTAACATGACCTTTTTGAAGAAATTTTTAGTCGCGTTTTGACTACAACTCCCACTTTTCTACGTTTCTCTTATTAAGAGAAAATGCTAACTTTTTTAAGTTAATATTCCCTAAATTTAAATCTTATCATTTTTTAAGATGAATGAACATTCCTTAAACGAAGTGAAAACTTTTTACAAAGTAGCTAAAAGGAACGCATTCTGAATGTAATATTCTTAATTTTGTTTTCGATAATTTTTCAATTAGCTAGCATAAACTATGATTAAGTAAGATTGTAGTTTATACACACAGAAGCACACGTATACTAACATATATACTTAGGTTCACACCATACACAGTACGCACACCATACGAACCCTCCCCCGCCCCCCACACACACATACATTTGTATAATGGAATTATACTAAAATAACACGTTTTAATTTTGTTAAAATGTTTTATGAATAGTTTTATAAATATTTGTATGAGCTGAGTGTTTCATTCATCAAATCTTGCATTAGATAGCCTATCTTAAAAAAAATTTTCATAAATTCTAAAACGTGCATAGGAAAAATAGTGTATAAAGCATACAACATAATAATATTTTTAATATATGTTGTGTACGTGGAGATGCAGAGGTAGACATTTAGCATCCGTGCAGTCCCTGTTTATATCTACAAGTTTGACTCGGGGTAGTAATGTGTACGTGTTTGTGCACGTGCACACGTACGTGATCAAGAATGAGATGAATTTATACGCGTGTAGGTATACATTACGTGTATTTGGCTTTAGCATTTAATAGATTCGTTATATTAAAGTCCTTTTAAGCACTTTTTCATCGCGTCTGAATATGATATTATTTAAGCTCTGCGGAATACCAAGAATATAAATAGTTATATTTAGATCTTCCACTTTATTAACTTGTTATAAAGTTAACTTTATTTTAATTAAAGTTATTATACGACGGGTATTAGTTTAAAATTATAAACTTTCAAATTTATACTTGTTCGAAGTTTGAGTGCCACTTTTCGCTAATACTCCCGATTTATCAACGTATGTACATTTACTTAAAAATAATTTAATTCAAGTCCCGGTTTAATGCCTTGACAGCAGTGCCAAAGATCCACTGCCAATGGAAATGAGCCGTGAGGGGCAAGGGAAAGAGGGGCTGTAAAAGATAAAAGTTCCAGCAACAGTGTAGCGAGGCTTCGGGAGGTTAATTATTAAGGAGGGTGCAGCTAATTTCTGAGGGTTGTTCGGGAGCCCTTGACAAGAGGGAAATATGCATTGTAAATGAGGGGGTGGTGCATCGGGGTTATCAGGGCGGTGATAAGCAAAGTTCTAAAATGGAAATGGGTACGGACCTACGAAGGGCACGAGGCCCTCCTGCTTGTAGTCGATGAGGTCCTCGGTTCCGTTGCAGCGCCTCATGCTCGTCTCGGTTGCGGCGAAGGTGCACTTGTGGTGCTGCGACCAGAACTCCCGGAACCAGACGTTGCGGCAGTTGACGTACTTCCCGGGGAGCGTTTTGTGGGGGATGTTGCCCTCGTGCACACCCTCGCACTCCTTCCCGAGCCGCGGCACCAGGCTCTTGTAGTACTTGTCAAAGCCTGTGGGCAAACGTCAACGAGAGCGACAAATGTAGCCAGGGTCAGACCCGGGGCAAATTAAATTTCGACCCCCTCCCCCAGCCCCGATCGCACCTTCAAAGTTTTCTCTTTGCCGGCAACGCGATACGGGGGTGGGGGAGGGGGTGGAGCGGGTTCCAAAGCCCTAAGTGCGGGAGGCGAGAAAGGCGAACCTTTGTAATGTGTAACGTTTAGAAGGACGAGTGACTGGTGAAAGGTTGGGAAGAAATTGGATCCTTTACAACTTAATGGCGTACCATCAGGCTCGCCGCCACTTTTTTACTTTCATCGGCCTTGCTTTGAGGAATTTGAGCTCACGAATGTATCCCCTCCCCTCCCTATTTTTCTCTTAAATTAATATCTATTTTTAAATTATAAATTTTGTTGCCGGCGAATTTTTCCCGGCTCAAAGCCATGATTACTCGAAAAAATAAACCTGCATAAGTTTTTTATTATTATACCTACTCTCAAGAATTTTTAGGTCATAACATGTGTACTGTACAAAAAAATTCCCGATATTATAAAAGCTTTTAACCATATTTTAAGCAAACTAGAAATAGTTTTCGTGGGCAGATGCATAAAATTATCCTTTTTTCAATAACAATAACTTATTATTTGTTCCGGAAGATAGAAGGTCATGCTACATTACACGAATTTCTAAATTTTCATTTGTTCAAATTATGCAATTTATTTCAAAAATTCATTTTTTACATCCAGATTTATTATTTCATACATTTTATTTCTATTATTCACAATAAATTATACTTTAAAATTACGTTCAAAACCTTTTATATTTCCAAGTACAAAATGTAAGATACTTTTATACGAAATAAAAAATTTTATTCTCAACACAATATTTTATTTAATGTAATATATATATTTATTATTTTTATGCAGGTACATAATAATTTAAACAATAATAACCAAATAACAAATCAAAAATCATGCCCGTAATAAAAAAAAATTATTATAAATCAAAATCTAGTAGATTTAGAATAAACTTTTTCAAAACTAATATAGTTAATATATATTTGGTGTGTATATATATATATCGGGAAAGTTGTTATTATTACTATACAGTAAATATTTTCTAATTGTAAATTCTTTGCAATAAATATTGAACTTAAAATATTGCTAAATATAATTTTCTTACGTTCTAATAAAAAGAAAATTATGAACATAAAATATTTATTGTGAATGCTGTACATTGAATTTTAATAAAAAAAATATGAACTATACTTAAAGTATTTTCATAATGATGGACTTTAATTCAAAATTCAATAGACTAATAAATTATGCTATCAAAATATTAAATCTATTTTTAGTAAACGAATTTTCATAAATTCGTGGTAGTTTATTTAAATAATATAAATATGTGAGTGATTATTATACGCATTATATCGTGATTCATCCCATGCTAAGAACATTTAAAATTTTCTATTTTCCTTTACCGTAATACCAGTGCTGTTAAAAAGATTTATCGTATAATATTTTTACTAAAAATTTTATTCCACACTAAATATTATTCATTATGAAATGTAATTGGTATTTACTATAACTTATACTGAATATTGATGTTTATATATAAGTACATATTTATATTTGAAAATAAAATTAAAGATGATCTGATACATTTGTACTGTATATTCTGAAGTTTTATTTCATTTTAATTGCTATTTTTTATAAAATTTAAAAATGTTTAAGAAAACTATTAAAAACAAGATCATTAACAGAGTATTAAAGGATTGAGTAAAAATTTATACTTTGTAAATTTTGTTAGAACGAGACTGGAATTACGAAATTTCAGATTTTAATTTATGCAATAAAACATTATATATACATTTAAATCAAGGATGATATTGTTTATAAATTGAATATATACAAATTTAATTAAATGTAATAATATTCTGAAATACTAATCAATACATTTTTTATATTATGTTACATTATGTACATATTAATAAAATATATTAATCATATATTTTTTGGATAAAAGTAACTAAAATAATTTAATCTTTTGGTGATTTATTAATTTGAATTATTAATGATCTCGACAAAATATTAAAAATGCGCATTAATGATATTTAAGGGAAAAGTAATTTATATATCATATTTTATTAAATTTTAGTTTTTATTGTATTTATAATAATGATAATTAATTATCATCCGTTTAAAATTATATTAAGGATAAGATACCATTTATTTATAAAATAAAAATAATAATATTAGGAAAAGTCTATTTTTATTTTAAAAATTGTTGTTTCGAAAATAAATATGTATGATTCTTAGTTTTCAAAATAATCAACTCAACTTAAAAAGAAGAATTTTCTGTTTATCTCAATGACAATTTTCCGTGAAAATGTTTATCATGTATTTTTGTTTTTTAATAAATCTATATATAAAGATTAATATACAGAATAGAGTTAAAATATTTTTCATTTACGTTATTCAAATTTAAAATGTCAGTTCATTTTTTAATAAGATATTGTACAAAATATTTTTGATATTGAAATTGGAAAAATTATTTAAATATTTTTATCATACGCTGAAAAATATTTTTAAAATAGTATTACGGTATTTTTTTTTAAATATAATTTTGATAGTAAACATTAAAATTAAATACTTAATCTTATTGAATGTTATTTTGTTGTTATTTATTATTAAAAATATTCTGTGTGAAATATCATACAGTTATTATTTATGTAGTTTTAATGTTATAAAAAATATACACGCATTTTTCGTTTTTTTCTTCAATTTCGTCTTGCTGCTATTTTCAACATTTTGTATTGATAATATTTCAATGTTGATCAGATTTCACTTTAAATTTATTTAAAAGTGATTGATTTTTCATATTTACTACAATTGAAAATGGATACATAATATTTACATTAAATTAAATAAAAATAAATTAAATAAGATATTAAAATCGTAGTATAAAGGCTACGTTGTATAGATAAGGTATAATTTGAAATTTTTTTTTACATAATAAGATGAAGCATTTGAATAAAAAATCAGTTCTCAGATTAAAGCCGATTTCTGAATTAAAAATAAAAAGTAATAGTTGTAAATATATTTTATGTGATTTAATAGTATTTTATTCTTGATATAATTTTAATATCAATTTTAATATTTTAATATCTTTTAAATTTAATTTTTTAATTTAATTTTAACTTTTAATATCAATTTAATTTTAAAGAAACTTTCATTGATTTACTTTCTCTGATATATATATATATCAAAAACGAATAATAACAATGTTCATCTTTAAGAATTTTCTTATTTATTTTGATAAAATTTCTTGCAATTTTACTATATTTGATGGATTTAATGATACCATTTTTAATGAAATATCGGACGATTAATGGGAGAAGGTGGCATGATGTTTCATTAATATGCAAATAAAATTTTATAACTGGTTCGAGAGGTTGTAGAATTTATATATAGATATTTTTTATACATCTCCATTACCGTCGTAAAAGCTAGACCTTGACAAAAATAAACTCTGATGTTCTTGAGCAGGGATGAGTCGGGTGTTTGTATTATCTTCATCTCAGTATCTTATAGTACGTGGCCCCGGTCTGACCCAGTATTGAAAATGGTCACCTCGATATCAACAACGCTAGATAGTACAAAAACCTTTTTCAACCAACCTGAGAGAGAATTTCGAAAGGGTAGTATCGTGATGGCGCCCTCGGCCGCATACTCCTGCTCGCGCACCGGATGGACCTTCGCTCCCCAGGAGTCACTGCCCACCCACGTGAAGTGCCCGGTCTTGTTGGCCTTTATCGTCGCCTGGAGCAGCTTTCTGAAAGAATAAGCAGACGCGCGGTCCTTTTCACCTTCACAGCATCCGTTTGCCAACTCAATCAACCCCACATAATAGCGGACAAATGGAACTACACGGTTCCTGCCCTCCATTGTCCCGACACATCCCTAGCCGCACCTCCCCCTCCCCCAACCCAACCCACGGTCCACCCCCGCACTGAGGCCTCCGTCCCAACTGTCGGGCATAAATTCATCGGGGACGTGCCCGGCCTCGTAAGTGTCATTTGATTTCTTACTTAGAGCGCCGAAGCCTTTTTTACCTCATTTCTAACGAGACATAAATCAGTTGGACGTCACGGTGATCCACGTGATTTGGCAGGAGTAGCCCGACATCACAATTGTTGGCTTACTCAGAATGGATGGGCATGCGCCGAACAATACCCTTTTATGTATCCGTGTGTCTGTGTTTGTCTGCACGCTTGTCAACTATCGAGTTTCGGGGTAGCAACCACCGCTTTTTTGTTTACACCTCGCAAAAAAAGATCGCGTGTATTCTTCTTGGGAAAGGCGCATCCCCTGGTGTCACGTGTGCTGCCCTTATCGAGAGGGATCTTTCGATACCCTCCCCCTCGACATTTTTATATATTCCCGTAGCTTATGTTCAATCTGATTTCTTTTTTTATCACCGAAGCGTAATGATCATGGAATTTCCGCAATGTTTGTCAACGGCGAAGCCGCCCCTCGATCTTCGGGTATTTTTATCAACCTAAATCCTCGGCTCGAGGCTCATGTGTGCGTGAAGCCAATAATAAATTATAATCATGAATCGATGATCTCGAAAATTAAAAAGGTACGATGAAGGAAGATGTGCTGTTACAGTATCCGATCGGAGATGAAGGTTTCAGTGCTACGCAATTTAACCTTCGTTGTTTACTGCGCACCCCCGCCGAATACCTACAAGCTCCTGTTTCTCTCGCTGTTTTTATTTTCTACTTTTAAAGCTTGCCATAAAAGTGCTTCAGATCTTTTAAGCACTTACCTAAATAAATGTTTTTACTTGTAACGTGTTTATTTTACTTCAATTTTCTAAATTACAAGTAAGTTTTTCAACGTTTATTGCATTCTAAATGGTTAAATAAATTTTTGTCGTTAAACTGGGTATTATTTGTTAGTCTATTATTTAAATGAAAAATTCTTCGGAAATTTAAATGTTTATCATTTTGTTTTGGACAATTTAATCCTGAATTTTATCATGTTAAATAACAAGTTTTACTAAATATAAGGAAATATTTACAAATGAAGATCAAAAAAAGAAAGTCATTATTCTGGAGTAGTAAACGGTAAATTTACATTTCAATGAGTTGCTAGTAGGAATGTAAATTAATCTTCTGATACTCTAGATTTTACGTAATTTTTTCGCTGCAAATGTTTTAAAAGGATTCAAAAATTGAAATACTTTGGAAAGAAAATTGTTTATTTATTTTAATAATCGGATGTCCAAGTTAAGTTTTTAAAAACATTCTTATATTTTGTTTATCAGACCAAAAAACAGAATTTCCAATGCAAATAATTAAACATTTATTATTAAGTAAAATTTGAAACAAGAGAAATATACAGCTTTTCAATTTAGTGTCGAGTAAATATTATCCTTTAAACAAAGGAACAGATTAGTCCTTTCAATCTATTAAGCCACCATGAAAAAAAGGGAAACAAACAGAAGCATTGAATATTTAGTGAGGGTGTTACCGGTCACCACGGCTTTAATAGTTAATTGTTAGGTTAAATTAGTCAGAAGAACAAAGTCCGCTCTCGTACGTGAGCTCGAGAGTTTGGGGGTCGCAAGTAGTGTGGGTCGGGGTACAGCCGGCCCATCTCCCTTCCAAGCCCATTTGTCTTCATAAGATCGACAGTGGTGACTGAATATTTAATGCAATGGCTTGCAAAGTATTGGCTTTTATCAACTTGTATGCTCAATAATAATGAATCGGTCCTCGAAAATGTCCGCATGATAGTTTACACCTCTGCTTTTATATCATTAAATTTTAATGTTATTTTAAAAAGCACATCTTATCTGTTTTTACTGTAAAGTCTTTCTTTTTAATATCTTGCTTTCTTTTTTTATGAGCGGTTACGATCACTTTGCCTAGTAACGTCTTGGCTGATTATAGAGATCGATATGACCCTGGCATGAATATTTAATCCGAGTTTCTTAGGTGTGTGAATGTTAACGTGGTTAATGTTTCTTAAAAGAAGTAAATGAAAAAAATTGATTTTCTTACGTAATTTATAGGATAGTGCATTGAATACAACTTATTATTTTTAATATTTTTGCATAGAGTATATATTTAATGGTAATTCAATTGTCTCTTATGAACAGTCAACTTATCCATTGAACAGTTATTTTATTTGAACGAAAACCATGTAAGATGCTTAAATTAAATTATCGACAAGTATTTTTGTTCCACTAAGTAAATGATAAATTTGAATGGTTTATCTAATTCGAAATGATAGAAAGAAGCATCATATATATTCAAATAGGTTCAAAGGTAGTTTTATCGATCAGTACCAAAGCAGGGATAAAGAATTCGTCTCAGCTGAGTCAACTTCTATTTGAAAATCAGTCGCGAACTCTAGTGAGTCGTAATTTCACAGTCGAATTTAATATACATGTAACATTTATATATATATATATATATATATATATATATGTTACTTGTATTGTGTTATGTATATGTTACATTGTATTGTATTGTATTGTATTGCATTATATGTGTGTATGTTTTTGTATATATATCCACGTTCCTATATAATAAATGACCTTTTGTAAAGAGAAGTAGGAACAAAAAATAAACTACATTTCGATCCGCAATAAGTGCAGATCCTAATGTAATCCAGAACGAAGTAGTGAACATATTCTTTTACCTTAGGCACCTAGAAACATCGAACTTCCCTTTATCTTTCTCTCTTTTAGCTTTCCCCAATTTTCCCTTCTTTCTCCCTTTATATTCATTCATTTTCGATTTCAGTCTTCTTGCGCGTTGGCTTTTCCTTTAGATTACTCCAATGCATGTTTCGTTTTCCCTTTTGTCCTGCAACGCTATTTCCGTTGCTCTTTTATTTTTATTTTTTTGTTCATTTGAAAGAAACTGATTCCTAACGATTGAGATTCTTGAGCGTTTTTCACTAAGAGGATGAGCAATTGCTATTGGTGCACATAAAGATACTTGCTGCTTGACAACTCGGCACATGATATTTTTTTTTTATAGATCGTTATTTTATTTAGCCTTGCGCTCAGCACTGGTGACAGCTGGACTATAATAAAACAAAATTTGTATCTATGATTCCCGAGTTTTTTCAATGTTTACATTTATTTTATATTTTTCATTTGTACACTAACAGTGAAAAACCATATTTTTCTTACATTTTATGTGAATTACTGTATAATTCGATGATTTCTCATCCACGTGTCTGATCTTCTCATGCAAGTCATGCTTGTTACAAAAAAGTCACCCTACAGTTATGAAAAAGTATACAAGATACTGGACCTGTTACTTCCATAACATACACATAAATGTCATATTTGATAAATTTCCAAAAATGATCTTGAGTAAATAAATTAGTTCCAGAAATATGAAGAAATAATCAAAAGAATTTCATATCTAAAAAACATTGTATTTTATTCAAAGATTATATGAATTAGAAATTGTATTTACAATATTTAGTTAGAAACTATTTTTGAAAAACGAAAGTATTTGTACAAATTGAAACAAATATTTTTAAAAATTGTGAAAAAAAAACTATATTTTTCGATACCTGTATTTCAAACTAAAAATCATCAAACGTCAGACACGAGGTACATTAATTTTTTTCTAAAACATTTTGAAGTGCATTTTAAAAGTATTTTTTTTTTTAAATTCTTACATATTGTATATACTAAATAAATGTTTTCTATGAAATTGTTCAATATTTTTATAAAAAATACTTCCATTGTTATTTTGAATGAAACTTTTAAAAATTAACTGAAATTGATACATTTTCTCAAATTATCATGGAGTATTTTATTTACTTAATATATATGCGTTAAGAGTTTCTTTAAAAGCTTGCTTTTATCATTTCTTTTTTGGAATGCTTAAACCGCCTTTTAAATTCATTTATTATAAATATATTTTTCAAGGATTTTTTAAATTTTATCTATACAGAAAATCTACGACTTTATCCGCTTTCTTAATAAATAACATTCAAAGAGGTAAGTAATGTTTTCGTAGACTTAAAATTATTCTCGAAATAACAAAGGAATAGTCATAAAATGAATCTTCAGTGGTTTATAAAAGAGTAAAAATAGTTGACTTTACCAGAAAACCTTTTAATTAAATTCTTCATTCAATGTTCGCTTTTGGTGAAAACAAAAATTTTTTTCACAAAATTCAAAAAAATAGTGTACCACCAAAAAAAGGTGAGTCATATAAGTTTTCGGAAATTATCCGTAGCAGCCATAAAAATTCTCTCTCACTCGAACCAATAGCTTTTCACTCGCAGCTGTACAAAATGGGTAACTTACATTTTTCACAGATCCTGAGCTTTCCCTTCTACATTTAACCCCTTGTACAAGCTTACTCGCGAGTATGAACTAGTAACTTTGGCTTTCTCTTCCCCAACTCAATATTTTACCCATCCTGGGGTATAGTAATCCAGTTATGGCTCGGAAGGGATGAAGAATTTATTTCCGGCCTAATCGAGGACTAATCGCACAAAAAGTCGGCGCGGACCCCCAAGAATCTGTTTTTGTGCACACACGTGCGTCTGTCACCTTACACAAAGCGCCTTCTTTTACGGGATTGTGAATTTCCGGTTGTGCATCCAGGGCAAAAGCTCATCGTTCGCTCATTCCCCCCTCCCCCCTTGCCCGTCGTCTGTCATTTTTATGCGCTTTCTCAATCCATCTCTATGCCCTACGCAACCCTCCGCGGCAACTTTTTCCTTTCTTTCGCCGCGGGAATTCCATTTTTCTTGAAGGGTGAAACTTAAGCGAGGAGTGGGACTGATGTGGAGGAGCAAAATGGAATTCTCATACTCGGCTGTCGTATGCGAGAAACACGCGAAATTCTCCGAATTTACGGAATTTCTGCACAAAGAATTACGTGAAGAATTGCTCGGTCAATGACGAATGACATAAAGTCTTCAAGAGTTCCTGCTGTCGTTTTTCCCATCCCTCCGAAAACTTTCGCCCCGAAATTTACCCCCTCGCTTTCATCTCCCTAGAAGAATACAAAGCACCAAGGCACGGCCTCGATACGTCAATCGCGCCCTTCTACGCGCCCCCGCGCCCCCATTCGTATTCACGGGGTTGCAGGGGACGTGACCAATGCGTCACGAAGCCTTGCGCCACGTGAGTTCAGCTCAGTCACGAAATTAAAGTGTCTACGTGCAACGCAAGAATGCACGAGGAGGGACGCCCAAGTGCTTCGTGACGTATTGAGGAGGAGGAGGAGGAGGAGGAGGAGGAGGAGGAGATGATGGGAAGATGCTGCATTTAGAGTATAGATAAAGTTGATAGTTTCTGTAAGATCCCATAAGCAGTTAGCTTGATCAAGCTGTTCTTTGCTGAGGACTAATGTACTGGAATCCGAGCATGGATTTGAGGAATTAGGGTTGGAAATATACTGGCACTTGTGCCCGTGTTATCATGGACCGTGTAATCTTTCAAAGATTGAATGTAATTTCCCCTAAATGTGTTTTTGAACATCTGCAGAAAACTAATCTCCACGCTGTTAAACAATTATTTTTTTCAATATAAGCAGCGTTTCTCTCGTAGAAGAAGTTTTCGTATTTACTGGTGGCAGAGGAATTTCAAAGAAACAAAATACACGCAAAAATACATTTTCCTTTAAGGGGTAATTATTAATAAATAAGTCATATTTTTTTAACAAACTAAGAAGAGATTTTAGAGAGCTAGGAGTTTGAGAAAAATTTCTCGTTAAATAATATAAGAAGCAGCTTAATTTAAGAGATTAAAAATCATCACAGTTACAGTTTGAAATTATACAAAAATAGTAATTTTTATTGCATGACTTTTAAAAATTAATTTTAGATAAGTTTTAAGTTAATTAACTTTTTAATTAGGTTCTTTTCAAGTTGGGTGTATGAATTTGTATTGGGTTGTATTTAATTTTAATTAAAAATTTCATATAATTTTATTTAAAGAATTATTTAAATTTAAGTTAATATAAATTATTCGTCTCTCAAGACAAGTAACAAAACACTTTTATAGGTTCGTGTTACATCAGAGTACCGAAGTTTGTAATTTATTTTATTTCATTACTCGTTAAATAAATATATCGTTAAAATTAAGTTGAATATAATACAGCATGTCTGCAATTATTTTCAGATATTTGGATTTTATATTTGGCTACTTTCCAACGGAATTATATTAATAATATATAGAATAAGAAAACCACAATTATGCGGAAAACTCGAGGTTGTAGCAGTACTGCCTCTGATTCTTGTTTTTGGAAGATTAGTTTTCGTTATTTCGACACAAAAGTTCGAGTTCGCTCAGGAATATAATTCTCCTGGCTCGAAATGCCAAAACTCCGAAACTCTGCACTCAAGCCCACAGAAACGTTGACCATCGTCTGTGCCGCCTACCGCCCGAGAAAAAAAAAAGAAAAAAAAGAAAAAAGAAAAAAAAAGAATAACGGCATCTCTCCTCTGTAGCCTCAAGCTCTAGAGCTGAAAAAATAATCGCATTATTTAAGAGGGTATACATAACTCTCGGGTTTGCTCTCGTTTTTTTTCGAAATGATACATCGAGATCGGCAATCGAAAGGGAAAAAGCAGAAAAAGACAGCGCGAAATCCTCTCGACTGGAGTTAACCCTACTTAAGCCGCTCTCAGACTCGCGAGAGAAGCCCATCCTTGTTCTTTTTATTTCCTTCATTTCCACCCCCTCGCTATCGCTTTCCACATCTCCGCCCTGTTTATTTTCCGCAGAGCTTTCGCTCGCAAGGTGGCCTTCATTACCAAGCACAATCACGTCGCACGTACGCGTAAATATGCAAAAGCTCACAACTTGAATTCGTCAGTACAAAGCCCGTGGAGCGCGAGCCAAACAGAGAAGGAATTTCCTTGATTTTACACGGAGAATTACATAAATTGCTCCCCTCAAGCTTCCGAAGCCACGAGATCCTCTAATAAGGCTTACTCGGTCCTGCGAGCAGACAATAAATGTGCACACGTAGTGTTGCTGAACCGGAAAACCCTACGTGCACGAGGGAAAATATGTGGGTAGTATCATCGACTCACCTGATGTTATCCTCGTCGACAAAGAGGACGACGCCCCTCGCATTTTGCTTGGAGTCGAGGTGCTCGACGATCCTCTCGAAGTCCTCTGGCTTTGCGTTCCGCATGATCTTCTCGCTCACGGCCACGCAGATGTTGTACTTGGCCGACAACCTGACGAAGCTGGCAATCCCCTGCACCAAACAGCCAATGCACCTCTGTTAATTCAATATCCCTTACTCCAAGGAAAATCAATACGCAAACTGCATCGGACGCGAAGAAGCTTTTTTCGATGTTACTGAGATCCTCCGGCAGTTATCACTATTTTACACTTTTAAGGTTAATGCAATTTTCCCGACGCTCTCCATTCTTTCAAGATCCGTCTTTCATGTCCTATTAGTGTCGATGATTTATCCGACTCTGACATAATAGTGTGGAAATCAAGGAAACGAAAAATTAAATGTATTAGGGGACATGCTTTATCTTGTAGATCAAATTTTATTTCTTGGAGAAACTAATAAAATCTATTATATTACTTGAAAGATAAAGATCTTCCGGTTGGAAAAAAAATGAATTCTTTGAATCAATAAAAAAAGATTCAGCAAATGAATTAAAAATAGCTGAAATTTAAAAAATTTTTTTTACTCGTCTGCGCTGCCTTTAACAGCAAATATGTCAGCCGAAGTACTCTATTTATCATTATTCAAGCGATTGTTATTTTGTACGAAAAAGTAAAAGTTTCTTCAAATGAAGCATTTTACTTTTTTATTTTACCATAAATCAAAATCCTAAGCATTTAAATGTCGTAGAAAGTACTTTCTTTTGACCCACTCTTTCTTTAAAGATCTATCCATTTAAAAATGCTTTTGTGACATTTTTACTCAAAATTCTATTTACAGAAATATATTAGAAGTATATTAGTCATTTGAACAATAAAACTCATTTCAATTATCCTTTGAAAATTTTTATTCATAATTAACAAAAGCTTTGAAAACATTTAAATATCGTGTCATTGTTAATATCTTTTACGACGCTTTATTTCAAAAGTATATTTGTCGGAGAATTAAATATGTAATTTAAATTTAAATTATTTTATAATGATTTCAAATTTTTCTACTCGAAATTTAAATATTATAAACAAAATTATGCTAATTAAAAATTATAGGAAAAAGGACTTTTATTTTATTGTTTGATGGTAAAAGCTTGGTGGAAAGAATTTTACTTTGAAGGATTTCATCAGATTTTATTATTTCTAACTTTTCTATAAACTTGTATTGAAATTTTTTAATAAAATATTTTTAAATTAAAAATTTTTGATTATAGAATTTCAATGAAAATAAAATCTGAAGTCTGAGCTAAAATATTTTTAGTGTATCAAATAATCAAAAATAAAAATAAAAATAATGGAAAATTTAAATTGCAATTTTAATATTTTTCAAAATACTAAGCTTTGATTTTTTCAATTAATCAAATTATAATTTTCCAGTATTTTATTTCAAAAATTAATTTCTTCTTTCATTTGCTAATTTATTTATGTTAAAATAAAAAAGATTAGAATATTTAAAAAAATTTTTTTAATTGACAATCATAGTTACTATTGTTTCAAAATAATTTATGAGAATTTTAAAAAAGTTTTCTGTGCTTTCTATCTCTTTGAAAAGTTAATTAATAAAGAGAGAATTGCACACTGTTCAAAACTTTTTGCCTCAACAGTTTTCGTTTATCATTTAAAAGAAGGTTCATTTTGATTTGTATAATATATCATAGCAACAAAATATAATTCATTTTTACTGCTACCAGTCATTTTTAATTCTGAAAGCTTGAATTCTTTAGGATTTCACGGACAATTATAAGCTTCAAAAATAAATTTCTAAAAATAAAGTAAATATTGTTTTAACTTTTTGGATATTTCAATGTTGATTATTTTTTAATGAATACCAATTTCAAATCATTGTAAATTCAAAATAGATAGTGCACAATTAATTTTAAATTATTTAAATTTAGAAAATATATCGAATTTACTGTAATAAATGCCTTTAAAAAACATAATTTTGTAAATAAAATATTCAAATTCAGGTTTTATAAATCATTTTTAATATTTGCATCAAAAATATTGTGAAGTTCCTGATTTTGCATAAAACAAATGCTCCTGAAAATGAATATTCCGATTTTCTTTGGAAAAAAAAAAAAATTTTTTTTATACAATTAAAAATGCAATTAAAATATACGTAATGTCATTTATATTGTAAATCGCTTGAAAATTTTGTACTCTTTTTAGTCAACGAATTGTATATATAAAGCAATTATACTTCAATTATATTGACAAAGCATATAATACACGTTATATAAGGGAAACTATTAGGTTTTTGATAAAAGTTATAAATTTGATAAGTTTAAATATGCTGCTGAAATAGGATGAAATAAAAATGATATTAAATAAGGATATATATATGAAATAAATTACTCTTCTGCTAATAAACAATGAAAATTTCCATATTATCAAGTTGGGTTACTAGTTATGAAATAATATTACTAATATATCTGAACAGATGTGATAGTTAGACTCACATCCTCATAAGAACATAAGTGAATGCAATTTAGAATACGCGAAAATAAAATACTCAGAAAATTTTGAAAATAAAATAGAATTAAATAATTTAATAACACTATATTTAATATTAGGCTGGTAATTGTATTATATAGATTGTGGTAAGTGAGATATCTATCTAGAATAGAAAAAAAAGGAGAATTGAATAAGATTTTAGTCGGACAATTTGAAAGTAATAAGTTTGCAGTTACATCAATATGAATACAAGATAATATTTAATTTAACTTAGGACAAGTAAAGTATGTTGAAGAGTCGTGTATGAATTCGACAAAGACTGAGATGTAGTCAATTCTAGATGATAAATTTAAAAATTTAAAAACATTAATTCATAAAGTATGAATTAATCAATGAGCAATGAACACTGTTTATATTTATTTCCCTTTTAATAATGATCATTATTTTTAATAACTATTTAATCATATATAAAATTCCTTCAATTTTTTAAAAAAGGCTTTTATTTGACAACAGATTTATATGAAACTTCAGTTATTTTAATTGTGCTTATTTATTCATTAAAAATAGGTACTCGTTTGCAGTTATTTCTTACTAAATAGCTTACCCGTGTAAATAAAAAGTCAATAAGTTTTATTAATATTAATAAAACCATGTAAGTTTGACAAATTATTTGTTTACTATTTTATACATTTTAGTGATCATTTAAAAATTTAATTTTAAGGCTTAATTGAATAATTAATTTTTTATACATATTTTTATGTAAAAAATACTAAATTTGATGAAAAATTCAATTTCATAATTTAATACTCAACATACACGATGTACATTACTAAAAATAATTCAAATTGGATGGAATTTAATTTACTTCTTATAATCTAAAATTTGGAATATGAATCCATATGATAAAATATTCATCTCTATTATAATTAATTCATGTGAATGTTACCAAGATTTAATGTTTTCTATCTATGCTAACAAAGAAATTTTGTCAGAAAAAATTTCAATGCAATGATTTCCAAAACAGACAGAAAAATTAGAATTAAATATCAACCACTTATATATTCCTTTATTAAATGTATCTGTGTCAGTTTGTTGAGACTTTTGAATAATTTTAAATTTAAAAGGATTTCCTTGGAGAGATGTGAATTGCAAAACGTTTATTTTATCAAGAGTGGACAAACTAACTTCTAGTCCTTCCATGATTGTTTGAGTTGTAAATTATGAAGTCGTTTAAAAGTTATTAATTTATTCACGCTACTGAATCACTTTATCGCTGACCATTTTAACATTTGTTTTAAAAAATATTTGTCATTTAATAGGGATTTATAAAAAGCATTGGAAATAAAAAGAATAAAGTGAAAATTAAGGGAGAAAACTAATGCTAAAAAAACTCTTTAACCCATAAAGTAATTACAGCATACTAATTTGACTTTATTTTTTTTATTTGTATTAAACTAATTATCAAAAATGCAAAAGTACCCCGGCTTAATGTTAAAAAATATTAAAAAATACTGTTTTTTATTAATGCAATATTATTAGAACAATAAGTGAACCACGTGAGGAGGGAGTAAAATAGAAATATCTTTAGCAAAAAGTGAAATAATAAGCATAAGTAATTAGCAGTGACAACAATGGCTGGGCAGAATGGGATGGGATGGGGTGGGATGGTATGGGGTACGGCAGGAGTCGGTTATAAGCTTCACCAGAAATGCAAGAGCCACCGAGGGCTCCTATTAGCAGGAACACTACCACCACCAGCACCACCAGTAGCACCACCACCATCACCACGGCGATGAGGTCGACGTCGGCAATAAGGATGCTGTGACGTTATACTCCGGGCGCCCGATGCAATTAAGCTGCCGCGGCTGTCGCTACGGCTCATCTTCGTCCCAATTCATTCACAAAATTTTCTAATTTGCCGGCCTCAACACTTACAACTAAGGCATTAACCTCTATAACAGAGATTTTGATGGGCTCTACTGAAGTTTTATGGGATAAAACGATAGAGTTCTTAGTTTGACGCGCCGGGTGCTGCCACGTGATAATTATTGCTTAATAGCCTATATATTAACTCGAGTATGCGGGACAATAAATAATCAGCGACTAAGAATTTTAGGGATAAGCTTCGTTTAAACATCTATTTAATACTTGTTTAGGATTTGATTTACGTGGCACAATGAACGAATCGGCCAAGACTTTGCTAAAAAATTTATGGCATATTCGAAAAATGGAATGAAAGGCCTGGAGACAAGCATCGATCCTCTTGGGCGAAGAGAAGTTGTATAATTACGATTAATATTCGCGAAATGTCATAGGCAGTATCTGCATATTAATGCATGTCGAGTGCCTTGTTTATTATCTCATGACACTTAATAGAATTTTTATTACTTTTTAATCTTAAATAAATGCTTTAAATAACTTTTTCATTGTTTTTTTTTTATATCGATGCAATTATCTATTTAATTACATCAATTTGTATAATCAATTTGCTCAAAACACGATTCAATTAATTATAAAGTTGTTATCTCAATTTTCTTCTTTAGAATATTTTATCATCCAATTAGAAAGCGCTATATCTCTGCATAAAATATGGAATTTATTTCGCCTGATTTCTAGTGTTACAGATAAAAATAATGAATGAAAAATGCTGAATAATTCACAATTTAATAAGAAACAAATGGTTTATTGCGATTTCAAATATGCTTATATCTTATATATTAAATAGTCATAAAAAATGTCTGTAAATAAACTAGAGACATAAGCGGGAATTAATAATTTAAAACCTTGGATAAACATATATTGTGTCCAAGAAGAAAAATCTTTAAATACCTCGAGCCTTGTGAGAAACGGAATTCATAGTGCTTACGGACGTCCGGACCCCAAAGCCCTTTAAAGATTAAATAACATGACTCGGAATTTTAGATGTTTTGAATCGAGCTTTTACATGAACTTTGAATATTTTCCTTAAGTAGTTATTAATATGGACTTATGGAACAATGTAGAATACTTTTTGGGTTGAAGAAAATATTGAGATTTTTGAAGAATAAAAATACAAATGCTAGAAACGTGCTGAAATTCGAAGATTATGGTTGTCTTTTAACTAAAGAGTAAAAAATATTCAAGGCAAAAGAAGTACAAAACATTAAAAAAAAAAAAATAAAATGAACAAACAGAATTAGTCTTCAGCACTTCTAATTAGGTAGTGTTAATTATATGCGGGCAAAAAGGAGCACTAATAAACTCTGTGTAGCAAATTCTATTTTAATTTTAATTTATGAAAAAAGGAAAATTAAAAAACTGAAAAGTCTTAAATCAAGTGACCTTATTAGTTTAAATTTTTTAAACATAATCTTTTTGTTAAATTAATTAACCTTAAAAAAATGTTCTAATTTTATTTGTGTTGATTTTTTGCTAAGTTTTGTCAACTTAATTTTTCAAATCGAAAAACGATACATCAGTCAGTTGCAATATAGCCGGTGTAGAGGGAGGCGGAAACTAAAAATGTGATAAAGTACCCGAAGTGCGATTTTTTTAAAAAATTGTAATAATGCCAACTCGTCTCTGTAATATCTAGAATAAATTATGTTAGAAGTAGAATAAGAAGTCGTTACGAATAATAATTTCCCGCGAGTTTCAACCTCAATTTCTTTCCTGGAGTCAATTCATAACAATTCATGCTCCACAAGATGAACGTCCTTTTTCGGATTATAGGAAATAATGTAACGAGTAAACTAGTAACGAGAAATGGTAGAACGAGTGACGGACGCAGCATCAACCTCGGGTCCAAATCTAGGGGCATCCTCAAAACATCATGGAATGCCGACACTAATTATCGAATTTGCTAAATGCTATCCAATTAGGCCGCATCAAGATATCGTGTTCTCGTCTCTCTCTCTCTCTCTCTCTATTTACTAGAGGCAGGTCCAGTGATGCGCGCACAAGAGATAATGACATAATTTCGTGTCGAATGTGAAGGGATTTGGCAGCAGAGTTGAACGTGGATGCAGCTTCGATTTCTTGTTTTCATCATCTACACGGACGAGTGGGGAAAATGGAAGGGAAAAACTAGATTGGCAGAATGTTTTCCGCTTTGGCGATGGCTCGTACGTGCTCGTGTATGGGTGCGCACACCGATCCGCGGGTGGAACAGAGAGAGAGAGAGAGAGAGAGATTGATGGGCCAATTGCGTGGCGCGGCTCTTCACTTTATTTCCAAGTCTCGCCATGGACCGCGTGGAGGGGTGGGCGGGTGCGCTTAGAAATAGCCCCTTTGGGGCTGACGAATGTAAAAAGTGACCAGGCGAAAGCGAACCACCCCCTCTTTGAGGTAAACGCAGAGCACCATTTCCACGGGCTATTATCGTCTCTTGTGTTTTTCGCTCATCTCTATTTCCCACCCCCCGCGTCCATCAATGTTTATCGATTTGTGCATTAAAAGCCGCTGAGAGCGAGTGCAAGGGGGTGAATTATGCTTCTTCATGGAGTCGGGGTGTATCGGGAGGCTGGAGAGTCGCTCGGGCATAAGCCCGCAGGATTCGTCCGTTCACACGTCCTTCCTAGGCTTGACCCATTTTCCCCAGTTCACGCTCGGAAAAACACAGGGGAAAGAACCTCGGGAACAAACGACTTGCCACTTCGCACTTCGAAGCCACGGCTCTACGTGTACGTGTTATTTAGTTCCCGCGTGTTTAACCCCTTCACTACCTCTGTCGTCGTCCTCCTCCTCGTCGTCGTCATCGTCGTCGTCGTCGTTGTCGTCGTCGTCGTCGTCGTCGTCGTCGTAGTCGTCGCACACGTTGTCGCAATTTAGACTCTTAGTCGAGACGAAAGCTCTCGTATCCATGGAGAAAGTGAAATCGTCTGTGCTCGGAGAGATGAAGAGAGGTAATGACGAAACGACGTCGGGTCGGAGCGAAAACGAAAATTGGCGCGCCGATTTTGCCGCCGTGGAAATTTAATTTTCATTTTGAGAATGAAGCACGCGGAATACTAAATCCAGCCACATCCTTTTCGTTAAAATTGGAAGAGCTCGTGGCTGGTTTTTGAATTTCACTAAGAATGGAAGGAGCATTTGACTACTCTCGGCTTTTTCACGTGCGAATTAATCCACCGCTATATCTCGTCCCTCCTTTTATTTGCTTTTTCCGAGCAAAGAATAAACATTAGCATATATTTTTTGACTTTATATTTTTCTTGCTTTAGCCGACTAATACTTATCCACTTAGATTCTTTATATGAAAGCATAAAATAGATTTATTTGTAGAAGGAAAATAAATATTTGCTTATGCTGCCATCTTATAAAATTCTTTTAGCCTGCGGTATCGACGTGAAAAATATATGAGAGTAGCCGCGTCGGACTGAATGAATCACTAACTTGGTATTTAAGAGAAATAACGAGACGGATATAATGGATAATGGATAAGAAGCTCGAAAATTTATTATCAACGTATTGCTATTGATAAAATTGCAGTTATAATTTAATGAATTATTGAAGAAGATCTAATGAAAAATTTCGTATAAATTCTATTAATGTTTGGTTAGCTATTGGAGCTATTTTGTTCTACAAATTCTTATCGCTAGATATTACGATCAATATTTATTTGTGTGGAACTATCTGTTAAAATAATTTGATATATGGAGGTACCGTTTATAAAAATTATGCTGCTGTAATGCATCAACTTACATGAGTTTTTGTTGGAAATTGTTTTAACTATAAAACAAAAATAAATTCATTCGGTAGATAAAGCATTACCAAAATTGGTATGAATTTCAAAAGGAAAAACTAGACAAGCTAAGACTTACGGCGATTGAAGACATTAAATAAAAATCGCTGAGCAAATTGAAAGTTGTATGTGAAAGTGCATTCCAAACATGTTTTTGAGATTGGCAAAAGTACTGTCATGAGAATGTTTTATCTAGTAAGAGCCAATTGTATAAAGTAACATAAGTACATAATCCTATTTGATCGAGAATGTATGAAAATTGTATTTATATTAAATTTTTTGTCGAAGCTCGACTTTATCTACTTACACGAAATGAGTTTAACAGAGCATTACTGTAAATGTAGAATCAAATATAATATTCATAACTGATGTTATCAAAGTGCAGAAAACATTTAGGATTAAGTTATTAAATTAGCTCGTTTCATTTCAATAAATTTTATAAGTTTTTCAGGGCAACTGAGAGAAAATGTACTGCGAAAATACTCGGTAAATTTTCGGGGAAACACGATTATATCTATACACATTAAAAGAAGTGTACACTTCTTTTGTTATGAGAGACCAAGGGTAGAATTTTTTTTCGTGAAAAAAAATGAATTTAGAGCAATTCAGAAAAATTTTCAAGCTTCAGTATTTAAGTTTTAAAGTCATATTTTGCGGAGGCCGCTTACCATAAATTTAACTTTCAGTTAAAATCTTGATAAATATTATTCCGTTTTAACACTTATTAATATCAAAATATTAAACGGGGAGAGCTGTTCCATAAATTTGCCAATGATTAATAACTCTCGGATTCTTTTTACATCAGAGTTCAAGATACGATTCTTCACCACATTACTTTCGCCCCAACAACTTCCTCCCTTCCATCGATAAAAGAACAAAGTTCAATACTCAAGTCTCCGAAGCCAATGCTTACCCGAAACATACCAGCGCATCCAGTATCCAAATTCGAGAAACGAAGTACAATTGACAGTTTGGCTTACCTTTTCACCGTAATCGCCTTCGACAGCGACAGTGGACACGTACTTCCATCCAAGTCTGTGGATGACCTCCACCATCGCCTGGGCTTGGAAATTGTCCGGTGGTACGACTCGGCTGAAGTACTCGAAGCGGCTTTTGTCCGAGAGTTCGGTGCTCGTCGAGGCGTAACTTATCTGTGGTATCTGCAAAAGCCAAAGCATCCAGGGATGTAGAGTCGGGCGTATTCACTTTTGCCCCCCCATTTGCTTACTTATAATTATCTAATTGGCTTCTTTGTGATTATCCTCGATGTCTCCCGTTCCTCCATATACATCCTCGGTAATACCGCGTAAAAACTCCCGAATTATGCATTTGCGAAACACGCTTTTTTACTTTTGAGACGAGCACTCTCAAAGAATAATATAACTCGGCATTATCTCGTTTAGCTTGGTGCTTGTATTTCGATATTTAAGTCAGACGAAAAAAAGAGTTAGTACAAAGTCACATAATATCCTGGAATTATAAAAGGGTGAAATGCAAATTAAGAGGGTAAAGGTTAAATTAGCAGGAGGGAGCTTAAACCGTTCGTCAAACATCGCATTATAAGTAGATAAATTATTGTGGTAATTGATATGATACCATAGTTAATATACGGAAAATTGCGCTAGGAAACTAATTAATGAAACGTTTGATATTCGGCACGTCGAGACTTTCAATTATAATCCTGACGCAAGACGAAGATTAAGGTTAAAATAAAAAGCCAGGAGTTGCATTATTCCGAATTTCCGGAATGCGCGGTCGAGCGGAATAGGTCGAGGGGATAGGTGGGAGGGGGGATGGAAGGGAGGAGATCGGAAGGAAAGTAATTCTCAGGCCGTGAAGATTCGGCAGCACACGAGGTATTATACCGATGCGTTCGCTCAAAAACTGCGCACGACTCCTCATTATGCGCCACAGGAGAGATGAGAAAAAATAATGCATGCAAGCCACGCCTACTTCTTCTCGCACTTCCCCTCCCCCTGTGTGTGGGGGTGCGCCCTGGAAATGCAAATGACGAGCCGACCCAAAAGAAGAGTGAGAGAGAGAGAGAGAGAGAGAGAGAGAGATCGCACGGCGACAAAGAATGCGCGGCCGAAGGAGGGTAGGCAGGGGGGGAGGAGGGAATTCGGAAATAAAGATGTCCGGATGTGCGCCTTAGCGCGCACATCCTAATCCGCACTCGGAATAAGATCGGAGTGCCGACCCAAGCGTTTATGCATTTCCCTTGCAGATTATACACGCCTCGAAGCGCATATATCGAAATCCGATGGAGCGCCGCAATTTCCACGAGAAGCTCGGACGCCTGTACATTGTATACGCGGGATACCGCGGCCACACGAATCCGATAATCTCCAAAATAATCGAGGGTGAAAAATTTGGCGGAGGGTGATCGGATATCGAGGAAATTCTCCATCGATATGCAAGGCGATAAAAGCCGAGACTATAGGGGCCGGAATTCGCGGCATAAGATATTGCGACTTGGCGGAAAGTTTCAAGAATGAAAACTCGCGCGCCGAGAAAAGTGACGGTGGTGGTGGAGAGGGGTAGTGCAGCCGAGAGAAAAGACAGTGTCTGAATGGGGGAGGATTGAAAGATCGTAAAAGGAAAGAGCAGTAAGTAGTACGTAAGCGTCAAAGAATTGGAGGCCTCGACTCGAATGGCAACGTTTCTTTTCACGGAAAAGTGCCTCGGATGATTCGTCGGCCCCTCAGGGGTGGAAGTTCGAAGAAGCTGCTGTCGTTATCGCTCCTCGGGGTCTTGTTGCCTTTTCTTATTCCATCTCCTTCTTTCCACTTGGAACGGACAAGCGATCGTAGGCCGGAGACGGTGGTAAACGCTTTTCCGGGGGATCAATTATCGTTTTTGCACCAAAGTCCAGAGGCGCCGGCGTTTGTCACTGAGAGTGGCTTATTGCGTAAGTCGTAATTTCATTTTGATTCGTAAGGGAGCTTAATGGGTCTAGACGTGGTTAAGGAGAAATGGCGAACGAGCGGAAGAGAGTGAGAGGCCACGAGTGAGGGGAGGGACAGCAAAGACATTCAAAGAAACACCAAAGGGAGGTCAGGCTGTCGTTTGGGTTGTTTTCATCCCTTAGTGAATCGATGGACGATTAATGGAGGTGGTGATGGTGGTGGTAGCACTCAAAGGAAGAATTTCTATTCAAGTGAGCGTCAAAGCTGATTTCTATAATGAATCCCACTAATCGCGACTCTTCTAATGTGAAACGTTGCTTCATCTCGATAATGGGCGCATCAGTTAAATTGTTGAAATTTCATGGAGTGCATTAAGAATTTATATTACGTACTTCATGGGAACTTTCACGCGGTGAAATTAGCAACAACTTTAAAGCATCATTTCTTTTAAATTGAATCCTAAAATTAAAAAGAGTTACTTAACTTGCGGACAGCTATTTTTGTGGATATCTAAATTTATAAATATCGTAAATTTTAAAGCATTTTCATGTTTTTAAAATAAATCAATGATTATATATATATATTTAGACGAAGATATGGAAACATAATTTTGAATTTTTTATAAAATGATGTACACCTCAAGTCGATAGTTGGATCAAACTTAACTTAACTGACAGTTGAATATTAGTTTATATTATCCAAAGAATATTTTAAAAAATATATTCTATCTTTATTAATAATGAATATCAGAAAACATTAAATACTTATAAAATATTTAGAATCTGTCTTGTTACTTATAGCATTATCAAAACAGTAATATGAAGTAAGTATATTCAAAAATGCTAAATGCTTCAGAAATACAATATTCAGGAAAGTAATCTATATAATAATTTTCTTATAAAAAAAATGTATCAATATATTTATGTAATGAACAAACATTATAAAAAAATGAAATTTAAATTTTTTTGACTGTGAAAAATAGCTATTAAAGTAAAATATATCTAAAAAACACAAAGTTCCCATGTAAAGTTCAGTTGAAATTCTTGAAGTAGTTTACAGAGTGTGATATACAAGATATGCAAAGGTACATGTATTTATAAATCTGTGTATACATTCATTCAAATTTTTATATGTATTTTTAAAGAATTATTACTTGAACTTTTTAGGTAATAAATTACTTTTTTATTCTATGAAAATTCACGAAATTATTTTTTCTTATAATCGTTTGAAAAATACGTATAAAATCTGTACAGCAGTTGAAGAATAATATTTTACAACTGCATTCTGTGGGTAAAGATTTTCTTAGGATTTTTCCTTATATTTTTAAAAATGTTACATTATAATTTTTTGTAAATCTTTAATATTAATAAATATTTACAAATTTATAAAAGATATTATCAATCAATCTGCATAAAGCATATTCCATTGAATATGTAATTAATATCACACAAATAATTCACATTTATTTAGAGCAACTACAAATCATTTATTTATTATTAGGTCAATTATTATTCAAAATACTAGTTCAATGAAATTATAATTTATTAAGATTAGTACAATAATTCAAATTTTATTTATTGTTCATTTATTTAATGAATAACAATCGCTCAATTAAATGAAATGTATTTATTGAATTACATATGTACAATATAATTATAATACTAATTACCTTGATAAAATCATGATAAAAATCATTTGATTTAATGTATTTTGTTTTGTTATGAATTTATGGGCTTGAATAAATTATAATTTTTTAACTAGATAAAAATAAACAAAAATTACTTAAGCGAATATTAATTATGAATAATAATTGCAATGTTATGTATTTTCATGGAAAACGGAGTATTGATTTTTAAATTAGTAATCATTGTCCCATTTAATTTAGTGTGTAATGTAGTACACGTCTATAAGAAAACTGTTAATAACTAGAATAATAACTAAAATTGCCGAGTATTATATTATGAATTTAAATTAATACATTATTTTTAAATTATTTTGTTTCTTATATTGAGTTAGAATTCTGAAATATTTACAATAAAATTATTTTAATTAATAAATGTCGAATGTAATAATATTTATGTTTCTATTTGTAGTTTTTATTCAAAAAGAAATTATCTGAATTAATAAAAGTAATTATTTTAATAATTTGATTAATTACAATTATTATTACTTGAAAAAATTTATTAATGCTTAAGTATTAAATATTAATTTTTAAATATTGATAAAATTTAAATCTTTAGCAATCGAATTAATTCGGAATGAAATATTTAAATCACTTAAGCCGAATATATACCAATAACATTCTTTAGACCCAAACCAATCCTTTGTAATCATTTGAAACAATATTTTTAAGAAAATATTTATTCCCTTTATCCCTATTATAATTATATTTATCTTTATAATAATATTTAAATAATTGTAGAGTAAATTTGTAAAAACATATTTTTACATATCAGATCAAATGGAATTCATTAATTTTGCGAGTTAAAACATTGGTTGAATTTCAATTCGACATTAGGTATATATAGTGAAAATATTTATAGTTAGAAACATAATATATTGCATACTATTACTGCTAAATTAATGTAATATTATGAAGAAATAAAAATATATAAATTATAAATATTTTTACGATCTTCAATTAATCTTTATATAATAAAATAAATTTCACAAACAGCAGCTAGATTTCCTTTGGATAAATTTCCTTATATATCGAATTACTAGGGAAGGTAATTTTATTTCACGATCGATTGAATGATAAATATAATACCTGAAAATGGAGTTGTTGTAAAAAATTAGATTAGAAGGATGGAGTGAAGATCGAAAATCGAAACAAAGTGGATTTTGTAACTTGGTTTTCGAGGAGATTTCAGGGCAGCTTTATCCTTAAAAAACAAGTGAATAATGGGGCTTTACATTACATTGTGAATTACCAGGAAAAGCAGCGTAAATAGCGGCGAGCGAACCTCTGAAGAAAAACCCCGAAAATTCTTGTCGAGCTTGGAAAGCAGTTTCGAAATAGTGATTCACATGCATACATATGAGCATGCATGAGTGGATCCTGACACCATTAGTCTCTGAATGACCAGGGCGAGGGTGTAATTTCATAATTTTTGCGATCCACCCAAGTTCGAGGAATGCATGCACAAGAGCCACTCAGGCTCAAGCCAAGAGCCAAGTGCTCTCTCGGCGTCTTTTGAGGGATGAAATAAGGGGTGGGAGTGGCCAAAGGCGTGCGCCCATTGAAAAGAGATTTCCCGGCGTCTCGGACAGTCGAATTCTTTAGGGGTGGAATCGGAATTATCTGCTCTTACACGCGAGCAAAGGAAAACACGGCCAGACTCCTGATTTCATCTCTCTGTATCCGTCGGAAATGCGGGGAACGGCTTTTATTCAGCATCTCGGTTTTTTAAAATCTGATGGATACACTCGGAAAATGACATCAAAGGAATCATCTTCGTAAACGACTCCGCGTAAAAAATTTAGGTGCTGATATAAAAGAAAAAAATTGAATTTATCCTCTGATATTTCTTTTTACTAATTATGAACTATTATCTCCACGAATTATCTCATATATTAACCGACGATATAATTTTCACTTTTTAAACGTTTCATATGTCTATTTTTTAACGAGATTAAAATGGCAGGTACTTGCATAAAATTTCTGGGTTATATTCTACTGTGAGATACGAAATGATATTTTCTGGCACAGTTGTGAATAAAATTTTTATTTTTCACTGTTTTACGTTATTTTAAAATTGTTTTTTTAATTTTTTTTTCTTCGATTTTTAATATGAGCATGTGATGCGCTACAACGAAGTTCACCATTTCCTTAATAATAAAATTTTTGTTAAATATTTCAATTAAAATATGCATAAAATTCATTTCTAGACTCACTTTAATTTAACTTTAATTCTTGCTAATATAATTTTAATGCCAGTAATGTCTAAAATTATTTCTGAAGTCAATTATATCACGACTATTACTACTCTGAATAGCTACTGATAATATTCTTTGACAAAAATACTTTATAAAACTGCAACAGTTATTACAGTCAATTTGATAGCAAATAGTTGTTGGTGAAATGAATTTTTTTAAATAAAAAAGAAGAAGGAAAGACGTTTAAATAGCGGGGAAATTTGAGTGAGTTGACACAGTCCGGAAAAACTCAGATCAGACTCGGACTTCGTACTGCATTAGATATCCAATTCGAGCCTTTCAACCCCTGCTAATTCGATCACTTTAGAAAGTTTCCCGACTTCCTTCGATATTTGAATTCTTTTAATTTCATTTGATAAAGTTATTGACTCGGCAACTTTATTAAATCGATCGAGTTATTTTCTTCTTCTAGTTTTCTAAACATTCTTCTACTGAAAAATAGTCAATTTTCACTTTGTAAAAATTTGGTATACCATATTAATTTTGTAATTAAAATGATGTGTAATATTAAAATATCTAGACTTTAATAAATTTACTAGTGAGAAATTTAAAAAATTCTGTTTCAATTTTTATGAGTAACAATCATTTTTTATATTCAAACCACACGTAATATTATTCATATGTGAATAATAATACAAAATTATACACTGTGCTCTTTTTAAAAAAACTTTTTTATAAACATTAATACATAAATAAATATTTTTTAAAAAATAGATATTTCTATATATCTATTTTAAATACCACTTATTAAATATTTGTATTTAATTACCAGCATTTAATTTAAAGAATACAAAATGATATTAATATTAGATGATATTAAAAATTGAAAGTTCTTTAAGCGAGTTCATTTTTGAATCTAAGAAAATATAACAGTTCTTATGAAACTATATGGCAAATTACTTTATATATTTATATATAAAACTTTGAATATTTACACATTCATGCATAAATTTTTACATTGTTATTTAAATTCATTATTCAAAAAATTTAAAAAAATTATTATTATTCATAAATTTTGAACATAGACGAGACTAAATTTTTTCATGAATAGTTGCTGTCGTATATATGTAAGAAATTTTGGATGAATATTTTATATATATATATATACATGTACACGTACATATATTATATTGATGTATTTTAAATAAATTTATATAAAAAATATTTTTAGAGACACATTAAAATAGAGAAAAAAATTACAAGACAGCTTTGTCTTTGCTTGTAAGAAAGCTAATAACTAACTGCTCGCGTTTTTCTTTTACTATTTTTGCAAAATTTTTCCCGCGCATTCCCTCATTTTATTTAAATTCAATTTTTTCTTTATAAATTATATTAAATTTTCCGCCTTTTATATGCATATTTTAGTATCTTTATATTTTTCTTCTTTTTATTATATTTTATTTGTCAATCTTTTTGTCTTAATAATGTTTCTCCCACGTTTTAGACCTTGTATCTTTTTCCTTTTTCCATGCACATCTGCATGAATAACTAAACATACGCCTACATTTAGTTTTTTCTCTTGGCTTTTGCGAGTATTTTTTCACTTTTCCACGAAATACAAAATCAAGAACTACACTCTATTTGACCGCACATACATCGTACGTCGTCTCACTATTACGGATTTTTTCCAAATAAACAAATAAGATTTATTTTTTTAATATTTTATTTTCTTTAATTTTAATCTTTTACTTCTTTGCCTTTAGATACAAATATTCTTTATATCTTAAATTCTCAATAATACTATTTATATTATATTTTACACAAATAAATTTTATATATTTTATTTTAGTAACTATAATTAAGTAATGCATGCGGAAAATCAGAATTGATATTTTTTTATTACTTACTTTCTATTTCGTGTAATTATATATAAAAGTATTTGTCATTCGAAACTCTTAATATTTGCATTTAAAATATGACACTATACATTTATTTTATGTTTCTCTATGTTACAATTTGACAAATATGGATCGTATGTTTTAATAATTATAATTAATTTTGACGTGCACTATTGAGTGAATGTTGAGACTAATTATATTAATTATGTTGCGTCAGAGTACCTATCGGTTACACGATATAACTTAATGAAACAAAAATATGATTATTATCGATATTTGTAATTATTTTGAGATCTTCAATTTCATGTTATATTATTATAGGAAATGATAAGAAAAGAACACATCCTGAGAAGTAAAATGATGCTAGAGAAAACTGTTTGTGAAAAAAATTGTAAAAAGTAAAATATAAGTAAAAAAAAGAAATTTGAAGAGTAAGTATTGTTTTTAGATTGAGATACAAGATATATTTTATCGATAAAACGAATTCTATCAATATTTTAATTATAACTTTATAATGGTCTCGGTATGTTATTTAGATGAGAATTGAACGAAATATAATAAAAATGACATTTTAATTACGTATTGTATATATAAGATCATTTAAATTGAATTGTAAGAAAAATATTTGATGGTACACGGAAATAAAAGTTCGATATAACTCACGAAACTCTTGTAGATTCTGGAAAAGTAGTCTGATAACTTGAAGTTAAATAGAATATATTAAACTCAACTTTTTCAAGATTTACAAAGATACTCTAATAGCATATTTCTATACTGTCTGTTAGAGTTTTATAATAGAATTTGCAAAAGTGCAGCATTCAGTATCAATGAAGCGAGCATTGATCGTTCCTAAGTTTATATATTATTCAAAACTTTGAGTACGTATTTATCGAGGAGCTGGGGTGTGGGTAAGAGTGCGTACCGATTTATTATTCCCTCAGATGTGGTACCGAGTTGTAGATGACATTTTCGGATGTGGCTGGACCGAAGACGAGACACTAAACATTTACGTATGTGGAATCGCTGTTGACAAAGTTCCGGTAGGGCATTCTTGAGTCATTCGATTATAGGTACGATTCGTATGCGACATCTACGTGTTTCGGGTCAGCGATAACTAAAGTTAAGTAAGGATCTCCATTTTCTTACGAATTTTACGACTTTGTATTATATATATATATGTACATATATATGTATGTATGTACATGTAGAGTCGAGAGTAACTATCGAGCTCCATACGTCGATTTTCATGTCAAAGACCTCACACGCGTAACTTGTGGTTAATCCACTTGGCCCGAGCCCGTGCCATCAAATTTTCATATTTCGACGTTTTGTCTCATGTGTGATCTCTGTAATATTCATCTTCATTTTGAATTATTATTTTTTTTTTCTTCCTGCAACTTTAGTACTTCCCCTCTTTCCCTTTGAATAACTTATGCGAAATTATGGTGCCATGCACTTTGGTTGTTGAATTATACTCTATGAGCAATAAAATAAAATTCACTTTGAGATGAAGGTAGTGGAGTAAATTTAGGTTTACATAAAATCAATTTAAAATATATTCTTCAGTCAAATGTTTTACATGCAACGTGTACGCGTATAGTGCTCTGCATAAATTTAAAAATTGTTCAAAATTCAAATTTATCTATATCAGTAAAATACCTTAAATTTTTAAACGAATAATGTTAGAAATATGTTTTACCTTCAAAAGGATTTATCGATCGTTTAAAAATTAAATGTAATAACTAAATTGATATTGGACGTACATCTTGTAATTCAAGGAAAAAGTTTTTGGTACCGCAAATTATGCATTAACGTTTTACAGATGTGTTTTCCGAAATCTCAATGAATAATAAATTACAAGCCTTGACAAGAAAAATACTTTTTCTGGTCAAGTTTGTTTAAAAGTATCGTAAACGCATTTCCAAATTCAATCGTAAAGTGTATACGGTTTTACTAGTTTATACTCGGAAACATAAAATGATACTTGGCCGGGAATTATTACTGGTTACAGTAATTAAAAAACAGGTTCATTAATTAAATATAATCGAGCATATAATAAATATTCTTTGATGCTTACTAAGCATATTTTATGAACCACTATATGAATGTACATTTTATAGCAGACTTTAATTAATATCTTTCCGCATTACAATCAAAAAATAATTTGTCCGACATATTCATCATCCGGGAGTGATTTCTATAAAGCAAATCGCCGAGGTATAATTCTGTAATGCCTTCAAGGATTGCGTTATTGTTATCGGCATTAAAAGCTCGTAATGAAAAAGGAGGAAGACACAGAAAAGCATTCATAAATCACGGGGATGATCCTCGTGAGCCCGAAGGAATAGATCGTGGATGCTCACCTTGAAGAGCCGCAGGATGTTGGCGACCATAATGGATACTCCGCTGAAGGATGCGCCAATCACTCCTGTCACCGGCTTATGTGGCTCGTAGATCGGCGACTTGCCGTTCTCGCATTTGTATTCCGTTATATCCTGAAAGCACAAGATAGGACACTTTAAAATTGCACTCCCGACCCGGTATCCAGGATCCGTCGGGCGGTTTCTCAGCTTCCCTGCGGGGCGCGAGTCTCAAACCGAGACAATTAGTATTGGGGCGGAAATATCGGAGCCGAGGCCCCGGAAAACAAAGTCCCTCGCGCAAACTTTCCCAAATAATATGAGGTGTGGGTGTGCATATGCATCAGGACGCGGAGGCTCATTTTGGATGCGCAACTGGAAGTTCGGGTCTTGGGATGACGATTCGCGTGTACGAGGATATAAAGCCAAAAGTACCCTTGCGAGCAAACATTGTCGTTCCTCGAATGAACTTTCATTAATTGTTTGCACCGGCGAAACTTTCCCGCTTCTTTGCATTTAGAATCCATTTCACAAGAGATTACACGGAATATTGAACATCAAAACCAGCTTGGCCGAAAATACTTTTAGAGTATTTTTTCCCCGTCTATTACAATTGACACGAGTTAGAATTAGTAAACTATTTGTCACGAGTAATTTTAATTCCATATTAGATTCCTCGGAATATTTCAAGTATTCCTTCAATCCCTTCTTCGGATTCCTTAGGATCCCCGTTTCAACCCCTTGACTGTTTAAAATTTAAGATGAAACGACGTTGAAATCGAAGGAAAGATAATTATTTTGTGCAATTAATGGCATCGATAAATAATCCATTGTTATTTAAAATTTATTATTTAAAATATTATATTCAAAAAAGGGAATGATTTATTCAGCATAAGCTCCACGTTAAACATAATATTAAAATATGTGTCTTACTCTAAAATTATATTTGAAATATTATCGATGAATGACTAGCAATTACTTAAAATTGAGTAGTTAATTTATAATCAAGAGCAGAGGGCTTAGATGGGTAGCTTTGTGTATTTTTTCTTTATAATTAGTTGTAAGCTCGAATAAAGAATACTTATGCAATTAAAAATCTGTTTTTAAGATCGAATACAAATCTTGGCTCTATCGTTGATGCACTTTATTGACTGAATAACAAATAAGGGGCTTTGATGAAAAAAATTGCTCAGATTAACTCGCTTTTCATGAGAGATAAATCTAATATAGCACAAAGTTTCAACTAAGCTTTCAGAACACTTTCAAAATGAAAAAACTATTTCGTTACCAGAGTGTAAAGTTTAAGCAGTTTAGAGGGAATGTGTACACATTGATTTGAAAGGTAATACAATGAAAGCGTATTACCATCAGTAAGCACAAATTGAATTTAATGGATCAAATGTGTGGTGGCATTTATGCTGCAACACATACTGAATTCATAATAATTCGGGCGTTTTTGATTTTATTGCGCTCATTTATTTCGTTGACACATTAAAGTCCCATTAACTCTACGCATAATTTGGACAAGATGCTTTATGCGATAACAATGGCATTACCCTGAGCGGCTTATCCAAAAACTGCGAAAAAAGCTCGTAAACGAAATCCGATTGGGAAAGGGCCGAATTGATAAGGCGATATAAAACGGCAATATCGTCGTCGTCGTTGTCCTCGTCCTCGTCCTCGTCGTCGCCTGAGCACCGAGACGCAGACGGCTGAATTATCAAAGGTAAATGAATTAGAAAAATCGTTTAGCCCGTAATGAGGGGGTGAGGAAAGCCTCCGGAGGTATATTTCTCCGGAGGGCGGGGGCGGGATAGGGGCAGGAGAGCGTCCGGGCCGGAGGATCGATCAATTAGAAAGTGCGATGTCGTGTCCGCGCGATCCCGCAGAGGATACCCTCGAGAGGGTGAACCTCCCCGGAGGAACGATCGCACGAGCTGTCGATATGTGCCAATCCCCCCTCCCCTTCCCCCTCACCGCCCGGGAAAATAAAATAAAGCGGTTCCACTTCTTTATTCCCGTCGGGCCGTCTCACGGGCGCTTACATGCATCATCACTCGTGTGTCTCGTGCCGCGCAATAAAATGCATTTCAATTGACTCTCGATGCACTTGGAGTGCGACAATTCATCCCGAGCTTTCACTGGGAAACCGTGCCACCTCCACCCCCGCTTTTTTATATTTGCAGTGCGGAGCGGGGCTCGCTCACGTGGAAACGTAATAAGCTTTGCGATTCCACGATTGGGAATATCGATGCTCGGGTTTTTATTTTTCGTGAGCTCTTTTTCAATCGCGATCCCTCGTGCTCTTTAGTTTTACGTACTACGCAAAGTTTATCTCCGTAAACAGAGTATTTGTTATTCACCGATAAAACTTACAAAATCCAAGTGTAGACAGGGGGTTAATGCTGATATCATAAGTACTGTTGACGTTCTCAAGTATAAAAAATTGGCAAACATGTTTATTGCTGGGATTTTTGTTATTTTTTTCCTTTTTTTTGGGGCGGGGAAAGCGGGGGGAGGGGAGGGGAAAGTGAGGAAATTGTTTGTGAGCTGTTTATATTTCTGTTATTCGGGCGCGTATACGAATGGATCATTGTTAAAACAATTTCACTTCAGTCAAATGATTTGCGAACGCGTTCCTCAGCCAAAGTAATTAAATTCAAAATATTATAATGAGTACTGCGTGAACTTTACAAAGCTAATTTAAAATAATTAATGGGAAATATTTATACGGGCATTCCTTGGTTCTGCAATAATTTTCGGAATGGCAATGGATTCAAAGGTATATTTATATATTTTTATATTTTTTAACTACTTTAATCGCATCAAACGCTAATATATTATTGCCTTTGAATTAATTGTTTATGCGCAAATAATGCAGAAAGCTAATTGAAAAAAGGGTCAAACATTATGTTATTCTCAAACAAAGGAGCTTTTGCTTTAGTGCAATGATCTATCAATCATTTACATAAGAAACATTTTCAACAACTTTCGCTGTATTTGCTCCACCAATAAATACTTAAAATTCGCGTCAAATTTCACTGGTTAAAATTGCAAATTTTGCAAAATAACGTCAGGTTTAAGTATCTTATGACAAGTTTTTAATTTCAAAATTTTGCGCAATAAAGTCATTTTTTTAAAAGCAAAAATCCGGCATTTCATTGTCAAAGGATTACAGTTAAAAGTTGTCGTTTATTGACTTTTGCAATACATATTTGGCAACATCGATCGTTACTCCGCGTTTAAAAATGTAAAAGGGCTTATGCCGTAAAAGCCCACTATTATTTATCAAAGAGTCGCGATATAAAATTCACGTATTAAACACAAATTTGAGACTCTGTTGATGCAACTATTAACTTTCGATGGCTCCAAAAACAAATCTGCAAAGACATTTGGAATAGAAGCTGAAGAGGGATGGAGGGATGGAGAATGCTTCTGGAGCTTAAAAATAGATTCGGCGGGAGACGTTAACGGAGTAAGCGGAGACGGCACTGATTTATAAAATCGAAAGTAAGGATAGTGTCGGTGCGTCAAATGGCATGGAAAAGTAGCCGAGGATGATGCGAAACCATTCCTTGCCATCTCTTGAGAGCCACTGTACCCAGCATCCAGCAGGTTCATTAAAGCGAAAATTCGCGTGCTGGCTCGAGTAAAGGGGGGCACGAAGAAGTAGTTCAGCGGGGGAGGAGGGTTCACACACAGAGAGGCGGAGGGTGGGAGCAACCCTTAAAGGGGATGAACCGTATGAGGGGGCGGCGAAAAGGCGCTCGCTTACCTGATTCATGTACGACCTGACGAACTCCATGCTCTGGTCGAGGGCATAGGTGTCGCTGCTGCACGAATCGAGGATGAGGGCGCCGAGGGGGGTGTGGGGCAGGAGGCTCTCGTCGGCGTTTATCTGGTCCATGGCGTAGAGCATCGCCTCCAAGCGCTGCACCCCTTTCTCCTCTTTCACCGCCCCGCAGGGTGGCTGCCCAATCGGCCCGGAAACCTGCACAGGAATGAATTTCACTGGACCCGAGATCTCGGTTACGCGGAGGAAGGAGATCCTCGAAAGTTTGCCGGGAGGCGAATCCCTAACAAAAGCACACGCTCAGCGATACCCGAGCTTGTTTTTGCTTTGACGTTTGCGGAATTCGAGAAATGTTTTCATTTTTCCCTTTTTCTCGGACCGATGAAAAGCGGAATCTTTGTTGCGGACGAGTGGGAGCCTCGGACGCTCATAATTATCTTTATTTATAAGCTGCGCTTGTTTCGCTCTCGCTTTAATTGCTGAATAAATAATATCGGCCCGATAAAAATTAAAAGTATCAACCCGGTCTTTTAATTAAGAAATACAGGCTAGTGCAAATTAAGGCTTTCGGAAAAACCTATAAAATCTATTTCATCATTTATAGCGTGGAAAGACCTCTTAATTAAAAGAAACTTTACCCCTTTATCTCTTCGAAAAGTTAAAAAATCGATTAAAGTACTTTTACACTGATGTCTTACTATGCTCGTTTCGCATCGGCTCGATATTTTTTCCTGCGTCCTCAACATTTATTCAACTTTTATTCAACTTTCATTTCGCTCAGAGCTGTTAAATCTGCTCTTTTTGTATGAAACATTTTTTATATTTTAAATGATAGTCCACGTTCCGTATGTTTTCTCGAAGTTCAAAATCTTCTGTACCGCTGATATCTTCTTTTAAAAACTTACAAATTTTTATTGTTACTAGGATTTGAAAAGTTTTTATGTTTTAACACTACTAAAATTGCTTTCCGACGAATTCTTCTCCGTAAGCCCCAACACAAAAGTTTGGTCTAAAATTTTTTGTGTGCATGTGATTAATGAAATTTCTTGAATCTGAAATAAAATTTAATTTATTATAAGGAAAATGTTATTGTTCATTTGGAGCTAACTTTTCGGCCATAAATTTCTGTTTTTATTATATTATTTTATAGGTTGTTTCAGCTTTTTGTACAATTATTGTAAACCAAAGACATGACGAATTCACCTTGAAATAGCAATGAGACCATATTTTAGAGTAACATGTAATTTATTTCGGTATACCCACTTCATAATTTATTTCTCCACTTTTAATGCATTCGTATGCAATATTAATTGTAGACCTTTAAAAAACTGAAAATTTAATTCCACTTAATGATTAGAAAAATTAGAGTAAATATAGGCATTGGGGATAAATGTTTATCATGGAATAATTATCCGCGTTCCCAATGATGTTTTAATTATTGTACTTTTTACTCAAAATAACATATCTAGCGTTTATAATACAATGGAAGGGAATAAATAGCTTATAAGATATGTATCTATATTAATCCATTTATGCTGGCAATGCTGTAATTAAATTTACATTATGATCGTATAATAGCAAGTTCCAATGATGACGTTTTATTTTCAAGTATGATGTTGGCTACTGTAGTGGTTTAGATAAATAAACTATAGAGCAAGAGGGTAGTATACCTTTGAAATGGTCGCTTGTTAATGACTCGATGGACACGAGTGGGTTACGGAACGGAAGGAGTGGAGAAATTAATTATGAAAATACGTGGGCGAATTTCTGGAGAAAATTCGTGAAAGGTTGCCACTTTCTTTTTGCGAAATTTAATCATTGCCAAAACAATATATTACAGCTGAAAAGGCACATTTTTTTATTAGAAAATCCCGCAACCATTAGGATTATAAGTTTAGGGCTTCTCGCGCTTATGCTGACGAAAACTCAAAGTTTGCAAAGTCCCAAGTATTGCTATTTATCGCTAGTAGCTCTCTTCCAGAGATTCTGGTGGCTTAGGGTCATTTAAGTAAATTAGTCGAGCTGTTTCAGCTAGAAACTGTCTCAAAGCCGTTTTGGAAGCACTTGAATCCCTAATAAGGAGCACCTGACACACACTCGCTGTTCACGCCCGCGCGTTCGCAAATATAAAATTGCGGTGTCTTCCGGCGGAGCGATTGCGCATAAGCCACCCCCGATGGCTGTTACACAGACACAAACGCGCGCACTTGGGGGTTGGTTATGAAGGGGTGCACCGGGGGATGGGGAATCGATGGCCCGATCGATGCCCCTTGTACGTGTACGTACCTGTTCGTGCATCGGGAATATGCCCCCGAAAATGACGTCACCGACTATGCGGATCAATTTCGAGCCGTCCTCGACGCCGTTGTTCCTGTGGACCTGGTAGGACTCGGCCAGGGCCACGAGCACGCACCAGCCGATCAGCAGCTTCCCCGAGCTCATCTTCCTGGCGCCGGAGCCGGGGTCGGGGAATGATGACCACGACGACGATGACGCACCGCCGGTCCACTGCTCCACTCTGCCACACACAAAGCCACGCTCGTGTATTATAATCGCCTATAGTGCTCATTACCTTATTAACTAACCCATCCTCCTTCCTTAACCACCACCTTTTTCTCGTCTCCCACCCCTGTCGCTTAATTATTCTGCAGCCGCGCGACTCTATTGCTCTCCCGTTCATTTGTCGAAGTTGAGCTCGATTTCGCTTTGACTTTGTAAATACTCGTATTATCTTTAAGAAAAATGATACCGCTCGGCTCTTTGAATAATTTTAAAATGTATTTTTATCTTTAATTTCCATCTGGCAAAACTTTGACTAATGAACGAAGTTTGTTCTAACAAAGCTCATTTTCTTTGAAAATAAACTTGTTTTTAAGTGTTACTATTTAAGTTGAAACTGTGATAAAGTTTAGACGTTTAAACGCCCAACAAGAGAAGACTCTGGTGTTTTCAATGAAGCATAAATCCCACTTGTAAAATTGTTGAAGGTTTTTTTTTAAAGGCTTGTAAATCGTTGATTGGCGCGTTATGGGCAGAAAATTTGCTTGGAATTCGACGGCAGCCGTTGATGCGTAATTGCGAATCAAAGTAAATGATCTTGCACGAATGCCGGGCAAATAAAAAGTCACTCTTAAAAGTCTGCTTCGGTGAAAAATGTATTCAATCAGTAGAATAAATAGGTTTGTGGATTGACAGGAAAAATCATAGGTATACGTAGAGAATTAAAGGGTATCGAGAGGAGTTTATTGATTAATATTGGGGTATTGTGCTCGATGGGGAACAAGAGCCAGCAGTCGCAAACTATCACATACTTCCTCGTTGAAGTCGAGGACTTTTACCGTGCAACTTTTCAAACGGCATGTTGTGAGAAATGATGTGAAATACTTTTGAAAAATCGGGGAAAATGAGAAAAATTCTATTACCTCCATCGATAGCTCGTGTAATGTCGCCGTCGCCGTCGCCGCCTCCGCCGCCACCGACGACGATGACGACGAGGACGACGAGGACGACGACCCTCCCCTTCGCCCCCCGCGTCCCGAATAATAACGTTTGCATGTGGAATCTCTCGCGAGAGCCAAAGCCAGTCTTAGGTTTGATGGAGATGGATCCCTTTGCCATTCGACTGCCTCTGCACTTGATCATGGCATTTGAATGGGTGTGCGGCTGACGACAAAAATGGTGGCAAGTGGGAGTAAAATAAATAGGAAGCCGAGGGAGATAAGCCGAGCCTCAATAACCTCTCCATCAAGAGTCTAGATCCGATATGGAGCAATTTCTGGGATGACGGGTACGTGGGGAAGCGACAGCCCGCGATCTTTTTCGAGAGAAACGATAAACCGGAAGGTGAATCGGGTGATGGAGTAGTAAAACAAGAAGCACGCGGAAAACCTGAGCAGAAGTAACGCCATCAACGAGTCCATAGAAACGACATCATCGTAAAATGATATTCAATAAAAATGGCGAATGGGGCTTGTTGGCTCGTGTAACACTTAGCGCCGGATCCCCAAGTACGCAATTCGCGGGGAATTCTTCTGTGCGTCTAAACAGCTTAATCACACTCGCAGCAAATTTTAAACTTTTTATGGTTTAATAAAAGATTGAAGCACCCGAACTTTTTGTAGGCATCGTCTTTTATATGCATTAGATCTGAAATCTCTTAAGAGACTCGGGACTCCCAACTAGTGATAAAGATAAAGTTTCGCACGGACGCTACCTCATCAAGAGCTCCTGAGATAGAGCTCGAAAAGTTAGATACCGACACTTCTTCAGAGAGGCAGGAGGCATTGTTTAGAAGCTCGTCGGGTTAAGCAAGAAAAAGATTATTATTTATCACAGCCATAAAAACATCGTTTCCGCGGCTCTAAGTATAAGAAGCAAGAGTAATTGTAGGTTACAATGGGACTCGAAAACATTTGTAGCCTATTTCAATAAGATCGTAATCAGTGTTGGCAAGCCCGAAATTCCCCGCTAATGGAATATAATAAGGTCGGGAGAAAGAGAGGCGAGTACGAAAATTTCGCAAATATATCGCTACCCCTTTTTGCCAAGAGCTCGAGTTTCGAGCCGACCGCTAATTCTCTTCGCTACTCTCTATAAACGTCGCTACTAGCTTTTGCACCTGCGCGTGTAGCAGCACACAGTTCCTTCGCTAATTTCGCTTCGTTTTACGGATAATTAAGTCTTAGCCGGTAATCGCCGTAGCGCCTCGTTACTTCAATCTCGCTTATGTACTTATACTTGAAATTGAAACTGGGGAGAGCGAGGATGGGGGTGGGGCGAAGACGAACTAAGACGGAAAGAGGAACAGACAGACCGAAGCAATTTTCATTCACTGCGGCTTTTTAAAAGTAACTCCGGAATATTTTATGCGCGGTTTAAATGAAAAAATATACAAACACGTATTCAAAGAGGTGAAAAAGAAATTTGCACTTTTCTATTTTTTACATGCACACATCCAAAGGAATACGTGTTCGGGGTGTAAATCTTGTGTCTCTTTTTCAAGAATGAATACATGTACAACCTCTTAGGTAGGCCAGATAAAGCTCTACGATACATCTTCTGTCTCTATCTTTATAAATATGTATATGGATAATGTTGTTTGCAATTCTGGAAAATAAGTTTTATACTTTTACACACATCAGCTAATGAGCACAATTTTCCGTAAGAACGTTTATTACGAGCTCTTTCAAAACTAAATGCAATTTATAAATCACAGCTAAGTGTCGAATTATCTCCATAAAGAATTTATACTTTACATGCAGATGTCTACAAAAGCTTGAAAATTTTTCATTTAATATTATTATTTCTTACACCTTAGAGGACTGTATTATAAATAAAATTTAATAGGTTTTATTTTAATAATTTCTTTCGACTTAATGTAAATTATGCTACATTATAACGCGAGTCACGTTAAAGATATAATAAAAGTAATTAGAATCATCTAAAAAGTTAAAATTATTTGAATCAGGAATTAAAACTGAAAGTATTAAAGCGGAAGATTGTAGTTGAGGACGTCTATACATCTTACAAATATATTGAAATATAAAATTTATTCTACATAATTTTATTGCCTAATAAAGATTTAACACGTATGAAAATTTAAAATTACAATCCTTTGAAATTAATTATTAAAATTAAAAAAATTTTTTGTTCAACATTATTTTAAGAAATATATAAAGCAAAATTAAAAAAAATAAAAAAGCAATTCAACATCTCTTTCAAATTAAGTTTAACGTTTTAAATGAATATTTAGATCGATATTTATACTAAAATTTTAATCTACTATTTCATAAAGTTATTTTATATAGTTCAGTTAAAATTAAGATTCATTAAATAATAGAAAAATATAAAAAATTTTAATATATACATGTAATATAAAGAAATATAAAGAGCGAAAGATAAACTGTAAGTGAATTTCTAGTCAATTTAATTATTTACAATATGTTTATTTATATATAAATAAAAGTTTATTCAATTTATTTCAAAAATTAATTTTTGTGAATATCATAAAATGATAATATTTTTCAAATGACTAATATTTTTTGAGTAAGAAATAAATGATTGTACTATTTTTAAAATATTAAATAAACGTTTCAAATATGCAAATATTTAAACAAATTAAAGCAAATATTCAAATATTATATATATGTATATATATATATATATATATGTATACATGTATTAAAGCTAGTTAATTAAAATATTTCCTTCATTTATTTAATAATATAATTGAATATTTTTAAAATTAACTGTAATAAAACATAATTGTAATAAAAAACATAAGTGGAAATAAAGCATTTCAATTTCGCTGAATGTTAAAAGCATTGTTTAAATTGTACATTAAATGTAATAACAGTCATTCATATCACGTATTCTCTTGAATAAAACTTGAATGAACAAATATTAATTTACTACTGATTATAACGTATTTTCAGAGGATTATTGTCTTTAACATATTTTAAAATCTACAGTAATTTCAATTTCATAATGAATCAATACATATTTTCTAGGTAAATTTTACTTGAAAAATTAATCAGTTTATAAGTTTTCATTTGAATACTTAATGTACAAATTATAAGTCAGTAGACATTATTCTCGACAACTTGGCCGCTGCTTTCAGAATTAAGAAAGAATGGCTTCGTCTTTAACCCTTGAAATAATAAAATATAAAAACATGAATATGAAAATGAAAGATTTAACTAAATTTTTTTTTTTATTATTTATCACTGTTTATTGAGAGAATACCAGTAAGTAAATTGTGTGGTATATTTCATAAACATTTAATTCTTTTGAAATGGGTTTTAGCGGAAAACTAAGCGCCATATATTTTTTTACCTGCGGGAAAACGATTTAAAGGGGTAGAACCATTCTCTAAAAATGACTGTGTCACGCATCGATTTTATGGTTTTATATATAAAAAAAATAATGTTTTATAACGAAACCAATAGAAAAGTTTTGTTATAATGAAGAAAAATAATGAGATAATAAAAAATAGTACGTTGTAATAAAAGAAGTTGAAACACTTAAACTTTATTATATTTCATACTCTAACCCGTGATACATTTGATCAAAAATTTTTTAGGTTAGTTTTTGCATAGCAATTTCTAGTATATCTTGTATAAATATTTGAGAATGGTTGATAAAATGATACTCCATTTCACGTTCTCTCTTTCCGTCATTCGACATTATTATTATTATTATTATTATTATTATTATTACAATAATAAAAAAAAAAAAAAAAAAAAAGAAAAAATGAAGCAAAAAATAGGTTGGTCGTTGAAAATGGCAATAAAAGTATTAAAAATGGTAAAGTTGGAGGAGGCAGCTCTTAAATCGGGCCAACAATTTCTCAATCAGGGAACTTTGTTTGAGTGATTGGCAGTTTAATAGACACACGACTGAAAAATCGTGAAGAAGTTAATAAGCAGATAGAGGGAAGGCGTGCAATGCGTATCGTGTTTCACGTATAAACTCTCGAGCTCGAATGTGAAAAGGCAATAGTCAAACATTTTGAAAAGGAAAAACCCATTGGAAAACACATGAGAATTTGAAACACGTACAGATGACTAGTTGTGGAATATTGTTTGCGTGGAAGGTACCTCGCACTTTGTTTGCAATTGCTAAGCCCCGATTGGCTGCCTCGCATACACTGACACATCAATGCCCTGGCTGGTGAGCCTGGAAAAGCCACCGATCCAGGAATAACAAGATATAATGCAACTCCCGGAATATGTTTGCACATTAGAACAAGCATATCAGATGCGCGTTTATCTCTCTGGATGCATCCGGGCTATATTTATCCTGGCCCACAGTCTTATTTTCCATCGCCAATTCAAAAGGACTATTATGTGAAGGGAAGTGTGCAGTCTCTCGTTTTTATTGAGCGATTCATCGATTTGACCTCCCCCCTCCACCACCCCCGATAACAATGATAATTGTTAACGAGAAAAATATTTGCATTGGGAGAGCCGGGCGTGTGGCTGGCTTTATTTGGAGTACTCATAATTCGGGATAACGAGACCACCATTACAGATTTAATGCAAACTCCGCTACGTTTTCCGAATTACTATTTACGTATCTCCGGCCACCGACACCGTTAATGCGATAATTCTACTTGAATTATTTTAATTACATTACTGGTAATAATAAGATGGTAATCACATTTGCATTCAGGGATGTCTTTATCGTGTAAAAAGTGAGGGACTCTGGCAGATGCGAGGAAAAAACGGGATCAGGGTGGCAAAGGGGGAGGGGGAGGGGAGGGGAGGCCAACAGTAGCAGGTGCGCCGAGTTTTAGTCGTCAGATATAAAAACTAATATTATATCTTGTACCAGCGCGGATAAAGGCAGCAGTGCTTCAAACTTTTTTACACGCTTTTGTAATAATTTTTCGCATTAGTTAAATATAAGAATACACAATGTTAACTGGCACGCGTTATTAATGGTATTTTGACAGAGCAGATTTATTGCGTATAATGTGTTTGGTATTTTTATTTGTGTAAGTTTTTATCAGGAATATGATTATTACTTTTTATAGAGGTTGTTAAAATATTTTCACTCGAATTAAAAATAATGTGAACTCGCATTGAATAATGAAACTATAAATATTTTATGAATATTTTATTAGGTATTATGTGCACATTATATTATTTTTAATTTTAATTAATTTTATAAACTTGTGTAATTTTATCTTTAATTATCTCGTTTTTCATTTATTTTTTTTTTTTTTTTTTTTTTTTTTTTTTTTTTTTTTTTTAATGTGTATTTGTTTTAAATTAATTTCCAATTCTTGTTTCCACAATAATTAATAATATTTTCAATACTATTTTAATTTGAAAATTATCTTTATGTGTCTATGTATGAAATGTTATATTTAATATATGCATTAACAAATAAATAAACGAAAAACCTATTTTTGGTCGGAAATATAGCGAATTCCATTAATTTTCAGGGCTTATTACATGCTTATATGCGCTTGCACGAGATTCTTGTGCATGTATGCATAACAATGTAAATATTATTCTTATATTAATTATCAATTTTGTACTTACAATATGCAATTTAATTTTTATATTTTTTAAAATTTTTTCTCAAAAAATATTGATTTTGAGCTTTAAATAACGTAATCAAATTGATAGGAAGATGATATTACATTAAATATTTCATGATGATTCCAAAAATTTTATTCTCTAAAAGATACAGATATTATAGATAAAAAGATATTCTTTTGACACATAAATCATTCTTAGAATAAAAAATAATCTTTTAAGAATTATTAATGATTCGAAGTTACTGTTTATTGTTACAATAGATTGATGTACTATTTGCCAGTTAGAAGATTGATTTATTTAATGGACTGTAGTACACTTTCATTTAAAATTGATCTCTCATTTGGAAGGATCAATTCATAAATATTTTTTTTAATTTATTTGTATAAATGATATACTGAAGTTTTGAAAATTGAAAATTGAAAATTTCCTATCTACATCACGTACTATGTAATATTTTTCTTTAACAATGTATTTTTTGAAATTGATTGATTAAATACATAAATAAACATATAAATTTTGATTATCTATATATATTTTATTTATAAAGTAAGATATATTTCAATAAATCTATAAGCATAAAAATATATTAGATAATATACTTTCAGAATAAAATATATTTATATATTTATACATTATTATTATTATTAATTTAAATTATAAATTTAATTTTGTAATTTAAGAATATAAATAGTTTTAAAACTTCATGATTAAATGATTTGGTTAAATTAGTCTTATTCCGCTAAATCTTGTAACTTACTTTTATTTTTATCTCGATATCATATATAAATTATTTTATTTTAATTGAAGTTATTTTTATCTACGTATTTTAATGACATTTATCATTTTATACTCTTAAGAAAATTTTTACATTTTTTTAACTATAATATCTCTTACATTCTTCGATACTTTCAACTTATTTTGACCCAATTATTTGTCAGATTTTATTTTCAGATATTTTATAATTATTCTTTTTTTTTAAATTTAATAAAAGTTCTTTTTTTACAGATTATTGTGTATCAAGAATCATATCAATTTTAAGATTTGTGTTATGAGACGAAAATGCAATCATCTAATACAGGACGAAATATAGCCATACTTTTTCCTGAAAAATATTTCTTTTTAATTTTTTGATAGCATTTTTTAATGAAATAAACGATTTATGTTTATTTTTGTTTTTGTTAATTTTTAAACAACAATAAAAAACTAATTGACAAAAATAATTAGCATTATATTCTATTTTCTCTTTTAGCGTTATTAACTAAAATAATTCTCTAATTCAAATACATTTCGAAGGAATTACCATATTTAATCTTCTCAGCATAGTTAATTATTGACTATATATACAATCTTAGCTGATTGTTCTGGATATTCACAAATTTATTATAGTATGAATGAAAGTCCATTAATTATCTCATTGCTCACTATCTAAGGGGATTATTTCGTTTACCTTCTTTACACTTTAATCTATTAATAGAATAGAAAAGACAAATTAAAAATGTGTTGTATTTTTCAACCGCACATGTTACAACATGATTGAATTACTACTTAACAGTAAATTATTTCGTTTAATCTATTGTGTGTAAAAATAGAGTTGTTACAGCTTTCCGTTTTTAAGTAAATATTATATTTATGTTTAACAGGTCTTAGGGGCTTACGATGTTATTACTTCATCAATACTAGAAAGCCAAATTTTTAATTAAAATTTTTTAACAGGAGTTATTTATAATCTTATTTGAAAAATTAAACTCGTGAACTAAACAACTAAAAATAGTTATAATAAAACATAATTTGAAAAATTTACAAGGTAAAAATTATGGTAATAGTTTATTAAAACTTTCACAACAATTACTTTTTTTTAATATAAACAACTTAATATTAAAACGTAATATTTTTTATATAATTAATTGAAAATTTCTACAAAAGCACTTTTGTATTTCTATAAAAAAAATATTTCATGTTCCTGGTTAAAAATTATTTTCTCAAAAAACGATAGAAAAATTAATTTAATAAGTTTACCACGTAACAACAGTTATTTATAGATGCTCTTCAAGCTCTGTATTTTTTATATAATTTATATTAAGTATAATTACATATAATTTATGTATACATTAAAAGTTTTTGTAATATTATTTATAGATTTTTCAAATTCTTTTATTTCATGTTTTTATTTTATTGTACATTAGTAATCTATAATATGTCATTAATATTTTGAATCATAAAAAATTATTCATTATTGTTGTTACATTTAACGAATTTATATTAAATATTATAAAATGTTTTACAGTTTTACGTATCGTTTTATTAATAATTACTAAAATATAATACTGTTATTGAAAAACATATAATAAAAATGTCTAACATATATTAAAATATGAGACATAAATTTTACGAACTGTTACATATTATGAGATGTGTTATTTAGATATTTCAAATCTTGTAGAATTGTTGGATAAAAGAAATTTTTTTTTCTCGATTTTTGAATTCCCTTAACAGAACAAAATCTTACATTGAATCAGCAATCTGATTTCATCTAGATTTCGTTTTAAAATCTAAAATCAAATCGAAATTCGAGATTTAAATCAGAATTCTTGATTGTAGTTGCAAATCGCACCTGGTATACTAATATATTCATTATAAATATTTGTAGATCATAGTTCTCGCATTATTTCTAAACTGTATGAAATTATTAAAAATTTAATAAATTTCAAGGTAAATTTTTATTTTATATTTTTATACTTTATAACTAAAATATATATAGTTTAATGAAAATTATCGAATTCGAAACTCTATTTGAACTATTGATTCAATGCAAGACTTGCAACTCAAGTTAAGACATTTGTCATTTCTTAAATTATTTAGACAATCTGTGACTTGTGTAAACAGTTCTTGTACATACTTAATATGTAATAATACTTGAAAAGATGATAAAGCATTGCCTAAGTCATACAATTTACAATTGTAATTATTCATTTAGTAAATAAATGTTCTACTCTAAGATCTAGAAATTAACTAATGCATAGTGCTTATTCAACATTTATATTGAAATTCTGAATACATTTAAAGATTAATGGATATTTGCAAAATATAATATATTTTGCTTACGTATTTTTTAAAAATTTTTTTCAAATATAAGCACTTTTTTAACATAAAATTATAGATGATATTTAAGATATATCGTATTAAATACAGCAAAAATTGGAGTATAAACCAATAATCCCAAAAGCTAAAATCAATGTACTATTATCAGACTAGTATTTCTACAAAATATACGAATTATATTAATTATTATAGAAAGAATTTGTAAAATAACTCATTAAAGGAGTGATAAAATTAATGTTTTGAAACTATGTTCTTCAAAAGTAAAAAAAATAATACAAGAAGCAATATATAATTGATAAATTACTGTTATTAGTAACTAAAGTTTTATACAGCGCAAAACTGTAAATGTTGGAAAGAGGTTCAATTTTTTTTCTTCAAATTTTTAATTTGAAAAACTACAAAATCTAACGAGTTACATAAAAATTTTTTAATTCATAGAAAGTTGTTATTTCACATTATACTTAATCTCGATTATTTTAAGCATTTTTTTTTAAAGAAATATTAATTCTCATGAATTACCTGTATGATATAAATTTATACTGAGAATTGTACAATTGTACAAAACAATTGTAATTATACTATAATAAGTACATCTTTTTAAATAAGCGTCTATTAAAGTGAAGTATTTTACTTATAAACTCAAATATAACTTGATAAAAGTAAAATTAATAATGAAAGAAATATTATGTTGGTAGGGTTAGGGATGAAATTCCCCTGAGTGTATTAAACAAATATAAATTATGCAATTTTAATTTTAATGTAAAAAGTGATTCTGGAATGTGTATGTATATTTTCTTTTAATCATAAACTTCCATTTAATTCGAGTTACAAACAGATTTTCTGTCTATTTTTCAGCTCATTAACAGATATTGTCATAAAGAAAGAAAATAAACTTACCAGTTGGTAAGATTTATTAACTTTTTTTTTAACTTATAATTTTGCTACAAATTTTTGCTCAATTAAAGACTTAACATTTCTAATAAATTATATTTATATTTTTGTTTTAAAATTTTTATTAATAATAATTTAAAATTTATTTTGATATTTTTATATTAATTTTAAAAATGTTTAAACATATCTCTACAAATAATTAAAACAGAGAAATTTATACAATAATAAAAAAAACAAGAAAAAACATTTAGCTTACTAGTAATACTTCATTTTATCTTATCTATACAAAATCAATGCATATCCATTAGCTTTGAATATTTATAACTATAACCGAATATATAAAATAAAGTGTTACTCTCCATTTAAAAATTTTCTATACTACATGATATATATATATGTATATGTGTGTGTGTGTACATGTCCGTTTATAATTAAATAAATATCGATATGCCCTTTTTAATTACACATTAAAGAAATATTATTTTTTAATAAAGCACATACAAAATTTCCAATATATTTTAGAGCGATATATTGTTTTAGTTTACTTGTTTCGTAATAAACTTATTCCTCTTTTTTAAAAAAATATATTTAATTGTTTAAATGTTCTTGCTTACATCAACTATGAAATTTGTTACGCAATATTTGACTGAACATAGAGTAGATGTTATATTTACACAGAACAAGAGAGATAAATATTCATGGAAATAAATGCATCTTCTTTTTCGTCAGGATGCAGCAGGGTATGGAATGCGAAAGAGATGTAGAAAATGCCTATTTAAAATTCCGTCCGGTCAAGCTCAAAACGAAATTAACGAAGTGTACGTAATAATCGCGATAAAATCCATTTAGCAAAAAGAGGTTTCCGCACGTTTCGCTGCGCTCGTCATATTTCGAAATTTACTAAGAATAGAGTAATTAAAAGCGCTTCGTGCTCCTTTCGAGACTCCAAAGAAAAAATCCGTAGGAATTTTCCCGGGTGTTGTCGCATGTGAAAAAGGTGAGAGGATTAATGGTGTAACGGAGTTGTCCCCGTGGAAAAGTTGCTGATTCGATATCCTCGGTGGTATGGCCCTTGAGTCATCAACAGCGCGAGTATCCCTGAACTGCTCTTACGTAAGGAGGGGAGGGGGCGGGTTGATCATCGCCGCCACCACCCCCGGCGCTAGAATGCAAATGCGCGGCATTTGATATTAAAAAAGCGTAATTTTTTTAAAAGCTCCGCGCTTTTTTCCCTCTTTGTTTTTCTTCTTCGACGCCCACCCCAAGCCCCCCCTGTCTTTAGTTTTTCCGCAGCGTCAGCTCCACCCTCATGCGTACGACAATGATCACAGAGCGCGACGCGATTGTATTTTCGCTTTCGCGATAATTACTGCCAGGCTCTGACCATTATGCATCCCTTTGTGACCCATTCTTATGTGGGGTTGGTCTGGAATGATATTGTGTGGGTGCGGGTGTGCATCGGTGCATCGAGATATATTACAGGGCAGGCAATTCATCAATACCTCGGGGAGACGCTGTATTACGAGGCAGAGGGTGTTTAATTTGGTTCCTCAAACTAATACTCCCCCACACCCCCACCCCTACGTCGTGGCTTCCTCTATTGTTTCCTAAATTATCGACTAATGCCGCTTTATTAAAAACATTTTCCTTGTCGTCATTTGTAAGTCTTGGGAAGGGATAGGCGTTCGTGGGTCAAATTTATATAGTGGAATAGGGAAAAATTGTAAATTTAAATTTGAAAAATGAATTTTCGAAATTAATAAAATTCAATCAAAAATATTAATTAAAACCAGAAAATATTTAGATTTCGAGACCATTGTTTTCTCCTCACTTTTTTACTCTCTATATTTTCAAATTGAAAATAAAATTTGTACTTATATAAAACGTACGTACGTACATACGGATCGGAGAATATAAATATCTGTCCACGTATATGAGTGAATTTTCAGTCACACTTTTGTACGTTAGAGCACCGGTATATCCATATAAACACATTGTCAAGCTCAGTTACGTAAACCGGAAACAAAAACGAAGAAAATTGCACCGGAAACGAAATCGATGAAAGTGTCACGTGGCTGGGCTAGCGAATATTAAATACGTATCCACATATATATTTGGAGTGATACAAAAAGTTGACTTTTTGTGTAACACTGCCAGTTTCCTTTACACACAGTTCATTGATTTTTATTAATCTTAGTTAATTCAATTCAATTACGTAAATTTTTTTTTTGTTGAAATTTCAAGATATTTTATATAACCCGAGCATGAATCGAAAATATAACTATAATATATTTACTAAGAGTGAGAACATACAGAATTTAAAGATAATTAAATATGGCACAATAAAATAGTTTTCGCTTAAACACATTTTACGAAGCGCCGTAAATGGGTATTAAATACATAAAAAATAATGTTTTTAATGGATGAAATGCAGGACTTAATGAATAGTTCGTTGATAATGAGAATGATGTCGGTGTCGGTTCTTACACTTATGAGATGAACCATCAATACGTGACCCATATTCGTCTATCATTTATATATAACTCTTCTGTATGATTTTACACGAAATTAGAAATGTGTTGCTTTTATTGAATATAGATGGAAAATATGATAAGCGAATCAATCTTATTTTGGTTCAGGAAGAATCCGACATACAATTTATATCTTGCAGTATATCAATATTTGTTAAATATTAAATTTTTTTTTTTTTTTTACTAAACGATATTGATTTGAAATAAAAATCTAAAAAAGCATTTATTTCAATTAATTCATTTAATTAAAGGTTTTTTTACTTGACCAAGCATTTATTAATTACAAATTTTTGCATCGGATCGAATGTTTACTTATTACAACTAAAACTTTACACTCGGAAGCTTTAAACGCATTCAATTTTAATTTATAATATAATTATTTTAATTATCTTGTATTTTAGTATAACTAATATTTATTCTAATTTTGTCAAATATATAATTCAGGAGCATAAAAACTTTATCAAGCCTATCAGACATAAAGCACTATGGTAAAATAACCACATTTACGAAAAAGCTGGTGGTTATTTTAAAAGAAAGTACATTCAGACTATGCAATAAAAAGAAAAACTTTTGAATTAACAGCACAAACATATTTTAAAAACTCTAGAATTCCAATATCATTCTTAGTATTGTGTATTAAGTTTGTAGGCAAGTATTTACATCAATTTACATGCACAAAGTATCTGTATAAAATTATATATATAGATCACGAAAACTATTATAGACACTTTAATACACCAGTAATTGTTTATTATTAAAATTAGAGTATTTAGTTAAATCGAATATGCGGATTATGTTTTGATTCTATAGAAATTTTTAATTTTATTAAATCTTATGTAAGAGTATTTAATTTAATGGAATTATATAAATAGCTTTTGGATTAAGCTAGATATTATTGTTATTCAATTCAAAGGTAAAAGAGTTTTTTGACATATTAATCTAAAATTTTGATTCAACAAAGCTTAATTCTATATATATGTATAAACTTTTGTTCTTCGAAATAATAATAATTACGAATTATTTGCATATGCAATATTTTCATTATAGACAATGTATTTGTTAGATTTTGAAATAAATGTAATGTTCATGTATTGCATAAGACTTATAAAGGGATACATTTTAATCATCTTAAAATTGTTTTTGTTCTCATTTATAAAAGATTTTTAATAATTTAGTACAGGAAATTGGTAAATGTTCAAAAATAATAATATTTTAGTATTCAACTGCCCATTTAAACAGGACAATTAATTTTTACATTTCAAGAAACACTTGCTTCAATTATATTTGAAAAAATTCTATTTTATTGTATGCATAATTCATTATTAGCTTGTACAATTATAACTTAAAAAAAAAATTAAAAAAAATAACTTGAATTATTTTAGCAGCTTAAAGAATATAATAATTAAAATAAATATGATTGAAACGAATATTTCTTGTTCTATATTTACAAAATATCTAATTAATATATTATATTAGTAATACGATTAGAACGAATAGATTTAGTCGAATTATTTAACATTCAAATTCAACACTTCAGTTTTATTACGTATTATATCAAAGTTGATCAAGTATTAAGCAAATAAAAGCAGAGTTGAATAAGTATTATTTTCATCTAAAATCTTTTATTTTGTTGAAATTATTAATAATTCATTAGATTTATATATTTTTCCAAATAATAATAATAATAATAATAATAATAATAACGTTAAAATAAACAAATGTAATTCGGAAGATAATTTTATATTTTTATGAAAAGTACTTGCATCATTTTTAATTTACTTTTGAAGGAAATAGCATTTCAAATGTCTACCACGATAAAACTCGTTATTCGTACCTTATTCGTTAAAGGAAAAAATTAATTAAATCTGATTTAAAACAAAATCATATTCTATAATATAAGCACTTATTCTTTATGCTTTATTTGTTAAAAATATATATTACTATATTTTTATAGATGTTGCTGTTTACGTAAATTTTCCTCTACTGTACCACGAGTTGAATATTTAATACATTACGTTCGTACATAATTAATTTTTTAATAGTAAAATAAAATGTAAAAATTTGTATGCATACAACAATGTTTTTAATAATTAAAAAAGTTGTCTAGTTTATATGATAATGAGGCAGAGCCGAGACACCCCTCTCGTCACAATGTTTTTGCAGAGTTATGAACAATAAAAATCATAAAAGAAAATCAAAGCTATAATAGATGAAAAATATGAAAAAATTGCTTTTGTAATTTGCGAAGCTACATTTGGAGTGTATAGATCGAGGGCGTGCCTGGCCGAAGCGGACACTATTCTACTGGGACACATGAAGGCAAATCCAAAGCATGCAATCGTCGTGAACCGCTGTTCGTTCGTGAAAATTCACCGCATTTCCCAGTTCAACAGTCAAACAGCATCCCAACTTGGTCTTTAAATCTCGACTCGGTTTGCTCGCCAAGCGAAGGTACTTTTTCCTCGACAATAAGAAGTCGCTGCTCCTAATTGCTTCGGCAATATACACTCCCCTAAATAGACTTTAAGAAGTTTCGCCGACTCGATTGTTTTTCACTTTGGCTCTTTGATTTATGCAGCAAGTTGTGACGTAACGCGGGGCATTAAACGCTTCTTCAGCCACACCCGCGCCATCTTCCCTATATCAAAAGCTCGCCAAGAATTTCTCATTACTTTCTCCTCAAACTAAGAGGAATTCGCAGGGCATTAGCTGGAGATTCGCGCGTGCAGTCCGATGCGCCGGTGACCGGTGACGTGTAAAATACAACAACTATATACTGCGGTGGGGGTGGGGGATGCAGATGTGACCGCTGTTGCACCGGGTACTTGTTCCAGGAAGTAGCCTTAATTTTCTCTGCCAAACGGAAAGCAACACCTGACGGCGACCCGTGCAACAGACCTTTTTCTCCATTAATTTCGGTGCACACGACTACGATCAACTCGTGTTAATTAAATTTTTGCCTCAGCTCCACTTTATGTGCAATTATGGGAATTTTCACCCCCTCGCGATAACCGCGACCACCGGCTTTAAGCACATTTTCTTTTTTCTCGCATGCATTTTTGACTTGCATTATCACAGTGGCCTTGGCAAAAATATAAGAAGGAAGAGCATTGGATAAGGCGGCAAAGGTAATTGCTATTTTTATCTAGGGTTAAATGTACGGAGGCCCTCGGTAAATATTCAGCGACGTGGGGCTGGCAAAGAAATTCCGAGTGGATTCGCATCCGCCAAATGGAATCCCGTGGTTGGCACATAAAAAGAACTTTATTTTTAATACATTGATCCTGAGGGTTTGTCTCTCGCGGTTCATCCGCATCATCGAGTTCTGGCAGGAAAAATCCTTGCTGAACAATCGTCGAGAGAAATAGCAAGGACTCGCTTGAAAATGGATACAAAGCCATGAGCGGAATAGCGAAGATTGTGGGGCGCAGAAATGAGAGCACCAGGAACGACCACACGTTGGATTAACTTTTAATTTTCTTTATTCGAGTTGCTGAACATTTTCGCGTGGAGCTGGCTTTTTTTATAAGTGTTGACGTTGGAATCCTATTGGATTAAGAACAATGAGACCAATAAATGCTTGTGCACATTTTAGTTGTCCTTACAATGCATTCTATGTCTATTTCAACAACTTCATTCATCCTTTTATAAATTAATCGAATACTTTATCGATCACACTTTATATTAAATAGCATTATAAAAATATTATTTTTTAATTTGAAATTTAATTAAAAGCTATTATTTCAAATTGTACAGAACCACTCGTTTTAATAGTCTCTCTGATAATGTGACGGTGAAAAGTCGCTTTAAACGTAGCATCAACTTGTTTCCACGTAAATCAATTAAAAACAAAAAAAAATAAAATAAAATAAAAGAAAGGAAAGAGGAAGAGGAAACACTTTTTATTATGTGGGGCATTTGTTACGGTGAGCGCTCGTAATTAAAAGGTTAAATAAATACGGGGCTATAGTTAGCAATAAGCCGGTATTGCGATTATCACGTTTTATAAGCCCATGTATCTTGAAGCAACAATCTCAAGTTATTTTCTCCATTACGTAATTCCCCATTAAGTCCATTCTGTGCTTACAAACTTAGCTTAATACGTAAACGAGCGCGCGTCAACTCTTCATAAATCCATGTTTCTCGGGAGAGCTTCGCTCTAAAGCGCCAGACGTAGGAAATTAATGCAAGAATCCTGTAGCTGTATAATACACGTATAAAACAGATACATCCATGAATAACCAATACCCGACCACAATAATTGAATGAATTGAGCAGAGGCCAACACGCTATTCCCTCGGAAAATATATTTATTGCTCCTCTCCCTTCTATATAAGTACATATCAATTTTTGATAAACTTAAAGCCGATCTTAACGTATTCAGCGATTCGCCGTCTTCTTACCTCGATAGTTGATTTATTGTACTTGGAGCTAAGTATTGCCGCCTTTACGCAAATGCTAAATCCTTGTAGCGAAATAATAACTTTTCTTATCTAATATTCAAACGTTATTACAAAAGAATTTAAAAGGTAAGTCCTTTAGCCATTAATTTATTCATAAAGTTATTCTCAAGTCCAAGATTTTATCTCACAACTTTTATATAAAGTGATTAAAAGTGGGAAATCTTCCACTCAAAATACGGAATGAATAAGTCTTTGTATAGAGGAGCTCAAGAAGACAAATATAAATTTTTATCAAAAAAATTGAATATTACTAAAATTTAAAAATTATCACTATATTAAAAAGTAACCAAATCATTCCAATTTAACAATTAATTTAAAATTCATTTAGACTAAGACTTTATAAGTTATCAGACAAAAAAATTTATATTTATTTTCAATGTAAATTAATTTGAAATATATATGAGGTTTATACATTGTTTCATTATTGTAATATTAAACTCAATTTTTTTTTTTAAATAAATATTATTGAATCCTTACAAAAAATGCTTCAAAAATTTTTAAAAATACCTTATTAAATTTTAAAAATACCGTATCTTTCATGAATACTATATTTTGCATAAATATTTTCCAGTTAACCAAATAAAATATAATGAAAATTTATCAAATTTTTGTTTTGTTATTTTAATGAATACCTTGAAATATTAATAAATTTACGAAAACATTAATTTATATTAATCGGAATTTTCATTCAAATTTCAAAAACGCACGAAGAATCATTCCAAATAAACAGAATAAAAATCGTTTAATGAAAACGAGTTTATATTTGACACGCATATAAAAATTTACATTTACCGAATCAGTGACTACTTGACAAATGGAATGCCTCTGATTATTTTAACTATAAATGATTAAACAAAGCAGGTAAATCCAATTAATTTTAAAGACTACTTTTGCACGGGTGTGTGGGAGTCTCGATCCGGCAAAACAAAGACTACTATGGTGTGATGAAAAATGAAACAAAAAAACTAGACTTTGGGGAAAAATGAATTCATTTGTCAATTTCAAAGGAAAGTATCGCATGTGTCCCAAGACACCAAGAGAAATGTCTAATAGACAAACGAGAATGTGGTTAAAAGACTAAAAATTTGCATTTCATATTTGTTATCGTAATTTCACGTGTGTATATACCGTTGCATTGAGCCATCCAATTATCGTACTCATGTCACTGTGCAGTTAATAAAAACTAATGGCAGTATTATTTATGCTTTCAAGTTAATTTGAATCACTGTGAAATATGACACCATAAAAGAATAGGAAGTTCGTGTTTGTACCGACAATCATAAAATAAATACGACACCCCAGTCTATTAGTAGTTCGTTTCGTGTTTTCAAAAAATCTGTAAGAGTTGAAGCTCTCCTCATCGAACATCCCAGACACTTGAGAATGTTATAGCTGTTTTCAATTTTGAAGATATTACAAAAAATTCAACTTCATAACAGGAGAATCCTATTATCTATTGAAGCATGGCCCTGAATAAAAAATCAGTATTCTTGCTTGTTCAAACTAGAGTATATCTCAGAATAAAGAAGTAATAAATAACGAGCTCTCGAAAACTCACATACGCTTGTAGATAGATTCAGAAGTATATTCCTACACTATCGTAGTAAATGGGTGAAATAATATTTGTGTTCAACTTTTACGTGAAATATTTATCTGCACATTGATATCAATGTCGCCAGTAAAAACTTGAATCTACCGGCTCCTTATTTCAGTTTCAAGTCAATTCGATAACAATTCAAATAAGCCAATACGGAATTGTGCTTAAGAATACATTGGCCGTGCTTTAGTCTTCATTAATAATTCCCTTCACTGTACATTGCTTTTATGGTAACTAGTCATTAATAGCAGAATGCATCCCATTTTTCAAAATTGCATTTCCACCAGAATGTTTTAGTTAAAATGTTCAGCATACTTTAGAGACGGGAGAAAAGTCTGGTTTTCTTTTTCTTTTTTTTGTTTACTCAGGGTAGCTCGACTTCAAGACAATGTAATGCGCTCGTTTTCCCTCCTTCTCCCCCTCCCCGCCTTTCCCATGTGGATTTTCCCGGGCAGCTTGTAGCTGTTCGTAGCTCACGAGTCATTAAACGGACGTATAATTTCGGTTTCTTGCTTCTGCACTAGTAAGCCTTCATCGATTACACGCGCAGCACATTGGAAATGTTTCACAAATAACCGCCTCGTTGTGCCATTGAACACGGCAAAAATCAAAAACTGTTAATTATAATTTAATTATATTATATAAGTTCATTGTGCATTGGACTCGGAGGCTATAACAAACGCCGAACTCAATATTTTGAGCACCAAATATTCATTGAGATGTGCAAACTCCGTTAAAAAAGTGTCAACAATATTAAAATAAATGAATGCAGTTAAAATGTTCAGGTGAACCGATATTTGCGGTTTATTTTCTCTATTATTCCTAGTGATGAATTTGGCCGCGACGGTTTGTACAGATGTAATTCCTGCGGTATTATTATTCATAAAATGCTTCGACAATATATTCGTCAACCGTTTCGTTCGATGCAATTACATTAAAATGGTATGTGCGCGAGACACTTTTATTTTACCCGTTTCATCAACGTTTTCTTCATTTTGTTTTTTTTTTTAATCTATTCTCCCGATGTTCACATTGCCAATTTAAAAAATTTGACACGAATAATGAAAATTAATTATGTAACGAGCTTAAACTGATAAATCACCAATGTAAAAAATTTATTAAGAAAGCCCTTTTAAAATATTCTATATTGAATGGGATATCCGCACAGTTTTATAAAATTTGAAAAATTTTTTAAAAGATTGCTAAAACATGTCACAGAGTAAAATACATTATCTTTATTGGCTGAATGATTTGTCGAGTCAGCTTAATTAATAATGGTTATGCAAGGAATCTTATGTTAAATTTTTCCTAGCAGAGTATCAATCGATACAGGCGTATGCTAAATTTTACTGACGCCATAATGAATCATTAGGAAGGCCCGAAGATTTGGAGGATTTTGTGCGCGCAGTAATCACATTAAAGTGTACGGTTGATGGAAAATTATGAAGTCACTAAAGATTCAATCGGGAATATAAAGAAGAATAAGCGATTGTAAGAACATGTATCTATAAGCAATTGAATCATAAGAACACGATTGGTCGGAGTAGATAGTGATTGAGGTTATTACCGGAAATTCGTAATGGCCGATAAAAGCGAGAGCCGTAACTTTCAAAACTTATTAAAATCACTTGGGGCTACGCTGAAAGCTTAAATCTGTATTTAAGAGGCCATTTGAAATATACAGAAAATTCAAGAACTCGGAATGCGCCAAAGATCGATAATGATCGGATAGAAAACATACGTATACGCGCCGTGCAAGGAATTTCTATTTACTTCTTGTAAAAGTTTCACCCCCAATAGAAATGTTGATCCCGACAGGATAGGTACACTTTTGAGTCGAGAAGGATATTTATCCTGTTCTAGTGATTGCTTTAGTCAGTCGACGTAGGGCTGGAACAAGTTTCTTTGGGAGGCAAGTTTCAGCAAAGAAAAGCGTGCAAGGGGTGGAAAGCGGCAGATTGAAGAAATAGCGGTCAATGCACAGGTTCTTATCTTCGCGCCTTTGTTTGAAAAGAAAGGAAAATAGAGGCAAAAAGGAGAAATGAAAGTTACTGGGGCAGTGAGTGACTCAGAAGAGAGCCATTGGGATTTAAGAGAGATAAACGGAAAAAAGGGTCGTTACAAGAGGGTGTACTCGCCACGTTAAGCAGCCCAACTAATTTACAAAGCGCAAAGAAAGTGCATTGTCATTATAAAGTTCTGATAAGACGTACCTACGGATGTAATTTTTTCCGTCAGTAAAAGAGGGCTAGCAGTCGGCAAGAGGACGTGTGTGTGTGTGTGTGTGTTTGTGTATGCAAGAGCGAGAGAGAGAGAGAGAGAGAGAGAGACGACGACGACGACGAGCAAGAGAAGGGACTAGAGCAGAAGAGCGGCAAAGTAGGTTGAGAGATCGATGGGACGTCGAAGGAAGAGGACGAGGAGCTTTCGCTTCGGAGAAACACCGGGGGTGGCCGAGGGTGGCGTTTGAAAGGGGTGAAGCGAGGAACGATCAGGAGTTCGTTATCGCGGCCATTCGTGGGCGCGTCCCCGTGGCGCAGATAAGTATGCGAGAGCGCGACCCGGAGAACAAACGAGCGACAGGCGCGACAAGCGTCAACAGGTACATTATCCAGGGGCGCGTGCGCGCAACCCCTAATTGAAAAATAGAAAAAGTGCGCGTGCACGGAGGCTTTGCTCCTCGCTCAACCCTTCCTCGATCAATTTTCCGGTTTCGTGCGGGGTGGCCAGTCCTTTTGGCTAGTCCCTCGGAGAAATTCACGTCGAGGGGGTGAAGCGAGTGTGGGCATAATTGATTTTACGATTCGAAACTGTCAATTTGCCCCCGAGAGAGCTGCAGCGCGAAAACCGCACCCGTTATCTGTTTGCACCGGCGATAACGAACTGTTAAGTGTCAATATACCTTTGCATGCAGCCTCGTGTTCTCGCGACTTCTCCACCCCCGCTTCAATCCCATTATTAGAGCGGGAGGCACGCACCCCGCGATAGAGATACACGCCGGCATTGTGGACGAGTAAAAGCCGGAAATGAAAAGTCGTCCATTTCGAGTGAATCCTTTCTCTTTTTCGAGTTTATGTGCCCGACGCCGAGCGTGTTTTTCCTCACAATACGTGCCACCAGCACTCGGTCTCATTCCCCGAACACGGTTCACGAGGATTCACATGTACATATTTCACCCTGGAGCTCTGCTGCATAATGCAGAATACCGAGATGATATTAGGCAATCGTGTTAGTTGAGTGAAAATTAGATGCGCTTCGGAGGTCGGATTTTTCACCCCCGATTTTCCGAGCGTGCGCTCCTGCGAATCTCATTCTAATTACAGCCCCGAAAAACCCGGGTGCGGAAAATTCGATCCATCCATAATTAACTAGCCCCCTTTCCTCGTCCTGGCGCTGAACGTCTGATTCAGGGGTTGCGGTCGACTATTTAACGTGCCTTTAAACATTCAAACTCGCAACTGACTTAGATGCTGCAATTGGGAAAAGGCTCTCTCGCCTATGGACCACAATCCAGATGGGGGAGGGGGTGGAAGACCGAAAGAAGGAAGAAAGAGGGCAGGGGGTTGAAACAATATAACTGCCGTCCGATCGATCCCTCTTTTTGCTGTTACACGGCCGAAATCTTTCATTGAAACTCGTTTCGTCGCCCGAATTACTTTCCGAGTATACTCGTCGTTATCGCCTGCAGAGCAATACTTCGTTTATCGCTCTCTCTCTCTCTCTCTCTAGTCCCCCTTTAGTTTTCCGACGCTTTTCCTCCCTTCCTCGATTTTCAATATCGTATTTCGTTTTTGTGTCGAGCCACGAGGACGCCCCCTTGCGATACACATTTATTCAGCTTCGAGTTTTTCTTTTGACTTGGTCCTTTTTCCCAATAAATTTATTTAAAATTGTCACAGCACACGCCCAGAGGAACGAAATATCGGAGAAATTAATTTGCGCTGCGCAAATGAAAAAAATCGATGTGATTCTCGAGTTGACGCTATTAAACGAATAAAATCGCGGAGCGATTCAATCGGAGACTGGGATCGAACCAAAGCAAACAATCGGTTAACTACTTGTTGGATGTGCATTCATATTTTAACTTTATTTATTTTATCATTTCCCTCGACGGAACTGACTAATTTTAAGAGATATCGAGACAAGTTTGCTTTAAGACATTCGTAATATTCTTCTCGGCTCCTCGGATATTTTCCACTTCTTGCAATTTCCTCATACTCTCTTGTCCGATATCTCTTTCTTCATTTTCTGAAAAATCCAAACTTTAAATAAAGTCGCAAAAAAAACGGGCATGAAAAATGTAATTTATCAGAAAATTAAAAGCTTTTGAATAATGCACGTCATATTTTATAAGTCAACTTTTTAATTTAAGATAATGCGAGAATAAAGCTGCCGATAATGATGGGAAAAAGTTTTCCTTTGTCTTCGATGAGCTTATGGCCTTGTTGTTTCTTCAATTTTCTGCCAAACAAACTTCAACTATTTACCGTGCAATTAACAAATGTGCTTGCGCAATCTATTAACTAATCTAATAAAGAATTAGTTTCAAGATAGTGCTCGAGCTCTCGAGAGCGTGAATGGCGGGCGAACAATGGGGTTTGAGTTTATAAGAAACAAGTGCATTATCTGGCACTTGATTTCCCGCACACGATTTCCACAAAGTCAAGTGTACACATCAATTGGGTACACTTGTATTGGTGCAGAGCTGCGAGGCCCAAACTCGAGGGCGCGAATTTTTGACACTTTTGAACGATCGGGCGTGTTCTTTTTATCCGCGTCGGCATGCGCTCCCGGATTTTTGAGCGACGCGCTAACTTGTAGGAGGTTGTCGGGTCGTGTCGAACACAGGGCGAAAATTGGTTGTAAGTGGGAGTTAAAGACACAAAGGGAGGAAAATGCGAACAAAAGGTGGAAAGTCCGGGAAACTGCGGAGCACAAAGCGCTCATCTGTGTGGCAAAATGGTGATAGCTAAGAGGGCAAGTGGCCCGTGATGATGCATTTGGCACTTTACAAATGAATCTTTCCAGTTCTTTTTGCCCTTGCATATTCGTTCGTTCTTCGGGATTTTTCAAAAGCAATTTAAGCTTCTAGTGTGACGGTTTTGTCTCTCGCTCCCACAGACAACTCGCTTGAAGCATGTTTTATCAATGTTTTGCACATTTCCTTTCATTCTTTGGCGCTTTATTCAAATTTCGTGACTTGCGGAATTTTAGCGGCCTCTCTCTCCCCCCCTCCCCCCCCACCCAACCACCCGTGCACACGCGTGCTTTCAATGCATGAGATTCGTGAAAAAACATTCCAAATGGAATACATTATAAATATCAATGGAACCAGCGGCAAACCTCCCGCGAGTCGGGATATTATTCATACAGATTCTAGCATTTGTAAAGAACTACCCTAAATGGAGCAGCCGATAAACGGAACGAGGGAGGGGGGGATCGGATCCGGCTGATCACTCTAATACCTCGTCATGAAATAATATTCGGAAAAGTATTAATGAGGGGTGGACTCATTCGGATGAAAAAATAGGCCTTTCTCAATTTCCCATTGTTCACTACATATTGTAATTAAATTTCCTTCGAATTCCCTCCGATTACACTTTTTTTAATTTTGTGGAAAAATGTGTCTCGTCAATTTTTTTTCAATGAACTCAGTCATACTTTTTTAATCAAAAGATCAAAGTTGCTCAAATTAATATCCCACAAGATTTATGGTATGGTCTTAAAAAATTAAAATATTTCAATTTTTAATTTAAATGCAAAAGTGATGAATATTTTAATGCAAGTGTAATAGCCATCTGCATATCTCCTTTGAAAATAATGGAAACAATTTAAACATAATTTCGTGTTGACAGTTTATAATTAAAGCATAATATCTAATCAAATAAAGCAAATACCTTCTTATTCAAAAGTGGCACATGCTAAATACATAAAAACCTCTATTGCTCTCTTTTATACTTTACGTATTCAAACAGATATAATACAGTCTTTAAAACTGTACCTGTAAAATAATATTTACACGCTTATAAGGGTGAAATCATTATTTTTTAATTTAAATTTCCGTAATACTTAATAAAACAGGTTTAGCAATAAATATTAAGATATAAAAAAGAAAAATAACGAGTTTATGCTACCGAGGTTTATTGATAAAAAAAATAAAAAATTTTAGATAAATATGTGTGTGTGTATGTATATATACATGTGTATATATATATATATATGTATGCATGTATAAGCATAATCTCTTAAGCATAAAGCAAAGACTGTAAAAGGAAGCATACAAGAAATAAACGGCAAAGTATAGTATTTATTCGAGTAATAATTTTTATTTCAGATAAAAGCCTCGAAGAAATATTTGCAGCTAAATTAAATACAATATTGTACAAGAAGATAATACTCGAGCAGGATGTAACCGCTTAGAACTTCCAAACGAAGAAATGCACCCGAAACCATAATATAAGCTCCGGCTTAGTTTGAACCAGTAGTTTTCAAACTACAAACGTGTAAAGAAGTCACTGGAAATATAAGCGACGATCCTAGTCCAACCCCTTCCATATCCACGAGAAAATGGTCGCCTCTCTGAATATTAACCCCCTCCCTCCCCCCTCAGACACCCCCGAAAAGAGTATCTTGAAAAAAAGCGGGAATGGCATTAATGAAGACACACGCGCATTAATGGTTTCGGGAAATTCTCTCGCGGTGGTGCCTCGCCACACATCGATAAACTGATAAAACGAACCCTCACTTTGAAATGTACCACCCCCGACCGAGCTCGAGCTCGAGCTCTGCTGGCGCACCCCCCCTCCTCCCCCCCCCCACCACACACACACAGACTTACACTTCACTGACACAGACGCGCGCGAGGCCTTTATTCAAACGTAGGGACATTTTCTAAAAATAGCCTTTTCAGATTCTTAGCCCCAGCGGAATATGTTCCTGAAATGCTTAGTTATCTTGAAATATTTCTTCTCGCACTGGCCATCGCGATACTTTAACCGGTCAATAATCCTCAAGATTTTCAATAGCAGGCCCTAATTCATACCAATGTCATTTCCATCGGGATAGAAATCAAAATTTAACCCTTGAATGGTCATTCTGAATTATGCAAACTCTTGCCAAGGGTAGTTTGTAAAATATTTCAAATTCTTTTAATACTCAAAAAAAAAAAAAAAAAAAAAAAAAAAAAAAGAGGAGAAAAAATGGAACGAGTTACAACGGTTTTAAATCTACGATGCTTTGACGTTGCCGCAATAGTAAAGCCCGCTTTTTAACTTTATAACTCAAAGTCTCGCAGATTTCGAAGCCTTGTAACATCCGCATTTTTTATCGAAATAAAAAACAAATGTATCATCGTTTAGAAATTTTATGGATTCGCATCTATACGTTATAGAACATAATAAAAATATTTTTATTATTATTATTTTTAAATTTTACATTGATTTAAATGGTGAAATTTTTTATCTGCTTTTTCCAATATGAGCTTTATCTTTCAATACAGTGGATTAAGTTATTTCATTATAAAAATAGTCGATCGGTTGAAAAATAAAGAAGTAATATTTTAAAAATAAAATAAAATAAACAATAATCATTCGAAAAACGGGATTGTTGGCTTAATCAATTTTCAAAATTACGTTTAATATTCGCTGCCATTTATAAAATATGGAGATGAAAATTAGCATAATAATCTTGAAATTGAAAAACAAATTAATAAATTAACAAAGCGTTCGATTGCATTTTCCCAATTACTTTCATGTACAAACTGCCGAAATGCATAATTGTGAAATAAATTAAAATTCTTCGTGCACTTTTTGCAAAATGTTGATTGCATATGAGATAGATGAAATTGGAAAAGTGGTAAATATACAGGCCAAGATTTCCATATTTCAAAATAATGCGATATTAGGACACTAAAATAGGTGTAAAATCGTGCATTCAACTGCATACTTCAAACAAACATTTTTTGAGCATAAATTTTTACGAACCATTTCGTTTTAGTATTCCATTTGTACGAAAATTCGTCTCGCGCGTTCTGTATACGGATGTACATGTATGATTATGCAGAATACATTCGAGGGGCGACAGGGAATACGGCACCAACACACCCAAGTGCCAAGACAATTTTTCACGAGATCGCGCTCGGCAAAGTATCAAAATTTCGAGAGCCGGCCGATCACTCATGGTATTAATGAGCTGCAGCCGACATTTCCGTGGAATGATTCGGTCGGTCGGACCCTCCCACGCATCGGTGCACGCATGCGTGCCCTTTTGAGCGAAGTTTACCCGGGTCTATCCATCTTCCTAGACGGATGGTTTCGTTAGAGCCGAGAAAAAAAGCCCCATATTATTTGGGGCTCCCGCCCGCACTCGCAACCTGCATTATGTCTCGAGAGTCAAGGGGAGACCGCGGCGGCGCTTTTTACTCGGTCGAGACGTCTGCGACGGACGCGAGTTTCCCTTAAAGGCGTCGGAAATTTATTTATTAATTGACCCGAGGAATCCATCTCAATTACCCGGGAACGGGATCGCGCACACGTTTGGCGCAAAAGGTGCCAACGCTTTCAGAGCCGAGAAACAATGGTAACTTCCCGCCCTCTATAATTAATATTAACATTTTTACGATTTACAACTTTTGTTTGCCTATTTTTATGCTAAACGAATTAATGCGTCCCTCCTGGGAGAATACGAGTTAATAAAGAGCAGCAGCTGCAATTGCATTGGTAAATACAGTTAGGGTTTTTATTCGATAATAGAAAATGAATACGAGATGTTCGTATGAATATGTCCTGCAAAACAATGTGTTTTAAATTTAGTTTCCATTCTCGCGAGAAACTCCTGTGTAAATTCATAGTAACGGAATTTTCTTTTTTTTTTTTATTTTTATTTTTTTTTTTTTTTTTTTTTTTTTTTTTTTTTTTTTGTAATTAAAATCGAGCATTATTAAGAGAATAATTTTAAAACAATGTTCACGGATTCGAAACAACTATGTGCCCTGAATAAACTATTGTTAGCGCGTAGAAAGCTGTGTCAAGTATTTCGGTACATTTTTGATGAATTGCTATAGTATCACGGCAAGTTTGCTAAAAAAATTAGTGACATTAAGGTGGCCCAGAGCAAAAGTCAAGTCGGCGGTGCAAAACGGGGACAGGGGAAGAAAACGATACCCGAATAATCTGGGGACTTTGGCGAATCGGGTGAGCCCGTGCTATGTTATTAGATTAGGATAAAACACAAGTGTTGACTCTAGTTGTAATATTTGCAGTTGTCCCGAGCAGAAAAAAAACACAAGGTTCGTGTCGCGTTTCCCTAAGCAGAGTCTCGGCTACACGAGACCCAACACACGCCAAAAAAGTATTCGTACTTCCGTAAAAAGTTACCTCTACTCCAGTGCGTTTTGAGCATGAGCGTCTTACGATCTCTACAGTCAAAGGGCGTGGCCTCGGCTGTATTTCTCCACTCACATCTCCAAAACGTACCGAGCAAACTTTGTACTTCACTTTATTTCGAATGAGATCCACAGTGCCCTTAGATCACGAACTCCCAGCTCCTTTAACACGGGAAATCGCCCCGGCGAAATTGCGGTATTCTCCGCTCTAATAGAAAAAAAATAAAATTTTAGAAAAATGCAGGGTAAGTATCTGCGAGCTAACCACAACTATTTTCTGTTCGTGTACGCGAGGCTTACTTTTCCAGGGTGTGAAAAATGTCTGGAAATATATGAGCTCCCGAGGAAACTTTATTATTGCTTTTATTATTTTTGACGTTGACACTGATATATTATCATTAACCGGATGCCGGTTATTAATGCTAATGCAAAATACGATTCCAATGCAATTAAATTTACAAAAATATTTGTTAATTATCAAATGTTTACTTTGACAGGAGTTGATGGATTCCTACTACCATTATCTGCGTGCCGAATGAGTTTGAGTAAAAATCCAAATAAAAATTATTATTTGCAATAAACTCGTGGTCATGGTCAACTGTTTCAAAAAACGTGTATCCATGCGAAATATGTTTTACTAAACACGCATTTTGCACTCGTATAGAGGAGACTTTTTAACATAAAAATAGAACTTTAGTATCATAACTATGTGGTTATTTCGATCGTAAATAAGTTTATATTTGACATTTCGACTGTTTATGAATCAATTATCTTTATCACCGAATAATATTTAACTTTCAGATTATTCTGAATTATCTTGAAATATTCTACCGACCAACGCTACGTAAATTTACATGAATATTTACTAATTTTGCAAAACCTTTTAATTAAGAATTTACGAAATACTTTATTATTTCATAAGATAATTGATATAAATTTATTATGTATTAGGGAATAAAGCTTAAAGTTGCCGTGCGGTATTTCAATGGATATTTATGAAATGAAATTTTTCACAGTTGAAAATGGTTTTTAAAGATTCCATGTATATGAATTTCTTCTCAAACTTATGTACTTTTAAAAATTGTTATGAGCTTCTAAGGTAAAGTTATACCCATAATATCTTTCAAATAATACAATCTAGTTTTGAAGTAAAAATATTGGAGCTATGTATTACTCCTGCTCGTGCAAAGAAAAAAGGGCAATACACATCATCGCGTTAAGAACACATGCCCTTTAATGAATAGGGGAAAAAAAATTACAACTAAATTTGTACTCCATTACGAAGATTACCATAAATAGATTTAGATAAAGCCTTGTTGAAATTATATAACGACACTGCAGATTGTTTGAAATATTGACGCTTCTAATTTTGTGTTTACGAGTTTAAAAAGATAACAAAGCGAAACTGAGATAAGAGGCAATAACAAATTGTGGAAATTCGGCAACCATTTCCCGAGACACTTTGAAATATCCGAAAGCTCCTTTAACTCCGTCGGAAAAGCGGCTCTTTTCTTCTTACCTCGGGAAAACCACGTGTAAAACAAGTACGCCGGTAGACAGATGGGGTCTAAGATGAAAAGAGGTTCTATTGAAATGAAATCCATTCTCTCCTCCCTATGACATTCAATGTCGAACTTTAAAGTACTTCGCACGAATGTGTTCCATCATTGTTCCAACGATCCCAACGTGTCTGCGGGGCTCGAGGAATAAGCGAGGCTATATTTCTTGGTCTCTATTTATTCGAGGCTTTCTTTGATATTCGCTGGAAGGAACAGACACAGGAAGAGGAAAAGAGGAAGGGAAAATCGGAGGAGGCGTCAGCAACAGCAGTAGCAGTAGCAGCAGCCGCAGGAGCAGAGGCACCGGCACCAGGGTTATGGTTATACGAGTGTACATAAGAATGCAGATAGTAAAGCCGAGGGTGAAAACCACCCTGAGTCTCGCGTCGTCCTCGGGCCGTTTGGCAATCTTCCACAATAATAAATCCCGTTGGTGAATGGCGGCGCTGAGTCGTCTCGAGGTTGCCACTGCGCAGCAACAGATCGCTTATCCTCGATAAGGATTAAGGTCTTCCGCTGGCTTGTGCCCCAAATTTATCGCTGCCATGGTGGGTATCGATGGGAGGACGACTGTCCTTTCTGCTCTCGCCTCCATTCCACCTCACTGGTATTGTTGGCCAATTACAGCCAAGACACCTGCATTCGAGTGTGGATAAACGAGCTGGAGCTGTTGAATCCCGATTTCATTGCGAAAAAGAATAATTGAGATACTGAAGCTGCATGTCATTTTCGATTCTCATCAATTACATCGCGAGCCAATTATTTTCCATAACGCGACTTTCATCCTCTCCGAGGCAATAATTCCTATTTTCTCCTCACCCTGATTGCTTCGAGCATGACGGGAGTTTTCAAAAAGCAGACTAGCGGGTTAACTGCATCCTCCGTAATAATGCTGGAATGAATCACTGATTTCCTTGGCGGATAGCATTAGATGTTTCGCATTAAAATTTCTTGATCTCACGAATACTTCTCTAATTTAAGTGAATTTTACGGGAAACTTATTTTAATATAAGAAGCAACCTTTTATAGATCGATAAATCAAAGTTTCTCTTACATTTTTACTGTTTATTCAAATTATTTTTTGTTTGAATAAGAAATAATTACATCTATTCATAAAAATACTTTTTGTTATGAATTTTAATATTTTGAAATTGTCAATTCAGGTAATACAATGTTCGATATTCGATAAAGGTTACTTTAATCGAGGAAATATTTTCCATAAACTTTAATGTAATTATTTTAAATTTGTTTAATAATAATAATAATAATAATAATAATAATAGTACACGTGTAATTTAAATTTTAAATTTACTTTATAATAAATTTTCCACTGTGTAACTTTTGAATAATAACACTAGTTCAAATAGTAACAGAAACTGTTAATTGCTCACCTGTGATTTGTACAACTTTATTGTATCTAAATTAAAACAACAATTTCCCGACCGTCCTTTGTTACTGTACACAAAAAACTATGTCTAAATAAAATAAACAGAGTAAAACAAAAAAGTTTGAATATTTATGTAGCTTATAAACGGGATAATATTTGTTAATATTTCATACTTGAGTAAAAATTGCAATATTTCCCAATATTCCATAGATATAACTATAAATTTTGTTTTTCAATATATTACTTTGTAAAGTTTCAAAATAGTAACTTTATAATCATACTTAAAATTTAATAAAGTTTTGCGGTACTAATTGAAGATTGCAGCAAATGTAAGTTTGATCATGAAAAGTTTAATACTCGGGATGAAGCGGTAGACATAATTTTAAAAATTCAAAATTGAAATTTTTAGGTTATAGTAGCAACAGAGTAAAAATATATATAACACTAATATTGAAAAGTTATATTTATCGATCCACTAGCTTCTAGACAAAATGAGCTTCTCAACGTATCTTTAATAATAAAATTGAAATGCTTAGAATAAAGTTCTATGTGAATCATAAAATATGATGGTAGAGTTGATTGAGACAATTAGAAAATCATCTGAGGATTATGAGGTATTAGTTTTATAGTTCTATGATATAATTTTTTTAGAGTTGTATTAAAAATAAATTAATTCAATTATTTATAAATGTTTGTTTTTAAGACTGGCTTAAATTTATTATCAAGTTACTCTTTTCTTAAGAAATCAAAGTGGATTTTCCTTTAAAAATTTTTGGGGAGCTTATGAGATAAGTCAAAGATAACTTTGTGACGCAAGCAATGCAGTAAATATCTATGGATATAATAGGATCTATTGTCTTGAATAATACATCTAAATCCCATAGTATTACGAAGAGAATAATTATTCGTATTTGAAAAAGTTTTCTTTATTGACGCTAGATGAAATAGAAACTAAATTTCATTAAAGCTTCGAATATTACAAAATATGATACGCGATATTATCTTACTCGTTTTATATATTAGTCATAAATGATTTTCGTGTATTTTCAACTCCTGATCGTTTAATTTTAATTTTCTATACAAGCATTATAACACGGAGGCCAAATTCTAATTCAGTCAAATATATTCAGTGGAATTTTCATTATGAAATTAAATAACATCTTTCGTATATACGTAGCGCGTTTGCCGAAGAGGGTGCTTAAGGAAAAAATTTTCATCGATTAAAAGGAAAATTAAAAAATTTTGAATTCATTTCAATATCAATATAAAATCTAACGATATGGTATTCATTACCTATAACACAATAAAAAATATAAACTCATCTTGAATCGTTCTTGAAATAAAAAGTTACTTTTCACTGTCGTTCGTGAAAGTTAAAGTTAAATTTGATTTTGCTCTCCGCACGCCATAATTTTGCTAACGAAACTAATTGCACTAATCATGCCAAAAGCCCGCGTTAAAAGTTCATCATGTTCAATCTTTTTTTTGCTCCTTTGCTCATAAAAGAGGGAAAAAAGGTGCCGGGGTGAACCCCAAAGGCAAGAGCAGTCAATGTTTCCCCCTTTTTACAAAAGCGTAGGCGAAATGCAAAAAGAATAAGCGCTAAGAGGCGATATTAAAGAGCCGGGAGATAAAAGTAAAATAAAACTGTCGAATTCCCGGAAAATAGCTCGTATGATAAAAGCGTTTAATTCGACATTTTCCCGGCGCCAAAATCCGATTTGAGAAAAAGCGCGGGTAAACCGCCGGGGGATCTAATTTGAGATTCCGCGCATGGATCGCGAACCCGGGGATCGCGCCCTGGGCAGTTTACACGTGCAAACACCCGCGGGGCCGAGCCAGCGCTACACATGGGTGAGAGATGGGTTCGGGGATAAGGACGTCGGGGTGCGGGTGGCGGTGCACGCGCTTATTCAAAAGAGGGCCCGCAACCCCGCACCCCCGCGACTTGTCCGATCGAAGCTCGCTTGCGATTTCACGCTCGCGGGGGTGCGGAGCCGGAAAATCGCGTCCCATTCGGGGGTTCGAGCGGTGTGTCGCCGGTCCCGGCGTCTCCCGAGGAAACTCGGCTGGCTCTCCTCTCTCGTCCGCTGTTTACCGTCATATATCTGGTGGTGAGCGACTCAGGAAAATTGGATTCCGGCCATGAATCCGCCGGGAACGAGTAGTTCGCGAATCTGCTTACTCGCATCTGTTTACCCGCCTGTGCTCAAAGCATTGAGTGATTAATTCGGCGCTGGACCCGCTTGCGGACATTGTATTTGCTCTTTGCGCGCATCCGAGTAAACACCCCCGTCACCCCCCGTCACCCCCTACATTCCCCTCCCCCTCGCTTTTTACTTCTGCGCTCTGACTATTACTCTCATTAATGAATACTTTTACCCGAGGAGTATTACTTGTTGCATGCTGCATCCTATCCATTTTTCGAGGTAAACAAGGCCTAGAATATAAATTGCTTATTACGTAAGCAGGTATATATACCGAACCCTAAACCGCAGCCGCGTATGAGAATTTACTCACTTTGAAGCTTCTTTAATAACTACCGAAAGAATTTCCAGATACTTAACATCCCTCTATGTGTTCGATAACTATTTATATGAATTAGTCTAATTGATGGATTAACGATTAGTTTCACATTCTACGCAACATCACACTCGTTCACGCTACACGTATTTCTACTTTTTCATAAAAAATTTCAGCGTTTGAAATATAAAATTCTTATAAGTCTAAAAGTGATTACACGATTTAGCTTTTAAATTTATTTAGTTAATAATATTGAAAGCGTTGACACCTGAGCGGAATTTGCGAACAAAAGTCCGCCGCATATTTTATACATAGCTCGTAAATGGTTTAAGCTAATTACTAATGATTCCTAACCTCAGTTGAGAAACTTTCCCTATATTTGACCGAGCTTTTCCCAAATTTACTGAAAGACCTCGAGCCAACGAATAGTTGTTTCTCAAATAGTGTGATAAATAGCTGTTTGATTGAAGATTTGGAAAATTTGTTTTGCGTTTGTTGTATTTGAGCATTTAGTTCAAACACAGTTAAAACTTTGCATATAAATGTTTAAAGTTGATACAAATTAAAATTTGTTCACAACAATTATTCACAACTAACAGTGATCGCTGAATGGGAACTAATTTATTCAGAGATACCATATAAAAGGTAATTAATTTCAGTGAACAACATATTTTCAATTAGGATTCTATTATATTTCGATCAATAATCAACTTTATTTTTAAAAAAAATAATTATCTTTCACTTGTATTTTTCTTAACGACATCGCTTCCTCCAATAAAAAGGTTATATTTTTTATCAAATTACTTATTGAATTGAATATAATTATTATATATTTTTATAGAATATTTCCTTCGTAAAAATATAATTCAATTTACTTCAAATGTTTATAATTAAAAGAAATTATTATTGATAATCAATTGTAGAAAATAATTTTAAAAATTAAAAGCAATTATGATTTAAATACTAAATCTCAAGCTAGAATAAACTATTATTTGCCAAGGTGCCCGTTTAGTTAATTGGTTAATACGTCGGCCTTTGCATTTAATTAAGTCATCTTTCAAGCACAATCGCATACGTCATGAAATATAAATTAAACACTTTGCAGATAAATGTGTTTTTCCCAATATAGATGTGCGGACGTAAATAAATTTCCATAAGTCAATTCTCGTCTATTCAGTTTTAAACTCTTTATGGAATTACTTAGCAATAAATTTCATTTTCGAATAATTCGCAACGAGTCTGTATAAATCAGCGCAATTAATTATCATGAAGATTTTTAAGTTTACAAAATGAAATTCAACTCGGTATGCATTCATAATTTCATAATCTATCAAAGGCAATATCTTGCTGCATAAATTAAAAAGAGGCTTTTTAATTTATTTTATTTTGAAGGCACAGCTGTAAATGGTGGAAACAAGTCCCTTTTTTCTTGTGTTAAAAAAATATTACAATCTGCGCCCTTAAAATAAGACATTTTATGAAATGATTTTTATATGTCTACTCCATAAAAATAAATAATTCTAAGATAAATTTCGACTTATCAAATATTCCGCTATTCATAACAACATTTGTTATTATAAAAATGATAAAATTCATGAAAACTTGGTGAGTAATGAAAACGTACTCTAGTGAAAATAAAAAATTGAAAAATATAGAAATTGCAAGCAAATAGTAGTATAACTTTGTAATTGTATACGTATTTCTACATTCATGAAGTACAAAATGTTATTATGATGAAACCCTGCTGGATCTAAGTTATGTATACTCTTGGAATTCTGTGGCAAACAAATAAAACCGAATATTTTAAGAGAATAATTTTAAGTTTTAATTTGTACTTCTTTATGTGTTCACCATAAAAATGTTTCAATTTTTTTTGCCATTATATTTTATAATTTTTTCGCACAAAATTAAATCATCATTAATTTATTATTAATATTTTTTCATCATTTTCATTATTAATGAAAATGAATTTTTTAATTATATTTGCAATAATTATAAAGCGCTTTTTTAATTAATTTTAATGAAGATTATATGTCAAAGTGCCGATCTGTTTCTTAAGAATAAAATTTTAATTTTATCATTTTTACTTAATAATGTAAACATGAAGTACAACGTCGTAGTGTAGCAATTAAATAACGTTCAGCGACGGTCTAAAAAGGGTTGACGTTTTATAGTATTTATGCAATTAAAATAACGAAGCAACTAAAAGACAAATGCGGCTAGTTAATTGTTCATTTTACATATGTACAAAGAACCTAAAAATATCAATTTACACTTACAAAAGTGAGATTATGGCATTTGCTGTAAAGCTGGAAAAGCGTACTTTTTCGCCCGAGCACTATGAAGAAAGATACGTAAGTGAAAAAATAGGAAAGATAAGGGGGAATTGTGGGATGTCGCATCCTACATCCCTTAGAGTTGCGAATAGATATAAATAAATCGAGCCGCACTAACGCTGTTATCATTAGAGCTATCCGGAAAAATGATGATATGCTTTCCCGCAGCTTTTCCAAAAATACTTGTCCCAAATAATTGACGATGTTTTAGTATTCGTAAACAGAAACATCTGGGTTATATCCTAGTTTTAAAAAAGAAGATTTAATTCAGTCCTAAATTACATGGTTTGATAAAGCTTAATTTTAAGCTCGTACTTTTAACTCACTCGTCAATAAGACAATTTCCTTATTTCATATCAACTGTCATCTCTCATAATTGCTGGTAATAGCCTTTTTAGATAAGAAGTGAAAGTACCTCTTGATTCCACTTTTAACACGAAATATAGCTCGGGTAATTGAAATTAGAAAAGTTCCAACGACGTTAGTACGTATACACAATTTTTCTTCAATATTTCGTGCTAAATGGAATCTATTTAGGGGGATGAAATTCATGGCACATGGGGATGGAGATCAAGGTAAGAGGAACATAAAGTTTTCCCATATAGTGAGATACATAAGTTTCTCGCCCTCTTTTTCCCATTCCCATCTGGTTTTTCATTAAATATACTTTAATAGGGTTGCATTGGAAAGGGGAGAGGGTTAAGTGTACATTCAAAAGAATAACAGTGACTATGCGTTTTTGAACGAATAAAAGAATCAAGTATTTATAGAAATAAATAAATTTTTACATTCAACTAAACACGTAATTAAATTAACGATTTTCCATTCAAGAAAAAAATATTGAACAGACGAATGACTCTTTCATCAACTTTGAAATAAAATTGCTATTTGAAAGCTCACAGTTGAAAGGAGTAGTCGAATTTTTATTTAAAAAAAAATTCTATCCAAAAAAATATCCACAAATTCAAAAAATTTCCATAAAAATGTATCAACTTTTATTGGCATAGTATTACAGAAACAATATATATATGATAGGGCAATTGGATTTATAGCTTCGAATGCCGTCAAAACAATCTAATGGCTTTTTGATTATTCAGTTAGTTTCGTGCGTTATCATTGTATTTTTTACAATTATAAAGTAATTTAGGTACTCCATTAATAAAAGATGCCTTTAAACTTGGAATGAAAAACATGAAATTCCGATCGGGGATGGATTGGCACCGCTGCAACCGAACAACAAAACAAATAATTCCACAATAATTCTTTTCAATCAAATCGCCGGACGATCATTTCCGCATAAAAGCTAGAATATTTAGTGAGAAAGATAGTTCTAATATATCAGTCTAGACGTCGTTAGCATAAAAAATTAAGAGTGCGAATGTCGGATTGCGATCTCTGCAAGGAGTCACAACGTGGAAACTAGCAGACAAAAGGAAACTCATAAAAAGAGGACTAGCACCGTCGGAATCGAAGTCGTTGGCAAAGACGTCGGGGCTCACGCGAGATAAGAAATTCGTGGATCTCAAAGTTGGAGATGTCGGATCCGGAGATGTAGAGGAGTTGGAGTCGGTTGGGTGTGAGTTGATAGCGTATGACGCTCTACGTGAACTCGCGGGTATCGGGCTCCTCAGCCCTGAGAGCCCTGATCAGGGTAGGTGACCTGAGAAGCAATTCGCGCAAATTAACCTCTTAATAATTCACGGGTGGAGCTCTTGACGTTTTTCGTCGAGCTTCACCTTGGAGCCCGAAATTCCCGAAGGACCAGAGCTTTTTTTTCCAAAGGAGAGTTGGTTGCGCTTCGATACAAAGTTTGGGAATCGAGATTCGACTTTGCGAAACGCCCTTTTCGCGTTTTCCGCCTGATATATTCATTATCCGTTTCTCCGTTCTCGCACTTCCGGATCAAAGTCGAACACCGGAAATGCAGTCTCGAACGCAATGGTGCGCCCGCGTAGAACCAGGTCATTTTGATTTCAAACTAAATGCCTGAAGTACTTGCATTGGATCTAGTAGCCCTTTCTCTTTCTTTCTCTCTCTCTCTCTCTCTCTCTCTCTCTTTCCATCTCTTTCTCTCCATCTCCCTCTTTCTCTGGCTCGCGCGCGCGCGCCTTGAGCAAACACTTGCTAGCGAACGGACAAATTTATGAGGTGAACTTGTGAATGCGTGTGGACTTCCTCAATACTCTCTCCGTCTCTCTCTCGCGCACGTCCGCTGTCCATCTCTCCCTCTCTGTCGCACTCCTCAATGTAACGAATGGCAGCTCAACGCGAAGTACGTTCCCCGCGAAATGGGCGACTTCCTATTTCACCAAGTCGTTTGTCTTTTCTCTATTAGCCTAGATTTCTCCATTGCACGCTTCACGCCTCTATGAGACCTCTCTATAGGTGTCATTTGCGTGTGTCTTTGTGTGTGTGTGGGTGGATGGGTGGGCATGAGTGCCTGTGTGAATATCTGCCCGGTTGCTGGTGTGCAATTTTACAGAGGCAAGTTGTTACGTACTCGAATGCGAGTTTATTATGAGAGAGTAATTTGTGTGGACGCACGCGTGTGGAGAGTCGTATATAACGTATGTCGAGAGTCCGTCGCTCAAAGTTCAAAACTCCCATATCTATTGCAAATAATATTCGGAAAATTATCGTCATCCATATTTCCTATCGTACTTGTATCTCGAAAAATGCTAAATAAAGCTCTCCCCCTACGACTACGAATGTCTCAGGGTGCGGATTTAAAAAAAAAAGAAAAAAATAAGTCACCTGCCTTTATTATTTGAATAAATCTTTACAGCCATTTAAACCCCTTTATGTCTCAAAGAAAAGAAACTCTGAAACTGATCTTAAACACGTATAAAGAAGATCTTCTAATAGTAGTATTTTTACGATCCTCATATTTTCTTTACGAAATTTTAAACAATTATCAGCGCGGATAAAAGCAAGAAACTTTTATGAGCGTTAAAAACTATAAGAAGCTCCGAGAACGGCATCTTCAGAAAGTCGTAGCTGAGAATTTGCAAGTGTCATAAATGATAGTTTTTCTTGTCTGTCAAACAGATAAAAATGATTCGTGGCCCTCGCAATCAAAGCCTCGAAAGTGTCGAGGATGTCAGCTGTACCTGCATGACGAGTGAATAATGGCCGCATTAAATCAGGACTTTGATAAAGATGAATACCCGGACACACTTTTCAGCGGGGAACTCGCCCAGCCATAAGTTATAAGCGTCGAAACAATATGAATCGGCATTAATATTCAGTTGCGAGACTACGAGGACACGTATCTCTCTTACGCACAGGTGCACCTCGCTATTTCCTTCCTTCTATCCCGGATCCGGAAGCCGAAAAACGAAAGGGAATCCCATCTCATCCCGGCCCCGATTGAAAAGATCACTCCATTGAAGCATCTGGTTATTCAGGCAAGGGAATTGGGTAAAGTCGGCCATAAATTAAGCTCGAGTCTCGATTGACGTTTTATCGACAGCCGAGACTTATAGCGAGTGCGCACACGAGATCACGCAACTGAAATTTATTTCCCATTAATTACACGGATTCATGCAAATCAATGTGCATTCCTCCCGCGGTACAGCGGGGACGGAGGCTGCGAGCCTCGCCGATGCACGTCCACGCGTGCGGGACTTCAATCTAATCGCCCCTCGCCGAGCCAGAGAAGGAACCTGCGAAATTTCCTCTTCCCCCCTGCCCGCGCCGGCCGACCAAAGCCATCCGCAGGCACTCCCCCGCACCGCGGATAAATGTTGCGAGAGCGGCTCGGAAGCTCGGACTCGGTTGGCTCGGACTCGGGAGCCGATCGGCCCCGACAAAGACGCGAGTTTTCGGGTCTCCTTGGGGCGGGCTAATTGATTGACCAACAGGTAATGGAGGCCGAACCGCGGGTCGAGTCTCGAGTCTCGAGTCGAACCCCGCATACTTCCCCCAAGTGCCCGCGGACGACCAAAGTCGTTCGTTCCGAGTGTTCCACGGGAGACAGAGATTAAAGGCGGTGGGGGACCGGAGGCTGCGACTCGTAAATCGCCTTCTAAATCTCGCTCGGGAGTAGCACTGGATTAAATGAGATTTCGGAGCGGGATCGATGAGCGGGTAATTGATTGGCCGGGTCCGGGTTCATCGGCACATTCCGTCGCGTGCGAGGAGCACGTGGAGGACGGCGAGAGGCAGGCAGATCATGCACCCGGACACGTGCGGGGCGACGAGGACCGCGAGCATCGCATGCGACAGCACACATACATGCCGGGGCAGAGCGTGAGAAACGTACGTTGGTCTCCGGGTTCCTGGTATCCGGTGGGACGTCTCGCCGACCGGGTCGCAGCAGCAGTGGCGGGCGCTTCCTGGCTCACCCTCGCGCCTCACCCGAAGGCAGGGCCCGAGGGCCTAAGGTGCTCTCGCCATCGCAGCCCCCCTCCCCCCGACGGCGGCACGAGACAGTGGCAGCGGCACCGGCAACGAGGAGCACGAGGATGGCAGCAGTGGCGGCAGCGACAGCGGCGGCGACGGCGGCGGCGGCAGCAGCAGCGGAGGGAGGCCGCGGCTAAGCCACGGCAGCCAGCGGCAGACTGGAAGTCGAGCGGTCCGAGGAGCGGAGTCTGGGCCGACCGGAGGACGTGGGGCGCAGGCGCCGCGCCGGCGCGTCGCTGTTGCTGCCTCGCGCGCCTTCTCCGAGGAGAGGAGCGCCCACGAGGACCGAGAACCGTCGGAGATACCCCGATCGATACGGCGGGGCGACCGCCGAGCTTCAATTGCCGCCTAACGCCGATCCCCCGCGTTACTGTTCTATTTTCGTCAGCCTCCGCGGGAGGGTAATTAGCCCTACAGATTACAAGAGGAGGGGGAGTTGTTGTTGCTTGCGCGCATCGGCCGCCCCCTGACCCCCCGCCCGCTTTCCTCGGGAGCTTCCTCCAGGTTTCGGTCAGCACCCGTGGCTCTTTTCGCGTGCGACCTCGAGGCGATGACGCTGTCCTCGATTGCATAATAGAGGAGGCATCGGATGACGTCGAGACCCGGTTCGCCGTCATTGATAAAGCCAACCCATCATTTCGTCAGGAATTTATCAAAGTTGGGTACAGCAGGTCAAGCGCAAGATTGCAAATGATCTCCCCGGATTTTTCTTTTATCGAAATTGAAAATCTGTTTTATCGACTCCTGAAGCGCATTATCGTTCAAGAGGCCAACGACTCCCATTTGCTCGTCCCACGAATCGAATCAATGGCTTTTACACTGATTTTGCTCATTCATATGACTGACGAGATTTTCTTTTATCTTTCTGTTCTATAAATTCTAGGGAAAACCTCTATCCCCGGTCAATTGCTTTATTTATTCACAGCTATTGTTATTATTCGCCCAATGTTTGGTAAACATTCTTTAAAACTGTAATTAATTATTTACATTCCGAACAACTACTCTTTAATTATTTGCATTCGGAAAAAATTCAGCCAAATGCTCTATTTACTCTCAGTATATTTTTAAGCATTTTACATTTTCAGCTAATACATCAATCAAATGTAATTGTAAAAGTTTTTAAGAATTCCAGAACATTGTTGAAGATTTACCGGATATGCGGAAATAAGCTGAAAATCAACCACCCTTCTAATTAAAATTATTTTTCAAGATATTTTTACACATCACAATACCAACTGCACTGGTGGAATTGAAATGTACGAATATTCCTAGTGCAGTTATAAATTTTGTGAGATTAAATCATGTCTTATCGTGCTTGTTTATATACTACTGCTGTTTATATGTACATTGGGATATAATAGTCAAGCACTTATAATTTTATTTGGCAAACTTTCAACATCCGTAAATTTTAAATACCATTAAACCCCAGATATCGTACTTTCACAATTCATTATCATGTTTAGAAGATAACGAACAATAACAAACGGTACGCATGTATAACTCTTTTTCGGAAACATGTACCTGATATATGAGATATTATTATTCACAACAATAAAGATGTAATTAACCACCATGTAATGTGGTCGCAACCGATTTATTGATTTGCACAAATATTGTCCCAAAAATCTCCGTGCACACCACCAAATTTATTGGATAATTAAACTTGAGCACTCGTCTTGGGCACTAATGAGATTTCCAGGTCCATTTATCATCGGTTCTTGACGAAAAGCTCACCAGGAGCCACAAGTTAGTAAGTACTGCTAATGCATTAATACGTAAATAGGATGGAGTACATAAAAGTGAGAAGTTGTTTGTCTTGACAAGCACATTTGCCACATTGCAGGACACGAATTTGAATGATACTCCACAAGCTGTTTTGTCCCATTATATAATGTCTCCCATGAACCGTAACCATAACTCATACTAATGGGCTCAAAGTTTCTTCAAAGCTAGTTGCTGTCTAGGAAAACACTAAATATGCTATAATTGTATAAGACTTGATAACTCACCGGATAACTGAACAAAGAAACGAAACAGAGAGCACGAAGCTTTTTAACTAGTGACATCTTCGGGATCAAAGTCCGGATTCTTATAAACTTTTTCCACTCGTTGCTGTAAATAATTACTTCGTCCTTTTCGTATTTAAATTTGACGGAGTATATAAAATTATGAGTTAATAGTTTTATTTCGAGTATTTAAATGACAAAACAGTAATTGACGATGGATTAATCAAAACATAAATGAAGGAACCGATAAAATTAAAATACATGTTGAGATGGAAATGGTTGGAAATTAATTCATAATTTTCATAGTTAACGTGCTCCGTAATAATTTATAATTTATAATGAATAAACAATCAAAACATACTGTAGAAATGATTTGCAGAAGTGTGTGTGATTCAATAACAGTTAAGTTGAAAGAGTACAAAAATAATTTTAAAAACTAATCGTAATTTCGCCAAGGAAGTTACTGTTCTCAAGACTATAAATTTGAATTAAAACTAAACTTAAAGTTAGTGGATGCAAAACATAATGTTAGATTTGCAAATAATGTATCTTTTGTGAGTTTGACGATTAATTTATCATATTTAATATAATATTCATGGTTTTATTATATTTTTAATGCTCGGATATAATTTATTAAAATTCAATGTATTTCTTATTAATACATAATAACGCCATTAATCAGTAATGCAATTCAACTACCAGTAAAAACGTGTATTATTCGTAAAATTTTATATTTACTCTATTGCTGTTGTATATATTCTACCAATTTCTCATTTTTTTCTAAAATTTCAAGAAAATAAGCAAGTTCTTAGGATGACATTTGTAAATTTAACCATTACACTTGTGTACAATATTTCGCATCTCCTTTTTTTACTCTTTTTCATCTTTTCTCTCACATTTCATATACTCCAGTTGCCTCAATTTTTTTATTCTTATACTTTACATACTTGATAGTAAGTTCTATAAAAAAAATTTTTTTCTTTTATATCTTATAATTGCATAATTTTGTTTTTTTTTGTTTATACTATATTATATTTATAAAAATAATAATCCGAACTTTATAAATTTTTTATTCGACTCATAAGTGGATAGAAATTGAATTTTTCTCTATAACGTATCATGAAATAAATTACTTGTGGATTATTGATATAAAAAAGACAATAATTTTTATAAGAAAAATACGTCTTGAGGTATCAAATTACAGTAAAAAGTCTGTAATATATAGAATAATATGTTTTGTAAATGCAAACTTTTTCTGATTATCTTTTTCATAACCTTTTTCCGCTTCTTGTAAAGAGAATTCTTCATAAATTTAGGAAAAAATGATGAAAATTAAAAACATTTATAGCATATACATTCAGTTAAAGAAAAATTAATAATTGTACTAAATTAAAATTATTTATAACCCTCATATTTATTTGTACAGTTTAAATACTTTAGAAAATAATATTAATGTTGCTTATAAAGTTTTTTATAAATTTTTTACTATTAAACTGTTAAACTTCAGTTCGTGATATCGTGTTACTTTTGAGTCTCTGCTTCTTAATTTCTCGAAATTTTTATTTTTATTTGAAACAAAACAACAGTCTTAAGCTTATCCATTTTTATATATTTATAAAAATAGTATGCAATACAAAGTTGTTTAAAAGAATATATAAAACTAAAAATATAAATTTAAAAAAAATATTAATTGAATATTTTTTAAATTAATATTGAATATAAAAAATTAAAAAAATATATTGTAATTTATACATTATTTATTAAAAATTTACCTTTTATAAAGATGAATTAAAAATTTGTCAAGATTTATTTTATATGTCTTGATAATTTATATAACACTTTTGACATACTTATCCTAAAGTAATATAGATAAGTATATAATTGATTTATTAAACATGTTAAAATGAAATAATAAATAAAATTCTATTTTAATTGTTAAATAGTTTCTTCATTGAAGTATATATTTCTATTTTATTAAGTCTTTAATAAATAGTTAGTAATATAATTTGAAAGTTATAAAAACTAAATAAAATTTTTTTTGTTGAAAACAATGTAATTGAAACATTTTTTATCGATTTTTCAATGAATATTGAAAGAAATTTTAGCTTCATAAAACATGAATATCTTTTAATCTCTGAAAAGTGAACACGCATTATTTAGTTAAATAGAGAAAAAAATCAAATGGAAAACCAATAAATGTACTTAATTTAAAGATAATTTTATAAAATAAGTAATTTTTAATTTTAGTTTAAATTTTAATGAATTTGACTCAAAAATACATTTTATATTTTTTATAATAATTATTCATTTGTTATAATTTCATATACTCATTTTTCTTAAAATAAGAATTCATAACGTAAACATTAAATATTCTATTAACATCATTTAAATTAAAGATAATTTATACAATTTTACAGAGTTTTAATTAAGATAGAAGAAAAATATTTAATTTTATAACATTTTTGTGGTTAGTAATGCAAAATAGACCATTGTATTTTTTATAATAGAAAAAAGTTTCATTATCTTTATTGGAATTATTTGAAAGTATTTTCATATTATTTGTACACTTTTATAGAGATATGCAAACTATTTTTTAAGTTAATACATCTATTAGCTCATACAAAATATAAAGGAGAAAAATAATTGTTTTTCATGAAAATGCAAAATTTCAGAATAATTGTTTTATTAACGTGTAAATAAACATAGAAAAATAAGTAAAGCTTTAAAAAAAAATTAAATGAAATTTTAATAATAATAAGAATTTAAAGCAATATAAATAAAAGTACTTTTTATTATTTGCGAGATTTTTAAAAGCATTTCAATATATTATAGATTTTTCTGTCAAACAAATAATACATTATCCTTTGTAGTTATAAGTAAGTTAGATTTTTTATATAATAAAAATAGAAACATTTATAATTAAAAAATACGTTATTTTACTTAAATTAGTCTTTTTCAACTCATCCTTTAATTGGTTCATTTTTAAGTAAAATAATAAGGAATCTTAATTACTTATAGTGATTATGGTTTTAAGATTAGTATAAAAGCTTTTAAAGTGAATACATAGAAATAGGAATAAAATTTAAGTATAATCTTTTTTATTCTTATATGTAATTTAGAAATGTATTAAAAATTATATTAGATCCTATAATAATAATAATAAATAATCCTATAGTAACGACTTCATAACGATAAGAGTAAAAAAGAAAAATATTTATTTCTTTTAAAATAAAGTAATAAAATAAACGTCTTTCATAATTATATTTATTCAGCCGATTGAAAATTGTTAAGAGTATTTTATAAATATTAAAGAAAAAGTACTATTTATTAATACTCTTCAATATTTTAAGTAAATTATTGATTTGTTAAAATTCTTCAAAAGATAACTTTTGAATACTTTCAGTAATAAGAATAGATGTTTCGTTAAAATATATTAAAATTTTTAATGTAAAGAAAAAAATGAATAAACTTTATGAAACTTTGATAAAGTATATTAATTCGGACTATTCGTAAAGTTTTGCAAAACTTAACTAAGTTAATAAAACTCATTTTGAGTAACATATGTATAATAAATGCTGTACCATTAAAATAATATAACGTTAAACATAAAAAATATTCCTTTGATAACTATAATATATTTTTTTAAACCGCCAAATGTTTCAAAAGTTTGTCATTCTGTAGAATTACTTTTTTATTCAAAGTATACAAGATACACTAAACTTTAGTGATTATACCGAAATATTGATACTTAAATACTAATATTCAAAATTAAAGGAAGTATTAAGAAGCTTTTTAAAATATGTATTCTTAGTTTAAAAAAATAAAAAAAAAATTAAAACAATTTTATTTTAAGCTTTTTTAAAATCTTAGTATACTTTTTGATTAAGATTGAATTTATGTTAATAAAATAGTAAAATATGACTATTTTAAAATATAAATAAGCTTAATGAAAATATCTTCTCAGCGTATACGCTATGTGATTATTTAATAATTTTTAAAAGACTCAAAGAGGGGTAAGGAGAAAAGAAAATCAGTGTTTGAAATAGTTCATGAATATCCAATCACTGATAAGATTGATTTAAACAGTGCAGCAATTAATCCGTTTAGTAGGTCATTCATTCATTAATTTGTGCTTTTGTTAATAAGATTCCCAAGATATTCAAAGTAAACTGAAATTTTTTCCAGGAAAATTTTCTTCACTCCTAGAGATCATTTTACATCTCAAAGTTTATGTAAAAATATTATTCTTTAATATAGTTTGGAGTAAGTGTGAAATTCTCAAATTTTAAATACTTTTTTCTCACTCTCTTGTTTTTTTTCCAATTTTATAATTTTATACAGTAATATTTCTCAGAGAGTATACAAGATATTTAACACCTCTCTTCTTTATGAGCATTTATTATATATTATGTTATTTCGTCTACAATTTAATTAAAATAAAATTATTATTTACATTTAATTTCAGTAAATTTCTTATTTCTCTAAGTATAAGTAATCCCATCATTTTTCAAACCCACGTACCTTGTTACATACGACACGTGGATATTATTTTTTTTTATTAAACTCTGAATATATTCAATAACCTGCAATATTGAAAAAGAAAAATTCATCCGGACGGAGACGATGAAACGTTTTATTTCGCGGTTAAATAAAATAAACCGTTGTAGCAGAAATATATATTTTCAAAAATTCTAAGATAAGAATTTCAAAGAACTCTATAATAATTTTTTTTTATTTTTTTCTTTATTTATTTGGCAAATACCGATACATTTACAGAAATTTCTTTAATTTGTTTGGTCAATCCTGATATTCAATGCTATTTGCTGTTTACATCGTTAAATAAAGTGCTCTAACTGAACCATCGACGGTGACTCGATGAATGTTGATACTCACTTCAATTAAATACTATGCATTCACTTTCAAAGTTCTCCAATTCACAATGTATATATTATTACAAACAATCCTTATTTTTTTTTCGTTTGTAAACACTTTTAATCTATTTTTTAAGAATTTAATTTAATTTAATTTTTAATTGTGAATATCATTATAATTTTATAGCAATGCTTGACCATTCTATGCATGTGAAAATGTTTGCAGTAAATCAATATAATAAATGAAATAGTTAAATTTAAGCATACCTTTTATTGATAATAAAATTAATTAAAGTTTATCGTATATTTATTTCCTATAAATTTTATATAAAAGTAATGGATTAAAAATCGTGGCAGAAAAGGTTTCTTCCGATAACTTTCAAGCTTGAGGGACTTAGACAACGTGACTTTTCGAAAACTAGACAAAAACTGAAGATGTATCTGCCAATTCAGGTGAGTGCTTGATAGTAATTTGATTTCAATGAAAAACCCAAAGATATCATCCCACTATCTTACAAGATATTTAATGTAACAAATGAAATTAATGATTTCTTTGACATAATTAATCAATAATTTTGAATACACATCAGTTTGCTCAAGTGAATTAGAAGAAGATTATAGAGAATGTTTATACTGACGTAATAAAGAAATTTTAATATAGGAATATCTTCTGCAAGATATTCTCAAATAATTTTGAAATTAGCAGACAAGAATTAGACAGGTTTTAATTGATTTTCCTTCAAGATAATTTCAAATGTATAGAAAGTTTAGTAATTTTTTAATAGAAATGTACCAAAAATTAATATATGTAAATATTTTTTTAAAATTATTCTATTCATCGTGAACATTATTTTTTATTTCTTTCAAAATGGGGAAAAATTGGTCTAATAACAATATCGATGTTAGTGTACAAAATATTTAATGGAAAAGTAATGATTCCTTTTTTCTCAAAGCCGTAATTCTCCCTAATAATAACATTAGGATCTATATATAATTTTATATATTTATCCACGTTTATCGACTTAAAACTAACTATATTTGTAAAGGCAGTTCAGTTGGTATGAATTTGTTTAAAATTATCCTCATGCTACTAAAGCAATATAAGGTGAGATTGGCAATATAAAACTATAAACTTCCATTGTACCTTAAATGTTGTACTATCTTTACAATTATTTGTAAAATTAATAATATGTACAATTTTATTATTCTGAATAAAAAATGTAACTTGTATCTAGATTGCTGACATTTTTTTTTAGTGAAATTCGGAAAGAATAAAAGGAAAGATGTGAAGTGAATTACAAAAAGGGTATTGTATTTCAACGTTTGAAAAAAACAAAGGAGTATCAAAAAACAGTGAATCTTGAAACAATGACTAAAAAAAAAGATTTTTATCACTTGACAAAGGTTTTTTTAATTAATTTTTTAATTTGTCACTTGTGTATTATTTTTATTAGTGTAATACCGAGAATTAATATTCAAAAATTATGTGAGTAACATTTATAAAAGTTTTAAACATTATTTCACGTTTACACAAATGATAGATTAAATACGTATAATTCCTTTGTGGTATTAATTCGTCAAGGATGATACTACTTCTTTTCTCATTCAATGGGCTACTTTCTTTGTTTCATATGTTTCTTTTTTTCCCTCTCACGTTCTCTTATTCTCGCACATACTTTACAGTGGGGTTGCATGCCACTTGTACTTGTGTTTTAAAAAACTTTGTCAATTTTTCCATTCTTTAGATACATATTTTTTTAGTGCTTATAATATTTCTAAACTTGGTATTAAAGATGGGAGAAAAGTGGATATAAGGGTTTTGGTAGTAAAATGCATTGGATGGAATCACAATAAAAGAGAGAGAGAGAGAGAGAGAGAGAGAGAGAGAGAGAGATGTCCAATAGGTCAATATGCGAACTGAATATAACAGAAATATTCAATCAGATCGATTCTAAAATAGGTTTTCAAAAGTTTTTTTTATCTAGATAACAAGTGATACATTGAAAGGTTAAAAATATATTTCAAATTGTAGGCTACCTTTTTTGTTCAAGGGTAACCGGATGGTTATATTTTTTTTGGTTTTTTTTTCTTTTTTTCTCTTTTTTTAAAGTAACGACTTTTTAGAAAAGCCGAAAAGACGATCACAACAATTTATATAAAAACTATAATTCATCGATGGAAGCAGTGTTGAAAAGAAAAATATGTTGAGATTTAAGTATAAATTGTCGGCAACGTGGCGTCAAAAAAAAGTAAATTATTGTTAAGCGATAGTGTTAAATTTCCCAAAATGTTGGAAGTATTGAAGGGAATTATCGTTGGATGTGGGTGAGCGTACAAATCACCCCCGTTAGTTCAATGTTAAGAGAATGTATTGTGAAAAATCTCGCACCTAACTTTAAAATATTATTGCAATAAAAATGCAATGACTAATGGTCCTTTGTCTCGAGGACTTAAAAATTGGCCGGCCGCTTTCGTTTTATTAAATCCTCGTCTCGCGTTCCTTAACGATGTTCGCCCTAATTATTCATGGCATACGTCGAGATAGCCGTCACCGACATTTTCATTGCAGCACCTAGGCGGAATTTATGAGATCGAGATGTAAAGGCCAGGGGTGAAGGTACTATTCTGGAACAATACCAGCGGTTTTGTCAATATAATTTAGATTATCTCGTTCGAATCGAGACTTTTGGGCTTGAGTCGCTTCCAATCAGAAGGGAGGTGGGGCCAATAATCCCCCAATACAGGACAGTTACGATTCAATATCTGTAATAAGCGAAATAATAATATTGGTCTATAACTCGGATACAATAACGAGCCTTGACCAATACATCGGTTACATTTATCTCCGATACATATTGTTTGGGCGTTGCGAGAGGCGCCAATGGATTGAAATCAGTATTTTGATTACAGATGCTTTTCACGTTCAATAATCTTCAATGAAGTGTACGATAGTTGTAAAGTAATGTGCAAAGTGATGGATACGGACAATTAAAGTTTTAACCAACGCTTTCATCACATGTAAACGTGTAAATGCACAGTGTCAATCCTACGTAATTTTAAAGGAGATACAAAAAAAGCCATTCAAACGAAGTATTGATGAAAATAAAACTTGGCAATCCTATTTTGTTTCCAATAAAAAATTTTTTTGCCGATAAAAATTTTAGTATATTTATGGGGAACTAACTTATACGTAGGATGCACGTTTATGATAACCTAATGAAAGCATTTATAAATCATAAAGTTTCTTGAATTCGAAAATTAATAGACAATAAATATTTCATTGGGTAATACCGCAGTTGATTTTATAATATTTATTAGCATTTATAATGACAAATTCTTAATAAATTATACAGTTGCTCAAGTGTAAATTTTATGGATAGTCAAATTTGTTTTAACCGGAGATATCTTCATTAGTTCGAACTTTCCTGAACTAAGGACGAATAATAAACACATAGTAATGCATTTACCCATTATCTTGCTTTCGGTTATCAATATAATAACTTTGTGACTTTATAATAAATTGATTTATATAGTTTTAAATTACGAATTAGTTGGGTATTTGTAAAATTCGATATAAATTCATGCAAGTGGCGTGATGCTTAATACACAAAATCTAATCGTAACTTATACCTCTAGAAATGAATTTTGATTACTTAATCGTTTAATCATTTCTATTTTTTTACCATCACTGTAATGAAATGAATAATAATAATAATAATAATGAGGGTAAATTTTAATTTTATTTAACTTTTTACTTTACTTTTACTAAAAATATATTTTGATTACGTTTTAAATTGTATGTAATTTAAGTTACACAGTCGATATAAAATGTTTAAATGTATTCACTAGCTGTACAATTTAATTTCACAAGATAAATTATTGATAGTTTTCTGGTGATGTTTCAACAAAAATAAATTTTTTCCAAATTCTAATACGCATAATGTTATTTTTGCTCAAGTGCCAAAAAATACAAGCAACGAATTCGAACAGTAATATCTCAGGTACGTGGTAGGGGATAATTACCATATCACACAAGGATAGGTCATATATATTTTTAATGATCTTATGCTGATCAATGAACTTATTATTGTCTTTGTGGTATAATTTAACAAAATAGAACTACTTTAGTGTATTTTTAGTTTCACAAGCACATTGTGCGAGGATACTTACAACTGTAAAATATGATAATATATAAATATATATTTGTTGGTGTTGTATTTATATTATGTATAAAGCAATTTATATAATGGAAAAATTTTCTTTCCATTTTTGCGACAATAGTCTTAAATATACCGCCATTATTACTTGTCTTTATGCTCTCTACTTCGCTCTTTGATTGTTATATTCTTTATGCTTCTAGACGCTTATAACGTGTCTTATTCCTCTTTATTAAAATTTTTTATTATTTCTAAATTACGTGCGTGATTTATTATTTTATCGATGTGTTCACTGTTGAAGCAACCAACTTTAAAATTCGGAGAAAAATTCTATGTGTAAAAAGTAGGTGATGTCCCCTCGTTTACGTAAAAACTTTAAAGTCTAAATTAGCTCGAAGCATCAATACAATTGTCTACAAGAAATCCAGGCTGACATGATAGATATACGAAACTACCCTCGTGGGTTCTGATGGGATGACGCACGATCTAGATCCGGATGCACTCCGGAGGAAATATCCTGAGAGAATCACAAAAATTTCTATGCAGACGTGCATAGAGACTTTTATGAGATATAAAAAAAGGGAGTTAGAAACAAGATGTTCAGTTGATCAATATCATATAACTTATTAGGTTCTGGCTCGCCAATATATTTGCAACAATAAATATAATTTACCATCTGAATAGATTTAGCTATTTACTTTACGTTATTGTTTAGCTTTTATTTTTTGGCTTATCTATCTATTACGATTTATATACATTTTACTGTTATTTATTTAAATTTATACTCAAATTATACAAAGTATTTTTTTCTTTACACACAAGAATTTCGATTTATCAGAACAATTTACAAAATCATAACGAATGCACAATATTTATTCAAAACTGATGCACTATACTTATAACTTATTGTTATTATTTAAATGCATTAATGATTATTAATGAATAATAAATATAATTTTTAATGCGTCATTTGAAATTCTACAAAAAATATTAAGGATCGTTGCGATAAATTTTTAGAAAACACCCTCACAAGAGACAGATTTAATATTTGTGATACTTTTTGGGCGAGCAATTTTCAGACTCAGATAAATATGAATTCGACAACGACTAGTTGATAATTTATGATCCCTTTGCAATTTTCTTTTTTTTTTGTGCTCAGCTGTTTCTCTTTTTTCATTGGCACCGGCCTTTCTTAAATTTTTTGACTCTTTTCGATATATTACGCTATTTATTCAAGATGCTGCAGAAAATTTCATTTAATTTTATTTTTGGAATTTTAATATAATATATAACGAAAATTTTACTTCATTGTACATTATATTTATATATTATCATATATTATTATTATTATTATTATTATTTTTATTATTATTTTACGCAACAATGTGCTTCTTAATTTTTCCATTATTTATACATATTTTTTATTTCTATACTATTTTCTTTTATTAATTTTATTTCAAATAAATTTGCTTAATATTTCTTACATGTTTTATTAATGTTCCGTCAATTTAAATAACATGTGGTCTAAAAGTCTCATCTGAAATTATTTTTATAAATTCAATGTGTAAATTCGTAAATAATTTTATTTTTAATAATTTTTTTTTTGTATTGCCTAAGTTCCTTACCAAATCATTTTATTCTGTAACAATAAATTTATTATCTATAAAAAATAGGGATTACTCTATACAACGAATCTAATGAATTATAAAGTTTTAAATACTTTAGAAACTTTTTGATATTCTTTAAATATTATATCAAAATTTTGATAAATAATCCTATTATGTGCTATACTCGCCAAAGTAAATTATTACAAATTTTAAAATATAAGTACACTTTTATACCATCAAAATACTTTAGCACTAAGTAAGTTATAATTATTATTGTTAGAGTTCGCCACTAGTCTACTGAATCTGTAAATGGCAGTCGGTATGTAAAAAATCTGCCGATAAACATGATTTCTACTTTTATTTTGCATAGATGTAGACACTTTATTGGAGTCAACAATTTTTAAGTATAAATTTATAGATACAGAATGGGAGTAACAGGTTAATAGTGTTTATAATTGTAAAAATATATTTACATTTTTTATACAGAATGATTTAATGTACAAAGAAAATTTGGAAGGATCAACAATTTGATTAATTATTTGTCAATAGGATACGTATATTTAAAATTTAAACCTTTGTTTTTGTATTTTTATTTATGAAATAATATATAAACTATAAACTATACTATAAATTATTCAAAATGAATTGGGAAATTAGTTGGGCAGATATGTGTCGGGCGTGTATGGAAGTTGAAGGTGTTTTACTTCCACTATTTGATGATGACAATGAAACAAGTGATAATAATCTTCCTACAAAATTAACTGAACTGACTTCCATACAGGTTAGTTTTTTTTTGCAAACTTGTGAATTGCATTTGTGACAATTTTTAATGAAAACTTATATGCTTTTTAGGTAAATAAATGTGATGGTTTACCAACAAAGCTTTGTGCTAAATGTGTTTATAGGACAAATACATTTTATGAATTTAAATATCTAGTTCAAGAATCTGATAAAAAGCTTAAGCATATGTTTAATGAACAAATAATTCTTGATGTAAAGGTATTTAGTATATATGACTTTATGTACACTTTAAACTTTAAAATATTCAAAGTTTTATAATATTTTCAATTTTATTATTCAGGATGAGGAACTAGATGAAAAAATAGAAAATGTTTACATTGAATCAAAAATTGTAGGAAATTGTAATTACGCTAAAGAAGATGAAAATAATTCATATGATGATAGTCAAAATGATAATATTTTAGAACAAGACTTGATAGAAGAAAAAGATATCAATGTTGTAATGACTAATGATTTAGAAAAAAATTTAGATGATGATACAGTAAAAGAACAAGAAAATGATGCAACAAATATAAATAATGAAATGCAAGATTTACATGTTGTTTTTCAAACAGATGAATTTAATACAATTAGTAATATTAATGAATCTGAATTTATTGAATCAAACAGTAATTATGAGGTAGATCAATCAATTAACTTAACTTCTAATATCAGTGAAATGAAAGATACAAAAGATTTAGAAATTAAAGATAATACCATTGATACAAATTTTGAGGTATTTGATGATGATGCAGTGATAGAAAATCAAAGTAAAAATCATTTGGATTCAGCTATAGCTGAAGATGACCAAGATGACAGTGATTCTGATGATTATTTGGATTCACAAGGGTATATTATAGGTAGTATTAATGATACAATAACAAAAGTTAAAGAAATTAAAAATAATGGTAAAGTCGTACTATACCAGTGCACACTTTGTTTGCATAATTACTCAGTACTTTCCCAAGCATTGAGTCACATAGTAGATTTACATATACCAAGTACTGGACCATTTTATTGTGTTGTTTGCGAACTAGATTGTGATAGTATTAAACAATTAAAAGCACACGTGAAAACCCATAAAGGTCCAACACCATACTCATGCTTTCTTTGTAATAAGGCATATGTTATGAAAAGATATCTGAAAAGACACATGGCTTGTCATACAGATTTTCCTCGACACCGTTGTACAAAATGTGGTGTACGTTTTAAAATTAAAAGTGAATTGGAAGAGCATATTGCATCACATAGTCAAGGTGCACCTTTTAGATGTAGTCAATGTCCTAGGGTATTTAATCATAAAGGAAATTACAAGCGTCATTTAATTTCTCATTTAGATCCTAAAGGTCTTCATTTACCAAAATATCCTTGCAATGTATGCAATAGAAGATTTTTAAACAATCGTACTTTGGTAACTCATATGAGAGTTCATACTGGAGAAAAACCTTATAAATGTGATGTTTGTAGTAAGGCATTTTCACAACAAGGAAATCTTTTAAATCATCAAAAAATTCATACAAACCCCCGAAGTTTCACCTGTGAAGTGTGTGGAAAAAGTTTTAATCAAAAAGCAACTTTAAGAGACCATAGTTTATTACATTCAGGAGAAAAACCATATGTATGTACAGTATGTGGTATTGCATTTACATTTAGTGCTGCTCTTCGTCGCCACATGTGGACTCATAGTGATGGAAAACCTTACGAATGTGATATTTGTAGATCAAAATTCATTGGAAGGTACGATTTAACACGTCACTTGAAAATACATAATAATACTGGGAAATCTAAAACAAAACGTAAAACGAAAGTTAACAAGACAAAGCCAGTAACTAATGACGTGGACGTTTCTGAAGATATTATTAATATTGTTCAAGAAACCACAAATCCAGATACAATTTTTGTCGAACAGATATTTTTGTGCGACGATTCTATACAAATTATTTCACAAGAAGATTCTGAAAAGGAAAATGTCGATTCATTACTCAGTCTTATTCAATATACATAGTTTATTTAAGTAGATTTTTTAATTCAAATTATGTAAATATTATATAATATTGGAATATTTATAATTTGATTTTTATCCGCACTTTGTGGTAATACAATTGCATTTACCATAACACTCAACAGATGGAGTTACCTAAATTATTTTTGAGTTTTGATATTTACATTTTATGTTTTTGGTAATATGTAAATTTAAATGCGATGAAAAAATTGTTATTAACAGTTGATTTTTACATATCAAAAGTAGATTAAAAAAAAAAAAAATTAATTCATTTTTGAGTTTTGTTTATAGTAATCAGTAAATTGTTATATTGTTTATTTCACGAATTCGTGAAATGAAAAGTATTTTTATTATATTTATACACTTTAATGGAGAACAAAATTACAATTTTTAATTAATGATCATTTGTATTTTATTAAATTTTTTTTATGTCTGTTGTTAGAAAAATGAATAGTGAACATCCGTAAAGTATTGAAAAATTAAAAAACTAATATAAAAGAAGAATTGCTCATAAATCAATTAAATTTCATTTTTAACTCGAAATTCAAAAGTTTAGAATAACTTTCATTGATTTATTGTTCAGCAAAAGTCTATGATGTAAGATTTGCATTCATTTGTTAATGAAACTTAATAGTTTTCATTAAGTTAGATTTATATTGCGCTTATAAGGTATACTATAATAATGTATCTTCTTAAATGTGATGCCATTTTCGTAAATTTATTGTTTTTGAACTATTTTTGTAAGATGTGTCTGAGAAAAGTAGGAAAACTTGTCTGCAAATTTCGAGAAATTTTAATCCAAAAATTTCTTGTTTTTAGAGAATTGCAAATTTTTGTAAAATATATTTATAAGAAATTGTAAATCTTCTGGCTCATTATACCGATTAGCTTTACTGTAGCGGTTGATGTGAAGAACGTCACGTTTGGCATAATTATATACATATATAAAAGAAAAAGAAAAAAAAGAAAAAAAAATAATAATTACTCACGGTCAGTATAATTTTGCTTTCTACTTGTGCTTAATTACGAAGCATGTCTACTCAATTTATAATGGTTAAGATGTAACAGAAGACTGCGAATCGAATGAAACATTTGTTATAACGTGCGTTTGTCAGTGCATTGTTTTTTAACTATAATTAATCTAAAATCCACGTCCCAGTTTATCCAAAGAAAGGTACCGTCAATTGACTGTGAAATGCACCCGATTTTTTATTGTACCGCAACAATTAATTACTACTAAGGAATAACCGACGCCTTTTGTGCAATAAACCGAAACTCTTGCCCTGTGCTTGTTTAACGCAAAGTGAAAAAGTGTAAAAGTCACGTATAATGATTAATGAATAAATAAAGAATGAAAAGCTTTTTAAAAGAAGGTGAGAATAGTTGTGATTGTCCCTGAAATTTCCGTAAAATATCTCCTCGAGAATCTTCCAGCCCCGCTGCGAGTGACAAGCTCTTCCTCGTGGACGACTCGACGATCAGCGGAGGAGTAACGTCGTCGCGCTCGATTCAAAGTCGGGGATGCCGAGTGCGAGGGCAAACGCGGCTGCGGGCCAGCACGCGTGCGTGGAGAGGTGAGAGAGCGGGATGCTGGGTCCAGGAGCCAGAGAGAGAGGGAGAGAGGCCGGAGGTGACACGCCCGGAGGTGGCGCCACCACGGGCGAACCCGGAATCGAAGCCGCGCCAACGGCAGGGGCAGGAGCCAGCCACGGGGATCGGATCGCAACCACCTCCACCACCTCCTCTCCGAGCCGTTTGCCGCTCTGTCGACGGGTAAGTACCCTCACTCCTCTCGCACGTTTCAGTCTGCACTCGCTTGTTCCCGAGGCAGCTCGGGCGGGCTGCCGGCTTCCTCTCGCCAACCCCCGCACCCGGGCACCGAACCTCAACCTCGCAGGCTCCTCCGCGCCAGGCCGGAGAGGTTAGGTCGGCCCCCGTGACGCGACACCCGTTGCTCGCCACCCTCCGGTGCACCACTCGCGCGCCGGCCGCGATGCCGTCGCCGCCACTGCCAGGAACCCCGACGACAAAGCCGAGGACGTCGACGAGGACGTCCCTCTCGAGAACCTGACCGCTATCATTCCCTCGCTTTCGACCCGCGTGCATGCATGGGACGTCCGTCCGCCTAGTGGCTGGATAAATAGGTTAGGTGCGCCGGCCGGAGACGCGCCAACAGTTTGAATTCGCTCAGTACCGCGCGCGCGTTCGATCCGTCAAAACAAACTGGTGCCACCGCTGCTTCCTCGCTGGCGGATCTTGCGATCCCACCAGGAAGACGAGGTCCACGAGGTCAGAGGGCAGTCCCACTCGAGACGACCGTCCCCGATAACCGAAATAAATGGATAACTCTGCGTATGTGCCGAATCAGCTGCCGCCGCCCCTGGTCGTGTTCTCGCAGGCCGGGGGCTTCTCCGAGGCGGCCCTCAGAATGCAAAGGCCCTTCAATCCGCAAGTTAGTATGCGACCGGGACCGAGGCCCTCCCGGGCCCCAGGAGGCGACGAAACACGCGACAGCTTTTTAGTGTAACTGGTTAACTGGTGGGAGCTTCTGCTCTTGTGCGCGTGCATGTGTGAGGAGGAGAGCATGTGAGACGACGGCAACCCAACCGACTTTCCGACATGTGATACACTTGCCGCACGTCTCCCGCACTTGTTCACTTACGCAAAGCACCGTCGACAAGCGGTTTCGAGTTATGCCGTTTTCCCAGGTCGCCGACGACACCCGTGTCCTCACCTCCTCCTTCGCCCCTTTTCCTCCCCAGCCACTTGCGATGCTTCTTCCCTCGAAGGGGCTGCAAACTCTGCTTCCCCAAAATAAACAACTTGTGCCAAAACGCTTTGCTTTCTTTCTTCCTTTCTTCCTTTCGTTTTTTCTTTTTTTCTTTTTTCTTTTTTTCCCCTTGAATCGCCGTCCAGCTATATGTGTGAAATGTTCAGTAGTCTCCTATTATAGTCTCCTATGCGTAGATTCGTGGACAAGATTTGCCTTTCCTCTTTTGCTTGTTCACTTGTTGTGCATTTGCATTAAATCCATCCCTCCCACTGCCATTAATTGCATAACAAAAAATATTTAGGGTTTGGCTCGATCGGGTCTGTTTGCATTCGCACTGGTACTTGGATTTACGATTAAACATAACACTCTGCTCGAGACGGTCCATCTCTGAAAAATGTTTTATGTTGACAAAAGTAATTATTTTATTGTATTTGTAAATTAAGAGCCAGAGATAAATTTTAAATTCAACTAAAATTAGGCTCACTTAATTAATTGTGATTTATTTCACGTGTAAAACATTATCTCAACTATTACGAAATCCAAACCAAGTATATTAAACAAGCAATCGTTTAAAATTCCTCTTTATTTTTCAATATACTTATAAAATTAGATTACAAAGCTGAGTTACGGCTGTATTTCAAAAACTATTCCTTGGTTAATTGCTCGGGTATTATCCAACAAGTGTCGATGTGATGGGGAACGTTTCGTGTTAATTCATTTTTATTCGTAATTATGAATATGATCGGCGTATGGTTTTCGCTTAAATCATCGATGCCTCTTTAGAAACATGTATTAAATTTAATTGGAGAGCCCCAGTTCGTTTCAATATTTAATATTTAATATCCGATTTTCGTATTTATAAATTATGAATGTGGCATCATATAAAGTTGCATTATTTATTTACGTGATCTTATAGACTTATCATTATTCCGCTGCTACAAGTTATTTCCTTAAGCAGTTTTTATTAGCTGAACGAAAAGGGCTTGCGATACTTATTTTCTCGAGTCCAAAGTATAATTTCTTTAACCTGAAGCAAAAATCCGTATAGTAACTTTGTAATCCCGATTACACCTACTTGTGAAATACGCCTCATAAAAAATTTATCACATTTGAGCATTATTTATGTATATTCTTTAACTTTTAAAAAGTTATAAAACATGGGATTTTTTACTCAGAATAAAACAAAAGCTTAACTTTTTTTCATCGTTTTACGAGTCATTCCTCAATGTACCTTGATTTACGAGCTACAAAATATGTATATTACATAGTGAATGAACATTTGTTTTATGTGAAATGTAAAAAGTATTCTTTTTCTCAAAAACTGAATTCTTAAAATAAAGATGTGATTCACGAATAAATATCTCAATATCTTAGGGCAGCAGTGAAATGTTTAATGTACTCTTAAATTTTCTATCTAGTAAATTAATTCATAAATAAAATTATGATTGCATACATTTTCATCAAGTCTTTACTAATGTTATAAAAGCATAATTGGTTACTTTTGAAAAAAAAAAATATAATACAGAAATAGTATTTTAATTATGGAATTTCAAGAAAAAACAAATGTTTTAGCACTAAATCTTGAAGGAACAAAGCCGTACTAATTATTTTATAATCTGAATTGCAATGCGTCAAAAGTAGTAGGATATAAAAGCGTATGATTTATAAAATTAAATTTTAGAATTTTTTTTGTTGCAATTCTTCGTATCATTTTCAAATTATAATTAAAAACAAATAACTATTTCTGTCAAAATAATTATATGATAATTATACTATTTCTGTGTGGTATTTCTAAATTTACGTACCTTCTTGACTTTCTTGTAAAAATAAAAGTTTACAAGTAATTAACTTTCCAAATCTTGTAATACTTATTCAACATGATTTTTGTTATTGAGATTTTATTCATATATTTATAAAGAATATAGTATTCGAATTTTTAAAAAACTTATTCCGTAAGAGCCTATGTAAATTATGGTCTATAAAAAAACCTAGAGCTATATGTGTGTATATAAATGCATGTACATATAAGTTGTAAATTACATTGAAAGCAGAAAATCTTTTATACACCATTAGAAATTTCTCAATAAATTTTGTTAAGCATGACGTTGAAATCTATTAAAAACTTTAAAGTGTTTAGAATGACGAAAGTTAATACATATTTAGTTAATTATTATATGAAAATTTTTATAAAATACATTTGTATGAGTAGAAAATTCAGTATATATATAAATAGGGAATTACCAGATGAGACAGACAATACAAAAGCTCATGATTAAACAAACAATATTGTATTTTATAACAAACCATAATTTTTTACTGCAAAATATTAAACAATCATTTAATTTATTCACATGATCTTATTTATTTTTCAAATACTTTAAAATGTATTTTAAAATATTCTATACTGTTACTTTTTATGAAATACTTTGCGTTTTACGGTTTTGTATTATTTTTCAACACTTCAAGCTAGGTTTAAAGGGCTACAGAAAAAGGTCACAGGTCACATTCCCTTATCAGTTGACTCGATGAGAGACTGATTAATTTTGTTGTACACAAAAAAAAAAAAAAAAATAATACAAAAAATAATACAAATACAAACGATATACGTGTTCTTTTTATTCTACAAACAATGAAATTATGAAACATTTTTAATTCTATGCATATGTAACATAGCATGGATTGCAATAATGAATATTTGAGTAAGATTTGTTTTCACTAAGTAGAAAAAAAATTTTTTAAAATGAAAATATAGAAAGAAGATGTGGATTGGTGTACGCGTTGAAAGGGAAAATCAAATTATATTCTAATTACGTTTACATTTACTTCATCTGATCGTTCGGTATTAAAAATTCTATTGTACTGTACATAATTGTTTTTAAAATCAAATATTAAATGTTTCTGGTCTAAATGAATGTTTTACCATTTTCATATTTTTAAAAAAGTCTATTTAATTTACATCAATTTTTTTGAAGTATTACAGTCAAATATTTTTAAAATTACTGTTTCCGACTATGCACTCACTTTTTTTGAAATATAATAATAAGCACAAGAATTTACAATATTTTTCAGTAAAGCAAGTTTTGTAAATGATTAGATTTTTCAATCAAATTGTAGTACGTCGATTTGGTAAAATTAATTTTATAAACCATATTAATATTATTTTTAAATATAATATTTTGTTTTTAAAATGATTTTGGTAATACATATTATGAATAAATTATTTTATTTATATTAAATCATTAATTAACGTTTCTACTCATACAAGTCAAGAATAATTAATATTTTTACTATGTATTTCGTTCCTAGTATTTTCTTTTAAAGATCTTGTATTTATTAAAAATTTTTTTTTTTAATAATATAATTTTAATAACATTTTTAAAATTATTCAATTTAACTTTAACAAATTCTAAAAAAATTTTAAATGCTTTTATAAAGCTTATAATTTTACAATAAAATTGTAATCAATTAAATTAATTAGCTAAATATATATCAAAAACAGTAAATATCTATTTATTTATTTATTAGTTTTAGGTAAGAGGACGATTAACATAAAATTATTTGGACATTTTGTATTAGACTAACACTTATAATAATATACATAATTCTAATTGTTATCGTTATTGCAAAGTAATACCGAAAATAATATTATATTTTTTTATAATTTAAGTTAAATATAAATTAAAATGTGATCTAAAATTGTAATATACCTGTAGTGTTTTCACATATTTTGTAAATCCTAAATTTATAAGTTTTTTTAAATTCTGATACTAACATTTTGTAATATCTATAAATTCATATATTCTTTATTATATTAAATTAATTCGTAACTTTTATCTAGCGTAATAATAAGATAAGATGTTTGAATATTATTTTAACAAATAAAAATTAATATTAACAGCTAATTTATTCAGATACAATATTTCTTTGTTGATTTTTTTTTTAATATTATATTTTATAAACTTATATAATATTTCACAATGATTTTTTAAAAAATTTTCAACTCATAATATGTGAAAAGTATTTAATAACATTTTTTAAAAGACCAAGACAATAATTACTTTATAAAAAATGAGTTTAGATATTATTGCAGATTATTATTTTAAGAAGATTGTTTTTCTTTTGTAGTTTATTTATTTTTTAATTTTTTATTTTAATAAATTAATTGTTACTATTTACTCTGTTGAAATTGAGTGTAATATTTGGGAATATTTGATATAAAAAATACTTGAAACATTGTTGTTAATTAGTTTATTAATGTCTGGATACTTATTTTTTTACAAAAGCTTAAAAAATTTTAAATATTTTTATGGAGTCTACAAGAAAATCTGAAATTCTATTATCTTAAAGAAACATTAATATGAATTCTTATGATTTATTTTCTATTTATATTAATGTGATAAGTCAGATAAGAGTTTCTAAATTTTTTTTGCTTCAAGTCTAGCACATATCATTTTATAAATAATTTTTGTGATAGTTATCTCATACGAAAATTTAATATACAATTAATAAAATGAAAAATTAAATTATTTATAGCTGTAATTTCAAAAAACAGTTATAAATAAATTAATTATTGTCAAAGTAAAATGTGTAAAAGTATAAATTAAATCTGAATATTTAACCACTATTATAGCCTCGATAAAAAGCCAATGGTTTCTTCGGTTTAGACTTTGTATTAATAGTAACAGATTAATTACATGGTCTAAATTTATATTTGTAAATGCACCTATATACAATCTATTTTAATTAACGACTACAGTGAATTAAAAAAAATTTTATGAAACAAAATTTATTAGTTTAATAAGCATTAATTCAGTAAATATAGTAAAGACCTTTTCCCGTCATTTCCTATGCGTAAAATAATATGTATCTCGAGTTAATATTAAGTCCAAGCATGAATTACTCGTTATCTCTATCGTCTCGATCTTGTTCATTTTAAAAGCAACGACATTAACCATTTTTTTGAAATCTAATTAAAACTATGATTACATGGGATAACATTTACATTGCAATCTCCTCCTCCCCGGGTATAATCAGACGTTAAAGTTGCATTGTCGAGTGGTTTATTTTACGATAATCCAAAGCCAAGTCGAAAAAGTTATCTCTTCACTGACTTTTCACTGTTGCAGATCGGTGACACGAAGGAGCTGCAGAACCCTTTCGGTCAGGCTGCAGCATCCCTCGACTACCGACTCCATCATATGCTGCACTTGCAGCATCAATTTCTGCACCCCCTGGAGCATCGGCTACCCTTCGGAAGTGCATTCCGGCCACTGGCCCCCTCGGCGTTCGCACCACCCCAGAAGCGCCTCAAAATCGAAACCGAGGCCGCGGGTGTCTCGTCGACTGGAGTACCTTCTGGACTTTCAAGTCTGGGTTCCTTGTCCAGCATGTCGAGTATGTTCTCGCCATCGGTAGCCTCGCAGGCCACCGACCTGGCGCCCCAAAGTCCGGCCAACTCGACCAGCAGGTCGCCACCCGGGAGTGGTGGCTCGAATCAACCCGCGGCCGCGGGTAGCCAAGCTGGTGAGGAGGAGCGCGAAGCTAGTGCGACTCCTTGTTCCGAGAATACGGAGAGGTCAACTCCGGAGGAGGGACGGCCTTATCGAAGTGAGTACAGTCATTTTTTACCTTTGAACCTTTTATGGTAATTGCACATCTGATTAATGGACGCGAAAGTTACCAAATATACATATCTGGAATTTTGTTAGCAGATTTTAGTTATTATAGTGTAATATTTTTATTAAATACTAAATAATATTATTTTTAGTCAACATATTTTGTATTTATAGTCAATAATTCTTGTTTCTATACTCTTTTGTATCCACACAATTCTTTATCAATTTTCATGAATTAAAAATACATAGAACACAATAAATACATAGAGAATAAATTTATGTTGTATAATATTTTAAGGACTGTAAACAAAATATTGACTAATATTATTTAACAATTTGTTGATAATGAAAATAATTATAAAAATAATGTTATTTAATTAATGGTATATATTGAACTCAATAATAACGTGATAAGCAGACAAGAGGATATACAGTTTACAATTTATAATAGAAATACATACCCTTCCAAAATCTTATTAAAAATTTAATTATGAATTTGCATCCATAAATATACTGATTTAATATATTTATACATCGTGGTACTAAATAACAATTTACCCCCTTAACTAGTTTTAAATTCATGATTTCATTACATAAATATGATAAAACAGATAGTTTTTTATTTATTTGCGTTAACAAATACATATTTTTACACAATTTTCAATCTTTTAATTTGGTAAAAAATCTTAATAAGACAGAAACCTACTTTCAAAACGTTATGTACTAAATATTATTTTTCTTTTTCATCATTGAAACTTTTAATACATTTCAATTTTTAATTTCTTCTTTGTAGGATCTTTGTAATCATTTGCTGTATGACGCAAATCAAACGTGAGAATTAGAATATTTTTTTTAAATTCTTTTAACGTTCAAAATTGTTGGAACAGAAATACAACTTGGGCTTACAGAAAAATATTACAATAATCTAATACTTATTAAAGATGATTTGTTTTAATTTTCATTTTGTATTAAAATTTGTTATTTAAAATAATAAGTTTGATTATTGATAAAACTAAACATTAAAATATTTTATTAAAATAAGTTCTTCATTTTCGATGATACAATACTCCTTTTCAGCAATTATTTTAACAAACAAATTATACGGGAAACTTTTGAATGACATTTTAACGTTACATTTTGTTATTATTTTAATTGATCCGATGGTATATATGATACATGATATTGTAATTGAATTTTAGAAATATATAGAAAATTATATTATTAAAATAATAAAATTTTTTTCAATTTTTAAAAAAATTTCTTGTAATTTGAATGAAAAAATGATATTTTTGTAAATTAATCTTTTTCAAATATTTAATAATCGCACAATCTTTCTAATTTTTAAGAACTTCAAAAAAATGTTATTTAAAATTTGTGGCTAAAATAGAAAAAAGTACTAGAATATATCAAGAGGTATTATTAATACTACATATTTAATTAAATACATTGATTTAAGAAATATATTCTCATTCATAAGTATTTATTTGAAATTGATCAAAAAACTGATTGAAACTATTTTATTGTTAATTAATTATTTATTGCATAATAGATTTGGATATAAAAGAAAACTGATGATATTAATTTTATGAATAATGGTAGACTTTTTAGAGTCAATAAATGACTATTTTATAAAATTTTGATAAAAACTATTTCACGAGTTATTTTAATAAAAAAAATGAATTATTCTCGTAAAATTTTTAATTTTATATCTTAAAATGAAAGTATTTATAAGATCAAAAAACGATCAAATTAATTTTATATTAAAAAATTTTAATTTATAATTAATGACTAAATGGTTTCAATCAAAATAATTGAGTGAATCTTGGTTTTTAATCATCGTTATTTTTTTAATTTTATATTTTAAAAAAGACATAAAGTTGTTATAACGTTTTGAAAATATGGAAAAACATAGTTTAAAAATTATAAATTTCTATACCCTTACTTTAATATAATAATTTAATATTAAATAATAAGAAAATTGAAAAATGTAAAAATGTTGTATAAGTGTCATTATAAATCTTGAAGTTGAAAATATCCCAGAAACTTATATTTTATTCTATTATTTTTATTTTTTAACAGTTGATTAATTCAGAGAAAAAATATTAATTTGTTATTGATTATTAAGTACTATTATTTAATTATATTTATATCCATGGAATTGTTTCTTATTTTAATATGGATATAAAATAAATATATTTTGTAGGAGCAATTTATTTATTGTCGTATTCAGATTCTGCTTAATTGTGATGGACCTTTTTTTGATATGTAACCCGATGAAATTTACTTTCAAATCAATTTTTTAAGTTTGATCTATAGACGAGTATTAAATAATATAAAAAATAAACTATTATCTATTTATAAGATTTTTAGTCGTGTACAAATTGCCATAATTCTAGCTTAACTGCTTATATTTTAAACCGAATGAGTCTTCAGAGTTAAAGTTGAATACGGTTATTAGTGATTGCAAAAGCTAACGGTATGTAAAAAAAAAAATTTTAAGCTCTGAGCTCAGCTATTTAGATATTCAATGCATAACATATTTTTAAGCTGAAAAAAATTAATTGTTATTAGAAATATTAGGAGCCATTAATTTTATTATAATACTTAAAGTTTATGGTAGAAGTTAGTATATACTAACTAAAAATAAGGTGCAAAAAATTAAACGTAACCTGGATTTCTTGATTGTACCTTGAGATTATATTTGTTATTATTTCGAAACTTATGTTTTTATGCCTTCCAAAATGAGAGGATAAAAGTTCTTAGATATAAAACGAGAGAAGCAATAATATTTGCTCGCTAACGTAATTTACATTTAAAACTCATTGACAAGAGTCATTTGGCGTAACAACTGCTGCTTCCCCTATAATTCGTCACAAAATACATGGTTAATCTTTGATTGTTTAATTATTTCAAGAACACTCTTGAAAATAATAGAATTCAATATTTATAACATTGGTTGAGATTTGTTTTCAAATAAAACCTCGATGAGAAGAGAATCAATCACGACAGTTGCCGCTATTGAAATTTTTTTTAAAAGATGACTGTTATTTAGTGTCATTTATTTTCTCAAAAAACTGGAAAACTTGTCTGATCAGAAGACTTTTCTTATAAATAAAGTATTTGAATAATCCAAATGAGAGCAAGACTTGTCATGACGAGGGAAACGATCCGAAGTATTCAGAATTGTTAATTGGGTAAACCACCCGGAGCGACGCGCATTTGGGCAAAGATTCCGCTTTTGTAGGCGTTGGTGGCACAAATCATCGCATCATTTTGTCGGCTCGACTCGTGGTGAAACACCGCGAGGGCAAATAATCATTTTCAGGATCGCGTTTCCGTTTGCATTGCATTTAGCGGACTATTTACTCCGCGGCAGCGCCACGACCCGTTGACATAATGCGCGGGTGTGACAGCCCCTCGTTCCATAAATTCCCGGTTGGCCAGGGACACCCGGGGATCGACGTCGACGACAGCTGCGGGAGTTTTCCCGCGTCTTCCCCGAGAGCTGTCGCTCCTCTTTCTGGGAGATTTTAACGCCGACGTCCTGGCATTTTACTTCTCGCCCGGGCCCCCGTCGCCTCGCCAGCCGTAAAACACGAGTTAGAAAACATAACGCCGCCAGTTAGTGGGCTGTAAAGGGCCCAACCGCGGAGAGGAAGACCGGCCGCTACTTGACATTCCAAAATGAGGGATAATAAAAAGTGGATGCGAGCCGAGTTACGGCACTCCGGCCCTTCTCCCTCCCCCCCTCGCCGCCCTCGCCCCCCTCCTGTCGAGCACAATAAGCTAATATAACCCGGGTAATGGCTCGCCGTCGAGGAAAAATTTCTCCTTTAATCGTCTCGCGTCTTCGCTTCGTGCCCGGGCACACACGAAAACTCAATGGCGACTCCACGTTACGACTTCAACCAGGAGAAAGAACGAGGATCATCGCTGCGGCTCAAAGGAAAGAGCCATCCTCGGGGTAATTAATTTGTCGTTGGGTGCCGGACCTCCTAGGAGGCGCCGAACCCTCGATTATGCCGTTGTCCACTGCCATTTCCTCGAGCGTGTAAACGGAGAAGTTACGCAACGGAATTCACTTCATCCGACACCAATTGCGATTGCCTCTTCTTCTCTTTTATAATATTTTGCAACTGAGCGCGGCACTTTCACGTTTATCAGATTTCCTCAATCTGCGCAAACGCCGCTTGGGATTTCAGTATTTCAAGAAAATTAATAAGGAGTACGAGATTTTTTTGCGATGAAGACCGGAAGGCTCGCTACTTTAAAATCAGCGATGTGTTCATTTATGAGATCAAAGTCGAGTTACGTCGGAAAACCGGATTGACCAAATAACATTTTCATTTGATTAAAAATTATAAAGACCCACGTAAGATTGCAAAAATCTATTTTAAAAGTTCCAAGCATTTCCAAATATTCACAATTAATCATCAAAGTGCAGCCACGTTTTATTATAAATGCTGACAGGTTTAATCAGTGGCAATTATTGTTGAGACAAGCATTAAGCCGATGTAATATTTAATTATTAATTGTGGCACCGACTCTTGAAGTCATTTACATCGTGCCACGATTATACAACAAATTATAAACCATGAGTGATAAGATTCAAATTACGAAATTGTTGCTTCAATTAATGGAACGTTAAAGAGGCAGATAAACTTTTGAGCCAAGCGCTTCCTATTTTTAGGCTCTTTAACGCATTTAAGTATGACTAATGCACTAATAATAAAAACGCAAATACAGTTTAGGATGACCAATGTTTTCCCAAGGAAACGAGGGCAAAGGTGGAATCTCGGGAAAATTTTTTTGAAAAGTCGCCCGAGAGTGAAATACCTGCTTCCGCGGAGCATTGAAAAGTCATAGACCGAGGCTCAACATTATGCCTCTCGAGATAAATCACTTTAGGATCCTTTAAAAGCGTTTTTTATTTTTACGTGCCACTCTTGCGCCCCCGCCCCCGCCCCCTCCCCCGGCCCGCACTTATTCCCACAAATGAATGCGTTTAATGCGCATACAAAGTTTTAAAAGTTTTACGGTGCTCTGTAGTCGGGCGGGCACACCTACGGGGGCACTCGCACAGAGAGGGGGGCGCGTGGGAGGGATAGGCTTGGTTGGCCGAAAATTTGTCACGGCATAAAATCTCGCGTCGTTTGAACGATATGTCCGTTGTAACGCGATGTCAACGCGCAATGGCATTGCAATGTAATGTGCTGCGGATTCAGTCAATACCTCGCGGGGGCGAGAGTGCGACTGCTGCACGTACATAAGGGCGCATGCATACCTGTTTATACGGGGGTGCGCGGGGGTGCCGAGAGAGGGAGGGGGAGGGTGAACGTGTGCATTTGGGCTGCGCGGAATGCAGATATTTGTCAGGAAATTGATAACTGGAATAAACTCGTTGCAAAACAGGGAGAGAGCAACTGCGCGCTTACCGGTGTCGCGCGAATAGTCCCCCGAACACATCCCCGTCGTTCGGGGGGGTCGAGGGCGAGCCGAGGAGGGGTTGCGAAACGGCGCGGGTCGGGGGTGGAGGAGGAGGAGGAGGAGTTGCCTCCCCAACGACACTGCCCTGGTTATGTTTCTGCCACATTCTGTTTACGTAATACAGCTTTGACGAGCTTTTGCGCAAAATGTTTTTACCTGCAGTGCTCTTCGTTTTTCGATCTGTCAGCACTCGCACCACGACCTCTTTCACTTCTCCCCCAGTGCAATTTTTGTTTTTAACCAAATTTTTGCTCTCCCTTTTTTATTAGTTCCCCGGTCTCGCTCGCGCCTCCCGCTGGACCGTTTGACCTTCTCGCTCGCTCGTTGATGGAGAGCACGCGCAGCATTAAAATGCGCTAAAGGACCAAACGCGCACTTTTGTTATTAGTTATAGTTAGTGCGGGGCTTAGTGGATGGTTCATACATTGACGCCCGGAGCCCGGGTCGCATATCGTTCGCGCACATTTATGCGAGCGTAAAAAAAGTGGATGCTTCCCGGTGGTGGCGGCAGGAACCCGCAGATGTCCCGGTCGGCGAAAACTCCCTGCTGACGTCTGCGGCGCGGCCCCCCTTCACCCTCCGGCTTTTTGCATACATTGTTGGACCCGGGCGAAAAATTGCACCTCGAGCCAGGAGGAGGTCCTTGTCCTCGGTGAAGTGCCGACCTTACTTCAGATCTGCGGTTGACTGACGTGGTTTGTCCAGCTGCTCTGAAGAAACGGTTGAGTGATGCAACATATTGCTGGTGATTGACTCAAGTACTCTGATGCATTAAATGGAATCGACCGGTTGGTTCTCAGGACTACTGAACTACTTTTGTGAATGATGTTTTACGCGTGGCAAATCACTTTTTATGTCTTGTTTGCTAAACTCGCAAAACTTTTTAACGAGGTTTTTCATGCGACTTTTTATTGAATCAGTGGAAGAAGTTAGTGAAGTAAGTTTTCCGAAAAATTTTCCCTAAAATCCTCTCTTTAAAACGCAAATTGCACGATTAAGATCTTGAACTCGGTGTTTATGACCCCCGCAAATATACGTAATTATAAGGGAGATAACAAACGATAAAAACCCGTTTCACGGCGACAATGAGTATCCAGTACTGTATCCAACCCATTTGTAAGCCCAGATCTCTTTCTTTCACACGGCTTCTTTATTCGCAAAGTTTTCAGAGTCAACGATAAAAAATTTAATTTTAATAATTTAAATTTAAAGCAATGTCTCTCGAGATACAATATATTTTTAAACAAGTAAAATTAATTATATAATTGCAAGAAAGGCAAAATGTGTTGAATTTAAAATTTAAAAATTATTATTGCTTTTTTATCTTCAGTTTTTGTTGTACGTTTTTTAAAATTTATTATTAAAATATATTGTTTGAATTCAATACTGAATAAGAATGAAAATTATTTTCATTTTAATTAAACTGTGATTACTTTAATGAATCTTGTCCCTTATAATCAGTTTCATAATTTAAGCTACCTTAAGCTACATAATAATTCATAGATTTTTTATATTAATATAACTATATTTTTATCTTGATAATTTAATTAATTTTGGTAATATTGTCGGGATTTATTTTTTTCTCAATAAAATTAACGTACAACTTTGGAATACCAAGTTTCATAATTTTATTCCTACTCTTTCCAAAAAATGTATTAAAGTATAAAAGGTGGATGAAAAATTATACGCATTTTCTATTATTTTCTATGACCATAAGAGCCTGTTGAGGGGAAATTACAAAGTACAAATTAAATAATCTTGTTGGACGTCTCACGAAGTAACACGGGAAATTCGCGCACGTAAATACTTTAAATCAGGGGCGAGAAACCTTATTAAAATCTAATAGAAGAACCATTGAAATTCTCGTCGTACGTGGGAGTAACCGCCAATTAATAAGAGGGAAACGAAATTGCGGCGGATTAAAAGGAACGAGCGGTGCGCGTGCGCGTTACGTAAAAAGAACATTGCATCGGAGCTTACAGCTTCCCGCTCACGGTCCAGCCGTAAAATAGAGAAATCATCCATAAGAGTCAGCGCGGGGGTGTAGCGTGGACCTTGTGCTCTCCTTTTCCCTCTCGTTCGCTCTCTCATCCCGGACAGAGAGATAGAAACAGACCGGTAAAGAGCAGCCGAGGCAGGAGATTTGATTACGAAATAATTCGCGCGACGTGATACTAAATCGAGGACGACTGTTCGCTCGCCCCCACCCTCCTTCTCTCTCACTCCCCCTCCCCCTATTTCTCTCTCTCTCTCTCTATCTCTCTCTCTCACTCACACACACTCTTTGCTTTAAGAATACAAATGAGGATAACTGCTTTTCCGCCCTCGGGACTAGGTGGTGCACAGCATGTATGACGTATGTGGAATATGCCGAATCCCATTTTCGTTCTATTTCTCTCCTCTAGCTTTTCTTTTTCTTTTCTTTATCGACGTCTTTAATTGTACAAATGCGAGCATTGTTACATAAATTTTTAATTGGCATTAGGTTTCCTATATTACTTTTGTTAACATCACTATTAATTATTAAAAGCTACAAATTGATTTATTCATTTTTGTTTTTTTTCGAAAGCTTAGACTTCTCAAATTCTACTTATAAAAATAATTGATCTGCAACATGTATTTTTCTATATTATTTCTTTATCATCGAAATATTAGTTAATTTATGATTATTTATAATCATAATTTAACATTCACCTGTAATATGTATATTTTATCAATTAATTGTTTAATGGATATAGAAAAAAAATTTTTCATCTGCAGATTTACGTGTCGTATTTTTTTTATTTAATTACTGAACATGCTTTTCAATATTACATTCATTAAATTCATGAAAATTTGTTCACGAATCTTGTAAATTTTATAACAATTTGCATATTAAAATTGTAATTAGATACTAAGTAAAAATGATTTTAATTTGGTGGAAAGAAATATCTTGAGCTTTTCAAAATTTTTTAAAATAAAAAAAATTATGAAGCTTTAAAAATTTGTCAAATATAATTTAGCAATTATTTTGTGCATTGTATAAAACTTTAAATATGTATATTAAAAAAAAATATTTAATTTTTACAAATTAATTACTTTTTTTATTTATATCACTGTTATAAAAATAAAATAATATATTTTTTTTAATATTTAATTCAAATATACAATTTCGTTTCATTCATTATAACTTTCTTAAAAAAGGTTTGCAATATAAAAGATTAAATAATATTAATAAAATTTGAAAACAATTTATTTTTATGATAAAATATTAAATTGTTGAATTTTAAAATTGATTAATACTCGAGGAAGTTGTATTTATGAAATGAAATTAAATCGAAATTTTTCACTTTAAATTAAGTCACTCGTGTTTTAATAAATTTTTTAAATATTGTATAAATATTAATAAATTATACACATTCTTCAAAGAAAATGTCTTCAATTGGACATATGAAATGTAACTATAATTTAGTTATTCATTGGTTAATGTATTGTAGACAATCGTCATTAATCTATTTACTATTGGTCATCAGTGATTAGGGCGTGTGTCGTGATAGATTATATTGATTAAAGTTTTGAAAATGCAGGCAATCAATTAAAGCTTATGCGATTAGGTGAAAATGAACTGATCAAAAATAATTAGCAAATTTGCATAATACAGTAGGTCGGAAGAGAAACAGATTGACGGGTGACTCGCACACACGGATTTATTCATTTTTTTCGGCTCCGTCGTCATTTCTGATATCAGAGTGAACCTCCCGCCCTTCCAACCCTTAGCCAAGGTCTATCCATATTTTTGTGGTCCAAGTTCTCGTTATTTTCTCGCTTACTGGATTTCGTAGGGTGAAAAAGCAGATCACGAAATGCGAAACTCATTACAATGAGTGTAGTGAGCCTTAGCTTACTGAATTACAAACGAAATAAAATTATCGTATTACAGAGGGATGGGATAGCAGCTGCAGCCATGCAATGACACACCGCCTTCATGTACGCGTGATTTGGGCGCGAATTAATTCCTTTTTTCGCCGATGTTACAACGGAAAACACGCCAAGATTTCCCTGTTTCGAATGCGCCGCGTTTTTAAGCCAAAACAAACAGCGAGGGGGGCAGAGGGCTGGCGGTGAAAGGGGTTGAAGGGGTGCGGGGGAGTGAAAGCAGGAGAAGCGCAGTGGAAACGGGATTATTCACGAGTCGCAAGGTTGGCTTTGCTCGCTGGTGGACTAACGGAAAAATAAAAGGTCCACGGGAATTTTTTCGCAATCACGCGGCAAAGCCAAAGGCGGCTGAACCGCCACTTTTTCATTAGCGGCAATAAATTTAATCCGGAACTCGATGGAACATACTTTCACGTAATACCTCCAACGATACAGACACACGGGAAAAGCGACGGCGAAGGGTCGCTTCCAGTTGCAATTCCAACTCCAACTCGGTCTCGGGCGCTCCGGAGAGATATGAAACGCGATAATTTCGGCGGAGATTTTTCCGCAGTTTTGCTTTATTGTTTCGCGGGGGCTTGATTGGTAATTGGTCCCGCGCTCTACGCGCGCCCGTTCGCGTTTGGAAGTGTCGGCGAGGGTGGCTCCGCAAGGGCGAAAAAGAGCAGCACCCCCGATCAACCCCCAAACCTCCCCTATCCAACCCCCCCCCCAAATCTATGCATCCTCGACCGCAATTACTTTTCTACGCGTGCTCTGGCCCGTCACCCTTTCACCCTCGTCTTCTGGAGGATGGGTGTCGGCTCTGCGATCCAAGCGCTCATCCTTTTTTTCCTCTCCCTTTTGCTTCTCCGCTTTTCAACTTAAGTGCGTTCTTAATGGGAGCCGACGGAAATCACTGATGTCAGGGTGACTTTCGAATGCGGGTCATTCAAGATTTAGTTTAATGGGCTTAAAAAAGATGTGATACTACTGAATTATGTTTTAATTTCCAGTGGACTCCGCTAGAGATTTTATTTTGCTCTTCTTATCCAATTATGATTAAATACATGTATGTCATCCTAAAAATCATGCCTTTTGATTTGACCATTAATTTCGTTTTCATAAATAGATCAAAATCGTATCAAATGTTTTTAACCTGAGACTTATTGTCACATTTATTATAAAATGTTTTATTATTATTATTATTATACTATTGTAATACTATAAATATAGCTTGGTACGTTTGTTAAATCAATTATCATTACAAATTAAATATATAAAATTCCCAAGCATTTACATAATTTGCTTAGATTTATTTAAATTTACTATTTTCTCTTAGGTTATAAATCTATCAACTTGTATATTCATTTAAAAGTTCATTTAAATGAAATAAATAATACAATGCATTGCAATTTGATAAATTACGTCTACCGAAAATAAAGAATTTATTTTGTTATATAATGCACTAAAACTAACTATTGAATAAATGGTCGATTTTTATATTTTTTTACAAAACAATGTTTTACTTTAATAACTATGAGTTTATAGTTCGAAAAATAAAATTACTACATACAATAAATAAATTATTTCATTTTATATTGGTTATTTTTATTACACTAATTTATAGAGTAACATCATTCAATATTTTATAAATGAAGTATAAAACATTGTTAAATACTTATCTAAAATTTCTGATAATATTTTTTAATACAGAATATGGGAATATCGAATTACAAAATAATTATAAAGGATATTAAATTCAATTTTGTTTTAGAATTAAATGTAGAATGAAAATTAGATGTTAAAGATGCATAATAATAAATACTACTTTAGGCAATATACATTTTACACAAAATACAAATAATAGTGGATGCATAAATTAATATAACACTTTTATTTTATTAAAATTATATGCAATTTTTTTGCTAAGTTTGTTTTACATACGCTTTGATTGCTTTTCTGTACACATTTATCGCTTTAAAGGGATTATGTTTTTGTATTCAGTTTTAGTCTCCGGATATCTTTATGCACATTTCTTTTATGAGATTTTTTTATTTTCGGTCAATATTTCAAATCGAGCTTTTTACAGTGAATGAGCTTTATAAGAGCTATATTTCCACACTGATTTTATGAGGATTGTTTTTTTTTTCCTTTTTTGTGGCCTATGCTTTCATGGCCTTTTACTACTCGACTGTAACTTAGAAGGTACTAGTTATTGCTAAATGAAATTTAGACTAGTTTTTTAATATCATTCAAATACAGTTTTGCCACGCTTTTCACCGAGTCCATAAATATTTTTATTTCATTTTTGTTTTGTTTTCTCAAACAAAAAGCTTGATAACGGTGAAAATGTTAAAATTCGTGAGTTTCACGAATATCAACTTTTCCGAAATCACTAGATCACTATATGTACATTTTGTAGATGTACCAGTTTTTAATACTTTCACATATGGATGAATAAAATATGCGTTTTAATAAAAATGACATTTAATTTAATTATTATGTTATTTTATATTTTATTGACAATTGAATTTTATAAAGTGATGTAAATTACATCAATAAATTAAAAAAGTTGATTTCGAAAGTAATTTTTATTTTTTTTTTTTTGTAAATAATGCATAGAAAATTTAATGATTAATAATTGCTTAAAATTTTTAGTTGAATGCATGAGAGCATATCATATTAAATTTAATATTCTTTTACTTTTAATAATACCAATTACATTAAAATTTGAATATAGAGAATATAAACTAGTTTATTGATATATAATAAATTAAATTTTTGTTTAAAAAAGATTTAGAAATGTATCGTAAAATAGGAATAAGTGATTTTTCGATTGAATATATTTTTTTTTGACTGATTTATAGTGATGTACTTTTTATGCTCTAAAATGTTTCAAATTGCTTGTACATTTCATATTTTATTTTTTATTTGTACAATTAAAGAAAAAAATAGAGTACTTTTTGTGAATTAATTGAAAAATAAGATATAATATTTTTTTCTTTGAGAAAAGAAGAAGTATATCAAAAATTCTCTATAGTAACTTTTTTATTCACTTGCTAAAAAATTCATATTATTTTTAAAATTCAAATTATTTTTATAAATGTAATCATTTTTAGAAATAAGGGACACAATTTGATTTTTTTTTTAAGATTGATAATTTTTCTTAAAAAATGTATTGTAAGTGATAAAAATAATACATATACATTTTGTTCATCATGATTTATCTATTTCAATACCGATTGAAATTTTTAAAAATACGTCTTTATCTACTTTTACAATTCAATTTGTAATCCGTTGTTAATAATCAATATTTTTCAATTAATGTTAAGTATGGAGAAAATAAATGTTTGTCATATTACAATATAATTGCGAATGTAAATCTGTAATAATGAAAAAGAAAATATGTTTAAATAAAGATACTTATTGTGTATGTATATGTTTTTAAAATTTCTGATTAATCAATAATAATAAAAATGTAATTTACGAATAGCCAATTTATCACTACTGGAGCGATGGTTTCATAAATTGTAAATATAATATAATATTCGTACATTTATTCCATTAAAGTTAATTACTAGTTTGATTAAAATAGGTAAATCATTTGTTCATTTGCAAAGCAATTTGGGAGTAATAAAAAACAATAGTTTAAATAATGTTTAAATTTATTGATTAAATTTACATGTGCTTAATATTGTTATATTAAACGTATGAAATTATTTTTCTTTGAAAACATTCTTTTAAACCTAAAGGAATAAAAAAATTTTAAATAATAATGAATAAATATAAAAGAAAAATTTTTTTATTTAAAGAATAATATAATTTTTTTCGTAATTATTACTTGATCAAATTAAACGGCAGAAATCAATAAAAATATATTAAATACATTCATCCATATGATATTATAATTTCCTGTATTTCATTATTTAGTTCTCAATAACTAATATGCATTAGTAAGATTTCCCAAGTTACATTAGTAGGTTCCCAAATTTAAATTTAATTACTTCGTTCATTATCATATTTCTATTTTTTTAATAATTTTATTTTATATCTTATTACCATGTATTATTAAAAGCATTTTAATTTATTCTATCATAGAATTGAAATGTAATATCGTATTTAATATGAAAATTAGTTATTATATTAGAAATACATAGATTTTATGATAATAAAAATGAAAACTATAATATTTACGTGTATAAATGAAACAATATCAAAAATATTATATAAATTAAAATATAATAACAGCTACATACTAGATAAGATCCAAATAATTTTATTATTAATGTTTTAAACGCTTTATCGCATTGAGTATTATTAATAAGAATGAATATGTAGAGCAAATCTCGAAGATAAGCCACGTGTTTAATCAGGAATGTTAAAGTTTTTCAAAACGTTTCAGAACTTTTTAAAACTTAGCTTTCATTAAAGTTAGCTGCAGAGTTTAATAAAATTTACATCACATTTTATCTCACTCGTTTTTAAATTTTCTTTTCATTTAATACATGGCAGGATATTCAATTTCAACGTTTGCAGACATTTTATTAAAAAAGCACTTGTAATAAAGTAAGCACGAAATATAAATATATACAATCTCTTTGAAGAAACGCATAGTAAATATTAAAGCAATAGACAAGCCGCTCTTTTTACGATGCATAGTAAAAGATAACTTAATGTGCTCATCCTCAAATCGCCTAATAACGTATCTTTGGCGATTACGCGAAAGCGAAAAATCCTGATACCGATGTGGTTTGGTTGAACGGCATGATTTTCAGCGATTACCCTCTGAAATTGTTCTAACTATCTGCACTTAGTGAACTGCAATGGAATATTTAATTAAATGATAACAGTCACTCCAAATGATTTTTACGCTTAATTAATATATGTTAATTTGGAGGGGAAAAAAAATAGCATTTTAAGTACATATAAAATAAAAATTTCGGTGAATTTATGACGTTTGTTACATTATTGTTATTATTATTGGATGGATCAAGGTATCGAATGGGATGATAACTTTGAAACATTCAGAGTTGGTATTAATTATTTTTCGGTACCTTGAGAATTGATGTAAAATATACTTTTTTAAATTTATGAAAAAGCTTTGTTTAATGTGAGCTCATGTGGTTCATCGTAAGTTTGATCTATTTTCTGAGAATATTTTTATTTATTTTTATACGTGGCATCAGCATCACTTTATAGATAATTTACAACAATTTAATTTTTATTATTCTTTCGTAACGCCTTAACTTCTTTTTTGTATGTTTTTTATGTTTTTTTACTTTAATCGTGTTGGACGGAATTCGTAAATACCATAATGCAACGACTACTTTATGATAATTTAAAAATAAATTATGTATTTTCGTGTTGGCTCGTTAGTGGCATTACAACATTTTCGGTCAGACGACACGTATCCCAGGAACATCGGTGCAAATGATCAAAAGAAAAAAATGTTGTCTTCCACGGTTTGGGAGAGGATAAATTTGCATCGTGCGATATCGCAAGTACAGTAGCCGTTGCGAATTGTGTGATTTTACGGGATTATTTGAGAAAGACCGAGTGTGGTGGAGTAACTCGAGTGCAGATAATCAGTGGCGGTAGAACGATTTGTGGTTAATCTGGAGAAAGCGCGATCATTAGATGAAGACATTTTCTCACCGTAGCGATACCAGGCACTTTCTCCTCTTCCTCCTCCTCCTCCTCCTCCTCCTCGAGGAGTGCAAATTCACTTCGAACAAATGGAATTCCAGTCGAAAAGATTGAACGGGGGTAATCCGAGCGATTCAGAGAGACATCGGCAAAAAGGATCGAAAGGGGCCATCCACTCGGTCAAATGCCGTGATAAAGCAGATCGTTTAGTCGAAAGTCTGCCAGAGGAATAGTGCAAGTGCAGTTGCGGAGGTGGAGGTGGTGCACGGCACAGGTGCACGAGCCCGGCGGCGGCAACCTCGAGGAAGGGAAGGAGACTCGAACCGCTGGAGAAGGGGTAATCGACGGAGGCGCGGCGTAAGGAACGGGTGAGCATGTGTGCACCTGAGAGAGCGAGAGGTTGCTCCTAGGCGGAGCTGCCACTACGAGTTTACCCGGGAGCGGGTGCTCGCGCTTGCGCGTCTCTCTCGCGCGTTCCTCGTCGCCGCCGCCGGAAGAAACCCGCGTCGAGTGTGTTTTTACGCGGCGGTTCGCCCGACTAGAAATAGACCTCGAGGCTCCGCCTCCTAGAGCCGCAGTCTTGGTGCTCTACCTCTCGGGCGTGGTGCATATGAATGCGCGACGACCGGGGGAGGAGTCGCCGGAGCTGTCCTCTTCGGGGTTAATCGAGTAGAGCGAACCCGGACGCCGAGCTCAGATCATTTTCCGAGGCGTGAAGAGTCTCGCCTCCCTCCGAACCCCCGCATTTTTCTTTATCTCCCACTCCGAATTGCGTGGGATGAGCTTTAAATAAAATTTATCTATGATAAAATCAGTCACCCTGGGAGCGGCGTCATACTCCTTTCTGTCACAACGAATTTTTTACTGTTTCTTGCTTTCCCCATGTGAGATTCTACGGAAATTGTTATTTCTTTATCAGACTTTATGATAATAGTGATGATGCAATTGGTTAACAGATTTATTGCATCATTTAGGTGCATTATAATTCATCTTCTCTAATGAAAATTCAAAAGATTAGTTTTTCTGAACATCTAAGAATACATTTTCGATTTAAGCTTTAATCGTGAAACTGTTGTTATTTGTTTTACCTGAATATTTTTATAATAATCCTCCTATAATAATCACCTAACAATTTAATTTTCGTTAAAATGAAATTGAACAATTGTTTGCCAATTGATAAAATAATTTTGTTCGATAGAAAGCTCATGGATATTAAACTTTTAGATAATATTTATTAAAAAATAATTGTTTGAAAAATAATGAAATGTTTTAATGTATGTAGAGGATGAAAAATAATATTAAAAATACCTAAAAGAGATACAATTGTATTTATGAAAGATTAAAACACATTATTCATTTGAATAAAACTAGTCAAATTGTTTTTACAAATTTTAAATTACAACATTGAAAATAAAATTGCAGACAATTGTTGATTACTATTTATAAATTGTTAAAAAATATTTTTTTTTGTTCAAAACTAGTTCTCTAACTTTGTATTAGTAGTTACACATTATAAAATTATAAATGTAATAAATTATGACTTGAAGAAATAAATATTTCAGATTATACTTATTTTATTTTTTAGGATTTTTTCAAGAATATTAAAAATATCATCCGTTTTTTGTCAACATTATTCTATGATTTTTATAAACAAACTTCAGTGTTATATCAAATATACTTTTATTTATGGATCGATTTGTTTTTTTGAATTTTTTGGATAAAACGAGTAGAATTTTCGTGTTTACCAAGAACAAAGTATTTAAAGTTTTATGAAGCTAACTCTAGTAGTTGTTATCATTAAAATTATTAAACAAAATTTAGCATTTTTATCACATCTTTTTCATTTTAAAAGAGTTAATTTACAATCATAAATGAAGATTTTCTTTATGTAAAATAAATAAATTTCGAATAATTTGTTTTTTGAGAGAAATATAATATTATTATTATTTTAGAAAGAATTATATTTCAAATTATAATTTATTAAAATTATTTAATATTATTTTTAAAGTAAAATGTTTCACAATAGAAGTATTTTTTTGAATTATGCGTAAATCTAACACTACCTTTGGTTATAAGGATAAGCGATATAGGTTAATAGTGATAGTTGGAATAAACTAGGAAAATTGAGAAGCTTTATCTTCTATTATATCACCATCTCCCTTTTATGAACATAGTTTTTCCTCGAAAAACTTTATTACCAGACTTTGTAAAAAATTTTTTTTCCCTATGATGCAGCGCTTTGCAATTTTTCAAACCTTATTTTAACTTCTATTTTAGCTTTTCAACTTTTTAAACTTTATAAAATGAAAAATGTACTATTTTTACATTAAAAGGGTTATGTATAAGAGTTAAAATTGACAATTGACAGAGAGAAATAAAATCATTAGAAGCTGCTTGCATAAATAAAGTTTAAGCTTTGATTTCCATTTTATAATGTTAGAACAATATATTTTGCGGGATAATTCAATAAAAGACAATTTAAAATTATTACCGAATGTTTTATCTGCTCAAGCACAGTGCAGCTGGTGTAATCAATAAGATAAATCGATATAATTTAAATGACGATTGGTATATTCTAAATCCACTTGTATTAGCGAACGTGGGGGAGGAAAAAACTATAATTATTCGATTAGTAAATGTCAGAAGGTGATGTATAGCTCTGCTTAATACTAGATTTGTTTCCAATAAATTCAGAAGCTAGAAATTAGAAGCTGTCAAGCGCATGTTAATACCTAGATCTATTTAATTTTATCTCTACATCGAATGAACTGGGCTCAAGAGTAAAGGGTCCACCACAACGCATTAACAAGCAACTGGAGTAGATACTTTTTAAGGGTGCAAATAAGACTGGGAGTTTCTTTCGGGAGCCAGGGTGGCGAGGGGTCGTCGGCTTCCGGGTCAGGGCCCCGGTACTCACGTAGGTCCAGGGCGCGCACGAGCACGCACTCGTGACAGAAATTACTAACTCGCACTTGCTTCCAACCCCTCCTGCCATGGGGTCGCGGGCGACGCTGAATATTAATCTCCCGGAGCGCACATCAACGGCTGGACCGAGCGAGCATCCCCCGGCCTCGCACCTGCGCGTTTCTTTATCCGCCGAGGGGGTGGTGCTAGCGGATTGGGGGGGGAGGGAGGGGACCGCAGCCGAGAAAAGCGAAATCACGAGTGCGGTTTGCGGGCGAGGAATCGCCAAAGTCCGAATTGACCTGTCACGCTCAGCCCCGGACACACACCAGCTCGTCTACGCGACACCACCACCCCGCGCACTCCTCCTCGGCGACCTCGGATACGTTCCTCCACCGTAAATCTCTCGGGGGACTTCCTATTACGCTGATTTACGCAGCCTCCTTCGCCGCGAGAGAGGCTTAATGGTCCTGGACGCGACTCCCGTGCGTGTCCTTGCGAGTGCCGATCGTAAAAAGAGCGGACGTTTATGCGAGAGGATAAGGACGCTTCCGCTCCTTCCAATCACCTCTGGGCTCTTAACTTTGACGAGTCTTCTGCGTCTTATTTCGGATGGACAATACTCACGAGTCGAGCGCCAACGAATGATGGTCAGCGAAATTTTGTCCACTAAATCAACTCGCAGCGAGAGCTCGCGCACTTGGATCTCGCGTCCGTGAGCGACAAGCGAGTTTGGAATTCTTGGGCACGAGGAGCTCGCTTCTGGAATTCGGACTCGACCTTTTTTCCGCGGATGCTTTGAAGCCTCGCAAAACCAATTACCTCTTTAAATGGGTATAATTCTTGTCAATTACCAAACAAAAAATCTAACAGCTTTCTCAACCGCAGCTGTAAAAAAGTAATATGCAACTCTCTCGCTTAGTATTTCTTAGATATCGTTATTGTGTCCTCGTGAGATATGCGAGACAGTAAACACTTTTTTCGATGTTCGAATACATATTTTACAGTTCATTTAACTACGTTATCCTTCGAAGGTCACAACAAATCTTTGCTTCAAAAAAAATTTCCAACTCCTTGAACAACAAAAAAGTTGACAAGTGCCGTTGCGTTCATTCAAGGCATTTCATGCGTACCCAATAAAGTACTAATTATTTCAGTACAAAAGTACGTGACCAGGCTTAACATTATCAAACCTACCAAACTTTAAATAAAATCTCAATTAAACTAGTAGTTGGTCTGTGAAATTTTTCTTTATTAAATTCAAATGCTTAAAATGTTATTTCAAATTTTTCATAAATTTTAATGCCCAAGAAATTTTTTATCTTCTTCTTATAATTGTTAAAAACAGAACTCAACTCTACAGTAAAATATGTTTAAGAGCCGTTGATCATCGAAAAATTCTCTTCCAATTCTTGTAACAAATATATTTGGCTACAAAGACATTGATTACTTTTACATACTTTCATTTGTAAACTATAACTTTGATTTTTATTTGGGATACTATTTTACAATAAAGTCCCTAGTGGTCACTTGTAACAGTTGTACAGAATTAAATGTATATAAATAAAGTTTGATCCAAATATAAATTACTTTAACAATAATAATTATAAAGAGTCCTGAACACAATTTATTTGTACAAAGAAAAAGAGAATTGTGTATGCTCGTATTAACATAAATATGTCAATATGTGTTTTTGTGGAAAAAATATATCTTTACAACACTCGCGTAAAAATAAAATTTTGTTAAAATCGATGTTTTAAGTATTAATGATAAGCTATAGTTACGACGAGCAAGTTAATTTGAAAAAATACAGAAAATGTAATCCGCTTTTCGTCAAAATTTAAATTCATGGGTTCCTACGGTCATTTCGAACATGTGGTCTAAATGATAATAATCATCGAACCAAATGGAGTGGAGAAGAGTTACCAGGGATTCAATAGTGGCGAGGTTCATTTTAATATAAATTCAAGGTTTTTTGGATTTGGATCGGTTTTGTAACAATTAGAATCTTTCCATTTTTTAAAACAAAATTATCGAGCTTTTTTGAAAGAATGAAATGGCTAAAAAAAAGGATTAACCATTCTTTTCGAAATGTAGATCCGAATAATGATTGTGCAAAATATCCACTCGTTTTTCACTGTTAAAATCACCGTATAAAGTAAAATTTAACATTTTTTCTGCACTTTCATGGTAATCGTGGAAAGCAGGTTGTTAGTCCCACAAAATTAGTATAAGCAAGTTAGTCAGGGGTAGTTTTTCCCGGCACTCGGAGCGACTGCTTGCGTAGTCTCGCATTCAACCCCGATTAACTAAAATCACCGCAACCCCCGTTGCTTTGTCACTGTCGGAAGGCGCACGTTGCGTCGAAACCACCGCCACTACATTTATCCTCTGTCTCTAGTGCCTCCGAGGAAGTTCCTCGCCACTTTCGAGTTTCGCCGATATCACGCTGGCCCTCGAGGCTTTTGAGCTCTTCTCCTTTCAATCAGTCGCGGATGATGAAAAACGCCTTTCAAAGAGGGCGACCGAGCGGAGAGGAAAAAAGAGGGCGAAAAACTCCCCGGCGAAAGCGAGTAATCGCTCCTTTGACGGGCGGAGGTCGAGCGCTTAACGAGATTAAGAAATTAGAGGATTTTAATTTTTCCTCGGAGGTGTCGTTTTAGTGCCGGTCACGAACCAGCGCAAGAATAAATAAACTGCGAAAATAAATCGCTGATTAGGAGTTTAGTGCGTCTGCGGGCAGACCCCCATCCCTTCGTTCGCCCGCACCCCCTACTCCTACTCTCTCTCTCTCTCTCTCTCTCTCTCTCTCTCTGTCTGCGGCATCGATAAATTTTACAAGTCAATCAGCCAACTCTTTCGGCGAGCATCGTTAGCGCGAGGGAGATGGTCGAGGGCTCTTCGCAATTCGGCAAATGTTAAATATGCAGGGCATTTGCATGAGATTGGTTCCCACAGTCTCGGTCTATTGCGCGCACCGCCAGCAACAGAGAGTGAGGGGGAGAGAGGGAAAGAGAGCGAAAAAGCCTCAAGTGAGCATCGACACGTTAAAAGGGCGAACAACGCGAGCATAAATGTCTCTCTGCGTGTAATCCAACACGCTCTCCTTCTCTTTCGGTTGTGGTCACGCGCTCGCGGCAAATAAAGTCGGCAATTTTTATTCGAAGCCCGGCCGCCGTTTATTCACCGGCTGAAAGGTCTGGGCTACCGCGCCGCTCTCCCTGTTTGTGGCTTGTAAAAAGCCATCTACCGGCCTCCCCCCGCACCTCGGCCTTTGTCTCGCGCGCATTTCGTGCATTTTGCGCGCGTCCTTGCGTTGTCTTGCCTTCCCTTTTTTCGCGTTTGACAATTATTCGGTAATTTATCAAGGCATCCGCACACAATGGAGCAGCCAGCCCGTGAGCGTACGCCTCGAGATCTCGCGTGCGTCGGCGGATGCTGCAGCTCCTTTGGCGCGGGGGCCGGCCCAACTCGAGCGAACGAACCCGGTGTGCTCCGAAAAATTCATTTCTCGCGAGGGCACCGAGGATCGTTGCTCCTTAATTGCGCCATTTCCTCCCATAGACGCTTTTTACACCTTCTTTTATTGCTCGGGCTTTTATCCTCGAGCTCCCCGAGCGCAATCTAATCGGGCTGGCTCCTTTCCTTTTAATATAAAAATATAAATGCTTATTCCAGCGTTGCATCGTCATTTTTTCCGACTTTGTATTGAGCTTAATACCATAAACTACGCTTTTTTCGCTCCCCGCTCCCCTGGATTTTGATGTAATTGAAAAATTCAAAAGAGTGCAATAAATGCGGACGGCCGTCGTCTATTGGAGTACGGCATAAGGTATGATAATTTTTTAGCCAATTAGCGCCGATCGGCACATGGCTTAAGCACCGAGCTCCTGCGCAACGATTATTATAAATCAATTCCCGTATGTCCCGGCTTATTAGGGTACAGCTTATGTGCATATTATGAAGAATTAATGGGGGCCCGTCCGTGGCTCTAGTGTACCAGCGCTAATTATATCGAAAACTCGAGGCGGGGTGAAGGAGGGGGAGGATGCGAGGTTAATAAAAGGTAAGGAAATCCGAGAACACCCGGTATACGGGCGAGCGAGGCTTGAAAGGCGAATTCTGCAGTCCATCGACTCGAGAAAGCGGGAGAGAGAGAGAGAGTGAGAGAGAAAGATGGGTGGACAGCGAAGAATCAACCAACGAACAAAACTATCTCATTGTGTGTTAATACGCCTCGGTTCGCATTTACCGACGCGCTCACCTGAATAAAGCTTCGGTCCTCCCGAGCCATTCCTTAATAATTCTCTACTACTCCACGTACGTGTTTACTCTTATCACCCGCGGTAGTCTCTCTCTCTCTCTCTCTCTCTCTCTCTCTCTCTCTCTCTCCCTCTCCATGCCCCCCCGCTCTCTCTCTCTCTCATTCTCTTTCTTGGTGCAGGCCGTGCAAATAAATTTCGCAAGCGCTGCTCGCTCGACTTTTGAGATTCGTGCAACGTGTGTGTCTTTTGTGATTGCGTGCGCGCTCTCGATCGTAAAACCGGCTCTAACCGATTTTTTCCCTCCCCCGCCCGGGAACATTTTATAATCGCATTCAAACTAACGACGCACTTACTTTATGCCACCATTTCACCATCTGCATATATTAGTCAATTCGAATTTTCATTTTCTCGTTTATTCAAAATGAAATGTATACTCAGTTTTGGCTGGCTCGAAAAAGACTATACCTCTTAGAAAAAATTGAGAAATTGATCAAAGCCATTTTGGGGATGTAAATTTTGAAATATCATTTGTAACATATTAGTTCTAAAGAAACACATATTGCTCGGTAAGTGGTAACGTAACAAGATCCTAAATCGTTTTCTTCTTTTTTTAATCTTATACCACGAATTAAAAATCCATCAAGTTTCTAATATACGATCATCGTTCGAAGGGAGTAAGATCTTGGCTATCCGTAAATTACACGAAAATTTGAGTAGCAATTTTCAGCAGCTTAGTAGGGGCTTTAGTCTCTCTATGTAGCTACTCGAAAATCCGAAAGAGAATAGAATAGAAAGAGAGAGAGAGAAAGAGAGAAAGAGAAAGGGAGGGAGAGGGAGAGAGAGAGAGAGAGAGAGAGTAAGGCCACATATTGGATCATATCGTATTTTCTCCTACAGCATGAATAATGCATCTCCTGAGAAAAGCCACTGTGTTCTTTAGTTTTATCCTTTTTTCTCTGGTATCTTCTTTTCGGTGCGACCAACAACCGAGCCTTCTGTTCTTTTTCATGCTGTTACTTGTCATCTTTTTTATTTTTATCTATTATCCACTTAGCAATGAAATTACATTTTTATTTTATACAATGTATCGTAAGTTGTGGTTTGGATTTATTTATAATACTCTCAGTTTACGGTAATGCAAGACATTCGAAAGGTGTTTAAAAAAAATTCGTTGTAATTTTATTTGTGGGCAATAGTCGTGCTGCAATTAATGAAAAGTAATGTTAACGGATACTTTTAAACTTTTTAAACAATTACTGTTTAAGAAATAAAATAAAATCGAGATACTAATGAGACGATCAATTGTGGAAATTGCCTTAAAGCTCAAGTTTTCCACTTAAATTAACTTTTGAGAAAACCAGTTTGACAGGGGAAAAATTTACGAGCTCTCGTTAACTATTTAGCAGCGAGATTTCCACCCAACTATATAAAATGTTTAAGGAAAGGTCTAGTTTTTTTAATTTAATATGTCTCTTTAACCAGACAGTTCAAATTTGCACGAAGAATAGAGAGGGTGACAGGAGGGGACACAAGAGGATTGAAGTGAGAGGGACGGGTGAATCGAGAAAATGGAAAGATAAAAAATGAGAGAGAACGGCAATAGAAAAATGCGGGTAAGCAATGAGAAGGTTAGGTTAAATCGTCGCATGGATTCGGTTTTCTCGGAAAGAACAAGCGAGCGCGAGATAAATCTTGGATTAGCAGGCGTTCAAGTGATCCTCCGCTTCTTCTCGGCCCGACCCTTCTCTTTTTCTCTCCCTCTCTCCCTCATCTCTTTCTCTTTCTCTGACAACACAGGCTTAACAGTCTTACAAGCTACAACAACTCGGGACTACTGTGACTCCCGCCCGAACCCAAGCGGCTTAGAGGGACTCGCGAATTTGTACAAAAGGCGAATCGCACGCGTGTCCAATCGAATCTCACGATCCCGGCATTCTCCTGCCGCTTTATATGCGACTCTGTAGCTTAATTACACCTCCAAAGGGGATTATCACTCGGTTTATATGTGAAAAAACTACCTTACGACATTTTTATTCCAAAGTTATTTGTGTCCACAACTTTTTTTTGCCAACTTGGAAATTCGGGGGTTCTTACGTCGAATGGAAATGCCGCGCCATTCTTTGACGGATTGGAGCATTTTTTTTGGAACTCTATTTAATACAGTAATTGATTGTATTTTATGAAATATGTTTATTGAGCACAAGCAACTATATTTTTACACGATACATTGATAGCGTACAAAATGCATTTTACTCGCTGATCCCTTGGACTTTCTTGTTAACAGAATTGGACGCTAGGCTTTGAAATTTTAATTAATACGTACGGTAAGTATTTATTAATTAATAACTTACATTATTTAACATTTTATGAATACCTAGCTTCTAAAATACAAAAAATACACATTTATGTTTAGATCTAGATATTTGTGTGTGATGTACAATCAATGAAAACAAAAATGAAAATATCTTGGGAATGTGTTTAATGCTTTTATACAAGTCATAAATAATAGATGAAAAAACAATTTGCGTCTTAGAAAATATATAAAAACGTAGTCTAGCCGATTAATAAAATAAATGATGCACGCCTTTTATAAGCCATCATTGTGCTTGGATTTTATATTAAAAATGCCGAATTACTTGTAATGGTACAATATATTGTACCGCGATATTAGTCCGAAAATCCTCGGCATCATTTATCAAAGCATCTTATAAAATTTAAATACCCTCAAAATTTTACTTTGGTCCACCAACTTTATACACACACACACACAAAACAAAAAAAAAAAAAAAAAAAATAAAGTACAAAGAATAAGAAATGAACGAAATCATTAGGCTAATTCAGTGTCACGTTAATCTCGTACGTTCCACGACTCATATTTACCGATAATCCATTTTTATGCTTATCACCTTATTCATCAGCAGAGTCAACAGGAAACAAAAAATAGTTTCGTTTCTTAAGCCCAATTCATCTGCGTTGCAAGTTCATAAATCTTGAAACGATTAAAAGCGCTATAATGGTGGGCGTACAGTAAGTGACATTAATTCTTTGTCCGTCACACGGTTTCTTTTTTGCCGTTCGACCACAGCGTGTGTAATGAATACACCATTTGTATATATACCTTTCTTTAAATCTCGGCACACTCATCCTGTTTGTATTAATCTTGTTCAGTGGATCGATTGCCACGCTATTTACTCCTCCTCTTGTTCCCGTGGAGGGATCGTCTGTCTTGCGTCGAGTTCTCTAGAAGAAGAGAAATACATGTATACCGTAAGGCTGGTGGTTGTAGCATTGGAGGAGCACCATCCCCGCTTCTTCCCCGGTCGAGTATTTAACGGTCGGAAAATATGCTCATTAAAGACAAGCACCAGTGAGGAAGGAAGGAAGGAAGGAAGGAAGGAAGGAAAGAAAGAAGGGTGGGAGGGAGGGAAAACTGCTTGGTGCGTGCGAGCGTTTAGTTTAACGAGCCACCGTGATTTAAGTGGCGAAAGAAACTCATCCTCGTCTCCCTCACATGTGCACAAATGCATCGCCATCCTCAGCATCCTTGGAAAACTAAACCTCGACTACAACGCCGACGACCTCTTCTTCCGATCCTTGAGTCCTTGAAAGTATTAAAAGGATGCTAGGAGGAGCAACTACCCTCTGCACAAATTGCTGAGGTAATTTGTAGCTGCTCTTGAAAATTGCAGATCAAAAAGATAGAAGCGACCCTCGATTTTTGCTCATTTTCTTCTTTGGCTCTTTGCAAAAGAAAGTGTGCAGCATCGGCGGTAGAGGTTTAGTGACTGCCTCTAATGTTGTGCACTTCACTGGCAACTGTCTTATTTACCCGAGTTGTAATGCACGGCCAAAACGCAATTACTCCATAAGACGTGTAATCCACTTAATTAAGAGCCACATCTAGTTAAAATTTGTTGCGAGTAATCCGTTTCGACAGCGAGTAATAATATCAATTTCATTTGAATGTCGCGGCACGTGATTTAGCCGAAGAATTACTCGCAGACAGCATCCATCTGTCTTCCGTATATACAGGGTATATACTTTCTTCGCGTTGAAACATCTTAAAGCGGCGTAATTTGAATATATTGGATTATATATATAGTTATCAGAGGCGCATTACGGAAGGCGTAAAATCGTCGAATACCTGTAGAGGATGAAGCTTACAAGGATTTCAAAAGCTGTAGTAACAGAACCGAGGGAACAAGCTCTAGTCTGCTAATACCTCATGTAATCCTATAAGCGGCCCTTGTGCCACTATCTCTTTCCCCCCTCTCTCACCATCACCACCCCTCCCCCCAACCCCCGTTGAATGCGTGGAATAATTGTTCATGAGGAAGGATGCTGGACCGGGTCGAGCAAGAGATGCAGCATCCCCAACGATCCGAGCCCCGCGCTATAGATGGAAGACGAATGGGATTTCGGAGCGAAAACTATCCGGCGGATTGTGCGCGAATTCGGGTGCGTCATTCGCTCGGGTAAAAAGATTTTGCGTGTAATTATCGAGTTACAGTATTTCGCGCTCAACGACGTACGAAAGGAAGATTTGGTTTCGGTGCCATTCATGCACAGCAGGTGCCTGTGCGTGTCTCGCATTATCTCTCTGCTTAAAAAAAAAAAAAAAAAAAAAAAAAAAAAAAAAAAAAAAAAAAAAAAAAAAAATCTTGATTATAATGTTTCCGCGTCCAATTAATAACGTGAACGCACGCAGAGTTAGAGTTTGAATCGCGTAGTACAGAGAAAAAACAGTGCGCGGTCTTATGGCTGGTAATCAAATGAAGATCGGCTGGTTAAACCCTCATTATGATTAAGAAATTAAAGCGGGCGCCTCACGGAAAATCCCGCTGCTGTTTATTTTTATCCCGTGCATCCCCTCAAAATCGAGCGAATCCGAATAAAAGTGGAACGTAACACTGTAAATGCGTCGTTTTACTTATGTTTCTCGGGTGAGAATAAGGTCGGCGCGTTAACGCTCCAAGGCCCACAATTACGGGAGCGAGTGAGTGCGCTGCGGATTCTCACGCTCGAGGACAATGAAGACATTGACGGGATGCTGCCGAGATGTGCACAGAGGGACATTGAGGGTGTACCGGAGCTGCTTTTCGATATGACGAGGAGGAGGGAATCTGCGTCGGGAGCGATCGGTGAAGCCCCGGAGTAGCCGGACGGGAAACCGCACTTTGTTCGCAAGCCAGACCCGTTGTCTTGTGCGCTGTATAACAATATCGCTGACACTGGAGGAGCTATCCATGCTCTCTCTCTCTCTCTCTCTCTCTCTCTCTCTCTCTCTCTATCTGTCCCTCCCGGGTGTCCTCCTCCGCCCTCACTCGCTCTGTATGAAATATCAACCTGCGTGAAACACGAAGAGCCTGAGAATCTTTGGCTATACTTTTGCGCATGGCAAAAGTTCCTTCTCCGCTTCTCTGCGCCACTATTTTTCGACTCTGAGCAACGGTAATGCGCATATTTGCGCCGATGATTTTCCGCTCTTTGGTAATATTTCTCGAGTGCATTTGATCACTGGCCGGTTCTCCTCCACCTTCTCCCCCTTTCCGTTCCCCCATCCCTGCCCACCATCAACTTGTTTTACCGTAACATTGTCGAAATTTTTTATTTGGGACAAGTTTAAGGCATCTTCATTCATGTAGAGTAAAGGGATGAGCAAGAAAAAAAGGCTTCAAAAAGGAATTTCTTGGGTAAACAAGTGATTTTTATTCAATATTGTACTTGGCAAAAAGTGCACCAACGCATTCACGAATTTGAGTATGTTTGATATGAATGGTACGAATTCATAATTATTCATGATTAATTTTATAGAAAATATAAGCTCATAATTACTGAAGCATTGAAGCTATGAAATATTCCATTAACTTCACAATTAAAATTAACCAACTTTACGGACTGACTGAATTTAAGAAAAACTTGATTTGCCCTAACTTGTTGAACTATCGAAAGATTGAAGAAAAAGCAGTTAATTTGAATGAAAAATGGTGATTAACCAAACACGATGGCCAAGAACAATGTCCTATGATTTTACCATGAAAAAGTTATGAAAAATTAAATTTTTGTAATTTGCGGTAAGCCCCGAGCGAATTTGAAAATAATTTGACAGTCGGAGAATTAAAATTATAATTTATGCAAATAATACAAGCGGAGACTACATCCTAGGATGATATGTTGATGATCGGGACATCAATTGCGATTTAAATGAAACGTCAGCCGCACATCCGCGAGGTCGCATTTCAGCTGGCACAGCTGGCGAAAAAGTTTCGGAGCCAAGAGTGCGAAAGGTAGGGGAAATTGTTTGTGCGATTTCCTTGCAGCCGTGGATGATAATGGCGTCGAGGGTGTTGGTGCATCCTTGGACGAGATGCTGCGGCCGGTGGATCCTCGTGGCCGCACGTGCGCCGATGATTCGGATTGGCCTGCGAACGGTAATTGCGTGGAGCGGGTCGCCCTCGTTTCCGGACTGGGGCAGTGCGGCGGCCACGGCGATGATTTCCCGGGAGATGACGGGGTTGGCCGTTAATTCTCCCCCGCGCTCTAATCGATTACGAAATCGATTAACGATCCCTCCCACCCCCACCGCTGCCTCATTTTTGGGGTGGCCGTCATCTGCGGATCTTCCGCCGCGTAATGCTCGTAATAACGCGGTGGTGATTGGATCGCGCGGCGTCGTGGCGAACCGACTCGGTTAGCTCCGCCGCAATCCGAGCCACTGGCTCGTGTTCCTTCCCGATAACTCGGATATCGTCCCATCCCTCGCCCTCCCGCCCTCGATCCCTCTGCGCTCGAGCTTCCGCCCTCCCCCCCTCTCCCTCGCTGTCTCCCTCCCCCTTCTCCCTCATTCTTGCATTCTTCCTCTCGGCATTATGCGCGGAGGTAAAAACACTTGACTTTTAAAACGGCCCCATTCGTCGAGTCTCACTGCGAGATGCGGTGTTATGCTTGTATGTAAAAAAGTTTTTTAAACACGAATGTTTATGTAAATTATTCTTGGCTAAGGACCTGGTTGGCCGACTGGGCCCTGCGCAAAGGAGAAAAAGAAACGGCCCATTCCTATTTCACTTAAGACTTTCTTTAAATATATTTTCCTGTATTTCGTTATCAGGGCATAAATATTGAGCTCGACTAACTTTCTAATTTACTTGCGCGAATAATTCCCGAAAATAAAATTAATGTTTTTTGGAAATGGGCGCGTAATTCTTTTTACGGCCCACTCGTTTCCTCGATAAATGACTGGTTAAAATATGTATCGATAGCTTAAAACACGAATCTACTCAACAATATAAATGAACGATATAAAGCTTGCTTACAATATAAAGTATTTTTGAATAAACTCGCTGATAACTCCTATTTGTTTTCAAACATCATTCACATTTACCTTTTTAATGCGCTAATTAAATAACACAATTATTCCATTTCATAACTTATTGTCTCCATCAGCATAAAATTGTAATATACCTGTATTTATACTTAGTACCGTCAAACTATTCAAATATTTGAAATACATCCAATCACTTCCATTTCCAGGAGAGATTATAATTGATCCTATGTTTGCTTTCATAATCCTCCAATTATTTTATCTAATCTTTCCTATCACCAATTTTTTTTTTCTTTTCTAAAGAAAATACGCTTTATAAAGAAATTCGTTTATGTTTTTAAGGTCATTTGTGTAAAAAATTAATATTATTAAAAGTTCAACTATTATTTCTATGTTTTTTTTTTATTTATAAAAACTATAATATACAACTACAATATATATTTATATACAATTCATTATATCCGTATAATAATTACTATTATTTATAGAATTTACAATTTTTCAAATCTTATCCAGTAAAAAATAAAATATATATTTTACTCGTTTTTCCTAAATATTTTTTAGATATGGAAAGCAATCTTGTAACCTTAGGTTTTTAAAATAAATTCATATTACATGCAATTCTTATTCTTTTAATTTTTCAAAGAATTTTTAATAACGAAATAAGGATAATTTACATGCAACGAGTATTTCTCTTTTTGTGATAGAGTATTCCATGTTATTAGAGATTGTAATATAATATTTTCAAAATATAAAAGTATAAAACAATATATATAGTTCGTTTAATTTGAATACTTAAAATAAAAATTTAATATTGAAATTTGTTTAATTTTAATGTATACAAATATGTAAATATATATTTGATTATATTTGATATTATAGTCAAATTAAAAAAAAATTGCATCATCGATGTGATCATAAAAAGTATACAGCTGTATTCGGAAAAAAGCAATTTTGTTTTTCATGAGTTCTGAAACTGCAAGCAGTCATTTGATTAAATGAAAAAAGCTTTAATTAATTATTGATTTTTCCAAAATTGTAAATTTAAATATTTATAATTACTGAGTGCGACATGCAAATACAATACAAAAAAATACTACACTTTATTTCGCAGAAATTTTTTAACCGCATACAAATACATGTCATTTGGAGTGAAGTTTTATACTTATTACAATCATTTGAATACCAACCGACAGTTGCTTAATGTTTCGTTTAATTTGAGTTAATAGTTTGCATGCCATTGACCTTCTTTCCAACTACAGTTTTTGGAAATTATAAAAAAAACTCGGATTTTTCACCAAATTTATTGTTAATGAAAAGTGTATCAATTTTATATAAAGCGATAGGTCAAGTGATTTTGCAAAACACTTGCATCGCGTACGATTAAAAATCTATTTTCGTTTCACCCTATAAATTATGTATTGTACACGTGTAAGTAGACTCTCATCTAATATTTAATTGAATCCGTACACCTGTAAATCCGTACCTTAAATAATCATTATGGAATAATTTAAAATGTGTGCGCTTGAATTAGCACCGGCAAATAGTGAAACGTTTCGACATTCTCTTGTCAAAGTCATTAAGTTCTCGGTACATTTCGTGGATGTATTTTGTTAATGTCACCACTGCTCTATAAAACCTTGCACATTAAAGTTGATGTCGCAAGAGTATCGAACATTGTAATGCCAATGCAACAATGATGTCTGCGGTTAATATCATTTTTTCCCTTCCTTCCCCGTGCTATTAGCTAATTACCTCCATTTGACCATTTGACTCCCCTGAAATTCGACGTTTCAACATCGAATGTGGCATTCAAGAATACTTTTCACGTGCAGCTATAAAAAAAAAAAAAAAAAAAAAAAAAAAGAAAAAAAAAGCGAGCGGAAGTTTCTTCAAATGGCCGATAAGGCGAATCGCCTAGACCTCGAAAAGTAGTTAAAAGTAGTTGAAAAGTAGGGAAAGAAAGGCTGCAGCAGCAGTGGTTCGGGGGAAAAAAATGGCGGAGCGGGTTTGAAGCCTTGCGAGCGATAAATAAAATATGAGGCTCGCGCGTTTCACCCTCCTCGGGTTTTTCGCCCGCGTATAATGATTACGAGTCAGCTGTGGCCGGGGAAAAATGCGGACAGTGTTTACAGCCCTCGAGCGGCACTAAATCTCGCGGTATGCGCGTGCCGTGGCAGTGTCGGTGCCGCCGATCGCGGGCCGCGCTGACTCCCCGTCCCGCCCCTAGATGGCGAGCGCACCTGCAAGCGGAGCGTGACAGCGCCCGGCTCTACGATCTTAATCTGAGTGGAGCCGCAAAAAGGGGGCGAAAAACGATGCCCAACAACTCGCCGCCGGCAGCCCCAAAGAGGAAAAAAGGAATAGGCGAGGATCCGTCGGAGCGAAGGCGCATTGGGACAACTTTGAATAATTCATCGGGCGGTATAGTTGCGAGTGTCTTGGGCCCGGATCGCCTCTTTTTGCCCGCGCCCCCGTCCCTCCCGTGCACGGAGCTTCTCCTCCCTCCCTCCCGGCTGGTCCAGAGTTCACCCGGTGGTCGTAGCGCGTGGAGAAATCGAGCAGCCAAGTGAGCAATTAACGCCGAGGCCCGCCCGCTCCCGTGTAATTCCCGATTATCTCGAAAATCACGATCTCGGCGATGCCCGGGTAGGACGAGCCGCCGCTAATTAGCGTGAAGTGCTCCGGTGACAGTGCGCCCGGACGCCTCGCACGGGGATTAGAATTGACAAAGTCACGGCCTGTTGATGTCTGGCCGACTCGCCCACCCCCGCTTTCAATCTGGCTTCGGGCACGTCAATCAACCCGCCCATCACATATTATTTTATGCATTCTCGGTGGTCTTATAACCCGACGGTCCAACGGCTACGTGCCTCTCGATTTCTGCACTTTGCACTGATCGAGTTATACCCACCAGTCTGTATCGATACTGCCCCACCCCACCCCCCAGCCCCGGTGACAACTTTGGAAATTAGGCCGCACTTTACTTGGACTCGCACTCTGACCGTTTCGCGGCAACTGGTTCTTTCTTCGTTTCTCGCTCGACTTTTATACTTGCACAATTATTACTTATTGCAGGTAAATTTAATCGAGTTAACAGGATGAAAAATCGTTTCACGGCGGCATTTTATTCCTTTACAACCTATACATGAATATGAACATTAAAAGTCTTTATTGCAATTTAATTCAACTATTTCTCGATTAGTCAATTAGGAATTTGTTTCCCAATTGCAACCAACGAAACTCTTAATATCGATGTACATAAAAATCAAACTCTAGTAGCCTAGATTTTGTGTGTAGTATTCTACTTGTCATAGATTTTAGAAATATATTTTATTCAAATGATTGAACAACCGTTTCATCCATTTGATTTTAAATATATATTAAATAATTTTGTTTTTTTTTTGTTTTTTATTAAACTCATTTATTTTAAAACTTGTATTACTTATGGCTGCAATGTTGAAAATTACTTTTGATTATCCTATCTACGGTTGGATGAGAACTAAAACTCTGATTTCATTGCTCGTATTCATATTACTTTCGTTAATTAGCTATAATTATAAAATCAAGATTATTTACGTTATTATATAATTACATTTTATCACTTGATTTTAAATATAAGATGAAGTTTACAGTTTATCGGGGTTATTAGAGAAAAAATAAAAACTAGTTTACAACACTGTGTTCATTAAAAAGTATCAACTTAACGATATCGACCATAATATCTAACATTAAAATTATAAGCCCTGATATAAAATATAAAGCAAAATCAAAGAATTAAAAAAAAAATATTTTTGTGTTTTTACTTTTTACATTTGTACATTTTTTAATATTATTTTTATTTTCGTTGTAACATTGTTTTAATGTTATTTTTAATGAATGTACATAATTTGGCTGAAATGAAGATATGTTTGTTACATAAAGTAATTTTAAAGAATATTAAATTTCTCAAGGACCTTAATTGTTACCATAATTACCTATAGTCAATATTTATTATAAAAATGATTTGAAAGCAAAAAGATTACTCGGTGAAATAATAATGTAATGACAATGGCTTGGTACATTCGTTTTTAATAAAGGATGCATGCACTTTTAATAATATTGGAACATAATATAAGGCTGCGTGATTCATGTAAAACTCGTATACCCAGATAAAACAACATTTGATTTAATCAGAATTTTAATTGATCGAAAAATGCTTTGTACGTGCGGCAACACACGAGGCGTGGATCCCCGGATGTAAAGTTTATCGGGGAATCTTCGAGCCGCGTCCCATCTAATCGCAAAAAGCAAATAATCACAAAAGTTTTGTTATGAGCAAAAAAACAATTTGTAAAGGCGGTGGGAGGGAGGGATGGAGGGAGGGGGAGGGAGGGAGGGAGAGAAAGGAAAGCCGAAAGGAAGAGGAGAAAAAAGTCGGGCACGTGCGAGCTCGGTTCGCTAAAAAGCAATAAAGTCAGCTGGTGACGGACGGGAAGTCAACTCGGGTAATGACAGTGGAAGGACGATATCTGTATGAGATCATAATAAAGCCGAAAGGACGAGTGCCGGAGGAGCGGCGTCTCAAAGGACGAGAAAGAAACTTGGATATCCTGCGAGATAAACACTGTCACGTGAACATTTGATCCCTCGCGTAATCCCATACGCGTGTGTGTGTTCGCAACTCTTCTCTCTCACTCTCTTTCCTTCTTTCCTCACTTTACTTTGCTCCCCCGTTTAATCCGGGCGGCTCTTTTAAATGAGATTAGAATTAATAATAAACCCGGCGATACGAACTCTCGTGATCATATTGTCTTTGCTGGCGCATTGATTGCCCCCAAAGTGCTTCCTTAATTTGAGCATCGACTGTTGCCGATGTCCTTTGTCCCTTTTATTTTATTTTACAAATTTACATGCTTTTCATAATAGTTTTATTTTTTGCAGAACCTATCGGTTAATTTGTGATAAAATTGTTGTAAAGCAGGAAAAAGTTGGCGAAGTCGGCTTTCCTTTAATTAATCTTTAAGCGACGTAGCTCCTGTGATTTTGTAAGTATATCTTGCAAGCGCAACATAAGCCAAAGTATTTCCTTAATAGCCTAGTAAAAGATAATGTCCATTACATATTTGTTGTTATTTGGTTCCCAAAGACTGTACGACAATTAGTTTTATTTTGAAGCTTAGCCAAAACTAGCTGTTTCAACCACCCGACATAATAATAGTCATCAAATAGATCTTGCTGCTTGTCGAGCCAATTGAGTTTTGATTTACCAACCCTTACTGTTTTTAAAACTTTTATATACACGTAGATAAATAGCAGATGGCATGGATAAATTGCATTCGACTTCGCCAACTACTTTCCAGCGACATTTAGCATAGTACCCAATTGATTGATAAATAAATTGAAAATAAAAGAAAAAAAAAACAAAAACCTAAATGATAATGCAGGTGACGATGACTGATTTGCTGTGTTATGTGGGTGATTTTAGTGGGTAATGTGTTCGGGGGCCGATGCGGCGCGGAGGCGTTGGGTCTCGGGCTGATGTCGCTTAACCCGGCCTACAGGTTCGCTCTGCCCCCGGGACTCGCTGCCAAGACCACCCGCTGCCTTGTATTCGACCAAGGTAGGCAACCAGCCATCTTCATTATCGTCGCAGGGCACAGCACTCACAATCTCTCTTTATTACTTTCTCTCTCTCTCTCTCTCTCTCTCTCTCTTTCTTTATCTCTACTTTCTTTTTTCTTTCAAAGCAGTACCACGCACTCTCTTTAACGCTTTCTCTCCCGATCTACCCTCTTTCTAAACGCACACACGCATACTTACGTACCTCTCGCTCTCTCTCTCTCTCTCTCTTTCACTTTTCCTCTCTGCGCGGATGACCATCCGATGCAAATTAACCCCCCTAATACAAAGCTCCAATCCGTTAACTCGCTATGCGCTGCTAATTTCTTTCACATTTTTTAACTTTTCATTTTTTTTTTTTTTTTTTTTTTTTTTTATTATATATAATTCGTTGTATTAATGTGCAAATTGTGTCTTCTAATGCCTATTTTATCGCATGTAACACTAGTCGTATTATTTGTATTTAATCCATTGTAAGTAGTATTGTAACATTGCAATGATTTATTTGTAATTTATTGTATTTATTATTTTTATTTATAATGTTATTCAATTATATATCAATTTGTTAACTCAAATGCTATGTATTTTTATTAATTATGTAAATTTTATTTCATGTTATGATATAAAATAAAATAAAATAAAAATTATTTCATTTCATTTTAACAATTTCCTTTATCATTTTATCTTATAATTTTTTTTTTTTTCGTATAATTTTAAATAATTGAAAATTATTCAAATTTATAACAGCAAAAAGCTCAATTCAAAATAAAGTTAATTTTTTCATAAAAAAGAAATATCTTTTGATACATTTCTTTATGTCCATAAACGTATTTAAATTATATATATTTATAAACTTTATTCTCAATTTTACTTTTTGAAAAATCAAAAATTATAAGACTTTTTCAAAAAAATTTGAAATCTTTTTTAATAATTTTTTTTTATTAATTTAATCGTGGAAAAGAATACATGCGAATAAATTAATTTCTAAATTTTTGTACTTATAAGCGTTACGATAATTGTTCATTTATAACGTAATTATATTAAATTTTAAATAATATGAATTCGTAACTACTTTAAATAAAAAATTAAGTAAAATGAAACTCATAACATTTATCTGCATTAGATTTAAATAGGTCGTTTAGAACTACATTTCATTTTCCCAGCTGATACTTAAAGTAAAGTCATTTATTAGGAAGCATATTTTCAAAGTGTAATTAAAAAACTCACTATTTCAATAAAACCTAAATTCACTGTAATAAAATCAAATTACTTGTATTTCAATATTTTCTATCATGCCAATCTATGTGTACTGAGTTTAAGCATACTTTCAATATTTTTTATTGATAAAATACATCATAACTTTATTTTATGAGAAAATATTTAAAATAATTTAAAATCTATTTTCTCGTTTAATAGACATTTTAATTTATATATATCACATAATTTATATTAAAATAATTTTAAAATGAAAATTCAACAATTTAAAAGCATTGTATTTTTAAATTCCTTTGAACCGTAATGCCGTGTAAGATATTTTTAAAACTATGAAAATAAATCATTCAAATGTTTTCATTTAAATATCTGGATATTCATAAAAAAAATACCAGTAAAAATAAGCTTTCAAAATTATAACGTAATATTGAAATAGAGTAATAGTGATATGAATGTACGTTTTAATTAGTTAAATAGTTTGATGTAAGTGAATCGTGACATGTTGAAAAAGGTTGTAATGAGTAAAGTGTGCAAAATTTGATTTCTGTATACTATTAAATATAAGGCTGGAAGGTCTGATAAAAATGATTACGAGTTCATATAATAAATCATAAAAAAAAATTGCGGTAATTACCCGTAATTACACGGTAATAAATTTCGAAAAATCCATAACAATACATCACATTATAATTGATTGTTATTTTCTTAATGAAAAATATCGTGCAGCGATAAGCTTTTCTTGTAATGTCAGATTAATTACACACTCAACTGGAATATAATTTCAAAATCGATGTTATTAAATAAGATATAAACAATTCATGTTTTAGCCTTAAAAACGCGCATTAAAGTGCTTGCTCTTTTATTATGGCACTCTTTGACAGTAATAATTCCAGCTTTGAGCGTGTGAGGGAGCGAGAAAGAGAGATAGAGTTACAAGCGCGCAATAAAGATCACATATGGCACCAAAGTAGATTCAATTTGACTGCATTTACAACAGCACTCAACGTTTTTTCCAATTTTAACAGCTCTTTTCAAAGAAATCTTTGTTACTTTTGAAGCCTACCATTCCGCGTCAAGTTGACTTTTCGAGCCACTTTCGCCCCCGCCCCCACCCCCCGCTCATTTGAAGATTTTAGCTATGATTGTAGAGCAAACGTCCGTACGTTTGTATTGGATTTCCGGGTCCGGGTGACGGATCGCACACACACACGTACGACTTTGGTTCGAGCGCGAGGGATAAAAAGAAAGTCGCGACCGCGGATTTGTTTACGCAACCGCGCATGCGCGCTCGCTCGGTGCATCCAGATTTTAAAGCATCGTCCGATTCTATGACAGTCATCGAAAACATATTTCAATATCCGCTCCACTTTGTTTCGAGCCGGAGGAATGCGCGATCCCAATGTTCATATTCCGTTAGCCGCGGCCTGCGCTCAACGGCCTACACCCCGTCCTGCACTCTTCCGGCTTTTTTGAAACCTGCATCCGGAATGTGAATGTGGGGCGGAACGGGGGTGGGCAGGAGGTGGCGGCAACAGCAATCGCGTATTTATATAGTCGCACTGCGGATTCGAACAAAAGCACCTGCGGATATTCGCTTGGCCTTTCCTACCACCACCACCCCTCCCCCCCCCTTTCCGCCCCCCAACACCCCCCGCCGGCGTTCTTTTCACTCGATCCCTTTATATCCTTTGCTCTCTTTCTCGGCGACCGCTTTTTCACAAATTATTCTGATGAAAATCTCCATGAATGCGGCGGCCCGACCCACGTGTTCGACTCTCTTGGTGCTCGATATCGGGAAAGCCTTATCAGCCTATTTAATCTTTGCACTTTATCAGTAATGGGGATTAATCTATCTACAACTATAATTTATAGCTACCTACAAGCATATTTTGCTCATTTTATGCGTGTAAAATTTAGGTATTTGTTGACTAATTGGATATAATTGCATCCGTTTCCCAAAAGCGCATTCTTGAATTTTAATAATTATACTTCAATCTGACAAAAAGGATGACGTAACAATTAATTCACAACTCTTCGTGTCGATTCGCTAAAAAAATATATTTTTTAAATATTTTTCAATTTTGAAATGTAATTGTGATTTATTGCTTGTAACTACGATTTATTAGACACATACCTAATTAGTTAAAAATGTGGACACGGATATAGCAGTGCCGACAGAATTAGCGCGGTTCGAAGTATGGAAAAGTATTAAAATTTATTTAATTTCACAAAGTTAAATTCTGATTTATGCCTTACTTAATCTTATTAAGAGAAAATCTTGAAAAAATTTAATATATTTATTTATTTAATCGCACCGAGCTTTTTTTTAAATAAAAATATTAAATTTATCGTAGCCTATGGATATCTACGGTATTTGGTAAATTATTGCTATAGCATGTAAAAATTTGTGTAATTTATTAAAAAAAATTACCCCCTGTCACTGCAATTTTTATCAAATGTCATTGATATCCTTGGATTACAGAGAACTCAACGATAATTTTATAAAAAATGTCTGCACATGCACACGCGTGCTTTTATCCTTTATACAAATGCTTTCAAGTCTAATTCGAATATAGTACGAATAAGCCGAATTATTTATATTTTTTAATTTCTTTTATTGGAGCAAACATTTTTTTTATTCAAATTAAAATAATTATTAATTATTCCACGTAATCATTAGGAGATTTTACTATCTTTTTTAAATAATATACTATATCCAATGATATCGCTTATCAATTCCTCGCCCCGTCGTGTGCATTTCAATTAAATGATATTGTAGAAACTATGGTACACAATCGTCTCCTCTATCCGTACGGATTACAAAAGTTACAAAAAATCTAAAAATTTTATTTTTCAATATTTCTGTCTTTTGTACACTTTTGATAATATTTGGTGAAATTTCAATTCGTTTAACTATAACGCTATATTGTTCTTGTTCGAAGGCCATAACAGTATCATTTTATACTACTTGATTCGAATGGTCGGATGAAACCAATATTAAACTCATTTTATGCCATTATTCAAAATAAATTAATCGGGCCTTAACAAGACGTCCATAATTTCCAGAACACTTAACTTTGACGGAGAAAATATTGAAATTGAAAGAGTAGGATCGAATTAAAAATGATGAAAGGATTAAGTATTGCGATAAAAAGGCTTGTCTAGCGGGGGACAATGGGGCTCGGCAATGTCTTCATAATGGCCGTGCATGTGTCTTCCCGGTCTTAAAAAATACGCGCAAATTATAAACAAGTAAAAGTATAAGAGGTGGAATATTATAATGCCGCAGGATGACGCGGGCGATTGTAAATAACCGAGTGTCCATCCGTCTCTCGCAGCTTCCCTCGGTCCAAGTGCCATATATCCGCTCGCCCTCCCCCCCCATCCCCCTTCCCCCGTTTTTTACGGCTAAATTAATGTTCAGCCCCAATAAAATCGAGTTGCCTGCGTGATTTCGCGTGCGCGCACGCGTCGAACCTCAAAGTCGAAGGGGCCTTTACGGCTCTTTTATCACCCCTTCGTAAATGCCTAGCATCTCGAGATATTATACCCGCGAAAAAGGGAAAAAACCAAGACGCGCATTTATATACACACGCGATTCGAATTACCTGGACGATTCCTCACCGTTCTACGCCGGAGTCTATCCTTTATGTTTTTGACGTCGATCGTGAGCGCGAATGCAAATCCGACTCGGCAATATACACCGAACGCGCCCCGAGTGTCGGAACTTTTCTATTTTCGCATTCCGCGCCAATAAACATTTTAAATCTCTAAACTTCTCACCTCTCCGATACACGAGAATAATTGCTTTTTTAACGTTTTACAAGGGAAATTATGTCACGCGGATCGCGACTCCTCGGCACTCGGCCGCTCGTTTTGCATTCGAATTCCTTGGTAGCCGGCGAGTGAGGATTCAATTTCGCCAATGAAAACTCATCTCCTCGCCATCTCAAATAATTTACAGTTTTATTGGAGTTTTCGAAAAAGCAGAGGGGATCATAAAATAATTCATAGTCATATATAACATTTCGATTCCAATAATTTACCTCTTGTGCCAAACATTATCTTTATTGGCCTAACAATTTAGTGACCATAACGCCGTACGGTTAGACCGTTTGCTCAGCTTTCGCGCGAGAGACGGAAAACACCTGGCAATTATTTAGCGGAGGCGTGAGTGCGTCCGGACACACTGCAGAAAACCTATTTGAACTTTGCAAAATTCAATTTATCAGCGGGGATTTTGTTGCCGCTGCACCTCGGGGATGGGCTCCAAGGCGGCAAAAACCCCGAATGTTACGACGGCGCACCTTTGCATCACGCGTCGGCGCGCTACTACCGTACTGGGAAAAACACTAACCCCAAGCTCAAATTGCCCCGTGAGGCCGTAACTATCCAGCGTATAAAGAAAAAGAGAGTATAGAGAAAGAGTGAGAGCGAGAGAGTGGAGTCGTCGTTAAAATTTTTATATACATGTATATTTCGGCTTTAATTGCCTCGTAAGACGTGGGTACAGGCAATCATCGAATAACTGCCTCGTATCCCCGAGACTATCAGTTCGGATGCCGCTTCGGCTACCTTTTCATTATGCTGATCTCGACCTCGTCAAACGCCGGCATCCCTTGATTTATCATCGTATTGCTCGCGCTTTTCGAGGAAAGGGGAGTGGCGCCCTCGGCTCCATTCGGTGGAAGAATAAGAGGAACTATTTAATTAAAGGTGTACATAGTTCGTTCATTGGCTCGATTTCGCTCGAGTTCTTCGGCGGAACTGGGGGTGGAGAGAAGATGGAGACTTCCTTTCCACCCCTCCCTCCCCACCTCTCGTGGCTTTCTTCCTTCTGGAATATTTAATTAGTTTTTCCACGAGTTCGCAAAGTAGCGCGCGGTTATAAATGTTAATTGCAGATGAAGTGGTAATAAGAAGTCTTAACGACGACGAGCGACCCTTGCGGGACTTGCCCCTGATTGTCGAAGCTCTTAATTCCCGAGGTACTTGAGCTTTGCGGAGCTTCCACCCCCGCCGCCATCCCCATCGCCATCGCCATAGCCGCCACCGCCACCGCTATCGAAAGCTCCGCAGAAAAGGACGAGCACTCATTTTTTTTTTCAAATTGGGCAAAGGGCCTAGCGCACGCACGGATTTTTGAAAAATAATTAAGAAATAGTTGGCGTCGTGTCGCAGCAGTGGCGTCAACGGCTGAAACGGGAAAACAAGTTGGAAGAAACGAGAGGGGGTGGCGAGGCGTCGAGGGAAAAAAATCAGTGACAGATCCTTTTTGCTCGACTGAGAAAGAGAGACAAAGGGCGGGAAGAACGGAATTTAATTAAGTAAAATTATTGTCGCAAGCGGATGAAGGCGCACTAGGAGAAAAAGAGAATCCGAAGAAAGAGCCGGCGACGACCAAAAGGTGTCAACGTGCGAGTGTCTCGCTTCTGCGCGTGTGTTCGAGGAGGAACCGGTCTCGGGCTCACCAGCAAGCAACTAAGGGTGTAATGATCTCATTCCCCGATAAAACAAAGTAATAGAAAGTAAACGAATTCAGAGAACAGTCGCACAGACATTACCCCCTCTACCTTTCTTTTTATCTAACTCTCTTCTTCTTTGAAGGGTGGCCTCACGAATAGTTGGACCTCTCGCCTTCTTTAATTACCTTACACTGCGCCGACACTGGCTTCCTTTAGTTTAATTAAGAAATACGGAAATCGCGAGGCTACACTAGACTGCCTATCAGGAGTACCAACGCGACCGGTTAACGAGATATTGTGTGCTTTGACTTTTTTCCACCCCTCCGCGCCACCTCCTCCTCCTCCTCCTCCTCATCCACCTCTATAGCCCAATTTTTTCTCGTTACACTGGTCCTTTTTGAAAACGTCGGCGGAGGTATTTTCGACAAGGGAGTCGCCTCGACTACATTTCCTCCTCAACTACACATTCGCTCGAGACACATGCAATCATGCGAAACGAGCTACTCATTCTCGTCCAAGTCGTTCGCCCAAAATAATAACTTTCTCTAGCCCTGTCAAACAACAAATTCTTGTGAAGAAACGGGGGAGAAGAAAATGTTTTACTTATTTATTAAAGGATATCGAAAAGATTGGTATGAGTGTGGGGCTCCTCCAGGAAAAAGAAAGTTTCGAATTTGCGAGAATGTTCACAAGTTGCGTGGTGTTTAAAAGAATTTCCTTTTTGAAGGATTTGCTAGTATATTTATTTATTGACGCCTGCTATTGAAATAACAGAAATTGCCATTTTATAAATCTCCTCGAGCGCATTCTAAAAGTTTCAAATCCTCGCTTAGATTACGAGAAATAGTTTGTACTTTTTCTCTTTGGCAGTTGTGCCAACGCATTCGGTACTTTTCGTTTAATAACATACGCAAACAACGTTCCCTTTCCGACGAACCTCACCACTGATTAAATAAATGTCCTATCGCTTTCACGTAATCTCTCGATGCAATTCACACGTGTTCTCCCCAAACCGAGGAAATATTGCCTTCAAAGCTCTTTTAAAATTCCCGATCCCCCTCCGTTTTTCCCGTAGTTAAGCTTCCCGGCGTGTGTAACGATATAAGGAGCGGATCTAGTTTACACTCACGTTACACACCCCCAATTTTACGAAATCGGCTCTTTCCCTGGAGATGCTTCGCGGGATTTACCGATTTTTCGATGCCGAGAGGATCTCTCTCACCATAGACATAATCACGAGGCGTTATTACCTATTTGTCGCGAGCTCTAAAATGTTGGGTCACACAATATGCGTGGGTGGAGACGAGGAGGAAGAGCCCATCACAGAATCCACATAAGCTCCCCGAGGCGCGATAAGCGACCCGATAACACACCTCCACCCCGGCCCGTGTCTTTCCCCCTTTCCGCTTTAAATTTTCAGCGATTTTCTTCAAAATGTCGAGGATCCCTCGAAAAACAACGCACGCGACACACACGTATCGGTCCAGAGAGATGTCCGATAGGGCTGACGGATAGTCCGTCGGAAAAGGCGTGCGAGGGAGGTGGTGTGTTTCGAGATTTTTCCGACCGATCGAATTAGCATTTTAAAACGAGCAGCCACTAGGGGCAGGCTAATCCGCGAGATCGATTGGCAAAGCGACCTCGAAATAAATAGGCGAGGCGCAGGGCTAAGCCTCCTTGCCGCAGAGGCGAGTATCCAGCCCCTCCACCCCGACCCCCACCCCCACCCCCACCCCCGGTCCCCGATTCGTCCGCTCGCATTTAATAAACACGATTTAATAAGCACGACAGCCGACCCATTTCAACCCGCCCCCGCCCACCCTCAGCTTTTTCTCTTTTCCGTTTTCGTGCTCGTTTTTTCTCCTCCTCCTTCGTATTCCTTTATTAAAGCGCCCGCAAAGCTTTCTCTAATTCGGCATAACTCTGAGATATTACGAAGGCGGGCTCGGTTGACGTTGGCGCGCTCACCCCCGCAATATGGAAGATCATATGTCATACGGAGGAATTCGCGCGGCCGGCTCTGGGCCGCAGATTGAATTCCGGGGGTAGGCACGAGGGGGTGGGTCGGGCAAACGAATGGCGAGAGAGAGCGAAACGAACGCGAGGACAATTGGCCGTCCCGCGAGGCTAATCTTGTGCACGTGAGCGCGCGCTAATCGATCCCGCGGACTCCGTTTCTTCCCTCGAGGCCTTCAAGAAATGCGGGGGTGGGCCGAGGGTGGCGAGTGACTCTTTGTCCGAGTGCGTTCGAATTGTTTATCGCTCTGACATTCCCGCCGGGCCGGCTGCTTAAAAGCTCGTCCTCTGGAAAAGCCCAGAGGACGTCTAATGCTCGCGACGGGATTAATCGCGTCGGCCGACCTGACAAGGCCTCGTTCTACTGATGGCGACGGCTACCTCCTGGTGGCGCCGGCCTCCACGAGCTGCGGCTGCATATCGATTAGGCTCGTCGCGAAAGTTTGGGTGTCGATATTTTGTAAGCCGTCAACTGGCCATTAGAGCCTCTCGGTCGTTTTGTTTCCATTTATTACTATTTCGACGAGTAGTACTGGGCGTCAGGGCCCCCGACGTGTGCGCTCGAGTGCAATGAGATGAAACAACGACAGTCAGATGGAATTCGGTGGAACAGGACCAAGAATTTGGATGAAGGTTTAACGGGCTCATGAGGTTCTATGACCTTTCCAATGCAAAACACACACGCTTCGTTCAATGCTATATTTACAAACACGTGCAATTTTACTGAGCTCGATCCTTTTTTAATGACTCGTGAAAGACGTGTTGTTTGTACGTATAAAATTACACTAATTTCACATCTATTGTACATGTCTAGTATCTATAAATATTATTTGCTTTGTTCGGGAATATCACGGAATTTCAAATCGAACTCTAAAAATACACATTTTGATAAATTTTGTTTTCGAAAGTTTGCAGAAAAAAGTAAAAGCAATAAATAAATAAATGGAAAATTAGAGAATGCATTGTAAACGAATAAAAAAATTACAAATTTAAAGAGAAAAAAATGTATTAATAGTGGACGAGGAATAATGTTTTTATATCAATATTAAAAATTATATTATATACAGTAGTAAACTCATAAATTATATTAGATTTTTTGTTTATATTATTTTTGTTTTAAATCTTTTAAGTTCAATATTTTTTATTAAATCATCATATTACGTATACATAAAATATTATATAAAAATTAATTTCACATACTCTTTCCTTATTGATATAAAAACAAATTAAATGAAACAATATAATTACCATACGGTATTAACGTTTAAATAAAACTTTATGATGATTAAATGATTAACATGCTTTGCATTATTATATCATTATTATGTAGTAATTTTATGTGATTTTAATTCATTTGATTACACACAAACTTCTAATTGATATACATTTTTCAAATTATAAATTTTATGCATTTTCAAACAATTACAATTTATTACATTAAAATCAAAATAATAAAATTGAAATGAAATTTAAAAATTCAAAAAATAATATTAGTACACAGTTTAATTTTAACTTTTAGTATTTGCTTTTTTTTAATAAGAAAAAAAATAATTTCATCCAATATGATTGTCATTTTAATTGAATAATTGTCATTCTTACTTAAAGATCTTAGTAACTATAATTTAGTTTCAAATATGATTTATACTTAATTTTCTATCAATTTTTATACAATATTAGTTTTTTATAAAAACATTTAAATAAAACATTTTCAAAATAAAATAACTTATTTTACATTAAGTATAATGTCTAAAAAAATATAAATGTATCTGTGAAAGTTATAACGATATTTGTCTTCACACTTAAAATACACTGAAAGTTCTTTTTCGAGTTAAAATTCATAAATAAATTCGATTATTTCAATAATCCCTTGTATCGTTAAATACAATAGAAGTAATATAAAAGTTTTACTATGCCTTAGTCACCGAATTATATTGGTTACTTTCGATTGTTCATTAAATTACCGCGGAACATTTTACATCTGTGCATGGTTACAAATTTTCGATTAAGTGGGTAATAGATCTGTGTTAGGATGACAGGTGGATAATTTATTTATTACTTTAGCTACATGTACAATAAATCTGAAAATCCCATTTCAATAATAAGAGAATGAAATAAATTTAACACCTTATAATTCGAACCCCCCGAATTCCTTAAACACAACCACGTACTACAACAGAAAAAGTCCTCCGTTTTCATCCACCACCACTACTATTTCTTTTTGCAACAACGTCCTCAAAAGCAATTAGCAACCGTTCTATTTTTAACAATATAAACCATATTTCTCGGTACTCGTATACTTTTGGAGTACCATATTTTTTCTCAGTGTGAGATTGTATTTTGGTTTATGCAGGGTCGGAAAGAATAGTCAGGGGCTGGAGGGGGTAAAACGGTGCACGGTACACGCATCAATCACCGCTATTTTAATATCGGCCAGCGACACAATAGCGCGACGACTCGTGTGGCAGCGGAGGTATTCCCCGAGCCCGACCCCCGACCCCCGACCCCGACTCCCAGCATCCGCACACAATCACTTTCCATCTCTGGAGGACCGACCGCACGCGCCCGTTTTTATGGCGCATTCCTCTAACTCATTCGCGCTTTCTTCTGTGCGATCCACGTAACGGTGGGTCGTTATAACGGAAAAAGAGGAAAAACAAAGTAGGAAAATGGGGAAGGCCTCGTTGGCCTTTCCCATTTTCCTACTTTGTTGGGCGTCGGTCCACTGGGCTTTCAGAATCCTTCATCTCGCTCATAAGTGGAAAAGCGCTTTGTCTCATTTGAAATGCAACGTCAGAATTCGAGGATATGTCGCATTACAAAAATAGCTCGCTTCGCTCACGGGGAGGAAATTCAGGGGGAGAGGAAAATTACACGGTTGGCTCTGCTCGATGACACTGCACTCGTGAGCCCCCCACATCCCAAGAAAAACCCACACAGTGCAGATGCGCGTGTTTGTCAAGCGAATGGGAAAAATGGAGGAAATAAAAATAAGGAAGGAGCGATGGGGTGGAGAGCCCTCGAGCGCCCTGAGTCGAGATCGTGTCAAGGAGTTTGGAGAGGAGCCGCTGCTCGTTCGCGCTGCAGTGGCGTCGTTGGCGTCGCAACCCCCCGAGGGGTGGATAGATGGATGTATCTCGTAAAGCGAGTGAGCCGACAAATACAAATTCCTCCACCCCTCCGTTGTCTCTTTTTCCGCGCCGGGCTCACTCAGCGGGTTACGAGGGTGTTAAGCCGCCTCCTCGTCCCCCCTCTCGATTCTTCTGCATATTTTCTCAAGAGCACAGCATCCCACCTGCTCCAGAACACGACGCGATGCAAAACACGCCGCTCTCTCCATTATCGGCGGCTTTCACCGCCAAATCTCCACTGAATGATTTACGGGGAGGAGCTTGGGCTGCTGGCGAGTTGTCGCGCGGATTATCAGTAGCTGTTTCGCCCGGCAATATACGCCTATTTGTATTTTCATTTTTATCGCGTGCTCAATTTTTTTTTTATCCGTTACCTGTTCGTGCGATCAAAGACTATTACGCAGCCAGAAGCCCTTGTAATTTATCGCCCCGAGGGAGGGAAAAATGCGTCGCGCCGAAATGGCAAATCTTTTGGATAAACGCTGAAGCCTAGGTATATAATGTCTTTGGTGAATTATGGAAAATACTGCGAGCGAGGGAGCATGATTAGTTGTAATGAGGAGGACCAACAGGAAATTGAAAATCAAAGCCAAACATATCAATGATCTCTGCTATCGTTATTATCGTTGTATCAGTAATAATGTTCTCTGCTGTCATGAGATCACGTACGCATTTTCCCACCTTTAAACAACATCTGCGAGCCTTTATGAAGATACACTTTCGGAAAAGCTCTCCGAGGCACAATTTAGCCGACCTATTAAATAGCCGTGTGTCTTGCATCCAGAAAATCGCCACCCACCAGCATCCAACAAGTACAACTTCGAAACGTAGTTTTCACCGACCGTCCTACTTTTATGCAATTTCGAAAAGAGCAGAATGAAAAGGGAAAATACATTTTCCATTCAGGCTGCAGGGGAGGAAATGCTCAGGTGGCTAGTGTGCATTTCGAGCAAGCAATCGCTTAATAGTTTATAAAGAGGCTTCCTATAAAAAAATTCGCAAAAATGTGAGCATAGGGATCAGCGAGGCTTTAATTATATTCAAATATCATTTTATTTGACATTAAAATCACTTGGAGATGCATTTGTTATTAATTAATAAAATGCGTTGTGAATGTACCGGCGCGCCGGATCGGGAAGGTGGGACAGACCCACATTGCTATCAAGTTTAAAGGGATATCAATTCGCCTGCGTTAGCACTGATTGACCTCTCGCTCAAATCCAACGGCGAGTGTGTGCGTGTGCGCGTGTGTGTGTTTCGTTTAATAATTCAATGACGAGTGTGCGCCATTTTTCATTTTGTTCCATATCCTGCGTATACAATCCGCCGCCGCCTGCGCACCAACTAAATTTCGCGCATTTCAATTATGTATACGGCTTTTTATTTCGCAGGGCACACGGACATTCGGACTACTCTTTCTCTCTCTCTCTCGCTGTATCTCTATACTTTTTCAGTATTTTACGTTTTTATTACAAATATAAACGCCTCGGTCGAATGGAAGATCCAAGTCGATTACCATTGCAAAGAGTCTGCGGCTTATTTCTTTTTTTCCTCTCGGATTCGAGAGAAAGCCAAGTGTGAAAAGCGGAACTCCGGAGGAAAGTAATCAGATCCGTGCGAATATTCCCCGAGTCATCTTGTTCTCTTTTTCGTTAATTACTAATAATATTCAGAAAGAGCGCGGGGCGGGAGTAGAGAAAAATATACACGAGGGCGCCAAGACTGCCTCTCCCTCTCTCTCTCTCTCTCTCGGTCTCTCTCCCTCTGGTACTATCCTCGTCTATGTCGAATTTCCATAGGCAAACAGAAAAGGCCCCACAGTATCCAAACCGACGAGTTGGGGCGGTAAGAAAAATGAATAAAATTACGAAAGGAGAGCGGCAAAATTTTCGACTCTTCACTCGACGGACGACGACGACTGCGTGTGGGAAAGGGATGGCAGAGCGAGAGGGTGAATCAGGGCGCGGGTGTCAGTTTTCTGATGGAAAAAGCACGAAGGGATGAACGGGTCCCCCGACACGAGCACGGCTCAGTTGTCTTTACGGAAAAACGAGAGAAAAAATGAGGAGCACCTTTGAAAGGGCTGCAAAGAGAAAGTATCGAGAGCATCAACACGAGCTATTCAAACTGTCGGCGCGTCTGATCTTGAAAATCGCGAGAGGGGAGGCTGCGAGTACAGCCAGTGTGAAGCGCTTCCACACTCGAGTAGATGTGTGTATGTCGACTGGGGGTGGAGGAGGGCAAAGGGTCGACGACGGGTTGAACGATGCCTGGTATAAGTCAGAATGCGGACAGGCGCGCGGTTTCGGGGGATGAGAAGTTTAAATGGCTCGTCCGTATGGTGCAATGGCTGCATCTTTCTCACTCCAGCATCCCTACATCAAACATGTCTCGCCTCGGTGCTCCCGCATCGCCGCCTCCACCCCCAGCGCTTTTCTTTCAGTTACTCCAGCGATTTGTCTCGCGTGTAAATAAACTATTACTTTTCTCTCCTCTACCTGCTTGCATCCTTGTCCGTGGAAAACGTGTGCCGGGGGCGATGTTCCGGATCTTGTTTGTAAGCATTAGGTTGTATCACGGTCGGGTGGTTTACCGCGAGACGTGCACGAGATCATCGAGGAGACCGAGGGATATCTCGGAATTCCGAAATCCGAAATCCGAAATCGACCCGAGCACAGACTGATACGCCATTATTCATAACAACAAGAATAGCCCAAAGGATCTGCGGTTAAACTCTTAAAGTATGGAGAACAAATCGGAATCTTTGGTAAGCATCCAAGCGTTGCCACTCGGAATTCCCTGAGGTAAAAAGCCATTTTTTAAAGGTATTGTCCGACACTAAATCATTTGTACACTTTTGTATTGTGTCTGAAGAATAAACACTTTAATTTACAAAACATGCTCCATTGTGCTAAATAGCATTTGATCGCCTAATAGTTCCGGAACAAATATCGATCCAATATTTACAAAAGAAATTGAACATATTGCGAGAAAATGCACCTTTCATCTTCGACTCTCATAAAAGTTCCAATTTAGAATTCGATTATGAATACTAGATCTAATCCTCGTGCAGAATTGAGCTACAAAGGCACCTTTGCGATGCTCGAGAGCATTAAAAGTAAGTGCACCTCACCGCCAGTCATCTGTTTGTTCGTTCCATCGCAACAATCTCTCTCTCTCTCTCTCTCTCTCTCTCTCAAGACCATCTACGGTTCTATTCCGTCAGTGGGGATGCGGGCTAAAGTCCTGGCGCCTTATCATTCTTGCAAGTTCTGTCGATTTCTCACATCTGTGCAAGGACGTCGGGAACTTTGGCGCGTTAGTCGAAATCACTCTCTTCTGCGAGAAATCATCTGGGGGATGGGACACCCGAGCGCCAGGAACCCGAGTCCTGAGTCCTACCAGGATATGGACTATTCCGCACACACAATTTCATAATACGCTGCTCGTACGCGTGGAGGAGCGCTTATTGCCTTCGTCGAACTTTCTCCAGTTTACCAGCTGACACACACGAATTTCCCCGTGAGTGTTTACTTTGAAAACGGAACAAATTGCCGGGCGTTCTTGTTCGTTAATAATAAAAATCGAAAGGACGAGCGGGAGGTAAAGAAAATCTGGGCTCTTATGAATGACGTTGCAAAAAGTTTGAAATCCAGGGCGATTAGTGCGGTCAAGCTGACCCGAGTGTCAACCACCCACCACCACCACCCCACCCCATCCCAAACCTAACCCAACCCAACCTCCGCGCCCCCGCATCGATATAACTCTCCACCCCCACAGCTGGCCGCTGTCTAATCTTTCTTCGATTATCGTCGTCAATGTAAATCGGACCTGGGCCACTTCTGCTCCCCGGGTGCACGTGCTTGCGCGTACAACCTCTTTTTTCTCGGAACGTGATTTCACAAACTCATTTACAAATACCCCTGGTCAACTCGATTACGGAAATACGGAAGGAGCGTTTCCACATTTTCGAGAGCGATTCGTAAATCCTGTTATCTGATGATATTTATATACTACGCGAGACTGTAATAATAACGCAGTACTTCTAGCTATTTTCATCGGGTATTCAAGTGATGTAGTATTATTCGCCCCTTTTAGTTTTTTTTTCTTTTTTCTTTTATATATATATATATATATGTATATATGTGTGATTAAGGATTATTGAGGTGATAGGGTCCATTTTATCAACTCGATAAGATTTCTTTTTTTTTGTATTCATCTAAAGTGGTCGCATATTTATCAAAATTTTAACCAATTATTTTCAAAATACTTTATTTGATTATCCATATTACATTTTACTACCCTGGCATAAAATATATACATACATAAAATTTTATACATACCCATATTAACAGTTGCATATTGAAATTTTCAAAATGTAATATCCAATCCTCGTTCATACATTAAAAAAACAGTTTTTTGATAACCACTCAAAACTAAAAGAAGATTTTCTCTTATCCTTTTTCTCTTTATCCGAATTGAAAATACCCATATTTTGATCCATAGCATAATATTATTACATGACGATATTAGAGAAGCAAAACAACATTCTACAGATTTCAACTTAACGTATCACCAAATTTTAAAACACATTCCAGAAAGTTAGGGAAGTACTTTATCCCTAACCCTTAGACAATCTGAACTATATTGATGGATACGTATTTAGTCATCCTAAACAAGGACCCCATAAATTTTCCTTACAGTCACTTAGTCGCTGTGGTTACTTAATTACGAGGCGTAACCGTCACAAGATGAAAAGAGGCGAATCTATGAAAACAATGTTAACTTTAATCCCATTATTCAATCGATTGATCCGTGCTTTTACACAAATGCCTTTCTCTTAATTAATCTGTCCCATGTACTCGTTCTTTTTTCTTTGATCCATTTCGTGAAAAAGTGATGCAGCCTTTTTTTTTTAAAAAAAAAAAGTGATACTTCAATTGTATTAATAATAGTCGATGCATATTACAGCTTTTAATGAAATATTTGTAAATATTAATCATAAATATTTTTTTTATCAAATGGGAATTACAGGGATTTCATTTATTTCATTTAACCAGGAATAATTTTAAAAAAATATTATTATTGTACTTTATCGGGAATATGTTCATTCGTGATTTCCGATCGGGCAATTTTTCATATCTTTCAATAATAGAAAAAGAAAAAGCGATTGTAATGGTGTACTTATGAATCCTCCGGCAAATAATTGCCCATCTACAATAAAATTTAAAAGCATTTAAAATTAGTTGAGTAAAAACAGCGATGGAAAAAATTGCGAAACGCAAGGCTCTGGAGGAAAGGAGACCTGCTATAAAGTCGTGGGAGCGGGAGTGCGATAGACGAGAAAAGTGGCGTGAACAGGATGAAGCAGGAGAGAGAAGAAACGGTAAAAGAGTCTTGAATATTTCGCTCGTGCAGTAGCGAAACGCTCACACTCGCTCGTTTTAGCTCAGGACGCGAGCGAATGAGTCGTCTCCGCGTGAAACGAAACGGAAATGCCTGCGGGATTCCGGGCGCAGCTTCTCCTCGAGATATTCCCCGAATAACCCAAGCGAAGCTTAAAAATACGCAATCTTGCTACCCCGTCATGCCGAAGAATTGAAATACATGTTGGCCTCGTCCTCGTCATCCCCTTTGATATCGTTTACCCATAATCATTTAATTTCGCCAAAGCCTCACGCGCGCCACTTCTTTAAAGATGAGACGAGAAAAGAATGAGAGAGAGAGAGAGAGAGAGAGACGTTTGAGCGCGACGACTTTTCCTCGAGTTGCTCTTTTCCGCAATTTTCCTCCTTTTCCTTCAATTCTGGCTTCGACTCCGATCTCTTGCTCCTATAATATTGTGTTTAAAGCCGAGGGTAAATACTTCAATTTGCTCGCGATAACTCCAAAACGTTTTTACCATTATGTATAGCATCAATATGAATCACTGAAAAAAACTGTTTCTGCTTATCGTCATATGATTTAAATTTTATCTGTGACAAATTAAAAAAATTTATATTTTATTAGACTATCTCAGAAAAGTAGATACAAATAATGATTTCTCACTTATAATTATAAATTTCATTATAGTATCGGTATTATTGGCATTTTTCCCTTAGATGTTACAAAAACTTGAAAATAAATTTTCATACCAAAGAAATTACTATTTACATTTCACTACTCTCTAACTGTTATTGTTACAAAATACTTCTTTTTTAACATACTAAATTATTGGGAAATAAAATAATTACCAAACTATAAATTATTATATTATATTTTTTTTAAATTTATTTCTGTTGAAAATAATTAAATCAAATTTGAATAAGAACAAACAGGGTACAATATAATAAAAACATAATGCGGAGATAATATAATAATATAAATTAGATTAGATTTTCAGAAATACTGACACATGTTTCATGATAATTATTTCACGAGTTAAATTTCCAAATAATTCTAGTTCTATTATGAAATTATATTTGAAATTTTGAATTATGATTGTCACGGTTATAGAAAAGTTTAATATTTGCTTGTACAGAATGAAACATATTTAAACGAAAAAGTTTTTAAATAATTACACAGGTCTAATATTTCATAAACAGAATGAAATAAGTTGAATATCAAATACTCGTGAAATTGGAGTCGAGTCATTATTGATTTCAAAGCTTATCGTCAAATACGTCAATTCAACACTTTGATGAATCTCAACTCCCACCTGTTCCGCAATTGTCTAATTCAATGTATTTTTCTCGGTGTAAATATCAGGGAGAATATCCGTGCAATTTCGATTGTGAATTTAAAGGAGAAAAGGTGACAGGCGGATAAAATGGAGAAAGAGAGAAGGAAGGAGTAGTCGCGCTTTCGACAATAAGTATTGCGCGCGAGGCACTTTGGATGCAAACTAAGTATCCGGGGGATACATGGACGGCTTCTCCTTGGCTCGGATCGGTTATTGAATCGTTGAGCCCGCCCGGCTCGAATAAAAAGATCCGCGTAAGCGTCGAGAAGGAAGGACCCATTCTTTGGCAAAGCCAACGCCGGAGGTGGGAGAGAGCGCGACTCGAGCCGCCGCAAATAATATTTCGAGACGGTAAAATGTGTCAAGTGACTGATCCCAGCCTGACATTTGAATATCCAAGGGGTCGCGAGAGACAGACGAGCGTTAGTCGGTATTATCGTGCGGAGGCTGTGGATGCTGTGGCAGCCCTTGCTCAGCCTCTCCCTCCTCTCCTCAGCCCGGTTCCGGGGTGGGCGAGATCAAGCAGGATACAATATTTATAAAGCTTTGCGGAAGCAACAGACGTCGATATCTCCTGGAGGTCCTCGTTACAGCCCGGGCTTTTTGTTCGCCTGCTCCTCCTCCTCCTCCTCCTGACAGCTTTTTTCCTCCTTTGTTTGCCAACAGTAGCCGGCGAGTTTCGGGTTTACCTCATTTTCGTCGATAACCCGAGGTGCATAAGCTGGGTGATATACACCCGGGATCGGAGGCGACGGGAAGAGACTCAGGTTGAGTTTAACAAGGCTGCCGGTTTGACGGGACGCGATCAAGTGCTGGATTTAACGGTTAGAGGCGCGGCGACGCAAATCACGTCAGCCCTATGACAAACAAGACAACGGCAGCATCGGCAGGAGCAAATACAGTTTGCTGCAGAAGCGAGCACACGTGCATTTTTTTATCACTGTCCCAAATCCGGTGGAGTAGATCGTAAAGTCCTCCACTAAATACCGCCATATAAACTCCGATGGCCAGTCTAAAAGAGGAGCCAACCCGTTTCCTTTACCGAAAAGGGCTTTTTTTCTCGGAGGCTTTCCTCTCTCAATTGGCTCGGTGCGTATTCTTCTCCTCGGGTGTTGAGAAAAGGAAGAAATAGTTGCCGAGAGTCGAGAGACCTTTTAAGAGTGGTGGAATCGCCGATGAAAGGGGGATTACTCGCATGAATACGGATACAAAGTGTTCGAGTTCCCCTCACCCCATATAAGAAACGGACGAACCGGATTTCTATGTTGTCTTCGCTGTCTTTAGTACCCATTTCTCTCCGCCCCGCTCTCTCTCTCTCTCTCTCTCTCTCTCTCGTCTCATTCTTTCTTCCCTCTTTCTTACTCCTCTGCGGACTACACGCCGCTCTCCCTATATCCTTCTCCCTCCCTCTCTCATAATTTCTCCTCGATTCACGTTACTTTGAACGACCAAACATTTTGCCTTACATACTTTATTTACTCAATATCTTGCTCTTGCTCTACGAGCCCATTCCTTTTTCCAATTTTATACTCGAGGCTTCTGTGAATTTTTAATGCCTATTTAGCAGATTTAAATGTGCCGATTTAAACTCGAAATGGAAAAACGCGGTATTATTTATACGTATATCTCGTCATCAATGAAAGGACTCTTCCATTCTTTTATTACATCTCTTTTTCAGGGACCGTTTCATTAAAACTTGTAAAAATTACAAAGTACTCGAAAAAATGTGGTTACCTTGTTTTTAACATGATATTTTTTACATTTCTCGAAATATTTCTATTACTTTAATTTTATTACTATTGGGTATTTTTATATTCCTTGCTAATTGCAACATTCATTAGCATCGAACTGTACCTCCTGCTTATCATTTTATAATTCTCGTAGTCTCGACTTTTAATATATTATTATTTTTTGAGAAACTTTTTAAATTCGCTATCATTATTCTTGTTTAAGTTGTAATGAAGTCATTAAACTCGATCATCCGAGGTGAAACTGGTTAAAGCGACAAACATTAATACTCTTTACCGGAAGATATAAAAATGATAATTTTTTGGAATTATCAATGTAATAAATGGATCTTTGGGAATTTTTGCACGTGATGAATTAAAGAAATATTTCTTGGATAATGTACAAGTGCGAGTATTCGCCGATGATTCCGATTCGCATAAAAATAAAGGATACGCTTGTTTTTTTAAAAGCGCGCGTTCTCGTGTTTACCCCAAATGAGAAAAAGCAAATAGCCCAGTTCTTTTTATTGAAAAGCCGGGGTCTGCAAAAGGCCGTCGAGGATGATGCGCGGAAAATAAGAGGAGCGACGATTGTGTCGAATTGATAAAGGCAAAAAAGGCCAAGCGCATCGGCGGCAATAAATGCAGATTGGCCACCTCGGCATAATTTAAAAATAAGCTCCCGGGGTTTTTTGTCGCTCTAAATAAAGCGAGGAGGATGTAAATGAATGGTCGCGTGTCTGGGTCCGCTTATAGATTTGCATTATTGATGCAAATTTCCGAGCTCGTGCGATACATTGTAGGACTTTCGGGGGGATGGGTGGGGGCTGGGGGGGGAAACAATATCGGTGTCAAGCTCCGGCGCGAGATACACGTTGTGTCAAAAGGCCGTAAAAGCCGAGGAAGGACCATCACGATTGCGTCGTTCCCGAGGAACAAGACGAGGACGGCGAATTAAAGACGAGGCAGGCGAATAAAAACGCAGGCAGCCCGAGAGAGACAGAGGGCCAGTGGTGGGACGAGGAGGGAAACGAGGTAGAAAGAGGTAGACTCGCGTCGCGGGGGGACGAGCGGGGTGTGGAGGGTGGGGGGGTGCTCGGCAATACGTTCCGCCCATACACTTTACCGTATTGCCTCCTCCTCTCCATATGCCGTGGCCTCGTGAGCATGTGTGCGTGGCATTTTCGCTCTCGCGCGCGCTCGCAGATAAGCCCCGGGGAAAAAAAGTAAAGAAAACGGAAAAACTATAAAGAAGGCTCTCGATCCCGAGGGCGATTCGGTAGTCGCGCTCAATTAGCAATTTCTTATTTCTTTCGGGCGCAGCTTGATTATCAAAAGGAATGAATACGCATTTTAAGGACTCATCAAAAAATATATTTTCATAAAAAAGTCTAAATTCAGGTACAATGTAGCCAGGCTGCGAAATGGGTATGAAATAAAAATTCCATATTGGAAACGGGGAGACGATGTCGATACCTGCCGCGCTTTTTAGCCTACCTCGTGCCTTATTATTTTTTGCAACAAAGACTTTACCTCGCATTGCAAATACTGCGAGGATTATCTTCATTATTTCTCGCGAGATAAATAGAATTTTAGAATAAATAAAAGAATTCTTCTCGCGCAAAACTCGCTGCTGCTGCTGCCGCATTTTTTTAATATTAATTAATTACTTTGCGATTTATACCGACTCTTATTTTATAAATATAAATTCTTAATTTTTTACAGCAACTTATAAAACTTGTATACGTTAACGTAAAACGCTGACGTATAATGTTATTCCTACTTAGTGTCAATGTTAACCCCAAATTTATTATTATATTCCCAGAAACAGCTTCAAAATCTCCGGGTCCCTGCTACCGTTTCGCAGCCTACTTTTTACCTCCGAGCCAACAAAAAATCATCGTAATGTAAAATACAAACTCGCATTCATTACCGCTAAAATATAGATCGTTCTTCCAATTTTTAAAAAACTTGGAAACGCCGCTCTCTCGCAAGCTCGCATAATGTATGTGCGAAAAAATGTGCCACTAAAAACACCCGGGAATCAAAAAGTTGTAAACGAGCAGAGCCGAGGACGCGGAGAAAGGATGAGAGAGAAGGACGGAAGGTCGGTACTTGTCACGCGCCCCATGACGTGGTCATGGACCATAATTTATCCCGTTATGCTAATCGGGACGATTTGTCTAAATTAAAAGGCGCTCGAGCTTGATCCGCGGTCAGTGTCGCCCTGTTTTCGCCATAGCCAAACTAATCTTTCGGACGCGCACATCTACGGCTCCACCGACACGACCCCAGCATCCGGGATGCTGGGAGGAAAAGAGGACAAAGACGGTCGTCTCTCCCGGGGGACGACATCGGACAGCGTCCGATGATGGCGCGGCCACGTTATCGCGGCCAAATCCCCGCGGATGATGAGACTTTGGTTTATTGTACGTGCGGTTGCCCCCTCTCCCCCCAACCGGGATCATCCGCGCAAATCCGGCCGCGAAGCCGACAAAAAGCGCCTCGATCCAACCTTTGACCGGTCAGTCCGCAAATCCTCGAGCGACGAGACTCGGATACGAAATGAGACTTCAGTTTCGGGCGATGAAAGCCATTTTGAATAATCGAAACACATACACACACCACACCTCACCCCACCTCCCTTCCGCGTCGACGCGGAAGAATAACCGAGTCCTCGCGTGACTGCCAAGTGACTGTGGATAATAAAAGGTACGTGCGGGGGTGGAGGGAGGGAGGCGGGGCTGTGTATATAGCTTCGCCGGCATTAGCGCCCGCATCGGTGCGAAAGCCCGGGAGGAAAGCCGTCGGAGGAGAGCTGCTCCAGCTCCTGTCGACGGCCCGGACGCTTAGCCAGATAAATCTGGGCATCTTAGCAGCCGCATAAGTCTTGGGATTAGCGCGCGGCATTCGTTTCGCTCTTCTCCGTGCCAGCTCGCGCTTCCCAGGCCCGGAGACTGAGCTCCTTAAGTGCCATCCGAGACCGAGTCCACTCTCGAGCGGAGAAAGATTCGTTTTATCAAGGAGACGAGTAATCTTGATTAGCCGGAGGGGAGTTGACGAGGTGGGAGTCACGGCGGTTTCGACTTCATTTGAATTGGACTCGCGCGTGGCTGTTTTTCCTCCCAGTGGATTTCGGATGAAAAACTGCCCTGGAAAAGCGCCTACCACGGGTGGCTGGGGTGCGAGCCAGGGACACAGGGACTTTACGAGCGCGAGGATACAGGTTTCCCGAGGGCGGCTGATGAGGTATTGATGATAGGATCCCGTCAACACCAGCTGAGCCAATTACACGTCTAAATCTCCGTCCGCTCTTGCTCTCATCCTGTGACCGTCGCCTCAAGCATCCCGGGTTTACCTATCTCTCCTGTCCTATGCAAGGGCTTTTTTTTTTTTTACTTTGCCCGACTCCGCTTCTCTCTCCCTATCTAAATGTTACAACTTGCTCTCGACGGGTTATACAGCCCGAAATAAGCGTATCCGCAGTTTATCCTTTTTACACCTTTTTCTGCTCGGCAAACCTCTCAGTCAATCGAATTTCTTTCCTTTTTTTGCCTTAACGTAAAACCTCGTCAATTTTTATATTTTGATGATATCGATTCACCATTTACCGAGCAAAAACATTTATGCCGTTTGTTCTGCCTCGCCAGTTTTCAACTTTTATCCCACCTTGGCTTTAATTAACTTTTAAACCTTAATCACTCGCGTATCGCTCCATCTTTTGAAAAGAAACTATCCCCTGGATTTTAAATGATGCTGTTGGCTATTCAACAGTAATGAAAATACATCAGATTGTCATTTAACACGCTCTTATCTGTTTATTTCAATTTTTTCTTTTTCCTTTTTCTCACTCTACCATTCAACTTATATTTATGGATGTAGTTAAATTCCAAATATTCCTATCTTAATTACCCTGATTTCTAACCAGGACAAAAGAATTTATATCAAAGTTTTAAGAATGTATATGCTAGTACGCGTATATTTGAAGTCCGTGTCCGTAAATTTTTCCCCTGTGCGGATATACGAAAGATAAATATATTTATATTATGTTTATAACTTTGTTGTAATGATCCATAATTAGTACTAAATATCAGAGTTCCACATTCACAAAAAATATCTTTAAAATTCTTCAATCCTTGCGTAAATGTTTGCATTATAGTTGGATACTTGGAATGATTTCTAAAAAAGATAGAAATTTAGATATGAATTAGAATTTGAATGGAAAATCAAAGATATGTATTATGATACATGAGCTGCCATACTACAATATTATTATATTTCCAATTAAATCATATTGATTAATTTTAATTTATAACACTTGTACGTCTGTCCTTTAAATTTTATGCTTTTTAAATTAAATTCGGCAACATGTATTGGACATTGCATTTTTGAATTTATAATCATCTTGGTTGTATAAAAATATGTGCAAGTATTTTGATCTTTATAAAAAGGTCAATGGTCGTTTTCTAGCAGCAACATAAGAACTTTATTGTATATCAATCCCAGAAATCGGTGTCAAGTAAAACTCCATGTTCCAAGAATAAAATACAGCTATCATTATTTCATTAGCACGTGTTACGAATCGATTTACCGGCAATTTAATTCCTAATAACGATCAACATTCATCTCTTCCAAACTATTTCACCGAAATTGTCATACTGCCCCAGACGGGATCGATCCACTTCAACTGCCCACAAGATAAGCTTATCGAGCAATCGACTGATCTTATTTCCGCAGCATCCGGGATTCCGCTCCGATCGATTAACATGCGGACACAATCCCTTTCGGCTAGTAGTTCACGAGCGATTAGACAGCGCATAGGGAAATTTAGTTGGAAAGAAGCCTATGAAAAGCAGATGCTTAGGGAGAACAAGCAAGGAATACGGGGGGAAAAGTAGTAGGCAAATTCGCCATCTTCCTCCCATTGTTCGGCCGAGCGTGAAAGAGGAGTGTTACGAGGTGCTGGCGGCCATTTGTCCGGCTGCGGGGGTGATCCACCCCCTCGCCGAATAACAAACTGTCGGGGAATAACAAACGTTTCGCTACATTGAGACGAAGGCGTGGGCGTAGGAGGCCGTTTCTCATCAGCGCGGCGGTGCTTTCCTCCTCACGCGCGAGATCGCCGCCCAAATTTCCCGTGAAAATTACTCTATTGTATGCGCTTTTCCCCGTACTCGCATAATTCACACTCTCCTTGCCGCGTAATCGGCCTTTTTGTTTTACGTCTTTTCGCACCTTGCCCGGACAGTGCGATACGGTCCATTTGCCGTCCCCTGGACGTTGTAAGCTACCCTCGGGATCAGGGTGGCGCTCGAGTGACAGTATTTTCCGGCGATCCGACCGCGTCTAATCCTCGCAAGCGCAAACGAACGGTCCATTGCCAGATAAGAGAGAGAGAGAGAGAGAGAGAGAGATAAACTGAAAGAGAGGGATGCTGCGCCCGTCCTCGACTCTGATTGTATGCGCGCGCGCGCGCGCGGATTTTTAACGAGACCAGATTAAAGCCCGTGGAGTTGTTGCGGCTCAAGAGTATTATCGAGGGTTATCGCGGTGGGGCGAGGGCGTTTGACCATATGCCGCCCCAGTATGTTTGCCGGACGCAGCTCCGCTGTCCTGCTCCGGCGCACTCCTCTCTCTCTCTCTCTCTCTCTCTCTCTCTCTCTCACTTTGTCACACATTCGTTTTTTCTTTATTATTCGGAGCTCCTTCCATTCGCGGCGACTTCTTTCGAGTCACCCCCTGCCGCTCATTTCTTCGCACTCCTTCCCTCCTCGTGTCCTCCCCGCCCCCTCGTCATCATAATCGATATATCATTACGACAAACGCCTCTACATTTTATCCACATTTTCGTCACGAAACGAGACTCTGCCCTTTTATGGCTTTTTTCGCCGCTTTTCTTGTATTACCATCGGTCGAGGTCAAAGCGAAAAAAACAGACACACAAGGGAGAGAGGGCAAAAAGTGAGAAAAGGCCAGATCATCACAAAGATTGGGGATAAACATAACGAGTGCTTATATAGTCGTTTAGCAAATTACAATGATAATGTATCGCCGCGACTTGTGGATATTCCTATACAAGATTACCTCCACTTATTGGCAATGTCCCTTTTTGTCTTCTTTACGCGAAACTGGTAACGATTCATGCCCGGAATGCGATATTGCGCTGCTACGAGGCCATCGCGTGATACGGTTAACGAATCCAAACGAGAGCTCGTGTTGTTTGTCTTTCGCCATCTGTCTCCTGGACCGCGCGGATCCCAGCCTCTTATCTCGGCTTCTATTGCTTAATACTTCCCGGCAACTTCTCTCTTCTCTCTCACCTCATCTCGCTGTGCGTGAAGTTATAATTGTTGACGATATATAAGCTCTATTGATACCGAAATCGGATTAAACGGAATAATAAATTTCGAGGGAGAGATAAAAATTCAGCTGCATCCAACGATACTTAGGTGCTATCTAAGATAATGATTAAATATTGCGTGCGCTTCCTTACAGTTCATATTGGTTTAATCTACTGTGGAGGGGGGCTGGCGAATGGATTTATTATAATTAAATAGACAACTTTATATAAAGTTGATAATTCAGTTTGATAGAAAAATGCAAAATTTAAATTTCTTAACCGAGTAATATTTAAGGGGAATAATCGGATAATCGTGAGTTACTTACTATTGGGAGAAATGTAAGCCTCCTGTGCCGGACCTCATTAAATTTATTTGCGATAGCACTAGATCTAAGCAAATTTGCAATATTTAATCATCAATCGGCTATTTATTTTCAAACAAATCAAAATTGTTATCAAATGTGTTTTTCGACCGGCTACCAACCGACTAATTGAGGATAAATCTTTGTTATCCTTTATAATTCAATTGGTTAAATTTATTTAAGGATTGTTAATAAATGAATGAATGGGAATAATGCGATAAAAGTGGCAGTACGGTTAACAATAATTTTAACGCTGATATTTTATATTTGCGTACGTAGCGCGCTTTGAAAGCCTTAATCGAGCATTTAAAGGAATATGCGAGTCCGCTTGCGCTTGTAAAATGAAGATTTACAATGATGCTAAAAAAGCAGCTACAAAGATGACAACGGGATCGAGAACAACGACCAGGACGATTACGAGGATGACGATGACGACGACGATGACGATGACGATGATGACGATGACGACGACGACGACGACGACGACGATGACGATGACGACGGTGAACCTCTGGGATATTACCGTAGCCCTCGACTGGCAGTGGTGACTTAACGGCCGAATCTCCATGAAAGACGATCCACTAATGCAGATTCCCTCACCCACGTTCTGTTTGCAGTATGCCGATGGACCACTCACTCTTTGTCTCTCTCTCTCTCTCTCTCACTCTCTCCTGCTCAATCTCTGTCTTTGTCACAGTGAGAGAATGTCCCGTGGACAGGGTCGAGACCACACCACCCACTGTAAATCGACCCGCTGACGTTTATACTCGTCATTTTGAATAATACTACGCGTAAATAACAGCACCAGAACACCAAGCGCGAAACTCTCATCTCTCTCTCTCTCTCTCTCTCTCTATCACTCTCTCACTCTCTCACTAAATTCATAGATCCCCCTAACCCCTCTGAATGCTATTGAGTTGGAAATTATTCGATGACGTCCGGGTTCGCTTTCTTTTGTAAACTTCCCTTTGAAAATCCATTGGGACACTTTATTTAATTCCCGTACTCAAAAATAAGATCGATGTAGAATAATATTTATTTCGATGATTCTTTTAATTTTTTTTTTTTTTTTATATATCGAAAGACCATGAGACTAAAATTGAATTTTTAGAAGTGAAAAAATTAATACGTCTATTCTATGTATTTTTATAGTAAAATAAATTTTAAATTTTATGCATATTCCTACTAAAAATTGTATATTATTTTAAATCAATTACTTTTCATATACATCATTAAAAAAGTTAATTGCATAAAGTTAACATATTAACGTGATTGTATAATTCAATCAATTTATATTAATTAAATTTGTCCTAAGAAAATCAATGTATTTTCTGAAATTGCCATACCAAAATATATGAATTTGCTCACTTTAAATTTCAACTTAATTTCAAAAAAAAGTTTTATTCATACTAAAAACGTGAATTATATTTATTGTACAGTGTGTAAAATGATTGCAAGTTCAAGGATGTTCTTGAGATGTAATGTATGTTCGATCATTACATTTCATTTCCTTGATCTCGATAATCGAATACTAAATCGCACGTATCGATAAGAGGAAGGGCCCCCAAAGTCCACAACCACAGAGGCGCTTTAAATTCAAAACCAAGATCTTCCCCAATAAAACCCGAGTATCATCAGTCGGAACAGATGTCCGCTGTTTCATCGGGATCGAGCTCGACCGAAAAGAGATTAATCAAGACACCAAGAGCCCGGAGTTGTAAAAAAAAAAGATTGGGCCAGGTCGGGTCGCACAGATGCAGATCATCGAGCATCGGCTGCGATTCGGTTTGCGGGCGGCTAGCTTAAGCCTCCTTAAGTCCGTAACTCTAGGCGTGATTTGTGCGTCCCCTCAGCCCCTCTCCCTCCGACCCTCGCCAACGCAAGCATCACCAACGGCAGCACCCGGACGGTAGCCAGCCGGTCACACATCGGTACCCGGAGCCGGAGGCTGGCACTTCTCCGGCAGCCCAGCAATTAACAAGTCCCCCTCGAGGGTTAATCCCGCTAATCCCTTGACTGATGCCCTCGTCCTCTCCTCCTCGCACTCATTCGTCCAGCCTTAATTCGTGCGAGCCCACACTTGCCCGCGAGCGCGCGACTCCGACCTCCTCTCGCCTCTCGAATCTCACCCTGGCTGATTCCGCCCTTATCGATGTAGCCTCCGCTCATGGGGGAGTCTACGCTCGATTGACCGATGAATTTCACTTCGGACGCGTTACCGGTTTTTAGCTTTTCGGGCTGTTTGCCTTTTGAATTTTTCGCCCTTGACGGTTATTCACTTTTTGATTTACAGCAATTAAAGAGGGTCGCGCCAAGTCGTTCCGCAAAAATCCGACGCTTGCGGTTTACGACACTTTTATTCTTCGAGCGCTGCTTCGTGAAGATCCAATTACAAATGTGAAATACTCCTTTTTAAATCGCAAAACATTCCTTTTCCCTCAATTATAGTAATTTCAATGTAAAAAATACCAGAATAAAAAGCCTTGAATCTATATGCTCTGTAGTGCTAAATTAATTAATTTTATGCTCTGCGCATAAATCGAATCAACTTAATGATATATAAATGCCCAAGTTATTCGATATCAGATATAGTTATCAGTTCCAAGCTTTATTTCATCCGAAATAACAGAATTATTACTCTTTGCGAATTATTAAGTATTTTTTACTTTAAATAAAAAATAATTTGACCATTTGAGGAGGCTCCAAGTAAAATAAAAATCCGTCGGATAATATCGTAAATTTGTACAACTTTAAAATCATTTAATCATCTTATTCGAATGATATTACCATTGCATCTAAATAAGTAATAAATACTTTTGATCGTTTATCAGAGCCAACGTTCTCTTTAATAAATACGAGACTGGATCGCTTGATATATAAAAAGCAATTACTTTGCTAAAATTATTATAATATTTACATTAAATTACAGGAGAAAATAAAAAATATTGTTAAAAAAGGGTGAAAGAAAAATCGTTCACTTTTTACGCGTGAACAAAATAAAAAATATATTGAAATTCTGTATTTACTCTGATAAAAAAAAAAGAAAAAAAAAGCTTTGTCTTAATAAATATTTGTAAACGACTCCATTGACAGAGGGCATGAGAATATTTAAATTCAGCCATCATAAATATGTAAAGCGGTAAAAATGAAAAAAGGAGCATCGATCTCGATATAACCCTGTGCCGAATTTAGCTTCCTTCCAACATTGATTTTGAGATTAATCCACAAATACGTATCGGAATCCCTTTCCTCAAAGCCGTATAAAAATATCGCCCCGGTGATTTACAGATTCGACATATCAGAACCCGACCTAGTGCCAAGTGCCGAAGGAGGAAGCCGTTTGTATTGTAGGCGGAATCTCCAGGGTGAGCGAGTGAGAGGGAGGGACAGAAGGGTGAACAGGAGCGCCGGTAGCAGTTACTCGCACTTTAATGTCCCTTAACTCGTGCTCCGGTTCACTTTACGAGCTCGACGAGCTCAAATTAGCCGTGGAAACTGGGATACAAGCGGCTACGAGGACACGGGATTGGGAGAAAAATCACTTATCGGTTACGAGGCGCCATGGTTTCCTCGAAATTGGCCGCAGCCCGAGATTTACCGAATCATTCGTCAGCTGCGCGTGCGGAAGTCAATTTGACACTTTGAGGAATTAAGGCGTGGGGGGAGGGATAGGGAGGAGAGGGGAGGGGGCCTCGCAACGAGGAGGACCAAGGGAAACGGGATGAAAAACATGTGTTGTGTGTATTGTTGACAGCTTTTTTCCCTCTCTCTTTATTTTGTGTCGTTAGTCGTCGATTGCGTTATCCGCGAGCGTGAACGCGGGGATAAATGTCAATGTGCGCGTTTACGCGAAAAGCCTCTGCCGTATATCACACTAAATCGCGATCAAAAAAATATACGTCCTGACAGGGTGGAGAGGGGGTGCCATCACACGCGCGCACGCACACACACACACGCTCTCGCTTCCTCCAACACACGTCTCTGGCAATGCGTACCGCAGAGACCCTGAGTGGCAACAACATATTGCCGTTCAGAATGACACGCACGCGTTGCCCTTCCCCCTCGACTCCTCATAACTTTTTTCAAAACCACTTTGTTGTTCATTTATTGTTGTCTGGGATAATTAAACTTTTGCATTATTATAAATGAGCACGATTTTCCGGGGGTGTTTGGGGTGGATTGATCAGCTAGCATCTGTAGACGATGAAGTGGACTGGAAGTGATTTATTATCCGTGAACGGGTTGGCTATAAATTTATAGATTAGGTAAAATTAATAATAATCGGGAGAGAAAGGACGTCAATGAATACAAGAGTATCGATGAAATGAAATTTCCGAATTTGAAGCGCCTACTCGTTGGATAAATAGATTTTTTTTCACAAGGAAACGGAAAATCTGCCGCCAAATTCCGTCTCCTTCCAAAAGTAATATTCGATCGGCATGGTCAATTTATGAAAATTAAAGCGAAATATTAAATTGCCCGCCGAGGAATTATATCGAAAATCTGTAAAAACGAGGACGGAGCTCGGGCATTTTATTGCAAAGAAAAAGCGCGTTCAATTAAAGATCTCGGTCCGGAGGAATAAATTAAGAATGAAATGAATGCCAAAGCCGGTCGATAATTCATCGATTACCTCCCTAAAAAAAAGAAGAAGAAAAAAAAAAAGAAAAGAAAAGAAAAAAAAAATGAATTGATAAAAAGGAGGAAGAGTCAAGCGCAGCATCCGTGCGAGATTTCGCATGGCATATTCAGTGCAGGCAAGTATCCCTACATAAAGCTCCCCGTCAGCCACTGCGGGGAATGTTGAGGAGTATGACCAAGTAAATTTTCGAAATTACCCGTGTTATTAGAAAATTAATGGATCATCTCGCATGTTCCCGCGTGTAGAGCGGCTCGGGGTCTTGTCAGAGAGTATCACCGCCGAACAAAATGAACACTGGGGAACACGACCGTCTATTATGGCACATTTTGTTCGGCTCTCCCAATACAAATAGTCGCCGGGTACGAATGATAAATCAAAGTTTTCGCATGCGACTAGGTATTGTTATTGCCGACCCCTCCAGCAGCATCGTTTCTCTCTCTCTCTCTCTCTCTCTCTCTCTCCGGTGTCTCTCTCCTCGTCCCACTTCTTTGTGCGAGAGATTCCGATCGGCTTGCGCTCGTATCTGCTCTTCTAATCTGACAAGTAAAAGTGTTACTGTAAATTGAGCCCCCGGAACGTGTAAACCAGAGGAACCAATTACGAGAACAACCCCCTTCACCCCGAGATAAAAAGTTGGAGGCTCGGGAGTAGCTGAAAAGTACACAAGCGAGTGAAAGAGAGTGAGCTAATTTGAAGGACGACGGCAGATCGCTCATCCGACAGTTTTCCCTTGTTTTGACAGAGGGGCACAAAAAAGCTGGAGTTTCCGGTAGTTATATTTTCAGTTTTCCTCAGTTCTCCCGTTTCTTTTTCCAATCATGGCAATATGATGGGGAGCAAGGAGATGCGATGACATTTCGGACCGCCGTCTAAGTGGTGAGAAAGCTATCGGTGTTGCTTTCCTCCGAGGAAAACTGACAGCTCTGATGCGACGGATGGTTGACAGTTTTCTTCTAAGGCACGCGCTCGAGTGTGCAGCCAATTTCTCTTGTCTTATTAGGCTAATGCTGCTTTTTCGAATATGTGTACGTACTTGTGGAAAGGGGCTTTTCGCGTTTCCCTGACGACTGATTTGTTGCTTGGGAAACGTCATATTCTTGCAAATTTTATTTTTACATGTCGATAAATCGTGGCGGTAACGAATCGTTTGTTACCTGTAATCCCAAAAGAAGTATTATGTGTTACAAATTAATGTTGCTCAGATTTAATTAAACGAATTCTCAATCAGTCGCTCTTGCATCTAAATTGTTTGAAAATTATTAAATATATTTAACAAAGAGCTTTAATATTTCCGTTATATAAATTTTATACGCCGATTTAATTAAATCGTTCAAACCGATAACACCGTTATGTAATTATAAATACAAGTCTCACTTATTATTGTATGATTTATTTGATTTCTACTTCTTTTCACGTGTATTCCAAAATGTCCAATGCCAAATAATAATATTAGCCACGAATGATACCACACCGATAAAAAATTTCCGTGTATTGAAATATTTATTACCTTGCATTACAATCTTACATCATACGAATTAAAAATTGATTAATTGCAATTTTTTCTATCATCGAGAATATATGTCTGTTAAAATTGTTTTTTTTTTCATTATTAAAATTATACCTTGGTTATATTTTAAAAAATAATGGTCTTTTTCCTTGAATATTTTATTAATAAAATTAAAACTATTGAAGTAATCATCATTAAAAATTATGAAAGAACTTCTTTTAAGATCAGCTGATAATAATATTTTATTATTAATTCAAATATGATGATTAATATTGAGCATATTATTATGTTTCATCATCTCGTATGTAAATACGAAGGTAAAGCAATATTTAAAAAACATGTTTCGTATGCAAAAACAATTTTTTTGCATCTTTAACAACAAATAATATGTAAAAGTAACGAGCAATGTGACTGCTTTTACACTTAGAAAGCCTTTAGCCTGAAATGATGAATCTACACTTTCCAAGTAAATGTTTTGGTATTTGCAAAATACTTTAACGATCTGGCGTCCACTCCTTGCTACAACAGTAAATTTGCAATAATTAGATGTACACGCCACATAAATTATAGAAATTTCTCTATTCTTTATAAATATGTTATACATAAAAATTATAAATAGCATGTCGGAAAAATATTTAAATAAATTGCTTTCTACAGGTATTTATTATAAAGTGTAGCTTTTTTATACATGAGCTTTTAATTTTCCTTCTAAGCTTATGAGAAATACATTGTAAGAAAGCAAAATATTTATCAAACATTATATATTATAAAATTTAAAACTCACACATGTCTAATATTTAAAAATACATATTAAAATATAAAAGTTTTAAGCTTTACAAATGAATTCTTTCATATTCCCACGATGTTAAGGGATCTTGTACAATAATTTGTGAGAAACTAGTTTTACGTCTTTATAACATGAGAACATCGATTCATTTTAACAGTTTCTCACCATAATGTGTACGAATAATTCTTTTTACATAAAAATCCTGTTGTAAATACGAAAAATATTTTTTTTTTTAATATACGAATATAAAAAATTTTAACTCCAATTTTTCAATCAAATTTACCTTCAAGTTATCTTTAAGTTTTCCAAATTCAGTATATAATAATATGAAATATACTTAAATAATTATTAATTTTTTTATAATCATAGTATTTTTTTTACAAAAAATAATATAGAAATAAATTTGAAACAGTCGATTATTTACATTGGCTTATTTAACTTTGAAATATAGAAATAAAATTTTGATTAATGCAATCAAAGTTTTTGAAATTAAACAAAGAATATTACAATAAAATAGTTGGCAACCGTCACCAAGGCTCTTTATTATTATTATTATTATTAGATTATTATTAGTATTATTGTTATTATTATTAGATTATTATTATTATTAGATTATTGTATTATTTGGAATGCTTAACGTATTCGCTTCGATGGAAATCTGGCATTGCCATCGTTATTTATGCTGTTATTCGATAATTTCCGCTTCACCTCTGTAATGCGTTACTCGGCGTCGATAAATCTGTATGCATGTAAATAAAAATTATTAATATTACGCAAACAACGATGTTCTGCTTTGTTGAATCTTGAATAAAATCTTTAAAAAAATCCAACATACATTTTGTCAATAATAAATAAATCAAAGTTTTTCTTTTTTTTTTTTTTTTTTTTTTTTAATAAACATGTGTTTTTACTCGTGTAAGTATACAATCTTGTTGAAATGTTCGAAGTTTACACATTTTAACGGTTTTGAAAGTAAGTTTCTACGTAACCTTGGGCTATCGCTTTATGTCTTTCTAAAGCTTTCAAATGATTAATAGTTTAATGTATTTTTAACAATACATCCCAAGCAATGTAGTAAATAATAAAAATATGTTACTGTATAATAGTTCAAGAAAATAAAAAAAAAAAATTTTAATTTGAATAGATTACTAGCTTGTTTGTGTTAGTATCATTCATCACCCAATTTGATAAAGAGTTGCTCTTGTTAGCAACGTATCTATAAACACGTTATGGTAAGATAGACCCTTAGGAATTGTCACAGTACCATTGTACCATTGATGTAGTGTTAGAGCAAACAATATCGAAAGATAACACGTTTGTCGCTTGCGGCTTCATTCTCACCCCTACACAAAAAAGTAATGAAAGGGAATCAATTAGTCGATGGTAAACGAAGGCACCAAGGGTAGTCGAATAAAATGAAAGAAAATGTAAATAAAGGAGGCTTCCGCGAACGCCAGAGGCAAAAGGTATTGCCTACAACAGTCGGCCACAGAAAGAAGAAGCATTGAGAGGACGAGTAGAAGAAAGAGAAAGAGAGAGAGAGAGAGAGAGAGAGACAGAGAGACAGAGAGAGAAAGAGCACATTGGGCTATTAAGACGTTCGCACCAAGATAAAAGGAAGCTGCTGTAGCTGCTGCTAATGCTGCTGGCCTCGCCACTCGTGGCTAAGAGTGAAGCAAAGAAACGAAGAACGAGAGAAGATTGGTAGAGAGAGAGAGAGAGAGTGAGAGAGAAAGAGGCGCGCCGCTGGATCATCGCGCCCGCGTGAAAAGGGACGAGCAAGGAAGAAGAGAGAAAAAGAGAGCATACTCGGTGTGGAGAAACAAATAAACGAGGGGAGCAGGGTTTCTTCTCGGGCCACCATTAAAATGAAAAATGATGTTACCTTCTCTCTCTTTCTCCACCTATCTATTCATCTATCCGCGTCTCGCTCGCCGAGCTCGGGCATGTTCCAGAGCTTGGCTTACAACACGCAAAACCTCCCAACCGCCGCCAAACTCGCCGCCAAACTCGCCGATTTTCACCGAAAACGCCGTGGAGCCGAGAAGAGGAAAGAATTATCTATACAGTCCTCCCCCCTCCCTCCCCTTCGCTCCTCCCCCGCCGTTCTATCGCAAACCCACTTGGTTTGCCCGCGAGTTATGGCTGATTTTTCAAATCTGTTAAACACTCCGATCCTCGACCACAACTTTCACCGCCTTCTAGTTTCTTTTTCTTTTTTTTTTCTTTTTCCTTTTATTCTTTTTCCCCTGTCCCCGCACCCCTTCCAGTCTGTTTTTCTTTTCGAAACTTTACACGTTGGATAGCATCTGTTTTATTACTTATCCGATCCTTGGGATAAGGTGATTCAAGACGGAGATTCATGTCGATTGAGACAACATTCTACATGCTGTTTAAAAACTTGAAAAGTTTTACGCGTTTGAAACATTTTTTCACGGCATTTTTTTAAATCCACGTCTTTTATTTTAGTCTTCGAATGTTTTAACATTATTTAACTCAATTACATGCTTTTCAAGAAATCTACTTTAATAAAGAGTATTAATGGACGATTTAGAAAATTTTAATACCAATTTATTGAAAACAGCCATGTACTAAAATTTAAATTAAAAAATTTCTTTCGGTTTTAAACATAAATTTTAATTAAAATATTTTGATTACGGAAGATCGTTGGTTTTCTAGAAATTATTTAAAAAATTAATGCGAAGGAAATGTTAAATGTAAAGTTAAATGTGTTTTAAAGAATTGGAACTTCCTTTGGAGGGATAAATATTTCGATAAAATCGACGATACACTGGCACGCAGCTAGAGTTGTTGCCCGTATCCAAACATTTTCTTTTCAAAATTGCTTTTAAATTAATTATGCACTCGTTAAAAGTCGAATTAAATGTGTATTATTTATTTCAATTGGATGGACGGGTGGGTAATCATCGGCAAATGTTTGTCTTTTGTTGGATTGCCGTCGCGATTGTACATTTAGTTTACGGTAATCAAGAGCCGTGATTATTATTGGTACACATCCGGAAGTAACTGAGCGGTAAAACGAGAGCCGTTGCAAATATTTGAAGAAAAGAGCAGGTAATTAATATGACAATAAAGTATTCCATTAGCTCGATATTTTGATACGAATCGTAAAAGTCGGGCGTTTAAAAGAACTCGTGTCGAGAAGAGTCGAGCGAGTCCTTTTGTATCTAAACTCCTCGTCCCTCCTCGCGGAGTCTAAGCCACTGGCTGCGACTTCGACCCTTCGAGCAGCTTGAAAAGAATGTTAAATACCCTGTTATTTATTTTAAAAACTTCCCTGGTCCGAATGTCGCGAGCCTTTGTGCGGGCAAAAAAGGCCCTCCTCCTCCCGGGGAATATGATAAAAAATATAGAGTACGGCTCCTCGGTCGTATACTCATTGAATTTATTGGCTTTTCTGACTTATTGTGCACGTGAAATTTCATGAAAAAGGGATTGCCTTCTTGCCCCCACGCAGTATCTTAGCCGCGAACGTCGACCACGGGGAAAGAAGGAAAGAACAAACAAAGAGGAGTGAGCGAGCGAGTGAGAGGAGTGTCTTTCTTTGGTTCGGCTCAAAGCTTCCGGCAGATCGGAGTTTCTTGTAAAACAACGAACGTCTCCATCGAATCGCGTCTTTTTCTTTGTTTGGCAGAGTCCGAAAGAGAGGGAGCCACTTTTCATTGCCATATTGACATGTAACTGTCATCGGTCAACCGGCTCCGGCCATTCGTTCCAACTTCTTGCGCCGGACTTGAGTCGCCGCCGCGAGCGACCGGTCCTCCTTCATCGGGGCACAAATGAAATCGACTCGCATCCCCGGCAATTGCCGATCATTCAATCGATGGAAAAAAGGTGTCCGATCCTCTCGGTCCTTCTTGCGGACTTTTTGCGCCGCGGTAACTGCCCCTCCCCCGTTCCACCCTCTTCCGCTCCCCCTCCTCCACCGGGAGGGCGCCCACCTGCCCGCCTGCCCGCCTTCCGAGTACAATGGATTTCGGATTTATATGCTGATTTTTATAATCGATCCCCTGCCAAGGGTAGAGCCCGCGTATTAAAGCATCCGAGGCTTCTGTGCTAAAAACTTCCCGTCGGTTGGCCGCCGATAACGATTCTTAATAAAACTAGTTTATGAATTATTTAACATTGGTAACGTTTAGTTTTTCAATGAAAAGCGGGCTCTTTACTCTACTCCAGTGTCTATTTCATATTAATGAGAAAACCTGTAGATCCCGATAAAATATAGCCGATGATTTGACGAGGTTCATAAAATTTTTTCAACTGCCTTTGAGAATATTTGACATTGCTGAAATAATTGAGAAAATAAGGCTGGTACTTGTTGTTTGCACTAGAACCAGGCTTGGAATGAAGTATCTAATGGAAAAATTTTTAATGCCTTGAGGAGACATTTTGAAATACCATCGTACAAAACCCGATAAATCAAGCCTCCCGGCTGAATACTTGCAAGAGTGATTACCTGCAGATATTCTTTTTATCGCATGTTTAGCAGATTTATTACTCGAAACGATTAATAAGTCGTCAAGCTCGATGAAAACCCGGATGAACCGAAAATTTCCGTTCCTCGTGGACCACATCGAGTTGAGTTTGGACGAAAATCTCGGTGCCCATCTCGAAGCCGAAAGAGAGAGAGAGAGAGAGAGAGAGAAAGATCAGGTACTGATTGAGAGCAGACCGACACCAAGTCTGCTCTTCTTTATTTTTTTTTTTTTTTTTTTTTTTTTTTTTTTTTCTTCAAATATTTAGCACGCATGCGTTCTATACGTCACGAATCTGGTAATTCGAAAAAACCAACATCAAGAGTAAAAATAAAGGTCTTGGCGAGCCGAATAAATTTATTCACTTGTTCGCCATTCCTAGAGAGCCGTTCGTCCTGGACTCTGCTCCTTTTTGTTCCCCTGCCCCTCCCGCTCTCTCCCACCGCTCGCATCCTTTCGTGTTACTCTCCCGCATTTTCTCCTCTTCATCTCTCGAAGCTCACTCTCCCGTGGCCCTCGCTCTCCTCATAGCAGTATATCAACAATGATAGTTATACACGTACGTTATAATCGTAAATTAGTCGCGGCAACATAATATATTCGTGGGCTGGTTGCTTCGCGCGTATCTGTTTTATGCTGTTATTATATATGACAGCAGCAGTCATACCTGCCCGCCTCCACTTCTCTCCCTTTTCCCTTTCACTCCTTCCTTCTTCTTTTAGCTTCTTTTCTCACCTTCCCTCGCCTCCCCCCTCCCCCTCCCCCTCCCCGTCACTCTCCGGCTTTCTATACCCTCTTGCCTCCGTTATTATTAACGAGAAAAAACATCAGATATCTTAATGTCTTATTAAGACTATTACTTTCAGATGAGAAAAAAGGAACTCCTCCGTTGTGTAATATAATACTCTCTTCGACGAATTAAAAAATATAGTGCTATCGATTGTGTTACTCTTTCAAGTAGATAGTTTTGCTTTATTTAATATCGTATCTTTATGCCCCGGTAATTTTGTACGCGACTTAATCAAAGCCAACCTTTTATATGATTATGATTTTGAGCTCGACTATTAATTGATTGCTTGAATTTATTGCACTAGAGAAACAGGATTATTGGATACAACAATTAATCTGCCTAATTTTTTGTTATTTTTTTGTTTTTGTTTTGTTTCTTAAATACATTACTTACCTGCAACTTTTTACTCTTTTCAAGAAATTAAATTTTTCATTCGAATGCCTCCATCTAAGTTTTCTGCACTCTAAAATTATTTCTCCCTCCCAATATCTTTTTTACAGCCAAAACAAACCGATTGAGAAATGTACTTATAATTCAGAGATTAGATATTTGCTGCAGTCCCACTCTAAAAAAATAAACTGGTTTCTAAAATACAAATTAACATTTTGCCGAGTCTTGAATGAAAAAATGCATTGCTAAAGATATCGCTTAGGCAAAGTTGCACAATTCATTAAGGATAATTCCGGCGCCCGAGATACATTGAGATTATTAATCGGCGTATTTATTTATAATTTCTATGCACAATTGCGTGTAACGCGCATTAAACGTAAAAATGAACCAAAAACACGTCATCGCAGCCGAGTATGAATGCGTTATTAAAAGGAGTACCTCTGAATTTAAATATTTTTATCGTAAATACAAGGTTCCATACCAAAAAATAAGTTTCTTTAATTTAAGCCGAGACTGAAACTCGGCGAATGCAAGTCACATTAGTCTGTCCTCTTTTATCAGTCCTTAAAGTTGATGCATTGTGCAGGAGTTTGCGCTCGGGCGCAAAATAAATTTCTTAGCCTTGCAAAACCTCGGGTGCGTATGTCAGTCAGTTGGCACAGGGTCGAGCAAGGGACGACCCATGGAATTAATAAGGAAATAAGTACCCGGGAGATGGCCGATGCAATAATTCGTCGCATGCGCGAAACTTGCAGGCGTGCGATTTATTTCAAACTGGCACACGCACGACCTAACGAAATAACGAATTTCACGGGTGTCTGTGCACGTCTGTGCGGGGAAAACCCTCGGTGCAAACACATCGACACAATTTTAAATTAACCGACACTCGTGCGTACGCGCATCTTACGCACTCGAGGAGGGAAAATGTAACCGCGCGCATTCCTTCGTTTTACATCGTTTGTAAATCACGCGGACACTCGCTCGAGTGCTAATGGAGAGAGAGAGAGAGAGAGAGAGAGAGAGGATCCGTAAAGGGCCTTCAGCTCGTCATTACGGAATATTAATTGGTCGGGAAGTGCGATGCGACCTTTCCCTCGGCCGTCGATGCGTGAGCCTCCAGAAAGAAATCCATTTCAGGAGCAACATCCATGAATATCCAGTGGGGCGGAGGGAGGGCGAATCATCATCAGCGGTGATGTCCAGGTACTCGAATACACATACGCGCCCGTGGATGGCCGCGGTTGCATAATCATTACACGGGTATTATGGTCGCAGGTAGGAGAAGGGGCAATGCAACCCCGTAAAACCCACCTTTTACGGGGTTGCATAAAGGTAAAGGGCCGCGGCTCCGTTTCTCTGTTTGACGCTCGATACCGTCGCAATTAACGTCGGCAACCCCATTATCGCTTCCAAAACGGGGCTTCGCAACTGCAGAGTCGTTTCGTCACGACCTTTACGCGGGTGGATGCATCGAGCCCGGGAGCATCAATGGTCCGGTCCATAGGGATGCAATACAGCCTCCGCTTTAACTGCTGACTCCCTCCTCTGCAGTGGGGGTAGTACTCGTAACGAGAGTAAGGGTGAGTTCAAGAACTCGCGTCATTTTTCTCTCGCTCCCCCCCCCCTCTGTCTTTATGGTCCCTGACAATCTGCTTCTTTTCAATTACTCGTTAAAGAGTTATGCGGAGAACAGTGAAATCAGCTTTAGTGGGAGATTCGCCACGAGTCGTAATTGAAAATGGCCCGTGATTCTGCTTCGATCAAAAGAAAAATTACCGTGGAATTAAATTGATGGATTTTTTAGCTTTTTGCAATGGGCTGTTTGCTCGCACATCATCTCATCCGTTTAGCGTAAACAAACTCTAGTATCATTTTTTGTTGTGTACAGTTACTTGATTCCCAACCTTTGTATCGACAAACTGTATTACTTGCATTGACAACCGTGACCAATACTCATGAATTCAATGATTAATTGCAAAAGCCAACATTAATACTCTTGAAAAGATTTTCCTTTTTTTTTGCTCGTGACAACGTAAAAAATTTAAATAATTTTAATTAAATTATCCAAGCAGGATTTTATTTTTTTTTATTTTCACACACGTGAGTGAATTAATTTCAAATAGTATTTTTGTATGGGTGTTCGATTCTTCTAAATCTAAGTTGTAAAAACTCTTTTTCAACAAAAAAAAAAAAAGTCTTTTTTATTCTTATAAATGTTGGAAAATTCATATAATTTTGTTAATTTAATGTTAAAAAAAAGTATTCGAACTTGGTCACTTCGTGAGAACATTGTTGAGTGCCTTGCTATTTTGTACGTGTTTGAAAGTCATAAACTTAATGGCTGTTAGCGGGTTTTTTTTTTCTTTTATTCCAATGCCCAAGGAAAAATAGTCTTACCACATAAATACTTATGCGCTGCTGTTTAACTAGCTTAATACCACCGTAATATTCAAAAATATTACTCTGTATGTTGCACAATGAAGTTTTCTTTTAAAATTAGTACGATAAATGGCTCACTTTGTCAATAATAGTAATTTCTCCTCGTAGCTTATGATAATCATAATACAGCCTCTGGTAATCCGGTGTTTAGCGATAAGTAACCTCCTCCCTCCCTTTCTATGTGTTCTCTAATTTATGCTTGTAAATAGAACCTTATTGCACACGCAAACATAAATTTCAACGCTATTAATCCTTTCTACACCTTTTACGTCATTTATTTTTAGCTTTATATTAAATTCGAATATTTATCATATGGTTTTCTGGATTAAGTATGTAATTAAGTTTTTTTCCTCTATTTCGAATCATCTATCATGAGGACTTTTTGCTTTAATTTTTCGAATCAGTATAATGTATGTATATTAAATAGTTACACGTGAATTAGCAGGCTTACATATTAATTTTAACGATTTATTTATTAATGACATAAACTGGCAATAAAGCTATAATTAAAAATTTTTTCCTGTTATGAAATTGTTAAAACCAGAAGTCGAATGGATGGAAAATAGTAATAATATGCCGGGGATCTAAAACTTTATTGCGCACAAACAGAATTTATATTTTATAAAAATAATTATTGTTACACAGCAAAGTTTTATTTGACAAACTGCTGTAATGTAAAGTCGTATTTCATGGTGTTTTCGAACAAAAAATACCAAGAATTTCAATAAATATATCACTCTTGGGGTCTTTGTCACAGAGGCTTGAAAAATCTATTTGAAAGAAAAATAAGAATTCAGCGTACGTACGGGCAATTAGTATACAGATCAATCACGCAATCAAGTTGCTGTTGACATTCTGACTCAATCGGAGAAGGAAAGAGAGAAGGACAGAGAGAGAGAGAGAGAGAGAGAGAGAGAGAGAGGGAAACGGACTTAAGTATATCAAGTGCTTAAAATGCATTAGCACCAGTTGATTTAAGTCTTTTTCTCAATCGGCCCACAAAACATAATCGAATTTGCGCCCGAGGACGCGCACGCGAGTCCGGACTTTGAGTCCCAAAGGGGGATAAAAGGCCCGGGGATGAGGCTCACGCTCCCCGGGACAAGAAGTGGGACCGACCAGGAGGAGGCCTCAGTTGTTCCTGTCCCCGAGTTCAAAAAGTGGACCGCGGCATCCCGCACCGACAAATTGCACTCCGGCGCGCCCTTCAAATTATTAATTGTCTCGTCTCCTCCATACGACCTCCGCCTTTTTTCCCACCCCGACGCGCCGGCCAATTTATGTATCGGGGGGCACTTGTACTGCCGAGCTTTTTTACCCCCAGGCCTCTTTTTCCTTGCTAATTCGCCGTCCTCTGTCTCCGTCTGGCCGGTGATTCTCGCCAGGCGTAAATTAATTCAGCGCCCCGCGATAATTGCGGAGCAAGTGCCGGTGGTGCTGGACCAACCTCGGATGCTGCGGGGGTGTCGGGGGTGCTCGCGTCGCTTATAGACGACCGCAGCCGACCAGCCGCACATTTCGGGCAGCCCACATTATTCTGTGATTGTCGACGCCGTCTCTCTCTCTCTCTCTCTCTCACTCGCCCCCGGTATTTCATTCCGATTCCATCCCGACCGAGAAGAATGTGTTAATTTTGTGGCGATTCGATGAAACGAGCTGGTCTTGGTTTTCATTTGCCAATCGATGAGCCGGTTAATCGCTTAAACTTCATACATCTCTTGATGCGAATGCTAATATCGGCGTTCAATCTGTTTTTCTAATTTTATACAAATTAGTGTTTCATTTCCTCTGCCAATAAAAACTCGGTAACTCTTTTTAATCTACAAATGTACTACATTAGGAAATACTTGTTTACATATATCGAATGGGATTGATTATTTCTGTTTCATACTAGATACACTATATAATACACATAATATTGAGAGCTACTATTTTAATATAATACAAATGCTCTTGTAGAAGATTTTAAATTTAATTTCTTTTTAAAATTTTTATTTTTAGCAAATTATTTATATCAGTATTAAGACTTTTTATTTAATATTGAGTAATTAAGATCAAATTAAAAGAGCTTGCATATCATTAAGTTATTTTATCTGAATTACAAATACTTCTTTTTTTTCGTACATTATTACTTATACACTTTTCTCGGTTCTTCTTCAATTATGGAACGTTAATTACATTTTTCTAATATAAGAAAAATTTGTTGTTTTATTTTTTTCAATATTAATTTTTAAAATTAAAAACTTGACTTCATCTTATCAATAAGAGAACAGCATTTTATGTTAACTAAATAAATTCACTCTAATATGTATTAATAATATCAGTTGCATTAAATAATACTCTACTTTAGTGATCTTATCAGAGGAAAAAATAAAGAATAATTTCAATTAAGGCTAAAATATACTAAACTTATTCTTAATAATTTGCAATTCAAAGTTATCAAAGATTGCACAGATAGAATTTAACTACGCGAAAAATTAAATATTTGAAACTAAATATTTTAAAATTGATATAATTTTTAATTTATGAATTATTAATCGAAATTAAAAATGTAATAATCTTAATTAATTATGTTAAATGATACCAAGTCATATATTTAATTTTAAAAGCTTAATTTATTCGATATTTACAATTAAGCGTATCATTTCATATTTTTCAATAAGTTAAAATTATATTGAATTTCGTTTAATAATGTAATATATAAACTGCACCGAATAAAAGAATTTATCGAGAAACCATTGAAATATTGTAAATAAGATAACGGTATGGAGCATACATTTTACCGTGAGTCAGAATAACTTTTTGTATCTTAAAAAAATATATAAATAAATGGATTATGCGGATGTTTATATTTACGAACGGGTAAACATAAAATGATTTGATTTCAAATAGTGGTATATTGACTATTGAGAAAAATATCTTTGGATTAAGCAGAGTGAAGATAGCCGCAGATGGGATGAAAATAATTGAATTTACAATTCAGTAACTGTCAGAAATATCCCTTCTAGAACATTTGTAATACCACTCTTTTGCAGCTACAGCTAATGAACTTGAATAACTTTGAGGAAGTATTTTTCTCGGATATCAAAGAATCAATACGCACGAGCCAATAAGAAAATTAATAAATTTCCATGCCCATGTGTGGTCTATGATATTAATATTTAAAAACGATATGATGTTACATGTTCCGAAAGCAATAAAGAAACCGGTACACCTCAATGCTTTAACACGATGTTGTAACTTTAATATTTTAAATAGATTCTAAGATTTTCCTTGGCATACACAGTATAATTTGCTTTATTATATCCTCGTTTGTACATTAAATCTTACCCAGTAATGAGTTTCTGCAAATAAAATGAAATCCGAAGTATAAATAAATACTGTGCATGTGAAATTTATTAATATTACTTTATAATTTGAAAGATTTCGATAATAAATTGATTATTAAATAATTGCTTATGAATTGAAATAATATGGATGAAATTGTAATATAATGTACTACTAAAATTGAAATATAGATGTACATTTGTATGTTTGGCTATTAAATATCAGTTAAACCTTTATATTACCAAAGCATCCAATTATTCACCCTTTCAAATAAATTAGTTTAAATTCCGAATCTATTATTGATCAATTTTTGACAAAGCTTTGAAAATTTGAATATTTAAAGAATTTTGTTTCTTGTATAAAGATAATTTTAGTTTTGAAAGCAAATATTTCACTCGTGACTTTACGATGAGATTGCGGTTTTTTATTAATTGATAAAAGTGTTGTAATTGCCGTTTGTTTACAAGGATACAACATTAATAGTAAAAAGCTACTTGGCTTTTTTGAATAAGGCAAAAAGTATAGGAAATAATGATACGTCAAAATTTGAATTATTTGCAAGAGAATCTACCAAAGAGTCTCGATTTACCGCAACTCGAAATAGGTGCGAAGCCAGTAACTAAATTAAACGAAATTATATTTGTTGTTTGGATCGTCGAGTGAGGCAAGTACTCGAGCTGATACTCGGACATGGAACACAGTTGGCATCTCCAGGGAATTACGGAGGGAGAGCCCCGGGTGGTACATTAGCGCTAGGAAAAAGCACACTCGGAAACTCGGACTTTCCGTCTTTCCCGACACGTGTCCTTGTATCGAATTACATTTTTAATCGGTGGCAAGTTCAATCGAGCCCAAGGTTCAATTATCCCGAATAATTAATTAAATTCAAACGGCTGATCGGTCGATGGCCATTCGACGGCGAAGGGACGGAGCGAGGGTGAGAGCGAGAGCGAGAAAGTTAAATATCTGGGAACGCAGGAAATTGCCCGGAGATTGAGAGACAGAGGATCCTTTGATTATTGCATCGCCGAGTGCGGGAGCTACCGATGCTTTTTAATAAGCAGCAATTAGAGAATCGGAGCGAGGGCAGCCAGCCTCCGAGTTCTAAGTCCACTCGAGGAGCATCTCCGGGGGGAAGAGCCCTGGTCCATCGACAGCCGGTGGTGGTGGTGCCCTTTTCGCCGTACTTCGGCCGAGCCGCGGGGACGTCTGCCTCGTAAAACCCGTAAAATATTGCCGTCACCTCCAGCATCGGGAGCGCCTCCTCGCCCGTGCCCGAGCCCCAGCCCGAGCCCCAGCCCGCGCCCGGGTACGTCCTGGCTTTGCATACGGCCGAGCCGATGTCCTCGCGGGATTTTTCTCCTTCTTACCTTGCCTCGCCCCGCGGCGCTCGCTCAGAAATTTCAAGAGACGATGAGAGAAGGAGGTGCTCGTCGGTTAAAAGATTATCATCGTAAAGTCTTTAGTAAAAGCAATTCTAATTTTCGGCTCGGCTTCCTTTATCATTTTATTATCGTCGTCTTTATAGATATCAGAGTCCGGAGTTTCTGAAAGCTCTTAAACTTTGGTTTTATTAGCGCGCAAGTCCGGCCAAGAGAGAGAGCCGAGGAAAGAAAGAGAAAAAGAGGAGGAAGAAGAGACTCGGTGGCACATCTCCTCGACCCTGTACTCAAAGTGAAAAATGTCCCGATTTCAGACTCTCGAGAGCAGCTCCGCTCTCCGCTCTCCTCGGCTTTATACTTTCTTGTAAATTGTATTAAAATGCCCGTCTTTTACGAGCGTGTCAAACTACCTATGCCGCCTTTTACTCTCTCTTCTCTTCGTCTGTCCTCCTTCATGATGTTCGAATGCCTCGACGTGGCGGCGGCTGCATCGATGTGCCGACGTGCAGCATCAACGCGGCTGCCTCTGTGTGAGTGTCATCTGCGTGTGCGAGCATCCATGCACCCCTTGACATCCGCACATCATGCATAACGCCTACACACTCGCCCACTTTCATCTCTCTCTCTCTCTCTCTCTCTCTCTCTCTCTCCCCCGTTCCCTCCCATCCCCCACCCCAACCCCTCTCACCCCCCTCCCCTCGCTCTTTCCTACGCGATATTGAATTCCGATTTTATGATCCTCGACGCAAGCGAGCGAGGCGCGCACTTTACCCCCGGGTGCGGTGTAAACTTTTATTCGCGAATTTAGACGAAATCGCGGACGCCGAGGGGATAAAGAGCGTGCGAATGTGTACGAAGTCGAGGAGCCAAGTGGAAAAAGCGATATTCACGTATTTTGACGCATCGACGGAAAAAGAGGAAGGACTATGTATATTGATATCGAAATATCGAACCCTTTCAATTGTACTTTATTGTCCATCCACAGGACAAATTACAATTTTTCATATTTTAAAAGTGTCCTTTGGAAAATTAGTTTGACTCTTGGGGGTTGGGGGGAGGGGCAAAGTTGTTGATTGGAATTGAATTTATTGTGTAATTCGCAGTCGTTACAAATCGTGCATTGTGTGTCCCCGAAAAAGGCTGGTGATTGTTATTTAATTATTACAACTGTGACGGCCTCTTTGCTCGTAGTCCATAAAAATTGATTCCGCCAAAGAACCGATTGACCTTTAAAACATCACATTCGAAATGGAACGAAAGCACGGGGTAATCGAGAGAGAGATGTCGGATCGATCGGAGACGCTTAGCTCCTTGTCTCGGACTCTAGACCGCAAGCGCTTATTAAACCGAGAGGAAGTGACCGATTACAGTTGAAAGGTCAGATGCAATCTCGAGATGAGGTCGGAAGGAAACGAAATCGAGAAACTCAACACAACTCAACTCCACCCGTGCCTTTGGCTGGCAGCGCTGCCATTACCCGGAGGTGTCTTCCTCTTTCCTCATTTTCTCCTCTTTTTTAGTTTTAGCGGCGACGGGATGATTTACGAGGGGGAGGGAAGGTGGGCAGGTTTAGTAGCGGCGATTAGGTAGTGGTGGTGGTGGTGGTGGTGGTGGTGATGGTGATGGTGGTGTTGGCGAGGGCCCCTGCGTGGCGAACTGCGTGTCCGAGGCTCGCACGCCGAGCGCGAAATGAAAAATGAGCGAATTCCCTGATATTAAAATATACTGTGCTTAAGTTTCTGTTAATTTTCTGTCTGCGCGTGAACCGCGTTTTATATCTGCGCGGTAGATCCCCGAGCGAGATAAATATCTCCGAGTATCGGAGCTTTGGCCGGCACTCGAGCTCAACAGCCAGCCGTATAAGACGTAATGAGTTTCCAGCATGCTTTACTTAATCTTTTACCTCAAATTATTACGAATATGGAATGAATGCACGGCCGCGTGTCTTTATATATTTTAATGTCGCGGGCCTTTAACAAAAAAGGGGGAAAAAAATGCACCTACTAATTGAGGAACCTCCCGTGCCTCCGAGGAGCTTATGCTTAATCGACATAAAATTTAATTAAAGAAACAGAATATTATTTTACTTTATCCGTATGAATTTTAAAATATAAAGTTTCTCTGGAATTCGAGGCACTTGTGATAGACATCCTCAATTCCCATAGGACTCGAGAGCGTTAAGAAAAATATTCAAAAAACAACTCCTCCGGACATTCGATGTAATTAAATTGACGTTTACTCATAAAATTGGGCGTTACGAGATTTTTATTGATTTTTATGCAAAGTGCTACAACTCTTTAGTATACATAAAAGCGTAACTTGTAACTCGGGCCAAAAGTAACGAAATGAAACTGATCAAATTATAAAACAGCGATCGACAAACTAGTTTTCGAGCTTGTCGTAAAGGAAACGGCTAAAAGTTAGTGTTTTTTTGAACCCTGTAATGCTACTTGATTCCCCAGGTACACTTTTTTTTTATCCCGCGTGCATCGGGGATACTCGAGTATCAAATTGCCAAAAATGCCAATTTATACAATACAAAGTCTTTACGGACATTCCCCGCAATAAGTTTTAATAATAAAGACGAATAAATTACCACTATATATGTAAACGAGGGCTTTTTAAGTTCTTTCAAAAATTAGCAACCCACACGAACGCGCCGGTTTTAGTAGTTCCTACCTTTGAAAAAGTATAAAATCCGGATATTTCGAAAACCCATTTGCCTACCCCTACAAAGAGCCGAAACCTCAAAGGAAACTCTAAGAAAGCTCGAGGACGAATTGAATGTGTCGTCGGTAGGTTAAAGTGGGATCGCGCTCGCTTCGATTCAAATCGGAAAGTTCAATCGGATTCCTCGGCATCAATGAATTATCGTCTCGCACTTGCACTCGTTCTCCCCTCGATAGTCTTGGTCCCGCTCCAGCTTCCTTCGGCTATAATCGAGTCCTCCACGACATTTTGAGCCTCGCTATCAAACAATTAGTCCAAGATCTCTCCTTCCCAAAGGTCCTGCGCAAATGTGTATGTGTGTGTGTGTGTGCATGGGGGTGTGTAGTGCGTACTCCCTCCGCGTCCCATTCAAAAAAAGCAAAGGGGAAGAAGAGGCCAGATAAGGTCCTGGAAAAAGTCGAAGAAGGAAGGCGGGGGGGGGGTAACAAGGAACCAAGGCACCAAGGCGTGGAGGGACGCAAATCGTACTTGTGTGCGTGCAAAGGAGGAACGGCTCGTAATATCTTAACTAATATCTTAAGCGCGTTCCTTTATTATTGTTATCCGCAACCCTTTGCTCCATCCCGCGTAACGGAGAAACGCTTAACGGCTCCAGCGGCAGCATCTCCGCCTTGATATTATGTGCCAGAGACCCTCGACGCTAATTTCCCGAGCCTGTCTACGCCTTTCCTCAACTGCAAATATACCTGCGAACGCATGTGGCGTCTGCAATTCCCGATGCCGCGGATGCTGCGTCATTATGCACATTCTATCGTAAAGTTTATCCCGATAGTTTGAATAACCACGTCCAAACAAATTTTATTACTTGTTCGTATTTTCTTAGCATTAGCTGCTTTCCACATATTGCACAAAGAATTCACAAAATCTTATCTGCTGCTCGTCGAAATTACCATTAATTTAAATAAATATCCGACGAGCAGCATCAAAAGGAAAATTTACTTCGATATTTGTTCGAGCCCCGTGCCAGTATATAATTTTCTTTATTTATTTATTTAATATTTATTATTAGTCATCCATTATTGGATGAGATACGCGGAATGCTTGTGCATTGTTACATTCAAAGCCCAATGTGCTGCATGAAAGAGAGTCGAAGCCATTGACTAAGGAAGGCTTTATTATTCTCGCTGATCCTGGAAGTGAGGCTATTGAATCGAGAGAGTGGCCTAGCTGATCCAAAGATACTTTAACAACTAAGAAAGAGACTAGGATGTAGAGAAATATGTTGTCGGAGTAGGAAGTCACTCGCTGTGTAATACAACTAACTTTTCAAGGATTTGGTACTTCAAATTTATTATGTTGGAAGATTTTATCCCATCTCACCTACGAATTCAATTTGATACCCTAAGCGTGTACACGGACTTGGCACTTTTTCGACGCCAAAAGTAGATTGAGAGCTTCGAGGTTTGCAAATTTCATCTTGTTTTATTGAAATCAAACAACAGTTTAATAATGCTTAAAAAGAAACTTTTGTCCTAAATGAGAAAATTTCGAACAAATCATTATTCACAGCAGCAGCAGCAGCAGCAGCAGCAGCTCTGTAATTAACAAATTAATGGTAAAATGTCCGGATTTAGCTGTCGGTCAATTTTAATGTGATTAGCTGTGGCGGCGTGCAAAACGTAAACTGTATACACTGGAATGGCACAACTGGATAACCCCGTGGGAGCGCGAAAGAGTGAGAGAGAAAGAGAGAATGTGTGAGCGAGCTCAGTGACAGGCAGGTGTTCGGTGAAAACCGGAAGCCTTTTTAAAGAGAGCCGTTAGCTCGAACCAATGGACCGACAAATTCGAACTATAACTTTTGACTGTATAATCCTGCTTTGACCTTTCGCTACTGTCACTGGGAAGCGGTCTCCGTCTCCGCCTACGTCTTTCTCTTTTTATCCTTTGTGCAACAGAGATGAAATGAGCGAACTCGAGCGGCGAAGCGGAGGGAAGGAGTAGGAAGGGTGGGATGGGATGGGACGGGGCGAGGTGGAGCGAAGGGGGAGGGGGAGGGGGGAAGACGATTGGCTTCTTCTTGGTCTCCTTTGAATGCGCCTAACCCTGTGCGTGTATGCGTCTATCGTTGTTCTTTTGCCTGGCCCGAGATCTCCAGGTATAATCTGCAGCGGCACACCGACTTCCTAACCTTAAAACTCGCAAGCGTTTCGTTGGCCGACAAATCGCTCGGACGTAAATCAAAATTCCTAAAACGATTAGGCTTCCTCTTTTCCCTGGGCACCCCCGCCTCCTCGACTCTCGAGTTCTTTCCATGCCATACGTGATGTTACACGACCCTTGATTAATCGTTCGGATGTTTCCTTTGACTTTTTCGTTTCCGTCATCCACCCGCGGTCGTATCAATGAGAAATTCCAACAAGGTCAGCGAAACGAGGACGTCGGTTATCGAGTGATTAATTTAAAATCAATTTAACATGTGCACACAGGTACACATATGCGGTTTGAATTATAGGAGGAATAGGTATTATCGTCAAAAATATCAAGCCGAAAATCCGTTTAACGCTCTACATTTATACATATGCTCTCTTGGATTGTTATAAATTTAGCTTTGCATTCTTGTTTACGATGAGCAAACGATTGATCTGTAATTAACGATTTAAATGTGCACCGTTAACGCGTGCAATAATACTGTTTGACCTGGATATTATTATGTATAATATATATAATTAGACTCGATATATAATTAGCCACTCGGCTGTCATTGTTCGTTGCTACACCGATGCCCCAAAACACGCAACAAAATCCACTTTTTATTCCTTCCACTGTACCACGGCATTTTGCATAAAAACAAGCATTGTCTGGTTTATCGAGCGAGTCGCGGAATTCGTCCTTAAGCGCGCTCATTGTCATGCGTAATGTTGGCAACACAAATGAAGCCAATGCCATTCATCCCGGACGTCTGCCGCGTGGCTGCCGACGGGAAAAAGATGCTGGGATGCTGCGCGGCGACACGAGCATGAAGAGGAAGATGAGCAGCGGCAGCACGTATCCGAGTGGCAAAAGGAATCCATCCTCTCATGCATCGAGCAGTACATATTTTAGCACGCCCCGGAGTTGGGGTACGAGCGCACCAGGAGACGAGGGTCGGCGTCGTCGTTTCGCCGCAAAATCGAGGATCTCGCCAGCGGAGTGTGAATTCCGGTGAGCTGGGCTGCTCTCGGACAAAACCCGCCCCGCTGATCCGCGTATCATTGTTGCCGCTCGCGCGCACCGACGCCACCCTGGGCATATATCACCGGGACACGCGTCTTCTTCTTCTCCTTCTTCCACGCGCTCTTTGCTCCCGTGATCCGCGCGCAAATAAAGCCCCGGCTGATTTCGGATTCTTTGTTAGCCACCCCCACGCGGGGGTATCGGGCGCCTTTTCGCCCTTAATGCTTGAAAACACTGGAATGGGGGGGAGGGGGAGGGACACTTCGCGATGGTTTACGGCGCCGGGGACAAGTCCGATAGGCAATTTTGTTTCGGGCAGCGCAAACATTTTTTTATTATCCGAGCGTTAAAAAGCGTGTTTGTAAAAATATTGATTGGTTGACGGACGGCAGAGGGGGGGGGTGAGACTGTGCTTTGCCGTTGTTGCAAAATTCATGCGCGACGGTGTTGGTCACCGTGTCGAGGTGTTGCAAATTCTTTTTTAAAGATCGCCAGCATTCCTTCAAGCACAAAGGCTTGAAAGCCGATGGTGCGCGCCATTTAAAAAGTGTTACTTTGAGGGAAACTTTTAAATACATTTTAAATTTCGAGTCTGGTTTAACGACGCGACCGGGCCATATTCGTTAAACCGGCTCTTCCAGTATAATAATAACAGTACTTTTAATAAGTCGCTGTAGATCAAATTTCGAAGATTAAAAACTAACGATTTCAAAGAATATTTAATTTTTTCACTAATGATTTTGCGAGCCCCGGCATACAATGACAGTGCGACATAGCCGGAGAACGCTCGCAAACTCGTTAACCGAGATTGAAAAAATCGTAAAAAATTAGGTTTTTCAAGGAACATAAAACCGAAACAATATTAAAAGCCCAATTAGGTTTGCAATCCCAGTGCTCACAGGACAGAGAGCGCATAAGTATGGAGTAAAAAATGTGATTCATCCAAGCGGAAGATTAATCATTGAGAAAAGTAATAACGGTTCAATAAGCCGAACTGATTCAGTCAACAAAACGCTTGCATCCAAGCGATAATTAGGGAAAAGGCAGCAACACGCATTGGGAGGCGGCTGTGCGTGCACAAACACGCACACGCGCACACAGGGGCAAAGTGTCGCAAACTGGCTTCTCTCTCTCTTTCTCACACACGCTCTCTCTCTCTCTCGAACTGACATCTGTATTAGCACGATTAGGCACAGGGCTGCGAATGAATAGGGGGGCAAAGGAGGGAAAGAGAGACTTCCCTTAATGTACATAAAGATCGAGCGTGAAACGCATCCACGCGTTGACATCTTGGAATAGGTGCACACAACTCCAATAATACAGATCTAGGACCGGCGCTTTGTCCCCGCCTAATGTCCATTTCGTGAAAACTGTTTCCTTTTTCCTTTTTTTTTTTTTTTTTTTTTTAATCGAGTTCCCTTCCTCTCGGCGTCGCGCGCACACCGTCCCATTATTCCCTGTGCACACAATGTGCGTAAACCTATAAAGAGTCATTGTCCGGGTGGCTTAGCCGGGCCAAAACGCTCGGTCGAATTCACGTACACGCGCGGAAACGTCGCCGGGGCGAGAGTGTGGTGGTGAGGCTGTCACTCGGCCCGCATTCGTGTGCGTGAGTCGACTCACTAATCTGCAGGAAGGGCCCGGAAGCCCGAGTCTTTGTGGCGGCGTCAGAAGTCAGCGGCTCAGAATCCAGAGTCAGTCAGAGGTCCTCGTTTAAGGATAATCGGGGGTCGTGATTTCGGGCACACGTGCCTCCGCACACTACCCAACTTATCGCTTCCTTTTGCTTTGCACTTCCCCCCCCCGCCCCACACCTCACGCTCTCTCTCGCTCTTTCCTTCGGAGTCCTTCCAAGGATCCGCTCTCGTGCGACTCAAATGAACAAACACTTGAGCGACAAATACGCCCGGAGTTGGATTGCTTTATTTATTCTTCTTATTTTTATAAAGAGAGGTATTTTCGTATTAGCCTGTAACTGGAGATACTGTGGGGCAAACAGCCTGTCGTTTCTCATTTTCATGCTTACACGAGGACAAAACCGAATTATCAAGTATTTTATATGCACAATAAATGGTCCGAGATTTTTATAGTGGATCGTGTGATTGATGAGCTTCTGCTTTTCACTCGCGCTTCCCGTTATCAGCAAAAAACGTCATTCACTTCTATTCAAGATGTTACTCGATAAATACTTTCGATATAAAATCTATAACAATGCTCGCAATTAAAAAAAATGTGCAAAAAATATGATGGAAAAAAATTAAAAGCTTTTTATTTTATATTATAATTAAAGTGTATTGTATCAACACAGTTTTTTAAAATATAGACTAGTGCTTGGATGCAGTACACTTTTCATATTATACTTTTAATTTAAAACATCTAAATTTAGACTTTCTGAAAAATGATTTACTAATATTTGAATTTGAATCCTTGTGCATACTAACACAACATTGCTTCTATCACTTTGTAATTTAATGTTTGATTCAAGCACAATTTTGTTTACATACAATATTATTACTCTTGGATAAAAAAATCAATTTGTCAGAAAAAGATTGCTATTGTTCAATAGAATATACCGAATATACCAATTTCAATAAATTAAAAAGAATAATTCATTGGTTTATTAAAAAGTAGGTAAAATGTATTTCTTTACAGAATTGTTTACCAAGAGATTTCTTGGGTTTTCGCAGTTGAAGAGTTTCAATACTCGTAACCTTCAGTAACATTCTTTTTTCTCGTAAAACATGCCGTTGTGTGCGCAGTAACATTTTGCAGCACATATACGCACATAAACGCGTACATATTACAATGTAAGCGTGAAAAGACAGAGACAGAAAGGGAAGAAACGATCCTCGACTAAGGGGATGATTCAGGCTGCTAAAGAAGGGTGCGATCTCGCTTAGTGGCTAGTGCGATGCCTATGGGTGCCTCTCTCTCTTTCTCTTTCTTTCTGTCCCCCTCTTAGAAAGCGTGACTCGGTTCCGGGCATCCGCTATAGGTCTGACACACAGAGACACGTCGCTGTACTGAAAGAGCAAAAGAGCGAGAAAGAAAAAGGGAGATTGCATCCCGACAGGGCTCGGGCTCTACTCTGCCGACGGTTCAGTTTCCCATTTGGATGGAGCGCGACAGGATCCACCACGATTCCGCTCTCCTCCGGGAACCTAAAGCGATGCACGGTTAGTGATTGATAGTTGCCAGAAGCGACGGACACGATGTCCATGTATCCGCCACACCCGAGTGTGCCGCTCAACGCCGCACTCTTCTGGAGCCTCGCAACTTTTGGCAAGCTCAACACCAGCATCGATTACGAAGGTACGTCCTCGTTCACCTGAGCACTCTCCCTCTCCTCATCCCCCTTTCACTCTCTCTCTCTCTCTCTCTCACTCTCTCTCTCACTTTCTCTCTCTCACTCTCTCTCTCTTTCTCACACTCTTTCTCTCCTTCTGTGTCTGTGTTTTGCGGTGAAGGAAAAAGAAAGTAAAAGAAGACACGTGGTGCCAGTGACCGACGGTCGCTGCGCAGTAACGGGCGCATAAACGACACCACGACCTTTGGCCGGCGACCGGCACGTTTATATGGTCGCGTAATTAAAGGTGTACCTGGGTCGAAAGAAGGGAGACGAGATTTCAAAAGACAAAGGCACGCGCGCGCCGGAGTGAGAGGAGCGAGAGAGGACGGGGAGGTTGTCTGGTCCTTTCCTCCGCAGCTCTTGTACGCGTCCCTCACAAGCGCGACGGCTAATTTATAAAAAGGAGAAAGGGAGCGGGAATGAGGGGGAGGACCGGGAGGAGGGGCGGCCCTCTCGCGGTATTTACGAGGAAGACCCTACAATATACACGTACGTATCGGGGTTATGGTCCGCGCGCGCGCTGCTTTTATCCGGGGGCCGACCAATCAAAGGAACCGACTTTACGGCCCCCGCCATATAACCTTTATAACTTTGAAAATCTGACATCTATATAAGAGAGCGCGGTTATGGCGATCGCAGCGGTAGGCGCGCGAAACCCGCGGATCCTGGACCCTAAAAGATGCTGCGGGAGATGCGCCGCTACGCGCGCTCGGATGCTGCGTTATCCCGCGGCGCGACAACGCGCCAAACGCCGCTGGACTCCTCGGGGATGCTGGGTACGGCCGGCCGGAGATCAGGACAAAAAGGCGAAAATGCGAAACGTGTCGCTGTTCCTGGCTTGTGCTCTTTCAATCGCATCGATCCTCGCGTGCACATACGTGGGAGACTCTCTGATGTTCGACATGTCTCGGGATAAAGATGTAAAACACACCTTCGCGCGCTTGTACTCCGCCTCAAAAATTCGCACTTATTTATTAATTCCTGTTCAGCTATAAAGTAAAATTAGCGGGAGGTAAGCCAGCCGGGGCATCCTTACAAAACACTCGATTTTACTTTTTTACTCAAAAACGATTTTCAAGTCACCGATAGTCATCGGGAGCCTTGCGCACTCTTGCTTGCACACTTCAAGTGAGAACGCATCATCGACAACTACTCACCAAAGATTCGGTTCGCGCTAAACTTCAGTCTGCCCAAGGAAATTCCTTGATTTTAAAAATGCGATTATGAAGACATCAAATGCAATGGTGTAGAGGTGGTGGGCCACTTGTTACCCGAGAGATCGATGGACGTTTTTCCAGCAACTTTAATAACTCAAAAGGATGGCATTCAAAAGTCATTAGGGCAAGATATTGTAATATTTTTAGTGACATGTTAATATCGAGGAATATATTAGGCAATAAAATTATTTACTATTTCCAGCGGCCATTCTCATTTCGCAATAAAAATCTTTTGTATCATTTTAATTTTTGAAAGATAATATATGGCTCTAGCTAAGTAAATTCCTATAGAGTCTCAGTTCCACTGTATCACTCAATTTACGATGCGGCTCCGGTAATTCATTTGCGACCAAAACTTTAATTTCTAGCGGCGTAAAATTTCTTTAACGTCCTCTCGCGAACGTGTAACTCCTTCTTTTCACAATATAATACACCGGAATAAAATTCAGTCGCGGCATTATCTAGCGTGAAAAATTCTTTGGCTCTCTCTTGTGCGTTTCAATGCACCGCGTAAAATCCACTTTCGATCCGATAAGAAACTTTTGCGGATATGTTTGCAGTCGAATGTCAAGCTGCGCCGATTCCCACCAAACATTCTCCGCAGAATCCCTTTCAATTTCTCTCCTTCAATTGATCTCGCATACAATGCGAACAAGCGCCGAGAAATCATGTCCGCAGCCTCCGATCGGATACAGTTTCTATTAGAAGATGGTCATTCCCAATAATGGACGTCGATATCTCCAAGGCCACACTTTGTACAAACGACCAATCGGATCATCCAATAACGTACGCGTGTCGCACGCCAACTCGCTTGATTGTAATTTACAAGTACGAGGGACACTTTCTCCCTCTGACTCCCTCCTCCCGCCCCTACCACAGAGATAAGAGTGTGCCCGGTACAGGAGTATTCGCTCTCGGGCTTATCTCCTCGAAGACGCGCTAATTTATCGGTATCGCATCTGGAGCCGCCGGTGTCAATTAGGCTCGCGCACCACGTCCGTCCTGATAATAACAATTACCAGGGCCGTTGTCGCCGAGCGCGATAAAAGGCCCACTCCAGCTCCGTAACTCAGAGACCCGGGGCCCCGGTGGCGTGGGCGGGGAGCACCTCCACGGCGCCGAGTTTAATTAATACGAGTGTAGGCGGCCGAGGGCCCGTTTAATTAGCTCCGATTCTCTGTACGCGCATTCCGGCCCGCAATATCACAATCATAACGAAGGAACGTCAGCCAAAACGTCCTTACGCTTCAGCGATATCAAAGAACTCGCGCTGCGTAGGCAAACGCGCGGAGTCACCCTCATCCCCCGGAGCAGTGACCGAGCGCACAATCATCCCTCCGATCGTCATCGTCATTCTCCCGCGAAATAATTGCAAAGTGGGTGGTTGTTGTTGTTGTTGTTGTTGCTGCTGTTGCTGTTGCTCCCACGCGTACGTCTCTTTGTAGCAGTTGCCATGGGTTTCTTTGGCGGTACCTTTCATTATTTCGTAATTGTTCCTCTCTTTCTCCTCCGTCTCTCCACGTCTCTGACCTGCCCTTCCCTCCCCGATCCCCCCGATCCCCCCGATCCCACCTCCCCCTTCCACCCTTGGCCGGCCGACATTATTTATTTAAGCGTATTTATTATCAGAGGTCGGTAAATACGCGGTAGCCACGTATTTATTATCGAGATAAAGCCCCGGGATTCGGGCGCTCCTTATTGCTCCATCGCCATTCCTTTTGCGCGAGCGTCCAATTATCCGCGCTGCACGCATATGCCAAAAACTAAATAAACTACGGAATAACGAAGAGGGAGGCGGACTTGGGTTTGAGTTAAAATGACGAACCGAAAAAATGATAATGTAATAAGGTACGGCCGGCACTCACGCGCCTCTCCGAGAGGGAGCACGAGAGGGAGAGGGGGAGGGGAGGGGGAGGAGATTCGACTACACGGTTCACTTCATAAAGTAGCGCGTCTGACCGAGAACGAGCCAACGCTTCGCTCGCGCGAAAACTGCTACGCGTATTTATCTTTCTTATCCGTTGGAGCCTCCCCCTCTGTTCATTCTTGCTCCCTCACCTCCATTCACCGGGAATTGGCCTGCAACCTTGTTTCAGGCCTGAAACACGCAGGCAGTGAGAGGGAATGTCCGGCACTTGTTTATGCGCGTGTGTGCGCGGGGCCCGAGGTTTTTACGGTAAAGAGCGGCTCGTCGACATGGACGCGCGCTCGCGAGACGCCCGGACCAGACGCAGCATCCGGGGAAAGGAGCAGCGCAGCAACCCTGGTGTCTGGCAGCTAGCGAGAGGCGTCTTTATAGCGCCGGCGAATAAGATATTGCCAAGCCCTCGACGTGTTTATGAATATTGGCACGGTTGCCGCCGTCGAGGGCCGTGCGCGCATAATACTCCCGAGTTGGGGGGTGGGGGAGGGGGAGGAGGATGGACCCCGGCGCTCATCAGGCGCGAGGAGGAACCTCGAGCCACCCGATGATATATAAGGGATTTGTCTGGTCGCGGCAGCGCGTCATACGTCACGCCGCGAATATTAACTCGTGATACAGGCCATCCATTCACTTAATTACGAGAAGCCGTGATTTAAGACTGGCGACGAGCCCGAGTCCGCGGGTGGGGCCGGGATTTTCTCGGGTCCCCGAGAGGAAGAGGCTTCCCCGGGAGGCGGGGGAGAGGAGGCGCTGCACAAGCGTGTCCTGTTGCGAGCGTGGGCGGGGAGGGACGGATCGGAATGCCTATATGAAGGAAGGATGACGGCGGATGCGCTGACGCGTGATGCTGCACATCGGCCAAAGGAAAGATTACGCCGCGTTTCTCTCGCTCTTTTTACCGAGGAAAACCCAACCACCCACCCACGACCTCCGACCCCCGATCGAGGACTCTTTGATATCGCTACGAGCCGGAGGGTCGACCCGTGCCTCCGCAAATTTGGCGCTACTCTCGAATCATTCGGCGGCGATCAAAGTGCCGTCGCGACGATGAGCCTCACGTTATTAGCGCCCCACGAGACAAAAATTATAAAACTCCACTAACGTAAAAAATAAAAGGGGTGTTTTAAACTGAAACTGTAAACCTCGTGAATTGGGCGCCAAACAGTTCACTTCAATCAAGTATTTTTTCATTTTTTTTTTTGTTTTTACATTGTTTTATCAAAGAAAATGCCTTCGAGCATTTTTATGATATAATTGGATATTTATTTATATTTATTTGATTTAATTATACAACTGTGAATGATGTTACTGTTGCATTCGCATCCCATTATTTCTTGTACCATTGAAAATTGAACCCTACTTGAATTAATTATTTTTCATTCGATTTCTACCATTGGAGTCAATGAATCTGGCTTATCCTCTTGCATTAATATATGTACATGTAACCAATAAAGTAGCAGTAACTATGTACATCTACATATATTGCCTGCATGTATAAACTACCAAAGCCCGTAAATTTAGCACTGGTTAATCTAATATTCATTCTCTTTTGTAAAATAATCCGCTACTTCATTGTAAGATAAGTGAACTTGACTAATAAATTGTGCTCTATCCAAGATAATTCATGAATATCAGATATGAAACAATGGATACAAAGTATTGACTATCAATTACAACTTGTAAGAGACTTGATACGATTCTTAATATTGTGTACATTAATGGCTAAAATTTACCGAGAAGTAGGCAATGCAATACGCACAATTTCCCATTTATTTTTATTCTTTGGAAAAAAAGGTGTCTAAAGTGAATGTGTTAATAGGTTTGACGAATGGAGTTAAGTATTAATTTCAATATCCCAAAAGCCATCAACTTAAAAGTTATTTTTTCGAAAATCGAGTAACTTTTCACCCATTAGGTCTCAGGTGATCTCTAGCCCATTTTTATACGATCCAGCCCCCCTCCCCTTCCCCCCTTTCCTCTTCATCATTACCTCGAGCGCGAGTCTGGGAACCGAGGCATGTGAGGGTGGGAATGATAGAAGAAGGTTGTAAATGCGAATTAGACGCGGGGGAGGGGACCGCTCTCGAAGGGAAAAAGGGAAAAAAGGAAAAACCGTGGGCGAGGATCTCCGCGTAGGCCGTAAATCGTGAATGATAGCGGGGAGTGGGTAGAAATCGAGGGACGAAAGGCGCGCTTCTGACGAGATGAACAAACGCGAGTGTGCGGCGAACGAGATGGGAAATTAAATAGAGAAATAGATCCCCTCGTGCGAGGTCGGGCGGGGGTGGAACGGGGGTGGCACTGCTCCGGTATGCATGAAAGGAGCCCCGGCGCTCCTTCGCTAAACTAAGGGCATAGTCCTTACGTCCTTACGTCCTTACTTAGGCTCCCCGCCCCCGCAAGGTCCTTACATCCTTAACTGCCGAACTTAGACTGCGGCGGCTGACTTAACTGGCAAGCATCTTGTTTTCATGGCTTTTCCCCGGCGTCTCGAGAGGTGCCCCACCGCGAGCCTGGATTTCCTCTAATTTTCCAAATTATTATATTATTTCGCGGTATTGGCCCGGCCCCTCGCAAACTTATTCATCGACTCTCGCTCGCACGCCGTCGTAATGTCTTGTAAAAGGGAGACGGTGCTCGGTCTGATTCAAATTCATATAATCGAGAGGAGGCGGTTAAGCGCCGCGATACTTTGCTCTCGATAAAGAAACTTGGTTACGAGTAACTACTGCGATTTTTCTTTGGGGGATTTTCATTCGAACATTTATTAATCTTCGATCGAGTTTAAATTCATGATACCAACACATTATAATCGTTTTATCAAATTTGATCGCACTTTTTAATGCGTAGACAAAAATTGTAGGTTAATGAGACTCGCATTTATTCGAGTTTAGATTGTTTCAGTGCAATAGCTGCCAACACAAGTATACACATTCATGAACTTTTGTTATTAATGATAATAGTTGCGTTGACAATCTCGCAAAATTCATCCAAACTAAACAACAGCTGTTATGAAATATTTTAATTACGATCTCAATGTTGTGATGAGATTCTAAAAGAATTTTAAATTAAAAGACAAAAAATAATTACTGCGTTAAGAGTGTCAAACTTGATAGACTACCGAAATTAGTGCAATTCATAGAATGGCTAAAAATTGAATTTGTACTGATAAAAGTATTTAACACCGGTAAACCCAGTGCAGAACAATAAAGACCAATAAAGCGTAAGTGTTAGGTATGGGAGCAGGTAAATTTTGTGGAATAATTATATAAATCGCAATGCTCGGCACATTTAAGCTCGATAATTGTTAAGAATGCCTACCTCTATTGTTTTCTCTGGCTTAAGTTATTAATAAAACGTTCGTTTTACTCATCGCATTTCCCCTCGCGACTATTACACTCAACACCGCCTATAATCCTCGTATATACCGTGCAATCCATAAAACTTTAATCTCGTACCAGTGGAGTGTACACGGAAAACTAGCTACTGATTTTCCAAAGCTGGAGGCTGGCCGAGAAAATTCTGTGTGGTTAGGCCTGAGTTTCCATCGGAATGTGTGTAAATTGTCTTGACTATAGGTATATACTGTTGTAACAACTAGAAAAAGAGTACTTAACACGAGTGTATTTTAAGGTTGTGGCTTTAAAATCTACACAAACTATGTTCTTGGAAATAAGGAACCTTTTTTTTATCTAATATCTAACATTTTAAAAAGTGAAACTGTTTTAGCGTTTTTTAAAAACCTATTAAATTTTTCATCATTCTGTTTAATGTGTATAAACATCGACAATATATTGAAATTTTATTATTAAATTTATTTCAAATATTTCCAATGAATGTAGATTAAAATACACAATTTTTATTAAAAATTATTTCTAACAACATAGCTTTTTATTTCGTTATAATTATTATAACAAATAAATTTTATTAATAAATGGTATAAATAAATTTAGTTTCATTGATTTACCAAACTTTAATAAATTCAAAATTGCAATATTTAAATTCTAATTAAAATATAGAGAAATAATTTCATGGAATGTGTAAAGTACAGTCCCTCTTCATATTTAATATCAAAGACTATAAGTGTAAACACTTCATATGCGGCGTATAAATTAAAATCTTGTATGGTTTGGGGAATATAAAAAATAAAAAAATAAAAAATATGTTTATAATTTTATAAAGATTTAATATATTTATTTACGTTTATTATTATAATTTTTTTGTTTTTTTTATAATAATATATACTTGATATCAAGTCTGTGAATGTTATTAAAGGTTCGGATATAATTAAAACTGTGGAACATAAGCCAACTGTAATTCCAGAACGATTTTACCAGGATGTGAGTTTGAAAGTTCAGAGGAACCTTTCAAATAGATATCTCTTTAATGGAATCAGATATACCTATGGTATTATTATTAATTATTCAAATAGTGTAAGAAACTTTAACATTTAATTTAACTTTAGTTTAGCATAATGTAATAGCTGTAAAATTCGTAGAAGTTGCAAATTTAGAGTATTAAAAAAATAATGGTTTGGGCGTGAGCTTACAAGAATATCATTGTAATTCTAGAAGACAGCAATAGTAACTGATTCTTGAATAGAAGCAGGAATAAACTTTTTTTTTTTGTCAATTATTCTGTCCTCTTGAGCTGTTTAAAGAATTCGCCGACAAGAGAGAATGCAAGAATTTTAACAGTAATTCCGGTCTGCTTTTGCAAAAAGCTATTTTGTTTAGCGCGAAATTTGATATGCGTTTGGTTGAAGGGAGAGGGAATGTGTTTGGCCGAGTGCACATGCACAAAGAAAGTAGAAGATGCAAAGGCAGACTATTAAACGATGAACCGAGTAAAAAGTCCTCGGAACTCGTCCGCAGCGAAAAAGTTGCGACGGGCTCTGGAAAGAAAGTAGCCAAGCCCTCCCCGACCGCAATGACTCCCCTCGTCATTATCCACTCGCGACTCGTGTTGGACTTTCAAATATTGCCACATTGCGCGTCCCCGCATAAATATACAAGGCCGTTAAAAGTGAGCAAACCGAGTGTCAGACGGGCTAACGATTAAAAGTGCGAGGTCCTGAGTACCGAACTCGACTGAAAACCGTGCAGGACGCACGTGTGGCGAGGATCGAGAGAAAGAGAGAGAGAGGCAGAGGGAAAGAGAGAAAGAGCGACTCGAGAGCATAACTCAAGCAATCGGAAGACGACAGTTGTGGTTAAATGCCTGACGCTTAAATGTCCGACAGCCACTGGTGCGTGCCAGGCCAAGCGACGGAGACAGACAACCTCGGCAGCCTCCGTTTCTAAATCATCTCCTCTCTCTCCGTCTTGCGCCGTAACTCTTTCGCCCGCAGGATTTTCTCCCCAGCGTTCGGTTCGTAGGAGAGAGAGCCGACCCGCTGGTTATTTAATTAAAACCGGATTATACGAAAGTTCCCCCGGTACGTGCGCGGAGAGGTTCTGCATACATCCATCCATCCACCCACGCACTCCCTCGCTCGCCGTCCCGGAGATGCTCCTCTGCCTCTGCCTCTGCCTCTGCCTCTACCTCTACCTCCGTCTCCTCGTCGTCAACCTGTTCGCGCAGTCTTTAAATTTCCTCCCTGAGCCGCAGCCACTTTCCTCGTTTGTAGTCACCCTGGAATTCGCGGATTAAACCGAGACTCGTAATCATTAGAGGTTATGGCTTCTTAGCAGTTGTTACGAAATATTAACCTCCGCAGTTTTGTAAATATTGCTGCGTAAACGTTACGAGGTTATCAAACAAAACTGCATTAATTGCTGCTTGTCCCCGCATAATTTATAATATATTAGCATCGTGAAAAATGAAAGTATTCAATCTAAAATGAAACTTATCGATTATTGCCGAGTGTCTCGCTTCGCTTTAATAACTTTTATATTGGCGTGGCTCGTAGATACGAAATTTATTTTATGCAACCTTTAGTTTCTCCTGATGTTAATTATCCTTTATTACTGATGGCCAATATTAACACTTTTAGATCCAAACATTTAGTACCGTACAAAAGTTAAGATCGCATTTTCTCAATAAAAGTAATCATTGTATTTCCCATGACTTTTATCGAAGGGTATTTTATATTTTATAAACTGTATTCAAAATCAATTAATTAATATTCAAAAAATTGTTATTTAGAAACAAGCACATATAATTTTTATTATATAATAAGATAGAGTGTACGTCAACATTAGTGGTAAATGCCGATATATTCGATATCACATTTTCGCTTTTCGTTGATATTGCCGCAACAAAAATGTGTGCTATAAAAAGTTTAACTGACTGTAGAATAAATTGAAAAAATTAACATTTACTTTTTATGTAAAACAATATTTCAATAATCACAAAAAGAATATAAAATTTATACAAAAGCCATAATCCAATTTTTTGCAGTAGATTACTATACAATTTAAATAAGGCACTCTTTGTCTTATTAAATCACTGTAATTGTGGTTAAAAAAAAATTTTATCAATATGTTAATTAGGTAATAAAATGTTAAAAATATCAAATACATATATTCATGTTTTTCGATATTTTTACAACTTCAATTTGAATATTTGATTTATAAAAATTTTATCAAGTTCTAATATAATTTAATATATTTAAATTTCACTGATTAATTATTTAAAGTTGATTAACGATCATTTTTTAATAATAAATAATGTATGTAGCATATAGAATAAGATATTTGCTCTTATCTACCCAAGTACATCTATAAAAAAGAATAAAAACGAAATTTATAATTATTCTTATAAAAAGAAAAAAGAATCGATTGCGTTTAAAGTATTTCATTCATAAATATTAAAAAAATTAATTTATAATTGCCAGTAACACGCATGCTTTAAATGGATTTTTCAGCTAACGAATGGGATTCTTTTTTTTACAAGAGAAAATTTTGTTTATATGTACTGTTTTGCTCTTCAACATTAAATTATATTTTTTACCTCGAAATATCTTGACGTGTAAGTGTTGAATCAACGCGTACTTTTAATATTAACACGAGTTCGCAAGCCCGTTATTGATAAAAAAGAAGAAGAAAAAAGTAAACCTTGACCAGCCCAAGAAATATGATTGCCAAAAAGGAACGAAAAAAGAAAATGTATAAAGAGTCAGAGTGGGAGGGAGAGAAAATGAAGGGGGTAAGAGTAGGTCGTCAATATTAGAGTTAATTGCTTTATTCGGATTAAAGTTTCGACATAAATATCGCCCGGGGCGAGGGTAATTGCCCAAAGTCCATCTCGCGAGTTCCCCTCCCACTTCTCCGCCCCTCCCTCTTCCATCCCGCAGCATCCTTAAGCATCCTTAAGCACCGATCGGAATTCGCAGCCGCGTCTTCGTCGTTGCACGCGTGAGTCTCGAGCCCAGCACCTGTCACCTCCGTTTTTCCCGGATTTCCACAATTTTTTCCATTTCCATAAGAGTCGCGGGCTGCGCGCATTAAGTTTTACACGTGTTTACGAGCAATAACTCGCGCGAGCTCCGCATTGAAATGTGCACTCGCGCGCTCTCGAAATATAATCGCCGGAGCGAGGGAAATTAATTAAGGCTGATGGATCACAAAGGCAAAAGTGCAGAGGGCACGACCGGAGCCGAGCCCAACAACAGCCCCGGACACGCACGAGTCGCCGCCAACTCCTGGTGGGGCTCGTTCGTCGATTCCCGATTCTCGAGGCAAGTACAACTGCTGCTGCCGTCGCCGCCACTGCCGTCGCCACCGCCGCCGCCGCCGCTCCCCCACGTGAGCCCCAACCTCCATTCATGCGTTGATGTTCTCTATTAAATCAAAGAGGTATTCAGATGTCGGACGATGCGTCAGGAATCCAAATCGCGGCGTGGCGGCCATAAACCGAAGCTGCCTTTGCGCATTTCTGCCCGAATGCATCCCGATCGTTCGTCGTCTCTTTGTCTTCGTGCCTCGGCTCCGTCCCACCCCGACGCCCTTTTATTTAAATCCGGAACCGACTAATCCCTTTATGCAGTTTTAGACTCTAGACCTCGTCACTCAAATTAAACATGCTTACTTTGTTCGAGACAATTAATCAGTGATGCAACTTTTACACTTTGTCTTTTATTAATTACATTATCTGCATGATAAGATAGAAAGATAAATATGAATTCATTAAGTAATTAGCATCGCTGAATAATACTGTGTAATCTTTATAAACATCGTCTCATGAGTAATTGCTGTCCCTTTATTGATGTGTGCGTCCGTGCTTTTATGCGCGAAAGAAACTCCACCGTATAATTCATTACATAACCGTTTCACGGGTATACGTGCCTGTTCTCCGACACTTTTCCCCTCCTCCTCCTCCTCGGTTTATCCAACAGCATATCTTCCAGGATTCCCAATTGAAAGTCCTGGCGTGCACTGCCCTTGGAGTTTGCTGAGCTCTATTTATTATTAGCGTACTTGTGGTTATCTCCGGCTAACCGCAATAGTCTCAAGTAAGTAAGTGACGCTCGAGTCCCCAGGAAACCGGATCGACACCCTGAGAACTGCGGACGAGGAGGAGAAGGAGTGGGATGGGAAGGAATAACACTGTAGGCGTTAATAGGCATGTAATGAAGAAATCGAAAAATCAGCGACTGTCGGAGATAAGAAGATAAGACGTGCGTATTGTTTCACTCGCGTACATAGTCACTCACTCTCTCTCTCTCTCTCTTTCTCTAACTCGCTTTCATACATACAAACACACTTTACTCATACCCTTGCGAGGTGAAACACCGGGTTTTCAGGAAGGATCCCCAGGCTTATCGGTGCATTATATCAGTCGGAGTAGCTCTTTAAGTATCGAGATACCCCGCTGCTCCTCTTTTTTAATTAAAAAGGATAGACGAAGGTAGACTCCACCACCACGTGGGGTATTACGGTGGTTCTATCTCTCGCGACAGTGGACGCGAGAAAAGGCGTAAGAACCTCGTCGTCTCTCTCTCCCTCTCTCGCAGACTTTTCCAGTGGCGCGAGGGGGCTAACCGTATAAATGATAGGGCTGTTATGGTCCTCATGGCGAAGATAGCCGCGAAAGTGCGTCCGCTCTTCTTGGAGGGGTGGAGTACGAGATAAAAAAAGATAAAGAGCTTTGGGCTTAACCACCTGCTCCGTCTTCCCACTCACATCGACGTCTTCTCCGGGTTTCTCTCTTTAATTGTGCGAATAAACGAGTGAGCTCGGGAGAATGGGAGAAAAGAAATGGCACCCTCCAACCGTAAACGGCCACTCTGATTCTTATTATTGAGAGATTACTTACTAGGCATTCCCGGCGTTTCTTATTTCGTCGTTCCTAGATACTATTATTTACGCGCCACAAAAGGGAAAAACTCGTGGAAACGCGCATCGTCATTGTACCAGGGGACTTTTTCATATATTTCGGCGATTTCCCTATTACAAGCGTCGTCGCAATTTCCCCGCACCGTTCAATCGAAAAGTCGAAAAGTCCTTCCACCCACGTCGAGGGAGGATCGGGCGCGCGCGTCCACATAAATTTGCGAGGGCACTTAATTGAAAGGGGAAGCACGCGGGGGTGGGGACGGGGGGGAAGAGGCGGGGGAAAAGGAGTCCCTTGGCCGTCGCCCCGTGACTGCGCTCGACTTGTAAACTGCGCGAGGACAAAGAAGTTCCTCCCGGGAACAACCGGGTGTGTGTGTAAAGGTAGCCGGAGTGCGTGCCGCGCGGAAAAAGACGCGGATATGTTAAACGGCTTGGGAATGCCGTTTGGCATTCGACAAATAAACGAGCGAGACGGAAGACGGGCAAACGAGACGAGACTACGAGTCGTCTCTCCTCCTCCTTTTCTCTCTCTCTCTCTCTCTCTCTCTTTTCAAGTCCTAGTCAAAGAGCCCTACAGCGTTTTTACGATTCCTTTTTCTCTACTTCTCGGTGAGTCTGTGAATTGGTCGGTCCTTTCCGAGACTTTTCTCTCTCAAAGAGCATTCGTCCCTTTGCTTTTATCTAATAGTGAGAAATATTTTACTTGATATTTGTCTGTTCAACGGACAACATCATCATAGTGTCAACCTCTAAAGGCTCATTTTTTAGACTTAATGGAATACCCATTTGTTAAATCTCTATTATCAATCAAACTTTTACCAATACCCATCCAATTCCATCTTTTTTTAATGCCTATGTATTAAATAACATTATGTATTCGTCTAATTCATATCGAATTTAATGATACAGTTATATTTATACAAAGTTTTCAAACACGAAATTAAAATGACGTTGCAAAAAATTTTATTTTCTCGCATTTTTCACTAACGATGTATTTATATATGTCTAATTATAAATTATGCATGCCACGATAAAATATTGTACGGGCATAAAAAATTTATTTACCATTGCTTTTGTCAAATGTAAAATAGAAATGGTTGAAACATGCTTTATCTGTACAATCGCTATAAAGATTTAAATCGTCGTTAATTTATAATCAATAATCGTACTCGAAATAATGAATAATTTTAAAAATACCTACTAGTTTATATCTAGAAATAAATGTAAATGATTTATATCAGGATATTGATTTAATACTATAAAAAATATGTTATTTTAATTAATTTTTTTATTTTTATGAATCGTTGTTACTTTTACATAACGTTTTACTGCATTTTTCATTAAAAACAGCTTTAAATATTTCAATAATAAAAATGATTAAGAATTCTTTTTCACAAAGAAAATACTTTTAACAACTTTAAATAATTGAAAAAAATGATTTTTTCAAATTTATTACTCTGGGACTAGTTTTCTACTTTTAAAAACCAATAAGTACACAAATTTTTATAACAAAATAATTAATAAATGTTAATAATATAAAAAAATATTCATTAAATCATAACTATAATTTTACAATTCAATATTAAATAACTCGTTAAAATATGATATGATATGAAATAATACGTATAAATATTCATCTATTGATCAAGAGATGCGTTTTCAACAGCTACTTTTTCTATCTGTAGATCTTGTATAATTGGAACAGCTGGGTAATTAGAATAAACAAACGAACACATTGAATTTGAAATGTATTTACAAACAGTGTTCTCTAATTTTTTGAATTATTGAACACCTTTTCAACATTAAATCTACGTAATTCCATCTTTTTGTAAATAATATCTTTTTAATCCAACACTTTTCTACCCGCTACAAAAATACTATGGGGTGATTTAGTCGAGTTTAAGGAATTTGTTAATCCCGTCATTTATTTCTCAAGGAGAAAGTTATTGACCCTCAATTTAGAGAACGATCAATCAGGAAATAAACAAAAAAATGCAATTACCATTAAGTGTTGAAAATCGGAAAGCCCATAACCGCGCTCGCGCTCGCGCTCGCACGACGTTTTCTTGTGCGCCCCATAGGTGACGTAGGGGGATGCTGTGCGAGGGGCGGGAGGGGTAGGGGATCATGAACACATCTCGGTGGTGGAAGATGCCGCTTGTAAAAATAGACGAGAGGGACGATAATACGCGAGGATTTCCGGTGTTTTGTATAGGGTCGGCGATGCATCTTTCGTAATGTCGACACGAGCCCCCGCACGACTTGCGCTACTGGCTCTCCCCCTCCCCTTCCCCTTCCCGCAAACAGCCTTTCCCCTTCAAAAACAAACAGTCAGAATCCTCTGCTCATACCCGACCAAACCCTCACGCCTGCATTATACATGTGTATCTGCTGTCAAAGGAAATTACACGGGATTCTTAGCGCATCTTTATACCTTGCCTCTTTTTCTTATCCGTCTTCTTTGTTTCTATTTTCAAAATAAACCTCGGGGAATGGATGTGTAGACTTTTGGAAGATAAAAAGAAATACGAACACAAATCACAAATGAGGAAATACGCTCCTCTTCTCGCGCACTTTGTGTTCGGTTACCTGTTGTTTATGAATTTACAGTACACATCTGGCATGTACATAAGTGCTACTCCCCAATGCTTTAACATCTGTAGTTGCGGCCACGGAATGACAACTCAATCGCGAACCTTCATCTTTTTATTTTAAATATTCATCATTCCTTACATGTCCGTCTCGGGCAAAAAATCTTAAACTATGCATCCAACATCGCTGGCCACTACAATTTTTTACTCCTTTAATTTATTTTACTGCTGTTTTAATAATTTACAAACTCCTCTTATATCATATCTTTTATCATTAGATAACCATTACTCACAAGATATATATACATGTCAGGAATTGTTATTCCAAGATTTCCAGATGCGCTCTAGACAACAAACATATTACTCTCTACTATAAATTATGTTAAATTCCAATTGAGTACTGTTGGAAAAATCTTTAAAGCAAATTAGCTTTTCTCATAAGACTGATGTGTTCAGTGCAGTCGCATAGTTTATTTCTTCATTAACCCGTAACTTGTCATCGAAAAAATATTAACCTATCGATACACTGAAATATACATCAGTACAAATAATTATTTCAATTTGTAATCAGTAATCACTTCCTAAATACGAAATTTATGTAGAAAATTGAATTATTCATGCCCACAAGAAAAAAATGTAAATAATGTATGTAAAAGATAATTGAATCATCCAGAAGAAAGCAAAAAAAATATGATGCTGCTTATATAAAATATATGAAAGCTGATAAAACATCAAGGAAAATATAAAGAAAATCGTTAGATTGATTATTCAGTTGTGAAAGGGGCAATAACACGTTGAAAATGTGTAATAATGTATAGAAGATTTATCAATTTTTTGATACAAAATGGAATATTAATAACAGTAGAGTAGACAATTTATTGAAAATTGAACAGCTATCGACAAAAATAAAGAGTCTCAAAACCGGTATTTCAAAATTAATGTTAGTGACACAAATTCTATTCAATTTCACTAAAAAGTATACAATATATTTATACCATGTAAAATTTTATCAAAGAAAATAAAAAGATGAAACTGTAAACATGCAACAGCATATTTATTAATAGTAGAACTAAAAATTGCAAAATGAAATAGTAAACACAAAGGAATATCCATGGCTTTAAAAAATTCAATGTACGTAAAAAAAGCTGGAAAAATACATGAAAAAAAAATATCGCTAGATAGCTGGAGTAGCAGCTGTCTCAGGATCATCAAAATAAAAGAAACATTGTCACGAAGGTATTGACCTACAGAAAAACAATTTTTCGTGATACTGAATAAGAATTAAAATATTATTTTGACAAAAAATGTTGCAGAAATGATAAAAATAATACTGCTATTTTACAGAAAGAATATTGATGACATCTGAGATGAATATTTATCTAAAACTATACTATAAACTAATAATAAATTTTAGGTAATCGTCTTCAAATCCTTACATCAAACAATAAATCAACGCCGATGATTTTAATTCAATATCTATACAGATTTCTGCAATATTAAATCTAGAATCGAAAATATTCATAATACGTACAAATATAAAAATAATATTGATGTTGAAATTTTTTATAAGTGACCAGTAATAAGCTCTTTGCAATGATTTGTATTTTTTAGATATGAATAGAAATTCAAAAAAAAAATAGAACAAATGATGTATTCAAAATTTTGCTTAAACATAGTTTCAAATTATTTATTACAGGCAGCAAAATAGTGTTCTCGGCTTTAGATAACGATAGTTACATGAATTAAACGTACATATTATGGTGTTAGAAGCTTTTAAATCTACAAGTATAATAGAAAGTAAAAATAATTGATTTGATATATTACAGTAATATCCTGCGTGACAATTTCATCAAAATTATAAAAATTTCATGAAAAAATATTGAAATAAATACTTTGCATAATAATACATTTTATGAAAGATGTGCTTATGGAAAGCATCATCGCTAAACTTTTCACAAGAATGTCAGTCCTGCTAATAAAGTTCGAAAAATTATACATGCTTTTATGTTTTAACCTGTGGAATATGCATGCCTATGTGAAAAAGTTGTATTTTCTAATCATAAAGTATAACCTTTTTGAGTTTTTAAAACAAATCTTTTAACTAAAAAAAATATCAAACATCAAAGAAAAATAAATTTTTAAAATACAAAAAATCAATCGAATTTTTATCTTTTAATTTTATATTTAAAGAGACGAAGAATAAAAATATTTATCGATTGAATGAATTGAATATGAATTCTTATTTATTAATCTCATATTTAAGTAAGCGGAAGATATCAATATTTTTCAATTTCTGGACAATAAAGAAATTAAATACGACATAAGTGTTCTCTTATACTTCCGGATAAAGCAGCATCCGTAAAGAAAAAATCATGTAATAATTGAAGCAGATAGTTCCATGACTTACTCCATATATGATTTACAGTTGGTTTTAAGGGCTGAAGAGATGAACACTGCCATAAATTTATAAAATATGACGGGTTCATCTAAGCAAGCAAGTATGACTCAGTATTGGTCACGGTAATGAAACTCCATAGAAATAAAAGATTTGAAATCTTTTGAAATCTTCGGAGATGTGATCTTTGTTCACATATCTATTCAACAATGGGTAGACCTTCGTAATAAATCATTAAAAATATTTTTGATTAACGCTATTGTAAAGAATATACCATATAACAAATTTAAAAAATACATTTTAACTATAAAGATTTAACATTGAATGGATCAAAGCTTTATTTAAAAAAAAAAAAAAAATTAAATATACAATTTAAAAAGTAATAAACAAAAACGAAATGATAAATAGGCGACGTTAAAAATTTTAGTGAGAAAAAAAATAATTACGTGATAAAATACCATAAGTATCCACTTAAGTAAAAGATCTAACATTAATCGAAAATTAGAGAAATGATTAGAAAATATAAAGAAATGTGTATATTTTCGAACAATCTGGGAAACTTGAAACTTTATATTATTAATATATTGCTTGAAAATATATTCGCTGACAAAAATATTTATATGTCAACAAAGTATCAAAATATTTTTGAGAAAATTTTTCTAAATTCATTCCTACATTTCATTAATATTTTATTTAATTTTTATTATATGACGCATCATTATCGTTTGCATATAAATAAATATTCAGTACTAGACAATATATCTCTTTATTTATTTATGCACATAACAGTTTAATAATTATTTGCGTAAATTTTTAATTATATAATTATTTGAGAAATTGTTTGAAAATTTTTAAACAACTTCTGCAAAAAATATAATTACTTTTATTATCAAATATATCCGTAAATCATATTTGTATTCCAAATTGCTTTACTTATGTAATTGATCTGTGTATTAAAGCTTAGACATAGTTTTCTTTTGGCCTTTTTATTGCAATAAAGAGAAAACTTCATTTACCATTTTCACGTTTTGTCACATATATGTTACTTATTAATTTTCAATAATAATATATATTCTAAGATTGTCCCTTACGAAGAAAATCCGAATCTAGATAAATTTGCAAACTCTCCTAGAACGAATCCCCTGCCAAATTGCGAATTCCGTAAAAAATTCCAGTTTCCACCGAGTTCCTTTATAAGATAAAGAGTCCTCCCCAAAAGATCTTCTAAATAACGAAAAACTTCATGAATAAAAATGACTGTAATAAGGCAAGCAAAGAAAAACACGTTATTTTTTTGTGATTGCAGGAAAGAAAAAGTTCTCGGCGGATCCAACCTGCTGCCCCGTTTGCGGGATCACGGTGAGGCCGCAGGAACTCGAGCAGCACTTCCTCCAGGAACTCGACCGCCTCTTTAAGCTATCCTCGGCGTCGTCGCGGCCCAGGCCGTCCAGGTCTGGACTCCCAGCCTCGGCCCCGGAACACGGACATGGACAGCTATTGCACACCCCGTCGGCGGCCGACGGGACGCCCATCGGGAGATGGGAAACCTACAAGCGAATCAAGGCCAACAGACAAGTGAGTGATTTTTCTGCCTTCCCTTCTTCATTCCTTCCTAACACTCCCTATGCGAAAAATATTTCTTCCTCTTTCTTTCACATTCACTATGAATATTTAATGCTCAATTCATAACATTGGAGTGCAGTAAATAACTGAATGCTTGAAAAAATCATTTTTATTGAATCGATAATTGTCTAGAGAATCTAGTATCTAGGCTATCTGCAAGCATGAACATTTAACTATTTTATATTTAATTAAAAAGAATGAAACATTTTATAGTTAGAAAAGAAATTGTGATGACTAAAATAATCATGATAGAATATAATTAAAAATGCATTTGAACATCGTGTACGAAAAATTTAAATATATGTTTCTTAGATAAGCTCATCAATTAAAATATTTTAACGTAGGTTAATACTACCACTATCAACAATTGTGCATTTATACGATGCATATTTATGATTATATTCATCAGTAGTTTATTACATAAATTCTGATTGTATATCATTAAATCTTTATTCTTCATAATTGCACTTTCTTCTTAAATTTCAAAGGTTGCCGTTTCCTTATAGTTGAATTTATTTACAAAGTTAAGCTAGTTTATTTATTAGTATTAGTTGATTCAAAGTAAACATTTTTATATAATTTTTTTCAATTCTTCCTTTATCTTTTTATTCATTTTTAAAATTTATTTCAGTTAATGCAAAATAATTTTATTTAACTTTTTATGAAATATGGTTTTGTATTTTAATATTTAATTATTATAATTTTTCTATAATTCATACATATTTATATTTGTTTCATAATAATTTTAAATCATAGTTTTTATATTCAACATGTTATGAATATCTTCTAATTAATTTATTGAAAGAAATATTAAATATTAACATTTAGAATTGAAACTTTTAGTACATGTAAAAGTTAATTTAAATTACATCGCCAATTAGTTTGATTCAATTATTTAACATTATTTTTCAATTTTTATTATCAAAATCATTTTCTTTTTGATGAAAGTAACAAATATGTTTTTAAAAATTTACGAGGTGGAAAAAACTAACACGAACATCAACACACATATGAATAATGTGATATTATAATATCATGTATGAATATATATACAGATTTGAATAATGTGATATTATATCGTATCCGAACATAAGTATCACTTTTATCTGAAATGAGCACGTGAAAATCTACCCACCTTCTCAAAGATTTAATAGCTGCTTATAAAATGTCGATGCACATGATCTCAAAATGGGCAATGGTTGTCTATTGCAGGCACGCATCCGCATCAAGAACCGGAAACGGAAAGCCGACGAACCCGCGTGTCCGGTGTGCAACGAACGGCTTTCGGGCACCACCGAGGAACTCAACCAGCACGTCGAGCGCTGCCTCAACAAACACAATGGCAACCCGGACAGGCCTCACCTCGACGATGAGGAGGTTGACGTCGAGGGTGACGCCGAGACCTTCGAAGAGTACGAATGGGCCGGACAGCGAAGAGTTCGCGCCACCTCAATGCTTCTCGGTGGCTTTTCTGGTGACTATTGCACTCCTCTTTATTAGTTATAAAAACGCAGATTTTTAAAAATTTGTAAAATTTTAAATTTTAATTTGTAAAAATAGCCTTAGAGTAATAAATTCATGATGAAGTCAATTTATAGTACTATTATAAAAGATGCAATTGGGATAAAAGAGTAGTGGATTGATGTCAATCGTTAAGTCCTTGTTCTTTATTGCACCACTTGAATAAGTTTTAATGCAATAAAACATTATTTGGTTATAGAATTGTTGAAGAAGTTTATATACCAAAGAAGTTGGACTAGTAAATTGCTATTGACTTAAAATTTATACCACTCGTTATATTATTTAAAAAAAAAAATCATCGTGTCATTAGCTGCAGGCTTGGCCACGTCCTCGAGCAACCGCAGCGGTCCAAACGGCGCGAGGAGTGGGGATGCGGCCCAGGAAGACGACGACGTAGACCTAGTGGTCGACGGGGACGAGACCGCGCAGTTTGGACCCTCCCAGTATACAGAGGCGGACGTCGTGACGCCGCGGCTTGAGGGCACCGCCCGAGAGCAAAAGGAGCGCGAGGCCCTTCGCGAGGCCGTCATCTCACCCAACGGCTCCCAGCAATCCCAGCTCGAGGTCAAGACCGAGCCGTCCACGAGCCCGAGCTCCACCTCCCAGCACCAGCAGCTCGAGAACGAGGAGACGACGGCCTCGTCCTCGTCACCCCCGTCGATGATTGACGCCAAGAGCGAGCCCGAAACCCCGCTTGTCGAGGCCCTACGAGGTCGCATCCGGGAACTCGAAGCCGAGTCTCGCGGTCAGGCTTTCAAATGTCTCATCTGTATGGTGAGTTTTCTTTCTGGACATATTTATACTCGTGAATAATACAGTCAGAGAAATTTGGGGTTCCGTACTCTAAAAATATAGGCACTCGCGATAATATTTTATATTATCTTAGAAATAATAAATCAACTAATCTAAAAATATTTATAGCTTTGATATTTTACAATGAATCATGTAAAAATATGTTGAAATTTAAATTATTTCTTACTTTGGTTGAGCATTTTTGAATTTCATATCTAGAATGTATGGGTATGCATGATGGGGTCCGTACATATTCTACTTTTTTATTCAATATTTACTTTTCTAAAGAATATTTCGAGTTTAAATCTGGAAAATTGCTTTCTCAAATAAAAGTTGAATTGATAATATTCAAAATACCTTTCACAAATATAATTTAAATAAAAAAATATTTTTACATTATTTTTTTAAACATTTTTGTTATTTTAACAAAAAGTATTTTTATTAATTAAATTTAAAATATTTTTTTATTTTATTATTATTAGTATTAGTATTATTAATAGTATTATTATTGTAAATCGTATAGCTTTTTTATAGTTTTTTATATTGTTTATGATGAAAATTTTAAAAAGCAAAATTGATTAGACGAAAAATAATGATATTGAATAAATTTTTATAAAGAAATGTCAATTTAAAGATATTTGTTTAATAATAATGATAAATTATTCTAGACTATTTTATTTTCGAAAAACTGTAATTAAATGTTTAGGATAAATGTACTAAATTAAAAAAAAAAGTATAAATAGGTGATAATCGGATACTATGTTTATGTATTTATTTCAATAAATCTATAAAAATAAAGTGTCTAAATTCTTAGAAAAGATATAAAACGACTTTCTGGTTCTGACGTTCGTCTCATAATAAATAACTTGAAAATTTTATAAATTGTAATAAATTTAATGTCAAATTTAACTTGTTCTATAAAATTTATTTTCTATGAGAAGATTTTTTATTGCATAAAAGAATATTTTAAGAACAAAGCAATTCGTCTCATGTCCTGCAATTGAGTTTGTTTTAAAAATGTTTCTTTTTTTTTTATTTTTATTCTTATTAAATGTGCTTTACTGTACTTTAGTTTACGTGATTTTCTTCTTTTTCATAGGAACAATACAAAAAACCAGTAACTTCTGTCTGCTGTTGGCACGTCCATTGCGAGCAATGTTGGTTACATACTTTGGTAAGTTCTCGTCGTCTTTAACATCTTCCAAACAAACTTTGATCGTACATCACAGTTTGAAACGTGAATGTCCCCGGGTTTTTAATACGATTTTGATACACAATTGATTTATCTTGCAAGCACATAACTAAATTAGTAACCAAATTGTATAGTGAATTACGTAATCGTATTACGGTATACGAGTAGCAGCTTGTTATTCAAATAATTATACAATAGAGAGTAATTGTTTTACCGATTTTCTTGATGATAAATTTGCCATTCATTCGCGCTTCTGTCTGTATATTTTGCATACAACTTTCTCCACCGCAGATACAGAACAGCAGATACGTGGCCGAATAACGGGTCGCGATATCACAATGGCAAATAGTGAGATAACGCGAATAGGGTGAATAATTTGTTGAATAATTGTCGGGAAATAATGAATAATGAATAATCGAGGCAATCCGTGGCCCAATTCGGGTAAAACGAGGTGTATAACCCAAGGACGTTAACGCATGTTTCCAGGGGGCGAAGAAGCTGTGCCCGCAGTGCAACATGATCACGTCGCCGTCGGACCTGCGGCGGATCTACATGTGAGGACCATGAAGCAGCCTCCGCTGAACCGGATCTCAACCTGAGCCCCCGCCCGCCATCCGCCCCCTGTACATTTGTAAATTACCTTATAAATTAACGATGCAAAGCTGATTCACCCCCTCTTCTCTCCCCACCCCACCCGCCATGTATTTAGCTCTATGGCTATAATAAATTAACTCTTATAAAGAAGCGTTTAACGCCGCACGCATACGCACACACGCGCACACACGCACGCACGCACACGCGCGAAAACCGTGTGTACGTACAGGTAATCGCGATTATCTCTACGCAAACAGAAAGCATCTCCTCGTTCCGTAGCCGCGCCCCGGAGGCACAGGATTGTTAACACCATACGATTGTCGTTTACTCTATATTTTCTTTTTTACACGTCAACTAGCTAAATTGTAAATCGAGATAAACTGCGAGCCGAATCACCGCCCCCCCCCGCCCCTCCGCCCCCCGCCCCCTTAACCCATTTCACCGCTGTCCCATTTTTCGAACGAATCCTCTTCTCAATATCTATATTTCACGTCGAATTAGAGAAGAAAGGGTTGATTGTTGAATTTTAGTATATGTTGTTTTTGTACAAAAAAATTTAATCTCTTGTATCTTAATCTGAGGAAATATTTACACTACTGCTTCATTAAAATTATTCCTGGTGAATTGTGTCTTACACCTTTTTGTTAAGTATTTTAAAAAGTTATCTTTTAATAATCTCACCAACTAATAACATTTTGAAAATACGTGTGTAAATTAAATTAAAATTTTTGTTTTGTGTCTTTTGTAACGGTTTTTTTTATCCCTTATTAATACAAATCGTTCATTTTTAATTAATTATTTTTTTATGCCAATTAATTTTTCACCATAAATATTAATATGATATCAACTTCAACAACAACAGTTATTTTGTTTTATTAATATAATGATCATTTCGTCGAATTTTGATAGTCTTAGTAATTAAAACATTTCACTGGTTATATTAAATAATAGTGAATACCGAAGTATTATTTACTTATTATTTATATACCGGCTTTTATCAAAATTCATAATTTCTTTTACGAAATATCACAACTCGATACACACTATTTAATTGTTAGGTAACATTTTTTTCCATTTTACATCAATTAATCAAATATCGTAATTGAATGTATCAAACTGTTATATGAACAGTTACTTTTATGTAATAATTTTGAATTTTGATTTATTTGATTACTTTTGTATATTCTGAACAATAATTGGTTTTTTTTATATCGTAAATAATTCGTAACCAATTTTTACATTGTGATTATAATGAAATTTTATGGTGATTTAAAAAATCAGTACAGAATTATTTATAACGATTTTAATGCATAATTCGAATCGATTGAAACTTTACTTCTACGAGTTTTTAACTTTCATTTAAATAAATTTATTTTCAATAAAAAAAAGAGTGTAAGTTCTCCAAAGCAAAAGTATTATAAATGTTAGTATTACAAGTATGATGACATCCCTTAACATGCTATGTTACAATGCAAATTTTTTTATTATATGTTTACTTTTGTATTTAATAAAATTTAGACATAGACTAAAACTGTTTTGCCTGATGTTGAAATCACACCGTCATATTTATGTATAGACGTTGCACTCTACGAAACTAAAAGAAAACAAAAAAAAAAACAAAAAAAAAAAAAAAAAAAAAAAAACAAGCACTTAAACGAAGGAAAGTCATACAGTAGCTAATGGGAGAGATACGAAAACATAATTGAACATATAGATAGTAAATTTTCTCTTCTTTCACTGATTGTAGATCTTTGAATTGTAAAACAACGAGTTGTTAATCATTATGACAAATAATGTAATACTCAATCGTTTATGTTTTTTTTTTTTTTAATGTTTAAAATCGCGTGAATTCATGTAATAGCGTCAATTTATGTTGCGTTAAGTCTCGTTTATTGTAAATACTCTTAAAAGAATCTTGAAATTATATTAGCTAATATAATTAAAGAAATTTTTTATTTTAACATAGTATTTACAAGATGAGAATTTTTAGTTAAAAAAAATAATAATATCCACGTTTCCTTGATATGGTTTTTAAACATGATTGCATTAGGAGTTTGTATAGATCGAATTGAACTGATTGCAGTGTTAGCAAAATGCGAAAGATAAATTCGCTAGAGAATCTTTGTCGAATAATGTAATTTTCGCCTCTTGGACCACTGCAATCAATAATTACGCGTAAGAATTTGTCCGTAACCGTTAAGAACTGACTATATAAATTGTAAATAAGCGAGTGTAAGCTCGTGAAAACCCCGAACAAGCAAAAAAGAAATCAAACAACTGTGCTGTATTTAAAATAAAAGGACCATCATGGAACTGTATACTGTATGTTTTATCTCACCTTCCATCCCTTTTCCCACAGCATCCACTACGACATTACTCTAGAACTAATTCTACAAACCACATAAGCCCATGCTCTTTTCTTTGTTTTTCACTCTGGGGAGCATATTTCTTTTAAATTCTGAGTCGGTTTTCCTCTCGCACAATAAAAATATTTTACAGCTATGAAAAGCGAAAACAATGGAGAAAGCCAGTGACCAGAGGACACAAAGGCGAAGAAAACTAAGAGGCCGAGCCCCGTTTAATTTCCTGGGAGTCGCTATCGCGGACTCTTCACCCTTTCCCTCCAGCCCGTAGTTGGTTATCTCCAGGGTCGCGGGTCTGGGCATAGAAGCCGCGGCGGTCTTTCCTAATTAAAGCGCTTTAGACCGAGAGAGACTCCTTTACAAAATGGCGCCGCGACTCATTTATATAAGGTTTCTCGCGATAAAGAGTGAGAGAGAGAGAGTGAGAGGAGGGAGAGCGAAGGGGAAGAGTCTCTTATCGAATCACCTTTCACCAGCTCTCCGGGTACACGCGCAAAAGAGCAGCAGAGTCCACGGAGGCGCATAATTTATTTGGAGGAAATGACGAAAAGGGCGGCGGACGTAAAAACAAACGGAGTGCCCGAAGAAAATGGCGAGGGAAAATCCGGCGGCGTTGCACCGCTCGAAAGGTGAAGAGCACAGGTGGCGTCGGAGGAGAAGAGGCGGTCGGTGGTGGGGCCGAGTGTTCGCCTCGGGAGGAAAGCTCCGCCTATTCCGGCGCTTCCTCGTGTCCGGGGAGCGCGCGAACGACTCCTCCGCGAGTCCCCGGACCCGCGGAAAATGCGATTTAGCGAATCCGGGGCCGGGGCAAGGAAGGCGCCGCGAGCTCGAGCCCGGGGGATAGTTTTAGCCTCGGATCATGGACCACTCTAAAGATGAAAAAGGAAAAGAAGGATGAGCGCTGCAGCTTCATCGAGCGAGGCCAAGGAGATGAGATGCTGCCCTCCTTCCTGCACTGCCCGGTTCACCCGAGGAATCGAATAATTTACCCCTTTATTTGCTGACTCCCTTGCGCCCGGAACTCCCACTGCAAGCTAAATAACACGATCTTGAGCTTTCGCGTTTTAAGGCCGCTGCTGCAAAATACTGAACCTCAACCAGCGTTCGCCTCGGGCGATCCAGCTTTTATGAAATCGCATTTGACAATTCAAGTTTTCTCCTCGGATCAAAATCGTTTATGCTGCGAGATATTTATGGCTTTGTTAAATTGGAGAGTCAACGAGGCTCAACGCATGTCAATACATTTCTTCCCGCTACAAATGCGACTTTCAATTCAATTCCATTGATACGAAAAAATTGCTTTTGCCTCGGCAATCTATGGTAAGTATGTTGTATATTTTGTAAATATTTATTCCTCTACCGTTATGTCCATTGATCGGACATAATTTTACATGGCTTCAATAATTTGAAAATTTTCGTAATTTAATTTTCATTGAATGGGAAAGGATTTTTGTTGGTAGGGAATGACGTTTATTAATGTACAAAATAATTTTATCAAGTGTACCAATAAAAAGTTTTTTAAAGTTTATTGTTACATATATCAATGCTAGCAATAAAAAAATTTTCATTTATTGTTTGACGAACAAATAATTTTAAGCGAGATTGAAAGGTTTAATATTATACATTTTCAATAATTTAAATTTGAATAGTTAACTTGAATAATACAACATTTTTTCATTAGCAATAAAAGCAATTGGATCCAATATTTTTAAAAGTGGATTTTTTATATTCTTTATTCAATTTCATTATTAATTTTTTAATGAATTTTAATGAAAAAAAAACAATTAAATATTTGTGAAAGTAATAATTATTTATTATGCAAGAGCTATCAGTATATGATATGTATTTTTTAAATGTTCACGTTTTGAAATTGTATTTTGAATTCCTGGCTCAGAAATCATGTAGTTATAAAAACTAAAATTCTCTCGTATACAGCAATGTTTGCAACGAGTAAATAAATAAAAGCGTTCAATCAATTGCTAAATCGTCAATTTATATTTTGTTTACAACGTTTCACATACTTTGGCAATTTTCTTACCATTTTATATTATTTTTAAATTATTCTTAAAAATTAAGACTAAATTTAAAAGTTGTTTTTCCAACTCAATTTCTGTAAGGCTGCTTATATTATTTATAACAATCGAGTTTCGCCTTATACTGGGACAATACCATTGCCTCGAATCTCGAAACAAAGACAATTCCAGCAAAGAGCATTCCGGAGTACATCGCTCTGCCACGTATGCAAACATTGTGCAAAGGCATGAAAGGGCTGCATCTGACCCTTCGAAAGGGCAAGGATCAGAGGAGAAGGGCCAAGAAGTCGGCGAGGACGGAACGTCCGCGAGGCCGCGCGTCGCGACGCCGACTATGAAAACCTGGCGGCGCTCGGTCCTCGCAAGGGGGGCGTGTTTCCCACTTCACGCAGCTGCGCGACGACTGGAAGGTGAGACTCGTCCTTGGCGCCGCCCACCGTCCTATCCAGACTCTCGCGCGTTCTCCAACCGCCGGGGCACCTTCGCCCCCCTCCTCCGGCGTCCCGCCAAGGCGCTCCTGCCCTCTTTCGCCCCTCTTCCCCTCCCTCGGCGGCGGCCTCTTTTTGCGCCCTTTTCCTCCTTCGGGAAAACGCCACCCGGCTACGCCCTTTTCGCGGGGATACTTCCGGCCAGCGCGGTTGTCCACCCCTCCCTCCTTCTCTGCCTGCTCCCCCGTGGGACTGACGGGTGCCGGAGGGACTGCCCACAAGACACGGGCAATAAAATGAAAAGTAAAGCAACTTCCTCCCCTCCCTCACGGGAGGAAAGCAAATGCTCGAAATAAAGAGCTGCCGCTCTGCGCGATAAAGAGATTACCATCTGGCGGGAGGGGAAGGGGGAGGGGAAATACAAAGAATTCAAACTCCAAAGGTTTTTCTTCAATAAATATATTAGCTTTATTTCTATATATATATATATGTGTGTGTGTGTGTATGTATATATATATATATATATATGTATATATATATATGTCGTATATCATAAACAGTATGTAATATATTCATTTATAGTCTAGGCGTGGTAAACGATAAGGTAGACATAATAATAAGGTCGTTTTAAAGTAATCCACTTACAAAAAACCAAGCTTCTTTCTTCATTTTGATCTCGTTTACAGTGGCTATGACAACAAGCTAGTTTTGATTTTCTTTTTTCATTTTTCTTTCGTTTATTAAGGCACGTTGGGTGAGAGACATGCTTTTCTCTTTTCGAGTGGGAAATCATTGCTCGCACAAGGAAAACCCAAACTCGAAATGGTCATAGTACGTACATTGACTCTGCTCGAGTGCAACATCGCTATTGATACAATATATTTGTAAGTGTCCGAATGTTTTACCCTCGGGACAGCGAGGATGTCCTGTACACGTTTATTAATAATTACACATTAAAGAAAAAAAAAAAAAATTACATCATCGGCGTCGACGAGAACACGATTTGGTTACAAAAGGATAAAGTACTTGGGGGACCAATGAATGACCCATCGGCGCCGACTCGTACAATTACATGGCTCATCCTTCTTTTTCTCTCCTCTCCTCGTCTTTTCTCTCGCATTCTCTCAATCTCTCACTCACTCACTCTCTCTGTCTCTCTTTCTCTCTCTCTCTCTTTTCGTTTCGAAAAAAGTTGTGAAGAAAAAAAATCGTCGATGAATGAATGCCGGGGCCCGATGATGGGGCTCGGTCCCTAGCGGTGGTTGTTGTCTGTCAGGTCGTGTGCATCATCGGCTTGTGATCATCGGACACGAATTAAACCTCGACCTTGAAAGGCGAACCGGGAATGTGGTCGTCTCCCCACTTAACCATGACGATGTACTCGCCCCGTTCGCGCACCAAATAACTCACGTTGTAATTGTTGCGACCCGCGTGCTTGACAAACACCTCCTCGCAGGGTCCTTTGGGTCCGTGCACACCCACGAACAGGATGTTATTTCCTGAAACATTTTTTGTCCTTATCAAAATGATCCTTCGATCTTATGAATGAGGTGTGATTTCTCGATTCTGATCGCTTTCGTGTGACTTTTTGCTTGCCCTTTTTATTCAATCCTTTTTTTGAAATCATGATATTTTATTATAAATGTCATAAACCTTCTTTGCATTGAATGTATTTTGTACAATTGCAACTTTGTTAAAAAAAAAACTCTCAATTTGATATTTGATTTGTCATTATTCCCATTAATTAAGTTAAAAATCATTGACAAGCAACTGACATAATTCCATTAGAAGTAGCACAAAAATTTGAAATAATTTAAAGTTGCTTACTTCTTAATAATTGAATAAGTTAAAATAGTCGTTCCTGAAGAAATTCCAGTATTAAATTTATGGTGTAACGATTATTACACCTCATAGGAATATTTCATGCGGTTAAATATGCACTGTTTTGCAAAAACAAGTAGAGCTCGAGTGGTGAGTTATTGAAATTGCTAAAAACAAATTGAAAAGTTACCTGCATCGGCGGCATTGACGGTAAATTGATTCTGCTTTCCAAGGTAGGCCTTCTTCAAGCCCATACCCTTGCTCGTGACTTTACTGGCGTTGGAGTTGAAGCGGGGGAGGATGGGGCCCGATTGTTTGGCCTTGGCGAACTTTTGTACCGTTTCCACGACGATCGAACTCGTCTCCTGGGCTCCTCGTTCAGCCAGATCCTTTCCTGTAAATCACAAAAACCAACTGTTAGCGTTTATACGAAACTTTATTCAACCGCACTAAGGTGCACATTTCCAATACTCAAAACCCAACAATATATTTTCTACATTTTACAGACAAGAATTTCAATTGGTACCAATAGCTACATTATTAAAATAATACTTTATTATGCTCTCAAGTCTCTATTACAATAGGTTTTTTTTCTTTATTTGAACGGAAATTTATCAAAGGAAATATCTTTATGCAATGCAAATTTATAGAAATTTCAATAAATTTACTTTTACGCGAATAACGGACTGAAGTGTTACCAATAAAAGCTAAAAATATAATCTTTAAACTTCGAGTAATAATTTGCTTATTCTGCACAAGACCAAAAAGATATTTCAACTTTTCATAAATCAGTCGTTAAAAAGTTACCAAATTTCAACCGCGATGAAATATTAATTTCCGAAGTGGATCCCCGAGATTCAATTTCGAGGGACCAACCAAGAAGCGTCAAATTCTTCACCCTTTGAGAAAACAATGAGCGAAGAAAGGAAAACAAACCGAAATGTGAAAGCCAAGATGAGGCTTACCGGTGGCGGTGACTTTGAAAGGCGAGCCGACGATGTGGTAGCCGTTGTACTTGATGCTGATATAATAGTCTCCGGGCACGAGGGGCGTATACCTGACCTTGTAACCTTCCTCGACCTCCGTGCAATCCATCGCCACTTTGCTGGGGCCGTCGACCGTGACGCCAAGGGCGCCAGCGCCAGCGTTGCACGTGTCGATGATGAAGTCCGTCTTCTGCCCGGTTTTTATCTTCTTCAGTCCGTTCCCGTGGGCGTGAATCGCCGCGGGGTCCGCGTCGACCTTCCCGACCTTCACCCTGTAGGGGCTGCCGTTTATGTGTACCCCGTTGAACTTCAGGTGGATGTTGTGGACCCCGTTCTCGCGGGGCATAAACCGCACCGAGTACTCCTCCGAGTCGATCGACTGGATGAAGCAGTCGTCCTCCATACCACTGGGCGAGACGATCTGTGGGTTCGAACGTCGTTTTTACTACTTTGTTGTTACTTTTTTGCTTTGTACTCGATTAAACACCCACACTCGGGAGCTTTTACTCCTTCCAATTTAATGCAAATCGCCGCGCTGGATTCGATACGCGTGAGAAACATTTTAGAACGATACCAAAGAGGCAAATCTTTATTGCCCCGACGCTTTTATCGGTTTTACTTTGTAATAGAATTGCAAAGTGTGCGTAGGAGAGAGTTCGAGAGAAGTTGGACTTTCATTTGAAGTGCTATTGTCTGTTTTAAAAAATTTATCTTTCAATGCGAGAGAAATTTACAGTTGTTTTATCGGTGCCGATGATGTGCGCGTAACAATAAACTGCAACTAATTCATGCACAATAAGAAAAATATAAATATAAATTTGACTTTAAGGTATAAAAAAGTAAAGATAACTTTTCTAATACTATTTTTTGAAATTGGAAATTTCACTTAAATCAAACAATAATAGATTTCTCCCAATTATGATTCTACAGTAATTTTATTATCACAAATAATTTAAACTTTTTCGTGGCATTCATCTGTACTTTTCTTTTATAAGTAACTGATATTCTCTCATTTTTTCAAAATATTTAGTTGCTTTAAAATTTGAATGCTGTAGAAATGTGTCCACGGGTAAAAATTTATCGTTATGAACTTAACATTCATTCCGAGGAATTCAAAGTGTATCAGAGTATTACCACCCGCGCTATATTGGCACAAGCTATTTATATTGAAATAGCGCGAGTATTTGAGGGACAAACTTGTCATGAGTTGCGAAAATATAAATCGCTAATAGCAACTTTGTAAGCGTTCAATGGTCTACTAAGAATGCTTATTTCTGAATAAAATGCAAGTGTCTCGATTCACTCGGTTATATTTTTACGAAAATATCTGAACTCTAAATTAAAGAATATTTTTATTAGCTTTTCGAAATTAAAAAAATGTTCAAAGGCTAAAATTAGCCAAGTATAACGAGGTTCAAGTGTTAATTATTTTTCAAAAAAATATTTTTATAAGCCCCTCAATGATATTTATGCAGCCAGTTTGCATATGAACCGGAGAAAGTGTTCCAACTTCTCTTTCCGAAATAAATCTCCAAATCAACTAAAAGGCTAGTTGGCAAAATTTGTACCTTTCCATCGAGGTCACCCTTTGTGCCATTCTTGCGGACGAGGAATGTGTAGGGCTTGTCCGGCTGCACATTACCCTCCGGGAACTGCGCGACCTCGAGTTTGTGCGCGTCGCCCATCGCCGGGGCGATGTAAAGTTTGTGTGGCGAGTCCGGGATGTGTTGCTCATTGAACTTTATTCCAACTCTGTATTCACCTGCAATAAAAAACACACGCACAATTTGCAAAATAAACGTCATTTCTTTTTCTTCAATTATTGCAAAAAATTTCGGAAATTCAGTAACATTACGGCATTTGAGATAATTACGGCGATAAGCTCTTTGATAATTATACACATATATATATTTTTTAATTATAAAAATAATTGTGGTTCTTATTTTAATATTTTTAAATAAACTTTTATGGTATCCTTGGATATTTTTCAAATTAATTGAATATACCAATGATGCACAATTTATTTATGCACGAATAATATACAATATTTATTTAAATCTTTGTATATTCTTAATGTTATTTTAATGTAAACATTTAATTTAAAATTATTTTCATGATTTTTTTATTAAAAATTAAAATGAATATCACTTGAAAAGAAATTTATAATATAGTTAATCATAAATTTTTCTCTAATAAGTAAATAAGCAAGAAAAAATATCTGACTGAATGTGATGTACTTATTTTCTTTCAAAAGAATTTTAAGATTTCAAAACTTACAAGAAATACTAGAGATTCCTAAAAAAATTTATATCTCATGTCGAAATCATTTAAATTATTAAAAAGAGTCAATACAAATTACTCTATATTTTTATGATTTTATTTATTAATAACTATAATAAATTAATCAGTACGAGTGCTACTTTTTCATTTATAACGTTTTAATAAAGTTAAGACGTAACCTATACTGATGTAATATTTGATATTCCCAAAAGCATAATACGATGCCAAGTATTTTATTTTCTCATGCCTGAATGTTTTAAAATGAAAAAAGAAAATTAAAAAGAAAATAGAGAGAAAAAAAATCCAAAGAAAATCTTATAAATCTGTTAAAAATGAAAACTGGTAGCGCATGACTATTTTTCTGCAGTTATCTGAGAAACTCATTTCAACAAATCTGGAATCTTCCTCCTCTCACTCACTCTCTCTCTCTCTCTCTCTCTCTTTTTCTCTTTCTATTTCTTTCTATCAATTTTCACGAATACAAGCAACGCAACCCAAATATAACCAGGAGTGCCACATCGACCGATCGTCGTAGTGCGCATACTCAACGAAAATATGAATTCCACCTTCACAAATATAGAAGGCGATATTTCTGGACCAAACTCATGTATATAGCGTAAGAAGAAGACGACAGCTTTGTGAAAAGAATTTTAAAGTCTCTCCGTCACTCTTGTATCTCATCGGCTCTTGTTTTACGAAACGTAAATAAACAATTATGGTGACGATCGATTGGCGAGCTTCTTTTTTTTATTCTTTCCGCGCGAGAGAGAGAGAGAGAGAGAGATTTAGAGGAATTCCACACCCTCACACGTCATCCGAGGATATTCGCTCTTATGGAGGAAATATCGATATAAATAAGAAAGAGCGCCACAGCCTTGAACTGCTTATATTTTTCTCTAAAAATATTCTCTCAAGACATTGCATTTTCACAAGTGGAGCAAGTAATTACTGATGAAGGATGTATTGTCGTATGGCATTTTTAATTATTATACGAGACAAATATGGAAGTGAATATGAATTTATTCAAGATTATTAAAATTTTATTGCGCAATTAACTGACATAATAATTAGTGTGCTTAATTTATCGAGGATACCATTTATTTTTTATTTTCTAATTAAGTTTTTTTTTTGCATTGAAACGGTCTTTCTAAGAAATATAATGAATTTAAATAAAGTTTTATTAATATATCATTTTAAATAATTACTTTATTTCATATATATTACTTACTTAATTCTTTTAATAATAATACGTCATTCTTTCATTATAAAACGCTCATTGAATAAAAATTATAATATTTCTAAATATTGTTGATTCAAGGAATAAATTAACTTTAAAAAAATATTAATTTTTTTAATGAATGTTAATATTATATTTTTCAAAGCCATATTTAAAAAATATTATCGATAATTATTAATCTCATTATTTGTTGAATAATTCATATTTCATAGTCTCTAATATAAATGAAAAATTTTAAACAATGCTGTAAATCGATTGATACTTTTTGTAGTTAACTCTACTGATTTAATATAAATTAAATTTTATGAAATAATAAGCAGAGGAAATTTCAATTCTTTTAGATAATTCTAAGTGTACAAATATCTATTTGGAAACATAATCATAATTTATTATGTTTAAAAATTTTATAAATAATTAAAGTTTTATCAAATTTTAATTAAATTTTAGATAATAATTATAAACACATTGGCAATGAGAGTTTAAACATTTTCATAAAAATGTTCATTATTACTCTACAAATGTTTCATCCATTAAATTTTATCATTTATTCGAAGAATAAAAGATGCAAAAAATTATTACAATATAAAAATTTAGAAGAAAATTTTATATTTTTTTATTATAACGTAAAAAAAGTTGAAGATTTGCTCATAAATCAAATAAAATCATGAAAATATATAAAATTTATAAAAAATTTTTTAATTTTTTTAAAAAACAAAAATATTATACCTATTCAAATATTAAAATTGAGGGAAGTATATGATTATATATTTAAATTAATAAGTAATAAAAAATTAAACAGAAATGGTAAAAATCCATTATAACAAGTTTATTGCACTTTAAAAGAATATTTTTAATTTCAATAAATCGAAAATATCATTGAAATAATTTAAAATAATATTTTACAATAATGATTAATAATTCCTGTCACTTATTTTTAAATGGTTTGGAATACTTCAATTGATTGGGCTTGTTAATTATATATTTTTATATACAATTTAAAAAATTTATGCGAAAAAAAATTTTATTTGGTTAACGTTTGAAATGTTTTCACTTGTTCTACAGATTTAATCAATCTATTATTTTTACGTAATATAATTATTTTACCTTAAAAGATGGGAAAAATAAACTTTTACCATTTTATCGTTTAAGTGTGAAGTGGGTAGGCGTATCAGAATAAAAAAATCTTTAAAAATAAGATGAAAGAAAGGCTTGGATAGTAATTAAAAGACTTCTGAGCATCCATTTTAATATTAATTGCAAAGAGCTTTATCTCGCAATATAATAAATCAAAATACCTCGAGTTTATAATTCTCCGGGAGCCCCTCGATATTAGGAGCGAAAGGGTTAAAGAAGAGACTCACCGGGTTCCGAGACGACGTAACTGACGTAGCAGCTGCCGTCCTTGCGGTCTTTGAAGTCGATTTTGGCCTTGCTCGGGCCCTCGACGGACACGGCAAGGGTGCCCGCGCCGGCCTCCCTCGTCCAGATGTTGAACTCGCAAGGCTCACCCTGCTCACCCCGTTCCAGACCAGGACCACCCGCGTGCACCCGGTGGGCGCCACCGTCCTTGAGCGGACCGACCGTGAACTGGAAGGGCGAGCCGGGGATGTGGATGGACTTGTAGCGCACTGAGACCGTGTGTACTCCTAGTTCCTGTTTTCCCGAGTGATAACCATCTTTGTAATAGAATTCGAAAATAGAACCGATCAAACAGCCCCTGCATCCGGACTTACGATTGTATTATTACTCTTTTTTCTCATTACAAAAAAGATTTGTACTCTTTAAGGACAATGCGCAAGGGGTGCTTGAGTGATTAAAGTCTTGTACCAGAATTTACCTTGGGTACGAAGGCAACGGCGTAGAGTCCATCTTCGACCTCCTTAACCACTGCGTCGTCTGTAATACCTCCTGGTGACGTAACTGTCGCTGACAAATCAAAGGATGTGATTCCTGGCATCTTGAATGTCAATTTGCACTGACTGCCAACCTCGGTGATGGGTACTGAAAGTTAAATGATTGCATTTTTTGTCAATTCACCACTGTCGCAACAATATAAAAACATTTAATGTCTGAATATACAGCTCTGTTACCAATATCAAAAAGTCTCTTTCAACTTTGTCTAGTATAATTAAAAAACTTGTTATTATTATTATAATAATTACTATCATAATTAACAAAAATTTAGCTGTAAAAGAACAAGTTCTATAGCTAGATGTAATAATTGCAAAAATTATTCAGAATTTATCTAAAAAATCAATTGGAGCACTCACCGGCTTCACGACGTCGTTGAATCTTTTCGCGCTGACGATTGCTACCCTCACCCGAAATTTTGACTGTGAAGGGTGAGCCTTCGACGTGGTGGTCGGCGAATTTAAGGTTCATGATATAGTAACCAGGTTCTGTGGGTTTGTACGAAATTTTAAGGGTACCATCCTCGTTGTCCTTGCATTGAATCTCAGCCTTGCTGGGACCCTCCATGGACAGGGATAAACCTCCGTAACCGGCATTGCGTGTATCGATCGAGAATGCGTTCTCCACGTGAGTCTTTCCCTCTTTAAGGGCAGTTCCTGAGACCTTGACCTTTTTGGCGTCGCCGACCTCGCGTTCCTTGACGTCGATGTTGAAGGGCGAGTTGGCGATATGCTTGCCCATGCGTTTGACCGACACCTCGTGAGCACCAGCCTCCCTGGGCGTGAAGGACACGCAAATATTGCCACTGGGCATCTTCTTCAGGAAGCAAGGCTCCTCGAGGCCGCTCGGAGCGGTTATTGAGGCGTTTAATGAGCGGATATCGGCGTCGCTCACCTTGCCCGGAAGCTGGACCTCGGACGAAGATCCGACCGAGATCTGGTTACGCTTCCGGCCTTCGCCTAAGTTTGTCAACACACATGCATCGATTTAGTATGTGTGCGCGACTGGATTTGTTAGAGGAAATTCGCGAAAAATCGTGTTACCAGACACAATGCATTGGTTATTTATTTGAGACCACAGAGTTATTTTCTTACCACATACAAACTCGCTTAGCGATTTTTGACATTTAATAATTTACACATTTTTTATTTGTTGTTATCAATTGTCTTTATTGATTTTATAAATTTTTATTCATTTTTATTTTTTTTTTTTTTTTTTTTTTTTTTTTTTTTTTTTTTTTTTATTTTCTTATTTACATACCTCTGTCCCTGTATAATAACAGCTTAGGATTTTTTTTTAAATTGATACAGTATACTGATATGAAAAATTTAACTGAAATTTAAGAATGCGTTTGAAATTGAAACTATGAAAGATGATAATCAAGCGTTGACTAATACATGTACTGTATTATGGCCAATACAATTTAAATATTTCTTCTAATGAAACATTTCAGAAAACTTAAATTATTCAACTCAAAATTTCGCGTAGAATGGTAATGTATCATTCAGCAATGTCAGCAAGCAACATGAGAAAAAATTATTTCAATAATTATTGTCATGAAAAAAATTCATATCTGCATATCATATGGATTTTAGTATGTGGCACAAAAATAAATTAATCTCTTTCATTAATAATAATTAATAAAAGCATCAACAAGTTAACTGTAATTAGAACCAAATAAGTTATTTAAAAAAAGCTTTTTCGTTTCACAAAAACTTTTTTTAACTATACGTACTAGCAAAATCAACGTAAGCAACCTACCTTTATAATAAATATTCGATATTATACCCCATCGCTTCGAAATCGAAGACGATGATTTAGGTGAAAATGCAAATGGACTTAAACCTACAACTTATCTCTATGAGTAACTTGACCAGATTTTCAAAAAGATTCAAATTATTTATTTGGTTAATTAAACTAATTACACATATTTGATTGTTAAATAAATATTTCAAACGTAGTTTTTTAAAATATATGCTCTTTCACATGATAAACAAGGTAAACAATAATAAGTTAATATAAGTATTTGTTGCGGTTGTTGATTTGACTAGCGCGTAGCGATACAACCTCCTTAAACGATGGTATCGGTCTCATTAGTTATCCTACTTTGGACGTGCTGCGAAAAACAATGGTTCAATGATATCGTTGCCATTATCAGAATATCCTCAGGTTATATCCTGAGAAAACCCTAATAATAACAACAATACCCATGGGCCGTCACTCACCGGTTATTTTGGAGACATAGGGGCTGCCCTTGATGTGCTTGTCACCGAACTTCACGGAGACCTTGTACTCCCCGGGAGCTGTTGGAAGGTACGACACGGAAACTGTGCCGTCCTTGTTGTCGTGGCAAGAGATCTCAGCCTTGCTTGGGCCCTCGACGGCGAGGGACAGACCACCCGCACCCGCGCCTTTGGTCGAGATCGTGAAGTTGCTGGGCTCACCGCAGACTCCGTAAATCAGACCTGGACCGTACGCGGTCACGTAGCCACTGGCGACCGAGTCGACGTGGAACTTGAATGGAGAACCTGGACCAGAGCAACGCTTTCATTTAACTTCCGGCTCGAGCTTGTTGAGCAATCATTGATACCGATATTTCTCTTGGCTTTTCATGAAAGTAGTTGTGTTAAAAACCCATTGGTTGTGACACGTTTCTTATTGCGGATACAAAATCTTATTTAGAAAATATGTTACAATATCAAAAGGATTCGATGAATCGGTTTAAAATTACTTTAATCAGAGAACATTTCACCCGAAAAAAGCATAACAAAAAGAAAGCGATTTACTTAATCGACGTACATCTGTACGAATCGTTTTTTCGCGTGTTGGATTTACGGCTCTATTTAGAAAAACTAGAAGAGTTTTCCCCATCCAAAAGTCAGTCCAAATGATATCACCGAATAAAGTCGACACAGAAAATAAAGATTTTAAAAACTTGTGTTTAAACATATTTTTGTCTATATATTTTTTATTTACACCACCCCACCCAGAGAAGAGAAGGGAGGTATACGTAGGAAGTAATTAATATTTTTTTCCAAGTTTTAAAAACAGCAAAATTTATCCGTAACATATTATTTAAATAAAGTACCAAGAGATACCTATATTTCCATGTGGCAATACTACCCGCAAAAAGTCTCTTAAATTATACACCAAAGAACTCGCGAAAAAATTAAAAAAGTAACTCAATCGTAGTTTTTAAAATATGTTAACTGCGGTGAATAAATTTTTTTTTCTTGTATTTTAATTGCGGTGTCTCGTTTATTACAGAAACATATACAACAAAATGCAGACGAATGCCGATATTCGTATTACTTGCGTGCGTCATTATTTTAAATAAAAAAAAAAAAAAAATGATAAATGGGGTGGTGCCTCGTTTCTCTTTCTCGATGTCAACGGATCATAGAATTTCGAGGTGTCGACGCATTGATTTATAAACGCTTACGCACAGTGACTCCTACGAATGTGTATCACTACTCAAAGATACGAGTCATTAAAGTTCTATAATGGGTTTGCTTATGAACTATGATAATCTTAATTTAATTTCTCGATTATTACACGTGGCGATTTATCTTTTATATAGATTAAACAATTTAAAATGGTAGTTCAACTTATTTTTATAATATTGTATTCAATGGAATAATAGCACTCTTTTTATTTCAAAAGATAAGACGTCTAGATGAGTGACAGAAATTTTTAAAGCTAATTTTGAATGGCACAGTGAATTATGTATTACCTTGTACGTGTTCGCCATTGTACTTGACGTAGACTTCGTGAAGTCCTTCCTCTTTTGGCTCGTACTTGATCGAGACGGTACCATCGTGGTTGTCCTCAATGATGGGCTTGTCTACCTTTCCACTCGGCATTTTGACTTCCGCTGAAATTAACAAACACAATTTTAGGTAATTACGTTTGCTCCCTCTTATTTTAAGAATCATACGAGCTGGATCGTAAGATTATAGTGTGCTGGGCGAAAAGAAAAAAAACAAAAAAAATGGCGTGGAAGCGACCGTCGAGAGTGCTCTTGAAAATAGACGGAAAAACGAGCTCCTTCGAGACTTTTATTTCGGAGACTGGAGTGCGATTTATGATAGGAGCCTACTTATAATATCAGTGTGTGAGTCGAGACTACACAATCAGGAGTTTCGTGTCTCCCGGCAATTTTACGACTACCGTGGAGGATGTTCTCGTGGAAAGAAGAAGCCAAAAGGAAGAGGAGAAAAATACAAGGAAGCTACTTCGTCGTGAAAAGTATTAAGGAAGGGTTGCACGTGTGATTCGATCACTGACGCTGATCCTAAGTGTTCGACATTTTTGAACGTGTGCCAGAAATACTCTGGTGAGATTTGATTTCGCGACGACAAAAAAAATTTGCAACTATAAAAAAGAGAAAAGTCTGGAATGTATTTTATGAAGAAATTAAATTCAATGGGTAATGCCACATCCAAGGAATTTCTATACTAAAATTTTTGGTTTGAATTTTGGCAGCACTTGGAAATTTAAATTAAGCATATTTAATTGTTTTTTTTTCTATTATTTTGTATAAATTAAATTGAAATGTAATGTGCCATTTTTATGAAAATCGATTGATTAATCAAAGTTTAAATTTAAAGCGTAATGAATGAATTGAAGAAAAAAAAATTTTATCAAACATTTATTTTTTTTAAATAACCAATTATTATTTTACTTTTATAAAATCTGATAAAAAAGTAAAAATTTTATAAAAAGTTGATCATACAATTGTTATTGATGCATTTTATAAAATCGCTTTTAACCTTATATTTTTTTATTCAGCGGAGGTACAGATAATAATAAGTTATAACAATATTCATAGTAGTATTAATAAGAAGAAAAATAATGGATAATGATTTTTAAGTATAAATTTTACAACATTGTTGTATAAATATATTGTAACTACATATAAATATATGCTGATATATTTATATCATTGAGCATCACATTGATTTAAGCATATAAAGTAAATCGTATAAATACAATTTCTTTACATTTTGATTTCTTGAATGATTTCATTAATAATTAGTGCAATAATTTTTACAGTTCAATTTTTTATTTTATACAAATTTTTATAATTTTTTTTATATATAATTTTGTGTAAGAATTAAAGTGAATAAAATTTAACAAAAACATATAATGGTAATTGTCTTTTACATCAAATATATGATTCAAAATTTTAATTCCACTTATATAATCTTACTTTATAACTTTATATGATAAATATATATATATATTATAATACTTATGGTATTTTACTTACTACATCTATATATATTAATTTATTAAATTTAATCATTTAACTGAGTAACAATATGTTTTGACTGATGATGAAAATTTTTTTAATTTAAAGAAAAACATTTTTAAAAATATTATATTCAAAAATTGAATAAAAATATTCTGATTAAAATAAAAAAAATAGTTGTAATTATATTAAAAAGTTTGCGTTACATTTTGCACCATTTTGGCATAATTATTAAGCTCCATCATTATATTATATATTAAATCAAGAGAATCCTTATTTCAACGTATAAAAATTACATAAATGAATTACTAAAAATTGATTCTTATATAAAATTATTGTATATAAAAATCATTTAATATTATTACATATAAAATTACTATTTACGAAAATTCTTATATTATAAATTAATTGTAAAAATGAATATCCCGCGATCTCATTAAGAATCAAAATTGATTTCCCTGGAAATTCGTTCAAAGTCGACAAATAAACCATTGTCAAACCAAAGCTAATGAAAACAAAATTCCGACCTGTTCGTGTGCGAATGTAAAAAAGACTTTGTAAAATAATCGGTGGGATGTTCAATTGATCCTCCTGTTGTTGATCTTCCTGATCTAGAGAGCTTTTGACCGCGTAGCAGACGGTAGCACTTTCGGGTCTGTCCAAATCGCTGTAAGTTATCGCTTTTAATAAACTTTTGTAAAACGTCGACAAGTCCTGCCAAGCGTCGGTGAGCTGAACGTTTGACATCTCCCTTGAGTCCGTAAATCGATAAACCTCTCGAGTACTTCCCTTGTACCAATGAATTTATGTCCTCGATCTCTACGATACACCTCACACGAGAATTCTCTATTATCTATTATATTATATCGATCGATTATCTTAAAACTGTTGAAAATCCACGAATCACATGACTTGCGATTCGCTGCCCAAGGAGGATCGTATACTTTTTGTCTTGATCAAATGCCCCCTTAAATTGCGACCAAAAGTGGAAATAGTGAGATTAGATAAAAGGGGAAAAGACGAATAAAAATAGAAAGAAACGGGGTAAAATGCGACTGGTCGACTTGAAGAAGGTATGAAAGGGAACACTGCTTTTTTGATCCCATTCGTGGGCGCATCTCCGAGCAGACTGAGGATTGAAACGATCCCGTACCAAGATACTATCTTTGAGATGGACCGCCCAGCAGCAGATGCCGCAGCATCCGCAGCATCCACAGCCTCAGTAGCAGTAGCCATGCTCTCGAATTCTTTTTTCCAGTTTGGCGACGAAGGGAGATAGACGGAGAGAAAGAGAAGGACAGAGGACGCGCGAGCGAGAGACCAGGCGAAGGTGATATATCAAACGAATCGAGCTTATGTTTATTAGGAGACCTCGAGTTGACAGGTTGTCGCCTCGGGTGCACACGCAAACTTGGCCACGAGGAAGGCGATGATGACGTGAGGCGGACGTATTATGTCTACGTGCATGTCCGGGGCTGGAGGAGAGAATCAATCATCCAGTCCAGTCAATTTGACGTGAATCTGCGATGCTGATCCAGTGCATCGAAGAAAAAAGCATCTTTCAAAACTTTCCCAAGTTCAGTTTGAGTTTCTAAAGGGAGATGACTAGATTTTTTCTTCATCAGCACAGATTTTGCAAGGTAAACTCAATCTATTAAATTACTTTATAAGTTTTATTTATATAAGCGTATACAGTGTACATATTTATATATAAATACACTGTATTTTAGATATTAACGTGGGTTGTATTAGTTATTACAGAGTATTTATCAAAGTCCGTTTATAATTTTAATATCTATTTTAACTTGAATTCTACTATTTTTGTAAACATTGTATCAATACTTCAATCTGAATAATTTTAAATTTTATTAACAATAAAAGTGTAATTATTAATTAACTTTTCTTTTAAATTTTTTAGGCCTGAAGTGATTAATATAATAATAATTAAATATACTTGATTACTCGTATGGGACAATAACTTGAAAATTTCAATTCTGTACATTAAAAATAATTTTAACCAATTTTTTATTTTAGTTTAAATATTTGTATTAATCCGAATCCGTAAAATCTTGAATTAATATTAAATAATATTCAATATAATTTTCAAGTGTACAATTAATGTCACTATTCGAGATTGAAATTTTAAATCTATTATGCAAAATTAATCATGTAGTAACAAATATTAAGATTTTATTTTAGAAATCTAATTTTTTATTTATGATATATTAATCGAATAAAGTTATATATGTTGTTTAAATATATCAAATTGAAACCTTTATTATTATATTTAACTAGTCAAAACAACTATTTTTAAAACAATGATACAGTGATAAATAGGATAGATTATATAATATAAATGAAAAAATACACATAAATGAATAGAAATACTTTAAATCTTATTATACATTGATAATTTATTAATTCATTTTAAAAAAAAACTTAACTAAAAATGATTTATTATTTTTTATTTAATATTCAAATCCTGTAAAATTTAATCACGCCTATATATATGAAATTTAAAACCACTGTTTATAAACTAAATGTAATTTTCGCCTCAAAAGATTGCTTTGTTTTCAATATTATAAGTTTAATTTATTTATTTTACAAGTTTTTTTGTGCAATAGAAACTGTATTTGTCTGGAGCTTTGGTAATTATAAATAACAAAATTTTTCTTTGACCTAATCTTCGTCAGTTAATAAAGATTATTTTTTGATCAGTAATATTTTTCTTTAAGTATACATCAACATTCTTATATTTCAAAAATAAATTTTTTTATAGTATATAAAATACTTTTTATTCATGAGTATGCGTCTCTTGATGTATTGATAATTATTATTTTTTTTCACATGGGGAGCAATGTATTTTTGTATGCACTGTTATAATCTAGCTAAGTGACCCCGTAAATACTAACATTTTTATTACTACTACTCATCAAAAATATTCAAATAAATTTAATGCATCGATTTGTCTTACAGCCGTGAAACAAAAGTGATTTTCTCGTTTTATTCAGATCGTTAACAGACAAATTGTAACTCCAGCCTCGTTCTTTAAAGCTCTCGTGTACTAAAATGACTGAAATGATTCTTAGTATGGGAGTCCTTGGGACAGTAAGAAGAGGTTGTCGAGAGGAAGGGAGGGTCATAAAAGTTTTGGCGCGAGGCAAACGTAGGGGCGGTTACAAAGTTTGATCGGTTGAGATGCATAGACCTGGTCGATTAATGTCCAATGTCCCTAGGTTCGTGATCTCCTTTCGGAAAATCGCGAGGCCCCGAGCGCCAAGTGGGATCTAAGAAAAAGAGGAAGGTACGGGTGATCGATGATCTACTGCATCGTCTTTCATTTTGTTTGGTGCTCTTGCGATTTTCATTAACTCAGGGGGAGGGATCTTGTCTCATCCATCCAATTGAATGAAATTTGGTGACTTTGTATTTGTATTATCGAGGTTAAATGCCATTTCTTCGCACTCAAGGTTCACATTCGCCCTTTTTGGTTATTTATAAGAGATTAATTGCAATCTAGATTTGTTAGAGTGCTGTTTTCAAGAACAATATCAACTCCCCTTCAGTACTTTGCAAAAAAATTAAAAATCTAATAAATACTCGCTCTCTTTGAATGTCCACTTGTTTAAATATTATTTTGCAATAAAAGTCAAAGTGAGGCCAATTGTAAGGTTCTCTTGTAACTTTGTTCTAGAGGGTACTTAAGATTTACTAAAGAAACTTAAAATACAACTTGATTTGTTTTCTACTCTAGTCTTCTAAATTTAAATGGAAACATTCAGAGGATACAAAGATTAAGTAGAAAATTTAATCGTTTCTATTTATTAATTACAAAATTGCTTAAATTTTCACTTGTATTTATAAATATTCGAATTAGTATGCAATAAATACTGATATATTTACAAATAAGGTTTATTAAAGACTCATGCAAATAAAAGAATCAGTACTTTTGAAAGATTTTTGAAAATATCATTTAAAAATGTACATTATAATTATCTAAAAAGCAAACAAATTAGAAACATTGTAAACATTCTATAAAATTGATTGAAACATACATTTAAAATATTTTTTAATTTTTAACTTTATAAATTTATTAAAGAACGAAAAATACTATTTAGAAAAGTGTATAATAATAAAACATATATATTTATAAATAAAATATTAAATAAATTTTATTTTTAATCAACAAAAATAATTTTAATTAATTTATTACTAAGATAATAGTAATCCAAATAAAGTATTTTAAGATAATCTTTAAGTTATAGAAAATTATAATAAAATCATTCTTCCAGATGAGATTTTCTACCGTTTGTAGTGTAATGGATATGTGTATAATTATTATATTTTATTAAAATTTGTTGTTGTTGCAGTTTCTAAATAATTATAATAATAAAGTAATTTCAATTTTATCTGTGGCCACTTATTGTACTCGAGTATTATTACTAATTGTAGATAATTTAGTAAACTAATATACATTGGTTAGATAAAAATATATGTAAAATGTATTTGTTTTGATACATATAAATGACGCTACAAAAACTCTCTTATCTTTAACAAAAACACATTAAAAAATAATATCAAAATTTTGTTGTTCAATGAAAAATTTATTTTTATTCTTTTTGCTTAAACACAATAACTTTAATAATAATGATTGTATTAAAATCTCCTTAGCCATCATATATATTTAAAATTTTAAATTATTTTATTTTCGAAAAAATATAAATTAATTACTTGACCAAAACAAAATATTAAATATTTTTTTTAAATTGCATATGATAAAATAAATATAATTTTTAATAAATGAAGTTTTAATTGCAATATCTAAATAATACGGCAGTAATTTTTTAATAATAAAAGTTTTGAATGAACCAAATAATTCATTTATATTTCGGTTTATGATGTAAATATGTTAGAACAATAATTATTTCATTAGTAAATGACAAAATATTATTTATCAATAAATATTAATGTTTTTTTCATTTGGCATTATTTTACGAATAAATTGAAAGCGAAAAATGTTAAATTTTATTTACACGCCAATGAAAATAAATTGTTGAGGTGTCACTTTTTAATTAAGTATCTTGTAGTTACAAATATAAGTTTATACAAATTCGAGTCATAATTCCTAAACGTGAAAAAAATAAAATAATATTTTTGAATGCAGTTTTGACACAATTTTATAATAAGCATCACTAGAGAATAAAAGTGCCAAATAAATGAGTCAGTCATCGAAAATAAATTATTAATATGTGTACAATTTATTTCTTCTCGGATCAATGTAAGCGTTTGCAAGATTTAAATAAAGAGTAGGTTCGACGGATTTGCGATATAAAAATAGTTGGCAATACTTACAAGTAATGTGACTGCTACCAACAGGTATAGAAGGAACAGGGATGGAACTCAATCGGATAACGTTAAACGACTTTGATTCTTGCTTGGTGGTGCTGCGCTTTGTGAAAGTTTCCTGGACAGTCGAGTGTTGGACGATGCCTCGGCGGGTTTTATGACTAATAGTGCGTTCCCTGTACTCCTCCGACGCCTAAAACATTTTTCACCATTTTCACATCAGCTTTTCCCAACAATTGCATTAGGGATTTATTGAATTTTTATTGGCGTCGCTCGGAAAAGTGACCGATTATTCGCTTAAGAATATCCCCTCTTTATGTGTTAAACTTTGGTGATGTCGGGGTTTTATGTTTAATAATGAATTTCCTTCACGAGGAAATTAAATTATTAATAATCAGTTTTTAAAATTCGTATTCTCATCCATTTAACATTTAGAATTCGGGTGTGTCAACTCAGTCAATTAAATGTTGGACACTTTTTTACTACGATAAAACTATAATTCTATCATTTATTTTAATACACATTGTATAAAAGTGAAATTCATACTTTTGAAAAATTTGAACTAATTTCAGCTAAAATTTAGAAATATAAATGTATATATAAATATATCTGATATATGTTTTTTTATACTAATTTTGTTTACGATGATTTCAACATGATTTTATTTTCTCGAGTTTATTTTCTCGTTTTAAGAATCAAGAAAAGATACACGAAACATATAGAGATTTTACACTTATTTTAAATTATTAATGACGCGATGAAAATTTTATATTTTGCATGGATTATTTTTTATATAATAATCTGGCAGACCTCGTTTTTTGAAATAATATTATTGAGGGTATTATTATTCTTTTTAAAATAAAATATATATTTTGATTTCGTTTTATTTTAAAACGTAATTTTACAAATGTCGACAAGGGAAATAAAAAAATATCGTATAATTTATTAGTTTATAAAAAATACATCTATTCAAATATATTATTATATTACAATCAAAATAATCTGTAATATTATTTAAAAAGTAATAATAATAACAAAATAACAATAAAAATTCTATAACATTTACATTTATTTCAATATATTAATATAAAGCTTTTAAAACTTAAAAAGCTTGTTTTCCATGAAAACTTTATTATCGATTCACGTAGGTAAAAAAAAAAAATTATATATAAGATAAAATATATTGTTAGCATTAACTAGATGGTTAAAACTAATTTTAAAAATGAAATATGATATTTCACATGAAAATTCAGTCGACTATCTAATTTATTTAAACTGCTAGAGGAAAAAATGAGAAAAGAACAAAAGGGAAATGCTTACGATTATTTCATTTAGTATTGACCAATACAACGATTTTATTCGTCGAGGACGTGTGAATAGGGTCAGAAGAATTTATTTTAGTTAATTCCCACATTTCTAGGAAGATATTTAAAATATAGTACACGATAGAAAAAGTATAACTTTACAATTTACAATCCAAACGATCATTTTCAAAAAATAAAATAGAATTATATAATTTGCAAAAGAAATGAAAGCTTATTTGTAAAATTACGGTTATAAATCGAGAATTACGGTTATAAATCGAGAGCACATAATTAATGAATTGAAATTTAAGATGTATATTGAATCAGCACAATAGGAATACATATTGTTATAGAAACCATCGAACATTTTATGAGAAAAGTGAAAATATGATAGTGAAGCCCACAAGCGCCGATAGTACGAGTTGTAAATTAAAATACATTAAATACTAAATAATCATCAGAATAAATTCACTAAAATAATTGTAATTATTGTGCAGAAGAACGAGCGTTTGCTCCCTTTGAATTTCCCCCACTTTTGTCCTTTTTTGTCAGAAGCGAGTCTGCACGGAAATACAGTGTAACATTTGTGGAATCTTAACGATGACTATATAATATTTCGTACTGGTTTTGGTGGGAAGGAGGATGCTGAAAATTACCGCGGTGACACTGTTTAATTGGAGTTCGCGTACAAAACGTGAAGCTCATCACTTACAAGAGACCGAGAAACCCACGGATTTTCTTACGCGACGGAGAACAGGCAGACATTGAGAATCCTGTATGCGTCACGTAGCTCAAAGTGGAAAAGCGGAAAATTCGCAGGGGATTTACAGATGCGCTCGACACCTGCGCCTCGCACTTTTGATGGACCGCTGGTTCCTCCCCCTTAGACTTGATAATTTATTTCGTGCGATTAAATTTTACGGGACGCCACCGCCTCGGGCAGGAAACCTCGGCACTAGCACTTTTGATCTATCGCGCGGTTGATTAGCAAATTTAACGATTCACTTTGCGAGGAGCTCCGCGACACTTTCCCCGTCTGATCTATTTGGACCTCCAAGCTCTCAGAGTTACAGACTCAAACTTAGCACAGGCACTTCTTAACACTTTAATGGGCGATATTTTTTATTTTTCAGGAGACTGTTCGGAGAAACTAAGGCTCGGGTGAGGATCAGTGCGTTAACGGAAGGAACAAGCTACATCCGGGTGATCGACGGACTCCCGGGTGGAGGAACTTCCCAGAGCTTCCCAAAACTTCCCAAACTCAACACACTTCCACATGAATAAAGTTGATAAATCGATCGATAAATGCAATGAGTTACCCCCCGCCCCCTGCCCCCCGTTTGAAAAGGTGATCGAGACTTACCGGTAATGAATAAGCTTAGGAACGTACTCTTTAGTGCGTATTTCGATTTCGCGGGCAGAGGACACATTTGCGTCTAGAGCCGGAGTCTCTCGCAAAGATTGTGCACGACCGCACGACAATGCGATTTTCTCGCTCGAGCTGGCTATAATAGATTCGTGCGTCGTCACGATCTCCGTCTCTCTCTCTCTCTCTCTCTCTCTCTCTCTCTCCTCTCGCTGTTTTCACCGATTGGCCTCGAAGAGGGGAGTTACCCTAAGCATTGTGTGGAGGAGATGCATAAACAAGCGGAGGTGCGGAAGCGCCCAAAATACATCGGGGAGGAGGCGGAATCTGACCTTGAATGTCCATTCCCACATTCCTCGAGCTTATCCACTCTTTTACCAACTCCTTCACCCATGGCTAATTTTGTGAATAACTTCATCCCCGGGATTTAGCACCCCAATTGACATTGATGTGTTCACCTGGAGTCTTATGTGAGTCGTGGCAAAGACCCCCTCCCCACCAACGGGTGATTGGGTGGAAAGGGTATTCGCAGAGCCGATAATGCGGGGGAGTATGACCATTTCTATTTTAGAAGAGTGCACGACCGATTTCTAAGTTGTTTTGACAACTGGAGCTCCTGATAATTGGCACTACTGCTTTTTTCTTTTTTATTTAAAGTCCTCCTGGAAACTATGGTTACTAATATTTATTCTAATCCAACAACGAATTTATTAAAAACCCATTCATAATATCCTGACTAATTTAATTAATTTAAATTTGTCTTCTTAATAACAAAATAACCTTTTTAAAAATAATTGTTGTTTCTTATAAATGTTTGGTATTTTAGAAATAATATTTTACCAGGAAAATGTTGAGCGAAAAATTAAAATTGATCCAATTGAAATAGCCAGAGCTATGCGGATTTTAACCGTATATTCGACATAAAAGCAAAACCTGAAACTTTATGTTTGTTTCTTTCAAACATGTATATTCGCAATCACTGAGCAAAAAGTCACGAGCCTTTCTTAAAATTTTACGAGCATTCTTTTATACGGTTACAACGTTAAACAGGCATTTCTATACGAATATTTTGTTTACTAATAAAAAAAAACAATTTTTAAAATAATCACTGGTATCTTGAATGCAAACAAATGTTATTTCCTTTAAATAAATTATTATTTATAACATTCCTACAGTTTTATTTAAATCTTTATAATTGAGAAAATTTATCAAGTTTTCTACAGTTTAATTTTAGATTAATTTAAATTTTCCTCGAAATACATACAGCTTTCTTAAAAATATAAAATTATACTACAGTCTTAATCTATTTTGCTCATTGATATAAACCCTTTCAATAATGCCTTATATTATTATAAAAATTTTAAGTATAAATTTAAGTATAAATTTTCTAATACTTAAATGAAACTCAACTTTTGGTAATAAAGCAAAAACTAAGTAGCATTTTTATTTTGAAAATTAAAATATAAATTTTAAATTTTTGAAACAAAGAATTTAAAATTAATTTCATAAAATTAGAAACTATTTATGAAAATTTATAAAAATAATAATGTGATTTAAATACTTGATTGACTGAATGAGCAGAAAATGATTTATGAGTGATACAGATTACTTTACAAAATACAAATTACATTCTAATATTAACAAATTGCTTATTATATGATAAATTATGTTTTTCAATGGATACAATAGTATTTGAAAGAATAAAATATTTTATTATAATTTGTTAAGATTATCTTTATATATATATTAAATATTTTATGCGTTATAAAACACATATAATTTTTAAATACGAACATCAATCGGTAAATTCATACCTGATATTAATGAAAAGTATTATTTTCATATATTGTACATATATTTGAACTTAATTAAATTCAGTTGCAGTTAAATTATAATAATTTTCCTATTAAATGAATCGAATTCGATCCTTCAAGCTTTAGTATTAATTTTTTATAACCAAAAATATTCAGAAACTATATTGTTTAAGCATTCTCTAGTTACTGACATATTTTAAATCTGTTATTGATTGATTAATTTTATTTCAATTGAACATATTAAATTTTCTCTGCTTATGTTGTTTAAAGTGAAAAACAATAAATACTTTAATAAATATATTTGCTTTCATTGCACACAATACTAAAAAATAAAAATTTAATGATAAACGTCACTTTCATAATGATTTTTATGATTTAAGTGATGTTTAAAATCTGGAATTTATATATTTAACAATTGTGTTATTAAATCCATCAACCTACAAATGTCTATACATTTTTAAATTATATAAACTGAATTTCTATTTCATAAATAAAATTTATAAAACTTATGCTCGCTATAAGAATAATTTCGTTTTCTTATTATTTTATGTCCATTCAACTTGTATTCGTAGCGACATCCCCAATATCAAAATAAAGCATATAAATACAGAATTTCCATCAATTGTTTCAAATCTGTCATGCAGCAGCACACGTATCACATTTATAAAATCAAAGAATATCAGTTTCAAGAGAATCGAGCGAGTAGGACAAATCAAGAACCGATACGTCTACAAATTATAACATTTGAAATTGAGGAAAAAGTTTGCACGCGCGCTCTGTGCGTTGGTTGTCAAATTGAGGTGCGACGTTTAATTTAACCAGAAGCATTAATTCAAAGACTGTCTCAATGTCCACCCACTCTCTCCTACTCCGCTTGGACCCCTCTTGCTTATGAATTTGGAAAAGCTCGACTCGCACCTAAAATAGTCCATGCCATCCCTCCCTCCCTCCCCAATTTCTCGCTCCCTCTCCATCCATCCATCTATCTATATATCCACTGATACATCTATCTATATATCCTGGTGTCGTCGTTGGTTTCAAGCTTGCATGACATGAAACGCGGATAAGGTTTCAAAACAACCTCGCGCGACAAGATCTTTAACGGGTGACAATTAAATGTTTTAAAAATCTTTTGCCAGGTGTTCAATCAACCGGTCTTTCCTCATCTTTATTATTTATAATTTATTCATTTGTTTATCGTCCGAGCGTTTATTTTTGCTTAAATCGAGCAAAAATCGTGTGCTCCCGAAGCTCTGCACCACGCATCACGATTACGCGGTGAGCATTAAATTTAAATCCAAAAGAATTTCTGAATGGGACAGGGTGGAGGATTTATCTACGAAAGTACGCAAACGGTGTCGTTGTCAATGAAGAGGTTCGTGGAATTGTCAACTCCCGGACGCGAATGCATCCACGTGCATCCACGAGTGTACGTGCACCCGGAGCCAAGGGCAATAAAGAAACTCAAGCGCTGCGTGACGACCGAGAGTGCAGATAATTAGTATAAACAATCCGTCAGTGTCCGGGCGCCGCTCGACCGTTTCTACTTAAAGCACCCGCTCACGGTCTGACCAACGCCAAGTGGATTCACTGGTTTCCCAAGGCTCGGACGCGGGCAGAACGAACTTCGGACTTTTCCCGAACACTTTTCTTTATTTCTAATTTTAAATTATACTGCAGATGTTCACGCTCCCGTGTACATGCCTTGAATAGCTGCCTAATAGCCCAAATCTCACGGATACTCGTGATCCGAATACCGGACTGACCGTTAAAGTACTCGGCCATCATACCAAACACTTTCATCTTCTGTATCCGTAATCATTTGCAATAATTTTTATTGGTAATCATTCAAATTTTGGTATGAAAGTAGAATGGCACTTGTTTAGAAAGATGAATTAAAACAACTGGAATTTTAAAGAACCATCCCCCACCTGATTTACTTAAATACTAAAATAAATTTAGCAATAAAATAAAATATACACTAAACAGTAAGATTGATTATTTATTCATCTATTTATAATATAGAGCGTAAATTAAGTAGTTTAATCGATTGTTTATTTATCGGGCTTTGTACATAATGTTGGAACAGAAATTGCATTGATACAAGAGAAAATTCATGAAGCGATTGGACGTTTCAATGCCTTTACTGTTTTATTTTCTGTATAAATAAAATATTTATAGATCGAGGTTCTACTAATTAATTGAACTTGAAAATCTCAAGAGACAATGAAAATAAAAATTTTGTAGAAATGATTCGTCAGTGAAAATCCCATACGACAAAATGAGGTTTACAAGTACTCCCTCTCTGCTTCGTGTTGGCGCAAGAACAAGCATAGCAAAATAACCAAGTAGAGCCATATCAGACAAAGAAGAATGAGAGTAAGAGAGTGAGGGGGAAAAAAAAGAAAGAAGGGTCTCGTCGTAAGGAAATTAATTTTATATCGTGAAAGCACGAGTGGGCATCGCTGCATCTAGGCGCCCAGCTGGATTGGTTACGCCACTCGAGAAGCGCTGATAAACTTACGTGCTGGGCGGGGGTCACTTATCAATTTCTGAGCTTGGCTGGGCTTGGCTGGGTGATGTCGATGAGCCTCCGGAGCGAACTGGAGGCTCCCGGTTGCCTCCTCTACGGGTGATGATCGCCTCTATAGTTAGCACCGCGACTCGCCCCCACCCAAGCCTGCCCAGATTGAGATATTTTAGATCAAGACATTGGAAGTTGGCGATATCCGAGCGACGACAATCTCTAGGTAAGGACGGTTCGACAATCCCTTCGAGTTCTTCTCCCCACGTCAACGTGTTTTCGGTTTCGAAAACATGCCGACACTCCAAATTATTCACGTATAGTTATCTTTTATTACAACGGAGGGGCTCGACGATTTATTTATGATCGTCTACTTTTGTTATTCTCATTGAAATATATTTCTCAATCTTAAAAAGTATTAGACTGATTTCTTAGTTGCTTCGTGAGTTATCTCTGGATTTTCTAAATTCTCGATGAGTATCGGTGTCAGGTGTCGCAAGAATTTCTTTAAATTCAGTTTTTCTCTTCATTATTCTTCGTCACGCGTTTTTGTTAAAATTTGTATCTCTTTTTTTTGTCATTTCGAATTAAAAATACTATTTTTCTTCATAATAAACAGACATTATTTAAAGAAAGCTTAGTCTACTATTGATTGACGAATGTAACAACCATTTGGATTGAGTCAAACAAATCTTGAACCAAATTTCTTACGCTAAGCTCTGATAGTTTGTGACATATTCTTATTATATGATAATTCATCAATGTTCTTTTTAATTTTATGAATTAGTCTATTCATTTTTTAAGAATCCTGATCCAAATATTTGTTAAAAATGATATTGTGTAATTTTTGCAAAAAGATATATTTACTTTTTTTTGTATTGAAATATAAAGGTAAATAAATTTATGTAACATCTAAAAATTCTGATGAAACTTTATTTCAATACATTTTAATTTAAAATATATTTGTGTACAAAATTTAAACACAATTTTTTGTCACTTATTTAAATAAAAACATGTTAACTGTACACTTAATATCTACATTGCATTGAATATATATACACCGAAATGTATATTCAAAAATTACAAAATTTAGTAGTTTTATTTATAAACATTTATATAATTATTTTAAATTAATCAATAACAAAACAATTAAGTTCTTTTTTCAAATATTATTTAAACTATTAATTTCTTTCTAGATATTTTTTTTCCTTTATCGATAGCATGAAATGTATCGCAAAACTGATTTGATTTTATGCCAAAATTGCAAAATTTCTTATTTACAAAAAAAAAAAAAAAAAAAAAAATTAAAATTAATAATATATTTCGTGTAAAAAAACAATTTAATTTATAAAACTTGATAAAATAAAAGAATGACAAAATTATTTTATGAAAATTTTGTCCTTAGTATTACTTAATACTAAAATAGTTACATATTATTGTGAAAATCTTTATAAAATATTTTTTTATTATAAATTTATTACATTTTTATCAAATTTTTTAAAAATATTAATATTTAATTATATAGTTTTTTTTTATAATAATCCAGTATTATAAGTACTTTTATTAATTTAAAAATAATATTATTTTATTAAAAATTTAATTTATTAGTAAACTTAATATTTTCTTGAAAACCTTTTTTTAATACTAATTGTATTACAAAAAATACAGAAGTAAAAAAATTTATACTAATTAAATGAACATTTCTTAACTCATTTTTTGATCAATAAGAATATCTTTTTTTAAATTATTTATGAAAATGTAAATATAATATATATTGGTATAGTATAATTATATTTACATAAATATCTGTAATTATGAAGGATAACATTCATTTTTTATGAGGATATTGTATAAATTTTACGTAACTTTTTATTACATAAATATTGATAACAATATTTTTCTGCGTTAATTATTTATTAAAATTAATTAAGTTATTAAAATAGGTTCAACACTTACTTACTTACGCAAACCAACGACTAATAAAAAATGATAACTAAAATTTTACAAGTTAAAAAATAATTAAATTGAATAAAATCTACTATAATGATTTATAAAGTTTTTCTCGAAAAATAAATGTTCTTTATCAGCAATTAATGTTTATAAAATTTGCTTTTCAAATTTCTACTGGTTTTTATTTATTTCTTATTCAATATAATAAAAATAGAGTTTTGACAATTTATTTTTAAAGCAGCCACAGGCTACTGGATAATGCAAAAATCCATATTAATAAAATAAAACTATTTTGTAAATAAATTTTAGTAGATAATTGATTTTGTACTTACGGTAAAGGTATACAAGCCATTTGGTATTGGCTGACCACCGAATTTCATGCTTAAAGTATAGTCTCCAGCTTTGTCTACATTATAGAATACATCAGTAGTGCCATCTGGATTATCCTGGACATCAACGTTAACATCTTCACTGTAACCAGAATGTCAAGATATCTCAATCACGTAATAGGAGTTTTTAATTTTTTAAACACCAAATTAATAATTGTGTGGTATTTTATTTGAAATATTTATATTATAAATACTGGTTATTTTGATTATTAATTTATTTTATTATTATTCCTCTAAATAATATTTTTTATTGATTTTAAATTCACAATAATTCAATTTTGCTTTATTAAAAATTTTTTACTCGTCGTTTATTTTGAAGAACATGTAAATAATATTATATTTTCTAATAAATAACAATGTTATGAAAGTTATAATTAAATAAAATGTAACATCTTCATTTTGATTTAAGGCAATTATTTAATAATAAGCTGTATTCAACAAAAATATTATTTCAATTCATGCATTTCTCGATAAATTAATATATTAAAAACTTCGTTGTTCAAATGCGTCCAACTGACTGAAAATGATGACTGATAATATTTTTAATTAAATTTTAAAAAAGGACTTGCTGCACGGGATATTGGATAGGGTCATTAATAATACAGTTTCGTAATATTAAATTAAACTAACAAACTGTTTTCTACGAAATCGTATATTTTTATAACTAGCAATTCTGGTAATATGGAAAACCGTGAAGTAATCACCTTTAAATTGGACATGAATATAAAACAAACGTTTATGCGGAATCTAAAGTGTAATCCACCAAAAATATAAAATTTTGTATTTCATTTTCATTAAATATTAAAAAATACTTATGTTTTAAAAAAAAAAATGTGTACTTAGCTAATACAATAATAATGTGTTATGAAGAATTTGAAGGTTTTGTATTCTTACGTATCAATACAAAGGGAAACTTTTAATTGTATTTGATCTAGAAACTTTATTACTTATCTAAAAAAAAGTGATATTGGATGTCAAATATAAATTTAATTTATTTTCAAAGTTTGTATTAGTTTTAAATAAGACATTCAATATTAAGCAATTATTAGTTATATTGATATTTTCAAGATATAACTACAGGAAATATGAAGTGAATTAACCGATGTCCAGATAATGATTCAGTTGAATAAACGTTTGATTTGATCATTATTATAGTTTTAAAGTTTTAGGAAGTGCAAAAATTGTAACGATTAAGATTAAACATAATTTCTTTGAAATAATTTTGAATGGCGCATCTATTGGACGACAGTTAGTGTTTCATTAATAAATTTGTAATGATGAAAAGTTTGATATTTATGACTTTGAAATAAATGTAATCTATAGTTTATTGGAGCATGACAATGCACGTCTTTCTCAAATTTAAAATATAAAAAATCTAATCAACTTCATCCCAAAAGAAACACCTGTTTATCGTGTAAAGGAATTAGGCACATAATCTTGGGCTTGAGTCTTCAGAATCCGAATAAAAAAAGTGATAGAAAAATCACCAGGTTGTCAAGTGCCTTGGTGTCAGTTGGGTACACGAGGTATTAAACTGTATCGCAGATTTGGCTACAAACGCGACGTGAACGATATTTCGCTGACATGTTGCTCAGCTACAATGTTTTGGCCAAAGAAAACGCTTAAACTCTAGGCTCAAAATAAATGTATGTACGAGTTCGCACATGTTTCCGGTGTTGAGTACACTTGCGGCAGCTTTCCCCCCGTTGTTTCGAGGGAAAACCACCAACGTGGAGCTTCGCAGATTTAATTCGCAGAGCTAATTCGCAGAGCTAATTCGCAGAGCTAATTCGCAGCTTTTCCGCACTCAAAGCTAGGACAGATCCTACAATTATTTTTGTCCAAAAGGCTTGCTTTAATTATGTGAGTGGAGAAACTCAAAACTTCTCCAACATCGGTTGACACGAAAACACGTTGCCAGAGATCTGAGCTCTTGCCTAATTGCTCGTCGAAACATCTATTAATTATATGGTAGAATCGCTCTTGCGCATTTCGTTACGACAGATACGACAGATATAGCACAATCAGCAGAATTATTGCTTTACAACGAAAATCTTTATTTCAAAGTAACACGATTTTCGCGAACGTTACTTGCTCTCTCGCTCGCACTTCAGGAAATTAACTATTACGTAGCGGGGGAATTCACGGCGATGAAATTAATGATGAGAAAAAATGAAAAATCGACACCCCCGTTTAACATTCTTATTTTATTTGTGCGAATTTTGAATTTTACAGTTTGTTCGTGTAAATTTGTATTTCTTGTGATTTATTTTAATATTTGAAATTTTTATTTCAACCGAAGTGGGTTATTTTTTGAGTTTGATGTATTTGTCATATTTTATTATTTATCATCTATTAGTCTTGCTAACATATATTTATAAGTATTTATTAATCAAACGATGAATGGAAATTATATCAAGTATTAAATAGAGATTTAATATATCATTCATTTCTTGTATCCTTTACTATATATACTCCACTGTATCTTACAGATGGTTTCAGGATTTACGTATACCAATTAATTATATCCTCGTATACACATCTGAATGTACTTAAGAAAACACACGAACACATAACACGAACGTGTAAATATATCATACAAATAAATACACGCATTAAGTGCGTAAAATATGTAATGCAACGTTTGACTCTCTTAAACAGTTAATTAGCTGAGAAAATCATAATGAATAAGAATGTAATAAGTGAAATGAATCATTGCACATTATATTATTAATGAGAATTGGCCAAACAACGATGTAGTTTTCATTTAACTTTAAACATTCTAATGATCAAAATTAATCAAAAATGAAAATTAATAACAATAGTGCTTTTAAAAATTTCACCTACAAAATTAATGAATTTATTACTTTTAAATAAATGTGATTTTTAATATATTATCAAATAATTAAGGCATTACTTCATTATAATTGCTATGTTTTTTAATACAATTTTATCCATATAATATTATTTATTTTTTATAATAATTTTAATATAATATAAAAGGTTTATAATTTTATACTATTAATAATTTAGAAGCTTTTAACAAGTAATCAAATTATTTTTAATATTTTATTTTCTATTGTAATCTTGCTCTCAATGCGGTTTATATTTTAAAAGTAAAACAAAATTTATAAATTCGCATAATTGGACAGATATATAATTAAATTCACATGTTTTTTTCATGCCAAAAGCCAAATACTTTTCATAATCTATTACATGCTTAAGTTATTCTTACTATAATTAAACCAAATAATTAAACCGAATTGATGTAAAATTTTATTTATTTATTAAGTATTTTTAAATTTGGTAACTGGTTATTTGCGTATTTTGATTGAATGTCTGAATGTAAATAATTTATATTACAAAACAAAATATTACTCATTTTGAATAATGAATGAATTAAAAATAGCATTAAAAAATAAGAAAATCAAATACAAATTATAAATCTTTTCTTGACGTTGCAAAATTTTCTCATAACAACTGGCAACAGTAATCGAATTTATAGATTGGCAAAACATTTAAGAGTTTGCATAATAAACCGATCAATTATATTAAAATTTTTATTAAAAAAAATTGTTTAAGCATTAAACTTTTTTGCAGTGTATTTTTATCTCAACAATAAAAATGATACTTGTTTAAAATTGCATTTATTTTTAATTATCTCGTAGAAATATTTTATATTGAAATTGAGATAGGGCTAGGTATTTATGAATGCAAATGCAGAATATTGAAAGAAATTGGCATGCAACTACTTAAAACAACCATCTCGCCTCCAAATATTAAAAATTTTAATAAGTGTGCAAAAAAAGAGAACAACAAATATAATTTGTCTGATTGAGCATCATTTAAAACTTTGTTTTTCGTATACTTTTAGCGGTTCAGTCCTGTAATTATAAACGTCAGGTGAAGTGTAATTAAATGCGATGGCACATCTGAATATTCACGTCACCGTGTGCATCGTCCGAGTCGGGATTACAAATTTCAAATTTCATATTCTCTGCCAAAAATGCACTACCGGGAGAGGTGAAAAAGGCAATAATCAAGTGTGAATAAAATAAATGATAGCGAGGAAGAGGCTCTCAGAACCATCTGTAGGAGGTGAAAGTGCACTACTTACTCGTTAGAGGTCGAGCGGATACGGCAGGTGAGAGCGCCGCGGCCGGCGTTTTTCGTGTCGACGGTAATGCAGTACTCCTCGCCATTGGCGAGGTTGCGATGCACGCCATCTTTTATCTTGCAGTTGTCGGCCTTACCCGTCGATACACTCTGGATGCTCAAGGGACTGCCGGGCACCTCCTTGCCACCGTATTTCACGTTGATCTTGTACCGGCCGCAGTCGTCCGGGAGGTACGTCGCCTTGAACTTGCCATCCCCGATGTTCTGGATGTCGACCGGTCGGGGCGACCCTTCAGGACCCTGAGGAATTCCAAATTCGGATGGGTTATTTCTTTGACTTTTTCAGGGGTACAAATGAATTCCGGATATTGACTCTCGAAAAGCGATGTCTCTCGTATTTTAACACACAAATTAATATGCAGAAATAGTTTTTGAGAGTTACCCCTGCATTCTAATAAAATATAATTCATACGTATGCTATAACTGCTTGTACAATTTGTATCTATAGTTTGTTTAAGCTACAAAGACTAATCATTTTTTATTAAATATTCTTTAAATACGTATTGATTAGGATGTCAATGAAATTTAACGATTTTAAAGGAGAGAAGAATTTAAATGATAGATGTAATATTTTTCCAATAATATATAAATTCTGTACCTGTGTTTATTATATTTTACAATATTAACGATATTATTATATTATCAATGTCTTAACTTCAAACATAAAAGTACGATTAAATTGAATAGTGAAATAAAAATATTTTTTTTTTAATCTTCTTGATTTTCATTAATTATAATTATATACATGTAAATAGTAATTCAATCATAAAACAATGTGTATGTAAATATTTCGACAAGATATATTGGTGATTTTATTATTTTCGGTTATATAAAAACTAGATAATTTTATCTGTATAAATTTAGAAAATATAAATCATTTGTAACTGATTCAACTAATATGGTAAGATGTTTCAAATATAGTTAATACTCTTGATTTTCATTTCTATAGCCAGTATTTCAAGATATATTTCCTTGTTTTTGGCTCTTCATCGAATTAAATTCCACTTCATAATTTAATATTGCATTGCTTACCACTACTTGCACATCCAAGTCGCCAAGTCCAGCCTTGGAAGTGTCAATGATAATGTCAGCGGGGAATGAAGCTGTAACATGGGGAGCTACACCAGGACCAGATAACACCACGTTATTCGGGTTACAAGTTGGCTCGACCTTGATCTTAAACGGACTTCCTTGAACTGGTAGACCACCGTAGTTGACATCGACCTGGACGTTGCTACCAGCTTGGGACGGTTTGTAAGTCACCTCGTGAATGCCATCGCGAATGCGTTTTATCTCGGGCTTGGAGATATTGCCTCTGTCGGTTTTGACCTTAACATCCAGCATCGCATTGGATGTCTTGGTGGAATCAACAGTAAATGTTGCAGGAACACCCTCGCGCACCATTTGAGGTTCAAGACCTGGTCCATAAGCTCTGACATTACTCTGATTCTATAAGATTAAAGAAATACATGTTGATAAATTTACCATTAATATATCGTTTCAATGATCAAAATGTATTCAAACTTTACTTTGATTCTATATCTATATATTCATAGGAATGATTTTTGTTTTCTTCATTCATTTATATTATTTTTAAATGTAATTATTCATGAATTAAATTTCACTTGAATTATATAGTCTAAATATTATTAGCAACAATATCTATATATTCATATTTTCAGTTTTCATCTTCAAAAAATCACTTTATACATGAGCACAATAATAAATTTCAGTTACTATAGCTTATTTGAATATCACATTATTTTTAAAAATAAATCCAAAATTTTATCTCGTATTACAATAATATAATGTTTCTATGTATTTTATGTATTTATTAAAAAGATACATTTAATTCTAATTTAATAATTTCAAATTCTATGTTTTTAAACTTAATTGTAATTCAAACGAAAGTTTTTAAGAATACATTCAATCGAATTTGACATCCTTAAGGATGTACAATTACCTTACCGGATTTTCTGCCGGAACTTTGAATGGTGAACCCGGAATATGTTTGTCAGCAAATTTGATGCTGATGTCATAATCACCAGGTTCAGTTGGCAGATACTCTACACTACAGGATCCATCGCAATTATCTTTACAAGATACAACAGCTTCACTGGGCCCTTCAATAGCCAATCCAAGACCTCCAGTTCCAGCATCTGCAAAGTAAAATATTGCAATATTCCGATCCAAGTAATGTATTCCCTTGAGAAATACCTTCATTATAAATTTATACAGAACATTTTCATTTTTAAGCACCAACTCTTCAAAATAACAGCCTACTATTACTATGTTTTTCAAAATAAATGAAAAAAACTTACCTCTTGTTTCAACAGTAAATTTGTTGGGCTTGTTGACGATGCCTTTCTGGAGTCCAGGTCCATAGGCCCGACATCTAGTTGGATCGCTCACGCGTCTCACATTGACGTTGAATGGTGAACCCGGTACGGGTATGTTATCGTAGAGGATGTCTATGTTGTGTTTGCCTTCCTCGAAGGGCGTGTAACTGACTTTGTAAGTACCATCCGCTTGAGGTGCGATCACCTTTTCGGTAATTCCACCACTGGGGTTGTTGATAGTGCAACCGATCTTTTCGCTCTCTCCCTTCGGTTTTCCTACAGCTCGTGTGTCAATTGTGAAGTCCGTTGGTTGGTACAGATTCAAACCTAAAAGTTGTACAATTTATCTATTAATCTGTATAATATAAAAGAATAGCGTAGATAAATTAAACATTTTTAAAGTAAAATTTGAAAAAAAGAGATTCGATACACGCATAGTTCAATAATGAAATAAGTAAAAAATATATCAAATGACTCGTGGTGTGCATACTGAATGATGGGAAAACACATTTATATTTTAAGATTGAAAAATAGTGCAGAAAACATTACTAGCAGCAATAAACACTTGACACACAAGCAAACTGATTTGTCCATTCTACACATGTCCACATAACGTACATCAATTTATTAAAAAAAACATGTCATGCAAATACAAAATAATGAAATATTTAATATTATTAATAATAAAAATGTAATTAGCAAATGATAATTTGTTGTACGTGCATTATTATAAATTTCAAATCGCATGCTTAAAGAAAACAATGCCAAATAGCAAACAGCACAAATAGCAACGCAAGGTATCATAGTCCATCGAAAATCATCGAAATTCGAAAACGCAAAATTCTCTCTCTCTCTCAGTCCATTCCTTGCCTCACACATGACGCAATTCAATCATTCACCACAGTGCAAAACAATAAAAAATCAAGAGGAAAAGATAGAGAAAAACCAAAAAATGGCGAAAGAGTATCCGTGTGGTGCACCAACAAAAAAAATTCGCCTCGCTATGAATTTCCTCGATCTACGAAATACACAAATCAACAACGACATAAAAATCACTTGTGAGCCTGTGCGTGCTTTTGCGTGTATACACGCATTTTTTTTTTTTTTTTTTTTGTAAACGTGTGCGTAAAACTGAGGAGGTATATACAAGTGGACTTGCAACGTTTAGGTCGTGCGCAACTGCTGACCGTGTTGCTGAATGCCGAGGCCACTGATCTTGATCATGGTGAGGTCGAGATCCTCGATGATGGCCTGAAAGGGCGATCCGGGCACGTGTTCATCGTTGAAGGTGATGTTGATGGAGTAGTCCCCAGGATCGGTGGGCAGGTAGGCGACCGAGCAAGTGCCGTCTCCATTGTCCCTACAGTTGATGACGGCTTCGCAGGGCCCCTCGACCGTGACTCCGAGGCCACCCTGGCCGGCCCCGCGGGTGTCGATCAGAAACTCCGCGGGTCGGTCCACAAAGCCGGCGCTCAAACCGGGGCCGTAGGCCCTCACGCGTCTAGGCTCGCTACTGGGAATACAAGCGATCCTGAAGGGGTAGCCGATGACGGGCAGACCTCCGAAGCTTATGCCGAGGAGATGGTCGCCGAGCTCGGTCAGGGTGTAATTCACGAGGTAGCCCTCGTGGGTGGGCAGCACGTGGGCCTTCATGTGCAGCCCCGAAGGAGAGCTTATGACCACCAGGATGTCATCAGGGTGACCCGCCTCGTCGGTGAGCACGCGAAACTGCTGGAGACTGTTCACGGGGGCGGCTGCGGGCGCCGCCTCGTTTATTGCATTGCTTTCACTCAACCGTTTGTTTTATTTATAATTTGATTTCATTATCTCTTGGGAAAAGAGTTTCCATTTCGCAAGGAAGTGATTCACGCCTAGAAGATCGTAGGACGTTCGTTTCCGTTATAATTTCATATCGAAATGCTGCCGAAGCCACTTAATATTGAGTTACAGCAGGAGCGAAATCTAACATTATTGCTAACATCTTTGCATTATTGAGCTCAAGCGGTTATTGACAAGGTTTTACACAAAATAATAATAATAATAATAATAATAACAATAATAATAATGAGTTAAGCGCGAGACAAGCGATATTTAACGTCCGCCAATTTATCATGAATTTTTGTATGCACGATGGAGAAGATTCGAGGGTCCGAATTCAGCTCGAAGACCGTTTAATATACAAATATACAAATCGCCTCAGAATCTAAAAAATTTCTCTGGCCGCGGATAAATTTAGAAAGGCTCTCTTCGTTTTTCATTTGAGAATAAACTCGCGTGCTCGTCACGGATTCCACACACACACAGAGAATATGCACGAGCCGACCGAGAGAGTTATATTTATATTCAACATCCCGCCGTTGTGTGTTGCTCGAGCCCTCGAAACATAGCGAACTGTTGACTTTGACAGATATGCGTAAGAATGCAAGTCTAAAGAGTCTCGAATGTAGGTGAGAAAGTGACCTCGCAACTGATACACGAGAAACAACAACCGTATGAAACACTGCATTACATTAAATTATGTGCACTCTTTAACTTTGAAGAATCCACGTGTCTTAAACATTATTAATACAAATCACGTTTGGAAATATAATTAATGCCTAGGTAAAAATAGAATGAAGTTTATGATTTAGCATTTATTATATTTACTACTCCTACTATTATTATATTTTTAAAATCCACTTAAATAACAAATGAAAAAAAATTAATTCAAGATATTTTTATGCAAAACAAATGTTAAATTAATTTATCATTGATATGACACGTGTCTTTTGTAATTCTATGTCGCTTTTATGTAAATTTTTACCTGTTAATTTTTGATAAATCTAAAATCAATATTTAACATTTTATTTTTAAGCTACTACAAATTATTTTATCACTCATCTATAAAATTTTATAGGAGTGTATCGTATATCTCACAGGTTATTCATTTAATTAACAATTACCTTAGCGAAGGTATTAATATGAATTATGATCCATATATTTCATAGTTCTAATACCAGAAAATAGCCTCTTCGTTCACACTTAATTGTATGTTTCATAAAGTTGATGCTCTTGCTATTATTTCATGAGTAATAAACTGTTACGAATGTGCAATAATCTTTTATATGAAAAAATATTTATATCAAATATCTTCCAAATATCCGGAATTAAAATTTTCATCATAAAAACGCGAGAGATATTAATTTAAGGCAGTAATTAAAGCATAGAAATGTCATGTTGCTTTTACGAGTTATAATAAATTCATGTAGAATTCCATTGCAGATTTAATATCGTGCAAGACTGTAATAATTTTTTGCGTTATATTTTTCTCGCAACAAATGATAATTCAATGCTGAGTACATAAAAAAGTGTTGTAATTTTTTATTAAAAATTCAATATTTCATTGGGCTTTTTATCCAATACAACATGATTTATCGAAAAAGGCCGTCTCCCTTATTTCTTTTTAGTTTCAGTTGCGCATTGCTCCGTATAAATGCTAATTAAAAAAGAGTCCGCAGGATAAAAGATACTTACTCGGTGACAAGCCATCGACTTTGACCTTGGACACGTCGACGTGCGGTTGAACGTTGACTTTAAGAGGACTCTGAGGCACTTTGAGGCCGCCGTAATTCAAATTGACGGTGTAAGTGCCGGGATCGGGGGCGACGTAGTCCACCGTATAAGTACCGTCTTCGTTGTCGGTCAGCGAAATCGGCAGATCGTGGCCTTCGGGCGTTTTCATGTCCACCTTGAGTTCCCCTGGTCCGGCTTCGCGGCAGTTCACGTTGAAGTGAGTCGGCGTGTTGGTCTTGACATTTTTGTCGAGTCCGGGTCCGAAGGCTTGGACCAGTGCCGGATTCAGAGGGGCCTCGACCTTTACTCTGTATGGGGATTTTTTCGTGGCCACTCCACCGTAGTTTACCTAGGATTGGGAAAATATTTGTACAGCATACTGTCTCTGCATAAAAGATACGTGTGATTTTAAGTTGCTTAAAAGTATCAACGTTGCATATGCATACAATGGGACTCTTCCTTCGTTATTTCGTCAATAATCATACGATAAAACGTGGAGTCAGGTGGAAAAGGCTGAATTTGAACAAATAACAATTGATAAGAATATGTACCATAACGACGTGTTGAGAACCGGAAGTTGGTTTATAGTGCGCTTGAATTGTTCCATCGCGTTTGTCTTCCAATTTAATCGGTACGTCCCTGCCCAAACCGTCTTTAATTGCTACTTCCAAAGGAGCTTGTCCTGCTTTCTTTACGTCGATTGTGAAATTTGTTGGCTTATCACTGACTACTCCTACTGGCTGTATACCAGGTCCATGAACCTCCACCTGTGAACAAATTATTCTTTTGTTAAATTGAACCGAAATAAAATATAAGTAACGTAAGATATGCATAAAATGAAGGGATCATTTAAGGTTTAATATGTCAATTTTAAAGATCAATATTATCTTTAAAATAACACTGATATATGTACAAAAAATGTTTTAATCTCTAGTAATACAGAAAAAAAGGTGAAAATTAATGCTTAGACTATGGACATTAAGAATGAAAATAAAAGGAATAATTTAAAGAGTCAAAAAAATGTATATTTATGGACATAGACGATGTATTAATTTTACATTGCATAAAAATTCAAGTGGTAAACATTTGAAATGTAACTCAATTTTTGTATTTCTGTACTGACATTTTAAAAGAGCCTAGAAGAGAACTAAGAAACCTATCGCTCGGTTTCGTTTTCAGTTCTGGTTAGAACAGGTAAAAAAGGTATTAAATATTCACAATACACGGTGATGTTTGATTTAATTTGCAAAGTGTATCGAAAAGAATTCGACCGAACCTTGTCAGGATCAAAATCGCTCTTTGGTACAATTTGAGCGATATACGGTGATTTGGGTATGTCCTCGTTGTCGCAGAGTACGTGCACGGCATAAGGTCCAGGTGCCGTAGGAAGATAAGACACATCCGCGGTTCCGTCGCCATTGTCCACGCAATCGATCTTGGCCTTGGAGGGACCTTCGATTGAGAATCCCAGGGCGCCGGTTTCCCCGTTGGTGTCGACGGTGAATCTTGCTGGGTGTCCGACGACGCCTCCGTATAATCCCGGACCGTAAACCCGGATGGCAGACTCCTTGTAAGGGCCTACATTCACCTCGTACGGCGACTTTGGAATTTCCTTGCCACCGTAGGTTATCATAACCACGTGACGTCCGTCTTTCACAGGGTAGTAGTGGCATTCGTAGGTTGTGTCGTCCACTTTTCTTAAACTGTAGTAAGTGAAAAAGTTAAAATTAGTATATAATTAAAATAAATTATTTTGAAAAATGTTTAGAAAACCACGGATACGATAGTAATGAATAAACAGTATTGCATGATCCATACATTTTTACTACAAACAAATGCTTCTTATCTTTATAAATGTATTCCATCACCAAATTTAGGAATATTTTATATTACTTCATGCATTAAAATCAACATTTATTTTAAATAATATAAATTTATTGATAATAAAATAAATTGTATCCAAATTAATATTTCACAAAAATACTACTATTACGCGCATTAAAATTGGCATCTAGATTAACTACAGTTATAATTAAGGAAATCAATAAATATTATTTCCAATATTTCTTAGAGCCAATGAAATATGGTTTTCTAATTTTATAAATGCACGTGTCTTGAATAATTATATTATATTTAACTGACTCTGTGTAGTAGAATAAATATTTCAATATTTTTAACATTATTTTTTTTTCAATAATAACATGTAAAAATACTTTATATCAAAACGATAAATCTAATTTTTTAATTATTCTTTTTTTTATTCTTTATTTTAAATTTTCTAAAATACGAAATAATATAAATTTTATTAAAATGCTATTCATAATTTATTACTCAAATTGTATTTGTATTGATTTAGTTATCGAAAATACAATTTTAACAAGCAAGCATTCCTTTATTATTCAATTTTAGTTAATAAACTGGATTTTACTTCCGATGTTGCAATAAAAAATTTTAATTTTCTTAAATAAGCCCTTGAAAAATAAAAATACCTATTCTGATTTCGGAAGTTATGTTAATTCAAAGCATCTATATTTAAATCGTTTCCATATCTGATCGGTGTCTCATACCCAGTTGCGACACGTAAACTGGTTATTTTTATAAATTACAAAAATTACTTAATTTTAGCCCTACTTGACGAATAATCGTGACCACTATAACGTATCACTGCATCGTGACGAAAAAAAATCTAAAAATAAAGGAACTGGAGGAAAAATTGAAGGAAAAGAGCAACAAACTGTGATTGGATGCATACTTCGCGGGCAAGTTAACACCACCAGGTGCTATGATCCTGACTTCGGCTTTTCCTTCTCCGGCATCCTTGGTAGTTATTACAAAGTCCGCGTCGTCCTTGACACGTACGCCGTTAGCCAAGAGACCGCGACCATAGGCTTTGCACTTTTTCGCATCGGAAACTGGCGCCACCCGGACGCCCACTGGATTGTTGGGTATGAGCTTGCCGGCGAAGAAGATGTTCACCGAGTGAAGTCCAACCACTGGCGATACGTACTCGCAACGCCATACATCTGGCGAAGTTTGGCGTAACTTTACTGGCACCGTAGTTCTCGAGCCCTGAGAGACATAAGTTTTACTCATTTTCAATTGTTCTTTTTAATACGTAAACTTGTGCAATATTTTTAGTACGAGTGCATCAATTTACATTTTAACATTTTATCAAAGTTACATGTGAAAGTTGAATGTATTTACAAAATATTTGTCTAAAAGTAGTAATGAGGTTAATATTTTTAGATTTATGTAACGTTTTGATACATTTCGTACTAAAAAAATGTAAAATCACCAATTAAATTTAACTTTGAAAAGTTTATTATGCACAGAGATCAGAATATTAAAAATATCTTTAATTGGTGATTTAAAAAAATATCAGACATTTAAACATCTTTTAAACAATGTAACTTTTGGCTCTTGTGCAACACACTGACAAGTTATGAAATTTAATTCTTTTCGTGTAGGGTTATAAAAGTAAATTAAAATACTTGTATCAATGTTGCAACAAAGATATATTTCACCGTAACAAATGAATGACAGCGCATACTTCAAAACAAAATGAATTATTTGTGTTGAGTCTGGCTAGTATCATCTGCCAAGAAAAGAGAAAGCGATCATCGATTACACATCCAATTACAAGCATAAGGTGTGTACCTGTGGGTCGAGAACCATAACTTCGGGCACACCTCTTCCGGCATCCTTGGTGAAAATATCAAAAAATGTAGGTCTATTAACGATAACACCATCAGGTTGGAGACCTGGACCACTCGCTGTAACTTTGGTGGGATCCCCGGCGTGACCTTCGACCATAACCGGGTATGGACTTTTCGGGATCTCGCGGCCCGCGTACAATACCTTGACTTTATGTTGACCTTCATTCACTGGCGTGTAAGATACCGAATATGTAAGATTTCGATCCTTGTTGAATCTAATGTCGACCTACAATGCACCCCATTAAAAAGCATTATTTTATGGTGGTAATAAAGTTACTTACAAACATTGAACGCTGCTTGTAATTACGCTTAATATTTGTTTTGTGTTATGCATTATTAATTTCAATAAAATAAATTTGTTATCAGTGAGCGCCAAACTTTATGTGAGCAAATGTTATGTCAGAATCCAGTTTCAAGTGGATCTTTATTGGAATACTTTACCTCAACCTGAAAAGTCTAATGTGTATCATTAACAATAAATATGTATTTCAGAGATAATTTTCAACAAAATATGTGTCAATATACTAAAATATATGTATAATAAAATGAAATAATATGTAGATATTAATTATCTTTACCATGAACTATAATTATAAATTTGATATAAAAAATGCTCTATATTGTTTATAAGCTAATATTTAAAAAAGAAATTTTTAAATATAAAATGTAGAAAACTAGTATTTTTTAAAGTTATAATTACTTAAAAAGATTATTTTATTATAATCTAAAATAATGTTATTTGACATACGAGAATTATTCGGTTACAATTAATTAATGTGTACTTTGATCAAACGTACAATATATATCGTTGTACTTTGCTAAAAGTATCAATATCTATATCTGTACCAATTAGATCAATTATTCGAGTCTATAATATTCATCAAGTTGTTTAATTATTCTTACAATGATTGAATTAAATATTTGATCAATTTGATACTGTAGCACTTTGATAAATAAATTATGAAATGAACTATGTATAGATAGATTTATAATGGTAAAATTGAGAATGTAAAATTAATTATATTAAATTCAATATCATTAAATTCACGTGAACTTAAATCTGTTACATTTAACGTTTTAAAATATTATATAAAATAATGAATTTACGGAACACCGAGTTAATAATTTTACATCTTTATAATCTCTAGAATTAATATTAAATGCATTTCACGTTAAGCTACTTCATTATCGTAAAATTGATCAAAAATCGAATTACAAACTAAAAATGTAATCAATTAAAAGTTATAAACTAGTGGAAATTGTTGGAGAGCTCCACGGGTAAATGAAGCAAAGTAGAAATTGAATATTATTTACCGGTAGCTTGAGACCCTTGGGATCGTCGACGGTGACATCCACATTTCCTTTTCCGGCGGAAAACGTTTCAACGGTGAAATTGGCTGGTGCCCCGATGATCGGGCCCGTGGGCTCAATTCCAGGACCGTATGCTCGCACCCTGAAAAAGTCTCCCTAACTGTGTAAATTGCTCATGCTTGCAGCCTCCGCTCTACTACAGCTTGCATTAATATCAGACAGAGACAGTATATCAATTGCGAGAATAAATTTGAGCAAGTCAGTTGCAAGCACACAGGTATTTACAAAATTATCGATCGACTACTCAACAGTTGCGTTAATGAGATTAAAGCTTTGTATTCAACTGATATCAAGTCAACGGATTCGGTGTGGTGGTGAGTGTAGGGGCGAGTTTCGCACATATCAACTGAAAGTTGTAGTACCGCGGTTTGCATTTATTATTTAACCTCATTATGTCACTCAGATAAAACGACACTCAAGTGTAAAGCAAATATAGACTATAAATAATTATGTTAATGAAATAAACGTTAACGTGGGAAAGAAAATTGCACGGGTGACGCGTCCAGCACGCGGTTTACGAAGCACAAAGACTTACTTGTTGGAAAAGAACAACAAACATATTAATGCGCTAATGTAAAATAATAAAAAACAACAAAGAAAGATAAATTAAATAGGCAAAAACCAAGGATTACATATAAGCTTTGCGCGTTGAATGGGTGACTTACCGTGGAGGTGGCACACTGCGATCGAGGCATGAAATAAATTCAGATATTATTCAACTTTTCCCAACACCAATTAGCATAATTTAACAATCTAATCTTTTTGTTTTGCTTTATCGCGACAATAACGAAAACTCATTGATTCATAAAAGTATTAATATAATCCAGATCATTTTTTAACTTAATTTTAATAATTTGATACGTGTGTTTTTACCTGTTTGGATTTGTTCGGGGCCGAATTGGTGCTCCGGGTTTCAGTTTTGCGTTGGGGAATTGAGAAAGGTATGTCATCATGGACATTTCATCGATATTTGGATTGACCATCTCTTCTGGTTTGATCAACTAAAATTCAAAGTTAATGTTGCTTTAATCCACTATTATATGAATACTGCGATACAAATAATACCATGCCATATCATTTATGAATTTTTTTTAAAGTATCTATAATTCGATAACGGTATTATTAACTTTAACGTGTTATTTATTAACGTGCAAATATCTTTTGTACGAAAAATAAAATAATAAGCATTGGTAATCGATAATTAAGTGTCAATGCTATCTGTAAATGTTAATCTAAAAATCAATTTGTTTTTCAGATTACGATATTTTTTTATTTGCTTTTAAAACAAGGTTTTTAAATTTACACCTCGATGACTAAAGCCTTATTAAATGAAATTAGTGAAAATTCAGCCAATTTTAAATATTAAAGACTTTTTTCATTTTCGTTACCTGACCATTTATGAAACTTTTAATTAAAAATTTTTCTTATTTGAAATAAATTATCCAAAAGAAGTTCAATTTAAGAAATTATCGAATACAATGTCCTTGATTTATTTTCGTAAACACATGCAATACACATTTACTTAAAAGTACAAGGAGAATAAAATTTTTTGTATACGTTCTCTCCTTTTATAAACGCAGTTATTCTTAGGTTGAATGAGTGTAATAATCTTTACAAGAAACACAGACAATTTTTTGGGTAACATAGTCTCTAAATAGCTTATAACTGAGGCTTATGAATTAAAATTAAGTTTTTATAAATTGATTGTCTTGTTTTACATTGGGGTTAATCGTGAAACATTGTTTAGCTAAAAAATCAAATATTGTATATAAAATACAAAGATGCTCTGCAGAGAACAAACATAAAATTTCAAAGGTTTTTTCTATATAAACTTAGATAATAACGTTGTTATTTACGTCTATCGTAAAATGCTGGGCATCCTTATAGCTAAATAAATAAAAAAGGCAAAAGAAAGTAAAAATGATTTATTGCCTCTTGATTATCGAACGTAGGGCCGCATAAAAAAATGAGCAGGATGAGAGAAGAATAATAAGTGAAAGAGGTATAAATTCTAGCGGTGGAGGAGGAAGAAAGAAAGAAAAAAGAGAGCAAGAGAGAGACCTGAGGTATGTTGAGCCAGTCGTCAGCAAGACCCATGGCTTCAGCGGCATTTTGGGCGGCATCCTTGGGATTCCAGGAGGCCCAATCGGGACAAAGTCCTGGTGCAACGGCGTCGACGAGGGCACCGACTGCGCGACCATCATTCCAGTCGGAGGTGAAGTTCGAGAGCGGGAGATCCGGAATCTTCGACTGGATCCAGTGCATGAGACGTTGCTTGGGGGTGGCGCCTTTGTCCGGGCCGTTGACGTCGTCGCCCTCCCACATCGGCATCGAAATCGAGTAGTGAAGGATGAGGGTCCATATTAAACCGAGAATGAGCTTGAGCTTGCAGTCGACTATGTCCGAAGAGTCTATTCGAAGAAAAATGTCATTACATTACATCAATTATATATATATATATATATATTTTAACCTTAAATTTTAACTTTTAAAGGAGAAAATAAATTATTAACGTATTTTATGTGTACTTTTTCTTTTAATCACTATCTATATTATCTATTGTATGTCGATAGTTTGATTTATATACTACAAATTGTTTTTATATTTTCATAAATATTTATTAGACAACATACTAAATTTTTAATAGCCGCTTTTTAATGTGAATTTTGTAAAAATCAATATTTTACTTTTATTACTAAACATTATTTAAGTATTATTTTAGATAATTTTAAATGCGCCGATAAATACAAAATAAATTTCAAAATAAATGAATAATATTTTATCCAATTAAAATTAAAAATACTTCAGAAAAGTCATAATTTATAATTTTATTAAAAAAGATTTCAAATATATTCCAAAACCATTTAATGTAGACTATTTTAAATATTACAAGAAATATAATTCGTCCTATTACTTTTTATGTGAACTATATTATTATAATTATTAAATAAGTACTTTATTTGAATAAATAATAAATATTTTTAATAAAAATTATATACAATTTGGTTTTTAATAATCTACTTAAGAATAAAAATTCATTCAATAAATTTATTTTCAATTTATATATATAAATTGTTTTATAACAATTTATTCCAGTTAAACATCGTAAAATACACATTTTTAATTATTATTATTTATTTACGAAAGAAAAGGAGAATACAATTTGCAAGAGATTTTATTATATCTAATAAAACTGAACGTACAAAAGGAATAACTCATTTTGCAATTAACATAATCGACATTTAAAGGTGCACGGCTAATGTTTAAAAAGAATTATGTTTTAATTTAAAGAAAAAAAAAAATGTGATATTGGACATGTACATGTTTCACTTATCTGTGAATTTTTTATAATTTGAAAGACTTATTTAAATTAAATTAATTAAAAAGAGAACTACTTATTTGAAATATTATAGTAAAATCTTTTTATAGTTAAATACAAAGATGTATGATTTTTAAGAGCTTTTAATATGTGAAGTTAATTAAGTTTTATGTGAATTTATTTAATTTTATGTAAGTACTACAAATAAAAGTATTTTAAGCGCGTAAAAATGATTTCACAAGAATATCTTACATTTACAGTATAATAAAGTCTCATTCCATTTTATGCATCTACATTACAAGAAGAAACAACCATTTAAATGCGGATTAAAAATAAAATCGCGGAACTTCTTAAATTGTTCTTAAATAGGAAACAATTGCTTTTAAGTACTGATTACGGTGCTTTTAAATTTTAATATTAGTTGGGAAATGTATTCATGACATATCGTGTGTGACTATTTTTAGTAGGTACTGTTTGCAAAGTCTGTCGTTTTTTTGAACATTCTTTGAAAAGTAAATAAATTTTATTGTTCAAGATTTACTTATTACGATACATATAAATTATGTGCGTACACGGTGCAAAATAAAAATAGCAACTTTATTATATTTTTAGAATTAAGATATAAGGTTGTAAAGAAAGTTTTTGAAGAAAAAATTTATGAAATGAGTGTTGGTGATTAAAATTTTTAACCCTTAATATATTTACACTCTATATTTATCAGAATATTTTCATTCGTAATAAATGATATTATTATATTTATAATAATGATTATTAAAAATATCGAATAAAATATTTGATGATGAGGGCTAAGTATTTACAGTAAATACAAAAGTAAAACAAACAATAAAATCGAAAAAAATGTTTGAAAATAATTTCTTTGAAAGATGTGTATCTTTACAATCAATAACTTATTTTATAATATGTACTCTTTCGTGAATATTAATTTGCATTTTCATGCATTATAGAGTCTTAGGAAATTTTTTTATTTGTATATCTTCTCTATATTTCTATAAAAATTCAGCTAATTATTCATCGCCGATAATAATTATTAATGTGTCTGAATAAATACGTGTCTATGGAAGTGTCTTATTTTAAACTTGGATAATAATTTTTGAAAAGTTGATGATTCCTAAGAGAACCAATCAACTATAAAATATCATTCAGAAAATTCTGCCATGATCAAAGTTTTGAAAAGAAGTTTTCAAACTTGTCCCTTGGCCTTTTGAAGTATCCATTACAAACTTCTACCCTCAATCACACTTCTTAACAAGCGAAGTAGAAACGAAGACAAAACTAATCCTTTTCCAATGCCTTTCACCAAAAGAGAGCTGAAAGATCAGACAAAAAGCAAGCTTCTTAATTTTCCTCTCAGCTTTAAAGTGTCGATAATTCCCGGAGATGATGCGATTTCATCTCAAAAAGTAGAACTGTCTTTCATCGTATCCCCTTTCGATTTATTTCCGAAAGCTCGGCGTTGCTCAAGTGAGACAAGTGGAAGAAAAGTACAACACCCGGAATCTCCTCCTCTTCCTCCCCCCTCCCCTCCTCCCCCACCCCATGGCCAATTTTAGCATCCGCTGACTCCCGCGCCGATCATTGTGCAACACTTGCGACGTTTCTCTTGTTTATTCTCGAGTAATAAACATGGCTCCGATTTTCACTCTCCAATTACACAGTTTTCGCCCCGCGAAATTACAACTGGAGAGGGGTCGGGGGATAAAAGATCGAGCCCGCGATTCACCTTGAGCCGGTGAATAAATAAAATAAGGCTGGTGCCGCCGATGCGTCAAGAACTATTTTCGATTCTTATGTGAATGACGGAGGAATCCGCTTACGTGCACAGGAAAATCGCGAGAGCAAAAACGTAAAATGATCGTGCCGAGCTCTTGCTGTCTGCGCGCGCGCACTTGTGTGTGTGTGCGTGTGTGTTTGTATACGTGCAGTAGAACGACTTAAAAAGTTGCACGCAACTTGGGCGTTGTCGCGAAACTCATCCGATGCCTTGGAAATTATTCAAATCATGATTCATTCAGTCATTAGCAGAAAGAGAGAGACAGACTGAGAGTAAGAGAGAGAGAGAGAGGCTGACTCTATGTACACACTGCATTATTTCATTTGGAACTTGGAAAACAGCGGCCTGTATGATTCCTCTGTCTGATAATTTTGGATCATTATTGGCTCGAGATTAGGCAAGACTTATTTACCCAAGGTCTCACTGATGTAAATATTGGAAAGGCTCTAAACGAGGAACTGCATTTAATTTCGATTATATTTACGCGATTGTTGCACTTTATTTATTTATTGTATTTCGTGGCGTTTATGGGCCTCTATCGATCTAATAAAGCACATCATTAAAAATAGAAAAAGCGTAATTGAAGAGCCAAATAAACTACACGACCAATTAAAATTAATTCTAGATTAACCTTATTTTATTTCGAGACATCACCAAGTATGTACTTGATGAAAATTATTAGCGATTATTTCTTCGTTTATTTCAAAATAAGTACCTCGGTAAATCATCACCACACAAATCATGCAAATACATCACTTGGTTGAAACAATTAAAGCCAGGATAATAAATTATTTAATTGAGGTGGAATTTTCAAATTTCATAAATTCAAATCCTTTTTTCAGAGAAATCTGTTTTCGACATTGATAAATATGTTTTTACCGTGTTTATTTTAATCAAAGATTATTTTGTTGGAATCAGGAAAAAGCATAAATAATGCGATTGCTTACGTAGTAATCTATTATATCAATTGTACATGAATAAACTATCACGCTGATTAAAATCTTATTTTGCCCGAGACCATAGCAATTCTTATAAAAGATGAATGAAAATAAATAACATAAAATTAAATTTGATGACATTAAACTGTAATGTTGTTAATTCATGATAGTACGGTTAATTATACCGGATTAGTGTCCGTCTATATATAAATAAATATATATTTATATTTTCTAAAATATTATCTTAATTATATCAATAGCAAATACCAGATACCGAATTTAGTTCTATATAAATCAAAATATTGTTTACATTACACAGATTTTTAAAATTCCTTAAAAGTAGTCTTATCTCAGTTCGATTCAAAGTTTTCAATCGAACAGTAATATTTTGTATTTTAAATTAAGAAACTGTCACGCTTCGCCCAATTTTAACGAATTAATTATCTGCATTAATATATGCTTAATAAACCGACTGTTGTAGTACTACAATCGTATTTATAACTTGTGAATAATTTCTGTAATTCAAGTATTATCACACCTTGTTTATAAATATTCCAAGTGTTAAAGGACAAAGTATTCGTGTAACATTTATTTATATACTCTACGTAGTCTGCTTTAATTGTCTAGAGTCTTATTTAGACTCAAGTTAACTCAAGGGTTCGATGCACTTGTGTAATCAAAGAAACATATGTTTATATGATAATAATAGTGTCTAGTATCAACTCGAAATACGGGACGAGCCCTCGCGAATATCTACAAAAGGTTTCGCCTTTCAAACTTCCCACGCACACCACCACAATGAAACTTGGGTAACGCTTTCGTATTACCTAATATCAACAATTAACATTTATATGCCATAATTGCTATTTTTATATTATGTAGTATTGTATTGGAATTACGTAGGAATTTTTAAATTCATTTAATAATGACTCAAAAAATAAAAAAAATAAAAATACTCGCTTAATACGTGCGCTTATTATAATATTTGTCTATCGTTTCGTAAATACAGGATATGTTTTCGCGTTATCTATTAAAAAATAATTGGAAGTAAAATTAGACGTGACAAAGAATTATTCACATATTAAATAAAAAGCGCTATAAAAAAAATGATAAAGATGCTACTCGATGTTGGTAATGACAGTTTTTAAAGTTAATATTAGTTGGGAACTTCGTAAATACAGAAAAAATGAAAAAATCCTTGAAACTGTCGGAATTGTACTCTCGCAAATAAAAGAGAGCTTTGCCGCGATAAAACTCCACGGTAAATCAATATTCCTTTGAAGTAGACTGTCTGATGGCAATAAAAAGAAATCAAGCGACTTGGACGACATTCGAGATAGTCGATCGGAAACTGAAAAACTGGGTACAGCCGAAAGTCGCACTCTACAAATCGTAAGATGCAAAAGGAAAACAAACTTCATCTCGGCAAAGAAAATGTTTTTCACGAGAAATCTCGAATGCTTCTCTCTTCTGAGGTGCGCGCCGAGCGATGAACGCGGGAGGCGAGACGAATTGCATCCACACCCGGGATCACGAAAATCGCTCTAGCTCTTCCCCGACGCAAAGCAACTCTGAAGAAAAAGCAAAAAGAGAACGAACAACAGTTGTTGTTGTTGTTGTTGTTGTCTTACCTAATGAGGCGCCGCCACGGCCGTGAAACCAACAGATAAAGAGAGACGCGCGACATTGTCAACGTCGCGGTGCACCATAGTTTACCCAAGTACGGCAGTGAAATTACACTGGTTTTCCACTGCGTTTACCTCGAATTTAGGCTTTCTTTTAAAGTGCATCATCGTGTCAAGCATTTCCGTTATTCGTGGGAGTTGAGTCAACTTTATCGAAGCAACGCGCGATTGAATCATTTGACAAGCGCGGCCTTGGCATTAATGAATCTTGATTTCTGTAAACAAGTGCACACAGTCCGAGTAAGACCACTCGATCGAATGGAAATTAGTTTTCTTCTCTTAAATGTTCGGACATAAGTACATGCAATTTGTTCTAGTATTTTCTAAACAAATGAATCGATTGTAAATCAAGTGATTAGCGTTAATTTTGTCGATAGAGAACTATTTTTAACTTTAATTGTTCAAAAGTGCTTGTTGAATTACAAAATATTTGCACAAATGAACATTGAATTGCTTGAATAACAATTTCAACAAATTTGGCTAAGTTTGAAAAGGTCTTTCAAATTCCACGGCTTGTATCCAAAAGAAAAGCCAATAATAAAGTCCCACCAACCATTAAAAACTTTTAATAATTTAAAAGTTAGATCAAGTTAAGATTCAATGAAAACAATACCTCGGTATGAAAACTTTTTTTTTTAATCGAATAGTCACAAAATCAGTAGGCGAAAAGGTAATCCAATTGAAATTGCGCAAGAATAAATTTAAAAATAGTTTTTAAATTTCCATACGAAAAAATTTAATTCTTTGAATTGGAAAGTTCCAGATAGATATAAAGGAGAAAAACTATTCGTGGAATTCAAAATAATTCATCTGGAACATAAAAAAAATATTGGTCTGGCAGGAATTGAGATATGACAAGTATTTCAAAATAAAATGACGTTCCCATAATTCGGTTGTATCAACTTCGTCATATTGAAGATTATTGTGTTTTGCATAGTTTAAAGAGGAGCATCGATCGGCAGTAAATCCCGAGCCGAGTTGCAGCATCAGCATCACGGGGATAAAGTTTGCAACGGCAATGCCATCTCTAATTTATGGTCCATTTGATCGAGATTACGTGAAAAGGATGTCTTCGGAAGCTGCCCATGAAACCCGAGATCGCTCTAATAAACCGATAAAGAAACGGTGCAACGGCACTCGAGCATCGGAAAGGCAAAAAAGGAGCCGGTGGTAAAACAAATGTCTCACGCACGAAAATAAACACACAGCCTCCGCGATCTGATGAGGATGAGGATCAGGAGAAGGAGTAGGACGAGGAGGAGGAGGAGGAGGTGGGAGAGGGGGAGGAAGAGGAGGACGGTTCTTATGTCACGGAACAACATTCCCGGAGCCGACGGCACAATAACGCCATAAGAGGGAGCCGAAGGAAATCGAAAAAAGGCGTCGCGGCTCCGCGAACCCGACCTCGATGACGGCATTGGAGTCGGAGTCGCGCTCGACCTCAGCGTCCGTTCGCCGGCTTCGCGGAGCCCGAGCCCTCCTCGACTCCTCGGCGCGGGTTTAGACGGTGACGTCACCGATCATCCAGTCGATTACCTCTCGACGCCCCTCGAAATTCCCTCTTTTCGTACAATTTCATCCCGTCCCCGGGTTCTCTGTCGCCCTCCCCCCCCCCACCGCCACCCCATCACCCACCCTGGAGAGTGGAGTGCAATTGCTAATTCGCCGCTGTGGGAGTCGTGCGCAGATGAGCACCCGAGGACTTTAAGTCCTAACCTTCCGCTCGGCGGATTTTCCCACTATACTCGATAAATCATGCCGTGTACAGGAATTGTAACTTTAATACCATCTCGAGCTAATCGTCATGCTACGACAGCTCGAGAGCTAATTTTATTTCAAATTAACATAATGCTTCATCAGTCGTGGAATAAATGTTTGAAGAGGCTCGGTGTATGACTAGTGATATATGTATAATGATTTATGCCCAACTGCATTCGAATCTATGAATGTATTATTGTTTGTATCAACTCCATATTCTGTTGCTTGAGATTTCATTTATAAGGCTCTATTATTTTTTATTTCCCGAAGACATAATTTTCTATATTTTATATAATGCTTTTCTGTTTTTCCTTTAAGAACGCGTGAGTCTGTTTTCTGAAATAAAATTTTTTTAATGGAAAAAATTTCAAACTGAAGAAACATTAAAGTTTATAAATAAAGCCGTCCCAGCAGTACATAACCACAGAAAATTCATATAAAATATGTAAAACTTGAAAATTAGTTTTTATCGTGAAATACCATGCAGATATATTTTTAAAGATCAAGTAACTTTGTAAAGGATCGGTCTAAAAGCGAAGTTACTCAAATGTAGTCAAGCGGATTAAATTCTTTTGAAATATAACGAGTAAGGGTACTTCTTGATATATTCATTTTGAATACTAATATAGATTAATAAATTTGAATTTAAAAATTTTATTTAATAAAATTAAATATTTAATTTCGAATTAAATGTTAAAATAAAAATCAAATAACTTGTTTGTTTAAACTTATTTCTTATATTAACAAAAAGTAATGATTAAAACAATATCAAAAATTTTAGTAAAATAATATTCCATTAGTGTAGCTTAATTAATATATTAAAAAAAGAGATTGAATAAATTTTATTTTGAATAATCTGTTGAATAAAATATTACTTTTCCACTTGTTATAAGTATGACATTCAATAAATTTTCTTTTTATTATTCATTCAGCGGAATGTAAATTTTTTTTTTTTTAAACAAAAAAATTACTTGAAAATAATTTGCTAGAAAAATATAAAAATACAAAAATAGTTATAAAATAAAAAAACTAAATAAAAGTAGTTTATTACTTTTCGTAACTTGTCAGATATTTATTCTATGATATTTATTGGATTAAAATCTATTAAAAGTTTTCTTTTGATAGTAATCAAATAAAGTTATGAGTGATGTATAAGTTCATTTACGACGTCGTGGCAGAGTAATTTGATTTGAAAGTTTGAGTATGTGTTGAGTGGATACTAGGAAAGTTATATCAAAGCAGAATCCGAAAGATTTTAATACATCACAAATCTTTTAATTAGTATTTAATTTTTCAAGAAATCGTTACGCAACAACTTTAAAGTCGCAGCGATAACAGTGTGACGTTTTAATTTTCGCAGCTCCCAGTTTGCCTTTATAATTGCCACGCACGATCTTTAATTAATACCGCAATTGAGTGCTCGCTCGTGAAAAGCAGGAAGGGAAGTTTCCACATCACAACAAGAGCATCGCCTCGAGCACAACACAAGTGCATAATCCTCCAGAGTAATAAAATCTTGATTGGAGTATAGGTTAACGGGCGACGAGCCCCGAGTCTAACAGAGGGCGACCGAACCCTACCCGAAACTCCTCGTCGCCCCAGCCCCAGACGAGAGCAAGTCAAAGGTGTCAATGCACTGGCGAGACCCGCGGCTTTGACATTGCCAAAAACCAAGAGAGCGGGGCGTTTAAAAATACGCGGGTATCGCTGTCAACAAGTGGTCATTCACAGAAAGAGTGAGAGAGAGAGAGAGAGAGAGAGAGAGAGAGAGAGAGAAAGACACGCGTGGACGGGTTGTCCGATAGCCGGCGGCGCAGGCGTCCGTCGCGTGCGCCTCCTCCGGGCATTCCTGGGCCGAGAGGAAGTGGCTGATGCACTTTCACCCCACGCGCTCCAGGGAGAGGAAGACGCCTCCCGGGCCAAATAATCGATCCATTCGCTCCATCCTATATAGACCGCGGCGCGTGTTCTTCGGGCGCCGAGGCCAAGGAGATTCGCGTTATCGGGTGTAGTCGCGGAAAAATCCGGCTGGACGGGAAACGAACGCGATCGAGGACGAGCGACGGTCACGGTGTCGGAGCAACTTTTTCCCCCGACTCGTCGAGCCAGTCCGAGTGTCAAGTTGGTCTAATTAGATCGAGGAAGCGAGCCACGCTTTTTCATTCGCGAATTTGATTCTGCAATCCTCTTCGTGACAGTCCGATTTAATCAGTCCGTTTGTCCAACTTTTCTCTTGTAAAATATTGCATTTTATCTTTAAGGCTCACGCGTATTGTCAACATCATCGACTGCCGCTTATCAGTCCAATCTCTAATCGGCAGTGGCACGTCTTTTATTAAATTCCGAATCGTGATTTGAAAATGTATTTCATTGGGAAAACGACAGCCGGCCACTCCTTTCTCAAACAGTCCACCCACCCTCACCTCTAAGCAGTGTAAAATGTCACTAACACGCACCGAAGGGAGTTGACACACACGACACACGCGCGCGCGCACACGCACACACGCTTATTGTGCGAGCGCAAGCTCATTTTCCGTTTTATCACGAATTCAGGGCCATGAATAATTTTCGCGATTCGGAAATTTACTCGAGTGCGTGCTACTGATTATCCATTTCGAATGCAAAATATGATTTCGAGAGCAGCCTTAATATACCATGAATTTGCTCGGATTAATGTAATTGAGGCAATTGAATCTACTTATTATCTAAAGATAGGAGGACATTATCGATTAACAATCCGTGTCCAAATTATCGATTTGCTCGTTAATTGCGCGATGGGTTTCCGTAAAAAAGAGCTTGCTGGTAGCTTCAGTTCTTACAATTGCGTGCTTGACACGTGACTGGTGTTTACATGATTAACGACCTCACAAGCAAATTTGTAAATCATTTGCTGCCTAGGATTTTCACCTGTGCGCTTTTCGCGAGTTTCCCTGTTGGACAATTAGCGATCTTAACTTAAAAGCTCAGGGGTGAAGATGAGCGAGGGCAGATTCAAAGGTACGCGCGCAACACGTGGCCAAGGGGGTGGCGGCGTTAGGGTGTAAAAGGTGTGACAGGAAGTAATGGGGATCGTACCGATGTTGACGATGCGTATGCCCTGGTTCTCGAGGAACTTGAGCGCCACGGACACGTTCTCGAGCTTCTGGGACCTGAAGGTCGGGCGCTTGTTGTGCTTGGGCAACCTCTTGCCCGCGAGGACCTCGATGAGGCTGACGAGCTTGAGGCCGTCGGAGAGGTCGCTCTCCAGGTCGACGATGTGGTTGTTGGCGCACTTGAGGTGCTCGTTGGCCCACCGGGTGAAGGTGTTCTGCTGGATCCTCTTCCACTCGGCGTCCTCGGCCAGCTCGCGCTCGACCATCTCGCTCTCCTCCTCGAGCTGCGAGCTCTCGCACTTGACTGACTTATCATGCCCATTCATTTTATCGGCCGCGCAGGTATCGCTGCTGCTCCCTGTCTTCTTCCTTCTCCTCCCCTCGCCTCCTGCTCTAGGATCCTATGGTGGTGGGGGCGGCGGTACCGACGCGCGCACACCCGCCTCTTCCTCTCCTCTCCTCCTCGGCCGAGGTGCTCCCGCGCGAATTCCTAGCCCGCGATGCCGCAGGGTGCGCGGGTGTGGAAGGTGGGTTGCTCTCCCTCAGGCGCTCAACACCCGTAACCTGAAATGTAAACAAGGCGGTTTCGTTTAGTTTGGTTTGGTTTGGCTCTTCGACGGATTTCGTATGCGCTTGGGGGAACGCAGGTGGTGCTCGACCTGAACCTTGACCGGGTGACTGACCCAGTGACCGAGAGCCGTGACTCGATCTTGGGCTGAACACTCGGTGAACATAAATCAAATTTATCTTTGAATTATCGCGATCGCAAGTTGGCGCTTTAGCTTTTTTTTTAAATTTATGTGCAATGGCAGATTTTAATAAAGTTTTATTGTATGATTGTTACAAAAAGTCTCTGGAGTAACATCGATAACATTATTTCACATTTGGCTTATTACGCGTAAATAAATTATAATCTAGTGTTGTTATTATTTTAAATAATTATATTTGAGTTCATTATTCTTTTTAATGGTTCGCCCTAAATTTTGCGGAGAGTTAGTATTCGAGTTAATATTAATCTACTTTAATTTGCATATTGTATTATGACAAATTAATGATAAGTATATATGCTTTGGTTAAATTTTCCGCAAAGGCAATTTCAAAATTATTGAAATGTACTATAACATATTTTATAACAACTATGTATGCTGAATTAATCGTATAATTTAATTTTCCTCTTACCATTTATGTTATTTAATAATGTTATAATAGTGTCAGCTTCACTGTTAATATTTAATTATTGAACTGTAATCATAAAAGCAGTATAACATTGCGTATTTGTAAAACATTAAAAAATTGCTTTCATATTTTCTGAATACTCGGGTCGAACAGTAAATTAATGAATTTCAATGTATTCTTACAAACATTATTAAATTTTATTTCTTACAATATTTAAAATACAAAATTAAATAATTCTAAATGTGTTTTAATAAATGGAATTAATTATGAACATTTTATGATGAAATTAAAAATTAATATTTTTATTTTTTCAAAATTGTGAAAATTGTATCAATATAAAAATATTTGTTATTTTACAGAATCTAGGATAAATATTATAATGTATTTCAATCATTAGAAAATTACAAATATTATTATTTTACGTAATGATAACTTTGACCTTGTATTTAAGTTGATAAAAACCTGAATCAAAAATTGTTATTTCAGTTTATAATCTTGTCATTTTACATAATAATCTGCGCTCTAATTCGAAAATGTGTATCTATCAATGTCAAGACAAAACTATTTTTTAAGTAAAAATAATTCATTTAAAATATTTAAAAGAAAATTAAACAAGGAACATAGTTCTTGACCATTTATCTTTTTCATATTTCATTAACTATTTATAAATATACAATAAGCCGGAAATTGTTGAATTAAATAGTTTATTAATAATCGTAACATAATTATGTACATTTTAATATTAATTTTATTAATGGATTATTAAAAAATTACAATTAATTTGATTTTATTGAATTTTGGCACACTTTTTATTTGAAAAATATACAGTTATGTTAAAGATACAAAAGAGTAAAATTAAATTATGAGTTGATTCTTAATCTAAAAAACATATTATGGAAAATATTATATCCTAAAAATAGTGATGCATTTTCAATAAATAAATCTATATTAAAAAATAATAAAACTTTAAAATAAAATTAAAACATATGCATTTTTATATAATTGTGATTTATTTGCAATGCCCGGTTACGTTTATTTGATTCCAATTAAATTAAATTTACTTTAAATTAAATTTAAATCCACTAAGCCAATCAAATAAACAATATTTTATAGATATTTGAAAAGATTTTTATCAAATACATATAAAAAACATTTTTAATTTTTGGCAAAACATCAACTTTTCTTTTAACAATTTTATTTTATACAGACACATAAAATTAAATCATTTTGAGAAAATGAGTATTAAATAAGAAAATGTTCTCAATTTTTAGTATAAGTGACAGTTTTAAGCTGCATTCCTATATTGAAAGTTACCATAAAATAATGTACTATATTATATTAATTTAAGTTTTAATAATAATAATATTTCTCAAATAACATCAAAATTCGAAATAGAAAGCTAATAAATTTTAGATTTTAATCTCGGTAATGCTGTTAGTTAAATCCTAGTCATTTAGCCAACAGCAAGAAAAATTGTAATAAAAAAATGGCATTAAATAAAAAGAGTTTAAAGTAAATGAGTAATACATTCATAGGCCAACCTAAATAAAATATTTTCAATTTTGTGTTTAAAAATTAAATTAAATTAATAAACGACAGTTTTCAGTTGAGTAAAATCGATAAAACTAGAGTAGAAAATGACTTTATCTTGATACTGTTTCATAATAATATAGCAGGTTTAAAATTGAAAATAAGAGACATATGAATTATAAAAAATATAACAAAAGAATATTTATCATTATTAATTGCTCGATTTAATAAACAGAATAAGAGTGTATTGAAATGTGAATTTTATCTTTGACGCATGACATTAGAATTAACGATAAAAAATATTATTTGCCATTGGCAACCGGCCATGTAATACAATTAATTTTTGAGATGAAAATAACAGAGTTATTTGTAATATTTTTGAGGAATAAATTCGCATTAGCCTAAGGATTTTAAAGCAATTTTTTGTGCCCCTGAAAAACCTGCATTTTATTTATTCTTTGTCGCCACCTCATAAATTATAACCGACCACGTAGTTCACGAACACAGATCGTCGACATAAATAAAACCAAAGGGGCGAGGAGCGGGGGAATACAAATAGTCTGGAACGTGCCGATTCCTTTTTAATACTCGCGAATCCGGAGAAATTGTTACACTTACATCATTTATAGTCTAGCGGTAATGTTGAATCACGCTTTTCGTAAAAAGGAATTTTCGTAAAAAGGTCACTGCTTGTGGAGCGAAACAATAAATTACGTGGTTACATTATTTCCACATAATATTCTTATGCATGTATGACCTGAAAACCAGAACTTTTCATTATTCACCCTTTTTTGAGAGTGAGTTTAAGAAAAAAAATTTTTATCGAATTTTTTTTGGGTTGAGAGGAGCAAGTTGTACATTGATAAAAGTGTCAACCCGATTTTAATTATTAATCGTAAATTTGGACCTTCAAGGTTTTAACGCTCTACCGATTGGTCTTTTTTTTGACAGATTGCGTTTCTTTTTATAAAACCACCTCCTCTCGTTAACCATTGCCGTGCACTAAAAAAAGTAAAAATATCAAACTTTGGGTAAAAGCACAGATAAATCCGATAAATTCTTTAAAGCACTAGAAATAGAAACTCGATCCCCAACTTTTCTTCCCAAATCTCTCTCCCTCCCTGATTTCGTAAAACTTGAATAACATCAATCACAAAAACCTAATTGGCGAGGGAAAGCGCGCAGGGCAAGAGACCACGGATACCCGGGGCAGAGGTAGGGACTTGGAACCTGGACCTGGGTGATATACCTGGAAAGCACTGCACCAGGGTGTTCTCGATCACAGATGCTTGCGTCGGCAAGCCGGCGGCCCTCGGAGCACTTGCGGAGTTTGAGAGAGTTAGCACTCGCGCGTAAACACAGACTGAACTGGTAACACTCGGAGGGCACCGCACCACCTCCCCGTGAAACGTCTTCACCAGGACGAGCACGGAATCCTAATCGTCGGGTTTGGGTCGGCGTGTGCGTGCTTTTGCCTAACGTGCTGTTGGCCACGTCGTCGTCGTCGTCGAGTTGTCGCCGATGCGAAGGCGAATGCGACTCTGACTGAAGTTCTCCAAGAATAGTTCGCGGTCCCTCGTGTGTTTCGCCCTCGAGGAAGCGTCCGCGGTGAAGAAAAAGACAGGGCGAGGACTGAGAGAGAGAACCGGTCTATATATATGCACGCGGGCCTTGCGCGCCTCGCTCCTACACACACGCACACACGAATTCACGAGCCACCGGGGAGTTTTGTATGCGCCACTCCATGGACGAAAGCGCCGGATTGAAAAAAGTCGAGGCAAAAACATGAGTAAGAAAGGAAAGAAAAGGACAGGTAGAGAGAGAGAGAGAGAGAGAGAGAGAGAGAAGCTTGGCTTTGGCCGTATTGGGCAGTGTCCTTTGGCCATGGCAGTTTCACGAAGCCTCTGCGAATGTGTAATGCTCTTAAAGTAATTGCACCAAGATTCGTCAGGTGTTGCGGCTATAAAAAATCACGAAGAATCTTGAATAACACTTGACTACTCTCGATTTTAACACCAAAATGAGTGTATCCTTTTTTTTAATTAATATTTTGTATCGGTACTTCTACACCTGTGTGGCTGATTATTCGAACAAGTAGAAAAACGCAGGAAGGTAAGGAGATGATGCTATAGCGGGTGATTTTTTATTCAGAGCTTAAGAAAATATGTACAGCCGACTAAAATTTTCATTTAAAAACAGCAATATTAAAGAAATCATAAGCATATAATTTTAAATTGATTCCACGGATGTTTTAAAAAGTTGAAATTTTCTTAAACTCAAAGTCTTAAAAATACAAACTTTACCATACTTTTTAAAGCAAGCAGGTGTTATTAAAAAGTAGTAAAGTATAACAAGCAAAAAGTAAAGAATAATTGTTTGCAGCGATTGTTTTTTCTACTTTTCTTTACATTTCTAAAATAACAAAGATAACAAATACTAGGAATGGAATGAGCGCAGCAAAAACTAGAAACCAAATGATAAACGCCGATAAAGTACATCTAATTAACGCGAATAATATAAATATAATTAAAATTAGGAGTTCGAATCGTGGCGATGCTTTTGAATTTCTAATTCGTGTTTATTTATACATTAAAATTTATTATACTTAGCCATTATTCAAAGATTACGTCCAGCTGGCACTCAACTTAATTAAAAACATATCAAATCAAAAATTGATGTTGTTATTGGATACTCGTTTTCATAAATACAGAAAAATTTGTACATCTCAATTTGAAAAAGGGATAAGAGCGTTTATTTTCGCAGCGAAGAAGCAATAAACATCCAGAGTTAAAGAGCAGAGCAATCAAAAGTGTAACGCTCGAGCGGAGCCCCACTTGTTTTTCATCTGGTGCCCCCGTTCCCCCCGATGACCATACGAGTCTTCGCCGAAGAGCCAACAACTACCTCCAACTCCTCAAGGAACTACCAGCAGCTTTTTTCGAGAGAGCGAGGCGATTTTTTCCGAGACCCCTCCGCTTCTCGGGAAATTCTCGGAGCGCCCGCGGCTAGGAATTCGCTCAGTGGGCCATTCCCTCCGAGTTTCTATTATTATTGTCTCCTACGCTTTCCCGAGGCGTCTTCCGTCTCGCTCCAGCCCAGGGGCTCGGTGTCGGGCCAAAAATCCGCCGACCGCGATCCCCCGAGGCCACCATCCCCTCACCCGCACGCTGCTCGCTTTTTAAAGAAGTTCTCCACGTAATCCCCGGTGACCTGCTGGCCCACATCATTGCCGCCGAGACCGACGCAGCTCCTACCTGCGAAAGTGAGCGAAAAATCCCGCACCCTATATGGCCGTGCGCGTTCCGGCCCCGAGGTCTCGGAGAAGACCAAATCCGGCCAAAGAGTGACGAGCCTCCGTCTCCTCCTTACTCACTTCTCGGGCATTGATGCATCTGGACCGTTTTGCTCTGCTCAGTCACTCCTTGTCGAGTTCGCAGAATCCACGGGATCCTTCGGGCAAACTTAACTCGATTACTTTGTTTATCGATAAATTTAATACTACTACCCCTCCCCCCCCCAACTCTTTGCTGGAAAAGAAACTCGAGGGTTACAAAGGATTGGTAAACCAAGGGTTGTTCCAGACAATTTATTTATCAATCTCGTGACCGCAGATTTTTGTAACGTGAGAAAAAGGTGGAATTTTGATCAGGAAAATTTTCTGTCTCATCGTCTGATCGTACAATGTCATGATAAATGATAATAATGCCATCTCATGCACTTTCAACTATATATGAATAGAATGAAAATTACTTTTTACTATTCATATTTTATGATTTATGAAAACCATTTAAAGCATTACGAAAGCCTGCAGTTGCACGAATGATAAGCTTAATGACGAAAAATTTCATTTACTTAACAAAACATTTATTTAAAAAATCAGTAAACTTATTATAGAAAAACTAGTAACAGTGATTCGCGCTGGTTAATATCAATGCCTTGGAAGATAGTTGTTAAATTGTGAATGAAGGAAAATGATAATGATACCATTGGTAACGTTATTGTATTTGTATATATATATATATTTCTCTTTTTTTTTGTATGATTTTTGGCTGAATGATCGATGGACATGACCACAGGAATGATATGCCAGTCTTCTGTTAAATAGATTTTTAGGGATTGGTTATTTAAATTATTGTGATATTTTTATCTTGATGTCATTGTGCCTTTCATTAATCCCTTCACTTTGAAATCTGTAAAAGTTTGTCGATATAAAATACAATATAAACTTATGTTTTTATCCGATATTGTCTTTATAGTCACTTTTTTATAGAGTAGACTGCTTTTTTAGCTGCATCGTCAAGATCGGAGGCATTCAAAATCGGTAGACCAGATTCGGCCAAAATTTTTCTTGCTTCAACTACATTTGTACCTAAAAATTATTAAATATTTTTTAAAATCTGAATTCATTTAAGCAGTTGTAATTGAAAATTTACTAACCTTCTAATCTTACAACTAGTGGTATATTAAGACCTAACTTATGAACAGCTGAGATAATTCCTTTAGCTATTGTGGCACAATTAACAATTCCTCCAAAAACATTCACGAGAATTGATTTTACTTTTGGATCTGCAATAATAATAATAAAAATAATAATATTGATGGTGGAGATGATGATAAAATTATATTGTACAATTTAAAAGTAATACAAAAAATTTTACCTTCTGTTAAAATTCTAAAGGCATGAAAGACTTGATCTTCTTTGACACTACCTCCGACATCTAAGAAATTGGCTGGAGTACCACCATTTAATTTGATTATATCCATTGTTGCCATAGCGAGTCCAGCTCCATTTACTATTTAACAATATGTATTTTATAATTTATTATTAAAATAAATATTTTGCATACACTAATATGCTAAAATTAAAAATAATCTGTAAATATGGATTTAAAAAAGAAATCATTTTTAAAAATTTTTTACAACTTATTTCTAACAAAAAAAAATATATTTTTGTTTTACATTATTAATCAATATCAAAAGATGAATACCTAGGCATCCAATATTTCCATCCATTCCAATATAATTCAAATTAAATTTGGAAGCGTCTACTTCTCGTGGATCTTTTTCACTAACATCTTCTAAAGCAAATATGTCTTTTTGTCTGAACTCTGCATTATCGTCAAATGATATTTTAGCATCTACCGCAACCACATCTTCTTGTTTTGTTTCAACCAAAGGATTTATTTCAACTTGAAGTGCATCAATATCAACAAATAATTTCCACAAGTTTTTCAATTCATAAATTACTTTTTCGTTAACACTTGGTTTTGTAAAACCAAGAAAGTCTGCAACTTCTTTTGCAATTTGATCATCTATTCCATAAAATATGTCTAAGGGTATAGTTTTGATTTGTTCCGGATTTTTTTCTGCAACAGCTTCAATATCCATACCACCAGCTGGTGATGCTATCAAAACCGGTCCATTGTGTGATCTATCCATTAGTATACACACATAAGTCTCCCGAGCAATATCAACTGATTCTGCAATCATAATTTTTTGTACTAAAATTCCATCTTTTGAAGTTTGCTTTGTTATTAAACGATGACCTAACATATTCTTTACGTATTCCGATACTGCATTTGGGCTACAAAAAATAAGCACAATTAGCAAATTAATAAGAAAAAGAAATATAATTAAAATTTTTTATCTCCATAAATGAATGAAAAAAAATTTTAAAACTCACTCTTTGGTGATTTGAACTCCACCCTTAAAACCATTGTCAAACCAACCTTTTCCTCTGCCTCCTGCCAATACTTGAGCTTTTACTACATATTCCTTAGCATCTAGGGTTATATATATATAATAATAATAATGATAGTAATGGAAACATTTTCATTGATTTTTATAGATACTTGTAATGCTATGCGTGACGCAACTTCTATTATTAATAAACTTGCAATTCATTAATATTAAGCATCGATAATTGTTGGTAATTGTTAATAATAATAAATATTTATCAGTAGTGGAATGTATTATCGATTAATAATAGAATATTGTTACGGTTGGAAGCGTACAATTATCGTAAAAATAATGCATCATTGCATTGTTAAACCGACAATTAATAATTGCATGAGGTTTACGAAACAATTAATTAGTTAATAATTTAGTATAACGTACGTAATGACTCCAAAGCTGATATAGTTTTATTTATATCTTCAACAATTGTAAAATTCTGCACCGAAACGCCAGAATCACGTAACAATTCCTTACTTTGGTACTCTAATAAATTCAGTCTTCTTACAGGGGTAACTCCCAATTGTGAAAGATTTTTTAAAATTCCTATACTCTCTAGAGACTTGCGTATCAAAAAATTTGACATCATCGTAATGTTCAGTGTAGTTGTCGGGGACCCTCGAATCTGTTATCAAAATAAAGGCAAATTTATAAATGTGCGCGTATAATTATTGGGTGCCCGTTCATTCGGCTAACGAATACAATGAAACTGAGTGAAGAGGCAAAAAACTTACCACTGGATCTTATCGCCGGTTGCAAAAATGTTTGAAAGATAGGTGCGGAGGTCGGACGCCGATACACTATTTTCGCAATCTATTCTTGTATGTGTCGTCGCATGTATAGGCCGAGCCGCAGGAATAGAAGAAATGATTCCTCGCGCATGCGCCCACCACCAATGCTGGCAAACTTTACGGCACGAAAGCACTTGCACCGCCAGAATACGAGACGACGACCAACCGATTTGGGTCTCTTTTACATGTACAGCATTAGCTTTCGAGCTTTGGTGTTTATAGCCGGTGGATTATCGAGCGCTTGGAGAGGACGCGAGTCGAGATGATTCCCAAGGACGAGAGCGACGGGGAACACGAAAATGCCCAAGTGCCTGACTCCAAGGTTTACTCCTTAGCGAGTGAGTCGCAGTCCTACTCCCTAACCTTACATTCTCCTTTTCCCATATGTTTTTTAAATGGCCGTTTGACGATAACCAGTGTTCTTTTCGTATTAAATGCAGTGTTTTTTCATTTGTTTTAGTATTAAAGATCATTAGAGAGGCTCAACAACAACATGGCTTGAGACACGGTGATTATCAAAGGTACAGGGGTTACTGCTCTAGACGGCTACGTCGTCTTCGCAAAGTTTTGAAAGTTCCTCAGGGTGACAGACGTCACTTCAAACGTCGAGATGTAACAGCCGCGATTATTACCGATGACAAATTTTTGCAAATTCCATTAACCATGGCCGAAAGAGCCTGGAGCTATGCCATGCAATTACGTCAAGAATCCAACACCGAACCCCGAAAAAAATTTCACTTGATTTCACGTCTAAGAAAAGCAGGAAGTCATGCATTGGAATTAAAAAAACTTATAGAAGTAAGATCCATTATAAATTTTCTACCCTTTTTTAAATAAAGCAGTGCTTTCAATAATAATAATAATAATTACAATTTATACTTATATTCTCATTTAAAATTAACAAATTTAATATTATTTATTTGAAAATTTTGTCATTTTCAACTATTGAAAGAAACTATTTAATTCCTATTATACTGTAACAACTTGTAACAATATCAAAATTTATTCAAAATTTAAAATTTACTTAAATACAAAGTGTAAAATATGAATGACTTTTCCAAAGAAATATTTTTAATTAATATCTTAATATTTACATTACAAATTTAAAAATATTTATCGATTCAAGTCAATTATTAATTCTAGATTCAATAAAAAGAATGCAAAAAAAATTTATAATATTTCTAATGCTGTTTAATAGTTGTCATACTTGATAAAATAAATAAAAGATACATCTTTAGAAACAAATTATTACTGTTAATTTTTTTAATTAAATTCCTAAAAAGAAATTCAAATAGATCTATAGAGATTTAATAAAATTATATATTTTGCAGAGTGTTAATTGTGATGCAACAACAAAATTAGAAGCCCAAGCATATGTTGAATATATTCAAGGTTCTATACATTTTGAATTACAATCTTGGGCACCAGCAATGATGAATTTTAAAAATGCTCAAGTTATTTATGAACTTCTTGCTAAAGCCTTACCTGAATCTGAACAGAATATTTACACATACCGTATCGAAGAATTAGCACCTAATATACGATACTGTGCCTACAATATAGGTGACACCACTTCAATAGATGATCTTATAGAAATGCGAGGTAAACTAAGTGGTGATTTACTCAGTAATTTAGATTCTTTGATAACGCAAAGTCGTGATAAACAAGCTACTACTGAAGAAATATTTTGGCGTGGAAAATCTTGTGGAGTAGTTCCATCTAAAGCTTCATCATTATTGATGGCAGATTCTAGACTAAATAATACATTAGAAAAAACTAATGAAAACCAAGGTAAAATTGACATTCTTGAAGCACATTTAATAGATTGTAAAGATGCTATTGCTGCAGTTCGTGAAGAATTAAAGAATGAATTAAAGATCAAAGATGCAGACAAAGCTCCTCAGCACTTACTTGCTTACTTGCAGTACATCAGACTTTCTAGAACATTAGAAAGAAATCTAATATTAGTAAAAATTGCTGAAGCCTCTGAAAAGACCAAATCTCAAGATATTGTAAGATTATATGAAGCTGCACTTCATAATCTTGTTGAAATGTCACAATTACAAGGTGATGAGAGTTTCTTACAAGAGCATGATGCTAAAACTAAAAGTTATAGAGCTTTTCGATGTTTCTACATGGCTAAATCTTTAGCCAACTTTCATCGATGGCGAGAAGCAATGGCATTATATCAAAGGTCATTGCAACATGTCAAAGATGCAATGGAACACAAAGATCTATTACCAACAAATTTAAAAGATGATTTGATTAAATTAGAATCATTAATTGAAGGTGCACAATGTGCAGCTCATGCACACTATGTTTTAGAAGAAGATCAAGAAGAAGATGTAACTAGTAGTAAACAAGTGAAATCCAAGACTACTTATCTTATTGATAGATTGCATGAATATGTAGAAGATCCATCAGTGTTGACTAAACAACCAAACATTGTACAACTGCCACCTCCAATGCAGAGTATACCTTGTAAACCGTTATTTTTCGATTTAGCATTTAATATGATTGAATTTCCTGATTTATCAGATAAATTGCAAGAACAAGATAAAAAAGGTGAAAAGGGTGGTCTTGCTGGATTAGTTAAAGGGCTGTGGGGATGGGGTAATAAGTAAATTCTATTTATTTTAATTAGTAATAAATAGATTGCAATCGCGAATTAAATATATATTTTTGTTTTTAAGATTATACGTTGCATTGATAATATACTGACGTAATTATTTCAATAAAATTTTCGATTACGAAAATCAAAGAATGTCATTGCACTCAATTATTCCTAAAATATTCCTAAATTATTCTTCCTAAAATTATAATATTTTTTTTAATGTTGGTATCATTGGTGACTAAGTGCTGCCATTTTTTCAATACATGTGGCAGCAAATTTTCGCGCCCTTTACGTATTGAATTAGAACTAAAGATAAGATTAGAATATAAATAATATTTTCAAATTTTAAATAAAAAGTGAAAAGTGAATTTATATCAACGTTTATATTAGTGATACAGATACTGATAAAATGAAAACAAATTTAAAAGAATTAGCCGTAGAACTTTACGATGTTGGTTCTATTAAATATGGTAATTTTGTAACGAAAATTGGATTACAAACTCCGATTTACATCGATTTAAGAGTTATTATTTCGTATCCTGATTTACTAGTACGTTTCATACATATTCCTATTAAAATAAATATTAATGTTACTTAATATATATGATTGATTAATTGTTAATAAATATATTTTAAGAGGTTATTTTTTAAAATTTTTAAATATGATCGATTATTTTAGCGCCGTATATCAAAATTATTATGGAATCTTGTGATCGAAAAAGACTTTACGCATGTATGTGGAGTCCCGTATACCGCATTGCCTATTGCTACAGTTATTTCTACAGAATCATCCATACCAATGTTGATAAGAAGGAAAGAAGCAAAATCTTATGGATTGAAAAAGATGGTAGAAGGTATTTTTAAAGCAGGAGATAAGGCAGTGATAATAGAAGATATTATAACAAGCGGTTCAAGCATTATAGAAACTGTTGCAGATTTAAAAAACGAAGGCCTCAATGTTGATATGGCTCTTGTAATTGTAGATAGAGAGCAAGGAGGGAAAAAAAATCTGGAAAATGCAGGAATTACAATTAGAAGTTTATTTAGTATAACAGAACTTATAGATTACTTATATGAGGCTGGAAAACTATCAAATGATTCTGTAAAAGAAATAAAAAGTTATATTAAAGCTGTTCAAATACCATTAACAGTAACAAAGGATAATAATCGATTGAAACAAAACTTCCTTGTGCGTTCTAAATTAGCCAAAAATACAGTAGCTATCAAATTATTCGAATTAATGTTTAAAAAAGAAACAACACTTTGTTTAGCAGCTGATTTTACAAAAAGTCAAGAAATTCTTGATCTTGCAAATATAGCTGGACCGCACATTGCTGTTTTAAAAATACATGTAGATATCATAGATGATTTTGAAAAAACATTTATTGAAAAATTAAAAAGCATTGCTAAAAATCACAATTTCCTAATAATGGAAGATAGAAAATTTGCTGATATTGGTCAAATTGTATCTTACCAATACAAAAATGGATTTTATGCTATTGCTGAATGGGCTGATTTAATCACAGTACATCCAGTTTCTGGAAGTGGCATATTTGAAGGCATTAAAAATGTTCTTGATGTTGGTTCACATGACAGAGGAATTTTTGTAGTAGCTGAAATGTCATCTGAAGCATCATTGACTAGAGGAGATTATGTTAAATCAGCAATTTCAAACTTTAAAGATTTTGATATAACCACTGGCTTTGTTTGTCAACAAAATATTTTTAATGATCCTGGTCTTATTCAACTTACACCTGGTGTTAAACTTATCAAATCTTCTGATAATTTAGGTCAGCAATATAACTTACCAGAAGATGTTGTTAACTCAGGTGCAGATTTAATTGTTGTAGGTCGAGGAATCACACAAGCCAAGGATAAACTAGCATCTGTTTTAGAGTACAAAAAAATTCTTTGGGATGCATATGAAAAAAGAATAAATCAATAAAATTTATGTTTAAAAGATTTTGATTTCATGGGATCAAATATTTTAAAAAAAATTATTGTATTAAGTTTTACAAATTTTATAAAAATTTGACATTTCAGAACTAGAAAGTTAATAGAATATTATAAATTGTTATAAAATGTTATAATGTCTATATAGAGGCTTAAAAAGTCTTAGCTAGTACCAGACTAGAATAAATAAAAAAAATACATATTTTTAAAAGCAATTGTGATAAATATACTTATTTTTTGTTTTTTTTTATTGTTTTGTATAAATAACCAAAATATATTACATTTACAGTTTGAGAGAGTAAAAATATTTATATATTACAAGGGTGTAAAAACTCGTATTTGTATCAAATAAATTTTAAAAATGAAAATGTACATTTTAATTATGCCTCTTTACTTTGGGTTATTTCCATTACTATTTTTTGATAGGCTTTTGCTAGTTCACTTTCTGGATTGACTTTTATAATACTTTGACCTCGAATCTCAGAGGAACTAATTTTTGGATCAATAGGTATTTTAGTTAGGAAAGGTACATTTACCATCTCTGCAAGAGAAACTCCTCCATTGGATGAAAATATGTTTGTACATTCCTAAAATAAATACTTTAATGGTAATTTCGATGTAAGTAAAAAGATTAAATTATTAAAAATTTGATAACTAACCGAACATGAAGGACAAACAAAACCACTCATATTTTCTATAATACCAACTATTGGAATACCAGTTTTTCGACAAAATGTAACTTCTCGTAAAACATCATCAACTGCTATTGCCTGTGGTGTTGTCACAAGAATAGCGCCATCACATTTCACGTTACTGAAAGTAAAATCAAAATTTTAAATTTTCTAATATTTAATCAAAATGTGCAAAGAACTAATCATATTTTTTATCAGCACTTTTTTATTTTTCTAAATAATTATATCTCTTAAATTCAGTAACTAAAAATTGTTTTATTTTTATTTAAATTTTTTTTGTTATAAAATTATGATTACCAGTTATTATTTTACGGATGTTGATTTTGGTTTTTTCTTGGTATTAATACAAAATTATAAATACTCTATAGTACAAGATTTTTTATTACTTTTATCCTGATTTTTTTCAATAAAATAAATTTCAATTACTTCCTAAAATATCAACTAAAAACTTATTTGTTTACATAAATTTCAATAAAAAAATAGTTTAGTAATTATGATTGTAAAATTTGTACCGTAAATTTTCCATAATTGTTATATGTTCGTCAGAAGTACCAGGTGGAGTATCAACAATAAGATAATCAATATCTTTCCATAAAACATCTTCTAAAAATTGTTTAATCATACTTGTTTTCTTAGGACCTCGCCATACAACACTGTCATTTCGATTTTTCAATAGAAAACCTATCGACATGACTGATAATTTTTGTTCTTTATCTGCAAAAACTGGAACCCATCTGAAAAATATACATTCATTTATAACAATATGAAATTTAACTTTTAAAAAATTTTTTAAATTTTAAATTACCCTTCACTTGATTGATGTACATCTTGATCTTCTAAGTCTAATAAAAATGGTACACTGGGTCCACATAAATCAACATCCAATAAACCTACCTAAAAATTATAAAAAATAATAATATTATTATTATTCATCAATAATTACAATATTTAATTTATGAACATTTAAAAATACCATTTTTTCTAATATAAAAGAATTATATTATAATTTATAATTGTACAATCTACAATAAATTATTTTGAAATAATTTTATGAACAATATTTTTCATTTAGAAAAGTTTTGATTGTAAATATTCAATACCCAATTAGATACATAGTGATTGAACATTTGCTAACAAATAAAACTAACTAAAAAGTATTTTTTTGTTGAAGAATTGAAGGCTAAAAGTGTCGAAAAACATTTGTTACTAATAAGATATATGCATCAACAAATGAAAATATAAACATTCTCCTAGTATTTATACAAGTAAAAAAAGTAATTTATATTTCTATGGAATATGTAAAGTAATAACTTATATTGTGAAATGAAGTTTATTGAAAAAAACATAACCTTTATTATATTTAAAAAGTACTTACTCTAAAACCAGATTCTTTAAGAGCAAGAGCTATTTGTGAGCTTACAGTAGATTTCCCTACACCACCTTTACCTGAGAGGACCAAAAACACATGCTTCACACCTTCGAGCATTGCTAAAAATCTAAAAAGTTGTCGAATTAAAAAAATCTTGAAAGACCAATATTTCCTGCCACTTTTTGCTTCGACTCGATATTATTAACCAACTGTAGATTGTAATTCATAAAGTATTGTTTTTACTTCTCGTGACTATGAGACTGTGTGACTTAATCTGACCACATGTCGTTTCACACCGATTGCAAGCTTATAGTTGGCTTATAATTTATGAATCCAACTGCAATTATTATTTAATCATTTAATCCTCCATAAAAATGGATTAAGATCTGCATTTCAGTCTTTGTAAATTAAATGTGATCCCGTGTTTTACTATTATTAATTATCAAGCATGATTAAATTAAGATTAGTATATTGTAGAATCGGTATATGAACTTTAATAAAAAATGATTCACATAAATTTATCAATCAACTTGTGAATTTAGTTTTTAACAATTTTACAATGCAAGTATTAAGGATCTAACTTGATCTTATTGTATTTATTCAATAATGTTGGTTTAAAAAATATGATTTTATTTTATAGAGTAGACTACTTTATTATCGTTGTAAAGATTAAAGTATAAGTAAAAAGAAATTTCAAATATAAATAATTCAACATTTGAAGAAAATTTACGAATGAAATATATATTGCAAAGCAACGATATGTAATATATTGCCATTAAAGTGTTTTGAAATAATATTAGAATATATAATAATTTCAATTTCTTCCATTTTTTTTCTTTCTTTATTTTTTTGTATTTAATATACTTTTATTCTAAATTTAATTTTAAATAACATTAACTTTGCAAGCTACAAGTTTAAAAATCTTATGTTTCGAATCAGAATAAAGATTAAGTTTTGAATGTTCGAAAGTAAATTCAGATGGATCAATTAATTTATAAAATTTAAACACCTAGTATTTAATTTCACATTTAATATCATTTAAAAATATTTCTTTATTTGATTTTTTAAATACACATTTATGTATTGAAAATCTGTATTTTACAATTCTTTTATTTTAGTTTTATCAGAGTTATCGTGAAAAATCAAAGTAAACTTAATTCTTAAAATACGCAACAACAAAATGTTAATTTTTCGTGAAAAAATGTAATTATTGTATAATTAAAAGTTATGCTTCTAAAATGAAATTGTAATTAAATTTAGTAACTACAATATATTTACAAATATATTTAAATATAAAAGTTTTTTATTGGTTCTCGTTTACATTTATGTGATATCTAAAAATAAAATAAATCAATAATCGTCTTAAATGCATTAAAGTTTACATTTTGAATAAAATTTCAGTTTTGCTGCTTTTAATATTTAAAAACTGATAAATTATTGATCTATAAGATCATTGAAAATCACTTGCTTGCTGCGCCACCTGTAAATAAAATATTTACTAAATACTAAAAATTATGTGAATTTCAAGCTCGATTTATACGGGTCTATTGTTTGTAAATGATTTCTTTTTGTTATGTTTCAAGTATGTGAAAGTTCGATCACTTAAAATTTTAAATTTCCGCATTACACGTAAGATTTTAAACTGTATTAGTGATATATTAAAATTAGTAAATTGAGTGTTATTTTTCAAAAATGAATTTCAATTCTATTTTGTATTTCTGTGCGTGAGGTTGCAATCTGTTTGTAAATCTTTTGGTGAAAACACAAAAAAAAGTAAGAATGTGTACGTACGGTAAAATTCTTCTACGCCTATTATTATGTGCCTAAAATAAACCATTTTCAAGATAAACGTATTTGTTGAAGATTTGTAACAATTTATAGTGTACAGTGAATGCTTTCACTAAATTTATAAATTATTTAAGGTTAGTATAATTTTATGTTTTAATACTTTAATAATAATATACATTTTTAAAGATAATTTAAGTAAAATTTTGTTATAAATAAATTATAATTAATAATAAATTATTTATGTAAAAAATAAAGTATTTCATGTTTTAGAAATCAAAAATTTAATTCAATTTAACAAAAATGAGAAGAAAACCTGGAGTAGGTGCAATCCATAAACAAAAATATGAACAAGAACGATATAAAGATAAAGGAACTGAGTTACAAGAAAATCAGTTTGAGCAGATGACTAAGCAAATGGAAACTTTTCGAATAAATTTAGAAGAATTTGCTTCAAAACATAAGACTGAAATAAAAAAGAATGCACAATTTCGACGACAATTTACAGAAATGTGTGCTTCAATTGGTGTTGATCCATTAGCATCTGGAAAAGGCTTTTGGTCAGTTCTTGGTATTGGAGATTTTTATTATGAAATTGCAGTACAAATTGTTGAAGTATGTCTTGCAACAAATTATAAAAATGGAGGTCTCATATCTTTGGATGAATTAAGAGATCGATTAGTTCAGGCAAGAGGTCGACGTAAAGAACATCAGGAGATAACCAATGAAGATCTTTTGGCATCAGCTAAGAAACTTAAAATATTAGGAAATGGTTTTTCCATAGTGCCTATTAGCAAGGGAAAATATTTAGTGCAGTCTGTTCCTGGAGAATTAAGTATGGACCATACAGCTGTTTTACAACAGACAAATAATACAGCAAATGCTTTTATTTCTATATCTTTATTACAAAAAGAATTAAAATGGGAAAGTGAACGAGCCCAGAAAGCATTAGATCATATGGTCAAAGAAGGATTAGCTTGGATTGATAAACAAGGTGAAGATGAACCATTGTACTGGTTTCCAAGTTTGTTTACTGCTTGCATTGCTTCAAAAACATAAAAATCTAAAGTCTGTTTAGTCAACATTAATTTTTCATTTTTCAATACATTTTATTTTATTATAAAGTTTATTTCATTATGAATTTTTAAAATTTAAATTTAAAGCATTGATAAATTAATTTGTTAAGATAAATTTGTTATCCTAAAATAAAAAAACAAAATTAATTGGGTAAAATCTATTGAAAATAAATAGAGTACACAGAAAAAATTATAAAACATTATTAAAAATATTATTTTATGTAATAAAAATGTGTATTTTTTAAATAAATTTAGTTACTATTTGAATACATTGTGTACATTCAATTTTAGTAACTGTCACCGATTTTCGACGTCTCTATTATAGTTTTGAACAAATTGCGTATTACAACGAGCAACAAGCTGTTGATAAAAAAGTAATTCTCTGCTCAAATCTTCATTTTGTTTTTGTAAATTACTTATTTTATTTTTAAATTCTTCTGTCCGTTTTTGAAATTTAGAAGTAAGTAAATTAGCTTCTTCTTTCCATCTGAAAATTTGTAATAAAAAAAGATTATATTTTCAATTCATGTATTAAATATTTTTTAATAATTTCTTACTTGTTACTTAATTTCTGATGAGTTTCAACATGTTGAGTTAATTCCCTAGTTTTTTTATCAAATTTTTCTTGCAGACATAAAATATTTGTTAAAGAGTCAACATTTAATAAACTAAAAAATAAATTTGAAGTTTTTAAAAAATTTCAAATGATAATTTATCCTTACAAATACCTTGCAAATATTATATTTACCCTTGTTCATAATTTGGTTTATTCAAAGAAGGATCAGATAATGCTTTTGTTACATCTGTACCCTTTTCTGAATTCATAATTTTATCCTGCAAATCTCGAATTTTGCTTTCAAGCAATATCTTTTCACGATTTCGTTTTTTTATTTCTTGTTCAAATGATGCTTCCAGTGTTCGAAAACTATTTGTTAAATATTCCTTATCAATAACTGCTAGAGATAACTGTTTTTCAAAATTTGAACATTTTTCTATAAGTTCTTTTGTGCAACCACTTGTATTATCTTCTATTTCTTTATTATTATGTAATTGAAAACATTTCAATTTTTCACTAGTCTTTGATAATTTCTTTTGTAAATCATCAATTTTATCTTCTAAAAAATGAATTCTATCATCATAAATAATTTTTGGAATTTCTTCACCTGTCTTCAATTGATTTGGTCTCATAAAATCATTTATGTTGTGTTCTTCTTTAAATCTTTCTAATTCCTCTTCTGCTATTCTAAAGTCTCTATGTGATTTATCTAGTAACATACCCTGTTCTCTTAATTCTACTTTTAACTCTTTTATTTCTAATAAATATTTTTTGATATTTTTATCGTAAGTTTCTTTGGCTTTAATAACTTCAGTTTTTAATCGACTAGTGTATTCTTGTGATAACTTGGATAAACAAGTTTCAAGTTTACGTTTCTCATCTACTATATGAGCTTCTCTTCTTAAAACTGCTTCTTTCTCTTTAACTGCTGATTCTATTAAATTTACAGCTTCAAATACTTTACTTTTAGCCTCATGATCTTTTGAAGCTAAAACTTTTACCAATTGTTGTGTATTTTTTAACTTTTCTGCTAATTTAGTTTTTGATTGCTTCATTTCTTTCAGTTCTTTTTGAACTTCCTTTAAATTTTCTTTTAACAAGTCCATAGAAGCTTGGAGCTGATTCTCTTTTTCTACTGATTTTTGTTGAAAAAGGTTTAATTCTTGAACAACGTTATTTTTATCTTTTGTTAGTTGATCAATTGTTTCTTTACTCTTTTCCCACATTGTTTGTTGTTGAAAAAAATTCTCTTTAGCTGCTAACAATTTTGATTCTAATGCAAGTATTGCTTCAGAATATGTTTCTTTAAGATTATTTATTTGTTCTTGATACATATTTGAACTTTTATCTTCTTTGTAAACAGTTTTAACTTCATTTTCCAAAGTCTCAATAGCTTTTAAAGACATTTGCCAAAGTTGAAAGATAGCATCTTTTTCCATTTGTAAAATTGTGACACGTTTTTCAAGATTTGTTGTTGTTTCTTTGCTATATACATCTTTACATATTTCATAATTATATTCTTCAAAAGACCGACGAATATTATCCTGAGCATTTTTATTATCATTTTTAATACTGCTAAATTCTAAATGGAGTTTTTTTTGATCCAACTAATAAATTAAAAAATTAAAAATAATATTATATATTTAATTCATAATTGACATCTATTAAACAATTTAATTACTCGTTTAACAAGTATTTTACCTTGCAATTACTTAATTCTTCCTTCAAAGATGAGATAATAGATTCATATTCGTGTAGAATAGCATTTTGGTCAAAGAATCTGTAATTAATGAAATGAAATTAATTCAAAGTAAATAACTGTATATAACCTATAACTTACCTGTGCTCCTGCACTTTATCTTTCGTTCCCACTATTGATTCATTCAACATTTTGAGCCTTTACAATAACAATTGAATGAGTATTAAAAGGTAACTGCCATCATGAATGTATAAATATATATTTTTCTTCTGAAAAAGATTGGAAATTATGTGAAGACCGAATTGTTTACGTTAGGGAAGCGTCCATTTTTCAAATAAAAACAATGTCGGTGCTGCTGCTACGCAAGTGCGTACTACGTGCTTAAGTCAATGAGATCCGACCCAAGTCACCTGATACACATTAAAAACGAAAGTACAGTGTCACAGGTCAGCCTTTATGTGTATAAAAAGAAAAATCAAATATGATTCATGTGAGAATTCAATTTATCCAATTGCATTCGCGTTTATAATGTTAACTCAAAGGTCGATTGATCTTTAAAATAAACTATCGCGTACAATAACTTCCTAAATTGAAAAAAAAAAAAATTATTTTAACGGTTCTATATTTAATTATTTGAATATAATTAATAGATTATAATTAACTCCGTACCAAAAACAACGACGATTTATTAAAATACAATTTACGGATTTTAAAACTTTTGACAAAGACGAGAAAAAATAAGAGTAATGACAACTTGTCTGTTATGTTTCATTTTTCACAAATCAATAAAGCATATTTTATCATACAATTAATTTAAAATGGAGGATATTATTTATAATATAATAATAATTTTTTACAGTTATTAACCTTATAATCGCATATCATCAACCTTATAATTAAACATTCAGATTGATTTTTCAAGGCATCAACTAACTTATACATTGATAATCACTAAATTCTACTAAATGAATAATTCTAACCACGAAGACCTATAGAACTTTTCATACGAAAAATATATCAATACAATATAAAACGCAAAAAATTGGCTTAAATCAAACGGAACTGCTAACATATTATTTATTAAATTGACGTTTTAACTTATTGTTTTTAGGTATAAAATAAAAATATATACCCTTTATATGTTTTTCTTTTATAATATCATAAATTTTCAATTTAGCTTTTGACTCATTAGAATTAATGATATATAAATACTAAATAGCAATAATGAATTTACATCATTTGCACTACTATTTATTTATTATGTACAGGGACTAAAATAGCAATAAAATTTAAAAACAATGTATAAATACTTCAGTCTAAATTCATAAATTGATTTTATTTATAATTATTTTAAAAAAGAATTTTTAATTCTTTACAATAAAATTTATCGAAAAAAAATATACAAGATTCAATAATATAATCAATTAATTTAATTAATTAATTAATTAATTAAAATTTGGGTTGCAAAGCTTATATAATTTAATAAAAATATTTACTTTTAAATTATAGATAAAAGTATTTTGTCAATTATAAATACTAAAATTGATTTTAAATATTTATTACATTTAAGTCTTAAAATTTTAAATACATATAACAATTAAAATTTATTTATATTTTTTTAACTTGTTTATTTAATTGAAATAATATTTGAACGAAGAAATTAAATTATTAAACAAAAAATTAAATGCATTTAGTAATAATACATCAATTTTTTTAATATTAAATTAATACACAATAAAAAGATTCTAAATGCACCGAAAACAAAAACTTTCAACAAATTTAAATATCAACATTTATTTTTAAAAAATTATGGTCATTAAATTTTTTATTAATTGATTTATAATTATTTAAATGAAACAAATAATAATCATTGCGTATACAAATTTTTGAAAAAACAAACAAAATTAAATTTATAAATTAAACGAATTAAAAATTTGGTGCTAAGATTTATTAACTAATAATAATATAAATAATTGATTAAGCTACTTTAACATTTATAATAATAAAAAAATAATTATAGTTATAAAAAAATAAAAGTTTTTATATTTAATAGTAAAAATATGAATTTAACTGCGATTATTATTTCATTTTTATATTGTCCCGATTAATTACATGTTATTTTAAATTGAATATTTTATTTATTTACTTTTCAAACTATTTTATTTTCATGTGTAATACTATGTAATACTTACAAATTAATTTTAAATATTCATAAAATATTACAGTTTAAAATATACTAATAGACGTGATTCATAAATATGTTTTTATAGAGATTATGTTAACACGTTGCAATTTTAATAGTGAAGTTTGAAGAACTATTTCAAAATATTTATGATAGTAACTTGTTATTCATCAATTATAACTAGTCTCTGTAATTTTAAAAATATAAAAGAGATAAACCGAGATGAAAATTAATAAAATTATTTTTGTTTTAATATTTTAAGATTTGTTTTTGATATGATATTGTATTTATATTGTAAAGCTTATTGATAATTAAAACGTAATCAAAGATTTAGTTTTATAACTTAAATAAATATTCATAAAGGAATTGAAACATAAAAACAAATATAAATTTTTTATTACTTGCATCATCGAATAGCAATGTAATATTATGTAATAAATTGTAGAATGTAAAAATAACAAATTGAAGAGGGACTAGAATGAATTTATTGAAACATTTAGTTCCAGAAGTAGACATGATTGATTCACAAATTTTTTATAAAAGGCTAGTGGTGTAAAAAATGTCTGAAATCGCTCATCGAGTACTTTTATTGAATTGCTCATAAAATTCAGCGCTGGGCTTATTCTTATAAACATGTTGATTCAAGTAATCTTGACGCGATTTTTGCTTCTCAGCCAATTGGCGATTTTCTTCAGCGATCCGCTTATTAAGTTCCCTACAATGTGAAGAAAAAAAAAAGAAATAAGAGTAATTTTTATAATAAATAATCTCGGTGCTATTTGTTATGTGCTTGTGATATATATTACGCTTTTTTGCGATCCAGCTCACGTTGATAACACTCGGCGGCTCTGGCATTACCGTTCATTATTTTAATCCATTCCTCGTTTCTTTTGCTTTCCTCCTTTCTCAGTTGCTGTGAAAATAAATATCGTTACTAGAAAATACGAAGATGATTTTTTTTCGGCAGCTTAAATAAATAACGACTTAAACGCTAGTCCGACTATCGCGTTAAATTCCATTCATTCTGCTTTTCGCGAATAATTGAGCAACGATCGCCACAATCAATATCCAAATAGTCTTCAAGCGCTTACCTTTATCAATTTGCAGAAGCAAAAAATCACGCTAAAAGCATTATCTACCTACATCGAGGAATAACACTTGTGAAAATAGAAGAATGCGTTTAATTTTAAGTTACGGAGCTAAAGCAATGCGTAAAAGCGTAAAAGGTCAATACTTCTCTATCCTTTCCCTATCCTTCAAGAGGCTCGGGCAAAAAGGGCTCATAACGATTCAAAACACAAGCCATAATTTGCCTCCATGTAATCTGGCTGCAAAAAGGGAAAAGAAGACAGAGAGAGAGAGGGAGACTCTGCATTTTTTTCTCTTTTTCTCTCGCTCGTCCGATTAGGACGCGAAAGGAAATAAAGAAGCGACGTGTGATCTCCTGTTTGGGTCTGCGCGCGCAAGAGGAGGGAAACGAAAAGGAAAGGAAAGGGAAAGGAAGGGAAAGGAAAGGAGCGAGGAGTTCTCGGTCTCACCTGGAGTTCTTCCTTCTGTTTGGCCTGCCCCTCGCGGAAAATCCTTAGCTGCTCCGAGGTCATGCCCTTGTAGCGGCCTGCTAACGGCCGATGCGGGCCCCGGCGACTCTCGGCCTGGTCCTTCGACTCGGTCAGGAAGTCCCCGGTCACGTGGTTGTAGATTTCCGCCCTCTTGTCCTCATCCTCCTGGGCTTGGAGGATGCGCTTGCGCTGTTCCTGCTCCTCGGCCTGTGCGGATTAACGATAAAACGCTCGCTTTTACCATTTGTCTCCAAGGAACGCGACGGCTATTGGCTAACTTGCCCAACTATTCCTCCTCTCGTGTTTATTCGATTTCAAGCAACTGTTAACTGTACGTGATTGCAGGAGAGGGAGAGAGGGAGGGACGTGGAAAATAGATTCGAAAATTTTCTGCAAATCTATATCAATCAGCTAGAATCAAGTATACTTACATCGCGATTCAATTATCCTGGTAAAGATAAAGTGTAGATTCACGTTATTTCAGCAAATCGATTTCAATTCACGCTGTCCGATGTCACGCATCAAGGATAGATCTCGTTTTAAAAAATCCGGATGTGCCAGAATTAATTCGCACTAATAACGATAAATAAATTCGAGTGTCACGGACGTCGCGTCTTTTAAAACGACCGAACCTTTTTTTGTCATAACTGTGAGAAAAGAATATAAAATAATTTATTTCAATGTATACACAATGATTAATAATAGTAATAATAATAATGAAATAGGTTGGGAGTTGAAGAAAATATAAAGTTATTTGAATCTCCTATCTTTTGATTTTTAATCTTATAAACTTCATTAAAATAGCGCGATTTTACGAACAAAGTTTCCCCGCAAATAAAACTTGAATAGCCGTACCGAAAGTCTGTTTTCGACAAACGAACTTCATTCGCTTAAACTTTTCACGGTCTCTGCTTTTTCCTCCCGAGAGATAAAAAAATCGTTAAATCCGTATAATTACGCGCTCTATAACTCTACCAAAGAACAAAATAAGAATTTTGGTAATAATAAGCATGTTAACATCGCCGTAAAATAAACTTGTTTCTCCTCTGCGCAATATCAGTTGTACATTCAAGCTTTTCAATTTCAGGCTCTAGCCTTGAGACGCGTTCCTCGCAGGTAAAAACGCGACTCCCCGAATCGAGGGCCGTTATCTCGGCGCTGGTCCTTATCTAGGGATCCGGAGGCTGGACTCATCGGGAGCGTACCAGTAACTTGTTGAATTTAGCGGTGGCTTCGTTGAATTTCCGTCGGCAGTCCCTCTCGGACCTCTCGAGCTCGAAGGCCCGGTAGTCCCTCGACAGGAGGAGTTCCTGATAGGCCTGCTCGGCCTCGAGACGCTCCTTCTCGGCCTCCCGACGCTCCTGCACCTGCTGGAAAATCCAGCTCTGCATCTGCTCCTTTTGCTCCTGTCTGCGCTTCTCCAAGTTCTCGTCTTCGCCTTCGAATCTGCAATTACATTCCGAGCTGATTCACTTGCATCTCGATCGCGTGCACGCGTCTGTTGTCTCTGATATTCCTCGCTTCAAATCTTTTTCCCCATTTTTTTTTAGTTATTAGTTTTTTTTTTTTTTTGTTCGCGTACAAAGAAAACAAAGCTTTTGCGATTTAATTACATCGGGTTTTCTTTGGAATTACTAGGCAGCTTAGATCGAATTCCTTTAACGCTGTTGCATCATCGCGTTGAGATTCTTAAAACATTTGTAATTCCTGTTACGATGGGCGAATTGCATTCATTCGGGGGAAAATCTACTTTTGTTATCTTATCGCCTTTACGATTATTATCGTCTATGAATTGAATAAATAAAAATAAATCAAAGCTCAGAAAATTATCTATTTCGCTACCTGAGGATTAAGTATTCAAGTGCCATGAACGGGCTTATAAGGACGTTATCTATTAACTAATTAAGCTGTCAAATAAATAAAAAAAGTTCCTTGAAAGGTTTTCGCGGACATTGTCAGTTCGCATTGGAGAAATCGCACTACAAATCAAATAATGGCAATTAAATTTTAAGTAAATTCGTACTTTTGCGCAGAAGCAGGTCCCAATAAATCGTCATCGGTTTCTCGGAGCGGTTTGCTCTTTTTGAGCGACTCGGGATCGTAAAGATCGAAATCTCGGCGGCACTCGGGCTTCTGGTACTGCTGTCGAAAATCATTGATCTCTTTGTTGAGCTTCCTCCTCTCCTGCAAAAAGTGAAGCACACGCGATAAAAGATAAAAAGTGCTGGGAGGCTGCGTTCTGATAACTTTGAAAAAAGCAAGCATTCTGTACTTCATTCTGTTGGCGCGCGAGCAAAGTTGCCAGTTTGCTACTGCGAAGTAAGGCCTCGTCTAAACGACATTCCTCTTCCTTCTCCAAGTCGCGCTGCTGCTTCTTCTCCTCGACTTGCCTGTCCAAAAATTCTTTATCTATCTACAGTATCACCGTGACAATCAGTTTTTGAAGTTAAAATATTTTCAAGCGTGAAAAATTGATTCCGATGAAAATGAGGCGGGGCCTCGGTGGACCAGAGCGCATTCTCTCATTTTTTTTTCATCAAATTTTTGTTAATTCATTGCAATCGCGACTTTTCGTGCACACAGTACTCTTTTCAAAGAGATTTTCAATGAGATTTTCAATGCAAGGAATGAAGCTCGAAAATGGATTCTCAATTTTTTACAATTCAATGGTAAGTGAAATTTTAGGAAAGATTGAAAGTTAAATTTTAAATGCCACCCGAGCTCCAAAAACTATTCACGCGGGAATCACTTTTCCAAGCTCCAAATATAAATATGGGTTAAGTACGGAATTGCCGTCGAAAAGGACGTCACATGCAAAATCTCTTACCCCGATTCTGCGAACGCGCGGATTAAAAATTCTGGCTTTCCTCTCGGCTTCAATCTGCCGCTTCCTCTCGATCGCCGCAGCGACTTTCAGGTCTTGCTCCGGGCATTTCAGGAACTCCAGCATGATGTCAGCAGTAGCTACTCCGACGAAGTTCGCAGCCTCCGCGGCACGACGCAAAAACAACTTCCCAAAATGAAAGAAGCTGAAACCGAAGGTCAGCGCCCGGGACTCGCGAAGGCAAATAAACTGCCTCCAGAAGAAGTTCCGAGGGGGAGACCGACCCCGACGCAGGAACACGCGCGCATGCAGACGCGAGACACGGCGAGGCGAGCGTTGCTATGGATCGTTTGGATTACCGCTCGGCCGTATGATTAGCGTCGATGGGGGCGACGACGAGGAGGACGAGGACGATGGGATAACGTCGAGCCGGGCTCTTGACTCTCGTTGCGACCGGGATCTCTTTTTCTTCGCGCATCCTCTTGACGTGTATTGTACTCAAAATCTTGGCTCCTTTCCAGGCCACAATTCGTCAAAGGGTACATAACCAATTGCGCGGTGTTTTGTGTTTCGCTAAATACGCTGCATTGAACCTCATTTAGCACGACTAAACGCAATACTAACTTATCACACCTAACCTTTTTTACAATTGCATAATGTAACCGATAGAACGGAAAATAAAAAATGTCTGCAACTATCCGCTTCTTCTTGCTTGCTCTCTATTCTTTGGGAATAAAATTTAAATTTCATTATTAATTACAATTCGACTTGGAAAGATTAAAGCTTATTATTCTTGTATTATGATCGATTAATGCGTATGATTACGTTGATCGTGACTCGCATGAAAATAAAAATTAATATATACGCGTACCTGCTTCAAACAAGCACAAGGCTCCATTTATGCATCACAAACATGAATTAACCGTTAAACATGCGTCAAATATATTATTATTAACATAAAGTATTTCTTAAGAATTATTTATTTTTCATTGCTTAGAATTTTCATTTGAAAAGTTGTTATTTTTCTTCTATTAAATAGAAATCAGATGAAAAATTTAGATGATCACATTCTGTATTCCAGTATTATTTTGATATAAACAAGGTTAATAATTGCGTATTTCCTAAGGCCACATCTGATAACTTATATATTTCTAACTTCTAAATATATTAAAAATTTCATTTTTCCGTATTTCTGTTAACTTATTAAGTTAAATATGGAAATATTGTAGCATTTATTAAATTTTTCTTGTAAAAAATATGCTACATAAAGAACTTTCCTCATTTATTATTAAAATATCTCTTTTTTTTTGTTTTGCATAAATTGAAACAAGCAGACTTCTCTACATTGTTTTCATTGTTCAATATTTTTTACTTTAAATTTCTAAAATTTAATAACAGTTTAATTTAAACCTTTAAAAAAATATAAGAAATGACACGTGAAAAATAATGTAAATTTAAGAAAATATATTCTTTTAGTCCATCAAAATTTGGGTTTTATAAATTTAATATTTTAATAGGATTAACAAAAACAAATCAAAAAATGAAAAATATTTTTGAATTTATTTAAAATTTTCATTTTTAATTTTCTCAAGGATAAAATTCAGTGAACAAATGAATTTCGGAAATGTGATTTAAATCGAAATTATGAATTTTTTATTATTATAGTATGAAATAGGAATAGAATATAAATTTTAAAATTAATATTTAGAGAGGTGATAAAAATAAATAAATTCATTTTTTTATAAAATCTAAAAAATCCAATTATTATGTGTAGCTCAAAGATTATACAGAATTATTGGTAATTGCTTAAACTTTAATTATATATATAATATTCAATAAAACACATTTATATTCTTATTAGGAAATCAATAAAAAATATATAATTACTAATAATTAACTCTTTAGAGTGTCATTATCGTACGGTTATATAGTTTAAAACTAATAAGGTACACAATATCTGATTAAAAACACTTAATTAATTCTTAAAACATTTAATGCATTCCTAATAAATTGTAATTAAGTTTTTATAAGTTTATTATAAATCGATTTATATCCAATAAGATTTTTTTAACTTGAGCAATAAGAGTTTTAAAGACAATAATTATTAAATTAAAAAAAAATAAATACAAAATCAATTATATCTATTACATATTTTATATAGATTATTAGTAATTATAAAATCTTAGATAATTATTTAATAAATAATATAATATTCAAATTTATACAAGCTTAAAACAAAAGTTATCGAGCATATTTTTAGATGTGTATGTAAGTATGAAAGAGAATTTTGGAAATCAAATTTAGATAAATTAGAAATTATATTTTATGCATAAATATAATGCATAGTATAAATATTTTTTAAATTAAAAACTGATATAATAGTTTCAAGACTTTTAATATTAAGAAATTAAAAACATGTTACAAGAAATTAAGTCATAAATGCACTTGAAAATCATAGTTAAATTTTTTTCTATTCCTAATGTAATCATTGATTTAAAAAATATTATAAATTATTAAATTATATCAAAGCATTTAAAATATTTGATGACATAATCTTAATTATAATGTAATACGTTTTCATTTGACATACTTCATATATTCATGATGACTAATACATATTGCAATATATTCAAAACTAGCGAGAAGTGTTTTCAATTTTTAATTTCTTAAACATAATATTAATGTCTATTCTAGAGAGTGTAAATTCAATATTTGTGAATTTTTTTTTCCTTAAAGTACAACGTTTTACATAAAATTTTAATTAATTATAAAAATTCATACAAAACTGAAATTTATTTATATCTTGATAATTTTTTTTTATAAACTTCACTAAATTTTCATACAAAATTTTGTTGAAAAAAATGTTTTAAAATCCGTTTTCAATTTTCGAAAATATGAATAAAAAAATTATTCCTCATGATGATATTTTATTTTTGTGATAAATCTTTTAATAATTGGAGAAGTTTAATATTGAAATTAACGGAAATTTGAATTGTTTTATTTGGCGCCGAAATTATTTTAAGGTGTAGCGACACACCTGTTCTGTCGTGCCTAATGTCACGCATGTGTAATCACGTGACCTACTAAATAGCTTATTTACTTTGTTGCCTTATAAATGAATTTTTCCCAATTTAAGTTTATTTCAGGTGCGATCAAATGTTATTTCAACGATTTTATACATTTATAAACAGACTTTTTAACAATCAAATAACAATCTCCTTCTTACTATTTGGAATAAATATATTTTCCAACATTGAATTATTGCTCATAAAACGCATACTCATTTGTGTTGAAAATCTTCAATGGAAATTATATAAAAATCATTTATTTTAATAAGACTGTTTTTTTGTTGAGCTGATTTTGTTATTATGTTCCTAGGATTTGTTGTTTAGAAGGATAAATTGTGGAACGACTAGAGTTTATTTGTGCTCCGTAATCTACTATACCGACAGTACAATAATTAAATATTATTCATTTATTGTATTTACATGTATTGGATGTATGCATGTATATTGTTATTCCAAATAATAGTTCAATATTGTATTTGAAAATTATTCAATAAAAAATAAATATTGAATGTTTGGAATAATGCAGAAGTTTCTAAGAATATAATTGATTAAAATGAGTTCATTGGAAGATGATTAATGTAAGAAATAATTCTGTTATTAATGCAGTATTGAGTATATTATATGATATCATACGTCATATAATTAACATTTCTTTTATACATTATAATAAAAAATTCTAAATCTTATTTACTGAGAACAAGAGAGTTTAACATTTATATCATTTGTAAGGTATAAGTAAATTAGTATGTACGATTATTAATTTTTTTTAACTATATGTTTATAAATGCTGGAAATATTTCAAAAAGAACGAATAATAAGAAAAAATGTTCTTTTACAATATTCGTATATAAAAACATTGTGTACAACGGCTAAATTATTTTAACGATTTAATGATAAATTTTGGTAATAATTTATTTTTCATTTTTTTTTAACTATGAATACAAAACGTTATTTTTATGTAATGTGATAATCATGAAATATCCATTTACATAATAGCTTAGTGGGTTTCAAATTGTCGACGAATAAATTAAAAGTAATTTGTATAAAATTTTGCATTGATCTTTAAACAAAAATCACTCATTTATTCCGAGGTATCTAAAAATATGCGATGAATTTTTTGATAGTGTGCGTATTTTCATAAAAGTAGTTTTTGTCATTTTACATCGTGCGTGTTTATTGTTAACAAGTCAAATATTTATTTAACTTGAATTTTACGTCGCACTCTAAAGTTTCAGAAGATCAACGATCTCTTCGTAATTACTTCCTTGAGTAACTTAAGATTATACTTGCTCTATTCCGTATGAAAAGTTCCTTACTTATGTAATCTAAATAATAGTCTAATGTTTCGCCGATATTCTTGTACAACACGCCAATCTTTTAAAATTAGCTTGATTTATTAATAACAATAGTATCGACAGCGACAACAACAGCAACAATAATTATTGTTATAAATAAGCTTTTTTAAAAGATACGAAATATACATCCAAGTGTCGTTATTATTTATTGAAGGCGTTTGAAAATGTCATTAATGTATTATATATTTATAAAGTTAAGCCGAAGCTCAATAATTTAGCGATAAATTACAATGCTTTGACAGTTGTAAAGTATTTATAAGCGGCGAGTTTTTGGTGTCACGCATAAGGTGCATTAGCGATTTCAGAAATTGACACCAAGTTGGATAGGCTGGCCATAAAGATAATAGTGCAAGCGCAATAAAAGTTTTTATGGAAGGTGTTTATGAATGAGCGTGCCCGCGCAGAGGCTACAGAGAATAAAAATCATCATTTGCCAGGAGAAAAGTCGAATTCGGGTCCAGGAGTCGCGGGCATGGGTGGCTTCCAATCCGCGAAATTCTCCAACGATTCCCAGCATCCGCGGACCTTCCTCTGGACGCCGGAGCTCTCCCGCAAAAAGTGCACAAAGCCTTGTGCATCGTGGCTAATTCTGACGTCAGTGGCGAACCGCACCGCACCGCCTCGGCGGACGCACGGGCCACGACCGAGACGACGTCGGCGGCGGTGGAAGTGGCGGTGGCGGCGGACGCCCGCAGCGAGTCTCGGTGGCAGACATTCAGTCTCGGCTCGGCGCTCACCCAGTACGGATCGAGCTGTGTGTGCGCTATCGGTGCGACCTCGGCCACCACACGATATCGTACACGACGACGCGCACCCATCGCACGCGCATGCGCACCGACGAGAGGGAGAGGCAGCAGAGCGGATCCCGAGCCAGAGCTGCCGCCCGACACGAGAGCGAGGACCGACGGTCGTCGAGGCGGGCGGCTGCACCGCACAAGAACGCTCCCCGGGTCCGGGCTCGATCCCAGGGTGGATCCACCGAGGATAAATAAGAGACCCGCGACGGGAGATCAGTATGCCCCAGGAGGCGCGTGTCGGCGCCGTTGTGGAGACCTCCGAGTGAAAGGGAAACGGCGCGGCCACTAGCACTAGATCAGCACTAGTATCCTAGTAGTAATAGGCGGGAGGGGGAGGCCCTCTCGGGCGAGCCTCTGCGTCCCTACGTTCCTTCTCGTTCACCCGCTGCAGTTGTTCTCTCTTTCTCTCTCTCTCTCTCTGCTCGTCCTCTTTCTCACTCTTCACTTTCGTTGGCCGTCGCTCTCGACGGGAAGAGGGTGCGAGCGCGGGGCGGACCCCGAGATATGAGGCGAGGATGAGCTGCAGCGTCAAGATCTCGAGCGGCAAGAGCTGGACCGGCTCCCAGCGCAGGATAAACGCCCTCGCCGAGGAGACCAGCCCCACGTCCGTAGGCACGAGCACGAGCTGCCCCAGCCTAGCCCAGGCCCAGATGCAGTCGCAGATGCAGCAGCAGCAGCATCAGCTACAGCAGCAGCAGCAACAGCAGCAACAATTGCAGCAGTACAGTGCGCCCAAGCTGGTCAAGTCGACCGCGGCCAAGAGGGGCGAGGACACCGGCAAGCTCCTCAGGTACATCGACGACAATGTCATCGGCAAGAACGGAACCTTCCTGGGACCCTTCGGACGCCGAAAAGGTACGTTCTTTCTTTCGTTTTCTCGTTTTTTTCTTTTCTTTTTTTTTTTTTTTTTTTTTTTTTTTTTTTTTTTTTTTTTTTTTTTTTTTTTTTCTCTTTTTGTTTATATCGTCCTCTGCACTCGAAGAGGGCACGCCATTTGAATCGAAGGTACGAATTTTTTTTCGTCTTCTTGGCGGTGGCCTTTTCGTGACCTCGGCCATTTCCAAACGAAGAAATGCATTTAGGCGCGAACCGAATTGATAATGCTTATCCAATGCAGTCTCGCTGCGCTGAATAAATGCGGAATTGTCGTTCAGAGCGAGTGCACAAGCTTCTTTAATTCGCAATAAAATATCTCTTGCATTCGGGAAAGGCGCAATTTTTAATCGACGCTACGAGGGATCTTTGCGAAGGATCGATTTTAGCTGCGCTTCCTTTCTACTCCCATGGGTTTTGTAGGCTGGCCCGCCCGATGCAGCAAGTATCGATAATTATGCGACACAGTGCTATCACAATTAAAATTGCCTGCACATAAATTTGCGGATAAACTAGAGCGAAGAGGCTCGTGGATATCGATCGATAATTATCATCTCCGTAGCGACCGACACATTTATTCGCGACGAATTCGCGACGAATTCGCGATGAATTCGCGACGAAACGAGAGCGCAGCGAGTATCCTTAGCGACACGAGCGCAAAATAAAATTCTCGGAAATCGCCAATGCCTTTATGTAAATATTTTTGCTTTATTTAAATTGATTATTTCGCTGCAAGAGCGCGGGCAGCAAAAACACAAGAGCAGCAGAGCAGCAACTTAAGCTGCATTACTCAACGGCGAGACGCGGAGGGGTCAATTTGCCAACTGAACTATGCGCACTCGCACTCCGCGATAACTCGTTTAATTAATTTTTTTCATCATAACGGGGAGTATCACACGTTCGCCAGCCAAATGCAAACATCACTGTCTCGGGGTCTGGCCCCGCGTTGCTCCTTTTTTATCGCGCATTTTTACACTCGCTTTTTCATTATAATTAGTGAAATGTGCACGCCCAAGAGAAAGAGAGAGAGAGAGGCGGAGAAAAAAGAGAGTCGGAGACGCTCGCCTCTCCGACTCTCCCCGCAAGAAAATTCGCGGTCTATTTATAATCATAATTTTGTACATTTTCGAAATACACAATGGCTCGGCAGCGACTTTATTTCCGTCCGCTATTTTTAAACGCGCCCGAGCTCACTCACCATTTCCACGGGCTCTCCTCCATCATTAATTCGTCGGGGCGCTTTTCCGAAGTGACACTTTTGTGGAAAAGCCGTCCCCGGGCGCCTGGCCAAATTCCTTTTTAAAGGTGCAGCGATTTTTCTGTGCCGCAATTTTATGCCAACCCCCGCGATCGCCCTTCCCCTGCCCCTCCACCCGGGTCAATCCCGACACACGCGAGCCTCGGCGTCCGTTTATTGACCCCCTTACGTGGTCATGCAAATTGGGTTTTCAATTTTGCTCGCGAGTTTCTTCGCCGGAGGGCGGCGAGGGCGGGGGCGAGGGAGGGAGGGAGGAGTCGTCGAGTTCCCTCACCGCCTTTGCACGGGTATGTAGAGCTTTGGAGCACTAGGCCTCCTTTGGTCTTGGCTCGATGCGATCGTGGAAGCCCGAGAAAGAACAGTCGCATGTTTATCGGGAGGCACTGCGGCAAATCCTCGGCCTTTTTCACTTTTTAGCGGGAACTCTTACAGAGTCGGTGCTACTCCCTTCGATCGATTCGTCTCCGTAATCTGGAAACGTAAATACACCCAAGGAAAGGGAGAAAAGTAGAGTTAATGGCGAAAACCGATAAGGAGTCGAAACTCTGTCGAAACTCCTTATCAAATCAATTAAACACTTTTCCTTTTTCCACTACCCACGCGTTATTTTAAACTTTCTTGCAAAACAAAAAGATTTTCATTGCGAGCTGTCATAATGAATCATCAGTTTGAAGCGATGCCAAAGTTGCACCCTTTACATGTTTATCAAGATTCACTTGTAATTTTCGAGATGCTTTATTTTTGATTCGCTGTTTCCCCAGAAAGAATCAACAAAGTATTTCCACTTGGACAATATTAATTAATGCTACACGAATGCCTGATAAATTACGAGCTTATTTTAACTACATCGTACTTTAATTGTTTTACGCGTAAAGAGAGGTAGTGATTGCACAAACAGCAGCAAATAATCCACAAGAGGTTCGGTTTAATGGCGACCTTCGCCACGCGTATCAAGGATCGAGCCGATCACCCGAGATCCAAAAATCCTTGACAGTGTCTACGTGTGCACGAGCACTGCACTTTTATTGCATTACCGACAAGTAGTTTATCGTCATCAACCCGTAGCTCTCCTGAGTCATAAACTTGACCGGAAGCCTTTGAAAAGCTATTAATACAGTGCAGACTATACGAAAAGGAAAAAAAAATTTCACCTTATAGATAAATTTTTCGAAATCGTCCGAAAATGCCAAAAATCGCGTAAAAATAGACGCGTAAAAAACCATTCTTCTCTCGTCTTTTTTAATGAATACGTCAGCGAGCAGCCCAACGTATTTCGTCCGCGTCAAACATAAAACACCTCCGGCCACTCAATTTTACCGATTTATTTGGAAAATGTCATGAGGAGCTTGAGGCGGATCTGTTTGTACAGATGGATGATATCGAAAAAAGTTGTTACCCTCAAAGATTACGGAAAGTGTAATATCGCGTCAAAATAAATGTCTTCTGTCAGATGGAAGAAATTTGAATAATGCATTAGCTTGAGTATTTTCGAAAAGTGATTTTTCACACCAACGCGAATGGGCATCTGCCCTTCAATCAGCTCTACGAATTTTTAATAAAAGTCTTATTATCATTCTGTAGAGCAATGAGTGACGCTATAGATAAATATCAATGTCACTGTTTGTTTACGCGGCATGTGTGCAAAAGAGAGAAGCGGAGGAGGAAAGTGAAATAGAGAAAGAGCAAACGAAAGAAAGAAGTGCGGAGGGAAAAGAATTCAAGTGACGATGTCGAAAACTTTGGTAATTCGCGATTAGATTAAAGTCCGAGGAGCTCATTAACAATGCCAACTCGGACACGCATCGAGCGTATGTTCATTCTCGCGCACATCACAGACGCATTCCTCGAGGTTGTTCCGATGGTGTATATATTTTATATATTTTTCGCTTGGCTCGCTTAAATCGAGTGCTGGGCTCTCCTCGGAGAGGGGCCGAGGCCGCGAGTCGCATCTCCTGGTGGAGTTCGGCTCGCCTACGTCGATTGGGAAGCCAGCCAGCTACGACGGGCCCCAGGATGAATTGGAGCACGTCGAGGTTGGCAATCTGGCAGAACCCGAGTTCCGTGCTTTTATCTCTAATGCCTATTCTTCAAATTTAAGTTTTTCACGGTGAATAAATTTGGCCGTGCGAGTCTCGTTTCGCGGACTCACGAGATCTTTCTTCGATTCACCCACACAACAACGTGTTTGTGCCTGAAAATTTAAAGAATTTGTTTTTAAGCTACTTGTGGCTTTTTCGCTTGACTTTGCAAGCCCTTGCAGTTGCTATTGACTTTGAATAATCGAAATTCAAATTCTTCCAAATAATTGCAATGGCGAAGACGTTGGTGTTTTTTTTTTTTGTGAAAATCGCCTATTTTTATGAATGTTATTATTATTCATATTTTTCGTCAATCGTCAAAGGCTTATAATCGGCGATTTAAAGCCGATTCTATTTAAAATCTCAATCAAATTACAATACTTGCAATATTGCAATGCAAGAATTAAATAATTAAATAATTTACAGTGAAATCGTATTAATGATTGGAGCACGTTGTTTTCAACAAGTTCAACGTCAAATGCAATAAAACATATTTTTAACCCAATAAAAACAATTACAAATGTGTACTTTGTTAATATTCAAAATTTCGATCCATCTGTTGTAAAAATAAAGCGTTAATCAAATTGACTGCACAACAAGACTTTAAAATTTTTTATTGCTATGATAACATCACAAGGTAATGTACGCAAAGTAGCCTCGGATGTGTTAAATTACATATTAGTATAGTTAAAATAGTACTGGAAATACAAAAACGAGAGAAGATGAAGGATTATTTTTAAGAAAAAAGGAGCGAAAAAAAGTGTGACGATATTGAAAAACAGAATAGAGTGCAATAATGCCATCGAGAATTTATCTGCAAAACGAGAGTCTGTTAACTTGTGCAGAGCGGAACGAGACAATATGATGCGGCTATTACATATTTGTCTGGCTCCTCTGTATGAATTATCTTCTTGTTTTATGAGGGCATTGCATGTTGCTGCTCATTTTAACAAGGAGATTAACATTTTTCTTCCATCCGAGTCAATTTTTCTTTTATAAAAACATACTTTTCGCGCTTCGCTCTTGTGAAAAATCGCTTTCCTATTGACAACGATACCATTCAATCTTATTAAATTTTACTCCGTAAATATTATTACTTTGTTGCATTATTTCCCCAGAAGCTGCAGATACAATTAAAAAGGAGAGTAATTCTAATAAATTAAAAATATCAAATAAAAGTAGAAAATCAATTTATTGATTCTGAAGTAGTAATAGTATCAATCTCGCAATGAAACTTTTTGTTTATCGTATCGTAAAGCACACTATTCTAATTACTTTTAAATAAGATATAAAATATTTGCATACTGTTGATTTCACAACTTTCTTTGACCTATTTGCATACATAAAATTATTAATAATTAATGGTAAGTTTAACAAACTACCGTTATTAAAAATAGAACATAATCACGTTTGATACCGAGCAAAAGTAATATTATTATCAAGATTAGTAAGAATTTACGTTAAAAATTTTTTATATTTACATACATTTAACTACAACTTTTATTATGAAGTTTATTTTAAAATTAAAAAAGTGTAAAAAATTTTTTATGTACGTTGAAGTGATTAATTTTTGATAATTTTCAAACTATAAAGTATTTGATTCATGTAAATAAATACCGTCGATGTACATCTTCAAAATGAATGTAGATAACTTGAATTGTGTAATCACGTTAAAAAATCCAATTTATTGCTTATCAGATAATGGCAATCTTATAAAGAATTTTTTATTTTATTATGTATTTTAATCGTTTTGTGAAAAAAAAATTAAAATTTTTATTTTTATTAAAAATTTTATTCTAATCTGTATTTATTAATTTTGAAAACATGAGTAACGCATTTAAAAAAATGCAATTTTTTAATGTTCTACTAATATTATAAAATCGAATTTCTCAAAATTTTAGATTAAATTTTCGAATTTATTTATATTTAAGTAATATTTATATCTTCGCGGTTAGTATTAATTCATAATTTAAATACTTTTGAAAAAAATAAGTATTTCATACTAACATCATCATTTTTTGGATATCAAAAGTGTTTTTAATATCATTTTATAATATTTGTAGAATATTAATTGACGCAAATTTTCAAAAATAGATAAACAAACAAAGATCGTATATGTATTGGTTATGACTATCCTGAGCCAGCATTTTATAAATTATTTTATAACAGCCATTAAAATTAATCACACAATTTGTTTTACTTACTAAGTTTTTATAGCGAAAAAAACAAAATATTCAGTAACAATGCAAAAAATCCAGATTTATTAATACATTAATACTGGTCGGGGCGAGTGTTTTTTTTTTTTGTTGTAACAATTCAATCCAACACACGCTGATTATTTCCTTATACATCCTTTATGTAACCAAAGTTGTTTGTAATTATTATATATAATTTTTTTTTTTTTATTTTAACAACGTCAAAGCCGCACGCGTTCCAGAATCCAACGAGAGTTGGTCGATGCCTATGTGTTGGTGAAGTTAGTGCTCCTCGGCCGCAAATATCATGCATAATCTTATCACTTGCACGCATGTCTAGTCGCGCTTACATAATTTTCATGCACTACCGACGTTTTCTTGCGCTTTTCCATAAGCCCCGGACTTAGGTTTTTCCTGCATTCTTCAATAAGTGACACTAATCGCGCTTTCCGACTCTCCACAGCCCGAGAAGATTCCTTTGCGCTGGTATTGGAGTGAAAATATGTATTATGATCCGATGGAAAAACCTTTGTCTGTTTTGTATTGAGTGAACGTACCGTGATTCTTATGTTTTATGAGCGAGCGTGTAAAAATACTATTAATCATTCATATTCTTAACCGAGAAACAAGGGAAAAAATGTTGGCAAAAAATTTACTTCGAAGCAAAAGTGCCCAAGTTATTTAACAAAATTATTGTTGCGAGTTATGCATATTGTATATATATGTATACGTGAATTTGGCCCGAAAATATTTACAAGATTTATAATTCTTAACGTTGTATAACTTTTATAATTATTGTCAAAAAGTATAATATTCATAAAAAAAAGATTTAAGCTTTTAGATGGATTTAAAATGGCGGAAAATAATCTTACCAATTCGATTATATAGTTGTTAAACGATAAAGCGACGTTTGATTTTTATAAACTGTAGAATTTAATAAACAGAAAAAATTGTAAATATTAAAAAGTGTAAATGTATCATTATTCAATGGAGAGACGTAAAAAATTATAAAATTAAATACATAGATGAATAAGTAGATAGAGAGAAAAATGCAAGTAAAGCATATTTAGTAACTTACAGACTATTGGTAAGAAAATATCGATTGCAAAAGTTTTTTAAATTGTCTATAAGTCTAAACATTCAATTAACTATTACAAATTACTTATGAAATATTAGCTTTTATAAAATTAATATTTTTTTTATTGCTTATGTTAAATAACAGTTGACAACTTTTTCGAATAATAAATAGAAAAGTATTAAAATTTGTTACTTAAGAGTTGCATAAGAGATAAAGAAGCAAAATCATGAGTTCAGTCATCTTCCACGGAAATGTTAAATTCTAGACGATAATTTCGTCATAAACTATAAATTAGGAACAAAATACGTTTTGGACTTGTGAAGTGGTGCTGCTACTTATTTAATATCTATATTCAACTCCCTATTTTGAAAACGTCAAGAATTTTCTGGGCATCCTCACACAGATGTCACATTAATTTTTTCGTCGAGAGATAAAATTTTATCTCCCCACTCGACTGAACAAACGCCAAACACGAGTATTGGCTATTACGATGTACACGCAGATACTTTATGGATGAATAGGTGAACCACGATGGTACACATTTAAAAAAAAGAATCGACAAAGAATCGAATTTTTTTTTTAGTACAAATGTACCGAATCGGACAAATTGCTGTAAAGAAGTAATTGGCGGGTCTCGGATTTTATATTATGTTACTTTGAGTCTCGGCCCACGTATCATTACCCTTGACAGAATTGGCATGAGGATGGAGTGCTCAAAGAAAGAAAAGGTGCACAAAAGTACAAACGAACGAACGAACGAACGAACGAACGAACGCAAAAGCTTTTCATCGGCTTGAAAGTACCGACGGCGGCAGTCCACGTGTACTTTTTCCTTCGTTTTAATGTAGCCGCCGAAGAGGCGGGATTTTTGGCAAACGTAACCACTGTACGACAAGTCTCGGTGACAAAGAAACTCACCTTATCTCCGTGAAACGAAGTATAAGTTGCTGTATATTGTGTTTATTCAATGGGGAACTGGTAGCGCTAAAAAAGGGGGAGATTCCATGACTAAGCGACAATTTTTTTCTTTTTTTTTTTTTTTTTTTTTTTTTTTTTTTTGCCTACCTTGCTCTTTCCACCTTTTATGTTGACATAATCGTCGAAATTTCTCGACTGATAATTTTCCAAAGTCATTACATCTCTCGGTAATAAAGGTACCGCAGCTGTGCGTGCTTATGCTTATCTGTAAAAATTGTGCATTTACTCGTGAGAGAGGACTTTGGTTGCATCCGCAACGAACTTTCAATTGCCCGATCTTTTATTTACTGCAGCGTAAAAAACATCTGTTGCACAATCAAAAATTTGAATTAAAAAGGTAAATTTGACTGTCCGGATAAGTGAGCAGGATTTTTTTTTTTTAAATTTTCTTAATCAAGTCATTCAATTTGAAATGTTAACAAATTTGCGGATATGTGCCTTTTCATTCGGTGTACATTTTTACCGATGTTTATTGTAATAATAGACTCGTTAAACATTCATTGCAAACCCAATCAATCTTACCAACTTGATAACGAAGAAACAGCGAAAATAAATCCCTGTATACGAAAATTAATATTCAGCTTTAAATCAATTCAAATACACGTGATGATGAATTTTTAGATGTCAAAGGAATGATAAGAAATTTTTTCTTTATTACCTTGAAAAATGAAATATAAAGTTTTTTTTTTTTATATTCATTAATTTAATGATTAATATCAAATAAATTATAAAATGTGTGAAAATTCATGAGATAAAAAGTCTGACATCGGGACGTGTATTTTCTTTACTTTCAAATAAATTCCACGCTAATTAATGTATTTTTGAAAATAAAAATGAGAGTTATTTAAGGGTTTATCTGTTGGTGCAATTTATTTCATATTGATCGTGCGTATGAATATTATTAATTTTTTAAAGATAGTCTAGTGAGATCGCATTAAAGGAAAAAACATTCTATTCGATAAGGAGAATTTATAGATACATTACTTTATACTTTATATTGGTAGTTAATGTATGCGTTATATTGACTGTGTTAGATTATACCCTAGAAGATCGATCGATCTATCATATTTCACATGTCTCAATTGAACAGTTTCATCTAATAAAATTAAGTTTTATGTGGTTTTTTGTGTTTGCGTGAAAATATTTTAAAATATATTAAGAATATTATAATGAACCTAGTCGGCCATATAAGCAGATTTCTAAAGTAGTGAACGCTTAAGTTAGCCCAAGAAGAATGTTGCACTTACTTTTTTATTTGAATTCTTGCGCATATATCATGAGGAAATGCTTGAAAAGTTTGAAGTTTATGCGTATATCCTGTTACGTTTTCAAAACATCTAGCAGCACATAAGTATTAAACTCTTAAGTATCAAATCAAGTTTCAGCTATGTTTATTAAAAACAAATGCGATTAAAACATAACTGTCAATGTCTTAAATAGTCCATTTTACCGGGTTTTGGACAAAAACTCGAGCAGCCCAATGCAGGTGAAAAGAAAAAACAGTGCACAGGCCAGTTAATTTTGCAAAATGAATTGCAGGTTACGAGCCGGTGGACTTTATTGTGGAAAAGGTCCGTTTCTCAAAAGCAAATTGCTTCACATTGAAAAATAAAGCTCGAAAAGCGCAAGTTCGAAGCCGCGTAAATATTGATTTTGGTATTTTTACGGTAATAGGCGCTGGATTAATCACACTCGGACCTACTCGGAATTCAATCGCAAATATTTGTCTTCGCGAATAAAGGAAGGAGCCAACCCGATCCCGTTAATAAGATGGGAGTGGTGTGTGACGGGGGGGGGGGGAATAATGGTTTTCATAATGCGAATCTCAGCGATGATCCCGGAAGATGATGAGGAGCATTAGGATTAGCGCAAAGTGGTCATCAGCTCCGGTGCATTATTAGGCAGTTTATTATGGCAGTATTATCAAAGTAATAAACACCGAGAGACACAGTGAGTTCCCGTGTGAACTCGTGCGTGTAGTCGGTCGGTCGGATGCTGCACTGGCGCACGGCCGATCTGCATTATAATCGAGATAAATCGCTGCTTTTAATCTGTGAAAGGGCTCGGCGGCCATTTCTCTCACTGACTCTTCTCGCAATTATTTTGTCTATTTATATGCGTTTGGAGTCGTCGGCAGTTGCTTTAGGCCTTATCTAATGCACGCATTTAAAAAACTTGCGTTACAAATGCTAATATTTCTCAAGAGATTAACTTCCTCTTAAAATCGATAAAGTGGAGCATTTTTTTCTTTTCTTTTTTTGTTGTTGTTTTTTCGTTTTTCAATACAGATAGAAATTAATTATTGTGCAAAAGTTTTATCGATCGAGGCGATAAAATGCACGAAGTTAGCGATGACTTTCAAAATATTTTAAAAAATAATTCGACTAGCTTTAACCAATTTCTCCGTTTTTATTTTATAATTACATGTTTATAAACTATATGTTGATAATGTGTGTAATTGTACGAGTTGTACGACATAAAGAGAAAAGTTCTTCGAGTATACTAAATAAAAGTTCGATTTGGTATTCATTTCAGCAGTGTTTGAAAATTTTAAACTTATCTGTGATATAATGGATTGAGTAACACGGATTATCAAAGCAAAAAGTAGTACACAACATTATCAATTTTAAAGATGAAATAATTGAATGGCACGGCATATTATTGTGTATAAGGAATTTTGTTTAATGTTTGAACTTTAAGAGCGTATCTTTAATTACATCTCCGGCTAATTAGTGCGGGCGATATATTTTCAGTGTTTGGCTAAAAAGAATTCGCAACCAGTGAAATAATTTGTAGATGCACGGGTTTAACGTGTAATAAAGAGCCGGCTTTCCTCCTGCAACTAAATTATAGAGTCGTGCGAGGGAGGAAAATCTTCTAGCGGAGCGTATTTACATAGATACGTGGGTAACGTACGAGCGTTGGAGCCAGTTTCTGTCACACGAACGCGGAAAACATTAATTATCCAATGGTATTGGAAGCGACCTAGTGTAGATCACGGGTAGTTAACCATCGCCGGAGGAGTCCGAGTACCAGTACTCGTACCGGTATCGGTATCAGTACCACTCGCAGGGAGGAGCCTCTCGCACGAACGCATCTCGTCATAAATAACCGTGAGCTCCTTACGTCATTACGAGTTGTTTATGCGTGGGTGCTGCCGCACAACTTGACGACCGAGGCTGTTTGTTGGGGAAAGAGAGAGAGAGAGAGAGAGAGAGAGAGAGAGAGAGAAAGACTAAGAGAAGTGAAAAAAGAGTCGTGGGCGCTAATTTCTTGATCAATTCGCACATGCGTATGCGCGAGGAGCGATGATATTTTTATTTACGCGCGGCACTCGCGCTAACGCGAGAAGTGAACAGTAAAATATTGCTCATTGACTGATGGAGCCGTGGTATAATGCAAAAAATCTTAAATCTTCGGAATTTAGTTTAATTTTTATTGAGACTTTAGCACCGATTGGCTCTTGGCTCGGCGCTACCCGGGTACTCCGATATTGAGCAATGTCGTTTCGCAATTTCTCGACGTGCACCGAAAGCACTTTAAATTGCCGTGACGTGGAGCTCTGTTAAAGATTTTAAAAATTGATGTGCTTTTAAATCAACTCGAAAACGCCGAGGCATCGCGAGCGTAAATTGTTTTATTTTTATTATCGTTACATATTTACAGAGAGCGAAAATCATTTAATAAATAAAATCTTAATCAACGCGCCACATCCTCCTCCTCTAAGGGGAAGCGAGGGAATTGTAATACAAGTTGATCACGAGGAAAAGAATTTGTCAGCGGAGCTGATTATATAATGTTTACAATGATATTATCTTAATGCCGAGCCATCCGCTTTTCATTCATAATGTTTCTTTCGGCAAATAAACACAGCGCATACGTCATTACCTCGCAATTATCTGGATTCGTCCATCGGCGAGCCGAACTTAATCAAACTCGGGCGCTGCGTCTCCGCCCGGGCCGGGCCCCTGGAAAAACAAGTGTAAACAAAAGGGAAAGGGGGATTTTTAAGAGATGGCCGGGTCGGGGAAAATGCCGATCCGGTGATGCCGCCCGGTTAAAAGCCGCGGGATCATCTATATTTGTTTTCATTGCCAGCCAGCCGCTGATTAGCTCGATGAAGGCGCGCGACATTTGGACCTCAAATTTTTTCCCGCCTCGTTTCAGCGGTTGAGCTCGTTGAAACAAAAACAACAAAAACAACAAAAAAAAAAAAAAAAAAAAAAAAAAAAAAAGAAAAGAAAAACGAAAGAAAGAAAAAGGGAGGAAAAAATCCGCACGTGACCTCGACTGCCAACACGAGGAACACAATACGTGCCACGCGACCCAACCGATGTGCGATGTACGGGTGCTGATTACTTTACACTCAAAACGGTCTGGCAAATAATTTATTGCTTTCGTGCGATTGCGCGCGAGTGCGTGTGTGTGCGTGCGCGAGGCATGTCAATGATCTCGAATGCGCCTTCGCCTCTCTCTCTCTCTCTTTCTCTCTCGGTCTTCGTGTGCGTGTGTTTGTGGGCTTCGCTCAAGTATGAACCACGTGTTTTTCAAATTGGTAGTGGTCTATTCGCGGGGCTTTTGCTCGGATTGTCCACCGTGCCCCGCATACGTCAGAGTGCTTTCTCTTTTTGTTTACATTATAAGATCGACTTGCGTGCGAGATCGATAACCCATATCTCTTTCTCCGCACACATTTACATTTCTTTTTTTTTATTTTGACCTAGTGAAATTACAGCTCGTATTTCGCGTTTCCGCTTGCGTGAGATCGTCAATTTACGCTGGCAACGGTCTGCTAGAAAAATAATCCCTCCTTTTTTATCATTAAAGAGCATTAAGGAATTTTCATTTTCTATGGAAAGTAATATTCGCCATCATTACCAATGCACGGCGTGCATTAACGAAATCCAGCGACTTCCTGACCAAACCAGTATCCGATAATATTCCGGGAATTGTAATGTACGGGCTGTACATGTACAGGGAGTCCAGTCGTATTTGAAATATGGACTGTTCTTCCCCTTAATGCCCAGGACGAGACAGCTCCACAATATACTGTCGATTAGTTCAATAAACAATTCCCAGATTAAAATAAAATGATTATTACAGTAAATACCACAAAAATATTGAAATAACAATTGACGTGTGGGAGTGTTTTTACAAGCAATAATCGTAACAAAGTATTCTGATACAATTTGACAAACACGCTTAAGCAAACGTGCACGGGCACGCAGGTAGTAAAGGTAAGACAAGGTGTAAATGGTTGGGGAATACCCTTCATTACCCGAATTTTGGTGGGTAATGAGAGTGCGCAGCAGGTATGAGAATCACAGGAGGTACGAAGCTACGACAATTAGAGCAAATTTCGGTGATAATTGCGGTGTCCGACCTGTGATTCTGCCAGTAATAAATATTTGTTATTGCACTTGTACGTTTTATTTGTTTCTAAAATGGTCATTCATATACAATGGGAAAAATAGTTGATTGTAAAAATCATAAAAACAGTAAAAACGTTTCTAAATTCATAAGTATGGAAATAAAATTGAGAATTGGTCTTTTAAATTATTGCTGGGAAGTTTCATTCATAAATAACACACTTTTATTCTCCACTGAATTTCCCCTAATTTAATGTTCTAGATTTTCGATTGTTTTTTTTTTTTTTTTTTTTTTTTATTAAACAATAGAACCTCTTACCCCAAGCAATTTGATATAAAATACGTTGTTTACAAAATTAATTTGGTACGTTTTATTTTACAAATGTCATAGTTTAGCGCAATGATTTACTTTACGGCTCTGCGGTGTTTTCACAAAATTTGCGACTGTATAAATATAACTGAAACGTTTGCTTTAAATTTATCATGTTTATGGTTATTAAAATCAAGATATCGAGTGCAAAATTGAACAATTTATACAATGTAGATATTTTGTTTAGATAACAATATAATTAACATCTCATTGAAATAAATATAAATATCACTGGTTTATCTTGCAGTAAAATCTAAAAGCGGTCCGTTAAAGCACTCGAAATTAAAGAGGTTTCCTTAGGCATATAATTCCGCCATTGTGGAAAACCATTGGCTCGGAATTGTTGCGTGTGTTCACTCAACTCGGAGGTCAATTGTCTATAACACTCGTATATATTTAGTCGCACAAATGAGCGTGCATTGGCAAAAAAAGAAAACACGTAGTCTTTGCATGGCGTCGTTAAATAAAATCTGTGGTGATTTTTTCCCGTATAGTTACAATTTTTAACGCTTAAAGAGACATTTACTTCCTCATTTTTCTCTTATTTATGTTTTCTTCGAGTATTTAATTTTATCTGCATTGTTCATGCATCTTTATTTGCTTTAAAAATATAATAATAATTATTAAGTTTTCAATAAAGAAAAAAATAACCATAAAATTTAATATTCGCAATAAATAATCACTAAAGCCGATAACAATCGCACAAGTGTTAAAAATTTGATCTTGTAGGATTTTAATAAATAAATTTACACATAAAATGACTAAAGCCTGTTATTTCCAGATTAATCTGGGTATTATCTGTTTAGATGAAATTACTGACTTGTAGTTTTCTAATTGGTTTTGATATATTTATATTCTTACATTTATAAGTCTTGTTATTTCTAACAATCTTAAGTATTCAGTTATTGAAATAGTTTAAATGATGCATGTCTTAAAATGAATCTGTTATAAGGCTATGAGATGCGGAACGTTAATTTTAAAAAATAATTGACGTTTTGTTTTATTTATCGGTAACTGACCCTGGAGTTCCGTAGATACAAAGTTACAAACATTAATACTTCGGTTTTCTTCAATATATTTTTTCAAGGTTTTACATTTGAAAAGGAATAATAATACAAAAAAGCAATGATATTGCAAGAGTCTATTTGAGCTACCTTAAACACATTAACAAACCTTCGCAATTGCACATAAAATTTTCCACTATATTTATAACACGACAAATTGCTCGTTACTATAAAAGGACATTAAAGTTGTACTATTTTATAATCTACTTAGAGATGGTTGCAAGTTAGTTTGGTCCATATTTACATTTGAACAATTGTTTCGTTTAAAAATGCAGGTTGATTGACGCATAATAGATAGAGCACGTATGCTCAGAATTAGTGGGATTTTATTTTATTTTTCAAAATTTTCCATCAATATTCATCTCGAGAAAAGATAATTTACATATCTGTATAAACGAGGTATGTAACTTATGTAAATGAAGAAAACTGTATGTCTTTACAATTAGAACCACAAGATCAATTTAAGTCTACAATTTTAAAAAATTAAAAAAAAAAAAAAAACCCAAATCAAAGTGTTAGAATTACAAGGCACACAAATGAATCGATTAAGATTCAACTAACAATCTATTTAATTTATTATAGTTTTTATTTTATGCAATTTATTAAACATTCACAATAAATCTAAATTGAAAGAAAAATCAACAGACACGTTACATAAAACCTATCAAAGTTCTCTAAAAAATGGGTATCCATTATCCAAACTTATTTACTCACCAACTTTCCGTCTCTCTCACTCTAACTCTCCTTTTCGTTCTTATTCACTTGAAAATTCTTTATTCGAGACTTCAGATAAACTTCGAAGTAACAGAGAAGTTAGAAAGTAGAGTACGTTTATTTACTTTGGATCACTGAGTATTTTTTATCTATCACTTTTTTCTAGTAATAGTAGTTGTTGAATTTTTATCTTTATTAATGCTACCAGTACTTGAAAACATATCATTGATTACTTCATCAAATGGTCAGATAATGATAAAAACTTGAAAACAATTGTAACAGGTCAATTAAATAATCGTTTATACTTCTATAAAATACACATTATATCCAAATTGTTTGTAATACTTAAATGATTAATCAATGCACGAAAATAAGTTAATGATATGCGCATACATTGACTTGTTTTTACACCGAACTTTCGCACAAGTATCCAATGTATTATTAACTTACATTTTATTGTAACGTCTTGTCTTTCGAGATACAAATCACATTATTTTTTAAAACAATCATTTATACATGAGTTGCGATGAAGCGCAGGAATGAAACGTACCGACACATTATAAAATTGATTCGAATACAAAGAAATTGTAGCTCATGGTAATCGAGTTTTTCATTCGTCCCCTATCTTTTTGCGAATTTATATTTATCAACAAATGATACTATTTATTTAGTGCTATCAATCGTATTTTTTTTAAAACATAAATAATCGACTAAATTTTTATTATTTGCACACCATGCGAAATGGCCAAAAATTAAAATTCGATGATTTTCGTGAAGCAAAGGTGTGTTTATGCAGATTCAAGAGAATAAAGATAAAAAAGAAATTTGGGAGAAATTCCCGAAATTGAGAAAATTGGCCGAGTTCTGTTAAAAAGCACGAGTGGGAAAGGGAAAGGAATGCGTTTGAGCTGTTGTTGTTGCATTGACCGATTGATACGTACTTTTTCAAGTAAACGGGAGGAGGGCAAGGGCGGAGGGACTGGGAACACGTGCCCCGGGAACTTGGAGTATCGATTCGATTGATGGTGACGAGTCACGAAAGCATCGTCAAGCCAACACCTCGAGCGTAAAAAGAGCGGAACAAGTGAGCGCGCGCGTGTGTGTGTGTGTGTGTGCTCGCGAAAAATAAAATGCGGCGCAGATTTCCGAAAGTAAATGCGGGAATCTGATTCATTGGCTCGGAGTTTATAATCATTAGAATGCTCTCCGACTAAAAATTCGCTTTAATACTACGAGATATATCAACTTCATTTTTCTACCCGGCGATACAAAGTGCGGCACATCGCTTTCTGTCTGGCTTAATTCGTTTTTTTAAATTATTTAGGACAACTTGAATACATTTTGCATGTTTAATCCATGAAAATGTATTTATTTGCTTGAAATTGAGTTTGAAACTTTACAAGATAAATGCTGGACATTAAGGTGATCTTTCGTAACCTCCGAAAAAAACATTTCTTTTTATTATTTAATAAAGTAATTAGTCTTGCCAAAAGGAAAGTTACTTATTTCAAATAAATTCACTTTAAATACAAAATTATAATGTTTCGAAATTTAAAATTGGTTCGAGCTTCAAGTTCATTTGTCATTTTAATAGTTGAATTATTGCAGCAACTGCGTATTTTTTACAATCAACATCTGTTTGAAAATATATCTTCATAGTAAATGGTTTTTTACCGAGATACAAATATTTTCAGATTATTACAATTATTCATTATGTCCATCAATATAAGAGTTAAAATTGTTAAAACAAAGTTTCAATGTTTATTGGATTGGTCATAACGATTATTCTTCCTTTGTTGAAAATAATTTTTCTTTTTTCATCGTGATTTGCATCATGTGTTTATATATCATTTCGTCATGATTCTCTAACTTAAATATGTATTTATTGATAAAGGATTACTATGAGCAACAAATTTTCATGTCTTTATTATTCTTTAAATTTCAAAGATCAAACGGAATGTTATATTCAATTTAAAAATCGATGGTTTGTAGACCAGAAAATTACAAGTCATCAATTGATAAATTTTGAATTCACACTTAATACTGTAGATAAAGCTTCATAATTAGTATTGAAATTTAACAATGAAAGTGAATAAGACTCGACAAAAGAATGAGTCATAAAAGAAGTAAGTAAGTAGTTCCTGTAAAATTAGTAAGCTATATCACACCTTCATTAATAAATTAAAAAAAATAAATAAAAGCTAAAGAAAAAAAAGCAAACATTAGTCATTTGCAAGATAATTAAGGATTTTATAATACTTTCGATTTGCGTAGTTAATACTTTATTTCATAGATTTCGTAGGCATTGTAATCGGAGTGAACTCGCATGATAACATGCACGTACATTAGAGTATCGCAAAATGGAAATGGAAATTTAATATCTACTTTCCGTCTTGATTCAGTACATTTTCTATATCTATTTTAATGATGGATTTACCTATGACTGATCTTATATCATAATAAATATTCACTTAATACGTTTAAAAATCCACTTATATATACGAATATTTATGCAGAAGGACATTTATGTCGTATTAAGAACGCTTACTGTAAAATTCCGCGCGTAAATGTGTACTAAATTTCGCATCAGTGCATCGTAAATTCAGAATATAAAAAAAAAAAAGAAAAAGAAGAAAAACAAAAAGAAAAGAACGAGTTGCATTGAAAGTGAATTCCACGTAGGAAGCAATCACGTGGACGATGTAATGAAAAATCTCGGAGAATATCTTAGTTTAAGCAAAAGAGTCTCGGAGGAATTTCGATAAATTTTTGCTCTCGCAGTACGGCTTTACAAGACGTCGTCGACCGCTTTACATTGACATTCACGTTTTCAGTTCTCCTCCTTTAGCTTTCGCCTCTCTCTCTCTCTCTCTCTCTCTCTCTCTCTCTCGCTCTTTCTCCGTTTTCGCGAACTACGACAAGGTTTTCCATACGTTGCGTCCTTGGCAGCTGTCTCTCGAAAGATACAGTAACACTAAGAGAAGAAATGCGAGAGGAAAATATCGCGAACAGGCTCACGAGGAAACTTATCATATCAGCGCGTATCGAATTCGATATATTATTCTCACTTTGCAAGGCCAGTCCTACACCACCAAACTTGTGCATATTTCCACTTTATCTCGTGTGAAAAAGCTTTCGGTGTTTACCAACTGCACTCGCTCTCTCTCTCCTCCTGCTCCTCCGCCTCCTCCTCGTTCTCCTCCTCATCCTCCTCTCGATTTCCTCTCCGCGATACAACCGAGTCCTAATCAGCAATTTCAAAAGTGGCGAGGTCCGATGACAAAGGCCTCGTGCTTTCGGCCGAGATGAACAGCTCGAGGACAATGCTTCGCAAATCCTGCGAGGCTACGTGGGCACAAAGGGCGAGCGGGAGTAAGCCGGGGGGAGGGGGGGAGGAGTAAAAAATGACCGAGCGCATAAATAAGAAAACGCGAACAAAGAGCGCGAGAGTAAGAGTCGATTAACGAGGCTTGAGAAAGTGTCGGCGGGGCTTCAGAATTTGTACAGCTACGTACGGCAACAAAACGATAAAAGTCCGCGGTGCCGAGGAGCAAAACGGTAAGCCTGTCGGGGAAGTGGGACAGCGCAATAAAGCACACTGGGGTAAGATAAGTTTGAGCATGAAAGAAAGTGCCTGCGTGTAACGGCGAAAATCCGTTCCGTGAAATTTCAACTCGAGCGAAAAGGCCAACTCTCTAGCAACGATCGATAATTCATTCATCATTGTTGGTCTCGAAATGTTAATGAGCAAGAGAGGCGCATTCACTTTGCACCGGCCACTCCAAACTCATTACCACGGGCATACGTTCTTCGGGGAAGAGGCTCCCCCTCCCCTCCCCTCTCCCCTCTGACCCTCCCGCCCCCGCACCGCCCTTTATGCAATAGCCAAACTTCGTCGTTCGCTCGTTCGCTCGTCACGCTCGTCACGCACAACCCGAGTGTAGATAGAAAGAAAGGAAATGACGATCGGAGCGAGCGCAGTGGCAGTGGGAATAGAAGCATAGAAGCAGCAGGAGCCAAGAAAAGAGACGCGAAATCGTCAAGTCGAGCTCTGAGCTTTGGTTATTCGCGGACGTGACTCAGAATCGGAGTCCCGATGCTGGAACACGTGCCGCAGCCGAGCATGTGCCGCTTTACGCTTTACGCTTTACGCTTTGCGCTTTACGCTTTGCGCTTTACGCGCATGTGTGCGTCCACATCCATGTTCTGTATGGAAAAGTGCAGCTTGGGGTATCAAAAAACACATTTGATTACATTCTTTTCACATGGGAGGAAGATGCGCCTGCGTATCGGCTCTCACTTTAATTCCATCTTTGTGAAAGAAAACACCACCCGAGGGGTGGGGGTTGCGCGCGATCGCCTTCCCCCGCCACCCCCGGATTTGCGCAAAGTGAGAATTAAGTTACCTTTTAATGGCTGCACTTATTTCAGCGGAGATGCGATGGAATATTTTATCCTTAAATTTTCCTACGCTAATTGAGTATTGCACTTAAGTTTAAAGAGAAATTTCATTAGACCCTCGGCTCGAGAGGAAATTCACTCGAATTAATAATTGAAAATTAGTTTTCCAATAAAAGTATTATACTTAAAATTGTTTGTGCATTAATATTATTATTTGGTTTACAATTAAAATATTTGATTTAAAAATAGCTGCACCGAGTTTTAAAATTATTTGTTGCACAGCCTTTGAATCCGCAAGTAATGCGCGTTATTTTATTTAAAAACAGCAATTTAATGCACTTCGTTTTATTCTGTTAGTAATTGGGATACAAATTTCTCATGATATTCAATTGTCTTTTCATGTGTGTTAATTTTACTCTGGTTTTTTTCGAATTTTATGCGAGTTTTTTATCAGGTTTTTTTTGAGACCAGAGTAAAGGGTTAAATGGTTTGTAATTCCTTTAGAACTGGGAGAGCGAAATATGGAAAGACAAAGGAAGAGTAATACTTATTTATACATATACATATATATATATATATATGTATAGATATAAATTTGTGAACTGGTGACGAAATTGCATCATCAAGTGTTCGTAAGCGAAGTTTTGATATTACAAATTTTCACGCTTCGGATTAAAACTGGAGTGGTACGGGATTATTTTTGTTAAATTATAAAGTTTACGTTGACCATGTCAGAGAGCATTTTATCGAATCAATTTGAGGATTCAAACAAAACCCTTTGACTTTATGCACTTGTTATTTATGTTCACTCCTTAAGTGCTTACGAATTTTTATTTAAAGAATAAGCATGAAAAAGTGATAAATGCGATTTTAATCTTGTTATTAATTCTTATTACTTTTGGAATTCATCAATAATGTTTAAATTAATTTATAATTAAACCCATGATTATAGGTCTATTGATATGATCTAATATATATTAAATAGACTTGTGAAAATGTATTTGTTCAAATAATAGCAGTCCTTTCTGCAAATTCAATAGCCCAATATTCGCTTCCCTACGATCGGGGAAATGCTTTCAAATATGAAAAGAGTGCAATATTCGCGAGCTTGAACGATGTTTGGCAAGTGGGATAAAATCGAATTCATGTTGGCAAGAGCGAGATAGAAAAGGAGTAACAGTGGTAATAAATTATCGCGTGCGATTAATCGAATACTTGGTCACGGAGTCGACGTCGGTCGAATTACGCAACAACTTGCATGCTTCGTGGTCGGATGAGCTCCGAGGCGAGTTTGTGTGCGCACGCGCGACCGGAAGCCGCCCGCAGTTATCAGCAGTCATGCGACTACGAACGACTTCCCATTGGGATCGTTAGGATCAAGTAAGCCATTCGAAAATGCCGAGATGCAACACGCGCCTCCTCACGCCATCGCGGACGTTGATAAGGATCGTGATCACTCTCCTCCACCTTCCACCGAAAGACTTTTTTCCTTCTTTTATTAACCTCCTACATGGCATTTCTTCGCGTGATAAAAATATTTAGTCGAGCTTTAATTTGTTTAAAAGACGGTTAGGAAGGGAGGGAGGGTCGAGGGGGAGCAAGTATTTTTCTGGAGCTTGAATAGAACGAAATTTTATATTTTCTTTTTAAAGTCGGTAAACCTCGTATAATTATAATTCATGCACCTAGTTTTCGACGATTATGTTAATTATAGTGACTGCAATTAAGTTGCATTTTTCTTTATCTGCGATGGACGCCTCGTCAAAGCAAATAATTATGTGTATTCCGCAAAGAGCTTCGAAAGTAATCTATTGTTGATGAATAATGGCCGGATGATAAGAGCCGATACGAGTGAAACCGACTTATCGGATGTCAGGATAATAATAAAGAGATCGTTGCGAAATCGCAAATGCACTGAAAATGTCCGCAGATTCCCAGGAGGGGAGCGGGACAAAAGGGTCCAATTGCACCGGGAGTTCAGTTGTTCACCCGCTCGCGCAATTAATATCGAGATGCGGATCCTCTTCATGATTAGAGAGCGAGCTACTCGGGAGGAAAAGAGTGGGCAGGAGAAGAAAGCCGTCGATCGACGGCAGGAGAGTGAAGGATGGGCCTCTATTGGCGGCGAGGCTGCGGATGCTGCGACTGCTGCAGCTGGACCAAAGTGATTCGCACTGGGAATCGCGTTAGACGCTGCTCTCATGCTCTTGTCTCGCAGCCGTCGCCACGTATAAATAAATCGACCTCCATCCGATCCATCGGCGAACTCTCCCGAGCTGCGCCGTCGACACCGCCATTCATCTTGCGATCCTCACGATGCATCATCATAGATCCCCGATGCTAATGCTACCCACTTTTTACTTAACGGGAAAGCCTCCGGCTTTTTCCTCGTGATGCATGTCGTGTCGCACTCGCATTCACATTCAATTAAGGACGGACTAATCTCGGTTTTTCTTTATTTTCGCTCGAATCGACAAACAGTCGTGTCGCCGCTATCGATTGCCTCAGCCGCACTCCCGCTATCTTCCTTTATATTTTTAACAAGTGTTTACACGAGTGCGCATTTCTTTTTATGGAATATATGCTTCCTTATGAATATTTGCTCGACTTTTTCCAATTACTTTTCCGATAAAACTTGATTGTGCGCAAACTTTAAAAAAAGATTCGCCGTAGACGTGCAGCACTTAAACATTTGGTATACGCACTTTGGCACATTTAATGACAACAAATAAACAGTTAAGACTCTTTCGGAGCTTTCCGCAAACTCTTTTACTTTCTTCTCCGTGTTTATATAATATTGTTATTTTTGGAAGTAATACTTGTCTCCCAGCTTTAATGCGGCTCCCCAACTTAGTTGATATATTTTTAAAGGCAAATTTACACGCTTTTTATTATTTGCAAAAATTCATGCACGTATAATTTAAATAAGTCATCAATGGGAGCTTAAATAAAACTCTCTCGATTCTATTGTTTATTGTTTTCCAATCAACTTGTTTTCGAGCAATATTTATCGTTTGATATTTTGAAAATATCATACAATTTCTACGAGTGCATTTATTGACAGATAAAGATTTTGCAAACAAAATTTAATAAATATCTACATAAAAAATGTTGACAGAATAAAATTATATTTATTATATTAGTTCATGGCGCATTTCACGTATTAAAATACAGTCAAATTTTTATATTTATAAAAATATATAACTTTTGAATGATCTTTATGATAGACTTATGAATATTTAAAATTTAAAATGACCAATAAGAATCAATAAAGCACAACTTTTTATTAACAATAAAATTTCTCTTGGTACATTAACAATAGCTCTCCAATGTCATTTTGTCTGTTTTTATATTTTTACATGTAGCTATGTCTACTAAAATTTTAATGCACATTTAGTCGTATACATGGATTTGCCGACGTTGTAAAAATTGATCAGCTCAGACATTTCAAGATTCGTATTTCTGCAAGCGAATAGAATAATTTATCGCCCGTACTTTGACTAATCACTTTGAATGGTTTTCTACAAAGTAAAAAAATGAAAAATACTGTATTGTTCTTATATATAATTCATACGCATTTATTATTTAATATTTATGAATAAAACAAGGTTCACATTCTGTTTCTAATAGTGTTTATTATATATAGCTTAATTATTATTTAATTAGTGACAATACTTTGTATTATTTATTTGTAAAAATGCTCTTTGATATACGATAACAAAAGTTCCAAAGTAATAAAGCTATTAGCTATAAATAATAAAAGCGATTAATGGATTACATTTATCTAAACTTTCTTCACATACCTCGCATAAACACTTGAAATCAAAATAATATAAAAACTAGAAAGTGTAAAGTTTCTTTAAAAAGTAAGGAATAAAAATATGCATATGAATTTTAATAACGATTGTAGTTGAAAATTCTGTGTAATTTTTTTTTTAATTGTTTTTATAACACTTGATCAAATTTTCAATTTAATTTTTTTAAGTACACATTTAGCTTGAAAGTTTTAATAATTATTAAATACATCTCTTAGATTTATGTTAACAACCTAAGCAAATAAACGAAATCATTGAATATCATAAAATATTACCAATATGTGTAAAACATTTAAGTTATCTTAAAATAATATTGACATTGCATAATTATATATTTTATGCTTTATAAATTAAAAAATTAATTAAACTTTTTTTATGACTAAAACATTTAATTCTTCAACATATTTAATATAAATATATTTAAATACATTTATCGATCTCTTATCTTAATTTTATTATTTTATTTACAGGTTAGTTACTTAATTCTCTTTCACAAACGATTTAATTGGTAAGTACCATCAAATAAAATATTACTCTAAACAAACTTAAAAGGTTCATCTATCGTAAATAATTAAATGAATTCAATGGATGATGTAAAATTTTTATTATTTCGTAAGATTTTTTTATTATTTATTGAAAGTTGTACTAGTATATGAGGTAATGGCTGCAATTATTCAATACTTAAATCACAATATTATGCTTTTAAATAATCTATTTTATATTTATATTTAACATCGATTTATATATAATATAATCGATTAATCGATGACAAATTTAATTACTGCATTTTTTTAAATTTTATTATAGAAAATAACATTTGAAAGTTTATGTTGTAAACTAAAATATTTTTAAGACTTATTATTCAATACAAATTTTCAATGTTTTAAATAGAAATATATACATATTAAAAAATGTGTAGAAATGAAAAATCTGTTGTTTATATAAATTACCTAATTGTTTATATTAATGAACAGTGATTGAAGTATAAATAGGAAAGCTTCTTTGATGATGCAGTAAGAAACTTGACTGTAGAGGAAGATTGTTGTGACACTCGGTAAAGTTTCATTCATTTTCTTTTTTCAAAATGATTAGAGTTACCTTTTAAAGAAATTCTGCGCAAAAAATTTCGTAAGCCATGATGCAGTCTATAAGAGAAATAAATTTTATTATATTGTATAATGAAATCGGCATTGTAACATTTTAATTGTTATGTTAATTCTTAATGCACACTTTATTTTTTTTTTTTATTTTATATGCGAGCAAAATGGATTTTAATGTTTTTATTTAAACTTGTTTTATGTATATTTTAAAACCATTAATTTTTAAACGGTAAATAATTATGAAACTGAAGCTTGAGCATGAATCGTTTTTGCAAATATTGAAATTTAAAAGCTTTAAATTTTGTTTTTATTTACATTTCACCCGTTAAATAATCTTCAACATAAATGATTAGCTTGAGCAAATAAATTTTATAATAAACCGGAGATGAAGCTTTCGTGGAGCCATTTCATTGGATTATTTAAGGTGTACATAATTGAGTTTTTCCGAAAAGATTATAAGCACATTTAATCGAAGTATATTTTGCTTTTTTCAAATATTTATTTTAAAAATAAATATATTAATATGATAAACATTGGATCATCATATACGATATTTATGTACACATGTGAGAGATAAAACTTGGAGCTGAAAATCATTGATAATACCAAGAATGTTGCCCGCACGTGAAGGGCGTTGAAGTAATCTTGCAATGATGATTGTACATGGATAATAAGCAGAGATTTTGAATTTAATTGGCCTTAAGAGTGAAAATGTCGTGTCCACGAGGGAAAAAAGAAAAAGTGTGTTTCCACGTTCGAGCAACGCTCTAGAATTCCACAATCGTTACATTAAAAGTGTACGTCAGCTACTCTTTCTCCACTCGCTTATCAGATTCCATTATACAAAAAAGATCCGTTTTTTATCCTTCGGCTACGTCATCTCCAATCTAATTATACCGTTGCGCTTTCTCTAGCTCCGACATCTTACACCTCGTATTCGCAATCTCAGAATTCCAGGAGCAGCTTTGCTTTATTAAACGCACTCGCCGAGCACGGGGAAAATGAAATTTCGCACAAAACAGCGAGGCAGAGGGAGAGAGAGAGAGAAAGAGAGAGACGGAGATGAAGTCGCCCATGTACGACCGCGCGTGTTTGCTTTCAAGGTCCGGGCGTTCGATCGGGCTGCTGCAAAAGATATAGTACCCGCGCACACAGCCAAAGATGTGCATGCGTAGTGTCGGAGTGGCCTGACGTTGCCCTCTCTCGAGGCGACCACCACCCCCCGTTTCCTGGGTATCCTCCGGTGGCGCCGAGCGGGTCGACGGAGCGAATTGCGTCATCGGGCGGTTTACAATGCGCCGCCGACGACGAATTGCCAGCCTCGCCGGGCGCCCGCGGAATCGATGAGCACCATGAGCCGCCATCGACGGGGGAAGGGGAGCCCGAGGTGTCACCTCCGTACCACCCGTGTGTCCCCGGGTTTTGTGCGCAGCGGAGCCTGGAAGCCACGGGGATAATCAGCTGACGGGGTGGTCAGAGGTGACACGTGTAGCACAGCCTTGCTCAGGGTTGCCCCGGTGATCCAATCTCCGCTCGTTCTGAGAGTCCGGAGAAAGAGAGAGAGAGAGAGAGAGAGAGAGAGTTTCCTCGTTTGCCACCTATTAGAAGTTCCGTTAATTACTTCCTGATGCGGCAATTCTGCTCCAGCTGTTCCTCTCGTGGCGCTTTTTTTTATTTTTATTTTTAATCGTTCCGGGCCATCCACAGGATTACCGTAATAACAGTTGCGCGATGCATGAGAGGGAGGAGGATGGTTGCGTGTCGGGAGATCGTGCACTCACTCCGCAACAAAACCAGGTGCCCCCCTTTGGTTTGTTTACGCGGTATTTACTCGCTTACTGGATCATTTTAAATAGAGATAAAAGCGATCATATAATCATAAGCCTTTTATCTCCTCATTAAGTAAGGCTCTTAGGCCCAATTGTGAAAAACAGATAATCTCTAATCAAATGCTCGTGGCTAAGCAGGCTTTTCATCTATTTTAACGAGCGATCATCTCGCATTAATTTTAATTGTCACGTTTTTATCCGTCGCCGCCCGGCGGAATATTTAAATTGACAATATTTCGTTTAAAGATAATTGTGCCACTTGTTGACTGGTTGTTCTTAAAGTCCATTGACATCTGCACTTCAAGTTAGTTGTAAAATATTGCATGCCGGACAGTCATAAAGTGAATCCCCAATTACCGAGCGACGTTAAATTTAAAACAAATTATTTAGCAATATTTTTCATGTTGTGTCTCATTAATTAATTGCGACACGCGAGCGTACGTGTTCGTGGAAATTTTCGTCTGATTCCATTAGGTTTTTCGCGACGAAGCAAATACTCCGTTTTCGTTAAATCCGGTTTTTTAAACAGTTTTACGATTGGCGTCAAGGTTTATTGCTCTTCACCTTCGATCCGCCGTTTTAATGACGCTGTAACAAAGCATCGATAACCAATACCATTTCCTTGAGAGTGAAAGCGAATACCCCTAGGGCTCGGGTTGAAAAAAGAAAGCAACAAGCGTTATTACTCGCGGGAAGTCTATTTCGAGGCAATAAAATGTGTCCTTGCGCCTAGTAGTAGTAAAACCGAGCGGGCGCGAGGCGCAGGACATAAATTGCCACAGAGTGCACACGTGTATTTTTTTTTTTTTTTTTATCAGGTGCGGGGGCGGATGCGAGGGAAAGGTTGCAAGTAAACAGGATACGCGGCAGGAAAGGAAGATCGATTTGTCGTGAAGGTTCTCAAGTGAAAGTAAAGGCGGATGGAGTAGAGGCACGTGGGGTCAGATGCGCAGCCGATACGAGATGTAGACGTGCGCGATCAGTTGTTATTATCTCGCGAATGCTGAATTCGATTTCATCCACCGAGTCCTCTTGCGGATTAGAAAGGAGGCATCACTGTCTGGCCTCGAGAAAGACGTCTTTGTTCCTCCGGAACGCTGTTTGTCTTTTCGCTGTACATCCGCCGCTTCAGCCACAAACTCAAAAGTAATGCCTCTCATTATCAATCGAACTCTTTCTCTCAAATGTTAAATACATAGAGAGCCAAGGCGCTTAATACCAAGAAATACTACATTTGCGGAGCAAAGTGTGATAAGATTAGATAAGGCTACTTTAAAGAGCATCACGCACGCACCTCCATAAAACCGTACAATGAGAATTTATTCTTACAATTATTCTCAGGAGTGCGAGTCGTAATTCCGATTCGCAGGCGTGGGTTGATGCACCAGGTGAGCCCGAGTGTCATTGTCTCATTGCAATCGGGTAATTTGGATTCCGCGAGAATCCAATTGGCACTTGCTCGAGGTCTCGAGCGATGCGAAAGTGCGCACGTAACGAAAATTATCGGCAGTGCATGCACGTTTGAGTCTGGCTACATCCGGAAAGTGAGTCGGAGCTTCAGACGTCCGCGTTATGATGAAAACTCGCTCGCTCCCAACAATATGAAAACGCGGTTCCCACTACAATTTGCATTTATTAATCAATGCTGTCTGATTTTATGCGAGACAATGCGCGGGTAATAGAATTGTACTCAAAGGCAGATATCTTCGCGAAGGAGTAATGGCAGAGAGCGATCGACGATCCGATAAAAGCAAACTCGTGTTCCTCTGGAAGTACACGTCGTCAAGTTCCTCGATATCGATTTCGCGTTTGAAAGTAAGAGCCTGGGGACTTTTGGGCTCGCGAATTCGGCCTTCCATCGGATTTCTAACAACGCACCCGGGGCAACATCCGAGCCCGAGCGCGTACCATTATTATAATCTTCGGGTGTACTTTGGCGCACTTTCGCTGCTCAAAGTTAAAAGTGAAACTAGGAAACACTGTTCTCGGTCTTGGTGAGGCTGCGCTCGAAAGGATAGAAAGTGATTTATCGATGTTATCTGAACGTATTCCCGTGTGCCGCTCGTGTGTATATCAAACGAGTGTGCGCTACATTTTTCAACTCGTACTCCTCGGTCTACGCGACCATTAATTAATGTATCGTCCGCCGCCACGTGTAGAGGAGGAATGCAAAGGTGAAAGTATAACACGTCGTTCGCACACACGCGCGCCCGCCTCGTCTGTGTGGCTCGGTACGTACTCTCACCGGGAATTGATTATAGAGGAAGCTTGCAGGTTGCAGGAAGAGAAGAGTCCGGATCGAAGAGGCACTTGGTCTTTTTTCTTTTTTTTTTTCTTCTCGGTCATTTTCTTCCTTTTCTTCCTTTTCTTCTTGATCCGGTCGTTGCGTACGAGTCCGCCTCGGGTTTTTAAAGTTGCAATCGAGCATTTTATTGTGGCACTCATGTGGCAAGGAATTGTGATTCGAGATACGCTACGATACTCAATTCGAAAGACTTTGCGAGTGACTCTACTGACCCAGTCCAAGTATCACACTATCCTATAATTAGAACTGAGTCAGTCAACAATCAATAAATTGGTTTAGAAAAGCTGGCAATTAATTTTACTTTTATGCTAAGCTAATTATGTTTTAGTTGCGCGTTGTATTTAAAACATTAATTTAATTTCAAACAATTACCGATGTGCATTCGTGCTATTACCTGTATTGGCGTAAAAGAGATTCTTTATCGTTGTTTCCTGGTCAGTTTAAATAATTTTTTTTTTTTTTTTTTTTTTTTTTTTATTTTAAAATTCTTCGCTTGAACGTGGATGATTTACAATTTCTATTAAATCGCCGTAAATTTATATAATCATTTGTATGAATTATTAAAGATACGAGATATCTAAGAGTTTATTACGAGAATTATTTTACTTCAAACAAGATATTTATTTAGCTTTTTAAATATATAATTAACAAGAACGAATTAAAAAAAGTATTTAAGTAGCATAGTAAACAAACTTATATATAAATTTCATATAAATAGAAACAAACTGATAAGTGAGCAAGATATTGAATCAATAATTCAAACAATCTTTGGATACTTATCGTACAAAAATCCATTGTCAGTGTAAAATATCTATTCAATTTACAGTAGCAATTTTATTGGTTGCTTACATATTTAGAAATAAATCTTTAAATAGTGTTTTTAAAATATAAAATGAATCTAAGAATGCGTTCGTGTTTTCTAATAAATATTATTCTGGTCGGTGATGCATTGATAAATCCCAAAGCATCGATTAAGCTCAGTGTTCATTCGATCAAGCAAAATTAGTTCCATAATCGTACTCGCTCACCCTAGTAATTGGTCTGACCGAAGATTATCAATTGCAATAACATCGATAATCAAACACGATCGGCAGCTTTTTTTTTAGCTGGTCTATTTTAATCTTGATAATCCAAGTTTCTTCTGGTGGTATTATTGTAGTTAATCGATACGGTCACACAGATGTAAACAGGATAGTTGTCAATCAAGTTACCCCGGTCACGATCAATTTCATAGGGGAAGAAGCGGAAGTCGTAGAAGAAGCAAGAGAGAGAGAGAGAGAGAGAGAGAGAGAGAGGGAAAAAGAGAAAGAAAAAAAGAGAAAGAGAGAGAGAGAGAGAGGTGGAGAACGGGATCCGGGAATGGAAGCAAATAATAAATATATGCAAACGACCGTACACGAGAACGGTTTGACGTCCGTGACCCAAAAACGTCCGTCACGTGATCTTAGTACTCACCACGTGCACGCGCTCAAAAGTATTGTGTATTCAAATTTGGGTACGTGTTGTGCGCACATACACGCATAGCGACAATTGTGCACAAAGTGTTTATCTGTTTGATCGAACGTGCGCTCGTCTTAATAAGCCGGATGCCGTTGAGAGAACCCGTCAACTTTGTTTCCATTCCAAACTTCTCAAGATGCGCCGCGTCTTATTCAATTTTCGCGCGGGTGCTCCAGCGAACTTTGACGCGAGATGCTGATAGCTCGGGAAAAGTGAAGATCTATTTTAAACATATCCATAAAAAAAAAAAAAAGAAGAAGAAAAGAAAAAAGAAAAGAAGTGATACATTAAATTTCAATTTGGGACGCTTCGTAATGTATTAAGCTTGTACTTACTTCTGACGCAAATTATTTTTATTGCTAGTACTAAATCTTTTTTATAGAACTCGGCTGGATGGGAGATTTTAATTTAAGAACTTGCAAAGTATTCGTAAAACATCCTTGGATGTAAAGCGTCAATTACGCGTAAAGCATTATTGTCTTTTAAAATTCTTTTAGAAATTGATAAAATTAATTGCGAAAGCATTGCAAACATTTTCGGCAAATTTCCTCAATTTTTAGCTTGCTTTAGGCGTGCTTTTGCGCGCCAAGCGCATTTATCCTCCTCTATGTTAAATCAGGTGTACACAACAAATAAGCAATGATTATTTTCACTACAATTATTGTTGTATTAATTCAGAATGTTGTTTTTATGAGTGTACGTACGAAAGACAAACATGATTTTAAGTGGAAAATTATGCAATCCGAGAAATAAAGCGTCGCGTTAACAATTACAAATCGACGAGGAGTAAAATAAAGCTTGGCTTTTGCATAAATTAAAAGGCAGGCGCGAGTGAGATCTACTTTTCGAAGTAAAATTTTATGAATTATCGATAAATACAAATGGCACAGCTGTAAATCTGTAGCAGTAACAAAGCAACCATTCGAGTCAAATGATTGTGCTTATTATAACCACATACATTTCATGTTTATGCAGTTCTCGTCCAACATATTGCACGCAAGAGTTATAGCTATGCGCTTCATAACTCGAGTTACAAGGATGAAATGCCGAAGAGAATCGCGAGCTTTATATCGAAATGCTCCACATAGCGCTCGGCGCTCTCGTCCATAAGAAAATTCGCGCGAACCGAGCGAAATGACTGCAATTTCTTTCCTTTATCTTGCGTGTAAAGCGCCGATGGGGACTCGCTCCGTCATCGTCTATGAGCGATTGATTATTCGCCCGTATCAGTCTTGCAAAAACGTGCATTAGACATTAAGGAATGCCTGCGCTCGTGTGTGTGTCCGAGTGCGTTCTATAAGTTTATTTTACGTCGCAAAAAATCGTAGCAACGGAAAAAGAAAAAAAAAGAGCAAGTGTACAATTTAATATGTGTAGTCGTATGTGCGAGCAGGTAGCTCGTGTAGAAAAAGAAGCGGCGAGCTAATGAAGTCGAATGCGAGCTACTCGTATTCCAATTGGTTCAGCGAATTTTCGCTTATTGTGCGCCTCCAATTCAAGAACATGATATTTTGCAGGTTGCCACAAATGAAGAATAATTAATATGTAAGCCGCGCGCTCATTTTAAATATTTCGAGGACTTATTTTTTGTGCTTCCTGGATTGCTCGGCTCACTCATGAAAACTAGCCTCTGCATTTATTATTTAATCTTAGAGATTTGAATTTTATTCTATGAATGGCACGAACAAAATATCCAAACTTTATACGCGCACTGATTCGAATCCAAAAATGAAAGTTATTTGAATTTAACTTTATTTGAAATTTCTCAATTTATTATTTACCCAAGAATTCCTTACGAGATTTCACCACATAATTTAATCGATTTAAGAGTAATAAAAATGGATTGTACGTAGGCTGTGTTTTGTTACTTTAATCAAATTTACTAGTCTCCGGGTCAATTAGAAGCAGTATTAATTACACTCTTTTATTTTACTCTTCTATATTTTGGTAAACATGTAACGATAAAGTAAGCTTTCAATTTTCGAGAAGAGTAATCATTCGGAGAAATGTCAAAAACATAAATATGTATATAAAATTAATTATATTATGTGGACTCAAGTCAATTTTATAATTAAAATTACATAAGTTTTTGTCGAAACATCGTTATTGCATATAATCTTGAAATTTATATTCTTTGAAAATAAATTTTCAATCTAATACGACTCATGTCAGCAACAAATTTTTATGTGTAACACATGTGCCGAAAATTTTTCAAGTCAAATCGTAAATTTTTGAATTTATTAAAGTATTGTTAAAGTCGAAGAAAAATATGCATTTTCATCACGAGATGATAGCTTTATAACTGTAGTTCACATTTTTAAATGTAGAATTTTTATTTTAATGTAATAAAAATGTCGCAATAACTATTTTAAATCGTAATTAACTTTTAATTTTTTTCCCCATAAAATTTTAATGACATGATTTCAGTTATTTCGTGTACACGTGGTTATAAGAATACAATACTAAAGTAATGATTAGTTAAGAATAGATTTGAAATCTCCACGGTAAAAAATTTTTTTTATTAGACACACATTCATAGGCTAGAAGTTGCTCCTAAATTGGAATTTCACGGGGGGAAAGACCAAACATCTTCGTGTCTTCGTTGCTACGTCATTGTTTGCACACAACTACATATTTAGTATTTTGAGTAGGATTCTATCTTTTTGAGGCACTTGTACGAATATTTGTGAAGAAAACTTTTTAATAAGGTTTAATCCCACCAAACGGTTATAAATAACAGTATTAGAACACTCGTTAGCTTTTAAAATTTTTAAGTGTCTTTTTTAAATACTACTGTCATTAGAATATATTATATACAGCGATTAATTGTGCCTCTCTCCATGACAATGTTTGAGATAACGTAATATTTGCGAAAACTGAGAATAAAAAGAGTGTAAACATATCGTAAATTATTAGTCGTTATCATTAAAACTTTTGTGTTGGACTCTTTTTTAGGTTTAAACAAAATATTTTCATAATGAACGGTAAATTAAATTTTAAGCTATTATCAATGAATTAAGTTGAAATAATATTTCAATCTTAAATGTAAATTTCAAAATATTTATAATTTTTATACATGATACATGTGTGTTTAAGATAATTGGTGTGATTGAGTTCATTTCTACCTTACGCAATATATTTTCATCAATAATTATATCAGAATCGCGTTTCGTGTGCAAATATGTAGGTTACCTTCAGAAGTTAAAATATCAATATTGTAATTATAAATAGAAATTGAATGTATTATCTTGACTTTAATTCTCTTGTAAATGAATATTTAGAAATTAGTACAATATTTAACATCCTGTACATCTAGTTTTATTAATAATACGTAAGAATATATGATAGTTGTTTCATATAGGTAAAAGTAAAATTTAAATATTAAACATTAAAGAGAAACAGGTTTCTATGCAAGCCCTGTATATTTATAAATAATAACGAATAAAAAGAGTAGCTATGAAATATTGTAAAATAAACTTCCGGATGACAGAGCTTTTATTGATAAAGTTCAAAAATATAAAAGTAATTAAAACAATAAGAAACAATTGTTGGAGATATTGTGTGATTTGTTCAATGCATGAATTTCTTTATTTATACTTTATTTATAAAAATCTGCAGTGATTATTGTATTTTCCAGTCAAGTGAGTATTGGAGATAATATTTTCCGAGGGTAGGCAATAAAAGTGTCTAAACATATTGATCAATTGAGCCACAAAACTGAACGAAACTATTGAGTAGTGAATAAATCTAGAATGCAACGCGTTAACTAAACTTTACGGTCTCGACTATTAATATCCTCGAAAATATAGTATTCACGTGGTAATTGCTCCCGCAATTTGCACGATACATTTTTCGCAGCTACCGATCAGCGAACGTCGACTCGCCAATATATTTCCATATGCCCAAGTATAAAATTCGATAAGCGCGAGGCGTACGCCACTTCGATCATCTTCCAGCTAGAGGGGAAATCAAATTTTCCATATTTATTTAAAATAAAAAGAGGCTTCATTTTATTATTCCACCGCTCGAGCTCTTCCGCAGAATCAATAAGAGCCAATATACTCATCGCCAGCTCAATGGGTGCACGAGACTTAGGCTTCTCGTAAAAAATTCATAGTCGCGAGAGAGAGAGAGAGAGAGACGGGCGGTGCACCGCGACGTCAATGCGTCGATCGAAGTGCAGAGCAGTTGTTCCGTTCGACGTCGAGTTTTCCGACGCTTTTCATTGAGGCTCGTGTGGCGACGTCGTCGGCCGCAAGTCGCAAGATAACGAAGACTCGCGATGAGGAGGATTCTCGAGCGCGCATGCGCCCCTCCTCATCAACGGAGTGCACGAATGGACTCGGCTAAACTGAACCCACTCTAGATCTCCACACCCACACACACACACACGCGCGCGCGTTCTTTCAGAGAGGCACTCGCGTTGTTTCAGCGCAAATGTGCAATGGAACAGCCACCGCTTGCTCGCAAATTCAGCCACGCGGTCGCTCCCTCTGCCCCCGCCCCCGTCCCCGTGGCGTGCAAAAATACACTTTGCACCAGTTTCTCGGCGAGCCGCCGCGCGCGTACCTACACTTCCTCTCTCCGGCTCGTATCGATTTGTGAGCGAGAGAGCGATTGTGCAAAAAGCGGGTGGATTTGCAGCGAATTTCGCTCCCCACGTGCTCGGTGCGCGCGTTTCTGCCCCGAGCGCACCCCTGCCCCCAGCCACCCCCTCAACAAAAGGGTTGCTCGGAAGGAAAAGGCGCGCCGGGGCTGATATAACACCCGACACCCGTGCCTGCGTCACTAAATCTCCTTAGGCTGGCTTATGCAGGCCTGCGCCTCCGTAATCGGATGAAATGGAAAGAGCGACTGCATTTCTCCACGCGCGGCGACTCCAGTTTTAGCTCGGTTCCGAGGTGTTTTCCATTGTCTTTTCCCGGCGGCTTTTCCTCTATTGCGTAATCCCCTGTTACGCGGAGTCGCGATGCTCCTGACGCACGCGACCATCGATTTTGCTGTTGCACTCCACGCTCGATTGATCGCAGTCTCGGCAAACATCAAAATTGTCATTTCCTGATACAAAGTTTTTCAGCGCGACTTGGTTTACGCTGGTCGATAAGAGGGAGTGCCGCCGACGAGCTACCCCCCTCCTCCCCCTCCCCCTCGCCCACACCCGCCCCGACGGATATCTCCACGATGAAATTGATTGGGCCTCCAATAACATTAAAAAGCGAAATTATTCTCCTTTTGTACAAGTATTTAAACAGAAACACTATCGGATTGATAAGAGTTTAAACAAAGAATGTCAATAATCCTTTCGGTTGAAATTTCAGCCCAAGAAATGTATAATGTATCTAAAGAAATACTATGGATATTACATTACTCTACATTACTCCACTCGCACATATATTTAGTTTATGTTTACAGTAATATTTGCACTGTGTCTTTTTTTTTTTGTTTTGTAGTGTATTCCAATGATAATTTCACTTTGCAAATCCTCGGCTCACTTGCAGAATTGCAAATGTCAATATACATGTGCGCTTTGTATGTATACAAACGAGAAAACACATGGGCGTCATCCTCCCTGACGAGCAACTTTCTAATTTCCGTCTAATATACGAGCTGCGCGATTGAACACGGGAAAATATATTCAAATCGCCGAGGCTCTAATGGCCACGGTTTTCAATGTGCAAGAGAAACGCGCGTGGAAATTTCTGGATTTTCCCGGCCCCTCGCGAATTGCACGGCAAATCAGTAGCAGCGGTGTTCGATAGCCTAGCCGTGCACAGACAGAGGGAGGGAAAGAGAATGACCGGAAGATGGAAAATGACAAACTTCCGTCTCTTTGGAGTCGTTTTGTACTTCCGGTAGTGGAGGCACCGGCTAGAAGCACAAGCAGGAGGTACTTTCGCTGGGGCCGAGTCAACCCGAGCTTTCCGGCTTCACCTCTCCTGCACACTCGAGCACACCAATTTTCTCATGGTACAGCGCAGCATCAGCATCTCTGGTGCATCGAACTCTCGGCGGGGGCCAGTGCGTGATGGAAATAATGAGACACGAGATAATCCGGTGAAAAGAGGTACAAAGGGAGACGCTAAACGCTAACGCAATCATCCAATTTATTCAATGTTGCAGCTCGGCTTACATCTCCCGACTTTTTCTCCATTCACACGTGTGTAGTTATTCATACTTCCAGTCGGATAATTCATTTACGAGTGCTTCAACATTTTTCAAAGGTGTAAAATTATTCAAAAAGTAAGCTGCGTCGAAGATTAAAAGTCTCTTTGTGAGTGATGTGCATTGAACCCTCAGCGGCTCATAAAAATTGAAAACTGTTTTCAAGTTTCACTTTGAAAAGGCTTTTTTCATTTCCTGACTACTTAATCAAGATAATTGGATTTCAATTAGCACACTCATGAGAAAGATGTATCCTCTTAAACTTTGTACGAAACTTTGTAAAAAGTGTATGTTTAATTTTGCGCATCAATAATAAATATAATAATTCATTGGATTGCACTTCAAAAGATTCGTACAATTTTTTTCTAGTAAATTTAAGAACGATGAAATTATGCAATTTTTATTGTAACAAAGAGATTATTTGAATTTTTCCACAAATTGCAAATACACTACTTACTCTTTATAATTAAAAGGCTACAATTACTAAATACAAATTTTACTCTATACGAAACTCGGATATAAGACATAAAAGCAAACTTCTCATTAGCTTTTAATACCAAACTATCGACATTACATGTAATTTTCTTAATTCATTATAACATACGTGATTCAGGTCAGAATAATTAAAAATAAAACAATTCATCATAAATTTATTTATACATAACGCACTCAAGCGGTGCATTTTTTAGAGTACCCGTACCTAAAAAATAATTTATAGATCGATTTTAATATTTATACATTTTATTTTATGTGTACAGTGTTCAAACTATAATTTGTCATTTCAGATTTTTTTTAATGTCACTGTAACATGTATTTTAAAATTTTAAATATCGCTTGTATCTGAACATATTATTAATTGCAAAAGAAATCTTATGTTTAATTATTCAAATTTTTTAAACAGCCAAATTTAAATATTAAGCTGCGAGATCTGGACAAAAATAATACTTTTTTTTCTCTCCCCCTTTTTTTAATGCTGAAAAGAGATCCGGCCGTATCAATTTTTTATGCAATTATTTTCGAAGTTTGCGTTTGATATAAGATTTTCTTTTCTTTGCACTTGCATTTTTTTGTTTTTGCCATGTGCATATAACTTTCATGGCACGTTATATAATCTACGTATCATGGTTTCGTAACAACTTTTTAACATGAAGTTGGGGAGTTTGTAAACGTTAGTCGGAGAGGCGAATCTTTTATACATTTTTCATGCAGAGATCAAGTTTACTAAATCCAATCATGATCGTTTTCCGGTAGCTTATACATACACAAACACATGGCTTGAAAGTGTATGTGTCAAGGACGTTTGTTTCTTGCTCAGTGCGACTTAATTTCCAATTGACGTCATTTTTAAGCTTTTTAAATACATGTATTTATTGCATTTTATGGTGCTTTTAAAATATTTATTTATATTAATAATAATATTTAAGACGGAAATTTTATAACCGCGTTAACAATGAATTATTGATTAATACTGGCTGTGATAATTTTATGCTGTTTATTTAAATTTATAGAAGCACGTGAAATATTTTGTCGCAGGTATTTGAATTGTTTAATCAATAAATTAATGCTTGAATATTTCTTTTACAAAGTAAGATTTAATTATTTTTGAAAATCAACAATCAAATGAAATATGAAATAATTCAAATAGGATTAGGAAATAATGTTTGTGTTTATTAACAAACTATTTTTAAAGTGCCAAAATCAAAGTCATAGTAATGTTAAGTCAATGAAAGTCAGTCATTTTTAATGAAAATTTATAATCGTAGAATTTAAATAATTTATATAATAATGTTTATAAATAATTTGATATTTATGTCTTACCAAAGATGCTCTTGTATTATATAGTTAGAAGCATAACTAAAATACATTTGCAAAAAGGTTAGATAAAAAATGTGGTTGTAGCAACTATTAAACGTAGTAATATTGTTTACGTTAAATGATTCTTATTTGTTATTGTCTTTGAATTTTAAAATCTGATGCTCTAGATTATAAAGTGTTTCGAAAAATGAGATATGCACAGGTGTAACATCGACTTAAGCTAAATAAATTTAAACGAAAAAACAGCATAGGTAGGACATAGTTAACTTAAAATTTAATATAAGACTCTGTGTTGTACGATATAATTTAAAAACTTAGTGGATTTTTCTTAAATTTTATTTAATATTTTCTGTCCGAATACTTATTCTTATAAATAATTTATAATACAATTATAAATTATTTTTTATTTCTAGTAGAAACAATGTCAAAACATTATTAATGTGGACGTTGTTTCTTATTATTTAAAACTAGATCATTAACTCTAGGTGCAATTTATTACTACTTAAAACTATAGTTTACGTAATTTATAGGTTCTATGGCCACTTTTTGAAAAAGAAAATGTTTGTTATTTGAGAAAATTATAATTGAGATACATTTATGTTCATGTGTCACGAAGGTAATATGTATACTCATTGTTTAAACCAGAACCTACATGTATAGTTTCTCTTTACATTGAGGAAGCGCCAGGGAAAAATAGCTCTCATGATGCAGTGGCTAAGGTACCCAACATCAAAGGAAAGATCGCGATTTCGCGGGATGCCTCGAGGGAAAATGGGGCTCTGGGGGGTGCAGGAAAAGCGGAAAAGCCTCTCTTGTGTAGTAGAGCGCGGTTAAACACGTGACGCCTCGGCCCGCAAAGGAAGAAGCCGGGCGCTTTTAACATAATTTAAAGCCGCGTTGTGATTGAGTGTGTGGTGGTGGTGGTGGTGGTGTATGCGTGCGTGTGTGTGCGGTTGTGGGTGAGGGTGTGCGTGCCCGTGTGTGTGACTGGGGCGTTCCGTCCGCACGAGCCAGACGCGACGACGCCGAGCGTCGCCGAGCGTCGCCCTGAACGTTTCGTTACGCAAAGCGCGCGTCATTAACATAAGAGCACGCTTTGCGTATACGCACCCGTCGCTTTTCACGACTGCACGCGGTTGCACCCCAATTACACCGGGAAACCCGAGTGTTTTCCCTTTCATCTTCAGGTCAAAAAAATATAAAAAATAAGGGTTTCCTCCGAAGGAAAATAAGGGCTGAACTTTGTTCGCAAGTGCATTGTCGAATCAAGCCCCATTTTTATGTTCAATTCCCGTGGAAGCACTGATAACCTGAAGAAGAGTCCATTGTAATGGCTCACTTTTGCATTCACTATTAATGCGAAAGACATGTGTATACAGAAATAAGTGCTTATTGATTTATTCATCCATTTCAATATGCTAAATAAAATGTACATGTCGTATTATCTAAAGCTTTCAGAAACTCTGAGCAGTGACATTTTTCTGATGTTAAATTCTGGAACACTCCTATTTCTGTACTTGTAAAGTGTACTTTCGATGTTTTTATTATTCATTAAACTTTTATTATTTATTAAGTAAACAGTATTACAAATATTACAATTCATTCAAAGGTATTTGTATGTACAATTTCTTAGTTTAAACTACGTAAGTGTTTTTTATTCCAATAGAAAAACGCTTTATAATTAGTTATAGTTTGCTTTAGTTTTTTTTAGCTAAAAATTGTTTGATTAATTTTAATTTTTAGTTCCGGTAGGTTTAAAGTGCACTTTCATTCCGCGAATGATAAAAATAGAAATGTTCTATTTAGACTCAACTTTAAAGTTGCCTTGAAGTTCTCATACAATTTACAGTAAAAATTGCTAGCAGAATAAACGAGGAACAAAATTTAAATATGTATCATACGTATATATGTATGCACACGTATATGCATAAAAAATAATTTAGCCTGCAATAATTCAGTAGACTCTTTCTTTCCATCGATCCCGTCCGCGAGTGGGAAGTTCCAAGTACCGCATGAGCACTTACATTGAGTCGTTTTTTCTTTTTTTTCATTTTGCTTTTTTTTTTAATTAAGCCAACGACGACAAATACGACGGTGACGATGGCAAAACGTTAATGCAGATCAAGGATATACATTAATATGCACATGCACCCATGTAGAGGGACAGTAAGTATTAAGCTCCGAACAAAAATAACCGCAGTGTGTGCTCGCGAGTGCAAAGTCCGGAAAAAAAGGCGAAACTCGCGGTCGCTGATAATATCCCGTCTCGGCTTGGATGAATTGGCTTTATTAAAGCTTTTATCTGCGGGCGAATTTTCGATCTCCTCGCTCGGGCTGAAAAATAAAATGGACGTTGGAGCTTGATTTATTGGCGCAGGCTCGGCGAGGTGCCAACTAGATCGCGAGTTGTCGAACGAACCCACCTCGCTCGAACGCCTATTTAATGGACTAGAAAGCTCATCAAGCTCGACTTTGAGTCCTTCGGCTCCTCGCGAATTCCGAGGAGAGGCTTAGGCTTGTTTATTTCTGTGATGCGCGCGCTTACGCAGATGCACACAACAACACAACCCTCGCACACGTGTCCACGCCCTGTACATACGTGATAAGTATTCGTCTATCTCGAGATTGTAAGCTTTTAATCCGATTGTACGTGAAAGATAAAGCGATTATCGTCGAGTCCCAGACACGTTATTTAATATATCTGAACCACTTCCCAATTATCGCCGATCGCCGATCGCCGATCGTCCATCGCCGCTACAGAGTTGCACGATTATTATCATCTCGGGTGTATCTAAATAACTCGACCGCGCGTTACTTTTAAGTGAATAGATGTTCCCGTCATAAATAATTTTAATTGTTTTTTGATAAAAACCACTTTTCAATTGCCAATGTATCCGGGCCGTACGCGTACATACTTTTTATACATGTGTTCATATCTACGTATTTACCAAGAAACCGAAATAATTACGTGCTAAAAGATAACGCTGGTGTACATCAACATTCGATGCTGTGACTTAAGAATTTTTAAATCATAATAAATACATTGTCGGTCTTAAAAGCTTTTTAATGTAGCTTATCTGTTATTAAAAATTAATGTAATAGTTTCATTGATTTCTCGGAAAACAATGATCACTCGGTTTCATCTTTAATTTACGTAGCAGCCGGAAGTACAGGGGAGGAGGTTACAAGGCCGGATTTTACCGAAGGAAAAAGCATGAGTGGACTGTTTTCCTCGTTAGAGAGCAAATTAAAACAATTGTGTTGTTGGTTATTTTTGTTTTGTCCAATTGCGTAATACTCCCAAATGCAATTACGTTTGGAGGAGTAAATATACATTTTTTTCTGGAAATTTCAATTATTCATGTTTAATTTTAAATGGTATAGCATTTGATTTAGAGGATAAAACGTTACGACGACTTCCAACGTGAGCTCGGTCATTTTCTCGCAAAATCTTACGACGTCAGATCTCTTAATCAATCAGAAGACCTTAAAGTAAAATAGCAGCACGCTTATAAATTGACGATATAAATGTTGACAAGTACAAACAAAAGTCTTTCTCGGTGAATACTAATGGAAATACGTGACAGAAGGAATTTCCATTGTAATTGTAACTTAGACCCCTGAATAATTAAATGCGAAATGTTTCTTAAATAAAACCATTGTAATGCCTCTTGGATATAATACTTTGCAAGAGTGTATGCACATTTTGACCATATCTTGTCTGGAGTTTAGACGCAGCTGCACAGCAGTCGATTTCGCAAATTTTAGGGTCCTGCAATAAACCAAGTGCAAAGTCACAGGATGACAAGGGGAAAACGAAAGTCTCCGGCGCTAGAAAACAACAAATTGAATAATGCATGCGAGTGGCTGGTGTTGGTGTTGGTGTTGGTGGTGATGTTGGTGGTGGTGATGTTGGTGGTGGTGGTGGCGCACCGAGTGATGTACTGACTTTAGAACCTGGTACATTTCCACGCTCGTTGGTACAAAGCCAGAAGAAGCAGAAGAGGCGCGAGAATCGCCGCATCGAAATTGGAAAGTTTCCATCGGAGGCCTCTTCGCTCCTCGAGTTCGAGTGAGCGACTGCAGCTCCTGGTGGACAGGAGAATAATGTGGCAATTTGCAGACTCGATTATTGCTGGGACGAGGGGGGTCCAGACTCTCGATACCTTGGACCAGCTTTCCGTTCTGGAAGAGCCTCACTTCGGAAATTACCCGAGTGCTCGTTATCTATTTTGCCGGGGCAATATACTTACTGTATTATTGATCGCGATTGATTTCATGACGAACGGATAAGGCTGATATTACTCTGTAAATCGAAAGGATTTTTTAATGAACTTGTCTGACGTAAATCTGAATGGATTGTCGTGCTTAGTAAACATTACGCTTATTGATTAAATATAAACAGGCATGGTTTTTTTAAGCTTTGCTACTTTGAAAGATCGAGAGACACATTTGGTAATATGATTTTGATTGATCCGACAATTGCAAGGAATATCAATTATAATAAGAATTTTTATTCCAATGAATATTTATTTCAGTTCCAAGAGTACGTCGCATAATGATCTCAATCTTAGATTTGGAATGCAACAGTAAATACATCATTCAATTTAAATCAAATAAAATTTTTAATATGTACGATTACTTTATGGTTTTATGATATGAGTATCGTGAAAATGATACGACTCCTTTTATTTTTTCCATTTTTATAAAACCGTCGGAAAACGTGTGCGAATTAACGAGCATTTTCGAATATCTGTATTTATTTCCTAGAAACTAAGGAAAATGAAGTTGCAAGTTTTGCCATATTATCTGCGATTTGCAAGTGTGTGCGTTATCGCTCTATTACCTAGCAAAATGTAATATACATAGTAAAACCTAACTGTAATTTTTTTAGCAAATAAAAACAAATATCTAAAGAAATTTTTTCCTATTCGTTGAATTTCTCTGAATTGGAGATCAACAGGTCAAAAGAGAATGCAAATGCTTTTGTTATAGAAAAGCTATGTTTTTGTTTAGACAGTTTGCATACATTATTTAAATTTAAACAGGCAAAACAATTATAAATTCCATTGCTAGCCCATGAGTTCCCAGCGATTTTGTAAACATAAATAAAATAACTAATTTATTCTAATATTCTAATGAATCTCGACAACTCTTTAATTATTCCCGTTAAAAAGCTGAATCAAATCCCACTTATTTTTCATGCTAAACACACGCCTGAGTCATCTGTCAATGCCCTCGTCGATCCTGTTGTACGTCTCTCTGACTTTTCAACACGCCTTCTTTTTAATTCTAAAACTGTGATTCCATGGCTTTACTAATCAGCTCAAAATCATTTCAAATTACGCATTGATAGACGTTGATGTTTACGCTTTTTAGGATTTGGTATGTCGTCTATCGTCATTCAGTGCCGGAAAAGACGATTTCCCAAATAAACCATAAGCTTTACGGGCGTATGCAGTTGGCATTTTTTTCCCTTTACCATACCCGATTTAAAATCTGAGAAATTATACAATTGAGATTGGCCAAGATTGACCGAGAATGTCTTAAAGAATTTGTCCTTGGATTTTATTTCAATAATATTTAAAAATAACTATAGCTATATTTTGTAAGCACGCTTTTTGTTATTTAAATAAAGTATTTTGCAGCATTAAAGGACAATTCGCAATTCATTCAGAAGTGTGAGTCTATTAAATTTAACCATTTTATAATTATTAGAATGGGAAAAACATGATGTTGATGAAACCACTTCGACAACGAAAATTGGATTATAACGAATAAAGCATTTGCAAAATTTATCAAATATTGAACATTATGTAATACGCTTTTAAATTGATAAAATTCAATGCATAAATTTTCAATAATTTCAGCTATTTGCTTAACGCTCAATCAACGTATATTTTTCAGTAAAAATTATCCCAACATATTTGTACAAATAGTGACAAGAATGCGCATATTTAACATTTCTGTTATTCAAATTCTTCTGCAGATAATAACGCAATTTCAATAAGAACGAGGAATAATCGCAAAAGATTCGCGGTTGAAAAGTTTTACATTGTGCATCTTATTATTTATACATGCTGTACATTAAATTATTATTTATACAAACTTTACACGTACCGCACATAGAGAGCGCACGATTTTTTTTTGAATATTATCATTTATTTTCATTACTGGGGAAATAGAGTTGCGCTGGGTTCTGCTCAAACAGAGAACCACTTGCTTGTAGATAAGAAACATGAATAATGACGATGCAGAACATGTAATGGAGTGATGCATAAATGTTTTCTCCGCGAGCACGTGATCCCGACGAGTGCAGCACCAGCGGAGAGAGAGAGGAAGAGAGAGAGAGAGAGAGAGAGGGAGAGAGAGAAGTTTTGAGCTTTGGAACGAGTGGGAGAAAACAAAAACAGATCGATGGAACAATCGGTCCGGAGTCGCAGCATCTTCAGAGAGCCTAGAGATGTTCTACAAGCGAGAAGAGAGGAGCTCTGATTTAGAAGTGAGCATTCGAGCTATTAATAGTTTAGTAAAACTGAAAGGAGGCGACAGACGTTTGTACATCTACTTAAGCCTCGTTATCGTTTGAAGAGGAAGACTCGACAAAGTCCGAGCGAGTTTCTACTCGCCTCTTCGCCTCTTCGCCATGCATAGCTCTCTTGAATAACCTTCGCGGAATATCAACGCTCGACCTGATTTTATTCCGCGGACACCATCTGAGAATCCTTTGGATTTTCGCGGGCCGAAACCCAACTGTAGCCGAGATTGTAACCGGAATTGCATTAAATGCAAAATAATGGACTCTCGAAAATGCACTTGCAGATTGGAGCATAAATATCATTCTCGCAACGGTAATTAGATATTTCGCAATGATAAAGAGATAAATCGCTTCGGTTCAATACCGCTTTGCAATACCATATCGTTTGTAGAGCTTCTATTGTATTTAGATTATTATGTAACGTCTTTAGCAAAACTCGGATGTTCTCGAGACTCGAAACAGTTGTAAATACCGAATGAGGATTATGTTGGAGCCGCGATTGGAAACTTGGAATGCAAAGACTTCCGAGCTCATTAGCGAATTCAACTACTTGACGCATAATAATTAGGGCTTTATTTCGATACGTAGAGTGATTATACGCTCACTTTCAATAATATCGAGCGATGCAATTTCCTTCGTAGAGTAAAAAGAGGGTAAGAGTGCCAAGAGCAATTGCCAAAGCTTGTCGCGCTTCGTCGAGAACCAGCCGCCAACGTCGGACACTCTACGACTAAAGATCAAGATTCAATAAGTTTTTCGAGAAGCGTCCATTTGTTGATGATCGATGCGAAGACTCGATCCCTGTTGACTGTCGTCGCCAGCCATCCTTGCGACTCAAAGTCGGAAGTGACGACGACGACGATTGTCGGGAAAAGAAGTGCGCGTGTCTAGAATTTTCACTGGGGGAAAGTGCCGGAACGTGGAACATCGTCGGAGGGAGGGACCGAGGGTCGAAGGCTGCGCCAGTGCAGACGTCGTGGCACCATAACACAGCGGCGTCGTCGTGTCTCTTATCTAATCAGTCCCGGTGACTCGCGGGCGTCGCCTTAGGATCTCCTACAGGGGAAAGAAGGTCGCCGCGTTTTCGGTCCCCCTCCATTTTCAACGCCAGCATCCGGTGCACCTGTGCACATGAGAAAATACCCAGCGATGGCGTCGTCGCGGGTACTTACGTAAGTGCCGGGGCGGTGCGTCGTAGTAGAGTCAGTCTATGGAGAAAACCGGTCGCAAGGGCCGCTGCACGATTTAGCTTCCCGTCTCTCTCTCTCTCTCTCTCACGAGCGAGCAGTCGGGCGCATGCGCGCCCGATAATCGCCTCCGGATGTCTGAAATTTCTGACCGCCGATGGACTACCCGGCAAACGGGTTTTCATTCTTGTCTTCGTTTTTCTCGAATCGGCCTCACGAGGAATGGGGGGGGGGAGGAGGAGAGACCCTGTGTGGAAAAACATATTCACCCAGTGGAACCTGCCTGAACGTAGTCTTATTGACAATATCAACCAACAACTGCCTCGTGATACTTTTTCCCGCTTCTTTATTTTCTGTTTTACCCCCGAGTTTTTTTCCCTATTGTAGTACTTGTTGATAACTGGCTATTTGGCTAATGTCGCTTTCAGAGCTACACTTACTCGCGCCTATTTCGCAAATTCGAATAATAAATACTAGTTTTAAACTCTCTTTGGGCGCTTTAAGTCTTTCAACGACACTTAATCGCGTATTTGCTCATGAATGGGGTATAATTAAAACAAGTGTTTAGTTAAAGGAAAATATAAAAATTCATTCCTTTTGTCATTATAGCAATTAATTTTATGATATTTTTTGTAACGATTCATATCGGATAAATTATGCAATGTGTGTGTGTATACGTGCGTGAGTGCCTATTATTAAATTGCAATTACGTAAAAGCTATTGCTTTCGCAATGAAAACTAAATAAAAATGGAAAAAGGAAAAATAATTGTGCAGGGGAACTATGACTGGTCGAATATTATTCGAGCATTACTTACTGGTTATGCTTGACCAGATGACGATCAACATGTGCAATTTTTTTCTCGACAAATTTCTACTGAATTTCTACTGAACAACATTTTGAATATTAGAGAAGCAATGGTTGTTTTTCGTAATAATAAAGTTTGATACTCTTTTTGCACAAACAAAATGAAAGACGCATTCGAGTGTATCGATGAATAAAATACAAGGAACGGGAATGAAAAATGAAAAGGAGGAGTTGATGTTCCTATCGGTGCATTCTCACATTCTGAAGCCCCGGCGAGTCTCCTCCCCCGCACCAGCCTTGCGTTTTTATCAAATTATGTATAAAAGTATGTCGGCCGGCCTCATCTACTCGCGGGCACATACACAAGCACACAAGCCTCGTATTGCTCTTATCGCGAAATACCTGTGATTAAAGGTGCCTAGGAACGACGGCAAACCCACAACTCCACGATAATTTCTTCTTACCTCTGCAGGGAGGAATACCTGCGGCTCCTTTCTTTGAAATAATATTCCGGCGGAAAAACTGGAATTTTTTATTCACGTTGACGTGTCATGTTCGTCTATCGTGATCGTGACATTCTGATTGCATTCCGATTTTCAAGTATCCTTGGAAGCGTATTGTATAATAAATCTCTGATGTAGGATCGAGCTGATTATTTAATTCTCGAGCGATAGATATTGTCGCCGTGTCAATGGCTTCTGATAATTGTACGGAAAATATAACGAGATGCATTTGTCGAAAAGCGTAACGACTATTACGCATGCAATTGATAAAAAAAAATATGATACGTGTAGGTTATCAGTTTAATCTTTAATGTTATCACTTCTTGAAATCGTGAGCAGTGTTGAAATTTATACAAACAATTTTTTTTTTTTTTTGTAAAACTTACCAATTCAATAAATAATTTATTCGAAGGCGAGAATGCAAATGAACTGAAATTTTTCTCTTGCCACAAAGAATTAAATATTACAGATTGGGTTTTACTTTTACCGAGACGTGATGCACTTGGATAATTAGCCGGAAATCGTATCGATATTTCCATTGCATTCACAGAGAGTACGCGGGAAAAATTTCAAATTGTTCCGTTGAAGAATCTACAGAATATGCGAACAATAAAATTACAATGTCTTTTCTTCGGGAAAAACAAGCTGTTAAGAACATCTGACAGCGTGACGGAAACTCGTACGCCTCGGCAAATTCAATCACAAAAGAGCATATTTTCACGATTATTCAACGCCTTAAACGTCTTTAATTTTTCGTCTCGCTCCGATAACAATTCGCCAGTTTTCAGATTTTCTCGCTAACCGCGAGGAAGCACAACAATAGAAGCCGCGGGAGTATCTTTCGACTTATCTTCTCCTCGACGCTCTTCGTTTATTGCTCAATTACAGAATCGCAACGGACTAATTGTAATTAAACCCGAGCCGCCGCGTAACGATCGCGACCAGACGAGACCTCGTGGTTACGTAATACCTGGGTGGTTGGGGGGACGTGCGAAGAAGGTGCGAAAGTGAGGTGAACGCCGAGTTTGTAGGCCGATACAGATTTCGACCTTGACATTGCACGTAAGAGCCGTCATCGTCGTCGTCGTAGTCGTAGTCGTGGTCGTCGCCGTCGTCGTCGTCGTCGGGCGTCATCCTCGTCGGCTGATCAACTCGAGCCACTTGCGTAATCATTTCTTGACTTCCAGCCCATTCGGAATATGGACACGTGTGATCGTCGCACGCGCGGCTCATCGTTGGTTCCGCTGTTGACGAACGTTGCACCTATTTTTCATATTCTCATTTGTATTTTTCTTTCTCTCGCACTTGTACAGAAAATGCGAGGGTTCCTGAGATCTCCGGACTTTACCCAAACACGTGCCACTTATTTTCTAATACGAAGATTGCGTGCAAAACCTGTGCTTGATCGTAAATTTTTCGTCTGATTCCGGATCTCGTCGAGCATAACACGTTGTTATAAAGTTCTTTTATTGCTTGCTGAAATGTGTTGGTTGGATCAGATTTTTAAATAATCCATCGATCGTTGTACGTACTACGTGATAAAATGTCGGATTTCATTAAGTTAATATTTTATTCGCCGAACCCCAACTAGTTATTATACAATTACACAAATGTGTTTTACTAATAATAAAAACTGAATTTTTTGATTTTTTAAAGTTATGCAAGGAATATTCGGCGACGCTCAATGCTTATATAATACGTGATAAGGTTTGTTGGAATTTCGATTAAATGCACGAACGTGAAATTACCGAGAAAACAGAGTTAACGAATTTTTCATTACTTTGTTCATTGTAAATTGTGTGTCGACTTTGTTTTTACAATTTTACGTAACTTCAAATGGGACTTTATCGCAATGTCGAACTTTTGAAGATTTTAATTTAGTGCTTGTATTTGGGAAAACTAATGGCTTTTCCCGAAACTCATTAACTCACCAAAGATTTGTAACGCATTAGATTTTCCACGCGATGATATTATCTTGTCAATGCTCAACGATATTTATCATTTCGTGTAATGTGCTTGTACTGTCATAAGCAAATTTTGTTCGTACCAAAGCCGAATGAAAATTGGTAATGTGAAGCAATTAAATTTGTGGCGATTACGTGAACACAATTAAAAGTGTTGGCGAAAATCTTTAAATTTCCTCTAATTCGGTTTGTAATGGATATCTCGCCGAGGAGTGAGTTAGGAGGAGGCCACACAAAAATATTTGTTTTTGACATTGTCATTAAACGTTGATGGTTGGCATTAATCACGCCACGAAAATAATTAAATTTAATATTTAATTTAACGAGACTTAATAAGGCTCTCTATCTCGGAGCTGCGATCGAAATTTCGAGTGTGTGCGTAGACGCGAAATCCAAATCGCGATATAATTGAAGTGTTTTTGATGATCGTTTGCTCGTTACAGGCGTGGATATTAATATTTGCAGGCAGACGAATGAAGAGGCGAGCAAAGCGAGTTGGTCACACTTTTACTCCACGTACGAACGGGGACGGACGAAGAACTATTTTGGTCGGTCGGTAATTCATAGGAACCTTCGTGTGCATAAATTTATGGTTCACTGTCGCACCTTCTCCCGCTACGCTTTCTCGTTTATGTATAGATCGCAAATCCCCTCCCGATTTCGCGTTTCCTTAAGTGCATCGGCGAGTGAGCGTCGCGGCGATTTATCAACTCCCTAGATCCCCGACTCCATGATTTACTTTTTATTGCTCTTTGTCCGGGGATATATTTGTCTGCTCATCTGCGCTAACAATCAAAGCGGCATCGGCGCCCGTTTTTTGCTTTCGTTTTGTTCGGTGAAAGCGAGGTTATTATTATGAGTTCGCCCAGCCATCAATCCCTCATTACGAATTAATTAACGCTCTTTTTCGCAATGGCAATTTTTGCTCTTTCAATCGCCGGCTCCTGTATTTTCATTAAAGGATAATCGATTGTATTTGCTTGAATTGCAGATGTATTCTAAACGTGTAATTAGCGCATTCAAATTTACTTAACCAGTGTTTCTCAACAACGAGCAAATATAGTTTACGAGTACACTCCCTTGCATCGCCATTCATTCGCGCGTTTCCCGTAGCGCAAACCAACAGAATCATTGCAAATAATAGTACTAATGACGTTGTCCATATCAATTAAAAAAAAAGAAAAAAAATTGCAGGAAATTTAGGTTAAAGCCGACTTTTAAGGACAAGCTCCTATAGGTCGCGATTGAAAGATCCGATATAATTGGAGCCGATTCTACATAGCCACTCGTCCCCGATCCATCGAATTGTTCGACGTGCTTTTCGAGTGTGCCAAATTCGATTGGGAGGGAATGAAAATGCGGAGTGGAAAAAGATGATAATGTCGTTTTTCCTCGAGCGATTCTCCCGTGCGCGAGAGCCTCCGAAGGACATGACAAGTGTATTCTCTCGTGCACACACACACACACACGTTCGTCACACGCTCAACTCACGCGCAAAGACTGATCGTCGGGTTTGCTATCATGCATGATTCATTATGGCCTTCGAGGACGAGTGCGTAAGTAGACGAGATATAACATAACGCCTTAAAGTGCTTTGCTGCAAACTGAGAACCCGAATGCATCGGGATGTTTGGTGCCGAATTTTAATACGATTACGTCTCGGCTCTGACAGGTATTTCCGTGTATTAAATGATGTTTCCTGGAATTTTTGGCAGCATCACGCGCTCACGCCCCTGGGGTTCTCTCGTACGTGCAAAGATTAATTGTCGTGTCGTGATTTATACTTTTCACGGTAATGTGACAGGATGTCGGTGGACAGAATAATCTCGACGCGATTTTTCAATATCAATGTGCGCTTGATTATCTCAGTTTTATTACACTTATTTATTTGGTCGCTATCTGTCGTGCATTTGCGCTTTGCGTCAAATTTTCCTCTTTTTCGTAGAGCCAACCATTTGCCTCGATTGATATTTGAACACGAGCTTGTGCTATTGTCATTATATTATGGAGACCCGCATGCAAATTAAATTTAAATCTAATTTATTCACCGAAAAAGTCTTCCTTAGAGATTGTATGCAAATTCGAAATCATAATTTAAAATCTTAATTTTTATTAAGCTCAAAGTGATAGGCATCGAGACAATTAACAGACTTTGTATGCAAGCCTGAACGCACGATAAAAGAAGCACAAATTGCGGGGACAAATACAGTTAATCTTCTGGAAATGTTATAGGTCGGTTGTAAAAGAAATAAAATGGAGATCAACTGGTCGACCCTGATTACGAGCGAGTACCAACGAATCCAAGTTGCTCCATAACCCACAGACTCACAATCGTAAATCCCGTCAAGCAAATGCAGCCGGAGCACGGTGTTGCCGGTCCAGACGAGACGGCGCGGCAACAAAAAGTGTCATCCATGCCAGTGGATTCCTTCTGCAATCCCACTTTTGCAGACCTCCTTGACGACTGGAGTGCAGGTCAAGCGATCAGCGGGACACCCGCGGCATCTGGGTTACAACTCCTGGTGCGCTCGTGCACAACCGTTCGACGCTCTCCTTCCCCGCCCAGGCGGTTTACTGTACGTCTCCGAGACCGGGGACACCGTCTGATCCAAATCGATTGCCTTTTTGTTCCGACTCTTCGCTTTATCGCCCGAGCTCCACTTCTCTCTTTGGCGGGAACAGGAAGGAGCTTAGGAATAATTATCTCCAATTTTTTATACCCTCGTTTTTTGGCTTTCCAATTTATATGGGAGGCAATTAATTGGTTATTGTAATAGTTTACAAATTGTTATTACACCATTATAATGGATGTTTGCTTTAATTAGTAGAATGATTTATCTTTGTTAAATTAGATGTGTGTTTGTTTATGACGAGCAAGCTTAGCAGGCTATTATTAACTAATTAACTCGTTTGAAACATACAATTACACAAGTATTAACGATCCCGCCTTTGATGCAGTGTGTCCATTTGTTGAAAATGCAAATGTTCCTCAAAAATATAATAAGAAATTCAAATTATATGCTCAGTTATTCAAATTGAAATATTTAATTATTCAGCCTCGTGGACAGTCCTCGCCGTAATGGAATTATTTATGTGGGCTGTGGGTGAGCGCTGATTAGACGAGTTTCAATTACCTTAATAAATAAGCGTCGAGTTCATTAGCTTTAAAAATGCATAAAGGCCCTCGGATGGAAAAAGGAAAAGAGTTATTACATCGCGACTGCGTGGAGGCACCTTTATTGAGAACTTTATCTGCGGTCGGGAGAGAGCATAAAAGATGCAAGTAAGAATGGAAGCATTGATGAGGCAATAAAACCAATTGCGATTACAATCAACATGGTAAAAATAAAATCTGCATCCACGCGAGTTTAATGAGCCTGGTGAAATGGTATTGAATTGAGCAATATCGCCTCCCGATATAACTGTATAATCTCGAAAGCTAATTCCATTGCTCCATCCGAGGTTGTCAAGTCCACCAAATGCCATAATTCCATCATAATTGGTATCGCGGACTCGCATCTTGCGCAACATCTCTTAGAGAGGACTTTGCCTATCGCGATTCCCATTCAATCCTTGATTTCGCATCAGAAGAAAGTCAATCGACGAGTGGCAATTGGTAGTGACAGGCGAGCCGGGCGAGGGGGAGGGGAGGGAGACGGGGGCCAAATTACAGTTTGCGTGCGTACCGGTTGAGCATGCGATCGGGAAATATTAAGGATTGCCGGGCCTCTCAATGGGTTCGCCGTCAAGAGGCTCGTACTCTACACATAAGAAACGACCTCGCGAGAGCAAAAGGGAACGCAACGCCAGCATCAACATCAACTCCGCGAGTGTTGAATGTTGAGGCGACGAGTTGTTGCAGGAGAAGGCGAGGGGCCAGGGCAGTTTTGCAACAACACCTGCAGCAACTGCGACCGGCGATTATCGCATTAAAGAAATTATAAAGTTGTATTTTTCATTAATATGCGAACGAGTAAAACTGACAGTCTGTCAGTGTTTACTCGTGTGTTCGTGGCTGCTATATTGCAAGAGTTATTTAAGAGTTGTAATGACGTTCCAACTGAAGGTTTTTTCATACATCGATTTTTTATTTATTTTTTTATTTATTATTTATTTCTACGTAACGATGCTCACTATTGGGCATTATCGTAACAACGAGCCATTTTTTTTTTGTTTTTTTTCTAATGCTCATCAATGGCTATCCACACTTAATAACCTATTAATGAAATTGCTGTAAATTAAGCACTTAGTTTAATGTCCAATGTAAATAATTTTAGTTTTGTAATGTGATTAACATCTACAGCTCGTTGCGAGATTAAAAGGACAATTAGATATCCGCGTTAAAACTAATGCGGCATACTATTAAAAAATCTTAAAATTGATGTTATATAATTTTTTTATTTAAGGCTATAATTTAAATTTGTAATAAATAATAAATTAATTTCATAGTGTATAAAATAAAGTGATGTATTAAATATATGGATAGTTTTGTTGATTAATAGCTTTTAATAAATATGTATTTAAATTTTTTAAAAATTGTATTCGAAAGTATTATTATTAATCGAAATTATAACATGTCCAATACCGTTATGTATCATTAAACATAAAAGTTTATTTACTTTTTATTTATACACTTTATGTATTTTTTTTATTGCTAAAATATGTAAAAGGTACAATTTTTTAAAACAAAAATATATTCTGGATATTTAAACAAAAAAATGTTATGAGTGTAATTATTAATTATATTGAATTATATAAATTCCTTAGCATCATTAAACATGGAAATATTATATTTACATACAAACAAATGTTTTGGATATTAACTAATGTCGACAACTTTATTAAAATATTGTCACAAATTCCTTTGAAAATACAGTAAGCTTTTTGTGTGATTTATAAAGATTTTTTATTGTATGTATTATTATATATGATAAAAAACTTTGAAGGTTTACCTTTTATTTTACTTTTTACTCTATTTTAAAGTTTGAGTTAACTATAAAAAATACGTTTTTCGATAATCTCTGTTATAAATCTTTGAAAAAGACTAGTTTTTTTTTTTTTTTTTTTTTTTTTTTTTAAACTTTTAAGCAATAATTTATTTATATATTTTCTGTTAAAACTCTTTATTTGAGTTTAACATAATTTATTATTTTTTTTATAGAAAATTGTAAAATGATACTTGTTAAAGTAATTTATCATTATTACATGTCAATATAATTATTAAAATATATGCGCTTTATTTTTCATATTTAATTAATACATGGGAAAAATATTTAACAACGTATGATTTAAGTTAAAATTTACATTTCTCAGACATTAATGTTACGAAGAAAACTTATTTATCCATATATGTATTCATATATCTGCTTCAACAAATGATAATAGAAAGGTGAAATTCATTCCTGTTATAAATTATGCTGTTAAATAAATCGGTTAAAATAATTTAAGAATATAAAATTCCTTGGAGTAATAGGATTCATAATAAATATATTACAAAAAATATTTATGAAGTCTTATCAAAAGAATATATCCTTAACAAATTTTTTTTACTCAAACAGATTGGCAAAAGTTTTGAAAAAGATCAAACTGTGAAAATGTAAAAGATCACCTTGACATCTTTGTGAAATAGTTGCGATACAAATGAAGTGCATCAAACGAAGTTTAAGTTTTGCAATTCAAAAATAACTGTATTTTAAAGAGTGAAGAGTGGCTTAAACAAGTCATAAATTTATCAACTTGGCCAAATTATCATTAATGCCACTTTGAATGTTAAAAATGGATTACACTTTATATGTACCAGGTGATGTAGAATAAAAAGTAACACATTAGCGCACCATTCTTTACGAAATTCAATTTGGCAGTTGCCCAGCATTGTCTTAATGTTGAGTCAATGCCTTGTTAACGTTTTATATTATTGCTTAAAAATTTTTTCGTCTAATAATAAACGTCCTCCTATCGACTCTTTAGCGAGATATTAATTTGAATTTACAAAAACTTAAAAATTACGATAGAGCAACAATCGAATAACAATTAAATATTAAATTATTGCAATCAACATCATCACCGTTGTACACAAGTTTGTATCTTTGCTGAATCATCACCCGATCGCATTCAAATTGACAAAACAACTCACACGTGACGTATCGCTCAAAACTAGCCACGGTTCAAACATGTCAATGAGATAATGAGTTATCGCTCTTCTAGTGCGCTTTATAAAAGTTACACGTTACAAGAGAAAGATAAGAGAGAAAGAGAGAGAGAGAGGGGGGAGGGGGGAGGGAGAGAGAGAGGAAAGTGTTAGATAAATTGCAATTGACCTATGCAGTTCCACAATCGCTGCTAAACAGAAAAGCAAGTGTCGGTTACATAAAGAGCGAGAGGATTTTGCGAGAGGATGTCACAGCGACATAATGAAAATACCGGGGCTAAGTAATAATTGCACAAATTTCGAGTCGACAACTGTAAAATGTCCACCAGAGAGAAGATGCAACCGAGACAAACGTATACAATGCCGCACTCGGTCTTGGACCGCTCCGGCGAAAATAGCAGCGGAAGTAGTTGCGGTCCGGACTTTCTTTTGGCGGCAAATCCACGTGCACAAGGGTGACGGCATCTCCAAATAGAAGCGAATCTCCTAGGTATTTCGCAGAATCAAACCCGTCAAAGGCTCGCTCGGGTGCTCTTGCCTTGTGAGGATCGCAAAAATCGCTGCCCATCTGTCTTCGCGAGCGGATTTCTGACTTGGTTGACACTTTTCTGGAGCATGATGCTGTTTATTCTTGGCTTGTAAATTAACGAGCCTCTGGCCAGTCAAGTATCCGAAAAATCATCCGAATTATTATAGCAAGAATTATCCGTATGTCTCGCTTCAAGAGTCTTGATCGTTATTTGGATTTTTATTCTTATTATTCATATTGTTACGCAGATTTTTTTAATTTAAAAGTCAATTTTTAGACACTATTTTCCTTGTTTTAAAATACAACATATTATCATAAATATTGCTTATTCGTTGAATCTTTAAATATAGCGTTAATTATAATTAGATGATTTCTTTATTTTGGATGATATAAATAAAAAAATACATTTAAATACTTGCTTTACTTACTTTTATTTTTTGTTTGTTTTTGTTTATTTAAATAAAATTAATGAATTAATTAATTTGGAGAATACAATGTTTAATGATAACTAAAAAATGTACTCATTTAAAAAAAAAAAAAAAAAAAAAAAATACAATTGATCTTATTTTTGATTATATTTTTTGACACAAGATTTAAAAATGTTAATATATTTGAATATTAAATGAAAATATTTGGCTTTCAATTAATAAATTTATCGAAACTTTTTTTGCAGTTGTGTATTGCGATTACACGGCCACTGGTCGATCCTTACAATTTCTTGAAGACTACATCGTTAAAGAAGTTCTACCATATCTGGGTGATACACGGGCTTCCACAACGATATGCAGTTTACAGTCATCACTTTTTAGGTAAGTCTCTTTCTCTCGACTATGGAGATAAAAGAAATCTTACAAAAGACAATAAAAATAAATCATATTAATTAAAATTTAAAGGGAAGTAAATTAAGAACTTGCATTTTGTGTAATGCGATTACAAGTAATATTTTGTAATCAAATAAATTGGCTAGAAAATAAAAGAATGTGCAGTATTAAATTGTTATGCTCGTTAAAAATAGCTCATAAGTGAGCATGCTAAATTGAATTCAGAGAATTTAAGCATTTGATATTGGAAACGACAGTATGACTATAAATTATGGACTTTGTAAAGACATGAATAAGATCGTTGCATATAAATTTTAAACAAGATTATATTTCCACGAAGAAAAAGTCGACGGCTTATTCGTGCATCTTTAATAGTGAAGATGTGGAGCACCATTAGAATTCGATTTTGCGTCACTGCTAAATAGCGTTTGGCTAATGAAAGGCAAGGAAGGTAGGCGAGTTGCTCGCCACCGGCAAACGGATATCGTCTGACATAATTTTTCTGTCACTACTGTAAACAACTATAGTGCCCAGGGACACGCCCAACACCTGTCCCGACAACTTTTTTCCCCATTTCTCAAATGGGACCCGAGTCCAGCCTCGTTAGGAATCCTCCGGCCAAGCGCCGTCGATCGATCATTTTCCAGTGTGAAAAGTCCACGGGATTGACACGCACGATAGCCCGACAAGCGCCCGAGCCACACAATAGAACCCAACCCCAACCCCATCCCCATCCCCATCCCCCAACTTCTTTGTTGGCATCTGCGTGAATCATTAAAGCATGTAGGCCAATACGGACATGCAATCCGTAGCGCTGGAGGGCGGGGGAGGAGGGGTTGGGGTGGCGGCGGTGGCGAGTGTATCTGGGCCCGCGACATCCGGGCTCGGGAAAATCGATATCCATACGCAAACATCCAGATTGAGAAACTGGGGAAGCCGCTTCCGAAAACTAGAAGCGCCGCACACTTTGCCCGCGCCCGTGTGCATATCGATCACCGATACCCGTTCGGTACAGCCCACCGACACACACGCACGCACACACTCTCGCACCCCCCGGGATATAAATTTAGAGTCGTGTCGTTCGTTTATTACGTAGCGAGAATGTGCACTGACCCATTTCCCGCGAATCGCGCTTAGCCGAGACAGATCGCATTATATACGTCGGAGCTCGTGGATGAGTGAGCCGTTGCAGTCGGTGTTTACGGGTGTTCGACGACGCCGGTGCAGCCTTCCTCCTTTCCTCCACACACACACGCGTGCAGACACCGGCGGAGGAAGGAGGGATGCTCGGCTCGGATAAGGGGACGACAAAGTCGCTACGCCACCAACGGCCTCCTCCTCCTCCTCCTCCTCCTCCTCCGTGGAAACCTCTCCACAGAAAGCCGCGTGTGAGCGACTGCTCGCCTCGAGGACGGAGGAAAATGCAGGCGCGTTTTCCTTTGTTCGCCCTAGCTACTACCCCTAAAATGTCTCGTAGTCTAGTCATCAGCGCTCTCCCCCTCCCCCCGCCCCGCCCCGCTCTATTTTTCTTTCATTCTCGACGATGGATTTATATAGAGATTTCTCCGTACCCGGGAGCACTCTTTGTTTAAAGTATCGTGTTTGATATGAGAAATTCAGATATCAAAAGTATGACTTACAAGAAATGTGATACAGTTTATTTAAAATATTGTTTGTTTTAAATCGATCCGCATATTTTCAATTTGCTATTTTTCATTTATCGCAGCTCATCGGCTATGGTATTTGTTTTTTCTTGATGTATCAAAAAAGAGATTTCGCGAGCTACTTCCTGTCGATAAAAATTTTATGGTAAGTAGTTTTGATTGAAGAACAAAAACTGGATGCTTAATTATTTATTCGATCAATACCTTTTTTGAGTCAAACTAACGCTATTTATTTTAGCGATGAGATGATTTATTTCAATCTGATGACATATTCATTTATATTTGATTTATTTTCTCATTCTTGGTGCAATTAATATTCATGTTTTATAAATAGCAAAGAAAATAAATATTTTATGTCTCTAATTGGCTTTGTTTGCCCTTTATTATTATTCCAAGAAGAATTAATCCTTTTCATAAAAATATTGTAATAATCGTCGAATACATTTAATTATATATTGCGTATAAAAGTAATTATTGAAATGTCAAATGCCTAAATTTTCTCAGCAATTCGGAATGGTAAAGCAATTGCGAATTAAATGAAACATTAAAACCAAGCAAAAGTAAGTAAACTTTGGTAAATTCTAAGAAGGACACGTGTTTACTTTACATCGGTGCAATAGTTGATACAGTTCTTACTTAAACAACAGTTGTCGCGTAAACACAACTTTTGACGTGACTAGCACCCGCATCCACGCATACATGCATTTGAATGCGTGAGTGTACACTGTCAAAAGAGAGTGTGTTTAGCCGAAAACCAGTGACACATGCACCGAGGCAATTTAAATGGACCCGCAAGTTGTAACTCTCCCTTTGAAACGCGGATCGTCGTCTACCAACACCCGTCCAGAGTCCACATGTGTGCGTTCCTCTGTTGCAGGCACGAGGCCAGGGATATCGTCCGGCACGCCGTCGGCGCGGGTGAGCAAGATGCTGTGCTGTTCACGGGCCAGGGGACTGCGGGGGCGTTGCGGACGCTCCTCAAGCACCTCGACCTCGCCCAGCCGACGATTGTCTTCGTCGGGCCCTTCGAGCACCACGCCAACTTGAGGCCGTGGCGGGAGTACGGGGTCAGGGTGAGTTGGTTGCTTGGAGGATACCGGGTTACCCCATGTCCCGATCTTTGCCTCTGTCTCTATCCTCACTGCGGCGACTTTTCTTTCTCGAACGCGCGAGCAAGTGAGTCATCGCTTTTGGAGAGTTTAGAGCTTTCGGGTGACGCGTGTCACGCGAGGAAAACTATTTTTATTTCTCCCGACTGCTCCCGGAATTCACTCCCAATCCATTCTCATTTACTTTCACCTCCAAACACTACAAGGAAGTAATGCATATTTTTAGTCGTAGCACTAATTTCCCTCTGGCTCTGTTTACTTTTCCTACAATTTCTACTCCCACTGCTGTAATAACTCTCCGGCACTCTTTCAATCTCCACAGTCCTATACTATTTTACACTGCTCGATCCACTTATTAAATCCCGATAAAACCCATTGTTTCTTACGTATGGTAATTTTCCCGCAGATGGTGAGAATAGACGAGACCCGTGAGGGTTTCCTGGACTTGAATGACCTCGACCGGAAACTCGTCCAAGAAAGGACGGAGAATCCGTCGGCTCGGATGGTCGGTTACTTCAGCGCCGCGAGTTGCATTACCGGAGTCCTCGCAGATGATGTCGCTACCACTCTTCTACTTAAGCAGCGGGGGGCTCTCAGCATTTGGGACTACACTTCCGCCGGTACGTATCATCCGTGAAATGACTATTCCTCTGATTTATTCTGAATATGGTCATCAGTTAGACTATTTACTATCTACGTAATTAACGTGATGGGTGAATGCAGAAGAGGATTTTAATTGCATGACTCAGATGATTTTAGATCGGGTAATATGTCACGGTTAATTTGGAAAGTCTGACATTCTTAAATTTTATCGACGTTTTTAATGCAGCTCTTTCAATTAAAGTATTTTTTTTAAATTTTGATGATTTTCATGATAAGTAATTTAAACTGCTGTTTTTACTTAATTGATAAAGCTTATCAATGCCACAAATGATTATAATTTGGCTTTTATTGTCATCTTTATTTTAAAATTTAAATTAGAGCAAATTCATGAGATATGTCAATAGATATGAGGTAATGGTAATTATCGTACTTACAAAACATTTATAATTCGTTTATTTATTACAGTTATTTGAATCGAAAATTAATTTCTGCAGTAATATTAATCAAATACATTTTATTCCAGTTTTAATCTTTTTATTGATTCCGATATACATTAAAAGATAATACGAAACAATAAGTAATTGATTAATTTTACACCAATTTTAATAGGATTATTACGTAATGGATAATAATAATTATGCACTTACACGTGTGGTAAGACAAAACCAATTAACTAATGTAATCAATAAAAGATAATACAAATAGTACAATGCAATACATGATTAATCCTTGAAAAATTAGTTGTGACAACATCATAATAAATCACATTACTTCGTAATTATTAAATATTTTTTGTATCAAACAATTGTATCAATCGGATTTGTTTAAAACCAATCAAAACAAAAAAAAGAAAAAATGAAGTGTTTGGAATCGATTATGATAAACTTTTAAAATTTTATTAATATTATCTTATTTTTGTATTAGTGCTTAATATTAATACATTCTTTAAATTGTGTATATCACATGCAGAAAAACTATGTACAAATAATCTAAAGCTTTTTAAAACTGTATATTATAGTAACTTTTATAATATTTATTTTTTCGTATTGTATTTACTTGTAAGATATACAGTATTGTACATTGTTTAAACAATTGCTTTTTTTCTGTTAAATGATAAAAATTTTGCTAAGTAAAAGAAGTTAATAAACTGCAAAGGTTATATTTAGTCATTTCAATAATAAACATGAAGCTTGAATTATTTATTTCACACTTAAACATTTATTGATATTGAAAAAGATTACTTTTTATAAAAATCAATGGATGAATAATTAATTACGGATGTAATTAAAATTTTTAAAATAAATATTTAAAATATTTATTAAATTTTTCATTAAAATATCAATTTCCTTTATAAATTTAACTTTATTTTTTTTATTTTTTTTATAAAATAATGATTTTATAATTAGTTTTAAAAGCGGCATGTTATTACTTAAAATAAAAAATATGCTTTTACAATTTCTTGTTCATTTGACTAAAGTTACATGCAATATAGATTCTTTATTGAAAAGGTCAACTGTTTGCATTTTATTTTCTCGAATGCACTAAAAAAGAATTCATAATAAAAGATTCTTGTTCAAACTCTTGCTTCTTGCCAAAGGAGCCTCCGCTCATTCCCTCCTTCCTTATTCCTCGTCTCAAAAATGAATGATCCATAAAGTAAATTGACTAACGTTCCATGAATTTCTTCCATCTTCCCTCAGCCCCCTACGTCAAAGTCGAGATGAATCCAAACTTACCGGGAGTGGGCGAGCGAACTGTTCACAAGGACGCCATAATTTTTGCCGGTCACAAGTTCATCGGGGGTACTCAGTCCCCGGGTGTCCTGGTGGCCAAGCGCTCGCTCCTCGGCGAGGACATCTGCCCCGAGGACATGCGCGACTCTCATCGCTACCTACGCGACCCGGAGCTCAGGGACGAGAGCGGCAGCGGCGGCGTCGTCGAGGCGATCCGATGCGGCCTCGCGGTCCAGCTCAAGGAAAACATCACGCACCAGGCCATTGCCACACGCCAAGACAAAATCTCGAGGTACCACTTGCTTTACCTTACTTGGCTTTCCGGAAATTGCATGTCACTTGATTAATGACCACCGAGAGTTTAAAACTCAAATTTAAACGGACTTTGATTAACTTTATGCGGATTGCTGTCTTTTTACGTCGGCGATCATACGAATCCAGGTTCGCGCGACCGTAAACCAACCGTAATACCTCATTCAATTCTTTAGGTTTATTGCCTTGGAAAACACTTTAAGTGGCTCAAATAAAACATAAATGCTGCGTTTTGCTTTTGTGCTCCGTGAATTTTCGCGATATTCCACGGCTCCAAATGGAATATTACCAACAATCGCTTAATTTGATAAATACTAAAATTGTTTGTTTTACTGAGCCTTGCTGCATAAAATTAACGCATAAAATTTTACAATCAAAAGTCATTTGGACTCCAACAGGATAACTGGAACAAGAGTTTTGCATCTTTTTCCAACACACATTTAAAATTTATTGGACAAAAATTTCGATTGCGTGAAAATTATTACCGCGACTGGATGCGGAGGAAATAAATTAAAGCTTCTAATAGTGGTCATTAAGAACAGCAGCATCAATTAAAATAATATCGTTTACTTTGGATATTAGCGATATTTTATTTCCTTTTTAATGATGTTTTTATGATCAATCATTGCATAGTTAGAGAGGCTTCTTGTGCAGAAATATAATGGGGGCTTTACCAGATATTTTACTAATATAGCGGGGATTTAAATTTTTGTTTAATAGACAAGTCTTATCGCACGTGCGCACGATACCGGAGCTTATTCTGCTGGGCTGCAGCTCCCAAAGTGTCAAGCGCCTCCCGACTTTCTCTTTCATGGTACGTCATCCCCGTGGCACTTTCCTCCACCACAACTTCGTCTGCGCCGTCCTGAACGACGTATTCGGGGTGCAGGCGCGGGGAGGGTGCGCTTGCGCAGGTCGATATGCGCACGATTTGATGGGTATCAATGAGAAGCTGGCCAAGGAGTATGAGGCACTTTTATTACGAAGGTACGTACTATTTGCACGCATGTGTAATCAACCACGACTTTCGATCGATCCCAACGGAGATTTTAACGTTTCCTCTAATTCACGGACTTTTTCTAGGTCAACTGCAAATATTTTTTAATTAAATTTTCGATACGACGCTGTAAGATAATTTTAGCTTATAAATGCTGAACGTTGAGGGTGGGAGAAATAGAGGATTAGGCACGAGTGCTTTTTCGCATAAATAATAAATCGATGTAATTTTTCATGAAATATACAAAAACAAGTCCATCAAATATTCAATCCAAGTGGCTTATTTAATAATAATGCTAAAAGCCATTTAATTATCTTCAGCAACTAAAATGCGAGCACCTAAAATTTAACTTGTAATTGAATTCTAGGAATAGTTCAAGTTTATCTATCTTACGTATCTTATAAACAATTTTTAATCGCAAAAAAGTATGTTTTTCTGTTTCTTGGCACATCTTTACTGAGTTTTTATATTTAAATGCAGAATCTAATAAAGAAATTGAATTATGCAAGAAGCAGAAGAGAGGAAAAAGTTTCAATTATCATGATTAAATTGTTAAAATTCCAGCGGCCAGAACGACGGCGGACGGGACGAGACAAACGCAGAGACGCTGCGCCCAGGTTTTGCACGTCTAACCTTCCCGTATTTCATGTCCGAGGCTGAAGTGGCCTTCATTCTCGAGGCCTTGAAGATGGTCGCCACGGAGGGTTGGAAGCTACTCCCTCAGTACGTGCTGAACCCGGAAACGGGCGAGTGGCGCCACCACACCAACAGCGTCTTCAAGGATCGGCGCTGGCTGGGTGCGATCCGCTATACGGATGGTCGCATGAACGCCTCCGAGAGGCGGGTGTCCGGACCGGGAGTTTTCCCCCAGAGTCACGGGGACTCCCTGCAAACCGCCCGGAACATCTTCAACAGGGCGAGGAAGATGGCCCAGAGATACCCGATGCAGATCGACCGGAGCGTGTCGTTCGATGAAAAGAGTGAGACGCTGAGGTGGTTCATGTTGCCTCACGAAGCTCAGGATCTTCTCCTCGGACATTCTCAGAACGTCAAGCACCACGTGCCGTTCGATCCGTCCACTTATAAACTCGCACAGTTCGAAGCCTCTTGGTTAGAAGTGTTTCAATCTTTTTTTTCTCGCATATCTTAATAAACTGTTCATTTCAAGCTTAATCGACTCGATGAGGATATTTTAACAAATATTCATTTGCATATTATTTAACATCATTTATTGTTAGAGTTAATAAATTTAAATCTTCAACAGAAAAACGCTATTACAAATAAATTTTCTTTTGATTTTCTCGGAAAAGGCATTCTTAATTTATTTTTATTATCAATTATCATAGTCTGTAAGCTGAATTTTTCGCTTGAAGTAAAAATATATTTTTTATGATATTTGGTTTATTGGTCAAATTTTAATTTTATCATCAAATTTAAAAATCGTAAATTTGTCAACAATTTTTTATTGTTGAGTAGATTTCAATTTGCCTATAAAATAAATAAATTTATTTTTGATGTATTAATATTTTTAAAGCCAATAAATTTTTTAGGATTAAAATGCAAATTTATAGTAGAAATGATTAGTCGTATTTAGATAAAGCTTTGGGAAAATTAAAAATTGATTTTGTTTTTACAAATTACTCTAAAATGCCACTTTGGCGTATGTTATTTAAAATTATCTACTGAGGCGATGTAATTTTTTATTGGACCCGTGCACAACATTAATTCATAACGAGTAACTATTCTTATCTTGTTTATAAATACACCGCACTAATTAAAGAATGATGTACTCGTACGTGCGTATAAATGTATTTATCGGTATATAATCAATGTAACCTATATTTGTAATATATATTGAAATGAAGATTTAATTAAGTTTATATAACTTATATCCACTTTGACACATTTCATATCCTTTCTCTGTGAAAAATATGATATCGTCTAAAGGAAATAAATTACGCCGTAATTGCGACTTTTGAAATATAACCGACACAACAATGAAATATTCGATTTAAATTGTACAATTTTCATTATTCGAATCAATCACAAAATCAATTTTTAATGACATTATAATAAATAAAAATTCATCTGATCGGCAAGCCATCTAACCACACCCGTCCTGCTTCTTCACCCTTTCTCCAGTTTCGGCATTCGCAGGCTCAACAATGACGTCTTGCGTAGCGGCAACCCCCTCATGTCTCCAAACTCACCCCGTCACCGCAGCCTACCCGCCCTTTCTTGCCCTGCCGACATACGCCGTGTCCGGAGCGGCGGCCCCAAGGCCTGCGAGACCGACGACGAGGAGCTCGCCAACTTGGGCCAAAAGTCCCCAGCCACATGCCCGGGATCGCCCATGCCCAGCATCAGGTTCGCTGTCGGGGAGGCGGTCACCTCTGCTGCAGCTGGTATACTTGGTGAGGATGCTCGTTTATTGCCTCGTTATTTTCTTGACCGACGCAATCGTTACGTAACCGTGGACTCTTGCCAAAATACAACATTCAATAATATTTGGCGACAAATTGACTATTTTTACTGGTGGCGTGCGATAACGTATTTACTGTAAGGCAAACTTAAAAATATTTATTTACTCTTTTGTTGAAAGAAAGTAACTCGATTTTATATTTCACATTTAAAAACAATGTCACTGTTGACTTTGTCAAGTTAAAGATGTTTCATTGGTCTTTCAAGTTCAAACGTTCGCAAACATTTTTATGATATTCTTGAAATATTAAGAATGTTAAATCAAGAGGGAGAGACAGTATATTTATGTGTCACATTTTCAAAAAACAGTGTTATTTATTCGATACGTTTTATTTCATAATATTATGTTTATTTTTAATTGATAATACGAGATATTTATGTTCACTGTTACTTCATACAGGTTTAGATTAATTGCAAGTAATACAAATTGGAAAGGTTGATGCAATTTTTTTCTTGTAGTTTTATTCGTTATATAAGAAATAATGATTATCTTTGTTGAAAATTTTATAAGATACAATTTATAACGTGACTTGACTTTCACTTGCAAATTACTTCATTGTTTCATTGTATGTAGATACTTTTTACTGAAGCACATTGTCATTTTTAACATTACAATAATGAATTACGATAGTAGAATTAATTTTTCAAAACCTTTATACCAAGGCATTAAATCTGAAATTTTAAATTCATTGTTCTACTTTTCATTTTCATACCAAGAGAATTTTTTCATGATTTAACATGATTTATATTTAAAGAGTTAATTATCTTGAAGCTGTTGACAGCATTATAAACAATTTATTATAATTCATGATTGCTTCAAATTAACCTTTTAAATTTTTTAAAAAAAAAATTAATGCGTAACTTCTTCTCGTCAATGATTTATATTTTGAAAAAAAATAATAAGATTATTTTATAATTTATAAATTATGTACAATAACCATTATTTGATTAAAGACTTTTTACCAAAAAAACGGTGTCTCAATTGTTTTGATTAATGTATTCGTAAATATAATTTAATCTTATTTTATGAGTATTATTTAAATACAAATTGAAAATTGTTTTTAAAATTTTTTTAAATAATCTGAATTTTATTTAACATTATTGCCTAATACAAAATTTATTATCAATATTATCATTAAACTATCATTAAATTAATAAGTCACTTTATGAAAAGTATATTATAATTATCTTTACTTTTTTTTAATAATATCATTACGATTAATAAAATAAAACAGACTTTAAATTTTGCACTTTTAGATTTATCAAGCAGAATTGTTTATTAAACATTTTATACACACACTTATCCAAGAGTTCGCTTTTGGCGATAACCGAAAACTGAAGTCGATCCAATACATTGAAATAAAACATCTTTGACGTAGGTTCGAGTCCGACGATTACGCGGTTGATAGAAGGTGAACCACAGACGTGCGTCACAAGGTCTAGTAGCAGTGCGGGCACTACTCCAGGAACAGGCGACAGTGGCACTGGTAGCCCTGACTCAGCCAAGTACGTTGTCCGGGGAAGATGTAACTCCCTCGGAAGTTCCTCGAGTTGTCCTGTCCGGTGCGCGGCCGTCGACGGCACCAGCTCACCTGTTCCCATACCCCTGAGTCCGCAGACCCTGGCGAGCCTGGGGATTGCCAACGCCAATCAGAGCAGACATCGACACTGTAGCTGCAGCAGCCAAACCGAGCTCAATGCCTCCTTGGAGTCCGATGCCAATGGAAGTCCGGGTAGATCGGCCTCTTCTCTTGGTCACGTACCCAACATTTCACCAGGTTTGTAGTTTTTTCATCGAGTGGTACGGAAATGCTAAGTTATTTGCTGTTTTCATAGTCTTACGAAACTATGAATGGCAAATATTGAGTACTGAAAACGTTCAAGGCTAATTTGTTTTAAAATTTAACTATATCTATGAAAATGAGAAAAGGCGATTTTACATGAAATATTTCATTTTTATTTCATCTTCAAATCAGAAGTTGAAGTGAAGAAGTCCTTAAGTTGTAAGCATTTTTGATAAACTTGTATTTAAAAGATTCATTAATTATTTTAAACATGCAATAATCACTAAAGAACATAGATATTTTTATGTTACAATACTTTTCAGTGTAGTTTTGGATGCATTTAAAATATAAAATAATTAAAATTTTTTTTTTTTAAATATATTTTTATTGCAGAAGATTTATAAAATTTGATAGAGTTTAATAATATTTGAAATAATACTTTTGTTTTTTTTTAATTCTTGCATTTAGAAAATAGAAATTTTTTTCCCTACGAAAATTAAAATTAATTTTTATAAAATAAGAAAAAATTGTGTTTATAATAGAATCATGCCACATTGGAAATGCAAAACATGATATTTAATCAAGGACATGTTATTGATTGTGTATTTGATGATTGTTTTTCTTTTTGATATTACATATCAGAACGATAAAATTTATTTTAATAAACACAATTAATGGATATAATATGTATTTTAAAGTATAACGTAATAAATTTGAATTTGTCAGAAAGCATAATCAAGAAATTTAAGCGTAAATATAGTTTACAACAATATGGTAATTGAAATTGCAAACTTGGTACATAAATAACATACATATTTTTGTATTAAAAAATATAAAAAATATCTTATAGTACATTATATTTGATAAAAATACAAAAGCGAATTTCGTAATGATTTGCCAATTCGAGATAGTACTTCGAATGCGGAAACTAATAACTTCTTTTTTACAGGAGGCTCTTGCTCATCTTCATCGTTTGACTCTGTAATGAACACAAATAGACTGGGACGTTCATCACCTGTGCTCATGTGTTCAAGAAATCATAGCTCCGAAGATGATTTACGCGCATACCTCAAGGAAGTAACAAAAGAACTCGCGACGGAAATAAAGTCTGAGATCCGGGAGGTTATATCGAAGGTCGACGATGCTCTGTCCGAGACCAGTGCCACCGAACACCATCGTCCCTTTGAAAAGCAGCAGCACCATGACTCGTTCTCGGCGAGTGACATCGCCGAGTACCTTATGGAATTTTCCAAGGAGATGGCCAGTGAGGTGAAGTCCGAAATCAGATGTATGGTTAATTCGGTCGATGGACTTCACAGGTAAGCCGATATTGCCTTTCGCCTCTATAATAAATATTGAACTTTGTTTGTGCTTTACAGCTTTGTATTTCATTATTCATTCTCATAAATAGAAGATATGTGTTGTTTACATTGTCGGAGTCTAATTGTGAAATTACATTAAATTCCTATGTTAAATAATACAAGAGTTTTTCACATGCGATTTACGGTTCACGTCGTTTGTTTGTTACGTGTAACATTTTTTGTAATTTAAATATGAAGAGAAACACTGAACTTGAGCGTTTTTTATGCAGATTCGTATTACAATCGTGTTTGTTTGCAAAATATTTTGATTTTGATATGTTGATATCTTTAACGTTGCATTACAATATAAATTTTAATTAATGTACACCATTTAACATTGTTTTGCACACTCTGTAAATAATATATTAATTAGGTATGTCCCGTTATTCACATTTTGTTTGATTATTGTTTTAAGAGATCGATGTTGCAGCAAGCAAAATTGTTGTTTAAAAGATAACTTTAAAAAGAAAATAAGAGAAATGATCTTAATTTTCAGTGAATGATGGCAAATGCTACCTACGATATGACTTCGACGCTCTTTAAGATTGGTGATTACTTCTTCGAATACAATTTAAAAATTGTTAAATGAATTTTAATTTATTTTTTTCAATTTAAAAATTTAAACTTATAGATTTTTTTTATTTTAAATATATATTATGATCTCTTTGATAAATACAATACTGTCTCGCGTGATATTTTTACATATAATTCTTAAAGTGATTTAAGATATTTAATATTTAAAATAGGTTCTTTCATTTTATTAATATCTTACAGATTTTATACAAATAATTGTAAAAAATCTTTAATCGAACAATGAAATTTATTATATTTATCATTAATAAAGTTCATCAGTTTCATCAAAATAATAAAATAGTCTTAGTACATATTTATATTTATTATAATATTTCGTGATTAAAAAAATAAGTTTACCATTTAATATTAATTGCATTTTCTTTTATAAATTTATTTACACTTAAAGTTTTTAACGTGCACATACTATACTTATTACTGATTTATGTAACTTGTTTGATCAAGTAATTATTTTAAAATATCCCTCACTAAATATTTTCAATTGACTCGCAGAAGTACAGTTATTTTTAAACATGCACATTTCAATAAAAAAAAATTAAATTAATAAAAATGTTCAAAATTCTTTTCCAATGATGATGAGTTGTAATTTAGCTCGTTATATAATATAATGTACAAGTAGAGTATCTATTAAAGATGATTCATTGGAATCATTTCAACTATTAAATAAAGAATCCGTTAATATTTCCAGATACTCGCCGGACGAAAAATCATCCTCTGGTTGCGCGTCGCCCGCGGAACACCAACGAATGGTTCTACCCGGGCAAAATTCCTCGCGGTCGCGCACACCCGTACCCTCGAGCAAAGTAAACGAATTATCTCAGCACGACAGCAAAATGTCCTCCGAGTGTTCCTCCGACGAGACGGTGATCTACGTGGTGAAACCGAGTCCCACCGAGGAGACCCGGAGCATCGCCGACGGCGTCAAGAACAACAGCAACAACACCGACGACGACGACGAGGGCGAGCACAGCGAGCCCGACAAGACTCTGCCAAAAATCTACTCGACCGTGAACTCGGTGAGCTCCCAGGACAGCGGCATCAACCTGTCCTTCCATGACAGCGACCGCTCGGTCGACGGATCGGTCGCGGAACTTGGACGCAGCAGCAGTGCCGAGTCGAACTCCAATGGTTGTTGTGCGCGTCGACCCCGTTTCGTGAACACCAACCCCTCGGTTCTCTGCAAGCAGAACCGGGCGACGACCAACGACGATTTGTCCGAGGACGACGAGATCTTCTTCACCGCGACGCAGCAGCCCCAGAACACCGATGGATCCGACAATGGCTCCGACGAGCAGCAGCAGCAGCAGCAGCAGCAGCAGCAGTCCGGGCACTGGCTTTGCCCTCCGAAGAATATTTGGAAGCCGACGGTGGAGGCCATGCAGGAATTCGACATGATCAAGGACAACGACAGGATCCTCCTCTGCCTGGCAACGAGTGGTCAAAGCTCCTTGAGTCTCCTACACACGCTTCGTCAGTATAGATTTTACGCGAGGTCCAAGGGCATTGACTTCGAGATCGGCGTCGCGAGCATCATCCTCGAGAATCAGGACTCGCTCACCTCCGAGACGTACTTCAAGACTCTCAATGTGCCATACTTTTTCGAGGAGGACGGCAAGGATGGCAAGGCGGAGGTTGATTCCGTAGGCTCGGCTACTAGTCAAGAGGCGCCGAGTTCCGTGAGCTCGTGCACGAGCTTCTGCGAGAAAAGCACTCGAGCTAAACTTTACGCCCTGGCCAAGAAGCACAATTACAATGTTTTGGCGTTGGGACAGAATTTGGACGATTTGACCGAGGGATTCTTGTCGTCGGTTTTCAACAATGGAAAATTAAGGACCATGAAAGCTCACTACTATATAAGAGAGCAGGGGCTCAGAGTCATTAGACCTTTTGTGTATGTGAGAGAGAAGGCACTAAAACAGTTCACGGAAAATAAAAAACTTCCAGTTTTATCAAGTGCATCAAGTGCAGAAACGGGAGAATCGATCCGGGTAATTATTAAAAAAAAATAGCACAAAAAATTAATCCATCACACTTTTAATATTTAATCTGAAATTTTATTCAATATAGCTGCAAAATATTCTAAAAGTTTATATTAATTTTTTATATTAAAAAACGATGAATTATTTTCCATCGACTAGTTTTGCTAAAATTAAAACAAAAAAGAGTATCTAAAACGTGCAATAATGCTTTATTTTCAAATTACGAATAATTTCTTAATATTATGCATGTGTATACTACGCAGACATATTTTCTATATTAGTTAACAAAAAATTTAAACAATAGATTAGTTACTATTAATGTTTACTAATCGAGAAATGAATTTTCATTCAATGGTAATTTTTTTAATAATAATATTAGGTCAGTATTAGTTAAACGTAAAATTTGTATTTAATAGAAAAAATGAAGATAATTAAAAATTATTTGCATAACATGAATTAGCTGCTTTATTACTAATATTTTATTTTGTTATTTTTAAGAAACTTTTTTTTGTTAATAAAGTTGTTATCGATTTAATACATTAAATCGATAGTACTCAACACACTTATTCTTTTAATTAGGTTGTTGGCTAAGAGATAAAAATATTTATAATGACGTGTTGAAACAACAGCTGATATTATTGTAAACATTTTTTCTTATACTCAGAAAGTAAAGGTACTGAATTACATTGTAAATTTACGCTGGAGGTGAAATCGACGGAAAGAATGATTAAGAATATCTCAAGCTCGCGGATTATTTAAAATCAATTAAATTTTAATTACTGGCATTTAATGAATAGCTATCGAAGAAGCCAATTAATAAACAAGAAAAAAAGTTTATGCATTTGTTGTCGTCCGCAGAAAAAGAACGAGGAGCTCATGGTTCGGCAGGAGGTGGCGTATCCACGACTCTACTGGTCCCTCAGATCCGCCCTGCGACCCTTGATATCCGCTCAGAGTCTGAGCAACGAAGCCGAGCAACCGTCGTACAAACGCCAGCAGCACAGGCGACCCCGCACCAACTCCTTCAGCGCAGTTCCCCTGATCACGTCTTCCCCCGACCCTTACACATTATCATCCGCAACCTCGGCGTCGCACCGGCGCATCGAGGACAGCGAGGAGACGGACGAGGAACCGGTTCTATGAAGATCGAAGAAGGTCAATTTGGCCTCGGGACGATTAAGTTTCTTGGCCGCAAAGCGGCTTTGCCATGGAGCTCGACGATAATGAAGTCGAGACCGAGTTTCACATTCCACGTTTCGAGTGATCTATGGTTTTCGAGGACAGTCGCCGACGGGACGAGAACCAATTTTAAAAAGACAAATGGAAAATCGGAGGATCTCTTCCGCGAAGCGCATTGTCGTTCTTATACCGTAAATTTAATACGATTACATAGAAGATTTTATATTTCTCAAGGGAAAAGCTGCAAAGGATTAATTGAAACTGTGTCGAGGGGAAAAAAAGTTAAAGAGAAGATAGCATTGTACATAAATTTGATATAACGAATATCATTTATGAATCATGTGGAGTGGTAAACTTTAAACTTGATTGTTCATTGAGGATAACAAAGAAATTATCATAAACTTTAAATTGATAAAAGTCCATCACAAGTAGCATTAGAAATAATAGCAAAGAGATTTTTTGCGATGCTTCCGCAATTTTTCGAGTCATCTCTTAAGATCAGAAGTTTTCTTCGAAAAAATATTCTCATGTAGTAACGAGGACACCCATCAACTGAAATACTTTTTTAGTTCTTACTCAATTTCTTTATAATCAATCTTCGACATTGGTAGCAAAGTTAGTTTTTTAAAATAAAATTTATAATAAGACTTACTAAATCGACTTAATACTCATTCCATTGATTGTGGTTTAGTCTTTTACAATGAAAGAATCATATTTGCTTACAATTAATTTACGATGAATGTTTAATTTATTTATACACTCTCAGTATCTACTTCTTTTTGTCATTAAGTCTGTTATTTTGTCTTTTGATACGTTCAAATTTTTATTAGTAATAAGGTAGGAATTGCAAATATTTCCAGTCTATCGTCGTTGATATGATTGAGGGTACTTATTTTTAAAGTTAAGTATTGATATAGGATTAATCATTCAGCATGTAAAATAGATAGGAAACGATTTTTTATTATTATTTCCAACTATTTGGTAAATTACAAGTGGCTTTATTAGTAATGCTATTTATAATTTCATAAATAATTTAAAAAATTAGCGTTGCTACTGATAGAAAATATATATTTAAAAGCTAATTATGTAAAAACTAAATAAAGTATTTTAATTGATTGAAATGTAAACAGTAAATACGTTAAAATATATTATACGAATAATTACAGTTTTATGATTTCAATGTATAATTTATATAAATTTGTAAATAGAATGATAGAAAATATTTCTTTTTAAGCTTTTGTAAAATTAGTAGTACTTAAAAATATTTGATGTGAAATAGAAAGATATTAAATTATGTGAATATAATGAATTTATGAATGATTTTTTCAAATATAATTATATTATAATCATATAAATTAATACAAAGAAATTGTTGAAAATATAAATTTATGTATAATATTACTTTAAATCATAAAACAAAACTTGTTTGAAGTATAAGATCAACTAAAACAAGTATAAAAGAAAGAATAGTTATAAAATATGTCGATATGTGCCACCAAGCAATTTTATTTCATTGTAAATTGTCATTCGCCATATGCTTTTTTATATTTTTTTATTGTAAATTTTATTAAAATTTTAAGTATTTTGAAATAACTAAAAATCTACTTTATCTATTACAAACAGTATATCACTTAAAATTAATAAAAATAAAATTTTTCGATTTTATTTTAATCGACTAAATTTAAATTTATCATTATGGGATAATCAAATTCAGTAACATTTATAAAACAATAAAACTATAACACTGCCTGACTTGTGGCGTGTACAAAGTTTCATGAATACAATTCTTCTGGTCAAAGTTCACATCAGACTTATTTACTCAATTTTATCTTATTTATAATTAACATTTTAAGGTGACATGTAATTTTAATATTATTTCAAACTTAAGATAATGTGTCCAATTAAAAGAAATATATTAAGCTCTACACAAATAAGAAATATTTATAAGATAATTTTAAAAAAAAAAATGAAAATTTGTGCAATTTTAAAAATCATCATTTTTATCTATTTCGATCAAAACCATTGCCTATATACTTAAAACCTTTATATCTTTTAATGAATCATAAGACAAACAGACAAATGGTACAATACAAAATACAAAGTCCTTATAGCATTAACGATGTTTTAGTTATATTCAGGAGCACATCGAAGTAATGTCAGCATTTTTTGACAGAAACAAAGTGTTATTTATCGTAAAAGGTTTGTGATATGAGTTTAAAAAAAAAAAAAAAAAAAAAAAAAAAAAATTAAAACTCTGGTCTGAACCCCTTTTACATTAGATCTGGCAGCAATAATCTGTCTCAGAGGCCTTTAAGTTTTTAAAGAAATTTGGCTACTTTTTATAATGATAGTACGATCACGCAGAAAATCGAATAAAAGATTTTGCTTATACTATTATAGTTGTTTTGCGGTCATTAGGAACTTTATTAAATAAAAAGAAATATGTTGCTTATAAAATACTTAATGCAATATTTTTATTAACATTCAATTGAATGTTTTGAAAGTTTTTTTTTTTTTTTTTTTTTTTTAATTGTATGAGATTTGTTACAAAGTCGTTGATTTTATTGCGGTCAAAATAAAGCGACGACTTTTTGTCCCAGTTGAAAAAATACATTCTCAACTGAATGAATTAATTATACACAGTAGTGTTTATGTAAAGACAGTAACTAATTAAAGAATGTTTTTTCCATTTTATTTGTAAATACTAGCCCACAACTATATATATAAATATATACGTCTACATATTTAGGGCTTGATAACACTTCTTAAATGTTGAATGCTATAAAATTCAGTTGTTGGTATAATAAATAGAAAACAGTATTCAAAATATCATTGATTAAGATGCATAAGATATGCGAAAATGATGAAAATGTAAATTTATTTCCAATGCAGGGCTCATTATGAATGTTGTTGTTCGGAATCACCGATAAACTGAATAATTTGGTTAGAATGTAAATATTCGATAATTGGTGCTTGCATCGTGAGAATGGATTTCATTCAATCTCTGTTATCGATTAGATCATTTAATGATACGGTGTAGCGATAATCAATTTCAATTGCTTTTTGCAGGCAATTGTGCAATGTTCACAAAATTATATGTGCGAATTTAGGACGGCGGCACATGTGTTCTTTTTCGAGTAAATAAGTGCTCTGCGGCTGTGTTGGCGTTATATATAATATAGAAAAGCCTCGCGCAAAATAAATTACTGAACGTTTTTTTTTTTTTTTTTCTTTTTTTTGTGTGTAACAGTGGTGAGAATGAATGAGTTGATGGATATATATGTTTGTCTATGAAATCTTTCATGTTTTTTTTTTTTTTAATCTATATCGAATGAAAAACGAGAATGCATGATATACTATGTTATAGAAGAACTACGTACAGAAATTTATAGTGGATAAGCAACTTTTCATATAAATATACATAAAAAGAATAAAAATAATATAATTATATACATATATGTATATATATATATAATTATATACATATATATGTATATATATATATATACGAATAATATTTATATATATTTTAGGACATGTAATATACTGTTATCCATGGTATGTATATATCGTTTCAATGACATTAACATGTTTTTTTTTTTTTTAATTATTTAAACAGCAAAATATGTCTTGTAACGGTTTATCTATTGTTTGCTGTTATCGTAAGACTAATTATGTTTTATGGGGATGATTCATTTATATAAGCCTTGTGAAAGAAATTTCGTGAAATGCATAAATATAATAAAGCAGCGTTTTACACGCTGAAAATGACTAAAATTTAAAAGAACTGTCACAAAAATGACCACATTCGATCAGATAAAAATAATTATGTTTTTATAAAATTTGACAAAGTCGATAGCGAATTTTCTTCCACTAACTTTATATTGTTAAAAAAAAAAAAAAAAGAAAAAAGAAGAAAAATTACATGATCATTCTGATGGAATATTAAAAACTTATAATAGTAATTTATAATTGTAAACGTTGTTCCACTTACTTGCTTTCCAAATGGATTATACAACTTTTTACATAAAATATGTGTATAAAAAAAAAAAGAAATTTAATCAAACGTAGAAAAAAACAAATGCGATGTATTTTTGCGTGAGTTGTACCTTGACGATCAAACGAAGAAGCTATAAATATTTTTAAAAGACTAAGCCTTTGAGTAATTAAGATTTTGATTAGAAAAAATTACATATACAAGAATGTATGATAATAATTACGTATAAGTTAATAAAAATAAAGTTAAAAAAATTAATTAATTAATTGTTCTAATTGTGATTAATAAAACGCTTTTAAGCTATACTTCGTTAGGTCGTTGGTACACTGTGAGGTAGTTTATGTCAGAAGATATAATACAAAAAATCACTTACAAATCGCTGCGGATAGATCTTATATTTTCTGAGAGTTATGAGAGTACTACATTGTTATTGTATAAATATGTAAGTTTATTTATCGCTAATAAAAATGAACTTAATAAAAGTATTTGTTTATATTATTACATCCATACATTTCCAAATAATAAATAGAAAATAAGTGATTTAATTTTTCAGATTTTTGAGAATGACTTCTTGCTGAATTATATTAAAAGCTACAAAAGCCTAATAATTTTAAAATTTGATTTTGTTACATTAAAATTGAAAGGATGCATTAGTATAATTATAATGTGAATCGAATACAATGTATTCTTATTTAATAATAATATATAAAATTTAATATAAATGGATTATAAAGTATTTAAATGATATTTTTGGTGTGTTATAATATACAAGAAAAAAACGTTATTTTATGTTTGAAGATTCATATTTTATTATTGATTTATGGGATTCTTAAAATAGGTATATGTATGCATACATATATATGTATAGATATTTATATACATGTATATATGTATAGTCATGTAACGAACAGAGCAGAAATAGTGTTTTTATTTAATAATGAGGAGAATCACACAGTAAAAGTACAGCCAAATTTCAGTAATATTTGGATTACATATTACAATGAGTGGTAACTATTAAGTACAAAATAAATATGAATAAAAATTATTGTTTACACAATTCGTAGGCTTGAAATAAGCTTTAAATAAATTTTCATTAAAAGATATTTTTGCTAAAATTCGAATCATAGCTTACATTTTTAGAGTCATTGTTTATATTTTCTTGAATTTATTACAATCATTAACAAAATTTGTATTTGTAAAACTTTATAACCAGAGAGACATTATAGATTGATGATTGTTTTCGTAATAATTTTTTTAATTTATTATATTCAGATATAATTTCAGTGCTTCCAGACACAAATGCTTATTGTTAATAAGGATAAAAAACTAAAAAAAAAATCATAAAATATGATAATTTATGCATGAACACATAAGCATCTGTTACTTAAACATACATTCATCTTATGCAATACTTTAATATTTTTCATAATTTATAGAAAATTTTGATGTTTTATGTATCAGATATGAACAATATGAAATTATTTTATTTTGATTATTAATACATTTACTACACAAGAAAATGTATAAATGATTTAATATTTTTATATAAATCTAAATTTTATAATTTAAGAACGATGTAGATTAACGTTTATTATTTCTCACTATATTGATATTATGATTGATGTCGAATTCCATAGTCCGACAATATTTTTTGTGCGGTGTCATTCATCAAAATAATTTAATATGATAAAATCAAAAAATTCAGAATATGGAGACAAACTAAGGAATGATATTTAGAATTGGAAATAATTGTCTGATTTTATATCATTCTTTTTTACTTTTCAACGGAAAAAATGTAGATGAATTATTCTTTAATATTCTTTTTAGAGTCATATCAAGAAAATTAAAAATAATTTATTATTTTTAAGAGTTTTAATTCATAGAGTTAATTATCAACGGCTAAATATGTAGAATTATTTAATTTTAAGCATACGTGATTTATATCATTTGCATTGAGAAATTGGATAGTTGAATAGACATCATATTTTTATAGTATCATTATATCATTATCAATTTTTATAAGAAATATTATTAAAATTGAGAAATTCATGCGTGAGTTTAATTAACGTCGACTAATTTTTAATTTTAGATAGAATAATTTGATCACATCTGAAGTTTGCAGATAAAGATTTTTTAAATATGTATCTTATGACATACTTATACTTATATTTTTTTATGTATAACAGACGCAAAGAACTTTCTCACAGAGAAAGTTATTTTATGCATCTTCGGAATGTGTCGTTCGATTGCAATAATCGAATATTTTTTTTAATTTTATAGTTCATTAAGTTGAATGTAATGTATTTTGATTTTACTTTAATGTTTATTTTATTAAAGAGAAGATGTTATTTATTAAGAAGATTATTTCATTAAAATATTAATTGTTTAGGCTTATAATATTATTTATCGATTATCATTAGCTTGATATATTAAAAATTGTAAGATTCTTATTATGTTATTTTTATTCTATTTAAATTGAAAGATACACTGGTAAATTTTCATTGTGATACTTTTCCACAGTTAAAAATCTGTTTTATTTCAAATGTGCATTTAAAAAATAATCCTTTTCAATAAAATAAATTTTGGCCATGGAAAAGATATTACAATAAAATAATACGTTGAATAAGGATAATTCAATTTATTTTATTCAGGAACTATAAATTACAACCAATGAAATTGCATGCCAAATGAACAAATATAATCAACGTAATAAAAAAGATTATAATTTTAAGAAAATTTATAAAGAACGTATGCAAGTCATTTAATTCAAAAAGCTATTATAACCATATTTTATCCATTGGTGTTGCCGACACAAATTTTAAAACTGTGCATTTTTAGTTAATTACTATTGGAATGAGAAATGAGAGAGCCAAGAGGTTCCATTGATTCACATAATAAATATGCAGAAGAGTTTCGGTACAGTGCAAAAGCGGAAAATTCTGCTCGAGTCTTGAAGCCTTCGAGAACCATAGCCCTTTCCCTTGTAATTTTCCCCCTCCAGTCAGTGCGTGAGCTTAATCGTAAAATCTATCTTTTGATTTTGATCGTAAAAATCGGATGGGCTCCGGATGATTCGCGTTCGCGCGAGAAGAGGGAGGGGGAATGCACGAATTTGCGCAGAGGATTCGCAGAGATAAGCTATGCGAACGATCATTCCCAAGAGCAATGGACACCTAATGCAAGTCACACCCTCGGAATTCGTAATCGAAACCTGGCGATATATCGATTAACGATCGATTGGTGAACTTGTGCAACGTAGACACACAGCCGCGGTCTCTCATGATTTTGAAGGAGCAGCGCCAGGTTTCTTTCTCGCTACTTTTTTTTTACGACGCATCCTTGTTTTCTGCATCTACTACTCCTTTTTCTTCTTCTTTTTTTTCGTTTTTTTTTTGTTTTTTTTTGTTTTTTTTTTTTTTTTTGTTTTTTTTTTTTTTGTTTTTTTTTTTTGTTTTATCGACACTTCACACAAACGCGCCCGAGCTATGAAAGTGCCTTCGTGAATTTCTTTCGGAATGGTGTTGGTGCACGATTGCCGATTGCTTCTCCTTCGCAAGCCACTTCTTTTTTCTCTTTTCTATCTTCGATTCTTGTGGAACAGATTAAGGATCCTTCGGCCATTCTAGAGGATTCACTATCGCCGAAGCCATGGCTTGATTGTGCTCATCATCGTCGTTGTCGTCTTCTTCTTCGTCATCTTCTTCTTCCTCTTCTTCTTCTTCTTCGTCATCCTCGTCATCGTCGTCATCGTCGATTCCTGGCTCACCAAGCGCGTGCACAAATTCTGTAAAAAATAATATTTTATACTAATTCTTACATAAATTATTTTTAGATTAAAATTAAATGTCTTATAAATAAATTATTTTAAAATTATCAGTAGACCAGTTTGTATTGATTATAATTAGAATATATTTTATGAGATTTTAAAAAAACAATTTATTGTGTCTTTTTGAGATTTCGGTATGGATTTATGCAATCTTAATGTTAGTATTATCGTCTTGAAACTCAATAATAATAGCATTTTTTAAAAATTTAAATATATTAAAAAATTATAGTGTTTAAAATTATAATAAAACTTATAATATTAATTTTTCTTATCTTTAACTAAATGAAACTATCTGTTATTTAGAATTTATTGAAAAATGAGATTCGATATACACAACATATTTTTACAAATTAACTTTTTCAAAGAATGATAATCACTATCGAGTATTTAAAATACTTTGAGTATTATTTTATTAAAATTTAGAATTAACTTTTAACAATTTCTGATGTCTTTAAGATACTTGTGAAGATATTTTATCATTATTATTACTCAATAACTTTGTATACAAAATTTAATATCAAAATTTACAAAATATTTGTTAATAAAACACTTATTTGCAATTAGCAAATCAAATTTCATTAGTTGCTTACATTTTTTAAAGTTTTTAGAAATGATTAATGTAATTCATAAAATAAAAAGTTGAATAAATAATAACTCAAGTAGACAGTGCATTTTATATTTAATTATAAAGAAGTTTTTCAGTGTTAATTATTCCTTGAATTACAAAATTGTATGTACATATAAAGTATTTATTAGAATAATAATTCTTTCTATGGTTTAATTTTTATGCTTAAGAAATAAACATATTTCAAATAAATTCCAATAAATTTTTATTGACAAGATTGAGAATAGATAAGTAAATTATTATGTCGTAATGAATAATTTACTATTTTATGGTATTTATTATTATACAACTAAAATGTGTAAAGTCTACTTCGGAGTAATTAAAATGTCTTAAAAAGTGATTGTAATTTTCTTGATGTTCTTTAGAATTGCATTTCATAATTACAATAAAAATTGTAAATTACTTAACAAATTTATAATTAGATATTTTGTATAAAAAAAATGTTTTTCTGAAAGTTGATATGAATATTAAAATTTAATAAGGATATTAAAAGTAAATGAATAATTCGAAAATAACAATTATTTGATATTAAAGTTATACTTAAATATTGAGTTTCTGAATTTAAATAATATTTGATATTGAATATCAAATAAAATGTGTGAAACTTATAATAATGAAAATATTTGACTTTCATTTACAAAATTTAAGCACACTATATACGAACTTAATTACTTTACAAAGTTCTCAATAAGGTACATCTTCCAGTAATAGATTACCTTTTCATGTTTCTAGTACTGATTAAATACTTTATTCTAATTTTAATAATAAAATATTTGAATTAACTGCATTAGTTTGATCAAATGCATTATTATTCATGTAAGTAGAACTAATTATAACTCGGTTTACATATTTATTATTTAACTAATTAGTTTAAAGTTTCTCATATATTTCGTGATGTTAAAGCAAATGATTTTGTTGTCATTGGTATAAATACTACTCAAAAGAAATTATAAAAGAATTAATAATTCTGATATTAAAAACTGTGCAATAGTTTCTATAGTAATTTGTTATTCTAATTACTACGTAACCTCCCAAGTATTAATAAGTCTGATGATCAATAATAGTAATTACGCCAAATGTATATTACTTTGTTATCTAATAAATAACATTGCTAATTTTAATCACATTCAATTTTAAAAAGATAATTATAAAATTCAACTGTTTAATAAGTCGTATCACGCGCAATGCGTTTAAGTCTCAACAAAAAGTACTCATATCAATAGTATGATTTATATATCAATGATTCTTTATGGCGGAAAATTCACAATACGTTGCCTCATGGGTGAAGTTACTTATCGCTTCACATATCGCGCCGCAAAGCTGCATAAAAAGAATACCGGAAAATAGAGAAAGCTTATAAAAATGGAAAATCAACCCGTATTTTTCTGAATAAAATATGGATATTCTCCAAGTACAGAAGTATCTGTCATCAATGCGATAGAATGGCCGGCGAATTCACGCACACTGAGATCCCTTTCTTTTGGTCAAAACAGAATTATCTAGATTATGTTACACATTCTTTCAAATTTTGATAGCTTGAAATATCAATTCGTAATAGATCTGTCTAAAGTTGTTATGTCTAAACGTCATGTGGATCTATCATTATATCTAGCAGCTTGAATAATCTAAAAAAATTTTGAAATTACGATGTTTTGAAGTTTTTCTTGTGTTTTTCTTTTCATTTTTTCTTCGATTTCAAAAGCATATAAATTTTAATAAATAAAAAAATTAGTTTTTGTTTAAATTTATTTTTTTTTATATTAAAATTATTTTACAGGGTTACTCAAATATCTGTAGTTTGACAATTTTCTAAATAAATTTATGCATTGAAATTTGATATTTTTGTTTATTTATGGATAAATAAATTTACAAAGAATCCATATATTACATTCATTTGCAACTTTTTAATACCAACGATGTAATTAGTTAAGTTTTTGAATGTAAAATTTTTTAATTTAATTTAAAACAATATGTAATTTTTTATATCATAGATACAATTTTATTATACTTGCTCACGTAGCAATTAAAAATTTGTAATCTAAGTACTATCAGAGTGAATAAAAATTGATTTTTCATAAATTTATTCACAGATATAATTCATTTAGACAGTTATATTACGAATAATGATTTAACTGTACTTTGGGTGTATCAAAAAATATTTAAATTGTGGATTTAGTTCTGAAGTAAGCCGATTCATAAAGCACTATAAATATTAATAAATAATACATGATCTATTGTGCTTTTACAGTCATTAAATCAATACCATAACACTATCAAATAATTTAAAAAATTATGATTAACAATGTGATCAATTCATTTATTGTTTTTGAAAAAAAACATAAATTCATGATTTAAAGAATATTAGACATAACAATATCAAGATAATATATTATTATTATTATACACCCATTTTTTATTTATATATTTTAATTTAAATTATGCATGAAATTATTATTTTTATGTAAGTCTATTCATTTTTTTATTTATTACATGAAAATACTTTATATTAAATGTCATCAATATGTAGAAAGATAAATATTGCTATTCATATGTTTGTTTAAAAATAGAATATTTCAGTTTTGTTAGTTTGGAATATAACATATGTATATATTTTATAACTTTAAAACGATAGAAAGTTTATATAAATGTTCACAAATATTTATAATAATAAATAGCATTCAAGTGATTTAATTATTATTATAAACGTTATTATTGCATAAAATACATTTATTTGATAATCATTTATATTAAATAATAATATCGATAATTTTATTATAATAATTATAATTTTATTATCTTAATAAAATTTTGTTTTTAGAGAATATAAGTGAATGAAAAAAAATAGTGTTTTAAAGGTTTTTTTTTTTGAACACTTTGTTGTTTTTTTAAATAGTGAAATATAATTCTATGAAATTTAGTTCATTGTAGAATAAAATGATATGCCTGTTTGTACGACGCATAAATACAGATGAATTTATTCTGCAGGTTATATATAAAATCACAGCTTCAATTTAAGATGATTTATTTTCCTTGAGATCAAAATTCGAGTATTGGCAATTGACACCTGACTGCACTTGGTACAAGAATCTGCTACGAAAAGTATAAACGATAAATCAGCTTTCTCATGATTTTCTCTTACCATAGAAATCGATTCTTCCGTCTCCATCCACATCCACTTCCTTGATCATATCTTGAACTGCAACAGAAAATATCATTGGAGATTGGATAATAAAAACAAATCAATAAGTATCTATAAAAATGGTTTTACGAATGAATACAGCTTTTCAATTAGTAAAATATCCAAAAGTATGTAATTCAAAAAATTGATAAATGATATATAAAGAAAAAGTATTAATACACATACAATGTATCAATGCAAAATTTAAAAACCATCAATTTTATTCTCAAAATTTTCATAAATGTTAAAATAATTGTTATAAATTTTTCAATTATTATGAAATATAAATTTTTAATTTTTACAAATGAATTATTATATGTTTTAAAATTTAGATGGGATAAAAGGTAATTTATGAAATTTAAGATATGTTAATATTAAGTAAGATTTTTACATTTTTTTATTAAATTATTATTAAAATTAATATTCATATTATTGATAATAAAATTATTGATAATATAAATTCAACATATTTATGTTATTTGATTAATATATTTTATTTTAAGACAGACAAGTAGTTATTATAAAAGTCTTTTATAACTAATACCATAATCATGGAGAATTTTTATTAATAAATAATTTTTTCTCTATAAAAAACTAATAATACAATAATATCAGTTTTGATTCTCATGTATTTAAATTTAAAAATTTGTTAAATCTTTTATGAAAAAATGTTTTTAAAAATTTAGTTGTTCAATTAATATTATTGTTTTTAAATAAAATACAATTTTATAATAATTTTATAATATTTGCATAAAAAATAATCTAGTTAAAATTATGATTTGTTTAATTATCTAAAAAATAATACAGAATTCTTCTAATGTTCATAAAAAATAACAAATATGTATTCATTTAAATTTTGATAATAAAATAATTTAAAGTATTTATAAACATTATATTAAATATTGAATATTATTTGAATTCAATTTAATTATAGATATTAAAAACATATCAATAACATTTTAACACATATACTTGTTGTTTTAAAAGTTTTAAAATGCGTGAGTATTTAGAAAATTGATATTTGAATTTAATTATTAATAAATTAATTTAATGCATCATATAACAGTGAGTATAGGAGAGCGTAATAAATACTTAAAATATTGATTTGAAAATTTCAACTTACTATTTGGCAATATTATTTATTCATTTATAATAATTTGAAATATCCGCATATAATTAACTTTTTATTTTTGTACTTGAATATAAATATAAATTATTCAAATGTTTGTTTTGTAAATTTTAAAACCGTACATTAAATATAAAGTGAGTGATCAAAGCAGTTCTCTATAAATGAATATAATATACACAATATTATTATTAATAACCCATAACATAAGTAAATATGAGTGGCAGACGAAAGTAATAACCTAATTATAGAAAGGTATTTTTATAATTTAGCCAATTTCTAGAAAGATTGTAATTTTGTAATTTCTGAAACAGTTAATTGAAATAAGTATGTAACTTATTTTTAGAGTTAAATAAATTTTGTACAAAAAAAATAATATGTAACCGAGTGAACGATGATATAGTATTATATGTTCTAATGGCAATATAGCACTTATAATGTTATCCCCCTTACTAATAAAAATTTTAATATAATTCTCTTCACGGAATATCTGAAGCGCAGTATAACAAAGAAAAAAAAGAAAAAAAACAGATGAACGAGGGTTGATCGTCAAGTTTTATCGGGCGCATCGCTAATTATTCCTCGCTGGAATTTACTGCAACCCCACTAAACACAATCAGTTTTCGTGCAAACGACTCTCTTTCTACATAAATATACACCAAGAATTAGTCACGTTTATCTACAATAATTAATATAATTAAAATAAATCCAAACGCGTTTATCGTAGTACCAATGAGATTATATTATTTAAAATGCCGATTTACGAACAATTGCTATCTAACTTCTTCCCTCGGTAAAATCTCTTTTTCGAAAGTTATAATCAAATGAGTTTCTAGTTAAAGCCTCCGCGCTCGCGATTAATCCGTTCGTCATATGCATACCTATAATCATGGGACTGTAAGCAATTAAAGTTCCTCACTACCACACTGACAAATCCTCGTCTGGAGAGGCGTGAGACAGTGGTAAAAATTGAAGCGAGCGTGGGTGGAAAAAGCTCCGGCAGCTTTTCATTAGTGCGTTCGCTCGAAATTGTCATGAATTCTCCTCGTTTATCGGCATTTGATTTTCAACTCGGGAAAAAGGAGTACTCCCAATTGGAGTTACATGGCTTTTTACATTTGCAATTCAAGAGTCGCTGGAGAAGATTTTGGGTTAACGGGTGAAAAACGCAAAAAGCATTATATATTTAAGGGTTAGCATTCGTCAACTTATGCGCGAATGGAAAAATTGGTCTTATCTTTTAGTCATTCTTATCTCTTGTATGCTAATTCACCGACGTTGAAAACATCCTTGAAAAATATTTTAGGAATTTGTGTGTTGACAGGGTGAAAAAGTTGAAGATTCATCGTGGTAAACATTAATATATTAAAAAATTTGACAAATCTTTCTTACAATTAAAAATCACACGGGGGAATTTTTTAAATGCTCATTCTGTTCATTAAGAGAATGCCTTTCGTGGATATAATTTACTTTTACATTATGTAACAATTTTAAATTTACTGCATGCTTGAATAAGAGATAAGGGTGAATTCAAGAGACTACGTACAATTAAGTACACAACGAAACGCTAAAATGTAATTAGGATAAATTAAAAATGAAAATTTTTTTTTTAAATGACAAATAATTATCATCACATTAATTCAGAGAAAAATTATTTAATTAAAATGAGTCTTGCTTTATTTTTATATTTACAATTTTTTAATACTAATATCTACTTTATTATAAATACATGTGTTAAGAAGTCATTCTCTATTATTTATATATTATTGTTTGCAATACTCTTTAACAATACAAATAATTTCAAATTTTTATATTTCAAAATAAAAGGTATAAGATTTGTTTGAATGTATTAAAATATGTAATTAATGAATATTTCATACACTTTAGAAAAAAGGATCACAAAAATTGTTGGCAAAGCTCAATAGTATTGATTTATTGGAAAAATAGATATTTATAAATAATAAAATTTTAAATGATATTGTGTTGTTATAATAGCCAGAAATGATTAATAAAATATCATAAATAAACACTTTATGTACATATTAATATATTTAAACTATCAATCTAAAAACACCAAAAGTTATTCTATTATTTTTAAATTTATAATTAACTGACATTTTATTGAAAAATGTTAAAAATTGTACAAAAAATTTTAAATAGTCTATTTGTATAAATACTTGTCATAATATTACAAGCACAAACAATATATATACATTTTGTTTTATTTTTAATATTTCAGTTCTGATATTAACAAAGATGTTTTTATTAATGAATTATTCAAAGTTTATTTTTTTTGTTATCGTTTAGATATTTACTACACTAACAGTATAATATATAAATGAATCTTGGTTATAGTATATTTTTACACTATATTTTAACATTTTAAAAATTTATGACAATGAACATTTTTACGAAAAATATTTAATCAATAATAATTTTGATTATAACCAATTAAAAACTCAAGTGGAGGGTCATTAGAATTAATAAAAATTGAATGGAAATTTAAGTAAGTATAAATATAGATTTATTCAAAGATGAAAGTAAATTTAGATGGAGATAAAAAACTTTTCACAATTTTATTGATTCAATATTGATACATTTCATTATATTTAATCCGTAATTTCTAAATATTAGTTTTAAAGAAACGAATAGTAATAATAATAATAATAATAATAATAATAATAATAATAAATAGATACATTTTATATTGTTGCTATACTATTAATTGCTGTTGAAATTAGTTTCGAAGTTTTTGAACAATTTGCAGTCCTATTTCCGAGTGTATATTGTGAAAAATTGTGAAATAAATGTATACTTTCAGTTTCTGTCTTATTATAACTGATGAAAATATATTGTCTTTATTATATAAAAAAGTAAATCGAGTTGAGCGGTAATTTATACGGAAATCAAAAGTTGACTGGACAGAAAAAATCGATAAAGGAAAGCTACGATAAAAAAGTTGACAAAGACGAGCGATGAATTTATTCTGCGCGAACTTTATCGGGCTCTTAACTAAAGTACTGCCGCATCTTCAAACTAAATCCTCCAGAAATCATATCAGCCATTTTCTTTTTTTTTCTTTTTTTTTTGGACCCAACACTTAACTTTGACATCTGCGGGACATTATTATTTTATTTGGTTTACTTAGAAGACGGAACATACTTAATTCGCGATAAATGAAATATGAACGAATTAAATATTTTATCAAATGAGTAAATGTTTGCATTTAATTATTTATAACTCATTATTTAACAATTATTATCCTTATAATATTATTACAGTTAATTAGATACTAATAATTGTAATTATCAATGATGGTATAATTTTAAAACGTTGCTTAATTAAAATTAATTTATTCCCAAATGTATTATATGTCAAAAATGTGAATTTTTTAGTACTTTATTAATTAACTAAAATTATATATCAATCAATTTTTTCAAAGTAAATTTTCAAAATTTGTTTAATGGGTTTCTTAATTAGAGTGCCTTGTGTTTACTTACTAATAGTAGAAAATGAGTCAAGTTTTATTCTGAATAAAAAATTTCTTACTTTGTCGTAAAAAATTATGCAACAAGTAACGTGTAGCTCTAGGGGACGTTGAGAACGTTACTTATCATTTTTTCTCGTTTCAAGAATTTCGTTCCTACTATACCATCAAAAATGAGGAAAAATTTCTTCCTAATTAAAAATTATTTTTAATATCCGACTATAACATTATATCAAGAACTATAAGCAGTTACAAATTAATAAACTTTGTTACAAAGCTCATGATAAGTTTCTAATACTACTTATAATTATAGCATTGATAGATAGGTAATTTATAATTCGGATTATACAGATTAAATTAAAAATTATTTATAAATTTATGTAATCGACATATTTCTAAATAAAATTATAAAATTTAATTAAAAAACTTTAGAAATATAAAAAATTATAAATGTATCATAACAATAATTTTAATAATTAAATCTCCAAATAAAAATCAAAGTTTTCATTAAAGTTATGTTCAGTATTTTTAATTAATGTATTGATTAGAATAATAAATATCAAGGTATTAAAATTGGTTGTAAAATACGATTATTCTATACATTGCATTTATATTTTAAAATTGGTTATGTATATGTACAATGTATAGAAAAATTAATTTGATAATAACATCGCATGTAATATTAATAACGTCATATTTGTTTGAGTGAAAAAATATGTGTCATAAAATATAGGAAAACTAGTTATCTTAAAATTACAATCATTGGAAATTCGCCGATCGTGTTTATTCTATTCTAACAAGTAAATATATGTGAAATTGCTAAGGGGTTTAACATTGGTGTTAAGGATGCAAGAGTGTATGTATAAAATTATGTAATTGTATGAATATTTACACTTCTATATACAATCATATATTTATTTGTATTTACGTGTCAGTGTTGACGACTACTTGTGGGTACATGTATGTGAAGAAATTTGTTTGTTGTTTTTAGGAATACATATATGTGAATTATTTATTTATGAAAATAATATGATATTGGGTTCTAAAGTGAATGAGAAAGTTGGTCGTTTATGTTTTAAATGCCAATTGTTGTAAATAAGCGTTTACTTTTGTGTATAATTTCTGATTTTGATTTTACAGTTATTAACTTTATACTATCTGCACGAATTAAATGCAATTTTGTATTTTACCGCATTTCTCTTCTCTTTTCTCTCTTTCTTTCTTTCGCTTATGCATGTAAATGTTTTCATGATCACTTATGAATCAGATTGAAATAGCTCGGCAAAGTTATAAAATAAGGTTTTTTGCGCTAGTCCGTTGATTGAAATGGTTACATAGAAACGCAGATTGGTTAATGGACCTGGTGAAGTTGATGGGACGTCACCTGAGGCAGTTGCCTGATGTTGACCTTCATTTAATAATTGAAGCTTGACAGAAGTGTAAATAGTTATATTTACGTAATATGTTGCTGAATATAAATAATAGATGCATCTAAGGTCTGATAGTGAAATATAAAGATCTTATCGCGAAAAAGTATTAATGATTTTAGCTGTATTGTAATGGCTTGTTCCGTGTGCAGATAATAGTATGCCAAGAAATTAAGATTTTTGTGAACACTGGAATAGAAACAAGGTGCAGATTAGAATTACCGATGGAAACAAAGTAAAAGGAAATTGTAAGGATTACGCATTGATGGATATAAAAAAAAAGAAATTAAAATTCCTGAATATTATAGAAAATTGTATAAGCTTTAGTTCTTCGAAGTGTTTTAAGAAAAGAAGTATTAATCTCGGTTTAAATTAATCATGCTTATACATATGTCTCAACTACTAATTTATTATAGAATTAGTAGAATTTAATTTCATTAGTGATTTTTCTTTTCATTTATTATATTCTAAAAAAAACTTATTATTTTACAGATATAAAAATATTTTTAATTTAATGTTATTATTGAAGCAGAGTAAAGTACAACACCAGTAGTAATTGATGAGTTACAAGTTGAAAAATATTAAAGAAGAACAACAATATCTAAGGGTAAATTATAATATATGGATAATGAATCAAAAGGAGAATAAATGCAAAAAATATAGAATTGTGGTAATTTATTAGAGATTATACAAGTAGATTTCAATTTAGAACATGGAATAATATTTCTTATAAAAATTTGTGCTATTTGATATTATGTTGTAATATCGACCCAAGTGTCAGAGATTACCTTAAGTAGCTTTCTACATTAAATTAACTGACTAGGGCTTTTGTTTATATTATTTTTCGTGAATTATTTATCTTGAATGAATTAGATACAAATGAAGTTGTTTTTCCCAAATTTTTTTTATAAAGTTAATTTTTTCCAACTTCACACACATATATATATATATATTAGTCACGTAGAATTTATCTTGTATACCCTTACAGTTTTCACCCTATTTCATGGCAGCCCTTATTCTCTAGCATATCGCAGGTTTCGTAGATACTACCCTTTTCTAAGTGGTTTTTCATGCTGTTCGGGGTTGACTCATGCATTGTGCATCTCGAATGCACCCATGACACGTTTTCTACTCTCTTAAACTTTTTTAAATAATTCCATTACAATCTCAGATTGAAAATATTTTAAACGCATATTCAAGAAGTTTTATGACGTAGCAATAGAAAATGTACAATTGAAGTTGCCTATATTAATCAAACTATATAAAATAATATAAATTTGTTTTATTGTATGAATAAAAACTTATTGATAAATTAAATAACATAAATAAAAGTGAACAAAAACTAAAAATTCATTTTTATATTAATTACGAAATGATTATAAGTTATAATATATCAAGAGTCAAATTATGTATAAATGGAGGATTAAGTGATATATTAAAAATCAAAAATTTGTACTGAATAAAATAATTCAAGTATTATTATTTATTTACAAAATTACAATGGAAATATAGAATGAATTTTATCGATTGTGTTTTTTATTATGTGTTTTATTTATTTATTGTGTTTTTTTTTATTTATTTATTATCCTATTATGAAATTCGAAAGCGAAAGAAGTAAAAGTTGCCATCTTTTATAGTGTCCTATGCATAAGAATAGTGATAGTCGATAATTAAATATGTTATACTATTATAATTAAACCTAAGAAAACTACAGAAAAAATTTAAATCATAGAACACTTAAGGGTACATTTAAGATCTTTCAAGGTATCTAAAAAACTAAATTTTAGTACATTAAAATTTTTTATCATCGAATATCAAAATTTAAAATCGCTGGTGTTAGGTGTGAAATACATACAATACATATAGCTAGTAAATATAGACTGAATTTTCTTAAGATCAGTGGCCAGCAGAGTATTTTCTTCAGAGTTCATTATTTATTTTAAAAAATTAGAAACCACTCTTGACTATTCTAATAATTACTTTTTCACACTTAAATAATTCTGTTTGAGTATTGTATACTTCAACTACTGCTCAATCTTTGATTTTTAATTATTACAATAATTTCAAAAATTAGTAATTAGTAAAATATAAATAATGATTTTTGTATTCATTATTTTTTTAATGATATAAATATTGCAATATCGGTTATATTTATACAAAATAATACTTTATTTATAAAAAAAATATTATGATCTTACTTTCCTCCTCGGTGAGATTCTTGCCCAGACATTGGAGTACAGCTTGAAGATCAGAAGCAGTTATGTAACCGCGATTGTGCTTATCAAATACCTACAACATGATTATACAAAATTCAATTCATTATAATATATATATATATGTACACACATTATTTCTACTAAAGAATAAATAAACTTCATTGTTTGCATAAAATTTTTATTGGAGATTTAATTCATTTTAAAGTTTATTTTTTACTTTATTGGACTATTAATCAAAAAGATGTCACTTTGATCAATATCTTTATTGGATTATATAGAGTATAAATTTCAAAGTTAATTTTTTCAATAAATAACTAGGTGTATAGTTTGTTTGAGAAAGAAAAAATGCTAAATCATATAAAAACCAATCAAATTGCATGTATAAATTTATCTTTTGTACAATAAATTTTAACACGTACTAAACCATAATTATATTACTTTTATTTAAAATATGAAAATTATATATATATATACATATATTTACTGTTCATAGTATTATTACATTTTAATTTTTATAGTAAAAATTAAATGTAAATAATTATTATAATATATTTATACATTTCATTTTAATGTAAATATTAAGAATTTAAAGTTAATTGAATTATTATTTTCATCTGAAAATACCAAGAAATCAAAATGTTAATTCGATCAGGTTGAAATTTTCTTCAAATTTATTTAGCCGTAAAATGCAACGCAGAGCATTTCTATATATTTTTTCTATACATATTTCGTATTTTCTTTTTTAGAGTGAATGGCAAATTATGCAAAAATTCCAAGACTCAGGCCAACTTAAACTTTGTGATTAGATGTCTTATTTTCATGTCACGCAGAAATTCGTGGGCAGATTAAACTTAACCAATACTATGGGAATTGGATACCACGTTGAAGTACTTAAATATATTTGAGTCGTTGCATCAGAATAATAGTCTTATAAGAAATATTTGCTTAATTTATGTATTTGAGCGAAAAACATTTCGCGCTCAAAACATATTCTTGGTAATTGGACTATTTCCACTAATACTCGCTGATTGCATTTGTATTCGGATGTATTTTTATTGTTACTACATTTTATTAGCGGGGAAATTACGGTACGTGATATACACGACGGGTGAGTGATGAATACGAGAATGAGCGGTGAATTGAACAGTGCATAAATAGGTTTTCATAAACCAAGTAAATTTATCATTATATTAATACTATAAAATATAAATATTTGAAAAAACTTTTTGCGTTAACTCGAACAGGATATAAAAATATTTAAATAAATTTTTAGTGTGAAACTAATTTTATAAGTGTTTTCATTGCTGTTATATGTTACTAATTCATTTGATTTTCTCTATTATAACAACGAAGAAAAATTCTTACCAAAGAAAAAAGAATATATTTATATATAATAAATACACTCTAAGAGTAAACTACAAATATTCTAATTCCTAAATTTTAACGGCCTTGCAATAGTTTTTTTTAAATATTATTTGGTTTATAATACACTGGTTTCATTAGAACAAATTTCATCATCAATAATTAACCATTTGTTACATTAATATTTATTTAATTTCCTTGAAAAAATTTTCTTTTATTGTTATAGCTATGAAAATGAAGATAATCAGCAGTAAAAAATTATAATTAACTTTTTAATTATTCCTTTTTCTATAATATTTTCAATAAACAACATTATTTACTAACTTGATTAAAAATTTCTTATATTTATTTATTTTTTATTCATTTTTATTTTCTTAATTTTGGAATAATTAATTAAAAAAAAAATAAAAAAGGATAACGTGTATATTAGAATAAAACTTTTGAATATTGATTTAAAAAATAATGCTTATGATATACTTCATTCGGTTAATTACATAACATTCAATTTGATAGCAAGAAAATAGTGCACGTAAGAAAATTGAGTGCAAAAAAGACAAAAAAATAACTGTAGAACAGGTATGATATATTGGGGGGAAATGGTGATGGAATTCGATGGCGAAAAGTCGATGAATCTATAGCGTTTATTGAAATTCCATTGAGCTACATTCAAAGGGTAATTGTCAATAGTCTCAAACTTAACTTCACAAGCTCAAAGTGGAACGAAAGTCAAGTGAATTTAATAATAAGATGAATCCCAAGAATCACAAACTTATTTTTATTTATTATTTATCTCCTCTAATTAAACAAGAAAAATTCCAAAAGAATTTCTTAAAATTTTATTTGTAGAAATTTGAAATTTCTTAGGAATCGTCATTCTTAATGATATCCTAATTAGTTGAATAGTAAAATGAAATTAATGTCTAGATCGTCATATTTATTTAAACAACTGCAAAACAGATGCATATTTCGAATTTTTGTACAATAAGAAAGAATCTAGTAGAATGTTTGACAAACATGAAAAACTAACGTTCTGTTGTCTTGAATGATATCGACAAAAGAGTGAACAAATGAGATAAATAAACGTGGAAAGAGAAAGAATGTGTTGAGTAAACGTGAATGATTGAGAATCTGCAAGACGAAAATATGAATTTGTAATGAACCCGGGAATACTCAGTATTCATACTGGTGTTCAGTATGCATATATACTCACACATCATATCACATGATGTAGATGCATCACAGCTCGGAAGGTAAACTACCAAAAACAGACTTCTTTTTAGAAAGAAAGCGTAATAATGCTAATGAAAGTTGAAGAGTGAAATTAAGCTAATACTGCTTCTACACTTTACTTAAAAGGAAATGAATATATTATTATGATTTCTAGTACACTTTTATTAATATTAAAAAAAAAAAAAATTATTTTATAAAAAGAACATTTCTCGTGATTTGTTATATTAATATTACTAATATTATGAAATACTCAAACAAAAATAAAAATAGTTCAAATAGAAAATAAATTGAATATTCATTTCAATTTAAGTCATCGAACATAGTAAGTACTCTTTTCACGTACGAAAGTTATTAGATTTAAAAATATTCTATCTAATGCATTAAGAGGTTTTTAATATTTGAAATTAAATTCTGAAAGATGTAAATAAGATCAATTTAAAATTGACACGTGGGGTAATACTTTAAATAAATCAATAAATAATTTATTTTATAATGTTTAATATACGTTAAGAAAAAAAACAATACATTTTTAAATAAAATAATGTTAAAAATATAGAAAAAACATAATTGCTTTATCATTATTTACACAAATTTTTTTTTACTAAATTATTAATTAAAGTTTAATTAAAAACCTTTGCGGTTATAACAAATAATAAACTATTCTCGTTAAATAATTTAAGTTCTTTTGAAAACTTTCGCATTAGCATGAGAAAATATGACTGATGTTTATTTAGATTAGATTCGCTTAAATTTATAAACAAAATAAGCTCGTTCAAGTATTATCTTTGGAATCTCACAGTGTCTCAATAAAAATTCAAAAGAAATTCAAGTTTACCTTTTTGAAAAAATTAAATCCTTTAATTAAATTTGAATTTTAAACTGAATTCAAAGGGAAAAAAATGTTGTATGTGATAATTAGATTTTTACTTAAATTTTTGTAACTCCACTAGGAAGTGTATTCAACATAAAAAATGAACAAATGTACTCATGCTTATTATTATTATTGTTTTCATCATCATTATTATTATTTTTTATTTTTTAATTAGTACTATGTAATACAAATTAATCTTTGTTAGTCATTAAGCAATATAAAATTTACGTTTTTTGATGGAGCCTCATTAATTAAAAAAAGTATACATTATAAAATTTAAATAAGCGAATTTATATCTTTGTGTATTGAGTACTTTAAAATATTCGAATGTTTATTTATCAGAATCATTTTATACTTTTAAAATAATGAATTTTTATTTATTTTTATTAAATAATGAATTTTTTTACGCATTCATAATTTCCAGGATCTATATATAGTTGAATATTCAAAAATTCAAATGTATATATAAATTTAAAGGCGTGGTATAAAAAATTTGCATCTTATCCCGCTATTTGTATATGCCATTATAAATGCCATGCTGCACTTAAATGGTAGAAGTATTAAACTTGCTTAAAATGAATGCTACGCGAATTCTTTTATCACTTTTATCACAAAAAGCTGTATTCGTTCCTACATTTGTATAAGTTTAGGAAACATAAAAATAGGGAAAATGTGTAAACTCGTTCATCTTACTAAAACGATTAAACTAGGGTAGTGGCAAGATCTAGATCGTATAATAATTGCTCGGTAATCACCGACTTCGTGTTTAATCTAACTTTCTGTTAGCATAACTTTACATGAAACAAATGAAAAGTTTTGTATCTACATTATATAGCTTCATTTATAATGTTTGAATATTAAATTTGTATTCAATTTATGCGTTTATATGGAATAATAGCTTTTAGAAATATCCATCAAAATTATAGGATTAAAGAAAATTATTCGATATAAATAACAATTGCATGCATTTTAAAATAAAGATTTATTAATTATTGTTTAATAATGAATTGAATGAGTGTAAGAGACCGTTAAAATCTAAAATTATCAAATAATAATTTATCCCGAGGGTTAATCCACATGTAAATGAATAACGCATCCATCAATTTTTTGCGGCATGATATAAAGTAAAATTTGCGGAGAAATTGAGAATACATTTTTGATATTTGACAAAAATATTTAAAAAAAAAAAAAAATTCACAGGTCCGTAAATGTTGTTTTATTAAAAATATGTATGATTATTAATTGAAATTTGGGAAATTGAAAATTCGATGTATCAATTACCATGGCAAATAATACGGGAGAGCATATTGAAAAAGTCCTCGTGCAAATTGTTTTGCCGGTGATGTAGTGACAGCGCGCGAATTAAAATGGATGCCAAACGTCGAAGCACACTCTTCGAAATATGAAATGCACCTGATTTTTCGAGTCCACATCATCCGCAAAGAGCAGCAGCAGTAGCAGCAGGATCCCGAGCTCTTCGTTCAGGATTATTAATGTCAAATACCTTGGGGCCAAATGGAATTCAGTTCGGCCGAGGAGGTAGGGAATCAATCGCATTGGATTTGGGGTAGTAGAAGGAGGATTGATGAGTTGCAAGTGAGGGAGGGAGGGAGGTGGTCGCGATTTGGATCACGGGCCGATTGATCGAGCGAACCACCACAGGACATTCGTCAACTCTCTGATCTTTTGGCTTCAATTTCACGGACTCGTGCCCGACTCTCAGACACTCGGCGACGACCCCGGCAACCTCGGCAACCTCGGCAACCTCGACAGTTTGAAAGGGACCGCAGTTGCACAGTTGTACAATTGCATAATTGGCGACCATTATCATTGAAGTGGACCTTATGATATCGCCATGGAATTCTCGATATTTCCAGGAGCCGCTCTCTGACCTTGCCTCGGTGCACTCGAGTGCGGAGTGTCGGACTCCTTTTCCTTTTGCCACCCTGTCTTTGACATCACACGGGACAATCTACTCGTTTAGATGTGCATTCCATTCTTCCAATGAACCAACCCCGAGTAATCTCATCATTTCGGTTGCTTCCTACTCTAATAACTCGAGTGAATTCACTGCTTCGAGAGCACGGTTTTAAAACTACAATATCGGGTATTTCGATTACGAATGAATATTTGAAATTAAATTCAAATTAATACTACCTCATTAGTTGTCATTGACAGAAAATAATGAATTGAATCAATAAAAAACATCACATTACAAGTAAACTAATGTTTTGTAATTTTAAAAAAGTATTTTAGAAATCCGAGCAATAAATGGACAACGGCAAAAAATTATTTTTTTCATCACAATAAACCATAGCTTGTTTAAAAGCAAAATTTTATTTTCATTTAGAAAACATTTTACATAAATGTGCGATTTTTTGTTCAGCTTTTAAGTCAAAAAGTTAATTTTAATTTATAAACAATTTTTTTAATTAAATTTTTTTAATATTTATAAGAGAAAGTATTAATAATTTTAATGATTTATATACGAAACATTTTGATAAATGTATTCGTTAAACATGAATACCGTATAAAACTTTATTAAACGCTATTGCAGTAGATTTCTTATATTTATGAACTGTATATCGAATTATATAAACGATTTATAAAAAGTAAGGAAAAATAATTTTCTTATATTATTTTACGATCTTTTGAAGTGAAATGTTACGCCAATTTTTTATTAAATTTATGTTTAAATTTTTAATATTAATTTTTATTGGTTGTTGTTTATTTATTGAACTTTGAGTGTGGAATATTTTCTATCATATCTTCGGTGAATTACAATTTCATCTACTACTAAATTATGTCAATAAATATTAAAGTAGAAATGTAGCTTGATTAAATATAAAATTAAAACCGCATTTCTTAAATTTGAGAGGATAAAAATATTTTCACAATGCTTTTTAAATTTGATGCACATTCATCTTTTGAAATGTTTGATGAAAAGAAATAAAAAAGAAAATTTTTTATGTAAATTTTCGAAACAATCGTATCGTACAATAATTTTTTTTTTTTTTTTTTTTTTAAAGTTTTAAAATACAACACGTTTAATTTTCGATGAAGTATTAATTAAAACGACTGCATAAATGTAAAAAAATTGCAAGCAATAAAATATTTTTCTACAATACTTTTTTATATTCGCATTTTTGCATAAAAAAACATGTTATGCAAATATTCAAATGTGGAAAGTTTCAATCCCATTTGAAAGATGCCAAAAAGCTGGGAAAAGGTCGATTTGTAATGGAAAAAAGATAGAGAAAAGAGATTACAGTGAGAGTAGGCCGGCAAAGCATTTGACAAGCTTTTTTTACGAGGGAAACGGTAAAACGAATGTCCTGAAGGGTAAATGAAAAACTGAAAAATCGTATATCCGTCCAGCAATCGGTCACTTCTTGTTTGAGCGGAATGACGCCAAATTAGTCGATATTGAAAGATCGTTCAATGAATGGTATCGCTTTGTAAATTGAAATTTATTACATCGCACAGGCTCGTTAAAAATTTACTTCTCCTAATTTTTATAATTTCAGTTCAGGAATTATGTGAATTTAAAATTGATTGGTAAATTAATAATAGAGATTTCATTATTATTAATCGTATCCATAAATTAAATATAATTTATTAGAAACAAAATTAAAATCTAGTACGTAGTCTGTTATTATAGTTTTGATATTTTATTTATATAAATTATATACATTTTTTATACTATTAATATTTTAATTAACATTTTAAAAAGTAACGTGTATTTTTGAAAAAGTTATTCAATATATTAATGTTCATACATTCAATTATCTTCTATTCGATCAAATAAGTATTTTAATTCTTCTTTTTTTTGTTTTTCTTGTTTTTGTTCAATAATTGTTAATTAAATTTCAATATATAAATGTGCTTCGTTTTAAATTATAACTCATGACAAATATATTATACTCAGAAACCGCTAATAAAACATTATTATAGGTTATTATTCTACTGATTTTCACCTATAATAGTACTACAAATATTATTAAAATATTTTGTTATATAAATATAATTTTATTCTTATTTGTAATAACGTATGAAATTATTTATTTATATCAAATTCATTATTTATTTTAACTTTTGCACGTGCTTTCATTCATTTGTTTTATTTTTTGTTGATTCAAATGAAAACAAATTTTTCAGTGGGAATATAAATAATTTTTTTTTTAACCTACTAATGATTTAAAAATGGAATGAAAATATAATAATTTATGATAATATATTAATTTTATTTTTTTCCAACTTTATCAATTAAAAATTTTAATAACACTTAGTAATATGTGTAAAAAGCGAAGATCTTTTAAGAAATTTTAAATAAAGTTTATCCGTTGTTATTCCTCACGAATTGAACAAATGAGTTTCTAATTCTTCATTAATGAGGAAATGTACACCTTATTACAAATTGAAGTTGAAGGTGTTTCATAAAATAGTTTACATGTGAAAAGACACAAATGTAATCCATTGAAATACAGTTGCTTCAATAAGCAATTTAAACACCTATAATTTCGATAATTAGCAGAATGACCGTGGAAGGAAATCAATCAGGAAAATAAATTAACGCGGTCAAATTTGTGGTTATCGTAGCGTCATCGAAATTTTCAAATTGGAATTTCAATTGCCCTGTGGGACAGCCAATGCTCGTTTTTGTTTTAAAAAGTAAATAAGCACCAATTCTACAATTCGGCTCCTCGACACATTTATAATGCAGTCTCCAGCTTACGGTCGACTTTTCATTACACGTCTGTGGTTGATCGTTGACCGCGAATTCCCAGTTGTATTATGTTAAATGCGAATTTGCATTCATTGGTTTCACTCAGCTATTTAGAAACGATTGAATTTTTTGGGTTTTTTATTGTTGCAAATTCTAGTACTATTTTCAATGATTTTGTCAAGTATAAATAGAGAATTTACAATTTAATTTTTAGAATTTAAGTTTAAAGTGATTTTATACGATATGTATTATATTTATATGATTTTTTTAGTTAATTAGATAGTATCGTGGAAATATTCTGCGTGCTGATTAATATTGGATGCATATTAATTGGCGGATGTAAGGAACTTTGGTGGATATGAATAAAAAATAATATTAAACTTTTAAGCTCCCACGTTTTAAGGAGATAGTTGCTTATCTTTTAGATTACATATTCAGTTTCTGATTCAAGGATAACGTATGTACAGTAGGTAATAAATTTTAATATATATTTTAAAAAAGACTTTGGTAAAAACGAGTATCCATACCAAGGAAACACGCATTCCTTAAAAATTAAATAGTATTCTTAATTTAAGTTCATCATGAATCTTTTAATATCTGAGACGTATCTTTATAAATGTAATAATTAGTATACATTTTCAATTAATAAGGTTTCCAAGTATTACAACAATGTTTAAATTATATAAATATATATATATACATACATACATAGACTAAATTTTATGCATACACTAAATTCCTCTATAAATTCCGCAATTCGAAAAAAATGTGATTATCTAGAAATAATATTGCAAAAATGCATTCATGAGATAGTAGTATTTAGAAAAAATACAATAACAGATTAATCTATTAATTCATTATTACATATACCAATACTTTACAGATTTCTTTATAAATACAAATAAATTACAATAAAAGCTATAAAATTTATCATGGAATTTCAATAATGCAGAAATTCAATTTGAGAATAAAAATTGTATAAAGGATTTAGTAATTTGTGGAAAGTTTAATCTATACATGTATTTAAAGTTAAATATTAGTATTCTATTAAACAGAATGACATATGTAACACAATTCAATAAAAATTCAAATATAAGAGTTTTGATTAAATTTTATATGGATTTAAAGAATAATTTCTGTATTAATTAAATATTTAATTGGAAGATATCATTGGCATTATTAAAACATAAAAAAATATTTATAAGAATTATATAAATATTAAAGAATCATAAAATAAGGATTCATTAGTACCTTCACATAAATTGAATAGATATATTGGAAAATTTGTTTATAAAGATGTATTCTCTTGAGATTTTTCTAAAAATTAATTAATTTATTTGTTAACATAAACAAAGTTTTTTTATATAACCAAAAATGTATTCATTAATCCGTGAGCAATGGGCTAATATTTGTTATAAATACATCACTGTAATTTAATTGGCTCTAAAATTAATTGAAAAATAATAATCATAAATATTAACCGTATATATACAAATTATTAAAATGATTAGATGGGAAAAGCATAATAAACCGACTAAATTAACAAAATACATGTTCTAAAGTAAATGAATTAAAAAGCTATTAAAATTATAATTACCATAACGTTATAAGAATGTGTATTTGAAGTCGAAAGTAATTTGCATCATAAGCCATCATTCTGAGAGATAAATTTACAGTATTAAAAAATGAATACAAGTGAATTGAATAAGTTAAAAAAAATTGTATAAATATTGGTGGTGCGAAAACCCGGAAAGTGTTATTATATTTGTAATCTAATTACACTTTAATAATATACTTGAACGATGTAGAAAATGTATCGATTTAACTGTTCGAAATTGGATATCGAAATATAGTTGAAGTTTTCTCTTTGCTATTCTAGTATTGCGAACTAAAATTATTTATAGATCATATCTCAACGTTCAATTAACTTTCGGTTAAATTATTGCTAATAACTTGAGGCTTGATCCTTAGTATTCTCAAGCTTCTGGTGTATCTGCTATGCTTGTATTTTTCATCTTTACAATCTATCTGAGAAAGCACCTCAGTGTACAGAAGATTTCGATGCGGGAGGAAATAAATCTTTTCTCTTCTTTTCTCATTTGTCCGCACACACGTATACACAAGAAAAATGGTATCTAAGCTCTATTAACCTTTAAATAAAGAATATCTTTTATGGAAAAATAATCAATGTTGTATTAAATAACACAACACCTCTTGTGATTCCTCATTTATTCATTGTTAAGTTATAAAGTAAGAGGTTATAGATTATTTATTTATTTATGTATTGATGCATGCATTATATAAAAATATTATTTTTAAATATTAATTCTTTTCTTAAAACATACGTGATATTTAATCGATTATTGGGAGGTAGCCGAACCTTTTAATTTTAATTTTCTTAATTTTATGCTTTAAACAAAATAATTAAAAATAGAATCAGGGAAATTTTGTGTTCAAAAGAATATTATTACCCAGCAGAAGTATAATATTACTCGATTTTGTCAGTCAATGGTTATTTTCACAGCCGATCATTTTTACTTTTTATTTCATTACATTGCGAGTAGGCGGACAAAAAAAAGTTGTATATACGTCTTTCAACTTGAATATATACATAAGAAATAATTTATCAATTTATACATAAACAATTTGTGTTTTAACATTTTTATTTTTATTTTGTCCTGTTATTTATCGTTGAGTCGACCTATTTACAATATATACTACTCACGAAAGAGTTCAAATTAGGCATCCTAATTGCGCATGCACGAAGAGTGGATAGGAATTTCAAAATGCAACAAAATCGCAGTCTATTCAGAATGTAGAATTAAACTGTACAACATTGTTAGTCGACTAAAAGCCTCCAAAGAGAAAGGCATTACTGCAATTATTGAGTGAGAAGTAAGGGTGGCATCATAATGACCGACCAGTAATTAAAGTAAACTCTAATTATATAGTCGGTGTATTGGTAAGCTTATTCCTGGTATAATAATGCATGATGTATTATTATTCAGATGGATCAATGTGATGGTGGTGGTGGTTCAGGAATAATAGTTGTATTGCTGATTTGTTGCTTCCGTTGTTGGTAATCGCCATATCAGGTCCTTAAGCATACTCAAATGTTCTCAATCAGATTAACGACTTCCCTTTCACTTTCCCAATCTTCTTATCGATTTTATCCCTGTACATGTTTCCATCAATCTTTCTTTATTGTATTTCTTTCTGCGCAAGGTTTGGTATTTCCAACAATTAATTAAATGGCAGGTGCTCACGGATGCAAAGAATCATTAAATGCAAATTCAATGAATTAGAGGTAACATCTTTCAAGTGCAGGATAATATAAATGAAATTTTTTAAGTAACCTCAGTTAAGTAATTGTTAAAGTAACCACTTTTTTTTACATCTGTGCATGTTTGTAGCTGTCCAGTTGTTCATGCTCTTGCCTCTCCTCGATAAATAGACACCCTCAGGTGAAAAATGTAGCACACATCCGTCGATTTTCTCATTCCGTGCACCTCTTACTTTTTTACTGCCTTGCTTCTTCTTGTTCAGCCGTATTTATACGGCCATTTCTTTGCACAACGGCTGCACTACTGGAAAACCTCAGTGAAATTCGCGGATCTGGAAGCATCAACTTCTGATTGTCTTATTTCCGTCTTCAACGTCATCATCTTATTTTTTTTAAGATTTTTTTTCGCTCATTACTCTGTTCTTATTGTTCTCCTTCCTTTTTTTTTTGTACATCTGCAGTGAGATTTTGTTTCAAGTAATTATATTTCAAGTGCTACTTAAAAAATTCCTATTTTTCACATTTGCATATATTTTTCATTGTTCCATTTATATCATTTTATACAAAAACTAGATGAATGATTAAGTTCATGGCATTATATATTACAATAAAGAATTATGAATTAATATTGCATAAGCGCGATATTTTTAGTAATGTATTTAAGTCTTAGCAAGTATAAAGATAACGCTTTCGAAAAAAGTTAATTAAAAATTAAGCAGTTCTGTTAAACTATTTTATTTTTTTAAAAAACACTTTTATTATTTAGTAGTTAATATTTTCATATTAAAAATGATTTAAAAATGATTTTTTAAAATTTATATTCATTTTAATTCGTTTATTTATATCCTGATTACATGCAGTAAACTCTTTTTATTTTTTCTTTTTTTCAATTAACTTAAAAAGATTTTGTATTATGAATGCACAAATGAAGTATTAACTTATACTGATACTCTTTGATAATTTTGTACTCTATGAGAAAAAATTAACAAGAATCATAATTTGTATATTTGTTTTCTGAATTTTAGGACATTAAGGTTGATCATAAACTGTTACTAACAAAGTAGTTTAAAGTTATTTTTGATAGTAAATAAGTGAAGTAAAGTTATTATTATATACCCATTTATCCTAACACTGGCTAACACCTTCTGCTCCAAACTACACTAACTTTCTCTCTACATCATCTTTTCACCTTCAAATTTTGTACACTTATTTTCATTTAATTCATTATTAATGAGAGATTCTTTTAGTTGATCAGGAAATTTCAAATTAATAGTATGATCAATAATAAATATTGCTACTTTTTAATACGTGAATACTATTTTATAAGTTTACAAAATTTATTATTGGGGTTTAAATGATTTTTTATTAATTTATAAATAAATATTATTTTATAATTACGTTTTAGCAATAAATATGTGATAGGTCATTAAAAATATTTTTTAAGTCTTAAAAATTTTAATAATTTTATTATTATTTTATAATTAAATTTAATTATTTAACAAATAGCATGCCATTATAAAAGAAAAAATTCGTATTTTGTTGTTGTGATGAATAGGGGATACTCGTATTTCATCAGCGTGAAGCATTAGATTTTAATTATCTTTATTTCATTATTTTGAATTTTGTTATAATTAATAATATTATGTCATTACTATAATTCAATAAATTAATTATTATTAATTATCAATTTATTTATAATGCAAATATTCATGAGCACCAATTTGTCTAACTGTCAAATCCTGGAATAATATTTACAAAAATTAAATAATTAATACAAATTCAACATTTCTGTAGTTATTATTTTTAGAGTTACAAAAACATTTCTATGCACTATACATCAGAAAATATAAAATAAATTTATGAAATTTAAAATAAATAAAAAATAATGTGCTTAATAATATTAATTATGAACAAAACTATATGTTTTTGGTACAATTATTTATTCGTATATCATGGGAGGGGGAGGAGAATAAGTTAGAAATTTGTAATTGATACAGAATCAAATATACAAATATGAAATTTACGGGATTCAAATGAGTCAAGTTACTTATCAGGAGGAAAAATTCATTCGAAACCGCTAATGACTCAATCGTAACTCTTTCCTTCGCAATTATCCGCTCATTCTTCTTGTCCCCACATCCCTGCATCATTCAAGATATATGTCGATAAGTCTCTCCATCTCTCAGTTTTCCTCTCTCAAAGCTCATCCGCACACTACTTCTCTTTTACTTCCGGTGTGCTTCCCTCTTTATACGGTACATACTTTAAAATCCCTCGCTCCTCACACATGACAGACATATACATACACACACACACACACACACACCGATGCAATTGCAAGCACGCCCATCGTACATGTCCCCGCCTGACTCTGATCAACTCATCTCTCGAGTGTGCGGCGATACATTTTTTTTCACTTCATTTTTCCTCCCTTCGCCAGGAATGACAGAAACGAGGCGCGAATGGCCAACTCGCCGAGATTAAAATATCGACTCGGTAAGTAGAATGCGCGACCTCATCCCCTTGGGGGTGTGCCTGCCTGCTTCCTACCCCCCACCCCCAACCCCGCGCCGCCCTGGCTCGCTAAACTCTTTAGTGTTTGGCGGGGCTGGACACTTTTCCTTTTTCAGCCCCAGTACTTCTTCCTGCCAGCGGTGCTGTTGTGCTGTCTCGAAAAACTGTGGAAGGAAAGTATGAAACGGCTGTACCACAGCATCCCATTCTTCTTCGCTTCTTTAGAGGCTTTCTTCCTTCCGACGCGATTTTTCCTAGCGGAAGACTAACTCAACGTTTTATCGTGCCAAGAAGAGAAATGTATTTTAATTTTTTTGAACAAATTGAGGGAAGGGGAGGGGCAAGGAGGAAGGGAAACAGATTGACTAGAGTCGACCAGACACTGAGAAATTGTAACGCAGCCTTTTATTTTTAGTAAGTTTATTATGAGTGGGGCATTCTTATTTGAACTTTCAAATTTGATGCTTCAATCGTGGAAAATGTGTAAATATAAAACCCGAAAAAAACTGGTTAGGTATGACTTCTGTTTTAATATAAAACTTGGTATTATTTTAACGATAATTAAACACATGATGAATGTGATATGTACTTTTAATTTAAAATAAAACAACTGAGTATTTATTTTATATCTACTCAAATTTATCAAAAAAATTATTTTGCTGGTTTTGACATAAATATTAAATTTTTTTTATTATTATTCTTATTCGTGACGTTATAGACAATAATTTCATAATATTTACAGATAATTTAAAAACAGTTATATAATATATTTTTGTTTTTCTATTACACTTTTTTTATAATATTTACAAAATTCCTTAACTGTATACTCTGTTGGTGAATCTTTGATATCCAAGTAATGATTTTTCAATTTCAAATTGAAAACTGACATTAATTAGACCAGTTTTGTTGCTGAATATAATCCAATTAAAATATCCGATAACGGATATTCTTATTCGTCATAAATCTTTGAATTTTTCTTTTTTCATTCTATGCTTCAATATATCATTATAAAAACAGACCTAATGGAATGTAATTGTTATTCGATTCTGATAAAATTTAATTTTGAAGTCAATATATCAAAAAGTATATTATTAAATTATTAATATATTATATTGTAATGTAATTAATTCATTAGTAATTTTATTTTTAGAATTTGTACAATTTCAATCTTTTAACATAACTAATTAAATAAATTAGTTAAATTATTCTTTAAATTAAATTTCTTTGCATATCCTAATATTTCAATGTACACATTTTTGAAAAAATGAAAATCATTTCTTTTATAAAGTTTTTTTTATAATATTAGACCTATTTTTTTATGAATTTCATTTAATCATATAAAAGTATGACTATTATCACACAAAAGTATGAAATAATGCAAGGTTATTTTTATTTTATATTTATTCAGTCTTTATTAGTCTAAGTAAGGTTTAGAAAGAATTTTTAAAATTAATAATTATATTCATTAATTTGAAATTTATAATAGATTAACAATTATTTGATGAAAATCGATATTTATTTTATTAATCTAATAATTTAGTTTAAAAATATTGAAGCACTTGTTAATGTTTGTTATTGAAATTTTAAAAAAATACTTGAGATATTATTTTATAAGTTATAATACATGTGATTGGATTATATAGTTTTCGAAGCTTTCAATTTTAGAAGATTAAAATATGTTTTTATAACACGGTACACGTATTTATATATAGCAAGATTTTGTTGTTTTATTTTTTTTTGGTGAAATTGTAGAAATATTATAGTGATTTTTGTTATGAATAATATTACGACTTTAAATTATTCAAATTCTTTTTATTTTGATTTTTCATTTTATTCTACTCAACAAATTTATTCGTAAAATTCAACTTTGCATTTATATTATTCAATAGCTTGAAAAAGACAAAAAATAAATTTTCAAAAAGATTGAAAGTAAGAAAAAAGAGCATAACTTAAAATTGTAAGAATGCTAGAAGTAAGTCGTTTAAAGCGTAACTTATTTCTTTTGAATATCGCTTATTTATTGTTTTATACTATTTAGAAATATTTCTTGATTAAAAATTGTAATTTTTTTATAAAAATAAGAATAAAATATTATGGTAAAGTAAAATTATTCCATATAAATCGCTGGTGTAGTTCATTAAAGTACTTTCTGTAATAAAGATTGATATTGCCGGCAATTCTAAAAATAATTTTCAGCAAAATCGAGCGTTTTTCTTGATAAAGTTTAGTTTCCATTGTGAAAGCCCCACCATTTTCAAATCTTTAAATCAGGTGAAAATTTTCACTTTAGAGCCATATAGTAGGTAAATCGACCTTTTCTGGAAAGTCAAATTTTCTCTCAACGCATAATATATCCAGATGCTTGGCTTCCCTGTCACTATTCCATTAAATATTTTGATGCGAAAGGGGCGAGGATCATTGCTTTCGAGAAAATATTCTTAGAGACCCCACCGCATCCAAATCAGTCGTTAAAAATCAGTATATAGCGGGAGAAAAAAGGGGAAGGAAGATTTGGAGAAATGCAAGTATCTGCATTATAAGGAACAAGAGTGAGGAAAAGAGAGAGATAATATTCGAGAGCCATGAGTGTCCTAGAAAGCACAAAAAATGGTGGATTGAGTCTAGAGAACGTCTGGAAGGGAAAACTAGAGGAGAAAAGTAAAAGAGAGAGAGAGAGGGGGGGGAGAGGGGAGAGAATGGGAAAAAGGCCAGAGTCATTAGAGACCATTGTGAGGTAACGGTTTGACATACCTCCTTAAAGCTCTTCTCCCAACATCTACAATGGAGTTTACGCTGCAAACAGCTAGAGACTAAAATTTTCCCTGGACATGTATCGCAAGGGCAAAAGGTGGCGGGGCGCGATAACGTCTGTGAAAAATGAGCTCCAACAGGACGGATGAAGAAAAAGAGGAAAATAGACGCGCATGATGTCTTGTTTATACGAGTTGGAGGTCCAGTTTACAGTATTGCTTGTAAAAAAAAAAAACTAAATAGGACAAGGCCAGAACATCTGTTCAAGCTTCTTTGCCAACTATTTGGAGAAAACGATAAAACTTTAGTATTATCGTTACCAATTACAGTACTTGCAGCCGTTTAAATGACATATTACTGATTATTTAGCTTAAAACTCAAAGAATATTCAGAAAATGCGTTAGGGCTTTCTTTGCAATTTAAATGGCGATGAACAATCTTTCTAAAACAAAGGCATTACTCACATTCTTTTACGAATACTCCAGTGATTCATATTTTACAATTAAACTTGGGGATAATTTTTTTTTTATGAGTGCTATATTTTTTTTCATTAAAATATAAATTTTTTCTTTACATTGTAAATTGTTACATAGCTTGCAAAATTGGGTTCTTTCTCAATTATCTATATAATAAGACAAAATATAATTTAAAGTCTATTAGTACTTTAAAATAGAGTTAACAATTTTATAACATTATCACTTGTTATAAATCTTTTGTTTTTGAGAATGAAATCCAAATTTTTATTAAAATTTAATTTTTTATTTTATTGGCTAAATTGGATTTATAAATCTAGGATTAATCTCATACTAAATTAAATAATTTGATCATTGCTTTTAATATCAATTTGATCACCAACTTTGTATGTGCATATTTTTTCACACAAAATCATTAAAATATTCACAAATAATTAATCTGCATATAAAATTAATTGTAATTGATGATTGTACGATATGAAGAACATGAGATATAATTAAATTTTTACAATGGGTAAATGTCATTTTAATATATCGTTAATTATTATTGTTTAAATTATGTAATTAAAATACTTGTAATATTCATTCGAATATTGAAATTTGTACAAAATATTTACATACACCGAAATAAAGGTAATTACATTGACACACTAGGTGATTAGATTTGGTAAAATAAACTTTTTTGGTTCAATTGTATTTTATTTGACCTCAATTGCATTCGACCAAATATTTTTAATTAAATTTAATCAACTCCCTTGATCTAAAACGGACGAGTGCCGAACTTTTAAACAGTACAGTAATCGAAATGTTTACAAGATAAGAATAGTTTAGTTTAGCATTATTTTTTTCTCTTCATTCAATGTCGTAAGCAGGACAAAGTATTATCCGGGATATTATTTTTGGATATCTGCACTCTTCCAGGTTTCTGCGTATCTGATATCAACTCGAACCATCACGTGTGCTCACATCTACGTTCAGAATGCGCATTATACCAGAATAGAGACTCCGGGAAAATAGATACAGCTTCAATGTGTTGAACGAATCTCAAAGGGAATGCGAACACAAGATGGAGAACGCGAGTTTAAATGAAAAAAGAGGAATTCAGAGGGATAATCGAACGATATTGGACCGTATCCAACCCTCCGTAAATCAGTTTCGCGAGTAACTTTATACACATTTCTAAGAGGATTCATCAGTGAACACTACTTCTAATTTCAAGTGCATCCAACTATCGGAATTTATATTTTCACAGTTTTTGCGATCGATTGATAGATGTAATAATAGATTTAGGTTGAAATAATGAATACCGGAGAGGCACTAGGAATTTTTGTATCTTTAATACTGATCAGCCATCTTCGTGAAATTGCGCAATCGATTTTCGATTGAATATCGTGAAATGCAGATATATAAATTTGTATTAATTGCTACATGTAGAATGAGCAACAGATTTTTCTAAATGTAGTCAATGTGTGTACACGTGTGTGAATGGGTGCGTGCATAAGTAGGTGGGTAAATTAATTTATAGGAGTGCTTTTATGAGGTTCATAATGAAACGCTCTATTGCTACACTATTAGTGATCGATTTTCTTTGATCGAGATTTGAAAATGCATTGATGCGATTTATTAATCTTCTCAGCTACAATAGAACTAATTAGATTAACTGTTACGAATAATAAAATTCAATGCAGTGAAATCGGATCACCTTGTTTGAGTAATTGTTACAAGAAATATTAAATTAAATCATCAACATTTATGTACTTTAACTTTTTATATTTATAATGTAGAAAATTAAATGTTTAATTATTTTTATATTTATCTAATATTTCATTTATAAAATTATTCAATAATAATAAAAAAATTGATAATTTTGTAAATTTTTTGAAGATAATTTCTATTTTTCTTATAATTCTAAGCCTACTCTCAATATTAATTAAATTATCAATATTTTCTATAATGGAACATAGACAGTTTAGTAGTATAAAACCTTGTATAAAATTAAATTACTTAAATAAAAAAAAAATCAACTGTTAGATAAAAATATTTATACATTAAAACGCCTATAAATTTTTGAATAAATAATATTTATTTGGAAAACGGTAATTCTTACATTTATTTGGAAATTTATTAAATCATTTTTTAAAAATATGATTCAAGTTAATATAAATAGAAACTTGCAATGAATAATTGAAAAATAATGTAGAAGAACTTTCAGAAAAACATCAAAATAGACATGTTGAAGTACTTGATATATCAAGAAAAACTTTCTATTTATCGTGCTAAAATCTGTTCTACATGAATCACTATGTAAACTTTACTTGTATATGTTTTTATTCTAATTATTTTATACATCGTTGTATTTAATGTTTCTTCTATAATTTTTTAAACTTTCAAATGTACCATTAGAATTATATAATACATATACTTTTAAATATTATAATTATAAAATAAATATGTCATTATAATATATAATACATTCATCATTTTTTCTATGAATCATAAAATTTACAATTGTTATTTTAAATTTTCTAAATTAGTCACAAGTCTATGTATGTGTTGTATAGCATTGTTTATTTTGTCACATATTATTAATGTATATTTTAATTTATAATAATATGAGTATTCACAGAATCTTATAAGTATTACAAATAAAGTAAATAATTTTTTTAATGATTTACTTAATTATATTAATTAAATATTGTTTTATATTTCCTATAGTTAATATTTCACTATAGTCATGTAATAGTTCTCAATTATTTTATTAAAATTTTTCAGTATAATTGAATTTCATTTTTGTATTATTATGGTTTTCTTTCATTCAAAATAATGACTAATTAACTTGGTTAAAAAATATATTTATCTTTATAAAGGATATATTTATTTTTATATCGAGATTCTAAATTATTAGGATATTATACAATTGTGTTAATAGTGTTTAAAAGTTTTTGTAGGGATTATTGTGACAAATGTAAAATGTAGTGAGACTAAAACGAAATAGTTTTTAACGTTGATATATCATTTTAGCAACAAAGCAATAAACATTTTTTGTTTCTTCAATCTTATATACTTAGTGTCAGAAGATTTACACTTTGACCATCTTTCTTCAATGGCTATGTTGGTTTATAACTCTCCTTTTTCGATTTTATGTACTCCTTTCTTTGCCTGTCATTTCTTTCTTTTTTGAACAGCAAAATCCGTAATTTCCATCACGGTTTCTGAATTCGGATGTAGTTTGTCATGCAGGATTCTGTGAATTCTAGTAAATCTTTTTTCCACAAGTTTAAATGAAAAAAGGTTAAAATGAGATAGAGGAAAGCTTGGGATAAGCGTGAGATTCCGTGCATACGTTATATTACAAAATTGCTCCCATAGAATAAAGAAATATTGTATCTGCAATTATAACTTTATTTAAAATTATAGTGCTATATATCTTACCTAAGTTTAACAGCTACTGTAACAGGTATTTTTTGTAATAAATATACTATAAAACTAACTTTTATCGCTGTAAGATCATTTTTCACAACTGTGAAATATACCTTACTTTCTATTATGCAATCGTTAAAAAGCTACTATGTTTTACTATAAAAATATCATTATATATTAGTTTGCTTAATTTAATTGAGTTCGAATAAATTAAAAACTGTAATGAAAATACATTGTTAAATGCGATGAAATTATTCTTATAAAGATAAAGTAACTACTTTTAACATATTGTCATTGTATTAAAAAGTTATAAGATAGCAGCGAATTTATGAATATTATAATATATTTAAACTAAGTGAAAGTTAAAAAGGAATTCATTATATAATAAGATAAAAGATATTTATTTTATAAATATCAAAAAATAATAAGTTTTTATCTAAAGTTTTATGTATAAAATAAGATTAATCTACGAAAGAATGCCTATCTCTCAATAGATCTAACATTAGTGTTCTCGTGTATAAAAGCAATAATGAATATTTAAATTATTCATCTTATACTTTAGTATAAAGTAGGGGATAAAATATTAGTATATTTATTATTGAATGGTTTTAAAATAAAATAGTAATATGTACATTGTTATTTTGACATGAATATATAATGCGATGTCGAACGTGCAAGATGTGTGAAGCAAAATTGCATTCGTCACACAAGAAAGACAAAACGTCACTATTGTATATCATCAAATATTGCAAATATTTAAAAATGCTGTTACATAAAAATAAGTGAAATTTAATTAAAACAAATAATTTTTGAAGTTTATGAATATTTTAAAAAACATAAGAATAGAGAGTTGAAATAATTTTATATAAAGTACTGATTTTTACTCATTTCGCATTTAGAAAAGATATTGTGGAAGTACTAGATGTTGAGGACAATAGAAAAATATAAAAAAATAGGAAAAAATAGTAGAAAACCTTCTTCTTGTAGGTGATGGATAGAGAAAAGGAAAGCAATGCAGATTTAAAAAGAACTGTGGATATTCCAGCCATCATTTCCGAAATAAATAACGAAGGAAATTCACAGAAGAATCGGTGGTTCATGAATGAAAAGTCATGGAATGTTGAAAAATTTGGCCTGTACAAAAGTTTGAAAGAAATCTGAATATATATTAGATTATGACTATATCCAAATAATCGAGTATAAGGATTATTGATTTTTTTCAAGATTATTCGACCTTAGATTTTGAATTTTTATTGTTAATGATTTACTTCATCAGATATTTTAGTACTTACGTATCTTTTCAAGTATAATTAAAAATAAATATAATGCCATAACATATATATTGTTAATAAAATATTGTTAATATTGTTATATATATTAATATTTATGTATATTATAAAAATTGATTATTTACCACTATTATAGTTTAAATTTTTGTATTAGAGTAGATAAATTAAATTTCTTCTATATCATGTACGTAGAATTTCTCATTGTTCTATTTTACGTTAAATGAACAAAATGAGCAGTTCTGGTTTTCTAAAGAGTTATATTTTAAATTTAATCTCTTTCGACTTCCTTCTTTAATTTTCTATTTTGTTCTATTTCGTTTAGCAATATCTTCTGCATTGGAAAGGACAATTTACTTTTCCTATTTTAAAACAAATTTTCGTGAGAATTGCAGGTTTTATGTATTCCATAACCTTACATTTTACAATTATTATTACAGCAAAACTTAAAATAAATGCTTGTAAATTTCAATATATTTTTTTTAATTCTAGAAAAACACTAAATTTTTTACAAATTGTGAAAGTCTTAATTTAAAATAAAATACAGAATTTTCCCTTAAAATAACTAAAAATAAAGTTGTATATTTTTTATACATCATGTACTATAATATATAATACACAATGTTTATAATTAAAGTATCATTATTTCCTTGTATTGAAAAACCAAAATTAAATAAATCTAAATAAATATATGTTGATTTAAGGAATATATTGGGTATAAAATATACTATATCATTTTAGGAGCTATGTATTAATTTCTTATTATCAGAAAGTTTTTAAGATTTTAATGAAATTTCAAAATATAAACATTATGAAACAGATTATAAAAAAGAAATAAAAAATTAATAAAAACTAATTAAGAAGTGCTATAAAAAAATATTTATCGTACAAAATCTAATTGATTTTTATTTTAAAAATTGAATTAATTACTATAAATTTAATGCTTCTTTTAATAATGTTATGAATACGTTATTCTTAAAAAGATAGTATAAAAGTTATCGGGAAATTTGATCCTAAAAAGAAATAATGTGGTTCTAATTCATAAATTTCAGTTTAAAAGTGCTCGAATATATAAAAATATTTTTTCTTTATATAAAACTTATTTGTTTAAAAGTAACAAAACATGAATTTAAATCTTCTGCTATTTTTCAATATACTTTTTAATTAAATTAATTAAGAAGTAAAACTGTTTTATAATAGTAATATTAAATTAGAAATATTACTTTAACTGTAAATATAGTTTGATTAATTGAGACAATTAAGAAAAAATTGCAAATACATAGTTATCAAATTTATGCTTAAAACTATTTAACTGTAAATAGAGTTTGATTAATTGAGACAATTAAGAAAAAATTGCAAATACATAGTTATCAAATTTATGCTTAAAACTATTTAACATTATGACAGATAGAAATAATGTGGATTAAACAAGAAAAATATTTTTATAAGACTGTTTTTCATTGTGATTAAAGATTTTTAAGTATTTAAACAAATTATTTCTAATATTTGTTATAAATTTTAAATAAGTTTAATATTTGTTTTTTTCGTACGATTTCCAGAAAATTTAAGTTTAAATAAATAGAAGTGTTAATATTAAATATATTGATACAATTAATCTTTTTTTTATTAATTTTTTTATTTATAACAGTATTTTAAAGCATTTTGATATTATTATGAAGATACAAATTCTTTTACATATATTAAACTCACTGATAAATTATTCATTAATATTGATCAGAGGAATTTTATCAGGAACTATCGATGGTGAAAAAATAGTTTAATAGAAGATACATCGTGTTTAATATACCGATATCTTCGCTATTTAAAATTAAATGAATCGAAATATAAAACTATTTATACATTATTGTAATAAAATGTATACTATATCTGTTTTACTTTTTATTTTATTTCCGTGTGTCTTATAAAAATATGTAAATAATTTGAAAATAATAATATAATATAAATAATAATAATCTAAAAAGAATATTAAAATATGTGAATATGAATAATATGTAAATAATCCAATAAAGCAAATATTGAAAACAAAACGTAAAAATTAATATGAAATGTAATATAAAATTTATAATTTATCAATCAATCCGTAATATGAAATCAATAATACTTTATGTTTGTTTAAATGAAAGATTGTTTTATAATTTTGTATTATTATTGTTAAAATCTATAAATTTTGAAAGGATTAAATACTTTTCTTGTGGTATTAAAGTGGAACTTACTCTGAAAGCATCGCGAAGCTCTTGTTCTTCTTGATCCTGATCCGTATGCGAAGAGGAACTCGCACTACCGCCAATATTACTGACAATTTCGACAAACTCCTCAAAGCTAACGTTTCCATCGCCTAAAACAGAGTAGACAAGTAGAATTTCATACACTCTATGGCTAATATAATTTATAGAATAATATCGAAAAGATGTTAATACTTAGAAGATTATTTAGTCAAGTATAGTTATTTATAAAAAAGATGGAGCATAAAAATAAGCTTTAAATAATGACAGATTATTAATTCAATGAATTATTGTTAATAACATAAATAATTTTTTAAAATTAAAATGAATAATATTTTACTAAATTGATTATTTTTTATATTAGTTTTTTATATAGTTAGTATATTGTATCCTGTATATTAAAAATTGTATTATGATTAAATCAACTGAATTATCTTTAGTAATTTAATAAAAAATAAATCCTTTGAAAGAAAGGAATGCTTATGATCTTAACTATTTCTGTGTTATGCATCCCAAAATGGTACATTAATTTTTTTTTAAAGTCATGCTTTATTTATATTATATTACATGTTATGAATAATCATTATTTCAACAAGCACATTTTATTATTGAATAATATTGTTTGGTTGATTTATTGGAGGAATTAAATTCAATCAACCTGAATTATAAAACTTATTTAATACGTAGTATTATCGTATTAACTATTTTAAATTTTGTAGAGCTTATTTACATAAATGTACAACTATTTGAAACATTTGTCTCAATTCTGTCTAGTTTTCACGAATCAGCTTAAAACGGCTCAATAGTTTACCGACTCTCGAGCTCGCAACACAACTCCCATAGCTTTATCGCTTATGTGGCTTTTCAAGCTCACATTAAAATGGGATTCGTATTGCCATTTATATACGCAAATAGACAATCACATTCTTTTACACACAATTGGAATTATATTTCAATGGGAAACGTGCTTAATAAAAGTCGACAAAAAATGCACATCAGACATATTTGAACCCGTGGATTTACAAATAAATTATTATCGTTGGCTTCAGGACCAGATGTTAATGTATGCAAAATAAACATTATTCAGTTATAATTATTAACTAACTATTGCAATAGATTAAAATATCAATCTCAAATTTTGCAACAGAATAAACTTTTTAAATTATCAATTTAATGCAGTAAGATAAATATTATTTTTAAAAGTGAACATGATCACGTAGATAATGTTTTTTATGTGTGAAACGTTACATATTTTTCATTTACTACTTTATTATTATTTAGTAAATTTTGTTTAAAAATTGTTCATTACTTCTTAATTTTTTATAGCTTGTTTAAGATTTACGAAATTTCAGTTAATATATTGAAAGAAAATTGTATTTATACAAGGATATTAAAAGTATTTTACAAATTATTTTAAAAAATATATCGTGTGAAATACATATATCACTAATAAATAAATTTCCATACTGCAATATTTATTAATTAATATATTTGAAAGTGTTGTCAAGTTATAGCAAATATATTTAGTGCTGGTAATTTAGAATTGATGTTTTTATTGTCTCTTTAATATATGAATTTCTAGCTTCTTCTTTATGCGAAGTTTACCATCTTCTACATTACAGCACAAAGTTTACATGAAGGATAGCTATAAATTGAAATGAACGAGGATTATTTTTATTCATAAAAACTATTTCGTATAGACAAGCAACTATTAAAAAGTAATGACTTAATCGATGTAAGTGAAGGTAATGTAAATAAAACGTGTACGGAAGTTACTTTTGGAGAACGTAATTCCTTAAAGATTATTGTACTTGAAAAAGAATAAAAGTTATAAATAAAAGCTGAGCAACAATTTCTTACAAATAGTCCATCTCTTGAACATTCCATTCATCTCCAGGGCGTCATCACCCCTTTCAGAAGATGCACTAGATATACCAGGGGCTCATTCGCTTCGGTATCCCGGGGATGAATATTATGCAAATTCTCCGAAACGCATTCACTCTGCTAGAGGAAAAAAATCTTTTTATCCTTCTTTTTACTCTTTTTACTCTTTCTTGTTCGCACTTTTTCGCTTTTGTACTCGGCATTATCGCAACGCACTGTCTCACATCGGATGTAAATCCGGGTAGTCCAATTTCGGGCGCATCGTTACAACCGAACAGCTTTTTTCTCCTGGTTTTTTCATTCGCCTGCTGAAGGTTAGTTTTGTTTTCACACTTTTAGTACACTAACACGGCACATTGCCTTCGATCGTAACATTAATTTGAGTCTCGCTTGTTTAAAAAGGAACAATTACCATGGAACAATGCCAAATACTTTTCCTTTAAGTATTACTCTTTTGAAAATGCAACTTCCTGTCAGCAATATTACGTACACTTGGAGCAGTTATCCAACTTGGGGTCTTAGTTGTTCGATAGTGCTTAACTATGGTATTGTTGATAAGCGTTGAATAGCTATTCATCGAATATCATATACCTCTACAATTAATAATTCAACAATTAATTATGCTACATTGATAATTAAATCATATACCAATATAAATTATATTAGTAAAGTAAGTTGAGAAATGATTGTAGATAGATACGAAAGGCTAGAGGGGTATCGGTAATGTATAATAAATATTAAAATCTATAACTTTGAAATATATACATAAAATATTAAGTTGATAAAAAACTAAATTTTAAGTCAAAAGTAGAATTGTTTATTTGAACTTTAATAAAATATAGCATATAGTATAAAGGTTTGTTTGTAAAATTCAATTTTTAAATTTTTAAAAATTTAAAACAATATAATATTTATGAAGGTTCTGGTAAATTTCATTTCTGTTTTAAACCAAATAAGTCTTATTCTTTACAAATTTATGCGACCTTTGACATGTATAATAAGTATATTATTATGAATATTTATGTATTTACATGATAATAAATAAATTTAATAATGAAAAAAAAACAAAAAATGAATAGTGTAGTCCATCACCTTGAATAAAAAAATTTTTTTTTTAACTTAATTCTTGTAATTAGCTTATTGTGCTATTATAAGAAAAACTTTTTTTTTAATTTATAACTTCAATATAAAGATTAAAATGATTATGGGATAAAAATTATTTAGTTGAAAATAGCAGTTACCAAATTTTATGCATAGAAAAAATTTTCAATTTTTAATAATATTCATATAGTTTCAATTCTTTCAGATCTTTACTAAATTTTCATTTCAAAGATAGTTCTAAAATAAATTACTTTTATACGTTATTAGTTTAAATAGGAAAAATGTTTATTCCTTTTTAAATAAGTAAAAGTAAGGTCTAATAAGAAGAAATAAAGTATAATTTAAGGGGGGAAAATATAAAATGAATAACAGTTGATTGTTGAAATAATTTATTGAATAGAATTCTAATTATTATAAAGCATTTATGTAAATAATATTGTTCAAAAAAATCGTATTGTAAAATAATCTGGTAAATAGTAATAAAAATAACATTTTTTGGATTTATGATAGAGAATCTTATAAGTTATATACTGGAATCGAATTAAGCACACTCGATTTCTTTCTTTGTTCTTCACCTCATTATTTATCTCGTATTATCTAAATCTGCAATAATATTCGAGAATCGTATCAATTGGGAGCACCACTAAACTGTCTGTTAGTGGCTTGGTCCAATGGTAAATCCGCGTCAGCGATTTAATCAGGAAAGGAAGTGTAAATCGGCTTCACTTCTTGAAAGGTCTTCTCATGGTAAAATAAAATCTTTCTTACACTGACGCTAAGAGGATTTAAACGAAACCAAGAATTTTTCTGCTATTTTCTGTGCTTTATAAACTTTAGTTATAATAATCCAAGATATATTTGTATTCAAAAAGTTTCAGTTATTTGAAATTGGAAGTATAATAATTTTCAGAGGAGTGCTCATATCTCTGTGGCATATTACAACTTTATTAAACATATGTCTTGTTACATAACATATTTTTGTAGATATTATTTATATCAATATTCTATTTATCTAATATGATCATTAAACTAAATTTCAAATTTCATGACTAATTTTCACTTTTTTTTTTGTTTCTAAGTTTGTTAGTTAAATTATAAAGTATACAAATTTTATTAATATGATAGAATAAAGAGAAAAACATTTATGAATATTTTACGCTTTAAATACCTCAGCCATTAAAACTTTGTAAGAATCATAAGTTACAAAAATAATGTGACTTAATTGTCAAAATAATATATGTGTATTATAAATTATTATGTTAGACATCTAGAAAAAGTTTGGGTGATAAAAAATTTGTGATTTTTGTGAGGACCCTGGAGACATAAATATATATTATTAGCGGGCCAAAGGAAAAAAGGTAAGAAAAGGTAATTCGGATAAAAAGTCTCACGTCAAATAGATAAGTACCGCCGAGAATTAGTGGATTTTACTGTACATTCTGGAGTGAGTGAAACGTAAATTTCTTCTCTTCCATCTCTTAATGTCTCTTTCAAACCCACGTCTTGGTAACTCTATTTTTAAAATATTTAAAAGACTGCCTCTGCCATTTAAATTTTACCATTGGATTTCTAACCCAAGGAAAACTTTGATAATATTTTTGATACGATCCATTAAAACTTTGTTTACAAATAAAAATATACTTTGTCATACTGATAGAAAAACTGAGATACACAAGTTTTTTGATTTTGTAAAATAATTTAACTAACGAAAAAAAGAATAAAAAAAAATTAGGTTAACTCAAAAAAGAATAAATTAAATCATACGTTTCATCAAATATACATGATATCATTGATAATTTTTATACATTAATGGTCTTTTCAAGTGAATGAAATATATAGATAGATAATTATCATTTGTAATATATTCTTTGTTCCAATCAATATTTATAAGTGAAATTTTTTAAAACTAAAATAACAAGATTTATTTAAGTGTTGCTTAAAATGATATTAGTAAATTTTAAGATATAAAATCATCGACACCTAGTGCGTTTTATTTTTCATAAAATTTTTTGTAGATTTTAATAATATATTTATTAATAATTTAAATCATTTAAATTGAATGTTAAAAATTATTGAAAATAATGTTAGTATCTTCTAATCAGTACATTTAAATAATTAAAATTAATTAAATTTTTAAATTATATTTATTAAATAAACAAGTAATCAAGTTTAATATTTTTATTTTACATAATTAAATGAGAGCAATATTATGTTTTTCTTAAATTAGACTTATAATGAAACTATACATCTACGTATCACGTAAATTAGAAAAGAAGTAAAAAAAAGAGAATTTATTATATTTATGGTTCGATTGAGAAGAGCAAATGAAATTGAAATTGTCAACTTTTAATGAAACCAAATAAAAATAAAATTTGTTGAGCGAAACATATTATCTGCAATTTTTTTATAAATTGCCAAGCTTCATTTGCAAATAAGATAATTTTAATTATATTTGATTTTTATTAAATATATATTTCAAAATATAAATGTATAAAATAGATATTTTTAATATTCTCGATATTTTTTCATATAATTTTTTAAAAAAATTTTTTAAAAGTTAATGCAGAATTATAACTTGTAAATTATTAAACAGTTAATACATTTTATTTATAAATATTTATATAATAATTTAAGTTGGACATTGAACGCTGAATTTGATAAAAAATATAATGAGTGAATATTAAAGTATCAATAGTTTACAATAATATAATAAGTTAATGTTTGTTTATTATAAAAAGATTTCATTAATTACTGAATGATTTATAAAGTTATATGCATTTTAAATAATGTTTTTAGACTATAAATATTTCGTAGTTTGAAATAAAAATAATGCATTAAAACTACCTTCTGCGGTAAAATAATAATACGTGTCCAAAGCATTCCTTTCATGATGAATTTAATACGAATATTTAACGTTGTCTACAATGATGAAATAAGTAATTCAAAAATTTTTATGATAAAATATTATGGTGCAGAATATAAATGAATTTTTATGCTTTCATGGCTCGAATCAAAACAGATTTTCGTACTAAACGTGAATTTTTTATTGTACATAAAGCGTGTACTGAAATTTGAGAATACCAAAATATATGGTTTAGCATTTGAGAAACTTGATGCTCTTTTAAAAACATCTTTTCTAATTGGATACATAATTTATTATCAGTTATTAAATTCAAAATTTATAACTTATTATGTAATGGTTTATGTATGAATGCAAATAAAGTTTTGCATTCACATGTAAAACGTCTTGGAATTTGCAAGTTGCAAGAAATTTGATTTCCAATATATCGTCGTGTAAAGTACACAAAGTAAATTGTTGCATTGTTTGATGGCTCGGACAAAATTCATTCAAGATTTTAGTTACAAAGCCGAACCATCAAAGTAACTTATCACTGTAGCATAAATTGAATTCAACGCAATCTAATACACGTTTGCCATGTTATCAAAAACTCTGAGATACCTTCCAACTGATATATTTCGTTAAATGTTGAACTGTCGAAAAATCAATCTTGATCGCAAGGGTAAAAAGGGTTATCCTCGGGTCCACCAAAACACAAACACAAACAGATCCCCCCACCCCACACACACACACACAGAGAGAGAAGGAGATGGGGTAAGCCATGGGGAGAGACATTCGCAGACCGCAGATGCATTCGAAAGAAGCTTAACCATGTGAGAAATGGCGAATGGAAATGCCAGTGGCCACGTAAATCTGCAAGGGTGTGTGCACACAAGTGAAGATGTATCGAAGTTTCCGCTGTCGCAGACTCCCGTCGCACTTTTATCGGGATTGATGCAAACACGTTTGATCCGATTGATGCGTTTGCGCGGGGCCGCCGCATTTCTAGCGAAAGAAATTGCGAGAGCTTATTCGAAAGATAAATGAAATAATTTTGCACAAACACGTGTAGAGCGGGGGATTTGCGCACTCGCTCAAGCGAATTTTTATTTCAGCGACTCGGGCCGAAGCTTGTTTGATTATCGCCTAAAATTTAGTCGACAGGTGGAGAGAGAGTTGGCTTCTTTTTCGCTTGTCGCGAGCTTCGCCAATATTTCCAGCTATGAATATTTCCACGGATAAGAGGCTGGGAAAGGAGAGTGACATGGCTTGCAGAGTGTGTTTGCGTTCGGAGCTTATATTCCCGGGGGCAAAGCACAATCCGCTTAAGGATATGTAAGCGAAAACTCGTATCAGTGAGTAAAGAGGGGGAAAAGCTTCTACGTGCAATTGATGATTCACAAGTACTTTGAATTGACTTTATTTTAATACATTTTATCTTATCGCTCATGCAAGAAGAACCTATTTTATTCATTGCTTTATTCATTTACTTTGTTATATCATCATCATTATTGCATTATTTATTTACCTCCCAAAAATTTTCATTTTTATTACTTCACGTATTATATAGCATCAGATACATGGGTCTTTATTAAATAAGTTAAGATTTCCTAAATATCCCATAATATGCGCGTTGATCAAAAAAATTAAAGGGAGCTCATTTTTATTGGACATAAAAATCACCTAATATTTAAGTATATACTATTGTGCTTACGCAAAGAGCTTTTTAGCTTAAAAAAATATAGCTCATTAATAAAAAAAAAACAGAAGGAAATAGAGGAATCGTAAATTAAGTAGAGAAAGGAAGATGGATTAAAATTTATATGTGTAAGGATTAGTGATATAAAATTGTACGTGATTAAGCTACTATTCTTGTTATGTTTCTACACCAGGATAAATGTGCATATTTAAATAACATGTTCGGTTTAATTTTATTCTTCAGAATATACATATTGTACATGCATTTTGTACATACATACCCTCATATATATATATATGTCGTATTTTTACATAGATTTTGAAATTAAAACGATTTAAGCTATTAAAACACAAATATCAATAATTTAAATATCTAGTGATTGAAAATTGAAAAAACTCGTTGTTTTTATAAATAAATTATAAAAATGTAATGAATGTATACATATTTAACAGAATATTCTAAAAATTAACAAACTAAAATATAGAAAATATTTAAATAAAGAAAAATAACCAAAAAATTTTTAGGGAATAACGCTTTGTTCAATTAAAAAATATGAAAAAATTTTACTATTTATATTTTCAATTATTAACTTATAGTCAATTTAGATATAAATATTATGTAATAAGATTAAAATATTTATCTACTTATGTATCTACTTTTTTTATATTTATTCTATTTATTTTAGATGAATATTTTTTATTTTTATTGGAGATCAGAAATAAATTTCTTTCAATTTTAAATTTATTAAGGCATTATTTAGATTATTTATTATAGATTGTTAAAAATTGTTTGAAATTTTTTTAATTTTTCGTATTTCAGCAAATTTATTTACATGCATTGATTCATTAATATGTTTAGCTAATCTATTAATACATGATTTACATGAAATTTTATTATTTAATAGTTCTCTGAAGTTATAATATTTAACAATCATTTTTTATGTGTAAATTCACTTTTACACATTTTTATGAGATACAAAATTTAAATTTTTCAATTTGCATATAAATTCAATATATCAACTTATCTGTATAGTTGTAGGTTGAATGCAAAAATATTTTATGCGTTGTATCGAATAGCATTTCACTATTCCCTTAAGAATTGACTCCCATAAACATTTAAAGAAATATAACAGTTGAATAATTGAATGTTAGAAAATACAAAATTTCTTTTACAATTCGTTGGATGAAAAAATTAGTTTTATTTTTATAAATTTTTTAGGAAACTGCAAAAGTGTTACTATTTGAATGTTTATGTGCAAAATATTTATTAAATTTAGTACTTCAAGATTACGAAAGATTATGTTGTTTAAAAATAGTTGAAATATAAACAAAAAGTGACTATATTTGAAATGGAAGTATTGTGTAAATGAACATTATTCTCCAAAACAAATTGAAGCTCGGAAAATATTCTCATGGAGCTAATGAAAATTTTGCTCGCAACGTTAATTCTTTTTCCAACGCATGAATAACATAGGAAGCGAATTATCCTGATTAAAAATTATCAGAGTACCAGTGCACCCAAGCAAATGGTCATCTGGGGCAGCTTACGCGGCGAAATCAGGATCCTCGATCCTAGGGGTTTCGAGTCGCCCTCACCTCCCAAGGTGTAAGGGGTTCTGGACGTGCCGGGGATTTATCTTCGGGGTGTGAAAAAGTCCAACAAGTGCTGTAAATACGATAAATCGTGGAGTTAGATAAGCGACACCTTCGTAAGCTAACCCTTTACTAACACACAACCTTTCAAGCCCTTTTGAGAAGGGATGACATTCCTTCGGATTAAAACAAATACGTCGTCTGGAATAGACGCTGGAGGTGTTGGGAAATCGTCACGGACGTGAAAAGTATCTACTTGCTGATAGGAATGCATCCTGATGTAAATGACTGGATGCATCACGGAGATGCTATCGGAAGATTTGAGAGATTATGCGATTGCCTGGCGCCCTCGAGCCAAACTTTGTGCGAAGGGATGTTGTACAATTTACGTTTAGGGTCCACGGATTGAAGTCGTGCTCTTAGAGGGAAATTTTTGAAAGCTTTCCACTAAAAATGCCTGTGAGTGATTTATTGACGTTTGATTTAAGGGGATGTTTGTACGAGTCGACGCACGATTTTCCGCTTTTTCGTGCATACAAAGAGATCGAACAAAAATGGACTTTGTGACTTCTTCAAAGGTTATTTTAATTCATCATTATCAGATGAACATTCGTTTTAATGTAAATCTAGCGTTGAAAATAAATTTACATTAATTGAATCTAGTCAAGTGTATTTTTAACAAAGATTTTATTTTTTATATCAGTAATTTAACAGTTGTACACCGTAAAATAAAAAACCCTTGAATTAATTCTTTTTACTTTTTTCAATAGATCCAAAATTTAAAAGTTTTTTAGAATTTCTTTTTTATTTATATATTAAAAATAATATTTTAAAGTATATTACTTAACGTAATAATTATGGATAAATATTCAGATATTTCGCTTATTATAAAACATTTTTTTTAAATGACAATCATTAATATAAGAAATTTACAATTCAAAATAAAATTCGATTTTTTAAGACGATTTAATTTTCATTTTTTATATATAACTAATAAGTTCCAATTTAAGTAAATTAAACTAAACATGTATTTTATATAAAACCTATGTTTTATTTGTATATAAATTTTAAACGTACAAAAATTTTTATACATTGGCTGGTCAAAAATAAAATAAATTCGAAGGTAAATGAAAATAAAAAAAAAAAAATTAATATTAAATTTTAAACACTAATTTATTTTAATATTTAAATTCCATAAATTGAATTATAAATAATAATAGGAAAAATAATTTGAACTTTTGTTTTTAGTACCTGATTTTAATGTCATAAATTAACTTGTATTGAAATAGCAATTACTTTACAGATTATAACGTAATTATTATAAATTATAAATGTTATCATTTATTATAAGAGTATCGGGAAGCATATCTAAAGCCCCATGAATATCCATGTTATACAAGATTAATTTTGTTTTATACAATATATAATATATATAATATCAAAATATAATTTATTAGTGTTTTACAGTATAAATGTAAATAATAAATAAATTAAAATAAATATATATTAAGAAATGATAGATTCACATTTATAAAACAAGTCATTAATATTATCAGAATATAAAAGTATCTGTATTATAGAATAATAAATAATTTTTCAATGAAGAAATCATTTTAACAATTAAAGAAAGTTAGTATAGTAATAAATTTTGCAATAAAACTTTGAAAATATAATTGAAATTAATTTTATAGAATAATAATAATTAGCTTACAAGAATTTACTATAAATTTTACTTAATTTATATAAATTAAATCGAATGATTTATTTTAAACTATTTATATTATGGTTACAATGTTAATAAATCATAAATAAAATCTGAAAATTGGTCAAATAATTGCTATTTAATTTAATCAATTTAAGTAATTAGTCATTTAAAATAATTTATCTTGTATATCTATAATAGAGTAATAAAAAAAAATTTAGTGACAAAAATAAGCTAATAAATGATTCGACATCGTGAAAGGAATAGTTTCCCTGTCCTCCCAGGCACCCCTGTTAGACAGCTTTCTAAAATTAAGAAAGTTGCACCAAATTCAAAAAACATTCCTTTCACGGTGTCGAACCCAACAGCAATGACCAGCACGGCTGATGAACAAAAACTCATCAGGGCAGTAGAGACGAAGATGGCCTCAACAACCCTAAGTGTCAACAAAACTGACCCGCCAGCCACATCCTCCACTGTGAGAACCTGAGCTCTAGCTATTCAAGACAAGGTATCAACCAACACTGACGTTGATATAAAGCCCGAGACTAAACAAGTCCCGACCATCGGTTTACGTGACCAGTTACCGTTACCTCTATTGAGATTTCCTTTACGTCCAGTAAAGAAACCAATTGTCTCAACATTTCGGCCAACAACCTTTAATATGTTTGAAATCATTCACTACATGGACACATTAATCTCCGACGACAGAAGCTTCGTTAACACTGGGCTTTCCTGGCACCCTTTTCTATCCTCGATTTATTTCGGAATTCTGACTTACTATCAGACCCTTAGATGCATGATTTACACGCGTTAAGGCTCCCCCGAAAAACTAGAAGTATAGGCAGAACAGCTCATAAAAGACATTCCACCTAAAAGATTGTCTCTATCCCTGGACCATTAATGCCAATATTCAAGAGCTTGTGTGCTACACAGCCTTCAACACCAACTTTGGCATGGTTACGACATCACTACCGGAAACAATTGGCTCACCAACTGCAAGCAGAGCGCAGATGCGCAATTATTCCTATGGCTCACCACATCTATTTATCACCTCGATCGAAATTAAATGATTGAGTGTGGGCTCTCGGCCTCTAGTGGTTGAATAGTGATTTAGAATATCGAAGTTCGATGGCGGGATTTGAATTGCATGAACAAATATTCTGTTTTTAAATAAATTAATCAATACAGATTCAATCTATCAATTGAGTAATTAACCGTGATTGATTTATTCTTCAATATAAGATTAAGATTGTAATTATATTTGATATTTATACATCACTCTTAATAAATTTAAATAAACGAATTTCCTATTAAAGAGATCTGTTGATCATTTTTTAAAGTATAAGTAATATATACAACGTCCAGTGAAAAGTATAAAAAAATAATCCGTACGTAAAAGTTTTTACGTTTTCAAACGTTCCGTGAAAGTAAAGAGATGAAATTTGATTATAAATTTATACACAGTAAAGTTTGTATAAAAAGAAACTTGATTTATTTTTGCACATATACTACTTATACTTTGTAAATAGCAATAATTTTTGTGTATCTTAAAAATAATTATCTTTCAAATAAAATCTTTTGTAAATGAAATATAATTTATTCTATAAAAATAATTTCAAAATATATTTTTTAAAAATCTGTTTTTAGTAGTCTTTAATTTTTATTATTCATAATTGAAATATATTATTAAATGTTACTAGAATGTACATATAAAATTTTTTTTTTTTTATTTAAAGTAATAACAATAAATAAAAGATTAACTTAAAACGATCATAATTTCAAATGATACATTCGTTTTAATTATTATTACAAGGAAATAGGGAAGTATGCATATGTTGAAGCTCTTTTTTTTAAATAGGAAATAAAGGTTCTCTTAAATTCGGGTGTTCTCCGAACAATGAATTTCAACGTTAATCTCATTGTGCTTTATCTCTTCGATAAATAATAGATAATGGATTCATTAAAAGTGCTCCAACCTATATGGCATTGTTTTTCAAAAACATTTGTTGATTGTTGCAAACGATTTAGAATTAGGGTTAATTAGTAACTATGAACAGCCTTACGCAGTCAGCTACCAATTTTCCCTTACAGCTAGGAAAATCAGGAAAATTAAGACATTATTGTTTTGTTCTTTCTTTTCTTCTCTGTTCTCCATTCCATTACTTTTTCCATTTACCTTAGCTGCTCTTCTAAGCAAGAAATACAATTACATAGATTCGAAATAAAATGTACCCTGAATTATTACAAAATTGCATTCGCTATTTTCATTTTCTGTTCTCAAATATTTAATTTATTTTTAAAAGTAATTGGATTCGGATTGTAGCTTTTCACGTGTTGAATAAATAAATTTCTGGCACCAGCTTGTAGATTAAACTGAAGAATGAAATATGGCACGATTAATTTTTATTTAAAGAAAGTGCAATTAACTGTTTTGCAACCTCGAGAAATAATTAAGGAAGTTTTATTCATTCGTGAAGGTACAATGATATCTGTAACATGTTTTGAAGTTTTTTTCTTTCAAATGAACAAAGGAGGAAGAAAATGAAAAAGTTAATATTCCTGGAACAGAATTATTCCAATGTCTTACTTGGGGATACGTGATTAGAAACGCAAATAGGACGAAAATTTGACATTTGTACAAATGATTAATTTATTATGCAATACATTAATTATCTGTAAAAGACCGAATTTATTGCTTACTTTAATTAAAAATTATTAGTCGACAATCTAAATTTATTTATTTAATACAGATATTTTTGTTTCTTGTCCACTCTTTCTAAAAAACTGTTTTTGCAACTTTTCCTGATTGTATTAATTTGGTTTTCTGCTATAAACCCTTAAAAAAGAGTCATTTATTTTGTGTCTTATAAAAAGTTGACTTTACTTTGCAATATCTCTGATAACTTTTATAAAACTTTCTAATTAGAGCCTTAAACGTATAAATACTATAGTCATTTTACACAATTTTTCATAAATTGGTAGTAAATCATGTGAACATTTTAAATGGCTTAAATTCTAAAACATAATTATAAAGTATCATATATCTTTAGTTTTTTAATTCTAGAAAAATACAGATTTCAGGTCTGTCTTTACAATTATTCATGTAGTTTATTCTAGATGTATGTATTGTAAATGTTTATTTGGTAAAGATTACATATTAGAACGCGTGCTTGTAAATAAAAGGAAAGAAAATAAAATTTAATTTTAGTCATCTTAGTATTCGTTTACATAGATATAATTGTTTCTAATTAAAACAATACATTTTTAAGATGCGCAACAAAGAAAAATAAAGGTTTTGATTTCTTTTTTCTAGGTCGACCGCTATAATCTTGAGAAATAAAGAGTCCTTTGAAGATGTTTAAGCGTATTTCGCCCGTAGCTCTGGCATTGTAAGAAAAGATAATAAAAGTGCGATTCTTTTCATTTAAACCTGCTTAAACATACTTCTTTCTTATTTAATTTTCTGCACATTCCACCACCCTCAAAGAAAAACTCGCGCGAAATTACTTTTCAATGATTCAAAACGATACTCGCCACTACTCCTTTTTCGCATTATTTTTAATGTCGAGCACTCGACCGCAATATTGAAGCCTTCGAATACACACCGAGCATTAAATAAATGTACGCGTCGAGTCCATTTGGCAACTTTCGCAAATGTTGGAAAACTTTTTTTCCGGCGCACGAGGAAGACGCTCCAGCGAATTTTCCAGCGTTTGTATCAAGTTCATTATGCGTGCAAAGGGGAGCACGGCAAAGAAAGTTAGCATGGAGACCAGATAGACACGAATGAATGTCAATAACGCCAAGTCGAGTAACACGTGCTTATCGGGTGTGAACTATCGTTTGGCAAACATTGCCGCTGACTTTCCTTACCACCACTTCTTGTCTGTTCAACTGCTCTCCTTTGCTCCAGAGGAAGGGCGCGGCGCATTCACGGAGGTCGAGGCACTTGTACTTGTTCAAGTTTCTCCGATCGCCCACGCACAAACACATACACGCACGCACACACGGAGGCACATAGATACTTTGGAATAGTTTTGACTTCCTGCAGCATGTTCGATGCACAAGCCAGTCACTGGTAATTTGATATACGCGTACTCATACAACCGAGTCTAAATTTATCTGGAAACCCGGGTACACCGGGTTTACATCATGGCTGACTCTGTGTGAAATCTTCGTTCACCGATGTTAATTGCTCCCGAAAACGTAAATGGTAAATTCGGCTTACATTCTAGCACTAGATTGAATATTCGGGTTTAGGGTGTAAAACATCTTGCTGAAGTTTCACAGGTTCAATACGATTTTTTTTTGGTAGAATAGAGGAGTTTTTGAAGGATTCAATGAGGTGCACAGCGAATAAAAAAGAATTTTTTATTTTTAAATAGTTTGCCAACGTTATGATTTTTTTCTCATATATAATTTCTTGAAATCATATCATAGTTTTCATTGTTTGCATTTGGATTGTAGTAAAATTAAAAATACTTCATTGTATTCGGAAATATGCTCGCATAATCTCCTTGATATTATAGGCATGTATTGTTATGTTTAGAAGACACTTACGCCAGGGATGAATTAACACTGACTCTTACTACTAAAATTCATAATATATCGTCTTTTTTCTGAATAATTTAATAAAGGCAAAGATTTTGCATACGGCTATTAGAAACTCATTTGTATTTGTCGTTCTCACTATCTGTCACCCGTTAAACCTGTTTTACGACATAATATTTAAGCAAACGATATAATACTTGACGCTTCACCCTAATTTGTCCTCGACCTTGTGTGATTAATGTTTAACGACTAATTATGTGGCACATTTAAATTTACAATGACGAGACATCCGTCATTGGGATTTATTTAACTAGGCTTTATAAAATAAGCTATTCAGTGGCTAGACTTCGTCGCGTCAGACTCGCACTAAAACACCTCAATTGAAAATCAGAAATGATTTTTTATAGAGAACTAGTTCAAGCTATTCCATCTGGAGCTGCAATTCATAATTTTCATTCGAATGGATATTAAATGCTTATTAATACGCATGCAGTGAATAACAATTTATTAAATTTATTTTTGAATTCATAATGTATATATATTTTATGCGTTTCTAAAATGAATGATTTTTTTTTAAAACTCTTATTTCCTATTTTCAATCTCTCCGAAATTTGATAGGTTTTTCATTTATAGGAAGAGTCATTCAATCTTTTTCTCTAAGAGTTTCAAATAAAGAGCACTTCTTTCATGTCTTTTAGTGGATTGTCGTGAGTTTAAAATAAAGTGATTTTATTTAAATAAAAAACCTTTTTAAAAGTTTATGACATCATTTAGTTTTTACTTTTTGTTAATCTATTTCATTTTCTGTGTCTTAATATCTCTATTTTTTTCCTTTCTCCTTTTTTTAAAAATAGTACCTACATCAATCCATATTAGTGTTATTTTATTTAAAAAAACAAGTAATTATAACTGGCTTGTAACTATAATTAAATTCGTAATTTTATTGTTATATATTTTATATTTTTATTTTTGATACGATAAAATCTGATAAAAATATCAAATATGATACGTATTTAATATTTATGAAATTAAAAAAATACGTTCATTATATTTAAAATTAGATCAACTCATAATGAATTTATGTTATTTGTAAAGACCATTGAAAGATAACGAATATAATTTGATTTTAGTAATTGTCCTTTATCTATTGTTATTTTAACATTTTAAATGAAATGTATTATGCAATATATAATAATATTTTTTAAAAATATAATTTATTTTATTCATTAATAATTATGTTTTATTATTTCTGAACATAATGATTTTATTGAGTAATTAAATGTATCTCATAATAATTCAACCATAATAAAATATAATCCATTTATAAAATTTATTTTAACATTCAATTATATTATGTAGAATAAAATAAATATACCAGACACGTATTTGGTTTCATTATATACAAAGCAAAGTAGTTCAACAAAGATTTTAGATATTCAACTAAGATTCAAATAATTAAGATAACTATTATTGATTTTAGTTACATCGGTAAAATATAAAGTACGCAATTCAATAAATTAGGCTGCAGTGTAATCAAACACGAGGCGTTTTATTAAAGTTTATTAATAAAATAACAATAATATATTAATAATATTATTAGTAGTCAAATATGAATAATTTGTACAATTAAATCTGTAATTATCACTGGAATAACAGCGAGGAATAAAATGCATACTTATGCTGATTACTTTGAAATGCAAATTTTGAATTTTAAAGTCGAATCACTTAAATAATTACAGGATATTTCATTAGAATTATTTTATGAAAATAAAACTTAAAAAAATTTATAATTTAAAAAAAAAATTCTGAATAAATCAAACCTCTAAAGTTGTACTTTTTTAACTTAATATTTGTTGACAAAAAATCGTGCAATGATCTTTATTATGATTTTTATTTTTTACTAAATTTTATATTTACTTGAATTTTTGATAATTAATCGTAATATATGAAGTTTGAGTAGAAAGTCAAAATTAAATATTCATAATTAATTGTAGCATTAATTTAAATCCGTACAAGTATAAATCACTACGAAACTACGATAAATATTTTTTTGTTATCACGCGCTTCCTCATCTATTTCACTCCCATACTCATCTCGATGAATATACGGGCAGGTTATCCCAGTATTCGCAACTTTTCCAATGTTTTTCTTTTTCCATTTCTTCTTCTCGAACGCGTTCTTTCTCTGAAAGGACGACACGGTCCACGTCACGACGTCACAGAGCTTTTCAGCCATTTTATGTTTCGCTGGCACACCTCGAAGCACGTATCACTCGGTCATGTTACCAGTTCAGGAAAACGAAAACTCTCTCTTTTCATCGCTTTTCTTTTTGCCAACTAGAATCACGGTTTCTAAACCAGCTATTGCCTGAGTTTTTACTTTTACATCTCTTATTCGATCGAGCTCATTGTTTTTTATGTTCACTCGTCGACCCATCTGTTCCCTTCTGAACTTTTTATCGGTATGATTTTGATTTTGGTGAAATTGCTCACTTTTTTTTCATTTTTACTTCTTTAGCTGAATTAGCGCGTCATAATAGTCATTTTTATTTGTAAAATATATTTCAAATTATTCAAGATTTTTTTAGATTTCTTTTACTAAATTTCTTTAAACAAACATTTTTTCATCTGCTTAGTGAAGTCTGGTACCCTTTTCTTTATTTTTCTTGCTTTCGCATAATCATCTTGCTTTCTCCTTTTCTTACTCATTCTATCATTTGCATTTCATCGGACTATCATTCTTGATCTAATGTAGCAATATTATTCTCCATTTCCAATGTACGCAGAAATTTGAATTTAACTTTCATATTTCGTTTCTCTCTATTTCTCGTACTATTTTCGCGCTCACTATATTACTTAAGTACTTTACTTACTTATCTTAACATTTAGAAATACCTTTATTTTCTTCGAAATTATGATACTTTGAAAAATGAATTTTTAACAACTTTGATCATTAACTCAAAATACTACAATTTTTTATTAATTTTATTTATTTATGATGTTGTACATGCATAGCTTGTAGCTGAAGCGTAGATAAAATTTTATGGATTCCATATATATAATTAAAAACAATAAATTATATAATATTTAATGACCTCCATATTTATTGGCATAATTGGAGTTCGATTCTTGAATTTTTTTAATGAATTGTAGAATACAATATTAAGTTTGTAATAGAAATGAATTTATGTAATGAACAAATATAATTGAAAATTTCTCACTTTATTATTAAGTTAAGTTGAATATTCCATTAAAATTGGAAATTTGTTTTATTGATTTTGTTTATTAATTATTTATTAACCTTTTAAATTTAAATAAGTAAATTTTCAAAGTACTTGTTATTTATAAAAGTAGATTGATATCATCTATAATATAAAAGAACCAATTACAGTATAAAATATATCAATTTATAAATATATTGTTTTAATTAAGACTAATATAATATTGGAATTTATTCTATTAAAAATATTATTTACTGTACATATTTATTTTTACATGTTCTTGTTCTAATATATATTAAACATTATGAAAAAAATATAAAAAACTTATGAATTATTTTTTTTCTTCAAAAATTCTGTTAATTTTACAGTAATTTATTTTAATATTATCTATAAAGAAAATTAATATTAATATTAATAATGTAAACATTAATCGTATTTTAGTTTAAACAATATTTTTTAATTTTATTTTTTCGCATTATATTCTCTTTTTTATTCAAACTCAAATTTGCTTTTCCGCTTTAAGTTTCCATCAAATTTTAGTATATTTTATGTTTATTTAGTCAAGCATTTTAACATTGCTTTTCATTACGTTCAGTGTAAACGAAATTTTCTCATCACAATACTGTGATGTTGTAACAAACCAAAAATTAAAATTTTGACAGATTAACCCGGTATTTCCATAACAGGAAACAAGTCCGCAGGTTAATTCAAACGAAAAGTTATTGTGGAAAGGTTAAGTTAAAGGGTTGTCCAGAGGCTGAAATAGAGAAGCATACGCCAAACGCCAGAAAGCTTGAGTTGACCCGCGGTTACCACAAATTTCGTCGTACTCGCGAACCGCAAGGGGATGAACAAATACAGGGGTGGGAATTCACACACACAGGGGTAGTTTAGGAGACTTAGTTTCGTGAATTTCCACCGGCACGTGCGCGATTGATGCTCGCGATACGAAAAAATGTACTCGTTACTCTTGGCGGTGGGTCATGAGTGCCGTCCAACTCTCTCATCGGTCTTTTCTCGAACAGGGAATGCTGGCGACTTGTTCATCCTCTATGGCTTCCTTTTCCAATTTTCCTCCCCCTCGACAATCCACTTGAAAATTCTCTCAAGGAATACGTGAAGGAAACTCTTGAAAACTCAATAACTCTCTCTCTCTCTCTCTTTCTCTCTCTCCCTCTCTCTCTCTCTCTTTCTCTTTCTCTCTTTCTTTCACTCACTCGACAGTAAATCCTTTTGCAACTTACTACTTTCAGACGCTTTACTCCAGAGAGTTTAGCTTTATCACCTCCGACTATTTTTCTGGAACGCATTTCTTAAATAATAACTGAAAATGCATCACTCTTCTGTTACGAAATCTCGATTATGGTGTTGCACGGGTAATAATATTTTTGTTGATATTGATTCTCCTTGTTAGCATTTTGTGCTTGCCAACTTTCCAAGTTTTCCTTTTTTTACATGTTCTATCACTTTTATGATCAATATATCTGTTCCAATATTTTACCTGTTATTATCTTATAATTTATTGATTACCCTATAAATTAAAGAGACAGGATTTCATGCACCTTTATTCACTTGCAAGTCGAGTTAATATTATAATGTCGCGATTAAGTTTCTATTCTCATTGATTCCACTGATATCTCCACGTATTTTCAACCAATTTTTTTATGGTCCTTGGTTCTGCCATTACCGACATAATTCCTCATCCCTTTGCACTGTCACCCTTTTTCGGGCGGAAAGCCGAGTCTGTTCAGCACGTGAACACGTTTCTCCTCGGAGGATGGATGGTCGACAGTTCCGCATCCGTCTCACTCTTGCACACCACGTGGATACTTTGCTTGGGACCAGTGCTAACTCAGCATCCTTTTGCGGAATTCCTTGGAGTCTCGTAATTTTTTTCTTCTCTTCTTTGACTGAGATACCTTTGCTCTAAGCTCTTCCAAACGCAATCGGTCGTCCGAGTAATACGTTGTTTTCTCTTTGATGCGTGCACAAACATCATTCTTAGTGAAAATATGAAAACAATCGCGATATTAAACTAGATTTCCCAGGTGGACTATTGTCCGACCCGAAGTGCCCGGCTTTGTGTCTGTTTATTGCTCACGAATTGCTTTACGAGCTATTGTGTTTTTTCGATCATTCTTTTCGTGATATTCTACATGGCTTGTATATTATCGCCCTTTTCATTACCATTTAAGTTACGATGTATACTCTTCGCGATATCCATTATTTTTTTTATTTCCTTTGACTTCTATAAAATAAAAACTACTGAATTTGTCGAGATTCTCGGATATTTATGTGATCATTTTTCAAATGTAGCTATGTCTATTAAACTTACGGTTATGTATATTATAATAATATTTGTTCATCTATCTTAACAGCTAATATAAGTGAGAGCTCGCAAAAGGATTTAGATCTGAACTCAATAAAACTATCATTTACAGGGATAAAATAAAGATAAACAAATTGTTGTATCCTCATCATCGTAACGTTGCAAGTAAGTAGATGCATCTCTAACTTTGAACATTGTTAGAAAAAGGAAAAGACCAATTATAAGTTATAATAAACAGAATATTCAGCGAAAAGATGAATAATCAATTAATTAAAAAGTAATTAACCAAAGAATGAAGAAAGAAGAAAAAATTTAATCATAATTAAAATATCAATTAGTATGTATGGCTTTTTTTCGAGTACCTCAACGGGGTTTTTTTCTTTGAGACTACGAGTATGAAATATGCGTGATGAAGTGATTACATGAGCAAAGAAATTTATCAAATTTAATAACATGGACAACAGACTGTAAAATTGACGTCACGATCAATAAATAGTTAAATGAGTGGAAGTGGAATTTGTGATCGAAAAATAAGACAATTTAGAAAATATAATAAAGGCAAAAGAGTATATAAATTTAAAAAAATAATTAAAATTAATTTGATTTATTAAAATATATATTCTTTTATTTAAATAAAAGTTAAATAAAATACGTATGATTTAATATAATATATGAATCAGGAATCTTATATTTGTTTTATATAATTTTATCGTTTATAATTATTATATACTCAGAATTTAAATTTGCGCATATAAACAATTTAATCATATGAATTAACAATTTTTTTTACAATGTATAAAATATTTATGATAATATAATTCTATTTTAATGTACAACACATAATAATTGTTAAATATTAATTTTTAGTTTAAAAATTATTTATAAATAATTTTATTTCATGTCTTTCTTTCTTTATTTAAAAACTATATTTTTTTATCCAAATTATTATATTTCTTAATGATAAAATTAAATGCTTTAAAATCATATACTAGCTATTTATAATATGGATATATATATATATATATATACAATTGTTAAGAATAAATTATTATTTACGAATCTGAATATTGATGAACGAAATTTTTAAATAAAAAATCTTGGAAATGAATAATATAATTTATTTTTTCAATTAGCATACCGCTAAAAAAAAAAATACTAATCAGAAGATAACAAAGGATTATAATATATTTTTCTTTAAATTTTATTTTACTAATGAAGATTTTTACTTTATTAGCTTGATTGCGGTTCTTTGAAATTAAGTGACTTTTCTAAATCAGGTAATTATTCAACTTTCCCTACTTACTTTACAGTTTTAATCAATTACATTAAAATTTACATTAATCTCATAAAAATCATATTTGTATTAATCTTATGAATTTTTATTGAATATGTAGATTCAGTTCTTATTTAATTCTTTCAATTCATCGATTTAATGTCACAATTCTAATCGTATTTAAAATATTTAAACTTCTGAATAATCTAATAAAAAAAAATAAATAAATAATCATAAAAATAAAAAAATTGTTCGAAATGTGCTTCAAGAATAATACACTACATATTTTTATTTTAACTGAAACAAATGATTATATATAAATTGTATTAATTTAAAGAAAAGTAGATTTAAAAGAAATAGACATAATAAAGTTATCTTCTTTCGAAAATCTTTTTATATTAATCTTTAAAATCTATTAAAATTATAATGCTTAATCACTATTTTTTCAAATTATATAAAATTATGTTCTGAAAATGAATATAATGTCTTTTACTGAGAATATTATATTATAATATTTAACATTTAATTTTTAATATACAAAATTGAGATCAAATTTAATCAAATGCATCTTAAACATTTATAAACATCGTAAAAAGATCAGTGATGTCAAAGAATTAATAATCCCAAGAATAAGTATTACTGGATAAAGAATTGTTGAAAATTTAATATTTATTTTTCATGCTTAGGAGAAGTTGCATTCCATGGTAGCAAAATTTCGGCCAAAGACTGAGATGGAAAATGAACAATAGTTTATACAGACGAACATTTAATCGCGCGTGCCATCGAATGTATTGCTGTTTTAGCAGAAACAAAACGATTAGTTTTAGTTGAGGAAAACATCAAATTACCCTTGTCGATAGATACTACGTGATACCACTCAAGTACAGCAGTTTTGAAATTTATTGCGAGTTCAGCCAGAACTTAAAGTGTTGAAGTACAAACTTAGGACCGTGAGACAATACGTTCCTTTAAATGTTATATTAAATACAATCGATTAATCTTCGTTTATATAAATTAATAATAAATATGTATTAAGTTGTTAATCATTGTTTAATAAATACGGGGTTTAACCTACCACGATGTAATAAATTTCAATATTTTGTAAATTGCTTTTAAATCTATGTACAAATTATTGCAAGATTAGGAGATTTTTGAAATATACAAGAATGAATTAAATGATCATTTTTTTGAATTAAAACTTTACATTAATTAACTTTATTATAGTTATATATAACAACTATTTAATTTAAAATTTTTTTCTAAAATAGCTGAAATTTCTTATATGCTTTGCTTTTTATCTTTTATTATGACAATTAATTAGTTCATAAATTTCACTTTTAACTTCACGTTCTGAAACTCATTAGAGCTTATTTTGAACAAATTTTAATAATTGTATGTAATAAAACACTGATTATAAAACATATTCTTTTCTTTGAAGCCATTTTCATCGAATGAACTTATGCGATTTTTAATGTGCAATTTGATAATGAGGAAAAAAGATAAATTGTAACTTTAGGTGTCTCTAATCTTTGACTTTATGTTATAAATCTCGCTTAGTTTTCATTTGGTATGGTTCAATGTGACTTCCAGAAATATAAACATGTAGGCAATCAACTCGCAGGCGCCTGTTTTAATTAAAAATATCAAAGGAGCTTAAATGATACTTATAAGTTCTTAGATAATATTTAGGTAATTATTACTTTTTCAATAAGATGTTATCAATCGTAAAAAATATATTAATGTTTAGTGTTGTAAAAGAAAAACCATTAAAAGTTTCTAAATTTTGCAATGTAAACTTTAAATTATAAAATAAATGAAAGAAGTATATATTAGAAAAATAGAATAAAAGATTTTGATGAAAAATACTAAATTCAAACAACTTTTAAAACAAACAAAAGTTAATTTTCAAAATCAACCTAATAGTTTGTGATCGGATATTAATAATTTGTAACAAAGTATTAAATTAACTAATCTATTATTCATGGGTGATTCTTTTCTATCGCTAAATACAATATTTCCTTTTTTATTTTTTATTTTTTCTCATAACTGAATGATATCTAGATTGATTGTGTATATGCTCAGGAACATTTTGTAAATATTGATCCATCATATTTGATAAAACAAAATAATTTTATCAATACATTTATTTTTGTTTAAATACATTTTTTTCCTATACAGATTTTCATTATTGTCTTTGATAGAAAAAGATATTTGATTTCATGAAAAATGTATACTTAAATATTATTATCTTCATAATCAACTTCAAATTTATTTTGTATTATCCATCTTATCTAGTGATATTCAGCCTTCATGAACTATGTATATTTAATTTGGCAGATTTAGGTATCTATTTCTTTTGGTAAATAAATAATATAGTGGTTTAAAAATGTATACAAGCTAATATTTTTTCGCAATTTTTACTTATTTTTATATTGAGTAAATTCAACAAGACTGATTCTTGACAAAATTTATCTCGTAATCTTGAAAAAAATAATATTGGGTTATAAAATTAAAATTAATAAAAAATTATAAGAGTATAGAAATGTATGTATGTTGAATCAATTATTTAAATTAAAAAATCTTTATATTCCTGTCTCAAAGTTATAGAGAAATGTAAAAAATCATTATCTTATAATGACTTAATTATTCAGTTAATCGTGGACTCAATATATAGAATTCAATTTTGTAGTTTCTAGTCTGCAGATCAAAATTACTCTGTCACAGTTTTAGAATTACTCAGTTTATTTCACAGTTTCAGAGTAATAGTCACTAACGTATGCTTGTTTGAAACAGAAATGTTAAAAGTTTTATATTTGTTCATATAACTATATATATTAACATCAATATTATTTTTAAAATGTTCATGAATTTATAAAGTAATTTGGACAACATTTAAAATCAAAATAGATTTAGTTAAATAATTTAAAAAAATTTTTAATCCTTATATTAATAAAGACTTTTCACTTTCATGTAATAAATTTAAAATTATTCTAATAGTTTCGAAACAACATTTTAAGATTAAAATTCGTTTTTGTATTTTTAATATACACATACCGTTGTTAAATTCTTAAATTATTAAAAATTATTTATTAAAATTTTATTAAAAATTACATTTATAATAAATGTATTTATTGATTCATGAATATTTTTACTATTTAAAAAGAAACGATGAAACATGTTATTTTTTTACATACTTTTTTAGATAAAATGACTAATTTAGTAATTCACATAATGCTATTTAAAAATCTTTAACTTCGATCAATTTAAATATTATTAAATACATGTCACCTTTAAAGAATATTTTAAAATTATGCTGTTCAAGAATTTGATTAAAAGAAAAATTATTATTTCTTAAATTAACATAATTATTAAATTTTTCATACACATTGATCACATAGTTTTATTAGTGAATAAAAAGAATATAAAGTGAGCATAAAACGAAAACATCAGTAGCATTAAAATAAACATTTGAATTCTTATTTTATTTTTATCTATTAATTTATACTTTAGCTAGAGATAAATAATAAGTAAAATAGGTATAAACATTTTTATATTTTAATTAAGTAAATATATCACAAGAATATAATTATATACAAAGTACATTTATTTTCTTGGTAATATTTAGTTAATAAAAATTTTCAAATATCTTTGGAACATAAAAAATAGGAATGATTAAAATTCTATTTTAACTATACGTATTTATCAAAAAATATTAAATAAAATTAATGCGGCACAATAAAAAAAAACAAAAAAAAATTCGACAGCTTTTTTTTAATTACATTACAGTCATATTGTTTTATTATTGCAAATTAATTGTGAATTGGACACAATAAAGAACATTTAATATATATTATATATTATAATTATATTACTTTCAGAAATTGATAATATTCATGGCATTGATTATAAATTAAATTACTTTATAAAATATAAAATATATGAAGAATGATTTGTATTCAATTTTGGACAATTATTTATATTTGAATAAATTTATATAAAATAAATCTATTTGAATTATTATGCTATAAGAACTTTAATGATTTTGGAATTCATTTTAATTAGAATTTATATTGGTCAAACAATAATTGACATTTAATCAAGTTTGTAATAATATTTCATTAAATTCACTTTGTTATTTATAACTTGGTAAATCATGTAAACTTTAAATAAGTTCCTAAAAATTCAATACTAGTTTTACATAATACAAAACTAATTTTGATTTCAGTTCTATCTATGTACAATCGAACGATTATTCTAAATTACGTACTGCTTTCGTATGAAAAAAAAACTAAATAAATGTAAAAACAATTGAATAAATGACAGAGTATATTTTCCACCAGGATTCAGTTAACTGTCACGTCCTCGAAAGTCATATATTTGATGAGAAAACGAATGAATTGTCGAGCAAAAGTAGCGCTTATTGCAATCAATCTAAAAAAGAGTACTTCGCTCCCTTTATTCCTAGGCTTTTCTTTTTTATCTTTTAAAACTTTACTCTTGGCATAAAGTAACGTTAATCAGCGTAACGAAGAGCAAGTAAGCACTCGGCCGGTATGTACCAGAACTTGGAGCGGACGTGCGAGATAGTTACTTTACTCCCCCCCCTCTCCGCCCCTCACTTATTTTCCCTGCTTTGTTAGACGCAAGAGCCGCGAAATGAGGGAGATACAAAATGAGAGAAAGCAGGCGGAAAGAGAAAGTGAATAATAAAAAGAGCGAGAGGGAAGCGGAGATAGCGAGGTAAGGCGCAATGGGCTGCGACTTTTGATGCTCGGGCTCGTGTATAGAGAGGAGAAATTTTACGGGCGGTTCACGCGTCTCAACTTTACGATTTTGTGTCTTTATTGTCATTCTCTATGCGTTTTTCTGTGGCTTCGCGGGCTTAAATTCCTTGTCCTGTGGATAATGGAAGTACTACGCTGATCGTCCATCTTATTTTGCTCCTGTAATCGCACTGGACCGGACTATTTTTTGAACTAATTTTATAGTCTCTCTAAACGATTTCGTTTCTTAAGTGCTAAGAATGAGGTTTATCAATTGAAAAAATCTAATGAAAAATTAATAAAGTAACAAATAATATCAAATTATCAACGAGGAAAGTACTACTGTTACTGTTTACGTCACACTGTTGTTTTTAATTAATTTTTTAAAAGTTTTTAGTAATAGCAATTTAATCAAAATATCAAAAGTTATATTACATTGTTTAAATGTTAAATGAGAAAGAGCAAAAAGTAATTATAAATATCTGTACAGAAAAATATGAAAAGTATATGAAAAGTTAAAATGTCTTATGAAAACCGACTTTTTCATTATAAACTTTCATGCTGTACTTGTAAAACATACATAAAATTTAAACTGCAACAATACAGGTAATAATTGAAAAAAAACTATGTAAAACAAATCATAAATAAATAAAAAAATGTTTGTTTTTTCTGGATAGGCTACTGCACATGCCACTGTTGCTTAATATTAATTTTCAGCTTAGAGGTGTACAGTAGTAATATCTCGATTACGGTCAGACTACTAGAGAAATTCTCCACCTAGCAATTGTCCCTACTATTTCATAATCTATTTAACAGGTTGATATTGTGTAAGATTAACTTATTTCACAGAATATTTATTTTGATTTTTTTTTTAATTTAATTTTGTATGATTATTAATTTTATGAACAAATTCTACTATAATAATACTTTTTCTTCAAATATTTATGAATTCATTTGTTTTTTTAATCATTACTTCAATAAAGTTTTGAAGTAAAAATAAATTATGTAAAATTTATTAAAAATATTATTTAACTAATAAGTTTTAATTGTTAAAAATATATTATCTAATATGACAAAACAATTTTTAGTAGTACAGAAAAGTTCAGTTTGATAAATATATTTTAAGAGTTTAATAGAATAAACTCAGTTTATCAACGACAATATAATATTACAATATGATATGTGTTCATGAAATATGATACAACTTATATAAAAAAGAATTTAAAGTTTTTTTTTCAATGTTTAAATTATATGTATTTGCGTTAAATAAATTTTAATATTTTAAATGTTGGTAGAAATAAGAAGAATATTATATTCTTTTATAAAACAGATTCATTATATAGTTTATAAAATTTGAATTTCATTGATAATATTGGTGTAGTTTAAATTTGGTCAAGGTGAGATGACTAAGTATCCATTACATTCACTGAGACATTGAGCTAGCACTCTGGACATGTACAAAAGATTAGGTTACAGAGGATTTTTGAAACTTCGGCTAATTTGAAGATTGTTTGCTGTTGTTTAGATCAAGTTCACGGATAATACTACAATTTTATAGCTCCTATCGGTACTGTATTGTACTATATATATGTACTGTAATATATAAAGTATACTATATCATGATATAATACGATACCAACATAATATGGTAGCGCATTCACCTATAATAATATGTTGGTACGACATATCTCTTTGAGTAAAGACATACATAATTCGATAATACTGACCGTGAGTACCATATGTAAGAGCGTATAAGAGCCTTCTGCTAATTTTTATGAAAAAAAACACTATGTCTAAGTCATCAGCTTGCATTTGAAGCAGATTCTAGAATCTTATTAAGCTAACTCTGACGTAAAAGGGGCTAAGACTGTCTCTAAGATCAAGTTCATCCACAATCGACCAGCTGAAAACATGACTGGGAAGGTTAATCAACTACAGTTAAGTAACAAACACTTTCATTGGGGCTTTCTCAAATAAACCCTAAGTAACACGTACTCTTGGTGATACATCTCGTCACAGAAGCCAAAGACGAAATGGACCCAGGAGATAGTGGGATAGGTCAAATAAAAATGGAGTAGAGATGAGTGGGGTCGGAAGACATAGAGGAAGTCCAAGTGAAAAAGAGAAAGAGGATAGTTCATCATTGAGGAGTATGATGAGATCGAGGGAGCTGAAAGAAGGGGTGAACATGGAGATGCTCAAAAGCTAAGATAAAGGAAGATCAAGAGATTACACATATTTCAATAAGCCAGATTTAAACGCCGGGTCAGCATCCAAGTAACTAAAAGTACTAACTGCGACATTGGCTGATAAATTTTAACTACTAGTCCGTGAAGCCTCGACATTCTAGTTCCGCACTCTTGCACACTCACCGATCGACAATTAATAGATAGATATTATTCTTGTTAAAATAAATAATAATGAAAAAAAAATATAAAATTATAATTTTAATTAAATTAATTAAATTTTTAATTTGTATCAATACAATAACAATGCAAGTTTTAACACACCAAAAGTAACAGGTAACTTGAGGTATTTTTGTTGCATACTTGCACTTGAAGTATCGCTTTCATGGAACCCTTAATGAGCGGCCCCGATTTTATTGCAATAACATCAGCGTAAGACAGAAATTTCAGTTTGTGTGCTTACTTCATATCACGATAAGTGTCAAGTTAAGCTTTAGTTACGTTCTTTATTTAGTCATTAAATCAATACTAAAAACAAATTTCACCAAGAACTTGTTTATTAAAGATATATCCTATGATTTTAATGTCTATTGTAATTTAATTCTTACATACCTAAACATAAAACCTTAATAATGTTTTTAAATCAAATGACTTATAATAAAAAGTCTTAATAATTAAAATATAACTAATTTTAATAACAAAATTGATAAAAACTTGTAAAATAAATTTAGTTTTTTGAATTATTTCAAAAATTATTTATATTTTATTAAATAAAAAGGTTTCATAGAGATTTTTACGATCTTTTCTTATTCCCTATAACTCAGCATTAATGATAAATAAAATTGTACTTCTAGACCAGATTATGAATAGTGCCGTAATAAATTTTCAGAGCTTCGCACATAATATTTTACAATACCAAAAATCAGTTATATTTAAGTACAATGCCTTATTTATTATTTCAAAATTATACATTACGTATATAAAATGATGTAAATCTAATTATAAAAATAAAGAATTAATATTCTTTTATGCTAAAATAATAAATTAAATGAAATCCTGAAAAATAAATGCTGTTTCATTATAATAATCATACATTATCAAGTAATACTACTAGTTCAAAATTATGCATTGAAAATTTTATTCAATTTTTTTTTCTTTCAAACTTTATGACTCTCCTTATATTTTTTCTTCATTGATATTGAAATTGAATATTACATGTTCATGTAAATAATATAATGTAATGTTGATTAATTTATCAATGTAATTGATCAAAAACATGTTTGATTCTGAGCTCAAATAGCAGTGTGTAATACATTATCAGAAGAAAATGTCAGAATTACTAAACAAAACTTTTTATTATCCGATTATATGTGTGTGAGTCTCTTTGAGTTGGACGAAAACTTTGGCAATGCAATTTTCGTTTATTATCCTCGACTTGCGATTGCATTATTCTCATACATTATTTATTTTTCTTCTTGATATACGAGTATATTCACGTATAAACTTTAAATTCTACAGGTTTTCGTTTACGACACATTGCCACGTATAATACAGATCAATAGGTGGAACTAAAACTTGAAAGATAGATCGCTAGATGCAAGTTAATATAGAATATATATAGTAAAAGTTATTGTTCAAATTCGATGGATTATTAGAAGTATTCACTATAGTTTCAGAGCAGACTTACTTGATAAAATAGTATTTTATTATATATACCAAGCAATAGAGTAGTTTCTGGTGATACGAAATAAAAAAAAACTAGGTACGTGAAAGATCGTAAAAAAAATGCAGTTTCTTGTTTTTAAAATGCAATTCAAAATTTTTTAAATTAACCAATTAATTTTTTATAAAAAATTTCCTTCATATTACTTCTAATTATTTTTTATCGAATTTTTTAGCATTTTTCATTTAATATTAAATATTTTAATAAAAAATGAAATAGCTTTTGTTAAATGGCAAGTTTGGATTTTCAATTCATTTAAAACCTAAGATTCAATAATACGTTGGGGATAGAGAAATTTAACAAATTTTCATTTGAATTAAAAATGAAATTGAAATAATAATAATAATAATCCAATAGAGATTAAATTATGCACACAAAAAGAGTATACAAATTTCTTTAATATAGTATAAAATGGATTGTCAAATTGTCAAAATATGGCATGTCTAAAAATTTATTAATTTCTATTAAATTTCTCTTTGTTTTTCTTTTCTACTTATTTGTTTTCTCTAATGAGGATGTTTTCTTTATTGCTATTGTGTAAAGTAAATCACAAAACAAACAAAATTCTGAAAGAAAATGTTCAAGATATAAATTTATTATATTGTTACAGACACAAAAATGGATATTATGTATTTATATAATACCTACGAACATATTTATAAGTGTAAACAAACGCTGAATATGTGAAGAAATTCGGTACGTGTATGTGAATCTACGCACATGCGATTAATAAATATGAATGTCTCAATTATTGATATTAAAAAACCCATGTTATTAGTTTTAAAATCAAGCGAGAGCATCGATTATCATGTTATTATTGTGTCCTATAAATAAGGATTTTTTTTTGTCTGTAACATTATATTTCTTGTCGTTTATTTACAAATTTTGTATTATCTGTATTTGCACGAATAAAATGAATGTGTTGTATTTTTCTGGGCACATATTTCTGTCTATCTCTTTTGCTTTTGCTCGCTTATATGTGAACGTCTACTTTTATTAATTGATAAAATCAAAAGACATCAGAAATAACAAAGGCTGTAAATTAGCGATTGTTTACTAATACACGGCTGAGGTTAGCATCCATAGTTTATGAAGAATGTGAACTAATGGGTATTGATAGGACCTACCACATGGTTATTACTCGATGCAGTTGTAAATTATTCAGAGACCTTTTAGTTATACTTACCAACTATGGGGTTAATATTAAACATGGAATAATACAACATACACACTGTAAATCAATTGCAAAAGGTTAATTGTCAAAAAGTATAAGTGAATTTAGTTAGTTATTTATAAATATATATATTCGATTTGTCAAAAAATCAATAGGCATAAAAAACTGTCAGCTTGTCTTCTGAGAGAAAAAGTGCATACATATTAAGATATTTTACACAGATAATTCAGGTGGTCATAAAAAAAAAAAAAAAAAATTTAATATCCTTAACAGAGGAAGCACATTGAACAAAGTATTCAAGTACTGCTTAACTTATGGGAGCCTATTAACTCAATTTTTTTTCACCAGCTTGCATTAAAAAGAATAATAGCATTGTGGATGGCTAATAAATTTTTTCTCGGCTATTATCACTTATAATCTGATTTCTCAAATTCATTTCTAAAAACAATGGACGAAAACACTGTTCACTTTATAATTATTCCTATGTTAAAATGATCATTTTTATTAATTTCTCAAAGACTAACACCTTATTATAAAAAAAACTTTTGATAATAGAGGAAAATATTCATGAAAAAAGTATACTTAATATAGTGTAAACAAATGTGTATAGTCCAGCTTTCATGTGTGCCATAGTAACTCAAGTATTTAACCAACCAAATAGAATACGCAATGCATTATAAGAATTAGCAATGTTTATCATAACAAGCTTATAAGTGTAACATTTTAAACTTTAATTTTGTCATTTTCTATACAATTTTGATATCATTTAATTATAAATAAAGAAATTAGTACAGAATTTAAATCAATAATTTTGTACAAAATGTACCGAAAATTCAAAATTAAATATATAAAAATTATTATTAAAATAAATAAATAAATGAATATAGTTATAATGAGAATAATTTCTTTTTTCATTATACATGGTTCATCCACGAAGTATCGAGTTTTTTTTTCAATTTGCGACTATTAATCGTAGAAATTTTAGAGGGATCTTAAAATCTTGACAAACTCTTTCCTCATTTGTCCCTTTCTTTTTTGTTTTTTCGATAATTTGAAGCGACAGGATTTTACTTTGCGTGAACGGTGTTTTTAAAATTTTTTTTTCAAAAGATACGGCGCGGTGAAGCGATTAGTGGAAAACCACTACGCGAGAATGTTTTGTTCAAAGATTAAAAAAAAAAAAATTTTTACCTTTTTTTTTCGAAGGTTGATTTATTAGTGGACTTATAAACAGTGTGAAATAAAAATTTTAAATTCTTCAAAATAATTTCCTCCTGCATCAACAGATTTTTGAAGGCGTGTTTTCTAAATTTTAAATGATTCTTGAAATTCTTCAGCTTTGATGCTTTTCAAAAATTTCGACATTCATAAATTTTTTTGCACTATATTGTACACTGTAGATCGTGTTAAATTCAGTTTTTTTTTTAAATTGCTTTATCTGTTAATCGACAGTTGAAATTTAAAATTTCTAACACGCGTCGGGTGTTCCTAGCCATTCGAAAGCTTTCTGGGCGTCCAGATCGAAGCTCGTCGATGATTCTTTCTCGGCTCTCTTTAAAAGATCTGTGTCATTTTCATTTCCACTTTGCGATTTTGATATGCAATTATGTTTATATCCTTTTTGCAACAATTTATACGTATCCACACTGTTTTTTTTTAATTGCAAACAAAATTTTATCGCGTAAGGGTGTTCGAGTAGACGCTCCATCTCGCCGTATCAAAAAACTAAACACACTCTTCGTGCGAAGTAGAATCCTGCCGCTAAAAATTATCAAAAAAAAAAAAAAAAAAAAAAAAAAAGACAAATAAGGAAAGAGTTTGTCAATATATTAAGACCCTTCCCAAATTTCTACGACCCATAGTCGCAAAATGAAAAAAAAACTCGATACTTCGTGGATGAACAATGTATTTATCTACATATTTAATACTTTATTATGAGTTTTATGGACATATTAAAAATAAAATTACAATAATGATTTGTTAGTAAAATTATCTCATTTGTTGTTAGTCCGATAGATCAGGCCAGTTTATTACCGTATGTTTACTTACTCAGAGTATTCTTTAGAGTATATTGTCCCCTTTTTCTACGCATGAATACATATCGTCCAAAGTCTAAGTTATTTGTCGAATCCATGAAAATATTTTACTAAGTGATTATGAGTCTTGCCGCTTTTTATAAGAGAGCATATGTATGAATTCTGGATAATTTAATAGGAAACCGGTAAAATAAAATAGAGATCAAAGGAGAATGTAATTGTAAAAAATAATAAGAAGTCATATATACAAATTCTATTAATTAAATGTAGCACACCCATAAAGTTGTTTATGGTAAATGTAAAAAAAATAATTCATAAAGTCACAAAATTAAATAACGTTTAGAATGTTTGGATTTTTCCCTTCGCTATCCAGTCATATATTTTTTAAGTTATGTAAATATTTTCTAAAATACGAGTGGATATGATTGAAACATAAATTTAGCATAGCAGTTTTTATGATATTTGAATTTCGCGGTCGATTTTGATAGAAGACGAACGACAGCACTAAGATAAAAACATTACAATAGAAACATTTTTAGATTTAAATTCAACAAAGAAAAAAGAGATATTGTTATGTTCCGAGTTGTCAACTAATTTTGAAAAGCAGAAAAATTTTCACTCAGATTTCAAATAAATTTAAAATACCAGCAGATCTACCTGTATTTACGATCGAACTCTTTTTTTTATATAAAGTTACCGAAAAGGGTGGATTTCTAACTCAGTGACATTTTGTAAAGAAAGTACAATATCAACGAGGAGTGTGCACTCGGCACCACAATAAAAAGTACAAGGGTACCTGTTACCCATGGAAACTTTTCTTTAGATTGTAAAATGTATAAGATATAAAGAGGGAAGATGAGAGAGAAAGGATATGATTCTCCGAGTCAGGAGATGTTTTTTTGATAGCGTAGAATACGCAAAATACTCGTACTATAAATTCGACATACTTTTATTCGGCTAAGAACTCACCAGAAAGTCACACCGACTGAGCAATAATTTTATCCTACATAAATATGTCGGTCACATAAAAAATTGACATGAACCAACATAAAACAGTAAAACGCGGCTAAAAGAAAACAAATATATTTAATTAGAGGTAAACCTCATTTTAACCGAAAATTGATTTTTCAATATCAGATAAAAGAGATAGTTTTGACAAATGACTAAAAAACTAATAAATAATAATAAAAAACTAATAATGAACAATTTTTAATAAATTATCGAATAATTAATAAATAATTTCCAACAAATAATCAAAAACTTAAACATATATATTTATTAAACAAAATATTTAGACACACAAATAAATGACCAATAAAATGATAAATTGTGATCTGGAGGAATAATTCATCAATAATCAAATTTTAATTAAACGCATTATCAATAAATTTAGTCAAGTAATGCTAAAAGAACCGAAAATAGTCTCAGAAATACGAGCTACGAGAAGGGATGAAAAAATGCATCAATCCGACTCAACCTTTTTATTCAAATAAAAATTTCGCCAAACAGCGAAAAACTAAAAAAAAATCACCTTTTCTCTCTTATAAATCTGTATGGGCAAAATCCTATAAAAAGGGCCTAGTTTGGAGATTTTTTCAGTCAGTATTTTTTCATTTCACGTAGTGTTAGTGAGACATTCATTTTTTCATTGCGAGGCTATTGGATTAATCAGAGTGCATCTCAGCCGTCCTCGCACTCTCTCTCTCTCACTCTCTCTCTCTCTCTCTCTTTCTCTCTCTCTCTCTCTCTCTCTCTTTCTCTCTATCTCTCTCCAGCTCCCGCGTTGCGAGATTCAGACTATATTCACGTAAAAAATATAGTAAGTATAAATGACTACTACGCTTTTTATATTCACATATAAATTTATTCCGTTTATTATGTATTTTACTTATCCCCTGTTTCAAGTAAAATCCGATCTTGCGTTCATTCACCCTTGTATTATAAAAATAATTTGGCGAATTCTTCTAAATTCTCCTTCCCAAGAGTGTAGGCTCAAAAAGAGAAATTAAATCAGACGTGCGATAATTTTATCATTGGATAGTGCGTTAATGCAGACTCATGGGTTGATAATATAACGGTCATTCATCGTTTGAATCTTTCAGAGCTCTTGTGTTTCACCGTGACTTTAAGAATGAAAGACTAACATACTATTTATGTATGTTTACAATAATTTTCCTCGGACTAGTGCGTCTTAAATGTATGCTCAACTGTAGGTCAAATTAATTGAGGTTTATGGACGTAATAATATATATATTTTTTGAGTTATCAATGAGTTCAGTAATTTAAATAGTATTTAATAATGTTAAAGACGATTTTAGAATGCTTTTTTAGATTCTTGAGTCTTAAGTAAATTTAACTAAAATACTTGATAATTCATTGTGTGATGATACAGGGCACATTTCTCAAAGTAATTGATAAATTTGAGACTTTTATTTATGACACTCCCGAGTTAAGAAATATTAAAATTTATAGTCTAGTGACATCATTGATGTAAATAGTTTTTACGTTCACCGTAAACTCAAGGTATCTTATTGTAGAATGATAGATTAATTTATGGGAAGGTTGAATATTACTATGTTTCGCTGTATGTTGTATTAGTAATACAACATACAGCGAAACATAATCACTTCATTTTGAAGGCTCACCTCTACTATTCTCAGTTCGTGTAAATATTTCATCATAAGGGTTTCATAAAATGAAACATGTACTTGATAAAGATACATCTCTACCATTTCATATTGCATGCATAATACTTGCATGTTTTTCATAATATTGTTATATGTAAAATGTAAGACATAACATTAATAATTAAACATAGGAAATAAAAACATGTGCTTGCTACATTATAATTTAAATATAAAGATTATTATTTTTATACAGTCTCAGATAATATTTTTTAATATCACAGGTAAAAAAATTGTATTTCATGTTTATTAATATATACATATTTTATTAAAAACATAATTAAAAGGTATTAACTTGTATGTTCAAGGATTTAAAGGATAAAAGAAAGTAAACAGTCATATTTCTATATTAAATGTTTATAAAATTAAAAATTGATAGAATACTATTGATTAAAATATAAATAAACTAAGATGTTAATATTAAATTAATTACGTATTTTTTATTTATTATTTAATAATTTTTCATTAAATACAAGTAAAAAAAACAAGCTATTACGCAAGAGGAGATATTAACAAAAAAGGTACTGCAACTTGTAATAGTTAGAAACAAATATTGGAATGATTACTATTTGCCGTCTTTTATGAACATGAATTATTTAAATTTTTTTTAAATATTGTACACTTTGTTGAATTCATTAGCTAGGTTGCTCTTTTTTATATTATGAATTGTTTTAATGATTATTACGAAATTATGAATTTTTACAACGTAAAAATAAATGTAATTGAAATAAATGAATTTTTTTTAGAATTGAATTTTCATTTTTAGAATTGACACAAGTTGGTGAAATTTATTGGAGTAAGATTTCAGGCAAAATCTCAACATATTGTAAAGTGGCTCACGTTATAGAAAAATTTGAAACGTGTAATAATACGGAGGAAAAATATGGTTGGTGAGTCATCATGAATTAATAAAAGTAAAATCGAAAATTCGAAATATATGAATGAATATAATTAAGTATACGTGTTAGTAATAAATTTATTTGTAAACAATGGCTACTACCTTTGACCTAAGAAGGTTTTTATGATGAAATAATTTACCAAATATCGTAAAATCTAGATAACAGTGTTTAGATATAATAATAATTAAGTTTCAATTGTGTAAAAACAATTAAGTTTTGGTGAGGTAGATACTTTAAATGTCAATTGAATATAGACACCGATAAAATTACAACATATATGAGCAGAAAAATATGTATTATATTAATTATTTTCTTACTTCATCAAACAAAGATTTTATATTTCAATTGTATCCTAGAAAAATAAAATATTTTATTTAAGTATATTATATTCTAATATTTTATTCAAATAAATTTTATGACTTTGTTTTAGTAATTGATATTAAAATCGATTCAATCAAATACAATTAAAAAAAAGTAGAATACATAATTTACTAAATTTTTATTGCTAAATTAAAAATAAATACAATATAAAAAATATATCATATAATTTGTCGTCACAATTAAAATATACAACAAAATAAAAAATAAAATCTTTTTAATTTAATTTAATTTAGTGTGAACGAATATATATCAATATTTTCAATTTTTAATTTTTACAAAAAATAAAATAAACTCTACCTCAAATATTTTAGTTGTGAAAAAATTAACGTATTCAAATTGAATGAAACATAGAAAAAATTTTGTAATCTAAATCATAAATCTTTATTAAAAATTGAAAAGAAAGTAAGAAGAGAAACTACTAAAAAACTGAATTAATAATTATAATTAATAATCATGTTATAGTTTACATTTACTTTGGCAAAAAAAATAAAGTACTTGTTTTTAATTATTAAAAGTATAGATACGTTTATTTAAAATGAAACTTTTTAATTAGAATAAAAATTACAATCTAAGAAATTGGATATTAGATTAAATTATGAAAAACATTATTTGTATAAATGTTATTTTAGAGAAGTATCGATATTATTTGTATTGACAGTTCCGTGAAATTTTAATCAATAATTTGATAATAAAAAAAATTATGGAAACATAAAGAGTATGAAAATAAAAGATTTTTTCAAAATTTAAAAAAAAAACATAGAATATATTTTTTAATCAAAAAACGAATTTAATAAAAATGAATATAAATATATAATCATACAATAAAATTTTTTTTCTTTCTGGTGGAACAAAATTATTTTTAAGCTATCAAAAGTGAACTGGATTCAATATTAAAAATGCATCTGTTCATTCCGTACGAAACAAAAGTAAATGATTTCTAGACGATCCGAAGACGTAAAGAATAATGTAAAAAATAAAGAGGATGAATTTGTTAAAAACGATTTAATCTAATATTTATCATGCATATAATTTTCCAAATTTTTAATTCAAAATCAGAATGTTAATATTTTTTTAATTTTATTCAAACGAATTACATATTTTTAAAAAGAAATATTATATCTTCAAAACCCATTTATTTCACCCATGAGTAGCTGTATATAAATCGTTAATGACAGAATTAACTTGTAGTTAGTAAACACTACTTATAATATTTTTTTTATATATTTTAAAAATACCAATACTTGCAAATGAAAATAAGTAAATTTTAAATACATATAAAGTTCAATATACTATTTTTATAACCTCATGTAGGATTTTGATACATTTTTATTTAATTTTTTCTAAATAATTACGTAAGAAAAATGATAAAAATAATTATCTTTTAATTTTATATAAAACGAAATTTAAACTTATAGACTAAAACATTCGATATTTATATGAAAAGAAATTAAAATAAAAAAACTCATTCAAAACAAGATAAAATTTTCTAGACTTATATATGTGGTGATTGAATTGTGAGGGGAAAATTGAGAAATGAAGCAGTAAGATAAGAACAAATGTATTTTGCACACATCAGCCTTATATACTATATAACACTTAAAAACTTAAGTAAAGTAAATCGATGGCATTTATGATATGAAACTGGGAAAAGAGAAACTCATGAAGGTTCGTTTCTCATTATAATTCGACATAAAAAATGAAAACAGTTGATATTCTTGGTGAAAATCTCTACATCTGCTTTTTCTCGGAAACGGTTTTTAACATACGATGAACCATCTTGATTCTCATTATAGTACAACAGTTGTAAAGTGTATACTTATATACATGTGAAAGAAAAAGTTGCCTACTGGATTTGAGTAAGACAAAATAAAAAAGAAGAAATAAGAATGCGAACAATGATAGCGAGGATTAAATACATCTATACATCACAAAAAATATTATCTTTATTTTTATGAACATTAATATCTATGATTGTAGATTATGCATTTTATATCAAATAAATTATTCATACATAGATATGTATATTTAAATAATTATTAAATAATAAATAAATAAAATTATGGATAAATAATTCATTATTTTATAATGGATTTAAATAATATAATCATTAATTAATTTTATATGTTATTTTAAAAAAACTATGATGTAAGAAAAAAATTGATGTAAATTATCAATTATTGTTAAATTAAAAAATTTGTTTAAAATTTAAATACATTTTTGATTTTGTTGGTGTATATTTATTTTTTTTTTTGTATGCATTTGCATTTATTTCTTATACATAACAGTAACTTGTCAATTGTAATATTTTTTCAAATTAACAACAATATTCTTCTTAATTGTTTTATTTATTAAAATATACGTTGTGACGTGTCGTCACAAAAACTATGAAGGGAGCAAGAGTGAGAGAGAGAGAGAGAGAGAGAGAGAGAGAGAGATAGGGTACCGATCGCGAGAGTGGGGAAATCGCGGCGGCACGCGAGCCGCAAAAAGAAAAAAAGGACACTTCGATTTTGCAAAAACTTCGAGGCGCGACGACCCGGAAATCTTTTTTTGTACATTTTTTTGTTTTCGAGATAGTTAATCGAGTTTTTCTCGCGTGAAGGTAATTATCTGTAAGCGTGACAATCTCTCTCTCTCTCTCTCTTTCTCTTCCAGTAGTTTAGTGCATGTGTGTACACAAATTCTAATCACCTATCTTGTCTCTACTTGAAATTTTTATATCGTTCTTTGTGACTCCATCAATTTTGAATTCAAGCGGCGAAAATCGAAGAAAAACGAGCGCGAATATCTAGACGGTGGGTGTAGGCCTCGTGGCCGCGGCGGCGTGTCAATGGAATAAAATAGTGTTTCCTAATAATTCTTCCTTGTTGATATCTATTATTTCCCTTCTGTACTCTTTGAAAGAGCCTCTATATTGTTTCAACAGAAAACACAGGTAGGTTATCCAGTTGGACGACAGGTGTTACAACGTTATTGAATTTTTATAATATTGTAAGAAAAGTAATACATAATAAAATAATAAAAGTAATATCTTTTAAAAATCAATATATAAATAAATTAAAATACATGTATTTTGAACGAGAACATTATTTAGATAAAGTTTTTTAATACAAGTGACTAATATTCCACTAATTAATTAAATAAAGAATAAGCATATTATATGCACATCAATTATAATCATTAGTATAGTATGTTAAGAATTAGTGAATGATCACTAAAAAGATCGTTCTAGTACTCAGGTTAAGCGATTCAATAAATATTTAAAGGCAATTTACTCAAAAGTGCATATAAGCGGTTTAACGTGTATGAGCTGAAATATGATTGAGAAATCTAAAAATTTTTCTACTACCTTAATTTTTAGGTGAATTTACATTTTCTTATATTTGATTTATATATAAGATTGTGTAAATATAATGAACAAAAAAATAATTTTATATGTGAAAAGTAACAAAATCTAATGAAAATCTATTTATTAATAAATGTGCTCCTATCTCATTTTCTTTTTCCGAAAATTATTGAATTAAATAGATAATCTGTTAAAGTAATTTATAAAAAGAAATATATAATTTGTATTCAATTAATTTTTTTACATATTAGTTATGTATAGCATTTCATTTCTTATTTAAAATATTATAAATTAATTTTAATTTAATAAAATAATCAGAAAATTTTATTAAAACATTTAAATTGTATTTTTATTTTAATATCCATTCGTATTTCAATAATGAATTTCCATATATAGAATATATATAAATACATTGAATATATGCATACCTGTACAGCTGGTATTTAATATAAATGTGTGTAAACATACAATCAAAGATACTTTAATTATTATTCATTTGATAATACTGGAAAAACGTAAGAAAAATCAATTAATTAAACCGTATTATTAATTTTTTTTTTTTTTTTTTAATAATATTAGTGAAGTATTTGTCGTTGTATATTGTTTGTTTCTATTTTTATCTTTAAGCTACCAACTTTTCATACTTACTGTGTTATACAGTGAATTCTTTAGTATTGTTGATGATACTAAAGCTTTTCATCGTTCTTCTGTACCTTTTATCAATAAATTAAAATGTGAAGAAAAAAAAAATAATTTTGCCTGAATTTTTAGTATTATTTCAATAAACAATATTGGTGAGCAATTAATAAAAAAGTTAAAAGTTTTAAAGTAAATACTTATGTAAATATATAATTTTTTTAATAGAAATTGAAAAAAAAAATTCAATTTATATTCTAAAAAATTATAATATCTTGAAAGCACATAATTATTTCCTATACTTAATTTTTTTTTTGATTGGAAAATGTAGAAAAGAACAAAGAACATTATCAACAAGCTGTATGGTGATTAAATTATTTTATTCTTTTAAAATAATAAATTTTTATAATATAAGATAAATTTTAATAAAAAATAATCCAATAAAATGATCTGTAAAAATTATTTGGTATTTTAAGAAATTATTATTTGGTATTTTAAGAAATTTTTAAATGAGAGCTTTTAAAATCAAAAAAATCTTTTAAAAAAAGTTTTTTTAAAAATGTTTTGTCGAAAAAATATATCTTCATATGTAGTGTACTTCTAGAAATCTACGTATAAAATAAAAATATATAATGTAAGTAAATAATAATATAAATTATATATTATACATGAAATAAATTACATGCTTGATAAAAATAGATAATATAGTTAGTATAAAAAAAAATAATACATGCCAAACACACAATAAAATTGTCACACTTTATAATATTAATTGTCATAAATAATGTTTCTAAAAGAAATATTTAGAAACAATTTTGATTTAATAATTTAATTACTATAAAAAATAAACTTATTATTAACATCCTCGAATTTAGAATGTAACAGGAGAATGAGCGTGAATAAAAATTCTGTTTGACTTAGATTTACGTAATGGAAAGTTCACATTTCTACTATTTTCTCAAGACTCATTACCTCTTAAAATTATAATTTAAAATTTATATTTGTTAATCGACTAATTTTTATTATAAATTATGTTATATTATATTAGTATATTTTATAACTATTATTTTTACATAGAAATATGTACAAATTTTCATAATATGTTAATTTTATTATTAAACTACTTACGTATAATGGTGTTCAAATTATTATTAAGTAATGAGTAATTATGCATAGATATATCTTATTTAAGAATATTATTACTCTGAATTATGCATCATATTACTTATGTTATTTAGATAATTATTTTAAATTATCTAGCAAATTTTAGTAACAGTCTAGTATAATTTATACATATTACAACAAAAGATTTATAATTTATTTTTCATTAATTTTTATTACAAAGAAGAACTTTTATACTATATCTAAAATAATATCTTATTTATAAAATTAAATATTCTATACATAATTTTTATTATATTTTGTTTGGGATGTGCACTGTAGAAATGTGTAAACTAGTAATACTATTTGAAATTACATGGTTATGATATTTTATAATCACAACTACATATTAAACATTTTTTATAAGTACTATTATTGGGACAAAAACGATATGATTATTGAATTTGTAGTATACAATTACTCTATATAATTTTATTTTTTTTTGTAAGAATGGTTATAATGATAATTATTTTAATATTTGTTGAAGAGCCAACGGCGTTAATTTATCAAGTCATGCTAAGAATGATTCTCTAAAATTATAAGTATTATGAATTATAAAATGCCGTTGTCGAATTAATTAAGAGAATTAGGGCATTAAAATCATTGTATTTAACTGATGGCTTAGTATCCAAAAATGAAGATTGTATTCATTATTTGACACGAGTATCTACAAGTGTAAAATACTTAAAGGAGTTACTGAATTGCTGAAGAAAAGTTGCACTACTCGTTATTGGGTAAAATCGATAGTTGCAGTTAAAAGATCCTTTTAAGTAAATTAATTGTTAAACTTACAATAGTACTCCTACATATTTATAAATCACTTTTAAATAAATATGAGTAAGATTAAAGAGAACAACATAACATAGAGAAAAAAAGAGAAATTGACAAAGATTAGATTACTAAAAATATAAGCTTACTGTACTCCAACCATTTTGAGTGCCTGTTGTTAACATTACAAGCTTTGATGTACATAATATATTTTATGATGTTCATCGTTACAACTATAATTATGGTACGTATATTCTGGTTTTAAATAATTAAGATATATGATTAAAATTTTTTTTACAAACGTCAACAAAAATATGTGTTAAAAGGGAAGTACAGCCATATCACAACATATTAAAAATATATATTATAATTTTTATTGAAAAATATATCTTAGTATTCTTATGAATAATTTTTTCACTTAATTCTACTGGTCAGCAGTTTATTAACATTAAGCGTAACTTTATTTTATTTTTGACACTAAAGAGTACTACCATAAGTTTCCTTTTTTCTATTTTTTACTTATTTTATAATACCGTATATGCATTCTGAGTAGACCCTCACAAGGTCACTTATTCTTAAAACAATTTCCGTAAAATTTTTTCAAGTTTAAATAAACTTAAAGTTTACTTTTATTACAATAGAAAAAAAATATTTATATTAAAAATCGAATTTTTAATTTACGGGTGTAAATTTATGTAGTATAAAATAAAAATGTAAATGCATAATTTTAATGTAAAAATATAAATAATATAAAAATAGATAATGACTATGAAATACAAATACGACTAATTTCTATTTGTATTTTTAACAAAAGTATCAAAAATGTGTAAATATATAGATATAAAAAATGCATATTTATCATTTAAGGATATAAATTTTTATTTTATTTGAAAAAATGAAATTAACTAACCTATACATATTAACTTGAAAAATTTTTTTAATTAAATTAAAAAGAATCTTTACTTTTTTACATACTTTAATGATAAATTTTTATTATAAATAAATTTTAATGAAAAGTTAAAAAAAGTTAAATGATTCATTATACATTAAAGTAGTGAAGTCACTTTAATAATAAGGAAAGCATAAGCGATATCATCACATACTCACAACAACTTACTATTTCCTTATGAAACGACAAAACGATAACTGAAACATGTAACTTATCTTTAGTACTTCATTTTAAAGATATACTTAAGAAAAATGATCACATCTTTAAAAAGAAAAGCTTTTATCAAAATGATCTTTTATCATAATTTAATCTCTTAAAATTATAGTATTAGCAATAAAAATAATACAAAAGTCAGAACCTTATAAATTAAAATAATTTTATGTATAGATAATTAGCTAAAACATTAATTTTTAATAATATAAAAAAGATTTAATAAAAGTAATTTCTTTATTTGAAAAAATTAGTGTGTTTTATTTTAAGAATTTTTTAAGTCTTTATTAAAAATATTTATTTTAATGTAGACACTGATAAATTTAAGTAAAAAAAAAATTTTTTTAACACATATCATAATTATTGATTATTTATTACAATTTAAATAACAAAATTTATTTTTTGAATATTTATACAATAAACTATTATATATTACATATATTTAAAAAATTAGTGTAATGTTACATAAAAATACAACTCAAGTGTAATAAATAACATTCTCTCTAGAAAATATAAAAATAATTTTTTGAATTTAATAATTTTATAAAGCCATTTGATAAAACAATTAAATTTTTAAAAAATATATAAACAATTTGTACAAAGCATTTCAAAGCACCGTAGTATATAAAATATTAGTATATGAAGAGAGAAATTTATCAAAGAAATTACATAAAACAAAAATATGCGAAAATGTTGAATATATTCATAAATACTCTTTGTAATAATGAAAATATATCAAAATCGCTTCAGAAGACAGATGAAAGTAGATGATTTAATAGTAGGGTTGATGCGAAAAAAAAGAAAAATGGTAAGAAGGACTTTCGAGATAATAATGCAAAGAGCATGAATGATGTAGATGAAGTTGTTGGAAAAACAATCGTACTTACAAGAGCAAGTGATGCTCGGAGAATAAAGTAAAAATCAATAGATTTGATGAAGGAGTTTTAGTGTTCTGATAAATTAAAATAGATAATTAATAAATAAAAATTAATTATTTCATAATAAATACTAATGAACTACTAAACAAAAACTTGTATATAAATTGATTTTAAAGTTCTATTATGGTAAAAATAATTTATCACTTTTTCATTCACCTAACTACAAACTCTCTAAAGTAAACTATAAATTTTATTCGCTAAGAAAACAATTAATTTTAATAATAGCTATAAGAGAGTGATCTAATCGGTTGATACAGTGGCGGCATTTTATTTTCATTATTACAGTTACAGAAAGAAAGAAAAAGCGTCATTAAGGAATATTTTTTAAAAATGTTCTAAAAAAAGCTAAAAAATTATAATCATTTTTATAATTAAACGTATGTGTGAAGAAGTAAATATATTATGATTTATTGTATATATTGATAGAAATTTTATATTTTTATTAGAGTGTTATTTTTTCATCTGAATGTTGTATTGCTTTTAAGATTATTGTTTATATTCATATACATTTTAAGAAGAAGGATACATACTCTGGTAATATACTGAATTAACCAAGTTCTCTTCCTAAAGGTCTAATACCAAATTAGTAAGATTTGACTCTAAAATTAATGAGCTGTGAGATATAATTACAGGAAGCTACAAGGCCTCTCATTCGCGTTATTCGAGTATTTGTAGACTTATAACAACTAATTTAATTTGAGGAAAACAAGCTATGAGGTTTACTTGACTAATGGCTTAAATTTTCTTGCAATGTTGAATAAAGTCTAATTAAAGATAAAAATGTCTGTGGATATATAAGAGGAGATAAGGAAAAACAAGAGGAATTAAATAAACGAATCGATTAATTATGCGTTCTAAAGAGCGCATAAGAATGATAACGAAGTCCTTATGTCAAAGTCGTATTTTTCCTTGACTTTGCATCTTTTACAATTTTTACTTTCGCTTCTCTTTGCAGGGTCAGCCATAAATTGCAACCACTTCGATTATGTCGTAAAAGTATAACTTCTCGTATCATCGATAGATTGCTTTTCGACAATATGAATAATGCATTTAAAAAGGATGAAGATGAAAGAAATTTGCGTGAATATTTATTTTACATGTCATGTGATTTAAGATCGATAAAATTTTTAAAATATTGTCAAGGTTTTTTTTTTGTTTAAATTTAAATTTAAATTTAATCTTTCAATAATAGTTAGAGTATTTTTCAAGATCAATTTATTTCTATAAGAAAATATATCATTCGCCCGATGAAAATTATTCGCGGATTATTAGATTTTTTTAATTTAAGCGTGAAATTGTTCTGATATTTTTCAAAGTTCTTTGAGCAACTTCTACACCATACATTGATATATTTACCACTTTATATAAGGACATGAATTATTAAGCAGTCTCTGGCTTTCACTAATTTATGGAGGTGATATTTTTAGTGTATTCTAATGAAAAACTTTGTATAGATGAGGGAGGTCAAGTATATTAGAATTTAGAATTATCGAGTTTGAAAAAGTTCAATTTAAGATTTAGGAGGAGTGTGCACCAAAAAAAAGAAAAAAAAAAAGAAAAAAAAAAGAAAGTTTCGGATCATCATTATTATTATAAAGAATCATTTTATTACTCTTGATGTAAAATGGTATTTTGTAACTTGATTTAAACTTCGCTGCTTCTCGCAAGGCGTTATTTCATCAGGTGCAAGGAGGAGCAGGATAATCCAAAATAATTTATAAATTTAGCAAGTTAAGAAGTTACCATCTATATCAATTTCATCTAACATGGTGCGCAGTTCCTCTGCCCGGGCGAATTGTCCAAGAGAGCGCATGACCCTTCCGAGTTCATCCTTTGTAATTGTTCCGTCACCGTCATTGTCAAATAGTCGGAAGGCCTCTCGAAATTCTGAAAAAGAATAAATGCGTAGCTTTGAATTCGCACCAAAATTAAAAAGCCAATGAATAATTAGCAGAATAGGATAAAAACAACTAGATTTATAAATTTGTAGATATGACTACAGGTATAACTATTCTCAGCTCCATTTACATTACTTCAAAGTTTTAATGTTAATAGTACAATTAGTATAGTTCCAAGTCATTTGAAGTTAAAGTATACGTTACAATTACATTTATGTGCATATAATTTAACGCAATTTCTCCCTGTTTCTTAATTACTGAAAAATGCTTCGATTTCTCTCGCTTTGAAATTTTCGCTCAGTTCCTTAACTACAATTTAAATTTAACATACCTATCGAAGCGGCGAAGCCTAGAAAATTATGAACTGAAAATCAAAAATAGCAATCGTGAAAGTTTTTAAAAGAAATGAAAGATTTAATTAAATAACTGCAAACGTCATTCACTATCCACTGTTTATAACTTCAATATTTTTAGCAAATGGAATCATCTGTATAGTACAGAGAAACATTTAATAATAAATAAAAAAATGAAAGGCATCGCTAGTTCTTTTTTTATTACAAACTTTCAAATTTCGAATGTTTCCTTTTCTTTTTTCTTTATTTTTATTTAGTATTCTCTTCTCTTTCTTTTATTTCTATAAACTTCAATTCCTTTATTCGGAATGTCCAAATAAAAGTATCTCCGCAATCCTCTTTTCTTAGTCTTTGAGTTTTCTTTACCCCCATTTCATCCTTATAAAATCTAAAGCATTTGGGAACCATTTCTTCTTCAAATTCTTCCCAATTTTCCCTTTTGTATCCAAGTTATCATAATCCATTTATAGAGATGCTTGGTAATATATAATTACAATAATTGACGTGTAATATTGGTTTATTTTATATGTATTCGTGAAAATAAATTTGATTCAGTTTTATGATAAAATTTGAATAAAAATTCTATCTAGTCAATTTAACATTCGTTAAGTTGATTTGAAATTCGTTTTTTCAAAAATTGGAAAATCATGCACTTGCAATATTCTTCGTACTATAATTAAAAAAAAACTTCAATAATACATAAATTAAATTTTGATGTCAATAATTACTCATTTAATCTCATTTAACACATATTATAAAAGTGTTTTTTAGTAGAGAAAGAAGTAAATAATGTAATTAACAATGTGCTATACATTTTACTAATATTTTTTTCAATATACACAATATTCATAATACTGTAACGAAATTTTCAATAACTTAATGATTAAAATTATATTATAAAATCTTCATGAATTCATAATAAGATTAATACGATTAGTTTAAGCAATTTCTATCAATTTTTCACTTAAATAATAATAACATTAAATTTATTTATATTAATATTTAAATTTAATTTATAGTATCACACTATTGTATTTTGTTAAACACAATAAATTAGCGATTACTCATAAATATAAATGAAACTGAATTCCAATAATTTTAATTAAATTAAATAAATTAATGCTTAAATATTCAAACTAAATGTGCAATAATTACAGGTATGATTAAACCAATTTGTATTTAATATCTGAAGAAGCATTAGGTAATATCTGGTCTATCCTAAATGTACTGAGTTTATATAAAAAAATTAAGACTTGCCGCGTGAACAAATACTAAAAACAGATTCATTAAATCTTGAAAACCGTTATGATCATGAAAATGAAAAAGAAAACTACATGGTCTGTCCGGAATATAAATTTTATGTATTATTTTCAAAGCCACCATTTGTCGTAGCAGTTTGAAATAAGTTTTAAAATATAAGTGGAAGATTTTCCTATTTATCTCTTTTTTTTTTCTTTTTGATCATTAGAAAGGGCAAGATTTTACTTCACGCCAAACGTGTTTTTGAATTTTGTAACAGGGCGCAATGAAACAATTATTAGAACAGATTTACACGGTCAAACGATGTTTATGGCATCATAAAATGCTATAAAGACTTTTAAATGTTAAAAAAGTCTTCAAGAATAACGTTTACGTGTAAATTGCGATTAGAAAAATTGCATAAGGTTTTCATGAAGGTCTTCGATTATCCCCATTCTCAGCATCAAAAAATAGTCCGAGTCGATTTTAATGCCCAACATGTGCATAATCTTTTGAATGCGAACCGTCATTTAAGGATCAGGGTAATGAATACCTTGAATTTATCAATATTTGCATATGATTACGGTTAAAACCTTTTTTAACATTAAGAAAATTCTAGTGTTTTTATTGAGTCGCAATTTAAAAATTATATCACATGGGGCTGTTCCACTAGGTGCTCTATCGTACTATATTACAAAACTGAAAAACATCCTTTACGCGAATTCAAATCCTGCCGGTTCTAATGATCGAGAAATAAAGAAAAAGAAAGATAAATAGAAAGACTCTGCCGCACATTTTACGATTTCCCCGAAATCGCTACGTTAAATAGTCGCTTTAAAAAATTAACTACTTGTTACTTTTTAAACAGATCATACACGTAATATATATATTACTATATATAATATATATATATACATAATATATATATACTTTTCTTATTATTTTTTATTGATATTTTTAATTATATATCGTATGTTAATAGTTAAAATTTTCATTAAAAATGAGTTGATGATGATGAGAAATATATGATATGAATATTTATTTTATTTGAAGATATAATATCTTTATGAAATACGCCTGCAATTTCTTTTATTGCAACTGTATTAACTAAATGATTTTTTCACATTACATATATTGCAAAATACATTCATTTGCGTGATAAATGTGTGAAAATTAATTGTCAACTTTAAGAGAAGTCATATAATTCAGAATAGTTACTGACATATGATGAGTCGTAAAATAAGTTTATGTGAATAACTATAAAAGCAATTTAATCCAAAATCTACCACAGTTATATCCAATACAAATAAAAATTAAAAAAAAAGGTAAATATAAAAAATATTGTCCACGATTAAAGATGCACCTCTTATAAAGCAACATTTAATTTTGTTGAATAGGATTAGGTGTAATTAGTTCAATATACGTTGTTAAATTCAAATTATTATTTTTTTGTTTCCTTTTTTAACTATGATTGACATTCATTTCTTCATCATTTTAAGTCGCGGTGTTAGTTGTTCTGAAGAAAGTAGGAAGCCATCTCAGCGATGGATACATCAATTTCGCGATAATAATATCGGTGCCGAGGATTAATTCGGATGATTAATTGTCGAAGAAGATATTCGTTCTGAGCAACTGCCCGATTAACTGGTTGAGCATGCGGTGGCCCGTAACCACGAGCCGATGCCCATGCAACTGGTCTCACATCTCATGGGCACGCAAGGATCAACAGCAGTAGGTCACCGCTTAATAGCTTCGTTTCACGGTCCATCGGGATGGATCGCCGCAGCATCCAACCACATCCACCGTTCACGCACGTATTGACAGTCTTTGTAGGTCGTGTACCTCCTGCAGTCACTCAATATTACAAGCAAGTGCCTCATTCAAGGCGAAGGGATGCTGTGCCTCGATCATACACGATTTTACGAGTGACGCTCGGGGCTGATGGCGGGGGGGGGGAACTTTTTACGCGAGGGATGTCCTCAGGGTCCTTCACCCCTGTAACAGCTTCGCTAGGAGTTATGGGTTGCTGGGTAAGGAGTGAGATTGTTGAAGTACCCAACTACTGTTTTATTAATAAACCGAGTAAGAGTATATTTTGTTAAGTTTATCCAGAGGATTTTCCGACCGAATACACTGTACTTTTTCCTTATCGAGAAAATTTCAGAGTGGTAGCAGGCGTTTTATGCATATTTTAAAAGCTTTACCATTCAGAATTTTCATCGATAAAGAGAAAAAAGAGTAAACGTCTTGTAAGAGGATCAAGCGCGTACTTTTTTCGTGCTTTATCGACACTTGCTTTAACTTTCATCCACCTGGTGGATGATAAATTGTAGTACATGTAACTATCGTTTTTTCTTCTTGATTTATACAGGTAAGGAGAGGCTCCATAATTGGCTACTATATTTTCTAATTAATATAAATGTCGATACATAAATACGGCTATTGTTTATTAGTGGTAATTTCAACATACAATTTTATGGATGCATTTACGAGCTAAAAACAACATTCGTCGGCATGTTCGACATTCATTGATTTCCAAATTCGGAAAACAGTTGATACATATTGAGTTTCGGTGTAACTGAATTATACATATACGAAAAAAGGTTTAAATTAAATTAATATGAAAGCATTAATTGTACTATAATTTTTAAATTATTCTGTTATTTAATAAATTATTTTCTCATTGCCTTAATTTGCAGAATATATATATATGATAACAACAATTTTTTTTTATTCTTCTGCTCAAATATAATTTTAAAATAATTATTTTTCATCATCTGAATTCATTCACATAACATACAACATTAATGGTTACATTAAGGATATTCATAAAAATTTTAAGCACGAATGCGCATACTTTTCACTTAATTTAATTATAATTAAATAATGTCTAGAACTTTTCCTCCGGTATTTCATTTAATAATAAATTACAAAGTACCCGTCTAAATTCTCCGAATAATGATACACAATACAGTAATAGACATTTATGTGAATTCTGATCCATGTAATACTTCAAGAAAAGTTTCAACGGAGTCTTCCTCTCATCTATTTGTATTTTCATGAATTTAACTGGTTAGGATAAATGTCGCTCTTTATTTCAAGATATTTTCATTCAAATATTCTTGATAGAGAGGTACCTAATTTAATACAATATAGATACATATAATTATTATTTATTAATATTTTTAGACCAATAATTTATAATTTTTTATTCTTTTTTTTCAAAAATTTTATTTAAAACTTATCTTCGTACATATTTAATTTAATTAATGTAACGTATTTAGTATACAGTTAGAGATAGTTACATATATTATTTTATTTTAATGTATTAATTTCTGTAGTGCATATACTTATCATTACTTTTTATATTGTATAAATATTTTTACTATATGAAATGTTTATTATAAAAAAATTAATTAATCATAAAATATTCTCAGTAAATTATAAATTAACTTTTTTTTTAATTAAAACATCACAAAAAATTAATATTTTGAAGCAAGTAACTCTTATTTGCAATAAATTTTAAAGAAATAATCAACTTATTTTTATGCACCATTCATAAGATTAAAATAATGCAAATAAAATGGATTTCAGTTCATATTAAGAATATAGGATTAAAATATATATGTAAAAGTATTTCCAATAAATTTAAAATATGAAGAAAATATATCTGAAATTGAATTGCAATTTTAAGGGAATCTATCTTAAAGCCAAGGATTACGCTTGTTCTGCTTTAATCGGTAGAAGTTGTTACATAAGCAACTTTACGGATGTCCTCAACCAAGCGATTACAATTGAATATATAATTATTCATGCATAATTCAAACTCAAATGTATTTATGTTATCTATTAGCGTATCGATAAAGCAAATCTTTCAGTTATTCCGCATTATTTAATACAAAGTTTGTACAAGATACACTTAATTTCAAATAGGTAAATCTGCATAAGTATAAACGCGACGTATTAATTCATGTGGATAAATTGCGGCTTATTTAGTTGACGAAAATTAATGAAAGAATGAGAGAGAAGAACAGCTTATCTGTAGTTGTATATTTGCATTACGATGTATTTTCAGAAGTCTTAACAAAGGGCATGTAAGTAAATTGTATATAGACTTACATGATCAAAAACGGAAAAAAAGTGAAAATTCTGAAAATTAGCGATACGTTACATATTATTTTTAATATTAAGAAAATTGTATTATAAAATAAATTAAATTATCTATATATAACAGATAAACTTATTGAATAAAATCTTATTATTCGGTTATTTTTATTCAAAGACATTATTGAAAATAATTTCTTAGACATTATCATAAATTCAAATATATTATACGGAAGTTTTTATAATAATCATAATTGTTTCAATATTTTTTATTTTAAATTAATTTGGATTTCATTACATTTTTAATACTACTTTTATCTTTTATCAGTTATTGACTATTGACCTTTAATCACAAATGGAGTTCCACACTACTGATTACTAACATAGTAGACATTATAAACAGTTAATTAATTTCATACACAAAATATTCTTAAATTACAATTGTAATGAAAAATATTAACTCACCAATATCAATTAAAAAAAAACATAAAGTTTCAAGTAAAACCAGAAGCTAACTTCAAATGTTAATATTGTTGTTGATTTTAATAGACAGACTGACAAAATTATATTAAAACAGTGAAAATCTTTTAATGCTTGAACAATATTCAATACGAATATTTTTATGGATGCAAATAAAAATATCATGAATATTTTATAGTGATAATGTATATACTATAATCACAGTATACAGAACTGAATATTTTTATTGAAAATAAGTATTATGAAAATTATAAAAATAAAGTAGAAAAATTGTATATATATTTCTAGAAATTATTATTATAATCTGTCGATAGTATAAAATTTTTAATATTATACACAAACCTATTTAATTTCAATTTCTACAAATTTTGATGTTCATATATATAGAAAAATGTTATATTTGAATTAGCTAATTATATATTTTAGGTAATGAAAATGTTTCCATTGTTTCATAAATTTTAAACTAACTGTAAATAACTTATTCAAAAAAATCACATTGATATTTATAAGATTCTTGTTACATTTAACTTGTAATATAAAATATAATAATGAAAATAATAATGAATTATACAAAATATAAAATTTTTAATCAAATAAATATATTATTATAAATATATTATGCTGAAAGAAATTTTAACAACAATTGATATTGTAATATTAATTAATTAACAATATTTTTTTTAAGTTTATAAATGGAATATTATTCTTTTTACTATATTTAAGGAAATATTATTATCAGCGAAAACACTTAATAAGAAACATTTATTACTTCAGTATATTTGTACAAGAATAAAAAAGCTACTTTATCCCATGAATATCGTTTCCCGAAAATTTTTCGATTTGATCACATGAAATGCGACAGTTATTCACTGGAGGCACCGTGAAAAAGATACGCACCTACCGGTGGAAACTTTCTTTGAAAGTTGAGTTCGACTCTTGACAGGCTTTACCTGCTCCTGAATAAAAAGTAAAAGAATATGTATATACATAGGAGTCGAAAAAATTTCAAGAATGTGATTGCATATACGGTGCAAGTATTTTTTTAATTCACTATTTGGCTTTTCATTCGTATAGAAATTCGATTCGTATCTCATATCAAGCGTCTATCAATTGCTTGCAATTCTTAACATTGAATTGAAACAAGGAGATAGATCCAAAAATTGTTTAATACATTATTGAAAGACGATTCTGAATTTAATTCAGCTGAAATCTACTGCTCGAAAAAATTCCAATTCAATGGGGTCTTTCAAAGATGTTCAATTTTTTTAGGTCACTCCAGTTCGTTTCTAATAGATGTGTGGTTGTAAAATTGTAATTTCAGGAGTGAATATGTGATGAATAAAAACATTAAGTAAGGTCTAGAGCCTTCTCAAATGCAACGGTTGATAAATTAAATTTGTAAATTACATCGCTGTAATAATGTTCCATTTGGAAAATATCAGTTGTCAGTTAACCTAAACTAAGTGAATACCTCGGCAATGAAACATATTCTCGAACTCTGACTAAATATATCATACTACTTATGCATAGCTCTAATTTGGAATATTTTTACGAATATTTTGTAAAAATTTTTCATACATGTTTAAGAGTATTGAAAGCATTGTCAATATTAAATTATCATATTTTGTGTAAGAGATGGCATCGTATAATGTTGCATTTTATATTAAATTTTTCAAATAAAATTTAAAGTAACTTTACTAGCTTATTAATTATTGTACTATAAAATGGTACAGAAGATATTATTTGGAATTTACCATTAATATTTATTTAACATAGATAAATATTGCTTTGAGGTGTAAACAAAATATCTAAAGCTATTGTACAAAAATACATGTAAATATATTGATATGCTATTGAATTGAAACATTTTCGAAAAAAATGTATTATAAAGTAAAAAGTACCTTTCATCTGAGCTTTGCTAATGTGTTTTTTGACAGAAAGAGTAGCCATGCGGTTATCCAGATTCAACGGAAGATCCACGTTTCTTGCTGAAGTTCCGGGGGTGGAAGATGAAAATGAACCCCCTGTTGTGCTTTGGGGAGGGGGAGGAAACTCGTATGAACATGATGCATGTTCCTGACTCCAGCGTTGCTGAAATGCATTTAATTTTAAATATTTACGTTGATTTAATATCTGAAAACTTTTTTATTCGTCAAAGCCTGTTTAGGTTAATGAGATAAACACGAACTGATGCTAAGTTTATGAATAATTTTATAGCCGTTGGAAAACTTTTTTAATGCTGTTAATTGAAATAATCAATATTATAATATTTTACTCAATAAAAAAAAAACTTGTGAAAGTAGATATAATTGATTTGTAAAGCTTATAGATATTTAATGCCTATTGATAAATTTAATATGATAATAAAAAGTTTTTTAAAAGCTTATTCCAAGTATTCATTGTGAAATTTTTAAAAAATTCTTGATATTATTAGAAAATAATTAAATATAGAGCATTAAAACTTTTGTTTTTATGACTATAAATTTTATTTTATTATTTATGGACATTTATAGAGCAGTTTATGTACCAAATGAACAGGCAATGACACTATTAAGAGTTAATTTTAGTTCCTTACTTCATTAGACTTTTACATTCATTAAATAAGTACATTTATATAAATTCTTTTTTGATAAAAATAGCAACAAGTTTCAATTCAAAACAATTCAATTGGAGCAAATTATCTGTTACCTACATTGCGTGCACCTGCATAGTAAATGACCAGTAAAACTACTCAAATGAATCTAAATGTAAAACTTTTTATTGGCTCTTGTTCGCTAAATCAAACTAAAATTTAATCAAACTTCAAGTCTAGACCTAAATCAATTTACAATTATCGTGAAAAGAATAAATTTCCACTAGACAATTCACATTTATATAAACTACCTACATTTTTATACTTTAAACTTAGTGAATGATTTTTCTGATTGTAAATTGAATGTACCTTTATTTCTATAATATTTAACTTGAAACATTGTTTTTCAGGGTCAGCACAAATAAGTCCTGCTCCAATTGAATTTTTATTTTACAAAATTTCGTTTCATTTTTGAAAAAAGTTTGAAGAAATAGGAAAGCTTAGTTGGTTTATTTAAGCGGCAGTTTAAAAAAACCATTACTGGGTATGGTTGTTGTTTCTGGGGTGACGACTCGATACTCCGGTGTTGTGCGGGCAGGTCGATGCTGGGGCGCAGCGGAAGCTCCTGTTGTTGGTCACGAATATGATTGCGATCCCCGTCAGGAACATCCTGACACTCCCCGCTGTCGACGTTGTTTGTGCTCGGGAAAAAACGGGAGCAGTGCCGAGTCGCGAAAACGGACTTGATCGTCCCGACGAGATGCGATCTCGAGCCCGAGGGCACCGCCACTCCCGGATCTTCATCTTCGTTGGACACTGAGCTGCTTTGACGAGTCTGGAAAAGGAGAAAATTGTCTCGTCATACTTTTCCTGGGTAACAACTTGCACGGAGGACTATCTTTGGCTGCTCAAAATCATTTACTCGAGTTGGAAAAGTTTTAATTTTGTTCAAGAGTGAGTTATAAAGCACGCTTTAAAGTCTTATCGTTAATTTTCTGACTGAAAGGTTTTATGTCAAATTAAAATCACCACTTGAGAATTGTTAAACTAAAGCAGAGTTTAAGCACTTGCTCTTGACCCATTTGGAAAATGAGCCACCGTTACAATTCAAACGCGAGGAGCGAAAAATTTGCATGCACTTCTTCTTAATGGAAATTGTTCGGAACCCCAGTGGGCCAATAACCCTTTTTTGGTAATATGATAACTGCATATAAGAAAAGGAAGAAAAATCGTTATGGAAATCGAGAAGGGTGGAAAGGGGCCCGAAAGCTCTCCCATAGCATATAATCTCGTCGATCATTACATTAATATTGTATTGATTCGTATACGATCCTGAACATCCCGGGAGGGGTAATTCTGTATCTATTCGGAACGTGTGTTTGCATGTTCCAGGGGTGGCTGAAAATACGGCTGAGGCTTCCCTGTAAGTGCCTTAGGGGTGTATTTCTAACAGCATTCTTACCCCCGAGCACAGGGCCATTGAACCTGCGGCTGAGAGCGTATTGCAAATAAATTTTCCACCAAAATAATAGAATCGGGATTTGAAGGAGGCGACGGTTTTCCTCCGATCAGCACTTCGATACAACCACATTTCCCGCAGAGTCCCGTAAGTAAACTCGATTATTTGTACACAGCCCTCGTCTAGGTTTACTCCTTAATTTTCCACACATTGTTCCAATGGCTGTTTTCCACGTACATCCCAATCGTAAGTATTTTTATATTTTGGAAAGAGGTAAAGCAATACTGCAGATAAACAATCAATTTATTAAGACAAAAAATTGTCAATGTATTTTCACATATATTTCTTTTTTTCCTTCTATATTTCATTTAAGGTCAAATTTAAAATTTAAAAAATAATTTTTATTAATTAATAGTTTTTACGTTTAAGCTCATAAATATTTTCATAAAATCTGCAGCATTGATAAGGATTTCTTTGCAAAAATTGAACAGCTTGTATAAATGTACATCCGTGTAAAAGAACATTCATTCTGATAGCAATTTTATTTATTTTGTGAAATGCACGATATTGATATTTTTTTAATTTGAAGTATTTCGAGTTAAATTAAAATAAATTTTTATTAAATTTTTATCAATTAAATTGATTCTATACTTTATAAATTAAAAAAATAATAACAATTAATACTCGACTAATATTTAATAATAAATTTTATTATTCTAAAAAGTATTTTATTTTAAATATAAATTTAATTAGAGAAGATGAAATCTCAAACCTCTTTTACTGTTATACAATAATACTATTTTTTCTGAATATCTTGTTTCAAAGTAAAGTGGAGAATATTTAATTATTTTGTATTTATTGTATACTATGTATCTTATCACATAAAAAGATAATAAAAGATTTTTATAACATTTCACTATACGTTATAACTATTTTTGAATTTCAAAAAAATATTTAAAAAATTAAAACTATTAAATTTTTATTTATTAGGAATATGTTTGAATATCTTCGTTGAGCCTAAATTTATCAACGTTTTTTCTGAATGCTTCGATGAGTAATATTATACTTATAAAAAAATCTATGTTTATACAATTTTTTAGAAATATAAAAATAGTATAATGCATTGAGAAAAAAATTCAATATATTTTATGAATGATAAGAAAATATAAATTGATATGATTGATTTTAATATCAACAAAATGATTATTAAACTCATGATTTCTCTAGGTATATTCAATTTTTTATAATCAATCAATTTATATATTTACTTGTCGTTTCATGCTCTTTCATTTATGTGATATATTTTTGTTTATTTTTAGCGTAAGCTTAACTACCCTGTATATTCATAGTTTATTGAATATACCGATTTATCCATAGTTCAGTTTAGTACCGAATAGAGTAGGAATTTATGGTCGAATGATAACAACAAATGGATTTCTTTGGGGTCTATTAAATAAATTGTAGAAAAGTATTCGATTACCCTTGATATCATTCGATAAAAAAACAAAAAACAAAAAAAAAAAAAAAAAAAAAAAAAAAAAAAAAAAAAAAAAAAAAAAAAAGAAAGCGGTGAAAAACCTATTATTAATGTACTGGTTCAGTTGAACAAATTCTTGTGAGTCCAAATGCTGTTGCTTTGAATATATGCACATTCGTTAGCTGATAAAAAATAATTTTTTCTTCATTTTTCTCATGAAAATGGGGAATCGTTTCCTTTTTTAGTAATCCTGCTTTCGGTATTATTCAATGGCAGTATTACTAAGCTGTCCACAAAAGTGTTGAAATCGTGTTCCTCACAATGATGATTTGAGAATTCTTTGGTCCGTAAATAACCCTCAACAACAATAGTAATTCAAGCGGATTTTCGATTTTCGTTGTTAAAGATAAACACCGATTCACCTCGAAGCACGTATACCCTTTAAGTGGTGAAACACCCCCTTGATGTACGGATTAAAATATCAACAAAGCATCAAGTGAATTAAAGTATAGATTTTGCCTAATATTTAATAATATGTAAATCTTTTAATAAATTATTTATTTGAATTAAAATTAAATTTCTGTGAACGTAATAGAAAATTCAAAACCACGGAAAGTTTAAGCTGATAAACGTTTTTGTACGTAAGTGTGTAGGTATCATAGCCCTCTGAAGGTCAGTGCGTAGATCCATTTACACTTGCATTCCCATATACAAAATCTTTTATCAACTTAATGTTGTGTATGTTCAATCTAAATAGATAGTTATCCTGTGCTCGTTTACCCACTTCTTTGATATAAAAATTAAATATTTATTGTCGTTAATTGTGTTAGTCTCAAATGTATATGTGACCAAGTAAAATTGTTAGAAGTTATTTGTCTATACTTCAAAATAATTTAAGTTGAGATTCTTGATGATCGCTTTATAGGGTTAATCAAATCTGAGTTTGGGGTTTCAGCAATATCCAGAGAATTGGCTTCAACATTGTTAGTATCTAGTTAAGAACGAGCAGACGCCTTATGATGATGACAAATATCCCTTTTCTAGGTATTTCTTGATAGCGACCCTAAACTTTACAAGGGTACTACAACTCAGCCATGTAACCTGACAATTATATATTCGTAGAACCTTATAATATATTCCTATATTTACAGTATGTATTAAAAATATTAAAATCACGTTAAAATCCTTACAGAAATATTTATATAATTAGTGGAAAATTCAAAGTGTACGAATAATTTGTTTATTTCATATTATTTATCAAAAGTTTTAGTACGTGAAATTTATTTTATAAACTTTTTACTAATTTTTATATAATTTTTATATAATATTTGTACAATGATTGTATTTTTTTAATTTTTATTATTATGAATTATCGACTTTTCAAGAAATTAAAAAATTTCGTTCACAAACTTTGATGTACAAAAATTTACGTCAAAAGATCTCAAATTGGATTAAAGGGTTTATTGGAATTTAATGTTTATCACTATACCAATAAGTTTATAAACAAATATTAATTAAAAAATATACAAAAAATTATACTGTATTTAAATAATTATTTAATGAATTCTAATGAATAATAATAACATTAATTTCATAAAATTTGTGTATTTTAACAATAATAAATTTGGAATATAATTTTTAAATATGTATGTAATAAGACATTGACATTAAATTAAATTAAAGTATAAATTCAAGTTTCACAGTTAAAAATTTGAAATAAAATCTAAAAAAAATTTAGGATTTTATAAAATATTTTAATTATAATTATTTAATTTTTTTAAAATAAAAGTTATAAATTGCAATTATATAAAGAAAAGTTTATCTTATACATTTGTAAAATTAGTTTGAAATTTAAAGTAGTACTGGAAGAAGAATGGTACAAGTATACATAATATATATATAAGAGCCTTTTAGAAAATTATATTTTTTAATCTATTACTTGTGTTTAATTTCTTTTTATTTATTAAAAATTTTTTAAAAAATACAAATTTGCTATTCATTTAATAATCCTTAATGAAAGTATTCAATTTATTAATTTTACTTATTTTGAAAAATAATAAAATTACACTTATACTCCTACAATCAACAACTAATATTTTAACATCAGTTTTGAATGAATTTTTCACTACAAATTTTGCTAAATTAATTTATTGTAAATTTTTGTTTATCGAAGTATAGGCATGTATTATATTTTAATATTGACCTTAAATATTTGAATGTAAGGATTCCATGATAATTAACATACATATACAGACGGATTTTAGTTCATGAACGGAAAGTAAAAGTTTATCCACAATCCAATGAAATTCTATTGGCATTTTCACTTATCTGTTTTTCTTTTATCTCATTTACTATTTTATCAAACTATCTATCAAATTATTTGCCAGTCTATTTATCTTCCATTGTCACTGAACTTAAGTATTATTTGTGGAATGAACGAATGCTAAATATCATTGGGGAATGAAGCTCTTGAAAGTTAAATAGAAGTTGGACTGACACGAACTTAAAATTTGAAATGCACACTCAAATAGTTTAAAGCTTCCATTGTAATGATTTCTGATGTACTTTACTATTGATTCATTTTCACACTTGATTTGGAAGTTTATTTTTAGCAAAATTATTATTAAAATTACTTATTATATGTATTGTTTTAATTATTAGCTAACATTATATTATGTACAGATTTCTATCTTGTATTTTAAGAATGTTTCAAATAAATTATATTATCGATAAATGTACTGGTATTTTTTGTTTATGTCAATTTAATTAGTATATTAAAATTAAAAAAAAATGTTGGCTATACACATTATTATTTTAATCATACTATATTTCTTATTAATATTTTACAATTTAATTGGTAATTTATGCTATTTCTTTTTAACTGTTTAACAATTTATTATATTTTATCTACGATGTAATCATATTTTTATATGTGAAATCTGATATTGTAAAATTTATGTTCCATTTAAACATGTTCATTTTTGTAATTTTCTTTTACATCACATTTTATAAGTTAATATCAGGAGTATTATTGAATATACAAACAATTTCACTATAATATAATTAATTTTGATCGAAAAATCTGAATAATTTTTCAATGTTTACAAAATATTATACAAAAACTCGTATTATTTCAATGTGAAGAGACTTGATTAATTTAATAATCCTGAATATATATAAAATATATGAATTGTGTACAGTTTATATTAAATATGTGAATAATTACCTTTCTTTAGATTCATATGTGAAATAAATTAAATTATTAAAAAAAGAATGTATAAATACTGAATGTTTACTGCATATTGTATAAATTCACAGCATATATGCAATTTAATAATTATGTTTTCTGTTTATTTAAATCATGTACCATATTTTATTTTTAAGATTAAACTTCATAAAGAACAGTTACGTATACATATGAATATTTTTTTAAATTTTATAAAAAACTAAAGATAGTGAGACTTTCAAATTAATTGTTTTCGGATAATTGGTGATATCGAATTTATTTAGTTTCGTAAGGATTTATTATAAAGATCTCAATTGCATAAAAAGTTACATTAGATTATTATAATTTACTCATATGTTATAATAAAAGAAAATTAGAATGAAATGTAAATAGAGAGCGAGAGAGAAAGAGAGAGAAAAAAAGCGCAGGTGAAGGGGAAGAAGATTTATTTAATTGTAGCATTGGTTGATTGATCGAAGATCACATGGTATCCCATTTCGCAACATCCGTGTAAGACCGGTGTCGGAAAGTCATTTCCAATGGAATTTTCTAAAGTTTCCACAAACTTTCGTCATTAGAGCAGTGAGAGCTTGTAGCTTGGAGTTACAAACAGAATCACCTGAGAAAGAAGGTGAGTGAAAAAAAGCGAAAAGAAAATGGTAGAATGTGGAGAGACACTGAAAATCTCCTTTCTTCTTCTTACCTGGAAAATCGGTCCACGGATTAAGTTTCCAGAGGAAGTATCGTAGAAAGATGAATTGGGTTTCTACTAGTGTCAGCTGTGAAGATGTGACACGTAGATATGAAAACAATGAAATTAATTCATTCAAGGAAGAAAAGAAAATTACACGTCAAACTTTCTTAAAGCACATTACCTGAGAGAATTATTTTTAAAAGTCCTTAATTATTATTAACATTTAACATTATTATTTTCTTTTTTTCACAATATTCGTCAAAAATAAATTTTTTCGCGAGTTTCAAGAGTACTGTTATCTTGTTATTTACTGAAACTTTAATTAAATTGTTGCAGATAATTTTTTTGTAAATTTTTTCGTTTTCTTACTGTATAAATATTTAAAGAAAATACGAGTTTTAAATGTCAGATTTTTTGAGTAAATAACGCAAACGTTGATTTTTAAAAGAGAGAAATATCAAAATTTTCTTTTTGAATAAATAAATATTTATTGTTTCTAATAGGTATTAAAATTTCTGTAGTGAAATGAATTTAATTACGAAATATTTATATATGATATATTTAATATATGAAGCAATACAAACATAGATTTGCAATATGCCTAGCTATATCTTAGCTAGACATAAACTACATATTTAACTCGAGTAGCAAAAAATATTGTTTTTTTAATACTAACAACAAAATTCAGTGTTATATTTTTAAATTCGTTTACATAGTTGAAATTGCAGTTACGAGAGAAAATGAACTGTGTAATTATGTATGTAATGCATTAAAAAGTCAGTCGGATAAAAGATTAAAATGCTGAAAATCAGGATGCAAGATTATATTTTGAGACTTGGAATACAATATAAGGGATGTTTTTCGGTTTCATATTTTTTAATTAACTCACTTGATCAATTTTTTATGCATTGTACTCGGATATTTATTGCACATTCTACGATAACCTTTATCAAAACTTATATATGAGCTCTGCAAAACATATAATATAATTTAAAGGAACAGCAATAAACGGTTCTAAAATAGTGGAATAGATGGTATCGGAAGAATGAACGAAACATGGACCACTGGACGACCCATGCGTGACATTTCTACTAAATCATAGCAGAACAAAGCGGTTCATTTCATATTCCGCGTTTTATTCTCTCCTTCCGAGATTTTTTAAAGCACACTTTCGATGCCTTGGGGTTTTCTAATTTCGTAAAAAGCCCATTATCGAGATCACGGGTGTCGGGATGCTTGAAATTTAAAATGGGAAACGGTTTTCCTCTCAACGCCGGTTCTGAAAACCAATCCTCGCTCTCGTTAATTAACAAAGCGCTACCAATGAAAATCTCCACGCCTTTTTTTACAACTCTTTTTACTTTTCTCTTCCACCCCGCTCTTTCGCTTCTTTAGTATTATTATGTTTCACGCTTTTTAGTTGTATAAGCGTCTTTCCAACTGAAAGTAAAATATTTTAAAGTTAACTTCAAATTTTGCTTGTAGTTTAGACACAATCTGGACTTATGGAGAAACGTACTCTCAATAACTTGCAATACGTAAATTTTAAAAGTATGAGTTTTTTTATTACTTATAATTAAAGATTTATATATACCTTAATGTATATTTAAATAACCTAGTTAAATGTAGAAGTATAAATAATTGAAGTTTAAAATGTAAATATTATTTATGTATATGCATAAATATACCAGCTGAAAATTATATCAAAGAGTAATTTAAGTTTCAGCCGCATTCTAAAAATTTTATAAATAATTCAAATAAAGACAAGGTATTTAATAAATAAAAAGAGCAGTTCAATTAAATTTTTAATAAATTTTAATAAATTATTTATAGTATACGAAATAGTTCTTCAAATCAATTTTTCATATTATACAAAATACAAAGTACACAAAATTCTAGATTATAGAAGAAAAACAACAATATTAATTAAAATACCAATTTATTTTATGTATATTTTATTACAAAATTACTCTTTAAGTATAAATAATTTATACATTGAAAATATTACAAAATATTTTTAGTATCATTATTGATGTTTCAATCAAGATAAATTTTTATGTAATATAATATTCAATCGTTAAAAAATTTCTATTAACTTTCATTTAACTCATTTTTTTTTACATCTCACTTATAGTTATAAATTTTATTTTTTTTTTATGTTCTTCAAATGTATTAATTTAAAGAAATTATAATTATTGAATTATAGATATAACTAAGGGGGATTGAGACATTTTATCACATTTTTAATGGAATGTATTATAAACATTAAAACGAATTATGTTAGAAAAATATTAAAGATTATAGTAAGAAAGGAAAGAAAATTTTTTAAATATCTTATTTAATTGAAATAATAAGAAAAAATAGTAAATAATGAAAAAAATTTAGGAATCAATAAATTATAAATAATAAAGTTAGAATAGTAACTTTGTAATATTATATTATCTATTTGTGTATTTCATTTGTATATTATATAATATTTGTATATTATATTTGATATTTAGAATAATAAAAAGTTAATAAATAATTGTACTACATAAAAGGGTTAACTTGTATTAAAATTTCCTATGACACACGATGACAAATCGAATAATAATCTAAAATTATTGAAAATATTTGTAGGTTTATTAGAAAAGCAATACGAATTTGACTATGAATACATTCTATAATAAAAACAAGAAAACTAATAAAGAAAAAATATAGATATAATAAATTTAATATCTAAATCATTGGAAATTAAATCTTTATATATTAAATAATTTACAAGCAAATATAACATCTTTATGCAATTTTGTAACAACAATTCGAGAAAAACTTACAATTGTCAAATTTTACACAAGTAAAGAAAATAACTCATTTAAAAATAGTGAAGTATATAAATATAATTAAAATTAAAAATTAATTTATAGTTCTCATATAAGAATTAAGAAATAAAAAAATTACTAAACAGATTAACTTGAAAATGACAGAAAAAAAATTAAGCCGGATTTAAAATAAAATATGAAAGATACGCTTGACATTTTTTGTAATGTGAAAAAAACTATTAGCTTGGCGTAAATAGAGCTAATATTTTAATATTTATATAATACCACATAAGCATAGTAATTAATTCATAATTTTCATATTTTTATAAAACATATATAAATGATATGTATTTTTAATCCAATTAGATTACTTTTTTAAGTAATAACAATATTGATATTTATAATAACGAATATAATGATAAAAAAAATTTTATTCATAAAATATAAATAACAATAATTATATTATATATAATAAATTCAAAGATTATTAATAGTACATTCATCAAAAAATAAATGACCTGTTATTTAACACAAAAATATGTTTATATGAAAATTGCATATTTATTAGAATCATTAAAAACTCTTATTTTCAACTAAAAATTAAGTACTCAATAATATTTTTGTTTTAATAATAATCATTTAGAACTTCAGGAAGTCAGGAAGCTTTTTTTTGAAGCCGTTATTCATTGCAACAATTTCGGGGAAGTTGGAAGATATGCGAAAGAGTTTTTTTCTATTTGTTCCTCCTTTTTTCTTTCTGATAATTAGAAATGGTAGGATTTTACTTTGAGCGAAGCATGTTTTTCAATCTTATTACAAGGCAAGATCCATTGGTGCAATATTTTTATGCGGTAAAATTTTGGTAAAAACATTGAGATTTTCAACCAGTGAAAAAGATTTTTAATCATAATCGTATGTAAATAGTGGTAAATTTAAGGTATCATTGATTAGCCTGATCCTTAAGTAAAAGTTTGCATTCAAAATTTTGTGCACATGTTGGACATTAAAATCGATTCGGACTATTTTTGAATGCTGAAAACAGTGATAATCGATGACCTTCATGAAGACCTTATGCGATTTTTCTAATCGCAATTTACACGTAAACCTTTTTTTTTGAAGACTTTTTTAACATTTAAAAGTCTTTATAGCATTTTATGATGCCATAAACATCGTTTGACCGTGTAAATCTGTTCTAATAATTGTTTCATTGCGCCCTGTTACAAAATTCAAAAACACGTTTGGCGTGAAGTAAAATCTTGCCCTTTCTAATGATCAAAAAGAAAAAAAAAAACATACAAAAAACACTCTCATACATTTTCCGAAATCGCTACGATAAATAGTGGCTTCAAAAAAAAGTAACCCTGTTTACCTTCCAGATGGACTATATATATAATCAAAATTTAAAAAATCAATACAAATAAAAATGTTAATATTGAAAGAAGACATATTTATCTCGAATATTTGTACATTTGAATTATCAAAAATCTTTATTTTATGTAAATCAATTATATATACGTAAATATATATAAAGAATATAAAATCCAACAAAAAAGTGCCCTTTATCCAAATTAATTCATATTTAATTTTGTTTTATAGAATAAAAAACTTTTGAATTAGTATTAAACCTATATAATGGAAGAAAGTTTAATAACATATATAATTTTGTATATCGATATAAAAAAAAATAGTTTATAGTATTAGCACTCAATTTAAAGTATTTACGTAAAACATATATATATTTAATATTCACCTATTTTATTATAATATCGAGTTTCAATAAATGAATTATTAATTAATAAATAAATTACTGATACAGATTAAAGTAATGAATAAATTTTTAATTAAATGTAAATTTATACAATATTTTGTAAAAAACTTTAAAAAAAGTGTTCGTTATTAACATATTTTTATTTCCTCGTAAAGGATTAACAATAATAATAAATAAATTTAACCGATTGAAATAGATATTGATGAGCATCAATGATGTATTAAGCTCTTAATTAAATAAAATAATAAAATTCGCACTATTTTTAATAACTTTACAAAATTTTTAAAAGTACGTCTATTTAAATAAATAAACAATTATTTGTTTATAAATAAAATATATTTATAAAAATTATAAAAAATAAGCGAATGAAGAGACACTAAAAAGTGATCAATCCAAAATTTTTTTTTTTTTAACGATAATAATTTTACATTAAAAATCATGATTAGAAGTGAAATTTTGTATGTTGTAGAGTTGTGAATTGCTATGGTAGCTGATGGTCGTGCTAAAATTCGTCGAATGTTATGGAAGGCTGCTGGTGAAGAATCAGAGCAGCTACAGGTGGCCGATCTAACCGAGACAAACACAAGTTTGAACGAAGCTTAAAGATAGATATAAGAGTAACGCAAAACAGAGAACCCGATATTTCAGTTAACTAATGCAAAGTAAAAACTTTAATATACGTCCATAACCGTGCCTTACAAATTAATTAATAATTTGAGATTAATTTAAAAAAATTGAGGGTTATACTTGAAAAGGTACAATATATATATCTTAAGGAACATCCAATTTATAGTTTTTATTGAAATTGATGTTGATACTCATAGTCAAAAAATGAAATTTTAATTAAAATATATTTACTTTACTATGTAAAAGCGCTTTGAAACTTCAAAAATTCGATTACAATAATATTTATAAAAGATAAGTTACTAATATGAACAAAATTTAAAATATTTTATTATCTCTTATAAATTTAAGTTGATGTTTTTGAAAAGTAAATTTTATATAAATTATATTAACTTAAATATTAATACACAATTTAAATATTTGCTGAAGGATCATTATAATTTGACCGACATAGATGTATATTTTATCTTTAAATACTTTAAAGATAATATATAGACTATATAAAATTCAAATCAGATATTATTTAAGAAACAAATGAAAGTAACAAATTAAAAAATTGTGAAAAACAATGTTCTCGACTCTTATCTCATAATGTAACTGAATTTAAAAATGGATTTTAAAAATATTTATGCAATAAACTAGAAAAATATAAATAAAACGTATGTTGGTTTTTATAAATTAATTTTTAATATAACTTTTGAGAAAATCAGTTATAAAATCAAAATATGAAATAGGGGAAGTAGCGATCAAAATGCAAGTGGTTTAAAGTTAAAATGAAATTTTTTAAAATAAAATTTCTAAAATTTATACATATATATATAGAAATAACAAATGGTATTGGTGAATCATATGAAAAATTTATTTGCTATTACTTCCTATTCAAACGCAATCATCCATATCACTTGACACCTTTTCTCAATTTTGAATCATTTTTAACACAATCCGTATTATTACATACAAATAAATTAAGTAAATATAATACAGAGTGTACATAATTCGGTCTATGTAATTTCAACCACTATTTATCGAATTATTTATTTATGTATTTATCTATTTATACTTTTGAATATAACTGAATATTGTTAAACGATTTCAATTTGTGGGAATTCGAATCAAACACCTTCCATTTTCCCAACAGATACTCTTTCGATTCAATTACCAATATCTATGTATTTTTTTCGTCCTTATGACATACCCTTGATATGAAATTCGATCCTTTCTGCTATTTCATATGGGTAATTGTGTACTAAGGATTTCATATTGAAGGGGATATCGAACAATTTAGCTTTAAATCAATATTTTATTTTGGAAAATAAACTTTTAGAAAAAGATTTTCTCTTTTTTTAAACAAGTATTTCGCTTTCAATTTAAAAGATTTATAAATTTTTTTATATTTTTTAATATTTGAGTATATTCTTTAAAATTTGAAGAAAAAAAATTTATCTATAACGTTGTATTATTAGCAAAATAATTGACAAATTCATGATAATATTTTAAATAAGAAAGTGAATCTTCGGATAATTTAGTATAACTGCATTTTTTACATTAGAAACACATAGTTATTTATAAAATATAAAAAAGTAATGCACACTGGAACATATGTGTTTTAATTATAAAATATTTTTTATCGTAGTTGATATTTTAATGAAAAAGCATATTAACAAAAATCTCCCAAAAATGTTAAAATAAATTTGCGTATTAAAAGAAATTTCATTTATCATTCAAATTTTAGGAAAAAATTAACAGTAAAAATAAAAAATGAAAACAATAATTTTACATTGTAGAGTTGGCAGAGTTATTACTTTCTTGGCAGGGCTATTAAAATAAATGGGCTCTCAGTTTGTGTTGTCGAGAGTCTACATAATACATTGCGTTTTTCAGTACTGAGGTCAGTAAGTCACGTTAATTACTGTAATATTACAAAAGATCCGAAAGAAAGAGGAAGGGTTAAATTAGTGGAGACAAGGTCTACGTAGTCATGGAAAACGGATGGGAGCGCCGACTGCGAGGCAAATCATTGTAGTCATGGGTGAAAGACGTCGGATGTAGGAACAAACGCATGACAACGACAGGGAAAATGAAATGCGTGTGCAAACATAAACTATTATTAGTCGTGGGTTGGCGGTTGGAGCGGCGGTGGGGGTGGGGGTGGTGGGGCGGGGGCGGCGGGGGGCAGTGCGAGTAAAAAATGCCGTCGCTAAAATGAGCGGTAAGAGTATAAGAAAATTGAAATAAAATGTGTTCTTTCGTTTAAAAAAAATTCGTACCAAGACAATTTCATGAGCTGTACGTGTGGAAAACGATGTGCACGTATATCGATATAAGATTATCTTGGAATGCTTTTTGCATATGAAATTGTATTGGAATACGCAGCTTTATCCTGCTCGAGGAAAGATAAAACAAAAAATTATAATTTTATTCGGTCAATTTGTTTGATTTCCCCGGGAAATGATTTAAAAGTTAAACGGCGATGTGAAATTGATGGATCTGAAGAATATGTGGAAAATAGAGAATGAATGATACGTAAAATGAAGGCAATTGCCACAAAAAAGAAATGGAGGAAACATTTGAGAGTTTGAGTATAAGTATTGCCATGAAAATGATGAGGGGGCTGGTGTTCACCATAACAGTTATTCATCCTTATGACAGATTGATTATGAGATATATCAACTCGTAAATGTTTCCTGCAAAAGATTATAGGTAATTTTTTGAAGAGATTTATTAATTTATTTTCTTGGCTTAAATTTTGTACAAGAAAAATAATACAAGCCGTTGATTCATTTGATACTATTATTTAGTGACATGAAAATATTTCTACGTTGTATATGAAATAATTGTTTCAGTGATATTCAAATAATTAGTTTAAGGTAAAAAATGTAAATTATAAATAAATATTTCTATATCAATATTTATTACTTTGATAAAAATAGAGATATTCAATCAAAAAAAATGTTTTTATTACGATACCACTGCACCTTACTCCAAAAGACAATGTACTTTTAAAATATATACAAAGATTAGAATTGAATGGAATTACTTGAAAAGAATGGCGTTAGAAAGACAAAGTGAAAAAAAGATATTTGTTTACATAACATTGTCGACTATTTTTTTTCATTCCGTCTAAACCTTAATCTTATCTTTACTTTTTGTATGATGTTTTTATTCTGGCCTATCTGTTATCGGTATAATCTATTTTCACCATCCTTTTTCCATCCACATGATTCTTTTCAACGTATTTTGTCTTCTTATGTTTAATTTGACTTAGAATCCTTCCTCATTAGTAAAGTTTTTTTTTCTTTTTTAGTGCATATACGTGGTTTGTCTGGAAAGTAAATCCAATTTATTATTTCCGAAGCCACCATTTGTCGTAGCAATTTGGGAGAGGTCTTAAAATCTTTGGGGGAGTTTTCTTCTATTTATTACTTTTTTTCAATCATTAGGATCGACAATATTTTCATTTGCGTTAAGATTGTTTTTCAGTTGTGTAACACAGCGTGGACTGTCTAGTGTAATGGCGTTTTACGAAAAAATTTGGTGTGCGATTTGGAGAAATCACTTTGGACATTATTAAAAAAGGTTAAATGTTAAAAAACGTTTTTAAGGGTAACTGTATGCTAATTTTAATGAATTATTGATTATCTTGAACTTTAAATGATAATTTGGCCTCAAAATTTTGTGCACATATTGGGCATTAAAATCGATTCCGGTTGTTCTTGGGTGGTGAGAACGGGGGTCATTGGTAATCTTCATGAAAACCTTATGCGATTTTTTTATTTGAAATTTATACGTATTTTATTCTTGATAACTTTTATAACATTTGAAAATCTTTATAGTATTTTATTAAGCCACAAACATGATTTTACTGTCTAAAGCTCTTCTACCAGTCGGTCCATCGTGCCGTTTTACAAAATTAAAAACAGGTTTCAAACGAAGTAAAATTCTGATGTTTCTAATGATCGGAAAATAAAAAACCAGTGAAGGGGGGATTAAACAGGAAAAACTCCCACGAAAATTTTAAAATCTCTCCCAAATTGTTATGACAAGTATTTGTTTCGAAAATAATACATTGGATTTATTTTCCGGACATACCATGTAGTTTTCTTTTTTGTTTTCATGATCGTAACGATTTTCACGATTTAATAAATATGTTTTTAGTATTTGTTGACACAACAAGTCTTATTTTGTTTGATAAATTATTTTACTAATGTAAAACAATGAATATTTTTCAATTTTTAATTATCTCAATCTATTATACTTTTATAAAATTTTATATCAAAATATAAGCATTTTAAAAAAAAAAAAAAAAAATTTAATGCTTATAAATTTGCAATGTAGCATTAAGTGATATATATTAAATGTCTCTGTGTAGCATACTTTTTTTTAATATAAATAAATATTGTTTTTAATTAAATATGCATGCAATTTAATTTTTGTTTAGAGAATTTTTAATTATTTATTGTACGTATTTTAAAACTTTGCAATTAAACTTTGAATATATATGATAAAATTCCATCATTTAATTCCATCATTTGACACAATTAAAAACTCGGAAATTAAATCATTAATTCATAATTTAATTCAGAACTTTATTCGGTTCTATTTTGTATGGGTAATTATTAAATCTGAATATGTTTGTTAACAATTATAAATTAAAAAAAATAAATACCTATGAAATTTAATAAAATATATTGTTTAATGATAATGTATTATCACTTGTGAATAATAATAAATGAATTATCTCGTTCTAAAAATTAATATTTACATAGTTATCTGTTGATTGATAATAATCAGAATTTAAAATACATTATTGATTTAATATATGGATATTAAATTTTTTATAATAATTACATCGTAATAATGCAAATAAAATATACCAAACGCTTAGAGAAAAGTTATTTATAACTAAATATATTTAAATCCATGAAGACATTTGCAAAAAACCGCTGCATAACAATATGTGTATTGCTTGTTATTTTGATGATAATATATTTATCTAATTAATTGGATATTTAAATAAAATTGTAGTTTAAATGCGCAATGTAAAAGAGTCAGAAAGCAATTTATTTAACTGAACAGTTGATAGCGACAAGTGCAATTTGGAGCGGTGTTGACTTCCCGTCGCCTGACGTTTGTAGGATCAAATAAACGTTGTTATGTGACATTTGATTTAATTAGCTTCCTAAAGCGCGATCCACACTAATTTCTGGATGTTGTTTCCACATTTCAAGTCTCAAATGTCGAAACATATCAAATAAACTTGATTATGCATTGACGGGAAATTTTGTAAAACTTTCCTAATTGATGTTTTACCATTGTACATGTAGATTAAAATTTATTTTAAACTATTACAATTATGTTATTCCATAATACAAATTACAACTGCTTTGTAAAATTGCATTACAATTTTCAACTGGAACAGTAATTAAAAAACTTGTTAAATTAATAATAAATGTTATTATTATTTAAAAATTGAAGCAATCGTGTTAAATATTGTTATTTATAAATTTCTATATATTGTGTATATTCTATATATTGTAATATATTGTGATAATAATTTATAGATTTGATTGTGTACAAAATTTAAAATAATTTTTTGCAATACTTTCATCAATTTCTGCCCGAGCATGAATAGTTTTTTTAGATAGTATTCGTGAGGTATTTTTATTTTAAAAATAGTATTTATCCTGAAAATAAAAACTGACTATCATATTTTTAAAATGTGGATAAGTTATTTGTTTTATTTGGATAGTTATTTAAAAGACATTCATTGTATTTAAAATAAAAATAAAATTAAATATATTCAATTAATAATTTTAATACAATAAAGGAATAAAAAATATTGAAATATATTTAATTAAATAAAAAAGATTTAAAACTTTTATTTGACATTACAAATGAAATTATCTTCTTGGTTTATTATTTCATCATGATTACTTGTAGTTTTTTTTTCTATTTTATTTTCTAATAGTGAGGTCACATTATTTCGCTTAAAAATATTGAAAAAAATATTCTTTGTTCTCGCATATTATATATACGTGAAAGTATTTAATATGCAGTATTTGGTAATTTTTAATAAACATAGAAGCATTTAATACTCAATATTTGATAATTTTTTAAAATTCATTATGAATTCATTTAATCATAATTAATATTTTTTTTATGTTGTTCAAAATATGATTAATTATTTTTATAACAAAAATACTTATTTAATATTAAATGTAAAAAATTATAAAATACTGTATTAGTAAAATTATCGATAACAAGATGAGTTGATACTTTCTAGATAACATAAATAAATTTTAATAATTTATTTCTTCTATATATATTTTTCTATATATTTTTCTATTTTTCTTACTCTTATACCATAATGTTGTGGTATGGTAAAAAGTTATAGCTTTTTAGTTTAAAAATTCTTTTTATAGCTTTAATGCACTAAATTTTAATATATTTTATGCTACATTTTATCCATTATCTTATCTTAAAGATTTCATTAACTCTCCAGATTGTCATTTTGTTTCGTTCAATATTTGAGAGTGAGACTTGCTTTAGCGTTCTTCATGGATTATCGTATTACTGATATTGCACTTATCTGTTTTGATAATATGAAACACATTTTAACTTTTCAAATTTTAATTTATCATAATTTTTTTAAAAATGATTTTGTTTTCTAAGTTAAATTGATGTTATTAATTTCAATTATTGAAAACATTATAAGTTTTTGATATATTTCTGTATCTTATAATAAATATATGCTAATAGTTGTATATTAATTTAAAATTTAGTCTTGATATTTTTCTTTATTAATTTTTGTGATACTTTTAATACATAAATATTTGTGTATGTACGTATGTAATTTATATACACATTATTCTTAGTACTTTTAAAGTTTATATTTATGTTATGTAATAAACTTCAATGAATAAATTTGAGAGTTGTTGATTTTCCTTGTAATAATATTTGTAATAAATTATTATTTGTATTGTATAAAATAAATGCTCGAATAATAATATGTTATAAAAGAATAAGATATTATAAAAGAAATTATTATGGAATATAATTTAAAACTGAAATTTCAGTCAATTAAATGAATATTCATTTTATAAAAACTTTTTGAAAGATAATAGAAAAACATTTTGTATTACTTTGAAAATAATAAATAATCTATGATTATTTATACTGATATTATGATCATTTTTATTACACTGATTATTATGATCAATAATGAAGAGAGAATGCGTATCTCTAGATTACGATAAATAAATTAAATGTAATAATTTATTAGCAGAATATTATCTAAGAACTATATCGTGTTACTTCTAAATGATACTACTTACAAAAATCTCGTTTCTGGATTATAGAATAGATAAAAGACAAAAAATATCCTTTTATTAAAAAAAAAAAAAAAATTTTATGTTTACAAATTAAAAAACATGTATAGGTAGTATGAAACATATGAATATGTCCAACGTAGATCTTGAAAATATTACTATACTGAATCAGTAAGTAGTTTCACAAACATGATGAGCATCGGTTAATAAAAGAAAAGTTCATGTTTTTTCTGGAAGGCAGATCAATTTCTGACGTATAAAATGAAGGTATTTACTACTAAATTTCTCCCCAAACAAATGAAATCACTAACATCGGGGCTCTCCGATATCATACAATTATTAATAATTTTGCTCACACATTTCCTTGGAAAAACTATTGTACGCACGTTTCACTTGCAAAGAATAGGAAGAAATAGGACGTCGCTTTTTCCCCCTCAAAAGACACATAATTCCGACTTATGCGCCATAAATTTTCTCCTCACTTTCTGATACTAAGAGGCTCTTAGTATTGGAGGGCGAGCCTTAGCAATATTCTTTTTTCGATATCTTCCCCTACCTTTAAGCGCAAAAAGGTACAAAAAGTATCAAACAAATACAAATTGCTAATAATTTAGTGTAAAAAAAAAAAAAAAAAAAAAATCTTTGATGCTATCAATAAATTTACTTTAGATATGTTATAAACATTTATAATCTTTTATTTAACATAAAATTTTGATCCATTTTCAGAAATTAAATTTTTATTTATACAAATAAAAAAATTGAAAATCATACACAAAATATTTTTCTTTTAATAATGTAATAGAAATTATATTATATGATAATAAAAATGATATTAAATACATAAATAGTTACAAAATTTTTATATTAATAATAGGAAGTTACTTTAAGGTATAAGCAAAAAATAATTTTTAAAATGAAATTTACTTTTAAATGAAACGCTATAAAACACAATTACAATATAAACTTTCATACATTTGTAGTTTTTAAAATAAATGGAAATTATATTTGAAAAAAGATTATTATTGCAGTATTTTTAATGTTTTATGAATAATTTCTTTTAATTTTGTTAGAAACAATCGGTAAAAGTTAGCAAATTTGCAAAGATTGGATAAACTGTATACTTTACACAGCCATAAGCATCTGCACACATATTGATTACTATGTAAAACGTGAAAAAAAGTTTTATGACAATAATAATAAAAATGCAGGCTAAAATATTTCCAATATTTGCAAAGACAGTCTGTCGATCAAATCTGCGATTGAATGATAAGTTCTCGTAATAAATGCCCACATGATTAGATCTCATGAAACGTCAATAATTCAATGAGTTCGGATATCAAGTATGTATATTAACTTTTCGAGTATTCCACACACTGTGCAAAGCCGACATTGCATCTGGATTTCTAGGATATCGGTTAAATCGTCCGTTCTCTTTTCGATGTAATAATAATTCGCGTTACTGCGTTGTTGTCATTTGGCTCAAGCTAGTGGCTAGGTTTTTTCGCTTTTTGCGAAAACGCGACCCTTGGTCATTGAATTCCCCTGGTAGTCACTCGTCGACAGGAGACAGAACGACAATCGGATTTCCGCTTGAAATCGACACGTGGCTGTACTTTGTATGTCTCTTTTTCTATTTCTCATCTCCTCCATACATTTATCTTTCCCTCCATTCTCTCTTTTACTACTAGATCACTATCAACTATTTGTCTCTACTTCTGATTTGAAACCCATCCAGTATTTCTCACACTTTTCCCTTTTCTTTTTTTTGATTACAGTGTATATTCTAACACCGCATACCCCGTGTATTTGCTCAAGAGACTTCGCTTCAAATGGTTTAATTTAAAAATTTGAATTATTGAAATATGTAGAATTTTACATCGAGCGAATATTATAATATCACTATTTATCATTTATTATTTATTTATTACTTCGAGGAAAAAATTATATTTTAGTACTGGTATTAATTTAAAAATATTAGCTTAAAATACTTGGACTTTTTGTCATCTGATCCATTAACTTTGTGCAATATTGAAGCTACTTTATACGTTAAGTACAAAGCATATTGCTTTACTTCAAAGTAGAAAGTGTCCGAGTTTAGTTGAACACCCATTAAATACAGTCACTTTTATGCCATGATGTTTGATTTGTCTTTCATATCGACTGTATTTGAAATATCATGAATACTTGTATACAATACAACAACACGATAGTTTGTAATATCTAAACAATAATATATATTGAACAAAAATAATTTAACATAAATCTAGTGAGAAAAATGAACGATTTTTTGTAGATTCAAAAATTTTTAAATAATTTTTATTATTTCATATTATAGATAAATAATTAAGAAAAAGATCTTTGATGCAGGATATCATCCATAATTAATGACAGAATCATCTGATATCAATTTCTTTGTAAATTCATTATATATGTAAATTAAATCGCTATTTAAATGCTTCTATTATGATAGAATAAAAGAGAAAAGCGATGATCATAAAAATTTGTTCATACTTAAATTTATAGTTGCTTACATTATTCTTCTTATATTTTCTAAAACTCAGAATATTTTTATTAAATTATTTTTCAACAAAAAAAAAGAATAATAATAAAAGTTCCTAATAATCAAGTTTAATGATGTATTAAAAGATTTTTATTAAATATCTTGACGTTTAAATGGCAAATTCAATTTCACATTGTAAATACGAATTCTTTTATAGTTCACATCAATAAATTTTGATCTAAGCTGTTTAATTTATTTATAGTGATCCTGTGAGAATTTTCTGTTTATTGGACAAATCTTACATGAGCTTTACAAGTCTTATATAATTATTTGTGTGGACAAGAATTTGTTCTAATCTAGAGTTCATAAAACTCATGATTATTTAAGATCTTTAAATACAAATTAAATTTACTAAATATTTATGTTATTGTTTATTATACATATTTAAATGTACGTTTTTTAGCAATTTGTGTAGAGTTAATTAATTCTATATAAATTCTAGAAATATATAATCAAATAAATATATTCGTGAATATTTTATTAAAAGATTCCATTTTTTTAAAGTCTTTAATGTAAATGTAAATGAAATCATATAAATGTATAAGAGAGAAAAAGGTTTAAATAAAATTACGATACAAAAAGATCTATAAACTTAATATTAACATTTCTTGATTTACATGAATGTTAAGTTCATAATAGTAATAAAATTAATAATGTTAATGATAGTAATTGAAAAATTTTATAAATTAAGTTGTAATATTTAGGGACTCTATTTTTTGTCTATAATCAGCAATATAAAACGAATATATAATTAAGAAAGTAAACAATATTATTAAAAAGAACACAATTATAAAAAATTGTGATAAAAAATGAAATTTATATTTCATTATTACTTAAACTAATTTAAAATTTTGATACTGTACAATTGAATTGTAGTGTAAAATAGGTGTCGTATTAAGAATTAATTAACTTTTAGCTACATAATACAACTACGCCAAAAAAAATGCCTATCTAAAATCCTTTTAAAAATTTAATTTTTAGTAATATAAAGATTGCAAATTTATGAAGAGGATAAACTACATAGTTTTGAAAAAAAGTATTAAAATTTTTTTTAATATAAATAAAATTTTGTAATACTATATAGTTATAAAATATTATAAAAAATAATATTCATTAAATTTAGAGTTTTTATTTGAACTATGCATGTATAATTAATTCAAAAGTTTAAAATTATACTAATTTAATATGTATATAATAGTTACTTATTTTTTTTTTACATAAAATCTATAAATTTTTTATAAGAGCTAAAATAACTTTTATATCATACATACGTATGTACGATGTCAAAATGATGTAATATTTGAATTAAATTTAAGTAATATGTATATGTATATAAAAGAATTAAAAATATTATGTGTCATCTGCACACGTTTGTAGTTCTTTTAGATATGGATAAGCTGTTTATGACTTTATTACGGCTACATAAGAGTTCAATAGGTTACCTTTTTATTTAGTTCTCTCTCTCTCGTTCTTTTGTTTTGTTTTTCTATTTCATACTCTTATACTTTTCGACATACTTCTTACATGAAATACTGTTTCTGCTTTTATAATATAGTGCTTTAAAAATCAATCGATTTGATTTAATTTTTAAAAATTTTATTTTCTTATTTTATTGGTATTTTTAATATTCCAAACATGAACCTGAATGTAGATAAAATAATGTGAATAAAGAAGATGGAATAGTGTGTATATAAGGATTTTGGGTTAAAGTACATGTGGCCAAATTAAAATAATGGTTAGTGGGTCAGGGGCGAGTTGGACATGAGATAATTGTATAATGAGATCAAATCTAAAATATGTTTTTAAATTTTTTTTTAAACGACTCTTTTAAACGTTAGAAATTTCTTTAAAATGTAAAATGATATTTTGTAGTCAATCAAGTTATATTTAATATAAATGGTTTTTTAAAAAATAAAAATAATCAATGACAATAAAAATGTCTGTGACATGAAATTTTATATAACACATCAGCAGGACTGTCAGCTGAAATATATGTATAGATAATACGTATCGACGGTGATATGCTGCAAAAAACGTATTGTAAAACAACAATTATAGTATTTTATGTAAATTGAACTTTTTATTTTTCATTAAATTCGGATTATTCTTGTTCTCTTTCTCATTTTCATTACAGCAAATAAAAAAATTGTGTTATTTCCTTAATAAAAACAAAGAATTCGAGTAAAATATTAATATTTTATTAGAATCAGAAAAAGAGTAATATTATTATAAATTAATTATTATTCATTATAATTAATCTGTTGCCATTTAATAATAAAATTATAATTTTTTTCAATAATATAATTAATATTCAATACTTTTTCTTATAAAAATGAAAGTATTTAATTTACACATTTTTTATAGACATTATAAATATTGTATGTTTATACATTGATTTCTTTCGAAACGCAGATTGTACGTTAATGTAATAATATTTCTTCGACACACAAAGATATTATATTAGCCATCACAAATATTTTGAATAAAAACAAGTAATTGGATACTCACATAATGAGTAAATATTTGTATTAAGTAAATACCATTCCCACAAATTATATCAACCCATTTGTATATGTGGAGGGTATGCAGCTTTAAAATTTAAAGACTATAAAAATGTAATAACAGTAAGGAAATTGTCTTTCCTTTTAGCACCAACCCTTACGTGTAGATGTTCAGAAACTTATCCTGTAAACATTTCATTGGTCCAAAAATATCTATTTATAATGTTACCCTGATCCATTCGTCCTCTTAGCCAACAACATATGTGTTTATAAAGAAACTTATAGCCAATGATTTCCTTTAGCTTCATGCGTATATACGTATATACATGTATTACGTTAGTCCATGCTACTCAGTATACCGAATGCGAGGTCGTGTGGTGGTAAAAAACTCACAAACCATGTTGGTATTTTTTTGCCTAGTTTTTAACCTCCTATTTATTCATCTATTATATACTAATTAAAACCATAAATTGCGTTACAAACTCCGAAAGGAATGAATGAAGTTAAACACACTTAAAGATCATACTTTTCGATTTTTTAAATTACTCGATTTATAATCCTATGCATTTCTGTTATTCCTAAATCAATTTACCCAAAGTTATACGGTTATTATTATCGTCTTATCGTATATATACCAAATATACATTAGAATATTAGTTAAAAAAAAAAATCATTATTCATTAACAAAAGTTTAAATTTTTACTCATTTTTTATTTTACTTATATGAAATATTAGTACTTAAAAATCAGCAGAACAAATTGCTTCAAATTTTGATTATGATTTTTTTCTTTAATATTTATAAGCTTTTATAATTTTCGTAATATTATCTATAATAATAAATTTTCATTAAAAATTGCTGTGAAAATGAAAAAATATGGATAGAGTGTTAATTTATAGAAAACCTCTTCTTATGTTATAAATTACTTTTTTTTAAATAAAATCATTATTCAAATTTAAAATTTACATTGTATTTTAGCATTGTAATTTAAAATTCTTTAGTGTTAATAGAATACTTTAAGATAGAGGAATTAATTTTATTCTCTGCATATTATTTAGTTTTAATTATTAAATATATAAATGTTAGAACATCATATCAATATTAACATAAGATACACATTTATCGAGTCACTCTTACAATCAATATTGACGTGTAATAAATGTCTATTATTATTACTGTTTGAGACTTAATTAGAAATCTCAATTACGTAAAATGAAACTTTGAGACCGTTGTGAGATTCATAAGCAATATAGGGAGAATGTAACTTGCAATAGTGTTAACGTGTAACCCGTCATCTTGAAAGCCGTGATTATATTTTGAATTTAATATGAGGAATAATGTTCTTATTCCGAAACAACATCACACGCGAGTTTGTAAGTCATTGGATACAAAGTACCGGTGACACGGTGACCGTCCCAATGAAATGTCTTACACCCATCCATCCCAATATTATGAACTCGAGTACCAAAGCACCAAGGCACCCCCGTGTACTACATAATGTCTCGAGTATTTAACTGAGCATGCGCATTAGATCTCTTACGCGTATTGCATAAATTTAGCAAAGTTCAGACGACCACTCCAAATATGCTGTACCTTCTACTTCGCCTCGGATTGTACAATTGTTGACAGGGATGGGGAAGGGAAAGGGCTATTGGTGAAATTGGAAAAAGGAAGCACTGGTGGTAAGTAAAGGTAAAAGTGGCAGAGGTACTTTTAAGTTGTATATTGAATTTCAAAGCTGCTGCTAACGAAATGCAAACGACTTGCAGTAGTGTTGAGTACTTCCCTCTTTAAAGGAGCTTTCCTTAATTTCTTTCAGAAACGTTAGTTTGAGAAATATAGCCGTGCGCGAGTTTTGCAGATCGCTGGCTTTTAGAGCGATGGAAAATAGATGAAAGATTTTCCCGATCGAGCGCAGCAATTAGTGTCAACCTGGGTTTTAGCGACATTAATGGAATCAACGGTTCTGTGGTAAAAGCACGTTATTTCTGAAGCTCGAGAATAGAGTTGTAAATCAGTTTAATTATCCGTAATTGATTAATCAATCCTTAGACCTATACAAGTTCTCGTATGTAATTACAGTTTGAATTTCTTACTTTTTTTTATTTAGAATATTACATGAAGCTTCAATATCTTTATCTAAAATATTCATGGACTTTACTAACCTTCGAAAATATGAAATTTTCTATTACAAACTTGATATTAAAATATGTATAGCATAATTTTATTTCATAAAAAATTGCTTAAAATTAAAGACAGTTAAATCATATGAATTATATTTCAAGAATTATTGTTTTTCTTAAAAAAAGAAAACGAAGAAAATAAGAATATGAAATATTAAGAATAGAATTGAGATCAATTTACACAATAAATATTTTGTTTAAAGTACATATTTCTTTTCTATTTCCATTATTTAAAAATACTAGCAGAAAAATTAAAAATGAATATATGAATCGAAAATTTGAAACGAGTTTTAAAATTTAAATGCAAAGACTATAAAATGACGATGACTGACTACTCGTCCTCTAATCCACTTTAGTACTTTTCAAGATATTATAGATTCTATAAAGACTATTGCAGTAAAGTAAAGAAGTAATCAAATATGAAATTTTAATCTACTATTGAAGTTCATTTTATTCTTTATTATTTATTTTTATATAAAGTTAATATATATGTATGTACATATGATAACTGTATATATAATGATATTTAATATATTTAAAATTTATTTTTTTCAAATTTTTATTTTTTTATACTGTTAGGGACGGAATTGGGCATTGGTCCCAAATAGACGTACGTCCTGGATGCGGGGACGCCCGCAGATTGATAAAACATTAAAAAGGGCCTATAAAATGGGCAGTTTTGTTTTGTGCGCTGGCCGTGTGTATGTGTGGAGCAAAGTGGCTCATAGGACGTACGTATAGCTCCGCCGTTTGTGTGAAATGGGCATGGTGGGTTTTAGAATGTGTACAGATGCGTAGGAATGTGTGTGTGTGTTCGGAAAGACGTACTCGTGGACGTCTCCATCTTCTCTCTCTCTTCCTCGCGAGCATGACTCGGCCGAGCCCTACAATCTCACTATCTCTCTCTCTCTCTCTCTCTCATTCGCGTTGCATGACCCGTTACCCTTTCTCGCTCTTGCTATAATTTCTGGAGACGAAGACGTACCGTCATTTTTTTACATTGCATATTGTGTCAATTCACGAGGATGTACGTTTAGATTGTTTCGGCTTTTTCTCCCGTCGGCAAGCCGGGAGTTTTTTATGCCTAGGGAAATGTTCGAATTGTGAATGTATGCGGACGTGGGGTCGGAAAACGTGTTTGATCGGAAATTCGAGAAATCGTAACGGTTGAAACAATAAGATCTACCGCCCCTTTATTCGGGGAAATAATAGATGAAAATCGAGTCGCGAGGGGCGGGGCCAAGTTCGGCGGCCTAATTACGCGAGAAAAATTATTATGAAATCAGTTGCGCTGATACCGCGGTACTATGCGATAGTGCCATGGTGAAACATTGTGATTTGATTGTAAAATAAAGTGTTCGTTTTGTGTCTTGCCGAAATCAAGTGTCTTTTTCTTCGATATCCATCCAAAAATTCAATCCTCCATTCCAAAATTAACATATACTATAATTTTATATATAATATAAACTAAACAAATTTTTTATATGCTAATTAAATTTTTCATTTATAGCAAACTTTATATTAAAAAAGAGCAAATAAACAACTTTTATTATTTATGAATATTTAGTTAATTAAAAAGTTTTCTAATTAACATAATGTGATTACAAATATTAAATAGTTATTCGATATCATGTAAACAATATCTAACATGAAAATTAAGGGTATTTAGCTAAAACTATTATTAAAGTCATAATTACATAGTATAACTTATGTACTTAATTTCATTTTATTGCAATAAACTCAGTGAATTTTTATTACAGCCATTTTATTATCTTAACTACCAATATTTATGAGAATGACTTGATTATCATTTAAAAAATAAGCATTACTGTTTATTTAGGTTTTTTTCAGAAGTGCTTATATGTTAAGTAACCTTTAATTAATAAAAGTGTTGAGATTGTTAATTAATAGAGAACAAAGAAAAAATGTGCAAAAATATTCTTTTCCTCCCGTTTACTTTTTCCCATTGTTATATCTCATGAAAGCATTCGATTCGCAAGAGAGTGCGAGGCGCAAAAAAGATACTAAACTTTCTTATCTTTTTCTAACAGATTCTAGGAGTCGTGACTTGATATTCGATTCTAACGCCGATGGCAGCAGATATACAGTTAGATACCACGAAAAGGTGAAAAGAGCAAAGACAGCGAGTGAATATGCACTATCGAATCGTAATTTTCTTTTCCACTTTCCGTCCTTGAAATTCCAAGTTTGATGACATCTTTACCGTTAAATTTTCCCGATTTAATTTTTAACGGTGGTTTAATTAAAAAAATGAGAGAGACTATGTCATTAATTTCCTTTATGCCTGCCCTTCACAAATTAACATATATAAATTATTCACACGTATTCCATGCATTCTATGCAAAGATTAATTTAAGTCTGAATTAAAGTTAAAAATTGACTTATTTTTTTATTTTAGTGTTAAAATCGAGTTTTAAATTTCAAATGATTACAAATCTGAGCAAAAATGTTCTTACTGAAAATATTATTCTTAAGCATCAACTTTCCCAATCTAACTGTTTCATGTTTTAATAAAAATATCTGTTTATTAATGCAATTAAAAATATTGCTTTATTATTTAATTTAAATATTACACAATTGATATATAATAAAATAATTGAGATATATATATATATATATATATATATATATTGTATTATAAACATAATTAAATTAGTTTACAAAACTATTTTAAATACTAAAATAGAATGTCATGAATTTTTTTGAAAGACATTTTAATCTCTTATAAGAACAATCGATAAGCTTATAATTTATATTAAACAACAGTTATTTAAAGAATATATTCATTGCCTAATTTTTACATAATTGTATAATTTCATTATCAGATCAGTAGTTATTTTTAAGATACTCTGACTAAATGAAACATAAGATTAAAACTTGCATGGTTTTCTCATAATTTCCATATAATCTCAATAAAATTTTTCGAAAATTTATAAAAAAAAAACTGATTTTCCCATTTTTCATTGAATTTCAATTCAATTTTAATTCTATTTAAAACTATATAAAAGGTTTTATAAGTTTGTTTTTAACATTTTTAAAAGCAATTGTATACCTAAATATTTAATATTAACTTTTTAAAACTTGATTGGACAAAGTATTCTAGAGTTCAGAATATTTAAGATACAAAAGATTAAAAAGTTTAAAGCTTTACTTCATAAAAAAATATACTGAACAGTTAAAAGTAAATGTATTTCAACCTAAGATTGACATTACAGATTATACTATATACAACTGTGAATATTTAATATTTCTACATGTTTTTGATATGTATACGTTCGAAACATTGTGTTAAATAAATAATGCTAAATTAAATTGAAAATTTAATAAATATTTATTAATATTCTTTTTTAACTAATAATACATTATTTATCGTTTGATAAACAGGGTATTCTTATTAGAATAATATATGAAACAATGGTATTATGAAAAATTTCTTGAATGAGATAAAAAATTTAATTTGAATTTCTATTTTCTCATAAAATATACAGCAATAGATATACAATTCATTATCATTTTAAAAAGGGTTTTTCAATATTCAATACAGTAAATTGAATTAAACAAAAAAATCACAAGATAAGAAAAAACTCTCAGAAAACAAATGAGATTTTGATAAAAGATATTGCGAAGCCAGTCGTTCATGTGTTTTGTATATATTTATGAAAAACTGTTTTGATAAATAAAGTTTTTATCTTATCAGGTTCTGCAAAAATGAAAGTCTGAAAAGATCAATTTTGAGAAATTTTGGAAGCAACAATTCAGGACTCTTCAGAGCTTTTTTCAAGTTCAATACTTACAGATTCATAATTCAATTATTTTTAAGTAATTTATAAAAAAACACACGGATACCATTTAAACAATTATCAAAAATTATATTAAATAATTCATTTTAGAAAAGAAGTTTAAAAACTCTGAGTAAATAATTTTAATTACTAAATCAATTACTTAATCTTAGGCAATCTTGAGTAAATAATAGTACATATACTCTTATTTTTATTTAGCACATGTAATATATTGGGAATTTAAAAATAGTAGGAAGTATAAAAATAGATTATTTTATTGTTAGCTGTTAATTTATTATTATAGTAATACTAACGAAACAGATAACTAAAACACTTGTGCACGAAAACGAAATAATCACGCCAGACTATTAAAAATATATTTTATTAAAGTAAAGATCTATTAATATGTGTAAATATAAAAATATTTTCTTTGTAAATAAAAATAGTTATTTTTTTATACATTTTTTAAAATAACTGCAACACAAAAAATAGCAAACATCAAATTAAACAACTTCAAAGAGAGTAAAAAATTCATTGTAACTAATGTGATTAATTTTAATAATTGAACGCGTTAAGACCAAATATTCAAATGATAAAGAAACTATTGTTTTATAAAAGGATATAATATATCAAAAAATGATTTTAAATATTTACGAAAAATTGTTTTACAACTTTTTTAATTAAATTTTTAAGAACATGTGAATTTGAATATATACATACTTAATGGTAATTAATAGAAAAAACGCATTAAATAAGTTATAAATTATAATGAATAGAAAGTATTTCACTATTATTTTATTAAGACAGAAGAATAGAAATGGTATTTAATTAAAAAAAATTTTTATAATTAAAATAATAAATAAACGTGTATTTTAATAAATTATTTTGTTCAAAGAACAAAAACAGATTCGAGCTCAAACAATTTGGTAATTAGGATCATTAATTATTCGATTCAAAGAAACATCTTACGAATACGATCATGCCTTTAATTATCTCGTATACGAGAAATATTTTCTAATTTTAAAGAAAACAATAGAGTAAAATAAGCATCTGTAGGATATTTTGCTTATGTCACAGTATATTAAATTTGTGAGAAATATGAATACTGCATAAAAAAAAAAAAAAAATAAATAAAATAAATAAATAATACTACTCCTGTTTACGTCATTTCGGATGACAATATATAAATTTAGTAAATAATTATATTTGAAATAAATATATGTTATTGATAAGAAAGAAATGTTTTCTAATAATTATTTTGTATCGTGTAGACGAAGCAATAAATATAAACTTAATTCTAGTTGAAGAAATTTATAACATTACCGAAAATATCTTCCGAAACATCTGATTATAAAATTTCAAAATCAAGTAAATCATTATTTTAAAGTATATAAATTCATTCACAGAAGCAGCCATTAATTTGAATACGAAAATGTTTTGGTGTAATAGGTTTAAGCGACAAAAGAACCGAATCGCCAACTGTATTTGCTTAATTTCAATCGATTTTCGCTGCTCCTCTCTGTCTCTCTCTCTCTCTCTCGGGAAATTTATCGTTGCCTTGAGTCCGTGGCCCATTCCTATTATTCTAGTTCTTTAACAGTTTCTACAGAGAATCGAAAGCACTAGACCAATATTTTTATACACCCTACTTGAATTTTGGCAGCATGGATTTTCGTGGGATGGAGCAGCTGGTGTACCACCATCTGCACTTGTCGTTAATAAAAACGTTCCACGGCATCGATATTTGTAAGTGTTAAGCATTTTTCCTTGGTATGGACTTTTGCACGTATTAAAATGGAATTTATTTTGTTACTGTGGCCATTAGAAATTTTTATGGAAATACCGTGATATTAAATCGGGTGGAAAAGAGAAGGAGAGTTACAACCAGATAGTAGTTGCTTCCAAGATAAACATTTACCTTTTATATACAAGGATAATTATAGGATGCGGGTGTGGGAGTGAATGGATTTCGGGAAATGTAATTGAAAAGTTATAGTTGGAGAGTGTTTGACTTTTTAAGTAAAAACTTTTATTTATCAAGAAATCACTTAACCATTTACTTATTTGGTAATTATTTAATAAATTATATGTCAATTATCGCATTGTTAATGGAATATAAAGTTTGAACATCAGTAGTACTGAACTGAATTTTTAATTTATGAATTGTCTGGCCAATAAAATATATACTGCTACTCTACAACTCTAAGTTTATATTTTGATTAATTACATTTATCAAACAGATTGCTAAATGCCCTTTTCTAAATGAGTAGAGTACTATAGGTTATTTTAGTAAAATAATAATGTACAAAATAAACGAAGTAATTCAATTAATTTTTGATAATAATGAATCAAATAAGGATAAATGAATTGTCATTTTTTTAAATAAGCAACAATAAATAAAATTATAAAATTAATTTCAATATTCAGATGTTATAGAATTTAAAAAGTATCCCAAAATATTTTAATTTAAATTTAAAATATAAAAAAAATGTATACTTTTAAATACAAAGTAAAAACCATTAATTTTATCAAATCATCCTATAAAATCCAATTTGAAGGTAAAATTAAAATTGTCAGGTTTACTTAGTTAAAAAACATTAAAATTTTTAATTTATTTACCTTTGTACATTTAATAACATGTAAAGTTATTTAGAAAAGTACACTAAAAATTCGATGTATAGCCACTTATGGAAAAAATGTTTTATGCTCTTTATATTAAAACTAATTAATTGATATTTTCAATCTTAGATATTAATTTGAAAATAGAAAAATAAAAAACTTCTTTAAAAATATTTAAACATAAATATTTTAATATATATTAATTAGCTGTATAAAATTTGTAATTTATGTGTAAATAAAAAATATTGTAAAATAATAAATAATTTTAAAAAGTACTGTTTCATTTGGGTTTCAAGTCGGATTTAAAATTTAAGAAACTATTAAATATAAGCAAAAAAAAAAAAAAAAAAAAAAA